>OY288276.1:20854442-23496942 GCA_958450335.1 Hibiscus tridactylites | reverse complement strand
TGGACAAATTTGAAAAGAATTTAAAACTTGGTTTTAAGTCCAAACAACTTGAAATTTTGTTTGAGATATTTTAAAAGGTTTTTGGCAATGTTTTTACTGATTTTAAAGAGCCAAACTTGACTTTTCAAGCTACACGTATCGATACGGTTGTACCCGTACCGATACCTTTTTGCCCCAGTTTGGTCACCGCCAAAACCCGTATTGAAACAGGCTTGGCCGTTTCGATACGGATCGGGATCATTTCGATACGCCTGGTAAGCGTATCGATCCCCTTTCAACAACCCCAACGGCTATTTTCTCAACGGTCATTTAAATGTGAAACCATACCGATACGCCCTCAAGCGTATCGATACGCCTAGGCTGGCAAGAGCCCAACGGCTAGTTTCTGATGAAGGCCGTACTGATACGGGTCCAAGCGTATCGATACGGAAGGCTGTAGAACAACACTAATGAAGGGAAATAAAGTCCTCAACGGCTCCAAATCATCCTCAACGGCTAGTAACGGCTATAAACTCATCAAGGAGTATAAAAGGGACCTCCAAGCATCTTGTAATGGTTAATGCTCATATTGTCAAACATCAAATGATCAAGAATTGTCTTAGAGCTTAAATTGTCATTTATTGTATAGACAAACACTAGTGAGCCAAAATTGTCAAATTAGCTCAAGTGTTTTAGGTTTTGGGTGAGTGCTTAATTGTGCAAACAAACACCTATTAGAGGGTTTTAAGTTTGCTTCTTATTTCTCTTTGTAAGAGAGGGTTTCAATCAAGGCTTTGGGTAAAAAGATTGATTGTGTATAAGGGTTACCTCCTAAGCCTAGAAAATGAGACGAATCAATAGTGGATTGATTGGAAATCCTTAGTGGGGAGCTAAGGTAGTGGATGTAGACCTTGGTTAGAAGGTTGAATCACTATAATTCTTTGTGTCACATTTCATTTTAGCTTCCTCAACCCTTCCACCCAAAAGTCCACCTCTCCACCACTTGGTGAGCCTTATCGGTTGAACGAATCGAGCCCTACACAACTCAACAGTTTATGTTTTAACATGTTTCACTTGCTCATTCATATCATTTATGCATCTAGTACTCATTAAAATTAAATTTTTCTGCAATTTAGAGCCTCATCTGCACCTCCAGGCCTTGGCATATTGAAACGGGTCAATCTGTTTCGATACGGGTGCCTTAAAATAATGCAATGTGACCAGTGTGTTTCGAAACGCCCCAAAAGGTTTCGAAACATTTTGCCTCTACCAAGAAATGTATCGAATCAACACAAATGTGTTTCGATACGAGATGTCTCGTGGGATTCGATACAGTCAAATCCGTATCGGAACAGTCAATAAGCTTCGGAATGATAGTAAACGTTTCAATACGCCTATTTTGAAATGGTTGTGCATGTTTTGAAACGCGTATCCAGACAGCTTTTATAAGGAGTTTTAATTGCTCAAAAACACTTTTTATTAACCTCTTAAAACCCCTAAAAACCCTAACCTAAGAGTATTCAAAATTTTCTAAGTGTTTACCAAGTCAAACAGTGATTTTCGAGACACCGTTACGAAACGACCCTTAGACGTTTCAGAACGTTTTGAAACTGTTAACTTCTATTTCGGAACTAGCTTTCTCGTTTTGATACGGGTGTATCGAAATAGATCTTTGTGTTTCGAAATGGATGAAGAACAACGGAACGAGTTGAACCGTTTCGATACGACAGTATCAAAACGACCTCAAATGTTTCGAAACGATTTTCAAACTTGGTTTCAAAATATAATCGTTGCAATTTAAATAACTAAATTTTAAGAGACGGTTAAAGTGTATTGAAACGTTTTGGAGCCGTTTCGATACAGGTTTTGGTAGTGGCAAAATGTTTCGAAACGGGCTTTAGTACGTTTCAGAACAGACTCTTAGCGTATCAAAACGATCGTGTCCGTTTCAGTACAACCTATTAATTACACCCCAACGACTATTTTTATTTTAGTTTGTTCCGAAATAGGGTCGAGCGTTTCGGAATGGGTAGTTGCAGACTGCATTTATGGTGGGAAGATAACATCCCAACGGGTATAATTATGAAGGCAACAACCTCAACGGCTAGAATTCAATGAGAATTTATAAAAGGAAGTCCTAAAAGCTCCAGCAAGAACTATTGATCCTGAGAGAAACATCCAAACATCAAATTCAAGTTCTTGTGTTAAATTCCTATATTTTCTTATAAACCCTAATTATGATACTTTGTATTTCCAATCTTATTTGTTTCAATTGGGTTGAGTGCTTATAAAAGGGCTACATTTGTATTGAGAGATACTAGCTATTACCCTTAAACTTCTTTGTAAACCTTGTGTGGGGATTGGGTCAATTTTTGGGTAGAAAAATTGGCCATTGTGTAAAGGTTTCCTCCTAAGCCTAGAAAAGGGGAAGATCAACTAGTGGAGTTGTTGGAAAATCCTTAATGGAGCTAAGGTAGTGGATGTAGAGTTCAATTGGAACTTGAACCACTCTAAATTCCTTGTCTAGCAAATTTTTATTTTCCACTTCACCACTAAAACTTCTAAAAATCTAATTAACCCCCTCTTGGCTTAAATCGATTCTACGATCCACTCAACAAAATCCTTCAAGGATAAATATAGATCCATGTTGCGTGTAAAAGAGTCTATCGCAATTGTAGTGCAAGTGTACACGACGCAAGTAGTAAAGTGATACGAAGTACCGGATATCGTCTCCACAGGGACTGGGCTAATAGCTTCACCTTGAATCACTGCACGAAAGTAAAGAAAATATTTGAGAAATTTGTCATGAGAATAATAAAGAAAACTTAAATAAAAGAGTAAAGAAATCAAGATAGAGAGAATGGGCTGGTATTGAATTGCTCAGCAATGCAGGTATTGCTTAAGTCTAGGAAATCCAGTTCTGTCGTCGTCCCCGTCGCGGCAGCACCTGTTGCGGCAGCAGTCTGTTGCTTGTCGCGGCAGCGAACACTCAACTCAGTACTTCAAGTTTGACAAGAATCTCTGCTATGCCTTGGCCTATCCCTAGGTCCAAGTCTGTCGATGAACACGTCTTTGATGATACCTCCCAGCGTGAATCGAAGGATGAACACCGATGTTGATGAATTCTTCTTTATCCACTTAACCTCGTCCTATCCCTAGGTCCGAGATAGTTCAACTATAAACTAGAGAACTCGTACTTATTCATTTCGTATACTTAACTCTCCCGATATTAAGTAAATAGATAACCTCACAATGCTCTCTCGATGCTCTTGTAAGATGTTAATAACCAGAATAAGAGAACTTGAAGTTTATTTTATTGAACTGAAAATTCCTAAAACAAAACAACCCTTGCAACTACTTTACAAAACAACACGTGGCCCTAAGGGGAATTTAGAACATGTTTAGGGAAGGAAAACGGCTAGGGTTTTGGGGAAAAGGCTAGAGAATCGGTTATGTCCCCCTAGGTCGAAATACATGCCCTTAAATAGGCTTTGGGTCCAAGTTTTCTAAAATAGCAATAATACAACTTTAAATTAAAGTACAACTCTAATAAAGACTAAATCTTCAAAGAATCTACTTTTAAGCCGTCATCTTTCTTGCTTGGGATTTTCTCTCCTTGAACTTTGGGCTTGACATTCCTTTCGATCTGGGACTTGGAAAAATGTAGTGGTTTTACACGACAGATAGGCTGAATTTTCTCTATCTGTCGAGGTCTACTTTGCTTCTTCTCCTCAAAACTGTTGTCGTCCTCTGCTGTCACGGCGGCAACCGTGGCAGCATCGTCCACTTTGATTGCACGTCCAGTTCCAGCTCTTCTGCTTTACTGCCCAGCGCCTGCCTCTCCTATCTGCTACAGCAGCAACCTGCAAAAGCAACCAATTTCAGTAGAAACTGTGCCTTTTAATATATTTGTGATGTTTAACTGTAAACTGACCTAAATGCAACAAATAAAGCTTGAATGTAGCAGAAATATAGGTTAAATAGGGGGTAAATAATAGAACTTTTACACACTCAACACACCCCCAAACTCAAGTTTTTGCTTGCCCTCAAGCAACTAAGACCTAAAAGAAAAATGAAATATTTTTGTTTTGGCTTAAAACAGTGAACTTTCCTTTACCCTTCGTTTGTTCCCTGTGACGGCAGCAACCTAAATGCAACAAATAAAGCTTGAATGCAGCAGAAATATAGGTTAAATAGTGTGTGCATACTTGTGAACAGTTATATGCCAAGACTCTCTTAGTTTCACTAAAATATTTCAGCTCTTAACTCGAATTTTTATGCCAAAGTTTATCTTTTGAAGGCATTTATTTATGCTCCTTTGATTTTTTTTGTTTTGACTCGATTTCACTATTTTTTTAAGCTAAAGTTTCACTAGAGCCAGTTTTAGGCACCTCTAGCTAACTTCCTAGAGCCAGTTTCGGGCACCTCTAGGGCTGTTGAGTCTCTTTTGCTAAACTTCTTTCCTAGAGCCAATGTTAGGCACCTCTAGGGGCTATTCAAGTGCTAAGCTTCCTATTCTAGTTAACTAGAAGAGTACTAAGCAGTATAACTGTCACAGATGTGTTTAAGTTTTTAGAACTATAGAAAGGCTCTAAATTTCTCCTAAAAACTATCCTAAAGGCACTGCCATGACAGAGCTGTCACGGCAGGTAAGTTCAATTCACATACTTAAGCCAAAATTTTTCAATATTTTCATTTTTTTCAAAAATAAACTAAGTAAAAGACACAAATTTTGAAAAACTAAGATGGACTCCATTAATGGAGGGTTGCCACCCCCAAACTCGAGGGTTGCATTTCCCTCAATGCAAATGACAAATAAAAACAAAGATAAAGCAGTACATTACAAAATATATAAGCAGGCAGCAAAAAGAAGTTAAGGACTTAAATTTTTAATTGTTGTCTTCGCTGTTGCTGCTGAGTCTGATCTGGCGGCGGGCTCGAGCTTTCGGAGCTGGCTAGGGAACAGGGGAGGCAGATGTGTTCTTTGCTTTGGCCTCCCGTGGTGGCTGGATCCTGGTTGGGGAGATGTGAGAAGGTTGCTCCACAACCTGGACTTCGGAGCTGCTGCTGCTGCTCTCGCTGCTGCTGCTGTCACTGTTGCTCTACTGGCTCTTTGCATGTTATTTTTGTCTGCCATTCGCTTCTGCCTCTTCACCGGTGAG
This sequence comes from Hibiscus tridactylites, assembly GCA_958450335.1. Taxonomy (NCBI): domain Eukaryota; kingdom Viridiplantae; phylum Streptophyta; class Magnoliopsida; order Malvales; family Malvaceae; genus Hibiscus; species Hibiscus tridactylites. The sequence continues at coordinate 23,491,801 of OY288276.1, read as the reverse complement.
AACTCCTTCGACAGATTCCTCTTAATAGAGGGTTCGTTGTCACTGGCGGCCCAAACGGAGGAGGATGAGAACCCAGCAATAAAAGCATCAAGTTCCTCCGATGCCATTCTACGTTTCGTGCCACGGGCAGATGGTTCAGCACGGGTGCTGCCGGCGGCTGTCGGGGCAGGTGATGGCGTTGAGGCGGCAGAGGGTGTCCGTGGTGTGGCAGCAGGTGTGGGAGTGTGGGCAGGTGTAGTGACAGTAAAATAATGTGCAGGAAATGTGGGGAAGACAACATCAGGGAAATTTAAAGAATTTTGTATAAAGGTTACCGTAGAGGCATCAAAATCCCTGATGAAGGTCATTAAACCAAGCTGTCATTCCTCAAGCTTCTGTATGGCAGCTAAGATCTGGGAGGAGGAGTCTGTCGGGGCGGCTGCTGCGGCAGCTGGTTCAGTTTCTGGATGCTCTGTCGTGTCTGCTGTTGTGGCAGCCAGGTCGAATGACGACAGAGGGGTGGCAGCGGTCAGCTCCATGAGGCTGAGGATGTTCTTTTCAGTCCAGCCTTTTCCTTAGACTCGCAAGTTAGTGACCACTTCTGGTACGCCATGGCCACGGCAGAGTGATGTGATGAGGTACGGGAGGTAAAGGGGACTCGTTGGTCTGTGTGCGCACTTCAAGATGCTCTCACGAATATAGCTGCCCGCATTAATGGGCCTTTCATGTAAAATGGAGTGTATTAAAGCTAACCTCGGCTGGTCGACCGTGGTATTGTGGGATGACGGCATGATACGCTTTTTGATGAAAGCATTCCATAACTTCGCCTCCGGCAGCAGCTGGGTCCGCTTTACTATCCGTGGATTCTTCCGGCTGGTGTTCCATTGAGTCCCCTCATCTGTCAGTTCTGCCATGACAGCGTCATAGGCAGTAGGGTCTAATGTGTTAAGGAACTGTTGGTGAGCGTCGTCATTGCTGTCGACGTAGAATACATACAATGTGTTAATGTACTCAGCTTCAAACGGCACTTCTTTCCCTCGAACAATCACCACTGTCGCCGTCCTGCTGCTAATGGCAGCATAAAATTCTCGCACCAACGTGACGTTCATTTCTTCAGGCTGCTCAGCAAAAGTTTGCCACTGTAGAGCTCGAACCTTCTGGGCTATGAATGGCTTTAGGCCCAGATTTTCCTCCTTCTATGTATAGATAAAGCCTCTCTCTTCCCACATATCTCTGATCGCAAAGAAGCGTGGGGTGGTTGCTGTCGGTGTGGAACTGGAAGCAGCATTCCTATGGGTTTTCCTAGAAGACATTTTTGCAAGGGTTGTGGAAATAAAAATGAAAGCAAGTAAAAATCTAAAGAGATAGCAAGTAAGAAAAGTAGAAGTGAGTGAAAATGAAAAATGAAACGGGGTTATATAGAGAAGGATTTGCTGCCCGTTGAAGCTGTAACGGTATGCGCGAATAACGGGGCCAGCTGTTATGTGTTAGCGTGTCTGACGCATCTGTCACGCGTTTCCGTGTCTGTTGCACGTCTGTGACGTGTTTCCGCGTCTGTCGTGATAGCGTGTTGATAGCCTATATTTTCTGCGTCTGTCGCGGCAGCTGTAACGATAGGCTTCAAAATTTGGGCTTTTGTTGGGCTGGTGGATGGATGGTGGGCTGAGTCACTTCTCCTGTTCTTCTTGACTCCTTTATTTCCTAAATAAAAAATAAAAATAAAAACATTATTCGAATATAATAAATCTTATTTCCTAATAAATAATATGTAATAATAAAACTTAAAGGTAAAAATAAAAATTAGGTTAAATTAGGGATGCCAGGTGGGGTATCTCCTAAGGTAACCACTTCCTGCATTCCTGGGGCTTCAGTCCCCTGATAATGCTTCAAGCGCTGTCCATTGACTTTGAATTGGTGCCCGTCTTTTAATGATCGGATTGTGATGGCACCATGGGGAAAAGCTGTACGACTTGGAACGGGCTAGACCATCTAGATTTCAGCTTCCCTGGGAAGAGTTTCAGTCTAGAATTGAAGAGCAATACAAGATGCCCTGGGCAGAACTGTCGTGGCAGCAACTTCTTGTCATGCCACTTCTTAGTTTTATCCTTGTAGATTCTTGCATTGTCATAGGCCATTGTCCGAATTTCTTCAATTTCGTTCAGATCCAATAGCCTTTTCTGCCCTGCCTTGTCCAAGTCCATATTTACTGTCTTGATTACCCAGTATGCTCTGTGTTCGATCTCGACAGGTAGATGACATGTTTTCCCATAAATCAATCGGTGTGGAGACATTCCCAATGGAGTTTTAAAAGCTGTCCTATAAGCCCATAATGCATCATTAAGGAGTAAAGACCAACCTTTCCTAGTTGCTTAACCATCTTCTCAAGAATGTTCTTAACTTCCCTGATGGATATTTCAGCTTGTCCATTGGTCTGTGGGTGATATGTTGTTGCGATCCGATGCTTGACACCATATTTCTTCAAGGCAGCAGCAATAACCCTGTTGTCGAAATGTCTCCCTTCATCACTGATAATCGCCTTAGGGATGCCAAACCTAGAAAAGATATTTTTGTGTAAAAACCTTTGGACTGTCTTGGCATCATTCTTTTGAGTTGCGATAGCTTCAACCCACTTAGAGACATAGTCTACTGCTAGGAGGATGTATAAGTTACCACGTGAAGATAGGAATGGTCCCATAAAATCAATCCCCCAAACGTCGAAGATCTCGACTTCTAGAATGTTCTGCAGCGGCATCTCATTTCTCCTTGAGATGTTTCCTGTCCTTTGGCACCTGTCACAGTTCTTGTAGAAGATGTGAGCATCTTTATACAGTGACGGCCAATAAAACCCTAACTGCAGCACTTTGGCAGCAGTTTTGTTGCCTCCTAAGTGACCTCCATACTGTGAAGCATGGCAGTGATGAAGTATGTCTTCTTGCTCTTCCTGTGGTACACATCTTTTTATAACCTGATCTGCACAAATTTTGAAAAGAAGATGTTCGTCCCAATAATAATGCTTAACATCATTTTGGAACCTCTTCTTGGCTTGATAATTAAGGTCAGAAGGAATTATTCTGCTAACTAAGAAATTAACGAAATCAGCATACCAGGGGAGTTCAGAAGACTTACCTACCGCCATGACTGTCGCGGTAGTGACTGTGACAGCAAAGAGCTGCTCATCTGGGAAGGTCTCCAATATGTTTGTCTCATCTGTTGGTAGACTCTGTCCCTTCTCCAACCTTGACAAGTGATCTGCCACTTGATTTTCTGTCCCATTTTTGTCCTTGATTTCAAGGTCGAATTCTTGCAATAGTAGGATCCACCGTATCAATCGAGGCTTTGATTCCTTTTTCGTGAACAGATATTTCAAGGCAGAATGGTCTGTGTGTACTATGACCTTCGTTCCAAGTATGTAAGAACGAAACGTATCAATGTAGAATACCACAGCTAATAACTCCTTCTCTGTGGTGGTGTAGTTTACTTGGGCGTCATTCAGTGTCTTGTTGGCATAGTATATGACATGAAATAATTTGTCTTTTCGCTGCCCAAGTGCTGCCCCGACAGCATAGTCACTAGCGTCACACATAATCTCAAATGGATGTGTCCAGTCTGGTGGCTGCACTATTGGGGTTGTTACCAGTTTTTCCTTCAGAACCTTGAATGCTTCAGTACATTCATCGTTAAAGTCAAAGGGTCGGTTCTGCTCCAGAAGATGGCATAGGGGCTTGGTGATTTTTGAAAAGTTCGCAATGAATCTCCGATAAAAACCAGCATGTCCTAAGAAACTTCTGATTCCCTTAACTGTGGTGGGTGGCGGCAGCTTTTCTATCACTTCTATCTTAGCCCTGTCGACTTCTATGCCACGGCAGCTAATCTTATGGCCAAGGACTATCCCTTCATCTACCATGAAGTGACATTTTTCCCAGTTTAACACTAAGTTCGCTTTTTCACATCTTTCGAGTACCTTTTGTAGGTTGCCTAAACAGCTTTCAAAATTGTCCCCAAAGACTGAAAAGTCATCCATGAAAATCTCAAGGAAGTCCTCCACCATATCAGAGAATATGGCCATCATGCACCGTTGGAAGGTGAAATGTGCATTGCATAGTCCAAAAGGCATCCTCCTAAACGTATATGTGCCGTAGGGGCATGTAAATGTCGTCTTCTCCTGATCTTCCGGTGCGATAGCTATTTGATTGTACCCTGAATAACCATCAAGAAAACAATAGTAAGGTTTACCCGCTAATCTATCAAGCATTTGATCAATAAAGGGTAAAGGAAAGTGGTCCTTTCGGGTAGCTTTGTTAAGCTTCCGATAGTCCATACAAACCCTCCAACCGGTCATAGTCCTGGTTGGGATTAACTCATTGTTTTCATTGGTCACCACAGTCATTCCTCCTTTCTTGGGAACACATTGCACCGGGGTCACCCATTTGCTGTCCGAGATGGCGTAAATTATACCAGCATCCAACCATTTGATTATCTCCTTACGCACCACCTCTTTCATCGCATGGTTTAGCCGCCTTTGGGCATCTATAGTCGGCTTATGATCATCCTCTAAAAGGATTTTATGCATACATAATGTCGGACTAATGCCTTGAATATCAGCTATCGTCCATCCAATTGCCTTTTTGTGCTGCTGCAGCATCCATATTAACTGTTGTTCCTGTTCCTGCATCAACTTGGAAGAGATGATTACGGGCAACGTATCATTTGAACCAAGAAAAGCATATTTTAGCTGCCCTGGCAGGGGATTCAGTTCTAAAACAGGGGGCTCAACAGTTGATGGCTTTTGGATTGCATGGTTATCCGAAGTATAATTTAAAGGTTCGAATAACTTACCTGGACGACCGCCTATCCAGTTTACCTCCTCCTGATCTTCAGTGTCAGATGTATCGGATTCTGAGGAGTTGCTGTCGTGACAGTCCTGTAAGTGGCTGCCGAGGCAGTGACCAATTTTGATGTCGTAACAGCCCGACCTGATGCAAGGTTGATCAAGGGTAACTTCAGTGATAACTTTACATTCCTCTTCTGCATCAGCATGCTTCATAGCTTGGAGAATATTCAACTTTATTTCTTGATCGTTTACTCTCATGGTGAGTTCTCCTTTCTCCACATCAATCAATGATCTTCCCGTGGCTAAGAAGGGTCACCCCAGGATGATTGGTGCGTTTTCATCTACTTCACAATCTAAAACAAGAAAGTCAGCAGGAAAAATAAATTTATCCACTCTTACCAGAATATCTTCGATTTTTCCTTCTGGATGAACGTAAGAGCGGTCTTCCAGCTGCAGAATTACTGTCGTGGATCGAGCTTTTCCAATACCTAATTTCTGAAAAACAAATTTTGGCATTAAATTAATACTAGCACCAAGATCACAAAGTGCCTTACCCACATATTTATCTCCGATTACACAAGGTATGATGAAGCTCCCTGGATCCTTCTTTTTCTAGGGTGGCTACCTATGAAGAATACTCATGCATCCTTCTGTCATCTTAACCGTTTCAAATTCCCCAAGTTTAGATTTCTTCGACATAACATCCTTGAGAAATTTGGCGTAACCGGGCATCTCCCTAACGGCGTCTAACAGCGGGATATTAATATGAACCTGCTTAAAAATATCATAAATCTTTTTTAGCTGAGATTCTAGCTTCAATTGATGTAACCGTTGAGGAAAAGAAGGTGGGGGACGATAATCAGCAATACGTCCTTCCCACTGCATACGAATCTGAGGAGGTTTTGGTTTATCATTTTTCTCCTCTGTCGCTTCTGTTGTCGTAACAGGTCCATCGGCAGCAGACTGTTTGTTACCTGTCGGGGCAGCTTCCTGGGCAGGTCTGTCCAAGGCTGGTTTCTTTACTGTTTCAACTTCCTTCTCTGGCCCTGGTAGTTTCTTCCCACTCCTAGTAGTAATGGCTTTACACTGCTCATGTGTGGTCTGCCTAGCATTTTCAGTATTGTTAGGAAATCCTCCAGTCTGCCTTGGATTGATATGCTGGGAAACCTGACCCATTTGTGTCTCCAAAGATTTCAGAGTAGCTTCATGATTTTTCATCCGCATCTCTGTTTTATCCATGAATGTCTCTGTCTTCTTGACAAACTGATTCATATTCTCAATATAAGTTCCTGTATGAGACATAAAAGTAGCCAGAGTCTGTTCCAGTATACTGTTCGTGGCAGCTGGTGGTTGTTGTTACTACTGCTGCGGCTGCAGTTGCTGTCGAGTCAGCAATCTAGGTCCTCCCTGATTCTGATTATTGTGTGCTTGAGGATTCAGCGCATTATTAGGATTACTCCAAGAAAACTTGGGATCCTTTCTCCAGTTGGGATTGTAGTTGTTGGAGTTGTAATTCTGCTTGTAGTTTCCAACATACTTTCCCTCTTCTAACTGAATAGGACACTCATCCGAACTATGATTTCCCTCACAAATTTCACATACCTCTTCGACAGCAAATCCATGTTGTGTGTCATCATTTAATAGCTTTTTCATTGCCTTAGTAAGGTATGCCACTTGTGATTTCATCGTGTTGTCGGCCTTATAATCCTTAACAGCTAGAACCCGTTTACCCCCTCTTCTTGCTGTCGGAAACTACTCCTCATTCTTAGCCAGATTTTTCAAGACTTGCATTGCCTCGTCTGGGTCTTTGTCCAATAGTAATCCGTTTGCTGCTGAATCAATTCGAATACGAGTTTGTAAGTTGGCAGCATTATAAAACTTAGTTATCTGGTTCCAAATGGGGAATCTATGCATTGGGCAGTTCCGTAGAAGAGTGGTAAATCTGTCCCAGGCCTCGTGCATCGGCTCGTCATCTTCCTGTTGAAAAGTAGCAATTTCGTTACGTAATCGCTCAGATAAATGTGAAGGATTAAAACGAGATAAAAATTCAAGAGACAAATCTGTCCAAGTTATAATTGAACTCGGCGTAAGTTTATTCCACCAAGTCTTTGCTCTGTCCCTCAATGAATGGGGAAATAACCGAAGCCTCGGTATCTCCGGATTAACTCCTGGTAGTCTAAACGAACCGCAGATCTCCTAGAACGTTTTTAGATGCTCCCTAGCATCCTCTGTAACAGCACCACTGAATTTACCGGCATTGTTGATCATGCTAAACATGACAGGTTTCAGCTCGAAGTTGTCAACATCTATGTTCGGCAGCGTGGTTTCCAGTTCTACATGATCGTTCAACATGTAGTCACGACATGACCGTCGACTGGTAGTGGCAGCAGGGTTACCGACAAGAGGTATAATCGCTCCATCTCCAACAGGAGGGTCGTTACCTAGGGGGTTTCCTTGGTTGGCCATCGTCTCTAATTGTTCCTCAAGGTACTCGTTCCTGGCTAGTATGTGACGAAGTCGGTTTTTGAGATTGAATGAACGTTCGATTTCCAGATCTAATGGATACTCAGGATCTTTTCCTCGTCTCGATCTGCGCATAAACAAGAAACCTTGTGAAAAGCAAGAGTTGAACAAACCAAAGAAAAACAGAAAATAAAAATAAAAACAAAAACGAAAAGTGCAGTAAAAGAAAAGGTAGAGTTATGTTGCCAGTCCCCGGCAACGGCGCCAAAAACTTGTTGCGTGTAAAAGAGTATATCGCAATTGTAGTGCAAGTGTACACGACGCAAGTAGTAAAGTGATACGAAGTATCAGATATCGTCTCCACATGGACTGGGCTAATAGCTTCACCTTGAATCACTGCACGAAAGTAAAAAAATATTTAAGAAAGTTGTCACGAGAATAATAAAGAAAACTTAAATAAAAGAGTAGAGAAATCAAGATAGAGAGAATGGTCTGGTATTGAATTGCTCAGCAGTGCAGGTATTGCTAAGTCTAGGAAATCCAGTTCTGTCGTCGTCCCTGTCGCGGCAGCACCTGTCGCAGCAGCAGTCTGTTGCTTGTCGCGGCAGCGAACACTCAACTCAGTACTTCAAGTTTGACAAGAATCTCTGCTATGCCTTGGCCTATCCCTAGGTCCAAGTCTATCGATGAACACGTCTTTGATGATACCTCCCGACGTGAATCGAAGGATGAACACCGATGTTGATGAATTCTTCTTTAGCCACTTAACCTCGTCCTATCCCTAGGTCCGAGATAGTTCAACTATAAACTAGAGAACTCGCACTTATTCCTTTCGTATACTTAACTCTCCCGATATTAAGTAAATAGATAACCTCACAATGCTCTCCCGATGCTCTTGTAAGATGTTAATAACCAGAATAAGAGAACTTGAAGTTTATTTTATTGAACTGAAAATTCCTAAAATAAAACAACCCTTGCAACTACTTTACAAAACAACTCGTGGCCCTTAGGGGAATTTAGAACATGTTGAGGGAAGGAAAACGGCTAGGGTTTTGGGAAGAATGCTAGAGAATCGGTTATGTCCCCCTAGGTCGAAATACATGCCCTTAAATAGGCTTTGGGTCCAAGTTTTCTAAAATAGCAAGAATACAACTTTAAATTAAAGTACAACTCTAATAAAGACTAAATCTTCAAAGAATCTACTTTTAAGCCGTCATCTTTCTTGCTTGGGATTTTCTCTCCTTGAACTTTGGGCTTGACATTCCTTTCGATCTGGGGCTTGGAAAAATATAGTGGTTTTACACGACAGACGGGCTGAATTTTCTCTATCTATCGAGGTCCACTTTGCTTCTTCTCCTCAAAACTGCTGTCGTCCTCTGCTGTCACGGCGGCAACCATGGCAGCATCGTCCTCTTTGATTGCACATCCAGTTCCAGCTCTTTTGCTTTACTGCCCAGCGCCTACCTCTCCTATCTGCTACAGCAGTAACCTGAAAAAGCAACCAATTTCAGTTGAAACTGTGCCTTTTAATATATTTGTGATGTTTAACTGTAAACTGACCTAAATGCAACAAATAATGCTTGAATGCAGCAGAAATATGGGTTAAATATGGGGTAAATAATAGAACTTTTACACACTCAACAATCCACAAATACGCATATAAAATATTTCATAACTGCCAAAGTAATTGCATCCACCATGAAGTAATTAAAACTCTTCATAAATCATAATTCAAGTCGTATTTACGACTACTTATTTGTGCCTCACCTGCATTACACCTGTAGGTATTTGGACTAGTGGTCCAATTACTTCTCTTTTGGAAGTTCAAAGCGTCTTTCTATATTGGTCAATCATTTCAATATCTATAGATTCTTATACAAGATCATCGTTTTCTTTCTTTACTTCTACAGAAATATACTATGTAAAATTGTTGTCGACAACTTTTCAGTTTTCTAGTTTCGTTCTCGTAGTGACATAACTAATCGAGATCACTTCAAGATTTTAATCTTTATTTCAAGTACCTTAATCTCTTCAAGAGTTTTATTATTAATTATGTCTTGGGTCTCTTCAGGAGCACCCGCCTCCGATATATGACCATCTCATACTAATTTTCATTTACGAGAATTTTGATCATTGAAACCAATTTTCATGCTTCATGCATGATTTACATATGTTCGCTATAACATGTAATTCAAATTTAGAGCATTTCAGTTGGTATATGAGACTTAGTTACTCTTATTGAGTCAATAAATATGTCTGGCAGTTGACATGTAATAGCATGAATTATCTTATAAACTTCAGGTTCATATACGAGGATCTAGATAACGGTAATTCATTTCCTTTATCCAGCTGATTATTACCTCCCCCTGATGTCGAGAAAAATCATGTCATAAATGATTCTCCAATTAATGTTTAAGAATTTAAACATAAAAGGAGACTCATACTCAATATATATTCTCAACCCTTTTATTTACCGATATTGTGCATTGTGGTAGAGCAATTCAGCAATATATCGCACATTCAAAATTATAAAATGAAAAGTGTATGGCTTCTGAACAAAAACCAATCATAACGGGAAGTTTATTATAACTCGTTGTCTTGATGCGTATAAGTGATGCTATATGAAAATACCATATGAATAATAAATTATTTTATTCTCATAGTTTAGCTATTAAAGAGGAGGCATCAAATTAAAAGTTTATTGGACCATTTTGTTCATAATCAATAGGCTTTGTAATAGTTATTTCAACTGATATAGCCTAAAATATAAACCCACAAGCTTTTGCAAGAGGAATAGTCTAATTGCATAATCTGAATCCTTTTATAATCAATCTCACAAACTTCTAGTTGTAAGTTGATAAAACAATGTAGATGCATCTGCTAAAATCATATAAAACTTTCCACATTTGTGGATAAATGAGCCCATATTTCATTCAGATATGCAAGACATGCAGTCTCAACTTTAGTATAAGAACTTCAAGTTCTTTTGGTAAGTGGGTTCTTAATCATTTTTTTAGAACAAGTAACACAAGAACTTCGTGTTCTTTTAGTAAATGGAATTTAATCATTATTGATCAGGATGGTCTAACCGATCATGCAAACTATATATATATATATATATATATATTTCTGAATTTGCAAACTTTTGATTTACCATAACATGTGATTCAATCTCACTTGTATATGTGTGGTACAAATTTTGAAATACAAGTTTCTTTAAAACTTGATAATACACTGTCCACCAAAAATTGTTCCATTGGATAGGAATATATTTTAACTCTTTCGGGGCTTTCAATGAAAATTATCCTTTTAGTAGCAATATATAGCTCTTGTAGAGCTTTTAACTGGCTTTTGGTTACTAGAACTTATATCCACATTGGCTTATTTCAAATGTCAGTTGATAACATATGTTATCTATAATTCCCAAAGGATTATTTTGCGAACTCATATTGCTCTCTTAAAATTTTCACTTCTAGTTGTGACAATATTATTACCATTAGCGGTAATTATTGCAATATTCGCAATTTCGCACTTTTCATAATGTGTTTTCTCTCAAGAACTTATTTCTCTTCTGGAGCGTCAATATTTTCAGTACTTTGAGATCTAGTACTCACATTATCCCTTGCGTTTAAATGGGAAAATATATATTATGCTTCTATTAAGCATAAATCGTCACCATAGATTGTATTTGATAAATAATAAAGTGAAATAAAATATATAAATGTCATAATATATATATACACACAAACTAACAGAGAACAAAAATTTAATTCTCGTACGCAGCATTGTTAAACCAGTTCACAAAGTCCTTTAAAATTTTCTTTTGAGACCAATAGTCCCGTAGAACGGGATGTCCAGCCAATATATTCAGATTAAACCAACAAAACAAAAAAAATATTAACTAATTAAAGAATATTCTTTAGGCGATAAATTAATATATAAAGCATAAATAATTATTGCGTAAAGTAAATAAACATAAAAGCAAAGTAAATTAAAAGAAATAAGTAATTCTCTTCAAAGTTATGATAATAATTAGAAGATGATTTATTCACTTCAAGGGTTATAAGGAAATCAACAATATCCAAATGAGTTGGACCAACAACGTCCAAATGAGTTGGACCAACATCAACTTTGTCATTTTCGCAAACAGAATTTACTTTTATTTTCTTTCATTTATCATTCAATGATTGCTGATTTTTTTAGCGTACGATAAGTACGAGACCAATGGTTTATAACATCACATTGGTAATAAAAAGATTTCACTTCCTTAGAATGGTCTTTATCACTCTTGTCATCCTTATAACCTCACTACCGGTGGGTAGAAGTATTCTTAAAATAACTATATTTTTCATGTCTATGGCCTCGACCACGACCATAACTTCTAATGTGACTTTTATTCATTCTATAATATAATCTCACATTCACTTGAGGGAATGGAGTGGAGCCAGTGGGCCTTTAAAAATATTTTTCGTGATATTGTGTCTGGGGACAACATTATTTGCGTGAAAAGTGGAATATGTTTTTATTAACATATCATCATCATTGATACTCAATAATTTGGATCATATCGAAGTTATGTCACTAACTGAATAGTGATTTACCATGTTTGCATTCACATCAGGGAATGAAACAGATCCAATAATCGCATGGAATAAACATCATGCTTGCATTCACTTCAGGGAATGCCTCCCATAAAACTTTTTGGATCAAGACGAATTTTTCTGTAACTTGAACTTGGGAGAAATAGTCGAGTTTTTCGACACATGAGAATTATTACTTTCGAGCAAAATCACCATGATTTATCACACTTTAAAATCAAAATTTACCGATATTGATTTTTTTTCTCGAGGACAATGGAGACATAGCAAATGGACTAATACATCTTCTCATAATCTTCTACTTCGTGTCTCTTTCTAAGCCATTTAAACACATGTAAAACTCAAAATACAATTAAAAATATCAACTCTCATAAAAATAATAATATAAATATATATTAATTTTAATTATAATATAATGTAAATATAATAATGACAATGAGCACTAATCTTCGTTTCAGTTTATATACGTGTAATTTTGTAAAGGAACGAGTTTAATGCAAGAATATATAGCCTTTTCAAGTTGAAAGATAAGTAGCAAGGAAAACATAAATAATTTGACCAACCACTATGGATTATTAGAACGTAATAATATATAAACAGTTGATCGAAATATATTGATTTTAAATAAAAATATTAACCAACTACTATATCGATATACAAATAACCAAATCATACAAAACTTTTCAAGTTAACTTGAATGCACAGTCGATGTAGCAACTATTATCAAATTGAAAATTTTTCTTGGAGAACTACCAACAAGTACCTAGGTAATTTAGCGAGATCATGTTTACATGCTTTTAAAAAAATAAAAACCAAGTTAAAATATAAAGAGAAAGACAGCCAATAATTAAAAAATGAGGAAAAAAACTTATCTTTCGTTCATTCTATAGCCGAATTCTTTCCAGTAACTTTTTTTGGATTCGAATGATAAAGACCTCAGTTGATTAGAGTTCGTAGTGATAACGTGTTGTGAATAAAATAACGAAGAACAATGAAAAAGAATAAAGATATGAGATAAAGAGGGAGATTCGTATTATTCTCAATATAGACTTGTATACAATGTCATCATCTATTTATAAGTATAAGAAATACATAATACATTAAACTCTAATTAATGTATATAATATTTCTAATGATAAAGTTATCATAATAGGCATCCACATAAATAAATGTTCATGTTGTATGTACATTTTTTAAACGGCTTATTATAATTTTCAAGAAACTTAAAAAAAAACAATTATGGTATTCAATGAGATTTTCCTGAATTTTTTAAACATTTATGAATATTTTTTAAAAGGAAAATTGGAGCGCCAAAATAACATTCGACCTCGAGTATGAATACGACGGTCTATTATTGCTCAAATAAATTACATTTGTTAATACACTGTGATGCAGTTGCAACTCAATAGATTATTAACTTGTTTAAAAATCCCTATTTCCAGTGTGCTGTTGATCAGAATCAGAGAACATAAATGCTTCTACTTTGCTTACGATGATTAGAGGGCTTACGGTGGCATCCACTTTAAATATCCTTTCACCTTCATCTATGTGAAGCAGCTCTAGTTGTGATTGCAGAAGTGCGGCCGGCATGAAATGCTTCCCTTCTGCAGCTCGTTTCTCGAGCCGAGCAGCAAGGACATCCGCCTTGGCATCCAATAGAACAAACTGCACCCTACTAGCATAGCTCCCTAGTACATAATCTGCATCGGCAGATCTTAGAATTTCTCTGTAATGTTTCTGCAGTGAAGAACACCCTAGTATCACAGTTTTTCCATCTTCTAATTTATCTTTTAGAACATCACGTAGCGTTTCTAGCCAAGGAATTCGATCCTCATCTGAGAGAGGAATGCCTTGCCTCATCTTTTCTGTGTAAAAAAATGAATATAAATGTTTAAGACGGAAACAAATTTAATGCTATATATATACACACACATTATATAAAAAGAGAAACACTGTGATTCATGCTCAATAGCCATGTCTACACTTACCTTTGTTTAACAGTGAATGGAAATCATCAGCATCAAGAAAACTACAGTTCATAACTTTGGCCAACATGTCACCTATTGTGCTGCTTATACACACAAAGTAGAAGAGCATGAGTAGGATGCTCATATTGTTACCTGTACATTGTAATCTATGCTACTCGGACATAGGTGTGAAAGATCATAACCATGCCACTAAAATTAACCTTAAAATTTATATGCATAAGTGTACATGTATATATGTTACATGAACTACAACATTATAAAAAATGTCATAGGAGAATCAAGTGAAAATAAGAGCCATATCAAGAAATAATCAAACTTTTGGAAAAGTTCTATTTGAAAGACTGAATCAAAGCAAAACCTTTTTTTACAACATACCATAGTAATATGTCAAAACCCCATAATTGCAAATCCTGTGCAAAAAACTTGAAGACCATGATTGCTAAAATCTCAAAACCCCATAATTGCAAATAATAATATGGTGATAGAATTATGGGTAATTATCATCATCAAGAGATGGCTATTAGGAAATATCAAAAGGGTGTCATTAAAGTTCATGCTTGGCAATTGCTGTGTTGCTGCTGCTGGGATAATTCTCGGGGGGAAATCTGTGAAATTGGGTGAAGAGTACAGAGGGCTTTTTTGATCGGGTGATGCAAAAATACAAACAAATAAAACGAGATGTATCCTAAAAACGATGGCATTATAATCTGAAACATTCATTTGGTGCAGGCGAATAAATCAATATATAACTTTTTTCTTTGAGAATAAATGGAAAAATAATTCCTAGATTCAGCTTTCTGAGAAATTACAAAGCGAAAACAAAGGGGGGCTTACGATTTGCCAGCGCCACTAACTCCCATAATCACAACAGCTTTTCCTACAAAAAAAAAGAGGGTAAATATGAACAGCTGATGAAGACTGAAGACTAAAAAGAATAGATCGATACACGAAAACGGAAATTAGAAGGCGAATTACCTTTGAGATCAACAGCCATATCAAGAGATAGGATCTTACCCTCGTCGCTACAATTCAGCAAGAGGAGATGAAATAAACTATTTGAGTCGGAGACCCAAAGAAAGTTAAACGATGAAAAGGAAACGGGGGTAGAATATAACAGTCGTGAAAAACAAAGTGGTCCAAGAACATGCATTTGAATCAATCATAGTCAACTCCTCATTACTACTGGAAGGAAGCCTCCCTGTAGTTATCTGGAGTAATTTTATCCCACCTAATATTAAATAGGGAAAACTACATCGGTGGTCCCCAAACTATTACTATTTTCCTATTTTGGTCCCCAAACTATATTTTTCGGCAAAATCATTCCTTCTGTTACATAGTTCTCATGTTTTAGTCCCCAGCATTAAATAGCTAACGATTTTGCTGACGTGGCATTCTTTTAAGAGGAGAGAGAAATGATTAAAAAATATTTTTAAAATGACACGTCAGCAAAACCGTTAGCTATTTAACGTTGGGGGACCAAAACAGGAAAACTATGTAACAGAAGGGACGGTTTTGCCAAAAAAACATAGTTTAAGGACCAAAATAGGAAAACGGTAATAATTTGGGGACCACCGGTGTAATTTTCCCTATTAAATAATATAAGAATTTATATTCAATACACACCCGACGGAAATAAAATGTTTCTAGCATTTTAATTCTAGTGTTAAGGGTTATATTTTAGGGTTTATGTTTAGGAGTTTAGAATTTAGGTGGTGTGATTAGAGTTTAGGATTTAAAGGTTAAGGTTTAGAGTTTGGTGTAATATGATTAGTAATTTAGGGTTTAACTTATAAATCCTAAACTATAATCACAATCCCTAAATTCTAACCACAACTAATCAATTTTAAACTACTAAACTTATACCTCCAACCTTTAAATCCTAAAATCCAACCTTAAACCCTAAAAACTAAGGCGCTTGTGGAAATTTTTTGTTTCCGTCGACAATGTATTGTGTAATTACACAATATAATATACGAATAAAACTAATTCAATGGTCATGTTGGGTAAAGAGCTTTTTGCGTTAAAATTAGAGGTTTGGAGCATTTTTAGAGGTTTGACCAGTCAAATCTGCTAATTAAGATATTTGGTAAATAGAGAATTGTAATAGCGGATTGAGGTAAAACCTCTCATTTTTTAGAAAGCTCCTCAAATGAATTTTTTGAGTTAGAGGTTTAGATAAAAGACTTGTAAAGATTATTTTGTCCTTGATAATTATAAAAAAAATTCTCTAAATAAAATAAATTTAAATAACTAATAAAATTAAAAATAATTTCACGAAGCAGAGTTATGGAAATTGGTGCGAGGGGCTCGTAGCCGAAAAGGAAATTGGTGTTTTCCACCTGTTAATTGGGTTAAAATTAATTTTGATAGTGCAAGTTGTCTTTGTAATGAATATATGACTTGTGGCGGTATCATTTGGGATCATTTAGGACAATGAATTTCGAGCTTTGGAAAATTCATCAGGATATGTTCGGTGTTGGAAGCGGAGTTATGGAGTGCCTTATCGGCTTGATCTGTGCTTGGGAGGTTGGTTATCAACAGGTTATTTTAGAGATGGATAGTTTGGAGGCAGTGGAGATTCTTCAGATTAGTTCAGATTCCTTACCCTCTTGTGTGTTGGGTTTTTATTTTTTGGAGTTGCGGCAATGACCTTGGACGGTTCGCCTACAACATGTTCGGCAAGATGAGAATCGTGTGACGGATGCATCGGCTAAACTTATGGATTGTCTGAATTTTAATGTGGTGTTTTGGGATAATCCTCCCCCTTGTGTTATTCCTTTGTTACATGATGACATTTTAGATTAAGGTTAATTCTTGTAATTGGATTGTTAGCACATGTACTCTTTTCTTTCAATTAGGTTAGGGAGATTTTTAACGAGACATATGCTAACATGCTAGGTGTTTATCGAGTAATGGATTCACACCTCTTTTCACACACAAAATAATTACATAAATAAGAAATTAATATATACATTTAAATTTAATAATTAATGAAATTATATTCAAAATATAATTTCGTGAAATAAAAAATTAATGTATACATCTAAATTTAATAAGTATTAAAATTATATTCAAAATATAATTTCACATATAAAAGATTAATATGTACATCCTTTGTATATACTCAATAATGATATTAAAAAATTATTTTTCATAATTTAATTATTATTAATAAATACAACAAGTATCGAACATAACCATGCTCTTATATGTCATTTTGCTTGTTCAAATAATCAAACAACTACCAGCTATCGGTTAATTTTACCAAACACTTTTATACAATCAGCTAATGCAATCCCCTAATCAAATCAGCTAATGATATCAGATATCCGCTATCAACTAATGTAATCAGATATCCGCTAATTGCCAAACAAAATATATATATATATATATATATATATATATATATATATATATATATATATATATATATATATATATATATATATATATATATAACCAATCTATTTTCCAAATAAAATAGCCCAAATACAAATGTCCATATTACAACTTAAAACCGAAGCCCAAGTACCCACAAAACTAAACCCATACCCTTTTACACATTGAGCTCAATACCCAACTATTACCTAAACATATTAACCGTTGATGTTCATCACTCAACTATCTTTTCATTCTTATTTTGCTTACTCAACTTTAAAATTTTTAGTTTAATAACTGAACTTTGAATTGCTCATGCTTTAGTCATTTTGAATTATTTTATTATTATTTTACTATGACATAATATATTTTATTATTGTAAAAGAAAATTAATTTAAAATAAAAGAAATATCAAATACTATTATTATTATTGAATATAAAAATTGATTTAAAAAATTTAAAAATAAAAATTAAAACCTCAAAATATTTCTCAAACCTACACCACTCTCACTTTCGATGGTCTGACCCTCGCAATACTTACTTTTATCGACTTCATTTACCCAATCACCAACATCATCCACCTATTCACCGATGACTTCCTTATAAGTTTCATCTTTTTCTGCACCTATATACCCCAAGGACCCTAAATCACCCCACTAAATCAAACCTATTTTAGAGAATGATTATTGTAAAGCGGCAAAACACTTCATTTAAACAACCAAACGGATCTCCATCGCAGACATGTGCACACTTCACATTAGAAATAGGTTGTTTTTGGTGATTTAAGGCATTGAAGAATAGGAAGAGATGGCGACTTTTGCAAGACCAAAGACCAATTTACATATGGTGATCTAGGGTTTTTGGTGGGTGATGCCCGCGAATAAGTGGGTAAATGAGTCCCAATTGGACGAAGAATAATTGAAAATCGTAAAGATTCAAACCGATGGATATAAAGAATAACAAAAAATTTCACCTATAGGATACGAACGGGAAAATTTTATCAGTGAAGTTCAAATGAGGATGAAGACAAAATTGCTATATCCAAACCGTACATGTATAAATCACCTTGGGGATCCCTGAAGAACATCCACATGAATCCCCAAATATTTTACAAAGTTGTATGGCAATACGGGTAATTTACCTATTTTCAATAAAATTATAATCTCCCATAACTTAAGTATGACCGACAAGAGTAAGTTTGGAAATTTTTCATAAATTTCATAAAAATAATTAGAAAGTGTTCTATATATCATTTTAAACGTGATGTAGTCAAGTATTTTTTAAAATACATTGTGGCCGGTTTCGATATGTATTTTAGAAGATGTGAATATTTAAATATTAAAATTCATAAAAATTTAGTAGCAGATTTCTTAGAAAACAGTTTTAGCAGTGGCTTTGAAAATTCACCAAAATTTTTACAAGATAAACGAGGAAGTGAGCCTTATATTTCTATAACCATACGAAAGTCTAGATTTGTTTAAAACAAACGGTTCTCGATTTCAAGTTATTAATTTTTGAGTGAGAAAAGGTCGGAAGTAAAAACAATAGAATGTTTCCAAAAACAACAATGACTTCAGAAATTCGCCATAAATCACACTAGTAAAATTAGAAGATGTAATTTATATGGTTGGAAAAATTATCGAACTTAGTTCATTTTAGAACAAAGAGATCATGATTTGAAACTGTAGATTATTAGTTACATATTTTCTATTAAAGGTAGTGAATATTGTCATGTTCCAATAGTTAATATTTTAGTTATGTTTTATAGTTTTAAAATGATTTATTTGTTGTTTGCAAAACTAAATTTATCATTTATATTTGTAATTTTAGAGATTTAATATTGGGTATTTGTTTTAATGCAATAAATCTTGTTTATTTCTTTGAGTATGAAGATCAACTAAAACCCGCGGAAATCCGTAAGGAATAGAAATAAGAATGAAAAAAATCTAAAACGTTTAATGAAAATTCCTCAAAATTGTAGCCGTAAATATTAGGAACGAAGTGAAAAATATAAAACCTTCGCTTGCCCGCCCGTTGTCACCAATAAACACTAGTAAAGGTAGGTGACGCCGATAAAGGTAAATTGCACTAGTGAGGGTGATGATCTAGGGTTCTTTACTGGTAAAGGTGAAGGAAAAGAGTTTTGTGTTTGTAGATTGGGAATTGAATATGATTCGAAGTTTTTTTTTTGGGTAATTACATAATTTTAGATACTTTATTTTAAATTATTTTTTATTTAATAATAAAATAATTTTATTTTTTATTTTAAATTATTTTTATAATTAATAATAATAAAATATATCATGTCATACTAAAATAATAATAAAATAATTAAGAGTGATGAAAAAAGTTTAATGTATAAAGTTGAGTTATTAAATTAAAAAGGCTTAGGCATTGTTTAGTAAATAGCGATTTTAATTAAAATTAGAAGTTTGAGCTAATATTAGAGGTTTTACCAGTCAAATTCACTAATTTAGATGTTTGGTGAATAGCTTATTAGAATAATTGATTGAGATGAAACCTCTAATTTAAAAAAAATGTGCTAATATGAGCTTTTTCAAATAAGAGGTTTTGACATAAGAGTTATTAATACATTTTCACCCTTTGCAATTATCAAAAATCTCCAAATAATCTAAATTTAAGCTTTTCTATTTTAATTATTTTCCCTCGCGTATTTAGATTGTGACATTTGTAAACTAATATCTTTTATTTTTTTTTCTTTTTATTCTCACACGTTATATTTGCGTTTAAATTTAATAATCAACTAAATTGTATTAAAAATAATTGTATAAATAATAAATTATTATATAAATCCTTCAAATGTTTAGTAATGTTATATTAAAAAAATATTTTTCATAATTTAATTAATATTAATATATCGATAATGTTGATAATTAATAAGCTATTCAAACAACTATTGAATATAATCATGTCCTTATATGTCATTTTGCTTGTTTAAATAATTAAACAACTATTAGTTATCAGTTAATTTTATCAAACACTTTTATACAATCAGCTAATACAATCCACTAGTCAAATCAACTAATATAATTCGCTATCAGCTATCCGCTAATTGCCAAATATGGCTTTAATAGCATCAATTCCCTCTAAAGTACGTTTTGCTCCTTAAACTTTAAATCATGACCTCATTTGCCCTATCATTAACTCAAAAATTTCATGGACCAATCAGAAAGTGCCACATGTCACTTTATTAAAAAAATCAATTGACTTTGACAAAAAAGAGTAAATTGTACGTTAAGTCGGTCAATTTTTTATTTTTGTTCAATTTAGTTCTAAAAATTTTTATTTAGCTCAAAATTGAGGATAATTTCTTTTCAATTTTTATAATTTAGTCCAATAATTTTAATATGATGATATTTTTGTTCAATTTAGTCTTAAAAATCTTTATTTAACCCAAAATTGACCTCAATTTGTTTCTAATACTTATAATTTAGTTTAATATTTTTAATATGATGGTGTTTTTGTTTATTTTAGTCGTAAAAATTTACATTTAACCCAAAATTGACCCCTATTTCTTTATAATTTAGTCTAATATTTTAAATATAATTATATTTTTATTCATTGTAGTACTAAAAATATTTATTTAACATAACCCAAAATTAACCCCAATTTCTTTCTATTTTTTTTATAATTTAGTCAAATATTTTAAACATAATTATATTTTTGTTCAATTAAGTCCTAAAAATATTTATTTAACCCAATTAGACCCCAATTTTGGTATAATTTTTTATAATTTAGTCCAATATTTCTAATATGATGATATTTTTGTTCAATTTAGTCCTAAAAATCTATATTTAACCGAAAATTAACCCCAAATTCATTCTAATTTTTATAATTTAGTCCAATATGTTTAATATGATGATGTTTTTGTTTATTTTAGTCCTAAAAATCTATATTTAACATGAAATTAACCTCAATTTCTTTCTATTTTTTGTAATTTAGTCCCATATTTTAAATATAATTATATTTTTGTTCAATTTAGACCTAAAAATCTTTATTTAACCCAAAATTAACCCCAATTTCTTTCTATTTTTATAATTTAGTCCGGTATTTTTAATATAATTATATTTTAGTCCTAAAAATCTTTATTTAACACAAAATTGACCTATATTTCTTTCTAATTTTTATAATTATGTCTGATATTTTTAATATAACTATATTTTTGTTCATTTTAGTCCTAAAAATCTTTATTTAACCTGAAATAGACTCATATTTCTTTCTAATTTTTTTAATTTAGTCCAATATTTTTAATATGATATTTTTGTTCATTTTAGGACTAAATTTCATTAATCATTATAGAGAAGGTTGTTGACGTAGTTCTTCCGATCCAAATGGATAAGAGTTTAGTAATCGATGGATTCTTTAGTTTTACAGTATTGGTGAAGCTAGAGAAAGGTTGCTCATTCGAGGAGTTGATAGGAGGTTGAGTTTACGAATGCAAAAGCACAAAAAAGATGAGTGAAAAGGGCAGATTTTATATCAGAAACAGGAAGGGAACCGCTAGAATCCTGGTAACATGCTTTGATCCATATTTGAGAGCTAAAACGTCAAGAGGAGGAGGAAGAATGGTTTATCAGAAGCCATTGAAAAGCAATCTCTTGCTTTGAAAGTAGATACGTGGAAGTTATTATAATATATTATTATATTATATACAACTGGAGAAAAAATGTGGCTTTTATTTATTTTTTTATGTTCCAAGTCAGATCTCCATTACTTGTGTAACGAAAGTTAACCGTTGGGTGATTAAAATGATACAAGTCGAAAATGTAAGTTACCAGTTTAACATTTTTTCTAATTTAGTGGCCAAAATAAAACACCTCCTAAACAAAAAGATACCCGTGAAGTGTGAACTTTACCTTTTTTTAAAAAAAAAAAACTTGAATTTAACATATGGGTACAAAAGTTGGGTTGAACGAACCTTAATCAATTGATAACTTGAATTTAACATACACTTTTAAACTTATTTTGGTCATTAACATTTGAAAATTTTCAATTTACTAACTAAAATTTAGACATTGAATGTTTTCGGTCACCCCTCTGTTAACTTTTTGATGGTTTTCATTTACAGGTGAACGAAAGACGGGGGTTGTACATTCCATGAGTCAGACTGGATTGCGCAGACCCAAGTTAGCTTTGTGCCAGGCCGTCAGATCATAGATAATGTGATTCTTGTGCAGGAGGTTGTACATTCCATGAGTCGTAAGACGGGGGCCAAAGCTTGGATGGCTATTAAGGTTGATTTGGAAAAGGCGTATGATCACATTGAGTGGAATTTCATCGAGGAGACGTTATACTCCCTTGGGTTGCCAGAACAATTTATTGGATGGGTTATACATTGTGTACGCTCTGTGTAAACGCATATTATTTGGAATGGGGATCTAACGGAAAGTTTCACGCCTTCGTGGGGTATCCGGCATGGTGATCCTCTTTCACCGTATTTATTCGTCCTTTGTATGACACGATTGTCACATGCTATCAATCGACAGGTTCAGGGTGGTGCTTAAATAAGTATTCGCCTATCTAAACATGGCCCGGATATATCTCACCTTTTTTTGCCGACGATCTGGTTCTCTTTGCGGAGGCGTCTTTAGCACAGCTTGAGGTGATCAAAGATGTTATGATCAACTTTTGTGAATGCTCTAGGCATAAGGTTAGCGCGTCTAAAACTCATATATTCTTTTCTAAAAATTGTGCGACGGATACACGTTGTATGATAGCAGACAGTTTTGGGTTTCAAATGGTTGATGACTTGGGCATTTACTTGGGAGTTCCTTTATTACATAAAAGAGTTTCCAAGGAGACTTATCGCTTCCTGATTAAGAAAATTGAACAATGATTGTCGGGAGGGCGTCGCGCACTCTTTCTTTAGTTGGGCGAATCACTCTTGCTAAAGCGGTCCTTCAAGCCATACCCACATATGTGATGCAAACGGCTTGGATTCCTAAAAGGGATTTGTGATGAGATGAAAAAAATTATTCGGCGGTTTATTTGGGGCAATGTAAGTGGCTCTAGGGGCATTTCGCTCGTTCGCTGGGATGTTGTTACATCACCGATGGATAAAGGAGGCTTGGGTCTTCGTTCTTTGGATCAACACAATGAAGCTTTGCTAATGAAAATATGATTTCAACTTGTCACAGATGAAAATAAGTTGTGGGTGCAAGTTCTCAAGCATAAGTACAAGCGGGATGGAGTTTGTCCTAGAAGTATTGTTCGACCTGGGTGCACGAGACTTTGGAAGGGTTTGAGTCGTATTTGGGACGTGGTTTGCGCTAGTATATGTTGGCAAATCAAGGATGGATGGTGCACGGATTTTTGGTGAGATCAATGACTTGATATCGATGAGCCTCTTGCATCGTTTGCTTGACTAATGCTCAACCAGCCTCGCTTCCCGTGGCTGCCATGGTGCATCCGTCAGGTTCATGGGATTGGGACAAGCTTGCTGAGGTGCTTTTGCCTAGCAAGATTTTGGCAATTGCTGCAGTTCATCCGCCTGACGCGTCCTTTGGTTGTGATAAGCCGGGATGGAGGTGGGACGATTCAAGGATGTTTTCAACGACCACCACGTACTCTGCTCTTGAAGGTGGGAGGGGTGGTCCGGCAAACTCTTTTTGGAAAATGATTTGGAAGTTAAATGTCCCGCAACGAGTTCGCACCTTTATGTGGTTAGTTGCCCATGACCGTATTTTTAATAATGCTGAGCGTTGCCGACGGTGGCTGTTCTTCTTGCGGTGGCGACGTGGAAGATACAAACCACGTGCTCCGATCTTGCCCTATGGCGCGTCAGGTATGGTCTCGCTTTGTATTTCCTGCTTATTATCAGGTGTTCATGCATCAACCCTTGCATGAGTGGCTATCATCCAATATCATGGACACGAATAATCGAGTTTCACCGCAACCTCACTGGTCGTTGTTGTTTGTGATTGTGTGCTGGGGTTTGTGGAAGGATCGATGTGCACGCATCTTTGAGAATGACCAAATGTGTATAGGTGATGTTGCGTGATTTTGTAGTGTGCATGCGGGACGATTGTGCAGCTATTTCCATGGTGGATCGAGTGTTACCACACTCACGTGCTGGACTGCTGGAGCCTACGGGTGATAGGTGGTTTAAACCAGGGCTGGGGCGGGTGAAAATTAACTCTGACGGTGCTGTTGGTGGCGCAAGCGGCATGGCTGCAATCGGGGGTGCTATCCACGATGCAACGGGTACGTGGTTGTTTGGTTTCTCTAAGAGTATTGGCTCTTGTTCGGTGCTCATGGCCGAGTTATGGGCGGCGCATGAGGCTTTGAGATACGCTTGGGAGCTTGGATATCGCCATGTTGATTTAGAAGTTGATAATATTAGTGTGGTTAAGATTATTGAAAATACCTCACTCTGCCTACGTGATAATACACTGGTTTTTGAGTATAAAGAACTATGTTGGTCGCGATTGGGATATCTCCGTGAATCATGCCTCTCGAAGGGCAAATATGGTTGCAGATAAGTTGGCGAGCTTGGCTCGAGGGCATCCGATGGGGGAATGGCTTTACACGATACCTCCGCCTACGGTCGAGGTGCTTGTTATTCTTGATCGTTCATGAGTACCTTTTCGATTATCTTGTAGCGCGTTAACGCATGTCGGTTCTTTATATGTGATGTACATATCGCCGTGTGTACTCTTTTCCCCCACCTAGGTTTAGGGGTTTTTAACGAGGCACATAGTGATATTTTTTTTCAATAAAAAAAAGAACTTCTCTAAGATTCGAACAGTGAAAAATCCCGTCAACATGAGGGAAGCAAAATACTAAAAAACGGGGCCCATTCGACGGTAGAGGGAGAGATCGACGAGAGAGAAACCGAAAGATTTTTGCCTAATTTGTGGGCTTCATGGTACTTTTCAACGAAATGGAGATTGAAGTCGAACTCAAGGGTAGAGACGAAATTATTGGTAAAATTTGTAACCGAACGACCACTATATGTAGTCGTCGCCGGTAGTGTCCGATAACAGTGAACAATAGATGGTGTCCACGTCATTATACCGTCAAAAAATTAACGGATGAGTGACATAAAATATTCTAAAAGATATATTTAATTTACCCGTTATTTAAAAACTGAGATTGCAGTTTTCAATGTGGATAGCAATGGTAAACAAACCCTAAAGTATAGGGTAGCCTTTTGTTTTGTTACTTTGTTGTTTCTAAAGTGATTTTAAAAAAATAAAATCTTGATGAAGTTAGTTGAATTGTATCTCGATTAATCTGAAGTCAAATTTGGTTCTTCCAACATATATTTTTCTTTTGATAAATTATTTGAGTAAAAATCTTCTGTCCCTAATTATGCCTCCTTATATGCTCCTATTAAAAAAATACCTAAAGTTAAATTTTAAGTCTTAACCCTAATTTTTATATTTTAAATCTTAAATCTTAAACCCTAAAAATACACTATACCCCTAATTCCCTACATCATAACTTTAAACCTCGAACTCTAAACTCTAAATCTGTTATTTTAAAATAGAGGTACCAATGATAACATAATTAGGGGCAGACGATTTCTATCGAAATTATTTGGTGTGATAGAAAGAAAGAGTGAAATCTTTTCTCTTTTAATAATGTGAACCAAATAAACTCGAAATATTTGTGGCCCTGTCTTTACAATATTATCTTTGTGAGTTGTGACAGCCTTGGCTTAGCTAATTTGTAGATTCCCCATGCCAAGCTAGGCCAGTCCCCACCTCCCATGTGCTCTACACTGCCACCCTTTCTTCTCAATTACTGCTTTCTTTGCTCTTTTCCTTTCCAAATTCTATTTCCTCTCCCTATCTTTCTCACCATTTCCAGTTCCCTTTCTTCTCCTTCTTCCTTTGAAGCTGCTTTTGCCTTCTTCTTTTTTTCTTTCAGTTTCTCAGTTCAAGTTCAGTCCTCCCTATGTTTGCTTCATCCATCTAATGCCTTTGAAAGAAAAGTTGCAACTCTTTCCTGCATCATTTTCCCGGAAAATAAAAACTAAAGCTTTGCACTTTTAATCTCTCTCAACATGAACTACAATCTCAGACGTGGTTTTTGCTTCAAGCTTCTTGCTTTAATTCTTGGGTTCTCTTCGATTTTCATATCTGTTGAATCTCAGAAAGCTGCAAGCGATGATACTGCTGCCATGTTAGCCCTTAAGAAGACCCTCAGTCCACCCGAATCTCTGGGATGGTCCGACCCCGATCCATGCAAATGGAAGCACGTTGTCTGCTCAGATGACAAACGCGTCACTCGGATCCAAATCGGTCACCAGAACCTGCAAGGTACACTTCCTTCAGATCTTCAGAACCTTACTGAACTTGAGCGTTTAGAGCTACAATGGAACAACATTTCGGGTCCCGTCCCTAGCTTAAGCGGCATAAGCTCACTCCGAGTGGTTATGCTTAGTAACAATCTCTTCACTTCATTCCCCGCTGATTTCTTTTCTGGTTTATCTTCTCTTCAATCCGTGGAGATTGATAACAACCCTTTTTCCGCCTGGGAAATCCCTCAAAGCTTGCAAAATGCTTCAGCTTTGCTGAATTTCTCGGCCAACTCGGCTAACATTACCGGGAAAATACCAGACATCTTTGGATCTGATGCGTTTCCAAGTCTAAGCATTTTGCATTTGGCCTTCAATAGTCTCCAAGGAGAGCTGCCCTTAAGCTTTTCTGGGTCATCAATCCAGTCTTTGTGGGTTAATGGTCAGAAAAGTGACAGTCAACTTACTGGTTCCATTGCTGTAATCCAGAACATGACACTCTTAAAGGAGGTTTGGTTGCATTCGAACTCATTCTCCGGTCCTATACCAGATTTGTCTGGGTTGACAGCGTTGCAGACTCTGAGTTTGAGGGACAACTCGTTTACTGGCCCAGTTCCTGTTTCTCTTATGAAGCTTGAGTCCTTAAAAACTGTGAATTTGACAAACAATTTACTTCAAGGACCAGTGCCTGTGTTTAAGGACTCGGTTTCTGTGGATATGGTTAAGGATTCCAATAGATTTTGTATGCCAAGTCCTGGTGACTGTGATCCAAGGGTGACTTTGTTGCTTAATGTTGTGAAATCCATGGATTATCCACCAAGGCTTGCTGATAACTGGAAAGGGAATGATCCTTGCTTGGATTGGCTTGGGATTACATGCAGTAATGGCAACATTACTGTTATTAATTTTGAGAAGATGGGCCTTACTGGTACCATATCTCCTGATTTTGCATCACTTAAATCTTTGCAGAGGCTGATTCTTGCTGACAATAATCTCACTGGTCCCATTCCTGAGGAGCTCACTACACTGGTTGCACTTAAAGAACTGGATGTTTCCAACAATCAACTCTATGGGAAAGTCCCCACTTTCAAGAGCAATATCATTTTGCACACAGACAGAAATCCCGACATCGGCAAGGAGAAAAATATTACTACTTCTCCAGTTTCCGAATCTGGCAATCCCAGTGCCGGCTCAGGGTCTAAAAGTGGTGGAGATTCTGGAAATGGTGGCAGGAAATCTTCAGCTTTCATTGGAATAATCATAGTTTCTATATTTGGGGGTCTGGTAGTTATTGCCTTGCTTGGCTTGTTGGTTATCTGTCTTTATAAAAAGAAACAGAAACGGTTCAGCAGAGTTCAGAGCCCCAATGCAATGGTGATTCACCCTCGCCATTCTGGTTCGGATAACGAAAGTGTTAAGATCACTGTTGCTGGCTCGAGTGTTAGCGTTGGTGCTGTCAGTGAAATTCATACAATTCCGAACAGTGAGCACAATGGTGATGTACAAATGGTTGAGGCAGGTAACATGGTGATTTCTATCCAAGTCCTAAGGAATGTGACCAACAATTTCAGTGAAGAAAATATATTGGGGCAAGGGGGTTTTGGGGTAGTTTATAAAGGTGAGTTGCATGATGGTACAAAGATCGCTGTGAAGAGAATGGAATCCGGGGTTATTAGTGGGAAGGGTTCAACTGAATTTATGTCTGAGATTGCTGTATTGACAAAGGTCCGGCACCGGCATCTCGTTGCTCTTCTTGGATATTGCCTTGATGGAAATGAAAAGCTTCTTGTGTATGAATACATGCCCCAAGGTACTCTTAGTCAACATATCTTTAACTGGGCAGAAGAAGGATTAAAACCACTTGAATGGACAAAGAGGTTGACCATTGCCTTAGATGTGGCAAGGGGTGTCGAATATCTTCACGGTTTAGCCCATCAAAGTTTTATACATCGAGACTTGAAGCCTTCAAACATTCTACTAGGAGATGATATGAGGGCTAAGGTTGCAGACTTCGGTCTTGTGCGTCTTGCCCCTGAGGGGAAGGGCTCCATTGAAACTAGAATTGCTGGAACCTTCGGATACTTAGCACCAGAATATGCAGGTATCTTTTGTTTATTGGTTTTCCCTTTAATTCCGTGTAGTTTCTTCTTCATAAAGCTAAATGCAAATAAGTTATGCATGAAGAAAGTATTCAAGTATTTGATTTGAATGTCACTTGACACATTAAGCATATACCCGAATTTTGCTCAACAGTTCTTAAAAGTTGCAAAATTTGATTTGAAGTGTTGCCTATGACATTTGGTTCCATACACAAAATGTT
Organism: Hibiscus tridactylites; assembly: GCA_958450335.1. Lineage (NCBI taxonomy): Eukaryota > Viridiplantae > Streptophyta > Magnoliopsida > Malvales > Malvaceae > Hibiscus > Hibiscus tridactylites. The sequence continues at coordinate 23,462,979 of OY288276.1, read as the reverse complement.
CCCAGCATCAAAATCATTTTTTTTCTTTGAAAACAATTGCAGTTACCGGACGAGTTACAACTAAAGTTGACGTGTTTAGCTTTGGGGTGATACTGATGGAGCTGATCACTGGTAGAAGAGCACTTGATGAGAGCCAACCCGAGGAAAGCATGCACCTAGTTACATGGTTCAAGAGAATGCATATCAACAAGGATTCATTCCGCAAAGCCATTGACCCCACAATCGATCTCAATGAGGAAACTCTTGCCAGTATCAGCACCGTTGCTGAGTTGGCTGGTCATTGCTGTGCAAGGGAACCATATCAAAGGCCTGATATGGGCCATGCTGTAAATGTGTTATCTTCTCTAGTGGAGCTTTGGAAACCAACCGATCAATGTTGCGAAGACATATATGGCATAGACCTCGAAATGTCATTGCCACAAGCTCTAAAGAAATGGCAAGCTTATGAAGGCAGAAGCAATTTGGAGTCTTCATCATCTTCACTTCTTCCCAGCTTAGACAACACTCAAACCAGCATTCCCACGCGACCTTATGGATTTGCCGAGTCATTTACATCAGCAGATGGAAGATAATCAGCAATTGTATATTATCAAATCGGTCGCTCTGTATGTTCATTCTGATTGCTTCTAGTAGAACTTGTGTAGCCTAATTATTTCCACGGACGATGTTGTATTTTGCTTGGAATATGATTTGGATGTTCTTCAGTTTCGATGCTCTCGAAGCCAAACAGTTAATGTTTCATTCATGCAAATGTGTTCATTCTTAGTCCTGGCTTGAGGAAAATCATTTTAGAAGCTCTCTGGCTGCTTGATGTTGCTCGACCCTTTATTTTGCTTGGAATATATTCATGTCAGATGTATATCGGAAAAATTGAGTAGGAACATCAAACTATGACCATGATGCCAAGTAGGGCAAACTGAAAAGAAAAGAGTCACAAAGTTCATGTGATGTTGGGAAATTCTGCAAATAAAAGCAGAAGTGAAACAGCTCAACGCCATCCAATGGAGAAACAGATGGGGAATGGCGTTGCTGTCTTGTGATGTGTGTAGTATTAAAGTAATATGCGGGGACCTGCAGGTGTTGGTGGTGAAGTGTAACTGTCCCGTTTCCGGTTTCCCACACATGGCTTACGCAGATTTCAAAGGCGTGTGTCCCCTCCGGCTATATAATAGAAATCTCTTGCCTTTTTTGGTATTTTTATTTGTGTTTCCCTGTTGAAAATTTAGGTTTAGGGTTAAGATTAGAGTTTAAAATTTTTAGGGCAATGCATATTTTTAAAATTTATGATTTTATATTATATCTTAAAATTTAATTTTTTAGTGTTTGAACACCTAAAAAAACATCGAAAAAGGGCAAAATTTTTTTGTACATGGCTATCGGTCTCCCGCCAACAGTTGTTTTCTTGTCTTTTTTATGTCTACCCTTTCCTCCTATCATTATTTTGTGCTATGAAATTAGAACTTTTATAATGAGATGGAGATAGAAATTAATTGCATTGTAATTTTGGAACTAAAATAAATATTTTATTAATTTTTAAATATAAAAATGTCAAAACTAAAACACATTGAAGACAATACAAAGGAGATCAAAATAATATGGAGAAGAGGGCCGAGACCAACCTTCCTCTTTTAGTTAATACAAACTTAATTATCATTTATCATCGTTCGTGAATATGATTATATACAAAGGGTTTTATTTTGATGTACAAGCTGTGTAAATTTTTTTTACACAATCCTTTTATAAAATTTAAAATTTAAATCACAAACCCTAACAACCTAAAACCTAAACCCTAAGCCCTAAACTCTAAATTCTACTCATAAACCTTAAATTATATACCCTACAGACTAAACCCCTAAACCCTAACCTAAAACCTAAAACCCTAAACCCTAAAATTAAAGGGCTTCTGTAAACTAAAGTTTACACAAGCTTGTGCATCAAAGTATTTTCCATATACAAATAGGTGGATCTACACATATTTATGGTGATGATTATGTATTGGAAAATAGTTTGGATTGGATCTCAATCCAGGTAACTCTACTAGGAATAAAAATTTTGTGTACCTTTTGATGCTTATATGTATGTATCAACATAAAAAAAATAGTTTAGGGTTTATGATTGGCGTTTTAGAGTTTAAGGTGCAGGGCTTAGAATTTAGGGTTTAGTTTTTTAGTAGGGGTGGCAACGAGCATGCATAGATGATTTTGCATTCCTTAGTCCGTCCTCGGCTCTTGGGGAGACTGTAGAACTAATGTTTTGATATAATAATTGAAAAATGTTTTGGACTAATTTGAAAAGAATTTAAAACTTGTTTTTAAGTCCAAACAACTTGAATTTATGTTTAAGGTATTTCGAAAGGTTTTTGGCAAAGATTTTTCATGTTTTTAATAGCCAAACTTGTGATTTCACGTTACCAGTATCGATACGGTTGTACCCGTACCGATACCTTTTTGCCCCAGTTTGGCCACTGTCAAAACCCGTATCGATACAAGCCCTTGTCGTATCGATACGCATCGGGATCGTTTCGATACGCCAGGTCAGCGTACCGATCCCATTTCAACCACCCCAACGGCTATTTCCCAACGGTCATTCAAATATGGACCCGTACTGATACGCCTTTGCTGGCAAGAGCTCAACGGCTAGTTCCTATGAAGCCCGTACCGATACGGTGTCACGCGTATCGATATGAGTAGCCGCAGAACAACATTTATGAAGGGAAATAAAGTCCTCAACGGCTCCAATTCATCCCCAACGGCTAGTAACGACTACAAACTCATTTGGGAGTATAAAAGAGACCTCCAAGCATCAAGAGAAGGTTAATGCTTCAATTGTCAATCAACAAATGATCAAATATAGTCTTTGTACTTAAATTGTCAATTCTTGTATAGACAAACACTAGTGAGCCAAAATTGTCAAATTTGCTCAAGTGTTTTAGGTTTTGGGTGAGTGCTTAATTGTGCAAACAAACACCTATTAGAGGGTTTTTAAGTTTTCTTTCTTTGTCTCTTTGTAAAGAGGGTTTTGATCAAGGCTTTGGGTAGAAGCTTGATCGGTTGTAAGGGTTTCCTCCTAATCCTAGAAAAGGGGACGAATCAATTAGTGGATTGATTGTGAAATTCTTAGTGGGGAGCTAAGGTAGTGGATGTAGGTGCTTGTTAGAAGGCCGAACCACTATAAATCATTGTGTCCATTTACATTTTAGCTTCCACAACCCTTCCACCCAAAAATCCACCTCTCCACCACTTGGTGAGCTAAATTGGTTGATCGAATCGAGCCCCTAAAATCCCAACAATTGGTATCAGAGCTTGTCTCAATCGAAGAGGATTCACATCCTATTGAGACGATCCGGCAAGCTCGATCACTATTTCATCAACCGGCTCAAATGGCACAATCAATCGACAAACCGCCTTTCTTCGACGGAGACCACTATGCCCATTGGAAGACAAAGATGAAATTCTTCTTGAAGTCAAGAGATTACAAGCTATGGGACATAGTTGAAGATGGTCCGTTCGTGCCTCAAAGAAGTAAAGCGGAGTGGAGTTCCGACGATCGCATGAAGATGGAGCTTAATTGCAAAGCCTTGCACATCTTGTTTTGTGCATTTGGTCCATCCATCTATGAGAAGATGTCTTCTTGTGAAAGTGCCAAAGAGGTATGGGACAAGCTTGAAGTCACATACGAGGGGACAAATGAAGTCAAGGAGACCAAGATTGGGCTCCTAACCTTGGAGTATGAGAACTTCAAAATGGATCCGGAAGAGAACATCGAGAAGATGTTTGATAGGTTCTCCACCATCACCAATGGTCTCAAAGGCTATGGAGAAGCCATCCCGGAGGAAAAGCTTGTTCGAAAGCTCATCTACTCACTTCCCGAGTCTTGGGACTCAAAGAGGACCGCCATCATCGAAGCCAAAAATTTGAAGACTTTGAAGCTTGATGAACTCATGGGCTCTCTCCTTACTCATCAAATCATGAAGAAGAACAAAGAGGATGAGAAGAAGAGGGAAGAAATTAGAGCTATGGGAGAGAAGAAAATCAAAGGGCTTGGCATCAATGCAAGTGCCATAGCTCTCAAATCCTCCACTTGTCATCATGTCTACTCAAGTGAAGAGGAGGATGAAGATGAAGAGATAGTTCATCTCTTCAAGAAGTGTGCCCCGTTCATGAAGAAAGCCTTGAGAGAGCTTGAACGAGAACCTAAAAGAAAAGAGAGGGCAAGCACTTCAAGCCATAAGAAGAAGGCACATGTGGCTACTTGGAGTGATGAGGACTCCACCGACAATGAACAAGCCAACCTTTGCCTTATGGCCATCGAAGAAGATTCAAGGGTAACTTCTAATTCATCTACTTCATGTTCTTACACTTTTGATGAATTACAAGATGCCTATGATGATTTGGTTTTAGATTTTAAAAGCCACATTTTGAAAAACAATAAATTGATTTCAAAGTTAAAAATTCAAAATGATTTGCTTTCTAAAACCAAACTTGAACTTGAAGCAAAACTTGAAGAGTTTGAATTAAAATGTTTTGATTTACAAAAATTGCTTCAAAAAGTTCAAGAAGAAAAAGATTTGATTTCCAAAGAGCTTGAAAAGAAAAACAATCTTGGAAAATCAAATTTTTATGTTAGACAATCTAGTGCCCCTAGATTTATAAAAGGTAAATGTTTTATAAGTGTTTGGGTCCCAAAAGGACTTAATACTTCAATTAAAAATGATGACATTGAAAAATGGATTTCTAAGGGGACTAAAATTTGTGCTACTAACGTTCATGGATCCAAAGCAATTTGGATACCAAAAATTACTTGATTGTCTATTGCTAGGTGTGATGGAGATGTTCAACAAGTCAAACATTGAGGGGGAGCTCCATGCACACAAGGACATCCTCCCTTGGGTTCAAGCGTGGGTAAAATTTCTAGTTGTTTTGCATTTATTTGTTTTATTTTTAGTTTATTCAACTAGATGATCATAAATGCTGGACTAACATTTTTGATGATGCTTTGAGTAAGGGGGAGCCATTTTTAAACCAAATTCTTATTTGTGTCAAAGTTTTCACCTCTATTGTTATTTTTGAACTTATTGTTTTAAATTCTTTTTGATATAACAAAAAGGGGGAGAAATGGTTTGAAAAATTGAATTTTCAGATGAATAAGGGGGAGCTTTATTTGATTTCATATCTTTAATCTCTTATTCACATTTTTAAAATTAAAGGGGGAGAATCCCAAACAATTTTTCAAGTTAGTTTTATTATATCAAAAAGGGGGAGATTGTAGAACTAATGTTTTGATATAATAATTGAAAAATGTTTTGGACTAATTTGAAAAGAATTTAAAACTTGTTTTTAAGTCCAAACAACTTGAATTTATGTTTAAGGTATTTTGAAAGGTTTTTGGCAAAGATTTTTCATGTTTTTAATAGCCAAACTTGTGATTTCACGTTACCAGTATCGATACGGTTGTACCTGTACCGATACCTTTTTGCCCCAGTTTGGCCACTGTCAAAACCCGTATCGATACAGGCCCTTGCCGTATCGATATGCATCGGGATCGTTTCGATACGCCAGGTCAGCGTACCGATCCCATTTCAACCACCCCAATGGCTATTTCCTAACGGCCATTCAAATATGGACCCGTACCGATACGCCCTCAAGCGTATCGATACGCCTTTGCTGGCAAGAGCTCAACGGCTAGTTCCTATGAAGCCCGTACCGATACGATGTCACGCGTATCGATACGAGTAGCTGTAGAACAACATTTATGAAGGGAAATAAAGTCCTCAACGGCTCCAATTCATCCTCAACGGCTAGTAACGGCTACAAACTCATTTGAAAGTATAAAAGGGACCTCCAAGCATCAAGAGAAGGTTAATGCTTCAATTGTCAATCAACAAATGATCAAATATAGTCTTTGTACTTAAATTGTCAATTCTTGTATAGACAAACACTAGTGAGCCAAAATTGTCAAATTTGCTAAAGTGTTTTAGGTTTTGGGTGAGTGCTTAATTGTGCAAACAAACACCTATTAGAGGTTTTTTAAGTTTTGTAACACCCCAACTTTGGGCTTAGAAGTTTTGGGTTTGAACCGGACCGGTCGGATTTTCGGTTTGAATATTTAAGGTGAGTTTTAGGAAAGCCTAGTTCGGGTTGCATTAAAAATATGGAAAAATGTTCTAAAATCCTCTTTTATTATATATAAGAGAAAGGTGAAACCAATTTTACAAAATGAGGTTTGGAAGAGTGACATTTTGGGTTAGTGACCAAAATGTAATTTTTGAAAACTGGGTGACTGTTTTAAAAAGGATTGAAACTTTGAATCTTTAAGGAGCTATTTACCCAATAGGAGTTTCTCCAGATTTTTCTTAAATATTAAATGATTTATTAATGGTTTAAAATAAAGGTAAAAAGGAGGGAAAGATATTTTAGCCTTTTTAACTAACTTTTTCCATTTTCATTTTCTCTCATCTTTTCTCTCAAACCAAACACATTTCTCCAGAGCATTTCCCTCTGATTTTTTCATCTAAATAACACATTTCAATCCTCTTTTGATCTCTAATCATCTCTTCAACAAAACCTTTGCAATTGCTATTTGGATTTTCAAGAATTTGGTTCCAAAAAGGGAGAAACTCAAGTTTGGAGGTAAGAACGTCCTTCTCCTCTAAACTCTCAGTTCTTTACTGAAATTCCCAAGTTCTCAATCCTTGATTTATGTTTTATTAAAGGTTTTACAATTGAACTCTTGATCTTGGCTTTAAAATGCAAGATTTGGTTGATTTTTGGTAAAATTCGTATGATCTGTTTGGGCAGTGTTTTGAGGTGTCTTTTTGATGTTAAATGAATGTTAAATTGATGAGAAATTGAGGTTTAATCAATGCAATCCCGAATAGGTTGATTTTCCTAAGTTTTGCTTGAGTTTTTGTTGTTTTTTGGAGTGATCTTGATGATCTGTTGTAGCTGGGGGTATAAGGACGTGTTTGGGATCATTTTGAATGTTAATTGATGCTTATAAATGGTTGGAAGTGATGGATCTTGGCTGGGTTAAGTTTTGGAAGTGTTTGGGGGTGATTTCGGTTGTGTTTGGTAGCCGAAATGTTGGTTTTGCTAAGAGCAGTGAGTTTAGGTGTGTTGCTGGTGTTTTTAATGCATAACGATGCATTAATCCTCTGTTGTTGTGTGCTTGAAAAAGGGGAGAATGATCCGTGAGCATTAAGAGGTGGCGTTGAAGGTTTCAGATGCTTGGAAGGCTTGTTGGCTAGCCTTGTTGTGTATCGGTGAGTGAAGTTGGGTTTTCGGCTTTAAAACCAAGGTTTGAAGGTTTTGGGAGCTTAGTTTAAGTCTAAACAACTTAGCTAAGCTCAAGTGTAAGTAAATGGAATTTCTCTCTTGGTTTGTGTATGAATGGGTTTTTAAAGCACTTGTGATTGTTGGATGCAATGCATGTGATTTGCATGTTTTAAATTCTGTTTTGAAAGCATATTTTAGCATGGTTTAATGCTGGTTTTGGAAGCCATGTGAGAAGGATGCTCAAGGTAAGAGATCCTTGGTTTTGAACATTGGAATTTGTGGAATTTGAGCATAGTGTTGCATGTTGTATAATGGCTTTGTGTAATGCTTCAAAAACAGTGGATTGATGATGGTAAATGGTGGTTTTTGCATTTTGGTTATGCTTGTAAAACAATGGATTAATGTGGTAAGATGGTTATATTGGCAAGTGATGTAAGTGGTTCTTGGTTACTTTAATCGGATATAGTTAGCCGGCTATAGGATTGGGTGCACCGTGAATAAAGTCGCCTTGGATGTGGAGTGGTTGTGAGTGAACCGGTAACTCCATCCAAGTACACTAACGAGATGGTTAAGAACACCATGGTGGTTAAAATTCCATGGGTGGGTCTTGTGTTAAGGTCATAATGGTGGTTGAAATTCCATTTGAGGACCTTGTGTAAGCAAAGGTTATAATGGTGGTTAAAATTCCATTTGAGGACCTTGTGCTTGTTAAGATCACAATGGTGGTGTAAAGTCCATGTGTGGATCTTGTGAAGTATGTCCCGGATCTCGTTAGTGATGTTATACAACTACCAATGGGTGATGCTAAGGTCATATGGTGGTTAAAATTCCATATGGGGACCTTGTGCATGTTAAAGTCATATGGTGGTTAAAATTCCATATGAGGACCTTGTGTATGGTAAGGTCAAAATGGTGGTTAAAATTCCATTTGGGGACCTTGGGATTGGTAGTGTTTATGAAGCGTGGGGACAACGCTTGTGATCCGCGTATCCGATTGGATGTTGAGTTGAAAAGTGCATATGGTTTATCACTTGGAAGCCAATATAATGTTCTTGAATGTAATGGAGCATGAGATGCTTGAAATGATGCATGGTTGCATGGAAAGTAAGTAATGTACCAAGATTGCATGTGTTACTTGTTAGCTTGAACAAGTGTTGATTATCTATTGAGAAAGGTACATGTGTGCATGCAATCTCTTTAGTACATTGAAGTCTTGTGAAGGCTTGTTTGAAAGGCATGTAATGCAAATGTTGAGTTTGTGGTTCACGTGTTGCATTGGTTTAGTGCATGTGATTAATTGAATGAGTAAGTAGTTTTTAAAGGTTCTTGTTTTGAAATGGTTTTCAATGTATGAGAAAAGTATGACGTGAAAAGGAAGTGTTTTCCAAGGACCTTGAATTTAGCCTTGCATATGATGTTCATGCATGGAATGGTTAAATTGATGTTTTTGCAAGTTTGTGCCTTGAAAAGGATTACTTAGCTTTCTAAGCTAAGGGTTGGTTTTCATGTTTGAGCAATGTATGATTTTGAGTATGTTGTTGAAAAGGGTTTTCAAACATTGCTTTGGTTTATCGAATTGTGTTTGCTTTTAAAGGTGGTTTTATGATTCGCTGCATTGATGGTGTTTTGGTTTTGAGCATTCCTCACTAAGCATTATGTGCTTACGCTCCTTTTTGTCCATCAATGCAGATATTTGAAGTTGGAACAACGAGAAGCAAGGGATTCAAGGAGAGCTCCACTTGAGATGTATGTCTCGGTAATAGCTATAGATAATAAAGGCAATGGGGGAAGAATCTCTTATGTTGATTTTTAATAAGATTGTGTATGATGGACAAGTTTGGTTTATGGTTTTGAACTATGTGGCTTAACGCTTGCAACGTTTGAATCATCTTATGCTTAAGTCGATATGTTATGCTTCTTGTTTTAAAAGCATGTTTGAGTGTTGGATATGTTGATTGAGTTGGTGCACCTAGGGGTGGTATTGTATCTAGTTTCTGATGCGATTATGTCTCTTGAGTGTTGAATGACTTGCTGGTATGATTTAGTTGCCTTTGGAGCATGTTTGATGGGTCAATCGTGTGTTAAACCAGCAATTTTTCTGCAATCTGGGCAGCCTGTTTCGGAACATATGCTACCGTATCGGAACGGGGGCCTGAAATGGCCTGGGCGTTCCGAAACGGAAGGAACTGTTCCGGAACGGTTTGGCCACTGCCAGGCCCTGTTCCGGAACTTGTTTCGGAACGGTCCCGCGTTTCGGAACAGGTTCTCCCTGTTTCGGAACACTCGACCGTTGGGCACTGAAATTGTTGGTTAAATGTTTTGAAAACCTTGCGTTTTGGTCCTGAACTTTGTATATGCAATTGGATGAGTTTGAGATGTCCGTTTGAGCTGAAATTTGGCAGGGAAGCATGAAAGATGATTAATTTCATATTGGTAACGTTAATTTGGGTTAAGTCCTTATAATTTTCATAATTTACAAATTGGTCCTTAAAGTTATAATTTATGCAATTGAGTCCTTGAATGATCTTTGATTGATGTGATCTTTGAGTATGCTGTTCTTGTGAACATGTCTAGGGTTAATGTGCTTTTAGATAAGATTAAAAAGAAAAAAAGGGTCGTTAATCAAGGTTGACTTTCGGGTTGACTTTGGTTTTCCCCGTGTAAACTTCTTAATTCGGTTCAACCGTCTGGGCCGGGTTAAGGGGGTTACATTTGGTGGTATCAGAGCTGAGTTGCGAATGCTTGGGGAAATGGTAAGTTGTTGTAATAAGTGTTTGATGTTTATTCTGATGTGTGGTTGAAGGTCGGTTGGAATGCGTGTTTTTAAGCGAATTGTTGATGTTTTTTTAGCATGCTTTTTGGTTATGAATCTTCATTGAGCTCATGTGGATTTGTGCTGATGTTGTGCTGGTGTGATGAGCTGATTTTATGGATGATGAAAGTGTAATGGGTTTGATATTGATAATGCTATGCTGTTGCGAGTGAATGTTGTTTGATGAAAGCATGATCGAATATGTTGTTTGATATGCTTGATGTTGTGATATCCATGTTTTTATTGACTGTTATGTCATGTAAAAGGGGAGGATTCGGGATACCCTTTGCCTTATTATTATAGCTATTGTGTTATTTTGGAGTGGGAGTTTTGGATCCTTGCTTAAAGCTGGTCTGATCGATTTGTTTGTTTTGTTGTGATTGTTTGTTGTTAATAGCATGGTGAAATCGTTGAAAGAATGGCAGTTAGGTGAGATGGTTGCTGCTTTAGAGCAGGTTGTTAAGGCGTGGAATTCACCTTTTAATGGAGGTGTTTCGTCTCAATCTTCTGTGCCTGGTGTTGAGGTAGTAAGGCAGGAGGGAGAAGTTGGTTCTATGATGAATAGTTCATCACCTATTGTTCAAGAGGTGTTGGGAACATCTCAAGCTGTGGCGAAAGTGAGGCCTATAGACGTGCCGGTTGTGGGATGCACGGGTTTGTTGAAACAGCGTTTGCATGATTTGGGAGCTGTGGAGTATCATGGTTCGACACCTGAGTCGTTCGAGGCTTGGTTAGCCAGTGTAGTTCTGATTTTGGATCAGGAAGGTTGTGATTATGCCTGTAAGTTGGGAAGTGTTGTCTCGTTGATGTTGGAGGACGCTTGTGCCTGGTGGACATCTGTGGCGGTGGCATCGCACATCCAAGATATTGATTGGGACTTCTTTGTGTCTGCCTTTTATGAAAGGTATCTTGGAGGGAAATTCCCAAGGGTTAAGCAGTTTGAGGGTGTGGTTTCTGTTTATGAAGGTGAGAAAAGTTTATGCGAGGGAGTTGTGGGTACTGACCTCGGGAGCGGTCAGCGTAAGAGGCTATGTGATGGAAGGTTTTGCCTGAATCGAAGTCTGAGTGGTAGTGCAGATTTAGGGCAAGTGCTACTTGATCAAGAGGGGATAGCTAGGTTGCCGATGTGTGACCGTTGTGGAAGGCGCCATGTTGGAGGTTGTTGGGGCGCAGGTGCTTGTTGGAACTGTGGTTCTAAGGAGCATGTGAAGCGAGATTGTCCTCTTGTGGTAAAATCAGCTTCAGTGGTAACAGAAGGGTCTCTGAAGGGTCGTGGGCACGGCCGAGACAAGGTTCGAAGGTGGCAGGAAGGGCAGAAAGGTGTGAGGAGCTTGGAAAATAAAAACTGTTGGAATTGTGGGTCTGTTGGGCATATGAGACGTAATTGTTTGAAGTTGGCTCGGGGTAGCCAGGGTTATGTACCGCAGGGAGATGGTGATGACCTTAGTGTGTTAGCTGATGCTGCAGTGTTGCGGCTGGAGAATGATGGTTCTGCGAGGAAGAGAGCTCGTCGGTTGAAGCTCCGGGGCAGTGAGGTGTTTTCAGGTAACCTTGTTAAGTGATCTTTGCCCTAGTTATTTTAGTTTGGTTTTGGTTTGGTTTTTCCTTGCGTAGTGGGTATGGTCTCGTTGCTAGCATGTTGGGGTAGTAGTTGTTGTTGTTTTGGAAACAACTTTGGTGTGAATAGAGCATTAGTGAATATCTTGTGGATAATGGGTTGCTAGGATGATGGAGTTGGTCAAGTTAGAAGTGAGGTAGGAGGTTGTTTTTGGGCGGACTCTGAGGATGTTATTGGAGGGTGTGAACCGGCATACATGCACAGTTAAAATCATTCGTTATATGCTATATTATATATGTACTGGTCCATGCATACATGTGACATGACATTAGAGGTTTTGCATACATGTACATCAAGCATTGGTAGGGCATATAAGTGACCATGCATACGAACGTTCACACTCGCTAATAGCTAGTCGGGTCCGTTAGTGTTGTAATAGTGTTAGGGTGGATGAAGGGTTTTAGAAGTTGTTTTGGTGATGGGTTTTAGAAGTAATGGAGGGTATTAAGCGAGTTGTCTGTAATAATGAATGCGACATAGCATGTTGGTAGAAGGAAGGTGTTTGTTTCTTAGTGAGTTTAGTGGTGTGCGGTGAGGAGATTACCGGTTGAAGTTAGAATCGGTCAAGTGGTTGTGAATAGCTAGTAGAAGTGGTAGTTCCTTGGTGTTAAGTGATGTTGCAGGTTAGTGGTTGTGTTTCCAGAGTGCTGAGGTAACTTGGCATTGATGTTGTGTTAAAGGTTGTAGAAAAGGGTTAGCTTGGGAGAATAGAAGTTTTGTAATCTTAATATGTATGTGTGTATAGAATGGGCGGTGTCCTGGTAAGGCTAGTGTTGTAGTTAAAGATTGAAGTGGAAAGACAATATAAGATCAAAGGCCATTGTTGGTTGGACGGGTTCTTGTGAGAAGTGGTTGGCTGGTTGTGAATAAGTAAAATCCGTCTGAAGACAGCTGGTGGTGTATGGAACGGCTGGCGGAGTCAAGGTTAGGGTTTTGTGATGTGATTTTCGGATGTTTGGTGAGCAGTCCTGGTGAATCGTTGTGGTAATGATAGCGACAGATGTGAAGGAATGTCAGCAATACGTTGAGAAGTTTGAGTAAGCAGTTGATGCTTAAGAATTCTTGCTTGATGTGGTAACCTTTGGAAGAGGTTGAGCAGTTGTGCGAGGGGTTTTAGAAGCAGTGAAGATTGTAGGTCACATGGTGGCTGAATTGGATTGGTTGGTGTGAGTTATGAGTTAAGGTGGTGTATGCTGTGAAAGTGTGGAGGTTCTTCAGGTTGTTGTTAGGGCTATGTACAGTCCGGAAGTGTGAAAGGTTAAGATGTGGTTAACATTTGAGTGTTCTGGAATTTGTGATCAGTATGTGGTGGCGTTGGGTTTGGTGGAGTTTTGTCTGGAAAGTGTTCAGTGGTGGTTAAGTCTCCTGTGTTGCTTTGTGGGTTGTTTTGAGAAGTTTGGTTGTGCTCTTTCCGCCGGTTGAAATTTCGAGGACAAAATTTCTTAAGAGGGGGAGAGTTGTAACACCCCAACTTTGGGCTTAGAAGTTTTGGGTTTGAACCGGACCGGTCGGATTTTTGGTTTGAATATTTAAGGTGATTTTTAGGAAAGCCTAGTTCGGGTTGCATTAAAAATATGGAAAAATGTTCTAAAATCCTTTTTTATTATATATAAGAGAAAGGTGAAATCAATTTTACAAAATGAGGTTTGGAAGAGTGACATTTTGGGTTAGTGACCAAAATGTAATTTTTGAAAACTGGGTGACTGTTTTAAAAAGGATTGAAACTTTGAATCTTTAAGGAGCTATTTACCCAATAGGAGTTTCTCCAGATTTTTCTTAAATATTAAATGATTTATTAATGGTTTAAAATAAAGGTAAAAAAGAGGGAAAGATATTTTAGCCTTTTTAACTAACTTTTTCCATTTTCATTTTCTCTCATCTTTTCTCTCAAACCAAACACATTTCTCCAGAGCATTTCCCTCTGATTTTTTCATCTAAATAACACATTTCAATCCTCTTTTGATCTCTAATCATCTCTTCAACAAAACCTTTGCAATTGCTATTTGGATTTTCAAGAATTTGGTTCCAAAAAGGGAGAAACTCAAGTTTGGAGGTAAGAACGTCCTTCTCCTCTAAACTCTCAGTTCTTTACTGAAATTCCCAAGTTCTCAATCCTTGATTTATGTTTTATTAAAGGTTTTACAATTGAACTCTTGATCTTGGCTTTAAAATGCAAGATTTGGTTGATTTTTGGTAAAATTCGTATGATCTGTTTGGGCAGTATTTTGAGGTGTCTTTTTGATGTTAAATGAATGTTAAGTTGATGAGAAATTGAGGTTTAATCAATGCAATCCCGAATAGGTTGATTTTCCTAAGTTTTGCTTGAGTTTTTGTTGGTTTTTGGAGTGATCTTGATGATCTGTTGTTGCTGGGGGTATAAGGACGTGTTTGGGATCATTTTGAATGTTAATTGATGTTTATAAATGGTTGGAAGTGATGGATCTTGGTTGGGTTAAGTTTTGGAAGTGTTTGGGGGTGATTTCGGTTGTGTTTGGTAGCCGAAATGTTGGTTTTGCTAAGAGCAGTGAGTTTAGGTGTGTTGCTGGTGTTTTTAATGCATAATGATGCATTAATCCTCTGTTGTTGTGTGCTTGAAACAGGGGAGAATGATCCGTGAGCATTAAGAGGTGGCGTTGAAGGTTTCGGATGCTTGGAAGGCTTGTTGGCTAGCCTTGTTGTGTATCGGTGAGTGAAGTTGGGTTTTCGGCTTTAAAACCAAGGTTTGAAGGTTTTGGGAGCTTAGTTTAAGTCTAAACAACTTAGCTAAACTCAAGTGTAAGTAAATGGAATTTCTCTCTTGGTTTGTGTATGAATGGGTTTTTAAAGCACTTGTGATTGTTGGATGCAATGCATGTGATTTGCATGTTTTAAATTCTGTTTTGAAAGCATATTTTAGCATGGTTTAATGCTGGTTTTGGAAGCCATGTGAGAATGATGCTCAAGGTAAGAGATCCTTGGTTTTGTACATTGGAATTTGTGGAATTTGTGCATAGTGTTGCATGTTGTTTAATGGCTTTGTGTAATGCTTCAAAAACAGTGGATTGATGATGGTAAATGGTGGTTTTTGCATTTTGGTTATGCTTGTAAAACAATGGATTAATGTGGTAAGATGGTTATATTGGCAAGTGATGTAAGTGGTTCTTGGTTACTTTAATCGGATATAGTTAGCCGGCTATAGGATTGGGTGCACCGTGAATAAAGTCGCCTTGGATGTGGAGTGGTTGTGAGTGAACCGGTAACTCCATTCAAGTACACTAACGAGATGGTTAAGAACACCATGGTGGTTAAAATTCCATGGGTGGGTCTTGTGTTAAGGTCATAATGGTGGTTGAAATTCCATTTGAGGACCTTGTGTAAGCAAAGGTTATAATGGTGGTTAAAATTCCATTTGAGGACCTTGTGCTTGTTAAGATCACAATGGTGGTGTAAAGTCCATGTGTGGATCTTGTGAAGTATGTCCCAGATCTCGTTAGTGATGTTATACAACTACCAATGGGTGATGCTAAGGTCATATGGTGGTTAAAATTCCATATGGGGACCTTGTGCATGTTAAAATCATATGGTGGTTAAAATTCCATATGAGGACCTTGTGTATGGTAAGGTCAAAATGGTGGTTAAAATTCCATTTGGGGACCTTGGGATTGGTAGTGTGTATGAAGTGTGGGGACAACGCTTGTGATCCGCGTATCCGATTGGATGTTGAGTTGAAAAGTGGATATGGTTTATCACTTGGAAGCCAATATAATGTTCTTGAATGTAATGGAACATGAGATGCTTGAAATGATGCATGGTTGCATGGAAAGTGTGTAATGTACCAAGATTGCATGTGTTACTTGTTAGCTTGAACAAGTGTTGATTATCTATTGAGAAAGGTGCATGTGTGCATGAAATCTCTTTAGTACATTGAAGTCTTGTGAAGGCTTGTTTAAAAGGCATGTAATGCAAATGTTGAGTTTGTGGTTCACGTGTTGCATTGGTTTAGTGCATGTGATTAATTGAATGAGTAAGTGGTTTTTAAAGGTTCTTGTTTTGAAATGGTTTTCAATGTATTAGAAAAGTATGACGTGAAGAGGAAGTGTTTTCCAAGGACCTTGAATCTAGCCTTGCATATGATGTTCATGCATGGAATGGTTAAATTGATGTTTTTGCAAGTTTGTGCCTTGAAAAGGATTACTTAGCTTTCTAAGCTAAGGGTTGGTTTTCATGTTTGAGCAATGTATGATTTTGAGTATGTTGTTGAAAAGGGTTTTCAAACATTGCTTTGGTTTATCGAATTGTGTTCGCTTTTAAAGGTGGTTTTATGATTCGCTGCATGGATGGTGTTTTGGTTTTGAGCATTCCTCACTAAGAATTATGTGCTTACGCTCCTTTTTGTCCATCAATGCAGATATTTGAAGTTGGAACAGCGAGAAGCAAGGGATTCAAGGAGAGCTCCACTTGAGATGTATGTCTCGGTAATAGCTATAGATAATAAAGGCAATGGGGGAAGAATCTCTTATGTTGATGTTTAATAAGATTGTGTATGATGGACAAGTTTGGTTTATGGTTTTGAACTATGTGGCTTAACGCTTGCAACGTCTGAATCATCTTATGCTTAAGTCGATATGTTATGCTTCTTGTTTTAAAAGCATGTTTGAGTGTTGGATATGTTGATTGAGTTGGTGCACCTAGGGGTGGTATTGTATCTAGTTTCTGATGCGATTATGTCTCTTGAGTGTTGAATGACTTGCTGGTATGATTTAGTTGCCTTTGGAGCATGTTTGATGGGTCAATCGTGTGTTAAACCAGCAATTTTTCTGCAATCTGGGCAGCCTGTTTCGGAACAGATGCTACCGTATCGGAACGGGGGCCTGAAATGGCCTGGGCGTTCCGAAACGAAAGGAACTGTTCCGGAACGGTTTGGCCACTGCCAGGCCCTGTTTCGGAACGGTCCCGCGTTTCGGAACAGGTTCTCCCTGTTTCGGAACACTCGACCGTTGGACACTGAAATTGTTGGTTAAATGTTTTGAAAACCTTGCGTTTTGGTCCTGAACTTTGTATATGCAATTGGATGAGTTTGAGATGTCCGTTTGAGCTGAAATTTGGCAGGGAAGCATGAAAGATGATTAATTTCATATTGGTAACGTTAATTTGGGTTAAGTCCTTATAATTTTCAGAATTTACAAATTGGTCCTTAAAGTTGTAATTTGTGCAATTGAGTCCTTGAATGATCTTTGATTGATGTGATCTTTGAGTATGCTGTTCTTGTGAACATGTCTAGGGTTAATGTGCTTTTAGATAAGATTAAAAAGAAAAAAAGGGTCGTTAATCAAGGTTGACTTTCGGGTTGACTTTGGTTTTCCCCGTGTAAACTTCTTAATTCGGTTCAACCGTCTGGGCCGGGTTAAGGGGGTTACAAGTTTGCTTTCTTTGTCTCTTTGTAAAGAGGGTTTTGATCAAGGCTTTGGGTAGAAGCTTGATCGGTTGTAAGGGTTTCCTCATAATCCTAGAAAAGGGGACGAATCAATTAGTGGATTGATTGTGAAATCCTTAGTGGGGAGCTAAGGTAGTGGATGTAGGTGCTTGTTAGAAGGCCGAACCACTATAAATCATTGTGTCCATTTACATTTTAGCTTACACAACCCTTCCACCCAAAAATACACCTCTCCACAACTAGCTTCCACAACCCTTCCACCCAAAAATCCACCTCTCCACCACTTGGTGAGCTAAATTGGTTGATCGAATCGAACCCCTAAAATCCCAACAGAGACGATTTTGAGGAATCTCATTAAATACTTTGAATATTTTTTCGTCCTCATACCCCTATGAGTTTCAGGTATTATTTAGAATTTTCAACTAAAAGTTTCTAGGAAAATAATTCATGGTATTATTTAGATTTTTTTACTAGAAAAATAATCCAAGAAATTATTGATATTTTTTATGTTCATAATCTGAGTGATGCCCACACAAATGTCATATGTGAGTGCGAGAATAGAGAAATCTAATACTCCTTCTGTCTCATAAAAAATGTCTCTTATTAACTTTTTAAAAGCTAAAATTTTTAAACTTTGACTATTATTATATTGAATATTTTAAATAATTAATTTTTATAAAATATATATTTGAAAATTACTCGATTAGAGGTGTTTAAAATATATTTTTTTTATATTTTTATCAATGATACATTTTAAATAATTATTAGTCAAAATTGAAAAAATTGACCCAAAAAAGTTAATAAAGGACAAAAATTGTGGGACGGAGGGAGTATAAGTTGAGTTGCTCCACCACAACGCACAAAAAGGGTAAATAAAAATGGTTGAGAATATATATTGAGTACGATTCTCCTTTTATGTTTAAATTCTTAAACATTAATTGGAGAATAATTTATGACATGGTTTTTTCTCAATATTAGGGGAGATAATAATCAACTGGATAAAGGAAAATGAATTATCGTTATCTAGATCCTCGTATATGAACCAGAAGTTCATAAGATAATTCATGCTATTACATGTCAACTGCCAGACATATTTACTGACCCGATGAGAGTAACTAAGTCTTATATACCAACTGAAATGCTCTAAGTTTAAATTACATGTTAGAGCGAGATGATGTAAATCATGCCTGAAGCATGATAGTTGAAAAGTTCCAATGATCAAAATTCTCGTAAATGGAAAGTAATATGAAATAGTCATATATTGGAGGCGAGTGCTCTTGAAGAGACCCAAGACATAACTAATAATAAAACTCTAGAAGAGTTTCAGGTACCCGAAATAAAGATTGAAATCTCGAAGAGATCTCGATGAGTTATGTCACTACGAGAATGGAACCAAAATAGAAAAGTTTTCGACAACGATTTTGCAAACAATTTTACATAGAATACTTCTATAAAAGTAAAGAAAGAAAACATGGATCTTGTATGTTGAGTGGATCAATGGATTGATCAAAGCCAAGAGAGGGTGAATTGGATTTTTAAAATTTTGTAGGAGAAGAGGTATGACTAAAATTGAAGAACAAGGCAATTATAGTGGTTCAAGTTTCAAATGAACTCTACATCCACTACCTTAGCTCCCACTAAGGATTTTCTAACAATTCACTAATTGATCTTCCCCTTTTCTAGGCTTAGAAGGAAACCTTTACAATACCGGTCAACTTTCTACCCAAAATTGACCAAACCCTTACTTGGTTACAAAGAAGAAATTGAAGGCAAGTAGGATATCTCACAATACAAATTTGCCCTTTTTTAACACAAGCACTCAACCCAAATTGAAATACAAGATAGGAATTACACTAAAAAACAATTTAGGATTTTACAAGAATAAGACTTTTGGCACTTGAGCTTGGATTTTTGTATAGATGTTTCTCTTGGATGCAATAGTTGTTGCTGGTCTTCAATAGGCTTGATTTTATACCTTCTCTATTAATTCTAGCTGTTTGAGTGGTTATGGAATTGATTATAGCCGTTGGAACACTCTCTTTCCACCATAAATGCACTTCTGCAGCCTACCGTATCGGTACTCAAGGAGGCTATCGATACCTATCTTAAAAAAGAAAGAGCCGTTGTAAAATTACAAGAGTAGCGTATCGATACACGTGTAGGCGTATCGGTACGAGTTAGGGAACCGTTTCGATACGGGTAAGACCGTATCGATGCAATTTTTCCTACAAAGCTCACTGGAGGAATTCGTATCGATACGGGTAAGAGCGTATCGATACTCATTAACCACCTCTTTAAAAATTGGTTACCTACCAACTGACAAACAACAGTCAACATATTTAAGGCTTCGAATTTAAAAATTTCTTTTAAACCATATCGATACGGGTGAGACCGTATCAATACACCATTCAAACTCCTTGTGATTTTATAGAGAGAGTGTATCGATACAGATGCAATCTGTTTCGATACCCTGTTTCGATACGGTAAGGGGCGTATCGAAACAGTTTTCTCCAATAGCCAAGTTTGTAAAAAAGGTATCGGTACGGTAAGAAGTGTATCGATACGCATTGACGTTTTTGAGCAATTTGGCCTTGGAACACTTAGAAAATATTTTGGAGTTTGAGTTTTTCAAACTAGAGCAAATCCTTGTTGATTTAAAAACTTTTAAGGGACTTAAAAATTCATTTCAAGTTTTACAATTTAGTCCTTAAAGCACTTTTTTTATATCAAAATCAAACATAGGTTTTACATTGTATAAGAAACTTTAGATGTTGAAATGATTGGCCAATATAGAAAGACGCTTTGAACTTCTAAAAGTGAAGTATTTGGACTAGCAGTCCAAACACCTAAAGGTGTAATGCAAGTGAGGAACAAATAAGTAGTTGTAAATATGACTTGACTTATGATTTATGAAGAGTTTTAATTACTTCATGGTGGATGCAATTAATTTGCAGTTATGAAATATATTACATGCATCTAATTATTTATGGATCCCTATTTATCCTTAAAGGATTTAAATTGCTAGAAGCATTTGGAAATTTTTGTTAGATCAAAAACATAAACACAAGGTAGGATAAAGCAACAATAATTCAAATGCAAACATCAAATTAAACTTCAAAGATAAAGCAACAACATAGTTCAAAGTAATAAATCCAAACTCAAATCCTAAAACATAGATAAAAAGCATAGAGTACTAAACATAGGTGCATAAAATGAAACTAAATGACATGAGATGATATGCGAAAACTACTCATCCCCATCATCGTCATCTTCGTCCTCTTTATCCTCATCGTCTTGAGTAGGTTGATTCCTCCTAGATTGGTTAAGCCAAGCTCTATGGAAAGTGGTGAGAGAGACATCCATGGATTTGACTTGATCCTCCAACGATGTGAAGCGATTATCAAGATTCTTGACTCGATCTTTCAAAGATGTGAATCGAGTGTCAATGGTTGCAAACCCGACTTCCATGTTTGTGAATTTCTCGGTGAGGAATGTCATAAGATTGTCCATGGAGGAGGAAGCAATCGGAGCACCTTGAGAACTTGAAGGAGCGTGTGGAGCATCAATGTGATCATCTTGTTGAGGAGCTCGAGGGACACGAATCCATTCATTGTCGACATAAGAGAAGTGAGCACGAGAGAGGGAACGCTCATCAATAGGTTGGTCAAGGGGTTCGGAAAAATCATGTGTGGAATCAATCTCAAGGGAATGAAATAGGTTACTCAACGTCGTAGAGTAGTAAAAGAATTTTACTTGGTCGGTGTGACAGTGTTGAACTAGATAGACAAGGTCGGAAAATATGATTTCACAAAGGCTAGGACGCCTACCCTCCCTAAAACAGCTAAGCCAAAAGTCGTCTACTTGATGGATTGTGGAAAATTTCCCTTCCGATGGGCGAAAAAACCATGTGATGATAAGATGAAGAATTATGTCATGAGCATTTAAAACTTTTACGGAACCTAGAGGACCTTGACCTAAGGACTTCTCATCATCAATCCCTATGTTTTCAGAACCAAATGCCTTGCAAAGAACATCTTGATCAATTTGAAAGGTTTTCCCCATTAGATGTGACTCGATTGCAACAACATGTTCTCTATCTTTATCCTGAACGCATATAGCATTAGAAAAGAAAATTATGACCAAGTTTCTATAGATAATGGGAGGAAAATTTAAAAAGTTTATAAATTTCCATTGTCGAATCAAAGGGAGATATTGAAATTTAAATCCTTCGGAGTTTAAAAACGGAATAGACACGACACGTTCTTCCCTAAGAGTGTAACCTTGAAAGAGCTTACATGACATATCCGAAGGGGTAGGAAAACAACATTGGATTATATAAGGAAGATTTGGTTTAAGGTTACCCTCTTCATTATCCATAGGATCGGAAGTGGCAAGGTGACGTCTCGCTCTCTTTTTTGGTGCCATAACCCTGAAAAACATCAAAACAATTCGAATATGTATGCAATTAACATCTTATTCAATCCAATAAATTTCCAATAATTCAAGGTATTTTTAAAAACAATTTTAATGTTAAAAATATATACATATATTATAGAAAATATTGGTTAAAAAATTGAAAACAATTTACAAAAATATACAATGTAAAAATATATTCGAATGAAAAAATTGATTTTGAAAAGTTTTGGTAAAAAGTTTAAGACCCATATCAAATATATATGTTTTGTACAAAAAATAAGTTGAAACAACTACTAAAATCAAACGAAAAATTAAAAAAAATAGAAGAAAAAGAGTTTATACCTTGATTTGTTAAAATGGATGAATAGGTTGATGTGAATGCACTAGATTATTGACAAAGCTTTGCTTTGATGTGTTGATCAAAAACCCTCAACTAATTTTAAGTTTGATGGGAAAATTTTGAAGAATTGAGGGGGTTTTATAGTAAAGTGCGGCTAGGGTTTGTAGAGAGAAAAGAGGGGTTTTTAAGTTTGAGGTATTTTGTCAAAACCAGCCCTATTTTAACTCTCTGTCGAGACCGTATCGGTACGCTTGTAGAGCGTACCGATACGCTTTGACCTAATTTTTAATTCAATTTTAATATTGTATCGATACACGTGACCGTATCGATACAGTTTGACCTGTATCGCTTCCCTTGACTAACCCATATCGATATGCTTGACCGTATCGATACACTTTGACTTGTATCATTTCCCTTGATGAACCCGTATCAATACGTTTTCAGCCGTATCGATACGCCTTTACCAGATAAGGCAATTTTGACAGATTTAAGTTCAAAAATCCAACTTTAAACGACCCTAAATGCATGTGAATGACATATGAACAAGTTGTAATGGCTAAGCTTAATGCATACTCCCCCTAGCAACATGCATAGAAGCAAAAAGAGGCAAATTAATACAAGCATGAATATCAACCAATTTCAAGCAAATTTTTGACCATTTGGGACCAAAGAGGGTCAAGAAAGGCTAGCTAAACCTAACTCTCTTCTAAGGGTCCAAAAACGCTCTTTATCTAAGGGTTTTGTAAATATATCCGCTAATTGGTTCAAGGTATCAACATATTCTAGAACAACATAATTTTTCAACACATGGTCTCTAATGAAATGATGTCTAATTTCTATATGTTTGGTTCTAGAGTGTTGGATTGAATTCTTAGTGAGACAAATGACACTAGTGTTGTCACACCTAAGGGGTATGGTTTCTACTTGAACACCATAATCTAAGAGTTATTGCTTCATCCAAAGGACTTGAGCACAACAACTCCCTAAGGATATGTACTCCACTTTGGTTGTAGATAAGGCTACACTATTTTGTTTCTTTGAGAACCAAGATACGAGCATACTACCTAAGAATTGACATGTCCCGGATGTACTTTTCCTATCCATCTTGCACCCCCCATAATCCGCATCCGAAAAAGCATGAAGTCTAAAGGAATAATCCTTAGTGTTGGGTTTACGGTGCTCGATTCCTTCAATCGTTCTTGCTCGCCAAGTGTTGGAGAAGTGGAATTTTGGGTGCAAGTGGTGTGGAAGCCAAAAAGATTAAGAACACAATGATTTATAGTGGTTCAACCTTCTAACCAAGGTCTACATTGTAACGCCCTGGTTTTGGGCCTAGATGTTTTAGAGGTCGAATCGGGCCGGTCGAGAACGGTTCGAATCTTTAAGGGTGATTTAGGGAACACCTAGTTCGGGAAGATTTAAAAATATGGAAAAATATCTAAAAATCCTCATTTATTATATAATTGGTTATGGTGAAAACAATTTTACAAAATGTGATTTGGAAATACTACATTTCAGAGTAGTGACCAAATTGCAGTTTTTGCAAAAGTTGACTAGTGACTGTTATGTAAAGGACTGAAACTTTGAATATTTAAGGAGCTAATTTTACCAAATGTTTTTATCGGATTTATCTTTAATTTGGGTGTTTTAATAATGATTTAATAAAAAGAATTAAAAGAGAAATCCTATTTTGACTTTTCATAATTACTTTACGATCTTTTTCCCTCTTTTCATTTTCTCTCAACTTCCACTCAGCCAAACTCAATTCCTTCACCAATTAATCTCTGATTTTCATCTCTTTTGTTGAGATTTCATTCTCCTAAGGATTTCTAATCTTTATCTCATCAAATCCTTTTGTTTTTTACTTTGGATTTTCAAGAAATCTTGCCCAAATTGAGGAGAAATCAGCCATTAGAGATAAGCTTCGCCCTTATCCTCTAATGATAAGTTCTTTACTGAAATTCCCAAGTTTTCAATCCTTTGTTAATGATTTTTGAGTTGTTTTAATGTTAGAAGCATGAAATTGTTGTAAAACTCAAGATTCTTGATGATTTTCGTAACTCTTTGTTAGGCTCTGTTTTGAGGTTGATTTCTAATGTATTTTGGATGGTAATTGATGTTAAGAATGAGGTTTAACCAATGATTCCCGAATAGTTTTGGTTTCCTATGTTTTAGATGCTAGATTTGTGGTTTTTGGAGTGTTCTTGGTGTTCTGTTATTGCTGGAGATATAAGGACGTGTTTATGGTGTTTTTGGGTGTTGATTGAGGCTTACAAAGGATTAGAATTGATAGATCTTTGCTGGGCTTTGATTTGAGAAAGTTTGAAAGCGATTTCAGTTAGTTTGGGTAGCCGAAATGATGCTTTTGAGTAGTGCAACGAGTTTGAATGAGTGGCTGGTAATTTCAATGCATGATGATGCATTAATCCTCTGCTCTTATGTGTAATAAATAGAGGAGACATCTTTAGACGCTTTTGGTGTTGATCCGGAGGTGTCGAAAGCCTAGATATCGTTTCGGCAAGCAAGCGAAACGTAATCGGTGAGTGGAAATGCAATTTCCTGCTCTGTAACGCTTTGGGCGTGGTCTTGGGAGCTTAGCGTAAGTTTGAAGCGCTTAGCTAAGCTCAAGAGTAAGTGGTTCGAATGTTCTCTCTTGGAAATGTGCTATGTTTTGATGAAAATGCACTTGAGATAAATGCGGTTTGGTTTACTGTTTTTAAGCATGTTTAAACATGGTTTAATGCTGGATTTTAATGCTATTATGATAAGGATGCACTAGATAAGTGATCCTTGGTTTTCATGTGTTGAATGCATATGATGTTAAGCATGTTATGCTTGTAGAAATGGCATTGTGGTTATGCTTGTAAAATAGTGGATTAATATGGTTAAATGATTATACTGACAAGTGATGTAAATGGTTTTTGATTACTTTAATAGGATATAGTTAGCTGGCTATAGGATTGGGTGCACCGTGAATAAAGTCGCCTTGGATGTCGAAGGGTTGTGATTGTGCTGTAATCTCCATCCAAGTACCCTAACGATTGAGGTTAAGACCACAACGGTAGATGGTTTAGTCCCGCGTGTGAGTCTTGTGTATGTGTCCCGTACTCTCGTTAGTGGAATTATACAACTACCGATGAGTGATGTTGAGGGGTTGTGATTGTGCCATTAATCTCTATCACGGGTGTTGAGGGGTTGTGATTGTGCCATTGATCTCCACCTTGTGTAGTCCGGTAGTATGTATGAATCATGTGGGACAACGCTTGTAATCCGCGTATCCGATTGTGTCTTATGTTGAAATGGTTTATG
Source organism: Hibiscus tridactylites (assembly GCA_958450335.1). Taxonomy (NCBI): domain Eukaryota; kingdom Viridiplantae; phylum Streptophyta; class Magnoliopsida; order Malvales; family Malvaceae; genus Hibiscus; species Hibiscus tridactylites. The sequence continues at coordinate 23,437,797 of OY288276.1, read as the reverse complement.
AATTATCACTTGTGAGCTAATATAATGTTAATGATAAATGTAAAGCATGAGATGCTTGTAAATGATGCAAGGATGCATGAAATGCTTAATAAAGCATGAGCAATGGTTTAATTGTTGTTTTAATATGTTACATATGAGCATATGTTATTAAATGCATGGTTGTCTTGAGAAGACATGATTTATGAAAAGGCATGAGATAAAAGTGGTGGTTTTGCAAGTCTTGTGAAGTGCATTGATGAATGTTGTTAGCGATCCTCACTAAGCTTTGTGCTTACGCTCTTTTGTTTCATCAATGCAGAAAACTAGGCTTTCAAGGCAGCAAGTAAGCAAGAGGAATCCAAACTTTTAACCTTGCAAAGTATGTGGCTTCATTTTGGTGTAATAAGAGGCAATGGGTGGGAATTATGGTTTTGAGTGGTTGAGAATGATTCTCTTTACTTTGAACATGTTTGGTGGTTTATTTTTGAGTTGTAAATGGCCATTATAGTTTGTTTTGGATGAGAATGGTGATTTTTGCTTGTTATGGTTTTGGTGGATTAGGAAGCATGCCTTTAGTATCTATATTTGCATGATGGATGCCATGTCGTAGCTAATGCCTCGAAATGATGATCATCTTTGGTATGTATCTATGTTGTATGCATGCTGTGGTATGTTTCAGGAATGTTTTGAATGGGAAAAGATGTGAAAAACCTGCAAAATCTGCTGTTACAGGGCAAGGCGTATCGGAACGCCCTTCTCTGTTTCAGAACAGAGGCCTGAAATGTCTACTAGGTTTTAGAACGGGCAGGGGCGTATCGAAACGGTTTAGCTACTAGAAAATTGTGGTTCGGTATGGGTCTCGGAACGCACCCGAGTATTGAAATGATCAACCATGTTTCGAAACAACCGTTTCGGTACATGACCATCCGTATCGAAACGCCTGAACGTTGAGTTTAAAATTTGAACTGTTTCAGGTTTCTGTTTCTTACATTTTGGTCCCTGAGTTATGGTTGCTTTATTTAATGAGCTTGAATGATCCGTTTGAGATGGAAATTGACCTGAAGGCATGTTACATGATTAATTAGGGATTGGTAACATTAAAAATTGTTTAATCCTTATATTTCTGGAAATTTACGTTTTAGTCCCTAAAAGATGTTTTCATGCAATTGAATCCCTGTTTGAGTTCCGTTCGCTGTGTCGTTTCTGCTGAAATGTTTTGCTAATCATATAGACTAATATTGAGCATCTAGAGAAGATAAAAAGAAAAAAAGGTCTTTAATCAAGGTTGACTTTTGTTTTCCCCGTGTAATCTTCGTAGTTCGGGATAAGCGTCTAGACCGGGCTAAGGGGGTTACATTTGTTGGTATCAGAGCCAGGTTACGAAAGAATTGGGGATGCTGGTATGAGAAATTGATATGTATGGATGTATGTTGTTTGAAAAGCATGCAATTGGTTGAATTTTGCAGCTTATGCCATGCTTGATTTATGTGAATCGCATTTGGAATGGATAAGATTGTGTGAGGATGATTGTGATGATGTTGCTATGTTGATATGTGCTGAATTTGGATGATGAAAAGCATGTTGAGCATGATTTGTCATTGTGTGCTATGCCATGTTGAGGGAAATTGGGGTGCCCATTGCCTTATTACACTAATCAAATGTTTTGTGAACTTGGATTCTTGCTTGCAGCTGACCTAAATGGTTTGACTTGTTTTATTGTTATGCTTTGTTTAAAGTAGCACTATGGGTCCAAGAAGAGAACTGAGATCGAATACGATAGTGTCTGCGGCTGAGCAGGGTGACCAGGGTAAACAAGGGGCTAATGTCCCTCCTGGTGGAAATCTACCTCCTCCGCCACCACCTGAAGGTGGGGAGCAGGTGCAGCGAGGACATGCTGGTCCTGGTTTGGGTGATTTGGCGCCACTGGTTCAGGCGATCATCAGAGCGTTTCAGGCTGCTGTTGCCGGAGCGCTTGTGCAGGCCCCTGCAGCTGGGCAGGCGGGATTACCTTTAGAGAGGTTGAGGAGCTTGGGAGCTGTGGAGTTTTATGGTATGTCTCCTGAGGCGTCTGAGGCCTGATTAGCAAGTACGATCCATATCATGGATCATATGGGTTGTAATTATGTGAGCAAGCTAGGATGCACAATATCTTTGCTGCAAGGCGATGCCTACAGCTGGTGGACAACTTCCACGACTGGTATGGAACCCAATGAGATTGATTGGGAGTTTTTCAGAGGAGCCTTCAGGAGGAAGTATCTAGGGGTGAGATACTTGGACGAGAAGAAACATGAGTTTATGTTGCTTGTTCAGGGCAACCTTTATGTGGCTGAGTACGAGGTTCAGTTCGTACGCCTGAGCCAGTATGCTCCTGAGCTGGTACCTAGTGAGAGGCACCGATGTGATCGCTTCCGGTACGGGTTGGTACAAGAAGTTAAGACATATATGCTGGCTGCAGATTATACTGACTTCGATGTGCTTGTGTGTCGAGCCAAAGACATCAAGCAGAACTTGGGATTGTCATCTCGAGGTGTTGGTTCTAGCTCTGGGAAGAGAGCAGCTGAGTACAGTTCCGGGGGTGGACAGAACAAAAGAGGTCGAGATAGGAGACATCAGCATGAGGGAAGGCGTGGTGCTCCGAGTCGAGGAGGTCAGGCTCAAGGAGGTCGTGTGAGATCTGAGCAGCATACATGTTGGACATGCGGTTCGAGAGACCATTTGAGGCGAGATTGTCCTCGGGCGGCTAGAGAGATCCAGGCTCCTATTTTGGTGATAGGGAATTCATGTTGGAATTGTGGTTCGACGGATCATATGAGGAGGGAGTGTCCTTTGTTGGCTGGTGGAGGCCAAGGACGTGCTTTTGTGGTAGCTGCACCTTAGAGAGGTCGTAGGCGCGGCTGTGGGAACTTTCAGAGGAGAGATGAGGGGCAGCGAGGTATTGCTCATGTAGTAGCCGTTCGACCTGAAGGAGGTGGACCAGCGAGGGTTTACGCTCAGCGTGAGGAGCGCAATGATATTGATGTCATTGCAGGTACCTTTGCTCTCTAGTCTTTATCTTTGCTGGCTTTGATTGATTCTGAATCCACGCATTCTTATATCTTGAGTGAGCATGCACCTTTTCTTGATATACATGTTGAGTTGCTTGAAGTAGGAATGCAAGTGACTAGTTCTTTTGTTGAGACTGTAGTCACTAGGAAGTTGTATAAGAGATGCCCTTTATCTGTTCAAGGATATATTTTTCTTGTGGATTTGATGGAGTTACCTTTCTACGGGTTTGATGTAATCCTTGGCATGGATTGGTTGTCGGAGCATAGGGCGGTGGTTGACTTTGATGTCAAGCGACTCACCTTAAAGCTAGCCGATGATTACGAAGTAGTAGTAGTAGGCGAGAATGTAAAATTCTTGTCGAATGTGATTTCAGCTTTGGAAGAAAACCGTGTGATGAGGTTGGGTTGCGAGGCTTACCTTGCCTACGTGTTGAACCCTGGAACCAAGGATGTGCGTGTGTAGGACATCCGAACTATTCGCAATTTTCCGGGTGCCTTTCCATAAAAATTGCCTGGTTTTCCACCAAACAGGGAAGTTAGTTTGGTATAGATTTGTACGAGAATACGACTCCGGTGTCCATTGATCCTTATTGCATGGCACCTAAAGAGCTAAAAGAGTTGAGAACGCAATTGCAGGAGTTGTTGGAACGAGGCTTCATCCGGCCGAGTGTGTCACCTTGGGGTGCACCGGTCTTGTTTGTTAAGAAGAAGGATGGGACAATGAGAATGTGCATAGATTATCGGCAACTAAACAAGTTGACGATCAAGAACAAGTATCCCTTACCTAGAATTGATGATCTCTTTGATCAGTTTCGGGGAGCCTCAGTGTTTTCTAAGATAGACTTGAGATCAGGGTATTATCAGTTAAAGGTGAAGGATGTAGACGTACCTAAGACAACTTTTTGGACGAGGTACGAACATTATGAATTCCTGGTGATGCCGTTTGGTTTGACCAATGCGCCTGCTGCTTTCATTGACATGATGAATCGTGTGTTCCATGAATTCTTGGATCAGTTTGTTATGGTGTTCATCGATGATATCCTTGTGTATTCGCGTACCGAGGAGGATCATGATAGACACCTGAGAATTGTTTTGCAAGCGTTGTTGGAAAATCAGTTGTATGCCAAACTGAGTAAGTGTGAGTTTTGGCTTAGGGAGGTGGTCTTCCTTGGACATGTTGTGTCAGCTGAGGGTATTCGCGTTGATCCACACAAGGTAGAGGCTGTGATGAGTTGGAAAGTACCTAAGTCAGTGACGGAGGTGCGAAGTTTCCTTGGTCTAGCTGGATATTATCGTAGGTTTGTCGAGGGTTTCTCGAAGATAGCAGCACCTTTGACCAAGTTGTTGCAGAAGAATGTTCGCTTTGAGTGGAATGAAGCGAAACAACAAGCTTTTGAGAAGCTGACAGAAGCTTTGACGCAAGCTCCTGTTTTGATTCAACCTGAGTCTGGTAAGGAGTTTGTGGTCTATAGTGATGCGTCCATTGTTGGTTTGGGCTGTGTGTTGATGCAAGAGGGTAAAGTAGTGGCCTATGCATCTAGGGAGTTGAAGGTGCATGAGCGCAACTACCCTACCTATGATCTTGACCTTGCGGCGGTGGTGTTTTCCTTGAAGATTTAGAGGCATTACCTGTATGGTGAGAAGTGTGTTGTCTTCACGGGTCATAAGAGTTTTAAGTATCTTATGTCTCAAAAGGAGTTGAATGTTAGGCAGCGTCGTTGGGTGGAGTTGCTTAAAGATTATGATTTGACGATCGAATATCACCCGGGCAAGGCTAATGTTGTAGCTGATGCTTTGAGCCGGAAAGTGGCTGTGGAGTTGAGGGCGATGTTTGCTCGCTTGAGAATATCGTGTTATGGTGGTCTTATTGCAGAATTGCAAGTGAAACCATCTCTGATTTCGTTGATCAAAGATAAGCAGTTGCTTGATGGTTCTCTTGTTTCGCATGTTCATGACATTGCGGAGGGTAGACCTTCAGATTTCAGCTTTAGTGATGATGGTGTTTTGTGCTTTGGGAGTCGAATAGTGGTGCCAGCTGGTGCTGAGTTGAGGCGCGTTATTCTAACTGAAGCTCATAGTAGTCCTTTTGCTATGCATCTGGGTAGTACAAAGATATATCATGATTTGAAAGATGAATACTACTGGGTGGGGTTGGAAAAGGACGTGGCTGAGTTCGTTAGTAAGTGCATGGTGTGTCCTGAGTGAAGGCTGAACATCAGGTTCCTTCTGGGTTGTTGCAGCCTTTGAGAATCCCAGAATGGAAGTGAGAGAGAATCACCATGGATTTTGTGTCTGGATTCCCCTTGTCACCATCAAAGAAAAATTTAGTTTGGGTGATTAGGGATCGGCTTACAAAGTGTGCACATTTTCTGCATGTGCATACTACGTATACCTTGGAAAGGTTGGCTAAGCTGTACATAGCTGAGATTGTGCGGTTGTACGGTGTGCCAAAGTCCATTGTGTCGGATAGTGATCCGAGGTTTACAGCGTGATTTTGGGAATGTTTGCATCATGCCTTGGGTACACGGTTGAATTTCAGTACCTCTTATCATCCTCAAATGGATGGACAGTCGGAACGTATGATCCAAGTGCTTGAGGACATGTTGAGATGTTGTGTGATAGATTTTCAGGGTTCTTACGAGAAGCAATTGTCGTTGGTTGAGTTTGCGTATAATAACAGTTACCATGCAAGTATTCAAATGGCTCTATACGAGGCTTTGTATGGGAGAAGATGTAGAACCCCTCTCTGTTGGGCAGAAGCTGGGCAAAAGTTGATTTCGATGCCAGCTATGCTAAAGGGAACCACCGAGAAGGTGAAGCTCATTTGTGAGCACTTAAAAGTAGTATCAGATAGACAAAAGTCTTATGCAGACTTGAAGCGTAAGGAAATTGAGTTCGCGGTTGGCGAACGTGTGTTTCTGAAGGTGACACCTTGGAAGAAAGTGATGAGATTTGGGCGTAAGGGTAAGGTTAGCCCAAGGTTCATTGGACCTTACGAGATTGTGGAGCGTATTGGTCCTGTGGCATATCGGTTGAGATTGCCTGCAGAGTTGGAGAAGATACATGATGTGTTTCATGCCTCCATGTTACGGAAGTACATATCGGATTCTTCGCATGTGATGCCTGTTGAGGAGATAGAGTTGAATCCGGATCTGTCATATGATGAGGAACCGGTGGAGGTTATGGATGTAAGTAGCAAAGTTTTTCGTGGCAAGACGATAGAGCTTGTGAAGGTGTTGTGGCGACACCGAGGAGTTGAGGAGGCCACGTGGGAAAGCAAGGCGGACGTGCGGAAGCAGTTTCCGCATCTCTTTCCATCGGGTAAGAATTTCGAGGACGAAATTTCCTAAGTGGGGGAGAGTTTTAATGCCCTGGTTTTGGGCCTAGATGTTTTAGAGGTCGAATTGGGCTGGTCGAGAACAGTTCGAATCTTTAAGGGTGATTTAGGGAACACCTAGTTTGGGATGCTTTAAAAATATGGAAAAATATCTAAAAATCCTCAGTCATTATATAATTGGTTATGGTGAAAACAATTCTACAAAATGTGATTTGGAAATACTACATTTCAGAGTAGTGACCAAATTGCAGTTTTTGCAAAAGTTGACTAGTGACTGTTTTGTAAAGGATTGAAACTTTTAATCTTTAAGGAGCTAATTTTACCAAAATATTTTTATCAGATTTCTCTTTAATTTGGGCGTTTTAATAATGATTTAATAAAAAAAATTAAAAGATAAATCCTATTTTGACTTTTCATAACTACTTTACGATCTTTTTCCCTCTTTTCATTTTCTATCAATTTCCACTCAGCCAAACACAATTCCCTCACCAATTAATCTCTGATTTTCTTCTCTTTTGTTGAGATTTCAATCTCCTAAGGATTTTAATCTTTATCTCATCAAATCCTTTTGTTTTTACTTTGGATTTTCAAGAAATCTTACCCAAATTGAGGAGAAATCAACCATTAGAGGTATGCTTCGTCCTTCTCCTCTAATGATCAGTTCTTTACTGAAATTTCCAAGTTTTCAATCCTCTGTTTTGAGGTTGATTTCTAATGTATTTTGGATGGTAATTGATGTTAAGAATGAGGTTTTAACCAATGATTCCTGAATAGGTTTGGTTTCCTATGTTTTAGATGTTAGATTTGTGGTTTTTGGAGTGGTCTTGGTGTTCTGTTGTTGCTGGAGATATAAGGACGTGTTTATGGTGTTTTTTGGTGTTGGTTGAGGTTTAGAAAGGATTAGAATTGATAGATCTTGGCTGGGCTTTGATTTGGGAAAGTTTGGAAGTGATTTCGGTTAGTTTGGGTAGCCGAAATGATGCTTTTGAGTAGTGCAGCGAGTTTGAATGAGTGGCTGGTGATTTCATTGCATGATGATGCATTAATCCTCTGCTCTTATGTGTAATAAACAAGGGAGACATCTTTAGACGCTTTTGGTGTTGATCCAGAGGTGTCGAAAGCCTAGATATCGTTTCGGCAAGGAAGCGAAACGTAATCGATGAGTGGAAATGCAATTTCCTGCTTTGTAACGCTTTGGGCGTGGTCTTGGGAGCTTAGCGTAAGTTTGAAACACTTAGCTAAGCTCAAGAGTAAGTGGTTTGAATGTTCTCTCTTGGAAATGTGCTATGTTTTGATAAAAATGCACTTGAGATAAAATACGGTTTGGTTTACTATTTTTAAGCATCGTTTAATGCTAGATTTTAATGCCATTATGATAAGGATGCACTAGGTAAGTGATCCTTGGTTTTCATGTGTTGGATGCATATGATGTTAAGCATGTTATGCTTGTAGAAATGGCATTGTCGTTATGCTTGTAAAACAGTGGATTAATGTGGTTAAATGATTATATTGGCAAGTGATGTAAATGGTTTTTGATTACTTTAATCAGATATAGTTAGCCGACTATAGGATTGGGTGCACCGTGAATAAAGTCGCCTTGGATGTCGAGGGGTTGTGATTGTGCCGTAATCTCCATCCAAGTACCCTAACGATTGAGGTTAAGACCACAACGGTAGATGGTTTAGTCCCGTGTGTGAGTCTTGTGTATATGTCTCGTACTCTCGTTAGTGGAATTATACAACTACCGATGAGTGATGTTGAGGGGTTGTGATTGTGCCATTAATCTCCTTCACGGGTGTTGAGGGGTTGTGATTGTGCCATTGATCTCCACCTTGTGTATTCCGGTAGTATGTATAAAGCGTGTGGGACAACGCTTGTAATCCGCGTATCCGATTGTGTCTTATGTTGAAATGGTTTATGGATTATCAATTGTGAGCCAATATAATGTTAATGATAAATGTGAAGCATGAGATGCTTGTAAATGATGCAAGGATGCATGAAATGCTTAATAAAGCACGAGCAATGTTTTAATTGTTGTTTTAATATGTTACATATGAGCATATGTTATTAAATGCATGGTTGTCTTGAGAAGACATGATTTATGAAAAGGCATGAGATAAAAGTGGTGCTTTTGCAAGTCTTGTGAAGTGCATTGATGAATGTTGTTAGCGATCCTCACTAAGCTTTGTGCTTACGCTCTTTTGTTTCATCAATGCAAAAAACTAGGCTTTCAAGGCAACAAGTAAGCAAGAGGAATCCAAGCTTTTAACCTTGCAATATGAATGGCTGATTGATTATCACACAAAACCTCGAACTTGTCTTCTTGGTTAGTGTGTAATTCCTTAAGCAACTTGAGTAGCCAAATTCCTTCACACATTCTTAGAGCCAAAGCTCTAAATTCTGCTTCAGCACTACTTCTTGATACCACCGATTGGTTTTTGCTTCTCCAAGTCACAAGATTTCCTCAAAAAAATGCATAGTACTCACTTGTCGATCTTCTGTCAGTTAGTTCTCCTGCCCAACTTGAGTCTGTAAAGATTCTCACAGTTCTGTCTTGTGTCTTTTTAAACAGTAAACCATGTCCAGGAGTTTTCTTCAAGTACCTGAGGATTCTGTTAGCTGTTGCCATGTGTTATTCATTAGGATTCGTCATATGCTGACTAATCACATTGACTAGAAACACAATGTCTAGCCTCGTCAAGGATAGATAGATTAGTTTTCCCACTAATCATTGGAGTCTCTCTTTGTCAACTAAAGTGCTTGTTTCTTTAGTGAATTTCAAGCCGACTTCTATTGGTGTATCTGCTGGTTTACACCCGAGCATCCCTACTTCATTAAGCAAATCAAGGACATACTTCATTTTATTAATCACCAACCCTCCACTTGATCTAGCAACCTCCATTCCGAGGAAGTATCGAAGTTGTCCCAAATCCTTTGTTTCAAATTCTCTATGTAGAAGGTTTTTCAAGCACCCAATTTCCTTCTCATCATATCCTGTCACAATTATGTCATCTACATAGACAATTAAGATAACTCTTTTGTTTTCTGAGGTTACCTTAATGAAGAGAGTGTGATCCGCCAATGATTGCTTGTTTCCATCTTTCATAATAGCTTTGGTGAATCTGTCGAAGCAAGCTCGAGGAGACTGTTCAGACCATAAAGTGACCTGTTGAGCTTAGAAACTTTCTGATCTCTTTCAATCGATCTCAGACCAGGTGGAATCTTCATATAAACCTCTTCCTCTAACTTTTCATTAAGGAATGCATTCTTCACATCAAGTTAGTGAAGCTTCCAATCAGAATTGACAGCTAGACTTAGTAATACCCGAACAGTGTTAAGTTTTGCCACTAGAGCAAAGGTTTCTGTATAGTCGATCCCATAGGTCTGTGTATAGCCTTTAGCCACAAGCCTCGCTTTGTATCTCTGGACACTACCATCAGAGTTATATTTCACAGCAAAACCCCACTTACAACCAACAAGTTTTTTACCTTGGGGAAGATCAGTTATTGTCTAGGTACCATTCTTCTCAAGAGCACTGATTTCTTTTTCGACAGGCTTTCTCCACGTGGGATGCTTTAAAGCTTCATCAACTGTGGAAGGAATCTGCTCTTTATCTAAGCTTGTTGTAAAGGCTTTAAAGGATGGCTTCAATGAACTGTATCCAGCAAATTTCTGAATAGGATGTTTAGTGCACTTTCTAACCCCTTTTCTAATAGCAATAGGAAAATCATCAAGATTAGGGATAGTAGGCTTACTGGTTATATTACCTTCCTCCTCCATATTGGCAGATGGACTCAAATCCAACTCACGACAAGTGTCAAATTGCAAAATAGCCTCTGGTATAGTTTTCTTTTTCCTTATATTGGTCAAAATTTGTTTAGGAGGAGTAGTAGGTGTTTCCGAAAAGTTTTGAGGAGTTTTAGAAGGAGTGAATGTGTTTCGAATAGGTGTAGATGTTTTGGAAGGAGTTGGTAAAAGAGATGTAGGTTCGAATAAGGGTGAAGTAGTGGATTCAAAATCTGGTGGTATAGAAATATTGGGAGAGATTACCTGAGGTTGAGGAGAAGGCTGAAAATCATCCCAAGTCTCCCCCTGAATTGCAGCCTGAGGAAAGTAAGGGTTCTGCTAAAAAAATGTAAGATCCATAGTAACAAAAAATCTGTGAGAAGAAGGATGATAGCATTTATAGCCCTTCTGAAGTGAAGAATAACCAACTAGTATACACTTCAATGATCTAGGATCTAACTTGGACTTATTAGGGGTTAAATTATGAATAAAGACAGTACAACCAAATATTTTAAGAGGTAAAATATAAGTGATATGCTTAAAATGTGGATAACTCTCCAGGAAGACAGACTGAGGTGTCTGAAATTTCAAAACCTTACTAGGCATGCGGTTGATCAAATATGTAGCGGTTAACAAGGCCTCACCTCACAAGTATTTAGGGACATTACTAGTAAATAAAAGAGAACGAGCAACTTCAAGGAGGTGTATGTTTTTTCTTTATGCAATTCCATTTTGTTGTGGAGTATCAACACAAGAACTAAGTTGAACTATTCCCTGCTTTTGAAAAAATGCACTCAAAGACTTAGCAAAAAATTCACTCCCATTATCAGACTTAAACAGTTGAATTTTGGTTTGGAATTGAGTAAGAACCATGTTATAAAACCTCTCAAAAACCCTCGCAGTTTCAGACTTTTCTTTCATTAAATAAGTCCAAGTAATCCTATTATGATCATCAATAAAGGTAATAAACCACTTACTTCCATCAGCATTCTTCACCCGAGAAGGACCCCAAATAACATTGTGGATCAAAGAAAAAGGGTGAGATGGTTTGTAAGGAGATGGAAGATAAGATGCTTTAGTTTATTTAACAAGAGGGCAAATATGGTATTTAAATAAACTTGGTTGTTTATTGATAAACAAAGATGGATATAACTTTGACAGATATTGAAAATTAGGGTGACCTAACCTAAAATGCCATAATAACACATCATCAAATTGTTCTAAAGCAGTAAAGGAGGAAAGAGAGAAAGAGGTGCAAGGTGATGGAGAGCTATGGAGAGCATAAAGACCATTGTGCAAACTGGCAATGCCGATTGTCTTTTCTGAGTCTATAGCCTGTAAAATACAACCAGAGTCATTAAAACTTGCAGAATACTTCAAGGTTTTCAAAAGCTTGCTAACAAAGATAAGATTGCAGGCAAGATTTGGTACAAAGAGAACATCATCTAGCACCAGATTGGGATTAATAATAATAGAACCAGAACCCACAATTTGTGAGAGAGAACCATCAACAGTTTTAATTGATCTACCCGAAGAAGAGGCTGAGTAATTGAGAAATAAATCTTTGTTGCTAGTCATATGGTCGGTAGCCCCAGAGTCGATGATCCAAGTTGGATTGAGCTGTGTAGACAATAAGGTTGTTGGGAAGGAGGTACCAGCATGTTCTTTTATGGCCAGTTTCGTTTCAGTAGTTCTTTCCAACTTGAGGTCGTCAGAACCAGAAATAAATCCTGATGAAGATGAGATATCGATGGTTGAAGAAGAAGTAGCCATCGAGCAAGAGGTTTTTCTAGTGATTTGTTTTGATTTGGAAGTCGACTAGGGTTGAGGAATCGAAACCCCATATGATACCATGTAGAAAGAGTAGAAAACAAAATACTTTTTTCTGTTATTCGATGATTTAGAAAGATACAACATGAGACTCTTTTATAGAGTCACGTAGGAGTTCAACTAGGATAAGGATTCCTAGAACTACAAAACTTCTAACTCTATAAAAGGCTTAGGACTCTTTAGGAGTTTTAATCCTAATCTATTTACGTAAAACAATAATTACATATAATAACAAACTCCTAAGAGTTTAATCCCAATCCAAATACAAGTGCAATATCCTACAGTTTGCACAATTTAGCTCTCACCCAAAACCTAAAACACTTGAGCAAATCTAACAATTTTGGCTCACTAGTGTTTGTCTATACAAAGAAATGACAATTAAGCACTAAGACACTTTCTTGATCGTAAATTGTTTTACAATTGAAACATTAACCATTACATGATGCTTGGAGATCCTTTTTATAGTCCTCTTTGAGTTTGTAGCCGTTACTAGCCATTGGGATTGAATTGGAACCGTTGGAGACTTACTTTCCCACCTTAAATGCAGTTCTGCAGCTCCCCGTTTCGAAACATTCTTCAAGTAGAAAGAGCTATTGCAGCCTGATGTAGTACCCGTACCGAAACGCCCGTATCAAAACGATCTGCATTTAATTGTTAGTTGGGAAATAGCCGTTGCGGGTTTATGACCATTGAGGTCGATGCCACGTAGGCGTATTGAAACGACATAGTCCGTATCGAAACGCTTGGCAAAATTCTCATCCAGAAAAAACCGTTTTTGAAACGTTTTGACATTGTAAGACCCCGTATCGAAACACCTCGGGGTGTTTCGAAACACCTGGATGGTTTTGTTGAATTTGGCTTTGGAAACATGTAAAAACCTTTTAAAACATCCCCTAAACATAGTTTCAAGTTGTTTGGACTTTAGAAATAGTTTTGAATTCTTTTTAACTTAGTCCAAAACATTTTTCAATTATTATATCAAAACATTAGTTCTACAATCTCCCCCTTTTGATATAATAAAACCAACTTGAAAATTTGTTTGGGATTCTCCCCCTTTAAGTTTAAAATTGTGAATAAGAGATGAAAAATTTGAAATCAATTAAAGCTCTCCCTTATTCATTTGAAAATTCAAATTTTCAAACCAAAATCCCCCTCTTTTTGTTATATCAAAAAGAATTCAAAGGCATTAAGTCCAAAATAACTTAGGAAGTTTTAAAAATGACAAAAAATTTAAAATTTTGGTTTTAAAATGGCTCCCCCTTACTCAAAGCGTCATTAAAAATGTTAGTCCAACATATATGATCATCTAGTTGAAATAAAAAATAAATCAAATAAAAGCAAAAAAAAAACAACTAGATTTTTACCACACTTGAATCCAAGGGAGGATGTGAAGCCTTCCTTCTTCAAGTGTTCTTCCTTAGTGTGCATGGAGCTCCCCCTCAATTTTTGACTTGTTGATCATTCTCCATCACACCTATCATAAGACAATCAAGTAATTTTTGGTATCCAAATTGCTTTGGTTCCATAGACGTTAGTAGCACAAAACTTAGTCCTCTTAGGAATCCATTTTTCAATTTCATCGTTTTTAGTTGAAGTACTTAGTCCTTTTGAGACCCAAACACCTCTAAAACATTTACCATTTACAAATCTAGGGGCACTAGATTGTCTTATATAAAAGTTTGATTTTCCAAAATTATTTTTCTTTTCAAGCTCTTTGGAAATCAAATTTTTTTCTTCTTGAACTTTATGAAGCAAATTTTGTAAATCAAAACATTTTTGTTCAAACTCTTCGAGTTTTGCTTCAAGTTCAAGTTTGGTTTTAGAAATCAAATCATTTTGAATTTTCAACTTTGAAATCATTTTATTGTTTTTCAAAATGTAATTTTTAAACCCTAAAACCAAATCATCATAGGCATCTTGTAATTCATCAAAAGAGTCAGAACATGAATTAGATGAATTAGAAGTTACCCTTGAATCTTCTTCGATGGCCATAAGGCAAAGGTTGGCTTGTTCATCGTCGGTGGAGTCTTCATCACTCCAAGTAGCCATATATGCCTTCTTCTTATGGCTTGAAGTGCTTGCCCTCTTCTTTTTCATGGATTCTCGTTCAAGCTCTCTCAAGGCTTTCTTCATGAATGGGGCACACTTCTTGAAGAGATGAACTATCTCTTCTTCTTCATCCTCATCTTCACTTGAATCATCATGATGGCATGTGGAGGATTTGAGAGCAATGACATTTACGTTGATGGCGAGCCCTTTGAGCTTCTTCTCCCCCATAGCTCTAATTTCTTCCCTCTTCTTCTCATCTTCTTTATTTTTCTTCATTATTTGATGAGTAAGAAGTGACCCCATGAGTTCATCAAGCTTTAAGGTCTTCAAGTTCTTAGCTTCGATGATGGCGGTCCTCTTTGAGTCCCATGACTCGGGAAGTGAGTAGATGAGCTTTCGGATAAGCTTCTCTTCTGGGATGACTTCTCCATAGCCTTTGAGACCATTGGTGATAGTGAAGAACCTATCAAACATCTTCTCGATGTTTTCTTTCAGATCCATCTTGAAGTTCTCATACGCTAGGTTGAGGAGGCCGATCTTGGTCTCCTTTACTTCATCGGTTCCTTCGTATATGACTTCAAGCTTGTCCCATAACTCCTTGGCACTCTCACAAGAAGACATCTTCTCATAGATGGTTGTGCCAAAAGCACAAAAGAGGGCGTGCAAGGCTTTGCAATTTAGCTCCATCTTCTTGCGATCTTTGGCACTCCATTCCGCTTTACTTCGTTGAGGCACGAACAGACCATCTTCTACTATGTCCCATAGCTTGTAGTCCCTTGACTTTATGAAGAACTTCATCTTTGTCTTCCAATGGGCATAGTGAGTTCCGTCGAAGAAATACGATTTGTCGATGGATTGCGCCATTGAGCCGGTTGAGTAAAATGATGATCGAGCTTGCTGGATCTTCTCAATAGGATGTTAATCCTCTTCAATTGAGCCAAGCTCTGATACCAATTGTTGGGTTTTACGGTGCTCAATTTCTTCAACCGTTCTTGCTCGCCAAGTGTTGGAGAAGTGAAATTTTGGGTGCAAGTGGTGTGGAAGCCAAAAAGATTAAGGACACAATGATTTATAGTGGTTCAACCTTCTAACCTAGGTCTACATCCACTACCTTAGCTTCCCACTAAGGATTTCCAATCAATCCACTATTGATTCGTCCCCTTTTCTAGGCTTAGGAGGAAACCCTTATACACCGATCAAGCTTTCTACCCAAAGCCTTGATCAAACCCTCTTTACAAAGAGAAAAGATAAGCAAACTCAAATCCCTCTAATAGGTATTTGTTTGCACAATTTAGCTCTCACCTAAAACCTAAAACACTTGAGAAAATCTAACAATTTTGGCTCACTAGTGTTTGTCTATACAAAGAAATGACAATTAAGCACTAAGACACTTTCTTGATCATAAGTTGTTTTACAATTGAAGCATTAACCATTACTTGATGCTTGGAGGTCCCTTTTATACTTCTCTTTGAGTTTGTAGTCGTTACTAGCCGTTGGGGTTGAATTGGAGCCGTTGGAGACTTAATTTCCCACCATAAATGCAGTTCTGCAGCTCCCCGTTTCGAAACACTCTTCAAGTAGAAAGAGTCGTTGTAGCCTGATGCAGTACCCATATCGAAACGCCCTTGGCTGTATCGAAACACTTATCACCGTATCAAAATGATCTGCATTTAAATGTTAGCTGAAAAATAGTCGTTGGGGGTTTATGACCGTTGAGGTCGATGCCACGTAGGCGTATCGAAACGACATAGTCCGTATCGTAACACTTGGCAAAATTCTCATCCAGAAAAGACCATTTCGAAACTAGTTTCGAAACGTTTTGACACTGTAAGACCCCGTATCGAAACACCTAGGGGTGTTTCGAAACACTTGGATGGTTTTGTTGAATTTGGCTTTGAAAACATGTAAAAACCTTTTAAAACATCCCCTAAACATAGTTTCAAGTTGTTTGGACTTTAGAAATAATTTTGAATTCTTTTTAACTTAGTCCAAAACATTTTTCAATTATTATATCAAAACATTAGTTCTACACTTAGGATACCAAAGGCCTAAGTTAGGTGTGTCTATAAGGTATCTAAAAATTATCTTAATGGAAACTAAGTGTGATTCTCTAGGACTAGCTTGAAACCTAGCATACAAGCAAACACTAAACATGATATCCGGTCTACTTGCGGTAAGGTAAAGCAAAGAACCTATCATGGATCTATAAAGCTTAGAATCAACACACTTACCTCCTTCATCTTTGTCAAGCTTCATGGAAGAGCTCATAGGTATGACTTGAGGTTTTACATTCTCCAAGCCGAACTTTTTGAGCATATCGTTCACGTACTTAGCTTTATTTATGAAGGTGTCATCCTTCCTTTGTTTGATTTGGAGTCCCAAAAAGAATGAGAGCTCTCCCATCATGCTCATCTCGAACTCACCTTGCATTAGCTTAGAAAACTCTTTGCAATAACGTTCATTAGTATAACCAAAAATGATATCATCAACATAAATTTGCACTACTAAGATGTCATTACTATATCTTTTTATGAAAAGTGTAGTATCCACCTTACCTTTTTCAAAACCTTTTTTAATTAAAAAGTTTGAAAGTCTTTCAGACCAAGCTCTAGGAGCTTGTTTTAAACCATAAAGAGCTTTGGTTACTTTAAAAACATGATTTGGAAATTTTGAATCCTCAAAACCCGGTGGTTGTTCAGCATACACTTCTTCATTTATAAAACCATTTAGAAAAGCACTTTTTACATCCATTTGAAAAAACTTGAAATCATGGTAACATGAAAATGCTAGAAGCATCCTAATAGCTTCCATCCTAGCTACGAGTGTATATGTTTCATCAAAATCAATTCCCTCTTCTTGAGTATAACCTTGAGCAACAAGCCTAGCCTTGTTTCTCACTATGTTACCACTCTCATCTAGTTTATTCTTAAAGACCCATTTAGTTCCTATAGTAGATTGATTACTAGGCCTTTCAACTAATGTCCATACTTTACTTCTCTCAAATTGATTTAATTCCTCTTGCATGGCCAAAATCCAAAAATCATATTTTAATGCTTCTTTGATATTTTTAGGCTCAATACATGAAAGAAATGCAACATGGTTTATTAATTTGAGAGAGGATCTAGTAGTTACCCCCTTGGATGGATCACCCAAGATCTCACCAGCCTTGACATAGTTGTACTCCCTTGGGTAGCTCACTTTCTTTTCCCCAAGAGACATGTCTTGCAATGCTTCTAGAGGCGGTTCTTGTGCTCCTTCCTCTTTGGTTGGAATCTCATTCACCTTTGATGATTCTCCACCATCACTGGCTTCAATGATCCCTTCATCATCATCATCACAAGAATCATTCCTCGGAAGGAGGTTATCATCGAAAACCACATGAATAGATTCTTCTACAACTAAAGTTCTTTTGTTAAACACGCGATAGGCTTTAGAGTTTAAAGAGTAACCTAGAAAATAGCTTCATCATTTTTTGTATCAAATTTACCTAAATTTTCTTTTCCATTGTTTAAAACAAAACACTTGCAACCAAAAGGATGAAAATAGCTAATGTTAGGCTTTTTAGATTTTAAAATCTCATAAGGAGTTTTCTTCAAAATAGACCTAATCATTACTCGATTTATAATATAGCAAGCGGTATTAGTGGCTTCCGCCCAAAAATACTTAGGTAAATTGTTTTCACAAAGCATAATCCTAGCCATTTCTTCTAAAGTTCTATTTTTCATCTCAATTACCCCGTTTTGTTGAGGAGTTCGAGGAGCTGAAAAATTATGGCTAATCCCATTTTCATTACAAAAATCATCAAAACCCATATTTTGAAATGCGGTTCCATGATCACTTCTAATATGTGAAATTTTAAGTTCAAGATCATTTTGGGTTATTTTTGAAAATGTGATAAAGTTTTCTAAAGCCTCATCCTTGGTGCTTAAAAAGAGAACCTAAGTATATCTAGAGTAATCATCAACAAGCACAAAAGCATATGATTTTCCATCCAAGCTAGTAGTCCTAATTGACCCAAAGAGATCCATATGGATTAATTGCAAACATCTACTTATAGAAACATCATTAATGGACTTAAACGAGGCTCTACGTTGTTTACCTTTAGCACATGCATCACAAATTTTATCTAATGAGAACTTGAGCTTAGGTAGGCCTCTAACTAGATTAAGGGAAACTAATTTTTCTAAAACGCTAATGCTAGCATGTCCTAGTTTCCTATGCCATAACCATGCATCATTTTCATTTTGTGCAACTAAGCATGCATGGGATGCATGAATGTCATCTAGATGCACCATATATATATATATATATATATATATATATATATATATATATATATATATATATATATATATATTGCCTATGCGATGACCAATGAGCAGTGTATTGTTATATTTAATCTCAACTATTCTACACACATTCACATCAAATACGGCATTAAACTCTTTATCACAAAGTTGACTTATGCTCAACAAGTTATGTTTTAGACCATTGACATACAAAACATTTTTAATAAGTATAGAAGAGTGATTACCTATGGAGCCAATACCTTCAATGTGGCCTTTGGAGTTGTCATCAAATGTTACTACTTCTCCACTTTTTGGCTTTAATTCTATGAATCGACTCTTATCTCCGGTCATGTGCCTTGAGCATCCACTATCAAGGTACCACGAATTTTGACTTTGTGCTTTGGCCTTGTAGCAATGCCCCCTTACAAACAAAGAGTTAAAATTTGATTTTTGGTACCCAAATCATTTTGGGTCCATGAGTGTTAGCTCCCAAAAGCTTGGTTCCCTTAGGAATCCAAGGTGACATGGCAATAATATTATTAGATTTTACAAGTTTCTTAGGAACCCATACACTTCTAATCTTTTTAGTTCTATTATGTTTATAGGAGCCACTTTGTTTGTAGTTAAAATTCTTTCTTTTTACAAAGTTGGTTTTTGAAGATTCACCTTTTTTTAGTTTTGAAGAACCAACATTTTTGAAAGAATTTTTTAGCTCACTAAGCTCATTCACCAACTTTTGGTGTTCATCATTACATTGAGAAAGAAGGTTGTTCAAATC
This sequence comes from Hibiscus tridactylites, assembly GCA_958450335.1. Taxonomy (NCBI): domain Eukaryota; kingdom Viridiplantae; phylum Streptophyta; class Magnoliopsida; order Malvales; family Malvaceae; genus Hibiscus; species Hibiscus tridactylites. Next base: position 23,418,705 of record OY288276.1, on the reverse strand, counting down.
AATATTTTCTTGTTCAAAGAACTTCAAATCATCTTGTAAGCTTGAAACCTTTTTATCAAAATCCGAGTTAGCTTTAGAGAATAAATCGTTTTGAGATTTTAAATCTGAAATGATCTTTTTGTTTTTCAAAACGGACTCCTTATACTTCTCTACTAACTCATCATATACCTCTTGTAACTCATCATATGCATCATGCAATTCATCAAATGTAAAATCAAAACAAGATGAGTTAGAGATTACCATCGAATCCTCATCAAGAGCCATGAGGCAAAGGTTAGCCACTTCATGTTCCTCATCCTCGGATGACTCCTCATCACTCCAAGTAGCAAGCTTAGCTTTGAGCTTTTTCTTCTTCTTTGCTTTTGTTCTTGAAGTCCATCTTTCTTTGAAATTTTCTTCCTCGGTTGGACTTCATGAACCGTGAGAACCGTTTGGCTATCATAGCCAACTCCTCAAAGTCTTCCTCCTCACAAGAAGAGCTCTCCTCTTGTAGAGAGGCTTTGAGAGCAACTCCTAGCTTCTTCTTCTTTTCCACCTCATGCTTCTCTATTCTTCTCTCTTCTTTCTTCTTTTCTTCTTCTCTTCCTTGTTTCATGATCTCATGTGTAAGAAGAGAACCAACGAGCTCATCAAGCTTCAATGATGGTCGTTCTTTTACCATCCCAAGACTCCGGGAGAGAATATAGAAGCTTCCTTACTAGCTTATCTTTAGGAATCAGTTCTCTAAATCCTTTAAGACCGTTGATGATGATCAAAAACCGATCAAACATTTTTAAGACGCTCTCATCGGGGTCCATCTTGAAATTTTAATAGCTCAAATTCAATAACCCGATCTTCGTCTCCTTCACGTCGCTAGTACCTTCATAAGTCGTCTCTAAAGTGTCACACACTTCTTTTGCACTCTCGATAGATGAAACCTTCGAGTAGATATCTGGACCAAGTGTACAAAATATAATGTGTAAAGCTTTGTCGTTGATTTGCATCTTTCGTCTATCTCCCTCGGTCATCTCCAACTTCACCTTCGGGACAAGTCTTCCTTCATCGTTTCTTTTTACAAGAATGTAAGGTCCTTCTTCGACTACATCCCAAACCATATAATAGGTGGACTTGATGAAGAGACGTGTCCTATTCTTCCAATATAGGTAGTTGTCCCCATTGAATAAAGGTGGTTTAATGGTGGATTGTGACTCCTAAAGGTTGGAGGTTGAGGTAGATGACATGGCTTGACTTTAGACTTGATCACACTCTCCTAGGAACTCCTCTTGTGGTTGTTAATCCTCCAAAAGAGGTAGGCTCTGATGTCAATTGTTGAGTGGACCGTTGAATCGATTTAAGCCAAGAGGGGGGTGAATTGAATTTTTAAAGAGATTGGTAATGAAGTGATAAATTAAAAATTTGAAGACAAGGCACTTAGAGTGGTTCAAGTTCCAAATGAACTCCACATCCACTACCTTAGCTCCCACTAAGGATTTTCAAACAACTCCATTAGTTGATCTTCCCCTTTTCTAGGCTTAGGAGGAAACCTTTGCACAATGGTCAATTTTCTACCCAAAATTGACCAAATCCTCATACAATGTTTACAAAGAAGATTAAGGCAAATAAGAAGTATCTCTCAATACAAATGTTGCCCAATTACAAGTTCACACTCCCCAAACTCACAATAAAAGATTACAATGAATATCACAAGAGTTGGGTACAAGGATTTGACTCTAAAGATACAAAGTTTAGATTTGAGTGCTTTGATGTTGCTTGTAAGTTCAATAGTTGTTGCTGGTGCATTTGTGACTTATTTTTATAACCTTGTATTGAATTCTAGTCGTTTGGGTGGTTGAGATCATCAATAGAGCCGTTGGGCTGCAATTTCCCGCAATAAATGCTGCTCAACAACCTACTATATCGGTACGGCTTGGGAGCATATCGGTACCTGTCTCAAACAAGAAAGAGCCGTTGTGACTGAAAACAAAGCGTATCGATACGCTTCGAGGGCGTATCGGTACGATTTTAAGAGGTGTATCGATATGGAAAGGCGTATCGATACGAATTTTGCTCACTATAATCCTATTTTTGGTTTTGATAAAAAACGTATCGGTACGCTCACTTAGCGTATCGGCACGGTTCAACAGTCATTTAAATTTTGGGATACCAACTAACTGACAAGCCAATGGTCGAAAATTAAATGCAAGGATTTTGCAAAGGTAAGCATATCATATCGATACGATGACAATGTGTATCGGTACGCTATAGCTTAAAGTCTTGCCCAGATGAATTTTGTATCGATACGGGGTAATACAGTATCGGTACGCTATGAACGATTAAAATTCCAATGTTGAAAAACTGTATCGATACACCTAAGGGTATCGATACGTATGGGCGTTTTGTTGAAGTTAGGCTTGAAAATACATAAAAAGACTTAGTGAAATTTGAACCTTTAAGTATGTTTTGTCTTGAAATATAGTTTGGTTCAAAATGGCTTGTCAAAAAGTGAGACTTTGAAAAGTACTTAAAATTTTATTGTTTTGCAATTTAGTCCATAACTCTAAGTGTTATATCAAAATCAATTTTAGTTTCACAACCCTCCTCTGAACATTACTAGAATTCATCTCAATGCTCATTTCCATTTCAACAGAAAGAAATATACGAAAGAAGAATTTCACAAAAAGAAGTATGCAATTCAAAGAAAGAAAGAAAAGTAAAGCTTGAAGAAGAGAAATATCCACTCTTATAGCTAAAGAGACGTGACCTTTCAGATGAAGCAATGATGACACCGTTTTTTTAAGAAATGAGTTATCCATTCACAAACAATCATCACAAATGCTTCCCAAGCGACAACTCAAAGGCACACATTTCCAAAAAACGACCTCTTAGATTGTCAAGTAAAAGGTATCGAATCGTGCCATTTTATGACACTCTCTCGACTAAGGAGAACACTTGTTATATCCATATATACTCCAACACTCACTCATCTGCAATAAAGGTCATCCGACATCCCAATGGACATTCTCTACCCCCAAATTTTCTTGTCTCAAACTATTCTGCATTAGAACTTTCTAGATTCTTCCCTTGGAAGTCACAATGTGCATTTGAAGCCTGCCTCACTATATCCTCCGAATGACTGTCATCCTTATAAAACCAAGGTCAATCCACATGCCTCACTAGTCAAGTCTATTGTCTGACATACATGCCTACTCGCAAGGCTAGCAAGTCAATAGGCATCAATCCTTCAGGCCTAAACTCGACACTTGCTATTAAAGGCTATCATCCACCCTCCTTAAATTCCTCAATAAGGGATTAGGAAGAAGAGGACAAAGACATTCCCGAATAAAATATCCCTTCTCCCCTTAATCCCCACCACATAAGGCCTCCGACCTTACTCCAATTTGTCATTGTTAACTCCGACCACCATCTATTGTGGCTCTTCGTTCAAATCAAAAGGAGTGAACTATCATAAACCACCACAACAACCTCAATCCCATGTTTCTCATCAACAACATTAATATTTTAATAAAAAAAACAAAAATATCTAATGTCGACTTAATTGTTTTCACCACGTTTGAGTTAATTTGGTAAAATAAATGTTTGAGGATCAAAAGTTTAAGGACTAAATTACTAAAGTAATAAAATTGAGGGACCAAATGTATCATTTTGTCTTTGTTAATATATCTCGAAATTGAGATATTAATTAAAGAGTTAATTCCACCACACGTCCCCAAACTATGGTTCTCATTCTAAATTGGTCCTTAAACTTTTAAACATTTTAATTTCATCATCAAACTATGACCTTCATTCTAAATTGGTCCAAAAACTTTTTAGCATTCTAATTTCATCCTCAAACTATGACTCTCATTCTAAATTGGTCCTCAAACTTTTTGAACATTCTAATTTCAATCCCCAAATTATCAATATATGCTAATAACTTATGTTAATAAAATTGTTATAAAAGTTGTTAATTGTCATGAAACACTTATGTGTATCATGCAATGATATGATGTGATATAAACGATCATTTGATGATGAAATTGAAACATTCAAATAGTATGAGGACCAATTTAGAATGAGAGTCATAGTTTTGGGATGAAAATAGAACATTCAAAACTTTGAGGGCCAATTTAAAATGAGAGTCATAGTTTAGGGATAAAATTGAAACATTCAAAAATTTAAGGCTCGATTTAAAATAAGGATCATGGTTTGAGGACATATGGTGTAATTAAATCTTAATTAAAAATATCGAAATTGTTTTGGTTTCTTTATGGATAAGAAATAGGAGTTGTGAAGGAATAAGTAGGGATGTAAAAACAGGTCAACAGTTGGGTTTCAGGTCGGGCTCTGTCAGGTCGGGTCAAATCAGTTACAGGTCATTTCGGGTCATTTTTGTTTTGACTCGATTCAGTTCGGGTTCGGGTTCATTTCGGGTCGGGTTCATTTCAGGTCGGGTTCAATTCAGGTCGGGTTCATTTCAGGTCGAGTTCATTTCAGGTCGGTTCATTTCAGGTCGGGCCAAAACGGTTAATTGACAGGTTGATTTCAGGTCGGTTTCGTTTCAGGTCTGGTTCGTTTCAGGTCGGTTTCATTTCAGGTCGGTTTCGTTTCAGGTCGGGTTCATTTCAGGTCGGTTTCGTTTCAGGTCGGGTTCATTTCAGGTCGGTTTCGTTTCAGGTCGGGTTCGTTTCAGGTTGGTTTCGTTTCAGGTCGGGTTCGTTTCAGGTCGGTTTCGTTTCAGGTCGGGTTCATTTCAGGTCGGTTTTGTTTCAGGTCGGGTTCATTTCAGGTCGGTTTCGTTTCAGGTCGGGTTCATTTCAGGTCGGGTTCCTTCGGGTTTATGGTTTATTGTGTTATGTGTATTATATATATTGACGGATTATGATTTTTATTTTTACGGTTTAGGGTTTACAGATTAGGGTTTATGGTTTAGGGTTAGGGGATTATGTATATGTGATATATATATAGTTGGGACTATTAGATTTATTTTTAGGGTTTATGGTTTAGGGTTAGGGTTTGGGGTTTAGGGTTTACTAATCTTAAATTAATACAAACATGCCTACATTAATTATATATATTGATGGATTATGATTTTTAGGGTTTAGGGTTTACTGATCTTAAATTAATACAAACATGTCGACATTAATTATATATATATTGATGGATTATGGTTTTTAGGGTTTAGGGTTTAGGGTTTACTGATCTTAAATTAATACAAACATGCCTACATTAATTATATATATATTGATCGATTATGATTTTTAGGGTTTAGGGTTTACTGATCTTAAATTAATACAAACATGCCTACATTAATTATATATATATTGATGGATTTATGGTTTTTAGGGATTAGGGTTTAGGGTTTATTGATCTTAAATTAATACAAACATGCCTACATTAATTATATATATATATATATATATTGATGGATTATGATTTTTAGGGTTTAAGGTTTAGGATTTAGGGTTTAGGGTTTACTGATCTTAAATTAATACAAAGATGCCTACATTAATTATATATATATTGATGGATTTAGGGTTTTTAGGGTTTAGGGTTTAGGGTTTAGGGTTTACTGATCTTAAATTAATACAAACATACCTGCATGTATTATATATATATTGATGGATTATGGTCTTTAGGGTTTAGGGTTTAGGGTTTAGGGTTTAAGGTTTACTGATCTTAAATTAATACAAACATGTCTACATTAATTATATATATATATTGATGGATTTAGGGTTTTTAGGGTTTAGGGTTTAGGGTTTACTGATCTTAAATTAATACAAACATACCTACATGTATTATATATATATATATATATATATATATATATATATATATATATATATATTGATGGATTATGGTTTTTAGGGTTTATGGTTTAGGGTTTAGAGTTTACTGTTCATAAAATGATACGTACATACGTACATGTAATATATATATATATATATATATATATATATATATATATTGATGGATTATGGTTTTTGTTTTTAGTGTTTAGGGTTTAGGGTTTAGGGTTTAGGGTTTAGTGGTTAGTGCTTTAGGGATTATTATTATTATTATTATTATTATTATTATTATTATATACTTAAATACAATTATTATTATTATTATATATTTACTATGCTTATTATTATTATTTGTTTTTATTATTATTATTATTATTAGTTATTATTATTATTATTATTATTATTACTATGATTATTAATATTATTATTATTATTACTACTACTACTATTATTATTATTATTATTATTATTATTATTATTATTATATACTTAAATACAATTATTATTATTATTATATATATTTACTATGCTTATTATTATTAGTTTTATTATTATTATTATTATTATTATTATTATTATTATTATTATTATTATTATTATTATTATTATTATTATTATTGTTATTGTTATTATTTTTTTTCGATTAAAGGGAAAAAGCGTCTAACACATGCCTCGTTAAAAAACCTCCCTAAACCTAATGGAGGAAAAAGAGTACATGTGTTAGAGCTACAAGAGAGTTCAGATCAATCAACAACAACAGCACACACCATAAACCAACCCGAGGTCAACCTATACCTTCCGAAACAATGCCCAAACCACTACTCATATCCGCATCGAGCAAAGACAGCACATTTACCGGTGGTTCTTCCCAAATCTTATTGCACACTTCAGTACCCATGATCTCCTTTGCCAAGCAATCCGCAACACAATTGGATTCCCGATTAACATGCTCAAAAGAAACCTCCCACCCTCGATTCACAAACTCCGCAATTGCTATAACAAGAGCGTTATCAGTACGTGTCGGGGCTCTACGCTGAACAAGACAAATCGCCTCCCGGCAATCCGATTCGATGATGATTTTCCGAACCCCAAGACTCCAACCACGAACCAACCCTTCCAAGATCGCCCAAAGCTCCGCAAACAAAGGCGAACAACACCCGACTTGGCGAGCAAAGCCCATCAACCAATCACCCATCTCCGTGCGACAAATACCCCCTACCGATGCCTTCCCCGTCAACCTATTCACAGCACCGTCGACGTTTATTTTCACCCACCCACTCGTCGGCCTCCTCCACCGGTTTCCCCGTGGAATCCCATGGACCATTGTGTTCCCAACCCCCACCGTTGTCCCATTCGCACCTTTAACTTCCTCCAAATATCGCAAGCTTGCATAACGCAAATCTTCCTTCTCAACAAAATCGGGATCAAACAGCTTAAAATTTCCCCTCGACCACAATTTCCAGCATATTATCGGGAACAAGACATGCCAATCCCGACCATAACCATCGCCCGTACTCCTTGCCGTAATATTCACCGTCACCCAATCATCAAGGTCCAGGCTGAAAAAACTGCTACGCTCGCTCAAAAAGGTCCGCCACACCCCTCGCACGACGCTACAGTCCCGAAGCACGTGAAGCACGTCCTCGGCTCCATTGCCGCAAACCCCACACCGATCATCATCTGTCATATGGCGCCGCAACCTCTCCGCATTTGTCAATAACCGTCCTCGCGCAACAATCCAAATGAATGCTCGAATCCGGTAAGGCAAAGGTAATGCCCAAATCTTCTTCCAAGCCCCCGAAGGCACATCAGTCCCAACACCTGACAAACCCTGATAAGCTGACTTAACAGTGAACCTATGTCGCTTGTCTCCATGCCACCCAAGTTGATCCGGACCTAATCTATGAGTAGGTGGATAGCACGCGAGGATGCGTTGCACCACCTCCTCCGGTAACACTCCACGGAGCCCTTGTACATCCCACTTCTCATCCCAAATCGTGTAGGCCACAACCGGACAGGGCTCGGGCTGCGCATCCTCAGGGAGGTATCCCACGAGCGGACCTACATCACCTAGCCACTTGTCATACCAAAAATCCACCGTACACCCATCCCGAACAATCCATCTCATCCCTGCACAAACATCCTCCCAAACATTGCTAATACCAGCCCACAGACGGCTACCATTTCGAACCGATATATTTCCCGGCAAAACACCCTCAACCTTATACTTAGCGCGAACAACCCGAACCCAAAGTTTGTCATGTTCCGTCAGAACCTGATAACCCAATTTCATAAGAAAAGCTTGGTTGACTACCTCCAAATTCCTTAGACCAAGCCCACTGTCTACCAGGGGTCTCTGCACATCATCCCAACGAACAAGACTGATACCCTTATGATCACTACTACTCCCCCAAATGAAGCCACGGATAAGCTTTTCAATGTCCGCACAAACACATTTCGGGAGCCAAGATGCCTGCATAGTATAATTGGGAATCGCCTGAAGCACAGACTTAGCCAGAGTTACCCGTCCTGCAAAAGCAAGAGACCGAAACGATCTCGAGTTCAACTGGTCCTTGACCTTATCAATCAGGTAACTATACGTCGCTCGAGATACTCTATTATGCAGTAAAGGAATCCCCAAATACTTCCCCAGATCCGCTACTTCAGAAAACCCAAAACCACTAACAATAGATGATCGCAAATTCACAGGAGTGTTACTTGAAAAATAGATATTAGTCTTAGGCCGACTAACCTTATGACCCGAAGAATCACAGAAAGAGCCCAGCACCCGGCTAATCACCTCCATTTGCGATATAGAAGCTTCAGAAAATAAAACAATATCATCAGCAAAAAATAAGTGCGAGATACCTGGCCCACCCCGACTCAATCTGATCTCCGACCAACGCCCATTTGCGATTTCCATATCAATTGCCTGGGATAGACGCTCCATACAAAGCACAAAGATGTACGGAGACATTGGGTCACCCTGGCGAATTCCACGGGTAGGATTGAAACTGTCCGTCAACTCTCCATTCCAACTTATACTGGTGGTAACCGAGGTAATGCAACACATAATCAAGTGAATGAAGTTCTCCGGGAGCCCAACATCTGCTAAAGTATCAGCGATAAAACCCCATTCAAGCCTATCATAAGCCTTCTCAAGGTCGATCATCAAAGCCATCCAGCCTTTACGCCCACGCTTTGACCGCATAGAATGTATAACCTCCTGCGCAAGAATCACATTGTCCATGATGTTTCTGCCCGGAACAAAACTTACTTGAGTCGGAGAAATCAAACTAGGCAACAACGGTTTGAGGCGATTGACAATGACCTTAGTCAGAGTTTTATACACCACTGAACACAAACTAATCGACCGAAATTGTCCAAATGTTTCCGGCGGCGTCACTTTAGGGATTAAAACAAGGATAGTCTTGTTTACTCCCTCGCGAATCTCCCAAGAATTGAAGCACTCACGAACAAAACCAACCATACTCTCCTTCACAATGGGCCAATTCCTCTGATAGAACATAGCGTGCACACCGTCAAAACCAGGAGCTTTCAAAGGCTCCATATCAAACAAAGCCCTGCGGACCTCGTCCTCCTCAATCGGCAAGACCAAACGCGACCTTTCCATGTCCGGAATAGCCGCGAATCTGCCACGAACGCCCCATGACGGTAAACTCAACTGAGATGCCGTGAAAAGCTGGCGAAAAAAATCAACCACCCCGAGCTTAATCGCGGAACTGTCATCACTCCAAACTCCATTAGGCAATTTAATCATAGTCACTTTACGCCTAACTTGCCTTGCTTTCGTAGTACAATGATAAAACCGTGTGTTCCGATCCCCATCACGAATCCATTGAGTCTGGGCCCGTTGAAACCATAAACTTTCTTCCTGAGCAAGAACATCATTTAACTCCCCTTTCAGTTTAATCTCAAGATCACTCAGGAAAGCACTAGGCGAAAACTCCAACTTCTTCTCAATACCTTGTATCCGGGCCAGCAAACGGGTTTTCTTTTGATTAATATTACCGAAAACCTCCTTATTCCAATTGCTCGCCTCCTTAGCAAAGGTGCCTAAATTTGTCAGGATATCCTCCGTAGGCCTCCAAATGCGATTCAACATATCAACAAAATTTGGATTATCTTGCCATGCAGCTAGATATTTAAAAGTCACATGCTTAATAGGAGGAGTAGACAAATTCCCTACCAATAAAATCGGGCGATGATCGGATCCTATTCTCGCCAAATGGTAAATGTAAGAGTCCGGCCAACTATCCCACCACAAGTCATTACCAACACAACGATCAAGCCTTTGATGAAGAGTTCCTCGTTTCCAAGTATAACGCGGCCCATGAAAATCCACACAAGACAAGCCGGCCCTAAGCAGAAAATTTCCCATCTTCTTACAAACACCATCGCGCTTGTTCGAGCCACCCATACGGTCAGCACCACAGGAAATGGCGTTAAAATCCCCCCCTAACAACCACGGCATAGGCGTCTGAGGTTGCAAAGCAAGCAAATCATTCCAAAGCTGACTCCTCCGTCTACTATCCGGACTCACATACACCACAGTCAACACACAACTCTGCCTACTATCCTGATGCACACACCTCGCATGAATAAACTGATGAGAGACCGCCAGAACATCAACACTCACCGTATTCCTCCAAAGAACCCAAATCCCTCCAGAAAAACCACAAGCTTCAATCCTGTAGGAGTGATCAAACCTGTGCCGTCTAATAAAAGCATCCGCCTTCCTTCCACTAATCCTAGGTTCCATCAACGCAACAATATCCGGCACCTGTGTTCTGATAATCAACTTCAAATAACGATTAAAATCAGGGACTGACGCGCCCTGAACGTTCCAAAAGAGTACTTTAATCATTATAAAAAGATAAAAGGAAAAAATAGAGGGAGAACGATCAAACTGTCCCTCCTTTGTCCTCGAACACTGTATTATCCCGCCACTGAACCTGCCCCTGCACTTCTGTCGATGGCAAAGTTGGAGGAAGGAGGTTCGCCACACTATCAGAGTTTTTAGCCGTCAATTCCGCCGTCAACTTCGATATCCACTGTCCAACTTCAACAACTTGATCTTTGTTAGGGTCCTTATTCTCTTGTCGCACACTAATATTCTTTTGCACAACATACGGGCTCTTCCTCGCCACTGTCTTGATCTTCGAGAGACGGCGTTCGGTTGAAGCCACCCCGGTCCCAACGATGCCAGCATCCCTATCCCCTTGTGTCGCCTTCTCCGCCTCACTCGAGCCTTGTAGAACCACCTTAACAGCCATATGATTACGCGAGTCTAGCTTACTAGTAACCGGAATCACCACCTCCCTAGACGCTACCTCTTGTGTTATACTCGACGCACCACCCGCCGAAATTCCATTACCCCCACCATTGGTCTTGTCCATCGAGACACTAGTACTCCTCAAAATCCCTTCGACACCTTTGGACGAACCACCCACCTCCCTTGTCATAACCTTTGATGCGATCGTTGGCGAGGCAACCAATTTTCCTTTTCCTTTCTTTGTGCTTCCGGCATTCTCCATATGTCCCTGTAATCTATCCGAGCCTTCAGAAGGTTTCTGCTTACCCCCCCCCCCCCCAACCGGGTTAGTAGCCTCCTTCCCCGAGCCGTTAGCGTTTTCGACATCAAAGATCCGTAACACCCCAAACCTTCCTCCCTTGGCACTCTGATCAGAACGCAAACCTGCACCTGGGCGAGGCCCATCGCCAACATTACTCCCCCGTCGTTGTCATCGGTTAACCACTTGCATCCATGGCCCAAACTTTTCTTTTTCGATCTGCGCATCCATCTCTCTAGTTTCGTCCGCACCATTGTTCGCCACCTCACCCATTGGTTTACACGCTTCCGAAGTATGACCATACTTGCCGCAAGAGAAGCAAATGGTCGGCAATCCTTCATACTCAATCCGTTGTTTTCTACCATCGATAACAATATATGACGCTAACGGTTTGTTCAAATTGACTACTATCGCCAAACGCACAAATCGTCCCCTCTTCCCTTCCGCCGTGTTATAATCAATTTGCACCACCTTTCCCAAAGTCCCCGCTATGTAACGGAATATACTTTTAGTGTAATAGCGATACGGTAAGCCTGGCAACCTTACCCACACAATAATCTGATCCGGGTGATCAACCGAAGTCGAAAAACTCCTACTCCATGGTTGAACCGTGAGATACGACCCATAGATCAACCAAGGTCCTCCAGTCAGCACCTTTTCACAATCTTCTTCACTAGCAAATCGAACAAGAAAGTAATCGTTGTCCAAATCGATCAACGATAATTCCCCACTAGGGTTCCATAAACTCTTGATACGAGAAAGCAAAGCTGCATAACCTATTGAACGTCCCAAAAGCCTGACCACTACTGAATTTGCTAACTTAGTGTCAATCTCAGAATGTAGCCGTTCCGAAAAAACAATGTTCGGAGTTCCATCAACAAAACATACCTTGACGTCCTCCGGTTTCAGATCGACATCCAATTCGGAAATCATGTTCATTCCCGGCTTGCCCAAATTCCGGCCCAGCACCATATCCCGAAAACTCACCTTCGCGTTTGGTAGAGCAGCCGCGACGTGGGAGGCCGGTACGAAACCCTCCTGTTCAGCCGCGACATGAGAAGCAGAACCCTCCTGTTCTGCCGTCTGACCCACTGACCGTTGCTCATCCCCCTCCTGCAATGGGTTGACCATATCGCAAACCATGATGTCTGCATCGCCCGCCGTTGCTGGGTTATCCACGTCAACCACCTCCATCGCAGTCCCACCCAATCCCACTTCCTCTTCCGACTTCGAACCAGACGGCATGAAAGCCCGTTCCAGAGGCTGCGGATTACCCCCCTTACCGTCAGGCGGCCGGCCACCCAACCCGCCGGTAGGCGGCGGTATTCCACTCGATAGCGAATCACTATTAGGGTTGAAAGATCCCTCCGAATCTTTCGGAGCAGTCATGGCGGTATTCCAAGTATATAAATAATTTGAGTGTGCTTAAACCTACAATATCTTTTGATTTGCAAATGTTATTGTTATTATTATTACTACTACTACTATTATTATTATTATTATTATTATTATTATTATTATTATTATTATTATTTGTAATTAAATGTATAGGTTTTAGGGTTTAGGATTATGGACTATGGTTCATTGATTAAAGATTAGGGTTTGGTGTTTAAATCACTAATGTCTAATTATCGACCCTAAGCATTAAACCCTAAAGCATAAGTAATTAACCCTAACCACTAAACCCTCGATCTAGGATTACGGACTATGTGCTATTAGCTATAGATTAAATATTAGGGTTTTATGGTTTAGAGGGTAGCGGTTATTGTTTAGGGTTTAGGATTAGGGACTATGGTTCATTGATTAAATATTAGGGTTTAGGGTTTAAACCCCTAATGTCTAATTCTAAACCCTAAGCATTAAACCCTAAAGCATAAGTAATTAATCCTAACCATTAAACCCTCGATCTAGGATTACGGACTATGAGCTATAGATTAAATATTAGGGTTTTATGGTTTAGAGGGTAGTGGTTATTGTTTAGGGTTTAGGATTAGGGACTATGGTTCATTGATTAAATATTAGGGTTTAGGGTTTAAACCCCTAATGTCTAATTCTAAACCCTAAGCATTAAACCCTAAAGCATAAGTAATTAACCCTAACCATTAAACCCTCGATCTAGGATTACGGACTATGAGCTATAGATTAAATATTAGGGTTTTATGGTTTAGAGGGTAGTGGTTATTGTTTAGGGTTTAGGATTAGGGACTATGGTTCATTGATTAAATATTAGGGTTTAGGGTTTAAACCCCTAATGTCTAATTCTAAACCCTAAGCATTAAACCCTAAAGCATAAGTAATTAACCCTAACCACTAAACCTTCGATCTAGGATTACGGACTATGAGCTATAGATTAAATATTAGGGTTTTATGGTTTAGAGGGTAGTGGTTATTGTTTAGGGTTTAGGATTAAGGTTTTTATTTATATATATAAATATTTATATATATATATATATATATATATATAAATATTGGTGGAATAGGGTTTTTATTTTCAGGTATTCATGTTTAGGGCTTAGGATTTAGGGTTTTTAATATTCTAGGGTTTAAGATTTAGGGTTTAGGATCTAGGGTTTATTAAATCATAAACCCTAAATTAATTAAAATAATCCTAAAACCCTAAACCACAACTTACATGCATTATATTTATATATATATATATTTATAAATATTGGTGGAATAGGGTTTTTATTTTTAGGGATTCATGTTTAGGGCTTAGGGCTTTTAGTATTTTAGGGTTTAAGATTTAGGGTTTAGGATATAGGGTTTATTAAACCCTAAACCCTAAATTAATTAAAATAAACCTAAAACCCTAAATTAATTAAATGAAATATTAAACCTAAAAATTAATTAAAATAAACCTAAAACGCTAAACATAAACCCCAAATCTTAATTCAAAGACTAACCCTAAACCTAAAAATAATTACACAAATCTAAACCCTAAAACTAAAATATAAAATTTAATAATATATAAAGAAAAAACCCTAAACTATAACCCCAAACCCTAAATTAAATCCATACACTAAAGCTTAAAACTGCATTAATGACGAAATTGAAATGAAAACAAAATTATTAGCTCAATTTCAAATAAAAAAGGACGAAAATGAAAGAATTGAAACTAAGAGTGCTTGCGGAGCAAGACCCGTGTGACCCGTATAATGACGCGCGGATCTTTTGACCCGGACTCACTCTATAAATAGACCTTCACCCCCCCCCCCCTTCATTTTACACTTTTTTCCCTACCGTTACTCTGCCAAAATATCCTCTCATCTTCTCTCTCCTCTAAAAACACAAAATTCCCAGAAAGTTTCATTCTTTTTCGATCAAACTCTTGGTTTTTTACCAAGTTCTTCCCTGTTCTTCCACTTTACCCTCTCCAGATCCTATACAAACACCTTAGCCCACCAAAAACCTGTTTATTCTCGATCAAAACATCTTTTTTTTTTCAAAGTTCTTCCTTGTTCATCCAATTTCCCCTCTCCAAATCTTATACAAATACCTTAGCCCATTCTCCATCTGTTTGTTCTCGATCAAAACCTAATTTTTTCTCAAGAACAACCCTATGTTCTTCCATTTCCATCTTTTCAATCCTTCAAACCCTAATCCCCAATTCAATTTTGTTTTACCCTAAACCCTTATCCAGAAACCTTAAACCCTTACCCATGATCCACAAACCCCAAACCTTATACCACAATCCTGAAACCCTAAACCATTACCCCTAATCCTCAAACCCCAAACATTATTCCATAATCCTGAAACCCTAAACTCTTACCCCTGATCCTCAAACCCCAAACCTTATTCCCTAATCATGTAACCCTAAACCCTAATCTGTAAACCCTAAACCTCTTCAGATCCACTCTGACCCTTCTCATTCCACTTTCCAGACTGTTCGTTGTCTTCTTCTCTCTCTCGGTAAGTACAAAACCCTTTCATATTTCATTTAATTATTTAGTTTTTTAAATTTCATTTTACTAACTCTCTTGTGCTTTGATCTCAGGATCGTTTCTGGGTTCTTCAAGAGTCTTCTTCCACATTTGCGTTTGGGCTTAGGGTTTCTTCTCTTCCTCTTTTATTTATTTTTAAATGTTTCTGTCTTGATATTTGTTTGCATGTTTCTGTCTTGATTTGTATATATGTTTGCATTTATATGTTTGCATGTTTCTTCTCTTTCTGATTTGTATTTATGTTTGCATGTTTTTTTTCTGCTTTGTATATATGTTTGCATGTTACAGTCTTGATTTATGCTTCTGTTTTTTTGGTTTATTTATATGTTTGCATGTTAGAGTTTTGATATATGTTTGCATGTTAGAGATATCTTAGCCATTCCCATCACTTCAGTTGCTTCTGAATCATCTTTTAGCACTGGTGGTCGGATTTTAAATAAGTTAAGGGCTAAACTCCTTCCTAAAAATGTTGAGATATTTGTGACAACCCATAATTGGTTGTGTGGGTTTGAGCCCGAGGAAGAGGATGAGGAATATCTTTCTGTTATGAAAGATTGTGCAGTTGATGAAGATCCTATTGTAGAGTAAGTTTCTGATTTGTTTAACTTATATTTTTTTATTTGTTTTGAATTCTGGACTGATTTGTTCTTTTTTTGTAGGGACCTCTGAAAACAAGGAAGCATAAGATCTGGTAGGTATGTTTCTGATTTGTTGAAAGCTGGAGATGTTTTGGTAAGTTGATGTGAGCACATCTTCAACTACACTTGATGTTGATCCGGAGGTCTTGCCGTTAGGACCAATTACGCGATCTAGGGCGCAACGTTTCAGGGAAGTTCTTTTCCTTACTTGTGCTAACATTTCAGAATCATTCGATAATGTTTGTGCCTTAGATAGTAAGCCTTTTAATGTGTTGCATATTGATATGTGACATGTTTAGGTTATATTACTTATTAGGTATATTTAAATATGTATATAATATGATACATATATATATATATATATATGTTTGGAATAATGTTTTTTTATATATATGCGTACAGCCCACTTAAGAGAACAAATCACATAGCAGCCCATTATCACCAGCAAACACATATCAAAACAACGTTTCAGGGAATGCATGAACCATGCACGTTCGACCATCAAAGAGTTGAGGCAGGCCGTACGTGAATCAGCACATGTTTGCGTGTGCATGGCCAAGGCAGCCGGTGCATTTATTTTTCTTTGGTGCGGCAAAACAAAAGAGATAAGAACAAGCATTTGTTCTTTGAATTTCAAACACAAAATAAAGCACGTGGATACATGCAACTTCTTTTATTTGTGCGGCAGAATGGATAACTTCAATTAGTTTTCCATGTTTGAATTTCAAATTGCCAAGCACATTTTGCATGTGCACAATTCAACGTTTGGCAGATTATTATTCTTGAATTTGATTGTAATTTTAAGATCATTTTCAGCCACACATTTGGGCGGTTCATGTATGTATTAAGCCTATAAATATTGTAAACTTTGTACTAGCTAAGGTTACCAACTTTTTGAATAAAAATTATATTTGAGAGAATTTTCTCTTTTCGGTTCTTTTTAGAACTATTCGACACTCAAACTTGTTTGTTTGTCTTTGATACTTCGAGTTCCTAAATTGCTATTTAGCGGGTCCAAGTCCTTTCGACGTTAAACAGATTCGATTCGGGTTTGCTCAGTAGATTGTGCAGGTTCTTTCGAGTTTAGCGTTTCCAACATCGGTCGTTTTTGAAGCCTTCTTCACCATCGTTGAAGTTCTTTCCAAAACGCCAAAATTATCATATTACTCTATATTATTATTATTTTTATTTTGTTCATCTTTAAGTCCCTATTTAACATAAATATGTCGTATAATTTTTGTTGTTTCCTTGTTGTTGTTATTGCAGGAACGTGCCTACAACACTCCTAGATCCGTAACAAACGAGGATAGTCCGTTTCGGCAGACTGCCCCTTATTATATGGTAATCAGAGCTTTGGTCGGATTATAGCACTTTCTGCACTACGAGAAATAAAAAAAATAATAATACAAAAGTAAAAAAAATCGAAATTCTGAAAGAAAAAAAAAGAAAAAAAGTCAAAGTCAAAGTTTGACAAAAAAAAAAGTCAAAGTCAACAAAAAATTGAAAAAAAATTCAAAAAAAATCAGATTCGAATATTTGGTGTATTTTTACGTTCATATGTGTTGTTGGTTCGTGAAAATGATGAAGGATGTTCAAATTTGCTATGGAATGCTTCGAAATCACTCGAAACAACTTCTTCTTGTTTGTTCGGTGATAGGGTTGTTGTAAGCATTTCTTTTGCAGTAAGTTGTTTCTTTTTCCTTCATTTTTATCAGCCTTTATTTTCTTTTGTTTCATCTCCAATTTCCAGCCTCCTTATTTTTTCTTTTTCAGCCTTTTTTTTATTTCACCTAACATTCTCTATTTGTCCTTTAACCATTTGTTTGTTTACCTATTATATTATCTTGTAAGTTTGACACAGTTAACAAGCCCGAAAGATCAAGTTAGTTCCTTAAAGAACTGATTGCGAGAGATCGAGTGGAAAAGGCAATTGAGCGTGTGAGAACAGAAGGGGAGACAAAAAGAGCCATTCAAGTATTCTCCCGAGTGAAACACGAGTGTTTGAGTGCAATTGTCGAGCGATCTTTCCTTGGAGCGATCTGTGAGATTTTGTTGAGTGTGCAGTGAGGTCCATTTTTTTATTTTATTTCACTAACATATATATATTGTGTGTTCTTGTTTGTTGTTTTGGTTTTTCAACATGGCAGGTTCCGATGATCACACGGTTGAACAGGATCCACTGATTCCTCAAATGCAAGCCTTAGAGAGAATGATGCAACGAGTAGTGGCTACCGCCTTAGAGCCTTTACAGTCGAGGATGGATAGGTTTGATGGAGGATCCAACTCTGTTAATGATGTGTTGAACGAAAATGAAGACGAACGGTCACCGAGGCAGCATATTCCTAGACAAGGACGTGTGCAACAGGTAGACGATAATTTGACTAACATTAAGATTGTTATTCCTTCTTTTCAGGGACGCTCAGATCCTGATGCATACTTGGCTTGGGAAAGCAAAGTGGAGCACATTTTCGAGTGTTATAATTACTCGGAACAGAAGAAGGTTCGATTAGCAGCAACATAGTTTGTTGATTATGCCTTGATATGGTGGGACCAGTTATTGCTTAGTCGTAGACGTACTGGTGATGATCCAGTTGCAACATGGATCGAGATGAAGCGACTAATGCGTAAAAGGTTTGTTCCTATTCATTATCATCGTGATTTGTTTCAAAAATTGCAAAACTTGAAAAAGGGAAGTAGGAGTGTTGAAGATTATTTCAAGGATATGGAAATGGCTATGATGCGTGCGAATATCGAGGAAGATCGAGAAGCTACCATGGCACGTTTTCTAGCAGGGTTGAACACCGAGATTGCCAATGCTGTTGAGTTACAGCATTATGTCGAGGTTGATGACATGGTGCAGATGGCAATATAGATTGAACGACAGCAGCGCAGGAAGTCTTCAAATCGAGGTAACCCTTCTTTTAAATCCTTTTCAAATCCATTATATACTCCTAACAATTCTAGGAAGCAAGCACCACAACAACCACTTCGGATTCGTGAGCAAGGCGAAACCAGCAAACCAAAGGCCCCCGTTGCTGATAATGGGCGTGGTAGGCATCAAGTGGTGGTGCAAGAGCGAGCACGAGATATCCAGTGTTTCAAGTGCCTTGGGAGAGGACATGTTGCTAGTCAATGTCCTAACCGGAGGGTTATGTTGATGCGAGATGATGGTGAGATTGAGTCAGATTCCGAGGAGGAAGTGCATGATGTCCCTACTAAAGAGGAAGACGAGACCGACCTAGAGGTTCCTGAATCTGGTAAGGTAATGGAACTTTTGGTTATTAAAAGAAGTCTGAATGTGCAACAGGTACCAGATGATCTACAGCGTGAGAATATCTTTCACACACGATGCAAGGTGCAAGACAAGGTATGTGTTGTGATTATTGATAGTGGTAGTTGAATGTTGCCAGTTTAATGATGGTTGACAGGTTAGGTCTAAAAACGACAAAGCATCCTCATCCATATAAGTTACAATGGTTGAATGATGGTGGCGAGCTTAAAGTAACCAGACAGGCTATTATACCATTTTCAATCGGAAACTACAAGGACGAGGCCCTTTGTGATGTTGTTTCCATGGATGCTACTCACCTACTATTGGGACGCCCTTGGCAGTATGATAAAAGGGCAATGCATGATGGTTATACAAATCGTTACTCTTTTATGCATGCAGGTAAGAAGATCACTTTGGCTCCTTTGACACCGAGTCAAGTGTTTGAAGATCAGACAAGCTTGAAAAAGAGTAAAGAGACTGCAAAAGAGAAGAAGAAGATGTCTGTGTATGCGAGCAGTAGCGAAATCAGGAAATGTCTTTCCTCTCAACAATCTGTTCTTATTTTGATGTTTAAAGATTATTGTTTATTGACAGATTTTCCTACTGATCTACCTTCACCGATTTTGACACTTCTGCAGGAGTTTGAGGACGTGTTTCCAGCTGAAACACCGAAAGGATTGCCACCTCTTTGTGGCATTGAGCACCAGATTGATTTCATTCTAGGTGCTACTATTCCGAACCGGCCAGCTTATCGAACCAACCCTGAAGAGACGAAAGAGCTTCAAAGGCAAATTACTGAGTTGATGGACAAGGGTTACATTCGAGAGAGCTTGAGTCCGTGTGCTGTTCCGGTGCTGCTAGTACCGAAGAAAGATGGTTCTTGGAGGATGTGCGTAGATTGTCGAGCTGTGAACCAGATCACAATTAAGTATCGTCATCCCATTCCAAGACTTGATGACATGTTGGACGAGCTTTGCGGAGCCGTCATCTTCTCCAAAATTGACTTAAGGAGCGGCTATCATCAGATTCGCATGCGAGAAGGCGATGAGTGGAAAACAGCCTTCAAAACAAAGCTAGGTTTGTACGAATGGTTAGTAATGCCTTTTGGTTTAACTAATGCACCTAGTACTTTTATGCGTTTGATGAATCATGTTCTGCGATCCTTCATTGGTAAATTTTGTGTTGTATATTTTGATGATATCTTGATCTATAGCAAGTCTTTACAGGATCACGTAGGACATTTGCGAGCTGTTCTGCAGGTTTTGCGAGAAGAAAGATTGTTTGGTAACATGGAGAAGTGTGTATTTTGTACTGACAAACTCACATTTCTTGGTTACATTGTTAGCTCTCAGGGAGTTGAAGTTGATCCTGAGAAGATAAAGGCAATTCAGGAATGGCCACGACCGACATCGATTACTCAGGTTAGATCGTTTCATGGTTTAGCAAGTTTTTATCGACGGTTTGTTCCTAATTTTAGTTCTATTACCGCCCCCTTAACCGGGATTATAAAGAAGAATTCAGTCTTCTCATGGGGTAAAGAACAAGAAGATGCCTTTTTGAAAATTAAAGATTGTTTGACTAGGGCACCTGTGTTAGCATTACCTGATTTTTATAAAATGTTTGAAATTGAATGTGATGCTTCTGGAATTGGTATAGGTGTTGTTTTGATGCAGGAAAAGAGGCCCATTGCTTACTTTAGCGAGAAATTGAGTGGTGCTACATTGAACTATCCGGTTTATGATAAAGAGATGTATGCACTGATTCGGGCATTGGAGACATGGCAGCATTATTTGTTGCCTAAGGAGTTTGTGATCCACACCGACCACGAGGCTTTACGTTACATCACAGGTCAGCATAAATTGAATAAACGACATGCTAAGTGGGTTGAATTCTTAGAATCTTTTCCTTATGTCATTTGTTACAAAAAAGGGAAAGAAAATGTCGTTGCTGATGCATTGTCACGTAGGTATGCACTTTTGAGTTATCTTGATTCACACCTGATTGGTTTTGCATATATTCGTGATTTATACCCTGATGATCCTGATTTTAGAGATAAGTTTAATGCTTGTTCGAAAGGTGCAGATGGAAAGTTTTACAGGCATGATGGCTATCTTTTCAAGGAAAACAGGATTTGCATTCCCCAGGGTTCGATGCGTGATATTCTGATCCGTGAGGCGCACGAAGGTGGATTGATGGGTCATTTTGGAGTCACCAAGACGTTGCATACCTTGAAAGAACATTTGTTTTGGCCGAAGATGCGTAGAGATGTTGAAAGGTATTGTGAACGTTGTGTGACTTGTAGAAAAGCGAAATCGAAGGCTTCACCACATGGTATGTACTTACCTTTACCTATTCCTGATTCCCCTTGGACTGACATATCGATGGATTTTGTTTTGGGATTGCCTCGAACTAGGACAGGTAGAGATAGTATATTTGTTGTGGTTGATAGGTTCTCAAAAATGGCACATTTTATTGCTTGTCATAAGACTGATGATGCTGTTAATGTGGCTAACTTATTCTTTAGGGATGTTGTACGTTTACATGGTATTCCTAGGTCAATTGTTTCTGACAGGGATGTGAAGTTTTTGAGTCACTTCTGGAGGACTCTTTGGAGTAAATTAGGTACGAAACTCATGTTTTCTACTACTTGCCATCCCCAGACTGATGGACAAACTGAAGTTGTTAACAGGGTTTTATCTACTTTACTTCGTTCCATCATTAAAAAGAATATTAAGACTTGGGAAGATTGTTTGCCACATGTTGAGTTTGCTTATAATCATGTTGTACATTCTGCTACTAAAATGTCACCTTTTGAGGTTGTTTATGGTTTTAATCCTATTACGCCTCTAGATATGTTGCCTTTGCCACAAGAACAGGTGACGAACAGGGACGGTCAAGCAAAAGCAGAATACGTAAAAAAATTGCATCAATAGGTGAAGGAGAACCTTGAACGAAGGACTCAGCAGTACGAAAGGCATGCAAACAAAGGAAGGAAGCGAGTCACCTTCGATGTTGGTGATTGGTTTTGGGTTCATTTTCGAAAGGAACGATTTCTGGCCCAAAGGCGGTCAAAGCTGTTACCGCGAGGAGATGGTCCTTTTCAGGTGTTGGAGAAAGTGAATGACAACGTCTACAAGTTAGATCTACCCGGAGAATACAATGTAAGTGCCACATTTAATGTTTCTGACTTAACCCCTTATGGTGATTGTACAAATTTGAGGACAAATCCTTTTCAAGAAGGGGGGATGATGTGAGCACATCTTCAACTACACTTGATGTTGATCCGGAGGTCTTGCCGTTAGGACCAATTACGCGATCTAGGGCGCAACGTTTCAGGGAAGTTCTTTTCCTTACTTGTGCTAACATTTCAGAATCATTCGATAATGTTTGTGCCTTAGATAGTAAGCCTTTTAATGTGTTGCATATTGATATGTGACATGTTTAGGTTATATTACTTATTAGGTATATTTAAATATGTATATAATATGATACATATATATATATATATGTTTGGAAAAATGTTTTTTATATATATGTTTGGAAAAATGTTTTTTATAGATATGTGACATGCAACTTCTTTTATTTGTGCGGCAGAATGGATAACTTCAATTAGTTTTCCATGTTTGAATTTCAAATTGCCAAGCACATTTTGCATGTGCACAATTCAACGTTTGGCAGATTATTATTCTTGAATTTGATTGTAATTTTAAGATCATTTTCAGCCACACATTTGGGCGGTTCATGTATGTATTAAGCCTATAAATATTGTAAACTTTGTACTTGCTAAGGTTACCAACTTTTTGAATAAAAATTATATTTGAGAGAATTTTCTCTTTTCGGTTCTTTTTAGAACTATTCGACACTCAAACTTGTTTGTTTGTCTTTGATACTTCGGGTTCCTAAATTGCTATTTAGCGGGTCCAAGTCCTTTCGATGTTAAACAGATTCGATTCGGGTTTGCTCAGTAGATTGTGCAGGTTCTTTCGAGTTTAGCGTTTCCAACATCGGTCGTTTTTGAAGCCTTCTTCACCATCGTTGAAGTTCTTTCCAAAACGCCAAAATTATCATATTACTCTATATTATTATTATTTTTATTTTGTTCATCTTTAAGTCCCTATTTAACATAAATATGTCGTATAATTTTTGTTGTTTCCTTGTCGTTGTTATTGCAGGAACGTGCCTACAACACTCCTAGATCCATAACAAACGAGGATAGTCCGTTTCAGCAGACTGCCCCTTATTATAAGTTGTTTTTATTCACTGTCTTTTTTTAGTTTTATATTTCTCATTGATTCTGTTTTATGTTTGGTTATATATGCATGTTTGTATGTATGTTTCTGTTTAGTTGCTCACTATGTAATGTGTATGTATGCTTCTGTTTTATGTTTGGTTATATATGCATGTATGTATGTATGTATGTTTATGTTTAGTTGTTCACTATGTAATGTGTATGTATGCTTCTGTTTTATGTTTGGTTATATATGCATGTATGTATGTATGTTTCTGTTTAGTTGTTCACTATGTAATGTGTATGTATGCTTTTGTTTTATGTTTGGTTATATATGCATGTATGTATGTATGTTTCTGTTTAGTTGTTCACTATGTAATGTGTATGTATGCATCTGTTTTATGGTTGGTTATATATGCATGTATGCATGTATGTTTCTGTTTAGTTGTTCACTATGTAATGTGTATGTATGCTTTTGTTTTATGCTTGGTTATATATGAATGTATGTATGTATGTATGTATGTTTTTGTTTAGTTATATATGCTTGGTTTGCATTATTGCAGTCTGTTTTATGCTTGGTTTGTTCAGTATGTAGTGTGTAAGTATGTATATATGTTTGGTTATATATGCTTCTGTTTGCATTATTGCAGTCTGTTTTATGCTTGGTTTGTTCAGTATGTAGTGTGTAAGTATGTATGTATGTTTGGTTATATATGCTTCTGTTTGCATTATTGCAGTCTGTTAATGTTCCTAATGATTTTAATTGCTTGTTGCAGTTTGTTGCTGGTTGCTGGTTTTCCTAGTTTTAATTATGTTGGTGTCTTAGCTTTTAAAGTTAAGTTGCCCATAATTTAAACTTGGTTGCCCTTCAAAGCTCGATGATGATAATTCTGGTAGCAAAATTTGTAAAACTTTGTTATAAGATCTGAGAGCTTAAAGTTTTTGTTTCTGCAAGTTAAAGTTTCAGTTTGTAAAGATTATTTAGTTTGTATGTTTGTAAGTTTTGTAAGTTAAAGTTTTAGTTTAAACTTTTGTATTATTCAATAAAGTTTTGTAAGTTTAACCACTTAAATTATTGAATATAAGTTTGAATTATTCTGTTCAAAGTTATTCTTCTTAAGTTTTACCTTATTCTGTTTTTTACTTATAAAAAAATTGGAAGTATCCCTGATTCCATCCAAAGTTAATGTTTTAATATATTCACTGTATAATTAAATGTTCTATATATTCACTGTTAAATTTAATGTTTTAAACAAGTTAACTTAATTAAGTCATTTAAGTTAATCAGTTTTTTATTAAGTCATTTAAGTATGTAATGTTAATTAAAAAATTTAGTTATATTATATTAATTAAGTACACAGATTTAGTTTAATAACTTTTAACTAAATTTAGTTAAGTATAAAAAATTTATTTTATAATGGTTATTCATTCAACTTAAGTAGATTAAGTTAAGTTAATTTAATAACTAACTTAACTTCAATTAAAATGAATGCAAGTTAATTATTTAACATTAATTTATTCCTATAATAAAAAATTTAAGTCATCTTATTTTAATTAAGAATATAGATTTAATTTAATAATTTTTATTCATTTAACTTAATTTTATTAAGTATAAAATTTTAATTTAATAATGGTTATTCATTCCACTTAAGTTAATTAAGTATAATAGTTTATCTTTGAAGTTATTTTAAAATAATAGTCAAGTTAATTAGAAATACAATTTATTAATACTTAGAATTATTATTAATTCAATTTATCTTTTAATTGAAGTTAAGTTAGTTAATTTATTAATACTTGAAATTATTATTAATTTTAAAATTTTTCAATACTTGACATTATTTTATATTCATTAAATATAACTTCTTTAAATGTCAGGTAATTATCATTATTAGCAAATCAAATAATAGTATTAGTTCAGGTTAATATCAGTTCAGGTCAATATCAGTTCAGGTCAATATCAGTTCAGGTCAAGAACAGTTCAGGTCAATAACAGTTCAGGTCAATATTAGTTCAGGTCAAGAACAGTTCAGGTCAATAACAGTTCAGGTCAATAACAGGTCGGGTTTAAAACAGGTCGGGTTCAAAACAGGTCGGGTCCAAACAGGTCGGGTTAAATCGGTTATCTGGCAGGTTAGTCTTCGGTTCGGGTTCGTTTCGGTCGGGTGCGGGTCGGGTTTGGTTACTACAGTAACAGGTCAATTTCGGGTTCGGGTTCACTTCGGTCGGGTGTAGTTCGGGATCGGTTTCTACAGTTACAGGTCAAATTTGGGTTCGGGTTCGTTTCGGTCGGGTGCAGGTCGGGTTCGGTCTTTAAATTCTCGAGTTAAACCAAGTTCTGACTCGATCGGATTTCAGACAGGTTACCAGGTGGGGTCAGTTTTTCACACCCCTAGGAATAAGTGTGGTATCTCATGTGTGGACCAACGCAAACATGTTATTGTTGTCCATCAAGTAGTCTCGTGATTCATCCACCCCGTAAATCTTCAATTTGAGACGATGTGGGTCGGTCCATTCCACGTACAGCTATCAATAGTTACTTATATTAGTTTTAAGGTACATTCCACATCACCATAATATTAGAAATTTACTGCTTTGGTTTTTATATTGATAGCTCAATATCTATGAACCGATTTGTTTAGTAGAATTTTGATTTTTCGTTTCACTAATTGTACGAATGGTGTTTGGAGTATATTTACTTTTTTAATGTGGTATTTGTATTTTTTATAATTATTAGTATTTTTTATCGATTAAATTGAATTGAGTATTGCGAATATCTATTATGGATTAAGTAACTTTTTTAATCTAGTTTACTTCATTCACAACATTAATATTTAAATATCTGACATTACTTTATAAACTTAACTTCTCATTTTACTAGAACAACTAATAATTGATTGTGTTATTTGTATTTTAAAACCTTCGAACTAAATTCATGACCATCATATAATAATCTTATATGTTTTAAGGTTAAATATAATTTTTGGCGCCCAACTTTAATATTTATGTGTTATCTGATGCTCAATCTTTATAGAATCAGATACCTACTTTTAGTAGTGCAATTAGGTTTAGCTTGTTTTTCTTTTTTTTTGTGCAATTTGGTATCTAAAGTTTTCTTTGATTGATTCGTGCAACTAGGCACCTAACATTTCTTTTAATTACAAATTAGTTAGCGGGACAATATGTGTTACAGATTTAAAATTCATTAAAATTATAAGTATAAACATGTGCAATTTAAAAAGTTAAGTATCTAATTGCACAAAATCGTTAATATCACATTACATATAAGTGCCGAAGTTAAATACTAAAAATAATATTTACCATTATTTTAATACATATTTAATTATTTTTATTTTTGTTAGTAATAAAAATAATTAACACGGCACCATTTTATAGTGTCCCAAATCAAATAAAAATAATTATTTTAATATATAATTTAGAAAATTAACTCATAACATTAAAATAATATGGCATGATATTGTTATGTAGTGTCACAAGTTAAATTAAGAGTAATTGTTTAAATATTAGTAGGATTTTATTAAAAATGACATGAGACACTACAATAACGTAATGTGTTAACATATTGTTACGTGAGACCATTATATAAAGACACGCGATAAATAAAATCTTACTCAACGTTATGTGTTTTTTATTTATTTTGATATTACACTGTTAAAAATTAATGATGATTTTGACGTTATTTTTTATTTTTTATTTTCCATGTTATTTTTCTCTCCAACTTAACATACCACATATTATATTTTATTAGACCAATTAGATTATAATACATTTCTTCACTTAATTGAATAAGAACAAAGAAAATAAATCTCCAGGAACAAATTTCAACTTGAAGCCCATTGGGTAAGGAGAGCAATGCTTTGCCACTAAATCAAGCATGAACTCATGTTTAATTCTACCCAAATAAATATTTAACTTCAAGTTTTTTTTTAAATCACACACTTAAATTCCTTGACCACCTCAAAATTATTGATCGAAATCTCTTTGATTTGTATTTATATTTTCTTTACCCTCTTAAATTCTTATGATTTTTCATATAAATGTATGCTTTCTATTTTTAAAAAAATAATTGAATCGAAAGTTCAAACACCATTTTTATTCTTCAACGATAGACTGAGGTGTAAAATTTTCAAGGGTAAAGTATCAAAATGGTAACCGAATTTTGTTAAAAAAACAAAATGATAACCAAATTTTTAAATATTACAAAATGGCAATTAAACTTTGTATTTTGTTACAAAATGGTAACCCGGCCGTTAAGTACTTAACGTGATTGTTATAAAATTTTGTATAATAGCAAATTTAGTCCTCCATGTAACGACCCAATTTTTGGGTCAATCTTGCGGATCTTGGGTTTGGGTCAAATATTTTAATTCAATTATTAAATTAAAGAAATGAGGTCTTGAAAGGTTTATTTTAAAGAAATAATGACCATTTTGTATGAGAATTTAAGGTCGAGGACTTTGGGTGTGATTTACCAATTTTTAGTTAAAGACAAATTTTGAATTAAAGATGGCTGATAGGATGGGTGAAATCATTTATTATTTTATCTCTATTCCCATTTTTTCTCTTTTCTCCCTATTTTATTCTTTTTTCCTCCATAAACTTTCAACTCCAATCTATTAAAATTTGATTGTACATTTTTTACACCTCTTACATCACCGCGTTCATCTCATCGAGAGGAGTCAGCCAGTGGTCTCGAAATTGTCGTTGAAGTTGTCGTTGGAGGGGGTAAAGAAAATGAAGATTCGAGTTTTGCAAGTTAGCTATGTTCGAGCGATTGAAATCAAAAAAAGAAGGCCACCATCAGATTCCCCAGCCAAAAACATGTCGGACTGAAGCAAACTGAAAAAGGCCTCACGTGCCCCCACGCACCGCCGCTGAGAATTGGTGTTGTCCAAGCATGTGCACAGCTCTTATCCTACACCTGCGCAACACTAGATAACTGCCCGCATGTGCACCGAAGCTTCCCTGCACATACGCCGCATAGGATCGCCTGCAATGTTTATCAACCACTGACCGGTGTTGATCGGCCGTTGACTTTTTCTAAAGATCCTACCTAGAGGTTTTCGACGTTCTGAGTCCGTTGGCGTTGTCCGTTTTGCCAAATTTGAACCCGATAAGATATTTTTACGTGTTTGATCTTATGAATTAATTAAAGTATGTGATTAATTAATATACATCATGTTAGTTGTTATACAATGGATATTTGGGATCGAATATCGGAACA
This sequence comes from Hibiscus tridactylites, assembly GCA_958450335.1. Lineage (NCBI taxonomy): Eukaryota > Viridiplantae > Streptophyta > Magnoliopsida > Malvales > Malvaceae > Hibiscus > Hibiscus tridactylites. Next base: position 23,390,026 of record OY288276.1, on the reverse strand, counting down.
AGTAGAGTAGTCGAGAAGCTCGAATGAGGATTTATCGCTAGTGCTTGAGGTTAGTACACCTCGAACTCTAAAATACTTTATGAGCATCATAAATATAATTGTCTTGCTTGTTAGTGGTTGCAAAATAGGTAGATAGATAATAAGCATGTTTGAGACTAGTATTGCAATACTCGATAATTATGAGGTGCATGATGATGTTTAGGGATATGACTTGACTCGTATAGACTTTAGAGACCATATAGGGTTGTTCAAATATTTGTATATTTATGTGATGACTGTTTGAATTGTTTGTTGCGATGATTGGGTGCTAGAGTATAGAAATTGATGTGTTCGATGGAAAATTATGCGCAAAGGATAAATATCGGAAATTGTTCGATTAGATTACCACAAAGCCGGTAAATGATATTAAATAATTAAATGCGCTAGTAAACGAATCCTGATGACTTTCATAAGCTTTAGGGATTGATTTAAGTCTCGTAAATATTGTAATTATCTAATATGGTAGAAATCGTGGGTGGGGTATCAATACGAGCTTCAGTTGTACCGGTACATTAATTGTTTTCGTATCGTTACGGGTCGACCCATACCGGTACTTAGGGAACATGAGGTTTCCTGTAAGTAATGTTCGTATCGGTACGCGTGAGAGAATCGATACCAGTGGTACCGTATCGATACTCGTGTTCAAGTACCGATACCCACTTAATTAAATAATCCATAATGCCAGCTAAGGATGGAAATTGACGCGTATGTTTAATAACTTGATTAATGCCTTAATTAATGAGGTAACATGGACTAATGGAAATAATTAATGAGAATAAGTATGCACTTTTCCATAATGTATTAACAACTTGATAATGTAAAATTTATTATGTGATGACGATTAGCAACAATAGAGAGATCCTTAGAATTGCGTTGCTTGTATGTCGGGTAGGTATTTGATTGTTTGAATCGATGATCGATGGGATTCGGATAGCCAAGATTTGTATTGCATTACTTATTTCCTTCTTGGCGTGCACTTGATGGCTAGGTGTTTCCAAGTGGCACTTGCTACTTGATAGCTAGGTGTTTTCGAGTATGCGACACTCGCTACTCGATGGCTAGGTGTTTCCGAGTATGTGATGACCCTTACTCAATGGCTATGTGTTTCCGAGTATTTGTTGTCATCTACTTGATGGTTGTGTGTTTCCGAGTAGATGGTCCTTGCTACTACATGAAATCTTGCATGATGAGAACGTGTGTTTAGGAAACTAGCGGTAGCGCCACATGTTTATTTATCTCTCTTTATTTCTTATACCGGCTTGCATGCTTATGTTTATGATTGGCATGAAGTATAGTAGAGTATATGTGTACCACTGAGCTTTGTAAGATTAACACTCAGAATCGTTGTTTTCGTGTGTAGGTTGGTAGATTGATCGAGAGCTCGAGGAGCACTATCAATTTGAGATTCTAGCAAGCGATGATTGTTGGAGTAAGATACTTGTATTTAGTGGACCGAGTATTCATAGGACCTTACGTGGCTGAGTCTGTAACTTTATTCTTAAATATTATTTTAATATACAATGTATAAACTTGGAGCTCATGTTTTGTAAATTAATTTATGTTGTTTATTTAATTACATAAAGTATTTGATGATATAACTTTTGATTTAAATGTTAAATCTATGGTTTTTTTAAATGGAACTTTTTGGGTCGGATATTTGGGTGACATGAATGTAGTACTTCAGATTTGGATCGGGATCAGGGTGTTGCACTTTATATTTACGCATTCAATCAATTTAGTCCTAATTTGAAAAAAAATCAATAAATTTAGTTCTCATTATTTACATATTATTTTAATTTGGTCCTAATCTATTATGGATTCAACATTTGAATCCCGATAAAGATAATCAAAGGGTTCTGCAAATACACAAATTGTCATCTGAAAGTAGAACGCTATACCAACTGCAAAATCTCTCTTATGATAAAAACTTTCAATCCTGAAACAGCATGGTTACGCCCTGCCTTCCCAATGGAATCAATCTCCCAATTGAGACCATTAAGTAATGCATTTCTTAGACTAAAATCTTTAATTCCTTTGATCATGTGTTAGAGCATAAGTGGTGCTTGCAGCCGCTAATAAAAAACTAAAACAGCTTTATTCATGTACTAGCATGTTTAGAAAATTAGAGCTATTGCATGTCTTATTCCCATCGGACACTGCATGTGGAACCCTTGTGAAGTTTCTAATCGGTACAAGACAAAGTTTGAAAAGTTCAAATGTTTTCTGAAGGATTGTAATACCTTGGTACTGCACCTGCTGTTTGTGGTGAAATTGATTGATCTATGCAATTTAATTTATAGGTATTGATAGTGGATTTTATGTAACACCTTAAATTCGAATGTCACATTTGGTTCTTAAGCTCAAAGCCATTCCATAAAAATTCTCAACTCGTTTTAGCCCAAGTAAGGTATTTTCCAAAAACATTAAATCCAATAGTTGAAAACATAGATAAACAATTTAAATCATTACGAATGAGCTCCACTTTAATTTAAAACACATTTAAACATTCGACTAAATTAATACAATTTCAAAAATAAGAATTACAAACTCCACCACGTAAGATTCCATGAATACACAGCCCACTAAACAAAAGTATCGTACTCTAGAAATCACCACATGCTAGAATCTCGTACTAATTGTGCACCTCGATCCCACGATCCGAAGATAATCTCTGCACAAAAACAACGATTCCGAGCGCTGATCTTACAAAGCTCAGTGGTACTCATCTATTCTACTATACTTCATGCTAATCATAAACATACGCATGCAAGCTAGTACGAGCAATAAGGAAAGATAAATAAACATGTGGCGCTACAACTAGTCGCATAAACACATCGTCTCATCATAACAAAACATCATACATGACACACAAGGCCCAACCATACTCGGGATCTCACCAGATCATCCAAGCAAAAGCACAAAAATTCATAACCACAAACCTGGAGTGAGGCTTAGTGTCACATAGCCTCGGGAACGTACACTCTGAGTGAGGCCTAGTGCCACACAACTTTGGGAATGTACACTCTTTAGGTGAGGCCCCGTGTCACATAGCTTCGAGAACGTACATTCGGCATTTCTAACCATAGTGTTGCAACACTCTTTCTTTGGGTATCTGGATCCCATCAATCAAAGGTAACTCAATCAACCAAGTGTCCAAAGAGCACACAACATAGACACGACTACAATACGACACACAACATTTACATGATCACCAAACTCTATGGTTTCTATCAATTATCAAGCCACCCATTTAAGTTTAACAACTTGTTAATACATTATGAAAGTGTACATTAATCATCCTCATTAATTATCACATTAATATCTCAAGTCAATTTCCATATTTTTATTAACATAATAGATCATTTCGTTCAGTGGGTACCAATACTCAAACACGAGTATCGGTACGATACCCATAGATTATTTCGTTCAGTGGTGAAACACCCTCAACCCGGTTTAAGAGTAAACCAAATTAAGAAGTGTTTCACCAAACAAACATGAATAAACTTTCTTGAATATTTTAGAACAAGAACTTGATCGTGTATTCGAAAACAAGGTAACTTATTTTTTTTAAAATTACTCATAGGTCTATCTTCTATTTCGTTTCATAAACAGGCATTGTCATGAAATTTCCAAAATAAAACGTAAGAAATTCCAAGCTACTACTTTTGGTCACTTATAAGAATATATTCTCATGAATAGGCTAATAGAACCTATTTATAGCTGCCTCCTAACCACATTAATCTTTTAAATCATTCTCTAAAAGAAATTTCACTTAATGAACATAACTATTATATATCACATATTTCATCATGTCTTAAGTATTCTAACATTCGAAGATTAAGGATAAACCTTTCACAAAAATATTGGGAATTCTACCAATATTAAAACAACAAACACAATTAACATACCAAGCAAGGCATCCAATGTCATCGGTTATCAACCCTGTCTATCATATTCTTTCTGCCATTAAATTATGATTTACAAGCAACATCTAATCCCAACAAAGCATCGAACAACCAACAAAATGTCTTAGAAGCTTGTTTACACATGTCTTAAAATACTTATAACTTGTACATGTCAGATAATTTTAGCGTAGTTTGTAGCTTTTAAACAATTCTACTTGAGGATTAAGGTGGATGGTACACATTCATACATCCAAATTTTATAAACAAACCATTACAAGATTGAGTTACTAGCTTTTAGACATCCAACATCCATTAAACTGCCTAGTTGTATCAATGATCAACAAATAGCAAACATTCACTTATTCATTGTCTTATAAAGTTTAATAATATAATTAAATTCTTAGCGACTTAGACCTCTTATCTTCGTAAGATCCACACCATTAGTCAACTTTTAATTCATATACGGCAAACAATCAAATCATGTAAGGCAAACAATCAAATCATGTAAGGCAAGCTATCATACGAATTAGTTATAGGCCCATTACAGAACTTTTGATAAATAACAAGCTTATACACTTATAAGCTAAAAAGAAATAAAGTCTATATGTAATATGCTACTAGCATCTATATGCCACCATCTAGGAAATCAAAAGATGCCATTTTGATTCATGCTTTGTCCCTCAAACACGACCATGCTCGGAAGTAACCAAGGCTCCTCAATCCTGAAATGTAGTAAAGAAATAAGGTAAGCTCGAGGCTTAGTGAGGTAGTTAGAAGGTTCTCTAACAAACAATAAACCTATTATAATCTGTTTAATTCTTCCACTAAGGCTAACCGATACTCAAGCAAATACCCATGTGAATGAAAGAATCGCACGATATAGTTAAAAGGTTTTCCACTTTCAACTAGAAGTATTGTATCAAACAACTCACAATCTTAAACTTGCTTAATGCGCAAGTTATTTTGAAAGGTATCAAGATAACCTCCCATTTTACTCATAACTTTCTTATTACACAAGTCACTACGTTCAACAAACCAATTATAGGTTTCTTAGTATACAAGGCATTAGAATTGATATATCTTAACTTATAAGGTTTTATCAATCAGACATTGGGTATATATATGTATATTCAGATTAACCCACACTAGTGGTTTATCAAATCTTGTGAGGTATTTAATTTCATTGGTTTCATAATACTAATCATGTGTAACATTACTATAAGTCGTTGTCTTCTATTTATAACTATCTTTAAATATCTTTATCGAAACATAGCCCTTTATAAAACATGGCTACTTAATGCTTAAGTTATTAATCGTATCATTTCAAGAAGGTGTGCCCTTATCATATAAATTTTTCAAGCATACTACCTCATGACATAGTTACTAGTTACATAGTTATTAAATTCGGTGTCTCGTAATTATGAATACTTTTCACATGAGTTCTTGAACGTAATTCATTAGTTAACTTGTAATTCTTTTATTGACATACCTTTATCAAAGTTTGTCCATGCTTATCTTACTTATCTTTTACTTAGCCAATATTTTACCAACTTAATACTCCCTGATCAAGTGTTACTTGATCCTAAAGATAACTAACATATTATATCATGAAATTCATTAATTCAGTAAGCTTACAAAGTTTAATCCTTAACATAGCTTTCTACGATTTCCAATATATAACAAGCATCATATTGAATAAAAATTGCTTGCTATTCATGTTATCGTGTATTAAATTGCATGGCTTCTAAATTTCCAATAATATCCAAATAAAAGTGTTTAAATCCTATTCAAACATGCACCCATAGAATAGCTTACATCCTAAGTTAATTCATTTCATTTTACTATCATATAGGCCTATTCGAAAAGTAGCAAGGTTCGCATAATTTACTCCTTAATCAACTTTAAGCTATGTCTAAGCACGACTCAAGTTAAACAAAAGTAGACTACCATATCTCGAGCATATGAGTGACCATACAAGTTCATAATCATAATCACAAGAATACAAGTAGGCTCAAACAAGAAATCATCTAGGTCAAGTTACGAAATTCGAACCACTCACAACCTCATAGTCATATATACGTTTGTATTTTCACAACCTTAATAATCAATTGGTCATATACACATACCTCATATGTTCAAAGAATGTATAACACATTTATAACTTAAATATTTAAAGGTACTATACCATGCTTAGATTCAAGAATCAAGATGCGACTTGACTTTATTTTTCATGATAACAATTCTTTCATCTTAATAACTTAATCATTAGTCATATTCACACATGTAAGAGCATAAATTAATATAGATGCCATATCATAGGCTTAAATTTCTCATTAAACAAGATACCAATAACATTCATTAATTTAACCTACAAATATCGTTACTTTATCTATACTATAGCTTTCAATTATACTTAAACAACCACATGCTCACGTACATACATAAAAGTAGCCAAAAAGTATTCTTTAATTTAACATGACAATCACAACATTAAGCTTAACACATAAAATCATGAATTATTTGGCTTACAAGACATCAACTTATCACATCAAAATTATATGATATTTGTCTCATAGATGGTTAGATAGCATTTTAGTTAAGATTCAAATGTCATTCTTTTACTTTTAATATAGCCTTGAGAATCGAACTACAGTCTAGGTACACTAATCCCCAACCAAATTGTCGCCAAAATTTGGTACTCACAGTACTGGTCAATCCCTCCTACTATCGTCAAGTGACCACACAACTTCCCTCCTACTGTCGCCAAATAAGGACCATAGTCCACTCTAAACACGAGCTCATGGATCCTATGGCATGCCAACTATACCTAAGGCTAACTCGAAACCAAGACTTTAACATTTATTATCTTAATTTAAACAGAAAGAGCATAGCTCCATAACTTATCATTTCATCAATATCACATTACCCCTTCATAATTTGGGTATGTATACACCTCATATGAGTTTCATAATTCAATTTCCTCATCAAACTCAAATATCAAGTTTCTTCTATATCATAATTGGAAGTAAGCTTGATTTCTCAATCAGAATATTATCCAAACATAGATTATCTCAAGTCATTTTTTTTTGCTCAGCAAAAGAAATTTTTATTAAAAATAACCTTACTCGTAAGCCTCGTTAAAAACCTCCCTACACCTATGATGGAGGAAAAGAGTGCCTACGGACAAGGGGAATACACACAACAGCGAAGGGCTCCAAACTCTAATATTAAAACTCAAACTTAACACGCCCAACACCAATAGGTCACCAGCCCCCATCCAAAACCAAATTGATTACAAAAGAGCAGCTCGATTCCATTAAATCACCCACGGCCAAGAAAATCTTCAAAGCAAACAAGTCTAGAACACACTCGCATATTAGTACTTCAATGCAGCAAGCTCTTGCAAAAACACTACACTTGATAGCTGCTGCTTACACAAAAGTTCAAATTGACCTGCTGTTAATTCAAGAAAGACGATAGGCTCTGAGCAAACTAAGCTTTCCTCCATGCCATGAAAAAAGAATCCCTTTCCACATCAAATTTTACAAAGAATTCTGCAAGGCGTTCCTTTCCACACTGTTAAGTGCTTAGTCGATCTAATCTTCCCGAAACTGATTCAACAAAGTCATCTAGATCTATTTTAAATACCAACACTTCAAACAATTCTGCTCCTTGAAGAGGGAAGTTCCTGGAAATATGACATCAATTACACCAGTAACCAAACCAAAGCTCTCCACCACAGCCTACTACATTTCTACTGGCTGCTCCAACAACTATACAACCTAAATGCAATTTGCGAATGTGTGAATGATACTACCCGTTATTCCTCAACTTTGTGGCGAAGTTCATTTTTAACTGTCGTTCACCATAAAGAGCATACCACATAACCCTTAGAAGGCATTCACAATTCAACAAAGTAGTTCATCGAACCCTTGAACATTGTAATAAAAACACACAAAAAAAACTCCACATTATTAGGACTAGGCCAAAAAGAGTATCCAAGGGACTGGAGCAACAGCGATGAGCCATACAGAATTCACCAGAGCATGCCAACACAAATGAAAAAAGAAACTGCAGAAAATCTCCACACTAATATAGCTAGACCAAGGAACCTGTCACTAGATGTAGACAAAACCAACAAGAAGAAACCAATCGAAACAGAAGTATCGTTTTCAAGAACTCATATAATCCAAACAAAGCTCTCCACCACAGTCTGAGCACACCTATACTAACGGCGAACAAACAATGTTGTACTACAATACTAGTCTTTCTCCCACCCTACATCAAATGCCACCACAAAGATAATGAACCTCACCTAGCCACGTCCATCTCAAGAAAAGTTAAGAAATCAATTAAATTACCTTATTCAACATATCTGCTACCTCCAAGGCTGCGATCTCGTGGATCACTTCATTTTCATCCCCCCTAAATTGGACACCCAGTACTTTCCCAATCGCGATAACTTCTTGAGCTTCCCTTGTCCCGATGTCCCATCTTGCCTGAAGATCTGAATCTGAAAGTGATTTGCCTTCCAGTTCTGACTCTTGAGGGTTCTTCTTCCACTTTTTGTTCTTTTTACGAACCTTCTCAAGTTTCTTTCTTTCTCCTTCAGTTAGAGCTTTGTTTTGGAATTCTTGAAGCGATGCGTACCTCCTAGTTCTTACTGGCTTGGATTTTTGATTGAATTCCGGGATATCAAAGCGTTGCTCCTTACCCTGGTGATAATCGATTTCACTGTTTGCTAACTCAACTCTGTCTTCAGGGAATATTACCTTTGGGGCAGAGGCGTTTACTCCCTCATCTGGTCATGGTTTGTTTACGCCCCCAATAATTTGACCTTTAGATAGTTCACCGACTATGGGTGAAATCTCCACAGGGATATTTGATTCTTGGCCCAATATTGGATCCATACCTACTGAATCTAAGCCCATAGCCCGAACATCCTCCAATGCCCTATAAGAAACGGGTGACCCACTTGGATTTACACAATCCATATCACCTTCTCTTGGAAACAGTGATTCTTGCTGTAGGGAGTTTATCAGAACATCTGTGCCTGAAACGTTTTTACCTTCCCCACATTAAGTATCTTGAGCCGCCACCTCTTTCACACAGTCATCATAAGGAACAAACCCTTTAATATCCGCCTCCCCAAAATGTCTTTCATTTTCAACGTTAACATAGGAACAATTGTCAACAAAATCATTTCCAAAGCATTTCTCATTCAATGCATTGTCTCCCTCTCCACCAAAATTCTGATTCGAACTCGTAGAAACCTTGCTTGTTTCTTCCGACAAGGATTCCGACTGATTATCCGGCACTTGACGCTCCTCAACTCCTCCTTTGCTTTTGTTCATCGAACCCCGAATATCCCCGACATTACTATCCGAAAAACCAATCTCCTTAACTCGAATACGATGAATCCTTTTACCAACTTCAATCTCCACTACATCATCGATGTGCTCTACATGCTTTGTTGTGATCAAAATCGTCACTTTCTCACAATCTAGATGATGTTTCACATTTTCACCGAATGCCTCAACCTTTCCCCACTGCTCTGCAACTCTCTTAAGAGTTATCTCATTCCAGCAATGAAGAGGAATTCCTGTTAGCTCAATCCACGTCGCCCTTTCCGGTCGACATAGGGACTCTGACCATGGAATGACATCCTTAAATATTTCCTTTAAATAAGACCAATCCAGCTCCTCAAGCATAAGAAATAATTCATCGTCTTCAAATGATAATAGGAAAGCTTTACCTCCAAGCCTTTGCACTTTAATATCTTCCATGGCCCAACTCTGCAATCTTGATATAACAGAGCTTGTGCTACACACCGTCGCCATTATTCCCACCAAGCATCTTTTCATCTTCCAAAGGTCTTCCTCCTCAACATGACCAACAATCCTCCTTTTTTGTCTTTTAATGCCCATGTTGCTTGGTTCCCCTACTACTATGTAATGAGACTTTGTCGAATCCATTTTTACATCCTCAACTCTTGTTCCTTTTCTACCCGGTGACCCCATCCTTGCTACTGACACTAATAGTCTAAAACCATACAACATGAATCCGTTCAATCTCTGAATAGCTCTCATTGCATCTGATCTGTTGCCAAATCTCATGAATCCAAATCTCTTCCCTCCTCTATTCAATCTGCTGGCAATGAAAGCATTCAAAACTTCTCCATACCTTGCAAATACATGCCATAAACCTTTCCAGTGGAATGCCTTTGGGATGTTTTCCACAAACAAAGTTACTGGTTGTGACTGTTGATCTCCCTGGTCTCCCCTTTCAAATTCCATCCTGTTGTCTTTGGGCTTAACGAACCAAGTGGATGGTAACTTAATAGTTATGTCATACTTTGTTGTTGTCAGATTATCTCAAGTCATAGCAAGCACATAATCAACTTCTTATTATTTTCGATTCATGATCAGGCCTTGAGCTAATTTATAACTTAGTAAAGGTTTTTACTCGAAGCAAATGAAAGTATTCATATAAAAGTTACAAGAGCATAATCTCAACCACATAATCATATAACATCATCTTATACATGTCAAGTAGAAACAAGCCCCCCCAACATACTTATCATTATACAATCCATATTTCCTATATACCATATCTATCATTTTCAATCTCACATAGACTTCGAACTTAGCATATATTTAGTACAATCAATCACATAGCCTTTGTAATTGGTACTTATCTTATTATCCAATCTTAAAAGCTCTTACATAATTCAGTTTAATAGTCAGGCAATGTAAAATAATTTAAAATACACGCTCAGGATAGTTTTGATCTATCCTGAGACTTTAAACTAAACTCACCTCTTATCTCAAAGTTATAGGATACCTGAATCCTCAAACATACTCGTTATTTATCCAATCCTTTCCTAGCTTCCTTTTGGTCTAATACGACAAAAAATGTAGTTATGTATTAGAATAAGTCTTAACATTCACTTTTCAACAACTACTCAATTTCCATGTGTATCCAATGTTTCATGTAAATTAATCTATTAGCATTTGTATACATAAGCATATATACATGTAAACGCATTAGACATCTTTTAACTTATTTAATTCCTTCAAAATTTTTCACCATTGACTCTCCTATAAACCAAACAATCATTATTTCATGTATGTTCAATCACATGCTCAAATCAGTCCAAAATAGAACAACCACTTTTATCAGTCTTTAAAGCGTTGAGCTCGCTGCTATTTTAGAAGCTTGCATAGTCTTTCAATCTTCTTGTTGGTTTAATTCACATAAAATAGTGATTGAATCAGATAGCGTGTTGTCTGTTAATTTGATAGCGAATTAGTGTGAAGTTCTATCAATTTTTGTTTTGATAGTTTTGAAATGCAGATCTCTGTGTGTAAAGAACAATTGGAAAGTTGGTTTCGCCTTTAGGGAATTGAACTGTAATGCTCATCGACTGGCGCAAGACGACATAGGGAGAATACAAGATTTTTTCTAGTCGTGTGGTAAGGGATAGGTCACTAAAGTATTGGTGGTCATCTGGATATAGCTTAAGCCAGAAGGTGGCATTGTTTAAGGATATTAAGGAAATTACTTCTTGTGTTGATATGTTGTGTATGTCTTGGTCATGTTGGATCGTGGTTTTGTTGTGGTATGGTCGAGTCTTTTTTTGCATTGCTGGTTTGCGATGATGATTAGGCTATTTAATGAGGGCATGCGAGTTACCTATTTCAGGGGGTGAAAGTGTTGTAATAATGGTGGATTGACGGTCCTAGGCAGAGTGGTCTAATTTGATTCTGAGTACTGTAATGTTGTTCTGTATTGGTAGCAATATGGCGCACTCTTTTTCTTCTATTTAGGTTTAGAGAGGTTTTTTAATGAGGTCCATATTTCAGCCCTCTTTTATACGAGATCAATAAAATCGCTAATAATCTCTTTTAAAAAAAGATACCCTAAAAACAATCCAGATTTCATACTAATTAACATAACAATTTTAAATGTTCAAGAAAAACAATCCCGAGTGCAAAACAGTTATTTATTCATAAGCATAACAATGCATACTTTTAAAACAGTCTTCTAAGATTTCTGTGGATGCAATTCTGTCCCAAATTCCTTTTTAATACAGTTATAATTCAAAATAGCCCCCCAGTAAAACTCATTTTAATACAACACTACCCAGATTTTACAAGAACCATTTTCATTATCATAAACAGCCTGATTCAAGGAACAATTTAAATTGAATAAAGGGTAAACTATACCATTGACCACCATACTTTGGTTAATGTATTAAAATGACCACCTTAAAAAATTGACTCAATTGACCACCCAAACTATTGAAATTGGATCAATGTGATCACCAGCCGTTAATGGGCTAACGGAAGGTGATGTGACAGTTAAAAAATTAAAGGTATAATTACACATTTGGTCTTTACTATTTACACATTTTTTCAATTTAGTCCTAATTTTAAACTAATAAAATAAATTAATTAGGTGGTGACACGTGTCAACACCTTATTGGAGGAATTTAATTATTTATATTTGATATAATAAATTATTTTCCTCCTCCAATCAGGTGGTGACACGTAGAGGAGAAAAATAAATTCAACACACATGCTATCTAGGGGAATCGAACCTGGGCAATCTAGGTGCAAAGGCAATGGCTTAGCCATTGCACCGAACACAATTTTGTGTTTTAAAACACCAAATTCAATATATATCTCTTATTGGTTTCTACATTTATAAGCTAAAAAGCTCAAACCCTAAACACTAATTTCACATATATAACCCTAAACCTTAAACCCTAAATGTTTCAAATTCAATATCAACACGTAAAATTAATTTGAAACATTTATGGTTTAAGGTTTAGGGTTATATATGTGAAATTAGTGTCTAGGGTTTGAGCTTTTTAGCCTATAAATGTAGAAACAAATAAGAGATATATATTGAATTTGGTGTTTTAAAGCACAAAATTGTGTTTGGTGCAATAGCTAAGCCATTGCCTTTGCACCTAAATTGCCCAGGTTCGATTCCCTTAGATAGCATGTGTGTTGAATTTATTTTTCTCCTCTACGTGTCACCACCTGATTGGAGGAGGAAAATAATTTATTATATCAAATATAAATAATTAAATTCCTCCAATAAGGTGTTGACACGTGTCACCACCCAATTAATTAATTTTATTAGTTTAAAATTAGGACTAAATTGAAAAAATGTGTAAATAGTAAAGACTAAATGTGTAATTATACCTTTAATTTTTTAACTGCCACGTCACCTTCCGTTAGCCCATTAACGGCTGGTGGTCACATTGATCCAATTTCAATAGTTTGGGTGGTCAATTGAGTCGATTTTTTAAGGTGGTCAATTTAATATATTAACCAAAGTATGGTGGTCAATGGTATAGTTTACCCTTGAATCAAATAAAAATTTCACAGCAACAAAAAGGACTGTTCAAACTCTTATATACAAATTTATCAAGCAAAGGATGCATGATTCGATTCTATTTCAGCCAGCACAATCATACCAATCATAATGTTACCAATTTTCACTCAATTTTCTATAGCTCTTATCTTAACATTTTTAACTTTCTTAACAATTTTCCTAATACAAGCAATTAAATTTAACAATAGCTTTATTTCTACTTATAATCGAAAAAGAAGATCAAGATGGTTACCTTCCTAATAAGGTGCCATTTGAATTTAACCTTCCAAAAGTTGTCTCATTACCACAATTTAACTCTCCCTCTCCTACACTCAAAGCTTTGGCTATGGAGGAGAAATGAGTGAGAAGGAAGATAACAAACTAATTCAATCTTTCCTTTTCCCCTCCTATACCGAGTGGACACCCTCAATTACAAGCCTTTCTCACAAATTAACAAGTGTCCAACTCCTTAAGATTAAATTCGATTTACATGCAAGCCTTTGTTTTTCAATCTCTCAAATTTTAGTACTTTCGAATTGGTTCTCAATTGAACTTTTTTAACTCATTTTCAATTGACTATTCTAATGGATGGTGGCTACAAGAAATCTAGCTTGGATCAATATGTCACATATTTTAGACCGATGCTTAGGGTGTTACAAGTGGGTACCGGTACTCGAACATGAGTATCGGTACGGTACCCTTGGGTACTGGTACTCACACGTATTCTGACATTGATATAGCTTATTGAAAATATTTAATTTCCACAAGTACCAGTACGGGTCGACCCGTACCGATACAGACCCCAATCACATATCGGTACGGCCAAAGCTCATACCGGTACCCTATTCACAGTTCGTACCATTCCCTCGAATTACGATATTCAACGCTTTATTCGACCCTTAAAGCTTATAAAAATCATTAAGATTTGTTTACTAACGCATTCAATCAATCAATATTAATTACCAGCTTTATAATCATCTAATTAGGTATTTATCCCTTAAGCATAATTCCCATCAATTCACGCCAATCTATTCGAACAAGCGTACAAGGCATCACGATTATCAATCAAACAATTATCAAGTAATTTGTTGGGATTTTAGGGGCTCGATTCGATCAACCAAACTAGCTCACCAAGTGGTGGAGAGATGGATTTTTGGGTGGAAGGGTTGTGGAAGCTAAAAAGAATATTGACACAATGATTTATAGTGGTTCAACCTTCTAACCAAGGTCTACATCCACTACCTTAGCTTCCCACTAAGGATTTCTCAACCAATTCCACTAATTGATTCGTCCCCTTTTCTAGGATTAGGAGGAAACCCTTACAACCGATCAAGCTTCTACCCAAAGCCTTGATCAAAACCCTCTTTACAAAGAGATAATAAAAAGCAAACTTAAAACCCTCTAATAGGTGTTTGTTTGCACAATTAAGCACTCACCCAAAACCTAAAACACTTGAGCAAATTTGACAATTTTGGCTCACTAGTGTTTGTCTATACAAGAAATGACAAATAAAGCACTAAGACAATTTCTTGATCATTTGATGTTTGAAAATTGAAGCATTAGCCTTCTCTTGATGCTTGGAGGTCCCTTTTATACTCCCAATTGAGTTTGTAGCCGTCACTAGCCGTTGGGGATGAATTGGAGCCGTTGAGGACTTTATTTCCCTTCATAAATGATGTTCTGCAGCTACCAGTATCGATACACGTGGAACGGCATCGATACAGCCTTCATAGGAACTAGCCGTTGAGCTCTTGCCAGCTGAGGCGTATCGATACGCTTGAGGGCGTATCGGTACGGGTCCACATTTGAATGGCCGTTGGGAAATAGCCGTTGGGGTTTGTTGAAATGGGATCGGTACGCTTACCTGGCGTATCGAAACGATCCCGACCGTATCGATACGGTAAAGGCATGTATCGGTACGGGGTTTGACAGTGGCCAAATTGGGGCAAAATGGTATCGGTACGTGTACAACCGTATCGATACTGGGACGTTGAAAATACAAGTTTGGCTGTTTAAAACATGAAAAATCTTTGCCAAAAACCTCTTAAAATACGTCAAACATAAATTCAAGTTGTTTGGACTTAAAACCAAGTTTTAAATTCTTTTCAAATTAGTCCAAAACATTTTTCAATTATTATATCAAAACATAAGTTCTACATAATTATACAAGCATCTCAAACGACCTTACGCGGTCTTTAAAGCCTCCATGAGTCTCACCATAATCATAACATTATCACGCATCTCATAGATATCAAGTCCCATACTATCGGTCTCCAAACATGCATATTCATTGTCTACCTACTTTGCAAATACTAACACGCAAAACAATCACATTTATGATGCTCATGAAGCAATAAGAGTTCGAGGTGTAATAACTTTAAGCCAAAGTGATAAATCTTCAACCAAGCTCCTCCAAACGTCTCTTTAAATCTAATATTGAAGTCCACATAACCCTTATATAAAACAAATACGACTATATAAGCCATTTCACATTATCAGACTACTTTAGAGGATAAAACGTGTAAAAATAACTTACCGAGTTTGAATTTGGAAAAACGGACCACACCAACGAGTTCAGAACGTCGAAAAACCCTTGAGTAGGGTCCTTTAAAAAAGTTAACGTCAGTCAACAGCCAACGGTGGTGCAGCGACAGTCAACGACAACACGACAGCAATCAACGACGGCTCGGCTCAGCTCGAAGGGCCGGCTTGGCAGACCGGCTCGGCCTACAACTTGGGCTGGCTTAACAGACTGGCTTGACTTGGTCCAACAACTGGGGCCAAACAATTGGATCTGTTATAACATCTTCAGCTTGGTCGGACGTTGCCCACGCGTAGGTGGCGGCGCATGTGGCGGCTTTCGGTGGCCTAATGGTGAAGACAAAGCTCCTTCCCAACTCTCTCGACACCGGTGAACACGATGGTGGCCTTGGTTTCTTGTTCTGAGCACTCTAACCTCCTCAACTGGAAAACCTAAAAAAAAATTCTCTCACCCCATGCGACGACAACTCCGATGGTGATGCTGCTAGTACCGGTGAACTCGTCTCAACGAGATAAACACAATAATAGTTGAAGTGTCGACAACGGACGATCAAATCTCTGTAGGTCGAATTTTCAGAACTCCTCCCTCAACTTTTTCTTTCGTTTCCTCTTCTCTCTCTGCCCATCCATTGTTTCACTTTTCTCACCTATCATCTCTTTTTAAAATTCAAACAATTTATCTCCTAATATAATGGGCCCAAAAATGATTAGATACATGTCTTTCTCACTCCTCTCACTTTTAGACTCGAACTTAAAATTTTTATTCGAATCAATTCAAGAATCCATTTAATTTAGTTTCCAACTTGATTTTTCTTAATTTAAAACTTAAATCTTAAAATACTCAAATACATATCCAAAGCCTATATTCCAAACTCAAAATTGGGTCGTTACATTTTACAACAATTAACTAGAATACGAAGAAACTCACAACATAATCATATTGCCTAGCCATGTAACACTTCCTTTTCCATATGTGGAATTGCCGAGAAGGTATGAATTGTCTCAAATTTTATTTTAATAGAATTTCAAATTAAATGTACAAATTCTTCATCTTGAAAAAAAATCGGGCTTGTTTGTCCCTTACACGAATACTGTAGGTAAGGTTGGCAGTTGATGCTATTTTAATGGCTGAGGGTGCTGAACGGAAAAAGCAAGTTGCAGCCTGGATAGCTGATAAGAAGCAAATCGGTGCATATGTAAGTATTTGCTGCAAATTGGCAATGTTGTTGTTCCCCGTTAGTTTGGAAATGTTGTAAGTGTGAAAACAGAGAATTTCGATAAAGGGATTGATTCCATTGGGAAGACATGGGGTAACCATGCTGTTTCAGGAATGAAATTTTGTATCCTCAAAATGTGATAAAAATGAAAATAAAAAGAGAGATCCCGATAAACAGATTGATTCTATTGGGAAGAAGAGGTAACTATGTTGTTTTGGGATTGAAAATTTGTATCCTCAAAATGTGATAAAAATGAAAATGAAAAGAGAGATCCCGATGAACGGATTGATTCTATTGGGAAGACGAGGTAACTATGCTGTTTTGCTATTGAAATTTTGTATCTTGAGAGATTTTGCAGCTGGTATAAGGTTCTCCTTTCGGATGTCGATATTGTAAATTTGTAAAATCCTTTTAATTATCTTTATCGAGATTAAAACCAAATTGAAAAAATGTGTAAATAGTGAGGGTTAAATTTATTAAATTTTTTCGAATTAAGACTAAATTAATTGAATGTATAAATATGAAAAATTAAATGTGCTATTATACAAAATTTATAACAATCATGTTAAGTAGTACTTAACAACCGAGTTATCATTTTATAAAAAACACAAACTTTAATTGTTATTTTATAACCTTTGGAAATTTAATTATCATTTTATTTTATTTTAACAAATTTCAAATACTTTACCCACTTTTCAAAACCGCTGGACGTTAAAAAGACCAATGAAGCAGCCACTCACGCGCCGACGCCAGTCTTCCGTCAATGCACAGACTTATTGACTCGAAGACTCAGTCAGCTGGTCAATACTCAGCCGACTCGACAATCAATTTCAATATTTTACCTACTGATTTCATTTGATTCTCTTTCCTATTCAACGGTCAAACCTTCAATTCTTTTACCCTAACATTACCTAGCTTTGACCCGACTCAGTTTTACCTTTACCTTCCTCGTATAAATACCCAAACCTTAATCTCCAAATTTCACCTGTCTTCGCGCTGCATTTGATTCTTTCAATACGCCAAAATGATTTTATCTTGGAAAAATCGCAGAGCCCTCAACAAGAAGAACAACAACCATCGTTTGTGTGAAGATTTGGATGCGGAAATCAACATTCCGACGCACTTCCGATGCCCAATTTCTCTTGATTTGATGAAAGATCCCGTCACGATATGTACCGGGATCACCTATGATCGAGAGAACATCGAAAGATGGATTGAAGCCGGCAACGAAACTTGCCCATCCACCAAACAAGTATTGAACACATTTGATCAGATCCCGAATCATATACTACGAAGGATGATCCAAGACTGGTGCGTTCAGAACCGTTCCCTCGGCGTTGAACGGATCCCTACCCCACGAATTCCAGTCTCCCCATTTGAAGTCTCCGAGATTTGTTCAAGGATTGCCGGTGCTACGCAACGTGGGGATGGAAACAGGTGTGTGGAATTGGTTAGGAAAATCAAGAACTGGGGAAAGGAAAGCGAACGAAACAAGCGTTGCATTATAGAGAACGGAACAGGTTGTGTTTTATCAGCTTGTTTCGAGTCTTTTTCCGGTGATTCATATGAGAAACACGTAAATCTGTTGGTGGAAATTATATCGGTGCTGTCTTGGATGTTCCCTTTAGGCGAAGAAGGCCGATCCAAACTCGGAACCGAGTCTTCTTTACGTTGTATCATTTGGCTTTTGAGGAACGGAGATCTTTCTGCTAGACAGGCTTCGGTCTTAGTACTCAAGGAGATTCTTCAATCGGATGAAATAGGGATAATTTCAAACACCTTGCGGGCAATTGAAGGAGTTGTTGAAGCACTGTTTTATTTGATCAAGGAACCGATTTCACCCGCTGCTACTAAAGCTTCGTTGATGGCTATTTACTGCATGATTTCTTCAACGGACAAGATTACCTCCAGATTTGTGGAAATGGGTTTGGTGGGTGTGATCGTAGAAGCCATTGTTGAGGCCGAGAAAAGTGTTTGTGAAATTGCTTTGGGTGTATTGGATGAAATTTGCAATACTAAGAAAGGGAAAGAAGAGGCCTGCAAGAATGCTTTGATTACGGCGGTGTTAGTGAAGAAGGTTTTGAGAGTTTCGAATTGGGCGACGGAGCTTGCGGTGTCGATTTTGTGGAAGCTTTGCGAGGAGGAAAGTGTTAGGATAGAGGCGATTCAAGTGGGGGCGTTTAAGAAGTTGCTGGTGAGTTTGCAGGTTGGGTGCGGTGAGAATATAAGGAGGAAGGTTAAAGAATTGTTGAAATTGCTGAATGTTTACAACAATGGACTAGATTCTTGTGTGGATTCATCCATGGATTTCAACTATCTCAAAAGACCATTTTGATTTAGGAAATAGTACCAAATAGGAAAGATTCAATGAAATCTTTCATTCATTTCTTCATTCTTTGAAATTTTCATTTTTTTTAAAAAATATATTATTATTATTATTATTATTATTTAAATTCTTTATTTATTTTCATTTTAATTTAATCTTCTAAATTTAGAAACTTTATTAATTTGGAAGTTAAATTTACTTACCCTGCAATTATACCGAAGAAAAAGCTTCATTTTTTCTAATTTAAAAACTAGAACTTTGTGGGCTTTTCTAAAAACAAACGGCTTAAAAGCCGACTAAATACAAACCAAGAAAAAAGGACCATTGGATGAAGTCGGGTTCAATGTGGCCGTTGGATTAAAAAAAACAAAAAAAAGATATATAGTTACCTGGTGAACCGGTAACCCTTTTATGATGGTATAATTTGACATAACAAGAGGAGCGGGAAAAGGAAAACAAAAACTTAGGGCATCGAAACCAAGAGGACGAAGGCGTTATTTCCATCAACCAAAGAAGAAAATCTGAAGGAAATTTGTGGAGGAGATTGGGTTTGAGCACGGTTTGGAGGTTAGTTCTTGCTTCTTGCTTCCTTTATTTTCGTTTTTTTATTTGAGCGAAACCACATTGCAAATGATGAAGGTTTTTGTATAAACCGTTTGAATGTTCTTCCATAAAAAATTCTTTTTACTTTATAATGAATATTGTAGAGGAGATTGGATTGAAAGAGAAATTTTTAGAGTTTATGATTATTGGCAGTTTAGGGTTCTGCTGTAATAAACAAGTAATAACAATTAAATTGAAATAGAAAGTAGGAACAAAGATAATAATAGTTAAAAGAAGTGTTGAACACCTTTATTAAGTAGTTTAGAGGCTTGAATAACTCGTTTACTTTCTTCCTGAATAACAAAAGAAATAAGGTTAAATAATTCAGTGATGTTTCAGTTGGGAGTGATAAATGTTAGAAATGTATAGTAGATTGGATTGGAAGAAGGAATGTTTAGGTTAGTTAGTGCCAATTCCTTCAATTTTCTCTCTTTTTAATTGTAGTTGATAAGGTACGAAAATGTGAAAGAAATATTGTCGAGGAGATTGGATTTGTAAGAAGGATTGAGTTGAAATCTATGTAATGGTTATGATTGTTGGCTGAGATGGTTCTTGTTTTTGGTTAAAAAAGTGGTTTGCATATTCTCTACAGCTCTAGTATTGAACGTGTTAGAAGGATGTGATTGTTTCTTAAGATCAAATAGGTGATTTGAAGTAGTATGTAATTTTGGGAAATGAGTTTTTTTTACACATGGTTGAAAGCAATATTTCTTTGTTGATAGTATTTGTCGAACTTGAGAACGAAACAGAAACCTCCAAATATCATTACTGTAACCCCCTCATTCCGGTCTGGACGACTGACCGGCCCGAGTGGGCTGCACGGGGAAAACCGAAATGAAACCAGTTAGGGCCCCACTTCATTTAGCAACCCTAGAAAATTTCTTTTAATTATTATCTTGTCTAAAGGCATTCATACATCCTATGTGTGACACGACAGCGGAAGGACAACAAGCGATGCGAACAACCAAGCAAACAATTTAAAAGAGTCCATTTTATTTTATTCAGCAGGTCGTATCGATACTCTTGAAGAGGGTATCGATACGCCTTAACCAAGTCAACAACCCATAGTCAACGTAGGGAGACCATATCGATACACAGGTTGACTGTACCGATACGCCTTTACTAGTCAACTTCTCACGGTCAACGATACAAGATCGTACCGATACACCCTAGACCCGTACCGATATGCCAAAATCTCGTCAAATTCTCAGATTTCTAAAGAGGCTTTGGCGTATCGATACACCCACGCGTATCGGTACGCTAGGCTTAAACTGAGCCCCAAAGTGTAGGACCGTATCGATACGGCCTTTGGGCGTACCGATACGGCCCTTGGGCATACCGATACGGCCCTTGGGCGTACTGATACGGCCCTTGGGCGTACCGATACGGCCCTTGGGCGTACCGATACGCCCTGCACTGCAACACTAAAAAATTACAGCTAAGGACTCCTAACCACAACTCTAGATGCAAATTAAGACTCGCCTAGGCACAAGCAAGCATACATACGACATTTAACAACCAAGATTCAGCATACGAGGCATTCGAAACGGACGAGGACCATTCAAAGGATACACGCATTTACTCAAAAGGAGACACACTTAGCATTTATAAGGTTTCATGCTTTAAACAACCATACATAAAGCATTCATAGAAACAAAATATAAACTTCCAAGCACAAGGCAATTAAGCAACGAGATAAACATGGTTCTCAATCCACGACATAAAGCATAACACATCCAACCATAACATCAACAACTCCACATGCTAGAAACATCAACAAAATCAAACTAAGGAGTTTGACACCAGCTCCTACAAGTCTACACCCCCATCGTCTAGACATTATTACAAATACGTAAATCATACTTGAGCTACTTTCAGAACTCCAAAAGCTCCTCCCTTGCCCACTTGCCTCCCGAACACTAGCGATCTGCATGTTGGAAATAAAGGAGAGCGTAAGCTAACTAGCTTAGTGAGAGAAGCTCTATAATTCACAAACATGCAGTTTTCAAAACAATTTTCATAATTGACAATAAATAAATGAATGCACGAATAATTATCACAACAAGACTACACATGGCTTGCACATGCACAACCAACATACACACGGTGGGACCACACATCACCGTTCAACTAGTAGTTTTCCGATGGAACCACTCATCACCTTACTCTACTACTAGTCACTACCGGTGGGACCACCCATCACCGTAGTTTAGACAACCATCACGTGAGGCTCGACTTCTACACGACTACACAACAACAACGATGTAAAATAACTCGAGATGCACATGACCACATCATATAACCATTCATCAACACATAACAAGATGTAGGAGTAGTAACTTACACTCGGGTTTAGGTGAACCCTCTAGGTCCCACCCAAACCCCCAAGAGTTCCATTTCGAAAACAAATCAAGGTTTGACATTTCTACTCACCGTTGCTACCCAAAGGAAGGCTGAAAACCAACTCAAGTCTCCAAAATCTTCGGATTCTTCCCCGAAGCTTCACCAACAAGACCGTTGCTACCATCTTTCTTTTTCACAAACAAGACCGGATCACCCCACGGGGAAATACTGGGCCTAATGAAACCTCTATCAGTCAACTCCTGAAGCTGTGTCTTCAACTCTTTCAACTCATTCGGAGCCATTCTATATGAAGCAATCGACACTGGTGCAGAATCAGAATACGTCTCAATAGCAAACTCAACTGCTCTGTCTGGAGGCAAACCCAGTAACTCTTCCGAAAAAACACTCGGAAAATCACATAATGTTATGATGTCCTGAGGTCTCACCTCACTCATATCCGGATTCATTACATAAGCCAAGTAAGCCTGACACCCCAAACTCAATAACTACTGAGCTTCCAAAGTTGAAACCACATTGGACAAGAACATGACGTTTTCACCAACTACCACAACCTCAAAGTCATCGGTAAGCCTCAAGGAGACTCTCTTGGTCTCGAAGTCAACCCTAGCTCTATGATCTACAAGCCAATCCATGCCCAAAATCACATCAAAATCGTAAAAGGGTAACTTCATCATATCGACCGAAAATACGTGGCCCTGAACCATCACGGGACACCTCCTATACATTTTCCTAACGACCACTGTATCACCAAAAGAGCTAGTGACATTTACACCTACCTCTAACCAATCACATAGTAACCCTAATGACCTTGTGTGCTCACCCAAAATATACGAATGTGTTGACCCCGAATCTATCAAAGAAAGCAAACTCAAAGACTATAATGAGAAATTACATGCAATGACACCAGTGTCATTCTCATCCTCTCGCTGAGCATACACCCTAGTCGGTCCTCCTCCCTTGGGCTAGACTACTACTACATGAGCCAAGTTCCTCTGACCCTCATTCCTTGGCTGAAAGTTTCCGCGACCGCGCCCACGGCCTCACAGATGCTCAAAACCCCTAGCTGGAGCCGGTCCGCCCCTAGCCGGATGTGGACAGTTACGCCTCATGTGGTCTCGAGATCCACAGTTCCAACACGGCCCAAAGGTACCCGTACATTCGCCCTAGTGGCGTCTCCCACACCTATTACACTCTGGTGTGTGCATACCAGCTCTTTGGCCCTGATGGCCCTGACCATAGTTACCACCCCTATGTCTCGAATCGGGCTGGTACCTTCTATCCCTATGCCTTTTGGCATGATCTCTATCCCAGTTCGCATGTCTCTTTCCAGAATCGGATCCACTAGCACGTGCACTGGAGCCTAAGTTCTGCTTGATATCCTTGGCCCTAGAGACCAAAACATCAAACTCGGTGTAGTCAGAGGCAAGCATGTAGGTCTTCACATCCCTAGTCAACCCATATCGGAAGCGCTCACACCACTCCCTCTCATTAGGGACCAACTCTGGTGCATATTGGCTCAATCTCACAAACTGAACCTCATACTCAGTCACGGTCCGGTTACCCTGAACCAGGGCCATAAACTTCTTCTTCTTCTCATCCAAGTACCGAACCCCAAGATACTTCCTCTTGAAAGCATTTCTGAAGAGCTCTCACGTGATATCCTCTTCGGCCATCCCCGAAGTAACAGTGGTCCACCAAGTATAAGCGTCCCCTTGAAGCAAGGAGACAATACAACTCAACTTACGGGCGTCTGAACACTCCATCTGACCCAAGATGCGAGTAGTACTCTCAAGCCACCCCTCCGAACCCTCGGGAGTCAATCCACGAAACTCAACTGCTCCCAAGTTACGTAGCCTCTCTAGGGGTAATCTTGTCCCCGCACTCTAAGGTGGTGTTGCAGCTTGTGCGCCGGCTAAAGCTGTCTGAAATACCCCAGCTATAGTCTGAATTAGCTGGGTCATGTCCGCGCCCGCTGGACCCTGACCCGCTTGAGCCCCAACACCTCCAACATTAGCCCCGGCCTAAGGCCCATTACCATCACCTCTGACTTGAGCACCAGCCTGAGGCACATCACCATCACCACCCACTCCATTACCACCGGGAGCAGGGGGAGCAACAGGCTCACCTCTGGGTGCCTGGTCACCCGCTCTAGGTCGCCCCCTTGGTCTCACCATAGCAAAACAAGATCTAAAACAATAAACATACAATAAACAAGGAAAACGTTAGGTTAGCAAAAGGGCAAGGACTCCGGTTCTCAAGCTCGTTAAACCAAAATAATTTCCTTTTTATTTTAACAACAACGCCTAACAATGGGGACATTTGACCAACCCTCAAACAACAACAAGGTCATTAAACCATGCACTCAAACACCGTACTAGCAAGCAATATTCATACAATACTTGGTAAAAACACTCACCGAGGCATAGCAACACACAATAACCCAAACTTACCTCACTTACCTGCCCGAGGTCTCGGAAACCTCAAGCTCTGATACCACTAAATGTAACCCCCTAGTCCCAGTCTAGACGACTGACCGGTCCGAGTGGGCTACACGGGGAAAACCGAAATAAAACCCGATAGGGCCCCACTTCAGTTAGCAACCCTAGAAAATTTCTTTTAATTATTATCTTGTCTAAAGGCATTCATACATCTTATGCGTGACACGACAGTGGAAGGACAACAAGCGATGCGAACAACCAAGCAAACAATTTAAAAGAATCCATTTTATTTTATTCAGCAGGCCGTATCGATACTCTTGAAGAGGGTATCAATACGCCTTAACCAAGTCAACAGCCCATAGTCAACGTAGGGAGACCGTATCGGTACACAGGTTGATCGTACCGATACGCCCTTACTAGTCAACTTCTCACGGTCAACGATACAAGACCGTACCGATACACCCTAGACCCGTACCGATACGCCAAAATCTCATCAAATTCTCAAATTTCCAGAGAGACTTTGGCGTATCGATACACCCACGCGTATCGGTACGCTAGGCTTAAACTGAGCCCCAAAGTGTAGGACCGTATCGATACGGCCCTTGGGCGTACCGATACGCCCTGCATTGCAACACTAAAAAATTGCAGCTAAGGACTCCTAACCACAACTCTAGATGCAAATTAAGACTCGCCTAGGCACAAGCAAGCATACATACGACATTTAACAACAAAGATTCAGCATATGAGGCATTCGAAACGGACGAGGACCATACATTCAAAGGATACAAGCATTTACTCAAAAGGAGACACACTTAGCATTTATAAGGTTTCATGCTTTAAACAACCATACATAAAGCATTCATAGAAAAAAAATCTAAACTTTCAAGCACAAGGCAATTAAGCAACGAGATAAACATGGTTCTCAATCCATGACATATAGCATAACACATCCAACCATAACATCAACAACTCCACATGCTAGAAACATCAACAAAATCAAACTAAGGAGTTTGACACCAACTCCTACAAGTCTACACCCTCATCGTCTAGACATTATTACAAATACATAAATCATACTTGAGCTACTTTGAGAACTCCAAAAGCTCCTCCCTTTCCCACTTGCCTCCCGAACACTAGCGATCTGCATGTTGGAAATAAAGGAGAGCGTAAGCTAACTAGCTTAGTGAGAGAAGCTTTATAATTCACAAACATGCAGTTTTCAAAACACTTTTCATAATTGACAATAAATCAATGAATGCACGAATGATTATCACAATAAGACTACACATGGCTTGCACATGCACAACCAACATGCACACGGTGGGACCACACATCACCGTTCAACTAGTAGTTTTTCGATGGGACCACTCATCACCTTACTCTACTACTAGTCACTACCGGTGGGACCACCCATCACCGTAGTTTAGACAACCATCACGTGAGGCTCGACTTCTACACGACTACACAACAACAACGATGTAAAACAACTCGAGATGCACATGACCACATCATATAACCATTCATCAACACATAACAAGATGTAGGAGTAGTAACTTACACTCGGGTTTAGGTGAACCCTCTAGGTCCCACCCAAACCCCCAAGAGTTCCATTTCGAAAACAAATCAAGGTTTGACATTTCTACTCACCGTTGCTACCCAAAGGAAGGCTGAAAACCAACTCAAGTCTCCAAAATCTCCGGATTCTTCCCTGAAGCTTCACCAACTAAATTCCTTGCTTCTAATCATCCTAACACAATCAAAACAACCTCACATCAGTTCACAAATCAAAGTAGCAACTCGGAACACAATTCAAGCACATAAACACATGACCCAAGCTAAGAACAACTCTCAAATTCCTCATTCCCGAGCAGCCATGAAGCCTAGTCCAAATCCTTTGTTTTCAACCCTTAAATTACTCCCTAAGGCTTCCAAAACAACCCTCATACATAGTCTAACCATCAGCTTACACTCTCCCACATAAAACACCCCCAAAACTCAACCTAAAACCCTCAAAAACCCCCCTCAAAAACCCAAATTCGTGAAACTCCATAAAACCATGTAAAAATCTACTATGTTAGACCTCATAGATAGTAAACAACTCATATATCATTAACAAATCAAAATCTTAAGTTAAAGACAATAAAGATAGCATTTTTAATCAAAAACCCCAAAACTTCAAATTTCAAAATCATGAACAATAATGAAAACTAAAGGTACTAACTTGTAGAGAATGACGAGGACAGGTCAAAACGAGTTTACCTTTGAAAAATCTTCAACAATGAGCAAGATATGTGATGGAATAGTAAACTAAGGGAGAAGGGGTTTTTGTCGTTGGAAGCAAAAATGGGTGAGGAGAGAAGAAGATGATAAAAGGTAAATTTTAAATGAAAAGGGATTTTATTTGAAAGACCATTTATTTACCAATTTGCCATTAATGAAAACGGTCATCTTCCCCAATTTCAAAATACATGGAGTTTTAGGTTCTAATTTTAATTTAGGTTTGATCCAACATATAAAATGAGTTTTTAAAACGAAAAGGGAAACCCGAACATTATTTTAATATTATTTTCACCCGACCCCCAAACCCAGGTGTTACAATTACATTTGAATGGAAAATTTAACCATAGGTAGTATTTGCATGAAAGTTTAGGTTTTTAGACATATTCTTATAAGTAGTTGGCAAGTATTTATACTTTGCTAAAACTGAAATGTACCTTTCATATGTCAATGTAAAGAGGTGAAATAGAACAAATCCTTGGAATTCATATGCAAAATCCTAGTCGTGAAGTTCAGATTTTGGAGAAATGTCATCAATTTTGCCTTTCAACGTTCCATATTTGATTATTTTAGGTACACGTTGCAGACAATGGAGCATAAGAAGAAGTCCGATAAAGGGGAGGCTAAGGCTAAGGCACCTAAGATATGTACACCATATTTCCATTTCTAGTAAGTTGAAGTTGAATGTATATAGAATTGTCAAATTTATTAAATATGAGTTGCATAAGCTAATAGTGAAATTTTGTTTTACAGTAAAAGAGAATGTAAACGTTTGGAGGGGAGAATAAAATGAACAACGGTGCAAGTGTGTTGTGTAATGGTTTGTTAAGTGTACATGATATTTGTATTGGACTAATTGTGAGAGTGATACAGGAAAGAAAAGCATTGGGTTTGAGGTGGAAGCAGATGAGTCAAGATGACAATGAGCCTTATGTACAAATGTTCGAGGAGAAGAAGCAGGCTCTAGCTGAATGGAAAGCCTCCAATGTGAAGGAAATTGTAGTTTCTGAAAAAGACAAAAATGTAAGTGAATTTTTGAAATTATTTATGGAGAAAGAGATGAAAATGTCCTAACATAATGTACATTCGTGTAACAGTCAAGTAATTACTGTTTGTATGAAATGTTGTAGGAGATATCTTCAAGATATAGCCTTATTAAGCTGTCATATGTGTTTGAAGAGATGAGAAAGTTGAATATTGAGGGTATTGTTCATGAGTTAGGGTTTGGCCCGTTAATGGAAATGAAACCGAGAGCAATTCATCGCGACCTATGTAGCACTTTAGTAGAGAATTTTAATGTCCAGAGCTCGATGATGGAATTTGATGGATATACAATTCCAGTGTTGGTGGAAGATGTGGAGGCTGTTTTGGGTTTGAGGAATGAAAGAGTCGATGTTGAAATTGGAACGAGAAATGTTAATGCAAAAGAAATGGCATCGAAGTACAGAATAAGGAGGGATACCACAGTGAAGGAACTTGAGGAAGAGATATTTAGCGGTGCTTTTGAGGGAGACGAGTTGAGAGCTCGTGTTCTTCTTTTCATTTTTGGTGTTTTTATAAGTCCAAATGCGAACTTGATGCCTTCCTCGGAACAATTGCGGTTGTTGTGCCCAGAGGGGTTGAAGGGAAATCTCAATTGGTGCAAATATGCATATGAGAGGTTACTTGATGGAGTACAGAAGTGGAAAGTTCGTGGTGGGTTGGCATACATGACCGGATGCATCATGATATTAGAGGTAATATATGTTTAAAAGTATGTTTTGTTCGAATGTAGTAGTTGTTTCATGTGATTGAGTTTATTGAGTTTTATTATAATGTTTTGATTAATAATAAATGTAGGTGAGTTTATTTGATTTTGGAGTGGAGTTGCGAGCAGAAGAGTTGCTGCCGCTGATGGTCGCGGTCGCATACATGCTTGGGTAACAAGAAGGAAGTAAGGAAGATTGTAAACAGCCTCAAGGAAGAAAGGCATCCAAAAAAACCCAAGGTAAGTGGGTTAAACGATTTGGTATTATATAGGATGTTGTGGTTATATGAAATGATTTACTGATGATGTTTGCAGGTACTTGGGTATGTTGATGAGAATGTGGAAAGGGAAGAAGGGGATCGAAAAAATGGAAGAAATGATGTGGTTATGGAGATGATGCAGACTGTACTGTTAGAGTTGGGTGGAATAAAAGATACTCTGCAAGCCCGTGTGGAGAAGGAAAAAGAATTCGAAGAGAGTATAAGGGAATTGAAGGAGGAATGCAAGAATTTAAACGCCAGCATGATAGAATTGCAGAAGTCGTTGAGGAAATCTGATGGAGAACTTGTTGTTGTTGTTGTTGTTGTTCAAGAAGAAGAAGAAGTGGTTGACAAAGAGGAAGTCAGAGAGTCTGATCCGAACCAAGGACTTGATAATGACGAGGACCCAATGATGGACGACGATGTCGAGTGGTTGAATGAAGAAATCGTTGTTGTCCCGAAAACAAAGAAAAAGGTATAAGCATTATAAGTTGTTTTGATCAATGTTTCATCAAGTTAAGGTATGAGATTATTGTTGTTGATATTGTTTGTGTTAACTTGTAGGGCAAGACAAGAGCAGTAGCTACTGCAAAGGTTAGTGGCAAAGGAATAAGAGTAGGAATCAGAAGTCGGAACATGAATAAAGTCAGTCATTGAAGGAAGTTTGATGTGGACAATGTTTGGTTTAAGTAGGATTTGTTTAGAACATAATATGTTGTGTTTGATTATGCATAATGGGCGAAATTCATATGTTATTCAAACTAATTGTAGGGGTTCAATAATTACTGAGGTTTTCTAATAAAATTTAATTCGTTGAACGTGTGGTACTTATTTTTGTTATTAAGTATTGAACAACAAATGTGTAAGCATTGCAGATAATGACGTACGTGCAAGTACCGGACGGAGTAGGCTCGTCAACGAAAAACACTTGCGACTATATATGGAATACGCTATTGCGTGAAAGGTAAGCAAATCTGAATCTGAAAGTATGCTACAATGATGTTGTTCTGTTCAATATAAGTTGTAAGTTTTTTGTATGGGTACAGTGAAGTCATTGTAGATTTTGGCCACTCATATTTGTCTGTAAGCGATGTAGATACGATGCGACCAGGAAGTTGGGTCGGTTCAATGGTTAGTAGGTTTGACTATTCCTTTTAAGCATTTTGTAGTATATTTGAAGAAATTTAATATGATAGTTGCTATATGTTTTTTTGTGGTTTAGGTTTTAGATGTCGTTAGTTTTACAATTGTTGATGAATATAAAAGGAAGCAATCTAAAAGAAGGAGAGGGTACATCTCGTGTACATTGAGTGTAAGTTTAATATTAAAGAATCTTATGTCTATTATGAACAAATGGATGTGGTTTTGTAAGGATACATGGTTAATAATAAATGATGTATTGTAGTCTCAGCTTCTGGAAAGGGTAAATGCTGGTACAATTGCAGATTATTGGCGTCAAATTTTCAATCTGTATGATCAGTTGACGGACTGTAATGTGGTACGAAGAAGCATTAATATATTAAACATCCCATGCAGTTTTATGTCAGATGTATATTACAATGGAAATCGTTGCTTGTTTCAGCTCTTTATCCTCGTGAATGACAACAAGACTCATTGGTTTATGGGTGTCGTCGATCTTGATGCTGGTGAAGTGAAGCTACTCGACAGCTTGCCAACGACCCGATCCAATGCTGCAAGAGTGTCTATGGCCGAGAACCTGGTAATAAGCGAGAACTACAAACTTTGATTCTTTCATTGTTTAAGATGTGACAAAGTATGTAAAAACATAAAAATGTTTGTGCATGTAGACAAATAGTCTAAAAGAATGTTTAAAAGATAAGAAGTTTGTCCAAGTGTTTGGCTCACCATCAAGGCCGTTGAGCGATCTGCGCGTGATGGTGGAAAAAGTCAAACATCAGGATAATGGGTACATAGTTGTTATATTACAGTACTTTGTGTTATTTTTGTTTAACAAATTTTGAAATGATTACTCGTGGTATTATGTTAACATGGATTTGTATTCAAACAGAGATGATTGTGGTATGTTTTGCATCAAATGGATGTATCTTTAGAATGATAAGCCTATAGGGCAAGTGGTAAGTTCATATAATCTTCATTATACTTTGCTTACTTTGGTCATCTATACTGAAAAATGGTCTTTAATAAATGCTTAATTTGTTTATACTTGTCTTACTAGACCGTTGGAAAATGGGATTGGATATTTCTTTTGTATGATCTTATCAGTCATGATAAGAATTGTTTGCGGAGGTTTATCAATGTTGCTGTAGGTCAATAGGTTAAGTTCCAGGCAAATGAACAAAAGGTTCCAAAACATGGCACCTTTCAGCGTCCAGAATGGTAAGGGTTTAGGAAGCTATACATTGTTTATTATGTAATTGAATGCATTAGGATGTGTTGTTGATTATTGTAATCTAATGCAATTTTGTTTGGTGAAGAACATGTCAGTGGAGGCATAGGTGAGTGGATGGCAACGGATGTTTGACTATTTGTTCGTGGCATTACGTAAAGGAACCCACTTTTTTTATGGGTCGTAACCATGCTTGTATGTATATGTACAGAAGTATGTGTAGTAGAAATGTGGTGCAAGCATAAATAGGTTATGTAAGAGTAAACTAAAAACATTTTGAATGTATATTATGCAATTTTGGGGCCATAATGTGTTAGAACGCTTGTACAGAAATTTTGCATTATATGATATATTTCAGTGGATAAAATTAGCATATGCACATAATTTCGTATGTCTGCAGAGGATATATTTGGTTGTATGTACAGGTATTTGAAGCATATTGGAGTGAGATAATTGTTTGGTTGTACTTACAGTTATTTGAAGCATATATAAGTGAATTTGTATGTCTGAAGATGATCTACTGTGTACACGTTTGGAATCTGCATAACAGTAAATAATAAATTGTCATTTGGAAACACGATGAATTTGTAGGTAAAGTATAAACGAAAAGTCAATGAACTTGATGGAATCTTGATTAATACCTTTGATTTCGTGGTTGGAGATATGTTATCAACATTGATTCTACTCGTTATTCCAACAATATGCGCCGACCTACGTGGAAGTCAATAGCAAACCCGTGTTAACTTTCCATGTATTGCCATACAACATACGTAAGTAGAAATGGCTCACAGTTGCATAAGGTTGGGACATGTCTAGGTCAGGAAGAAAGTATTCATCGTCGTTGAAGAACGTTGAACTTGTCCCTGCAGTACCCGTTGGAAGTTGAAGCTTCAGTCCCGGGCATGTGTTCTTATTGTGTCCCTCTATTTTGCAGAATGAACATTGATTCCTCCGTTTTGTGGATGCATTAGGTTTTATTTTCTAATACCGTTTCGCTTCCTTCTTTTGCGGGTCTCGAACGTTGTGTTGGCTTACCCTATGTGATGAGGACTCATTCAAGGTTATGGACTGCTCAAATTCAGCAGTTAGTAGGAGTAACTCATCTTTTGTGCTTTTGAAACTTTCGTCTGTTTGAGACGTAAGGTATCACAACCTCGATGAAAGTGAGCGTAACGAAGCAAATCGAGACATTTGTTTTAATTCGGGAGGCACGTCGCTGTGAAGATAAGATGGAGCAGAGAGCTTAGCATTTTTTGTCCAGCGCGGTAGTATTAAACAATTAAAGAGCTCGGAGAAGTCTTCCAACTTAAGAACGTGCAGTTGATGGCGACATGGAAGTCCGACCGTCTCAAATTTCCGACAATTGCATGTAATGTTATTTGTTGTGACATCAAGCACAACCTCATACATTTTTCCGGATCCTTATACTGTGTCAAACGATACGTCTACGCGCCTTCAATCTCAAAAGTCGGATGTAGAGCATGATACAGTGTCTTATATTTCAGTTCCTCCTGAATAATTTCAAAGGATGCCCGGGTGAAGATGTCAGCTGCACTCCCTTCAAGGTCATGCAATTTGGTCATTGGGAAAGGCTTCAAGGAAGAATTTTTGTATTCTTGGCTCAACTCCATTATGCGCATCTCATTTATACCCTTGTCAATGGCACGGACAACTTCTAGATATGGCTTCTTATGTTTGAGGATAATGTTAAGGGTGGAATTCATAGATTCCCAGCGTTGTGTGGAGCGAACATTAGCAAAGAAATGTCCTGTAAGATATGCTTGTGCCCACATACCAACCGTGTGATCCTTCTCCACAACCCACGGATGCTGCTCCACGTTAAAATGTTTCATAACTAATCTCCACTCGCGATCGAATTCCTCAATTGTCCACCAAGAGGACATGCACCGTGTAAAGGTGGATGTAAATTTGGGATCACCTACGTTTGCCTGGGCATTTCGAGAAAGATGCCACGAATATATTCAATGTTGTGCACATGGGAACACTGTCTTGATAGCCCTATGCATGGCCCTATCACCATCCGTGACGACTGACACATGAGCTTTGTTAGACATTGCCTGCAAAAACTCCCTAAGTACCCACTCAAATGTGTCTGCAGTCTAGTCAGCTAAAATTTCCACACTGAAGACAATGGTTTGATGGTGGTGATTAACACCAACAATAGGCATTATAGGCCGGCCATACATGTTACCTTTGTACGTTGTGTCAAATGCAATGACATCACCGAAGCATACGTAGTCGGACCTGGATGTCGAATCGGACCAAAGTATATTATGCAATCCCCCTGATTGGTCAGTGTTGAACTGCATGTACAATCCTGTATCTTGATCTTTCTTGAAGTCAAAGTAAGCAAGAAGAGCATTGACATCGCCGTTACGATATTCATCCGCCGTCGCTTTTTGAAGGGAGTTGTACAAGTCTTTCCGAATGAAACCAACATTGTGGAAACCACCCGACTGTTGCGTGAAATAATTCATTACTTCTGACGTTCTAAGGCCAACACTTTTCAAAGCTCGTGCCTCAAGTACATCATCTTTAGTAACTTCTCTACTCGACCGAAGATACGGCTGCATTATAGGTGGGCACAACGGGTGATTATGTTCACTGTGACATACTGATATCTCCCACCTTGATTCTTCTCTACTCTTGACAATAACCTTTGCCTTCCAACCAATTCGTGTTATATCACGTTGCGCACGTTTCCGGTCGGACTCATGAACTTTCGATCTGCGATGTCCTCCCCGTGAACAACAAAACTCTTATGTATGTACATTTCCCATACCATCATGCCTAGTTGTTGCACGACTGACACTGAACCCGTTATTCTTCGCATAAACTCGATAATAGTTCCACGCCTCGTCACGAGAGTTAAACACCATACCAACCAAATTGTCTGAAGCACCAACTTGATTTGTTGTACACTCATCTGGTTCACCAATTTGAGTATCTTCCACTCTTATACCAGCCATGTTTCGACACCGAAGATGTAAAAAAATCTCTACACCGATATGTTGTTTCTTCCTTCGTTTCTTACTTGTCTCTGAGGATGGAAGCAGAAGAAGTAGTTGTGGAAAACCATTATTATCAGCTGCCACTTTAAATTGCAATTACTTGACAGATGGTCTGGTAAGTAATACAATAAATGCTAAAACGTGAAATGGGTTTCGATACCATTTTACGGAGGTTTCGATACCCCATTCAACATCCACTAAAATTTGACGTTTCTGCCAAACCATCATCGAAACCCAGTTATGGGTTTCGAGCCCCCATGAAGAAGACTGAAATTGGGCGTCTCTGGCAAACCGGCATCGAAGCCCAACTTTTGGTATCGATCCCCAATGAAGAAGACTGAAATTGGGCGTTTGTAGCAAACCAGCATCGAAACCCAACTTTCAGTATCGATCCCCAATGGCGAAGACTGAAATTAGGCGTCTTTGGCAAACCAGCATCGAAACCACATTCCCAGTTTCAACACCACATTGAGGAGCAGTCAAAATAGCATGTCTACCAAACCAATATCGAAACTTGAGATCGTTGGTTTCGATACCCCTAGAGAAAGGACTACAACTTTGTTAGCCTTTTCGAAATTAGCATCCAAACCCCATGTGGGGATTCAAAACCGGTTTGAAATACTAAATAGCGGGAAATAAGTTATGTAAATGAAAACTTCCCTCCTTCATCTATGAAAACACAATTTTCTAACCCTAAACCTAGAATTTTCAGGCATATTATTATTTGTTCTTCGATTTTTAGGCATATTCGAAACCTGAGATCGTTCGTTTGTTCTTCTTCGATTTCTACACAAATTTTCACATCTCCTGCCCAAAACTCCTCAATGGCTCCTAAAAACAAACCCGGTAAAGGTAAACGAGGTCGGATTGAAACATGTGGTTCTATCCGTTCAAATGAAGGGAGAGCGCCACAACCTTGAAATATTTTGAGCCATTGTTTTCGTGATCCCAATTGTTTTCAGCGATACCATGAAGTGTACGAGGCGAAAAAGATTAGGAAGGAGCGAACCATTGACTTGGATTTTTGATGTCCCATGAATATCAATTCAACTTTTGGCCTTTATTTGTGGAATGGGGTTGGATCAGATATCTCGATATTAAACCTCGTGTCTATCACAACCTCGTGAAGATCTTCTATACAAATGCTACCCTTCAGCATGATGGCAGAACCCAAACCGAGGTTGTAGCTATCGAGTCGTGTCTGATGGGAGTTGAATTTACAATCACTCCGGTAATTATTGCCCAACACCTTGGTGTGGAAGCTACTGGTGAACATCAAGAATTCGAGCGTGTCCCCTTGAAGTTTGATGATGACAACCTCACTCATCTTCATATCCATGAAAGGCTTCTGCATCTTATGACAACGTGGTTCTTTCGGCCCTTAGGTGGACGATGCACTCGTATGCGTCATACTGATTATTGGTGGTTGCACCAATTTCGGACTGAAAATAAACCCGATATAGCAACAATTATCTTCAAATCTATTGTGGAAATCATTAACAACCCTTCAAGAGGCTCCCTCAATTATGGATGCGTGCTAAGCCACATATTTGAATGTTTAGGGATCGACACCTCCATAGACCCTGAAATCCCGCTGCCGAGTAAAATTGATGAAACAACAACTAAGAAGACGGGGTGGACGTTCATTCAGGGTGAATGGGTCCATAAAAGAGATGAAGATGAAGCAAGAATTGATGGAGGAAATGATGATGCACCCGATGCTCCACCTCCCTTGACACTTGACTCCATCTATGACGCTGTCAAGAACTTTGATGCTTTTATGCGCAGTAGTCATGCAGAGACTCAATCCCGTCTTGAGAAAGTAGAAGATCGTGTGAAATCATTGGAACATGAATTTCATCGGTATGTATTTCGACCGACGTCGCCTCAGGATGCGCCGGAGTCTGAAGATGGTTAGGCTAGTATGCATAGTATAAGGAGTTTCTTGTATTACATGAATAAACTTTTGTTGATTTTGTTAGACTGGTTCATGAACATTGTTTGACTCATATTGTACTCTTCTGTATGTACACCTCCCTTTCATTTCGTATTGCAATGTGTTTACTATCCTTGACAAGTTGATTGTGTTCATGCACGTAACATGCAGAAGAGCACTATGATGAAGATTCTGCATCAACAGAAGAGCACTATGATGCAGATTCTGTACCAGCAGGGCATGATGAGGCATATGCTCCAACAGAAGAGCACTATGATGAAGATGTTGCACCAGCAGGGCATGATGAGGCATATGCTCCAGCAGAAGGCCATGATCATGCGCGTGCTTTTACGCCTAAAGTGACTCGCACTTACATGCGAAAGAAGCTTCAGCGCCATGGCATAACGCCAAGTAATGAAATAGACTCTGAAATTCAGAGACCCATGCATCCTCCTCAAATATATGGCGAGTGGTACAAGAACGTACCAGCTACCATGGCGAATAAGAAGCTTCTTATTCATGATTACAATGGGGTGCTTGCCAGTGTTAGGAGAGACGGTATTCCTTTTATGTCTCACTTCTATTCAAAATGTTTACAAATTAGATTACGAAATTGTTTTTTTACGTATGCAGCTGTGGAACTCAGACCTGGTGCTCCGGAGTTTCTGTATTATTGTTTTACTGCCTATGAGGTTGCTATTTGGTCTTCAAGGAGAAGGTAATGTGGACCTCTGCCACCACCCTAAATCAATTGAATTAATCGATCCTTTAAGATTATTTGTTTTCTTACTTTTTTTGTGCCTGACCTGTTCATCAATGCAGAGAAAACCTTTATTGGGCACTTTGGCGAATTAGCGATCTTAAAACAAGACTTGCCTTTATTTGGGTAACTTGAAAATTTTTCTCGTTAAAGCATCTTTAAAAATTTTGACAAAATTGATGGACTTCATTTGAATTATGCAGGATCAAATTCACTGCGAACAACATCTCTCCGAACCAAATATATTTACAAAAAATCTGAGGCGCGTGTGGGCTAATATGCCTCAGTATAACGAAGGAAACATGTTGTTGGATGATGACTCCGAAGCTAAAATGATTAATAATCCCGTTAGTAAAGAACGCAACCTATTTTGATCTTACTTTCAGCAATATAATCAATGAATCTTTAGAAACTAATTATGTTTTCGATTATGTTCATGTTTCAAGAGAACACCTACATATGTCCTAAATCCTACAAGGTAGAAGATGAGACAACTGATAATGCATTAGGTAAAACTTCTGAAATCAAACATATTCATTATAAAGATGAAGCAATTTCTTCAACTAAAATCTAATTATGTATTTTCTGTACTTGCACTTGATCATAGAAATAGGTGGTTCCATTCGGGTATATTTACAAAACTTGGCCGCAGCAGACAATGTACAAGAGTATGTAAAGCATCATCCATTTTTAGATTAACTGCAGCTCAAAGAGTTTGTCAATTGAATTAACATATTGTTCTCTGATAATCTCATCTGTATTATATGTTTGTTCGTCTTTTGTAATTGTGTAAATACAACATACAATGTTAAATTTGTACAAATCTCATAGTAAAAATTTTGTCCTTATTATATGATCAATTTACAATTTTGTACACAAACAACACACATTTCCAAAAAGTATAAAAACCCTTAACATTTGGGGTCATTCTCGGAAGCCAGTTTCGAAATTGACCAAAGGAGGTTTCGATGCCCCGAAAAGGACAATGTTTTTGACAATTCTGGCAAACCAGCACCGAAACCCGATATATGTCGTTTCGATGCCCCTTATACAACAAGTAAAAAAATATGCTTTTTGGTATGAAATTGTGTATGTCCACATATCATTTTTCTCATACAAAAGGTACAAACTTTTTCTGCATGTCACACCCGCACCGAAACCCCATAGGTGTGGGTTCGATGCCCCCTGTTGGAAAAGATAGCACCGAAACCCCATAGGTGTGGGTTCGATGCCCCCTATACAACAAGTACAAAAGTGTGCTTTTTGGTATGAAATTGTGTATGTCCACATATCATTTTTCTCGATGTCCCCATTTGTGTACATTTGCTACTACTAAGTGTATAAAGTATTGAAACCCCTTAAGATGGTTTCAATCCCAATAAAAGGAATCTGCCTTTTCAGTATTGTGTCTTTTCACTGTAATCACATGAACCGTTTCCTGTTCACCAAGTATAAAGCTGGTTTCGATACCCCCAGAACGAGTCAGCCTTTTCAGTTTATGTCTTTTCACTAGAATCACATGAAGGGGTTCATGTTCATGTACCTGGTTCAATGAACAGACATTGGATTGTGCCTATCTTCTCTCTCAGTTTCCCTCCGTAGACTTTTCACTTTCTCTCACACGATGAATTGTGTATGTACACATATCCTTACAAGTACATGTGTGATATTGAACCTTGGTGAAATTGTGAACTAAAAAAGGTATATACCTTATTCTCTTACAAATTTGTACCAATTTCTGTACATTTTATACTATTTTATGTATATACACAAAACCTTATACAGCTTGGAGCAAAGTAAATTTTTTGGTATGAAATTGTGTATCTACACACTTCCTTACAAGTACATGAGCCATTTTCAACCTTGCTGAACTACGTGTAATACAAAAGGTATAAACTTTTTCAGCATGTCAACCCAGCACCGAAACCATATAGAGGTGGGTTCGATGTCGCCTACTGCAAAATTAGCATCGAAACCACCTCTATTTGGTTTTGATGCCTCTGATACAAAATTTGTGTACAATTGCTAATAATTTATGTCTATACGCAAAACCTTATAAAATTTGTACCAAAAAGCTAGAAACTTTTTCTGCAGTTCAAACTGGCACCG
The DNA here is from genome assembly GCA_958450335.1 of Hibiscus tridactylites. Classification (NCBI taxonomy): domain Eukaryota; kingdom Viridiplantae; phylum Streptophyta; class Magnoliopsida; order Malvales; family Malvaceae; genus Hibiscus; species Hibiscus tridactylites. Next base: position 23,350,717 of record OY288276.1, on the reverse strand, counting down.
GAACCCCATAGAGCTAGGTTTGATGCCCTCTACTGGAACTAAGAGCACCAAAACCCCATATAGGTGGTTTCGATGCCCCCTTCTAAATCATGTACGAAAGTATGCTTTTGGTTAACAATTTTTGTATGTACACATTTCCTTACAAGTAAACGACCCAACTTGAACCTTCGTGAAACTGTGTAATAAAGTAATGTATATACCGTTTTCTCTTGCAAACTTGTACCAATTTGTGTACATTATGCTACTACTAAGTGTATATAGTTCCGAAACCCCTTAAGGTGGTTTCGATCCCAGTAAAAGGAATCCGCCTTTTCAGTTTTGTGTCTTTTCACTGTAATCACATTAACTGTTTCATGTTCACCATGTATAAAGCTGGTTTCGATACCCCCCAGAACGATAACATCTTTTCAGTTTCTTGTCTTTTCACTAGAATCACATGAACTATTTCATCTTCATCGTGTATACAACTGGTTTCGATACCAACCAAAACAAATCATCCTTTTCAGTTTCCTATCTTCTCATTAGAATCACATGAAAGGGTTCATGTTCATGTACCTGGTTCAATGAACAAACAAACATTGTGCCTTCCTTCTCTCTCAGTTTCCATCCATAGACTTTTCACTTTCCCTCCCAACTGAATTTCCCTATATATTAACAACTCTTCTCTTTACTCTTTACAACATCTTCTACTCACTATACTCAACTCAACCCTTCGCTCTAAATTCAGTTCTTCACCAAATCCTTTTCAATTTCTTTAGATAAAATGAGTTCAAGCAGAGCTTCGAGTCACAATCCTCAGCAATTCGCAAAGAGGAAACTTGAATTCGAATCAGACTCAAACAACGAGGATGATGTCTATTTCGATTCTGACGAGGAGGATGAACAAAGCCATGACACACTCAAAAGAAACAGATGGTTTAAGAAGTTTTTCGAGACCATCGATACAATGAAGACAATCAATGACCCTTCTGCTACATGGCTTTGTCCAGCATGTCAAGGAGGTCCTGGTGCCTCTCACAGGTTTAATGGCATTCAGTCCCTACTGACACATGCCAAAACCAAAGGCAGACCAAAGCTCAAACTCCATCGCCAACTTGCTGAGCTATTGGATGAGGAATTGCGTAGAAGGGGTACTTCGGCTATTCCTCATGGTCAAGCTTATGGCCAATGGAGTGGTTTGAGAGATGATCCGAATGATGCTAATATTGTCTGCCCCCTGCCTGCAAACGACGAGGATGATGATCACCAAATACTCTGGCCACCCATGGTGATGATAATGAACACAAGGCTACATCAAGATGATGCAAATGGGAAGGTAGTTATATAACAAATTTGAATTATGTTTTCATGAATATTACAATTGCTTAACTTCTAATCTCTTGCATTTTCTGCTTCAGTGGATTGGTATGGGAAACCAAGAGCTTCGTGACTATTTCAGTTCCTACCATACTATTCTTAGGGCTCGCCAATCTTACGGTCCTCAAGGCCATCATGGAATGAGCCTTCTAATTTTTGAGAGCATGACAACAGGTTATCTCGATGCTCAGCGTCTGCATAACCAGTTTGCTGCCCAAGGTTTCGGTAGAAATGCTTGGGAACATTGTCAAGGCTTCTTGTATGGTCCAGACAGAGAGCGCCAACTTTATGGTTATATGCCTGCCAAAGAAGACATAGACAACTTCAACTATCATTCTCAAGGTTTTCTCTATCATCAGTTTCTTCTTTTATACAAGATGAACTTCTGCTCATACTAATGCATACATGTTTTGTTCATTAGGCAACAATAGGGTCAGATATGAAATGCGATCATATGTAAAGATGGTTGGTCAGCACCAACGAGAGGCTGGTTCAAGTTCCATGGGTGGCAGAGGGCATGGAGGTCGTTTCCCTGGGCAGGGATGAGGATTGAGGAGGCACCATTATTTTACTTTAATTTTTTTTATTTTAATATGTATTTGAAAAACTTTGGAATACATTTTATTTTTTTCCTAAATATACTTCATCTTTAATTTTCATATGATCCTTATGTCGTAAACCAAATGTTAATTTTCAACTAATAATGGGTTTCTTGAAGTCCTTCAAATATTTTCGTATCTGCCAAACAAGCACCGAAACCACAAAATGGTGGTTTCGATGCCGCCTTCAAGGTCATCAATTTTCCCATTTTTTATTTATGTATATATATAAATTATTGTGTATGTAAGTAAATTATGTATGTACACAATTCCTTACAACAATATCCATTCTCACCCTAACAAAATTTAACATACGCCCCATTCCTGCTCAACCAGCACCGAAACCCTATATACGCAGTTTCGATGCCACATAAAGGACTTTAACTTTTGCCCATTCTGCAAAACCAGCACCGAAACCACGTATAGGTGGTTTGGATGCCCTTATAAAAACTTGTACGAAAGTATGTTTTTTGGTAGGAATTTGTGTATGTACACATTTCCTTACAAACACATTAGACATTTCGAGGAACCATGGAAAAATTGTGTAATAAAAAAGGTATACACCATTTTCTCTTACAAAGTTGTACCATTTTGTTTATATTTGCTACTAATAATCGTATATACACTCATCCTAATAAAACTTGTACCAAAGTATGCTTTTCGGTAAGATATTGTGTATGCACACATTTCCTTAGAAGTACAAGAGCCATTTCAACCTTCATGAAACGTGTAATAAAAATGGTGTATACCGTTTTCTCATTCAAATTTTTACCAAATTGTGTACATTTGCTATTAATATGCGTATATACCCAAATCTTTACAAAACTTGTACCAAAGTATGCTTTACGGGTAAGAATTTGTGTATGTACACATTTCCTTACAAGTACAAGAGCCATTTTCAACCTTCGTGAAACTGTGTAATAAATAAGGTATATAACTTTTCCTCTTGCAAATTTGTACCAATTTGTGTACATTGGGTACTAATACGTGTATATACACAAATCCTTACAAAACTTGTACCAAAGTATGCTTTTCGGGTAAGAATTTGTGTATGTACACATTTCCTACAAGTACATGAGCCATTTTCAACCTTCGTAACAATGTAATAAATAAGGTATATACCGTTTTCTCTTACAAATTTGTTCCAATTTGTGTACATTTCGTCCTAATAAGTGTATATACACAAATCTTAACAAAACTTGTAACAAAGTATGCTTTTCGGGTAAGAATTTCTGTATGTACACATTTCCTTACAAGTACAAGTCTATTTTGAACCTTCGTGAAACCGTGTAATAGAAAAGGTATATACATTTTCCTCTTACAAATTTGTACCAATTTATGTATATTTGCTACTAATATATGTATATACACAGTTCCTTACAAATATAGTACCAAAGTATGCTTTTAGGTAAAAATTTGTGTATGTACACATTTCTTACACGTACATGATCCATTTTGAACGTTCGTGCATCTGTGTAATAAAAAGGTATATACATTCTTCTATTACAAAATTGTACCAATTTGTGTACCGTTTCATGTAACAATTTGTGTACTGCTTTTTACCCGGTAAACAGATCTGCCGTTTTTAGCCAATATTTAAAGGTTGTTCCCTATAACTCCTCGAACTTTGCTTTTCTTTGCGTCCATCTATTTTGGACTTAAATGACAATAAAACGCTCCGTAGGATTTCAAATTTGGTGAGATTAACATATAAAAAATAGATTTTCCTTTTTTTTTCCAACCCAGATTTTATGAAGAAAGATGCAAAGAATCGATTCATCACATAGTTTTAATTGTTTCTTCAACCGCAACACCAATCAAATTGAATCTTCACATTTCAAACAAAAATAAAAGAAAAATATCTTTTGAGGTATAATTCACATTTTTCAGTAGCGGTTCTTTTATTTCATCAAACTTTTCGCAATTGACGTTTTTCATTAAGGCTAGAGAAAGCTACTGGTTTGGGTTTCAGATTTTTGAGGGGAAATTAAACAATGTGAAGAAGATGACAATGCTTGAGAAAAAAATAGAAAAGTGGGTAAGTAATGAGGATTAAATGTGCTACTATCTTAATTATGATCAAAATCTTGATAGAAAGTATAAATAACAAGGATTAAATGTGCTATTATACAGTTTTTTACGTGTGACATCAACATTTCAATTTAGTGGCTTAATTGATACAATTCAAATAGTTAAGTGACCTGATTGATAAAATTAATAATTCAGTGGTCAAAATAGAACCACCCATATAATTAAGTGACTATACAAATAGTTTACCATAAAAATATTTCTGTTCATAATTTTAAATTTTAATATATATATATATGTTTTTTTTTAAATTCCACATTTTATAAATGCAACATCAATGGTTAACAGAAAAATGAATGAATCATGAAAATTTTAATGAGGACCAATTTACTAATTTCAAACTGTACAGGGATTAGTTTACCCATTTTTCAGTAGAGAGATCAAATTGCAATACAATGTATAGTACAGGGACTGTTACCATATTTTTACTATAACTATAGATATCGATGGATTTGTATATGGTTAAGTCTAAAGTCTAAAGTCTAAACCCTAAGCCAGTATCCCGCCTAAAACCCTGAGCTGTGGACATTGAAGATTAAGGATCCAAACAAAAGTGTAAAATAAAAATGGGGGAGAAGCTGAAAAGCTTGGCTTTAGTGGGAGGTGGAGCTTTTGTAGGTGCTGTTTCTACCTTGTTTCTTCTTAAGCTTCTCCCAAGGCAAGTGTCTTCTCATACCGTTTGAAATTCAGTCGATCTCATTGGCTCGTCGATCGTGTTTTCCTCTATTTTTGTTTCCTTGAAAATGTTTGTTCATACACTCCATGTTCGCTAAAATTCCTAAATCTGATTAGAATTTCTAGGCTCTGTTTTCTTTCTTTACGGGAAGTTGTTTTGTTGTAGTAATTAATGGCCTTTTAGTTGCCCAGAAACAGACTAAATATAAGAATTTAGAACGAATCGTTCACTTGATCTGGTTTGGTAAATGATAGAAAATTGGTTTTATCCTTTTGGCAGTTTTTCAGAAATTTTTTAATGATTGAATTATCGTTGTTTTTTGCAGAAGGGTTTCAAATCAGTGCGATAAAAAGGCTATCGAATTGAATGGTAGTGTCTGTTTTATTTACTTAGTAATTGTCTTGTTATACACCGTTTCTATGTTTTAGGAAATCAGATTAATTGTGGAGCTTTTGCCTGAAAGAAAATGCTTGCTGTTGTATAGTATTCTCTCATTTGATGGACTTCTACATGCTTTTAACTATTATCTGTATGCCTTGTAACGTTATAAACACGATTGACCGGCAACACGCTTTTCTTTAGCTGAAAAACTATTGCTGCTACATAAACCGATATCTGCATTGTTCTGGTAGATATGATTAAGTTAGACTAATATTTAGAAGTGTTGTCAAGGTGTGTGCCTAGGCGTGCCTGCGCCTTAGCATTATTCAACAAAAGCGCCCTAGGTCATTTCAGGCCAGACTCATTGATCAGGGCATCAGGCTCATGCCTGGTGCACCTAGGCACCCTTTTTTGTAAGGGGATAGGCATACAAAAATGCCCGTCTAGCTGAATTTCTCCTTAATTTCTTTTATTTTTTCACTTTTTTTATTTGATATGCCTTTAGTAGTAAGAACTAAGAACAGGATACAATCAAAATCTATACTTTATAAACATTGACCATAAGTAAATCATGCATATTGAACAGTAAAAGTTGCATGTTTTGTAGATAAACTAGGCTCCACTTTAGAGTTTATTATATATCTTAAGCTTTATATAATATATATTGCAAAATCTCACACATTTACATATTGTGCTTTACTTCACTCAGCCTACTGCTTTTTCTTTTTTGCGCCCTGCGCTTGAGGCAATATAAGGGTTTAAGCGCCTAGAGTGCACCTTGTAATTTATTTGATAAATTTTCAAAGTCGTTTACGTAAATATTTCTAAAAAAATAAATTTTCAAATAAATAAAAGCAATTAATAATTTGTATATAATATTTGTAATTTGTTTTCATTATTTGAAATACATAACACCTATTTTTCCATTATAAAAAATAAAAATAATTATAAATTAAATGAAAAATTGAATTCGGTTTGGTTTGGTTACTCACGATCTTCAAACTTTTATTCCATAAACCGTCCAAATGCTCCGGTTCGGTTTGGTTGGGTTTTTTTTGGTCCAACCTATTTATGATAGCTATGAGTTGGTTTCCTCAAAAGGGGACAATTGATATAGAACTAGTGGTATGTGTTACTAATGGGTTACAATAGTTAGCACATGGGGTGTACTAACAGTTCTAGGTGTCGGTTATAGTAGCACGGTAGCTAACAGTGATGAATCTTTTATGATTTTTAAAAATCAAAACTGAGTTGTATGATATGTTATTTCCAGAGTGATCTATACTTGAAGTTGATCAATGGATTTGTGAAATTATCCATTTCGATATGAATATATGTTATCCTAATGATCCTTAATTGTTTGATAATATGGTTTGACGAATGTTCTCAAATGATCCATGAGAGATATTGAAAGTGATACTTGATCTGGTAAGGTGTGAGAGAATATACTTTTAAGGCGTGTTTTACTTATTCCTCCTTTACAATTTTCAAATATTTAGTAAGAGATCTAAACTTTTGAGAGGCTAGGAAATCAAGCCTGGGAGATTACTTGTGAGAAGCTACGAGATTCAAGTTTGGATTAAATGATATGGCCGTGTTGCATCTCATTTTCTGTATGTGAAAGCACCACCAAGTTAAAAGATTGCTGATGTTTTATTTTGGCTAGAAATTATACTTCTAAGGGAACTTGCATGATGTGGTGATTGTTGTTTGATTGTGTAGTATGCTTGTCACAAGTGATGAAAAGCTGCAGTTATTTTATTCTTTGTGTTCACTGCTCTAATTGACCTACAACACAGACAAAAAAAGGCTAAGCATGCTAGATTTGATAGAGGCAATTGTATTTGTTAATTATGTGTTGTTTTAAAATTTTAACATCATTTGCCATTCAAATTTAACTCGTTCTTGTTAAGCTTTTTGTACGATATTAGAAAGTTGGTGAAAATGTTTTTGTTCCATTTCTTTGATTGCTATTTCTGGAATTGGAATTGCATCAGACACAACTGTCAAATGCGGAATTGATCTTGGAAATGGGAATCGTGGTTTGGATGGCTTGAACCTTCTGGCAGATGAAATAGTTTCTGAACAATTGACTAGGTAAATCTCTTCAACCCGAGGTCTATGGTTGAACTATGTTCTCAAAGTTGACCCTCTTTATGAAATAAAAATGCTATATGAGAATTGTGGTTTTCTTTTTTCATTCCTCAAACTCTTAGGTCATGTTTTCCCTAAATCTTGTATTCTTACTTGTCAAGGCAAGCTGAAAGTCAAAGGTGAGAGTATTGGTCTTTTTGTGTTTGTATAACATGTACACTACTCTCTCTCTTTCTGGAGTTGAGAGAAATATGTTTATTTCTATGATATATTATTATACTATATATGAATCTTATTATAACAAAGATTTTTATGTGGATGATCAACTTGGCAACTTTCAACAATTGGGAGAACTTCTAGATCAAAATAATTGAGGTTTCCGAACAACAACCCTCCACAATAAGCAGAGACCCAGTAGATTTGTAGAATGTCTACATTTGGGGTGTAAGCTAACAAAAATGTTGGTTGAATAGTTTGTGAATGAGCACAATTTTAACTTTTTTATGTGCTGTTACTAATTAAATAAACAAATTTAATAAGTGAGCCGTGCTTTATTATCATAAAAAAAGTGAGTCGTGTTTTATTATAGGTGAGTTTGGCTTGTTTAAGTTCATCTAGCTACTATATCTATATTAAACGATTTTCCCTTTATATTTATATGATTTTACTATTTTACTTTCATTTTGGACACTTTTTAGTGTTTTAGTCAAAACCTGCAAATCTTTTTAAAATTACAGCTAGACCTCAATTTTTGTGGGCAATTGATCTTAATGAGTATTTAAAGTTCATTTAAATGGCTAAACATCTTGGCTCTAACTTTCTTTTTTTAACTCCTTGTTGACGCTTCCTACCTCTCTCACCCTCATCCACACTCTTCTCCCTAATCATCCTTCATTTCTAGTAACTCAAGTTAAGCGTGTTATGTTGTTTGGAATTAATTTGTTACTTGCTGATTCTTTCCCAATCCTAATCAGCTAAAAACTTATGCAAACTGGTATCAAGTTAGCTTGAACAGAACGTTGAAACTCAACATTAATTTCCTAGTATAGAAGTTGGGTCCGAGCAGATCCAAACTAGGTTGATGGTTGAGAAATTTGTCTCATAAGTTATCTTGAAAATGATTGAATACTTCGTCAGAGATATTGTAGTGGTGTTATATGACTGATGTAGCCAACCCACACATTTTATACTAGGGGTTTCTTTTATCTGTTTTACTTAATGCTTTGCATTAATACTTTGTCTTTTGGAGGTATCATGCAGGAGCCTCATATTGTGATGGATATGATCATTGCAATTGTGAAAATTTGAGAATTATTGATTTATTGTTAAAATTCTTAGGCTATTGTTCTGAACTAAAGTACGATCATGCATTGGCCAATATTCATATAATAAAAAAAGTCTTTGTTGTTTGTTGTTAGGAATATTCAGTTCTTTGGCCTTGACTCTCAAGAAAAGGTTACAACATCCTATGTTGTGGTCATCGGTCTTGGAGGTGTTGGAAGTCATGCTGCATCTATGCTGATGAGATCAGGAGTTGGCAAGCTCCTATTGGTGGACTTTGACCAGGTATCTGATATCTAACATTAATCCATTGTTAACTATTTTGGCTTTGCTAGATATGGTATGTATATTGCATATTTATCCAAATTTTGTGTGAGTTTTGCTTGTCTGTTGCAAGTTGTCTTAAGCTAGAATTGCTGGTCGATCACAATTGATGCGTCAATATGCTATTTTCCTTGGGTCCTCCATTTATTGCAACTATTGTCATGTTCTTAAATTTCCACAAAACTTAAGTTATTTGGAAAATATTGGGACTTCACAAATTTGGAAATATAATAGATGTTGATATCATACTTTGGTTTCACTTTTTGAAATTGTCTCTAGAAATATATATCCTCCTTAGAATCCTTCATCCAAACATGCTCTTATGTTATAACTTAAAGGAAGTTTCTGAAATTTGGACAAATTTGCCCATGAAAAAATGAGGAACTTACCGTCTGCGTCATTACTATCTTTATACCAAAGGATGTGCTGCTGATTAAATTGAATATTATGGGGTAAAAGTGGATTCCAGCTTTCTTGTTTCATGATTATTTTGTGGCTTTCTCCTTTTGGAACTCCCAAAGATACAATTTAATGATATTATATTTGAACTTTTCCATTGATTTGCCTATTTGAATTTTGCTTTGGTAGTACGAGGAGCTGATAATGTAAGTTTGATGTGGATGTGAAACATGCATTTTCTTTAAAAATTCACCTGCATTAAAATCCTTTAATAAGAAATCTGTACTTATTCTTGATTATAATAGGTCTCTCTTTCATCATTAAATAGACACGCTGTTGCAACACGAGCAGATGTTGGTATCTCTAAAGCAGAGTGCCTCAAGAAGCACTTCTCTTCAATCTTCCCTGAGTGCCAAGTAGATGCCAAGGTGCTGCTATATGATGTGTCATCTGAAGAAGAAATTCTTTCCGGCAACCCTGATTTTGTTTTGGATTGCATTGACAACATTGACACAAAGGTATGATCATAACTCATGAACTTTCAGTTATACCAACAGGGTATATTAGAAGTTTATATAATGTTGCAGTCAAATGGATTTTGACCATATATACAACTCCCAATTTCTGTCTGTGGTTCATTTTATGTTTTAGTTTATGCATTTTTTTAATTATGTTTGTGCATGGGTAATCCTTCTTTATGATTGTTTGGTATTGTACTCTTCTAAAGCATGAGAGTAAGCCAGCAACATAATTTCTTCAGCTAATTGCTAATAATCTGTCGGCTTAAAACAATATTTCTAAATGGCTTAATATATGATTTGGTACCTGAATTTGTCACTTTTTTCTATTGTGGTAACTGTGTTTTTTTGCCCAATGTGTTAGCTGAATTTGGCACTTTTTTTTCCTAATGTGGTACTTGAAATTGACAATTTTAACATTTGATGATGTGGCAGTTTTGCCATGTGTCACAACCTCATTGGTTGTTGAGATGCCACACCATCATCACATGTATCACATTGGAAAAATGGCAAATTCAGATATCAGATTGAAAAAAAAGACATTCAAATGCCGAATTGAATAAAAAGAACACAGGCAACACATTAGAAAAAAGAAGTGACATTCAGGTACCAAATTGTATATTAAGCCTTTTTGGAACTACACAGATTGTTGTAATGACAGAAATTCTACCAAAGATGACTCTATTTCCTCTTGTAATAGGTGGCACTTCTTGCAGCCTGTGTACGCAGAGGTCTGAAGGTACTATCCGCAACAGGAGCTGGTGCTAGAGCCGATCCAACAAGAATTCGTGTGGCTGATTTAAGAGAGTCAACAAATGATCCATTATCTAGAGCTGTAACCTCTTGGCCTTGTTTCAATTCTCAAAACCGTATTCTTGTTGATAAATTTTTATTTGCCTATCTGTTTTTGGGCTTCATTTTTTATTTGTTTAATTTTGGTTGCACCTTATGTTTCATGGCATGCATTAATTTATTTAATTAATTATTTTAAACTTCTGATTCTTTCTAATACATATGAAAAGGAATTGTTAGGTTTTGTTGCAATGATATGTGATATGCTCTTGTGAATCTAAATTGGTATATTATTAAGATGCAAACTGTATTTTGTTTGAGAAGATCATTGTTTCTTCCACATCAGGTATTAAGGTTTGGTTGGCAGGGAGAATAGAAAAATGAAAAGTTGAGTGAGGAGAAAAGTGGAAATATGGAAATTATGTTATTTTATTATTGATTTTGAATACAGTTAAGTTGTTTTGGAGTTGTCAATCATTCTGAACTGCAGCTTTTTGCATCTCTGGCTTTTGAATCTACGCTTGTTACTTCAGTTTTGTGGTGGTTGCTGATCTTATGATTGGTGTTTACTTTGGGGATCTTGGTGCGATAGATTTCATTTGGTTTTGAAAAACTTGAATCTCTTATGCATGTGTTTGTTAATTTTGGAGATCCAATGTTGGGCTTTTTCATCTGTTGCATTAGAAAGACATTGTTTAGGGGTTCATTTCCTGCTATTATTTGCTTAACTCCTTGTTAAATTCTTGCTTCTAGGTAAGGCACCGTTTAAGGAAAGATCATGGGATTGAGGGTGGAATTCCTGTTGTTTTCTCTTTAGAGAAACCTAAAGCTAAGCTGCTTCCTTTTAGAGGACCAAGTGGCGAAGAAGACAACCCTTCAGATTATCAAGTGAGGATGCTTGCTTATTACTTTTGCAATTTCAAATTTGATCACTTAACATCAAGCAGTGGGGAAATTTCATCCACTATATTGTAGCAGAATTTGGAATTTAAAATACATTTGAATGGGAGCTAAAGCTGTGTGTTTCTTTTAGAGAGATAATTTGAACTTGCTAGTGTTAGGGCCATGGTTTCTGCTATCACTAGATTTATAGGTAGAAGGAAAAGGAAGATGTTTTTGGTTTAGATTAGCATGTAATCTACATGTTTTAATCCAAGAATTTATTGTGTTATTCTGCTGTCAGATTGTTCCTGGGTTTAGGGTCCGCATCATACCTGTTCTGGGTACCATCCCTGCAATTTTTGGACAGGTTATGGCCTCCTACGTTGTTACAAAACTTGCAGGGTTGGATGTTCAAACAGAGCCAGTGGTAAATCTAGATGTTGATCATTATCAGACACTTCTGCAACGGCTTATTGAGCATGAGGAGTCGGTATATGGTACAGACATGCAAATCCAGGTAGGATTTGCCTCGAAACTCTTTTCAGGAGTCATTATTTTGCCCTTTCTGTTTGCTATCTCAAGTACTTTTTTCAATATCCCTGCAGTTATTGTATGATTTTAAATATTTTACATTTGTTCTTCCCTTTCTCCTTCCATCTTCTTGGGTTACAAGAACTTTCTGTTTAATTTTTTTGGTAAATTCATTAAACCAAATTTAGATGAACTCTTGCTCTAGAAATAGAGGCAACTAAGAGTAAAATAGAAGTTTGGGGACATGAAGTCAACTTTTTGCCCAATAAAAATTATGAATACTGTTAGTTTATCCGAATAAAAGAGTTAGTTTTGTAAATAAACTCTAGTTTAGTAGTTATATTAATGTCTCCTACTTAAGCGATTAGAGTTAGTAGTTAAATGTAACTAGGGCTCCTAATGTAACTAAAAGTCCTACACTTAGACTCTTTAAATTAGTTAAATTAGTTTGTAACGATGAATTATGTATGAATGAAAATTGTAAGAATACACAGTTTGTATAGGAGTTAATTTATTATTAAAAGTGCTGTAGTTGTACTCTTAAGTTTTCCGATAGAGTTAGAAGACTAAACCTAGTAGGACTCCCTGTCTAACATAAAGTCCTAACTTATAAGTCTATATGTACCCTGATATTTATCTATTGATTTCATTCAACTAATAAACAAAAGAGTTTTCTGTTTATCTTCATGGTATTAGCCTAATTCGATCCAATCGAATTTTCTTCTTCGATGGTACATTCCAGTTCTAGTGAACTGCAATCTTCATCCTCAACATCTGCTACTTCGATGGCAGATTTTTTTGGAACCTTCTGGTTCGACTACTTTGTGTCATAGGTTTACAGGCACCAATTACGTTCAATGGTCCCAATCTGTCAAGCTCTTTCTTATCGGGAGAGGAACCCTGGGATGTCACTCGAAAAAGTACAAAACCTGCTGCAGCTGATGAAGGCCTTGAAAAGTGGATCCAAGAGAATGGTCGGATCATGTCTTGGCTTATTAACACCATGGCCACTGAAGTTGGTTCTCGGTTCCTTCTCTAAGAGACTGCCATGGAGATTTGGGATGCTGCTCGGGATACTTACTCCAGCACAAACAACAACTCAGAATTGTTTGGGATTGAAAGCACTGCTGTTGCAATGAAACAAGATAGGATGACTATTACTCAATACTACACAACTCTCACTAATTTATGGCAGCAAATTGACATGTATGAAGCCAATGAATGGGAGACCCCAACTGATTCTGGATTGTTTCGAAAGATCAATGAACAGAGAAGAATTTTCCAGTTCCTCAATGGATTAAATTGGGATTTTGATCCAGTTAAATCCAGGATTCTTGGACTCAATCCCCTTCCTTCCCTGAGAGAAGTCTTTTCTGAGATTCGAAGAGAGGAAAGCCGACGCCTCTACATGATTCTAGAAGCTCCTGTTCCTGACAGCTCTGTCATGGTCGCACAGTCTACTTCCACCCCTAAAACAAAGAAGGGGCGAGCTACATGTAATTATTGCAAAAAGCAAGGCCATTTAAAGGAAAATTGCTGGAAATTACATAGGAAGCCTTCTGAATAGAAGCTTGACAATAGTAAAGCTCAATTTGCCTCCTCTTCTGATGGTCCAATACTACTTCAGGAGGTTTTACTAAACAACAAATGGCTCAGTTATAGAAGATGTTTCGTTCACTAACTGGCAATATGGAAGGTAGTTTGGCCAGTATAAAAACTTAAAGGTATGGATTACAACCACTCCTCTGCTGCTTTTCTTTCAACTTCAAATATATCCACTTGGATTGTTGATTCTGGAGCCACTGACCATATGACTGGTAATAAGGAACTGTTCTTTGACTTCCATACCTCTTCCTTTAAGAACTCCATTAAGATAGCCGATGGGTCTTACTATAAAATCCAGGAAAAAGGTTTTGTCTTTCTTACTCAAGATTTACTTCTGAAAGATGTGTTATTTGTGCCTAATTTAAAGTGCAATTTATTGTCAGTGAGTAAATTATCCAAGGATTTTGTAAGTTATTTGAGAAGTATTAGAACTTGAGGGGGAGTGTAAGTTGACGAGGAGTGTTAGAGTTTTTATTTAATGTGTAATTAGAGTTTATTTCTAATCAGTAGTTTAGATTTACTAGAAGTCTTATTTAAATTAGGAATAAGTATTATTTAAATTAAAGATAAAAGTATAGTTTTAGTTATATTAAAACTCTATATCAGCCTATTTAAAGGCTTTCTTTGTATACATTTGATAATGAAGAGTAATAAGAAAATACAGAGAAACACATTGTTCTCTCTGAAAAATTTCATGTTCATCTTCTTCAAACAACAAATCCCTAACCACCGATCAAACACAAACCACCATTATTCACCATCATGGCCCCTTTCTCACAGATTTCAACTGTGTCTTGAAGTTTAAGGGTTCTGATTGTGTTTTACAGGAATTGAACAGGAAGAAGAAGATTGGCAGTGCTAGCTTGCATAATGGTTTATATGTCTTCTCCAGTATTCAGTTCCCTCAACACCTTTCTTCCTTAGGACAAGATAATATTATGTTGTGGCATTTTAGGTTAGGCCATCCAAGTTTTTTCTATCTTTCCAAATTGTTTCTTAATAAAAAAACTTTCTTCTTTTAAATGCCATGTTTGTCCTCTTGCAAAACAAGCTAGACATTCATATTTAACCTTTACCTATAAACCCTCACATCCTTTTTCTCTTATACACAGTGAGTGATGTTTGGGGTCCTTCTCGTGTGAAGAATATTACTGGGGGTCGTTGGTTTGTCACATTTATTGATGATCATAGTAGGCTTACTTGGACATACTTGTTAAAAGAAAACTCAGAAATCAGTTGAGTTTTTGAACAATTCTATAGTATGGTTGAAACCCAATTTAAGAATAAAATTCAAATTTTAAGTCCGACAATGGGGGGAATTTTTCACTAAGTCCTTAGGCGAATTCTTCAAACATAAAGCCATTGTTCACATCAGTTCATGTGTTGATACTCCCTAACAAAATGGGATTGCAGAAAGGAAAAATCGACATCTTTTGGAGGTAACTCGAGCCCTAATGTTCTCCAACAATGTTCATCAATACTTGTGGAGTGAGGCATTATTGACTTCTACTTATCTTATTAATCGCATGCCTAGTAAAGTATTAAATTTTCAAACACCTAGGGATGTGTTCTTGTCTTTCTTTCCATCTTTCAAACCTATGAGCTCTAATCTTCCCTTGCGTGTTTTTGGATGCACTGTGTTTGTTCAGAATTTAAGTCCTACAAGATCTAAACTTGATCCTAAGTCTATGAAATGTGTCTTAGTTGAATATTCTTCACTCAATAAGGGCTACAAATGTTACCATCCCCCTTCTAAAAAGTTCTTTGTTACTATGGATCTAACCTTTTTTTTAGCAGAAACCTTATTTTTCCAAGACTGAAATTAAGGGGGAGATATGTGGTAATAATTTTCAGCTTGTTCCTACACAGGTTCCTCTTTCTTCACCTTCTCATTATCCTCCCTTACTTGAGTCTCAATCTTCTTCTTGTACTCCTCCTAACTCATCACCTAACTCATACCTTTCTCCTGTTACTTCTCATGCATCAAAACAGTTAACTCGAACTTCTTTACAGCCTTCCAAACAATTGCAGGTCTATACTCGAAAAAGGAAGACTATTCCAGAAACTATTCTGCAATCTAGCACTCGTCAAGAATTAAACTTCAGTCTAGTTTCTTGTGAAGAAAGTGAAGGTAATGAATTTGTTAATATACCTTCTCATCTTCTTTATGATTATGAACCTATTGCTAAGAGAAAAGGGGTGAGACAGTGTACCAAGTACCCTATCCAAAGGTATGCTGCATATGGAAGTTTGATGCCTTCATTCAAAGCTTTTACAACATGTTTAGACAAGGAACATATTCCAAATAGCTATGAAGAAGCAGTTCAGAATCCTAAATGGAAGAAGGCTATAGAGGAAGAAATTGAAGCACTTCAAAAGAATGAAACTTGGACTATTACAGACCTACTCCAAGGTAAGAGGACTGTCGACTGTAAATGGGTGTTTGCCATCAAATGTAACTCTGATGGGACCATACAAAGACACAAGGCAAGGTTGGTTGCAAAAGGGTTTACTCAAACCTATGGGATCGACTTTAAAGAGACCTTTGCTCCAGTGGCAAAATTGAATTCAGTTCGAATTCTTCTTAGTTTGGTAGTGAACTGTGACTGGAAACTACACCAACTGGATATCAAGAATGCAAACTAGTTAAATCACTCTATGGACTTAAACAATCTCCTAGAGCTTGGTTTGAGAGATTCACCAAGGTTGTATTGAAGAATGGGTTCAAGCAATCCTCGGCCGATCATACCTTGTTCAGTAAGGTAACATCATCCAATTAAAGAGTGATCTTAATTGTGTACGTGGATGATATAATTATGACTAGAGATGATGAAGAAGAAGTCAGCAAATTGAAGAACTTCTTAAGCAGAGAATTTGAAATTAAAGATCTTGGGAGTTTGAGATACTTCCTAGGAATGAAAGTAGCAAGGACCAACAAAGGGTTAATTATAAACCAACAAAAGTATATCCTGGATCTTCTTAAAGAAACATGTTTACTGGGTTGCAAACCTGCAGACACACCAATGGAGGCAGGCCTAAAGTTTAACAAATCAGAAACTAGTCTTGTAGCTGACAATGGACTCTACCAAAGATTAGTAGGTAAATTGATTTACCAGTCTCTCACTAGACTTGACATCTCATTTCCACTAAATTTCATAAGTCAATACATGACAGACCCTAAACAAGAACACATGGATGCAGCAAAGAGGATCTTGAGGTATCTAAAAGGTACACCAGGACATGGCCTATTTTTCAGAAAGAATCAAGATAGAACTGTGAAGATCTACATTGATGCAAGCTGAGCAGGAAAGCTCTCTGACAGGAGGTCAACAAGTGAGTACTGTGGTTGCAAGCAGGAAATCTGGTGACCTGGAAGAGCAAGAAACAAACAGTGGTTGCAAGAAGCAGTGCTGAGTCAGAATTCAGGGCACTAGCTTTGGGAATATGTGAATGTATTTGGCTATTGAAATTTCTTAGAGAATTGGGAATGGCACAGGATGAAAGTTTTGAAATTGTGTGATAACCAATCAACTATCCAGATAGCCAAGAATCCTGTACAACATGATAGGACAAAGCATATTGAAATCGACAGACGCTTCATTCCTGAGAAGTTAGCTATAGGGACAGTTTCTCTAAACTACATCCCTATAGAAGAACAGGTAGCAGACACTCTCACAAAGCCTCTGCCAAAGGCTCTTTTCAACAAATTATTGTCCAAACTGGGATTATACAACGTATATTCACCAGTTTGAGGGGGAGTGTAAGAATACGCATAGTATTCTAGTTTGTATAGGAGTTAATTTATTATTAAAAGTGATGTAGTTGTACTCTTAAGTTTTCTGATAGAGTTAGAAGACTAAACCTAGTAGGACTCCTTGTCTAACATAAACATTATTCTGTTTCTCTATATGGTATCAGTCTAATTTTGATCCTCTCGAGAATTTTTTCTGATGGAAAATCAAAATCAATCGATGTCGAGTGAGTTGCAATCCTCCTCAACCTCTACTGTCGGTGTGGCAGATTTTTCAAAAGTAACAGGTGCTAATGTTATTAATAAAAAACTGTATTCTTTTAAATGCCATATTTGTCCAATTGCTAAACAAACCAGAGCAACTTATTTACCATCCTCTCATAAACCCTCGCACCCTTTCTCATTAATTTACAGTGTTGTTTGGGGTCCTTCTAAGGTGAATAATGCTAATGGGTGTTGGTGGTTTGTCACTTTTATTGATGATCATAGTCGAACTAGTTGGGCATATTGAAAGAAAAGTCCAAAGTGTCTATTGTTTTTCAAAAATTCTACAACATGGTAGAAACACAGTTTCAATGTAAAATTCAGATTTTTAAATTTGATAATAGGGGTGAGTTTTTTACACATTCTTTAGGTCAGTTCTTTCTTGAAAAAGGTATAGTTCATATCAGCTCATGTGTTAACACTCCACAGCAAAATGGAGTGGCAGAAAGGAAAAATACACTTATTCAAATTCACTAAAGCCTTACTTTTTACAAACCATGTCCCAAAGTTTTTGTGGGGTGAGGCACTGTTAACAGCTACATACCTTATAAATAGGATGACTAGTAAAGTCTTACATTATCAGTCTCCTAGGGATGTTTTCTTAAAGAGTTTTCCTCATTTTAAACCCATGTCTTCAGTTCTTCCTTTGTGAGTGTTTGGGTGCACTGTTTTTGTGCGTAATTTAGATCCCTCTAAGACCAAATTAGATTCGAAATCTCTAAAGTTTGTTCTGGTTGGTTATTCTTCACTAAAGGAGATGTTTTCACCCTCCTACTTGTAAATTTTTTTACAACTTTAGACATTTAACTTTTTTGAACATGAACCATATTTCTCCAAGGCTGCAACTCAAGGTGAGAATTACTCTGATTTTCAGCCTATTCACAGTCAGGTTCTTCCTCTTATATCCTCTGATTTTTTACCTTCTAGCTGTCCTCCTTTACTTGATTCCCAAGTTCCTGTTGAACCTCCTAGATCTTCACCTTCATCCCCAAACAATCATTCCTCCATGACAACTCTAGTTACTTCACAAAATCAGCCTAAATCACTTTTACAGCCTACTGAACCTTTACAGCCAAAATCAGTCTAAATCACCTTTACAACTCCATGCAATCTGGTATTTGTCGAGAATTGGACTTGAGTCCAGCTGCTAGTGAAGACAATGGAGGTAATGACTCAACTGAAATTCCTTCTCATTTGCTTGAATTTGAATATTTGATTATTGCTAAGAGAAAAAGGGTTAGACAGTCCACTAAGTACCCTATTCAGAGGTACGCAGCTTATGGAAAATTGATGCCTTCTTTTAGAGCATTTACAACTTGTTTAGATGAAAAACAGATTTCAAAATCGATTGAAGAGGCTTTACAGTGTCCTTAAGTGGAAGAGGGCAGTTGAAGAAGAAGTTGAGGCCCTAAAGAAGAACAACACTTGGGTTGTTACTGACCTTCCTCAAGGTAAAAAAAATAGTGGGTTGTAAGTGGGTATTTGCTATTAAATTCAATTCAGATGGTAGTATTTCAAGACATAAAGCAAGGCTGGTTGCTAAAGGTTTTACACAAACCTATTGAATTGACTACAAGGAAACTTTTGCCCCAGTAGCTAAACTTAATTCTGTTTAAGTCTTATTAAGCTTAGTTGTGAATTGTGACTGGAATTTGTATCAACTTGATATTAAAAATGTTTTTTTGAATGGAAACTTGGAGGAAGAGGTTTATATGCAGATACCACAAAGACTTGAGGAAGATGAAAATTGCCAAAAAGTGTGCAAACTCAATAAATCACTTTATGGCTTGAAGCAGTCACCATGGGCTTGGTTTGAGAGATTTACCAGAGCTATTTTGGAGATGGGCTACAAATAGTTTTTGTCTGACCACACACTATTTTCTAAGGTAACTAAAAACAACAAAAGAGTTATCCTTATAGTGTATGTGAATGATTCTTGATAGGAGATGATGAAGAAGAGATATGTTTGTTAAAGAAAAAGCTGAGCAAGGAGCTTGATATTAAAGACCTAGGACCTAGGCATGGAAGTCGCTAGATTGAGCAAGGGGCTGGTCATAAATCAGAGAAGGTATGTGCTGGATTTACTAGAAGAAACTGGGTTATTGGGCTGTAAACCAGTAGACACTCCAATGGATGCTGATATGATATTTAATAAAACAGATTTAGGGCCAAAAGTAGACAAGGGGTTATATCAAAGACTGGTTGGGAAATTGATATATTTATCCCTAACTCGACCAGATATATCATTCCAGTAAACATTATCAGCCAGCATATCCTAGACAGGAACACATGGAAGCTGCAAAAAGAATACTGAGGTATTTAAAAGGGACACCTGGTCATGGTTTGTTTTTTAGAAAGAGTTTAGACAAAAGTATCAAGGTGTTTTCAAATTTGAGTTGGGCCAGTGAACTCACAGATAGAAGATCTACCAGTGGTTAGTGTACCTTTGTTTGGGGTAACGCAGTCACTTGTAAGAATAAAAAGCAAACGGTGGTTTCAAGAAGCAGTGCTGAAGCTGAGTATAGAGCACTAACTTTAGGGATGTGTGAAGGAATTTGGCTACTCAAGCTACTTGAAGAACTCAGAATGAAACATGACAAAAAGTTTGAGGTTTTCTGTGACAACAAATCTGCAAATCAGATTGCAAAGAATCCTATTTAACATAATCGAACTAAACATGTTGATATAGATCGACACTTCATAGCAGAAAAACTCACCAATGGAATTGCATCTTTATCCTATGTTCCAACAGAGGAACAAGTGGCAGACATCCTTACAAAGGCTCTGCCAAACATCCTATTCTTTAAGTTTATGTTCAAGCTGGGATTATACAATGTATACTCTCTAGCTTGAGGGGGAGTGTTAGTTTATCCGAATAAAAGAGTTAGTTTTGTAAATAAACTCTAGTTTAGTAGTTATATTAATGTCTCCTACTTAAGCGATTAGAGTTAGTAGTTAAATGTAACTAGGACTCCTAATATAACTAAAAGTCCTACACTTAGAGTCTTTAAATTAGTTTGTAACGATGAATTATGTATGAATGAAAATTACAGAATAAATATTATTATGTTTCTCTATAAATATTGTATGGTAATTTGTAGTAGTCTTTTGTGCTGAAAATTTTAGTAAGTTAATGAGCAATATTTTCTTGAATATTTAGGCATCTTAATTGATGATTCATATATTAATATTTCCTGCTTGTCGTCAAAAGTTTCTTGATGGGAGATGAAGTAGCAAGGATATATGTAATATATTGCTTTGCTTCTTGCAATGAGCATTTTGGGGAGAAACGGGTTAGGTTTGAGGCTTTTGACTAGTGCTTGGAAAAATAAAGGTTGGATTTTGAATTAAACTGGCTAAGACTTGGAGTTGGACAAAATAGTGGAAGAACAAGATCTAGTATACCAATTGCCTCAATAGAATTGAGGAATGACATTCTAAAAATTATAATAATCTATTAACCCTTTAATTTTAATAAATTTGTTAAGTGTTTCAGAGGAAAAAGAATTGCCCGCAGTTGAATTTCTAAGGCGTTTGTTTTTGACTGAATATGCTTGGAATCAGTGGTCATCAAATGTTCCCGTTCTGCCTTCTATCGGTCATTGCCAGTCATTCTGTCAGTTTTCATTTCATGAACTAAAGTCAAAACCTTTGGATGCCAGCCTATGAAAAAGCTATTATCCTTATGATATATAATTTCATCAACTTAAAACTATTTTATTGATTAAGGGGCAATGTATTATTGTCTAGTTGAAGCTTTATTACTTTAATACTTTGGAATAATTACATTTATCTTTATTATTTCAATTGAAGAATGTTTTTATTAATATAAGAAACTTAAACTATTCTTCTGTTTTATAATATTATGCATTCTTTTTCATTAATTGTCCTGGAGCGCTGAAACCATTCTAGTTTTGTAATGCCTATCCACATTCACTCTTTTGTTGAAATGCTGAATTGCCAATTGGTTAGCCCAGATTATCCCACATTTAAAAGGTTAATAATAACTAGGTAATGATTAACAGCCCCTTAAAGCTTTTTAAAATGACATTTATTATCTTATCATATAGTTCAAAGTTGTGTCATAATGTCATTTGTTCAAGAAAAAGGAAATAGAAGTGTTCATGCTCTATATCAGATTAATATTGTTGTTCTTCAAATTTATTTGTTTTCCAATTCTTGTTGCCATTACCTGTAGGTTGATGTTGAGGAAGTGCGGTACATCGTTAAAGAGTTGTGGCATGGGAGAAGTGCGAGAGAACTATCTGCAAAAGATGTGGGTCGTGGCATGTGGCGGTCTGTTAATGAGTTGATGCTTGTTAGGTATGGTTTACTTCATGCTGTATAACTTGGAGCATTAGGTTTTCACAATTTTTTTTGGGTATAGTTGCATAGGACCATCATGCTTTTTCTGATATTGAGGATATTACTAGTGTTTTTTATGCTGTTTATTTGTTATGGTCTGAGAGCATCCTAAAACCCGTCTTATTTTTTATTTTTGGTAGTGTCGAGTTATGGTGATTTTTTTAGTCCAACGTACTTTTATACTTTCCTGTAAAGCTCCCCCGGTAAGGTGAGATTGTGAAATGGTGCTATGTCCAAACAACTAGAAATTGTACCTGTCTGCGGAATTTTACAGTTACATGTACTAAAATGAGTATTGAGAATTCTTTCTCCCATGGGTTCTCTTATTTTTGTTTTTATTCTTTAGTCCGCTTACAGTTGAAACTGGAAACAGGTGCTTTGTCCAAAGACTGGGAGACTTTACCTTGTATGGCGCTAGTATCTTTGTTATATATGTATATTATTTCAATCCTAGTGGGGGAGTTGCCTTCACTAATCCAATTATGGATACATACATGCGTCCAAATATACACTAGATAACATTTTTGTTATGTAGTGCATGGATAGCATTTTAAGCTTATTTTAAAGGAAATTGCATCAGTCTTTCTACCATGAACTTCGACCAGAGCCGTTTCTTTTGCATTGTCACTTGTCTATTTTCGGCCATCTTGCAGCGGCACATGTTCAAGCCAAAGTTGTAGCTTATTGATTGGTTCATTACCTTTGCTTGTACCTTTTATCTACGCAAAGCACCATTTGTGCTACTTGAGCTGTGGTATTGTAAAATTGTAGGAAATCCTCTCTTAATTTTATTCATAGAAGAGTAGAAATATATATACAAAGACTGACTTAGTATTCTAGGTAACTAAATATTCTATAGTTAATTTACAAGGTACTACCCTAGATATGATCTCTAAAGATATCCTACTAACAATTAACTTTCCATAAGTACAAGATACATAATATATTCCCATACTTACATGTACTATCCTACACTCCCCCTCAAACTGGTGTGTATATGTTGTATACACCCAATTTGGATAAAAAACCATCAAAGGTCACTCTTGGAAGTGCCTTGATGAAAACATCAGCAATTTGACTCATGGTAAGAATGTAGCTGAGCTTCACAGTCCCACTATTGACCTTTTCATAGATAAAATGTCTATCTATTTCAATATGTTTCGTTCTATCATGTTGAACTGGATTCCTTGTTCTGCTCCTTGTTGATTGACTGTCGCTGTGAACTTCAAACTCTACTTTTTCATCCAGTTCTAGTTCAGTAATGAGCTTTTTAATCCATATTCCCTCACATATACTAAGAGCCATGGCTCTAAACTTTGCTTCTGCACTGCTTCTAGATATCACAGCCTGTTTTTTGCTTCTCCAAGTGACTAAGTTACCCCATACAAATGTACAATGGCCACTTACAGATCTTTTATCTGTCAATTCACCTGCCCAGCTTGAGTCTGTGTAGATTTTAATTGTTCTGTCTTGACTTTTCCTGAAAATAAGCCCAGATCCTGGTGTAAATTTTAAGTACCTTAGAATCCTGTTTATTGCCTCCGTATGCTCTTCTCGAGATCACTCATATGTTGGCTTACTATACTCACTGCATATGCTAGGTCAGGTCGAGTAAGTGATAAATAAATTAGTTTTCCTACCAGCCTCCGATAGGACTCTTTGTTCACAAGATTTCCCATTCCATCTTTGTTGAATTTCAATCCTGGTTCCATTGGAGTCTTAGCTGGCCTGCAATCAAACATTCTGGTTTCTGTTAGTAAATCCAGAATGTATTTTCTCTTGTTAATGACTAACCCTTCATTAGACCTTGCTACCTCCATTCCCAAGAAGTATCGAAGGCTTCTTATGTCCTTTGTTTCGAACTCCTTGCGAGAGCAGTCTTCAGTTTCTCTATCTCTTCCACAAAATCCCCAATAATAATTATATCATCAACATAAACTATTAGAAGGGTTATCTTACCATTTGGTGCTACCTTTTTGAACAAGGTATGGTCTCCCTGACTTTGCTGGAATCCATTCTGAACCATAGCCCTAGCAAATCGATCAAACCAAGCTCTAGGGGATTGCTTTAATCCATATAAGGATTTATTTAACTTGCATATTGTCCTCTTTGTTGATCTTTCCTTCAAACCTGGTGGACTCTCCATGTATACTTCCTCCTCAAGGTTTCCATTAAGAAATGCATTCATAATGTCTAGTTGGTGCAATTTCCAGTCTATATTAACATCAACTGAAAGTAATCTGATGGTGTTTAACTTGGCCACTGGTGCAAAAGTTTTTTGATAGTCAACTCCATAAGATTGAGTAAATCCCTTAGCTACAAGCCTTGCTTTGTATCTGTCAACACTTCCATTTGAGTGATACTTCACTGTAAACACCCATTTGCACCCAACAACTTTCTTCCCTTTTGGTAGATTAGTTAGGCTCCAAGTATTGTTCTTTTGCAGCGCCTTGATCTCCTCTTCTACTGCCTTCCTCCAGTCAGGACTTTCGAAAGTTTCTTTTACTGTCTTGGGAATTTGTACACTGTCAAGACTAGCTGTAAAGGCTTTAAAACTAGATAACAGTTTTCCATAGGCCACAAATCTGTTTGGGATGAGTAGTGCATTTCCTTACTCCCTTTCTAATAGCAATGGGAAAATCATCTAAAGCAACAGTAGTAGTCTTGAGTAATACCATTACCTCTTGTTTCGACAGTAGCAGGGCTCAAAACTAGCTCTTGGCAAGTATTAGGTTGAATGATAGCCTTAGGTAGAGTATGTTTCTTTCTGGTATAAACACTGAGTTGTTTGTCTGCAGTTTGAGGAGTCAAAAATTTTGGGGATAAATGTGATATGGCTTTAAGAGTTGGAGGAGGTGTTGTAAGAGGGCTGGAACTTTGTAAAGGACTAGGCTGTTGTGGGGAAGGTGTATCTATAGGATTAGTGATTGGATTATTAGGGACAGCAACAACTTCATTTGAGGGACCAGGCTGTTGTGAAGATTGTGTTGGAGTACTATTGGTTTCACCATCAAGGATAGGCAAGAGAGGAAAAGATTGTAGATCACACAAGGACTGAAATTCCCTGTAAGTCTCCCCTTTAATAGAAGTCCTGTCAAAATAAGGTGGTGTTCAAAAAAGGTAACATTAGAAGAGACAAAAAAAATTCCAGTAGTGGGAGAGTAACATTTGTAACCCTTCTGAGTCGATGAGTACCCTAGAAAGACACATCTTAAGGACCTAGGATCAAGTTTACCTCTATGTTGATTGTGCACATGAACAAAGGCTGTGCATCCAAAAACTCGAAGAGGAAGGTTAGAGAAGAAAGGTTTAAAGTGAGGAAAATGTTACTGAAGGATTTGTGAAGGAAACTTAAACCCTAGAGTTTTGCTGGGCATCCTATTGATGAGGTAGGTTGCTGTAAGAAGTACATCCCCCAAAGATACTTAGGAGCATTAGCAGAAAATATGAGAGATCGAGTGACTTCTAGAAGATATCTATTTTTTTTTCAGCGACACCATTTTGCTGAGGTGTGTTGACACAAGAAGTAAGATGAAAGATGCCTTTTCCCTAAAAAATATCCAAGAGACTTGCTAAGATACTCACTCCCATTATCACTTTGTACAATTTGAATTGGGGTAGCAAATTGAGTCTGGATCATTGCATAAAAATTCTTAAAGATATGTTCAATATCAGATTTCTCTTTCATTAAGAATGTCCAAGTGGTCCTAGAGTAATCATCTATGAAGGATACAAACCATCTAGATCCGGAAAGACTCTTAACCTTAAAAGGGCCCCAAATGTCACTATTTATAGGTTTAAAGGGTGAAGAAACATAAGTATGTCGAGTATGTTTAGCCATTTGACACACATCACATATAAAAGAAGGATTTTTATTGATAAATAGCTTGGGAAACAACTTTTTGAGGTAATGAAAATTGGGATGTCCCAATCTAAAATGCCACATCAACACATTATTGGAAAGTAAACTAGAAGATAAAACAGAGGTATGAAGGCCACTGGAGCATGAAGAACTGAAAACAGGTAAAGCATCAAGGATATAGAGTCCATTACACGACCTAGCATTGCCAGTCACCACTTTTGAGCTCTGTTCCTGAAAAACACAACCAGCAACTCCAAACTTAACATCACAGTTAACAAATTGCAAGTCAAACTAGGGACATAGAGAACATTAGGAAGAACTATTGTCACTGATTCGAATTGAACCTCTTCCTAGTACTTTAGAGAGGGAACCATCAGCAATTTTAATGGAGCAAGGAGGACTGCTGCTGGAGAAAGACTGAAAGAGCTTGGGATTCTCTGTCATATGGTCAGAGGCACCAGAATCAACTATCCACTGAAAGGAATGAACAAATTGCAAGGGGAAATTTTACCTTCAGTGGCTGTCAAGGCTGTTGATGGAGGGGTAGATGAGAGGCGACTAAAGAGTTGTTGGAGTTCCTCAATTTGCTGTTTGCTAAAGCTATTGGTCGAAACAAGATTGGTTGCCTTCTGAAATCTGGATGGAGAGGGTTTCCAATCTGTTGGTTTCCCATGCAGCTTTCAACATGTCTCCAACACATGACCAACCTTTTTGCAGTGGGTACACCAAGGTCTGCCCTTTTTCTGCACACTTCCAGAGGTGGAATGTGTAAGAAGAGCATAAGCATCTGCTTGAACCACTGGTGGCACCATCAAGGATCGCTTGCTTTCCTCCCTCTTAACTTCTGAAAAGGCCTCCCGAACCATTGGAAGAGGCTTAGTAGCCAAGATTTTGCCCTTGTACTATCAAATTCTCCATTCAATCCAGACAGAAACTGAAAGAGCCTTCTTTGATTCTTAAGCTTGTTGTAGAAGCTGATATCATCATTGCATTTCCATTCATTTGCTTCATATAGATCGAGCTGTTGCCAACACTTAGTGAGAACTCCAAAGTACTGAGCAACATTCATCTCTCCTTGTTTGAGATCCTTGATCTGATTCTCAACACTCGAGTAGGTATCGCGAGCTGCACTCCAGATCTCAGCTGCAGTTTTGTAGAGCATAAAATTTTCTCCAATCTCAGGGACCATGGAGTTAATTAACCAAGACATAATCATAGTGTTTTCACTCAACCAATTGGAGTAGTCAGGATCAGACGGGGCAGGAATAGGTTCTGAGTCTGAGAGATAGGAAGCTTTTCTTCTTCCAGTAATATATAGCCTAACTGATTGAGACCAAGGAAGGTAGTTGTTGCCATTGAGTTTATAGGATGTGATTGGGGAAAGAGAGGTATCGGACAAAGTGAAATCAGAAGAACGAGTGATGGTTGGAGAACTAACTTCTGAGTTTTCTTGGTCCATCGAGAAGAAAGAAAATCGACCGAAGAAAAAAGAATAAAAGGAAAGGATCGACCTAAACTAATACCATGTAGAATTGTAGGAAATTCTCTCTTAGTTTATTCATAGAAGAGTAGAAATAAATATATATACAAAGACTGACTTAGTAATCTAGGTAACTAAATATTCTATCGTTAATTTACAGGATACTACCCTAGATATGATCTCTAAAGATATCCTACTAACAATTAACTTTCCTTAAGTACAAGATACATAATATATTCTCATACTTACACGTTCGTATAAACATGCAGGGATTATGAATTGAGATCATACTTGCCTTGTACCTCTATGGTGATATTTGCTTTACGTTTAACGTAAATTATCCGTTATTCATTTCAGATGGGATCAGGCAAGGCCAGCATCTGTGTCAAATTTAGTTCTTTTGAAATTTAAAGAGGTATATTGTCTTAGCAAAGACACTTTCTTAGTTAATATTATATACTTATCCTATTTTGGTTATTTTAGTTTCCGTTATTTTAGCAAAGATACTTTCCTTCAATTTAGTCACCTGTTTTCTTCTTTGAATGTGATGTTTGTTTGTTATATGAAGGCTGATGAACATGAGCAGAGGAGCCTTGATGATATCAAAGAGAAGGAACCAGAATTTTTCAACAGGGTGACATCTGTGCTGAAGCGAGCCGAACAAGACTTTGGCTTGTAACCTGACACAATCAGTTCAGTTGAATGGTTAATTTCTCAACGACTGTTCTGTATCCGTAGTTGATGATGTTCACATGAGCCATTCAGTGGGGGTGTGAAACATTCATCTAACCATGTTTTTCGTATTAGTATTGTGGGCCCAAAATTAGAGAATTTAACAAGGACCACTTCGGATGCAAAATTCAATGATTACAGAAAATGTCTTTTTGTTGTTGAAAATACTACAATAATCTTTTTTTTCCCTTAAGAAAATTGTTATCAAGGTAAAAATGGAATGAAAAATAAACTTAATCAAATACCTTTAAGAAGCATATCAGTTTTCTGTAAGCAAAAGCCAACAAAATAACATATGCAGAACGATGGCCCTACAATTTCATTTTCAACAGCGAGAGGGAAAGAAAAATCACAATAAGATCATGTGAAAGATGCAATAAAGATTTTAAAACTTGATCTCATTCTGCCTATTAGCAGGTGCTACACACTGCCATAAGGATCGGTATGCATCTATATCGGCAGCATCCACTCCCAAGGCAGCAAGGTTGCGTCCATACTCCTGGTAACAGTATACAGTTCAATACAATACTATGGAGCTGCATAAGTTATTCAATGACAGGATAGAGGGAAGGATTGCAACTCTCACCTGAATATCAAGAAATAATTGCATGCATATTTTGTCAGTATCAGACACGTTATGATCCAAGATATCTGAGCTCGCCCCAGCCCGTCTTTGTGCACCTTGCCTTATTCTTTGAAGTGAAGACTCTGTCTTCCGTGCCTGGACAAGATAATTTAGAGGTTTTATTCAAAGCATGTTTAATATCAAGAGAAAAACTAGGGAAAGAAATTGTTTGTGATACTAACCACACTGACAAGGTCAGCAGCTAATTCATAATAGCGAGTAGTTATGTCTGTAGCAGCACCTAGTAGTAGACTATTCCTCACATCATTCGTCAAATACTTTGTAGCTTGTTCGCCGTCCAGGAAAGTCTGAAAGCATTGAAAGTTGCTGATTAAGCAAAGTAATATCCACTGGTTGCCAATGTGGGCAGCAGACAACAAACAGTTTACCTAAAAATATAAACACATTCTCCATGGAAAATACATGCCAAAGTACATAATCTGTTCTGCAGCTAAATCGTTACATTTCTAAGCAAAAAAATATAATTTCTATCAGATTTTGTATTTCAATTTTATGTTCCTTGGATTGTTTGCTTTTCTAACAAACAGTTTACCTAAAAATATAAATACATTCTCCATGGAAAATACATGCCAAAGAAGTACATAATCTGGACTGCAGCTAAATCGTTATATTTCTAAGCAAAAAAATATAATTTCTATCAGACTTTGTATTTCAATTTTATGTTCCTTGGATTGTTTGCTTTTCTTTTAAGAAAAAACGAGAAAAAAAGGTGGAGAAAGGAGTGTGTCTTGAGGGAAATATTAAAAGATTGCATACCTTCAATGGGCGCAATACTCCTGCCACATAGGGTGAATGTCTGACAGGAAGTGGTTTGTTTGTCATCCTGTAAGTTGCAGTTATACCCTTCAGCTGTCTCAAGTCCTGCGGAATTCAAGATAAACAAGAATGAACAAAAAATTCGAGAGTATAATGAAAACGCAAGCAAAAAAAATACAATTGAACCCATAAAACTTGTCATAGCCATTTCATAGTGCATGGTGACTCAAGGCGCTAGACAAAAACAAGAAATGCGCTCAGGTTAGTGAGGCGCAATGTGGATGTGTATAAAATACGCTTGAGATACATAATTTTGTTAATAAACTCTAGAGTTTTAGACATCCTACCAAATACGCAAAATTTATTTTTCCCTTGTTTTTTGGCCAATATGCATGATTTGTCTATGATATCATCAAGTACGTTTTACTATTGCCTTGTTGCTTTACAGAAAAACATGCATATGCACACCAGGCATGTGTTTCACTTGAAAGGCTATGAGACACTTTCGGTGTTTGGCAGCTTAGCACCTAGGCAAACGCCTTAACAACACTTGTGCAAATATGTATATGCTGACATTGTAATGCTTACCTCAACAGACTTCTGAACTAAAGCCTCTTTAATTGTGTTGATAACTAAGGGTAACAAATCATCCAATGATTTTCCACAGTACAAAATGCTCTGCTTTACAAGGTCAAGGACTTCAGTGGGACATGAAGATAGAACATGAAGTACATGATCAAGGTAAGAACCAGAAATCTCCCTGGACAGACAATTTATGTCATGAATAACCTGCAAGCACAAGTGTGTTCATACATATGATGCTCAAAGTCTGGAAAACAATAATTAAGTCTACATTATATATTCATATAGTGCTAGACTTGGAGAATGAAAGAAACCTATAAGTAGAATTCTGAAATAAAAAAGAAAAAGAAATACATGATAGAATGCTTAAAGTCCCATCAACAATAAGGTACATAAACTCAGCAGATTGAACTATGGGGAGAGATAACTACGTCAGATCTGAAGCAATTGCATAACTACGTCACTTATTTTCCGCATTTTAATAATGAAATTTAGGAATATATTTTTATGTTAAAAGAAAGTATAATTACAAGTTTTAACTTCTCTCTAGATCTTTCTACATCAGAAATAATCAAGTGGATATGTGGAGAACTAATAATTTCTCTATATTAATCTCCCCATTCAGGTACCCAAACAAAAGTAATTCTTAGTTCTTCCTCCAATTCTCTAAATTATAAATTTCAAAACTCAAACATAAGAACACCATTGATTAAACCTCTATGTGTTAAACAAGGATCAGTGAATTTAAGTTGGAAACATAATAAAATAAAGACATGGGCGTACATAAACAAAATCATCTGGAGCAGCTGAAAGAACCCACTCACATCCAGGGCTGGAGCCAGCACTACCCTTCTTCCGTGCAGCCAATCCAGAGGACAACCAATTTGAGTATCTATCACACATAAAATGCAATCAGATGATGATATCCAGTGTATCTAAGACTACCCAAAACTATTTGATCCAAGGAATGACCTTGAGAGCAGCTGCAGGGACAACCGAAGAAACTTGTCAGAACAAGAAAGGACAAGAACTTCATCATTCCAGCAGGATCTCAGGCTATCCAAAAGAGTAACACTTTGCTGAAGTGTTAAGTTCTGGGAATATTCTTCACCAGAACCAGAATTTTGGACAAGAACAATACTGGGAGCTGTAAGTGCAGAGTCCAGAGAACCTGCTATTTCTTGAAACCTGAGCAGTTGAAAATAAGAGCAGTTCATATCTAAGTAATGTAATACAAATTTGTATTAGTAAAATAAACATCTAATAGTTCCACTCATTACCTTAATGAGAAATAAACACCAACGTTCCACTGCTTCATGAATTCAACATAATAAGGTGCTGCTCGAAATTTGGCAACAGCAGCTCTGGTTGGGCAATAGCCTGACAATGGAAATTTCTTTTATATAATAATAAAACGGACTAAAGTTTAGACACTTCAATTTACCAAAGTAGTCTTTGTGAAGTTTTTGGTCTTAGATGCAAAATGAAAGGTCAGATGGCTACCTTCAAGATAAGCCAAGAAATCTAGGCTTGATTTGTAGTTTTTGAGGAATTCCTTAGGTCTTCCTGGAGAAAAAGCACCAGGTTTTCCCTTTTGGATGGCTTCTAGGACCTCTTTTAGAATTGAATTTGCCAAGAAGTCAAATACATGTAATCCTGAATTTTCTGAAAAATCAAACATCGCGAAACTTCAACAGCCTTGACATGTGGCAAACTGAAGTTAGATATACAAAGACCATGAGAAGACAGATATCATGCACCAAATGGACAATGAGTTTTAACAACTGTGATTTCCATATTCGACAAGCTCAAACATAGTCTTGTCAGGACACAAACCCACATCTAGCACCAAATGCAATATAATACAGTAGTAAAGACCCAATGAAAAACTAGATGAAGTCGCAGTGTTAATAAGATTGACATGGGATAAAAACACATAGATATGTACCTGCAGAAGCAATTTCC
Source organism: Hibiscus tridactylites (assembly GCA_958450335.1). Lineage (NCBI taxonomy): Eukaryota > Viridiplantae > Streptophyta > Magnoliopsida > Malvales > Malvaceae > Hibiscus > Hibiscus tridactylites. Next base: position 23,318,788 of record OY288276.1, on the reverse strand, counting down.
AGTAAGAACTTAAAATCATTCTCGACATGCTTTTTAATTTGTTGATAATCATTCTCAAGTTCATCTCCAGATGCCCCGGCAACAACTCCAGCGGATCCATGTGGAATAACATTTTGTATCAATGGAGCCACGATGGTTGTGCGGAAAATTTCTTCTGCATTACCATTATTATCAATGGCAGCATAAGCACGTAAGCAATTATAAATTGCAGTGACATCCCTGTGTTCCAGCCCATCAACGAAACAGTGTCCCAAGCTCGCATTTAACAGTTGGCTAGCACTCCGAATCCTCTTTTCAATGTTCTGAACAAAAGGCAGGTTCTGCATTTGCAAAATATAGAAAACAGATATTCTATCAATTTCTACATCCAACGAAAAAGATCTTAACCCGGTGTTGTTCACATAATTCTGAGGTAGGTACCTATCCATAGTGCATATGATACAGATTTTACTAATATCATTTTGGTGTCAGTCACCATGAACCAAAATTACCCTAGTTGTCAACCATTCTTATAAATTGTGAGACTTTGATATGCATTCTATGTTTATAGCTGATATAAGGTATATATACATGATGCTTAAAAACCTTTTGACGCATGAGTTTATTAACGAAGAGGTTCAAACTGCTCTTATGAAAATCTATCCTTCTAAATTGTCATGGCCTGATGGTATGAATTAAATGTTCCACACAACTATTGGCATGCTGTTAATGGTGACGTTGCCAAAGTTGTTCTGGATTTTCCAAAGAAGAGTGATTTTGATGAAATGATTAACCATACTAAATAGTGCTAATTTTTTAACTGTAAGAATCTGGAGAGGATGTTGGACTCTAAACCAATAAGTTTGAGCAATGTTCTTCAAAAACTTATTTCTAAACTGATGATTAACCGTCTTGACTCTTAAGCACATTTTCTTGCTATGATATAGAGAATCAGAGAATAAGTTACTTTGTAATAAATTTCCATTATTATCAATACAATAAATAGAAAAGTAAATTCAGAAAACAAATCCAAAAGGAAATTGCATAATTAGAAGTTAAATATTTCGGCAGTTACAACATAAAATTTGGGACTGAAAAGAAAGAGAGGAACCTGTGCATGGGCAATATAAAAGTTGAGGCGATTCATCTCACTGGCAATTCTCTCAAGAAGCATGCTTTGGGTCTCTCTGATATTTGTTGTTCCATTCTCAACATGCTGTGAGCTCAAAGCATTACCCTTTTGAATTGAATCAACATCCCCATTCGACAAATCTGAAGACACACTAGGAAGCTCCTTTATAAGCTTTTCAACCTGATAAAGGAGTTAATTTACATCAAAATTATTAGGAATGGGAATGGGAATAGAAATGAATCATCAAGTATACAACTGCAATTACCTTGGAAACAACATGAAAAGTGTCGAGCAGCAACTCCAGCACCTCTCTAGCAGCAGTCGCCTCAGCACGTTGGCTCAGTCCATTCTTCAAAGAGGTAAGTGAGCCCTCAACAGCTCCCCTAAAGCCTTGGATCTTGTCACGGAGCTCAAGAAGCGGAGCACGCATACGAAGCACTGCAGAATCCACATCGACCAGTTTGGTGGAGAGGTTTACAAAGTCGGCATAATCGCGGTTGATGAGATCAATCAGTTCATGGTTGAGAGACGAGAGATGAGCCTGGAGTTCAGATCGGAGGGTGTCAAATGGAACAAAGGTTCTGAGCTCCGCAATGTACGATTCGGAGTCGAAGTCAGGTGAAAGGAAGAGAGAGGGCTTGAACCACATCGGGTGAGAGTCAAGCGGGTCGGAGAAGAGATCCGTGGCGGATCTTGGGGCTGGAGATGGGATTTGATCCGGCATTTTCACACTTCAATTGCTATTCAAGTCCAAATCAGATTTGAATTATAACAATTCCTATATTGCAAGCAAACATATTGCCATAAACAAACAAACAGATCAATACGCACCCAATCCGATTTTGTTTCTTCATTCAAACTGAATTACTGAAATATCAGTAAACATTTGAATTACTTGGAAAATGAAGCAAATTTCTATAGATTAATAGTAAGAAAAAAAAAAGATAGGCTGACCTATATGCCGTCGAGAGCAAGATGAATCTGAAAGGCAAGGGGGGATTTCCAGCGTCGGATTAGAACAAATAAAGGGTAAAAACAAGAGTAAAGAAAGGGAGGAGGCCACCGCCGTTAGAAGTACAGCAGCACGGAGGCGTCAGTAGAGGGGAAAAGAAATTTTTTTGTACAAGTATATATATAAATATAAAATTTTAACTCTAATATAAATTTTATTAATTATGAAATAATATTTTTTGGTTCCAATTTTCAAGATTGGCTAATTTTAGTGGATGAGTCTCTCAACGGGATATTTTGCATGCACAATATAGAAAAAGTGTTGGTCATGTTTGTTAAAGAGAAGTTTGGGCAAAATTTAAAGGTTTGAGGCATAATTAGAGGTTTGACTAGTCAAATCCGCTAATATTATTGTTTGGTGAACAACAGATTAAAAGAGCGGATTGGGGTAAAATCGCTAATTAAAAAAAACTCATAATATAAGCTTTTTGAGATTAGAGGTTTGATATTAGAGTTGTAAAGACTCTTTTAAATTTATGGGTAATCTTCACCAGTGGTCTCTTTCGTTTAGGGGGTGTTCTATTTTGGTCACCAGAATTCAAAAAAGATTATTCTGGTCACTTACGTTTAGAATCGTTTCTATTTTGGTCCCTTGGCCGTTAGTCTCCGTTACATAAAAAATTAGTTTCTAATTTAACCCCCAAACTTTTAAAATTTTATTTTTCACCATCTTCCCCAAAAAATTATAAAACTAAACCCCAAAAAATTAATTCAAAACCTTAACCTCTGCCTCCCCTCCCCTAAAAAAACTAAATCCGAAAGCCTGCAATTTTACTATGTTTCTCATTTGGAACTCGATTAGTTGTTGAATTCTCATTTTTCAATGTTCATGCTTTAGTGGAGAAGGTGAGAATCGACTTAAAAACAAGGATAGTAACAAGGAAATGATGGGTATTCGACAATGAAAATACTTCTCTTTTGTAAAAAAATACTCATGTTATTTTTGGCACAGCCACTGTCTGGACAATAGTGAATCTTACTTGTCCATCGAGTCTTGGTGCCCCTGGCCGTCTTGAAAAACCGCGCAATGCTGGGATAATTTCTCAGATGAAGAATATGGTTGACGATCCATGTGTTGATGTTAAGGTGCTTAACAATTTCTCGAGTGAGGTTAAAGATACATGAACTAAGGACTCACCTCCCACGGCTGTGCCAGAGACAGGGAACGCCCAGGAACCGGAGGCGAAGCAAAGTAAAGATAGCTTAGCTCTCAAGTCAACGAAGAGTTATTATTTACAGATTATGCTGGCGAGAAGGCTTTCTTCTCAAGCAAGTCTCCTCAGTGAACCCTTGCTTTTACAAGAGTATTGCGGGCCTGGTGTCGCCGATGCAGAACTTGTTTTTTATCGACTACGGGTATCTAGCATTCTCATCATTTTCGCTTCAATTTATTTTATTTCTCACAACTCGAGCTTGATCCTAAGTTTATTAGCATATATTTTTTCGTTTTTGTATTGGATGTGACTGTTGTATGTTCAATTTGCAGGTTAGTGGGTGTTTATCTTATAGTGATAAGATATCAGATGGTTTTTATAATATTCTTGGGATGAATCTGTATCTATGGGTGAGTGTAATGAGTTTGAAGAAGGAAGACGCTTACCGCCTTTGATGTCTCTTAAAGAAATCGAACCCAGCGAGACGTCTATGAAGGTTGTTCTTGTCGATAAACGCGAGGATAAACGTCTCAAAGAGCTTGAAGATAAAGCTCAGGAGTTGTATTGTGCTTCAGAAAACACCTTAGTGTTGGTCGAGAAGCTTGGGAAACTTGTTGCAATATACATGGGGTAGGTTTTTTCCTTTTGATTTTTCTCCTAATGGTTGGTTTATTTTTCACCGTTTCTTACTCGTTTCCATTGTGTTTGGATTGTTGATGTTTAGGGGAACTTTTCCAGTGGAGCAAGGGGATCTTCACAAACGCTGAAAATTAGTCAGTAGGAGATTGAGGGATTTTCAGAAGTGTATTGTGCTCCCATTGGCAACCTATCCATGGGACTTTGCAGGCATCGTGCAATCCTCTTTAAGGTGCCAAAAATAACCTTTCTTGTTGTTCTTGTTTATCTTCTCATGCACAAATTCACCCTGCACCTATAATCAACCCACGGGGACACAAAGAAAAACACCAGACAGAACCTTTTGTTGAATAAGAGTTGATGTCTTAATTCATCTAAATTCAATCCATTGTTCTGTGTGGATAACAGTGATTAGAGAACACTGGATGTTATTATATTGTTTAAGTGAATGGACGAATGGTTATCTAAATCTTGGGTTAAACTTCTACTATTCTGTCCCCTGTAGTATCGACGTAAAGATATTCCTTGTTTTGTTGATGGCAACTACTACGTTGTAGATCTACCATATAAAAGTTCTGAAAAGGGAGTTCTATTGGGATAGGAATAACTGCTGCTGAATGCTGGGATGTACAACAGGACGACATATTGTAGCGTAGTTGACCTTTGGGAAGTTTGGAAAGATAGTTGGCTCATTTATCTTGCATATGTTTCTCTTATTGTCTCTTCTTTGGCCTGAATTTCCTATTCCATTATGAGTACTTCCTATTCCATGATCATTCACAATATTTTTGTGAAATATTTGATTCTTATGAGGTCCTCATGGGAGCCCCAAGGCCCTTTTTTTCTATCAATGTCTAAAGAATGAATTTTGCTTTTCTAAAACTCAGTGTTTATATAATGGGCGTTTAAATCTTTTAGATCTTTTCTTTTTGTCAGAGTTTACAATATTCAAAAGAATATGCTAGCTTATTCTTGATTGAATGTTGCACTGCATACTTTTATTCACAGTATCACTTTATGCTGCTAGACCAGGATATCAGATGAAGAATGAGTGTTTAACTTTGTTGATGAGTGAAATGTGTTTGTTACTTACGGCCTGGTTACCCTTCAATGTAGTTGTAGCATATGATGATCTTGCAACAGATGGGTCTGGTTTGGGTTCCTTCACTAATATGGTGTTTTACATATGCAGAAGTTGACAGACTATATAGGCTTGCCATGTAGAATTGCTAGAGGATGCAAATATTGTGCAGCTGATCATCGTTCTTCTTGCCTTGTTAAAATTAAAGATGATAGACATCCATCAAGGTAAGCTACTGAAATTTTAGTTACTTGATTTAATCCTTTTTAGTTGTCCAAGTGTTCTAGTTATTTGAAGTTAACATATCATCACTGTTTGCACTTCTCGACATTCGATTATATTATCATGTCTGGATACCGGAAAGAGCTCAAAACTTCCATTTTTGTGATAGAATTTCATTCTTCTCTAAATGGCCTTTCTTCAAAATTGTTTGTTCTTGATACATTTTCTAACAGAGAATATGTAGTTGATCTTGTTGGGAGCCAGGAAATATCCATGGTCCATATTCATCTATCAATGGAGGATTACTTTCTTCAATACCTTCACCATTTCAAGTTTCTCATCTTAAAGAATTCCAGCAACCTGATATTGATAACGCATCTTACTGTCAGATACTAGACTCAAAGAATTTAAGTTCTCATTTTGAGAATCCTCTACATTCTGGTACGTTATGTTTTGGTCATATTCTGGGGTTTAGTTTTATAATTTTTGGGGAAGATGGTGAAAAATAAAATTTTGAAAGTTTGGGGGTTAAATTAAAAACTAATTTTTTAAGTAACGGAGACTAACGGCCAAGAGACTAAAATAGAAACGATTCTAAACGTAAGTGACCAGAATAATCTTTTTTGAATTCTGGTGACCAAAATAGAACACACCCTAAACGAAAGAGATCACTGGTGAAGATTACCCTAAATTTATTTATTCATTAAATTACATTATATTAAAATGGTTATATAAATAATAAATTAATATATAAATAATTCAAATATGTTTAGAAAAGTTATATTAAAAATAATTTTATAGATCTAATTAATATTAATTAGATACAAAATATTGATAACTAATAAACTATTCAAACAAGTATTGAACATAATTATGTCCTTATATGTTATTTTGCTTGTTTAAATAATCTAACAGCTATCAGCTATCAGTTAATTTTACCAAATACTTTTATACAATAAGCTAATACAATCCGCTAGTCAAATCAACTAATACAATCAGCTATCAGCTAATGTAATAAGCTATCCGCTAATTGCCAAACAAGGCCGCTATCTAACTTTGAATAGTTTAGCAGGATAGTATCTATTCATACATATTTACAAAGCACATATCTAACTTTGAATAGATTGCCAAGATAGTATCTATTTATACATATTCTTCACTCTTTGACAATGTGAACCCCTTACGAACAAAACAATTTAAATTCGAGTATAAACATCATCTAACTTGGTGGATTAGTAGTTAAGTGCTGTTTTTACATTTGAATCCTCTCAAAGCGATTTTTATTTCAGAAAGGGTAAATCACATATTGCACTATTGGACATTTTTCTCAATCCTATTCTAGCTATCAACGTTTAAATTTGTAATTCAATCACAAAACTTTACGCATTAAAGTTTCTGGTAATTCTTTCGTGTTCTAGCTACTAACCAGTGACATAATTTATTTTAATATTTTTTTAGTAGTCATATATATATATATATATAGGTGCTAACTAATATTAATCCTTATACTTTTTGTAGAACTAATGTTTTGATATAATAATTGAAAAATATTTTAGACTAATTTGAAAAGAATTTAAAACTTGGTTTTAAGTCCAAACAACTTGAAATTATGTTTGAGGTATTTTAAAAGGTTTTTGGCAATGTTTTTACTAATTTTAAAGAGCCAAACTTGACTTTTCAAGTTACCCGTATCGATACGGCTGTACCCGTACCGATACCTTTTTGCCCCAGTTTGGTCACTGCCAAAACTCGTATCGAAACAGGCTTGGTCGTTTCGATACGGATCGGGATCGTTTCGATACGCTTGGTAAGTGTACTGATCCCCTTTCAACCACCCCAACGGCTACTTTCTCAACGGTCATTTAAAAGTGAACCCGTACCGATACACCCTCAAGCGTATCGATACGCCCAGGCTGGCAAGAGCCCAACGGCTAGTTTCTGATGAAGGCCGTACCGACACGGGTCCAAGCATATCGATACGGAAGGCTGCAGAATAGCATTAGTGAAGGGAAATAAAGTCCTCAACGGCTCCAAATCATCCCCAACGACTAGTAACGGCTATAAACTCATTTGGGAGTATAAAAGGGACCTCCAAGCATCAAGTAAAGGCTAATGCTCATATTGTCAAACAACAAATGATCAAAGATTGTCTTAGAGCTTAAATTGTCATTTATTGTATAGACAAACACTAGTGAGCCAAAATTGTCAAATTTGCTCAAGTGTTTTAGGTTTTGGGTGAGTGCTTAATTGTGCAAACAAACACCTATTAGAGGGATTTGTGTTTGCTTTATTTATCTCCTTGTAGGAAAGGGTTTCAATCAAGGTTTTGGGTAGAAAGCTTGATTGTGTATAAGGGTTACCTCCTAAGCCTAGAAAAGGGGACGAATCAATAGTGGATTGATTGAAAATCCTTAGTGGGGAGCTAAGGTAGTGGATGTAGACCTTGGTTAGAAGGTTGAACCACTATAAATCATTGTGTCAATTATCTTTTTAGCTTCCACAACCCTTCCACCCAAAAATCCACCTCTCCACCACTTGGTGAGACACATCGGTTGAACGAATCGAGCCCCACACAACTCAACACTTTTGTTATTAATCAAACTCTCTATTGGCCATTCTCGAGTCTCGATACTTGTCACCCTTATTTTTATTCTCCTCTTTATTCTGCCGTCTGGCATCTTAAACCAACAATTAATCAAACATTCACTTGTGCAAGAACCGTTTAAAAGTTGAAATATATTTTATTTACCATACTCTTCTATCCATTTAAATAATTCTTGCGAGGCAAAAAGTATAGGAGCAATGGGCATAATTGAAGAGTGAAATTAAAAGAGAAGGGAGATGAAGAAAAGGTGGTTGATAAAGAACCTCTAATTTAACAAAAATCACTTTTATACTTAAATTTCTTCCTCTTTCTTAGGTCTTGTAAAAATTTATTGTAACACCCCAAATTACTTCTAAATTTAAAACCTTAGTTGGAATTCCTAATTCAGAAAACTCTAAGATTTGGGAAGTAAAATTTAAAACCCTAATTGAGGAATTGGGAATTGGATTATTCTAAAACGAATATAGTGAACAATTTGAGAAAAACTTAAACTTCTGTGATCATTTTGAAATGCGGATAAAATTAGGGCCCTTATAATGCGTTTTACCCTTTTGATGAGAGTATTTAATCCCTTTAACTAACCCTAAACCCTTGTTCTGCCACAATCCTTTTGCAACAGCCGCTCTCCCTCACCTCTCCTCGGTTCTGATCAAGCTCCGACGAGGGCGTTAGAGCCGCCCGTTTAGTGTGCCGCCACCACCATTCGAATCTCCATCGTGTTCAGAACATAACCCTACCATTTGTGCTTCGCCATTGTTCGTCTTTTGCTCGGAAAGTGTACTAAACTCTTCGATTTTTCAGTCGAAGCCTTGCTCCGCCGTCCTCTATCCTTTCGAGTTTGGGTAAGCTTTGGATCGTTGCATTTCTTTTCATTTGATTCATTGAATAGGTTGTTGATCTCGTTTTTGTTTAATTTCTAGCCGGTAATGACCATAATGGACTCGATGAGTGACGCCGTCGCCGTCATGTTTCCGTATGCATTTTCAGATTTTAATTTAGATGTTTTTTTATTATATGCATGTCCGTCTTACGGTCCATGTTCGAGGTGCGAGGCTGCCCCTCCCAACAATGTCATCTCCAAGGTTCGAACTCACGTCCTCTCCTTGGGAGTGCAATGTGCCTTACCAATGCACCTAACATTTGTTGGGAGTGCAATTGTGATATTTTACTATAATTAATAATAATAATTGTGATATTTTACTTCGACCTATTTCTTTTGGGCCGAATTTAGGTCATTACATTTGTAACGCAAATGGGTTTATGTACAAAACAAAGTTTTGAAATTTTAGAAGTCTAAAAAATGTTGAAATAAAAAAAATGCTTACATTCGATTTTGGTGGATGTCTGATGATCATAATCCCATTTGAAGATTCCAATGCCTCTTAGGAGGAGCAACAATAAGGCTCCATCCAACAACGCACGAAGGAGATCAGATAATAATAAACCAAACCTTTCAACTCTAAATTTGTGAAGTTTTCGGTTAAACTAACATCGTACTCATGTTCGAAAGTGGAAAATTTTGGGACTTAATTGTCTGTCGTCAACGATGATAACAACTGAAATCTAATCTGGATAACTTTAGAGAAAATGAGAGGAATAAAACAAAGAAAAAATGGGGAAAATGCTTTTATAGGGATGAAAATTCTCTACCCCTTTTCGGTGCTCCTACATATGCCCCCACACTTAAAATTAACTTTAGGGTTTAAGGTTTAAGGTTTTAGGTTATGGGTTGTGGTTAGGGTTTAGGGAATTTAGGATAGGGTGTATTTTTTAGGGTTTAGGGTATAGGGTATAGGGTGTAGGGTTTAGGATTTAGAATTTAGGGTTAGAGCTTAGAATTTAATTTTGTAGTGTTCTTTAATGTTGGGGGCATATGTAGGGGTACCGAAAAAGGGCAGACGAATTTTATCTCTTTTATAGGATCCAAAACTGACAAACTAGATAATAAAAATATTTGTCAGCCGTATATTCTATTTTTTTTCTAAAAAAATGACAACTCAAACGCTTGTTGTATAATTGTTGAATGTTTCGAGGTCTTATTTTACTGAATCTATGTGGTGTTTTTCATGGTCTTTGGCTTTTGCTATGTATTGAGAAATTAGAGAACGAGGGATTTTGACTTTTTAATATGAAAAGGGGGATGGTCAAAACGCAGAGTAAAAGGGAAAACTATAATATTTCTTTTTATTATTCAATAAAGCCCAATTTACATTATATAATAATAAAGAAAAAAATCTTTAATTAATAACTAATCTTAGCTGTAAAAAACTAATCCTAACATCATATAACTAATCCTAACAGCCCCCTTCAAGTTGGAGCATACAGATTCTGAATGCCCAACTTGATTACAGAATCCCTAAATAAAGATGGCTGAAGAGCCTTTGTAAAACAATCAGCAAGTTGATTATGTGTAGAGACTGATAACAATAGAATTAGGCTTTGCTGTATCTTCTCTTGAACCAGGTGGCAATCTATCTCAATGTGTTTGGTTCGTTCATGGTAAACTGGGTTCTCTGCAATTTTCACAGCAGACAAATTGTCACAATAAAGATTGGTTGAATGTAAAGGGATTTGCAAATCAGATAAAAGATAAGAAACCCATTGTATTTCACAAGTTACATAGGCTAATGCCCTGTACTCAGCCTCACTAGAAGACCTGAAAACAGTTTGTTGCTTATTCGATTTTCTAGAAATTAAAGAGGACCCTAAAAAAACACAAAATTCAGTAGTTGATTTCCTGGAATCAGGGCATGAAGCCCAATCTGAATCTGAAAAAGCGTTGAGTTTGAGATTACTATCATCAGAAAAAAAAACAATCCTTGCCCTGGTGTACCTTTTAAGTACCTTAGGACTCTATGAGCAGCTGTCATATGAATATCAGTAGGCATAGAAAAAAATTGTGATAACTGCTGAACAACATAAGTAATGTCTGGCCTAGTGTTTGTAAGATAAACAAGTTTACCAATAAGTCTTCTATAAGAGGTAATGTCAGATAGAGGAGTTCCATCAGTTTTAGATAACTTGCAATTTAAAGGTGTGGATACAAGTTTGGAGTCTAAAAAACCAGTTTCTTCAAGCAAGTCTAAGGTATATTTCCTTTGACAAAGATTTATGCCTTTTGAAGATCTGGCTACTTCAAAACCAAGAAAGAATTTAAGATCCCCAAATCTTTGATCCTAAATGTTTCATGTAAAAAAGCTTTAATTTCATTTATAGAATTAGAACTAGGACCAGCAAGAACAATGTCATCAACATAAACAGCTAAAGCAAGAAAATCATTACCAGTACCTTTTAAAAACAAAGAACTATCAGAGGCAGCTTGTTTAAAGCCTTGACTAATTAAAGCAGAAGTAAGTCTCTCATTCCATTGCCTACTGGCCTGTTTCAGCCCATAAAGACTTTTATTTAGCTTGCAAACTAAACCAGAATGAGGAGGGGAAAAACCAGGGGTGGTTGCATATAAACTTCTTCACTAAGAAAACCATGTAAGAATGCATTATTAACATCCAATTGTTGTAATTTCTAATTTTTAGCAGCAACAACAGCTATTAAAGTTCTAATAGTTGTTATTTTGGCAACAAGACTAAATGTATTAATGAAATCTAATCCTGGTTGTTGATTATAACCTTTTGCAACCAACCTAGCTTTATACCTTTCTAAGAAATCATCAGACTTAAGTTTAGTCTTGTAAACCCATTTGCAGCCTATTGCTTGTTTTCCTGGTGGTAAAGGTACTAAATCCCAAGTTTTATTATTTTCTAAAGCAGTAATCTCCTCAGACATAGCAGTTTTCCAGCACTCATTTTTAATAGCATGCTTATAAGAGCTAGGTTCTTTTAGAATTTCAACAGCATTAATGTAACATTGATATAGAACAGATATGTTAGAGTAAGATATTACCTGATTGATCGAATTAGGAGATGTTCTAGAAGATTTGGATTATGTCAGATCTACTTGAAAATCCTTGAACTTACTTGGAAACTTAACAGTTCTAGTAGGCATCTAATGTTGAACAGAAGTAGTTGGAATAGAAGCAGTAGGAATGACAATATGATGACGAGAGTCTAAAAAGGATATTTGTTCAACTTCTTTAGATGTGTTAGAAACACCATCACTAGAAGCAAAATCATTCTGATTTAATGATGGAGAGCCATTATTATTTTCAATAGGGATAGAAGTATTAGAAAACTTAGTATCCAAAAAATCATCAAAGAAATTATTATCATTAGATGTTGGTAAAATAACTTCATAAGATGACTGAGTATTCTGAAAAGGAAAGTTTGTTTCAGAAAAAACAACATCTCTTGATACAAAAACATTTTTTGTTTCTAAATCATATAATCTAAAGCCCTTAATATTTTTTGGATATCCAAGAAACAAACATTTAATTGCTTTAGGATGTAGTTTAGTTTTAGGTTTAGGTAATACAGCTGCATAAGCAAGACAACCAAAAGTTTTAATATTGTCAAGTTTAGGTTCAGATTGAAATAAGACTTCAAAAGGTGTCTTGTTTAACAAGACAGGGGTAGGAGTTCTATTTATTAAAAAACAGAATGTAAAACACAATCTACCCAGAAATTTAATGGTAAATTAACCTGAATTTTTAAAGATCTAGCCACTACTAAGATATGTTGATGTTTTCTTTCAACAGTACTGTTTTGCTGAGGGGTATAAGTGCAAGAATTTTGATGAATTATACCTTTAGCTTTATAAAAATCAACCATATCAAACTCATGAGCATTATCAGTTCATATACATTTAATTCTAGTTGTAAATTGAGTCTCAACAAACTGATAAAAATCAACAATATGAGTTCTGAGTTCAGTTTTATTTCTCATAGGAAAAAGTCAAACATATCTACTCTTATCTTCAACCACAGTTAAGAAGTATGCATGACCATACAAGCTTTTAACAGGAAATGGACCCCATACATCCATATGAACCAAATCAAACAAACAATCTGGACTAGAATTACTAACATGGAAGGGAAGCCTCTTATGCTTAGCTAGATGACATACATCACAATGTGAACATAAATTATTTGGAATAGCACTATGCAACTTTGAAAAATGTTTCATCCTAGCAGGGGAGGGGTGCCCTAACCTAATATGCCACAAATCTGAAGAAGCTAAAGAACAAACAACAGACTTAGGAACCTGAATAGCAACATCTGAATACAGAACATACAAGCCATGTACACACTCAGCTGTACCAATCATCTTCAAACTTAGAGCATCCTGCAAACAACATCCAGCAGAAGAAAAAGTGAGAGAAATATCTTTGTTCGCAACCAATTGAGAAACAGAAACAATATTGAAATTGAAACCAGGAATATGTAAAACTCCATGTAAAGTTAGAAATCTATTGATATGTACAATACCAACATGTTCAACTTTAACTAAAATGTTATTTGGTAATCGAACATACTTATCAGAGACAGCATGATACTCATAAAATAAATCCAATGAATAGGAAGCATGATCTGTAGCCCCTGAGTCTACAATCCATGAAGTAGAAGAATTTAAAGATACAAGAACCATACCTGTCTCTTCTTGTGAAACAGAAGCAAATGTAGAAGAAAGCATATTAACAGTAGACTCCTTTACATCATTGGAAGTATTCTTGGACTGGAGTAAAGCCAACAGATTCTCATATTGCTGTTTGGTGAAAGAAACTGATCTAGTTTCATCTTTATCACCAGGCTCAGAATGTTGCAACAAATTCTCAGTGTTGGTCCCAACTTGATTAACTCTACTATTCTGAGTTCTAGACCGAAAACCAGGTGGAAAGCCATGCTTTCGATAACACTTATCAACCACATGACCATATAACCCACAATAGGTACATAAAGGTCTCTTATTTCCTAAGACAGGTTTCTTGCTACCAAAATACCTAGTGTCTGGCCTAACAACTAACTGATCCCCAGACTTAAAAGAAACCCTATCAGACATTAAAATGTTGGAATCAGTAAAACTAATAGCAACATTAACAGATTGCTCATGTTGAATAACAATAGAGAAAACCTCATTAATTGAGGGCAAATGCTTAACCATAAGGATTTGGGATTTCTGAACCGAGAAGTTTTCATTTAATCTCCTCAAGAATCTAAGCAAGAAATCCTGGGTTCTATATTTCAGGGAAGAACACTCACAAGCAACTAAAGGTCTCAAATTACAGATTTCAGCCCAGATGGTTTTTAATTGAGTAAAATAGGTATTGACTGGAAGGGTACCTTGTTGTAAGGAGTAGAACTCCTGGAGTAAATCGGAGATTCGGAGTAAATCCCCTTGATTGAATCGATCGAAGAGATCAGACCATAACTCAGAAGCGCTGTCAATCCAAATGACGCTCTGAGCGATTTCTTGATTCAAGGCTCTTTGAATCCAAGAAAGAACCAAGTTGTTACACTTGATCCACGCAGAATACCTCGGATCTTCTTCTCGTGGCTGCTTAATCGAACCGTCGAAAAACCCAAGCTTATTCTTCGAAATAAGCGACATCCTCATCGAACGAGCCCACACATGATAATTGTCGCCGTTCAACAAGGAGGATGTAAGCACCAACGCCGGATTTTCATTCGGATGGATGTAGAAGGCGTCGGAAGGATCATCATTCTTGAAACTTAGACCCTCGCTGGAGGAACTCGAAAAATCATCTGATACCATATTGAGAAATTAGAGAACGAGGGATTTTGACTTTTCAATATGAAAAGGGGAATGGTCAAAACGCAGAGTAAAAGGGAAAACTATAATATTTCTTCTTATTATTCAATAAAGCCCAACTTACATTATATAATAATAAAGAAAAGAAATCTTTAATTAATAACTAATCCTAGCTATAAAAAACTAATCCTAACAGCATATAACTAATCCTAACACTATGCACCAATAGCTTTGATCATTGTCAATGTTTAAAACAACTTTGAATTGATCCACGAATGTATTGTTTTGTTTTAATCTCTCTGTTATTGTGATTTCATATCTTTTGACACGTATTGACAACTATTTGAGTGAGCAATCCTATTTAAGATTATTTCTTAAGGGATCACTTGCTAATCTAGTTAAGCAGTATGTGTTTATGGTTGTCTAAGGTCTTGTTTATGTTGTAATTTGTCAAAATGCATATGTTTGATAAATACATTTCTTAATTAGTTTGTCAGCTTTACTATTACCATTACTATTAGAGAATGGCAAGCCTACAAAATTTAAAACACACCGATATAAATATTTTTATTTTTAAAATATCCTTTTAAATTTTTTTATAAGGTCAATTTCAATATATATTTTTTAATAATTTTAACACTATAAATATTTTTAAAATTGATTTTAATAATTTATAATTATCATTTTATAGGTTTTGATATTTAAAAAAATATTTTTACTCATTTTTCAAAAAGTTAATATTCTTTATTTAATGTCTTATTTTTTAAAAAATATTACATAAAACCAATTAAGTAATAAATTTTTTAAAAAAATCAATTTTGCCCTCAGTTTTTTTTTTTAAATCAAATGTTGCCCCTCCGCTACATCAACATTCACTTGTGGGCTGCCATGTCAACATCGTTAATGACACCATTTAAATATGAACTTAGGGGTAAAAATACTCCTTAAGCCAAAGGGCTGAATTGATACAATTTGCAAGTTTGAGGGCCAAATTGAGTGTGTGTTTCGCGAAGAGGCTAAATTAATTATTTAATATGAAGTTAGGGGTAAAAATACTCCTTAAGCCAATACAAATATATTAAATATTAAAAAACTATCTAATGTGTAACACCATTTAAATATTAACTAAAAATATTTAATAAATTTATACTACAAATAATTAGTCACCTAATTAAAAACGCAACAAAGTAAGAATGATATTTTCACCATTGGAGAATATGGTTTAAAGGGAAATGAATTGTGTTATACCTACTACATTCCCACCATTGGGGGAATGCCTGTGTTGGAAAAAGATTATTACCCATTAAGAGAATCCTCGCAAACTAACATGAGAATGCAATTCCAGAAAAATTTATTACCCCTAGTACTTCGCGAACCAAATGCACCATAAATGTTATAATAATACATAAAAAGTAATAGTTCAAGTATTGTATTAGATGCCATTGTCATTTGCACCTTTTAACCTAATTTTTTTCTCAACATCATTCCTAGCACCGCTACCTCATTTTTTCTTTTGTTTTCTTACTCGGTGATCGGCAATCGGTCTTAGTATTGGTTGTCGACTCCCAGATCTATTATTATTATTATTATTTTTTCATATTTTTAATAAGAATATTACTTTTGTGACACGTTTTTCTACTACTTTTGTGACACGTTTTTTTCTTTGTTTTTTAGTTTCGTTTCATTTGTCGTTTTGGTATGGTTTCAACATACCTTAATGGTCGTTTGGTACTCGCACAGATATCTTCACTACGCTACTTTCTGATTATGATTCTGCTGGTGAGCATAGAAAGAAAGATCCCCACTTTGTTGATGGTTGTTTGTCGGTGTAATCAGTCCTGGGTAGCGGAGCAATCTGCATGATAGTTTGGCTTGCTCACCACTCTTTTTTCACTGAGTTTTGACGGTATGCTAATCTCAATGAAAGTATTTACTTTTCTTTGCACTTTTGAGTTTTTGTATGAGATTTTGGTGGACTAGTCCTCATTATTCTTCCTTCTAAATGTGTTTACTTGTAATATCTTTTATGATTTTTTTTAATAAAAATTAGCTGTCATTGTAAAAAAATCGTATCAAATATTTCATCAGAATATAAATATCACATTAATACATTTTAAAATACAACTATAACATTTAGTAAAATACGAGTAACATTTTGTCATACATATACCGCAATTGACATTTTTTTAGGGTCAACTTCATCGGAGTTTCTTTTTTTGTTTGGGTTGTGTTTTATTTTGGTCACTCATTTTGAAAAAAAGGTTATTCTTGCCCTTTATGTTTTCGCTCTATTTTATTTTAGTTATTGTGCTATTAACACCCGTTAGTTTGATGGCGTGGCATGTTAGTCAAAAGGGTTAATTTCTAATTTGACCCCCCTGAACTTTAAACAAAATATTAATTTGACACCTAAACTCTTTCGACCTTACTTTTAACCAACAATGTTACTGCTCCGGCCACCTTCTTTAATAGTCGATAGCTCTAAAATGTCTCATTCTACTTTCCACCCCTTTCCTCCTCCTTTGCCTTTGTCATTTACAACTCTGAGTTCTTTGCACTTCTTGCACCCATCGACTTTGGCCACTGTTAAGGTTCCCTGGATTTATCTTTGGGACTCCATAATTTTCCAAGACAACTGAAACAATATGTGGTTGATAATTGAAAATCTCTTTAATGCAAAATGGTACGAAACAACATTCCCAAAACTAAGGTAACTTCAATTAAATTAAAGGTTCTTAAGAAGTACAAATGCACGCATGAAGAAATCAACTGCACTAAAAATGACCAAACTATTCTGGTGAATAGTTTGAGGGATAAAAGATGAATGAAATTAATTGTTATGAATATTTATCTATGTGGATGTCTATCATGATTAGAACTTTATCAAAGGAGTTTGATTTATTTATTATTAGGAATATTATCTCTATGAATTAGAGTTTAATGTATTATGTACTTCTTATGCCTATAAATAGACGATTCATTGAAGGCATTGTACACAAGTCTATATTTGAGAATAATACAAATCTCCCTCTTTCTCTCATCTCTTTGTTCTTCCATTCTTATTCTTTGTTCTTATTATTGTTCTTTGTTATTTTATTCACAACACGTTATCAGCACGAGTTTGCTCGAAAGATTTTGGCACTCTTTGTTTGAATCCCAAAGTAGTTACAGAAACAAATTTGATTCTAAGTTGAACCAAAGATAAGTTTTTTCCCCACATTTTTGTTATTGATTGCTTTTATCTTGATATTTTAACTTGGCCTTTATTTTGAAAAAGTATGGTAACATATTTTGAAGGCTTGAGTGAACCATGGAATCTCGCCCAATTACCCTGGTTCTTGTTGGTGATTCTCGAAAAGATTTCAATTTGATATTGGAGATCACATGTACCATATATTCAATATATTCAATTTAGCTTGAAAAGTCTGGTATGTTTTACTTATTTACATATAGATATAGTGATTGACTAATCACTCACAAATTAAGGTTGGTATATTTTAATATATTATTTAATTATTATTTCGATATAATATTATATGATGTTTATTGGACCAAGTTTATATATTTAACCTTCAGCGAAACCTTTAGGGAATGTACTTGGATAGGTGACGATTCAATCTCGAGTATCAATGCACTTGGTTATGGTGTTTTCCACTTCGATGTGAATTTGATCAAACAACGTTCAACCATTTTGATGTCATTGGTGTAGCATTGTTCTTTAACACTGCTTTAAGGTGATGTGCGTACATCCACATAAGAGGTTTATAAGTTGATTAATGTATTTTGGTATGGCTTGAATCAAGATAAAATCAAAAGAGCTACGTTTCTTCAATATGTTTATATTGAGATCAATTTTTATTTACGTTATTCTATTGGTGAAAGCTAATATTTTTAACCTTGTTTTGAGTTTTACATGTATTTAAATGACTTGGAAAGAGACGTGATATAAAGGGATTATGAGAAGCTGTCTCGTTCATTTGCTATGTCTCCATCGTTCTCGAAAGGAAAATCATTATCAGTAAAATCTATTTTCCCCTTAAACTATGATTTTAAAGTGCGATAAATCATGGTGAATTTCAATCTATAAAAAGATTGTTATAAAGTCTATATTTGCTCGAAAGCAATATTTCTTCTTCGTCGAAAAACTCGACCATAGACTTCTCTCAATTTCAAGTTACGGAAATTCGTCTTGATCCAAAAGTTTTATGGGAGGCATTCTCTGAAGTGAATGCAAAGCATGATGTTTTATTCCATGTGATTATCAATGATGGGGCATTCCTTGAAGTGAATGCAAGCATGATGTTTATTCCATGCGATTATTGGAACTGTTTCATTCCCTAAAGTGAATGCAAACATGGTAAATCATTATTCAATTAGAGACATAATTTCGATATAATCCAAGTATATTGGTTGGACATACCGTTCTGCGAGGCTACTGGTCTCAAAGGAGGTTTTAAAGGACCTTGTGGACATGTTTAACAATGCTGCGTACGATGATTAAATCTTTGTTCTCTGTGATAAGGATATGTGAAAAAGGTTTTAAAGGCCCACTGGCTCTACTCCATTCCCTGAAGTGAATGTGAGATTATATTATGGAAGGAATAAAAACCACATTAGAAGTTGTGGTCGTGGTCGAGGCTATGAATATAGACATGAAAAATATGGTCATTTTAAGAATACTCCTACCCACCGGTTGTGAGGTTATAAGGATGGCAAGAGTGATAAAGATCATTCTATTGAAGTAAAACTCTTCTTATTACCAATGCGATGTTATAAACCATTGGTCTCGTACGTGTTGTACGTTGAAAAATCAAGAATCATTGAATGATAAAGGAAAGAAAATAAAAGCAAATTTTGTTTGCGAAACATGACGAAGATGATATTGGTCCAACTTTATTTGGACATTGTTGGTCCAACTCTTTTGAACGTTGTTGATTTTCTTATAACCCTCGAAAGGAATAAATCATCTTCTAATTATTCTCATAAATTCGAAGAGAATTATTTATTTATTTTAATTTACGTTTATTTATTTTACACACATTAATTATTTACGTTTTATATTTATATTTATATATTATGATATTTATTTATTTATTTTAACATGATTACATGTCAAATACAATCTATGGTGACGATTTATGCTCAACATAAGCATAAGATATATTTTTCCCATTTAAATGCAAGGGAATAATGTGAGTACTATATCTCAAAGTACTGAAAATATTGATGCTCTAGAAGAGCAATAAATTCTTGAGAGAAAGCACATTATGAAAAGTGTAGAATTGCGAATATTGCAATAATTACCGCTAATGGTAATAATATCGTCACCACTATAAGTGAAAATTTCAAGAGAGCAATATGAGTTCGCAAAATATCCCTTTGGGAATTATAGATAACATATGTTATCAATTGGCATTTGAAATAAGCCAATAAGGATGTAAGTTCTGGTAGCCAAAAAGTCAGTTGAAAGCTCTAGAAGAGCTATATATTGCTACCAAAAGATAATTTCAATTGAAAGCTCCGAAAGAGCTAAATATATTCCTATTTAAAGGAACAATTTTGATGGTTGTACTAGACATGTACAAGTGAGATTGAATTACATGTTATGGTAAACAAGAAGTTTACAAATTCAGAGATATATACACATATATATAGTTGGCATGGTCGATTAGACCATCCTGATCAATAATGGTGCAGAAATTATTGAGATTTACATGCACATGTATTAAAAGAACCTGTAGTTCTTGTGGTGCTTATTCTCAAAGAAATGGATTAAATTCCACTTATTAAAGAACGTGAAGTTCTTGTGTTGCTTAAAGGAATTGATTAAATTCCACTTACTAAAAGAACCTGAAATTCTTGTGTTGTTTGTTCTCAAAGGATATAGATGATCCCACTTACCAAAAGAATTAGAACTTAAAGTTCTTGTACTGAAGTTGAGATTGTATGTCTTGCATATCTGAACGAAATATGGACCCATATATCCACAAATGTGGAAAGTTTTACATGATTTTAGTAGATGCATCTACAATGTTTTATCGACTTACAACCAGAAGTTTGTGAGATTGATTCTAAAAAGATTCAGATTATGCAGTTAGACTATTCGTCTTGAAAAGCTAGTGGGTTTATATTTTAGGCTATATCGGTTGTTACAAAGCCTATTGATTATGAAAAATACGGTTTAGCAAATTTTTAATTGGATGCCTCCTATTTAATAGCTAAACTGTGAGAACAAAACATTTCTTATTTATATGGTATTTCCATAGAGCAACACTTATACGCATCAAGCCAACGAGTTATAATAAACTCCCCATTATGATTTGACTTTTGGTCAGAAGTCATATTTCCCATTTTTTGAATCTTTGAATGTGCGATATATAGTTGAATTGCTCCACCATAATGCACAAAATGGGCAAGTAAAAAGGGTTGAGAATATATATTGAGTACGAGTCTCCTTTTATGTTTAAATTCTTAAACATTAATTGGAGAATCATTTATGACATGATTTTTCTCAATATCAGGGGGAGATAATAATCAACTGGATAGAGGAAAATGAATTATCATTATCTAGATCCTCGTATATGAACTAGAAGTTCATAAGATAATTCATGTTATTACATGTCAACTGCCAGACATATTTACTAACCTAATGAGAGTAATTAAGTCTCATATACCAGCTGAAATGCTCTAAGTTTAAATTACATGTCAGAGCAAGTGGATGTAAATCATGCTTGAAGCATGATAGTTGAAATGGTTCCAATGATCAAAATTCTCGTAAATGAAAAGTATTATGAGATGGTCATATATTGGAGGCGGGTGCTCCTAAAGAGACCCAAGACGTAACTAATAATAAAACTCTTGAAGAGTTTCAGGTACCTAAAATAAATATTGAAATCTTGAAGAGATCTCGATGAGTTATGTCACTACGAGAATGGAACCAGAAAATTGGAAAGTTGTCGACAACGATTTTACAAACACTTTTACATAAAACACTTCTATAGAAGTAAAGAAAGAAATCGAGGATCTTGTATAGAAATCTATCAAGAAGTATACATATTGAATTGGCCAATATAGAAAGACGCTTTGAACTTCTAAAAGAGAAGTATTTGGATTAACAGTCTAAACACCTAAAGGTGTAATGCAGGTGAGGCAGAAATAAGTAGTCGTAAATACGACTTGAACTATGATTTATGAAAAGTTTTAATTACTTCATGGTGGATGCAATTACTTTGGTAGTTATGAAAAAAAATTTACACGCGTCTAATTATTTGTGGATTCATATTTATCCTTGAAGGATTTAAAATGCTAGAAGCATTTGGAAATTTCCGAGGAAATTTATTTAGACATGTCTCATGAATATTTTGGTGCATTTGATATAATCGCCTTAGTGAATACTAATTGAGAAAATACTATAAGAATGATCAGATTTCCTTATGTATTTTATAAAGGAGTTTGGATCAAGATCCATTATGATAATTTTAGAAATCCTAAAGAGCTTCAAATTGGAAACTCATGAAGTACTTTCAATACAAGTACTTGAATCTTGACATCAAGTTTATCTCGATCTGAAGATCGAGCATTTTTATATATTCCTTTTGCCTATGAATAGACATAAGCTGAAAGAATCTTAAAAAAGATTCAATATGAATAGAGCATAACTATTGAGTATCTCAGTAGTTGTAAGATTGTTGGGTGTGAATAATGATAATTATATCTTTTCTTGGTCTTGAAGCACTATATATTAGTTGGTCAAGAAATATCTATGAATATACAAAGATCATTACATTTAGATCTTCAAACATTCGTTGATGCCTCCTCAAATGTCGTAGAAATAATTATTATGCACGAGGCAAGCTAAAAAATATGTTTGGCTAAGACCATTGACCCAGCATATCCAAAAGATATGTGGATTTACTTTTACAAGATATGATAAAAGCTATCTTGTGTGAAGATAATGCAAGATGTATATCTCAGTTTGAAAGTGAATACATCATGGAACATAATACTCCAAAGTTTCATCCCTCACGATCTTTAGAAAAATAACATTCAAGATTAAATTATGAAGACTCAAAGATCTTCTGTGATGTTTTCATGAGGGGGAGTAAATACGCGTTGCACTCTTTTTCCCTTAACCGAGGTTCTGTCCCAATGGGTTTTCCTGGTAAGGTTTTTAATGAGGCAACATGTTATCCGTATCAAAGATGTGTGTACTCTTTTTCCTTCACTAAAGAATTTTTTCCCACTGAGTTTTTATCTTAGTAAGGTTTTAACGAGGCACATTATCTTCATAGACATCCAAGGGGGAGTGTTATGAATATTTATCTATGTGGATGTCTATCATGATTAGAACTTTATCAAAGGAGTTTGATTTATTTATTATTAGGAATATTATCTCTATGAATTAGAGTTTAATGTATTATGTACTTCTTATGCCTATAAATAGATGATTCATTGAAGACATTGTACACAAGTCTATATTTGAGAATAATACAAATCTCCATCTTTCTCTCATCTCTTTGTTCTTCCATTTTTATTCTTTGTTCTTATTATTGTTTTTTTGTTATTTTATTCACAACAGAAATGACTTTATTTGTATTTAAAAGACTCAATAATTAACTCATATTTTTATCTACCTGCTTTGGTCAGTAAAGAAAGTAATCAATCACATCAATGGAGAATTTATAAATGAAATCTATCAATATAACTGAAAACATAGGCACTGAAGAAAACAAACAACTCAAAAGCAAAACAATAAACTTGCAAGTGTGTTTTAATAAGCCCGCATCAACTTACATTATCAAATTCCAGTGGAATGTGAGAGTGTTCAGCCATTAAAACAAATCTACACCAGAAGATAGAAAATTGAGCATACGTTAGAGTAATTATATATACAATTTGGACAGTGAGAAAAATGTGAACAGTAAGAAAGAAAACAATAATTGTGGAAGGCAAAATTATTGCCGTGGGTGGAAAGAAGTAGAAGGGGATAGGTTGAAAGAGTTTAGGGGTCAAATTAATATTTTGTTTAAAGTTTAGGGGTCAAATTAAAAATTAATCCTTTTGACTGATGTATTATGTCATGCAACTAACGGATGTTAACGACACAATAACCAAAACAAAACAGATCGAAAACTGGCAAAACTAACTTTTTTTTTTCAAAATAGGTGTCCAAAATAAAACACAGTTCAAACAAAAGGACCTCCAATGAAGTTTACTTTTATTTTTATCAAAAACCACAATTGGCATTTCTGATAAAATGTAGATACAAATATGGCATTATCCTCTATTACTATCATTTAAGTCTGTCTGAATTAGAATCTGTCTTGACATACTTTTGGGAGTTTCATAGCCGCAACTAAAGAAACTTCACCGGAGTATGAATTGAAGAGCTTGTCTGGAGTTTTTATACCTTTAGAAACACCCAAGCTTGTTGTGGGTAATTCAGGAGAACCGAATCATAATCAAGATGCTACAAGAGACTCTAGGTCCTGTAAGAAAGATATAGAATTTTCAAATAAAACTAACTTATAAAATGGACTCAAATAATTTAAAATTTTTAATAATGAGATAAATATGAATATATATAGCTTATATGGCTGTAAAAAGTTATTTAAATTGAAATCAATTAGTACCATAACATTATAAACATTTACAATTGAATTTGACAAAAAACTAAAACAACTTAACTCGAAAAGATTTCAAATCAAGTTTAAGTTATAAAGTATGACTCATTAACTTAAATTGAATAGAACAAAAAATTTATCTAACATAACTCGTACATAGTTTTGAAATTATAAAATTTCATACTTCAATAATTTTAAAATTTCTTTTATTGTCAACAATCTCTAGAACAAGTGGTTAAAATTCTCAGTTGACATCCTCCCCTTTCCCCTCGGTTGTGGGTTTGAAACCCGTTAGAAACAAATTCTCCCTCCACTCCCGTTAAGTAGAAATTGTCCAAAAAAATCTTTTATTATTTTTTGGAAACAAAGATGATTTTACTTAACTATTAATCGCATCCGACAAAACATTTGACAAAATATAATCCGGATGAACAATGTCGAGCACTACAGGGGAATTCCCTCATAAAGCCCAATGAGCCAAGGTATGTGCCTCTACATTAATCATACTGTTAACTTAATGAATTCTCAAATTATCAAAGGTACGTAAATTTTTCTAGCTTTATGTAGATGTACTCCCAAAGTCAAGATGTCGAGACTCGGGTTAGCAAGTCTGTTCACCATACTAAATGTGTCACCTTCGTTTGTGGCATCTACCTAGTCGTTCGAGACGGTCAATTTAATCCCCTCGTGAAAAGCGGCAACCTCCGTTATTTTCGTTGGATGGGTGCCATCCATCTTCATCGTAAAACCTGCCAATATAAAGACATCACTATCATGGGCTACTCTCCCTATGGCAACCAATCTTGTGGAGGCAATAAAAGCCTCATCCGCGTTAATTTTAACAGTCCCTATACAAGGTTTGCACCATCGAATGGTTGATATGGTGGCGTAATCCGCGATACTCGAGCTTGAGCCAAAACAAAATTAGATTGTAATAGGGATGCATTAGTGTAGAACCCGTATTTTGTCCGAGTATACATATATGTACTATATCAATATAAATAAAACCAAAAATATAAATAAATAATAAACCCTTAAAATAAATAGTCCAAAGTCCTTAATAATGTCCAAATTACATAAAAAAACTTGAAAGCCCATTTACAAAGCCCAAATCCATTTTGTTATTGAATTTTCCCGCCCAAATCCACTAAACAAACACAAATTCGGTCGAATTAATAGGGTTCCCGCTCAAATGTGGTCCACATGGCTTTCTGCTATTGGTCCGTAAAGAGATCACGCGAATTGACTCTCAACTGGAGCCAGCTGGATTCGCCAACGTCAGCACGACATCATACCCCACTACCTGATATAAATAGAGAGAGAGAGAGAAAGTCATTAATAACGATGATTGCACAATAATTAAGCGAATTAGTTGGAGGGAGATAGAGAAGCTCAAAGATCACTCACCTTACCGTCTGGAAGCCGAGAAGTTCGCCGGAGCTCGACCACAACCACGAATAGGTAGCATTTCATTTCCTCTTTTGTTTTCCTGCAATGAAACACCAAAAAAATTAGGATTAGGCCTCAAAATAAAGAAAAAAAGTGATTCAAAATAAAAATAAAATTTGGTTCTAAACTCAAAAATTGAAATCAGAAGGGTCTCGGTCACTTAGCTTTTTGGTGCGTCGTCGGAGTCTGAGAGTTGAGTGATAGAACTGACCGGAGTTGAAAATGATAGAGAGAGGAAGGGATTTTTGGTCTCTATTAGATAGTTTTAGGTAGGGAAGATGGGCGTTTATGTTGAAACAAGCTCTAGATCTAGGATTAGGATGGGAATCGCATCGACGGAGGAGCACGATGGCCGGAGGTTACAGATGGCGGCCGGGGAGTTTGGAGTGAACGGAGAAGATGATTGAAAGGTGTAGGTTGGCCGAATATGGTGACCGGAGAAGTTTCGATCACTGAAGAGAAGTTGGAGGTGGTCGGAAAGTTCAATTCGCCGAAGAAGGTAACCGTCGTTGACTCCAGCGACTGAAGAACTGAATAGGTTAGGATTTTGATGGTGGTTATAGATCAAAGTGAAGAAGGTGCAAGTTTTGGTTTGTGTTCATAAGGTATTAGGGTTTTTGATCGAAAAAAACATGGAAAAGAAGAAGGATTAGTGTTTTAGGGGATCAAATGGTTAAAATATGAAGAACAATTGATGAATGAGTGAGTTTTTTTTAGTTTGATCTGAAAAAACAGAATTTTGGGATGTTTGTTACAGATCAAACGGAGAAAAAAGGAAGAACGAGTGAAGAACAGAGGAGAATTTGAGGGTTTAGATTGATTTTGAATGAGTTTTGAGTGGAGTTTAGTGTTCAAGTTAAGAGAATTTGAGATGAGAGAGAAAATGAAGAGAGAGAGAGAAAGGGTGGAAATGGTTGAGTCAGTTCGAGTTAGGGCCATTTATAGCTGGGTCAACACGACACCGTTTTGGTGCCAGGTTGGATTAAACCCGTGCGAGTTGATATGGGTTCGGGTATGGGTCTGTCTTTGACCCGCGATAATAGGTCGGGTTAAATTCATAATCGATTTGGGTTGGGTTTGGGCCAATTTTCTTTGTTTTTTTGGGTTAGGGTTCGGAGTCTTAACAGAATTGCATTTAGGCTTTTTAACTTGTTTCCTTTTACATTTTTGTCACCTAAAGTTTGTAATTCGGTCAATATATTCAAGATTTAATGCAATTTGATCCTTTATCCGTCTTATTAATATTTGCACTAATGAATTCAATTAATTGTTTAATTATTTGAATCGTTTGCATGTTTTAATGCCATGTAGTATATTTAGAGAATTCAATCACCTTAGAATTAATTAGGAGCCGTAGCATAGATGACTTAATTTCATAATTGAATAGAAATAGACCATTGTAGCAAATAGATGAATATTTGAAATGAAATTTGAATGTTCAAATTGATTAGTGTCACATTGAAGAATGACGTTAATCAATGAATGTTCGAATGAAGATTTCAATATTTCATTTCAATCTAGAAAATGGAAATATCACAAATTTAGAATAAATAAAATCAAAATAGGATAATTGATTAGATTCACCCTAATTAGGGAATATTATTACTTTTGGATAAACTAAAGGTAGTGTCCAATATCATTTTGGGTGTTACCATTTATGTCCAAATATTAATAATATTCTTAGATTTCTAAATTAAATGAATTAATGGTGCCTAATTAGGGTTTACTTAAAAGTGGCAAGACAATAATTTGACATGCATTAAACCTTTTGTGTTGAGATACATTTTGAATATAAATTGAAGTGTCCTAATGTAACTGGACGTTTCATAATTATATTCGTCCAAAATGTATTTTCTTACAAAAGGATACCTCCATTCAGAATAAAATTCATTTTACAGTGCAAAGAATTAATTAAATTCAGATTAACGTTCGAAATGTCAAAATGCCACGTGGAATTAATAAGGTACCGATAACGGGCGTTTGTAGGGGGTGCTAACCCTTCCCTACACGTAACCGACTCCTGAACCCGAACTTTTCAAAAAGAATCTCTGGTACGCTTTTTATGGTGTCCGGTTTACCAAAGTGACCGATGGCGACTCTAAAAATGTTTTTTTAAACAAATAAAGGAAATTTGACTATTTAAATGGGAAATTCACTAATGTCAAGATCAAATTAAAATGAGAAACCTTGATTTCCAAAACCCTAATCGTTAGACTGTTTTTTCTAAAGAATCAGGTCTTTCAAAACCGGACGCGACAGCTTGGCGACTCCGCTAGGGAGAAAATTGAGAGTTAGACCTATTAATTAATTCTACATAGCATTTTGGCATTACGAACATTAACCTGAATTTAATTTTTTCTAAAGAATTGTTCGATGGATTTTCCGGAAGAATGGGGGTAGTTTTTGTGTATGCTATATCTGTCATTCATGCATAAACCCTCGACCCGGGTTTTTCACTCTTAAGTGGGAGTAAGACAATATTCGACGTGATGCTCTCTAGCTCTGAGCTCGGATTTTTGTCTTCTTTCGGTATACTAACCTTATGTGTCATGGGGCCCACGCCTCCATTATAAGAGACCTATACTATCGAATCGATGTCTTACTGTCGCATTAGACGGTAACGATAGATCGAGAACCAAGATTCTAGAACAAAGCCCACATTCTGTTTTAGAAGCCCACCTCGCTAGAGCCAGACAGGGACCTAGGACAGGTGCTACCGCTCTTAAACACATTTATCTAGTTATTTTCTTTGTTGAATATGATGTGCTTTTTTATATCGAAAATGTGTTTATTTGTTTTCCATATTAATTCACAATACTGACACTATTTTTTTGTTCTTTTTGTTTTATCTTCTTTTTATATGTCCAACATCATTTTGCATACTCAGAGGTATCGATTTAAGGGTTAGTCAAATTAGGTAGTGTTCTTAGTGGCCAATGAGTTCGATAGACAAGAAGAAGACAATATGACGACGTGGACCCGGTCAGAGAAGACTCAGTTCAAGAAAGGGACAACATTCAACGGAGTCATATGTCAAAATGTGTCAGAATGTAAGCAGTTACAAGAAGAGACTAAAAGGGCAACGAAAGAGGAGATTCAAGAATTAGTGGATTTGAATGACTGGATCGAACATGAATTAAAGGGAGAACAATGTTTGAGTCCAAAATTGTTATCACAAGTTCCAAAGCTAGAGAAAGTTATTAAAAGGATACAATTAC
The DNA here is from genome assembly GCA_958450335.1 of Hibiscus tridactylites. Taxonomy (NCBI): domain Eukaryota; kingdom Viridiplantae; phylum Streptophyta; class Magnoliopsida; order Malvales; family Malvaceae; genus Hibiscus; species Hibiscus tridactylites. The sequence continues at coordinate 23,290,016 of OY288276.1, read as the reverse complement.
GAGAAAAGGTCGATCTTTAGTTAGAAGATAAAGAGCTGAAAAAGAAGACGACGTAATTGAAAAGTTTCATACAATATTCGAAAGAAGTTTTAAAAGGGGCATTATAAACAAAGAATAAGGCACTGAAAGCCGAGCTTGAAGTGACTATCTAGATTATCCACTGAAGCCACGAACCTGTAACAACACCTTGACATCAGCACCAACCAAGAATAGACACTAACTCGAAAGCAGAATGAAGTGATTAACCTAGGGACGATGGCAAGCTGATCTCTACAATCAAATTGTGTATTTCTTGTATTCGGCCTTTTGACTAATGAATGTTACTCTTAAGACTATTCCTTGAAATCGATACCTCGTGCATTCATTCATTGCATTGCATAAACATTGCATTTTTTAAGATAACATCATTTTTTTTGTAAAAAAATAATAATAATTGCGTTTTGTTTAAATAATATTGAATTATTTTTCAGATAATAGTGTTAAACTTGAAAACCAATATTCTGAGAAACATGGGCAATATGCTGGTTAAGGTGAAGCAATCTTAAAAAGTTGTGAGGGCCACTTGGGAAGCATTGAGCAAAAGATTGATCATTCCGAGGATGATATAGTAACACAAACTACAACATCACTTGGAACCAGGGAAGCTAAGAAAGAAAAAGTTTTAAATGGAAATACCAACAATGATGATCAGAATGAAAACTTATCTCACACAAAGGTTCAACCCGAAGGGAGTTCAGTCCATTGTGGTCAGAGTATCAACCAATGATTCAGAGAAATTGGAAACAAACTTTGGAGATGATGTTCCTAGCTTCGATGTGTTGACAGAAATTGACAGAGCTAAACTGGATGTTATCAATCACACGAATATAGGAAGTCCGAATAAAAGTCAGAATTTTGATGTTTGCTCAAGGCCTATATTGCCCAAAGGTTGTGAAACTGTTAATGAACAAGATGATTCCACTAGAGCTACAGAACCGCATGAGTCTCCGAAGTGTTTCTCTAGAAAGATGAAAGTCAAGGATTCAATTGATGCCAAAAATCTTTTCACAATGGAATTGCCTACATCAAAGAAAAGAGGGGCAACGAGCACATAAACAGAAGATAAGGAGGTGGAACGGTTTAGCAAGAAAATGGATATGATTATTTCTATCCCAATGCCATATTCAGATCTGTTGCCATACCTTGTGCCGAATCATTTACTAATGATAGTTCCACCGAAGTTTTATATGTTTTTCTATGGCATATAAAATGCTTGTGCTTATTATTATGGAGATTTCAGTCACTCTGTGGAAGATTGTGTGTTTTTGAAACACATAGTCAGTGGCTTCATCAGGAATGGACATTTATGTTTTGAGAATGGAGAACCCAGATTCCATAAAAGACTAGTGCTGGCTAGAAAGACCGAGATAAAAGAAAAGGAGCTGAATTTACAATAGACATTTGTGGGAATCCGCTACAGTTCGAGGTTTACCAGAATAAGAGTAATGTTTGGACATCTACCTCTTTAAAGTCTCATGTAATGAAGAATATCCCAAAGTCAGTTGCTCAGGGTGCTCTTATTAGTGGAAAATGAGGGACTAAATTGGACCTTATTCATATCTCTTATCGTGAGCTGTACTAAAAGTTGCTCAAAACTTCGCCACGTCATCTGAAATCCTCAAAGCCCCATCATTCAAGTTGTTACATCATCGAGAATTATTATGAATATCATAATGGAGCTCATGATCATGACATTGAGAATTGTTACACTTTACGGCGTCAAATTCAAAACCTTTTGAATCATGGGATTTTAGACGTCGACACTGATAGCCATTCTATAAGAATTTGCAATCCAGGAGGAAATCACCCGATTGGTGCTAACGTAACTATATTGGCCGAAAATCAAATGCTGAAAGATGTCAAGAAAAGAAAGAGGAGCAAGCGCTAAGCAAAACTAATTGAAAATCAACAACCGACAATGAAGAAACCTCGAACAGACATGCCCATCAAAAGTTTCAACATTTCCAGCCAACTTGTTGAAAAGCAAAGTTCATCTATACACAAGCCATAGTAGGTTGTTAATTTCCACATGCAGATGATTGGACATTACATAGAAAAGGGCAAGCAAATGATTGAAGAAACAAGGAAACTCATAAGCAGAATGATCATACTCCAAGGTTCGATGTGTACATCAGAACATAATTAGAAATGGCATGTCCTTGTGCTGGCAAAGTGAAATGAAGAACTGTTGATGTCGAAATCCACTCGAATTTTCATTAAATAAAGTCTCACAGTTAGACTACATGAGATCTGCTTGTAATTCTAGGACCGTTACAGAATAATACCCTTAACCATCCCAATTGATTTTGCCCGTGAGCATTGAGGGTCCTTTGTAAGGGAGGTTAATCGGTTTATTTAAATTAGATGTTTGTTTCTTACATGATTTTCTCAAATGGAAAACATGCATCCTAAAATATTCATTCTCTTCAAGTATATGTACATATTCCTAATTTCTTTGCAGGGCCCCTACTACTCATCATATGAAATGAATCAGACCCTGATTCCAAAATAGAGCAATCCATATGATTGACAGAGGTAAGTGAATGTGAAGATGAAGAGGAAGATGATGTCCTTAGGAAATTATCAATACTGATCAGAAAAGAAGAAAATAGTTTCTGCTTCGCAAGCGAGAAATTGAGATTCTGAATCTAGGGACTTGAGACGAAAAGTGAGTAACAAAGATTTGTTCAACTTCCTCATCGAAAGCCAAGTGTGATTTGAATGGCTGCGAGAATTCAAAGACATCTTCGCGTGGTTATACCAGGGGTTGGATCCAGACAATGTTATGCATAAGTTACTCGTAAGACCTGTATGCAAAACTGTTCAGCAAAAGCTTGGAAGAATGAGTTCATAAATGTTGCAACGGCAATTTGATGATGACTTCCTCAAGATGACTGAGACATTATAGTGGGCCAGAAAGGCAATCTTCTTTTGATCCGAACGAGGCAGAGAAAACAACATATACAATCATATGAGATTCATTTCACTACAAGCTAATGTCACTGGGCAATATATCAGAGGGCCATGGTAACCGAAATAAAGACGAGTGCAAAATTCAAGAATAATTCTCCGAGGATTGCAGAGGTATAATTTGAAGTCCAATTCATCAAAACATACTTTTGGAAGTTACATTTGGGAAACTAATGGGTTAGCAAAAGTGGAACTGAAATTTATCCTGACAAGATGAAAGTTGTTCAAAATTATCTCTCCGGGCCAAAAAAAAAGAACAAGCAAAGAAAGAAAAAAAAGGAACAAGTAAAAAGAAGAAATGAAGAAAGCAAAAAAGAAAATAAAAAGTGAAAAAAAGAAAATGAAAAAAGAAGAAGTGGCCCGAAGAGATTGAATTATTCATCATAACAAATAGACAAAATGTGATTCAATGTTCAAGTTGCTGACATAGACTGATCCAAGAGTATGAGATAAATAATACCAAGAAGCCCTAGAAAGATCAAGAAGCATTTTTCAAAAGTGCACATTGTTGACAACACCAATTCTAGTTTGGTCATTGACTCTTTGACAACTTATAATACTCAATGGGGTGCATAAGGCCAACATGATGAGACATGAAGGAATGAGCCATTTATTATCCGAGCAAAGAATTATCAGTTGGAAAATGTGGTATCCACTAATTTAAAAGCCGTGTTGCTTCGGTAGCTTGAGGGCTCAGAAAATATGTTGTACCATTCCACTTGCTCGTACTCAAGAATCGATCCTTTGAAACTTTTGAGGGAGACTCTAGCGTTGATTAGAGAATGGCTCGTTGGCAAATACTATTATCAGAGTTCGATTTCAGGATTCTTGGCGAGTTGTGCTTCAAATGATCAAGACTCCTTGAACTTTAGTCTCCCAAATAAGGATTCGATGTACATAACAGAAGGAAAAAGAAAGTAAACCCCTGGGAAAATTATGCTTAAGAGAGCATGTAGTGCCTTTTGCTGTGTAAGGAAGATTCATTCAAAAACCACCAAAGTCACCGTGTTATCTTGGTCGTGATTGATCACCTTACCAAGTGGATGAAAGCTGCTTCCTATGACGGTATTACAAGAGTAACAACTTGCAAGATGCTGAATAGAGATTATTTGTCGATCTGGTTTCCCAGAGAGAGTTGTCATTAATGGCACCTCTAAATCTGAAAAAACAAGATAATATTAGAAGATTGGTGAACAGTTCAATACAAATCATCATAATTCTATGATTAATTGCTCATAGATAAATGAGGTAATAGATTCGGCAAACGTAAACACCGAAAGACTATCTCAAAGACATGGAAATATTGAAATAAGAAATTACAGTTAACCTTGAGCGTATTTTGATCCACAATGTGCACTTCAACAGGGGCAACATTGTATTCTTCGGTCTATGGATAGAAGCAGCATGACTAATTGGGGTTCAGATTCCTTCGTCGAGTATCGGTAGATGTGAAATTGGATGATGCAGAACAAGTAAAAGCTCAATAAGATCTGTTGAATCTCATTGAAGAGAGGAGACTAATAGTAATTTGACATGGTTAGATGTACGATGCGAGCTCACAACAATGAAAGTTTGTCCAAAAGAATTCCTAGAGGGGGATCTAGTGCTTGAAAAGATCTTGCCAAGTTCATAAAGATTACCGTGGGAAATGGATGCCTAATTGGAAAGAGTTACACATCAAGGAGACCTCTTTCCGGAGGAGTGTTGATTTTAACCAGAGATGAGCCAAGTAACTTGATAAACTCATACCCAGTCAAGAAGTATTACGCTCGAAAAATTTAAAAAAAGATTGAAAAAAGGAAAATAAAGAAAAAAAAACGGAGTGAAAACCCAAAAAAGGGCGCTTTCGCAAAATGAAAATATCTACTATGAAAACCCAAAAAGGGCGCCTTAGATATAAAAAAATAAAAAAAGAGAAAAATAAAAAAATGAGGGGTTCAAGATGAAAATCCGCAAAAGGGCGTCTTGAAACCAAAGGTGGATTTGAGCAGAAAACTTGAAAAGGCAGTTCAAAAGCGTTTGAGGTTAGGCATTTGGCAAGAAACCTTCTCGAAATATGCAATCTTGAGTAAATTCGAGTTTGGAAGGCTCTATTTCAGTTGAAAGAGTCTCGCTCCTTCATATAGTGGGTACATGGGGCATTGCATTGAGTTTATCATGTTTGTCATGACTTATCAAATTATTCCAACTTATTAAAAATAATATTTGAGCCTTTCACTTATCGTTTCAACAAGCATCTTGCATATAAATCGATTAGATACAAGAAAATCAAAGGATTTCGTGGGTATTATTATGATGCACTAATCCTTTAAGTGCATGCAGAATAGGAGGTGGCCTCGGTACTTGATTAATGATGAAAAGTATGACGACGAAAATGACACAACTCAAAGTGTCAGAAATATTTAGATAAAACTGCAAGAAAGTAACATAGCCAGCCCTGAGGCAAAGAGAGAACATGAGCCATCTTTTGGAGAAAAGCTGTAGTAGGGTTGATTCATCAAAGGTTCAAAAGAAAAGATCATTACGTCTGAAGATTGTTACTTCTAAGGCATTGCAAGACAAGAAAGCTTTGCGAATGTTAGAACAGATAAAGATGATGATTGAATTCAAGAGTGGGGCAATACTATAGAGAACATTACAAAAGAAAGTATGTCGAGAGTGAAAAGGGTGTAGATAATGTTGAATCCCACGCCAGCAATTACACAGAAATGAAAGAATGATGAAGCATTAGATTAAGCTATAAAGGCTTGCAAGTTCCTTGACGAGAATTGGAACCCAAAGTTTGCGGTGGTTGTTACGCAAAGAAAAATGGGACATTTTACTAAGTTTTTTTTTCCAGCAAAGATCTCCGGACAATGTACAACCAGGAACTGTTATTGACAACAAAGTCTGCTAGCCAAAGAACAATGATTTTTATCTTTGTGCTCATGCTGGGATGTTTGGAACCCTAGAACCAACATATTATCATAGACTCTTGGGTCAAGTTAGTTCTTTTCGACATATGATTTGTAGGAACTTGTCCATTCTTTGTCATATGTGTATCAAAGGAGTGCCATTGTCGTCTCTGTTGTTGCTCCTATTTGCTATGCTCACCTGGAAATATCTCAGTTGGGATAGTTTATGAAGTTTGGAAAAGTTTTCAGGATATCGTCAAGCCATAGTAGTATTACTGCACCTAGAACCATTGTTGTTTGTTAGCCTCCCAGATTTGAACGAGAATGTTTGTAGCTCCATGTTCTTCTGTTGAGAAAAGAAATTTGAGTTGATGTTGTCAGGCCACTAATAAGATCAGCCTGATGAAAAAGAAAAAGAAAGAAAAAAGGAAAAAAAAGAAAGAAAGAAAAAGAAAAAAGAAAAAAAAGAAAGAAAGAAAAAGAAAAAGAAAAAGAAAGAAAAAAAGGAAAAAAGGAAAAAGAAAAAAGAGGAAGAAAAGAGAAAAAGAAAAGCCGTGGTGAAAACCCGAAAGGGTGCCTTGAGAAAAAGAAAAAAACCAAATTGAAAACCCGAAAGGGCTCTTTGAGAAAAGCAATCTAAAGTGAGAATCTGAAAAGGCCCTTTAGAGAAAATAATGCAGAGGTCCTGAAGGTTGAACTTGAGTGTGAGATGGATCGCATTGGATGCAAAAGAGTTTTAAATGAAAAAATGAAGCAAGAAATTTTTGAGCTTCCCTGAAAATGAAAGCTAACCCAAGTGGTCCTCAATTGACAATATTCATGCATCATTCATTGCTAGGCATCCATAAGATAGAGCATGCTAACTCATACATTTCAAGCATTTTACTTTTTTGTAGGAATTTAAGGAAATCAATAAGAAACAAGCCAGATTTTAATCTACATCATCAAGATTCAGAAAGAAGATCCAATAAAGAATTGCAAAGATTTCAACAAAGATTTCAACCCATTTGAAGAGACAGATCTCTGTAGATTGTTTGTACAGAAATGCTGATAACTTTCTAGAGGGCGTCACAGTGGGATTTTGGGGGATGGTTTTGACAAGGATCTTTTGGGACCTTGGTCATATACAATGGAAGGAGATGGACTTAGATAGAAGGAAACAAGAGATCTTATATGAGTTTCAAATTGAAAGATGGAGATACCTTTGAAAGAAAAACAACGACTTTAAAGATTTCAGTGCTTCAAGCGGAAAATTGAAGTCACATCACATTACTCCAAGAAGAATCCTTATTGAGAAGAGTTCGCCCAGCAAAGATAGAACTCCTAATGAGATGACTTCGCCCAGCAAAGATAGAGCTCCTAATGAGAAGAGTTTGCCAAGCAAAGAAGGATTCCTAATGAGAAGAATCCGTCCCAGCAAAGATAGAGCTCCTAATGAGAAGAGTCCAACCCAGCAAAGAAGAACTCCTAATGAGAAGAGTTCGCCCAACAAAGAAGGATTCATAATGAGAAGAGTCTGTCCCAGCAAAGAAGAACATCTAATGAGAAGAGTTTGTCCAGCAAAGAAGGATTCATATTGAGAAGAGTCTGCACCAACAAAGAAGAACTCCTAATGAGAAGAGTTCGTCCCGCGAAGAAGGATTCATAATGAGAAGAGTCCGCCCCAATGAAGAAGGATTCCTAATGAGAAGATTTCACCCCAGCAAAGAAGGATTCATAATGAGAAGAGTCCGCTCCAGCGAAGATGAGCTCCTAATAAGAAGAGTTCACCCCCAACAAAGAAGGATTCCTAATGAGAAGAGTTCACCCCAGCAAAGAAGAACTCCTAATGAGAAGAGTTCACCAACAAAGAAAAACTCCAAATGAGAAGAGTTCGTCTAGAAGAATCCACTCAACGAAGATAGGATTCCTAATAAGAAGAATCCACCCAGATACAGACAAAGTTCCTAATGAGAAGAATCCGCCCAGATAAAGACAGGGTTCCTAATGAGAAGAATTCGTCCGGTGAAGATAGAAGTCTCGATGAGAAGAGTTCGTGTCGAGGTTTTAATTGAGAAGAACCTATTCTTTAAGAATGAGGAAGTTCACAATAAGAACTTTCTATTTCAATGTCTTCATAGAGGGACATATTATCAAGGGGGAAGATTGAAGAATTTCATAATCAGAAGAACAACTTCAAGCTTCAGTAGTCAAATGGATCAGACAAAATCGTGTACACTTAGTCTTTGCCCTATTCTCGTTCCACATCTATGAGCAAAGAGGGGTAGCTGTAAAACTCGTATTTTGTCTGGGTATACATATATATAATATATCGATAGAAATAAAACCAAAAATATATATAAATAATAAACCCTTAAAATAAATAGTCCAAAGTCCTTAATAGTGTCCAAATTACATCCAAAAAAACTTGAAAGCCCGTTTACAAAGCCCAAATCCGTTTTGTTATTGAATTTTCTCGCCCAAATCCACTAAACAAACACAAATTCGGTAGAATTAATGAGGTTCCCACTCAAATGTGGTCCACGTGGCATTCTGCAATTGGCCCGTAAAAAGATCACACGGATTGACTCTCAACTGGAGCCAGCTGGCTTCGCCAACGTCAGCACGACGTCATACCCCACTACCTGATATAAATAGAGAGAGAAAGTCATTAATGATGATGATTGCATAATAATTAGGTGAATTAATTGGAGAGAGAGAGAATCTCGAAGATCACTCACCCTACCGTCTAGAAGCCGAGAAGTTCACCGGAGATCGTCGCTGGAGCTCGACCGCAACCATGAATAGTTAGCATTTCATTTCCTCTTTCGTTTTCCTGCAATGAAACACCAAAAAGTTAGGATTGAACCTCAAAATAAATAAAAACAGTGGTTCAAAACAAAAATAAAACTTGGTTCTAAAATCAAAAACTGAAATCAGAAGGGTCTCGACCACTTAGCTTTTTGGTGCGTCATCGGAGTCTGAGAGTTGAGTGATAGGACTGGCCGGAGTTGAAAATGATAGAGAGAGGAAGGGATTTTTGGTATCGGGTAGATATTTTTAGGTTGGGAAGATGGGCTTTTCTGATGAAACTGGCTCTAGATCTAGGATTAGGATAAAAATTCGAGCAATTTGGGATATATTAGGGTTTCAGCACGGTGGCGATATGGCGACTGGAATTCGCATCGACGGAGGAGTACGGTGGCCGGAGGTTACAGATGGCAGTCGGGGAGTTTGGAGTGAACGGAGAAGACGATCGGAAGGTGTAGGTTTGCCGGAGAAGTTCCGATCACCGGAGAGAAGTTGGAGGTGGTCGGAAAGTTCAGTTCACCGAAGAAGGTAACCAACGTTAATTCCGACGACCGATGAACTGAACAGGTTATGGTTTCGATGGTGGTTACAAATCAAAGTGAAGAAGGGGCAAGTTTTGGTTTGTTTTCATAAGAGATTAAGGCCTTTGATCGAAAAAAATATGGAAAAGAAGAATGATTAGTGTTTTAGGGGATCAAATGGTTAAAATATGAAGAACAATGGATTAATAAGTGAGTTTTTTTAGTTTGATCCGAAAAAATAGAATTTTGGGATGTTTGGGATGTTTGTTACAGATCAAACGAAGAAAAGAGGAAGAACGAGTGAAGAACATAGGAGAATTTGATGGTTTAGATCGATTTCGAATGAGAGTGGAGTTTAGTGTTCGAGTTGAGAGAATTTGAGATGAGAGAGAAAATGAAGAGAGAGAGAAATGGTGGAAATGGCTGAGTCGGTTCGAGTTATGGCCATTTATAGCTGAGTCAACACGACACCGTTTTGGTGCCGAGTTGGATTAAACCCGCGCGAGTTGATATGGGTTCGGGTCCGTCTTCGACCCGTGATAATAGGCCGTGTTAAATTCATAACCGATTTGGGCTGGGTTTGAGCCGATTTCCTTTGTTTTTTTGGACCAGGGTTCGAAATCTTAACAGAATTGCATTTAGGCTTTTTAACTTGTTTCCTTTTACATTCTGGTCACCTAAAGTTTGTAATTCGGTCAGTATATTCAAAATTTAAAGCAATTTGATCCTTTATCCGTCTTCTTAACATTTGCACTAATTAATTCAATTAATTGTTTAATTATTTGAATCGTTTGCATGTTTTAATGCCATTTAGTATATTTAGAGAATTCAATCACCTTAGAATTAATTAGGAGCCTTAGCATAGGTGACTTAATTTCATAATTGAATAGAAATAGACCATTGTAGCAAATAGATGAATATTTGAAATTTAATTTGAATGTTCAAATTGATTAGTGTCACATTGAAGAGTGGCGTTAATCAATGAATGTTCAAATGAAGATTTCAATATTTCATTTCAATCTAGAAAATGGAAATATCACAAGTTTAGAATAAATAAAATCAAAATAGGATAATTGATTAGATTCACCTTAATTAGGGAATATTATTACTTTTGGAAAAACTAAAGGTAGTGTCCAATATCATTTTGGGTGTTACTATTTATGTTCAAAAGTTAATAATATTCTTAGATTTCTAAATTAAATGAATTAATGGTGCATAATTAGGGTTTACTTAAAAATGGCAAGACAATAATTTGACATGCATTAAACCTTTTGTGCTGAGATACATTTTGAATATAAATTGAAGTGTCCTAAAGTAATTGGACGTTTCATAATTATATTCGTCCAAAATGTATTTTCTTACAAAAGAATACCTCCATTCCAGAGAAAATTTATTTTATAGTTAAAAGAATTAATTAAATCCATATTAACGTTCGAAATGCCAAAATGCCACGTGGAATTAATAAGGTACCGATAACAGGCGTTTGTAGGGGTTCTAACCCTTCCCTACACGTAACTGACTCCTGAACCCGAACTTTTCAAAAAGAATCTCTGGTACGCTTTTTTATGGCGCCCGGTCTACCAAAGTGACTGGTGGCGACTCCAAAAATATTTTTTAAACAAATAAAGGAAATTTGACTATTGAAATAGAAAATTCACTAATGTCAAGATCAAATTAAAATGAGAAACCCCGATTTTCAAAACCCTAATCGTTAGGCTGTTTTTTCTCTCTAAACAAACAGGTCTTTCAATAAACGGTCGCAACATTTAGAGACCACAACATGAACTTAAATCAAACTATTTCCTTCAAATAAGTCATAAAAGTATGAACTTAAATTTATTTATTTAAATATTTGTTTCTCTTGCAAGTTTCAACTAAAATAATCGAGGAATATATTTCATTTTATTCCATTTTAAGTTATTTTTGAAAGACATTAAAGATGAGCTATAGACTTTTACTAAAAATATTATTTTTATTCTTAATCTTAATTTTAATTTTGTTTTGTCATTTGTATTTTCATCCTTATATACTAGGGTGAAACTTGATTTTTTATAAGCTTATATATATATATTTAATTAATTTATAGAAAAATGTATGCTTAAATTATTTTTAGTAAAAATAACTATAAATTTATAAAATTTAATGAAAATATAAACAACCTCATTTTCTTCTATTTTTTACTTTTAATATTTATTCATATTTTGTTTTTAAATTAATACAAGGCATAAAAATTAAATCATAGATCTATATTGGACCATTTCTTTTTTATTTATCTGAATCCAATATATTTTTTAAGAACCTAACATATATTATTATATACTATAAAATAAGAGAATTTTTTGGCATGGGACGGACCATGATCTAGGTAGGCCTAGGCCTGTATTCGCCACTGGGCTTCAATACTGCTTGGTGGGGTTATAAAAGATTTATACAATAAGAATATTCTTAGTGATAGGTTTTTGGTAAATGTCGCTAGTTGGGGAAGCGATTGCGAGTATGTTATCATCATCTTTGAGTTAAAAAAAGACATGAAGTGCTTATGGTCTTCAAGAATGGAGGTTTTTCGATTTTGGTTTAACTGGTTAACTCCCTTAACCCTTGATGATGGGCTCCCCTATATTGTACTCTCAGTATCTTTGAAAGGTGTTCTATTGTATTTTTGGCATGAAAATTTCTTTCAGGTTTTGAGGAATAGATAGGGGAGGTGCGTGGAGTAGACCAGGAAACCAAGAACAAAGTCAGGTTTAATGTTGCAAAATTGTTCATCATAATTATTAGTCGATGGATATTCCTAAATCGATTAAAGATAGATCAAAAGGTCATCCTTTCACAGTTAAAATCTCTATTGTGGGAATGACAAAGATTTCAAAACGTTAGAATCAGAGGAAGAATATGGAAAGTTCGTAGATGACTAGCCGAAAGAGGTTATAGTAGAAGATTTTGATAGTGACTACATGGCAGATTTGGTCCTTGAAATGTCATCGGTACCCAAGTTCGACCAACCCTCACTTGACATCAATGGAAACGTTTAGTCCCCCATTGACAGGTTTGTGCCTACTGTTGCGTGCAAAACTATTGCGCAAATTGCGTGCAAGTATACACGGTGCCAAGTTATAGTATTTAAGATATCGTCTCCACAGGGATTGTGACAACCTTTCAGAGTTCATTTTTTTGCCCAAGTAAAATAAAAACACAAATATTAGAAGTTGGTTTTGATTAAAGCTAAGACTAAAGCAAATAAAATAAATTGACAAATCATAGTGAGAGAATGGGCCGATATTGAATGTTTTGTAGTGTGAAGAATCGATGTATTGTCTTGGCACAGTTTTACAGATCAACTTAACAACTTTCAATAGTCGCCCATGATTATGCCTCGGCAGGCGCCCGCCTCGGCAGAGACCAAGTGACTGCCTGGGCAGTTAAGCGATGATTCAAGGTTCGATTAGGCTCCCTTCTATGACTTCTTCTTCTTCTCCCGAAGCTTGAAGTACTATTGACGAACATGTCTTGGATGATACCTCCCGGCGTGAATCTAAGGGTGAACACCAACCAATTATGAAACCTCTCTTAGCCGCTGAACTTCTAAACTTATCCCTAAGCCAAAGTAGCTTTACCCTATGGTTGGATAAAACCGTGTTTACTCGTTTCATGAGTCCAACTCTCTCGATATTGAACAAATATATTGCTGCCCTCTTATCTCTCGATAAAGATTGCAACAATGAAGAACCAAGAGTAAACAAACTTTGAATTTTATTACAAAAACTGAAATCCTAAACGAATACAAGAAAAACTCTCACAACTACTACACAACCAACCCTTAGCCCTAGGGAAGGTTCAGAACATGATGGGTGTTGATGGCACCAAGGTTTCGACAAGAAGGAGTTTCTCTCTAATCTCAATTGTGTTCTCTCCTTCAAGTTGATTACATATATATAGGGGAGGAGCTTAGGCCTAAGTCGGTTTAGGGTAGGAATACTAGTTAAAATAAAATTACAACTCATTAAAAGATCATTAAATATTCCTGGATTCCAGTTTGACTTTTTCCATCTTGACTTCGACCTTGGCATTTCTTTGTATGTTGGGCTCCAATGCACGTGCAAGAGGTCTCTAAAAATCGGGCTTGATGAGTTCTTTCTATCGCATACCACTTTGCATTTTTCCACTGTTCCTCGAGTTGCTGCCTCGGTGGCACTTTGTTGACTACCTCAGCGGAGGCGTGGGTTGATGTGAAGGGGTTGGCACAACTCTTCATTCTAGGACTCTCCTTCTCGATCAGCTCGTGAAAGGGTCTAACAGCTTTCTCCATCAGTTTCCAGCTTCTCCTCTTCTACCCTCTCTACTGCCTCGGCGGCATCTGCCTGGGCGGGTACATGCGCACAGGAAGAAAATGCACCTGAACTATATCTTTTAGATAAAAACAATTAAGTGCATCAAATAAGGCATAATATCCAATCTATGCAATTTTGTGTATGTTTACATAATAAATGCAACTAAACTAAACTTAAGAACAACAATAATTGAGCTAAACTAGGGCATAAATATAGGACTTTTGCACACTTAACACACCCTCAAACTCGAAATATTGCTTGTTCTCAAGCAATCTAATCTAATAATAACATGCCAAAACTTAAAATCATATATAAACTAAGTCGAGAAAGCATCTTGAGCAACCTTTACATACCGTGTAGATTTACACCTTATTAGCAACCTTTCGAATGACAATAGACTTACCCGGAACCGAACTATGTATCTCGTGAGTGTCTGTGTTCCTTGTGATAAGAATGATTCTTCCGCTTCTAAGTAAACCTTCGATAAACACCTTAACTCCCTTGGGGTTCCCTCTAGTTTCTTTTTCAATTTAACAACTAGTGCCGATGATAGGCATCTCTAATGATTTCATCATTTTTTTTCTCTAGTGCCAGTTTTGGGCACCTCTAGCTTATCTTAGAGACAGTTTCGGGCACCTCTAGCTTATCTTAGAGCCAGTTTCGGGCACCTCTAGGACGTCTATATTTTTTTTCTCTTTTTCAAACTTCAAGTTCTACCCAAGTTTACTAGGTGAAATACCTAAGTTCCCTAGAAGTCCTAAAATCAAATTAGTCACAAAGAGTGCTTTCTTTTATGTTCAGACCATAGTGAGATTCTAAGTTAATCTAAAGTCATGCTAAGGTTGCCGCCCATGCGGGTCATCTGCCGCGGCGGTTAAAAGGTACTCAAGAATTTTTCCTCAAATTAAGAATTCATTAGAATTTAAATAAAGGCATGTTACATTAGATCCTAACCTAAATGCAACTAAAAAAACAAAACATAAAAAATAAAAACATAAAAAACTAGAATAAAAGAAAAACAAAAGCCAGAAAAAGAAAAATTAGAGGACTAATTCCCCCCCACAAGCTCGAGAGGAGCATTCTCCTCAATGCATGCTTACATACACAAAATTAGCATAGATGAGATAAAAACAAAATAAAAGAAGGGGAGAGAATGACGGTTTGACTGTCACCGCCGCCGCCGTCAACAATGATCACTCTCTTTTGAGCTGCCATTTTGAAGCGTTTGGCCGCCCTCGATGGCTGCTGGCGGGAAGGCGGGTTGGGTTGTGCTTTTTGCGTGACCTCTCGTTCGTTGCCTTCTTGACTATCTAGGCAGACTTCTGTGGCATAATGTGTTCTCTTTGCACCTGGGGAGAATGACGGTTCAAGCTTCATTGTGATGGATCCAACCATGTCTTGCCATACCGAATTGTCCGATTTGAAGTCGTTGAGGTAGGCTAAATCAGATGGTCCTGGTGCATTGGATGTTTTCCGTAAGGCCTGCCCTTGTTCTTTGATTGGGGTTGCCACTGTATCTCCATGGTTGTCGGAGATGGAGAGGACTTCAATGGCCGAGGCTGCTCGGGAGGCTTGATGCTCGCTTGAGATGGGGGCGGTCGAAGTTGCGGAGGCTGCCGAATGTGTTGCCGAGGTAGAGGGTGCGGCGGTTGTGTCTGGTGCTGCCGGGGCAAATATCTCGGCAGGGAACTCTGGAAAGTGGGCCGCTGGGAACTTCTCTTCTATAGTGGTGACGGTGGCATTGTTGAAGTCCGAGATGTAGGCCATAAACTTCAATTGGCATTTTTTCCATTCTGTCCAGTTGGGCTACCAAGCCGCCTATAGTAGTTACCGTGGCAGTTTGCTGGAATTGTTGCAGATTGCCCATCTCTGATGCCGGGGCATAATTTTCCAGAATGGCCGCTGTGATCTCCATTTTTCGAAGGATGAGTTCCCTCGCCCACCCGATTCTTTCCGGTGTCATGGTGTCAATTGGGGAGGCCGCAACATGCGCCTTCTCGCACAACGCCGTAATGAGGTTGGGGAAGTAAAGTTGGCCCTTCATTTTCTGCCCACACTTATAAATTTCGTTAGCAATAATCGAACCCACATTTATATACCTTTTGTTAATGATGGAGTGGATGAGTGCTAATCTTGGCTTGTCTACGGTGGAGTTGTGGGTCATGGGTAGCAACCGTCTTTTCACGAACGTGTTCCATAATTTCTCCTCGAGCAGCAAGTTTCGTCGGTTGATGGTGCCTCTATTTCTGAACTTATTCCAGACCGTTCCCGGTTCGCCAAGTCCTTTCTTCATTGCCTCGTAACTATCCATCGTGAGGGAGGCAAGGAACTCTGCATGTTGATCTTCGTGAATATGGAGGTCGTAGTAGAGGTTGATCTTATCCTCGTCGATCGTTACTGGCTGTCCCCGGACATTCACCGTTGGTACATCCTCCGTCGGCTCATGGGCATAGTACTGACGCATCAATGTTTGATTTGCCGGCTTTGGTTGCTAGGCAAAGATTTGCCACCTTTGGTGCGCGATTTTTGAGTTTATGAACTGTTCAAGCCCTAGATTCCTCTTCCCCAGCTCGTAGAAAAATCTTTGCTCCTCCCACACCACTCGTTCTTTAAATTTTTCGTTATGGCGGGCTTTAACCTTTGTTGTGGAAAAACGGTTGAGCGATTCCTCTGATTCAGCCTGGGCAGCGCGGCGACGGGGGGGTTCTTGCCATTCTTGAATTGGGTTTTAGAGTTTTTTTTTGTGTGAAGAGGGTTGTGAGAGTTTGCAAATCCGTAGAAAAAGAATGAAATCTGAAAGCAAAAGAAATCTGTGAAACAACATGCAAGAGAAAGTAAAGAAGAGTGAATAGTAAAAAAATGATGAGGGTTTAAATAGGAGTGAAAGGGTGTTGCCGTTTCGTCTGCCGAGGCAGCCATCGTCCGAGCAAAGAGCCGTTGGAATGGAACGGGCGTCTGTGAACGGCTAGTCTGCAACGACTAGTTCTGGCCGGAAGCAACGTTTGTTTGCTACGATAAACTTGGCGGGCGGGCTGGAGCGGTTGATGGATTTGGGCTTTCTTCTTCTCTCTTCTCTTGGGCTATTGTTCCTCCTAAAATAAGAAAAACTAAAATAAAAAAATATTAGAGAATAAGCAAATACTAAAATTAAATCTACTTCCTAAGAACGAAAAAAATGTAGGAAATTAAAATTTAAACCTTAAAACATTAAAATAAAATAAAGAAAATTTAGGTTATGTTGGGAATGCATCTGGATGCATTTCCCAGCATAACCACTTCCTGGGTTGCTGCAACATCTGCTTCACCTCCTGCCAGGGCGGGTCTTTGTGTTTCTCTTGATCATTGTCACTACCAGGTTGCCCGCCTTGGCGGCTATGGCTGGAGTGCTCTGGCTCTGTGCTAGGTGTTAGGGGTGGACAAGAATACCCGACCGGGTTGACCCGAACCTAAAAATGCCGGGTAATTCCCAAAAAAAAATTACTCGACCGGGCCGGGTACCCGTCCCGGCAAATTTCCCAGGACACGGGCCGGAAGTTTCCCCTTACCAGGTACCCGACTCGACCCGACAAAATTTAATATATATTTTTTATATTTAAAATTATATTTTTATTTTATGTTTCTTGATATTTTACTCTAAAATTAAGTTTAAATCCCTAAATTTTTTCTATGTTTGTATTATATTCTTTTATGTTTTAAGTTAATTTTTTTAAATATTTTTGTGTTTAACATGTTAATTTTTTTAATTTTAGAATTACAAAAAATATAAAAAAAAATAGGAACCATGTACCCGGTACCTGATTACCCGGGTACCAAAATTTTACGGGTACCCGGATATAATGGGCCGGGACACTGGCCGCTTAATGAGGTACCCGGATGAATCGGTACCCGAAAACCGGGTACCTGACAATGCCCACCTCTACTAGATGCGATGTCTGCATGAATGTCCTAACATTCTTCTTTGTCGTCAGCTTTTTTCACAGGTTGCAAGACATTTAGTTTAATTTTCTGGTCATCCACCCTCATAGTAAGCTCCACATTCTCCATATCTATTAGAGTTTTGCTCGTGGCTAGGAATGGTCTTCCTAGGATGATGAGTGCTTTGTCGTCTGCTTCACAATCCAGAATTAAGAAGTCAGCTGGAAAAATAAGATTGTCCACTCTTACTAGGACATCTTCAATTTTCCCTTCCGGTTGCACGTAAGAGTGATCAGCTAACTGGGGCATGACAGTGGTGGGTCTAGCTTTCCCAATTTCTAGCTTTTCAAACATCGACTTGGGCATTACATTGATGCTTGCCCCAAGGTCGCATAAGGCTTTCCCCTTGTAGTGATTCCCAAGAGCGCATGGAATGAGGAAGCTGCTTGGGTCTCTCTGCTTGGGCGGTGTTTTACTGTGTAGCATGGCCATGCATTCTTCCGTTATGACGATCGTTTCAAATTCCCTTATTCTTTTCCGTTTGGAAACCATGTCTTTCAGATATTTGGCATAGTTTGGCATTTGTTGTATGGCTTCCACCAGGGGTATGTTGATATGCACTTGCTTGAGAATATCCATAAACTTTTTGAATTGGTGGTTCTGCTTCTGTTGTTTCAGCTGCTGTGGAACAAGTGGGTTTGCATGTACCTCTCGCTTCTCGGCAGCATTAATGGGGTCTGCCGTGGCAGAGATTTTTGGGTCTACCGCGGCTGGCTTGCTTGCATCTGTCTTGGCAACTGATTTGATGGCCTTGCACTACTCGTAAGTGGGTTTCCTCGCGACTTCAGTGTCGCTGGGCAATCCTCCCATAGGTTTGGTGTTCAAGACTTGTGCAAATTGTCCCACTTGAGTTTCCAGTGATTTTAAAGTTACCTCATGACTCTGCATTCTCATCTCGGTCCTGTCTATGAAAGCTTCAGTTTTCTTAACAAATAAATCCATGTTGGACATATAAGTACATGTCTGAGTCATGAAGGCATTCAGAGTATGCTCTAAAGCACTGGTGCTGCCTATTGCTGCTGCGGAATAATCTGCTGGAATCCTTGAGATTGATTCGTTTGATTAGCTAGATTCAGAGCGTTGTTGAGGTTGCTCCATGAAAATTAGGGTGCCTCTTCCAGCCTGAATTGTAGGTGTTCAATGTGGGGTTGTTGTTCTTGTTGAAGTTCCCTACAAAGCAGCTAGTCTCGGTTCCTTGTTGGCACTCAGATGAGTCATGGTCTCTGTAATCACTAATTTTGTCCGGGTTAACATCTATCTTTTCTTTTAATAATGGGCTTTGATACTTATATATGTGTTATGATAATAATTAAAAACAAAAGAAAGAACAGTATATATATATATATATATATATATATATATGTGTGTGTCATTAGAGTCATTGGTATTAGTTGGTTTTTAATCATCTATTACTCCTATTAATATGTTACTACATCTTACCCCTATCTATTATTATTATCTTATCTAATTATCACATTTATTATTATCTTTATCCATTACTATTACTATGTATTACCGTATAACATACATTATTATTATTAGTATTACTATTAATATCTATTATCGATATCTATTATTATTATTATTATTATTATTATTATTATTATTATTATTATTATCAAATCTGGAAATATAAAAACTAATAAATAAACAAGCCCAATATTAATATTAAGGAATAGAAGCCCAATAATATATGTCAGAATCCATTTACAGTTAAGAAAATAATCTAAAAAAGGTTTACATGGCCCGTTGGCCCAATTCCGATTACAAACCCTAACCCAATGTGTTTTGTACAGACAATTACCAGATATGACGACCCAGACGGAAGACGCCAGAAACCCTAGGAAAGGGTCCGCCCAGGTTCGCGCCGCACGATCAGAGCCTTTGGATCAGACGGAGATCCAACGCTACAGAATGCCCCTTCACAGAAACCCTAGCATCCATCAGATGATGCTGCGCCACCCGAATCTGAACCGTTGGATCAAACACGATCTAATGGCTCGGATACAAAGAGAATTCCACGCGCGACTTCCCCAATCCTCAGCACGTCCACGCGCGGCGTTTGAGGTCACCACGCGCACGCGTGTAGCACACGCCCAACATTTCAGTGCACCCGAGAGCTCGCCACGTCGTCCCCATCCGATCCAACGAACGATCCAATGGCCACGACAATCCGCCGTACGAACCATGCACGTAAAGAAAGAGGGGTCATCAAATATCAAAACGCAGCAAATCAAAAGGGGAAAAAGAAAAGGAAA
Organism: Hibiscus tridactylites; assembly: GCA_958450335.1. NCBI lineage: Eukaryota > Viridiplantae > Streptophyta > Magnoliopsida > Malvales > Malvaceae > Hibiscus > Hibiscus tridactylites. The sequence continues at coordinate 23,270,241 of OY288276.1, read as the reverse complement.
ACGAACAAAAGGCAACAGAATGGCAGGGGAATGACAGAATCACACATGAATCCGGCCAAATGAAATATACAAGCCAATGGGCATTTTCCATCCGATAAACAAAAATGTAAAAACAATCAAAAATTCGGCTATAAAGCCGAATCGATACTCATTGTAACGGGATTCGTGATCTCCCGCATAAAAAAGCACGAAGAGCAATACTAATTCCAGACATCAGTTTCAGGTATATCGATTTCCATTGTTGCATGTAAGGATAGAAAATAAAAAGAAAAGTTTTTTTCTTTTTACATTTCGTCTTCTTTTCTTCGACTTCTCACTCCTCTGCTGAGGATAAGCCTAGCCATCCGGTGGCTCTAAACAGTGACTCGGTCAGAGGAAACGAGAAGGGTCTCCCTTCGTCTCTGTGTCGCTCCGTCTCTTGGGCGTCTGATAGGTTTTTTAGGGGCTTTGTTTTCTGGGTTTTACTTCGAAGAATATGAGGGTGTCGGGGTTTGGTTTTGAGGAGAGTCAGATAAAGGGTTTTCTTTAGGTTGTTTTTGGGTTTTTCTTTAGGGTTATTTTTTCTTTGGTCGGGGTGCGTTTAAGGTTTGCCGGACGGTGAATATCACCGGCCGGCGTTCGAGAGTCGAGAGAGAACATAAGGGTGACGGCTAGGTCTAGGTTTTGGGCAAAAGGGGTGTCCGATGGGTTTAGAAGGGTTTTTATAGAGTCTGGTCATTTTATTTTTTGTTTATTAGCGCGTTAGGTCCCTCCGTGTCGGGTTATTAGTGTCTTAGGGGTTTCCGCATGGGAAAATAGCACCTTAGGTCCCCAGGGTGTTGAGTCGTTTCGTCTTTTCGTCCCAGATCGAGTCGTTTCTGGTCCAAACCGTCTCCCCAGTCCCCCGTGTTCTGTTCCATTTTCAAATTGGTCCCAGTGTTAAACCCTTTTGTGTTTTTTTTAATTTTGTCACTATTTTTTGCATTTCATTCATTTTGGCCCTGTTTCTTGTTCATCCATTCGTGTATGTTTAATGTTTTTTATGCCATGTGTTGTTCTGCGGGTCGAATATGTTTAGGGCGCTAACTTGTTTTTCATAGTTTTGTGGGTGAATGTCTTCTATGCTTCGTTTTTTTATTTATTGTTGTATCGAATATATATGTTTTTTGGTTCGTTTCTATGGTCTAGAATGTTTAGAGTTTTTTATGTTTTCGTGCTTTGTTCGAATAGCTACATGTATCAAATATATGTGTTGCCATGACTTGTCTTTCTATTCACGAGTCCTATGTATTAATTAAACTAATGTAAGATGTCTTTTCGATTTAATTAATTAATGCATGTTTAGGGTGTTAAATTTGGGCCTCGTAGTGGTTTTGATGTTAGTTTCCTTAATAAGGGCCTTTTGGGCCTTAGGTTAGATAGGTTGGTTTAGTGTCATATGGGCTTCACCCTTTCTTAAAATGGCCTTGGATTAGTTAGCTTAGTTAAGTTATCTCGATCAGTTTAATTACTTCGATTTGTGCGCCCGCCTTATAGGGGCATGATTCTAGTGATTAGGTCAGTTCGGGTTTAAGGCTTTTTATTAGGTTTAATCGCACCCACTTCTAAAAACTAGAATTAATGTGACACTTAGACAAAAATAATACAAGATAATCCATAATTGATTCGAGCCTTTTAATTAGGAAATAAACGATCTAGGATCTAATATTAGAATTATAGGATAAATGATTAAACCACTAATTAGTGTTCCATAACTTGGACCTTTAAGTTAGGGCCTTGGGTGGGTTTTTTATATGTTTATTTTGAGTACTTTTATGACATGCATATATATATATATATATATATATATATATATATATATATATATATATATATATATATTTCATTCATGAGGCCCAATCGTCAAGCATGATAACCGGACTTATAAATATACCCCAAGAGAGGTATTAATTAACCCCGATATCCGAAAAACGACAGTCCTAGGTTAATGGATGTCAATCGAATATTTGGGTTAATTTTCACCGTCTCTAGGTAAGCGAAAGCATAAAAAAGGAAAATAACACGCGTCATCCTTTATTTGTCTGCATCATGCATAAAGGTGACGTACGGGATCCGAACCCTAAACTAACACGGCAGTCGGTCTTATATGATGTCAGTTTAGTCTATGGTATGGTGTACCGTCATCCTTTTTAATTAAACGTTTAATTAATTCTAAAATCACAATTCGATAAAGCCCGTGCAAATTAAGTCACATTTTCATTCAAGAACACTTTATTAAATTCACTTTTGTTTTTAAATAATTTCTATTGATCAAAAGGTAACAAGTAATTTGGTACCGATTTCCGGGCGTGATGGGGGTGCTAATCCTTCCCCACACGTAACCAACTCCCGAACCCATTTTAAAACGAATCTCTGGTCTTGTGGTGTCCGACCTACCTAGTGGCCGGTGGCGACTCCAAATTTTTACAAGTTTTCCAAAATACGAATTTCCCCATTCTTAATAAAACCAATTTCAAAAAGAAAGTGATAAGACCTAGTTAGTGGTTTTTCAAAATCCTTATCACAGTTTGGCGACTCCGCTGGGGACGAATTTTTGTTTTTACAAAACAAAAAAAAAGAGTTAAGCCAATAAATCACTCGTTGCCATTTAATCGATAGAAAATATTTAAAATTCAAAGTGAAGTTAATAAGTTTGTTCTTTTATGAAAATACGACTTAAGTTGAACGGGCTTTGAAAATTTGTGACATTCGAATTAATTTTCCATTTAATTATTAAGGAAATCACCGACATGTGTTGCACCATGTTAATTAAGCTCTATACCCAAGCAACCCTTCTTAAGTGAGAGTGAAACACCCATACCCACGTGAGTATCCCTCCACGGGTTGGTAATTCACTTTTGGAATCCACGCCTTTTGACACGTGAGCAGCCCTCCACGTTATTAGGTCGTGCTTTCCCTCGAGCCGAAACCAATTCGCAAGCCTGTAATGGGCCAGAATTGGGGTTCTTATTGCCTTAGTAGGTGATAAGATAGGTTCGGGTACCCTTTACTAGAACCGAACTCATGCGTGAGAATTTGAGAAACCTATCCCATTAGAGCCATGCGGATAACCCTAGAGTTTAGAGTGTCTAGGTTTTTCTTGCTAATTGCTTGTTTCTACGCCTTTTTTAATGCTTGAATTTCATTGCTTGCCTTATGATTTATATTTATCATGTGACTAACACCTTTGCTTTTCTTCCCCTTTTCTCTTATTTTGCACATATCATCATGTCATAAAGAGCACATTGGTTTGGAAATACTCTAAATTAAAGGCAAGAATTATGGGGGAAATAGTGAGGAGTATGGATGAAAAGAATTCAGAGTACAAGTGTGGCCGGAAGGAGAGCAACAACACGAAGGGGATAGCATTACCGTTGGGTTCAGATCGGTGATGGCGAATAAGACTTTAATGAACACAGAAATCAATGATGTGTCAGGGTTGAAGCAAGTATGGAACAGTTGGGATTCCGAAGCGAGGACCGCTTTCAAAGGTGAGTTTGGTGACATAGCATATCTGTTGTACGTCCTAGTTGACCAAGCGTTACTTCGAGCCTTAGCCGGGTTTTGGAACCCAACCTACAGTTGCTTTACGATTGGGGATTTAGACCTAACACCGACTATCGAAGAGTACCAAGATCTTGTGAATTGTAAGAAAATACAGGAGGATCGTGTCTTTTCGAAGACAAACAAGTACAAACCTTTTCGGGCAAAACTTCTAAAGCTTTCAGATAGTTTGGCATCGTGGGTAGACCAACAAGTTGGGGAATGGAACAACAAGGAGTACCTAAAGGTTGACGGGATTTTGGCTTTAGCTTCGCTACTTCCGGCGGGTAGAGTTCAGCGGAATTTATTCGCACTGTTGATTTATGGGTTGGTCCTCTTTCCTAAAGCCTTAGGCTTCATCCATCCGGCAGTGTTAGACTTGTTCGATAAATTGGTCGAGGGAGGTAATCTAGTTCCGATCATTTTTTCAGAAACCTTCCAGTCTTTAAGATTTTGTTGAAAGCACAGAGGTGGTCGTTTCTTGTAATGTCCTCAGCTCTTAACGGTGTGGTTCTATAGCCACTTTTGGACAGATGTCAGTTTTTCAAGACCGGTATATGATAGCAAGTTTTCAGCTTTAGAAGAATTTTTTAACAAAGGGAATTGGCCTACAAAGCGAACCGAGGAAGTTTGGCTTGACGTGCTTCAGAATTTGAATGCCGATGACGTAGTGTGGAGAGTCTCATGGTTATCAGCGAGAAGTATTCACTACAAGTATGGAATGTACTCATGGGTACCTTTGTTGGGACTTTGGGGACACACGGCCTACGCACCTCTATTAGTTTTAAGACAGTATAGGTCAAAGCAATTTGTGCCAGCTACGAAGGGTTTGAATGATTTCGACATCAACTACACGAAAGAAAAAGGCTATAAAGGAAAGGTGTTTACCGCTTCTTCAACATGGAATAATGCAAGGCGGGTAAGGATCCTAAGTGCTCCTTACATGGTCACCCCAGAATACGAAGTGTGGAGGTTTAACCACGTCGATGATAACGTTCCCCGGTTGAACCCGGACAAGAGGAGGACCATGAGGGAAAGGTTGGCTTCACTTCCTACCGAAGCGGACCTAATGAGGGAACAACTAGAGGAGGAACAAAAGAAGTATGCACAGCTTGAAGAGAAGGCAAATAGAGAGAAGTTTGATTTTGAACTAGAAAGAGTGCAATATGAAGGGAACATTAGGGGATTACAAAAGAAGAATGACGAGTTACAACTGGAGCTAAGGATGGAAAAAGAGGAAATACAAAAGTTGCAAAGGATGAACAAGGGTAAGAGAGCTAGCGAAGGTGGGGCGAGTCAGGGGACTGAACTCCGTCTCAAGGAAGAAAGGGCAAGGGCTGAAAAACTATAAGAGAGGGTAACATGAGTTCAAAGATTGGGTACTTACTTTGACTCAAGAATTGAAGAGCCTACGCACCGGGTATTCAGGGCAGCTCGAGAGAGAGGTGAATCAGAATGGGTCCTTGAAAGACCAAGTGAAGAATCTGGAAAAGTCTCTTTTCAGGCACAAGGGGTCAACTAGCAAACTCAAAGCGAGTGAGTCAGAAAACCAAGTCTTGAGGGATCGCATCGACGAGCTAGAAACCAAGGCATAAGAGCTTAAGGATCACATTGAGAGCATCAGGGCGGCAATCCAAGCACGCCCTACGCCCACTTTGGAGCAATTACACTTCGCCGCCTTTACTATTTGGAGGCAAGAACAGGAACTGTCACAGTGGGACGCCCGTGTGCGCTATATTGCCACGAAGGTGCAGTTTTTAGCCGAAGACGCCGCCGAGCTTTATGATCAAGTGGATGACTCCAACAAGGCAGGAGAGGCGGTCGTGTGGATTCTCAGGGAGATTATGGATTTGAGCGCCAGGCTAGACCAATACGTGTGAAGAAGAAGGGTTGGAAGAAAGAATAAGAAGTGTTAGGATGACTAGGTTTTTAGTGGTTGTTAATGTAGGACTTTTGATGTAATCAGCTTCCCCAAAATTTGTAATCAAACATATTCCAATTAATACGAGCTATTTGAGGATGATATTTGCCAAACCCAGTGTTGCTCTTCGTATTCATACATTATACATTTATTTGAACATTCATACATTATACGTTTATTTGAACATTCACACATTATACATTTATTTGAATATTCATACAATATACATTTATTCATACATTATACATCTATTTGAACATTTGTTTGAACATATTTTGAACTTAACTAAAAGACTTTGCATTTTAGATAACAATTGCATTTTGGTTCATTAAATTTTTCAACCATTCCACATTCGTACGGTACACGATCTCAGTATCGAGTCATGGAGGAAAGGTTGGCTAAAGTGGAACAAGTCCAGAAGGATTTGGAGAACCATTTAGATGGGGTTAACAGGAATATCAGCGACCAGATAGCACAGTCGCAGGTATCCATCATTGCTCCGATGACTAGTTTGTTAGCCAAGATGAAGGGAAAGGAAGGAGCTTCTGCTGACAGCTCACATGTGGAAGAGCACGAAGGTGTTACGTCTCACACGAGGGTTAACCTGGAAGTGCCAGAGTTAGGGAAGAAGGTCTTCATTAACCTCGTGGGGGCATCTGCTAGTCGCCCCGGAGGAGTGGCAGCAAGTCAGCCTGTTGATATAGAAGGCGACCATGAGAATGAGGTGCCAGATTTGAGCATGTTAGAAGAGGAAGAAAGGGTCAGAGCCGAGATAGAGAAGAAATACGAGGAGAAATTTTGGGCAGTCGAGGAGAAGCTCAGAAATATCCAAGAGGTGGATGAACAAGGAAACAATGCTAGTGATTTGAGTCTGATGGCATATTTAGTACTTCCGCCCAAGTTCAAGGTCCCTGACTTTGATAAATATGATGGCACCACCTACCCATCAGCACACATCACTATGTACTGTCGGAAGATGGCCACCTTTATCAAGGATGAGAAGCTGGTTATCCATTGTTTCCAAGATAGTTTGACCGGCTCCGCTATCAGGTGGTATACTACGCCCAGTTGAGTGAATGTTAAGACTTGGAAGGACCTCTCAAGGGCCTTCATAGATCATTATAAACATGTGACAGATATGACCCCGAACCAGATTATGTTGGAGGGAAAGGAGCAAAGAGTAAATGAGAGTTTGCGACAATACGCCCAGAGGTGGTGGGATGTGGCTGCTCAGATCCAACCCTCGATTCTAGAACACGAGATCACCCCAATGTTCATCAACACATTGAAGGGGACATTATTTGACCGGTTGATAAATAATACTACTCAGAACTTTGCAGACATGGTAAAGGCAGGGGAGTCCATTGAAGTGGCCATCAAAAGTGGGAGGATCGACAATGGAGAAAGTCGTCGCAAGAACTATAAGAAGAAGGAAAACGAGGTGAATACCGTGAACACCTATACGGCCCGAAAGAGTTTTACCCTTTCGGCACCGCATGCTACATCAAGCGGGGGACAGAGTTTGAATAAGAAGGAGACTAGGGCTCCCAAGAAAGAGGATGAAAAGATACATTTCACTCCGATCCCAATATCCTACGCTGACTTGTACACTCACTTGTATGAGGTAGAATTGGTTCGACCCTACCACATCACTCCATTCAAGCCGCCATTCCCGGCTTGGTATGATTAGAAAGCCAACTGCGAGTATCATGGCGGTGTTCCGAGGCATACAATTGAGAATTGCATAGCTTTTAAGAAGTTTGTGTAGCATTTGATTAAAACTGGGGTATTACAGCTAGATGAACCAAATACCACCACTAACCCGTTGCCAAATCATGCGGGTCGGGGAGTGAATGCGATCGAGGAAGGGTACACCAGAAGGGCTAAAGCCAGTGTGTCTGAGGTCAGATCCCCGTTACGATGGGTGTTTCAGCAGCTATGCATGGCCCGCCTAATTGACCGAGGGATGGAAGTTGTGTTGAAGGGGGTGGACCCTACTGCGAATACCACCAGCACGAGGGGCATGGCATTCAGTGTTGTGGGGAGTTCAAGCAAGTGGTCCAAGGAATGATGGAAAATAAAGAAATTGAGTTTTTTGAGAAGGATGAAGAAAGTGGGGACCTAGAGGTGTGCGCGTCCGATGACGCCAAAGTCAAGTTTGGCTTGGACCGACCTTTTGTTGTACCTCGCAAGGCAAAGGAGGGTAGCATGTTCGAGGGAGAAAGCCCTAAACTGGCCCCAAAGTTTAGAATATCTCGCCCAACATCCTTCCCTTTTAAGGACGAAAGGAAGGTTCCATGAAACTATGCTGCCCATGTCTCGGTGCCAGAGAATGCGAATCCGATGAAAGAAAGCAGGTCGCCTAGTGAGAAAGAGTCCAAAAAGGAGGGTGGTCCGAAGGAGTCAAAAATTGAAATAGTAAACGAGGTGGGGAATCTCACAAGAAGTGGGAGGTGTTACTCACCAGACACTCCCAAAGAAGTAGATCTGAAGGGAAAAGAGAAGTCGATCGAGCCGGAGACTGAAAAGTTGTTTGGAGAGGACCCTCATCCCAAAATTAATGAACCAGTGACGGAAGCACGGGCTCAAGAGTTTTTGAGATTTTTGAAGCACAACGAGTATAGCATTGTCGATTAGCTCCGGAAGAAGCATGCCTGAATTTCAGTGTTAGAACTGTTGTTGAATTCTGAGAAACACCGTGATGCACTCCTAAAGGTACTAAACCAGACGTTTGTCCCAGACGACATTTTGGTCAACAAGCTAGACCGAATTGTAGGTCACATCGCTGCAGATAATTTCATATCCTTCAGTGATGACGAGATCCCGGACGGAGGAATGGGGTCAACAAAGGCTTTGAATATAACTACACATTGCAAATGGTATGTCCTACCGGGGGTGCTTGTTGATAACGGTTCAGCTTTGAATGTGATGCCCATGGCAACTTTGCAAAGGTTGCCCATAAACAGTTCACATATGAAGCCTTGTCGGAATTCCAGTCATAGCTTTTGATGGGACCCAAAGGGAAGTTGTGGGGAAGATCGAGGTACCGTTGCTAATCGGACCTACCGAGTATATGGTCGACTTTGTGGTGATGGATATCAAGCCAACCTATAATTTCCTATTAGGGAGGCCTTGGATCCATTCAGCGGGAGTTGTGCCCTCGTCATTGCACCTGAAGCTGAAGTTCGTCATTGAGGGGAAGTTAGTGAGTGTGTTTGCCGAGCATGACATTATAGCGTTTGTGGCTACTGACGCTTCATATGTCCAAACTAACGAGGAAGCGGTCGAATGTACCTTTAGAGCCCTTGAATTTGTGAATGCAACATTTGTGACGGAGGGAAGCAAGATCCCGTGCCCGAAATTATCTAAATGCGCCAAGATGCAAGTATGGAAGACTTTGGGATGGGGAGCAAAGAAAGGAAGAGGACTCGATAGAAATTTGCAAGGATGTTTGCGTGTCAGAGGTGTTATCAACAAACAAGACAAGTTTGGGCTTGGTCATAAGTCCACTTTTCAGGAAAGAAAATTGGAATGGAAGAAGAGAGCCGAAGGGAGAATGACTAGACTCCGAGGAGAAGACATGTTATGGGAGCCAATTGTGTATACCGATATGAGAAACATCTTTGTGTCGGGTGGAGTCATCAACGCCGAACAGATGGTATAAGAGGCCAATATGGAGAATGCCAAGCTTTGTGAGGAAGAGAAGATCGGCGAGGCGTTAGGAGAGTTGGATGTTAATGTGATATCCAAAGATGAGGAGAGCTCGACCTTCTTGGCAGGAATCCGCCCTTGTCTTCCTAGAGAGGCTCTTAACAAATGGACTGTTCAGGATGTGACTGTAGTCTTTAGGTCTAAGCCAGAGTAATAATCAGAACTCACCCTATTTGCTTGTGTCCGCGTGCAATAGGAGTCTTTTGTAAAGGGCACCTATGTTAATCTGCTCGTTTTTAATTCAATAAAAAGATACTTTTCCAAAATTGCAAGCATCCCATTCATTTCATTCATTATTCGTTTATTATTTATTATTCCACCTACTCTGTAAATAATATATACATTCGTTTTCCCAATACACATTCTTTTCATATGTGTTGCAGGACCCCTGTTATTAACTTTGTGAATGATGCTGAATTTAATCCCGAGGTGGATTTTGAGCAACCATTGTATATGGCCGAAATTGGCGAAGAAGAGGGTAACGAGGAGGAGTATGAAATTCTGAAAGAATTCCTTAAGCTAATGGAGAGTGAAGATAGACAAATAGTCCCTCACCAAGAGGAGATAGAGATCCTAAATTTGGGGAATGATGATGAAGATCGAAAGGAGGTCAAGATTGGCACAACATTTTCGTCCGAAACCAGGGATGAGCTAATGAGCTCGTTGTTAGAATTCAAGGACATTTTTGCATGGACCTACCAAGACATGCCAGGTCTGGACACGAGTATTGTGGTGCACAAACTACCGATCAGGCCAGAGTGCAAGCCGGTCCAATAGAAATTGAGAAGGATGAGAATAGATACCTTGCTGAAAGTCCGGGATGAAGTAAGAAAGCAGTATCAGGCTGGGTTCCTAAAGGTGGTCGAGTATTCAGAATGGGTGGCCAACATAGTGCTTGTCCCCAAGAAGGATGGAAAGGTTCGCATGTGTGTGGACCATAGAGATCTCAACAAGGCAAGCCCGAAGGATAACTTCCCTCTGCCTCATATCGATACCCTAGTAGACAACAAAGCGGGTCATTCATGGTTCTCCTTCATGAACGGTTTTTTAGGATACAATCAAATAAAAATGGATCATGATGACATAACCAAAACGACATTTGTGACAATGTGGGGGACATTTTGTTATGAGGTAATCCCCTTTGGTTTGAAAAATGCTGGGGCAACGTATCAAAGGGCCATGGTGTCGCTCTTCAATGACATGATGCACAAAGAAATCGAGGTCTATGTGGACGACATGATAGAAAAGTCCCAGACTTAAGGAGGGCATATCCATAACTTGAGAAAATTATTCCAGAGGTTGAGGAAGTATCAATTGAAACTCAACCCAACGAAGTGCACTTTTGCCGTCACATCCGGTAAGCTTCTAGGCTTTGTGGTTAGCATGAGGGGGATTGCGATTGATCCTGACAAAGTAAAAGCTATCTAGAATCTCCCGCCACCTCGGACCCAAAAAGAAGTTCGGGGGTTCCTAGGGAGGTTGAATTACATATCCTGGTTCATCTCCCAGTTAACCGACAAATGCGACCCTGTCTTCAGACTACTTCGGAAGAATAACCCCGGGGTTTGGGATGAAGAGTGTCAAAAGGCTCTAGATAAGATCAAGAGGTATTTGACCAATGCTCCAGTCTTAGTACCCCCAGTACCAGATAGGCCGATGATCCTATACTTGACAGTTTTTGAGAATTCGATGGGATGTGTCCTAGGGCAGCATGATGAGACCGGCAAGAAAGAAAAGGTAGTCTACTACTTGAGTAAGAAGTTTACCGAGTGTGAGACTCGATACCCGTAAATCCAGAAGTTATGTTGTGCCCTAGTGTGGGCAACCATGAGGCTCAGACAATACATGTTGTACCACATCACGTGGCTGATATCCAAATTGGACCCTTTAGCGTTTCTGATGGAGATGCCAGCGCTCATAGGGAAGTTGGCTCGTTGGAAAATGTTGTTGTCTGAATTTGATATCATGTATGTGAGTCAGAAGGTAGTAAAGGGGAGCGCTATAGCAGACTTCTTGGCGAGCCGAGCCTCATATGATTATGAACCATTAGACTTCAGCTTCCCTGACGAAGATCTGATGTGTATAACTAAGGGGGAGAATGACACTGTTGAAGGAGAATCATGGAGGCTATACTTTGATAGGGCATCCAACACTCTAGGCCACGGAGTCGGGGCAGTGCTAGTTTCTCCGGAGGAGATACATTACCCTTTCACCAGTAGACTGGACTTTTTCTATACCAACAACATGGCTGAATATGAGGCGTGCATCATGGGGTTGCGTGCAGCTATTGAAAGAAGGATAAAGAAACTCCATGTGTTTGGGGATTCTTCCTTGGTAATATATCAGCTCAGGGATTAATGGGAGACCAGGGATCCAAAGTTGGTCAAGTATTACAACTTGGTCCAGGAACTGATCAAGAATTTTGAGAAGATCAGTTTTACTCACCACCACAGGGAGGATAATCAGATGGCAGACGCCCTAGCAACCTTAGCTGCCACATTCAAGGCAGGCTCAGGTGCAGAGATGAGACCGATTAAGATGCAAATGTTGGAAGTACCAGCTCACTGTTACAGCATAGAAGAAGAGGTGGACGGTAATCTGTGGTATCATGACATCTTGCAGTACGTTAGATACCAGTCATACCCCGCAGAGGCTAATGAGAATGATAAGAGGACCATTGGGAGAATGGCGACCGAGTATGTCCTAGACGGTGAAATCTTGTACAAAAAGGGAAAGGACCAAGTACTGCTGAGGTGCATTAACACTCGGGAGGCCAAAAGCATTATGGCAGAAGTTCACGATGGGTTGTATGGGACTCATGCCAACGGCTTCTCAATGGCCCGAAAGATCATGAGGTATGGCTACTTTTGGTCAACCATGGAAGGGGACTGTATTGACTACACTAAGCGGTGTCATAAATGTCAGATATATGCTGATAAAATACATTCACCACCGATGCTATTGCATACCATGGCTTCTCAATGCCATTGCCATGTGGGGAATGGGCGTGATTGGCCAGATCCACCCCAAGGCTTCTAATGGACACCGCTTCATCCTTGTTTCCATTGACTACTTCACTAAGTGGGTAGAAGCTACTTCCTATGCCAATGTTATTAGGGCAACGGTGTGCAAATTCCTGAAAAGGGAGATTATTTGCCGATACGGAATGCTGGAAAGAATCATTACTGATAATGGTTCCAATCTGAATAATAAGATGATGGACGGAGTATGCAAGCAGTTCAAAATAAAACACCATAACTCCACTGCCTATCGCCCAAAAATGAATGGGGTAGTAGATGCCGCAAATAAGAACATCAAGAAGATTATAGCCAAGACCACGGACACGTTCAAGGATTGGCATGAGAAGTTGCCATTTGCCCTCTTCGCATACTGAACATCCATACGTACTTCGACTGGGGCAACACCGTACTCTCTGGTTTATGGTACAGAAGCAATATTTCCTATGGAGGTAGAAATCCTATCTCTCAGGATACTGAATGGAGTAAAACTGGAGGAAGCTGAATGGATACAGGCTCGGTTTGATCAGTTGAATCTAGTTGAAGAGAAGCGACTGAGGGCCATTTGCCATGGTCAAATGTACCAGAAAAGAATGATACGAGCCTATGACAAGAAGGTTCGTCCGAGAGAGTTTCAGGAAGGAGACTTGGTACTGCGAAAGGTATTATCCACCCAAAGAGATTCTCGAGGGAAATGGATGCCTAATTGGGAAGGGCCATACGTGGTTAAAAAGGCCTATTCTGGAGGGGCACTAATCCTAATGGAAATGGATGTGAAAGAGTTGGGCAATCCAGTGAATTCAGATTTGGTCAAGAAGTACAATGCGTGAAAGACGAAGTGGGGTGAAAACCCGAAAGGGCGCCTCGCGGGAAATAAATACTTAAAGTGATAACCCGAAAAAGGTGCTTTAAGTATTAAAAAAAAGGTGGAGTGAAAACCCGAAAGGGCGCTTCACAAAACAAAAAAAAGAAGAAAACATAGAAAAAGGGGGAATCGTAGGATGAAAACCCGAAAAGGGTGTCTTGAGATTAAGGGGTAGTTGAGAATTGAAGAGGGGTATCCGCAAGAAAGTACCAATAAGTACACGATCAACGTGTAGGATCTTTCAGAATTCAGAAATAGGTAAGATAATGCTAGCAAAGGGTCTGCCTAGTTCGATGGATTCCCACATCATTCATGAGGACAATACTTAGGCTATTGCATCATTTGTTCTCTCCATGCACGATATATGAATTTTTCATGAACTTCAAAATATATTAGTAAATATTATCTGGCGTCTTCATTCATCTCTTTTCAAAGAATTACTCGAGTAGTTTTAAATAAACTTACAAAGCAAAAGATTTCTTGGTATTTCTGTGGTTTGATCTCTTGAATGCATGTGAATAAAAGAAGCTAAATCGGCCCGATGCCGGGATAAGTGACAAGGACCCTGAAGAAAAATTTTAGGCAGCTGGCCACAACCAGGCTTTGATGATATAAGTGTCGCACAGAACAAAAAAAATGAAAACAAAGAAAAAAAATAATAAAGAAAAGTAAAAGAACAAAAGAAAAAGAGAAAGAAAAAGAAAGAAAAATGGAGTGAAAACCCGGAAGGGCGCTTCATAAAAAGATAAACACCAAAGTGAAAACCTGAAAAGGCACTTTGGGAGGGAAAAACCGAGGCTGGAATCCGCAAAAAGGGCTTCCCAAGAGATCTAGAGGCTAAACCCGAGTGTGAGACAAATATCGGCGTTGAAGAGAAAGCAAAAGATCAAGAGAGATCGGCAGAAGAAGTTGTGGCACCAGGCCCATATGCGACATACTCATTCATGCATCATCATAGGCATACATGTGCTAGGATCATACCAACATATATCATCATAATATTTTCCTTTTACAGATACGCGAAGGCATTTGCCACCAAAAAGGAAGCAAAAAAATGCAAAAGTAATGAAGTTCAGGCGAAGAATTTCAAACTCGCCGCATCAGGATCTAAGAGCAAAAGAACTTAAGGATTTTCGGGCAGAAAAGCCAGAAGGCCTGCTCAGTTTGTTTTTGCCGCTTCGGGAAAACAAGTTATTTGAGTTTTTTCTTTGCCACTTCAAAAGAATGAATCAACTATGTCCCTTGCCATTCCGGAAGGACATACCAACGCTACCCACTTTGTTCCTGCCGTTTCGGAGGAGCAAACGTAGCTTCGGGCGAAGAATTTCAGACTAGCCGCATCAGGATCTAAGAGCAAAAGAGCTCAAGGATTTTCGGGCAGAAAAGCCAGAAGGTCTGCCCAGTTTGTTTTTGCCGCTTCAGGAAAACAAGTTATTTGGGTTTGTTCTTTGCCGCTTCGGAAGAATGAATCAACTGTGTCCCTCGTCGTTTCGGAAGGACATACATACGCTACCCACTTTGTTCCTGCCGCTTCGGAGGAGCAGACGTAGCTTCAGGCGAAGAATTTTAGACTCGCCGCATCAGGATCTGAGAGCAAAAGAGCTCAAGGATTTTCGGGCAGAAAAGCCAGAGGGCCTGCTCAGTTTGTTTTTGCCGCTTTGGGAAAACAAGTTATTTGGGGTTTATTCTTTGCCGCTTCGGAAGAATGAATCAATTATGTCCCTTGCCGTTCTGGGAGGACATGCCAACGATACCCACTTTGTTCCTACCGCTTCGGAGGAACAAATCACCCAAACAGGGAAGTTGGACAAAATTAGTGCTTATGGTCTTTGCTTTATTTTTGTTGCACAAGTACAAGCAAAGAGGGGCAACTGTAATCACTAATTTTGTCCAGGTTAACATCTATCTTTTCTTTTAATAATGGGCTTTGATACTTATATATGTGTTATGATAATAATTAAAAACAAAAGAAAAACAATATATATGTGTCATTAGAGTCATTGGTATTAGTTGGTTTTTAATCATCTATTACTCCTATTAATATGTTACTACATTTTACCCCTTTCTATTATTATTATCTTATCTAATTATCACATTTATTATTATCTTTATCCATTACTATTACTATGTATTACCATATAACATACATTATTATTATTATTATTATTATTATTATTATTATTATTATTATTATTATTATTATTATTATTATTATTATTATTATTATATTTATCAAATCTGGAAATATAAAAACTAATAAATAAACAAGCCCAATATTAATATTAAGGAATAGAAGCCCAATAATATATGTCAGAGTCCATTTACAATTAAGAAAATAATCTAAAAAAGGTTTACATGGGCCGTTGGCCCAATTCCGATTACAAACCCTAACCCAATGTGTTTTGAGAAGACAATTACCAGCCGTCAGATCTGTATTAGATCTGACGACCTAGACGAAAGATGCCAGAAACTCTAGGAAAGGGTCCGCCCAGGTTCGCGCCGCACGATCAGAGCCTTTGGATCAGACGGAGATCCAACGCCCCAGAATGCCCCTTCACGGAAACCTTAGCATCCATCAGATGATACTGCGCCGCCCGAATCTGAATTGTTGGATCAAACACGATCTAACAGCTCGGATACAAAGAGAATTCCACACGCGACTTCCCCAATCCTCAACACGTCCACGCGCGGCGTTTCAGTGCACCCGAGAGCTCGCCACGACGTCCCCGTCCGATCCAACGGACGATCCAGTGGCCACGACAGTCCATCGTACGAACCATGCACACAAAGAAAGAGGGATCGACAAATATTAAAACGCAGCAAATCAAAAGGGGAAAAAGAAAAGGAAAACGAACAAAAGGCAATAGAATGGCAGGGGAATGACAGAATCACACATGAATCCGGCCAAATGAAATATACGAGCCAATGGGCATTTTCCATCCGATAAACAAAAATGTAAAAACAATCGAAAATTCAGCTATAAAGCCGAATCGATACTCATTGTAACGGGATTTGTGATCTCCTGTAAAAAAAAGCACGAAGAGCAATACTAATTCCAGACATCAGTTTCTGGTATATCGATTTCCATTGTTGCATGTAAGGATAGAAAATAAATAGAGAAAGGGAAACGAGAAGGGTCTCCCTTCGTCTCTGTGTCGCTCCATCTATTGGGCGTCTGATAGGTTTTTTAGGGGCTTTGTTTTCTGGGTTTTACTTCAAAGAATAGGAGGGTATCGGGGTTTGGTTTTGAGGAGAGTCAGATAAAGGGTTTTCTTTAGTTTGTTTTTGGGTTTTTCTTTAGGGTTAGTTTTTTCTCTGGTCGGGGTGCGTTTTAGGTTTGCCGGACGGTTAATATCACCGACCGGCGTTCGGGAGTCGAGAGAGAACATGAGGGTGACGGCTAGGTCTAGGTTTTGGGCAAAAGGGGTGTCCGATGGGTTTAGAAGGATTTTTATAGAGTCTGGTCATTTTATTTTTGGTTTATTAGCGCGTTAGGTCCCTTCGCATCGGTTTATTAGCTTCTTAGGGGTTTCCGCATGGGAAAATAGCACCTTAGGTCCCCGGGGTGTTGAGTCATTTCGTCTTTTCGTCCCAGATCAAGTCGTTTCTGGTCCAAACCATCTCCCCGGTCCCCCGTGTTCTTATCCGTTTTCAAATTGGTCCCAGTGTTAAACTCTTTTGTGTTTTTTTAATTTTGTCATTGTTTTTTGCATTTCATTCATTTGGCCTTGTTTCTTGTTCATCCATTTGTGTATGTTTAATGTTTTTTTATGCCGTGTGTTGTTTTGTGGGTCGAATATGTTTAGGGCGCTAACTTGTTTTTCATAGTTTTGTGGGTGAATGTCTTCTATGCTTCGTTTTTTATTTATTGTTGTATCGAATATATATGTTTTTTGGTTCGTTTCTATGGTCTAGAATGTTTAGAGTTTTTTATGTTTTCGTGCTTTGTTCGAATAGCTACATGTATCAAATATATGTGTTGTCATGACTTGTCTTTCTATTCACGAGTCCTATGTATTGATTAAACTAATGTAAGATGTCTTTTCGATTTAATTAATTAATGCATGTTTAGGGTGTTAAATTTGGGCCTCGTAGTGGTTTTGATGTTAGTATCCTTAATATGGGCCTTTTGGGCCTTAGGTTAGATAGGTTGGTTTAGTGTCTTATGGGATTCACCCTTTCTTAAAATGGGCTTGGGTTAGTTAGCTTAGTTAAGTTATCTCGATCGGTTTAATTACATCAGTTTGTGCGCCTACCCTATAGGGGCATGATTCGAGTGATTAGGTCGGTTCGGGTTTAAGGTTTTTTATTAGGTTTAATCGCACCCACTTTTAAAAACTAGAATTAATTTGACACTTAGAATTAGGATATAAACGATCTAGGATCTAATATTAGAATTATAGGATAAATGATTAAACCACTAATTAATGTTCCATAACTTGGACCTTTAAGTTAGGGCCTTGGGTGAGTTTTTTATGTGTTTATTTTGAGTACTTTTATGACATTCATATATATATATATATATATATATATATATATTTGTTATTCATGAGGCCCAATTGTCAAGCATAATAACCGGACTTATAAATATACCTCAAGAGAGGTATTAATTAACCCCGGTATCCGAAAACTGACAGTCCTAGCTTAATGGATGTCAATCGAATATTTGGGTTAATTTTCACCGTCTCTAGGTAAGCGAAAGCATAAAAAAAGGAAAATAACACACATCACCCTTTATTTGCCTGCATCATGCATAAAGGTGACGTACGGGATCCGAACCCTAAACTAACACGGCAGTCAGTCTTATATGATGTCTGTAACCCCCTTAACCCGGCCTAGACGGTTGACCCGAATTAAGAAAGTCACACGGGGAAAACCAAAGTCAACCCGAAAGTCAACCTTGATTAACGACCCTTTTTTTTCTTTTTACTCTTGTCTAGATGCATAATAACCCTAGTTACGGTCATTCAAACAACATGCTCAAAGATCATAAACATCAGAGATCGAACAGGGACCCAATTGAACAATTTACAACTTTAGGGACCAAATTGTAAATTCTGCAAATTATAAGAACTTCATCCAAACTAGAGTTACCAACTTGAAATTAGTCAGGTTTCATGCTTCACTGCCAAATTTCAGCTCAAACGGAAATCCCAAACTCATACAATTGCAAAAACAAGTTTCAGGACCAAAATGCAAACAATCCAAAACATACAAAGATGCCTTTAACTGAAATAACGGCCGCGTATCGGTACGCTTAGAGTCAGTATCAATACGCGGGGAGACAGTGACCAGATTTCCTGAAAAGGTATCGATACGCTCTCCCGCGTACCGATACTCCCTTCATAATTGGCCTACCCGTATCAAAACCCTCACGACCGTACCGATACCCCTGTGCTGAAAAGCACACATTTTAGCTAATGCGTATCGATACACGAGCCCGAGTATCGATACACATACCAGAACCGACTCAAAAACAACTCTAAACATGCTTCAAACTTCATCTTAACAACACCAAATCATACCAACAAGTCATACAACATACAAGAGACATACTTGCATCAACAATTCAACCCTATAGCATCAAATAAGAAAAGCCCCAAATCTAAAGCATGCTTCCTACTCAACAAACCATTCAAGCATATAAGCCTCCAAACCAAGCACATTATGACCAATTACAAAATCCAGCATTATTAACAACATTAAACAAACCTAGGGAGTTCAAAACATCTCCCAAAACATCCACATAGGTCCCCCATTGCCAAATGCCAAAAGCTAAAAATGTATAAGAAAACCTTCCCATACTTGAGCTTAATTTCCACTTGATTGCTTGCCTTCCTTGCTGCCTTCAATGCACCTTAATGTTCTGCATTATTGGTTTAAGAAAAAGAAAAGAGCGTAAGCAAAAGCTTAGTGAGGTATGCTCATTAAAACCATTCAATAATGCATTTATGAAACTCATTTATAAATCATACTTCAAAACATCATTTAGGCATGCTTACAAGCATTCTTAAACAAGAAATACATGCTTCCATATCAATACATGTCATATTGGCCACAAGTGACAAATTCCATCTTTTTAAAACAAGATCAACATAAGGCTCACACATGGACTTTTAAACACCATTGTGATCTTATAATTCACAAGGACCACACAAGGACTTTTAAACACCTTTGTGTCCTTTACAAGTTTCACCCCAAGGACTTTTAAACACCTTGGCCCCAAGGACTTTTAACACCTTGGCCCATGGACTTTTAAACACCATGGCAAGGACCACACAAGGACTTTTAACCACCTTTGTGTCCTTAACAAGAACCATCCAAGGACTTTTAACCACCTTGATGTTCTTAAGTAACAAGGCTCACTCAAGGACTTTTAACCACCTTAGTGACCTTAACAAGAATCACTCATGGACTTTTAACCACCATGAAGTTCTTAGAATCCACAAGGCTCACTCAAGGACTTTTAACCACCTTAGTGACCTTAACCTTTTTCAAAACATCACTTGCCAATATACATAATTATCATCAAATAATCCACTGTTTTAAAGCATTTAATCAAGCCATAAACATCATGCATTTTTAAGCATCAAACCACATTTAACAATGTTCAAAAACAAGGAACTCTTACCTTGAGCTTCCTTCAACATATGGCTTACAAAATCAGCAATAACCATGCTAAAACATGCTTTCAAAACAGAATTTAAAACATGCAATAAACCACATTGCACAACATCCAAACCATGGCCACCACTAGAGAGTTTTTCTGAAAACTTACACTTGAGCTTAGTAAAGTTGTTTAGACTTAGACTAAGCTCCCAAGACATTGGTTTCAAAGCTGAAAACCAAATTTCACTCACCGATTCCACTTCGCCTCAAGCTGAAGCACAAATCAAGCTTCCGGATCACCACCACTTGGATCCAAAGATGACTCCCCTGTTTTAAACACATCAAAGCAGAGGATTAATGCATCATCATGCATTAATAGCTTCAATGAAAGCACCTAAACTCGCTGCTCTCATCCACACTCCATTTTCGGCCACCAAACACAACCGAAAATGCATCCAAACAACTCCTCAACAAATCCCAGCCAAAAACCATCAAAACTAAACATCCTTTAACATCTAAAAAGAACCTATTAACATCCTTATACCTCCAGCAACAACAGATCCACAAGATCACTCCAAAACAACCAAGAATCACAAGCTAAACTTAGGAAATTCAACCTATCCGGGATTGCATTAATTAAAACTCAATTCCATATCATTTTAACATTCATTTATCATCAAATTAACACCTTAAAACACAGCCCAATCAGATCCAACGAAAATCCATCAAAAATCATCAAATCTTGCATTTAAAGCCAAGATCCATTACACAACTTTAAAACCACTTATAAATCATCAATTTAGGATTGAGAACTTAGGAATTTCAGTAAAGAACTGAGAGTTTAGAGGAGAAGGACGTTCTTACCTCCAAACTTGAGTTTCTCCCTTTTTAGAACCAAAAAGCTTGAAGAATCAACTAGCAAATGGTGAGGTTTTGTTGATGAGATGATTAGCAATCAAAAGAGAATTGAAAAGAGAGATTTAAGTGACAAAATTAGAAGAAAAACTCTGGAGAGAAGGTGTTTGGGTTGAGAGAAAATGAGAGAAAGGAAAATGAGATTTTAGGAAAATTAGTTAGAAATAACTTCCCTCCATTTTTTCTTTTGTTTAAAATCAGAATTAAATCACTAAATATCTTAGAAAAATCTGGAGAAACTCCCTTTGGGTAATTAGCTCCTTAAAGATTCAAAGTTTCAATCCTTTTTAAAACAGTCACGCAGTTTTCAAAAATTACATTTTGGTCACTAGCCAAAATGTCACCCTTCCAAAACTCATTTTGTAAAATTGATTTCACAGTTCACTTATATATATTAAAAGAGGATTTTAGAACATTTTTCCATATTTTTAATGCAACCCGAACTAGGCTTTCCTAATTTCACCTTTTTAGATTCGAGCAGCACTTTGACCGAACCGGTCAACGCCCAAAACTTCTAAGCCCAAAACTGGGGCGTTACAATGTCAGTTTAGTGTATGGTCTGGTGTACCGTCATCTTTTTTAATTAAACGTTTAATTAATTCTAAAATCACAATTCGATAAAGCCCGTGCAAATTAAGTCACATTTTTATTCAAGAACACTTTATTAAATTCACTTTGGTTTTTAAATAATTTCTATCGATCAAAAGGCAACAAGTAATTTGGTACTGATTTCCAGGCGTGATGGGGGTGCTAATCCTTCCCCACACGTAACCAACTCCCGAACCCGTTTTAAAACGAATCTCTGGTTTTGTGGTGTCCCACCTACCTAGTGGCCGGTGGCGACTCCAAATTTTTACAAGTTTTCCAAAATACGAATTTCCCCCTTCTTAATAAAATCAATTTCAAAAGAAAGTGATAAGACCTAGTTAGTGGTTTTTCAAAAACCTTATCACAGTCTCCCCCATATTGGTCGCAAAAGGCATCAATGTCTTTAACATGTTGTGTATTGTTCTGCCCTTGCATATTTTCTACCATCTTTTCCAACCGACCAATTTGTGCTACAACTGCATTTGAGGATCCTAGCTCGTTTGCTTTAGCCCGCCTCCTTATGCCGCCTCGGCGGGCATTAGGGAACTAGTAATCTTTTTTGGCCATCTTGTTCAAGATTTGAATAGCTTTTGCGGGCTCCTTATCGAGAAATGTACCATTGACAGAGGAATCCAACATCATCCTTGTCGGTGTGTGTTGAGTGCATAAATGTTCTATATTTTAACCCTCATTTACCCATATTATTGATGCACTCAAGCATGTTTAGTAGCATTTTAGGATAGATTTTGCATAAACATCACAGATGAATAATTATTGCACAGATGCTGCTAATTTCGGTTAATTCTTGCAGGTACCTGTCGTGGCAGCATCTAGGGCAGCAGAGGAACAGTAGATAACTGCAAAGCTGGAGCAAAAAGGGTCGAAGCAAACTGCCTTATACTTGCTGTCGTGACATCTGTCGTGAAAGAAGTGGTGACAGTAAAGAAGAAGAGATGGAAAATGCAAAGTGGAGTTCGACTGATAAAGGATTTCAAGCCTAATTTTTAGAGACCACTTGCATTATTTTTGGAGTCCAGAAGCACAAAGAAGGCCTTGCCCAAAGTTTGAGGAGAAAGTCAAATCAAGAAGATAAGACGAAATTAAAGGAAGTCTACTCAGAGATTTAGTCTTTAAATGAATTGTACTTTAATTCGAACTAGTATTCTTGGCCATTAAGAAAACTTGTACCCAAGGCCTATATATATGCTTGTAATTCGACCTAGAGGAGGATAACCTAGTTCCTAGCCATCTTCCATCACAAACCCTAGTTTTCCCCCTTCTCCATCATGTTCTAAACTTCCCCCCCAGGGCTAAGGGTTGATCTTGTAAAGTAGTTGTAAGGGTTAAACTGTTTCTTAGGATTTTTCTGTTCAATTCAATAAAACTTCAAGTTTATTTACTCTGGTTTTCATATCTCATAAGAGTATCGGGAGAGCATTGTGAGGTTATCCATTTACTTAATATCGGGAGAGTTAAGTATACGAAAGGAGTAAATACGAGTTTTCCAGTTTATGGTTAAACTATCTTGGCCTAGGGATAGGTACAAGGCTAAGCAGCTAAAGAAGAATCCACAACATTGATGTTCATCCTTCGATTCACGCCGGGAGGTACCATCCAAGACGTGTTCATCGATAGAACTTGGACCTAGGGGTAGGACAAAGTCACAACAGGGATTCTTGCTGAACTTGAAGTACAGAGTTGTTGTTCACTACCGCGACAGGCTCGACGACAGACGCAACAGAAAGTCCTTGAACAGTGCAACACCTACACTACTGAACAAATCAATACCAGCCTATTTTCTTTATATGATTCCTTTATCTATTTTAGTTTATTTTCAAGATTA
Source organism: Hibiscus tridactylites (assembly GCA_958450335.1). NCBI lineage: Eukaryota > Viridiplantae > Streptophyta > Magnoliopsida > Malvales > Malvaceae > Hibiscus > Hibiscus tridactylites. The sequence goes on along the minus strand of OY288276.1, from coordinate 23,247,211 downwards.
CTCAAAATTCTTTATTAAATTCATCTCTTTCCTTGTACAGGCTTTTAAAGATAGAAGTATTTCCAGTCCCTGTGGAGACGATATTCGATACTTCGTATCACTACATTACTTACGTCGTGTATACTTGCACTCAATTGCGGTATCTTTATTTACACGCAACAAGTTTTTGGCACCGTTGCCGGGGACTGGCAACATACCTTTACCTTTAATTACTGCACTTTTTCTTTTTATTTCTTTTTTATTTCTAGTTGTTATATTCCCCTATGCTTTTCACAAGGTTGTTTTCTCTTGCTTATGCGCAGATCGAGACGTGGTAAAGATCATGAATACGAACTAGATCTGGAAATCGATCAGACGTACCATCTTAAGAACTAAGCCCGACTCTTGATAGAAAGAAACCACTATCTCGAAGAAAGACTTGAAGCAATAGAGAACGAAGGACAAGGCAATGGGGCAGATAACAACAACAACAACAACCCCATGGTTGATGTTGATCCTCCTGTCTATGTTCATGAAAACCGACAACCTCCTGTTGCCCCGGTAGCACGACAGACTTGCCGAGAATACATGGATAATGATCAAGTTGAAATACAAACTACACTGCCAGATGTGGAAGCTGAACACTTTGAACTAAAACCGGTGATGTTCAACATGATAAATTCAGTCAGACAATTTGGTGGTTCTGCTACAGAGGATGCACGTGAACATCTAAAAACCTTCCAAGAGATCTATGGATCATTCAGACAACCAGGAATAAGCTCGGAAGTACTGAGACTTCGAATATTCCCCCATTCATTGAGGGATAGAGCAAAAACCTGGTGGAATAAGTTAACGCCGGGTTTAATAAGAACTTGGGTGGATCTCTGTCGTGAATTCCTCTCTCATTTTAATCCTTCTCTTTTAACTGAAAGATTGCGTAATGAAATTGCTACTTTTCAACAGGAAGATGACGAACCAATGCCTGAGGCGTGAGACCGTTTTACAACTCTCTTACGAAACTGCCCAATGCACGGATTCCCTGTATGGAACCAGGTCGTCAAATTCTACAATGCTGCCAATGTACACACCCGAATGAGAATAGACTCGGTAGCCAATGGGTTGTTATTTGATAAAGAGCCAGAAGATGCAATGCTTGTGATGAAAAGGTTGGCAAAGAATAACGAACAGTTCCCCACGGAACGAAGAGGAGGAAGACGAGGTGTATCTGTAAAGGAACACGAATCTGACAACTCGGTGAAAACCCAGTTAGCATACATCACCAAGGTAGTCGAAAACCTACAACGAAAGAATGAATCTAAGGCAGTGTTTTCTGCCGAGGAGATGTGTGAGAATTGTAGTGGAAACCACAGTACAGAGGAGTGTCCCATACAACTAGAAGCGAGAATGTATGTTGGAAATTACAACAAGAATAGAGGCTACGACTCCAACAATTACAACTCGAACTGGAGAAAGAACCCTAAATTCTCTTGGAGTAATCCATATAATGCTCTGAATCCTCATGTCCAGAACACTCAAAACCAAGGAGCTCCCAGAATTCTGTCACGAAAGCAGCCACAACAACAGTCGGCATCATCCACAAGTACATTGGAACAGACCCTAGCAGCTTTCATGTCTCAAACTGGAGCATATATGGTCAACATGGATCACTTTGTCAAGAAGACTGAAACATTCATGGATAGGATAGAGATGAGAATGACAAACCATGAAGCCACTTTGAAGTCTCTAGAAACACAAATGGGTCAGGTAGCACAGTTCATCAACACAAGGCAAAATGGAGGATTCCCTAGTGATACTGAGGTCACTAGAAAACTCACACATGAGCAGTGTAAAGCCATAACAACGAGAAGTGGGAAACAGCTACAAGGGCCGAAAATAAAAGAAACACCTAGTAAGGAATCGACCCTGCAGACACATGCCGATGACACTGCCCCGACAGACCCAAAACAACCTGTTGTCGCCACCCCTACCACGAAAACAGAAGAATTGGAGGAGACGATAGAGGAAATTGAAGAATGTGAGCCTCCTCAAATTCGAATTCCATGTGAAGGGCGTCTCAAAGATTACCGTCCTCCACCCCTTTTCCAGAGCGGTTGAAAAAACAGAAACATGAGTACCAGCTTTGTAACCCCCTAAATCCGACCCAAGGGTTATGGGCCGAATCTAGGAAGTTAGATTGAAAACGTAACCCTCAAGTAATTTATTTATTAGGTTTCCGGAAATTAATACTCAAAATATTAATTTAAAACAGTGTCGTTTATCATTAAAATTTTATCTCGAAAACGTAGTCGTATATATAAGATAATCTAAAACAGAGTAGGAAAAATATCACCTTAAAATCCCCATGCATGCTAAACAGTTTTAAAATCCCGAATAAAAATAACCGAGTTTACATAAAATCCTAAATAATAAAATAATCGCAATAAAATCAAAATAAATCTGGAAACTAAGAATATCCATACTAAAACAGTAATTAATCTGATAACTGTGGTCCTCCAAGTACCGAACTCCTATGTGTGAGAATCTGAAATAGAAGCTAAGGGGGAGTCAGCTATTAAGCTCAGTGTGTCTCTAAGGTGCATCAAACAGAAAACCACAAGAATCATACAGTCAACATAGTCATTCCAACAGTCAATCGAATATACAGATATGCAAAGCACGATGCACCTAAGTCTATGTCATGAACCCATCTACATCACCGTCCGAAGAGTAAGGTTCCCCAGAACCACTCTCTACATCGTCACCATCCGAAGTGGAACTCAGCCCGAAGGGTGGAACCACTGATCCGAAGTGGAATTCAACCCGAAGGATGAAACCACTGAACTTCCTCCGTACAAATCCCACCCGAATGATATGATATGAATATTCCGATCTTAATCCGAATGCAACATCATTAGTCCGAAAATGCATGAGCATTTAGTCCGAAAATGCATGAGCATTTAGTCCGAAAATGCATGAGCATTTAGTCCGATAATTAACTATTCATAATCCAATGTATGATGTTTAACAGAATGACATAAAACATATCATATAGCCCAGATCACAACATATCACATAGTCCAGATCACAACATATCACATAGTCCAGATCACAACATATTTTATAGACAACCATCACATAGCAACAACATATTTCACAATCAAACATCACACAACATCAACACATATAATGTAGCACAAGCAGAGAACACACCTCAGACAGCTAACAGCTCAACGTCGAGAGTGACGTCTCCCACGCTCAGATCTAGAAGCAGGCGAAACAGGATCGACACCTACAAGGGTTCACTAACTCAAAATTCTCTACTACTATGCCACAATCTACTAACAGAAATTTATTTAAATTCTCATACGTGCAGAACTCGAAGGTTGAGACGCAGGAGGTCGACCAGGCGGAGGAGGTGGAAGAATCTCGGTGTCCAAATCTATGTCACCTGAACGCAAACGAAATTCGATTTCAGAAACTAATTAACATTTTCTTTTTAACTAAGCATAAAATTGAATAAAAAGGCCAAAAACAGTTGTTCGGGATCGAATTTAGAAAAACGGGTTGCGAATCTGGAATCGGAACGTCGAAAAACATAAAGTTGACTTTCGGCCCAAAAAGTCAACGCTGATGTCATCATGGTCAATGATGACGCCATCGCTGACGTCAGCCTGCTTGCATCAGCAATGTCATCAGCGGATGACATCACTGCTGACGTCACCCGGTCCAGTTCGATTTGAGGGTTCAGTCTGGTTCAGTTTCATAATTCCGGTTCGGTTCTTAAAATCCCCAAATTTTCAATTAACAAAACCCTAACCCTAATTTCAGATTAATTCCCCAAATCAAAATAACCTAACCCTAATATCAACACAACCCCAACCGGCGGCGGCGACAATCAACAAACTGGCGGCGACGGTCGTTCAACGCGACAACGGCGGCCAAAGCTTACCCTAACAGATCTGACAAGGAATGACGGAGGGACAGCGGCACGCGCGAGGACGTTCTCGATGAAGACGGCGGCGAGGAGACGAATGGACCAAGGCAAACGGACGGTTTGACCCCGTTCCCAAGCTATCGACGACGACGAAGGAAAAACCAAGTCGTGGTTTTGGTCGGACGGTCACGGTGAACATGCCGATGACCTAGAAGCGGCAACGGACGGTAACGACCCCTTAATCGGAGCTTGAACGGAAGGAATGGTTGCGGGAGAGGAAAATATGTGAGAGAGATGCGGCTGACTTGAAAAAAAAACAAAATATGGCAGATGAAAGGCCATACAATGCTTTTTACCCTAATGAATGGGTAAATCGCGAAGCAAGGGTTTCAACCTTTACCCACTTAACAAAAAGGCCCCCAAAGTTCTAGTTTTAACAATTAGGTCACCTAACTTTTTGATTTCTCCGATTAAATCCCTAAATCAAATTAGGTTTCAAAAATAAAATTCTCAAATTTTAAGTTACGAATTAGGGATTTAACTCAATTTAGGGTTTTTAATTTTAGGGGATTTTTGGGGTGTTACAAGCTTAAGAATATCTATGATCTTTTTAAGCAAGTACATATCAATATCCCGTTGCTGGAGGTCATTAAGATGATGCGTGGTTATGCAAAGTTTCTTAAAGATATAGTGTCCAGGAGATCCAGACTTGGGGAGTTTGAAATTGTAATGATGACAAAGGGTTGCATGGCAATCCTACATAACTGTACACCCCTAAAGAAGAATGATTCTGGGAGTTTCATTATCCCATGCATAATCGGTGACCAGTTTGTGGGTAAGGCACTTTGTGATCTTGGTGCTAGTATTAATCTAATGCACAAATCTATATTTCTGAAATTAGGTATTGGACAAGCAAGACCACAAAAGTCATGCTGCAATTGGCAGACCGCTCTTACGTGTAATTGACTGACTTTCTTGTTTTAGACTGTGAAGCAGACGAGAATGCACCGATCATCCTAGGGCGACCCTTCCTAGCCACAGGCAGAACATTGATCGATGTAGAGAAGAGAGAACTAACTATGAGAGTCAATGACCAACAGATAAAGCTAAATGTTCTCCAGGCCATGAAACAAGCTGATGTAGAGGAAGAGTGTAAGTTAATATCAGAAGTAATTTTAGACCAACCCTGCATCAGCTCAAACTGTCACGACAGAAAATTTGGTCACTGTCGCCACAACCATCTAGAAGACTGCCACGACAGCACTGGTGACAACAACTCCTCAGACAATGACACCTCTGACACTGAAGGTCCCGAGGAGGTAAATTGGATAGGCATGTGCCCAGGTAAGTTCTTTGAACCCTTGAGCTATACCTCTAACGAACATATGATTCAAAAGCCTTCCATAGATCTTAAACCCCTGCCAGGGAAGCTTAAATATATTTTTCTTGGTCTCAATGATACGTTGCCCGTAATCATCTCTCTTAAGTTGATACAGGAATAGGAACAACAGCTGATCAGGATGCTATAGCAGCATAAGAAGGTGATTGGATGGACCATTGCAGATATCCAAGGCATCAGTCCGGCCATTTGTATGCATAAGATCCTCTTAGAGGATGATCATAAGCTGGCGATAGATGCTCAGAGACGACTAAACGAAGCTATGCAAGAGGCGGCACGAAAGGAAATTATCAAATGGCTTGATGCTGGAATTATTTATGCCATCTCGGATAGCAAGTGGGTGAGCCTTGTGCAATGCGTACCCAAGAAGGGAGGCATAACTGTCATAACCAACAAGGACAATGAGCTAATCCCAACCAGGACTGTGACCGGTTGGAGGGTTTGTATGGACTACTGGAAGCTTAACAAAGCTACCCAGAAGGACCACTTCCCCTTACCCTTTATTGATCAAATGCTAGATCGATTAGCGGGAAAACCTTACTATTGTTTCCTTGATGGTTATTCAGGTTACAATCAGATTGCCATTGCACTAGAGGACCAGGAGAAGACAACCTTCACATGCCCCTTAAGAGAATGCCATTTGGACTGTGTAATGCACCATCAACTTTTCAGCGGTGTATGATGGCAATATTCTCTGACATGGTGGAAGATTTCCTGGAGATCTTCATGGATGACTTTTCCGTCTTTGGAGACAGTTTCAATGATTGCCTAGGCAATTTGAAGAATGTGCTTGAAAGATGTGAAGAGGCAAACCTTGTACTAAACTAGGAAAAATGCCATTTTATGGTAGATGAGGGCATAGTGATGGGACACAAAGTCTCCTGCCGAGGAATAGAAGTGGACAGAGCCAAAATCGAAGTTATCGAAAAACTACCGCCACCCACCACAGTCAAGGGCATTATAAGTTTCTTGAGACACGCAAGTTTTTATCGAAGGTTTATTGCAATTTTTTCTAAAATCACTAACCCTTGTGTCTCTTGTTGGAACAGAATAAAGCCTTTGATTTCAACACCGAATGTACTGAAGCATTCAAAACATTAAAAGAGAATCTGGTAACAACCTCAATAGTACAGCCACCAGACTGGAGTTTACCGTTCGAGATAATGTGTGATGCCAGTGACTATGCTGTGGACGCAGCACTAGGGCAAAGGAAGAAGAAACTCTTCCACGTAATATACTATGCCAACAAGACCTTAAACGATGCCCAGATAAACTACACCATAACAGAGAAGGAGTTGCTTGTGGTGGTATTCGCCTTCGACAAGTTCAGACCATACATACTTGGAACTAAAGTGGTGGTTCACACGGATCACTCAGTCAATAAAATACATGTTCACCAAAAAGGATGCACGACCACGATTGATACGTTGGATTCTGCTGCAGCAAGAATTCGATATAGCAATCAAAGACAGAAAGGGAACAGAAAACCAAGTAGCTGATCACTTGTCAAGACTGGAGATGGGAAAGGATCAAGATAAAAACAAGGTTATCATACAGGAGACTTTCCCAGATGAGCAGTTATTCACTGCCACAAGCACTGCCACGACGGCCATGACGACATGTAAGGTTTCTGAAATTCCTTGGTATGCTGACATAGTAAACTATCTTGTTAGTGGTTTATTACCTCCTGAACTTAACTACCAAGCAAGGAAGAGGTTCCAAAATGATGCAAAACATTATTATTGGGACGAACCTTTTCTATTTAACCATTGTGTAGATCAGATTATCAGGAGATGCATACCAAAGGAAGAACATGAAGAAGTGCTCCACCATTGCCATGCTACTTCTTATAGAGGACACTTCGGAGGGAACAAAACTGCTGCCAAGGTTCTACAGTCTGGTTTCTTTTGGCCTACATTGTTCAATGATGTACAAGCCTTTTACAAGCGTTGTGACAAGTGCCAAAGGACTGGAAACATCTCTAGAAGACATGAGATGCCCCTGCAGATCATTCTCGAAGTCAAAATTTTTTATGTTTGGGGAATCGACTTTATGGGACCATTCCTAGCCTCTTGTGGGAACCTCTATATATCGTTGGCAGTAGATTATGTGTCCAAGTGGGTAGAAGCTATTGCCACACAAAAGAATGATGCCAAGACCGTTCAAATATTTCTACACAAACACATCTTCACCAGGTTTGGCATCCCAAGAGCAATCATTAGTGATGAGGGTAGGCACTTTGACAATAGGGTAATTGCTAGTGCGTTGAAGAACTATAGAGTTAAACACAGAATCACAACAGCATATCACCCTCAAACCAATGGGCAGGCTGAGATCTCAAATAGAGAAGTGAAGAACATTCTAGAAAATATGGTCAAGCCAACTAGGAAGGATTGGTCTCTTCACCTGAATGATGCATTATGGGCCTACATGACTGCATTCAAAACACCATTGGGAATGTCACCCTACCGACTCATCTATTGAAAAACTGGTCACCTACCTGTTGAGATAGAATATAAAGCGTATTGGGCTATCAAGACAGTTAACATGGACTGGGACAAAGCAAGGCAGAAAAGGTTGTTGGACTTAAATGAAATTGAAGAAATTCGAGCCATGGCCTATGACAACGCCAGAATTTATAAGGACAAAACAAAGAAGTGGCACGACAGAAAACTGCTGCCACGACAGTTCACACCAGGCCAGAAGGTGTTGTTGTTCAACTCTAGGTTGAAGCTCTTCCCAAGAAAGCTAAAGTCTAGGTGGTCTGGACCCTTCCAGGTAGTACATGTTTTTCCCCATGGTGCCATCACAATAAGATCAATCAAGGACGGGCACCAATTCAAGGTCAATGGACAGAGGCTAAAGCACTATCAGGGGACTGAAGCCCCAAGAGAGCAGGAAGTAGTTACTTTAGGAGATGCCCCTCAAGGCATCCCTAATTTAACTTAGTTTAATTTTATTTTATTTTATTTATTTTTATTGCTTTAGGAAATAAGAATTTAATATTAGTTTATTTTAGTTTTCGGGCAAATAAAAGAAGAAAAGAAATGAGAAAGAATGAACCAGCCCACCACACTCACAACAGCCCAAGAAGCCCAATGGTAACAAGGATGTCGTGACAGCCGGTCACCAGCTGTCGCGGCAGACACGCAAAGATAGTCTGTCACCCTGTTGTCGCGACAAACATACAGCAAACACAGAAACGCGTAACAAACGCGTCAGGAAACCGCGTGACAACTGGCTTCGTTTTCCACGCCACTCGTTATGGCTTCAACGGGCAGAAACCCCGTTCTATATAAACCCACACCTCCATTTCATTTTTCACCTCATTCTCTTCGCTCTACTCTGTTTCTGAATATTTTATCTTTTTAGTATTTTTATTTTCTTTTATTTCTACAGTACCCTTACGAAGACAATGAGATCGACCCGAAGAAGTGTTGCCTCCATCTCTTCCGCGGCAGTCTCCACTCCCAGTCAGAGCAGAATTCAAGACGGTTCGCATCAGCAGAATCGGAGAAAAGATATTATGAATCTTTTCAAAAAAGAGAAATATGGGAGGATAGGGGTTTCACCTACCTAAAGAAGATCGTAGATCTAGGACTCGAAGGATTCATCGCCAAAAGGATAATTAGGCTGAAATGGTAGATGTTTGCAGAACAACCCGAGGAGATGAATATCACACTTGTTCGAGAATTCTATGCTGATGTTACCTCTAAGGACACCACTCAAGTCACTATTAGGGGTACGGAAATCGAACTAGAACCAGCCTACATCAATTCCCTATATGGCATGTATGTGGGCAGGAAAGAGGATGCACACAGCAGGTTCATCAGCAATCTATCGTCGGTAGACTATGACAGCATCATGGCAGACCTCACTGAAGAAGGCACCAGCTGGAACGAGGACCCAAAACATCGGTGGACGGTTCGAAGAACCCAACTCACGCCTGCTGCCAAGCTGTGGAACCATTTTGTGAAAAAAAACGTCTCATGTCAATGTCTCACAACACAACAGTGGACCGACAGAGGCTCGCCCTCGTGCACTCCATCATCAACGAATGGCAGATCAATGTGGGCAAATACATCCTCGATGGAATCCACGAGTGTGCATTGAAGGATAAGAGCCCCCTCTTCTTCCCCTATTTAATCACAACCCTCTGCCGAGCCAACAACGTCCCTAAAATTGATGAGGACGTAAAGATCCAGGGCAAGGGGTGGACACAACAGAATCTCTACAACTTGATGGAGCTGAAGACAGCCACCCCAATGGCATATGTCGACCCCTTTGCCACGACAGAACCAGACTCAACAGAACATGTCGCGGCGTAGCCTGAGCAGACAGAACCTGTAAGACCATAAGGCACCTCCTCCAGCCAAATAATTCAACTGCTGCAAAGAATGGAGGCACGACAGAAAGGCTACATAGAGTATATGAGGGACTTCCACACTACTACGGTAAAATTCATTAAAGTTGAACTTAATTATCCCAACTAGCAGTTCCCTCATTTTCCAGAAAACCTTCTTTCTGCCACAACACATGTTGCCAGCCCTAAGACGCCCACACCGACAGCTGCCTCTGCTTCACCTTCTGCCACGGCAGGAGCCGACAATAGAAGGTCTGCATCTTCTCGAGGAGCCCAGAGAAAGGAACCACTTCTAGAAATTTACCCGAAATATTTCGAAGGTTTCTCCTCCTCCTCAGTCTGGCAGGATGACTTAGACTCCAAACCTTCTGTCGTCCGCAAAATAGCCAAGGACTTTCCTCCGATAAGGAAGAAAAGGCTTGATATTGATGTAGAAGGACCTTGCCACGACAGAAAAGACGGCAGCAGCAGCATCAGAAAAAGTGACAGTGAGCTTGAGATTCTGGACAAAGCTCCCAATGTTTCACCTACCAGAATCCAGCCACCGCGAGAGGCAAAGAAGAAGGTAGACTTCTCCTCTCCAGCCACAAAGCCAGCCTCTGCTACAAAAGAAACTGCCCGACGACAACTTTGCATAGACAACAGCAGTGACGACAACACTTCAACTTAAGTTCTTTTACTCTTTCTGTCGTCTGTGTTTTTATTTGAAATTTGTGATGTTTTTTATATTTCTGTTTGTCATGCATTGAGGACAATGCAACCCTCGAGTTTGGGGGTAGGCGGCCCTCCTTTAATTAAAGAACTTATCGTATTTTGTGTTTCATTACTATTTATTTTTGTGTCAAAAAATTGGCTTAATTTTTGAACTTCTGTTATCTGTCGCGGTACTTACTATCGTGACAGTAACTTTAGAATGTTTTAGGAAGTATTTAGTGCCTTACTATATAGTTCTAAAATCTTAAAAACACCTTTGTGACTTATATACTGTTAGGACTATATTAGCAAACTCAGAATAGGAAGCTTAGCCACTTGAGTTAGAAAGAAAATTTAGACTTAGTTAATCCTAGAGGTGCCTAACATTGGCTCTAGGAAAAGAACTAGAAGTACTCCTAAAGGTGCATAACACTGGATCTAGGAAATTAAACTAGAGGTGCCCAAAACCGGCTCTAGTAGAAATAGAAAAACTTTAGAAGAAAATTAGAGGTGCTCGAAATTGGCTCTAGTTAAAAAAATTATTTTTGAAGTAAAACTCAAGTAAGTTAAGTAACTGTTCTGGTTGTTAAAGAGTCTAAGCTCATATTTGTTCACAAAACCTGCACACACTCACACGAGAATTATAGTATTGCTCTAGATAAATCCTTAACATTCGAAGAGGTATTGATCTTGACGATGAAGGTGTTGTAGGTAATGGTTGTTCATTGAGTTAAGCCAAAGCCAAAAAGATTCATTCTTAGTTAGATTGCATTTGCTTGAGGACAAGCAATAACTTGAGTTTGGGGGTGTATTGAGTGCATAAATGTTCTATATTTTAACCCTCATTTACCCATATTATTGATGCACTCAAGCATGTTTAGTTGCATTTTAGGATAGATTTTGCATAAACATCACAAATGAATAATTATTGCACATATGCTACTGATTTCGGCTATTTCTTGCAGGTACCTGTCGTGGCAGCATCCAGGGCAGCAGAGGAACAATAGATAACTGAAAAGCTGGAGCAAAAAGGGTCGAAGCAAACTACCTTATACTTGATGTCGTGACATCTGCCGTGACAGAAGTGGTGACAGTGAAGAAGAAGAGATGGAAAAATACAAAGTGGAGTTCGACTGATAAAGGATTTTAAGACTAATTTTTAGAGATCACTTGCAATATTTTTGGAGTCCAGAAGCACAAAGAAGGCCTTGCCCAAAGTTTGAGGAGAAAGTCAAAGCAAGAAGATAGGACGAATTAAAGGAATTCTACTCAATGATTTAGTCTTTAAATGAATTGTACTTTAATTCGAACTTGTATTCTTGGCCATTAAGAAAACTTGTACTCAAGGCCTATATATATGCTTGTAATTCGACCTAGAGGAGGATAACCTAGTTCCTAGCCGTCTTCCATCACAAACCCTAGTTTTCCCCCTTCTTCATCATGTTCTAAACTTCCCTCAGGGCTAAGGGTTGATCTTGTAAAGTAGTTGTAAGGGTTAAACTGTTTCTTAGGATTTTTATGTTCAATTCAATAAAACTTCAAGTTTATCTACTCCTATTTTCATATCTCATAAGAGTATCGGGAGAGCATTGTGAGGTTATCCATTTACTTAATATCGGGAGAGTTACGTATACGAAAGGAGTAAATATGAGTTTTCCAATTTATGGTTAAACTATCTTGGCCTAGGGATAGGTACAAGGTTAAGCTGCTAAAGAAGAATCCACAACATCATTGTTCATCCTTCGATTCACGTTGGGAGGTATCATCCAAGACGTGTTCATCGACAAAACTTGGACCTAGGGATAGGACGAGTCACAACAGGGATTCTTGCTGAACTTTAAGTACAGAGTTGTTGTTCGCTGCCGCGACAGGTGCTGCCGCGACAGGCTCGACGATAGACGCAACAAAAAGTCCTTGAACAGTGCAACACCTGCACTACTGAAAATGTAACACCCTAAAAATTATGCCCAAATTGTAAACCCTAGATTCGAAAAATCCTTAATTTAGAAACCTGAATTTTATGAAGGACTAAATAAGAATTTTTATCAAACGTGGAAGTTAATATGAAATTTTTTGAAAGTTTAAAGACTGACACCATAAATAACCCTTTATCAAATTGAATTTTAAGTACTTATCTTCATCCCGTCTTTTTTTATTGTTTAATATATGTATACCCTTTAATTTCAAATTGAATTCTAATTCCTCTTTTTCTCACGATTGAATTGACTCTTTTTTTCAACATAATTCTTGTTATTATTATTATTATTATTATTATTATTATTATTATTATTATTATTATTATTATTATTATTATTATTATTATTATTATTATTATTATTATTATTATTATTATTATTATTATTATTATTATTATTATTATTATTATTATATTTACTTATATTCTTTCCTATCTTATATCACTTTCATTATTTTACTTAAATTATGTTTACTCTAAATATATATACACACACATAGTTCAAATAAGATCACCCCAAGAACCCTACTTTTTTTATATAGTTTCATGCCGCCAAATCCCTTATTAATTTGTTAAATTCCTGTGTAATAATCTCCACCGCTCTATACCCCTTCTTGTTCGTTAATCCCTTCAACCCTAAGTTTAGTCTGGTACCAATACAGTTGGATCCAATACTTCTAATCATGGAAAATCACATTATTTTGTAGGTTGAGTATAGCTTGGCTAAGGTGTGTTTTCTTCTGGTGCTATAATTAAATTATATAATATTTTTCTATGTGTTGGTGTTTACCTCTTGTGTGATTATTTATATGTATTATGGCTTGTATGGTTGACATCATATGCATACGATTTCAAAATTTATTTTGGTTATGTACTATGAACATTGATTTATGAAACATCGGATTTATGGAAGTATGATTTATGGATTTATGGACTATGATTTATGAATTATGTTTATTGTTGAGTGTGTAAAAGTTCTATTATTTACACCCTTTTTAACCCATATTTCTGCTGCATTCAAGCATCGTTTCATTGCATTTAGGTTAGTTTACAGCAAAACATCACAAATATATTAAAGGCACAGATTCTACTAAAGAATGGCTGATTTTGGAGGTTGCTGCCATAGTAGACGGAGAAGGGGGGCGTTGGGCAGAGAAGCAGAAGAGCTGAGCTGGGCAAGCAGACAAAGAGGACGATGCTGCCATGGTGCTGCCGTGACAGCAGAGGACGACAACAAGTTAGTGGAGAAAAAGCAAAGTGGACCTCGATAGATAGAGAAAATTCTGCTCGTCTGTCGTGTGAAAACCATATATTTTTCCAAGCCCCGGATTAAAAGATATGTCAAGCCCAAAGTTCAAGAAGAGAAAATCCCAAGAAACAAGGAGGACGGCTGGAAAGTAGATTCCTTGAAGATTAAGTCTTTATTAGAATCATACTTTTAATTAAAGTTGTAATCCTTGTTAACTTAGATAACTTGAGCCCAAAGCTTATATAAGGGCATATATTTTAACCTAGGGAGAGGAGATAGCCGATTACCCCATAACCGACAACTAAAAACCCCTAGCCGTTTACCGGCCGTCGACATGTTCTAAATTCCCCCTAGGGCCACGAGTTGATTTGTAAAGTAGTTGCAAGGGTTGTTTTGTTTTAGGAATTTTCAGTTCAATAAAATAAACTTCAAGTTCTCTTATTTTGGTTATTAATATCTTGCAAGAGCATCGAGAGAGCATTGTGAGGTTATCTATTTACTTAGCATCGGGAGAGTTAAGTATACAAAAGAAATAAGAGCAAGTTCTCTAGTTTATAGTTGAACTATCTCGTGCCTAGGGATAGGGCGAGGTTAAGTGGCTAAAGAAGAATTCATACACATCGGTGTTCATCCTTCGATTCACGCCGGGAGGTATCATCAAGATGTGATCATCGATTGACTTGGACCTAGGGATAGGCCAAGGCAGATCTGGGATTCTTGCCAAACTTGAAAGTACTGAGTTGAGTGTTTGCTGCCGCGACGATCAACGGACTGCCGCCGTGACAGGTGCTGCCGCGACGGGTGACGACGACAAAACTGGATTTCCTAAACTCTGCAATACCTGCACTACTGAGCAATTCAATACCAGCTCGTTCTCTCTATCTTGATATCTTTAATCTTTTATTTACGTTTACTTTATTATTTTCGTGACAACTCTCAAATATTTCCTTTACCTTCGTGCAGTAAATTAAGGTGAAGCTATTAGCCCAATCCCTGTGGAGACGATATCCGATACTTCGTATCACTTTAGTACTTGCGTCGTGTATACTTGCACTACCATTGCGATAGACTATTTTACACGCAACAAGTTTTTGGCGCCGTTGTCGGGGATTGGCAACGTAACTCTACCTTTCTTTTATTGCACTTTTCGTTTTTTTTTTGTTTTTTTTTTCATGTTTTTCTTTGGTACATTCAACTCTTGCTTTTCACAAGGTTTTCTTGTTTATGCGCAGATCGAATCGAGGTAAAGATCCTGAGTATCCATTAGATCCGGAAATCGAACGATCATTCAATCTCAAGAAACAACTTCGTCACCTTCTAGCCAGGAACGAGTACCTTGAGGAATAGCTAGAGAAGATGGCCCACAATGGAGACGACCCACCTGTCGGCGATATTATACCGACTGTCGGTAACCCTGCCGCCGCCGGACGACGATCTTGTCGTGACTACATGCTGAACAATCATGTAGAGTTGGAAACCATGCTGCTGGATATTGATGTTGACAACTTCGAGCTGAAACCTATTATGTTTAGTATGATCAACAATGTCGGGCAGTTTAGTGGTGCTGTTACAGAGGGTGCTATGGAGCATCTCAAAACGTTCCAGGAGATCTGTGGTTCGTTTAGACTGCCATGAGTTAATCCGGAGATACTGAGGCTTCGGTTAGTTCCCCATTCATTGAGGGACAGAGCAAAGACTTGGTGGAATAAACTTACGCCGGGTTCAATTAGAACTTGGGCAGATTTATCTCGTGAATTTTTATCTCGTTTTAATCCTTCGCATTTGTCTGAGCGATTACGTAATGAAATTGCTACTTTTCAACAGGAATATGACGAGTCGATGCACGAGGCCTGGGACAGATTTACTACTCTTCTACGAAACTGCCCAATGCATGGATTCCCTGTCTGGAATCAAGTAACAAAGTTTTATAATGCTGCCAACTTACAAACTCGTATTCGAATTGATTCAGCAGCAAATGGATTATTATTGGATAAAGATCCGGACGAGGCAATGCAAGTTTTGAAAAATCTGGCTAAGAATGAGGAGCAGTTTCCAACAGCAAGAAGAGGGAGTAAACGGGTATTAGCTGTCAAGGATTATGAGGCCGACAGCACGATGAAATCACAGGTAGCATTCCTTACGAAAGCAATGAAAAGGTTATTGAATGATGATGCACAACATGGATTTGCTGTCGAGGAGGTATGTGAAATCTGTGAGGGAAATCATAGTTCGGATGAATGCCCGATACAATTAGAAGAGGGAAAATATGTTGGAAATTACAAGCCGAATTATAATTCCAACAATTATAATCCAAATTGGAGGAAGGATCCCAAGTTTTCCTGGAGTAATCCTAACAATGCTCTGAATCCGCAAGCACATAATCAGAATCAGGGAGGACCTAGATTGCTGACGCGACAACAACTACCGCCGTAGCAGCAACAACAGCCACCAGCTGCCACGAGCAGTACACTGGAACAGACTCTGACCACTTTTATGTCTCAGACAGGTACTTATATTGAGAATATGAATCAGTTTGTCAAGAAGACAGAGAATTTCATGGATAAAACAGAAATGCGGATGACAAATCATGAAGCTACTCTGAAATCCTTGGAGACACAAATGGGTCAGGTTTCACAACATATTAAGCCGAGGAAGACTGGAGGATTCCCTAGTAATACTGAAAATGCTAGGCAACCCACACATAAGCAATGTAAGGCTATTACTACTAGGAGTGGGAAGAAATTACCAGGGCCGGAAAAGGAAGCTGAAACAGTAGGGAAACCAGCCTTAGATAAACCTGCCGAGGAAGCTGCCCCGACAGGCAACAAACAGACTGCTGCCGATGAGCCTGTCACGACAGCAAAAGCGACAGAGGAGAATGATGAACCCAAACCTCCTTAGATTCGTATGCAGTGGGAAGGACGTATTGCTTATTACCGTCCCCCACCTCCTTTTCCCTAACGGATACAGCAAGCTAAGCAAGAATCTCAACTCAAAAAGATTTATGATATTTTTAAGCAGGTTCATATTAATATTCCGTTGTTAGATGTCGTTAGGGAGATGCCCGTTTATGCTAAATTTCTCAAGGATGTCATGTCAAAGAAATCTAAACTTGGGGAATTTGAAACGGTAAAGATGACAGAAGGTTGCATGAGTATTCTTCATCGGCAGCCACCCCAGAAAAAGAAGGATCCGGGGAGCTTCATCATACCTTGCGTAATCGGAAATAAATATGTGGGTAAGGCACTTTGTGATCTTGGTGCTAGTGTTAATTTAATGCCAAAATCTTTTTTCAGAAATTAGGTATTGGGAAGGCGCGGCCCACGACAGTAACTCTGCAGCTGGCAGACCGCTCTTATGTTCATTCGGAAGGAAAAATTGAAGATATTCTGGTAAGAGTGGATAAATTTATTTTTCCTGCTGACTTTCTTGTTTTAGATTGTGAGGCAGATGAAAACGCACCAATAATCCTTGGGCGGCCCTTCTTAGCCACGGGAAGATCACTGATTGATGTGGAGAAAGGATAACTCACCATGAGAGTGAATGATCAAGAGATTAAGTTGAATGTTCTCCAAGCGATGAAGCATGCTGATGCAGACGAGGAATGCAAGGCTATCACTGAAGTTGCCTTTGATCAACCCTGCATCAGGTCGGGCTGTCACGACATCAAATTTAGTCACTGCCGCGACAGCCATCTACAAGGCTGTCACGACAGCACTAACAATAGCACCGACGACAGTGACTCCTCTAAATCCGATACATCTGATACTGAAGATCAGGAGGAGGTAAACTGGTTAGGCAATCGTCCAAGTAAGTTATTCGAACCTTTAAATTATACTTTGGATAACCATTTAATTCAAAATCCATCCACTGTAGAGCCACCTGCCTTAGAATTGAAGCCCCTGCCAGGGCAGCTAAAATATGCTTTTCTTGGTTCAAATGATACGTTGCCCGTAATCATCTCTTCGAAGCTACCACGGGAACAGGAACAACAGCTAATAGGCATGTTGCGGCAGCACAAAAAGGCAATTGGATGGACGATCGCTGATATTCAAGGCATTAGCACGGCATTATGCATGCACAAAATGCTTTTAGAAGAAGATCATAAGCCAACTATAGATGCCCAAAGACGGCTAAACCATGCGATGAAAGAGGTGGTTCGTAAAGAGATAATCAAATGGTTAGATGCTGGTATTATTTACGCCATCTCCGACAGCAAATGGGTGAGCCCGGTGCAATGCGTTCCAAAGAAAGGAGGAATGACCGTGGTGACCAATGAAAACAATGAATTAATCCCAACCAGGACTGTGACCGGTTGGAGGGTTTGTATGGACTATCGGAAGCTTAATAAAGCTACCCGAAAGGACCACTTTCCTTTACCCTTTATTGATCAAATGCTTGATATATTAGCGGGTAAACCTTACTATTGTTTTCTTGATGGTTACTCAGGTTATAATCAAATTGCTATCGCACCGGAGGATCAAGAAAAAACGACTTTCACATGCCCATACGGAACGTATGCTTTTACGAGAATGCCGTTTGGATTATGTAATGCACCCGCCACCTTCCAAAGGTGCATGATGGCCATATTCTCCGATATGGTGGAGGACTTCCTTGAGATTTTTATGGATGATTTTTCAGTCTTTGGAGACGATTTCGAGAGCTGCCTTGGCAATCTACAAAAGGTACTTGAGAGATGTGAAAAAGCAAACCTAGTTTTAAATTGGGAAAAATGCCAGTTTATGGTGGATGAAGGGATAGTCCTTAGCCATAAGATTAGCTGTCGTGGGATAGAAGTCGACAGGGCCAAAATAGAAGTGATCGAAAAGCTGCCGCCACCGACCACAGTCAAGGGCATTAGAAGTTTCTTGGGACATGCTGGTTTTTATCGAAGATTCATTGCAAATTTCTCAAAAATCACCAAGCCCCTATGCCATCTTTTGGAGCAGAACTGACCCTTTGACTTTAATGATGAATGTACAAAAGCATTCAAGGTTCTGAAGGAAAAACTGGTAACAGCCCCAATAGTACAACCACCAGACTGGACACAGCCATTTGAGATTATGTGTGATGCTAGTGACTATGCTGTCGGGGCAGCACTTGGGCAGCGGAGAGACAAGCTATTTCATGTCATATATTATGCCAGCAAGACAATGAATGACGCCCAAGTGAACTATACCACCACAGAAAAAGAGTTATTAGCTGTGGTGTTCTCCATTGACAAGTTTCGTTCTTACATACTTGGAACGAAGGTAATAGTGCACACAAACCATTCTGCCCTAAAGTATTTGTTCGCGAAAAAGGATGCAAAGCCTAGATTGATACGGTGGATCCTGCTATTGCAAGAATTTGACCTTGAAATCAAGGATAAAAAAGGGACAGAAAATCAGGTGACAGATCACTTGTCAAGGTTGGAGAAGGGACAGAGTCTACCAATAGATGATACAAACATACTGGAGACCTTCCCAGATGAGCAGCTCTTTGCTGCCGCAATCACTGCCGCGACAGCCATGGCGGCGGGTAAGTCTTCTGATATCCCTTGGTATGCTGATTTCGTTAATTTTATAGTTAGCGGAATACTTCCTTCTGATCTTAATTATCAAGCCATGAAGAGATTCCAAAATGATGTTAAGCATTATTATTGGGACGAACCTCTTCTTTTCAAAATGTGTGCAGATCAGGCTATAAGGAGGTGTGTACCACAAGAAGAACAAGAAGACATACTTCATCACTGCCATGCTTCACAATATGGAGGTCACTTAGGAGGCAACAAAACTGCTGCCAAGGTGCTGCAGTCAGGGTTTTATTGGCCGTCACTGTATAAAGATGCACAAATCTTCTACAAGAGTTGTGACAGGTGCCAAAGGACAGGAAACATCTCAAGGAGAAACGAGATGCCACTGCAGAACATTCTAGAAGTCGAGATCTTCGACGTTTGGGGGATCGATTTTATGGGACCTTTTCAATCTTCATGTGGAAATTTATACATCCTCCTAGCAGTAGATTATGTCTCTAAGTGGGTTGAAGCTATCGCCACTCAAAAGAACGATGCCAAGACAGTCCAAAAGTTTTTACACAAAAATATCTTTTCTAGGTTTGCCATCCCTAAGGCGGTTATCAGTGATGAAGGGAGACATTTTGACAATAGGGTTATTGCTGCCGCCTTGAAGAAATATTGTGTCAAGCATCGGATCGCGACAGCATATCACCCACAGACCAATGGACAAGCTGAAATATCTAATAGGGAAGTTAAGAACATTCTTGAGAAGATGGTTAAGCCAACTAGGAAAGATTGGTCTTTACTCCTCAATGATGCATTATGGGCATATAGGACAGCTTTTAAGACTCCATTGGGCATGTCTCCATACCGATTGATTTATGGGAAAACCTGTCATCTGCCTGTCGAGATAGAGCACAGAGCATATTGGGCGATCAAGGCAGTGAATATGGACTTGGACAAGGCAGGTCAGAAATGGTTGTTAAATCTGAACGAGATTGAAGAAATATGGACAATGGCCTACGACAATGCAAGAATTTACAAGGAGAAAACTAAGAAGTGGCATGATAGGAAGTTACTGCCACGACAGTTCTGCACAGGGCAGCTTGTATTGTTGTTCAATTCTAGACTGAAACTCTTCCCAGGGAAGCTAAAATCTAGATGGTCTGGCCCGCTCCAAGTTGTACAAGTTTTTCCCCATGGTGCCATCACAATCCGATCATTAAAAGACGGGCACAAATTCAAAGTCAACGGATAGCGCCTCAAGCATTATCAGGGGACTGAAGCCCCAGGAATACAGGAAGTGGTTACCTTAGGAGATGCCCCACAAGGCATCCCTAATTTAACCTAATTTTTATTTTTATTTATTTTTATTATTTATTAGGAAATAAGGTTTATTTTATTCGAATAATGTTTTTATGTTTACTGTTTTTAGGAAATAAAGGAGGCAAGAAGAATAGGAGAAGTGACCCAAGCCCACCATCCATCCATCAGCCCAACAAAGCCCAATATTGAAGCCTGTCGTTCCAGCTGCCGCGGCAGACACAGAAAAGACAGGCTGTCACCAGACTGTCACGACAGACGCGGAAACGTGTGACAGACGCGTAACAGACGCAGAAATGCGTGTCAGACGCGTCAGACACGCTAAAACTCAACAGACGCCCCGTTATTCACGCCTGCCGTTACAGCTTCCACGGGCAGCAACTCCTCTTCTATAAAACCTCGTCTCAATTTCATTTCATTCACTTCTGTTTTTCTTACTTGCTCTCCCCTTTAGTTTTCATTTGCTTTCTTTTGCTTTCAACAACCCTTGCACTAACATGTCTTCTAGAAGAACCCGCCGCAGTGCTACTTCAACTCCTTCA
This sequence comes from Hibiscus tridactylites, assembly GCA_958450335.1. Taxonomy (NCBI): domain Eukaryota; kingdom Viridiplantae; phylum Streptophyta; class Magnoliopsida; order Malvales; family Malvaceae; genus Hibiscus; species Hibiscus tridactylites. The sequence goes on along the minus strand of OY288276.1, from coordinate 23,226,257 downwards.
CCGGCAGCACCTACCCCACAACCCTTTGCCACCAGAGATCTATAGGAAGAACGAGGCTTTATTTACACTCCAAGAGCAGTCAATATGGGCCTCAAGCCTTTCATCGCAAGGACGATTAGATCCCTCTTGTGGGAACAATTCGCGGAGCAACCAGCAGAGATGAACGAGACGCTGGTGAGGGAATTCTATGCTGCCCTCGGCAGCAGGACGGCAACAGCAGTGACTGTCCGAGGGACAGAAGTGCAGTTCATAGCCGAGCGCATCAACTCTTTCTATGGCCTCTACTTCGGCCCAACGATGAGGCTCACCAGCAGTTCCTTGACACTCTAGACGATGCTGCCTTCGACGCTGTCATGGCAGAAGTGACGGAAGAAGGGACTGAATGGAACACGAGCCGCAAAAAAATCCCCACACAGTGAAGAGTGGGTAGCTGCTGCCAGAGGCCAAACTGTGGAACGCCTTCATTAAGAAGAGGATTCTGACGTCCTCACATCACACCACTGTGGACCAGCAGAGGTTATCCCTAATACACTCCATTATCAATAAACGACCCATTAATGTGGGGAGTTATATACGAGAGAGTATTTTGGACTGCGCCCATAGATCGACGGCCCTCCTCTGCCTGCCCTACCTCATCACGTCCCTCTGCCGCTGTTATGCCGTACCAGAAGCCAACACCGATCGCATAGTGAAGGGACGGGGCTGGACAGACAAAAATATCATCAGCCTCATGGAGCTGACAGTAGCAACCCCCCTCTCTTCTTTCAACCTTGCTGCCGCCCCAGCTGAATCGTCAGAGCAGCCCAACCCTGAACATGTCGCCGTAGCAGCTGCTCCGACAGACCCATCCACTCAAGTCCTTGCTGATATTCAGAGGATGGAGGACAGACAGCTGGGTCTAATGACATTCATCAAGGATTTTGCCACATCCACGGTAAATTTTATTCACCATACTTCAAATTTTCCTGATGTTGTCTTTCCCACCTTCCCTGCCCACTACTTCACCGTCCCCACCCCTGCCCACACACCTACACCTGCTGCCACACCACATACACCATTTGCTGCCTCCATTCCATCACCTGCCCCGACGGCAGCCGGCAGCCCTCCGGCCGAAACATCCGCCCGAGGAACAAAGCGACCGACACCCTCGGATGACATTGCTGCCTTTGTAGCTGGGTTCTCCTCTTCATCCGTCTGGGCAGAAAGCAAAGACGAACCCTCTATTCGGAGGAACTTGGCAAAAGAATTTACACCTGTCAAGAGGCAGAAAAGAATGGCTAACAGGAAACTTATGCCAAAGGTCAGCAGCAACAGCAGCAGCTGGGACAGTGGCAGCAGCTCCGACATTCAGGTTGTGCAGCAACCAACGCAGCCTGCCCCAAAACCCAGAATCCGCCGCCAAATCCGCCTCAGCAGCAGCAGTGAAGACAGTGCTTAAAATTTAAGTTTCTTATTTTCTCATTGCTGCCTGCTATTTCTATATTTTGTGATGTACTGCCTTCATTCTTCATTTTGTCATTTGCATTGAGGGCAATGCAACCCTCGAGTTTGGGGGTGGCAACCCTCCATTTTAATGGAGTCTAAGTACATTTTAGTTAATTGTTGTGTCTTTTACTTATTTAATCCGTCTCTTAAAAAAATCTGAAAAACTGAAAATTTTGGCTTAAAACTGTGAATTGCACTTACATGTCGTGACAACTCTGTCATGGCAGCATCTTTAGGATAGTTTAAGGAGAAGTTTAGAGCCTTTCTATAGTTCTGAAAACTTAAACACCATTGTGACTGTTATACTGCTTAGATTTCTTTTAGCCAAACTAGAATAGGAAGCTTAGCACTTGAATAGCCCCTAGAGGTGCCTAACACTGGCTCTAGGAAAGAAGTTTAGCAAAAGAGACTCAAAAATCCTAGAGGTGCCCGAAACTGGCTCTAGGAAGCTAACTAGAGGTGCCTAAACCTGGCTCTAGTAAAACTTTAAAGAAATCGAGTCAAAACAAGAAAATCAAAGAAGCATGAAAATGTGCCTTCAAAAAGATAAACTTTGGCATAAAAATTCAAGTTAAGAGTTGAATATTCTAGTGAAACTAAGAGAGTCTTAGCATATAACTGTTCACAAGCATGCACACACTGTACGAGGACTATAGTGAGATTCCGGACAGATCCTAAATTATCCGACAGGTTGCTGCCGTCACAGGGAACGAACGACGGGTAAGGGAAAGTTCACTGTTTGAAAGTCAAAACAAAAATATTTCATTTTTCTTTTAGGTCTTAGTTGCTTGAGGGCAAGCAAAAACTTGAGTTTGGGGTGTGTTGAGTGTGTAAAAGTTCTATTATTTACACCCTTTTTTAACCCATATTTCTGCTGCATTCAAGCATCATTTCATTGCATTTAGGTTAGTTTACAGCAAAACATCACAAATATATTAAAGGCACAAATTCTACTAAAGAATGGCTGATTTTGCAGGTTGCTGCCATAGTAGACGGACAAGGCGGGCGCTGGGCAGAGAAGCAGAAGAGCTGAGCTGGGTAAGCAGACAAAGAGGACAATGTTGCCATGGTGCTGCCGTGACAGCAGAGGACGACAGCAAGTTAGTGGAGAAAAAGCAAAGTGGACCTCGATAGATAGAGAAAATTATGCTCGTCTGTCGTGTGAAAACCATATATTTTTCCAAGCCCCGGATTAAAAGATATGTCAAGCCCAAAGTTCAAGGAGAGAAAATCCCAAGAAACAAGGAGGACGGCTGGAAAGTAGATTCCTTGAAGATTAAGTCTTTATTAGAATCATACTTTTAATTAAAGTTGTAATCCTTGTTAACTTAGATAACTTGAGCCCAAAGCTTATATAAGGGCATATATTTTAACCTAGGGAGAGGAGATAGCCGATTACCCCATAACCGACAACCAAAAACCCCTAGTCGTTTACCCGCCGTCGACATGTTCTAAATTCCCCCTAGGGCCACGGGTTGATTTGTAAAGTAGTTGCAAGGGTTGTTTTGTTTTAGGAATTTTCAGTTCAATAAAATAAACTTCAAGTTCTCTTATTTTGGTTATTAATATCTTGCAAGAGCATCGAGAGAGCATTGTGAGGTTATCTATTTACTTAGCATCGGGAGAGTTAAGTATACGAAAGAAATAAGAGCAAGTTCTCTAGTTTATAGTTGAACTATCTCGTGCCTAGGGATAGGGCGAGGTTAAGTGGCTAAAGAAGAATTCATACACATCGGTGTTCATCCTTCGATTCACGCCAGGAGGTATCATCAAGACGTGATCATCGACAGACTTGGACCTAGGGATAGGCCAAGGCAGATCTGGGATTCTTGCCAAACTTGAAAGTACTGAGTTGAGTGTTTGCTGCCCCGACGATCAACGAACTACCGCCGTGACAGGTGCTGCCGCGACGGGTGACGACGACGGAACTGGATTTCCTAAACTCTGCAATACCTGCACTACTGAGCAATTCAATACCAGCCCATTCTCTCTATCTTGATATCTTTAATCTTTTATTTATGTTTACTTTATTATTTTCGTGACAACTCTCAAATATTTCCTTTACCTTCGTGCAGTAAATTAAGGTGAAGCTATTAGCCCAATCCCTGTGGAGACGATATATGATACTTCGTATCACTTTACTACTTGCGTCGTGTATACTTGCACTACCATTGCGATAGACTATTTTACACGCAACATTTATGGAATATCAAATTTACGGAATTGGTTTTTATAAAACTTGAATTTTAAACATTATATGTGTATGAGCATGGGTTGGGATTTGTAAGGAGGAAGTTCAGTGGTTTCACCATTCAGGCTGAATTCCACTTTGGATTGGCGGACGTAGGGAGGAGGTTATGGGAACCTTCCTCATTTATGGCGGACGTAGTTGGGTGCATTGCATTACGCTTGTGATATTGTATCATGTTTTCAAAGGATTTTAAGAAAATAATACTATGTTTTATGATTATGGTTTTCTTGCACTTTAGAGACACACCGAGCTCTATAGCTTACCCCCCCCCATAGTTTCCTCTTACAGATATCTTTGGGCTTTAGGCGACGTTTTACTTGGAAGATCTCAATTTTATTCGGTTATTTTATTATTCAGTACGAAACTATTTTAGTTTAATCAGATTTCTATTTATTATTTTGGGACATGGATGTAATTTTAGACTATTTATATTTTGAGATTATTTTAACATTCATCTAATGTTATTTTAATTCATATATTTTATATAATCATTCGAATATCTATTTTGGTATTTATATTTTTATTTATTATTAAATTTATGTTATTTTATTTTTATTAAAGTATAATTTTCAAAATTGGATTTCTTGAGGGAAAAGTTTTCAATTGTAACTTCCTAAATTCGGTCTTTTCTTCTAGGCCGGGTTTAGGGGGTTAGATTTAGTGGTATCAGAGCTAAGTTCAACCCTTGGACTGTGTGGCTCACATAAAATTTTAAGCCGAAAATAATTTTTAAATGCATATTAAATGTTTTGGGGCAAATGAGATTTTTTTATAAATTTAGTATTTTAAAGAATTAAATACAATATATGTTTTGAATAAAAACTCCAAGTACCAACTCTAATTCTAGGATTGTCCCTTTTGTAGATAGATTAATATGCCACCTCGTATGAGCTCTAAATTAGCGACCGATCGTGATCATACTCGTTCTTATAAATTTGAGATTAAAGCCTATTTGAAAACCGTGTTATCATTCATAACCTAATCTAAAATGCCTTTTTAAAATTTTTATCGAAACCTCTATTTTTTTTGAAGTATGTTGTTAGTCTGAAAATTTTGAGCAAAAATATCTTTTAAGGGAGGGAGAATTGTAACACCCCAAAAATTACGCCCAAACTGTAAACCCTATATTCAAAAAATCCTTAATTTAGAAACCTAATTTTGAAATCCCTAATTGAAAACCCTAACAATTGAGAATTTTTAATTTAGAACCCTAAATTTTATAAAGGACTAAATAAGAATTTTTATCAAACGTGGAAGTCAATATGAATTTTTTTAAAAGTTTAAAGACTGACTCCATAAAAAACCCTATATCAAATTGAATTTTAAGTACTTATCTTCATCCCATCTTCTTTTATTGTTTAATATATATATATACCCTTTAATTTTAAATTGAATTCTAATTCATTTTTTTCTCACGATTGAATTGACTCTCCTTTTTTAACATAAATTATTATTATTATTATTATTATTATTATTATTATTATTATTATTATTATTATTATTATTATTATTATTATTATTATTATTATTATTATTATTATTATTATTATTATTATTATTATTATTATTATTATTATTATTATTATTATTATTTACTTTTATTCTTTCCTATCTCATATCACTTTCATTATTTTACTTAAATTAGGTTTATTCTCCCTATATATAGACACACATAGTTCAAATAAGATCACCCCAAGAACCCTACTTTTTTATATAGTTTCATGCCGCCAAAATCCCTTATTGATTTGTTAAATTCCTATGTAATAATCTCCACCGCTCTATACCTCTTATTGTTTGTTAATCCCTTCAGCCCCAAGTTTAGTCTGGTACCGATACAGTTGGATCCAATACTTCTAATCATGGTAAATCACATTATTCTGTAGGTTGAGTATAGCTTGGCTAAGGTGTGTTTTCTTCCGGTGCTATAATTAAATTATATATTATTTTTCTATGTGTTGGTGTTTTACCTCTTGTGTGATTATTTATATGTATTATGGCTTGTATGGTTGACATCATATGCATACGATTTCAGAATTTATTTTGGTTATGTACTATGAACATTGATTTATGAAACATCAGATTTATGGAACTATGATTTATGGATTTATGGACTATGATTTATGAATTATATTTATGGAATATCATATTTACGAAATTGGTTTTTATAAAACTTTAATTTTAAACATTATATGTGTATGAGCATGGGTTGAGATTTGTAAGGAGGAAGTTCAGTGGTTTCACCCTCCGGGCTGAATTCCACTTTAGATTGGCGGGCGTAGGGAGGAGGTTATGGGAACCTTCCTCATTTATGGCGGACGTAGTTGGGTGCATTGCATTACGCTTGTGATATTGTATCATGTTTTCAAAGAATTTTAAGAAAATAATACTATGTTTTATGATTATGATTTTCTTGCACTTTAGAGACACACTAAGCTCTTTAGCTTACTCCCTCGTAGTTTTCTCTTACAGATATCTTTGGGCTTTAGGCGACGTGGTACTTGGAGGATTATTCAGTAAGAAACTATTTTAGTTTAATCAGATTTCTATTTATTATTTTGGAACATGGATGTAATTTTAGACTATTTGTATTTTGAGATTATTTTATCATTCATCTACTGTTATTTTAATTCAGATATTTTATATAATCATTCGAATATCTATTATAGTATTTATATTTTTATTTATTATTAAATTTATGTTATTTTATTTTTATTAAAGTATAATTTTCAAAATTGGATTTCTTGAGGGAAAAGTTTTCAATTGTAACTTCCTAAATTCGGTCTTTTCTTCTAGGCCGGGTTTAGGGTGTTACAGAACAAATTAATACCAGCCTATTTTCTCAATCTGATTCCTTTATCTATTTTAGTTTATTTTCAAGATTACTCAAAACTCTTTATCAAATTCATCTATTTCCTTGTACAGGCTTTTAAAGATAGAAGTATTTCCAGTCCCTGTGGAGACGATATCTGATACTTCGTATCACTATATTACTTGCGTCATGTATACTTGCACTCAATTGCGATAGCTTTATTTACACGCAACAAGCCAACAATAGTAATGTCAGTCCGCAATTTATTAGTCAAATTGACATGATTAAATCGAGCTAAGAAATCTCGGCATAGTTCTGTCCAAGATTCAATGGATTCCGATGGTAGGCTATTGAACCAAGTTTTTGCCCTATCCCTCAGTGAATATGGAAATAATTTGAGTCGAAGTACGTCAGGGTGAACTCCATGGATCTTAAAGGATTTGCGTATAGCACGAAAGTATTTCATATGCTGGTGTAGATTGATTTGGTGTTCTCTAAATATGAGCACAAGTGCACACTTATGTCAAGTTATAGTATAAAATATATCGTCTCCCACAGGGATTGGACAGCTTGATTCAATTCGTAGTTCCTGCACAAGAAAAGTAAATGCACAATTAAGTTGATTGTTTGAGAAGAAAATAAAATAAAAATACAAGTAAATAAAAGAGAATAGACCAGGTTGATAGAATGGGCAGGGTTATGATGTTGCTTAGTGTGAAACTGCGTTGAACAGGACAAGTTGTTTTGCACTGCCAGACTCTGCTGCCTCGGCGGGGGATGGCAGGTAAGCTGCTGAGACCCTCTCGCTGCTACGGCAAGGGAATGGACTTGTGTCTTGGCGCCAAACTCGGCAGAACTACAAGGTTCGGTAGAACGCTTCGAAAGTGATCTCGCTTATGTCTATGTCAGAATTCTGTTGATGCCCACTGCATATAATACCAGTCGGGCATGAATCGTTCAAAGACGATAATGTTGATTCGTCCTCTTTTATCCGCCTTAAACCCTACCCTATGTCTAGGCCGGATTGATCGCACCGTCTATAGATGAAATCATACTTACTCTTTTCGTGAGTTCAACTCTCTCTCGATACCGAACAAATGGATAGAAATCAACTAATCTTTCGCCTTAATTGAAAACTATGAAGCACGTGGAATAAGTAAACCTTGAAGTTTTATTTCCAAAAACAAACTTGAAATCCTAAACAACCGTTCTCACGCTAATTACAATATAACCCAAACCCAAGGAGAATTTAGAACATAATGGCGACAAGAAAACCTAAACTATGCCTAAGGAAAACCTAAGTTATTTTGAAGTAATATTACAATGAGTATATATAGGCATTAGCTAGGTCTAGTCCTTCTTGAAGTAGAAGTCTTCAAAGTAGCTTTTACATTAAATGTGACTTTAAACTCTGACTTCTTTGAGTTGAATGTGGACTTTATCACGTTGCCTTGCTTCGCAAGTAAGCTCGAGTTCCTCTTTCGGTGGCTCTACCTGCTGCTACAGTCATCGGAAAATTGAGTGTAAAACATCAATAGAATCAAGATTTTCTACTCTACAGATCGCACTCTAGTTCTCCAATTCCATAGCTTGTTGTCTCGGGCGGCAGGTAGGGCGACGACAGCTACTCGACAGTTGTTGTCTCTGTCTGGAACTGCATTAGTACAGCTCCTTGGTTTGCTGCCTCAGCATCATGTCCTCAGCTCCTCTTTCCCTCTGTCAGCCTTTAGTACCTGAAACTAAAACTAAGCTAAAACAATACCTTTTCTTCACCAAATAAAAGATAATCTATAAAAGCATGGCAAGGTAAAGAAATACTATAAAATGCAATGCATGGTCCTAATTATGCCTATAATGCACTCAAAAACAGCAATAATATGAGATGAAATGTGTATGAAATATAGAACTTATGGACGCTTTACACACCCTCAAACTTGAACTATTGATTGTCCTCAAGCAGTGCAACCTAAACATACTTGCCCTTATATTAACCAGAAAGAAAAACCTGTTTTCAACTTGATTTCGCACCTCAAGGCCGTGGCACCTATAGTAGATTAGTGAAATGAAAATAGCAAGAAATAACTCGAAATTAATCTATAATGCCAATGCAGTGTGTGCATAATTGTGTACAGGCTGAATATGCGGAATAACTAAATCAACAAAGACGTTGTTATGATATATAAGGTTGCTGCATGGTAAGCACAGTTAATCACAATTATTTAATCATGGAAATGAGTGCTTCAGCTTATCAAAACTACTCTTCTAGGTCTAAAATTAACATATGAGCAAACTACAAAACTCTGAACCCATGGAGTAGAGTCATCCCGTGAAGACTTTCATTCACTCATGTTATTTTGTCTGTCACTTCAAAAATTTTAGATTCATGGACTTTGATAGCAGCGGAGTGTCCTCGCTCATGATTCTTCCTAGAGCCTATTTCGGGCACCTCTAGGGTAAAATAGCAATTTTCTTTGTTTTTCTCTATCGTTGCAGTGCTTTATTTTTTTGTTTCTGTATCCTGCCTCGGCGGCTACCTGCAACCATTGTTAGAACTTTGCAAAAAATTCTAAAAACAAAGTATGCAGTGTTCATTAGATATTCTAGCAAATTCAGTAAGTAACAGTAGTGTTTGACAGTTTTGGAAATTAAAAAAATTCTAAGTAATTTTTCATGCTTTTCTTAGAATTAAGTTCAATTTATTTAATGGTGCGAAAATAATTAATCGGCTAATTATCATAGGCACACGTCATAAAAAAAATTCTATTCCGATTAATATTAAGGCAAGTACAATGCAACCTATATGCTACTAAGTATGCCTAAACAAAAAAAGTGAGAGCTACTATCCCCCCAAACTCGAGATGAGCATTGCTTTCAATGCAAAAAATAAAAAGAAAAAAAAACAGAAAAATAAATACAGGTGGTAAAAACAGAAAATAACATAAAAGAGAATAAAAGAGAAAGAAAAAACTAGAAATTGGCTGAGGGTTGAGAGGAGGCTTGAGTCTTTCCTGCTGAGGAGAAGAAGAAGGTTTGGATGATTAGGTGGCCGCCGGCAGATGTCCGGGCAGCAGACTTAGCGGGGGAGACCTTTGTTGTCCGCGGTGGCTGGACTCTTTTGGGAGTGGGATGAGGTTCTTCTTGAGGTTCGACAGGAGGGGCTTCGCTCTCTTCTGATTCTGTTTTGTTGTCTGCTAGCTCGGCGGCTATGATGTGTTGCTTTCTCTTCCTAGTTCCTTCATCCGTTGGTGCTGCCGGAGGGTCTATCGTCATTGGGATGGCTGCTACTTCCGTTGCTGGTGGCTGCTGCTTCTATTGCTGGCCTCTTCTGATGAGGATGTGTTGGCCATTGTTGCCGTTGTACAGATGGGGGAATGTTGTTGCTGATGCCGCTCTGGGAGTCTGCCATCGTGTTGGAGCCGAAGGTGGCTGAGTATGATGGGTAGTGCGTTGGAGACAACATCTGTCTGCGATAGGCAGCGTGGCGGGCATCGGCGATTGATGGTGTTCCTTGTGCTGGGGCAGTTGCGGCAGCTAGATCTGCAGGGTAGGGTGGCAAGGTGGGGCTGTCATCTGGGTACTTGTAAAACTAATGAATTGATTTTGATATAACAAAGGATTTAAGAACTAAATTGAAAAAGAGAAAATAAATTTTTAAGTCCTCAAAACTTCCCAAAGTCTCTAAGAAAATTGTCAAAGTCAAAACCTAAGATTATTCAAAAATTTCTAAGTGATTTCCAAGACAAAACCGTGATTTTCGAGTCACCGTTTCGGAACGGCCCTTAGGCGTTTCAGAATGTTTTGAAACTGATAACCTCTATTTCGAAACTAGACTTCTCGTTTCGATACGGGTGTTTCGAAACAAGTCTCCATGTTTCGAAACGGATGAAGAACAACGGAATGGTTTGAACCGTTTCGATACGGCAGTATCAAAACGCCCTCAAACGTTTCGAAACGATTTTCAAACTTGGTTTCAAAATATGATTGTTTCAATTTAATAACTAATTTTTAGAGAGACGGTTAGATTGTATCCAAACGTTTTAAACTGTTTCGATACAGGTTTTGGCAGTGGCATAATGTTTTGAAACGGGCTTTAGCACGTTTAGGAACCTGCTCTTAGCATATCGAAACGATCGCGTCCGTTTTGGTACGATGTCTTAATTACACCCCAACGACTATTTCTATTTTGCTCTGTTTCGAAACACGATCAGCGTTTTGGAACGGGTAGTTGAAGACTGCATTTATGATGGGAAGATTGCATCCCAACAACTATAATTATGATGGCAACAACCCCAACGGCTAGAATTCAATGAAAAGGTATAAAAGGGAGTCCTAAAAGCACCAGCAACAACCATTGATCCAAGAGAAACATCCAAACATCAAATTCAAGCTCTTGTGCAAAATTTCCATATTTCTTGTAAACCCCAATTGTGGTTCTTTGTATTTCCCATTGTATTTGATTCAATTGGGTTGAGTGCTTGTAATAGGGCTACATTTGTATTGAGAGATACTAGTTATTAGCCTTAAACTTCTTTGTAAACCTTGTGTGAGGATTGGGTCAATTTTTGGGTAGAAAATTGGCCATTGTGTAAAGGTTTCCTCCTAAGCCTAGAAAAATAGAAGATCAACTAATGGAGTTGTTGGAAAATCCTTAGTGGGAGCTAAGGTAGTAGATGTAGAGTTTAAGTGGAGCTTGAACCACTCTAAATCCGTTGTCTTGACATTTTTATTTTCCCACTTCACCACCAAACTTTCTAAAAATCCAATTCACCCCCTCTTGGCTTAAATCGATTTAACGGTCCACTCAACAATTGGTATCAGAGCCTACCTCTTTTGAAGGATTAACAACCACAATAGGAGTTCCTAGGAGAGTGTCATTAAATTCAAAGACAAGCCATGGCATCTGTTTCAACCTCCAACCTTTACGAGTCATAATCCACCACTAAACCACTTTTCTTCAGTGGGGACAACTACCCATATTAGAAGAATCGGATGCGTCTCTTCATCAAGTCAATGGATTATATGGTTTGGGATGTAGTGGAAGAAGGTCCTTACATTCTGGTTAAAAGAAACGATGAAGGAAGACTAGTTCCGAAGGTGAAGTCGGAGATGACCGAGAAAGATAGATGAAGGATGCAAGTCAACGACAAAGCTCTACACATTATATTTTGTGCACTTGGTCCGGATATCTACTCTAAGGTTTCATCTATTGAAAGCGCAAAAGAAGTGTGAGACACTTCTGAGACGACTTATGAAGGTACTAGCGATGTGAAGGAGACGAAGATCAGGTTGTTAAATTTGAGCTATGAAAATTTCAAGATGGACCCCGATGAGAGCGTCTCAAAGATGTTTGATCGGTTTTCGATCATCGTCGACGGTCTTAAAGGATTTGGTGAAGTGATTCCTGAAGATAAGCTAGTAAAGAAGCTTATATACTCTCTCTCGGAGTCTTGGGATAGTAAGAGGACGACCATTATTGAAGCTAAGAATTTGAAAACTTTGAAGCTTGATGAGCTTGTTGGGTCTCTTCTTACACATGAGATTATGAAACAAGGAGGAGAAGAACAAAAGAAGAAGGAAGAGAGAAGAATAGAGAAGCATGAGGGAGAAAATTTCAAAGAAAGATGGACTTCAAGAACAAAGGCAAAGAAGAAGAAAGGGATCCGATCATTTGCTTTGAGTGCAAGAAGTTGGGTCACATACGTTCCAATTTCCCTCAACTCAAGAAGAAGGGCTTTGGGAAGAAGAAGAAGCTCAAAGCCAATATTGCTACTTGGAGTAATGAGGATTCATCCGAGGATGAGGATCATGAAGTGGCCAACCTTTGCCTCATGGATCTTGAAGAGGATTCGATGGTAACCTCTAACTCAGCTTGATTTGATTTTACATTTGATGAATTGCATGATGCAAACGATGAGTTGCAAGAGGTATATGATGAGGTAGTTGAAACACATAAGGAGTCAATTTTGAGAAACAAGAAAAATATTTCGATTTAAAAATTCAAAATGAGTCTCTTTCAAAAACTAACTCGGAATTGGAAAAGAAGGTTTTATATTTAATAAATCTTTCAAACGATCTTAAGAAGAAAAATCTTGATCTTGAAAAACTTCTTTCTGATTTTCAAGATTATCACACAAAGAAAGTGGATAATCTTAAAACTTCTATTACTATTGGGAGAAACAATTTTGAAAAAGGAAACTCTTCTAAAACCCAATATGTAAAAAGAAGATCTTTTAATACTAAACAAAGAAAATTTTCTAAGCAATCTAAAAATCAAAGAATTAGGAGTGTTTGGGTTCCTAAGGAACTCATTATTTCTAATAATATGAATGATATTGCTTTTTGGATTCCTAAGGGAACCAAGGTTTTGAGGGCTAACACTCATGAACCCAAAATGATTTGGGTACCAAAAACCAAAGCCTAAGTTCTTTGTTTCTAGGGGGAGCATTGCTACAAGGCCAAAGCACAAAGTCAAAATTCATGGTTCCTTGATAGTGGATGCTCTAGGCACATGACCGGAGACAAGAGTCGATTCATGGAATTAAAGCCAAAAAGTGGAGGAGTAGTAACATTTGGTGACAATTCCAAAGGCCACATTGAATGTATTGGCTCTATAGGTAATCACTCTTCCATACTCATTGAAAATGTTTTGTATGCCAATGGTCTAAAACATAACTTATTGAGCATAAGTCAACTTTGTGATAAAGGACTTAATGCCACATTTGATAAAAAATGGGTGTAGAATTGTTGACATTAAATCTAATAAAACAATGATCATTGGTCATCGCATAGGCAATATATATATGGTGCATCTAGATGACATTCATGCATCTCATGCATGCTTAGTTGCACAAAATGAAAATGATGCATGGTTATGGCATAGGAAACTAGGACATGCTAGCATTAGTGTTTTGGAAAAATTAGATTCCCTTAATCTAGTTAGAGGCCTACCTAAGCTCAAGTTCTCATTAGACAAAATTTGTGATGCATGTGCTAAAGGTAAACAACATAGAGCCTCATTTAAGTCCATTAATGATGTTTCTACAAGTAGGTGTTTGCAATTGTTCCATATAGATCTCTTTGAGCCAATTAGGACTACTAGCTTGGGTGGAAAATCATATGCTTTTGTGCTTGTTGATGATTACTCTAGATATAATTGGGTTCTCTTTTTAAGCACCAAGTATGGGGCTTTAGTAAACTTCATCACATTTTCAAAAATAACCCAAAATGATCTTGAACTTAAAATTTCACACATTAGAAGTGATCATGGAACGGAATTTCAAAATATGGGTTTTGATGACTTTTGTAATGAAAATGGGATTAGCCATAATTTTTCGGCTCCTCGAACTCCTCAACAAAATGGGGTAGTTGAGAGGAAAAATAGAACTTTAGAAGAAATGGCTAGGACTATGCTTTGTGAAAATAATTTACCTAAGTATTTTTGGGCGGAAGCCACTAACACCGCTTGCTATATTATAAACCGAGTAATGATTAGGCCTATTTTGAAGAAAACTCCTTATGAGATTTTAAAACCTAAAAAGCCTAACATTAGCTATTTTCATCCTTTTGTTTGCAAGTGTTTTATTTTAAATAATGGAAAAGACAATTTAGGTAAATTTGATGCAAAAGGTGATGAAGCTATATTTCTAGGTTACTCTTTAAACTCTAAAGCCTATCGTGTGTTTAACAAAAGAGCTTTAGTTGTAAAGGAATCTATTCATGTGATTATCGATGATAACCTCTTCCTAGGAAGGATTATTGTGATGATGATAATGTAGGGATCATTGAAGCTAATGATGGTGGTGAATTTGAAATGAGCATGATGGGGGAGCTCTCATTCTTTTTGGGACTCCAAATCAAACAAATAAAGGATGGCATCTTCATCAATCAAGCTAACTACATCAAGGATATGCTCAAGAAGTTTGGCTTCGAGCAAGCAAAGCCTCAAGCTACACCAATGAGTTCATCTACAAAGCTTGAAAAAGATGAAAGAGGTAAGTGTGTTGACTCTAAGATTTATCGCTCTATGATTGGATCTTTGCTTTACCTTACCGCAACTAGACCAGATATAATGTTTAGTGTTTGCTTGTGTGCTAGGTTTTAGCTAGTCCTAGAGAGTCTCACCTCATAGTCGTTAAAAGAATCTTTAGGTACCTTAGAGATACTCCTTGTTTAGGTCTTTGGTACCCTAGAGACTCAACCTTTAACCTTCATGCTTTTTCGGATGCGGATTACGGGGGTTGCAAAATAAATAGGAAAAGTACTTCCGACACTTTCCAGTTCCTAGGTAGTATGCTCATATCTTGGTTCTCTAAGAAACAAAATAGTGTAGCTTTATCTACCACCGAAGCCGAGTACATATCCTTAGGGAGTTGTTGTGCTCAAGTCCTTTGGATGAAACAACAACTCTTAGACTATGGTATTAAGGTTGACACCATACCCCTTAAGTGTGATAACACTAGTGCTATATGTCTTACCAAAAATCCCATCCAACACTCTAGAACCAAACACATAGAAATAAGGCATCATTTCATTCGAGATCATGTCCTTAAGGAAGATGTTGTTTTAGAGTATATAGACACCTTAAATCAATTAGCGGACATCTTTACCAAACCTCTAGATAAGGAGAGTTTTTGGTCCCTTAGGAGAGAGTTAGGTCTAACTAGCCTATCTTGACCTTTTAGGACCTTTTTGTGCTTAAATTGCTTGATTTCTTGTAAAATGTCATGCTTATGTGTTTTTTGATCCTAATTTCATTCATGGTTATAGTTAGGGGGAGTATGTTTATGTTTTAACATGTTTCTCTTGCTCATTCATATCATTTATGCATCTAGGACTTATTTAAATTCAATTTTTCTACAAATTAGAGCCTCATCTACACCTCCAGGCCTAGGTGTATCGAAACGGGCAACCCTGTTTCGATACAGGTGCCTTAAATGAATACTATGTGATCAAGGTGTTTCGAAACGCTCCAAAAGGGTTTTGAAACATTTTGGCTCTGTCAAGACATGTATCGAAACGGCCCAAATGTGTTTGGATACGGGCAATCTCGTGGGCTTCGATACGGTCAAATCTGTATCGGAACGGTCAACAGGATTCAGAACATTAGTAGACATTTCGGTACGCCTGTTTCGAAACGGCCATGCCTGTTTCGAAACACGTATCCGTAAAGCCTTTTTAGGGGGGTTTAGATGTACAATTTCACTTTTTTTATCAAACTCCTAAAAACCCTAAATCGTTTCCTCTATAAAAACCCTCTGAACCTCATTGTTTTTCATCAAATCTTGAGGACTTTTACTCTCAAACTAAAATATAAGCAAGCTTCAACAACTTGGTGCATTTTCATCCATCCATTCTTCCAAAATCCCTCTTTTAAGGTATTTCCTAACTTTTTCTTTTTCCTTTAATTCCATTCGAATCTTAGTTTAGAAAATTAAAGTTTTGTATAGAATATATGTTTTACATCATGGGTTTTTCAAAACTTGTAAATTTTTTTCAAAATCACAATTTTTCCCGAATATATTTGATTTTAATCTTTTTTTTTAACACAGTTTTTCAAAAATTGATTTCTTCAAAAAAAAATTATACGTATATACTTTCAAAGTGGTTTTAAATCTTTAATGGGATTTTTTATTGGATTTAAGTGCATACACTCAAAATCTTTCATGCTTGCTTTGTGTTTTTAGGAATTTATTTAATGGAAAACAAGAAACGAAAGACTCAAGCGGGTGAAGGTTCGACCCAAGAGAACATTCATCCAAACCTTACCCTCCTTTTTCATAAAAGTCTTAGGAATCAAGATACTAAAGAACGATTAAAAATCATTCATGATTCCGCCGTTCAAAGAGAGAAAGTTGTGGATATAGATTTCCTTGACTCCGAGCGTTTTGAATTTTGTTATCTACCTCTCTTGCAAGAATGGATTTTCTTAGCCTTTTTGAGCATTCCCGATATCGTCTACAAAACATGGTCTTGCTCTTTTACTCCAATGTCGTTCTCATCGACAATGAAGATCATACCGAGGTTATTAGAATCGAGTCTTATCTTTTGAGAAAGATGTTCCGTATTGATCCATCCGTTCTAGAGAACACCCTTGGGCTCAAAGATGAAGGTATTGAGGATGAGAATCACTTTGGTGCTCACACCGGATCCGTTCTTACATTGGATGCTCATGATCGATTCCTACATTTAATGATCTTTTGGTTCATTCCCTTTAGGAGGTAAATTTTCCCACATCCGACAAGTTGATTACTTTTGGCTCGGGTGTTTTCGCCAAGCGTAACGACCAAACTTAGTAAAGATCATGTTCGCCGAGATGGTCTATCAAGTGAAGATTCGTACAACCGACTCACTTATATCTTTAACTTATGGGACAGTGTTGAGCTATATCTTTGGTAGCCTCGGTCTTGATTGTTCCTTTGATTCTCAGGAACCCCGAAAGTAAAAGATTGGTAAATCTTCTCTTGTGAAGTTCGGGTTTCGCTATACTCTTGGCCAATGGGTTCGTGTTGATAGGAGAGCTCCAGCACCTCAAGTTGAGCCTCAACCTCAAGCTCTGGCTCCCAACAATGATGCTTTTATGGCTTTCCTTACCGAGCAGTTCAACACAATGGACACGAACATGGCTTCGGGTCTTGGTGCTCTCAACACTCGTATTCAATCCTTGGATAATCGTGTCTCCACTCTTGAGAATCAACAAACATCCATGGATCTCTCTTTCTCCACCTTCTATGGTGATTGGAGGCGCAATCGTCAAGACCAAGCTAAGAACAAAGATGATTCTCTTGATGAAGTTGGTGACGATTATGGTGAAGAGGCCTAGGGTTCATATTGCATATCATATTAGTATGTCATATTAGGATTAAGTTTCCATCTATTTATGTTTTTATGTTTTAAAGACATATGCTTTGATTATTTGCTTTTAGGATTGAGCTTGAACTTTAATGATTTGAACATTTATGTTTTTGGGGTTGTTTCTTGAACTTTAATGATATCTATGATAATTATGTTGTTTGGTTTATTGTTAGCCTTGTTTATCTATTTTTGATCTAACAAAAAGGGGGAGAAGTAATCTAAGAACCTAAGTGTTTTTAAAGTTGGTTTTGAGTTTCAAATACTTGAATTTTTAATCTTTTCAAAACTTTAAAACCTATCTTACATTGAGGGGGAGTTAAAACTTTTTCAAAGATTTCAAAACACTTAAAAATTCATACTTGGTTTTGTTATATCAAAAAGGGGGAGATTGTAAAACTAATGAATTGATTTTGATATAACAAAGGATTTAAGGACTAAATTAAAAAAGAGAAAATAAAATTTTAAGTCCTCAAAACTTCCCAAAGTCTCTAAGAAAATTGTCCAAGTCAAAACCTAAGATTATTCAAATTTTTCTAAGTGATTTCCAATTCAAAAAAGTGATTTTTGAGTCACCGTTTCGGAATGGGCCTTAGGCGTTTCAGAAGGTTTTGAAACTGTTAACCTCTGTTTCGCAACTAGACTTCTCGTTTTGATACGGATGTATCGAAATAGTCTCCATGTTTCAAAACGGGTGAAGAACAACAGAACAGTTTGAACTACTTCGATACGACATTATCGAAATGCCCTCAAACGTTTCGAAACGATTTTCAAACTTGGTTTCAAAATATGACCGTTGCAATTTAATAACTAATTTTCAAAGAGACGATTAGAGTGTATTGTAGAGCGTTTTAGGTGTTCTCTATTTATGAGCGCAAGTTCACACTCTTGTCAAGTTATAGTATAAAAGATATTGTCTCCCACAGGGATTGGAACGACTCCTATGAATGTTTTCCTGCACATGGAAATAGTAAATGCACAATTAAATTTCTGAATAATAAAAACATAAAAATAAAAACACAGGTAAATTAAGATAGTGATAGGGAGAGATGAGGTTGATAGATCGGGCTAGGTAGTTGTAGCTCAGTAGTGTGTAGACTGCATTGTAAAGCTTAAGTGTATTCTGCGCTGCCACGATATGCTGCCTCGACGGGTAATGGCGGATTGAGGTTATGACCCTTTCGCTGCCGCAGCGGATCTCTACTCTTGCAACTTTCGCTGTCTCGGAAGGTGGAATGGAGAGAAGTCTCGGTGGCAAGTCCGGCAGATACTCCAAGTTCAGCAGAGCAATTCTGAAGTGATCCTTCCTATGTCTAGGCAAGGATTCTGTCACCACGTGATGTAGGTAACACCTAGCAATCTCAGCGTAAGCCTAACACATGCAGTCGACGTTTGGTTGCTCCTTTTAGCCGCTGAAACTAAAACTTACGTCTAAGCTGAATTAGTCAACACCTCGACATGATGAGACCGTGCTTAACCCTTTTGTGAGTTTGACACTCTCGTGCCCAACAAATAGATTTCTTCAACTGAACATTTGGAACTAATTGAAGAAGTGAAGAACATGAATTAAGCAAACTTGAGAGTATTTTATTGAAAACACAACTTAAACTATACAATCGTTTCTCACAACTACTTTACATACAAAAACCTAAACCCTAAAGAGAATTGGGTTGCAACCTCCAAAACCCCCACTAAATCTATCTATCTACCTCTTCGTTATGCCCATATACCCTCACATACATGGGTATATAAGGGCTCATAGCCTAAGTTGAGTCCTCCATGGAGTAGGAGTTCTTAAAGTAACTTTACATTAAATTTTGACTCCTTTTTTACTTAAATGTGGACTCTTTGGATGCTGCCTTCATCAGCAAGTAAAGATAAATACTCCTACTTATCAATCTTCGATCAGCTCTACAGACCGCTACAGGCTTCAGTAAATTGCAAGACTTGGCTCATTGGACTCAAGAAATTGTCCTCTGTCAATCGCAACCCATCTTGATAAGTCGGTTTAACTCCTGTCTGGGCGGCAGATGGCGGCAATGCTGCTACGGCGGCGTCCTTGGCAGCAACTAGAATTGCTTCAGTACAGCTCCTTTTTGCTCCCTTCTTTCATGTCCTCTCCTTTTATACTCGGCTACAGCACCTGAAAATAAAAACTAAACTAAAACAGTATATTTTCTTAACCAAACATAAAATATTCAATAAAAGCATGGTGAAAGAGCAAATATTGTTATTATGCATGCAGTGCACCTAAATATGTCTAAATGAGATTAAGAACAACAATAATAAGGGCATGAATGTGTACAAAATATAGAACTCGTGGACACTCTACAAACCCCCAAACTCGAACTATTGCTTGTCCTCAAGCAATGCAACCTAACTAGTAAACATGCCCCTCAAGGTCGTGGCACCTATTTTATGTTAGTGACAGAGAATAGCATGAAATAACTTAGAATTGAATTTTTCATAATGCCAGTGCAGTGTGTGTAGGTATGTGTCCATGCTAAACATGTTGAGTATACTAAGTAAACAAAGAGTGCTAAATATAACTAAATTACGAAAAAGGATTCGAGTTGCTGCCTTGGCAGCACAGTTAAGCACTTCTTTTTCTTCTTTTTCTGATCATGGCCTTAAGGGTTTCATCTCATCACAACTATTCTTCGAGTTTGAAGCTAAGATATGTGCATTCTACGAAACTCTGAACCCTTTGAATAGAGTCATCACGTGAAGGCTTTCATTCACTCTTGCTAATTTGTCTATCACTTCAATCAATTTTTAGATACATGGACTTTGATAGCAGTGGAGTGTCCTTGCTCATGATCCTTCTTAGAGCCTGTTTCAAGCACCTCTAGGGTATCAAGCATCCTTCCTAGAGCCTGTTTCAGGCACCTCTAGGGTATTAAACTTCTTTGTGTTGTTGTCTTATGCTGCCGTGGCGGCAAACCTGTATCCGATTAAGAAATTTTCATTAAATAAAGCAGGCAGTGTTAAACTTAGAACTCTTGCAAAACTCAGCACTTAACAGATAGTGTAAGAATAATTGGCAAAAAAAGAAAAATTTTCTAAGTTCTTTTCATGCTTCTTCGCATGGTTAAGTTAAATTTTAAGTAAGGTGCGAAAAGAAGTAATCGGCTAACTATCATAGGCACGAGTTTTTAAGCTAAGAATTTCTATTTCATTAAGTGTTAGGGCAGAATTTACATATGCTCTTATATGCTGCTAAATGCATCTAAAGAAAACATAGAGGGCTATCCCCCCAAACTCAAGGATGGCATTGTCCTCAATGCCTTACAAAATAAAAAAAGAAAAACTGAAAAAGAAAACATAAAAAGAAAAAGGAAAAAAGAAAAAGAAAAAGAAAACATAAAAAGAAAGAAAAATAAAAAAGGTGCTATAGACTGGAGGATTTCCCCTCTGTTGTTGCTGCGTCGGAGGAGGATTCTGAGGAGGCGGGCAGGACAAGGTGGCGTGTGGCGGAAGGTTTGGCGGCTGGGCTCTTTATCTTGCCACGTGGCG
Source organism: Hibiscus tridactylites (assembly GCA_958450335.1). Classification (NCBI taxonomy): domain Eukaryota; kingdom Viridiplantae; phylum Streptophyta; class Magnoliopsida; order Malvales; family Malvaceae; genus Hibiscus; species Hibiscus tridactylites. The sequence continues at coordinate 23,205,348 of OY288276.1, read as the reverse complement.
GCTGGGAGTGGGTCATTTTGTTGGTGCTTCTGGGTCAGGTTCAGACCCTCCACCTAGAGGCGTAGTCGTATCAACAGGTCGCTTCCTTTTCCTTGCTGCCTCTGCCGGTTCATCGTCGAAGGAATCAAATATCTCCATGTCTGAGTCCTCGACTTCTTTGGTAGCTGCCTCCTTTGCTGCTGGGGAGGTGGCGGTAGTCTCCTCCTCTTTCTCGGAATCTGACGAGGAGGTGAGGTTGTACGGCTGGATGGGAGTGGGCGAGGTCCTTCTCTCGGGGCAGATGTGTGGCCCTTCGCTGTCGGCAGCGGCTGGAGTGGCAGTTGGTCTTGGTGTGATCTGGGTTGGTTTAGAGGCTGCTAACTCTGGTGGGAAGGCGGGCAACTGTGGGCCGGCGTTGTGGTATTTGTCTAGCAAGTAGGCCACAAAGGTCTTTTGCACCTCCACAATGTATTTGGTGAAGATTACTTGCTTGTGCTCGATCCTCTAAACACTCTTCACAAGGCTCCGTAGAAGAGGAATCTCGACGGAGGGGAGGGCAGCATCAGTATTGCTCGCTACGGCTGGGGTGGCAACAGGTTTGGACGGCGGCTGGGCAGTAGCTGGCGTTTTCGGCTCTGGCTCTTACATCATCCAGAGGCACGCCTTCCTTGTCCACCCTTCCTTGGCGGAAATGATAGTGTCTTTTGGGTGCGGCGGCACACAAAAGTTGGCGCAGAAGCCTGTGATCAGTGCGGGGATGACGAGGGGTCCATTGGAGTTGGGCTTGTCTGTGTGCGCATGGATCTCTTCAAGAATGACTTCTCCAATGTTGATCAGCCACCCTTTCATTATTCTATGGATGAGGGCCAGCCGTGGCCTGTTGACAGTAGACCCGTGCGATGTGGGCATTAGGCGGCGCTGGACAAAGTTACTCTAAAGAATGGCCTCTGGCAGCAGGTCGCGGCGGTTGACTAAACCGTTATTCTAGTATAGTCTGCTACCGTTAGATATGACCTCCATTCTTCGTGTGGATTCCCTCTGATTTCTATCCCATAGAAGTTGTTGATTGTTTCTGTTGTGAGCTTGACACCTTCGTCGCGAACATAGACGAAAGGGATTCTAGGGGTAGGCTTGTGGGAATAAAATTCTCGCACTAAGTTGATGTTTATCTCCTCTGGCTGTCGTGCGAAAATGTGCCATCCTAGTGTGTGGACCCTTTCGAATATGGTGGGCTCAAGGCCAAGATCCTCATTTTGCCTTGTGTATTGGAAGTCTATCTCTTCCTATAGTGTCCGATCAGCGTAGTATTGCCGATAGGTTTCCGCTACATCACCATTCAAGAATCTCTAGAATGTTGGCTTGGAGGTTGAGGCGGTTTGTTTAGATGTTGCCATTGTTGTGAGAACGACAGTGTTTCCTGAAGAAAAAAGAAAGAAAATGCAAGAAAGTAAAGCAAACGAAATCTTGAAATCAAAGATGACAAGAAGAATTGATAATAAAAGAGAGAGCAAAGTGAAGAATGAGGAGAGAATAGTTGGCCTTATATAGCCGCTACTCTATGTTGCCTTGGCAGGCACACTGCAAACGGGTGACAATGATTGTTGCGCATTTTACGCGATTCTATCCGTTACGCAGATAGTCGTTCCGCCAGCTGTTGCAAATGTAGCCGTTGCGGCTAGCCGTTATGAAGCCGCTAGCCGTTATGCTAATATGCCTTGGGCTGCATTGGTCGTTAGGTTGGGCCCCTCCTTTATTCTTTATCCTTCTTGTTCTCGCCTTCATTCCTAACCTGAAATAAATTAAATGCAAAAATTAAATAAAAATGTTGAAAATTAAATCTAATCCTAATGCATAAAAATGAATTAAAGGATAAAAATAAAAACTAGGTTATGTTGGGTTGCGCATCACCCAAACATAACAACTTCCTAAGGGTTTTGCGTTTGGCTTTTCGTCCAGGCATGTCCATCCTCTCCTCAAGTGGGTGTTGCCTGCCATCTTTGCCGCTCTGGCGGGAAATACACCAAAGACAAACAAGAGGCATTTTTGTAAAATAAAATAAACATAAATTTAAGTGCAAAAACTAAAATAGAAGTGCAGAAATTCAAACGCAGTTGCTGTTGTTAATCCCCGACAACGGCGCCAAAAACTTGTAGAGCGTTTTAGGTGTTCTCTATTTATGAGCGCAAGTACACACTCTTGTCAAGTTATAGTATAAAAGATATCGTCTCCCACAGGGATTGGAACGACTCCTATGAATGTTTTCCTGCACAATTAAATTTCTAAATAATAAAAATATAAAAATAAAAACACAAGTAAATTAAGATAGTGATAGGGAGAGATGAGGTTGATAGATCGGGCCAGGTAGTTGTAGCTAAGTAGTGTGTAGACTGCATTGTAAAGCTTAAGTGTATTTTACGCTGCCACGATATGGGCCTTAGGCGTTAGGCGTTTCAGAAGGTTTTGAAACTGTTAACCTCTGTTTCGCAACTAGACTTCTCGTTTTGATACGGATGTATCGAAATAGTCTCCATGTTTCAAAACGGGTGAAGAACAACAGAACAGTTTGAACTACTTCGATACGACATTATCGAAATGCCCTCAAACGTTTCGAAACGATTTTCAAACTTGGTTTCAAAATATGACCGTTGCAATTTAATAACTAATTTTCAAAGAGACGATTAGAGTGTATTGTAGAGCGTTTTAGGTGTTCTCTATTTATGAGCGCAAGTTCACACTCTTGTCAAGTTATAGTATAAAAGATATTGTCTCCCACAGGGATTGGAACGACTCCTATGAATGTTTTCCTGCACATGGAAATAGTAAATGCACAATTAAATTTCTGAATAATAAAAACATAAAAATAAAAACACAGGTAAATTAAGATAGTGATAGGGAGAGATAAGGTTGATAGATCGGGCCAGGTAGTTGTAGCTAAGTAGTGTGTAGACTGCATTGTAAAGCTTAAGTGTATTTTACGCTGCCACGATATGCTGCCTCGGCGGTTAATGGCGGATTGAGGCTGCGACCCTTTGCTGCCGCAGCGGATCTCTGCTCTTGCAACTTTCGATGTCTCGGCAGGTGAAATGGAGAGAAGTCCCGGTGGCAAGTCTGACAGATACTCCAAGTTCGGCAGAGCAATTCTGAAGTGATCCTTCTTATGTCTAGGCAAGGATTCTGAACATTTGGAACTAATTGAAGAAGTGAAGAACATGAATTATGGAAACTTGAGTGTATTTTATTGAAAACACAACTTAAACTTTACAACCGTTTCTCACAACTACTTTACATACAAAAACCTAAACCCTAAAGAGAATTGGGTCGCAACCTCCAAAACCCCACTAAATCTATCTATCTACATCTCTGATATGCCCCTATACCCTCACATACATGGGTATATAGGGCTTATAGCCTAAGTTGAGTCCTCCATGGAGTAGGAGTTCTTAAAGTAACTTTACATTAAATGTTGATTCCTTTTTTACTTGAATGTGGACTCTTTGGACGTTGCCTTCTTCAGCAAGTAAAGATAAATACTCATACTTATCAATCTTCGATCATCTCTACAGGCCGCTACATGCTTCAGTAAATTGCAAGATTGGGCTCATTGGACTCAAGAAATTGTCCTCTGTCAATCGCAACCCATCTTGACTAAGTCAGTTTAACTCCTGCCTGGGCGGTAGATGGCAGTAATGCTGCTACGGCGGCGTCCTTGGTAGCAACTGGAACTACTTCAGTACAACTCTTTTTTGCTCCATGCTTTCTTGTCCTCTCCTTCTATACTTAGCTACAGCACCTGAAAATAAAAACTAAACTAAAACAGTATCTTTTCTTAACCAAACATAAAATATTCAATAAAAGCATGGTGAAAGAGCAAATATTGTTATTATGCATGCAATGCGTCTAAATATGCCAAAATGAGTTTAAGAACAACAATAATAAGGGCAGGAATGTGTAAAAAATATAGAACTCGTGGACACTCTACATGTATCGAAACGTTTTAAACCGTTTCGAAATAGGTTTTGGTAGTGGCAAAATATTTCGAAACGGGCTTTATCATGTTTTAGAACAGGATCTTAGCGTATCAAAACGATCGTGTCTGTTTCAGTACGGTCTCTTAATTACACCTCAACGGCTATTTCTATTTTGATCTGTTTCGAAACAGGGTCGAGCTTTTCAGAACGGGTAGTTGTATACTGCATTTATGATGGGAAAATTGCATCCTAACGGCTATAATTATGATGGCAACAACCCCAACGGCTAGAATTCAATGAGAAGGTATAAAAGGGAGTCCTAAAAGCACCAGTAACAACCATTGATCCAAGAGAAACATCCAAACATCAAATTCAAGCTCTTGTGCAAAATTTCCATATTTCTTGTAAACCCCAATTGTGGTTCTTTATATTTCCCATTTTATTCAATTCAATTGGGTTGAGTGCTTGTAATAGGGCTAAATTTGTATTGAGAGATGCTGGTTATCAACCTTAAACTTTTTTGTAAATCTTGTGTGGGGATTGGGTCAATTTTTGGTAGAAAATTGGCCATTGTGTAAAGGTTTCCTACTACGCCTAGAAAAGGGGAAGATCAACTAGTGGAGTTATTGGAAAATCCATAGTGGAAGATAAGATATTGGATGTAGAGTTCAATTGGAACTTGAACCACTCTAAATCCATTGTCTTGACATTTTTATTTTCCCACTTCACCACCAAACTTTCTAAAAATTCAATTCACCCCCTCTTGGCTTAAATCAATTCAACGGTCCACTCAACAGTACTTCTACAGGAGTAAGCCACAAAGGCTTCTTGGACCTCCCCCACATACTTCATAAAGGTCAGCTGCTGCTGCTCGATTCTTTTGTTATTGTCGTTTAAGCTGCGCAACAGAGTGAGAACTTCACTTGTTGGGCAGTTTCAGTACTAACGGGGGCGGCTAGAGTGGCAGGCTGGGCGGCAGAGGGTTGGCTAAGGTGATGGACTCTGTCTCCGAGGCCTGCATCATCTACAAAGTGATGGTCCACCCCTCCTTTGTTGTTGTCATCTCATCCCCGGGGTCAATTGGGACGTTGATATTGGCACAAAGGCCGGTGATGAGTGACAGGAAGTATAGCCTTCCCTTTCGTCTTGCGAAAGCAGTTGTGGATTTCCTTGCATATGATCTCCCCAACGTTGATGGGCCGGTTCACCATGATGTTTTGGATTAGTGCGAGGCGCGACCAGACGACAGTGAAGTTATGGGAGGTGGGCAGCAGACACCTCTTGATGAAGGTAATCCACAACATTGCCTCTGGCAGCAGGTGGTGGCGTTGGACAGAGTCGTCATGCTTTCCTTCCAACCAGGGCGTGTTAGGTTTGCACAGCTTGGTCTTGAGCCTGTCGTAGTCGGTAGCCGTCATTGACTGCCTCCACTCCTCGTGAGGGTTGTCGTCCATCTTTAGGTCGTAAAAGTTGTTGATTACGGCGGCGTTCAGCTTGACAGGTTCCCCTCGAACATAGACAAATGGCAGCTCTGGGCAGGGATGATGGGCATAGAATTCTTTGACCAAAGTGATGTTGGCCATCTCTGGTTGTCGTGCAAACATTTTCCATCCCTTGTTGTGGATGGTCTCGAACAGAGCAGGCTCTAAGCCAAGGTCTCATGTTTGCTTCATGTAGTGGAAACCTTGCTCCTCCCAAATTACCTTTTTGGCAAACTGATCTCTGTATCTTTTCTTGTCTGCCCTGAAGTAAAATCATTGGAAGGTGGGAGCGAATTGGGATGCGGATGCCATGTGTGAGACGGTTGAAATATATCTAAAACATAAAAGAAAATATTGTGAGAAGAGTGAACAATGGACTCAAGAAGAATATAGCAAGGAGATGAAAGTAAAGTAAATGAATGGGGTGAGAAAGGTTTAAATAAAGGTTGCCAAGAGGTGTCGTAGCGGCATTAAATGTCTAACGGTCCAGTTGTCTCGCGCACGTTACGGGATGTCTGCCCGTTACTTTTTTAGCCGTTGGCAGCTAGACGTTAGCGGGCTACTAGCAGTTACGCGCTGTCTCCACTGGGCCGCCCTTGGCTGTCTTGGCGGGATGGTGGGCCGGCTCCTTGTTGGGCCTTCTTCTTGATCCAGCTCTTTTATTCCTACGCCTGAAATAAAAATAAAGATAATTAAATACTAAAATAAATTCTGAAAAATAAAAATGTGAACAAAAATAAATTCAAAATCTAATCCTAAGGAAAATAAATTGTAATAAATTTAACTATAATCCTAATGCATAAAAATAAAAATAAAGAAAATATAAAAATAAAATTTAAGTTATGTTGGGAATGCATTTGGGTGCATCTCCCAAATATAACCACTTTCTGAGGTGATTTGGCTTGTCCTTCCCTCCTGGGGGGTCCTCGTGTTCTTTAAGGTGGTGTGCTACTAGGTCCTTTAGCCTGCCCTTCGGTCTGCCATGACAGTTGTTGCCTTGGCCTGTCCCTGTGCTTATTTTGGCGGCCTGAGCATCTGGGCATCCTTCATTTTCCTTTTCTAAGGGATGTAACGGAATTAACTTGATGCTCTGGTTGTCTACCCTTATGGTCAGCTCCCCATGTTCCACATCTATTAGAGTTCTACCCGTGGCCAAGAATGGTCGCCCAAGGATGATAGGGACTTTTTCATCAGCCTTACAGTCTAGGATGAGAAATCAGTTGGAAGAATAAGGTTGCCCACCTTCACTAGGATGTCTTTGATCTTACCCTCTGGTTGCATAAAATAATGATCGGCAAATTTCAGCATGATGAAGGTAGGTTTGGCTTGCCCAATTCCCAGTTTGTCGAAGACAACCTTAGGCATTAGGTTTATGTTGGCTCTTAAGTCACACAGGGCTTTTGTTTCATGCTTGTTGCCTATTCTGCATGGGATAACAAAGTTGTTTGGGTCTGTTTGCTTGGGTGGTAGTTTGTTGTGCAGCATAGCCATGCACTCCTCTATTACAACAACTATTTCGAATTCCCCAATTCTCTTTCTTTTAGAAACCATATCCCTGAGGTATTTGGCATAGTTGGGCATATTCTGAATGGCTTCTATGAGAGGGATATTTATGTGCACCTGCTTCGGTATATCGAATAATTTCTTGAACTGGTGCTCTTGTTTCTGTTACTTAAGCCTCTGGGGAAAAGGTGCTGGCAGACAGATGTCCTCTATTCGTTCTTTGCAGGGGAACTTTATCTGTGGAGGATCATCTGCTTCAAGACTGTTGTTAGGTTCAGCTGTTGAGTCGGCTGGTGTTGATGCTACCGTGGCAGGTAGTTCTTTTTTTGCTGGCTGTTTTTCTGCTTGTTTTTCCACCCTGGGTTCATTCAACTGCTTCCCACTTCTGGTTGATATGGCTTTGCACTATTCATAAGTGGGCATGGCTACTGCCTCTGTACTGCTGGATGTTGCTCCCATTATCCTGCTGCTATAAATCGCAATGAACTGCCCAAACTAGGTTTTCAAGTTCTTTATCGCAACTTCCTGATTGTTCGTCCTCATCTCCGTCCTGTCCATAAACGACTCAGTTTTATCAATAAATTTATTAGTGCGAACAATAAATTCACTAGTATTAAACATAAAAGTTTGAAGAGTTGCTTCTATCGAATTATTGTTTTATGGCTGTTGAGCCTGCTGTCTGGACTGGTTTTGCTGGTAGCCTCCCTGTTGCTATTGTGGGTTGGCAGCAGTCTTGGGTTTGCTGGTAACCATAAATACACCACTCTTCTTCGAATAGAAATCTTCTACCCCTTTTCGATGTCCCTATTTATGTCTCCACACTAAAAAAAATTGGTTTAGGGTTTATGGAATTTAGGGTAAGGTATTTTTTAGGGTTTAAGGTTTAAGGTTTAGAATTTAGAATTTAGGGTTAGAGCCTAAAATTTAATTTTTAGTGTTTTTAGTGTCGGGGCATAAAAAGGGGCATAAAATTTATGTCCCTCTTCTTCTCTCTTCTTCCTTTTCTTCCCAATTTCTTGATAAAAATCAAAGTTTTGTTAGGTTAATCGTTCATTCATGAAATGGGAACACTAGATTCGGAATCTAAGTGTCAAGATCTATATTTTAAGGTAAAAATCCTTCAGAAATGAGATAAGATGAAAAATGAGTTTTGAAGAGTTTTAAGGCTAGGAAGTGTTTAGGCTGAATTTCATGTAGTAAATTCGTTTTAAAGTTCTTTTCTAATCATCTTGAAGTGTAACGGTTCTTTCTTACACTTATTGATCAGTTAAAGAGGTTGGAAAGCAACCTAACACTAAAGAAAAAGAGAAAAAGTGAATAAAGCTTGTTGAAGAGGGATTTCGGGTCTTTAGTTGAGGTTAGTATGATGTATGTTTGGTGTTTTAGCATATTTGGCCAATGGTTAATATTTGTATAAATTTTCTATTAATGAGTGTTTAAAAGGCCATAAACTACCTAATAGACTTTAGGAAACGTGGGGGTTTCATTTGTGGGTGTTTAGAGATAGATTTAAGTTGAAACTTGTAGCTTAGAAAGTCACTTCTGGGCTCGTGTAGCAGTACTGGTCGAATCAGTAACAATACTTGGTGTTTCAAGCATGAACAAGATGTACTTGAGCATGTGTCCCGATATTACATTCAAGCAGTGCCAATAAGGTATGCTTGGTACTTGTACTGGCTGATTTAATTGGCACATCGAAGCTTATTTCGGTACCAGTACTGACGTGAGTAGCGATACCGTGGGCCCCGTATTGGTACCTAAAGAGGGAGTACTAATACTGGAATTTTATTTGACACATCGAATGAAAATTTAGTACTGATACCTTAGCCTGAGTACTGATACCCATAGAGGAATATCGATACTCATAGTGGCCACTATTGTAAAAAAAAAAGAGAAATTATGGAAGCCTTATATGGGTTTAGGGTAATGTCATAATATACCACACTCAAGCATGATGAACTTAAATGATAAACCTTGGTTGAACTAAGATATAGGACTATCTAGTAAGTAGTGATAGACTTTTCTTGCCTTGTGTGTTGTAACTTAGGCCTTGAAAGCCCTTGAATTAATTTATATGATTGATTGTATGGGATCCAGATACCCATGAATTTGTATTGCAGTACTTTTGATTTCAAATGCACCCGATATCTATATGGTCCCTGGTGGCATTCACTGCCCGATGTTCGTGTGGTCCCGAGTAGGTATTATGGTAAGGTATTTGATGTATGTATGGTCTCGAATACGAATGCAAAAGACTTGATGTTTAAGTGGTCTCAAGTACATGTATGACTAGCCTGATGTCTTTATAGTCCCGAGCTATACATGTTTGATTTGTGATTATGATGTTGGTTCCATACACTATGCTATGGTAGATAGCATGAGTGACTTAAGTGTATATTTTAGGCGACTTTCTATATGCATGTCATCTACTCATTTGCTTACCTTGCAATTTTACTTTTATGAATTGCATGAAGTATAATAGAATAGAAATGTATCACTGAGCTTTGTAAGATGAGTTTGCGGATTTGTTGTTTCTGTGCGTAGGTTAACAAGTTCTTGTTCGGAGGAGCACACCGGCAAGGATTCCCAACATCGATTCCAAACTTTGAGTACAATACCTTAGTTTTGTAGTTGGGCTATGTATTCATAGAACCTTATTATAATTGGTTTGTAACTCTTAATTTACTTTATTTTTGAACTATGTTGTTTTAATCATACGGAGCTCTAATTATGTTTTGAAGTAAATTATCTATGGAAAATTATGTTATGACTTAATTTACTTGTTTTGACTATGGCTAAACTTGGGGTTCTAAAATGAAAAATTTTTGCAGTCGGATTTGGGTAGCCTGAATGTAACATCTTAGATCCATTTTAAGAACAAGGTATTACATTTAGTTTTATTAGAGCCTAAGCATAGCTAGTTCTATAAGGAAATCCCTCGTGGTATATAAGAGTGATAGTAAGGTGTTTAATGAATACAAGCCCCTAAAATTAAGTTTGTTATCTTCCAAGATTGGATTCTGTTGTGCTTCTTATTTTCGTTTGTGATAATAGAATTCACCATGCCAGGTGGCGCAGATCGTGACCATTATAGATGTGATGAGAGTCAAACATCACCCGAGGATGATTGCGAGTATGAATACGTCCCGGATACCCACGAGGAGAGTGTCGGAGAGGATAAAGCATTTTACTTCCAGAATTTGATTGATTTCCTCTATCGTCTTGTTAGAGCCCTATCGAGGCATTCTTGTAACACATTCAGCCCGGTCTGGAAGAAAACCGTGATCAGAGATGTCACTAGAATTGAAATTAGAGAATCGGCCATTCAAATCAGAATCAAACGAACACAAAATATGCTTAACATCAAAGCAAAACATTAATCATTAATTATCAGAGATCTTAAACCAATATAAAAAACATACAAAATACCAAAGCAAATTATTCATCAATAGAGATCATAATTAAAATAAGTTTTGATTTCAAACCATTGGGACTAGATTGAAAATATTTCAAAATTTAGGGACTAATGTGTAAATTTACCAAAGTTTTAGGACTTAACTGAAATTTTTTAACAATTCATTATATTATAGATTTGGGTCCTATTATGGCTTACACATGAAGAATAATTATCAACATAGATCAATCTTTATTATTTAGGAACTAAACAATGAAGTTTCGACACTTCAGAGACCTATTTTTTAAATTTCTAACAGTTTCAAGGGCCAATAAAACGTTCATTTTATTAATAAGTGTTATTCTTAATCTCATGTTCATCCCAAAACTTGAATTTAAAAAAATGGCAACTGGATCGGAATTCAATTGAAAAAGTTATAAAATAGTGACCGAAACGTAAAATTTCAAACTTTTAGGGATGGTTTCGAAACTTTGTCACAGATTAAAAAACTTGACATTCTGGAATGGAGGTTTCGATACCTCTTAGTATGGTTTCGAAAGCTTTTTCATGTTTCACCAAAATATGATATTTAAAGCAATCTCTAACCATTAATGATCACTTTTTATCATTAAGTTACTTCAATACATGGTTTTAAACATCAACAAGTACATTTAACAAGTTTCAAGTTCTTAAAACCGTATTTACCAAAACATAAAATAGGACTCATCATAACTAAATTCTTTGTAACACCCTGAAAACCGATCTAGTCGGAAATAGGTTCCGTTGATCGGAATATTGGCATTAAAATATTGAAATCTTGATTCCTCGATATATATTATGTTGTTATAATGTTACAAGACCTTAAGTAAACCAAGTCCCTAGTTAAGATTTGCTTGGAAAATGCCTATTTGATGTTTTGAGCTAGGCGTTTCGGTACAGTCAGACACGTACTGAAATGATTTGGATAAGGCGTTCTGAAACGATTAAGGGCGTATCGATACGGTGTAAGGTAATAACTAACTTTTTGGACTTTTGCTTACCCGTACTGATACGGCCTTGAGCGTATCGGAACGGTACCCTACAGAAAACGGGGTAGGTGCTCCCAAAGTCAAAAGTTGCGGCCCTTGGTGAGTCACCTGCTTGTTTGGCATCTCCCCACATGTTCCTAAGCTGAATTAGTAGCTATATGTCAGCAAGTATGATGTGAATTGATAAGATTATTTAAATAAGAAATCTTTGGGAAAAGGAAATGTTTTATTGGTTCTTGATGAGGTGTGTTGGGCTTAGCAAACTCTCAAGCAAGGGAAAATTTCTTATTGGTTGTTAGAGAAAGTGATTAGAAATTCTCTAATCCTCTATAAATAAGAAGAGAAAGAAGAGGAGTGGAGCTTTTGATTTTCTACCGAGCTTAGATTCTCTTCTTTACAAAACAAGCAAGCTTTTCCATTTCCATCTTCAACCTCAAGCTTTAAACAAGCACCTCCATTGAAGACAAAAACAAAGCTTTGTCTTTCTTCGTTTAAGAGTTTCGTTTAATCCATACAAGTACAAGAAAGAGGATTTAAGCACCGAACGAGGTATTATCGATCATAAAGCCTTAACCGAGCGAGGTGAGTGTAGTAGTGTCTCGGGTTTGGGCAAGGGCCTACCCGAATTTGTTGTTATTTTTAAATACTAACCTTGAGTTAGAAGTTTTATATCATTGATCATGTGTTGGTAAGTATACGGTAAGTGTTGCATTGATTCCACGTTCATAGCATGCCTATCATCGACATGAAAATCATTAAAAGCATTGACATGTGAGAAGCTTGACATGAATCATTATTATTGTTCATTGATATGAAATATTGTTTATGAATCATGAATATTGAACCATTGTTATTGGACCTTGGATTCGAAGTATTGGATACAATTGGCATGCCATAGAATTCATGAGCTCATTGGTACAGGTGGACTACGGTCCTAGGGCTACGGCCTATATGATCTGGCGAGGCGAAGGGATGTATTGTGTATTGGTCTTTGGCGATGTAGGTGGGATGACCATATATGGATTTGGCGAGGAGGTGGAATTCGTGTATCCATATACCATGAATCGATCCAAGGGAACTATTGATCAAAGATATTGATTTGTCATGAAACTATGATATTGACATACATTATATGATTTTATGCTTTATTATGAACAAGAAGCATGTCATGTTATTGCATAATTAGTATTATGAATACCTTGGAGTATGTTACATGACATAATATGTTCATTCATGGTTATGTGACTACCTCACTAGGCAGAGTATGCCTAATGCATTCCATTGCATCCATTTCAGGTTAGACAAGTATCGAGATTAAGATCAGAGAAGTTGGAGCGTTGCGCAAGTCACAAACAAGCTTTAAGTAATGCATTTTTGTCCTTTTGAACTCCTAGTATGGTGGCAAGGTCTATGTATGAGTCTGTTATGTCTCTTTTGGATGTGCTTATGTTGTGCTTAAGTGTTTTAAGTATGATATGATAATATGAGCTTCCTATATGCCTTAAATGTATGCTTTAGTACTAAAGGGTAGAAACCGAGTAAATGGATTCAAAGGGGCTCTAAAATAAAACTTGCAAGTAGAATATATGTTTATAATGTTGTGTGTAAAGTTTCACTGCTTTTAAACATTGTTTGGTATGATAAAATGGATTAAAACCAGCAAGAATCTGTCATTACCGGCCAGACCGTACCGAAACGGGTGATGGCGTTTCGATACGGGTAAGCATAATCTGAATCTTAGTAAACAGGGTGTACCAAAACAGGTAGGAATGTTTCGAAACGTTTTGTCACTGGAGACCTCTGTTTTGATACGGGTTCACAGCGTTTCGAAACATGTCAAGGTCTAAGTCAAAGGTAGTTAACCCGTACCGATACGGGTGCTCCCGTATCGATACGGTCTAAAAAGAAAAGTCAACAAGGTTGACCTTTGTCCTCTCGTATCGAAACGGCCTTGAGCGTTTCGATACAGGGTCAGTTAGATGAGGTCCTCTTACGAATGAAATGAACTAATACGTTTATTGGTAATGTTTGTAAGTGTTATAATAAATAAAGGTTATTAAAAAGTTAAAAGTTTATCGTACCGATTACCGCATCGCTCTTCGGTAACACGCTCCGACCTGGTTCTCTACCAGGCCGGGAAGGGGGTGTTACATTCTTGCTTAAGGTTCATTACTTACAATCATACATGCTTAAACTTATTACAAAGCTTACAAGTGCAACATAACATTATTGGTCACCTATGCATATCATCATACTTAATCACAAACATCTTTAATATCACCAAGCTTTACCATGTTTAATTTTACCATGTAAGTACTTGCTTATCATTGCATAAGTTCACAACTCAATCATACAAGACATAGCATAGAACTACCATCTCATGAATCATACATACACATTTATCCATATCTTATAACTTCATTAAGTTATAATACCAAGCATATAAATATAATATAAAACTACTCTTTCTTAGCTATCATATCATATTCATTTCATATCACCAATTCAAATCATAATGTCAATCCAAAACCATATTCATCTTAATGCAAATTATTAGTTCATATGTCACCAACTAAGAGTTTGTAAAAGGTACTTACTCGATGCCTTAAAAGTGGCTTGCAATCCCTAATTACGATCCCGAGCATTTACAAAGAATTTATACCTGAAATGTATGCAAAGAAACATGATAAGCCTACATAGCTTAGTGAGGTAGTGACCATATGATAGCATAGTATAATGTCATTGATGACATCAAATGAATCAATCCAAGTAATAGCATTACGAACAAATTTAATAAAGTTTATACAAAATCTTTATTTGAGTTCACATCTATAGGTCACAACTGTATTTCAAGGACATAACTTAAATTAGCTTTGTTTTATGAGAGCTTTATCAGAGTTCCAGAGTTTTTATAGCTTATAGAGAGCATACATTCTTATCTTACATGTACTTACTCTTATTGAAGATCATACGGAATTCTTATCAAAGTTCTTTCAGAGTTTGTGCATTTTAACAATATCCGCCTTAGATCACATTTGGACATAGGTAGCATCGGTTCGTGTTTAACCGTATTGGTCCATGTTACACATAGCACAAAGCACAAAGCAATGACTAATGTTCAAGCATATGACATATATGGGATCGTTATCCCTGAGCCGTAGCCCGTAGTTCAAATATACCATTGTACCATGCCAAAGTGTCCAAGGGCTTCTATTGTTTAAGCAACTTATAACATTTTAAGCTTTTTTATCAGGAGATGAGTTTTATATCAAGAGTGCGCTTTAAGCTCCAAAGTAGAGAAGTTCTTGGTATCTTATGGCATAAAAGGTTAAGGTTCATTTCTTAGTATCTTATGACATAGGAGATCATAATTTTGTTCCAAAGCTTTAGAACAAAGTTTACTTAGCTATCTACATTCTACCATTATCAATCATAGCATAGCAATACATCGATGCATATGCAATGCAAGCATAACCAAAGAACTTACCAAAGATGTCATGTCATAAAGGTAATCACAAAAGTGCTCTATGTGAGCCTTATGCAAAATGATAATGTGCATCCCAACTTAAACATTTCATTAATTAAACACATAAAAAAAAGGTCATAATGACATTGTGTCGTCCGAGACAATGCAACTACACTCACCTCAATCCAAGCTTAGAGACATTTTCCTTATTCTCCAACTTTGTGGTTTCCTTCATTTCTATTCTTTTCTAACCAAACATTAAAGAAACATCAGCTTGCATTGTCCTCAAAGAAACATTTATATAAAATGCTCTATAACTCAAAATCCGATTTCGTTTGTTTTAAACGAAACTAGACTGAATAACCTTTTAAACCATATAAATGATAGCTTTTAATTCCTCTTATACAATTTATAATGAGTTTATACAATTTATAATGAATTTTTAAAGTCACTGTTAATGCAGATTTAGGGGCAAACTGTTACCCTATTTTCATGACATTTACTTACTAAAAAATTCATATCTTTTACCATACAAATCGAAATTTATCATCGTTTGTTTTAAATAAAACTAGACATACACATGATTATTCTCATATAAGGCTCTCTTCATAATTTGACTTATAGTATTTACTATGAATTTTCAACCTTAGTGTCGATATACAGCTTTCTGGACAGAATTTACTAAGCTGAAATTTTAACTTCACTAATCACTTTAACAAGAATCTAAGCATGATTAATCTTTTTAAACTAAATTCTAAGTATCTCTTAATACTACATACACCCTAATTTATAAATTCACATACCATAATACATGAAGCCTTAACCAAATAACATGAAATTCTTAATCTTTAAGGGATTAGGATTTGATCTTCTAATGGTCCAAAAATTGTGGGAAAAACACCATTAAGCTTAGAATCTAATCTATTTTCATTATGGAACCTTTTCAATTGAAACCTTAATCATTGGAAATCTTACCCATAACCATCTAAGCTCAAAACTTAATACAAATTATACCAATAGATTGCTAGAGAAAGGAGCTTACCAAATATGTGTTCAATTTAGAGAGATGATGACTAGATGACAAGTAATTTGATCAAAGACTTAGATTTCAATCGAAGCTTTCATCTTTCATCCATGGAGATCACTTTTAGAAGATGAAGACGTTTCTCTTTCTTCCTTTCCTTAATGCCGTGGGATTTCTTTCCCACTTTCATTATACTTTTATTTTATTTCCACAAGAAAATAACAAAAGAAATAGTGGTAAATTTAATAGGTAGACACATGGGTGACGACTAATAAGAAAAGTGGTCTAATTGCACACTAGTCATTTAACTCATCACCTCCTGCACTAAAATTACCAAACTTTAATTTCTTATAATTTAGTCACTTGACAACTTTTAACCTATTCACATACTTAATCACCCATTTTCCTTTTATTTACACTTATGTTCTTATACTTAATATCCTTACAGTTTGACCTTTAACTTCTTAAATTTTCAAAATTAAACTTAATTAATTAAGATTAATCAGATCGATTGTTTCAAGAAACTAGATTTAGCTACCAAAAAATAAATTTTCGATAATCAGAATTCTATTGGGTCGGTTTTTGGGTGTTACAGTTCTAATGACCGCATAAGACACTCGTGAAGAGGCTACGCCGTTACGATGTCAATGATTTATGTGGTACCGGTGAATGTGATTCGGCTGCAATGAATTAATGGTTGTGAGACGATTAATGGGCGTTTAGGCAGATGACAGACTTGATTTTGTTACCGACCTTCTGAAAGGTAATGCCAGAGATTGGTGGGAGACGGTAGAATTAGTTTGATTAGCTTGATGTTGGTTTTAAATCGTACGAAGCTTCAATTATGTTTTGAATTTGAATTTTCTATAGAAAATTATCTAATGACTTGATTTACTTGTTTTGATTATGGCTAAATTTGAGATTTAAAATGAAAAATTTTGGAGTCGGGTTTGGGTAACTTGAATGTAGCATATTGGGTTCGTTTTCGGGACCAATATTGAAAGGGATTGGATGGAGTGATGGGAATTTTACAGTTAAACCAGTTGTTACGCGGCCTTACCCGGACTTTAATTGGAAAATATGGTTTGATTAGGTGTTGCACCACCAAAGATGGAGGCTTTTGTTTGGATGATTATTCATCAGTGGAGCTTAGAACATGGGATTATGAGATTTGAACAATTGTTGCGCTTTTTGTCATGAGGAACGTGAAGCAGTAGAACATTTGGATGCATTTTTGTGCTTTGTGGGATACCCACAGAATCCTCTTTTATTCTTTAAAAACTTCCCTTTGGGACATTATCTCATTCGCGATCATCTGGTCAGTATGACTTGAGAAATTATATTGTTTTTAATACAAAATGCACTTATATAATTCAATTGATGTTCTTGGTGAAGGCCCGCCTAGCTTGGTGGTTTAAAGCAAAACACTCAGAATCTCCCCTGTCCGTGGATGATTTTAAAGTAATAAAATGAGCCATTCCAACTGATCCGGACGCCTTGGGATTAAAAATATCCAGGGCAGTGGTCCGGCTCCGGCCCAACACCTCTACACCACAGTTGGCTGGATAAATAATCACCAAGAGTTGTTCAACGGCTTTTCCAGCAAAGCCGAGAGATAAACCTCCCTGAGCTCCGGTCCCCGGTCAAGCTTCCTTCCGACCACCCACTTCAACTCATTGAATCCAACGCTTCGAATAAGCGGCGCGTACACCTCCTCCAACTGCTCCCCAGCACAAAAGAAATGATCCAACCAAAACAAACCTCCCGGCCTTAACACCCTGTAAACATCAAACACCAAGAAATGGAGCACCGTCGTCGGGACCCAGTTGCTTAAAACATGCATCGAATGAACTATGTCCAACGTGTTATCGAAAAACGGCAGCCTCTGCGATATGCTCATGTACAAAGGGACAACCCCTCTTGAAGCAATCAAACTATTGAACGGGCCGTTTAAGTTCATCGAACTTGTAACGATGGTTATGTTTCTTTCCATCATTTTCACAGCGAAGGTCGCCACCCCACCGCCGATATCCAGCCCTATTCGGACTGAACCCGGTTTTCTCGTTGCCAGCACTTCGTCGATGCCGAAGTTAAGTCCGCCGTCGGGTGTCGTCCAACGAGTTCTCTCACGGCCTTTGAGATCAAAGCAATCCTTGCAATCGTCGAAGCCCTTTTGCTTCTTCTTTCGATTGATCAAGCAAGTGTAGTTCTTGCAAGAATAAGCTGTCCATACGACTGATGAATCGGGTGGCATTGTCCATAGGCTGAGTGGTAACGGATAAGGTTCGGGGTATTGAAGCGGAGCAGCGGGTCGGCAACGGCGACGAGGAAGTGGCTCGCAGCCCTTGAGGAGGAGTTTCTGGGCAAGAAGCTCATCGTCGGGACAAGAACCATTAACGTTGTAACACATATAACGTCGGAGTTCATCGGGGAAGAGACTGCATGCGCGTCCCACGGGAGAATAGATTGTATCGGAGCCGAAATTTACGTTGAATCCTAAAGGGAGTGACTGTTGAGAAACGAAGGTTAGCAACTCGTCGGATTGTGAAGTGAGTTTGCCGGAAAAGCTGGCTCGATCATCAGTGGCAGTGGTTGCGGCGGTGGAAGTGAGGGATTGAAGAGAACAAGAAGAGTAAAGAAAGGAAGATAGGAACAAAGTGAGGAGATTTGTAAACAAAAGAACGAAAAAGAAGCAGAGATTGGGATTAAGAGTGTTGGACTTTGGAGGGGAATCCATTGGTGTGGCACTTCGTACTATTGGTATATATACATATTCAATTATAATATTTTGACATATACACCGATTCATTTTTATTTCGTGAGGTGGACCGATTCATTTTTATTTCACTTAATAGAGATCAATTGTGGAGGTTGTCGGAACTTCAAGATGATTTCATAATCGATTAGATATTTTTTTTATCACAGTCGACAATTGTCTTTTTTTCTGACTACTTCAAGCTATTTAAAAATTAGATGAGTCTACCACGTGCGACGAATATTACCGAACACCACTAATGATGAACACCGCTGAACACTATTAATTTAAAAAAAAATTAAAAATTTGAAGGAATAAAATTATAATTAAAATTATCTCTTAAAAAATAAAAATCAGATTTAATAGGTACTTTATAATATTTTTTAGTGTAAAGTACACTGACGGTCACTGAACTTTGGTAAAAAAAACAAAATGGTAACCAAACTTTTAAAAATCACAAAATGGCAATTAAATTTTATGTTTTATAACAAAATGGTAACTAGACGTTAAGTGACTGTTATAAACTTTGGTATAATAACACATATAGTATTTCATATTTATACATTCAATCAATTTAGTCTTAATTCGAAACAATTCACTAAATTTAGCCCTTGTTATTCACACATTCTTTCAATTTGGTCCTTAAAGAAAACTTCCAAAGTATGGTAACATGATAAATAATTACAATTAAATTTTTATAGGAACTCGAAAACTCGACTCGAATCGAAAAAAAATTCAAATAAAGTTTGAGTTGTAAAATATGACGCGTCAACTCGAATAACTTGAAATTTTTTGACTCGACTAGATCGAACGCTCATCTCTATCTTAAGATATGACGCGTCAACTCGAATAACTCAAAATACGAATATTTTAAATCATTTTTTCCTTTTAAATCGAATATTTTTTAAATCGAATATTCAATATTTTCATATTTAAATCACATCGAATATTTAATAATTACTTTAAATATTCAATTTAATTTAAAAATATTCGATTTAAAAGAAAAATGATTTAAAATATTCGAATATTTAATAACTATTTTAAATATTTTTCTTTTAAATATTCAAATATTTAATAACTAATTTAAATATTTATTAAATATTCAAATATTTTAAATCAATTGTTTCTTGTAAATCGAATATTTTAAAATTAAATCGAATATTTAAAGTAGTTATTAAATATTCGATGTGATTTAAAAGAAAAATGATTTAAAATATTAGAATATTTCGAGTTATTCGAGTTGACGCGTCATACCTTAAGATAGAGGTGAGCGTTCGATTGATGCGAGCCAAAAAATTCCGAGTTATTCGAGTTGACGCATCATATTTTACAACTCAAACTTTATTTGAAATTTTTTCGATTCGAGTCGAGTTTTCGAGTTCCTATAAAAATTTAATTAAATATTTGAATATTTTAAATCAATTTTTTTCTTTTAAAACGAATATTTTTAAATTAAATTGAATATTTAAAGTAGTTATTAAATATTCGATGTGATTTGAATATGAAAATATTAAATATTCTATTTTAAAAAATATTCTATTTAAAAGAAAAAATGATTTAAAATATTTGAATATTTCGAGCTATTCAAGTTGACGCGTCATATCTTAAGATAGAGGTGAGTGTTCGATCGAGTTGAGTCAAAACATTTTGAGTTATTCAAGTTTACGTGTCATATTTTACAACTCAAACTTTATTTGAAATTTTTTCGATTCAAGTCGAGTTTTCGAGTTCCTATAAAAATTTAATTAAATATTCGAATATTTTAAATCAATTTTTTTCTTTTAAATCGAATATTTAAAGTTGTTATTAAATAATCGATTTAAATATTCGATTTAAAAGAAAAAATGATTTAAAATATTCGAATATTTTGAGTTATTCGAATTGACGTGTCAAATCTTAAGATAGAGATGAGCGTTCGATCGAGTCGAGTAAAAACTTTTTGAGTTATTCGAGTTGACGCGTCATATTTTACAACTCAAAATTTATTTGAAATTTTTTCGATTCGAGTCGAGTTTTCAAGTTCCTATAAAAATTTAATTGTAATTATTTATCATGTTACCATACTTTGTAATTTTGTTTTAAGGACCAAATTGAAAGAATGCATAAATTACGAGGGCTAAATTTAGTGAATTGTTTCGAATTAGGATTAAATTGATTGAATGTATAAATATGAAGGACTAAATGTGTAACAGCATGATTATTACAGAATTAAAACAGTGTTTATTATAATCTGTTACAGCAGATTTAAGATGGCTGTTATACAGATTAATTTTTGTAATTATTGTGCATGTGAAATGTCATTTATAGACATGTTTTACAGCCTATAAATAGAGCTGCTGCATGCAGCATTTTACACAACACAACAATCAAACACATCATTCCAGCTTCTCTCTGCTTTCTCTCCATTTGTTCGAGCAGTTCCACCGTTGTTCACTCCGAGAGTCGAGTGTACGATTCAAGGAGCGTCCGTGTGCACCTCGGGGGACAGCCTGCCCGTGAAGCGACTACACTGTTCGGGGCAGTTTTGTTTCTAAGGCAGTGGCCACCATACCACGACACGGTCAACCATTTTACGTTCTGTTTTTGCTTATAGTTTCCAGTCAGTACTAACAGCTGTTTTGCAGTTTATTTTACCAACAACAAAGAACTAGGTGAGTCATTATCTCATCATTTTCTTTTAAATTTTTTTCCTTCAAACATATTCGAAATAGGGGAGCCGTTTCGAAACGAGTGAAACCATATCAAAATAGTTGAGTAAAAGTCCAATAATTAGTTAATTTAGTTATGACCGTATCGGAACGCCCTATACTCGTTTCGAAACGCCTCACCTAGGTCGTTTCGGTACGAGTCTAGCAGTATCGAAACGCCCAGCTCAAAAACATCATATTAGGCATTTTCAAGACATTCTTAACTAAGGACTTAGTTCAATTAGGGTCCTTTAACAATATAATCTATAGAAAGGATTCAATATTTCAATATTTAATATCAATACTCCGATCATCGGAATTTAATTTCGACTAGACCGATTTCGGGGTGTTACAGGATTGGCACATACTACACGAGGACAATACCACCAACATATGTAGAGAATTGAATTTTTTTTGACCCCATTTTAAAATTTCTTAATCCGTCAGCGTCTCTATCATCTATCACTTTTTAATGTTTCAAATTATTGTAAAATAAATGGAAAAGCATTGTATAAGAGAATACAACCCTTTATAAAACTCTCATTTTGATATAAGAGATACGACTTAATTTTCGAATCCAATATTAAAACTCAAGAGCTCAAATTTTATCAAATTTCAAATTTCAGTGGATGAATTTAGACTATTTTTTAGTCAGATTCAAAGTGTAACAGCATGATTATTACATAATTAAAACAGTGTTTATTATAATCTGTTACAGCAGATTTAAGATGGCTGTTATACAGATTAATTTCTGTAATTATTGTGCATGTGAAATGTCATTTATAGACATGTTTTACAGCCTATAAATAGAGCTGCTGCATGCAGCATTTTACACAACACAACAATCAAACACATCATTCCAGCTTCTCTCTGCTTTCTCTCCATTTGTTCGAGCAGTTCCACCGTTGTTCACTCCGAGAGTCGAGTGTACGATTCAAGGAGCGTCCGTGTGCACCTCGGGGGACAGCCTGCCCGTGAAGCGACTACACTGTTCGGGGCAGTTTTGTTTCTAAGGCAGTGGCCACCATACCACGACACGGTCAACCATTTTACGTTCTGTTTTTGCTTATAGTTTCCAGTCAGTACTAACAGCTGTTTTGCAGTTTATTTTACCAACAGCAAAGAACTAGGTGAGTCATTATCTCATCATTTTCTTTTAAATTTTTTTCCTTCAAACATATTCGAAATAGGGGAGCCGTTTCGAAACGAGTGAAACCATATCAAAATAGTTGAGTAAAAGTCCAAAAATTAGTTAATTTAGTTATGACCGTATCGGAACGCCCTATACTCGTTTCGAAACGCCTCACCTAGGTCGTTTCGGTACGAGTCTAGCAGTATCGAAACGCCCAGCTCAAAAACATCATATTAGGCATTTTCAAGACATTCTTAACTAAGGACTTAGTTCAATTAGGGTCCTTTAACAATATAATCTATAGAAAGGATTCAATATTTCAATATTTAATATCAATACTCCGATCATCGGAATCCAATTTCGACTAGACCGATTTCGGGGTGTTACAGGATTGGCACATACTACACGAGGACAATACCACCAACATATGTAGAGAATTGAATTTTTTTTGACCCCATTTTAAAATTTCTTAATCCGTCACCGTCTCTATCATCTATCACTTTTTAATGTTTCAAATTATTGTAAAATAAATGGAAAAGCATTGTATAAGAGAATACAACCCTTTATAAAAC
The DNA here is from genome assembly GCA_958450335.1 of Hibiscus tridactylites. Classification (NCBI taxonomy): domain Eukaryota; kingdom Viridiplantae; phylum Streptophyta; class Magnoliopsida; order Malvales; family Malvaceae; genus Hibiscus; species Hibiscus tridactylites. Next base: position 23,182,359 of record OY288276.1, on the reverse strand, counting down.
TCTCATTTTGATATAAGAGATACGACTTAATTTTCGAATCCAATATTAAAACTCAAGAGCTCAAATTTTATCAAATTTCAAATTTATTTTCAATTAATTTCAAGTTCATTTTTTAAGTTTTTAGTTGAATTAATATGTTGATACTTCCTTCGTCCCACAAATTTTATCCTTTGTTGACTTTTCACGTAATTTCAAGAAGAAAAGTTTGTGTAAGAAATGTGTTATAAAATAATTAAAATGACAATTTTATTTTTGAAAAGATAAAGTTTGTTTTGTTGGAAAATTAAAAAGAGAATAGAAAAGGAAACATGTTTAATAAAAATTTTTGAGTTTTTCAATGAGACAATTTAAGTGAGATAATTTTAAAACACAAAATTGACAAATTTTATAGGGAGTAGAATATTCTTAGTTTTTGTCAGCAATTTTTAGAGTAAGTGGCTAAAAGCTCTCCGTAGACATCCTCTTTTCTCTCATATATTGTGGGTTTAATACTAATTAGGAGCAAATTTTTCCTTTCCCTTAAGTAGGAATTGTTAAAGAAAAAATTCGGAAAGAATGATGTTTATCTCAAAAGATTTATATTTAAATTGTTTTATTTACAATTTGTATATATTATCAAATAATTAAAAATATGCATGAATACAATATACATACTACCTCTTAATCACTATTTAAAAAAAAAATGTTGGCAGGTGAGTTTGTAATTTCTATACACTTCGATTCTATCGTTTTATAATCAAATTATATTATTTTTTTAGTTGGACCATTTTACAATTATTGGGTGTATGACATATTAGTTTTATTCTTTATTTTCTCTCTCTCAAAGTTTTAATTGGGAAAATGCTAAACTATATTCACCAGCTTCCTACTCCATTCCTACTCTGCAGTCTGCTCTATCAACATATCTAGAGACGAAATATATTCACACACTTTTAGTAAATAAACTTTTACATACTTTCTTTTATAGTAATTACTATATTAGCATACTTATATTTATTTTACAAATCAATCTAATATTTTATTATATGAATAAAAATTACTCCGCATATGGGGAAATTTGGTTGGATAATGATGTGCGTTTTTTTCTTCTTTATCTTGTGGAATGAGTTTTTTTTTTTCATCAAATAGGGATGATTTGTGAAATTTGTCAAAACACTTTGAGAGTGTAGTGTTTTTTGGCTTAATACCCAAATAGGTGCCCAAACTATGTTTGTAGATCACTTTTGGTGCCTAAACTATTTTTAGCTCTAAATAGGTGCCTAAAGTTTCGATTTTGGTCATTTTAGGTGCTTAACCGTTAACTACCGTTATTTTTATTTAAAAAATAATTTTTTTTTAATTTTTTGACTTAATTTTTTTAATAAAAAACCCTAAATTTCCCAAAACTCACAAAATGGCCCCAAATTCGAAATCCCCAACTTCCCCAGCCGAACCCACCGCCAATGGTTTCACCCCCGCCCCCATATCCGCCATCGAACTACCAAGATCGTTTCCCCAACCACCCATCGTCGGTAAACGGCGGTATGTGTGTCGATCGGCTTCCTAACGTCGAAAGAAGCCAAAATCGCGAAAGGAAGTCGTTGGCACACCTACCGTCGGTTATCGGCAAAGAGTGGTTGGGGGAAACGGTCGTGGTGGTCCAGCGGCGGTAGTGGTGGCCTCTGGTGAGGTAGTAAACGACGACATTGACATTAATTTGGGGATTTTAGATTTTAGGTTAGGGATTTGAGACTATTTTGTAAAGATTTAAAACTGTTAATTTTTTAGAAAATTGAATTTTGAATTTTATTTAAAAATTAATTAAAAGAAATTAAAAATTAAAAACATGCCACTCGTCACAATTTAATTGGCTAACGGTTTTTTATTAACGGTTAGGCACTGAAAATGACCAAAATTGAAACTTTAGGCACCTATTTAGAGCTAAAATAAGGTTTAGGCACCAAAAGTGTTCTACAAGCATAGTTTGGGAACCTATTTGGGTATTAAGCCTTTTTTAATGATAAAACTTAATTTTAAGATTAATCTTACCTAGAGGAGAAGAGAATGGAGACTCGGAAGGAAGGAAAATATTTTTATTGAGTCTAGAACCCATGACATCAGCAAAATATGAGAAAATAAAAATGAACAACTTAGCCAACCGATATATTATATTTGCTCATTGTATTATTTTTTAAGGAAAATTTTACAACGTGCGACGAACATTCCTGAACACCACTAACGATGAACACCGCTGAACACCATTAATTTCTTTTAAAAAATTCAAAATTTAAAGAACTAAAATTATAATTAAAATTAGGGTAAAGTACACTGACGATTACTAAACTTTGGTAAAAAAAACAAAATGGTAACCAAACTTTTAAAAATCACAAAATGACAATTAAACTTTATGTTTTATAACAAAATGGTAACTAGACGTTAAATGCCGTTAAGTGATTGTTATAAACTTTGGTATAATAACACATTTAGTCTTTCATATTTATACATTCAATCAATTTAGTCCTAATTCGAAACAATTCACTAAATTTAGCCCTCGTTATTCACACATTCTTTCAATTTGGTCCTTAAAGCAAAATTCCAAAGTATGGTAACATGATAAATAATTACAATTAAATTTTTATAGGAACTCGGAAACTCGAATCGAAAAAAAAATCAAATAAAGTTATAGTTGTAAAATATGACGCGTCAACTCGAATAACTCGAAATTTTTTGACTCGACTCGATCGAACGCTCATCTCTATCTTAAGAGATGACGCGTCAACTCGAATAACTCAAAATACGAATATTTTAAATCATTTTTTCCTTTTAAATCAAATATTTTTTAAATAGAATATTCAATATTTTCATATTTAAATCACATCGAATATTTAATAACTACTTTAAATATTCAAATATTTAATAACTAATTTAAATATTTATTAAATATTCGAATATTTTAAATCAATTGTTTCTTGTAAATCGAATATTTTTAAATTAAATCGAATATTTAAAATAGTTATTAAATATTCGATGTGATTTAAAAGAAAAATGACTTAAAATATTTGAATATTTCGAGTTATTCGAGTTGACGCGTCATACCTTAAGATAGTGGTGAGCGTTCGATTGATTCGAGCCAAAAAATTCCGAGTTATTCGAGTTGACGCATCATATTTTACAACTCAAACTTTATTTGAAATTTTTTCGATTCGAGTCAAGTTTTCGAGTTCCTATAAAAATTTAATTAAATATTTGAATATTTTAAATCAATTTTTTTCTTTTAAATCGAATATTTTTAAATTTAATTGAATATTTAAAGTAGTTATTAAATATTCGATGTGATTTGAAAATGAAAATATTAAATATTATATTTTAAAAAATATTCTATTTAAAAGAAAAAATGATTTAAAGTATTTGAATATTTCCAGTTATTCGAGTTGACGCGTCATATCTTAAGATAGAGGTGAGTGTTCGATCGAGTTGAGTCAAAACATTTTGAGTTATTCAAGTTTACACGTCATATTTTACAACTCAAACTTTATTTGAAATTTTTTCGATTCAAGTCGAGTTTTCGAGTTCCTATAAAAATTTAATTAAATATTTGAATATTTTAAATCAATTTTTTTCTTTTAAATCGAATATTTAAAGTTGTTATTAAATAATCGATTTAAATATTCGATTTAAAAGAAAAAATTATATAAAATATTCGAATATTTCGAGTTATTCGAGTTGACGTGTCAAATCTTAAGATAGAGATGAGCGTTCGATCGAGTCGAGTAAAAACTTTTTGAGTTATTCGAGTTGACGCGTCATATTTTACAACTCAAAATTTATTTTAAATTTTTTCCATTCGAGTCGAGTTTTCGAGTTCCTATAAAAATTTAATTGTAATTATTTATCATGTTACCATACTTTGTAATTTTGCTTTAAGGACCAAATTGAAAGAATGCATAAATTACGAGGGCTAAATTTAGTGAATTGTTTCGAATTAGGATTAAATTGATTGAATGTATAAATATGAAGGACTAAATGTGTTATTATAGCAAATTTTATAATAGTCACTTAACGGCATATAACGTCTAGTTACCATTTTGTTATAAAGCATAAAGTTTAATTGCCATTTTGTGATTTTTGAAAGTTTGGTTACCATTTTGTTTTTTTTACCAAAGTTCAGTGACCGTCTGTGTACTTTACCCTAAATTCTATCGCATGCCAATTGTATCCAATACTTCAATCCCAAGGTTCGATATCAATGGTTCAATGATAATAGTTCAATATCAATAATTCAATGACAATAGTTCGATATCAATGATTCAATGTCAATCTTTCAATAATCATGTAGCCATATCAATAGGCAATAGCAATAAACACCTATCAATGATTATATATGTCAATGCTTCAATGATTTCTATGACAATAATAGTGATGCTATGGACGATGAATCGATTCAATACTTACCAAACTTACCGATATGGTTTTCAATGATGCTTTATACAATACCCCTTTAATTCAATGGTTAGTAATCATACGAAATCAATAACGATGGATTCGGAAAGGCTCTTCGCCTAATTCTGAGACTCCAACTACACTCACTTCGATAATCTGAAGCTCTTAAGGCTCTCGGATGGTGATTCCCTTATTCCTAGTTTTCGAGCCAAAAAATTTCGAGTTATTCGAGTTGACGCATCATATTTTACAACTCAAACTTTATTTGAAATTTTTTCGATTCGAGTCGAGTTTTCGAGTTCCAATAAAAATTTAATTAAATATTTGAATATTTCAAAACATTTTTTCTTTTAAATCGAATATTTTTAAATTAAATTGAATATTTAAAGTAGTTATTAAATATTCGATGTGATTTGAATATGAAAATATTAAATATTCTATTTTAAAAAATATTCTATTTAAAAGAAAAAATGATTTAAAATATTTGATATTTCGAGTTATTCGAGTTGACGCGTCATATCTTAAGATAGAGGTGAGTGTTCGATCGAGTTGAGTCAAAAAAATTTGAGTTATTCAAGTTTACGCGTCATATTTTACAACTCAAACTTTATTTGAATTTTTTTCGATTCAAATCGAGTTTTCGAGTTCCTATAAAAATTTAATTAAATATTCGAATATTTTAAATCAATTTTTTCTTTTAAATCGAATATTTAAAGTTGTTATTAAATAATTGATTTAAATATTCGATTTAAAAGAAAAAATTATTTAAAATATTCTAATATTTCAAGTTATTCGAGTTGACATGTCAAATCTTAAGATAGAGATGAGCGTTCGATCGAGTCGAGTAAAAACTTTTTGAGTTATTCGAGTTGACGCGTCATATTTTACAACTCAGACTTTATTTGAAATTTTTTCGATTCGAGTCGAGTTTTTGAGTTCCTATAAAAATTTAATTGTAATTATTTATCATGTTACCATACTTTGTAATTTTGCTTTAAGGACCAAATTGAAAGAATGCATAAATTACGAGGGCTAAATTTAGTGAATTGTTTCGAATTAGGATTAAATTGATTGAATGTATAAATATGAAGGACTAAATGTGTTATTATACCAAATTTTATAATAGTCACTTAACGGCATATAACGGCTAGTTACCATTTTGTTATAAAACATAAATTTTAATTGCTATTTTGTAATTTTTGAAAGTTTGGTTACCATTTTATTTTTTTTACCAAAGTTCAGTGATCGTCTGTGTACTTTACCTTATTTTTTAATAGATTAGAATCAACTATACCCAACTTTCCTAAACCCTAACAAATTCAACCCTTAATATTCTTTGCAGTCGATGCCGCCTCCGCCCCCGCCACTTGCTCCATCACAGATGCCGTTAGCGTGTTTGACGGTAGTTTTATACGTTGGTCGTTTGCATGCCGTGATCGGTAGCATCCTCCCGCATCCCTAATCGCTTCTGTCGCGATCTGCAACATCATCCTCGCCGCACGCAATCGAGATTGGCGTGTTGTGTCGCCGTGCATCCAGATTGCTTTGTCTGTCCGCTGTCGATCCGAACTCCACTGCCGGCTACCGTGCATCCAAGTATATTTTCTCTGCCTTGGGCGAACGTCTGTTTCATCGTCGGCGTCGGCCTTGGTCGGTTATCGCAGCGCCGTTGTCCCCTGCCTACCCGTTGAACCAAGCCCCATTGTCGGCCGCCACCAATTATCCTGCTAATTAACCCTAATTCTCAAATCAGGATCCCAACCAAACCCTAATTTTAAAATTTCCCCAATTTCAAATTCCTATTAGAAATCGTAGTCCCCAATTAATTTTCTCCCAATTAAACCCTAATTCCCAATTATTAAACCATAATTCTTTAATTAATACCTAATTAAACCATAATCCCCAATTATTAAACTCGCCGTGTTGGAGCAGGACCGATTTCGGTTCGTTAACTTCTCCGGGAAAAAAATGACCGAGTTTTGTTAAATTTGTCATATGTGTATGCAAATCTTACACAGTTATCATTGTGCACTTATAGGTAGAAATTTATGCTTAATGCTTCTCTTTAACTGATAATGTTCTGACTTGGCTAACTTATGAAATCGAGCAGTTCAGACATTGACAAATGGTCCGGAGTACCATGTCTCTCAGGTATATTTTAGTTGTAAAAGTTATTTATTGTGGTTAATGCATATGAAAGTTCAGGTTTCCCGTCTCATCTATTATTCATTCTGTGGTGGATTGTTCTTATCAGATAGCCGATGTCGTAGTCGTAGCAAGGTATCTATCGGCAACTCTGGTTCTTCCGAACATTAGAGGAAGCAAACCTAGCGATGAGAGGTTTGTGTTCACGCTAATTTTACTGATCTACTATGAAAAGTATCAAGCAACATAACTTTGAGATGATCTAAAAGTTAAAAATATGAATGAAACTAAGATAACTGAACTTTTATCAGAAACTTCAAAGATATTTATGATGTCGAGAAGTTCATGAAAAGCCTGGATGGGATTGTCAAAGTAGCAAAAGAGTTGCCGAATGAAATATCAATCAGGGATCTTGCAGTTGTGAAGGTTCCCAATCGGGTCACCGAATATCACATTGTGGAAAGTGTAGAACCGACATTTAGATGAAAGGGCAACATAAGGCTAGCAACTTACTTCCCTACCATGAATATGAGAAAAACATCACAAAAAAGTAGCGTTGATTCCGTCGCATGTTTGGAACCTTAGAGTTGCAAGCAGAGGTTCATGAGGTTGTTATGGTTCTGGGTTTAGGAAATCACGTTTTGGTAGAGAAAGAAATGAAAAAACTGATATTAAGAAAGAAGAAGGAAAATTCACACAATTCTCATGTCCCTGAAAGGTACAAAACTGTCCTTAAATAGGTCCTATATTCTAGGAGATAACAAAGTCCTCTAGGTGAGCTGGCATCCTCCTAGCCCGGTTGCTCCCACAGTTTGAAATTGCCACACGTCCTTCAGCAGGTAATTCACAGTCTGCATGGGATGTTGTCCTCCTTGTGTCGTGCATGCATGGTATAGCCCCAGCCATAACATCACCCCGCCCTTCAGCAGCAACCTTGTCCTCAAGGTTGTCGACGGCTTCACTGTCCCCCTCCGATTCCTTCCCTTGATTTCCACCCTCGTCTGCCTCCGTTAACAAGGGTAAGGGAGTAACTTGCTGGGATGGTTGTCCCCTGCACAGTTTCAACTGTGAGACATGAAATACAGGGTGTATGCGCGCCGCTTCTGGTAATTTAAGCTTGTATGCTACTGTCCCAACCCGTTTCTCAATCTGATAGGGACCAAAGAAGCGAGGACTCAATTTCTGATTACGCCGGAGCCGCAATGACATTTGTCGGTAGGGTTGTAACCGAACGAAAACCCAGCTACCCACATCGAACTCCAATTCTCTCCGATGTTTGTCTGCCTGAAATTTCATTCGAGCCTGGGCTCTGTGAAGGTTGGCTTTCAAGACTCGTAATAACTCATCTCGGTCTTGCAGCTCCTGGTCAACTTGTTCATTCGTGGTACCCCGGTCCATGTAATCTCGAAGCACCGGAGGATCCCTTCCGTATAAAGCTTTGAAGGGTGTCATGCCCGCCGAACTGTGGTAAGCCATGTTGTACCAATACTCTGCCCAAGGTAGGTGACCTTCCCATCGACTCGGTTCTTCCTCAACCATGCATCGAAGATACATTTCTAGGCATTGATTCAATGCTTCCGTTTGGCCGTCCGTTTGGGGATGGTACGCTGAACTCATGCACAACTGGGTTCCTTGGAGTCGAGCCATCTCAGTCCAAACCTCGCTGGTGAACACCTTGTCCCGGTCACTAACCATTGTTTTTGGTATTCCATGCAACTTTACCACACCATTTACGAGCGTTTGCGCCACCAGTTTGCTGTCAAATTTCCTGGGCAAAGCAAAGAAGTGACCATATTTAGAGAGGCGATCAACCACCACCAGTATTGCTTCCTTGCCCTTGGATTTCGACAGACCAACAATAAAATCCAAAGCAATATCATCGAACACCTTGGTCGGAATCTCTAAGGGTTGAAGTAAACCTGCTGGTGAAAGGCTTGCACTTTTCATTCGTTGACACGTTTGGCAGCGACGGACATAATCGCGTACCTCCTTTCGTATGTCCGGCCAGTAGAAACTCGCAGCCAACCGTTGATGAGTTCGATGCACACCTGCATGCCCTCCTACCTTTGAGTCGTGATACTCACGTAGTAAACGAGATCGCAGGCTCAACTCTCGCGGTACCACAATCCTTCCCTTGAATATAAGCAACCCCTCCTGCTCTGTATATGCCAAGTTTTCATTGCCCTCTGTCTGAACCTGTCGTTTCAATGCTACAATATCCGGATCATGTCGACTTGCTTCTCGTATGTCATCTAGGATTCCAAACAATGGTCACGACAAGGTCATCAAGCCTGCATTTTCTTCTGTTGCTACCCCATCTCTAGACAGCACGTCGGCCACGGCATTTAGTTTGCTCGGTCTGTATCGAATCTCAAAATCATATCCAATCAGCTTCGACATCCATTTCTGTTGCTCGGGTGTTTGTATAACCTGCTGGTTGAGCTCGCGAAGAGAATGCTGATCGGTAATAATGATAAATCTCCGGCCTAGCAAGTATTGTCGCCACTTGGCTACCGCTTGTGTGATAGCAAACATCTCCCGGTGATACGTGGAAGCTGCTTGCATTCTCGGACTCAATTTTTGACTGTAAAAAGCTATTGGCTGTCCTCCCTGATGTAGCACGGCTCCGATGCCAATCCCAGAAGCATCAGTCTCTAAAATGAACTCCTTTGAAAAATCTGACAAACTCAAAACTGGCGTAGTACACAAGCGCTCTTTCAGCATCTCGAAAGCTCCTTGTGCCTCTGTTGTCCATGCAAATAGCTCTCCTTGGCGCAACAAATTAGATAGCGGTGCAGCGATGTTAGCAAAACCTCTGATGAACTTTCTATAATACCCTGCAAGGCCAAGGAACCCCCTTACTTCCTTGGTGTTCGTGGGTTGTGGCCAAGCCCGTATCGCTGAAACTTTGGCTGGATCGACAGCTAAACCAGCTCGAGACACAACATGTCCCAAATACTCCACTATTTCCCGCCCAAAGGTACATTTCGACCGTTTAGCCACGAATCCATTGTCTCTTAACGTCTGTAACACCTGTTTGACATGGCTCAAATGTTCTTGCCATTCTCTACTATATATAAGAATATCATCTAAGAAAACCAAGACAAATTTTCGAAGATATGTGCGCAGCATCTCAGTCATAGTGGCTTGAAACGTGGACGGAGCATTCGTCAATCCGAATGGCATGACAAGGAACTCATAGTGTCCTTCATGTGTCCGGAATGCGGTCTTTGGTATGTCTTCATCTCTAACTCGAATCTGATGATACCCGGTTAGCAAATCTAGTTTCGAAAAATATTGAGCATGTCCCAATTCATCAAACAATTCTTCGACAGTTGGTATGGGAAATTTGTCTTTGATCGTAATGGTATTCAAGGCTCGGTAATCTACACAAAACCGCCAGGTTGCATCTTTCTTCTTTACCAGTATCACCGGTGACGAATATTGGCTGTGGCTAGGGAGAATCAGGTGTTGTTCCAACAATTGCCAGACTTGTCTTTCCACCTTCTGTTTCTGGAAATATGGAGTTCGATAGAGGCGCACATTCACAGGTTGACTGCCTGACTGTACATGAATTGCATTGTCATTTTGTCTGGTTGGTGGCAAACTAGATGCTGCAGCGAACACATCCAAATATTCTTCTAACACTGCTTGCATCTCGTCTGATTCACTACCCGAAACAGCATCCTCACCTGATTTCAGTTGCAAATAATAGTAGATTGCAACTGCTCTGGTTTCAGCCATTCGTCGAAATGCCTGGAAACAAACAGGTTGAGTGTCGCTACTTCCCTCTCCCTGCCAGACATGTTCCTTGCCACCTAGCTGAAATCGGAAACTTAGTCTCGAAAAATCCATTGTCACCGGTCCTAAGGTGGCCATCCAAGCAACCCCTAAAACCATATCCGCACCCTCCAACGGTAGTACATAGAAATCAGTTTGAATCTCAGTGCCTTGTATCTTTAGTTTTAAGTTCTTAACGCAGCCTTCATTAGCCAGTTTATCGCCGTTGCCCACGAGAATCCGAAAGTTGGAAGCTGTCGCGATTGGTAATCCCAGAAACTTAGCTATTCGAGACTGAACAAAATTGTGGGTACTGCCCCCATCAATGAGAATTCTCACCTCTTTGCCTTTCACATTCCCTCGGACTCGAAGAGTGTTTGGGGTAACACAGCCAGCCAAAGCATTGAAGTAGACCAAACATTGCTCTTGGCTCTCGAGAGTGAGTTCCCCAGGTTCCTCCTGATTCTCGTTCGAAAAAGATGTTCATGTTCCTGTCGGTACCAAGGCAGCCTCATCATCCATGATAAACAACTGGGGTCACGGCATTTATGTCCCACTGCATACTTCTCATCACAGTAGTAACACAAGCCCTGGGCTCGACGTGCTTGTGCTTCTGCGGCAATCAACCGTCGTGGTTGGTAACCGGAGCCCTTGATCGCTGATGGTTCGTGAGGTGGAGGTCGCCCTGGCTGAGCCTTGGCACCCACTGGTTGGTTACTCGGGGTGGGTAACAATGGCGGTAACTTTGAACCAGCTGAGCGATTTTGTAGCCGCTTCATCTCGCCTAACCGTACTTCATGAAATCGAGCCAACGCTAACACCTCAGTCATCGTGGAGGGTCGTTGGGCCAATACTTCATGTTTGATATCAGTGCGGAGCCCGGACATGAAGCGTTGCGTCAAGAAAGTCTCTGACAGAGTCGTGGTGGTGCGCAAAGCCAACTCCTCAAATTTGGATTGATATTCTTCAACGGTTGAGGTCTGGACTAGTTTGGTCAGCCGTCCTTCAGGAGTTTCGATCTTGGAGACTGAAAATCGGCGGCGTATAGCTTCCACCAGGTGGTCCCAACCGGCCAGTTGCCGTTGTCATTGCATCCAACGGTACCACTTTCTTGCCGTTCCTTCCATATGAAACGACGCCATGGTGACTCAGTGATGATCCTCCGTTCGGTAAAACTCAAAGAAGTCTTGAGCTGATGCGATCCATTCTTCCGGATCGGTTCCCGTAAAAATGGGTAGCTCCACTTGAGCTGGCCGCGGTGCAAATGGAAAAGCATCGTCTGCTTCCACCTTTATCTTTGCCTTGCCCTTGGCAACCACGGTTTCCCATCGCCACTCGGATTCAGTCCCAAATGTGCAGAGATTGCTGTCAAGTGCCGAGTCAGGTTTTCCAGTGTCCGATCCATGTTCTCGTTCCATCGAGCCTGATCCTCCACTTGTTTCTGCAAGGTACCGGTGTTTTCTTGTAGGGTTTTGATTGCTTCACTGTTGCTCACCATGTCCAATGAAAGCACCAAATGTTATGGTTCTGGGTTCAGGAAATCACGTTTTGGTAGAGAAAGAAATGAAGAAACTGATATTAAGAAAGAAGAAGGAAAATTCAAACAATTCTCATGTCCCCGAAAGGTACAAAACTGTCCTTAAATAGGTCCTATATTCTAGGAGATAACAAAGTCCTCTAGGTGAGCTGGCATCCTCCTAGCCCGGTTGCTCCTACGGTTTGAAATTGCCACACGTCCTTCAGCAGGTAATTCACAGTCTGCATGGGATGTTGTCCTCCTTGTGTCGTGCATGCATGGTATAGCCCCAGCCATAACTTCGATTCAATGATTGAACGGCTTAGAACATTGAGTCGCAAATCAGATGGCCAGTTTATAGCAGTGGACTTGAGGGTTGAGATACTCGAAAGTAAAAACTGCTATAGAAGTGGCTCCACCAGGGCGAAAAGTTGTTATAATGCGGAGGAGATAGCTTTGTTTTTTAGGAAGGTCGGATTCGATACAAATACCACCATATACCTGACTCAATCAAGGTGGGATAACAACCTTAGTGTCTTCAAGGATATCTTCCCTAAGACATACACTAAGGTAACTTCATCTCTTATCTAAAATCATTTGCTATGATACAATAATCTGCAATGTTTTGTACAATGTTCAATGTTTGCAATTAATCGATGATTACTAGATTTACTAGTACCTCAATCTCGAAATAAAATTTTGCTATTACTATTATTTTGAATTACTGAAACTAATGTAGGAAATCATAATGTCGGAGGAGAAAAAGTGGAAGTTTCTTAAATCTGAAGATTCAGAATTTGAAAAGGTTATAGACTTCTAAATATGTTCTTAGAGCGATGTCTTCGTACTAGCCATCTCTGGGTTGTTTTATGCCAATGTAGCTGAAAAAAGAATAACTTCAGGGAAATCTCAAATCCTTGTTCCAGCTGATATACCTGGTACGTCTGCCGCTGTCACCAACTACCTCTCTCCCTATGTTGCCAAGAAAAACCACTTGGCTTATTTGTGTTTCTGCTAATCCTCCGTAACGAAGAATGTTCGAAAGGGTATTGGTTTGACGTATGCATTTGTGGAAGCCTTGTAAAAGGGTTTGGGTCTTCCCATCTACCTCAGTTTTAGTCTTCTTGAGTAAGTAGAGGGAAAGACCAAGTTTGGTGTTCATACTTAGGTGTTAAGTGCCCTTAAAAAAGTTATTATCTGTGAAGATGATTTTTGTTTTTTCATTAATGTGTTTTTTTCTATAGGGCAACAAATGTTGCAGGTTTTTTGAGTCAATATGTTGCTTGATGTGATATGCAAAACTTCATTTCCATAATTTATTCATTGTAATAAGGTTGCACTTCATTATACCTTTTGTCTTTAATTTATTAAAAGAAAGTTACCTTTTTAGATATTAGGTTGTAAGAAGTTGAGCATTAATCATGGAAAAGTAATTTGTTTAGTTATGTTATCGATTTATAACCGTTTGAACAATGAAACATTAAAAGTATCCACTGAAGCGATTTTAATGATTAATCTTTCTCACTCTGTCTCATTGTGTTATGTTGGTCCATATAAAGGTTAGATGTTAGCTAGAAGTTTAAAGTTGTTAATGTTTCATGCCGAGTGCGAGAACCGAACCTTCAATAATTGGTTAAAGTATGAGAGATCATTATCATCTCACCTAAATCTCGAGTCCCAAGGTTAATATTAATTTAATACTGCACGATAGACGACAAAAGAAAATGTGAACAGAATATGGGATAGAGATCGAATTCTGTTGAGTGGATCGAATGATCGAAATGAACCAAGAGGGGGTGAATTGGATTTTTAAAGTTCTAGGTGGTGGAAATTGCAAATTAAAAAGATAGACAAGGAATTTTAGAGTGGTTCAAGTTTTAAATGAACTCTACATCCATTACCTTAGCTTCACTAAGGATTTGCAACAATTCCACTAATTGCTCTTCCCCTTTTCTAGGCTAAGGAGGTAACCCTTACAAATTTTGGTCAAATTTTCTACCCAAAATTTGACCCAATCCTCACACTAATAAAACAAAGAATTTGTTGGCTAAACAAGTATCTCTCAATACATAAACTAGCCCAAATACAAGCACTCAACACAATTGAAATGATATGAATGAAAAATACAATTGGGGTTTCTAGACAATAATGGGATTTAGGCACAAATGCTTGGATTTGATGTTTGGATGTTTGCTTTTGAATCAATAGTTGTTGCTGGAGCTTTTAGAGGTCCCTTTTATACCTTCTCATTGATTTCTAGCCGTTATGGTTGTTGCATTCATCAATAGAGCCGTTGGGGTGTTATCTCACCTCCATAAATGCAGTCTGCAACCAACCGTTTCGAAACGCCCGACCCTGTTTCGAAACAGACCAAAATAGAAAGAGTCGTTGGGGTGCATTAAAGAGCCCGTATCAAAACGGACTGACCTGTTTCGATACGCTAAGATCCGTTTCGAAACTTGTTTCGAAACATTTTGCCACTGTCAAGGGTCTTATCGAAACGACTTGAAAGCGTTTCGATACGCCTTAACGGTTTGTTAAAAATCAGTTAAAAACTTGCAACGGTCATATTTTTCAAATCAATTGAAGAATCGTTTCGATACGCCTTAACAGTTTGTTAAAAATCAGTTAAAAACTTGCAACGGTCATATTTTTCAAATCAATTGAAGAACTGTTTCGAAACACTGAATGTCGTTTCGATACGGTTTCTCAATGTTCTAAAGCCGTTTCGAAACTTGTTTCGAAACACGGGTTGGCAGTGTTGAAATCGTTTCGATACCCGTTTCGAAACATGGGTTGGCAGTGTTGAAATCGTTTCTATACCCGTTTCGAAACACAGGTTCACAGTTTCAAAACTGTTTCAAAACGCCTTAGGCCGTTTCGAAACGGTGACTCGAAAATCACTGTTTTGGCTTTAAGAACACTTAGAAAATATTTGATAAACTTAGTTTTTAACTTAGGCATATTATTTAAATCATATAGGGATGTTTGAGGACTTAAAAATTCATTATCACATTTTCAATTTAGTCCTTAGGTTCTTTAGTTATATCAAAATTAAAATATCGGTTTCACAATCTCCCCCTTTTTGATATAACAAAACCAAAGTTAGAATTTTTAAGAGTTTTGAATACATTCTAACTCCCCCTCAATTTCAGATAGGTTTTTAAAGTTTTAAAAGGATTTAACTTTGAAATTCAAGGTTTAAAACTCAAAAACACTTTAAACATTTAAAACGATTTTTTGGCTCTTAGATTTCTTCTCCCCCTATTTGTTAGATCAAAAACAATAAACAAAGCTCATAGAGAAGAGATAGGGTTAATAGCAATAATCATTAAGCAACAATGGCATTAATTCATAAAATTAAAATATCAAAAACATAAATCTTCAACAATAAGTTCAAAGCATAATCCCAAATAAAATCAAAAGCATATGTTCATAAAACATAATGGAAATAAAGATGCGAACTTAATCCTAAAATGCATAGCTAATATGATATGTCATGAATATCCTAGGCCTCGTCGTCACCATCATCATTCGAGGTCTCATCATCACTCTTGACTTGAGATTGACGAAACTTCATCCATTGGCCATAAAAGGTGGAGAAGGACATATCCATGGCCGAGTGTTGATTCTCAAGGGATTGTAGTCGATCCTCTACATTTTGCAAACGTGTATTGATAGCACCAAAGCCCGAAGCCATGTTAGTGTCCATGGCGTTGAACCGCTCGGTAAGGAAAGCCGTGAGAGCTTCATTGTTCACAACTTGTGGTTGAGGTTCAACGGGAGGAGAAGGAGGAGGTGCTTCCCTATCAACACGTTCCCAATGTCCATTGTTTACATAGCGAAAACCGGACTTATAGAGGGAGGACTCACCAATTTTTGACTTGTGAGGTTCCGGAGAGTCGTAGGTGCAATCAAGATTAAGCTTGCTAAAGATGTGACTTAAAATCGTTCCGTAAGTGAAGGATTTCAGTGCATCGATGTCACAAAGCTTAACATTGTTAACCATTTCGGCAAATATGATCTTAACTAGATTAGGGCGCCCACCACGATGGAAACACTCAAGCCAAAAATAGTCTACTTGACGAATGTGAGAATATTTACCTCTGGAGGGGCGAAGGAACCATGAGACCATCAAATGGAGGAATCGATCGTGCGCATCCAAAGTAAGCACCGAACCGGTGTGAGAACCAAAGTGACTCTCATTCTCAATTCCTTCATCCTTGAGAGAAAATGTAGACTCCAAGAGAGGGATGTTAACGACAATCCTTTTCCCCAAAATAAAAGACTCAAGGCCAACAACTTCGAAGTTGTCTTCATCATTGATTAATTGAGCATTGGAGTAAAAGAGAAGTACCATGTGTTTGTATCAAATGTCCGGGATGCTCAAAAGACCAAGAAAACTCCATTCTCTTAAACGGTCGAGGTAGCGAAAAAGAAAGCGCCCGGAGTCAAGGAACTTGAGATCAATAACACGCTAACGATGAACTTCGTACTCCTTGACATAAGCGAATCGATCCCTCGTCTCTTGAGTTCGAAGACTTTTTTGAAAAAGCTGAGTGAGATTAGGACGAATACTCGATTCACTAACTTGACTGGTCTTACGCTTTTTGTGAATATTGTCCGTAGCCATCCTAAAAACATTAAGCAAGCGATTTAAAAACAAGTTTAAGTGTATGCATGAGATTTCGTAATTCAATCTAATGATAAATCCCACTTAGGTTTAAAAATAAGTTTTAAAACAAATATACAAAACAACAGAATTTTTTAAGAGAAAAACAGTAAAGAAAATACGAGAGAAAAAATTATATATTCGAATAAAAAAATTGAAGATTTTGAAAAAAATTTACAAGATTTGAAGAACCCATGTAACAAAACATATAAACTATACAAAATTAAAATATTCTAACCTAAGATTCGAATATAAATTGAAAGAAAAAGAAAAAGATGAAAATATACCTTAAATTGAGATTTTGGATGAATAGAGGAAAATCCTTCCACAATATTGTTGAAGCTTGCTTAGACTTGTGTTTAAGAGAAAAAGCCCTCAAGATTTGATGAAAAACAATGAGGTTTAGAGGGTTTATATAGGAAAATCGATTCTAGGGTTTTTAGGGTTTTGGGAGAGTTTTAATTTGTGTTAAACTTTATCATTAAAAGCCCATTTAAAGCAGTCCGTGAATCCGTTTCGGAACGGTCTTGACTGTTTCAAAACGCGGGCATGAAAGATTGACTGACTTTTCAACTTCAGATGATCGTTTCGATACGGGTTTGACCGTATCGAATCCCCGTTGACTCGTATCAAAACTTGTTTCGATACACCCCTTGGCAATAGCCAAAACATTTCGAAACCCTGTTAAGGCATTTCGAAACGCCCTTCTCTCAGATAGGAATTTAAAGCTTCCGTATCGAAACAGGTTGACCCGTTTCAATACATCTGGGCCTGGAAGTGCAGATGAGGCTCTAAAAGTGCAGAAAATGAATTTTTCTAAGACCTAACTTGCATGAATGACATGAATGAGCAGGAAAATCATATGCAAACATAAACATACTCCCCAAAGCTATAGGCAGGGATGAAATTAGGAGTCAAAACACATAAACATGGCATTCCACAAGATCAAGCAATTTTCAGCACAAAAGAGGTCCTAAAAGGTCAAGATAGGCTAGCTAGACCTAACTCTCTCCTAAGGGACCAAAAACGCTATTTGTCTAAAGGTTTTGTAAAAATGTCCGCTAATTGATTTAAGGTGTCAACATACTCTATAACCACATCTTCTTTAAGAACATGATCTCTAATGAAATGATGCCTTATTTCTATGTGTTTGGTTCTAGAGTGTTGGATGGGATTTTTTGTCAAACATATAGCACTAGTGTTATCACATTTAAGAGGTATGATTTCAACATTTAAGAGGTATGATACAGGGTATGATACAAGGGTAGTTGCTTCAGAAACAACGCTCCTTGTTCGTAAACGGATCTAGGATCGTAGCAAACATTTCTCTGCAATAAAACACAAGAATGGACGTTTTTAGATAGTTAAAATAACAAAAAAAATATAAAGAAATAAAAAGAAACAAAGAAAAATGGTGTAGGAATTTCTGGGCAGATTTGGACGACGAAAAATGACGAATGCTTCAAGTAGCGTTCATGGCTGTTTCGGTGTCCTAAAATGGCAGAAACGTTGTTGGAAAAATCAGCGAAAGTTTGGCAACGTTAAACTCGAAAGAACTCGAACAATCTGCTGAACGAACCCGAATCGAATCTGTCTAACGTCAAAGACGAAAAGCTCGAAAGAACCTGCACAATCTACTGAGCAAACCCGAATCGAATATGCTTCACGTCGGAGGACTTGGACCCACTAGATAGCGATCTAGGAACCCGAAGTATCAAGTAAATTTGACAAATCAAAACAAAGTCTGAAATGTCAAAAGATAGTTCTAAAAAGAACCGAACAAGAGAAACTCTCTCAAACAAATTTTATTTCCAAAATATCTTCCCAAATTACATTGTTTAAACACATATATATAGGTACAAGGGCTGCCAAATTCGTTTAAGTTGTGTGGCTGATATTAAAAGGAGTTTAAAATTAAATTTGAGTAAAAAAAAAAACTCCTTTTGGGCGGACTCAATTGGCAGCCACAAGTTTAGGCGCCCAAAACACATGAAAATCACATTTAACATGTGATTTTTATGTTTGAAATTCAAACATAACCACTCGGGCTTATCCTTTCTTGCAAATGGCACATAATGAAGGAGAAAACGGGCTGATTCGGCTTCTCATTCACACACATGTGTCAAGATGCCATGTGGGTGCTGGAGATGACCGGATGCCACCTAGGCTGCCACATGTGCACTAGCACACTCCCCGATATGCAAGATGCTTTTCAGCTACTTCTGGACTTGTCAGCTGAAGTTGAGCTAGTGGAGCTAAAGTTGAGCTGACTGGAAATGAGTTGAGCTGAAACGAACTAGCTGAAATTGTGATGAGCTGAAAGTGAGCTGGTTACACTCTCCTGAGCTGGGACCGAGCTGCATACACTCTGGTGAGCTGGAGATGAGCTGCATACACTCACTTGAGCTGAAGTTGAGCTGCATATACTCACTTGAGCTAGTGTCCTCCTACGTACCTACGTCAAAAGGTAATAAACTTCTATCAAAGTATTGTAAACTTAATGGAAACACTAATACAAGTCGTAAACACTTGCAACCTTATTCATTAGCTCACAAACAAATATAAACACACCATAAGTTATATCAAACTGAGTCAAAACACACCAAACATACTAAATACATAGTAAACACTCTAATATAAAAAATATAAGTATACAAATGTTACACATCAGTATGAACAAATGAAAAAAGCAAACTTCCCTGAAAGTTTGAAGTTGCATCGTTGGGTGGCATAAACGTGCTCACATCATCCCCCCTTCTTTAATGCGATTTGTCCCCAAATCGACCCTCATTACAAAAGGGAACAATTTCGACTTTTGCTTGGCAGGGAACTTCTTCATCCTTCTTGCTCGGCACATATGCCATCCTCTCTAATCAAGTTCTCTTAAAAAGAACACAAATGGAAATGCCTTCTTTCTTGTACCTTTCCGAATAATGCACAACATAAAGTCAGACAATACTCGACGTGCATCCTTAAACCTGAAAAAATGGCATACAAAGGCAACTCCAAAGAAGAACAAGAATCTCGAAGATCATCCAGAATCACAACACAAGGTTGTTCACAATCCAATGTACAACCAAAAAAATCAACATATAAAAATGAAAAATCAATAGCACAATGGAAAGGAACGTCAAACCGTGGTACAGAAGGTTGCCGAAATTTTAAAAAGGGCATAGATGCACTAGACATACCAACAGTAGCAACCTTGGGAACTTCACATTGCATCACTTTATTAACCTGCAAGTTAGAAGAAGAAATAGAAGAAAATGTCGAATCAGATAATACCTGTGAATTTGCTTTCTTCTTTTCACATTCATTCTTCTCTTTGTTGGCCTTCCAAGCTGCAGTACTCGCTTTCAAACGAACTTCGTCTTCATATACTTCACTTGGAGTCATAGGTGCCAAAGTTACTTTTTTGCCCTCATGAGTAAAAGAGTATCGATTGGTGTAACAAGCGTGCAAAACTCTCTTATCATACTGCCACGGTCTTCCTAACAACAAATGACAAGTATCCATAGAACAAACATCACAAGTTACCTCATCCTTGTATTTACCAATGAAAAATGGTATAACAACTTGTTCGATAACTTTGATTTCAACACCATCATTCAACCATTGTAACTTGTACGGATTGGGATGCGTGGTCGTCTTCAGTCCTAACTTGTCAACCATGAGAGTACTAGCAACGTTAGCACAACTACCACTATCAATAATCACATTACATACCTTGCTGTTCACGTTGCATCTCGTATGGAAGAGGTTGTTTCGTTGCGGTTCATCCTGTGTTGGCTGATCATTCAGACTTCTCTTGTCAATAAGTGCTTCACCGGTAGCAAATGTCTGCTCATTGTCATCATTTATCCCTTAATGGACAGAATGGGAACCACCCCCATCAAGTCTATCCATTCGAGAATGTATAGGCTTCAATGCATTAGCAATCACTTGTTGCATCATCCGCTCTAAGGCTTGCATTTGGAGATTCAGTGGTTGTTGTTCACCTGAATTATCATCAGAACCTGCCATGTTGAAAAACCAAAACAACAAACAAGAACACACAATATATATATGTTAGTGAAATAAAATAAAAAAATGGACCTCACTGCACACACACACACAAAATCTCACTGATCGCTACAAGGGAAAAATTCACACAGCAATTTGCACTCGTCACTCGTGTTTCACTCGGGGGAAACTTTGATTCGCTTTTTTTTTGTCTCCCCTTCTGATCTCACACGCTCAAAATGCCTTTTCCCTCGATCTCTCGTAATCAGTTCTTTAAAGGAACTAATTCGGACGTTTCAAATTCTGTAAATTGTGTCAACTTGCAAGGTACAATAAGGGTTAAGAAAATTGAAGTTAGAACCAAGATAAGGGCTGAAAATTGAAAATTAAGGGCTGGAAGAAAGAAAAGAAAATGAAAATAAGTGAAATGAAATAAAAAGGATGCTAAAAGAAAGAGAATTTAGCAACTTACGCAGTGGAAATGCTTACCACACTCCTGTCACCGGAACAAACAAGAAAAGTTGTTTTCGGGATGTTTGCAAGCATTTCAAGTCAATTTGATGCATCCTTGATCATTTTGAACATTTCAGCACTGTTTTTCTCTATTTGCAACAATTCAGTACACCTTTGCTATTTTGTTTTTTTTGGTATTTCGAATTTTTGACTTTGACTTCCGATTTTTTTTTTGATTTTGGTTGTTTTGTTGTTGTTTTTGTGTTTTTGGGTGCAGAACTTGCTAAAATCCAACCAAAGCTCTGATTACCATATGATACAAGGGTAGTTGCTTCAGAAACAATGCTCCTTGTTCGTAAAAGGATCTAGGATCGTAGCAAACATTTCTCTGCAATAAAACACGAGAATGGACGTTTTTAGATAGTTAAAATAACAAGAAAAATATAAAGAAATAAAAAGAAACAAAGAAAAAGGGTGTAGGAATTTCTGGGTAGATTTGGACGACGAAAAATGACGAATGCTTCAAGTAGCGTTCATAGTTGTTTCGGTGTCCTAAAATGGCAGAAACGTTGCTGGAAAAATCAGCGAAAGTTTGGCAACGTTAAACTCGAAAGAACTCGAACAATCTGCTGAACGAACCCGAATTGAATCTGTCTAACGTCAAAGACGAAAAGCTCGAAAGAACCTGCACAATCTACTGAGCAAACCCGAATCGAATATGCTTCACGTCGGAGGACTTGGACCCACTAGATAGCGATCTAGGAACCCGAAGTATCAAGTAAATTTGACAAATCAAAACAAAGTCTGAAATGTCAAAAGATAGTTCTAAAAAGAACCGAACAAGAGAAACTCTCTCAAACAAATTTTATTTCCAAAATATCTTCCCAAATTACATTGTTTAAACACATATATATAGGTACAAGGGCTGCCAAATTCGTTTAAGTTGTGTGGCTGATATTAAAAGGAGTTTAAAATTAAATTTGAGTAAAAAAAAACTCCTTTTGGGCGGACTCAATTGGCAGCCACAAGTTTAGGCGCCCAAAACACATGAAAATCACATTTAACATGTGATTTTTATGTTTGAAATTCAAACATAACCACTCGGGCTTATCCTTTCTTGCAAATGGCACATAATGAAGGAGAAAACGGGCTGATTCGGCTGCTCATTCACACACATGTGTCAAGCTGCCATGTGGGTGCTGGAGATGACCGGATGCCACCTAGGCTGCCACATGTGCACTAGCACACTCCCCGATATGGAAGACGCTTTTCAGCTACTTCTGGACTTGTCAGCTGAAGTTGAGCTAGTGGAGCTAAAGTTGAGCTGACTGGAAACGAGTTGAGCTGAAACGAACTAGCTGAAATTGTGATGAGCTGAAAGTGAGCTGGTTACACTCTCCTGAGCTGGGACCGAGCTGCATACACTCTGGTGAGCTGGAGATGAGCTGCATACACTCACTTGAGCTGCATATACTCAGTTGAGCTAGTGTCCTCCAACGTACCTACGTCAAAAGGTAATAAACTTCTATCAAAGTATTGTAAACTTAATGGAAACACTAATACAAGTCGTAAACACTTGCAACCTTATTCATTAGCTCACAAACAAATATAAACACACCATAAGTTATATCAAACTGAGTCAAAACACACCAAACATACTAAATATATAGTAAACACACTAATATAAATAATATAAGTATACAAATGTTACACATCAGTATGTAACAAATGAAGAAAAAGCAAACTTCCCTGAAAGTTTGAAGTTGCATCGTTGAGTGGCATAAACGTGCTCACATCACTAAGAGTTGTTGCTTCATCCAAAGGACTTGAGCACAACAAATCCCTAAGGATATGTACTCGGCTTCGGTGGTAGATAAGGCTACACTATTTTGTTTCTTAGAGAACCAAGATATGAGCATACCACCTAGGAATTGACAAGTTCCTGAAGTACTCTTCCTATCGATTTTGCACCCCCATAATCCGCATCCGAATAAGCATGAAGGTTGAAGGTGGAGTCTCTAGGGTACCAAAGACCTAAACAAGGAGTATCTCTAAGGTACCTAAAGATTCTCTTAATGGCTATAAGGTGAGACTCTCTAGGACTAGCTTGAAACCTAGCACACAAGCAAACACTAAACAAGATATCCGGTCTACTTGTGATAAGGTAAAGCAATGATCCAATCGCAGAACGATAAAGCTTAGAGTCAACACACTTACCTCCTTCATCTTTGTCAAGCTTTGTAGATGAGCTCATAGGTGTGGCTTGAGGCTTTGCATTCTCCAATCCAAACTTCTTGAGCATATCCTTTATGTACTTTGCTTGATTGATGAAGGTGTCATCCTTCTTTTGCTTGATTTGGAGTCCCAAAAAGAATGAGAGCTCCCCTATCATGCTCATATCGAATTCACCTTGCATTAGCTTAGCAAACTCTTTGCAATGACATTCGTTAGTAGAACCAAAAATAATGTCATCAACATAAATTTGAACTACTAAGATGTCATTTTTATACATTTTTATAAAAAGTGTAGTGTCCACCTTACCTTTTTCAATTAAAAAGTTTGAAAGTCTTTCATACCAAGCTCTAGGGGCTTATTTTAAACCATAAAGAGCTTTAGTGAGTTTGAAACATGATTTGGAAATTTTGAGTCTTCAAAACCTGGTGGTTGTTCCACATACACTTCCTCATTTATAAAACCATTAAAAATGCGCTTTTAACATCCATTTGAAAAGGCTCTAAATTATGATAACATGCATATGCAAGCAACATCCTAATGGCTTCCATTCTAGCTACGGGTGCATAGGTTTCATCAAAATCTATTCCCTCTTCTTGAGTGTAACCTTGTGCTACTAGTCTAGCTTTATTTCTCACAATGTTACCACTCTCATCTAGCTTGTTCCGAAAGACCCATTTAGCTCCTATGGTAGATTGATTACTAGGCCTATCAACTAATGTCCAAACGTTACTTATCTCAAATTGATTTAACTCTTCTTGCATAGCCATAATCCAAAAATCATCTTTCAATGCTTCTTTTATATTCTTAGGCTCTATGCATGAGATAAATGGAACATGATTCATTAATTTAAGAGAAGATTGAGTGGTTACCCTATTGGATGGATCACCCAAGATTTCACCATCTTTGACATAGTTGAACTCCCTTGGGTAGCTCACTTCCTTTTCCTCAAGAGCTAAGTCCTTCAAGGCTTCAAGAGGTGGATCTTGTCTGTCCTCTTCTTTTGTTGTTGGAATCTCATCCTCCTTTGAAGTTTGCCCTCCATCAAAGGTATTTATGATTCCTACATCATCATCATCAAAAGAATACTTCCTTGGAAGGAGGTTATCATCGAATACAACCTGTATAGATTCTTCTACTACTAAAGTTCTCTTGTTAAATACTCGATAGGCTTTGGAGGTTAAAGAGTATCCTATGAAAATAGCTTCATCACTTTTTGCATCAAATTTACCTAAGTTGTCTTTTCCATTATTTAAAACAAAACACTTGCAACCAAAAGGATGAAAATAGCTAATGTTAGGCTTTTTAGATTTTAAAATCTCATAAGGTGTTTTCTTTAAAATTGGCCTAATCACTACTCGGTTAACAATATAGCAAGCGGTGTTTATGGCTTCTGCCCAAAAATATTTAGGTAAATTATTTTCACAAAGCATGGTTCTAGCCATTTCTTGTAAAGTTCTATTTTTCCTCTCAACTACCCCATTTTGTTGAGGAGTTCGAGGAGCCGAAAATTGTGGCTAATACCATTTTCATTCAAAAAATCTTCAAACCCTAAATTTTTAAACTCGATTCCATGATCACTTCTAATATGAGAAATTCTAAGTTCAAGATCATTTTGGGTTAGTTTTGAAAATGTGATGAATTTTTCTAAACCTCATCTTTAGTACTTAAAAATAGAACCCAAGTAAATCTAGAAAAATCATCAACAAGTACAAATGCATAAGATTTACCGCCCAAGCTCATAGTCATAATTGGCCCAAATAAATCCATATGGATAAGTTGTAAACATTTACTTGTAGAAACATCATTAATGGATTTAAAGGAAGACTTATGTTGCTTACCCTTAGAGCATGCATCACAAATTTTATCATTTGAGAATTTAATCTTGGGTAAACCACTAACTAGATCAAGGGAAATTAGTTTTTCTAAAACACTAATGCTAGCATGTCCTAGTTTCCTATGCCACAACCATGCATCATTTTCATTTTGTGCTACTAAGCATGCATGGGATGTATGTATGTCATCTAGATGCACCATGTATATGTTCCCTATACGGTGACCTATGAGCATATTATTATTAGATTTAATGTCAACAATTTTGCACCCATTTTTATCAAATAAAACATTAAATCCTTTATCACACAATTGACTTATGCTCAATAAGTTATGTTTAAGACCATCGACATACAATACATTTTCAATGAGAATAGTAGAGTGATTACCTATAGAGCCAATACCTTTAAAGTGGCCTTTGGAGTTGTCACCAAAGGTCACCACTCCTCCACTTTTTGGCTTTAGATCCATGAATCTACTCTTGTCTCCAGTCATATGCCTTGAGCATCCACTATCAAGGTACCATGAGTTTTGACTTTGTGCTTTGGCCTTGTAGCAATGCTCACCCTACAAACAAAGATATTAAGCTTTTGTTTTTGGTACCCAAATCATTTTGGGTCCATGAGTGTTAGCTCCCAAAACCTTGGTTCCCTTAGGAATCCAAGATGACATAGCAATAATGTTATTAGATTTTACAAGTTCCTTAGGAACCCATACACTTCTAATTCTTTTAGTTCTACTATGTCTAGGAAAGCTATCTTGTTTGTAGTAGTTAGTCTTTTTCTTAGGTTAGTTTGATTTTGAAGATTCACCTATTTCATGCTTGACACTACCAACATTTTTAAAAGACTCTTTTAGCTTATTTAGCTCATCTAACATCTTTTGGTGTTCACTATTACATTGAGATAAAAGATTATTAAGGTCAACATTTTCATCTTGAAAAATTTTAGTTCATCTTCCAACCCTAATATCTTTTTTCTGAAATTTTAAATTAGCTTGAGAGATTGAGTCATTTTTATCATTTAGTTCCAAAATAATTTTCTTATTCATAATGACTGACTCCTTGTATTTCTCAACTAATTCATCATAGACCTCTTGTAACTCATCATATGCATCATTTAATTCATCATATGTAAAATCTAAAGATGATGAGTTAGAGGTTACCATGGAGGAATCTTCCTCAAGTGCCATGAGGCAAAGGTTGGCCACTTCTTGTTTGTCATCCTCGGATGACTCCTTATCACTCCAAGTAGCAAGCTTGGCTTTGAGCTTCTACTTCTTCTCAAATCCCTTCTTCTTGTGTTGGGGGCACTCCGAACGTATGTGACCAGGTTTATTGCACTCTAAGAAAATGATTTGATCTCTTGCTTCTTCTTTGTTTTTACCTTTGAAGTCCATCTTCCTTTGAATTTTTCTTCCCCGGTTGGACCTCATAAAACTTGAGAATCGTTTGGCTATCATAGCCAATTCTTCTAGCTCATCTTCCTCACTAGAAGAGCTCTCCTCAAGTAATGAAGCTTTGAGAGCTATTCCCATCATCTTCTTCTTTTCAACCTCTAGCTTTTCTACTCTCTTCTCTTCTTTCTTCTTCTCTTCTTCCCTTCCTTGCTTCATAATCTCATAAGTAAAGAGAGAACCCACTAGCTCATCAAGCTTTAAAGTCTTCAAATTTTTAGCTTCTATGATGGCGGTTCTCTTCTCATCCCAAGATTCGGGAAATAAATAGAGTAGCTTTCGGACAAGCTTGTCTTCCGGTATTGTCTCTCCAAATCCTTTGAGCCCATTGACTATGGTAGAGAAACGATCAAACATCTTGGACACCGTCTCATCGGGCTCCATCTTGAAATCCTTGACATCATTGGTTCCCTCATAGGTAGTCTCAAGAGTGTCCCACACTTCTTTGGCACTCTCAATGGATGATACTTTGGAATAGATGTCCGGACCGAATGAACAAAAGAGCATGTGGAGAGCTTTGTCATTTATTTGGATCTTTCTCCTTTCTTCTTCATTCATCTCCACCTTTTTCTTCAAAACCATCTCCCATTCACTATCTTGCTTCAATGGAATGTAGGGGCCATCTTCAATTACATCTCAAACCAAGTAGTCATTGGACTTGATGAAGAGGCGCATTATATTCTTCCAAAACGAATAGTTGTCACCATTGAAGAAGGATGGCTTTGTAGTTGATTGAGACTCATACATGCTCGAACCAGAGGTAGAAGTCATCTCTTGATTTTTGGATGATCACACTCTTCCTAGGAACTCCTCTTATGATTATTAATCCTCAAAGAGGTAGGCTCTAATACCAATTGTTGAGTGGATTGAATGGTCGAAATGAACCAAGAGGGGGTGAATTGGATTTTTAAAGTTTTAGGTGGTGGAAATTGCAAATTAAAAAGACAGACAAGGAATTTTAGAGTGGTTCAAGTTCCAAATGAACTCTACATCCACTACCTTAGCTTCACTAAGGATTTGCAACAACTTCACTAATTGCTCTTCTCCTTTTCTAGGCTAAGGAGGTAACCCTTACAATTTTCGGTCAAATTTTCTACCCAAAATTTGACCCAATCCTCACACTAATAAAACAAAGAATTTCTTGGCTAAACAAGTATCTCTCAATACATAAACTAGCCCAATTACAAGCACTCAACCCAATTGAAATGATAAGAATTTCTTGGCTTGGATCATCTGTTTAAACTCTAAGCAACACTGGATCTCATGTCCTTCAACTTCGTAGTACTCATAGTAAGATTTATCATCAACCCTCATCTTCCAAACCTCCCCCATTAACATCCCGACATGTAACGCCTCGGGTTTAGGGGTCGAATGTTACTCGGGTAAATCGAGTTTGAGTCGTGGGTTCGTTTTAAAATTCAATTAAGCTTTGGTTTCAATTAAAAAGAGTGTGAATTCATTAATGGCATTTTGGTAATTTTAAAATAAGGGAAAATAAGATAAAGAAACGGGGGTTTAATTTCAAAAAAATGCTCATCTTCTTCATTCCAACATTTTGACGACCTAAAACCTCTCCCAAACCCCTTGTCACTATTCCATTCATTTCTCCATCGGATTTAAGTGATTTCAACGAGGTAAGATCATTTTTGACTTGTCTTTTCAATTCCTAACACATTCATGGTTTTAAATTTTAGAAAACACCATTGTAGAGAAATTTGAGTTTTCATAGTTTTTAAAGAAAAGGGTGGAACTTTAATGGATTTTCCTTTTGCTTTTGATGTGTAGAGTTAAGTTATGAGTTAACCTACCCCTAAGGTACGTTATATCTTAAATTGGTGGGTTTTTATGTAGAATCTCGAAATGAGTTTTTCATGGGTGTTTTAAAGAGCCAAAACTTGTATTTTTGGAGTGATTTTGTGAAAGGGAGTTAGGCTAGGGTTATAGTGATACTAGAAGGTAGATTTGAAAGTGCTTTCAAAGAAAAGGGTGGAACTTTAATGGATTTTCGTTTTGCTTTTGTTGTGTAGAGTTAAGTTATGAGTTAACCTAGCCCTAAGGTACATTATATCTTAAATTAGTGGGTTTTATGTAGAATCTCGAAATGGGTTTTTCATGGGTGTTTTAAAGAGTCAAAACTTGTATTTTTGGTGTGATTTTGTGAAAGGGAGTTAGACTGGGGTTATAGTGATACTAGAAGGTGGATTTGAAGGTGTTTTGAGTGTTGAAATCTTTTGTTTTCGGCTGGGTTATTGGGGAGTACGAAAATGGGGGTTGTTGGTGTTGGCTTTGTTTTGAGATTGTGAGAAATTAGCTTGTAATTGTAGTTTGGGGTTGTGACAGTGTTTTGTGATGTTTTGGCTGAGCAATGCGTTGTTTTTGAATGGTTAGAATCAGGGGAAACCGTCGGAGAGGCTTCAGGCACGATTTCGGGAAATTTGGAGACTTGAGATCAGTGGTTCAGCTTCCGTTTGGGTTGCATCGATGAGTGGAAATGTTCAGAACTTGTTTTTGCTTTCAGAATGGGTACTTGGGGGTTTGGGTGGAGCCTTGAGGGCTAACCTAAACCCAAGTGTAAGTTTACTAATCCTACTTTGATGGTTAAGTGATGATGTGTGATTAATTGTTGTGATATCATGTGCATTGTGGATTACTTTTACATTCGTCGTTGCTGTGTAGTCATTGTTGGTGTCGAGCCTCACATGATGGTTGTCATAACTACGATGATGTGTGGTCCCACCGGTAGTGACTAGTAGTAGAGTAAGGTGATGAGTGGTCCCATCGAAAAACTACTAGTCGAACAGTGATGTGTGGTCCCACCGTGTGCGTTGGTTGTACATGTGGAAACCATGTAGTTGTCTTGTTGTGATACCTTTCGTGCATTCAATGATTTATTTATTGTTTAAGAATTGTGTTTTGAAAACTGCATGATTGATGAGTTTTTGGAGCTTCGCTCACAAAGCTTCCAAGCTTACACTCTTTTTTTCCAACATGCAGATCGCTAGAGTTACGGAAGGCAAGTGGGCAAGGGAGGAGCTTTACGAGGTTCTCAAGTTGCTCATGTATGTTTTAAGTCTTGTAATAATGCATAGACAATGGAGGTACTAGACTTGTATGGAGTTGGTGCCAAGTTCCTTAGTTTGATTTTGTTGATGTTCTAGTAGTTGAGTTGTTGATGCTATGTTGGATATGTTTATGTTTTTATGTCGTGATTTGTAAACCATGTTCACCTTGTTGCTTAAATGCCTTGTGTTTGAAGAATTAGCACCTTTTTCCATGAATGCTATGTGTTGTATTGAGAGTATGTAAACTTTCCTAGTGGATGCATGGATCTTTTGCTAATTGGACCCTTTATGTATGTTTGGTATGCAAGTCTCACTTAAGTATACTTGTCATGGGTCTGATGCTCCGTTGTTTTTTAATTTTTTTCGTATGCTGAATCATTTTGCTAAATGTTGTATGAAGGTTTGTTTGTGGCTAGGTGAGTCATAAAATGCATCTAGAGTTGAGTCTTAGGCTATTTTTCGGCTAAATTGAGTCTTGTAGTGCAGGGCGTATCAGTACGCCCAAGGGCCGTATCGATACGGTCATACAATTTGGGCCTCAGTTTAAGCCTAGCATACCAATACACGGGGGTGTATCGATACGCCAAAAGTTCTCTAGAAATATGAGATATTGACGAGATTTCGGCGCATCGATACCGGTCTAGGGTGTATCGGTACGGTCTTTTATCGTTGACCGTGAGAAGTTGACCGTTGAGGGCGTATCGGTACGGTCAACCATTGTACCGATACAGTCTCCCTAGGTTGACTCTGGGTAGTTGACCAAGTCAAGGCGTATCGATACGGTCTCCTAGTGTATCGATATGGCCTGTTGTAAAGGCTAAAATGGGTTGTTGAATTGCTTGTTTGATTGTTTCGCATCACTTTGTTGTCTCTCCGCTGTCGAATCTCACATAGGATGTATGAATACCTTTAGACAAGATAATAATTAAAAGAAATTTCTAGGGTTGCTAATTGAAGGGGATCCTTAACAGGTTTCACTTCGGTTTTCCTCGTGTAACCTACTCGGACCAGCCAGTCGTCCAAACCAGGACAAGGGGGGTTACATTTGGTGGTATCAGAGCCTGAGGTTTCCGAGACCTCGGGTAGGTAAGTGAGGTAAGTTGATGTGTTATGTTGTTGCTATGTCTCGGTGAGTGTTTTACCATGTATGCTTGCTAGTACGGTGTTTGAAAGCATGTTTTAGTGGCCTTGTTGTTGGTTAAGGGTTAGTCAAATGTCCACATTGTTAGGTGTTGTTGTCAAAAAATGGTTTTTAGTTTGACGAGCATGAGAACCTAAGTCCTCGCCCTTTTGCTAACCTAACGTTTTTCTTGTGTGTTGTGTGTTTTTTGTTTTAGATTTTATCGTGATATGGTGAGACCGAAGGAGCGACCTAGAGTGGGTGACCAGGCACCCGGGGGTGAGCTTATTGTTCCTCCTACTCCGGTGGTAATGGAGTAGGTGGCGAAGGTAACGTGCCTCAGGCTGGTGCGCAAGTCGGGGGTGATGGAAATGGGCCTCAGGCTGGTGCTAATGTTGGAGGTGTTGAGGCTCAGGCGGGTCAGGGTCCAGCGGGCGCGGACATGACCCATTTGATTCAGACCATAGCCGAAGCTTTTCAGACAGCTTTTGTCGGTGTACAAGCTGTAGCACCACCTCAGGGTGCGGGGACAGGATTACCCCTAGAGTGTCTCCGTAGTTTGGGTGAAGTTGAGTTCTGTGGGTTGACCCCCAAGGGTTCAGAGGCGTGGCTTGAGAGTACCACACGCATCTTGGGTTAGATGGAGTGCTTAGACGCCCGTAAGTTGGGTTACATTGTCTCTTTGCTTCAGGGGGACACATACACTTGGTGGACCATTGTTACTTCGGGTATGGCCGAGGCGGATATCACGTGGGAGTTCTTCAGAAATGCCTTTAAGAGAAAATACCTCAGCGTTCGGTATTTGGATGAGAAGAAGAGGGAGTTTATGGCCTTGGTTTAGGGTAACATGACCGTGTCAGAGTACGAGGTTCAGTTTGTGAGATTGAGCCAGTATGCACTTGAGTTGGTTCCTAGTGAGAGGGAGCACTGTGAGTGCTTCCGGTATGGGTTGACTAGAGATGTGAAGACCTACATGCTTGCCTCTGACTACACTAAGTTTGATGTTTTGGTCTCTAGGTCCAAGGATATTGAGCAGAACTTAGGCTCCAGTGCTCTTGCTAGTGGGTCTGATTCCGGAAAGAGACACGCGAACTGGGATAGAGATCATGCCAAGAGGCATATAGACAAGAGGTTTCATCTTGATTCGAGACATAGGGGTGGTAACTATGGTTGGGGCCATCAGGGCCAAGGAGCTGTGGTGCACATTCCGAAGTGCACTAGATGTGGGAGACGCCACCGGGGCGAGTGTACGAGTACCTTTGAGCCATGTTGGAACTGTGGTTCTTGAGATCACATGAGGCGCAACTGTCTAAACCCGACTAGGGGCAGACCGGCTCCAGCTAGGGGTTTTGAGCATCAGAGAGGCCGTGGGCGCGGTCGTGGAAACTTTCAGCCGAGGAACGAGGGTCAGAGGAACTTAGCTCATGTAGTAGCAGTTTAACCCGAATGAGGAGGACATGCTAGGGTGTATGCTCAGCGAGAGGCTGAAAATGACACGAATGTCATTGCATGTAATTTCTCGTTATAGTCTTTAAGTTTGCTTTCTTTGATAGATTCATGGTCAACACATTCGTACATTTTGGATGAGCACGCAAGGTCATTAGGGTTACCATGTGAGTGGTTAGAGGTAGGTGTAAATGTTACTAGCTCTTTTGGTGAGATAGTGGTAGTTAGGAAAATGTATAGGAGGTGTCCCTTGATGGTTCAGGGCCATGTGTCTCCGGTTGATATGATGGAGTTACCGTTCTACGGTTTTGACGTAATATTGGGCATGGATTGGCTCGTAGAGCACAAAGCTAGGGTTGACTTTGAGACCAAGAGAGTCTCCTTGAAGCTTATAGATGATTTCGAGGTTGTGGTAGTTGGTGAGAATGTTAGGTTCTTGTCCAATGTTTCTGCTTTGGAAGCTTAGAAGTTGTTGAATTCGGGTTGTCAGGCTTATTTGGCTTATGTGATGAATCCGAATATGAGTGAGGTCAGACCGCAAGACATTAGGACAGTTTGTGACTTTCCGAGTGTTTTTTCGAAAGAGTTGCCGGGTTTGCCTCCAGATAGAGCAGTTGAGTTTACTATTGAGACGTATTCCAATTCTGCACAGTGTCTATTGCTCCGTATAGAATGGCATTGAAAGAGTTAAAGACACATCTTCAGGAGTTGTCTGATAGAGGTTTCATTAGACCTAGTATTTCTTCATGGGGTGCTCCGGTCCTGTTTGTGAAAAAGAAGGACGGTAGAATGAGGATGTGTATAGATTATAGGCAGTTGAACAAGGTGACAGTGAAGAACAAGTACCCTTTGCCTAGGATATGTGACTTGCTTGACCAGTTGAGAGGTGTTTCCATGTTTTTGAAGATTGATATGAGGTCCGGATACTATTAGTTGAAGGTGAAAGATGTATACATACCGAAGACAGCCTTCCGTACACGTTATGGGCACTATGAGTTTTTGGTGATGCCTTTCGGGTTGACTAACACCCCAACAACTTTCATGGATATGATGAACCGTGTGTTTCACGAGTTTTTGGACAGGTTTGTGGTAGTATTCATAGATGACATCTTAGTGTACTCTAGGACCGAAGAAGAGCATGATGAGCATTTGCGGTTGGTGCTTCAGACCTTGCTAGAGAATCAGTTGTATGCCAAGTTAAGCAAATGTGAGTTTTGGATTAGGGAGGTAGTCTTGCTAGGTCACTTGATCTCGGCTAAATGGATTAGTGTGGATCCCAAGAAGATAGAAGCCATAGTGAGTTGGAAATAATCGAAGTCAGTGATAGAAATTTGCAGTTTCCTAGGTTTGGCGGGATATTATAGAAGGTTTGTCGAGGGATTTTCTAGGATAGCAGCTCCTTTGACTAAGTTGCTTTAGAAGAATGTCCCCTATGAGTGGTCAGGTGCAAGACAATAAGCGTTTGAGAAGTTGAAGAAAGCTTTGACCGAAGCTCCTATCTTGATTCAACCTGAACCAGAAGAGAATTTGTGGTTTATAGTGATGCATCATACGCATGTTTAGGTTGTGTGCTTATGCAAGAAAGTAAGGTGATAGCTTACGCTTTGAGGCAGTTGAAAGTTCATGAGAAGAACTATCCCACCCACGACATAGAGTTAGCCACAGTAGTGTTTGCCTTGAAGATCTGGAGACACCACCTTTATGGTGAGAAGTGCACCATATTTACCGACCACAAGAGTTTGAAGTACTTGATATCTCAGAGGGAGTTGAACCTTAGACATCATAGGTGGTTAGAGCTTCTTAAGGACTATGACCTTATGATAGAGTACCATCCAGGTAAGGCAAACGTAGTGGTCGATGCTTTGAGTAGAAAAGTGGCAGTTGAGTTGCGAGCTATGTTTGCGAGATTTAGTGTGTCTAAGGATGGTGGGTTGATAGCCGAACTTCAGGTTAAGCCTTCGTTAGCTCAATTGATTCGAGAGAAGCAATTGCGAGATGAGTCTTTAGCACCTCAAGTGCAAGATATACCGAAGATAGACCTACCGATTGTTGTTTTGGTAAGAACGAGATCCTATGTTACAAGGATAGGATAGTGGTTCCGGAGGATGCCGAGTTGAGATGTACGATCTTGAACGAAGCTCATAATAGTTCTTTTGTTATGCATCCGGGTAGTACGAAGATGTATCGAAGGTTAAAAGAAGAGTACTATTGGGTTGGATTGAAGAAGGATGTGGCCGAGTTTGTGAGTAAGTGTATTGTTTGCCAGCGAGTCAAGGCTGAGCATCAGTTTCCTTCAGGGTTGTTATAGCTGTTGAAAATTCCGGAATAGAAGTGGGAACGTATCACCATTGACTTTGTGTTAGGTTTATCGTTCACTCCTTCGAGGAAGAATTCAGTATGGGTGATAGTGGATAGATTTACTAAGTGTGCTCACTTCATACCTGTTCATACCACCTATACCTTAGATAAGTTGGCCGATCTGTACATTTGTGAGATAGTGAGACTACATAGGGTACCGAAATCGATTGTGTTAGGCCGAGATCCGAGGTTTACAACTAGATTTTGGGAGTGTTTGTATCGTGCCTTGGGTACATGGTTGAACTTCAACACTTCGTATCATCCGTAGTTAGATGATCAGTCAGAGAGGGTGATTCATGTGTTAAAGGATATGTTGAGGTGTTGTATCATCGATTTTCAGGGGTCGTGGGAGAAGCATCTACCACTAGTAGAGTTTGCATACAACAACAGTTATCAGGCTAGTATTCAGATGGCTCCGTATGAACCTCTATATGGTAGGAAGTGTAGGACTCTGATTTGTTGAGCCAAAGCCGGACAGAAGCTTGTACCGATGCCCGATTTGCTTAAGGGCACTACCGAGAAGGTAAAGTTGACATGTGACCGCTTGAAGGTTGCCTAAAACCGATAGAAGTCGTATGCCGATCTAAAGAGAAAAGAGATAAAGTATGCCGTGGGTGAGAAAGTGTTTCTGAAAGTCTCACCTTGGAAGAAGGTGATGAGGTTTGATAGGAAAGGTAAGTTGAGTCCGAGATTCATTGGACCTTATGAGTTAGTTGAGAGGATTGGTTCCATTGCATATAGATTAAGATTCCCGAACGAGCTAGAGAAGATTCATGATGTATTCCACGTGTCGATGCTCCACAAATATAGATCGGATCCGTCTCACGTAATGCCAGTGGAAGAGATTGAATTGAACCCAGATTTGACATATGATGAGGAACCAATGGAGATCTTAGCCTCAGATAGCAAGGTGTTGCGTGGTAGATCAATTGAGTTGGTCAAGGTGAGGTGGAAACGTCGAGGGGTGGACGAGGCCACTTGGGAGAGAAAAGAGGATATGGAAAGGCAATTTCCTTATCTTTTTCAGTCAGGTAATTTCGAGGACGAAATTCCTTAAGTAGGGGAGAGTTGTAACGCCCCAGGTTTATGGGTCGGATGTTACTCGGGTAAATCGGGTTCGAGTTGTGGGTTCGTTTTAAAATTCAATTAAACTTTGGTTTAAATTAAAAAGAGTTTGAATTTATTAATGGCATTTTGGTAATTTTAAAATAAGGGAAAATAAGATAAAGAAAAGGGGATTTGATTTCAAAAAAATGCTCATCTTCTTCATTCCAACATTTTGACGACCTAAAACCTCAGCCAAACCCCTTGTCACTATTCCATTCATTTCTCCACCGGATTCAAGTGATTTCAACGAGGTAAGATCATTTTTGACTTGTCTTTTCAATTCCTAACACATTCATGGTTTTAAATTTTAGAAAACACCATTGTAGAGAAATTTAAGTTTTCATAGTTTTCAAAGAAAAGGGTGGAACTTTAATGGATTTTCGTTTTGCTTTTGATGTGTAGAGTTAAGTTATGAGCTAACCTAGCCTCTAAGGTACATTATATCTTAAATTGGTAAATTTTTATGTATAATCCCGAAATGGGTTTTTCATGAGTGTTTTAAAGAGTCAAAACTTGTGTTTTTGGTGTGATTTTGTGAAAGGGAGTTAGGTTGGGGTTATAGTGATACTAGAAGGTGGATTTGAAGGTTTTTAGAAGTGTTTTGAGTGTTGAAATCTTTGGTTTTCGGCTGGGCTATTGGGGAGTACAAAAATGGGGATTGTTGGTGTTGGCTTTGGTTTGAGATTGTGAGAAATTAGCTTGTAATTGTAGTTTGGGGTTGTGACAGTGTTTTGTGATGTTTTGGCTGAGCAATGTGTTGTTTTTGAATGGTTAGAATCAAGGGAAACCGTCGGAGATACTTCGGGCACGATTCTGGGAAATTTGGAGACTTGAGATCGGTGGTTCGACTTCTGTTTGGGTTGCATCGGTGAGTGGAAATGTTCAGAACTTGTTTTTGCTTTCAGAATGGGTACTTGGGGGTTTGGGTGGAGCATTGAGGGCTAACCTAAACTCAAGTGTAAGTTTACTAATCCTAGTTTGATGGTTAAGTGATGATGTGTGATTAATTGTTGTGATATCATGTGCATTGTGGATTACTTTTACATCTGTTGTTGTTGTGTAGTCATTGTTGGTGTTGAGCATCACGTGATGGTTGTCATAACTACGGTGATGTGTGATCCCACCGGTAGTGACTAGTAGTATAGTATGGTGATGAGTGGTCCCATTGGAAAACTACTAGTCGAACGGTGATGTGTGGTCACACCGTGTGTGTTGGTTGTGTATGTGCAAACCATGTAGTTGTTTTGTTGTGATATCTTTCGTGCATTCAATGGTTTATTTATCGTTTAAGAATTGTGTTTTGAAAACTACATGATTGATGAGTTTTTGGAGCTTCGCTCACTAAGCTTCCAAGCTTACGCTCTCCTTTTTCCAACATGCATATCGCTAGAGTTACGGAAGGCAAGTGGGCAAGGAAGGAGCTTTACGGGGTTCTCAAGTAGCTTATGTATGTTTTAAATCTTGTAATAATGCCTAGACGATAGGGGTACTAGACTTGTATGGAGTTGGTGTCAAACTCCTTAGTTTGATTTTGTTGATGTTCTAGCATGTTGAGTTGTTGATGCTATGTTGGATATGTTTATGTTTTTATGTCATGGTTTGTAAACTATGTTCACCTTGTTGCTTAAATGCCTTGTGTTTGAAGGATTGGGACCTTTTTCCATGAATGCTATGTGTTGCATTGAGAGTATGTAAACTTTGCTAGTGGATGCATGTATCTTTTGCTAATTGGACCCTTTATGTATGTTTGGTATGCAAGTCTCTCTTAAGTATGGTTGTCGTGGGTCTGATGCTGCGTTGTTTGTTTAATTTGTTCCGTATGCTGAATCATTGTTGCTAAATGTTGTATGAAGGTTTGTTTGTGGCTAGGTGAGTCGTAAAATGCATCTAGAGTTTAGTCTTAGGTTGTTTTTCGGCTAAATTGAGTCTTGCAGTGCAAGGCGTATCGGTACGCCCAAGGGTCGGATCGATACGGTCC
Source organism: Hibiscus tridactylites (assembly GCA_958450335.1). Lineage (NCBI taxonomy): Eukaryota > Viridiplantae > Streptophyta > Magnoliopsida > Malvales > Malvaceae > Hibiscus > Hibiscus tridactylites. Next base: position 23,144,781 of record OY288276.1, on the reverse strand, counting down.
TATACTTTGGGGCTCAGTTTAAGCCTAGCGTACCGATACACGGGGGTGTATCGTTACGCCAAAAGCTCTCTGGAAATATGAGATATTGGCGTATCGGTACGGGTCTAGGGTGTATCGGTACGGTCTTTTATCGTTGACCGTGAGAAGTTGACCGTCGAGGGCGTATCGGTACGGTCAATCAGTGTACCGATACGATCTCCCTAGGTTGACTCTGGGTAGTTGACCAAGTCAAGGCGTATCGATACGGTCTCCTAGCGTATTGATACAGCCTGTTGTAAAGGCTAAAATGGGCTGTTGAATTGCTTGTTTGATTGTTTCGCATCGCTTTGTTGTCTCTATGCTGTCGAATCTCACATAGGATGTATGAATGCCTTTAGACAAGATAATAATTAAAAGAAATTTTCTAGGGTTGCTACCCGAAAGGGAGCCTTAACGGGTTTCCCTTCGGTTTTCCCCGTGTAACCTACTCGGACCGGTCAGTCGTCTAGACCGAGACGAGGAGGTTACACGGCCACAACAAACTAAGCCCATACCCACTTCATGAGCGCCTTAATTTCCTCAATGTATTCCTTGATCACCCTCTCTTCTTCCTCAAACACGACATTCACCTTTGTCTTCTAGTGGTTCGGCAAAGGGTTACCTTTCTCCTCGGAAGTTTTAAATGACAACATGTTCGATTTCCTTAAATCATCTACCACCCTTTTGAATGTAGTGCCGTTCTCAATGGCATGCCTCCTTACTCATGCGTGGTATTCGCATTGGGCCTTCTCATCGTACCATGGTGGATAAGGAGGTGAGAATGGAGGGACATGTCTTGGCAGCACCATCTGTGATTTGACAAACTCCGTAAATAACTCCGTATACGTCATTGGGATGGGAGGAAAGTAAGGTCTTGAGTTCCAATGATATTTTTGCTCTCCTTTTAGGGCATTTGCGACTGTCGGAGCTGCAACTGAGGTGTTGGGTTTGTTGAAGGTGTTGGGCTTGTTGAACACTACACATGTTGAATAGCTTGGGTTGTCGACATTTGTAGCATTGACTTCACTATCTTTCTTCTTATATGTCTTCTTTATTTTCCCTCTGACCAACTTTTCACTCTTTATAGCTACTAGGATTAGTTCACCATTCATTAGCATGTCCGCAAAATTCTTCGTGGCATGATTGAGCATGCGATCATAAAAAAGACCCTTTAGAGTTTCTACAAACATTGGGGTGATTTTATTTTTTAGCAACGGTGGTTGCACCTGTGCTGCTACATCCCTTCATCTTTGCGCATACCTGTGATTTTCATCGTTTCCAATTAAGGAGGGATAAACCCAACACTTCATTATTGTCAAATGTTACAAACAAATCAAATTCCTTTAAAAAAATCCTTAAATATTACAAAGATAGAGAGAACCAAATGGGAGATGGTTGAGATAATTTTCGAATATTATAAGGAGAAAGAGAAGAAAATGAGAGGTGGTTGAGATACTGAGATGGTTTGATAATTAAATGGTTAGACCTATTTATAGATAAACTTAACTATAAATAATTTTTATGGTTTTAATTAATATTAAACAATTCTAAAAATTAAATTTTTAAAATTTATTTAAGATTGAATATAAATTTTAAATTATTTATTTAGATTTTAAAAAATAAAAATAAAATATTTTAATATAAATGATTATTTTTTAAATATTTGAAATCTATATTCTATCATAATATATTATAAATTTAATTTTTTAAGAATAATTTAATACTATTTTTATTAAAATAAATAAATATTTAATATTTTTTTAAATATTTGTTTTTCAAATTTAATCATAATTCAAGTTAGATATTAGTTTGGGTAGAAATATTATAAATTGTTTTCTTAGCTTAGTGCCTAGTCATTTGAATTTTTTGTAAAAAAACCATGAGTTCAAATTTCTTTCTATTAAAAATCTAAATATAAATTTTGATGGAAATTTACAGAGTTGTAGGTTTACCTCAATTACTCAATGCTCATACCTTATGCAAGAGTTTTAAGGCTAAATTCTCTTACTGATTAAATGAATTTAAAGAAAATAATACTTGGAAAGGAGTGACAATGATTTTTTTTTTTATAAATAAAAGCATGTCATTTTAATTTTTTAATGGTGGATGATTAAAATAAGAAATAAAATGTAACGTCAGTGATGGTTTTATCAAAATACATAGTTTGAGGGCTGAAATAAAAAAGTATGTAATAGATTAGTGACTAATGGTATAGTTTACCCTTATTTTAAAAGTGGAAATAGCCAGACCGGTCCGGCCCATAGAACCTATATTAATAATCAACTCCCGCTCAAATTCCAAACCAAGAATTCAAAACGAGATTAGTTCACTTCACAGAAACACACGGAAGTAAATCGATGATGAAAGAGCAAGAAATGACGGCAACACAATTGACTTGCAAAATTGCCAAAATCCTCGACGAGGTTAAAGCATCGATCGCCACCCATCAGCGGAAGCTCAAGGAGCTCTCAGCCGTCCGTTCAAAATGCTCATCTGTTCATCATTTCTCCGTCGCCTTCACCAAAACCCTAACCCCTCTCTTTCAAGCCCTAAAGCGAACCGCCACCATGGAACGCGTCGTCCGCTTCGTTTCAGCCTTTGCCAGCGCTCGGGATCCCGTTGACGCTTCCGCTAGCGATGAGTTCTTGGAGGAATTTTTGAAGTTTCTTTTGGTCGGTGCTACTGCCGCTAATAAAACCGCACGGTTCAGGGCTTGCCAGATCATTTCCGAGGTCAGCTCTCTCAAATTCTGGTTTTATTTCCCCTTCTTTTTAGGGTTTTGAATTTTAGAAATATTTAAAAAATATATATAACAGATCATATTGCGGCTGCCCGATGACTCAGAAGTGAGCGATGAACTATGGGACGAGGTGATAGAGTTAATGAAATTTCGAGTGGTGGACAAGGTTCCCTTAATTCGTACACTTGCAGTTAGGGCGCTTTCACGATTTGTAAATGATTCTGAAAATACCGACATTCTTGATGCATTTCTGGAGGTTCTTCCTTTGGAACAGAACGCGGTCAGTCTCTTAACTTATACTATGTTTCTGGTTTTCCGATGGGTTGCCGGATCTGGTATGAATAATTTATTCAAAGTTTTAATAAGAAAAACAATTGAAGTTCTTTTTTAAGAATTCTGGACATTCTGTTTACAGGAGGTTCGTAAGACCATTGTGTTATCCATGCCTCCTTCGAATACAACTTCCCAAGTAATCGTAGATTGTACAATAGATGTTAGTGAGTCAGTCCGCAAAGCAGCATACTGTGTTATAGCAAACAAATTTCCTCTTCAAAGCCTAAGGTAAGATGGATCTTAATCTCGTAGTTTTGCTATATTGTTTGTATTTTTTTAATGAGTTCTTAAATCTTCTTTTGCTTAATTTGCTTGGACTGCTAGTATCAAGCATAGGACAACAATTCTTCAAAGAGGACTTGCTGATCGTTCTTTGGCTGTTTCAAAGGAGTGTTTAAAGTTAATGATAGACCAGTGGCTTGCAAAGTGCTGCAATGGAGATCCTCTAAAACTTCTCAAGTATCTCGATGTTGAAACCTATGAATCCGTAGGGGAGTCTGTTATGGAGTCTCTTCTGAAAGCTGGTTTAGTGAAACTGCATAAGGTGGAAAGTATCCAACAGTACATATTAAGAGCATCAACAAATGAAATAAATGAAGGTTTGTGGAGATTTTAGATTTTTTGCTAAATGAGTAAAGATTATGTCTTTATTTTCATTTACAGTCCCGCCATTTTGCTAACAAACTATAATGATTACTTTTTAAACATCAGAATAGTGGTTGTTGTAGCACGTCCGATTATACAGGAAAATTCACATGCCAATTATCTTGATTTTTCCTGAAATTATTCTAGGAGATTCAGCTGATTATTCTGTTAGTATCAAGCTAATGGAACCTGAGGTCTCTCTTTATTGGAGGATGGTATGCAAACATTTGCAGATGGAAGCACAGGTAAGCTTTTAATTCATTCATTTGTTTATCTGTTTATTTATTATTCCCAGTGTTATTGAACATATATTTAAGCAAGTAATTTACTTATTTTTTATTTTTTTTCATTCTTCTAGTTTTGGGATGAATACAAGGTTTTTTCAATTAAAATTAAATTAATATCCTCTTCTTTCATACTTATACAGCATTTTCAGGCACAAGCAATTGATTTTGGACAGAGAAACCGATTGAACAACTCAAATATCTAGTTCTTTATTTAATTATTTTGCCATGTGTTTTGTTATATTTTTTAGTCTCTAGGTTATTCTAGGGTAATATTCCCAGTTCCATGTTTCCTTTTTTCCACAAACCTGTCCCTTTTCTCCTTGATTCCTTCTTGCTTCTTGTTGCTATATCCCTTTTCTTGGTCTTCATTTCTAATGCAACGATCTTATTTCATCCCTCTCAAAATATAGTTGCTGGACATAATCTTTAACTATCTATGTCCCAGCTAATCATCATTAAAACTAAGTACAACCCCCTAAAATATTTATTTGCAACATACTACTGCTTCACTTTCTTATTTTAATTAGTTCTTAGACCTTTGATGATAATGACTTGCTTAAGTATTGTTTTTGAATTTAATAACAATATTTCATGATAATATACAAAGTAACACCTTGTTGGACAGGGAAAAGGTTCTGATGCTGCTGCTACAATGGGCACTGAAGCAGCTGTATATGCTGCTGAAGCCTCAGACAACAATGATCTGTTGGATAGAATTCTTCCTGAAACTGTCTCCAATTACATAGATTTGGTCAAGGCTCATATTGATTCAGGTGGCTCAGGCTCTTATGATCAACAAATGCATACAGAATTTATTCAACTTTAATATTCTAATTTTACCATATAATTTCAGGGATGAACTACCACTTTGCATCTCGACAGCTACTATTGCTTGGTGAAATGCTTGATTATTCTGATGCTACAATCAGGAAGATTGCTGGCTCCTTTGTGCAGGAATTACTGCACAGGCCTCTTGAACATGAAGTGGATGACGAAGGCAACAAAATTGTGATCGGAGATGGCATAAATCTTGGTGGCGACCGAGATTGGGCTATTGCAGTGGCAAGGTTGGCAAGGAAAGTTCACTCTGCTGCTGGTGAATTTGAAGAAGTCATTCTTGGGGTTGTACAAGAGCTGGCAGGTCCTTGCAGGGAGAGAACTGCTGAATTTATAAAATGGATGCACTGCCTTGCTGTTACTGGTCTTCTGTTGGAAAATGCGAAATCATTCCATTGGGCTGCCGAACCTACTGAACTGCTTCAATCATTGTTGCTTCCTGGGGTATGGACCTGGTCTCATCTTTCAATCTATTTGCATCAAACTTTGCATGATCAGTCAAATCCTTAAGGCCTAAATCTATCAGCCTCAACTTTTCAAGAGTAGGATTTTCTATTTCAACATTTTAATTTATATGCAAGACAAAATAAGAGTTTGACTTAATCTGTGATTCTGTTCATATTTCCAAGTGTAGTTTTACTAGGAAGTATCTATTCAAAGGGACATAAGAATTTGAGCAGAACTTGTAGCAAATGATAGACAGCTTCTCTTTAGGCGTTAAACATGACAGAATTTTACATAATATGAATTCCATTTACATGCCATTTTCATGGGTTTGATCAGAACCAGATTTTGGATGTTTTAAATTGCCTATTAATAAATCATCTAAGAATTCTTTTTGGAAGGATTTAACAATTGATATGAAGTATAAATTGCAGGCAAAACATGTTCACTTGGATGTGCAGAGGGTATCTGTCCGGTGCCTAGGTCTGTTTGGGTTGTTAGAGAATAAACCAAGTGCAGAACTAGTAAAGCAGTTGAGGATCTCCTATGTCAAGGGCCCCTCTCCAATTAGCACGGTTGCTTGTAAGGCGTTATTTGACATTGGGTTGTGGCATGGTCCTAAGGAAGTTGATAGGGCCTTGGGACTGGATTTTTCATCACAGCTTGAAGAAGATGCTCTGCCCTCTAGTTCTGTAAACTTTTCTGACACGGACAGAGATTTGGATATTAAATTGGTTGATCTCTTATATGCTGGATTTGCGACAAAAAATTGGGGCAGAGATCTAGAAAATGATGATAGTGAATCAGTCCAAGCTGTTCTTGGAGAGGGGTTTGCCAAGATTCTTCTTTTGAGTGAAAAGTATCCAAGTATTCCAACCTCATGTCATCCTTTGCTATTATCCAAGCTGATTAGCTTATATTTCAGTAATGAATCAAAGGACCTCCTGAGGTGGGTAGATGAATCTGTTTATACCTGTCTCTCTTTTACTTTTCTTTTTAAATATGACTGCCATTACAGCATATTTGTCTTTTATTGTTGACTAGATTGAAACAGTGCTTATCTGTTTTCTTCGAGCATTACGCTTCTCTCTCGGAAAGTCACAAGGTATTTAACACTGATTCCTGGATGATGTGCATCTCTTGTCACACAAAGTAATGTGTCTATCGAGTCATAGGCTTGTTTGTTGATGATAAATAAATTTGTTTTTGCAATCACAGAAGTGTTTATCCAAGACTTTCATTCCTGTCATGCGTTCTATGTGGCCCGGAATAGATGATAATTCTGGTGGTTCTACTTATATGATATCCGGCATGCGGAAGCGTGCCATACAAGCTTCAAGATTCATGCTACAGATGATGCAGACCCCCTTATATGCAAAGGGGACTGAAGCAGAGGATGATAATGGTTGTAAGGGATCACCAGAAATCATAGATGGCTCAGCACAGTCTTCAATAGAATATGGTGAAGAGGGGCTTGCAATACGCATAGCCACAGAGGTAACTCTTTGCAGCTGTTGATTTATTCTGCTGTTTTATAATACCTTTAGAAACTGCTAAAGGATGGACACTCAAACCATAATGTCTTCACTCAATAAGAATTAGGAACAAAATTTTGATTAGACAAAATAGTCCAGAATATTAACACACAATAGAAATATGAAAATCTCAGTTGCTTAAACTCAGTTCATCAGTTTTTCCGATTCAAATCTTAATGTCACAATATCAATAATCAGAACCTGACTTCAACATCTTATAAAACTACACCCACCCACCCACCCACCAATACACACTCAAAGGCATATTTAGAAATTTCACTTAATAGCAAATCCCATATTCTGGTGATTTATGTTTCTCCATGGATGAACAAAAAAAAGTGTTCTGTTATTGCATTGAAAACCAGGAATTGCTTCATATAAGATGTAGGCCATAATGGTTGACATAAGTTTTTAGAAGAATACCTAATTTATGAACAAAATAAATTGCTACTTACGACTTTGTTATTATTATAATTTTCCCAAGGTGTTGAGGTTCCAAGCAAAGAAGACATCTGCAGAGAAGACATATGTTGCGGCTCTCTGCAGAATACTTGCCTCTCTCCATTTCCGCTCATCAGAACAAGGGACAGTAAAGATTATGAGGAGGCTTTTGAGTAGTGTGTGTGAGTGTGTTCTAGGTGAGAAAGATCTTTTAAAGGAGTTGAAGCAGATGGCTGAACGTCTAAAAGGACTAGATATAAATCCAGATCTGGATTTGGTGGAAGATGAAGCAACGTATATTTTCGGTGAGTATATTTTCATGTTAAATGAAAATTTTATAGAGTATATTATACAAAATCTGCCGGATCATATAGAAGGCATACCTTTATCTATGAAGAATGCTTTTCTGGAAACAAATTACAAAAAGTTGCTCAGAGACCTGTATTAATTTCTTGTGTTTCAGATCATAAATGTAAAATCCCATACCATTTTTTCCTTTGATGTATTTTTGTTTTTCGCTTTCCTTTGGTTCTGACTATTTGTTGGGTTTGTTTTTGGTCATTAATGTCAAACTATATTGTCTCTCACTATTTTGCAGGAAAGTTAGACCTGGAATTCAACATGGATGTTGATGGTTCCACTGCAGTTCCGCAAACCCCAGCCCCATGTTCAACTCGACCTAATCGTTTAAGGAGACGAGTGAGACGCGAAGAAGTTAGTTCTGACGAAGAAGACTCGCCTGCCTCTGTTAAGTCTATGGCTCCTACGAATCCTGGCACTATAGGCCCTCGCTCACAAAGGGCAAGCAAGACTGCAGCATTGACCAAGATAACCTCAAGTAAAGCTGTAAGGATACAAGAAGGTTTTGACGAAGACAGTGATGAAGACTCAGATGTTACATCCGAGGGTTCACATGAATCAGATTAGTTAACCGAGTAAAATCAAGCCGGTTAGTTATCATTACCTGAGTGCCAACACAAGCTTCAGAAAATGAAAAGAAGATTAGGAAAATGGCATCAAGATACATTCTTGATGGAGAAATCCTTTACAAACGAATTCGAGATCAGATGCTTTTAAGATGTGTGGATACAAATGTAAGTTATATAAGATTATGATTCTATAATTTGAATGTAAATAGATTAGATTAATCCTATCCTAGCTCTAAGAGATAAGAGATTAGAGTTGTAAATACTTAGAACTCCTAGTTATAGTTTAACTCTTGTATTGAAGTCTTTAAAAGACTATCACTGTAAGTTTTTACGTATATGAGAAATATAATACACTGAGAAAACATACTATTTTCATTAGTTTCTTCACGGTATCGGTTTAGGTTTGATCCTTCTTTTTGAGAAAACAAAAAGACTTTCAACCTTTTCTCAGATTAGGTCGATTTCTAAACTCTAGTCGATGGCCCATACTTCTTCTTCCTCCGAAATTGATTCTGTGACAGAACCTATTAATGGTTATGATGATGTTTCTGATTCCTCTAGTTCAGTAGTTACTTGTCATAGACTGGTTGGCAATAACTACTTGGAATGGTCACAGTCAGTGAAGATTTTTATTATTGGGCGAGGTAAATTAGGTTATATCTCAGGGGAGATTAAAAAACTTGATGCTAAAGATCCAGGTTATGCCAAATGGATGCAAGAGAATGGCAGAGTAATGTCTTGGCTGTTGAATTTTATGGCTCCTACAGCGGGGAAAAATTTTCTTTTGTATGAGTCAGCCTCTGAAATTTGGCGTGTTGTCCAGGAAACCTATTCTAGCACTGATAATACTTCTGAACTCTTTGGAATTGAGAGTCAAGCATCAAATTTGAAATAGGAAAGCATGAGTGTTACCTTATATTATAACACTAACTAATTTGTGGCAGCAGATCGATCTCTATGAGGCAAACGAGTGGGAGACTTCGAATGATGCAGCCTTATACAAGAAGATTACTGCTCAAAGAAGGATTTTTCAGTTTCTTAATGGATTGAATAAAGACTTGGATGCGGTGAGGGGTAGAATACTTGGTAGCACAACTCTCCCATCCCTTTGAGAAGTGTTTTCTGCTGTAAGAAGAGAAGAAAGTCGGAGGACTATGATGCTTCCTGATCCTCCTTCACATGATGGATCTGGCCTAATCACCCAATCTTCCTCTTCCAGTAATTACAGAAAAGGGAAGCCGTGGTGTGATTATTGCAAGAAGGTTGATCATTATCGAGAGAAGTGTTGGAAGCTCAATGGAAAACCAGCAGATTGGAAGCCCCCTCAACCAAAGGGCTCTCGGGATTCCCAATCCAATTTGGCAACTGCTGGTAGTGTTAGTAATTTCACCAAAAAGCAAATTGAGGAATTGCAGCAGCTATTTGGTAAATTTGGTGCATCTAGTGAGGCTAATCTAGCCTTGACAGAACCAGAAGGTATAAAGAGCAATTCTTTTCATACTGTCCTACTTTCTGCACAAACTGCTCCAGCATGGATCATAGACTTAGGAGCATCTGATCATATGACTGGGAATAGAGATTTGTTTCATACTTTTGTGCCTACCTCTCCCAAGAGATCAATAAAGACAGCAGATGGCTCTTTGTCTCCTATAACAGGAAGTGGTTCTGTGTTTATAAATGAGAATATGTTGTTACATGATGTTCTTTTTGTTCCCAAGTTGGACTGCAATTTTCTGTCCGTTAGTAAACTTTCTAGAGATTTGAAGTGTGTTTCAAAGTTTACTGATAATAAGTGTGTATTGCAGGCAATGGACTCGGAGAAGATGATTGGCAATGCTAGGCTGCATCATGGGCTCTACATTCTACATAGCCAACAACCTTTGTTTCCCCAAGCTCTTTTTAGTAGTTCTATTTCTTCCTTAGGATAGCTTGATGATGTTATGTTATGGCATTTTAGGTTAAACCACCTAAGTTTCTTTTATCTTGCTAAACTTTTTCCTGAATTGTTTATTAATAAAAAGTTAAAGTTCTTTAAATGCCATGTTTCCCAACTTGTTAAACACACAAAGACAACATATTCACCATCTATATATAAACCTTCACAACCTTTTTCTCTTATTCATAGTGATATTTGGGGCCCTTCTAAATTAAAGAATATAAATGGTTGTCGATGGTTTATCTCGTTTATAGACGATCACAGTAGAACTACTTGGACCTATTTAATGAGAGACAAATCAAAAACTGCTTCTATTTTTCAGAGATTCTATACTATGATTGAAACTCAGTTTGCTAGTAAAATTTAGATTTTTAAATCTGATAACAGGGGAGAGTATTTTGCTAAGTCTTTAGGTGATTTTTTCAAAGAGAAAGGGATTGTGCAAATTAGATCTTGTGTTGATACACCACAACAGAATGGGATTGCCGAGCGAAAAAACAGACACTTGTTGGAAGTTACTAGGTTCTTAGGGCCTGTTTTTGGTTGCGTTTGGCAACCAAAAATCACTTTTTTAAGTGCTTTTAGTTAAAACAGACTGTTTTTGGTTGCTTTTAAAACCAGCTTTTTAACCCAAACCAAGAAGCTAGATTTTATAGCTTCTTGGGTGGAAAAGCTAGTTTGAAAATAAAATTACTTTTTTACCCTTATTATTTTATTATAATTTATTGTTAAAATAATGTTTATGCATACATAATTGTAAAATAATATATATTTTATAATATTTATATTGAAAATAAAATTGTTTTATTTGTACTTTATTTTATATTTATTATTAATGTGTAAATGGTATGCCCGTATATAATTTAGAATGTAGTTTATATTTTCAAATTAAATTTTATAAAAAAATAATTTTTTATTATAATTGAAATTGATTTATTTCATAAATCATAACATTAATTAATTTGAACAATCACCCAAATTTAATTTTACTTTTCAATATCATGTCTAAAATAGACATTTTATCTCCTCAAAATCACTTTTTGACATCAATGACAAACACTAACCAGCTTTTCAAAATTACTTTTCAACAGCTAGTTTGAAAATCACTTTTTTCACCGCACTTTTTAAAAGCAACCACAAACTAAGCCTTATTGTTTTCAAATAATGTTCCTAAACATTTATGGGGTGAGGCTTTACTAACTGCTACATATTTGATCAATCGAATGCCTAGTAAAGTCTTAAAATTCATAACACCTAGGTCTGTGTTTTTGGCGAATTATCCTCATTTTAAACCTATGTCCTCTGTACTTCCCTTGAGAATTTTTGGTTGTGTAGTATTTGTTCATAAAAATAATTCTTCTCGGTCAAAACTTGATCCTAGATCCCTCAAGTGTGTTTTGTTGGGTTATTCTTCTCTCAAGAAGGGCTACAAATGTTACCATCCTCCCATTAAAAAGTTTTTTGTTTCCTTAGATGTGACTTTCTTTGAACAGGACCCTTACTTCACCAAGGCTGTCATTCAGGGGGAGACTTGGAATGAATTTCAGCCCTTAAACTGTTCAAGTTATAATCAGGTTTCACCCCTTATATCTTCTACTGAACCTTTACATACCTTCCCTACAACTCCTAATAATCTGCCATCACCAGAACCTAAAACTCCTATAAATCCTTGTGTTCCATCACCTATTACTTCCCCTGCAGCCCCTCAAAACTCTCCTTTAACAGTTCCTTTACATACGCAAACTCCTACCAAAAACTTGAGTGTTTATACAAGAAGAAAGAAAGTTATTCATGAGGACATTTTGCAGTCTGACATTTGCCGAGAGTTGGAACTGAGTCCATGTGCTCCAAAAGGTAATGAAGGTAATGAAACTTCTCAAATTCATGTACCTACTTTGGATATTGATGCTTTGCCCATTGCTAAACGAAAGGGTGTGAGACAATGTACTAAGCACCTAATAGAGAGATTTGTTGCTTATGGACATCTAATGCCTTCATTTAAAGCTTTCACAGTCAATTTAGATAGCCATAAAATTCCAGCAACCATTGAGGAAGCTTTGCAAGATACTAGATGGAGGAAGGCAGTTGAAGAGGAGATCGAGGCACTAGAAAAAAATGGTACTTGGACTGTAACAGATTTACCACAAGGAAAGAAACTTGTTGGCTGTAAATGGGTGTTTGCCATTAAATATAACTCTGATGGCAACATTCAGAGGTACAAAGCAAGGCTTGTAGCTAAGGGCTTCACTCAAACATATGGGATTGATTACAAGGAAACATTTGCACCTGTGGCGAAGCTCAATACTGTTCGGGTCTTACTTAGCTTAGCAGTGAATGAAGATTGGGATCTTCACCAATTAGATATAAAAAATGCATTTCTGAATGGTCGGTTGAAAGAAGAGGTTTATATGAGAATGCCTCCTGGATTGAAGGGTGATTTGGGAGCTCAAAAGGTGTGCAAACTTGACAAATTACTTTACGGGTTGAAACAATCATCAAGAGCCTGGTTTGATAGATTCACTAAGGTCATCATTCAAGATGGTTATAAACAATGCCAAGCAGATCATACACTTTTCATCAAGGTAATTTCTGAACAGAAAATAGTTACTTTAATTGTGTATGTTGATGACATAGTGATTACGGGAGATGATTACAACGAGATTAATAGGTTGAAAAGTTTGTTGAATGGTGAATTTGAAACAAAGGACTTGAGAAAACTTAGGTATTTTGTTGAGTTGTGTGGGGCTCGATTCGTTCAACCGATATGGCTCACCAAGTGGTGGAGAGGTGGATTTTTGGGTGGAAGAGTTGTGGAAGCTAAAATGATAATTGACACAATGAATTATAGTGGTTCAACCTTCTAACCAAGGTCTACATCCACTACCTTAGCTCCCCACTAAGGATTTCCAATCAATCCACTATTGATTCGTCCCCTTTTCTAGGCTTAGGAGGTAACCCTTATACACACTCAAGCTTTCTACCCAAAGCCTTGATTGAAACCCTCTTTTACAAAGAGATAAATAAGCAAACACAAATTCCTCTAATAGGTGTTTGTTTGCACAAATAAGAACTCACCCAAAACCTAAAACACTTGAGCAAATTTGACAATTTTGGCAATTCTTGATCATTTGTTGATTGACAATATGAGCATTAGCCTTTTCTTGATGCTTGGAGGTCCCTTTTATACTCCTTGATGAGTTTATAGCCGTTGCTAGTCGTTGGGATTGAATTGGAGCTGCTGAGGACTTTAATTCCCACCATAAATGCAGTTCTGTAGCTCCCCGTTTCGAAACGCTCGAACCCGTTTCGAAACACCCTTTAAGTAGAAAGAGCCGTTGCAGTCTGACAAGGCACCCGTTTCGGAACACCCCCTGGCCGTTTCAGAACACGTATCGAAACGCCTAGACCCGTATCGAAACGCCTTGCATTTAAATTTAGTTGAGAAATAGCCGTTGGGGTTTATGACCGTTGTGGTCCATGCTACATAGGCGTATCGAAACGACATAGCCCATTTCGAAACGCTGGGCAAAAATCTCATCCAGGGAATGCCCGTTTCGATACGAGTATCGAAACGTTTTTGCTACTGGAATTCACGTTTCGAAACGCCCTAAGGTGTTTCGAAACGCCTGGACAATTTTGTGAAGTTTGGCTTTGAAAAACATGTAAAACCCTTTTAAAAACATCCCTAAACATAATTTCAAGTTGTTTGGACTTTGGAAATGTTTTAAATACTTTTTAAATCAGTCCAAAACATTTTTCAATTATTATATCAAAACATTAGTTCTACAATCTTCCCCATTTTGATATAATAAAACTCACTGGAAAAATTGTTTGGGGTTCTCCCCCTTTAACTTTAAAAATTTGAATAAGAGATTAAGGATATGAAATCAAATAAAGCACCCTTATTCATTTGAAAATTCAATTTTTCAAACCATTTCTCCCTTTTTTGTTATATCAAAAAGAATTTAAAACATTAAGTTCAAAATAACAATAGAGGTAAAATTTGACAAAAAAAATACAAATTTGGTTTTTAAAATGGCTCCCCCCTTACTCAAAGCATCAATAAAATGTTAGTCCAACATTTATGATCATCTAGTTGAATTAAATAAAAATTTAAAACAAATAAATGCAAAAACAACTAGATGTACCACACTTGAACTCAAGGTAGGATGTGAAGCCTTCCTTCTTCAAGTGTTCTTCTTTAGTGTGCATGGAGCCCCCCCTCAATGTTTGACTTGTTGAACATCTCCATCACACCTAGCAAAAGACAATCAAGTAATTTTTGGTATTCAAATTGCTTTGGATCCATGAACATTAGTAGCACAAATTTTAGTTCTCGTAGGAATTCATTTTTCAATGTTAATCTTTTTAATTGAAGTGGTTAGTCCTTTTGGGACCCAAACACTTCTAAAACATTTTCCTTTTACAAATCTAGGGGCACAAGATTGTCTTACATAGAAGTTTGATGTTCCAAAATTATTTTTCTTTTCAATCTCTTTGGAAATCAAATCATTTTCTTCTTGAACTTTTTGAAGTAAATTTTGTAAATCAAAACATTTTAATTCAAACTCTTCGAGTTTTGCTTCAAGTTCAAGTTTGGTTTTAGAAATCAAATCATTTTGAATTTTTAACTTTGAAATCAATTTATTGTTTTTCAAAATGTGATTTTTAAACTCTAAAACCAAATTATCATAGGCATCTTGTAATTCATCAAAAGAGTAAGAACATAAAGTAAATGAATTAGAGGTTACCCTTGAATCTTCTTCGATGGCCATAAGGCAAAGGTTGGCTTGTTCATCGTCGGCGGAGTCCTCATCACTCCAAGTAGCCACATGTGCCTTCTTCTTATGGCTTGAAGTGCTTGCCTTCTCCTTTTTCTTGGATTCTCGTTCAAGCTCTCTCAAGTCTTTCTTCATGAACGAGGCACACTTCTTGAAGAGATGAACTATCTCTTCATCTTCATCCTCCTCTTCACTTGAGTAGACATGATGACAAGTGGAGGATTTGAGAGCCATGACACTTGTATTGATTCCAAGCTCTAATTTCTTCCCTCTTCTTCTCATCTTCTTTATTCTTCTTCATGATTTGATGAGTAAGGAGTGACCCCATGAGTTCATCAAGCTTCAATGTCTTCAAATTCTTGGCTTCGATGATGGCGGTCCTTTTTGAGTCCCATGACTCAGGAAGTGAGTAGATGAGCTTCCGAACAAGCTTTTCCTCCGATATGGCTTCTCCATAGCCTTTGAGACCATTGGTGATAGTGGAGAACCTATCAAACATCTTTTCGATGTTCTCTTCCGGATCCATTTTGAAGTTCTCATACTCTAAGGTTAGGAGCCCAATCTTGGTCTCCTTGACTTCATCGGTCCCCTCGTATGTGACTTCAAGCTTGTCTCATACCTCCTTGGCACTCTCACAAGAAGACATCTTCTCATAGATGGTTGGGCCAAAAGCACAAAACAAGATGTGCAAGGCTTTGCAATTAAGCTCTATCTTCTTGCGATCGTCGGCACTCCACTCCGCTTTGCTTCTTTGAGGCACGGACGAACCATCTTCAACTATATCCCATAGCTTGTAATCTTTTGATTTGATGAAGAACTTCATCTTTGTCTTCCAATGGGCATAATGGGTTCCGTCAAAGAAAGGCGGTTTGTCGATTGGTTGTGGCATTTGAGCCGGTTGATGAAATAGTGATCGAGATTACCGGATCTTCTCAATAGGATGTGAATCCTTCTCAATTGAGCCAAGCTCTGATACCAATTGTTGGGTTGTGTGGGGCTCGATTCGTTCAACCGATATGGCTCACCAAGTGGTGGAGAGGTGGATTTTTGGTGGAAGGGTTGTGGAAGCTAAAATGATAATTGACACAATGAATTATAGTGGTTCAACCTTCTAACCAAGGTCTACATCCACTAACTTAGCTCCCCACTAAGGATTTCCAATCAATCCACTATTGATTCGTCCCCTTTTCTAGGCTTAGGAGGTAACCCTTATACACAATCAAGCTTTCTACCCAAAGCCTTGATTGAAACCCTCTTTTACAAAGAGATAAATAAGCAAACACAAATCCCTCTAATAGGTGTTTGTTTGCACAAATAAGCACTCACCCAAAACCTAAAACACTTGAGCAAATTTGACAATTTTGGCTCACTAGTGTTTGTCTATACAATAAATGACAATTTAGGCACTAAGACAATTCTTGATCATTTGTTGATTGACAATATGAGCATTAGCCTTTTCTTGATGCTTGGAGGTCCCTTTTATACTTCTTGATGAGTTTATAGCCGTTGCTAGTCGTTGGGATTGAATTGGAGCCGTTGAGGACTTTAATTCCCACCATAAATGCAGTTCTGCAGCTCCCCGTTTCGAAACCCTCGAACCCGTTTCGAAACACCCTTTAAGTAGAAAGAGCCGTTGCAGTCTGACAAGGCACCCGTTTCGGAACGCCCCCTGGCCGTTTCGGAACACGTATCGAAACGCCCTGCATTTAAATGTTAGTTGGGAAATAGCCGTTGGGGTTTATGACCGTTGTGGTCCATGCTACATAGGCGTATCAAAACAGCATAGCCCGTTTCGAAACGCTGGGCAAAAATCTCATCCAGGGAATGCCCGTTTCGATACGAGTATCGAAACGTTTTTGCTACTTGAATTCCCGTATCGAAACGCCTGGACAGTTTTGTGATGTTTGGCTTTGAAAAACATGTAAAACCCTTTTAAAAACATCCCTAAACATAATTTCAAGTTGTTTGGACTTTGGAAATGTTTTAAATACTTTTTAAATCAGTCCAAAATATTTTTCAATTATTATATCAAAACATTAGTTCTACATATTTCCTGGGTATGGAAGTTGCGAGATCCAGTAAGGGACTTGTGATAAACCAGAGGAAGTATGTACTGGATTTATTAGCTGAAATTTGCATGTTGGGCTGTAAACCTGCAGACACACCTATGGAGACTAACTTGAAGTTTAATAATAAAGAGATGGGTGCTCAAGTAAACAAAGAAAGTTTCCAAAGGTTAGTAGGGAAGCTGATATATTTGTCCTTAACCAGACCTGATATAGCTTATCTTGTTAATATTATTAGTCAGCACATGAAAAACCTGAGAGAGGAACACCTTGAAGCAACACATAGGATTCTGAGGTATTTAAAAAGAACTCCAGGTCACGGTTTGTTCTTTAAAAAATCAGAAGACATGTCTGTTAAAGTCTACACAGATTCCAGTTGGGCAAGAGAACTCACTCAAAGGAAGTCAACTAGTGGTTACTGCACATTTGTCTGGGGAAATCTTGTAACTTGGAGAAGCAAGAAGCAAACAGTGGTGTCTAGGAGCAGTGTAGAAGCAGAGTACAGGGTTATAGCGCTTGGGATGTGTGAAGGAATGTGGTTACTGAGATTACTAAAAGAGTTAGAGATGGAACAAGGAGGAAAATTTGAAGTTTTAAGTGATAACCAATCTGCTATTCAGATTGCCAAAAATCCAGTTCACTATGATTGAACTAAGCATGTTGAAATAGACATGCATTTCATTTCTGAAAAAGTGAATGGTGGTATAGCAGATCTGTTTTATGTTCCTACTGAAGAGCAACTAGCTGATTTACTTACTAAAGTACTGCCTAAACAGATTTTCGATGAATTTATATCCAAGCTGGGATTATACAGTGTATATTCACCAGCTTGAGGGGGAGTGTAAGTTATATAAGATTAGGATTCTATAATTTGAATGTAATAGATTAGATTAATCCTATCCTAACTCTAAGAGATAAGAGATTAGAGTTGTAAATACTTAGAACTCCTAGTTATAGTTTTAACTCTTGTATTGAAGTCTTTAAAAGACTATCACTGTAAGTTTTTACGTATATGAGAAATATAATACACTGAGAAAACATACTATTTTCATCAGTTTCTTCAGCAAAAGAAGCATAGTTGATTCTGGAAGAGGTTTATGAGGGAGTTTGTGGAACTCACCCTAGTGGTTTTACTATGGCAAGAAGAATTATGCGTTTCGAATATTACTGGTCAACGATGGAAGGAGAATGCATTAATTACTCCCGCAAATGTCACAAGTGCCAGGTTTATGCTGACAAGGTTCACACGCCTCCTTAGTCTCTTCATGTCATGTCATCTCCATAGCCATTCTCTATGTGGGGAATAGACGTCATTGGGCAGATTCATCTGAAGGCGTCAAATGTATATCACTTTATTCTGGTAGCCATTGATTACTTCACAAAATGGGTGGAATCGACCTCGTACGCAAGTGTAACTAGGTCCACTGTTTGCAATTTCTTAAAGAAGGAGATCATTTGTCGATATGGTCTACTAGAGAGCATAATCACCTATAATGCCTCCAACTTGAACAACAAAATGATTACCGGGGTCTGTGAGCAGTTTAGCATTTAGCACCGCAACAGTAGTATATCACCCGAAGATGAACGGAGCAGTAGAGGCAGCCAATAAAAACATCAAGAAGATAGTTGCAAAAATGACTGATACTTACAAAGATTGACATGAAAAGTTACCATTTGCCTTATATGCATATCAAACAGGGGTACGGACATTTACTGGGGGAACTCCGTTCTCATTAGTATATGGAGTAGAAGCTTTGATACCAATTGAGGTTGAGATACCATCGTTGTGTGCCTTGATGGAGGCCAAGTTAGACGAAGCTGAATGGGTTCTGGCAAGGTATGACCAATTGAATTTAATTGAAGAAAAGAGGTTGAAAGCCGTATGTCATGGTCAAATGTACCAAAGGAGAATGATAAGGGCCTAGAGAATTTCAAGAAGGCGATCTGGTATTAAAGAAGAAGCTGCCAATCCAAAGTGATCCCTGAGGAAAATGGGCGCCTAATTGAGAAGGGCCTTATATTGTGACAAAAGTTTTTTAGGCGGAGCATTGATCTTGGCTGAGATGGATGGAGATGAGTTTCAAAACCCGGTGAACTCAGATTCCGTTAAGAGGTATTATGCTTGAAGAAAAGGAAAAAAAGAAGAAAAAAAGAAAAAAAGAGAAAAATACAAAAAAAGAAAAAAGAAATAAAAAGGAAGGTTCAAAATGAAAATCCGCAAAGGGCGTTTTGAAACCAAATGAGGATCTGAGTTGAAAACTCATAAAGGGCGGCTCAAATAATTCGTAAGATAGTTTTTGGGGCTCCACAACTTATGTATTGTACTCAAAGACTCCTCAACAATGGTGGCGTTCAAGATTACTTTTGGCGTTTGATGGGAGGAGTTTGGACTGTTGATATCTGAATACTTGTTCCCATTTCTTTTTTTTATAAACCTTTTTGTGTTTGCCACAACATTAATAAATTTAGTTTCATGGATTTTTCTTTCTTTCTTGTTTTCTTCCCTATCATTATTAGCATCTTGCTTTGAAATGAGGATCAATGAATTTGACAATTATTTAAATATGCAAAAGATTTTTGAGCATTATTTTGAGAAAGTTTTGGAAAGTACATGGACTATGAGGCGTTTCATAATTAAGATTATCGCTTGGGGCATGCGTCGTTAAAGCATTTGAAGTGGAAATAAGCCTTGCTGCAAAATTTTCAAATGAACCCAAACATGAAGAAAAGTGAGGATTCTTGAAAAGCCTTACAAGTATCTTGGCGCCTAAATAATATATTAGAGTTTCCTAATCACCAATTTTATAAACATTGGAAATGTCAAACCTTGACTTAAGGATTTTCAATCACGCTCTAGAAGAAGCTTGTCCCTGAATACGAAAATATTGGCTAATGAAAGCAGATGAGGATCAAATGTTTTCAATGAAGTAAAGGATGAGATGTAAGTGTCACGGACCGCCAGCCCGCGACCGAGACAAGCACTGCATTGGCAGCCCAAGAGTATCTTTGTAGCATTTTGGGCTTGCAGAATGGCCCAGGAGCTGACCTTTTACCTTGGTAAAATGCACAAAGGAGGATAATTACCATGGTAACTTGATAAGGCATCTTACTTATCATTTATATGATTATTTTAGAGATAATTCCCACTTTATCTTCTATTTGAATTTCAAAGTGTTGTAGATAGGATAGGCTCTCATCCTGACCATTGATCCCTTGTAATCTTGACCGTTGATTGTACTGAGCTCTCACTATAAAAGGAGGCTCAACCTTGGTCATTTTCATTCATTCAACTTTTCACTTTCTTTGTAAGCTTTTACCCAGAGTAATACAACTCAAGTATTCACTCAGTTTCTCTTGTTCTTTAGCCATCTTCCCTTTTTCCGCAACGCTTCTAAGTATTCTAACTTAGAGAGCTTTTAGGTGACTTAGCCCAGTTTTCAGCCGAGAAAGCAGCTAAGGCCTCACGGTCGTTGAGCGAAAGTCTAGCCCCATGACAAGTGGTATCAGAGAAAAGGTTCGTTGATTCGAGATGGCTCGTGATGGAGAAACTCCTGGAGTGAAGAAAGTTGTCGATGGTGCGTTGGAGAAAGCCAAGCGAGGGTCGTTGAAGGATGCGATCACATCGATCCAGAATAAGATCACTAGGCTTGAGGATTCCATGGCGGAAGTCAAGTTGGTGATGGATAAGTTGGAACCGTTGGACATGGAGAAGCTGGGTTCGTTGAATTTCGAACAGCTTGAGTCCTTGGAGGGAGTCAAGGATGATGTTCAGGCGGCTCTGAACGAGATGGATGTGAAGCTGGCCCAACGTGGTGATTCCTTAGAGGCCACAGTGGTAGCACTAAGGAAGGAAATCGAGGAGCTCAAGGCGGGTTCCGACAGTGAAGAGTTGAAGAAGGAAGTTGAGTTTCTCAAGACTGAG
This sequence comes from Hibiscus tridactylites, assembly GCA_958450335.1. Lineage (NCBI taxonomy): Eukaryota > Viridiplantae > Streptophyta > Magnoliopsida > Malvales > Malvaceae > Hibiscus > Hibiscus tridactylites. Next base: position 23,123,867 of record OY288276.1, on the reverse strand, counting down.
TTACTCGTGCTGAAGGCGGCTATTGGGAATAGCGTGGCCATAGCAGCGCCCAGGACTGGGGGCGATATTGGGGGCGATATCCCCAAACCGGAGAGGTTCAAAGGAACTAGGTCCGCCCAAGAAATGGAGAACTTTCTTTGGGGGATGGAGCAATACTTCAAAGCAACCGGGATCGAGCTGGATTCAAAGAGGGTAAGCTTTGCAAGTATTTATTTAACTGACCTTGCACAAACGTGGTGGCGACGTAGGTGCGAAGATGTTAAGCGAGGGAGCCCGACCATTGAGACTTGGAAGGAGTTCCAAGACGAGCTCAAGGAGCAGTTCTATCCTCAGTATGCTGAAGATGAAGCACGCTCAAAGTTGAGGCGACTTAGGCAGGAGGATGCCAAGTCCTTGAGGGACCATGTCAGGAAGTTCATGGAGTTGAGCCTCCAGGTTCCGAGTTTGAGTGAAGAGGATGGGTTCTTCACGTTCATGGATGGATTGCAACCATGGGCGAAGATGGAGCTGCAGCGACGGGGAGTGACCAAACTCTCTACTGCCCTCACTACCGCCGAATCTGTCATTGAGATTGGGCGTAAGAAGCCTGACTCGTCGAAGCCAAAGCCGAAGCACAAAGGCCACGGTGGAGACAAGGGGAAGTCAGACCGGGATTCGAGTGGCGCGAACAAGCCTTCGAATGGGAAGCATGGTGAACATAGGGACCGTCAGTCCAAGAGGTGCTTCCATTGCCATAAGGAGGGACATATTGCCAGAGATTGTCCTCAGAAAAACAAGCTTGCTGCCATCAACGAGAAAGCCGAGGGTGAAGGCAGCGAGACTCTGAAGCTTGGCTCCATCATTAGCACAATGGAGGTCAAGAAGGGTCGAAAGAAGAAGGGGTTGATGTTTGTCGACATCAGTGTTGCTGGCCAGAAGTTGAGTGCACTAGTTGACACGGGTGCATCTGAGCTGTTCATGTCCGAACAAGTTGCCAAGAAGCTTGGCCTTACTGTTGAGAAAGCTGATGGTTCCATCAAGACAGTGAATGCCAAGGAAGTGCCGATTGCGGGCGTTTCAAAGGGAGTTCAGCTTGACATTGGGGGTTGGACCGGTAAGGAAGTAATCAAGGTAATCCCACTCGATGACTTTGATTTTGTTCTTGGGTTGAGTTTTCTAGACCGGATCAACGCTTTCCCTGTCCCTTTTGCGGATTGTCTATGTATCCTAGATCCAAAGCATCAGTGCATTGTTCCAGTTAGCCGAGGGTCTGGGGTAGGTGCCAAAGTTTTGTCCGCAATCCAGTTTGCTAAGGCGGCGCGCAAGGAGGAGCCGACCTATTTGGCAGCCTTGGTGTGCGATGGGCTGGTCGCAACCAAGGAAGTTCCGAGTGATGTGAAACAAGTGCTGGCCGAGTTTGAGGACATGATGCCAGACGAGTTGCCTAAGAAGTTGCCTCCGAAGAGGGAGGTTGATCACAAGATTGAGCTTGTGCCGAACGCGGAGCCGCCCGCTAGAGCCCCTTACCGGTTGGCCCCGCCCGAGATAGAGGAGATGCGCAGACAGTTGAAGGATCTCCTAGATGCTGGTTACATCCGCCCATCAAAGGCACCCTATGGTGCGCCGGTTCTGTTCTTGAAGAAGCACGATGGGTCTCTTCGGATGTGCATCGATTACAAGGCTTTGAATAAGCTCACTGTGAAGAACAAGTATCCGATTCCCCTCATTGCGGATTTGTTCGATCAGCTTGGTAGTGCAAGGTGGTTCACCAAGTTGGATTTGAGATCGGGCTACTACCAAGTCAGAATTGCCGAGGGCGACGGGCCGAAGATAGCTTGTGTGACGAGGTATGGCTCTTTCGAGTACTTAGTGATGCCATTCGGCCTCACAAATGCCCCTGCGACTTTTTGTACTCTCATGAATAAGGTTCTACAACCATTCATTGACAAGTTTGTTGTAGTATACCTCGATGACATTGTGATCTACAGTAAGACGTTGTTGGAGCATGTTGAACACTTGCGGCAGGTGTTCTTGGTCTTGCGGGAGAATGAGCTCTATGTCAAGCGAGAGAAGTGCACATTCGCCCAGCAAGAGGTTCCTTTCCTTGGCCATATTATTGGGGGAGGTATGATCCGGATGGACAAGGAGAAGGTTCGTGCCATTGATGAATGGGAAGCGCCGACTAAGGTAACCAGGTTGAGATCGTTCCTGGGGTTGGCAAACTATTATCGAAGGTTTGTCAAAAGCTACTCCAAAATCACCGCACCGTTGACCGACTTGCTGAAGAAGGACAAGGTTTGGGATTGGGGACCGGAGTGCCAGAAAGCCTTTGATGAGATCAAGCTCGCTATGGTGAGTGAGCCTGTGTTGGTGTTGCCAGATTACACCAAGCCCTTCGACGTTCACACCGATGCATCCGATGTAGCCATTGGTGGGGTTCTTATGCAGGAGGGACATCCGGTTGCATATGAGAGCCGGAAGCTCAATGGGACTGAGCGGAGATACACGGTCCACGAGAAAGAGATGACCGCGGTGGTGCATTGTCTACGCACTTGGAGACATTATGTGCTTGGGTCCAAGTTCGTGGTGTTCACTGACAATGTCGCCAACAGTTACTTCTTGACTCAGAAGAAGTTATCGCCGAAGCAAGCTCGTTGGCAGGAGTTCCTTGCCGAGTTTAATGTTACCTTGGTGCACAAACCAGGGAAGGTGAATTCCGTGGCCGATGCCCTAAGCCGGAGGTATACCATGGAGTTGACGAGTTTGCCAGAGGGGCCGATGCTAGAGCGCATCAAGGAGGGGTTGTCACATGATCCCACAGCCAAGTCGTTGCTAGAGCTTGCCAAGGAGGGCAAAACCCGGAGGTTTTGGCTTGAGGGAGGTATGTTATTTACTCGAGGACACCGCCTCTATGTGTTTCAGTTTGATGGAATTCGAAAGGAGCTCATGAGGGAATGTCATGATTCCAAGTGGGCGGGACATCCGAGGATGCACCGGACATTGGCCTTGATAGCGGAGCACTATTTTTGGCCACACATGGGCAGTGATGTTGAAGCCTATGTGAAGACTTGCCTTGTGTGCCAGCAAGACAAGATCGAGCAGAAGAGTCCAGCGGGGTTGTTGCAGCCATTGCCAATTCCGGAGAAACCATGGGTAAGTGTTTCCATGGATTTTATAGTCGGTTTGCCTATTGTTGACGGAAAATCAAGTATCATGGTGGTTGTAGATAGATTTTCCAAGTATGCAGCATTCATTGCAGCACCCAAGGTGTGCCCGGCCGAGGTGGCGGCTAGGCTCTTTCTCACGCATGTGGTGAAGTATTGGGGCGTTCCGAAGTCTATCATTAGTGATCGGGACTCGAGGTTTACGGGACGGTTTTGGACAGAGTTGTTCAAGTTGTTGGGCTCGGACTTGAACTTTTCAACGAGCGTCCACCCGCAGACCGATGGGCAAACCGAGAGAGTGAATGCACTCGTTGAGATCTATTTGAGGCACTATATGAGTGCTAACCAGAGGGACTGGCCGAAGTTGCTAGATGTGGCCCAGTTTTCTTACAACTTGCAGCGGAGCGAAGCGACAAATCAGAGTCCGTTCGAGATTGTAACCGGGCAGCAGCCGCTTACACCAGACGCGGTTGTGACCGGGTATCGGGGGCCTAGTCCAGCAGCCTACCATTTTGCCAAGGATTGGCAAGCACAGCACGACCTAGCACGTGCATGCTTGCGCAAGGTGGGGAAGCGGACCAAGAAGTGGGCAGATCGTAAGCGACGGGATGTTAACTTTGAGGTTGGTGATCTAGTCCTTGCCAAGTTGACTTCGATCTTGCGCAACCCAGACCACAAGGGGCTTGTGCGACGATATGAGGGGTCGTTCCGGATCGTGAAGAGGATAGGCACCATGGCCTATCGACTTGATTTGCCGTCGAGCATCAAGGCTCATCCGGTGTTGCATGTGAGTTTGTTGAAGCCTTACCATCATGATGTGGATGATCCAGATCGGGGCAAGTCACACCGAGCGCCAGTCGGAGTGAGGGTCTCATACGAGAAGGAGGTAGAAGCGATTTTGTCCGAGAGAGCCTATCGGCAAGTGGGAAATCCACCAAGGCATGAGTACCTTGTTAAGTGGAAGGGTCTTCCCGAGTGCGAGATGAGTTAGGAACCCGCCGATGCCTTGTGGCAGTTCAAGGAGCAGATTGATCAGTTCCATTCTAGCCGCGCGACGAGGGCGTCGCTAGAACTAGTGGGGGAGAATGTCACGGACCGCCAGCCCGCGACCGAGACAAGCACTGCATTGGCAGCCCAAGAGTATCTTTGTAGCATTTTGGGCTTGCAGAATGGCCCAGGAGCTGACCTTTTACCTTGGTAAAATGCACAAAGGAGGATAATTACCATGGTAACTTGATAAGGCATCTTACTTATCATTTATATGATTATTTTAGAGATAATTCCCACTTTATCTTCTATTTGAATTTCAAAGTGCTGTAGATAGGATAGGCTCTCATCCTGACCATTGATCCCTTGTAATCTTGACCGTTGATTGTACTGAGCTCTCACTATAAAAGGAGGCTCAACCTTGGTCATTTTCATTCATTCAGCTTTTCACTTTCTTTGTAAGCTTTTACCCAGAGTAATACAACTCAAGTATTCACTCAGTTTCTCTTGTTCTTTAGCCATCTTCCCTTTTTCCGCAACGCTTCTAAGTATTCTAACTTAGAGAGCTTTTAGGTGACTTAGCCCAGTTTCCAGCCGAGAAAGCAGCTAAGGCCTCACGGTCGTTGAGCGAAAGTCTAGCCCCGTGACATAAGGGTAAAGTCAGTCCTTCCAGTTAAGAGTGCAAGGTTAAGTATGCAGAAGATTAGAAACGAAGCAAAAACCATAAGTGTTCATGGTACTAGACTCATGTTGTGGTCTCGTGACGTTGTGAGTGAATTCCAAGTTCTTCCTAATAAGATAGGCAAGGTTAGAGGCTCCATTCCAAGGAATGGTGGACGAAGTTGGTAAAGCCATTTAGAATTGAAAGAAAAAGTGAAGCTAGCCTTCTTATCTACGCAAGGTCTGAAGGAAACTCATGTTAGTCAGGTTGGAATCAATAACCATTATTTCACCAGAATTAAGAAAATAGTCCAAGCAAAACAAGTTTTAAAAAGAGAAAAGAAAAACTTGACATGCATTCATGTTTCAGGCATCCCTAGGGGCATGCACATCATAATTGCATTGCATATTGCATTTTGTTTTTTAGGTACATGGAAGACCTGTTTGAATGAGGTTTTGCTTATTCATCCAAGCATAAGGAGAATGAAAATTTTCATAAGAATATGCCTATCTGTTTGAGCATTTGGAGAATGGAACCCAGCTCAGCTATTCGAGCATAAGAAGAATAGAATATGTCTATCCATTCGGGCATTTGGAGAATGGAACCCAGCTCAGCTATTCGAGCATAAGGAGAATAGAACTAGCCTATCTGTTCGTGCGTTTGGAGAATGGAATCCGCTCATCTATTCAGGCATCTAGAGAATAGAACATGCCTATCCGTTCGGGCATCAGGAGAATGGAGTCAACCAGAAAATCGGTGAAAATCAATGCCTTTTGGTCTTTGCTTTATCCTTATTGCACAGAGATAATCAAAGAGGGGCAGCTGTTGTCACTAGATTTTCACCCATCATTTTCAAATAAAATAATAATAAAATAAAACCTTTTTTAAAACCTATTTTTAAATAAAGGCCCCTTCCAAAATAAAAAGAACCCAAAAGCCTATCTCAGTAAAGCCTATTTCTAAACCCATTGTAAAAAATAAAATAAAAGCTCAAATCTTAAAATAAATAATAAACCTATTTATTTTGTTTGAAAAGGCCCATTCAAAAACCCTCAGGAAGATAGTCTAACAATAAAAAGAAACAACAAAAAGAGGAAAAAATAGCAATAAAAAACAATGAAAAAAAGAAAAAAGGAAAGACGCGTGCAGCTATGCGCCTAGCGCGTGTGCCGCACGCGCTCGAGCTGGAGGCCCAAAATTGATAGCCTAGACGAATGTCGGGTGTTCGTCTGCCGTCCATAGGCCACGACTATTGATGCCGTTGGTGTCGTTTGATGCGTTTCTCCGTCGTCGACCCAACGACACCGATGTCGCTCGCCACCGAAATCTGCAAAAAACAAAAGAAAAGGGTTAAAGCTAGGGCTCGAATCAAGGGAGAAATTTGATTCTGAATTTGAACCAAATCGGGAATTTTTTGAGTGGTTTTTCATAGGATCAAGGGAGAAATTTGATTACGTATCGAAATGTCACCCGTATCTGTACGATATAACTGAAATGGAAAGCTTTAACTGAAATTTGAATCATTTAAAAATTAATGAAAAGGGTTAAAGCTAGAGCTCGAATCAAGGGAGAAAGATGTTGTTTTATCTAAAGGACTTGAGCACAACAACTTCCGGCCGATATGTATTCCGATTCGGTGGTAGATAAGGCTACACTATTTTGTTTTTAGAGAACCAAGATATGAGCATACTACCTAGGAATTGACATGTTCTAGAGGTATTTTTTCTATCTATCTTACATCCTCATAATCCGCATCCGAGAAAGCATGCAAATAAAAGGAGGAATCTCTAAGATACCAAAGGCCTAAACAAGGTGCGTCTCTAAGGTATCTAAAGATTCTCTTAACGGCTATAAGGTGTGATTCTCTTGGAATAGCTTGAAACCTAGCTCACAAGCAAACACTAAACATAATATCGAGTCTACTTGCAGTAAGGTAAAGCAAATATCCAATCATAGAACAATAAAGCTTTAAATCAACACACTTACCTCATTCATCTTTGTTAAGCTTTATAGATGTGCTCATTGGAGTGGCTTGAGGTTTGACATTCTCCAAGCCAAACTTCTTGAGCATGTTCTTGATGTATTTAGCTTGATTAATGAATGTGTCGTCATTCCTTTGTTTGATTTGGAGTCCCAAGAAGAATGAGAGTTCTCCCATCATGCTCATCTCAAACTCACCTTGCATTAGCTTAGCAAACTCTTGGCAAAACAACTCATTAGTAGAACCAAAAAAAATATCATCAACATAAATTTGAACTACTAACATGTCTTTGCCACTTCTTTTAACAAAAAGTGTAGTGTCCACCCTTCATTTTTCAAAACATTTATCAATCAAAAAGCTTGAAAGCCTTTCATACCATGCTCTAGGAGCTTGTTTCAAATCGTATAAAGCTTTAGTAAGTTTAAAAACATGGTTTGGAAATTTAGGATCTTCAAAACCAAGTGGTTGTTCCACATACACTTGCACTCTTGACATCCATTTGAAAAGGATTGAATTCATGATAACATAAAAATGCAATAAGCATCATAATAGCTTCCATCCTAGCTATGAGTGCATAGGCTTCATCAAAATCGATTTCCTCTTCTTGAGTATAACCTTGAGCAACAAGTCTATCCTTGTTTCTCACTATGTTACTACTCTAATCTAGTTTGTTTCTAAAAACCCATTTAGTCCCTATAGTAAATTTATTACTAGGCCTATCAACTAATGTCCAATGAAACACCCCTAACCCGATCTAGGAAATAAACCGGTTTAAGAAGTGTTTCTAAACAAAACTCACACAATCATATTAAGTTTGGAACCACAAAACAAACATGCAAATCAGATTTCAGGGTAATTTAAAACTTTTGAAACGTTCATGTTTAAGCGAACAATTCACGCTTTTTCTTTTCGTATAGAAGGACATATCAAAGTACAAATTTTATTATGTGACTTCCTAATTCACAAGGTACCCAAGTGCTATGTTCTTAATTAGTTGCACTTCTAAAACATAATCATAAAGTTAATTAATTAACTAGCCATATCATCTAAAGACAAGGAAAGCAATCCTTTTTCTTTATAGCTTTCAAAGTCTCTGAATAGGTTTAACATTAATTAATTCCTACCTTATCTATCTATTCTAGGTGCCTCCCAACATAGGATCATTATTCCATTTCTATAGACACTCGATAATTCTTGACTTTCATGCACTTTATTGATTTCCTAATACAATCAAGCATGTAGATTTCTAATCATTAATAAGTCATGCAAATCAAGACCTAAATTCATTAAAAGAATAACCAACCACAATTTATGCCCTTAAGCTTACATATTGTATCAAAAGTACCATATCTTTGTGATTTAAAATCTTCATATCACAACCAAACACAATCAATTATTTAATTCATAACATCAAGCACTATATACAATCCCAACTTAGCTTACTAAGCAATTAATCCTTCAACCTTCAGATTATACATAACTTGATCATTCAACCATAGTGGACATATGGAAAACTTCTTTATTAAAAAGCCAGTTGCTACACCTGACACCTGGACCAACTCTCCCCAAAGCATTTATCAAACATGGACATATATGTTTTGCTTCAATCTACGAATCATAACAATTATATACATATAATTGAATCATTTTTGACTATTTAACTCAATTGTCTAGCCTGCCATTAAACTATACCAATGATTTCTTGAGTTAAACTTATGATATTGCAAGCATATGAACCAGCACACAACACATATGGCAACCAAGTCTTAAACCAACCTAAGTTCCTATGGGTATTAAAGTAATCACAACAACTTACTAACTAATCAAATATATTAAACAAGCAATCATAAAATAATTAATGTCCCAATTACAAAACTTGGGATAACTACCAAAAGAAAATTTATACATTAACATATATACTAAAAATGAAATGCAAATGCACTATGCCATCTCATAACTATGTGCCACCATCTGAGAGTTTTAAAGGGATTAATTTGAATCGTACATATATCCTAGTGATCACATCTTGGCTCAGAATAAAACCAAATGCTTATACAACCTGAAATCTGAGGGAGTAAAAATAAAATAAGTAATCGCTTAGTGAGGTAGTTTAAACACTAAAGGCGTACATCAAGCCTCTTCGCGTAATATTTTCAATATTTATTATAGACCATCGAACCTAGGTAAGTACCAAGCATGTACAAACATAAAACAACTTTCATTTCAAAACCCTTGGTAGCTAAGCATACCAATCTTGCATAACATCACTTGTATAAGTACCAAAGAATAACCATTTTCGGCAGAAAATTAAGGCACACCATATACTTTACTAACTTCTTCAAAAGTTAATTTAGCTTCACATTACTAGTTATACAATTCCCCTTTATATCTTAGCAATTTACACATTGTCAAGCAATTTAAAATTCAAATTATACAATCACTATGCACTCATATTTGCTCGTTCACTAAGGTCAATACAAAGATCGTACATCCCCGTATTAATCATATAATTAGGTAACTGGTTTATAGAGTAAAAAATTAGCATATTTGAGCCCAATTTACTTATTATGCTATTCATTTAACATGATAATATCCGAAGTATGACCTACTTAACCTAAACGATCTTACATTTCCTATTATAGAAAATATCAAGCAAACAAACCAAGGAGACTAACTTGTCTCACAAGATACTAATCGAACCATTCATAATGTGACTTTCATTACAAGTTACCATTCGAACAAGTAAAGATATATACAAAATCAACCAGTTCAAGATTAACAGTCTACCACATCACATAACCATACAGTCTTCCAAATAATACATATATCTTCCTCTTGTATCATCCAAGTCGTGTAAGAAAACAATTTCTTAAAAAGTAAGTTACCACAATTCTTCCTTAGCTTAGCTCACAATTTACAGTTTTCTTATTTTTCAAGATATTTTAGAAACTCCAAGGATATATTCTACTTGTTAGAAAAGTTACAATTATAATCACGGTTTAACTTATAAACCTTCATATTTTGTTAACAACCAATTTACCATATATGACTTATCAAACACTTCCCCAATCACAATATTATAAGTATATGAATATATAAGTATTAATCATCATTTGAGGTAGTGATTATAATACATCACAACCATAAATCTTCATCTTATTAGTATATTAAGATTTCTCTTTAGCATATAAATAAGTTTCATTATAAATCTTGAACACAACCTTGAGAATCGAATAACAGCCTAGGTACTCGAATCCCCAACCAACCGTCGCCCATAATAATAATGGTACTCGCAGTACCGGTCAAACCCTTATACTGTCGCCAAATGACCACGCACACTTCCCTCCTACTGTCACCAAATAGGGACCTCTGTCTCAGACCGTAGTCAACCTCGACACTGAGCTCTATGAACTCTATGACATGCCAATTATACCTAAGATTGACTCGAGACCTAGACTTAACATAAATCATCTTATTATAATAAAATAAGCATAGCTCGACATCAAAATTTTCATGTAAATGTTTCGTAATACCCCTTTCATTTGGGTACTCATAATCACTTCATGTGATTCTCAATGCTTATTCATCTTATTCGATTGGCCTTATAGCCAAAGTTATTTGGTTAATCATGTATAATTCTTTTGTATTCAAGAGCATACTCACAATACTCACTGCCTTTCATTTCAAGCATTATTCATCTCTTGTGAATTCTTAATTTATGCGATCATTAATCCATATCCTTATTAACATTGCCTCTAGGGCCTATTTCATAATACGACATAAACTCAGTTACTTGATTCATTCGAGTAAGATATAATTAAGAGATCAACATTCATTATTATTCGATTCAAAGGTAAACATAGTTCTAGATTTCTTATCATACAAGGTAAGTCTTATGACTTTTCATATGTTAGTCATGTATCAACACCTTGTAATATATCTATTTGTTCATCTATGTAAGGCATACAATCCATTCATATAAATTTCTAATCACTTTCTTTATCTTATTCGAAGAGTGATACTCACAACTAGCAACAAAACATCATGTATCAACACCTTGTAATATATCTATTTGTTCATCTATGTAAGGCATACAATCCATTCATATAAATTTCTAATCACTTTCTTTATCTTATTCGAAGTGTGATACTCACAACTAGCAACAAAACATTATACAAGCTTATCTTGTTTTCATCTCGAGAATATTTTCAAAACAATTAAAACACACCTTATTATATTCTCACCATTAAGGTACTTACCTATATCCAGGCTCAATAAGCATTGTGTAGTGCAAGGATAACATAGCAAAAACTAAATAACAAAGGTGCTCGGGAAAGCTTCAAACCATTCTCGAGACTTTCGACTACACTCACATGTTATACCAAAGTTACGGGATACCTGAATCCACACTTCCTTCTACTTCCCAATTGATTCCCTATCTAGCCTTCACGCCATTATCCAATTCTTTATCGTGGTGTGTACCTCTAATTAATAAGCAACTCATCAATACCAAAACAATTCAAAATACTCATACATACAAACTTACTTACACATTTCACAAAACAACATCATGTTCAACTATTCACATATATATATATATATATATATATCAGTCCTCTTAAACTTTAAATTAACAACAAATCTTATTCTTAAGATCAAGACCAATCCTGATTTTTTGCTCAAAGCAAACCTTTTATTCAAGTTCTCAAAACAGTACACATAGGTTCATAAACACTCAATTTAGTTTCTTTTAAACATACCTTCTCATGTGTATATAAATACATTTTAAGTAGTATTTTGTACTTTTTATATTTTCAAAACAGTTTCACTTTTTCAAAAACAATTATATAGCCATACCAAACAGCTCAATTCAATCATACATATTCATATAAATCCAAAACTCACATGTATGCCCATAGACACCATAATTCAATTCTCCTATAGATCACATACATGTTAAACATCCCCTTTTTACGCAAGTATATACACTTAAATACACACATCAATCTATTAATATGTTAACTAATCAAATAGTCCAAAAACAGTTTACAAATCAGCCCCTTTTTGTTTATTTTACAGAAACAGTCCCCAAGCAATTTGTTTTAAGGAAAAATCCCATGTTTTGGTGTAGACATTTTATTCATTTTTCTATTGTTTTCACATCCCATACACAATTTCATATACAAATCAGCTTCAATTGCACTTCCATGCAAATTCAAACAGTCCTAAGATTATAAGCATACAATTATATAAACTTCAAACAATCCTAAATGCATATGTTTACTTATCCATGTTCCAAAACAATCCCAACTTATATACGTTCTTGATTAGAATGATCCACACACACACGCGCGCGCGCGCACACACACACACACACACACACACACACACACACACACACACACACACACACACACACACACACACACACACACACACACACACACACACACACACACACACACACACACACACACACACACACACACACACACACACACACACACATTCTTATCAAACTAAAACAACATCCTATTAATGTATACATATGCAATAATAGTCCCTAACTCACATTTTCATATAACATGGCAGATTGTTTTTATGCACACTTTTAATTTAATTAAAATAGCCTAATTTAAACTCATAAACACCAAAATCAAGCAATTTAATTACACCTATATTTGATTACCCGAAACAATCCAGATTTCCATCTCATTCAAGAGAAATTCATAAGCATGCTCCAAGGTAGCTATCCTAATTAGTTATCCAACAACATCATTTTCGAATTTCAAGCAACACCACACAAAAAGATTCATATTCAGAACTTTCTATCTTAATTTCTAACATAAATATGTATCAAAACACTTACTTTTCCCTTCATTGAATTCGAACAACATGCCATTTGATTCTAATCCTCTTCCAACTTCCATGGATATTAACCAAGCTCTCTCTCTCTCTCTCATTTTGGTTTCGGTATGAAGGTAATGAAGAAGATGATTCTTTGATTATACCAAAACCTCTCCATCCTAAAACACATGTGATTTATTTTCTCTTGACATGTGTATAGACCACAAGCTATTTTTCATTTATCATGCAACAACTAATCTTTTACTTGTTTCACTTTGGTACTTTTGGATATTAGTCTTTCAATTTGTTCCTAGATAACTTATTTAATCCATCAATTGCCATATTAAAGTAGCTAATTTAGCAGTCGAATTTGTAGTACACTACTAAGTCGTATTTTGGGGTGTTACATCCAAACTTGACTCCTCTTAAATTTATTTAATTCTTCTTGCATAAACAATATCCAAAAATCATCATTTAATGCTTCTTTGATATTCTTAGGCTCTATGCATGAAATGAAGGCAACATTATTCATAAGTTTAAGAGATGATCTAGTGGTTACCCCTTTGGATGGATCACCTAAAATCTCAACACCTTTGACATAGTTGTACTCACTTGGGTAGCTGTTAGGTTTTACGGTGCTCGATTCCTTCAACCGTTCTTGCTCGCCAAGTGGTGGAGAAGTGGAATTTTGGGTGGATGTGGTGTGGAAGCTTAAAAGATAATTGACACAATGATTTATAGTGGTTCAACCTTCAAACCAAGGTTTACATCCACTACCTTAGCTTCCCACTAAGGATTTCCAATCGATCCACTATTGATTCGTCCCCTTTTCAAGGCTTAGGAGGAAACCCTTATACACCGATCAAGCTTTCTACCCAAAGCCTTGATCAAACTCTCTTTACAAGAGAAAAGATTAGCAAACACAAATCCCTCTAATAGGTGTTTGTTTGCACAATTTAGCTCTCACCCAAAACCTAAAACACTTGAGAAATTTGACAATTTTGGCTCACTAGTGTTTGTCTATACAAAGAAATGACAATTTAAGTACAAAGACAATTCTTGATCATTTGTTGATTGACAATTGAAGCATTAACCATTACTTGATGCTTAGATGTCCCTTTTATACTTCTCTTTGAGTTTGTAGCCGTTGGGGTTGAATTGGAGCCGTTGGACACTTTATTTCCCATCTTTAATGCTGTTCTGAAGCCTTCCGTATCGATACGCGTGGACTTGTATCGGTACGGCCTTCATCAGAAACTAGCCGTTGAGCTCTTGCTACCTAGGCGTATCGATACGCTTGAGGGTGTACCAGTACTGTATGACATTTAAAAGATCGTTGGGAAAGTAGCCGTTAGGGTTGTTAAAATGGGGATTAGTACGCTTACTAGGCGTATCAAAACGATCCCTTACCGTATCGAAACGGCAAAGCTTGTTTCAATACGGGTTTTAGCAATGACCAAACTTGGGCAAAAAGGTATCGATACGGGTAAGACCGTATCGGTACGAGCAGCTTGAAAATACAAGTTTGGCTATTTTAAATCATGAAAAACTTTTCCAAACACCTTTTAAAATACCTCAAACATATATTCAAGTTGTTTGGACTTAAATACAAGTTTTAAATTCTTTTCAAATTATTCCAAAACATTTTCAATTATTATATCAAAACATTATTTCTACAGTCTCCCCCTTTTTGATATAATAAAAACAACTTGAAAAATTGTTTGGGATTCTCCCCCTTTAAGTTTAAAATTGTGAATAAGAGATGAAAAATTTGAAATCAATCAAAGCTCCCTTTTATTCTTTGAAAATTCAAATTTTCAAACCATTTCTCCCCTTTTTGTTATATCAAAAAGAATTTAAACACTTTTAAGCTCAAAATAACAATAGGGGTTTAGAATTTGAAAGTTTTAAAATGGCCCCCCCTTACTCAAAGCATCATAAAAATGTTAGTCCAACATATGTAATCATCTAGTTGACATAAATGATAATAAATCAAATAAAAGCAAAAGGCAACTAGATTTTACTACACTTGAACTCAAGGGAGGATGTGAAGCCTTCCTTCTTCAAGTGTTCTTCCTTGTGTGCATGGAGCTCCCCCTCAATTTTTGACTTGTTGATCACTCTCCATCACACCTAGCAAAAGACAATCAAGTAATTTTTGGTATCCAAATTGCTTTGGATCCATAGACATTAGTAGCACAAAATTTAGTGCCCTTAGGAATCCATTTTTCAATTTCATCATTTTTAGTTGAAGTACTTAGTCCTTTTGGGACCCAAATACTTCTAAAACATTTACTGTTCACAAATCTAGGGGCACTAGATTGTCTTACATAAAAGTTTGATTTTCCAAACTTATTTTTCTTTTCAAGCTCTTTGGAAATCAAATTTTTTTCTTCTTGAAATTTGTGAAGCAAATTTTGTAAATCAAAACATTTTTGTTCAAACTCTTCGAGTTTTGCTTCAAGTTCAAGTTTGGTTTTAGAAATCAAATCATTTTGAATTTTCAACTTTGAAATCATTTTATTGTTTTTCAAAATGTGATTTTTAAACTCTAAAACCAAATCATCATAGGCATCTTGTAATTCATCAAAGGAATATGAACATGAAGTAGATGAATTAGAAGTCACCCTTGAATCTTCTTCGATGGCCATAAGGCAAAGGATGGCTTGTTCATTGTCGGTGGAGTCCTCATCACTCCAAGTAGCCACATATGCCTTCTTCTTATGGCTTGAAGTGCTTGCCCTCTTCTTCTTCATGGATTCTCGTTCAAGCTCTCTCAAGGCTTTCTTCATGAATGGGGCACACTTCTTGAAGAGATGAACTATCTCTTCTTCTACATCCTTCTCTTCACTTGAATCTACATGGTGGCAAGTGGAGGATTTGAGAGCAATGTCCTTAGTGTTGATGCCAAGCCCTTTGAGCTCCTTTTCCCCCATAGCTCTAATTTCTTCCCTTTTCTTCTCATATTCCTTGTTTTTCTTCATTATTTGATGAGTGAGAAGTGACCCCATAAGTTCATCAAGCCTCAAGGTCTTCAAATT
Organism: Hibiscus tridactylites; assembly: GCA_958450335.1. Lineage (NCBI taxonomy): Eukaryota > Viridiplantae > Streptophyta > Magnoliopsida > Malvales > Malvaceae > Hibiscus > Hibiscus tridactylites. The sequence goes on along the minus strand of OY288276.1, from coordinate 23,108,207 downwards.
CTTGGCTTCGATGATGGCGGTCCTCTTTGAGTCCCATGACTCGGGAAGGGAGTAGATGAGCTTTCGAACAAGTTTCTCTTCCGGAATGGCTTTTCCATAGCCCTTGAGACCATTGGTGATTGTGGAGAACCTATCAAACATCTTCTCGATGTTCTCCTCCGGATCCATCTTGAAGTTCTCATACTCTAGGTTGAGGAGGCCGATCTTAGTCTCCTTTACTTCATCGGTTCCTTCGTATGTGACTTCAAGCTTGTCCCATACCTCCTTGGCACTCTCACAAGAAGACATCTTCTTATAGATGGTTGGGCCAAAAGCACAAAATATGATGTGCAAGGCTTTGCAATTAAGCTCCATCTTCTTGTGATCTTCAGCACTCCATTCCGCTTTGCTTCGTTGAGGCACGAACGGGACATCTTCAACTATATCTCATAGCCTGTAGTCCCTTGACTTTATGAAGAACTTCATCTTTGTCTTCCAATGGGCATAGTGAGTTCCGTCGAGGAAGGGCAGTTTGTCGATGGATTGTGCCATTGAGCCGGTTGTTTGAAATGATGATCGAGCTTGCCGAATCTTCTCAATAGGATGTTAATCCTCTTCAATTGAGCCAAGCTCTGATACCAATTGTTGGGTTTTACAGTGCTCGATTCCTTCAACTGTTCTTGCTCACTAAGTGGAGGAGCAGTGGAATTTTGGGTGGATGTGGTGTGGAAGCTTAAAAGATAATTGACATAATGATTTATAGTGGTTCAACCTTCTAACCAAGGTCTACATCCACTACCTTATCTTCCCACTAAGGATTTCCAATCAATCCACTATTGATTCATCCCGTTTTCTAGGCTTAGGAGGAAACCCTTATACACCGATCAAGCTTTCTACCCAAAGCATTGATCAAACCCTCTATACAAGAGAAAAGATTAGCAAACACAAATCTCTCTAATAGGTGTTTGTTTGCACAATTTAGCTCTCACCCAAAACCTAAAACACTTGAGCAAATTTGACAATTTTGGCTCACTAGTGTTTGTCTATACAAAGAAATGACAATTTAAGTACAAAGACAATTCTTGATCATTTGTTGATTGACTATTGAAGCATTAACCATTACTTGATGCTTGGAGGTCTCTTTTATACTCCTCTTTGAGTTTGTAGCCGTTACTAGCCGTTGGGGTTGAATTGGAGCCGTTAAAGACTTTATTTCCCATATTTAATGATGTTTTGCAACCTTTCGTATCGATACGCGTGGACCCGTATCGGTACGACCTTCATCAAAAACTAGTCGTTGGGCTCTTGCCAGCCTAGGCGTATCGATACGTTTAAGGGCGTATCGGTACGGTATGACATTTAAAAGACCGTTGGGAAAGTAGTCGTTGGGGTTGTTAAAATGGGGTTCGGTACGTTTACCAGGCGTATCGAAACGATCCCTTACCGTATCGTAACGACAAAGCCTGTTTCGATACGGGTTTTAGCAGTGACCAAACTTGGGCAAAAAGGTATCGATACGGGTAAGACCGTATCGGTACGGCCAGCTTGAAAATACAAGTTTGGCTATTTTAAATCATGAAAAACTTTGCCAAACACATTTTAAAATACCTCAAACATATATTCAAGTTGTTTGGACTTAAATACAAGTTTTAAATTCTTTCCAAATTAGTCCAAAACATTTTTCAATTATTATATCAAAACATTATTTCTACAATAGCTCACTTCCTTTTCCTCTAAAGTCATGTCCTTCAAGGCCTCTATGAGAAGATCTCGTGCTTCTTCATCTTTTCTTGGAACCATATCCACATTTGATGATTGTCCACCATCATGGGCTTCAATGATTCTTACATCATTATCATCACAAGAATCCTTCCTTGGAAGGAGACTTTCATTGAAAACCACATGAATAGACCCTTCAACAACTAAAGTTCTTTTGTTAATACACGATAAGCTTTAGAGTATAAAGAGTAACCTAGAAAAACAACTTCATCACTTTTAGCATCAAATTTGCCTAAATTTTCTTTTCAATTATTTAAAACAAAACACTTGCATCCAAAAGAATGAAAATGGCAAATGTTAGACTTTTTAGATTTTAAAATCTCATAAGGAATTTACATTAAAATTGGTCTAATCATTACACGATTTATAATGTAACAAGCGGTATTTGTGGCTTCCGCCCAAAAACATTTAGTAAAATTATTTTCACAAAGCATAGTTCTAGCCATTTCTTCTAAAGTTTGGTTTTTCCTCTCAGCTACCCCATTTTGTTGAGGAGTGCGAGGAGCGGAAAAATTATAGCTTATACCATTTGAATTACAAAAATCCTCAAATCCTAAGTTTTGAAATTTGGTTCCATGGTCACTTCTAATATGAGAAATTAATTGACCAAGATCATTTTGAGTGATTTTTGAAAACGTGATGAACTTTTCTAAAGCCCCATCCTTAGTACTTAAGAATAGAACCCAAGTGTATCTAGAGTAATCATCTACTAAAACAAAAGCATATGATTTTCCATCCAAACTCATTGTCCTAATAGGTCCAAAGAGATCCATGCGGATCAATTGTAATAATCTACTAGTTGAAACATCATTAATAGGTTTAAAAGACACCCTTTTATGTTTACCCTTAGTACAAACATCACAAATTTTATCTAGAGAAAATTTTAGCTTAGGTAAACCTCTTACTAGATCTTGGGCAACCAATTTTTCTAAAGCACTCGTGCTAGCATGTCCTAGTTTCCTATGCCATAACCATGAATCATGTTCATCCTTAGCGACACAACATTATTTTGTTAGTTTCAATGTTTAAGATTTTACAACCATTTATATAAAAATGAACATTAAACCCTTTATCACATAATTGACTAATGCTCAACAAATTATGTTTTAGAATGTTGACATATAAAACATTATCAATAAGTATAGAACAGTGATTACCAATGGAGCCAATTCCTTGAATGTGGCCTTTGGATTTGTTACCAAATGTCACTACTCCTCCACCTTTTGGCTTTAGTTCCATGAATCTACTTTTGTCGCCGGTCATGTGTCTTGAGCATCCATTATCAAGATACCATGTGTTTTGACTTGAAGCTTTAGCCTTGTAGCAATGCTCCCCTACAAACAAAGATTAAGTCTTAATTTTTGGTACCCAAATCATTTTGGGTCCATGAAAATTAGCTCCCAAAATCTTGGTTCCCTTGGGAATCCCAGAAGCAATGGCATGTAAATCATTAGAAGCAATTAGGTTCTTAGGAACCCAAACACTCATAATCCTCTTACCTCTAGAGGGCCTTTGGAAGCCTCTTTGTTTGTGGTTAACAAGTTTCTTTTTACATAGTTGGGTTTTGAAGATTCACCTTTTTAAAAACTTGAATTCTCAACTCTACTCAAAAAAGCTTTGAGATCATTCACCTCCTTATGGTGATGATCATGAAACTCGAAAGAAGGTTATTTAAATCAACATTTTCTTTTTCAAAATATGTTAAATTGTCTTTTAAAGCACAAACCTTCTTTTCAAGTTTTGAATTGGTTTTAGATAAGGAATCGTTTTGTGTTTTCAAATCAAAAATGATTTTCTTATTTTTTTCAAATTTAATTCCTTATATTTCTCAATCAACTCATCATATACAACTTGTAACTCATCATATGCTACTTAAAGTTCATCATATGTAAAATCAAAGTTAGATGAGTTAGATGTTACCTTAGGATCCTCCTCCAAGGCCATTAGGCAAAGGTTGGCAACTTCTTGCTCCTCTTCATCGAATGATTCCTCATCACTCCAAGTAGCAATGTTGGCCTTGAGCTTCTTCTTCTTCTCAAAGCTCTTTCTTTTGGGTTGGGGGCAATCGATTCGTATATACCCCGACTTCTTGCACTCATAGCAAATGAGTTGATATTTCTCTTCCTCCTTGTTCTCGTTCTTAAAGTCTCCTTTTCGATTGAACTTTCTACCTCTATTAGACTTCATGAATTGAGTGAACATTTTGGCTAACATAGCCATTTCCTCGTCTTCTTCATCACTTGAATCGCTCTCTTCATGTGAAGCTTTGAGAGCAATTCCAATATTTTTCTTCTCTACCTCTTTCTCTACCTCTTTCTCCACCATTCTTTTATCTTCTCTTTTATTTTCTTCTTCTCTTCCTTGCTTCATGATCTCATAAGTAAGGAGAGACCCCACTAGTGCATCGAGCTTCAATGTCTTTAAATCTTTTGCCTCGATGATGGTGGTTCTCTTCACATCCCATGACTCAAGAAGAGAATAGAGAAGTTTTTGGACTTTTTTTTCTTCTAGAATGACTTCACTGAAGCCTTTGAGACCATTGATGATGACGGAGAAGCGATCAAACATCTTGGTGACGCTTTCATCAGACTTCATCTTGAAATTTTCATAGCTCAAATTAAGGATTCCAATCTTGGTCTCCTTAACATCATTGGTTCCTTCATATGTGGTCTCCAGCTTGTCCCACACTTCCTTTGCACTTGTACATGAAGACATCTTCGAGTACATGTTCGGTCCAAGAGCACAAAATAGCATGTGCAATGCTTTATCGTTAATTTGTAGCTTCTTCCGATCATCATCGATCATCTCGATCTTGGACTTGGGAACGAGTCTACCTTCTACATCTCTCTTCATTGGAATTGATGGACCATCTTCCACTACATCCTATAAGAGGTAGTCACTCGATTTGATGAAGAGCCTCATCCTATTCTTCCAATAGGGATAGTTGTCCCTATTGAAATAAGGAGGTTTGGTGATGGATTATAGATCATAGAGGTTTGGCCGAAGGTAGATGACATGGTTTCAAGTGTAGGTTGATCAATCTCTCAAAGAATCGACTCAAGAGGATGTTAATCCTTCCAACGAGTGTAGCTCTGATACCAATTGTTGAGATGATCAAACAATGTCGAATTGGCTAAGAGGGGGTGAATTGGCTTTTTAAATTGAAAGGGAGCAAAGTGGTAAAATAAAAATGGAGACAAGAGAATTTATAGTGATTCAAGCTTCTAACAAGCTCTACATCCACTACCTTAGCTCCCACTAAGGATTTTCAAACAATTCACTATTGAATTCATCCCCTTTTCTAGGCTTAGGAGGAAACCATTACAAGACAATTAAGCTTTCTACCCAAAGCTTGATTAAAATCACTCTTGACAAGAAAAGTTGTTGGCAAACAGGAATAAACCTCACAAAGGTAAAATATTTGCCCCAATTACAAGTGCACTCTCCCTAATCTTGGAATAAAGAAATACAATTGAATTATACAAGATGGGTACAAGGGTTTGACTCTATTTGGCTCAAAGAGATTGGATGTTTGCTTGATTGCTTGTCCATTGATGAATAGTTGTTGATGTAGCTTTTGAGACTTGCATTTATACCTTATCATTGAATTCTAGTCGTTTGGGTGGTTGACATCATCAATAGAGCCGCTGGGCTCTCTTTTTCTCACCATAAATGCACATCTTCAACCAACCGTTTTGGTACACGGGGTACCCGTATCGATATCTGTCACAAAACAGAAAGAGCTGTTGTAGGTAATAAATAGGGCATATCGATACGCGAGAAGGGCGTATCAAAATAGTCTTAGCATAAAATGGGGGTTGTATCAAAATGGCTGGACCGTATCGGTACGATTTTTGCTCATTGGAATCTGATGAAAAAGTCTTGGGAAAAAGGTATCGATACGTAAAGCTTGTTTTTACAAAAGCGTATCGAAACGGACGTCACCCATATCGGTATGATATAACTAAAATTTGAAGCTTTAACTGACACTCAACGATCGAAAAATTTAATGCAAAATTTTTAAAAATCTTAAGACTTCGTATCGGTACGCTGACGCGTCATACCGAAACTAAGGATCGGTACGCGTAAGACATGTACTGAAACTCATTTGTATAAAGCCCAGTTTGAAGGCCGTATCGAAACGGACATACCTGTATCGCAACACTGTATCGAAATGGGGTAAGCCGTATCAAAACACTATGCTCAATTCCAATAGCCAAAATCCGTATCGATACGCTATAAGGCGTATCGGTAAGCTTGGCGATTTTGTTAAGGTTGCCTTTGAAAACACTTAGAAAATTTTGTGGGGTTTAAGTCTTGACTTGAAAACATCTTAGGTTTAAAAATCCTTGTCAATAGTGAGACATTCAAGTACTTAAAAATTTATTTACTTTGCAATTTGGTCCTTGAAATATTTGTTATATCAAAATCAAACATAGGTTTTAGAGAATAATACAAGATTCTGTTGGTAATAAATCCAATGATTTATTTTATTTTCCAAGATAGAATCATACTAGATTCTCAAAAAAATAAATACAATGGTTTATTTTTCTTTTCTAAAAATTGAATCATACAAGATCAAGTAAACCCGTCAAAATGGTAAGAATTAAATCCTGAAAAGATTTTTTTACTAGATCATCTTCCAAAATAAATCACGATTACGCCTTGGTATCATGTTCGTCTCTATAGAATTTCTCAAAAGAAATTATTAGTACGAAAGAAAAAGAATATGACACAAGATATTGTTTATTCACGCCATACTTTTCATATTTGATAGTAAAACATATACGGAATTAAATACTACATATTTAATGAAACATAATGCATCACCTCTTCCTCCAATGGGGATTTGCCTTTTTGGGCAGAAAATCACATGACACAAACACATATGTGTGATTGTCCATGACGCATGAGATGGATAGATGGGAGAGTCTAAAATTTGACACCTTAAAATTAGGCTAATATTAGGCAACATCGGTATGACCGTTAGATGTAGGTTATATCAATTTGAGCCGTTGATTAAAAAGAGAAAAAAACGGTAAAGGAGCAACTGTTTAACCGGTTGCCTAAAGAGTCTTAAATAAAAACTCGCGTATTGAAATAGAATCGGTACAGACAACATATTTTCAAAATAGCTTCAACTCTCCCTTGTCAAAAGTTTTATTTCATCTTACAGGCGGAAATCGTGGAAGGTGTAATGCGTAGGGAGTAAATTCAGGTAAAAGGGTGTGCTTTGCATGAAAATAATGTTTAATTTCCATGTTAGATCGAATCGAAATGAAACTTGTGTATGAAAAATTTCTAGGGTTTTAGAAAAAAGTTAGGGTTTAATAATGATTTTGAGGGATTAAGATTAGGAGTTTAATAATGTTTAATTAGTATAGTGAAACACATCAATTTTCGTATAGTTTTAGGATTAGATTTGGGGATATTTGTTACGAATATGGAGGTTGAGAAATGGTTCAGGGTAAGTAGCATCGATATTTTTCATCAGATACTGATGTTGAGTGAAAGTTGGGATACATGGGAAGAGAATTAGTAGGGGTACTAAATGGGGTGATATCAGTATTGTTAATATAAAATAGGTATTCTAATAGTAGTACCAATATGGAAATAAATTGCATAACATCGAATAAGAAAAAATATCGGTATTCATTATGGATATCAGTACTAATCGTAGGAAATTTCACATATGTAGGTAAAAATGTTTTTTTAACATGGAGACATGTTAATAAATTATATGTTATGATAACCATTAATAAAATGTTTTGTTGTGTTTTATGTGTGGTATAAAGTTATGTGATATAAATAAACTTATGTTTTGTTGGTAGGTGTGTGAGCATGGATGAAAAAAGAAACGTGGATATAGAAGGTGCGAAGGATGAGACAGTCGTGGTGGTTGAGGCCCTAAAACATGTGCTTGGCTTTTTGTACTTCTAGTAAGTTAAAGTTGAATATGTATAGAATATTATAAATTGGTTAATTTTTTAGATTGAAGTTTAAATATGATAACTTTGAGTGAGTATGCATATTATAAATGAATGCAAAGGAAGAGAGGGTGGGAAGAAGAAAATGATTAATGAGGTAAGTGTGAAATTTGGAATAGTTTAATATGTTATTTAATTTTTCAGTAATGTGTACATGAGGTAAAATTTTAATATATTCTGAATGATAAAAGAAGAAAACATTGGGAAGGAAATGGGCTAAAATGAATGATGATGAAAAAAGGTCATACATTGATATGCACTTGAAGAAGAAGGAAACATATATAGAAGCAACATCAAAAGGTGAAGATATGACTACTGTTAAGAAGGTAAGAGTTGCATTACTTTGTAGATAAAATAGTGGAGCTTAAAAGTAATTGTTAGTATTTTATAGATGTCTAATGTTGATGTAAATAGTCGTATGTTTGTAGGAAGCATCCACAAGGTGTAGCATAAAAAAGTTGTCCAAGTTGTTTAAAGAGATGAAGAATAAAAAGATGGATGGTGTAGTTTATGAACTTAGGTTTGGGGGTTTACTTGGATTAAAATCGCGAGCAATTTGTCGCGGTTTCTGTTGTGACTTAGTGGAAAGCTTTGATGTTGAAAGCTCAATGATACAATTTAATGGCCAAAATATTTGTGTAATGGTGGAGGATATGGAAGCTATTTGGGGCTAAAAATGAAGGTCTTGATGTTGGACGCATGATTGAGAAATGTAATGCAAAAGAATTAGGTTTGAAGCATAAAGTCAGTCTGAAGGTTTCATATGTTGATTTGGAGGTAGGAACATTAAGTGGTGAATATGAGGGAGATGAATTGAAAGCGAGGGTAATTCTGTACATTGTTGGTATATTTCTATGTCCAACTTCGGACACGGTGACCTCAACATAAACTTTTAAGTTATTGTGCTCTGATGGGTTGAAGTGAAAACAAAATTGATGTAAGTTTGCCTATGAGAGGTTAATTGGTGGTTTATCGAAACATAATTCTGGTGAAGGTCAAACATACATGACCGGGTGCATAGCAATCTTAGAGATAATATGGTAGTAAAATGATGTATTGTGCTAGTAGTCCACAATTTAGCATGGTTTGAGTTTGAATAGTAATGTTTTGTGTAATTTGGAATGTAGGTGAGATTGTATGATTATTGGAGAGTAGTGCTTAGCAGAGGAACTTGGGCTGCAGGCCGCGTAGCTCGCAATTATGCATGGGGGAGAAGGAGGTCAAGAAACTTGTTTCCCGCATTAAGGCAGACCGTCCTGCGAAAATTTAAAGGTAAGTAACTTGTTAAATGATATAGTGTGTAGTGAAAAGAAATGACATAAATTGCATATAATAAATGAGTGTATTTTGTAGGTTATTGGGTCGAATGGTGGTCGCGGTAAAGAAAAAAAGGTGGAAATACAAGTGCCTCTACTGAAATGATAATGGAGGCATTTGGCAAGGTCATTTCAGATGTGAATGAAATGAAAGAGAGTATGCAAGCTGGACTAGAAAAGCAAAGTAATATTGAAGAGATGGTGGAGGAATTGAAGGATGAATCGAAAATGGTGGTGGATTATGTGGTTGTTTGAGTGAGAACATAGTGTACTTGAAGAAGGTTATACGTGTTGTTGATGCCAAATTTTGCATAAGGCTTGATGAAGAGGAAGCGTGCGAAGAAAATAATGATGTTCTTGTGTGGAAGGCCAATGAAGAAGTTGCTATCGATGCAGATGTGTTTGTTGAGGATGACATTGTGTTGAATGAGGAGAATGTAGTTGTGGCAATGAAAAAAAGAAAGGCAAAACTATAATTTTAGTGTATAAATTAGATGTCAATGTTTGGTGTTGGAGTAGTATTAACATATATGATATTTGTAGGGTAAGGCGAATCAGGAAGCAACGTCTAAGGTTAGTGGAGAAGGAAAACAAGGACGAAAGAAAACTTGAAACATGCATTAAGTAATAACGATGATAAAAATGTTTGATATTGATCATCATTATTTAGTGTAATATCCTTATATTCTTAATATTGTGTTTGTAACGAGACATAAATTAGAATATGGTAATAGGATTTTCCATTTTACTATAACTTGGTTTGGACGTTTGAGTTTACTAGAACTTTGACGTTTAATTTAATGTAATATTTTCTATTTCGAATTAGATGGTTTATTTAACTTTGTTTGTTAATAAATAAATATCGGTACAAGCCGTTTTTATGTTACTGTTGTTACCTTTGTATATATATTATACCATTCAATAATTTATGTGCAAGGTTAAAGCGTTTCAAGTACTGACCTATGTTGAAATAAGTGATGGGGTGGGGCCGTCTACAAGAGGCATGTGGGACTACATATGAAATACGCCTTTTCCGAAAAAGTAAGGCATCCATTGTTTGTGTAATTCCAAGCATCGGTAAGAATTGGTAACTAATATATTTTGTGCATCAAAATCTTCATGCATTTTGGCCACATGTACGTGACTGTAAGTTATGATGATTCGTTACGTTTTTTGGTTAGTATAATTTATAGCTTAAGCAATGGAATGATTTAATTTTAATTAATAAAGTCATAAAATGTTTAAAATGATTTTGCCTTATTTAAATTATTGACGTTGTTGGGTGAATTATGGTTGTTGAAGATATTGCAACGAAGTGTACTGCAAGGTGAGGGTTTCTCCCGTGCTGCTTAAGTGTAAGTTAACTATTTACTTTGTTTATGTATAGTAGAAAAAATACATAGTTATATTTGGAGGCTTAATAAATAGTCTTATGAAACGTAGAGTCAACTTCTAAAAGGGACAATGAATGGTGGACAACTTGCTCATTTTTGGGTTGGGCATTTCAAGAATTTTGGGATGCTAACAGACTGTGAAACAGTAAGAATAAATTTTGGTCCATAACAACATCTAGATATGAAATTTTGTGCGTTTTTACTTTAAACGCATAGTAATTACATATTGTTTTGCAGATATTTATCCCCATTGATCACAACAATCAACTTTAGTTTCTGTGTGTTTTGGATATAGGCCTTCGAGAAGCGAAGTTACATGATATCTTATCAAATACCCGAAGCAATTCTGGCAGAGTGATTGTTGTTAAGAAATTGGCAAGATAATAACTTATAACATGTACAAAATGGTTAGAAAATGTTTTTGTACGAAGTTACGTGGTATGCCAAAGATGATGTGTTTGTTCATGTAGATTAAAACATTAGGAGAATGTTCTAAGAATGAAAAGTTTGTTCAAGTATTTGGCTCACCACGGGTACCACTGAAAGAGCTGCGTGTAGTGGTGCCTTAAGTAAAAGTTTAAGATAATGAGTATATTGTGGCATTTATTTTAGATGTTTAATCGTTCTATTTTTTTACACATGTTATTAATAATGAAGTTAATTAATTTTGTTATGTTTAATGACAGAGATAATTATGGGATGTTTGTAATTAAATGGATGCAACATTGACATAGAAAGCGTGTGGAGGATGTGGTATGTGCATGGGTATGAGTTGTTTTGTTTGTTAGAATATTTACAATTAAATATGGTCATTGAACGACTCATTTAATTATTGTATATAGAATATTGATGAATGGGACAGATTATTTCTGTTATATGATCTTCTCAATAATGAAAGAAATTCAAAAAAACACAAAATTACAAGTAGTGTAAAGTCACATTTGTTAGACTTACAAAGACTATCGTTCACGAACTGTGCAAGCATACGACGACATAAATGCTAGTGAGTAATTACGTTCGTTTTGTTATTTATAATGTCACATTATTTATTATCTTCGGATTAATGTTACTTCATGTTTATAACCATAATTTTATGAATGTTGTTAACTGACATATTCGATTAGGTGTTGCAGTATGACTTTTTGTAAGGGTGGTTGGAAGGTGTTAGGAACCTTTTTTTTGTATGGGTCACATGCAGGTGTGTTATGGACCCTGTTTTTATGTATGGGTTACATACAGGTCTTTTAGACTCTTTTTTTGCGTTATGTATTGCTAGGAAACCACAAAATGCATAAATTATTTTGTATTAGAATTACCTCATTAGATACATTGGGAGCCCATTTTATACCGAGATGCAGTAATCGATTTGTAGATTGCTAAGAGGTCATATTAGGAGCGTCATGAACATTGCATAGATTTTGTAATATGGTGAATAGTATCGATGGTGGCATGTTTATATGGATACGTTAAGGCCAAATATGTTCATTTCTATACTTTTAACCTGAAAAGGCTTAGTGTTCGTAGTGTAGAAATTTGTCTTCAACTCTGTTATGCGTATTGCAATAATGTCGTTTTTAATTGCACAAACAAATTCTATATATGTCTTCTTAGACTTGGGAGCAATAGCCAGCGAAGTATTCATAGATTCACACCTTTATTTTGACCGAATATTTGCGAAGAAGTGACCCGTAAGATATGCTTGTGTCTACAAATGCGTTGTGTGATCCTTCTCTATTATCTATGGATGTTGTTCGAGGTTAAATTGTCGCGAAGATTAAGATGAGAAAGAAAAGGAAATGAACCTTTAGTATGTAAAACCTTCAAACCCGGGTAAAATTTCAACCTTATAGGTTGATATGATGCTTGCGCATGGGTATTTTAGTGATAGGTTTTATAAGAATCGGACGATCCTATTTGGTTATCTAGCGACAAACTTATATAATTTTTTCATTATAGTATTTCTGAACAAGTTCTTGATTTTTCATCATATTTTAATATTCGATCATTTGTCGGGTTTGTTCACCGTGCATTTCAATAGTTTCAAGATAATTTTGAAGCTACATTCATGTGAAAAGTAACTCAATTTTCCCAACACAAGCACGGCACATTAAAAAGTCAAACACACACAAAAAAAGACTTGCAAATGAGAAAAGGAAACTTAAATTGAATTATTAACAAATATAAATACAAGGAAAATTATATATGAATGATTCTAAATTACAGAAAATACATGCATTCTTACAGGAAAAAATATAAGTTGTTTTCCTTCAAAAAAAACTCACGTAGGATAAGAAGGGGGAGGTTATAAAAATGAACAAAATGATCAAGTTTTACACATCAAGTGACCTGACTCAATGATCATAATCAATGAATTCTTAACCAAAAATTAGAGTTAAGGCCGTCCCCCCTCCGACTCTGTCATGCAATGGCCATTCAATCTTCATAAGCATTAAAAACTCGTCAGATTTGCTTTACATTGGAGATGCATTCAAGGCATCAAGGAATGTCCCGACCCCTTTGTTCTCGACTCCAGCCGCCACTTGGATTTCCGTAATCTCGACTTCTCCAACTACCTTGACTGCCGTCGTCTCGACTCCTCCAGCTGCTCCGAGAGTGATTATAGAAACTTGAACTGTAATCCTGACTGCCAAATGCGAGCCTCTGAAACATTCTGATTTGAGCAGATTGTTGTGCTGAATCGAAAACCTCACTTTCGCCAGGCTTCATTCCGTTTGTGAGATCCGATGACTCGTCCAATGAGTCTAGAGCTCTCACCACCTAAGAAAGTAAAGTCAATGAATAATAAACGTACAAGTTCCTTCTATTTCTCAGATTCGTCAATTTGCATTAAGTATCCGGATCCAACACATTCAAATATGGATATGAGACATGATCCTCCAAGGATCCTCAAACTATATGAAAAAACATTAAAAAAAAACATATTTGAGTCCGAGTAACATAACTCCTTAGTACTACTCAAACCTAATTACCTGACTCATTTTTGGCCTTTTAGCAGCTGAATGTCGCACGCAAGCAGCAGCTGCCTCTATCATTCGAAACATTTCAAAATCTACATAGTTCTTTTCCAACCTTGGATCCACCAAGGCATCAAAGGCTTGATGTTCAATTGCTTCAGCAAGTAATGGTCGAGCCTGCATAACAAGTTTGTAGCATATTAATGACATTTGAAATAGGAATATTGCCACTAGTTCCGTTATGAACAAAGGATCAAGGTCATATAACATTAGATTGCCATTTCAGGTTTTATTCCAGAAAAATATCAAATTTCTTTAAGATTGGAACAATATAAGCTAAAACTACTTACAAATAAGTCAAAGAAAAAGGCATGTCAAAGCAAGCAAAAACTTTTGATAACAACATTAAACATTGTGGAGTAGCCTTACCCATTCAACCAGGCTCTCTTCGCCTAGTGGCTGAGAATCATCGACAGGCTTGCGCCCGGTAATTAACTCCAAGAGAACAACACCAAAGGAATAAACATCAGATTTTTCAGTTAACTTGCCACTTGTTGCATACTCTGGTGCCATATATCTGTAAAAGAACAAATTCTTTTAATAGAAAAAAAAAACCCTGAATATTCAGTATTTAATTTTCAGTAATACACTAAATAACTTTCATGATACACATTCGGTATTTAATTTTTCAATTATCAAACAATATCTAATGTTAACTTGCCCGAAGGTTCCCATCACACGTGTAGTTACATGGGTATTTGAATCCAAAGCTAATTTTGCAAGCCCAAAATCCGAAACCTGAATTGCAAGACAGAAAGTTAGACTAGAAAATGGTAAATCAAAATAATGGGAAAAATTGCCAGTGTAGGTCCTAAAGTATAATTGTAAATTCTAACATTAGATCATAAAGTCTTGAGTTAACAGAACTTGATAACGTATTCATTAAACACTGCCAAAATCCCCAAAGCAATTCAAGGTCAAAATATTGGGGTTTGCAAAAATTTATATTTGCAGAAATGGGCATACCTGAGCCTCAAAATTGTTGTCAAGAAGAATGTTTGATGACTTGATGTCCCTATGAATGATGCGGGGATGACCTGATCAAAGGAAAATCAATTTTATACGTTTTCAAGTATATATTAGTTTATAACCTAGCAAATAGATCTTTTAGGTGTTTAGATTTTACTATTCTGGTTCGGATTAGTTAATAGTTTGCTGCATATGTCAGGGTCTCGAATTACAAAATAAAAGATGAAAAAAGGAACAAAAGATTACAATCTTCATGGAGGTAAGCTATCCCGCGAGCTGCACCGGCAGCAACCTTGACCCGGACAGCCCAATCCATAACTGGCCTGCCTCTACCTGCAAAATTCCATAAAAAGTGCATGAAACTAAAACATCATCATCCATACCAATGCTCTTGTGCATGAAAGTGTTCTTTGGGGATGATAAGGACTAAGGAGACGCCCAATTTAAGTATAGATGCTCAAGCAGATAGAGTCCAAATAAGTTAATGAAAGGGAATCCTCTCACCGAGTTGGAATAAATATACATCATATCAGTTTAGTTTGAACCATATACTTGTGCAAACTACTTTGACTTTTGAACTTAAAATAATATCCTACTTCGTCATAAGCAGAGAATGCATGCATGGAAGTTGACTTACCATGGAGATTGTAATGAAGGGTATCGTTTGGGACATAATCATAGACAAGCAATCTTTGATGTTCTGATATACAATAACCCACCAGTGAAACCAAATGGCGATGATGTACTCGGCTAATAATCTCAACTTCTGCTCTGAACTCCCGCTCCCCTTGTCCACCACCAATTTTTAGCTGTTTTACAGCCACTTCTCTACCGTCTGTGAGGATACCTTTGTATACGCAACCAAATCCACCTTCACCCAAAAGATTATGTTCTGAAAATCCGTTGGTTGCCTGGAGTAGCTCATCATATGTAAACCATGACCTGGAATTATTGACACCACCAGGGTCTGACGGTGAATAATAACCACCACTAGGACCACCTCCAACTAGTTTATGTGGAGACTGGGGTCTTAGAAATGCTGAATCTGCGGAGCAATGCAAGTTCCTAAATCATTATAGGGCACAACTGAAGTAATATTCAAAAGGAATAGAAATATCATCTGCGCAAATTATATACGGCCTAAGAGTCCCTGAGACAAGTAACCGGAAATAAATTTTTACCCTTTGTTAGCTTGAAATTTTTGGAAATTGGCAATTTAGTATAAAAAAAAAGTCTATTAACAAGCATCAAAGGACACCGATTTCCCTTGTCAATAACATAGCAAGTTAACACATAATATGTATAAAGCAGCCAAATATTAAACACATAAAATCTCGTACAAAAGCAACATTGTAATTATTTACCTGAATTTTGAGAAGAGGCAAATGGAGAAGGCATGGTGTACCCAATTTTCGGTCTAGCATTCTTCCTCTTTCGTTTTTGTACAAACCACACAGCCATCACAAGAAGACTGAGCACTATAAACCCAACAACAATGCCAATTCCTGCAGCAGCACCACTCCCTAAACCATTTTTACTTGCATTTGCAGATCCATTGGTGCCATTAGTTGGCTTGGCAGTTGGTTTTTCAGTTGGAATTTCAGGCAATGAACTAGGGCTTCCAGTTATCGATGGAGTACTTGGAGTTTCCGGAGGTGAAATTGTAGAGATAACTGAAGGAGGGGGTGACAATGCAGGTGTAGAAGTTGTGCCAGCAGGAGGAGGAGCCTGAGAGCTAGATGGTGGAGGTGTAAGCGCAGGAGGCGAGGATGAGCTTTCTGGTGGTGTTGCTGATGGTGAAGGTGGAGACTTTGAGGAGGGAGGTGTTGGAACATCATCAGGGGGCGGTGGGGAACGCAAAATGACCTGAGGTGGAGGTGAAGTTGCAACCGGAGGAACCGGTGCAGCTTGGGGAGGGGGAGGATCACTGGATTTTGGTGGGGGAGATAAAATTGGAGATGGTGGCGAATTATCCGAGGGTGGGGGAACAACAGGAGCTGAAGGTGGAGGAGACGTGGGTAGTGATGGAGGTGGGGAAGCTGGAGGGGATGGAGGAGGAGAAGCTGGGGTCGACGGTGGAGGTGCAGTTAATGCCGGTGGTGGCGACAGAGGAGGTGATGGAGGAGGAGCTGTAGGGACAACTTGAGGTGGTGGTGAGGATGGTGGGGGATCAGTGGTTTGATTTGGCTGAGATGATGTGGGGGATGGTGAAGTGGTTGCAGAATTAGAGGACAAGGTAGGAGGTGAAGGTGGAGGTGAGATATCACCAGAAGTTGGTGGAATTACAGAAGGTAAAATTGAACTCATATTTCTATAAATGATCAACAATAAAATAAATTCCCTACACTATCATATCCATTTTAGAGAATTCTAAACACCCAAATCTCCTATTATTCCACAGCACCAAATGCCAAAATTCAAGCCTCTAAACGTGTATTCAAAACTCCTTGGCTAAAAATACAAAGAAAACTCCCAAGAATTGACAACAGCAACCCCCAGAAACCGAAAGAAAATGCTTCAACAAGTCACTCTCGTCCAAAGAAAAAAAAAACTCAACCAACTAAATTTTATACTCCAAGAACCTCTAAAACTAAAACTTCACAAGAAATGAGGAAACCCCATAGCTTAAAATCCTCCTACAAGCAAAACCCAGATCGCCAAATTCAAAACTTAACATCAATGGACTGAGTTCTCACTTCCATGCAACATCCAGAATGATAAAGCAACTGTTAACAAGCAAAATGCAAGATTACCATATGGATGAAAGTGGGAAATTAAAAGGAAGAAGAAGAAGAAGAAAAGCAAACCTGTCTCTCCAAGAAGTGAAGAACACCTGAATCCGGAAAAGCAACCGAAGATGGAGGTATTGATTTTGGGGAAGAAAAGAAAAGGAAAAGGCTGACCCTTCCTTTTCCTTTTGAGGAAGGTGGTAGAGAGAGAAAGAGAGCGCGTTATTGGGAGAGAAGAAGTGAGCCCACAAATGGTGCAAAGGAAACGTGGGGGCAACTTGGGGTTACGGGGTGAATTGAATAGTGAGTCAATCGTGTCTTTGTATCACAATTCACATGTTTAAGAGCTCTGTCACCTCCTTAGCTGTTTACCAATTATTCTTTCTCATTTTATGCTAATGCCCTCAACCATCAAACCCTGCTTATTCGACTCTGTACTTCGGCTCTTTATCCCCACAATTTTATACAAATATTCCCTTTTTAATAATTAATTAAAAAAATAACTCTAAATCTGATTATTTAAAAAATAATCACATGTAAGGCAAATTTGTTTTTATAGGAAGCAAGTTTAAATTCGTTTTTAGTAAAATATGATTTTTATGTTGGCCCTGTTTGGTAAATAGCGGTTTGGGTAAAAATTAGAGGTTTGAAGTATAATTAGAGGTTTGACTAGTCAAATCCGCTAATATTGATGTTTGGTAAATAGCAGATTGAAAGAGCGGATTGGGGTGAAAAAGCTAATTTTGAAAAAGCTCCTAATATGAGCTTTTTGAGATTAGAGGTTTGATATTATAGTTGTAATGACTCTTTTACCCTTGACAATTATCAAAAATCTCCAAATAACATAAATTAAATAATAATATTTTTAATATAAATAATAACATATTAAATATTGCACTTATTTGTTGTTACTATTAATTTATACGGCGACATTTGTAAGTTAATTCTATTTTTTTATTATCACATATTTATATGTGCATATAAAAAAATTAATAATTATATAAATAATAAATTAATATATAAATCTTTCAAATATGTTTAGGAAATTTATATTAAAAATATTTTTTTACAAATCTAATTAATATTTGTTAGATACAAAATATTAACAACTGATAAATTATTCAAACAAGTATTAAATATAATCATGTCCTTATATGTCATTTTGCTTGTTTAAATAATCAAACAGCTATCAGCTATCAGTTAATTTTACCAAACACTTTTATATAATCAGCTAATACAATCCGCTAGTCAAATCAGCTAATGCAATCAGCTATCAGCTATCAGCTAATGTAATCCGCTATCAGCTATCAGCTATCCGCTAATTGCCAAACAGGGCCGTTGAGTAAGTTTTGTAAAAAAATTAATTTAATGTATTTTTTTACAAAAAATTTACTTTTAATAAAATACGGGTTTAAAACTTACTTTTGATAGAACCAGAATAAGTCATTTTTTAAAGGCTTATATATCATATTAGTACCTAAAGTATACCAACTTTTTTATTTTGGTACCTAAAGTATTTTTTGGTCAAAATAAGTATATAAAGTATACTTTTTGGTTAAACTAAGTACCTAAAGTATAATTTTAGTCAAAATAGGTACCTAAAGTATTTTTTCGTCAAAGTAAGTATCTAAAGTATATTTTTTTGGTCAAAATAGGTATCTAAAGTATTTTTTAGGTCAAAATAGGTACTTAAAGTATACATATTTTTTATACAGGTTCCTAAAAATTGTCATGTAACATTAATTAAAAGGGTTATTATCCTATACACTGGCGGTGGAAACTTTTTATTTCCACAAGCTCCTCAATTATAGGGTTTAGGATTTAGAGTTTAGGGGTTTTAGTGTAGAGGTTTAGAATTTATGGTTCATTGTTAAAATTTAGGGGTTAGGGTTAGGGTTAGGGTTTAAGTTTTAGGGTAATATGAGTAGGGATTTAGGTTTTAACCTATAAACCATAAATTTAAAACTACTACACTTAAACCCCATAAACTTTAAACCCTAAATAGAATCTCTAACCCTAAAACTAAGGCACTTGTGTAAAAAAGTTTCCACAAACCCTTGTGTATAGAATAAGTACCCTAATTTAAAAAGGATTATTATCCTATACACTGGCGGTGGATTTTTTTTGTTTCCACAAGCGTCTCAATTATAGGGTTTAGAGTTTAGGGGTTTAGGTACAATGATTTAGAATTTAGGGTTCATGTTTATAATTTATGATTCATGGTTAGAATTTAGGGTTTAGGGTAATATGGGTAGGGATTTAGGTTTTAACTTATAAACCCTAAATTTTAACACTAAACCCAATATTATATCAACAACCCATAAATTCAAAATTACTACACTTACACCTCTAAACTTTAAACCCTAAACGGAGTCCATAACCCCTAAAACTAAGATGTTTGTGTAAAAAAATTCCACAAGCGCTTGTGTATAGAATAATTACCCATTAAAAATACATTATGTTCCTATTTTAACGAAAAAAATACTCCAGGTACCTATTTTGACCAAAAAGTATACTTTAGGTACCTATTTTGACCAAAAAGTATACTTTAGGTATCTAATTTAACCAAAAAGTATACTTTAAGTACTTATTTTGACCAAAAAATACTTTAGGTACGAAAACGAAAAAGTTGGTATACTTTAGGTACTAATATGATATATAAGCCTTTTTTAAATAATCAAGTTTAAGTTTATTTTTATAATTAATTATTAAAAAGAGAATATTTGTATAATAATGCCTTTATCCCCCACTTTTCCTAAAACTCTCATAACTTTATGTCGAATTTGATTATTTTTAGTAAGTCTCCGATTGTTTGTACCCCAAATGATAATGGACTTCTTTCCAATTTTTTATTTAGTTATAAGATTCAAAGTATAATTTTTATTTAAGAGAGATCAAATTTTTGAACGAATTTTAGTGCACCAATATCTTGATTTTCATGACAATGCATCTTCACTGTTAAATTATTAAACCATGCATTTTCACTATTATATTACAGTCTCTATTATCAACTTTGATGCATTTTCACTATTATATTATAGCCTCTATTTTCAACTTTCAACCTTGTTTAATGCTTCAATTTATCTTAATTCGATTGTAGAAATAAAAATAAGATGGGTGGTTTTTTTTTCTTCTCTCAAATTTGAAATTGAATAAATTAGTCTTTCGTAAAATAAAAAGAAAGTAATTTAGTGTTTGTTATATTTAAAATTAAATAAATAGTGTTTGTTAATTGGTTAAAGGGCTTAATTGATTTGATTTATTAGTTCGGAGATTTAATTAAGTGTAAAAATGTTAATAGGACTTTATTGATTCTTTTTTCAAAAGCTCAATGGGTTATGATACTCTTAAACCTAAAGATAATTACTCACTTTGTTAATGTTTTTCACCAATTCTATATAATTTTAATTGATATGATAATAAGTTTAGCAATCAATGTTCATACATCATTCCAATGTGATTTTTAAAGCCGATTTATGCAAAGCATATGATTCGGTGGAGTGAGACTTTCTAATGTTTATTCTGAAGTCGATGGGTTTCGGAGATTCGAACCAGATTTGGGATTGAATATTTTTATGTGAGATAAAAATATAGAAAAAGGGTTAAAAATCCTTATTTGATATATATTTTTAATGGTGAAATCAATTTTTGAGAAATACAATTTGGAAGTGTGACATTTTGGTATTAATGACTAAAATGTAATTTTGGCAAAACTTTTTTTGGTGATTGTTTTGTAAAGAGTCAAAACTTTGAATCTTTAAGGAGATATTTTATTTTAATCAGCTATTTCCCTTAATTTAGGTTTTTTAATAAATATTTTAATTAAATGATAATTAATGATGAGAAGGATTTTAATAAAGAGTTTAGTTAAACAAAATATTTTCTTACGTAACTTCCTTTGACTCTTAACTTTTCTCTCCACTTTCTTATCAGCCAAACTAGCTTTTCTCTTCTAAAATCTCTAGAGATTTATCCCTTTTTCATCCAACTTTGATTTTTAAATGATTTTCTTAGATTTCTACAACAAGCTTCATTTGTTTTCTTGAAGATTTTAATTCAATCTTGCCAATTAAGGAAAAAGCAAGGGATCAGAGGTAATATTCGTTCTTCTCCTCTAATCAAGGTTCTTTATTGAAATCTCAAGTTCTTGACTCTTTAAATATGTTTTCTAATGAGGTTTTATGATTTAATTGGGTAATATGATTAAATCAAGGGTTAATTGATGGATTTATCTGATTTTTGAATTGGGTTTGTTTTCCTGGGTTTTTTATTGATTCTAATCATGATTTTGATGTGTAATGATATTGAGATAATGGTTTTAACATTAGATTCCCGAAACTATAAGAATCTCTAATTGTTTAGGTTGATAGTTATGTGTTTTTTAAGAGTTGTGATGGTGTAACGGTTGCTGGAGGTATAAGGATGTTGTGAGAAGGTTTTTATATTTCTTTTGATGTTAATTGATGGTTGAAAGTTTTAGGCTTTGGTTGGGTTAAGTTTAGAGGTCAATTGATGTTGTTTTCGGTTGTTTCGAATGGGTGTTTGGTAGCTTTTAGCAAGGCAATGTTGAGGAATTGCTTGTTGGGATTTTGAATGCATTATGATGCATTAATCCTCTGTTGTAATGTGGTTAAAATAGGGGAGGTTGATCCATTGGCTACCGAAGAAGCGTTGGAGGCTTCGGACGCTTGATTCGCGTCGACGAGTTGAAGTTTCGTGTGTCGGTGAGTGAGAATGAACCTACACCTTTTAAAAGGTTTGAAAGTGGTTTGGAAACTTAAATTTGAGCTTGGAACACTTGTCTAAGTTCGAAAGTAAGTATCAAGTGGTTTTCTCTCTCGGTCGTGCTTTTACGAAGTGATTTATGCACTTGGTTTTGATTTCGTGATGCCTATTGTTTATGCATGATTTAAAGTATGAAATATATTGTTTTTAATCATGAAATGATGATGGATGCATGTGGTAAGTGATCTATGTAAGTACATGTTTTATACTTGTGTTTAAAGCGTGGTTGTTGCTTTGAGAAAATGGATATGTGTTGATGCATATAAAAACAATGGGTTAATGATCAATAATGAATTATTTTGGCAAGTGATGTGGTTCAAAATGTTATTGTATATTGTTGGCCGGCCATAGGATTAAGTGCACTATAAATAAGTCACATTGGATGTTGAGGGGTTGGTGTCCCGTATGCTCCCGTTAGTGGGTTAAGCATCTAACCAATGGTTGGGGTTGGTTTCCCCATGGGTTGTAATTGTACTCGGTTGTTATTGTACCGTGATTGTGATTGTATCGCTATTCCGGTTGAGATGGCTTGAAGTATTGTGAGAACACTTGTTGAATCCGTGTATCCGATGAACTATTTTGGAAATGGAACTTGATTAATGATCACTTGTAAGCCAATATAATTGTTGATGTATCATAAAAAGGTTTTGTTGTTTAATATGATTTATACATGTTTACTCTTTAAGCTTTGCATATGGTTTGTTATACATCAGAAGGCTTAAATCGAGTTCTAGCAATGAGATTTGTTGTTGGTATTCGATACATGTTGCATATGGTTTAGTATGTTGGTTTTTGAAAGTGTTAAGTGCATGGTTTCCTAGGTATGATGTTCCAAAAGATGTTTCAATAGTATTGAAATGAGATTTCAATGTGGTTTTGGAAAATTGTTTTAAATGCATTGATGATGATTTGTTTTTGAGCACTCCTCACTAAGCCTTGTGTGTTTATGCTCTATTTATCCATCAATGTAGAGAACTAATGTCAAGGGCAGCGAGGAAGCAAGGGATCGCACAAGACTTGACATCGAAAGAATTTTTTTGAATTAGACTATAAGTAATAAGGGCGATATGGGTTCCGTTGTTATTTTGGGAGATGTATGTTAAACTCCCTATTTAATCATGTTTGAGTTGTTGTTTTAGTCTTGTAAATGGCCTCTAATGGTTGGTGTAGACTCTCGGCGTGAATGATTATTTGCTGGTAATAGGGCGTAAAAGATATTGGAAAAGTGTTAATACAACGTCAAGAAAATCTATTGCATGCAAGTATACACGGTTTGCAAATAATACAACAGTTAAGCTGAGTGTCGGTCCTACAGAGATTGCGTTTGGAATTTGATCGCTTTGCTAATTACTTGTCTTGTGAAAAAATGTTTTTAATGTGGAGTGGTTTTGAAAGAAAATGAAAAGATAATGAAATTAATAAAAGTAAATTAAAACATTGGCAAGGAATGTCTTAGCAAATGACGAGCGTTGGCAAGGAATGTCTGGTTTTCACGCTACTCATGCCATGTCAGTCTTTAATAAATCATGTCTTAGCATTGTTTGCCGAGAAGATTCAAAGGTAGCAGCGCCTCTGTCGATAGCATTGCCCTGAATTAATCATAGAAAAACCCATATATGTCTATAGTGAATGTTTTTTCATAAATCTATTCGATTAAGTGTCAATCTTTACTCCTGAGGGGTAGATTTCACTCCCGAAGTAAGTTATCTACTTGAACATCTTCTCTCGAAGCATCTCACCTCAGTATCTAGCATCTAATCGTCGACACCCAAGTCAATTATGATATTGAGTTGCAATAGGTTAACTTTGCCAGCCATCGCTTGAAATAGTATTTTAAAGAGGGAGTGACAGTTGTCACTTGGCAGCACATGTAACACCCGGGTTTGGGGTCGGGTGAAAATAATATTAAAATAATGTTTCGGGTCTCGGTTTATAATTAAAATAATAAAATATTATTTAGACATTGTGATTTCCAAAACAAACATTTTATGTTGGACTTAAATTGATTTGAAACTCATTTTCCATGGAATTTGCAAATATTTGAGATTGCCATCTCATTAATGGCAAGATTGTAAATAAGTAAATTTTCAATTAAAACTCTTTTTGTTTAAAATATCTCTTGTCATCTTCTTCCCTCTTCACATGTTCATTTCAACGACAAAGAGATAGCTCTTCTCACCATTTCACTATTCCATCACCTTACATCTTCATCTTTGGTGCTTTTCAAAAGGTAATTGCATTTTTGACTTGGCCTTATCTTCCCCTTCATTTTGGTACCATTAGTTTTCATTAATACCATGTATTTCATATTTTGGGTTTTTCAAGGATTTTGTTAAAGGTTGTGACTTTATGAAATTTTAACAAAGCTTTTGATTTATAGTTGTTAGATAAGTTGTTTACAACACTTAAGGTCCAACATATGTGAATTTTAAAGAGTTTTATAAAGATTACCAGATTTGGGTTTTAATGGGGGTTTTTGGAGGGTTTAAAAGCTAGCTTTGGGTGTGCTTGATGTTGGAAATTGAGGGATGATGTTAGTGTAATAGTTAGGGGTTGTTTCGGAAGCATTTAAGTGTGTTAGGTTGAAATCATGAGTTTTGGACTGGGTTTGATGGCTGCTCGGGATTGAGGTTTTAGGAGTTGTTCATAGCTTGAAATCATGTGTTTTATGCTTGGGTAGTGTTCTGGGTTTGCTACATTGATGTGTGATCTAATTCGAGGTTGTTTTGTTTGTGTTGAGTTGATTAGAAGCAAGAAATTGTGTTGGTGAAGCATCGGGAGCAAATCCGGAATCATTGGAAGCTTGATCAGCTAGTGTGTTGAGCTTGGAATAGTCGGTGAGTGGTTAAATGTTTTTAAATGGTTTTCGAGTATTGGTTCAAGCATGTGAACTAGGTCGGGCTTGGTAGACCCACCTAGAGTTGGGATTAGAGTGGTAGCCTAATCCCAAGCTTTAGTTAGAGACCTTGGTTGAACTCTAATTGTTGTTTATGCCTCATGTTTAATTGTGTTTATGGTGGCTATATATATTGTAATATACATGTATATTAAGGCATGGTTTTGATGCATTGTGATATGTATGTGGATTGTGCATGATGGTGATCTTGGTGAGTACGTGCTAAGCACGGAAGTTGATATGAAATGATGTTGTGGATTGTGTTTAGTATTGGCACTAGTATGCTTGGGTACAATGATCGATCAATAGGATGTTTAGTGTGCACACATGAGTCAAATGCGCGCGTGGTCTTAGTGACGGTAGTCATCAAGATGGAGTACGGGTTCGCCCGAAAAACTTTCTTATTTATGTTAGTCGGTGATGAGTGTAATCCCATCGACGGGGCGTGAGGATGAGTGGAATCCCCTCCGCGTGAACGGTGATGAGTGTAATCCCACCGTAAGGTAATGGTTGTGTTGGATGTGAGTTCCAACATTTATCCACATATTCGAGTCATAGCTAGGTGCCAATATGAGATGATATGTGTACCAATATGATTTGAAATGTGTTTCCATTATGGATTGATATATGTGGTTGTTAATACATTGATTTATGTATTATCATGTGTTGAGCTTGTACTTGTTGAGCATGACATAATATTGAATATATGTCCATGCATCATGTGGATCGAAGGTAAGAACATGCATTTTACCTTGGTTGTGCTCGTGCTTGGACAATCCATTGTCGAGGTTTGTTTTAATGAGCTTACCCTCACTAAGCTTTATGCTTACGCTCTCTTTTGTTCGGCAATGCAGATCCGTAGTTCGTGGGTTGCTAGTGCAAGAAGGGGGCCTCCAAGTGTGTGCTTGGTGGTGCTATCTTAGCTATCAAGTATGGACATTTTAGTTATAAGATGTAATAGTCAAGCAATGGGATATGTATTTGTTGCTTTGAGCTTTTGAAGTATGTTGGTGTTGATTGTTTAGGAGCATGTTAGACTTCTTTTTATGATGTTGTTGGTTTGGCTTTTGGATGCCTTGTCTTGTTTGTGAACCATGTTTAAATTTGCCTACCTTAAATGCCTAAGTGTATGTTCTTGTGAAGCATGAATTCTTAATGCCATGCATGAATCTTATGTTGATTTGTTGGTCCTTTGATTGTATGGCTTTTGAATGTTGAAGTATGCTATGTACGCTTGTAGATGTTTGGTTTGCCTTGGAGTTGTATGTGTGTTGAAGGAGGTTTTAGTGGAGTTTTGGGACAACCTTGTGCCATAAACCAGCTAAAACCAATCTGCACACAGAGGGCGTTTCGAAACGGTTGGTCCCGTTCCGGTACGGTCCCTTTGTTTTTGGCCAGGCGTTTCGGTATGCAAGGGGCCGTTTCGATACGTTTTTGCTATTGGAAATCTGAGAATTTAACGATAAAATGAAGTATCGAAACAGGCTTTAGTGTTTCGAAACGGCCTTCGTATCGTTGACCACGAGAAGTTGATCGTTGAGGGCGTTTCGATACGGGCCACCCCTGTTTCAAAACAGTCTCCTCGGGTTGACTTCGGCCAGTTGACCTAGTCAAGGCATATGGAAACACCCTAAGGGCGTTCCGATACGGCCTACTGTATAAGAATAAAATGGGCTATTTTATTTGGGCCGTTGGTTGTTTACCTCAATGTTTCTTCCGATGTTGCTTTTCTCGCATAGGGTTTAATATCTCATCTAGACAAGATAATATAAATGAAAAGGTTTTTCTTGGGTCGGTAACCAAAGTGGAGCCTTAATGGGTTTCGCCTCGGTTATCCCTGTGTAGCCCACTCGGATCGGTCAAACATCTGGACCGGGACGAGGGGGTTACACTTGTTGGTATCAGAGCCTAAGGTTTCCGAGACCTTGGGCAGGTAAGTGAGGTAAGTTAAGTTCTTGTATCGAAATTGCACGGTGTTTGCTTGCCATGAAAGCATGTTTGCTTGTTTATTAAGTATGCCTTGTTGTATGCTTGTTTGAACATGTATGTGTGATGTTTTGTTTGAAGCATGTTGTGTGGAGTCCCATTGCTACTATTACATCGGAAAAAGGATTTTTAAAGTGAGGGAACATACTTGAGCCACTTGGAACCCTTGCCTTTCTAACCCTATCTTTTGTGCTTTGTTGTTGTTGTTATTATAGTTGTTATTTGTGAGCGCGTATGTCGAGGCCTAGGGGTAGATCGAGGGTGGTTCATCAGGAACCACGTGTTGCGGCTCCTGTTGATGAGCTGGTGGCTGGAGTAGAGGCTCATGTGGTAGAGCCTGCTATTGGAGTTGGAGCTCCTCCACCACCACCTCCTCAGCCGAAAGCGGGAGGCGAGGCTGGAGTTGAGGGAGCAAGACCCCAGGTTGGTCAGGGTGGCCAAGGTCCTGCGGGAATAGATATGGCTCTGCTTGTACAAGCTATAGCGGGAGCATTTCAGGTCGCAGTTGCCGGAGCTCAGGCTGCAGCTCAGCCGAGAGGTGATGATACTAGTTTACCGTTAGAGAGGCTCCGTAGCCTAGGAGCCGAAGAGTTCAGAGGGTCTACACCTGAGAGATCCGAGTTGTGCTTGGAGAAGACAGTCCGCATCTTAGCTCAGATGGGTTGTGTGTGTGCTCGCAAATTGGGCTGTGTGATTTCGTTGCTACAGGGTGATGCCTACACCTGGTGGGTCACCATTACTACTGGGATTCCTGAGGCTGAGAATGGATGAGATATCTTTGAGTCTGCATTTCGGAAGAGGTACTTGGGGGCCAAGATATCTTGATGAGAAGAAGTGAGAGTTCATGGCTCTTGTTCATGGAGATGCTTCAGTGACTTACTACGAGATTCGTTTTGTTCGTTTGAGTTAGTATGCTCCAGAGTTGGTTCCTACTGAGAGGGACCGTTGTAACCGTTTCAGATATAGGCTTCACGAGGAAGTTAAAGGTATACCTTAGCTTCAGATTATTCAGATTTTGATGTCTTGGTTGCTAGAGCCAAGGACATTAAGCATAGCTTGGGGCTGACCAAGCGTTCAGGAGGATCTAGTTCTGGAAAGAGACATAATAACTTTGACCGTGGTGATGCCAAGAGGCATCGGGGTGGCGGACAACAGTTTGGCCATAGGTGTGGCGGTGACCACCATGGTAGAGGCCACCAGAGCCATAGAGCTGGAGGGCGTTTGCCCGAGTGCACACGTTGTGGGAGACAACATTCTGGAGAGTGTTGGGGTAACTTCCATTCTTGTTGGAACTGTGGTTCGAGGGACCACTTTAGGAGGGAGTGCCCGCATCAGGCGGCACAAGCACCGAATCATGCTCAGGCTCCTGCGAGGGCCATTGATTATCAGAGAGGCCGTGGGCGCGGTCGTGGCTACTTCCAGCCTAGGGCTGATGCACCTAGGATAGAGGCTCAGAGGAACCTTGCTCACGTTGTAGCCGTACAACCAAAGGCCGGTGGATCGGCTAGGGTCTACGCTCAGAGAGAGGCCGGGAACGACACATATGTGATAGCAGGTAATTTTGAGTTACAGTCTATGTCTTTGCTTTCTTTGGTTGATTCGGGTTCTACGCATTCCTACATTTTGAGTGAGCATGCAAAGAAGTTAGACATACCTGTTGAGATCTTAGATGTGGGTATGCATGTGACTAGTTCCTTTGGTGAGACAGTTGTAGTTAGACGAATGTATATGAGGTGTCCGCTGAAGATTCATGGTCATGTGTTTCCCGTTGATATGATGGAGCTTTCGTTCTATGGTTTCGATATTATTTTGGGTATGGATTGGTTAGTTGACCATAGAGCTAGTGTAGACTTTGGGACGAAGAGAATTGCTTTGAAACTTTCTGATGACTACGAGGTAGTAGTAGTAGGCGAGAACATTAAGTTCTTGTCGAATGTTGTGTTAGCTTTAGAGGCTCATAGGTTGGTGGATTCCGATTGTGGGGCTTATCTAGCGTATGTAATGAATCCGAATATGAGTGAGGTCAGACCGAAGGACATCAGAACAGTTTGTGACTTTCCGGATGTGTTTCCTGAAGAGTTACCAGGTTTGCCTCCTGACAGAGATGTAGAGTTTGTGATTGAGACTGTTTCAGGGTCTACTCCAGTTTCTATAGCTCCGTATCGTATGGTTCTAAAAGAGTTGAAAGAATTGAAAAGTCAGCTTCAAGAGTTATTAGACCGTGGTTTCATTAGGCCTAGTAGTTCGCCTTGGGGTGCTCATGTGTTGTTTGTAAAGAAGAAGGATGGCATCATGCGAATGTGTATTGACTACAGGCAGTTGAATCAGTTGACCGTGAAGAACAAGTATCCGTTGCCTCGTATAGATGATCTGTTTGATCAGTTGAGGGGTGATTCAGTGTTCTTGAAGATATATTTGAGGTCAGGGTACTATTAGTTGAAAGTAAAAGAGTGTGATGTTCCGAAAACAACTTTTAGGACTAGATATGGTCACTATGAGTTCCTTGTGATGTCGTTTGGGCTCACGAATGCGCCCGCAACATTCATGGATATGATGAACAGAGTTTTCAGAGACTATCTAGACCGTTTTGTAGTTGTTTTCATAGATGATATCCTTGTATACTCGAGATCAGAAGAAGAGCATGATGAGCACTTGAGATTTGTGTTACAGAGATTGATGAGTAACCAGTTGTATGCTAAGCTTAATTAATGTGAGTTTTGGATTCGAGAAGTTGTGTTTCTTGGCCATGTAGTATCAGCTGAAGGTATCCGAGTTGATCCGACGAAGATCGAGGCTGTTGTTGAGTGGAAACAACCTAAGTCTGTGACAGAGATTAGGAGTTTCCTAGGATTAGCCAGTTACTATAGGAGATTTGTTGATGGTTTCTCTAGAGTAGCTGCTCCTTTGACTAAATTGTTGCAAAAATGAGTGAAGTTCGAGCGGTCAGATGCGAGACAGAAAGCTTTTGAGAAGTTGAAAGAAGCTTTGACGAATGCTCCAGTGTTAGTGCAACCAGTTTCAGGTAAAGAATTTGTGATCTATAGTGATGCTTCCTACATAGGTTTAGGGTGTGTCCTAATGCAAGAAAGAAGAGTTGTTTCCTATGCTTCGAGACAATTGAAGGTGCATGAGAAGAGCTATCCTACTCACGATATTGAGTTAGCCGCAGTTGTGTTTGCATTGAAGATTTAGCGTTACTACTTGTATGGTGAGAAGTGCATAGTTTACACCGATCATAAGAGCTTAAAGTATTTGATGACTCAGAGGGAGTTGAACTTGAGACAGAGAAGATGGCTTGAGTTGTTGAAAGATTATGACTTGACCATTGAGTACCATCCGGGTAAGGCAAATGTAGTAGCTGATGCTTTGAGCAGAAAAGTTGCAGTTGAGTTGTGAGCTATGTTTGCTAGATTGAGAGTATCTAGTGATGGTGGTTTGATCACAGAGTTGCAAGTAAAGCCTTATTTGATTCAGTTGATTAGAGAGAAGTAGTTGCAAGATGTGTCACTAGTTTCGCATGTTCTGGACATAGCCGAAGGTAAACCGACCGAGAATAGCTTCAGTGGTGAGAATGTGTTATGCTTTAGAGATAGAGTTGTAGTACCTGAAGATGTTGAGTTGAGACGTCTGATTTTGAGCGAAGCACATTCGAGTCATTTTTCTATGCATTCGGGTAGTACTAAGATGTACCGTGACTTGAAGAATGATTATTTCTGGGTTGGTTTGAAGAAGGATGTAGCCGAGTATGTGAGTCGTTGCATGGTTTGTCAGAGAGTGAAGGCAGAACATCAGATTCCTTCAGGTTTGTTACAGCCTTTGAAGATTCCGGAATGGAAATGGGAGAGGATCACTATGGACTTTGTGTTAGGGTTACCGTTGTCTCCTTCGAAGAAGAATTCTGTTTGGGTGATAGTGGATAGATTCACTAAGTGTGCTCACTTCTTAGCAGTGAACACTACAGATTCTTTAGACAAGTTGGCGAATTTGTACATTCGCGAGATTGTGAGACTTCATGGAGTTCTGAAGTCTGTTGTATCAGATAGAGATCTGAGATTTACTTCGAGGTTCTGGAGTTGTTTGCATAGTGCCCTAGGTAGCCATTTGCATTTCAGTACTTCTTATCATCCGCAGTCCGATGGACAATCAGAGCGAGTGATACAGATTTTAGAGGATATGCTTCGTTGTTGTGTGATTGACTTTCAGGGTTCTTGGGAGAAGCACTTACCCTTAGTTGAGTTTGCTTACAACAACAGTTATCAGGCTAGTATTCAGATGGCTCCTTATGAGGCTTTGTTTGGTAGGCGATGTAGGACTCTGATCTGTTGGGCTGAAACGGGTCAGAGATTATTACCTATACTGGATTTGCTTAAGGGGACTACTGACAAAGTGAAGTTGATATGTGACCGTTTGATAGTAGCTTCCGATCATCAGAAGTCTTATGCAGATTTGAAGAGAAAAGAGATTGAGTTCTCAGTGGGTGAGAAAGTGTTTCTGAAAGTATCTCCGTGGAAGAAGGTAATGCGATTTGGCCGGAAAGGCAAGTTGAGTCCGAGGTTTATTGGTCCGTATGAGATAGTTGAGCGGATTGTGCATGTAGCTTACCGTTTGAGATTGCCTTCTGAGTTAGAGAAGATCCATGATGTGCTTCATGTGTCGATGCTTAGGAGATATAGATTAGATCTGTCTCATGTTATGCCTGTTGAGGAGATAGAGTTGAATCCAGATTTGTCTTATAATAAAGAACCTGTTGAGATACTTGCTTCTGATAGCAAGGTGTTGCGTGGCAAACCATAAAGTTGGTCAAGGTGTTGTGGAGGCATAAAGGTGTGGAAGAGGCCACGTGGGAGAGGTAAGCTGATATGCTTGAGCAGTTTCCGTACTTGTTTCCGTCAGGTAATTTTGGGGACGAAATTCCTTAAGTGGTGGAGAGATGTAACACCCGGGTTTGGAGGTCGGGTGAAAATAATATTAAAATAATGTTTCGGGTCTCGATTTATAATTAAAATAATAAAATATTATTTGGACTTTGTGATTTCCAAAACAAACATTTTATGTTCGACTTAAATTGATTTGAAACTCATTTTCCATGGAATTTGTAAATATTTGAGATTGCCATCTCATTAATGGCAAGATTGTAAATAAGTAGACTTTCAATTAAAACCCTTTTTGTTTAAAATATCCATTGTCATCTTCTTCCCTCTTCACATTTTCATTTCAACGACAAAAAGAGAGCTCATCTCACCATTTCACTATTCCATCACCTTACATCTTCATCTTTGGCGCTTTTCAAAAGGTAATTGCATTTTTGACTTGGCCTTATCTTCCCCTTCATTTTGGTACCATTAGTTTTCATTAAAAACCATGTATTTCATATTTTGGGTTTTTCAAGGATTTTGTTAAAGGTTGTGACTTTATGAAATTTTAACAAAGCTTTTGATTTATAGTTGTTAGATAAGTTGTTTATAACCCTTAAGGTCCAACATATGTGAATTTTAAAGAGTTTTATAAAGATTCCCGGATTTGGGTTTTAATGGGGTTTTTGGAGGGTTTAAAAGCTAGTTTTGGGTGTGCTTGATGTTGGAAATTGATGGCTGATGTTAGTGTAATAGTTAGGGGTTGTTATGGAAGCATTTAAGTGTGTTAAAAAGGTTGAAATCATGAGTTTTGGATTGGGTTTGATGGCTGCTCGGGATTGAGGTTTTGGGAGTTGTTCATAGCTTGAAATCATGTGTTTTATGCTTAAGTAGTGTTTCGGGTTTTCTACATTGATGTGTGATTTGATTCGAGGTTGTTTTGTTTGTGTTGAGTTAATTAAAAGCAAGAAATTGTATTGGTGAAGCATCAGGAGCAAATCCGGAATCGTTGGAAGCTTGATCGGCTAGTGTGTTGAGCTTGGAATAGTCAATGAGTGGTTAAATGTTTTTAAATGGTTTTCGAGTATTGGTTCAAGCATGTGGACTAGGTCGGGCTTGGTAGACCCACCTAGAGTTGGGATTAGAGTGGTAGCCTAATCCCAAGCTTTAGTTAGAGACCTTGGTTGAACTCTAATTGTTGTTTATGCCTCATGTTTAATTGTGTTTATGGTGGCTATGTATATTGTGATATACGTGTATGTTGAGGCATGGTTTTGATGCATTGTGATATGCATGTGGATTGTGCATGATGGTGATCATGGTGAGTATGTGGTAAGCACGGAAGTTGATATGAAATGATGTTGTGGATTGTGTTTAGTATTGGCACTAGTATGCTTGGGTACAATGATCGATCATTAGGATGTTTAGTGTGCGCACGTGAGTCAAATGCGCGTGTAGTCTTGGTGACGGTAGTCATCAAGATGGAGTACGGGTTCGCCCGGAAAACCTTCTTATTTATGTTAGTCGGTGATGAGTGTAATCTCATCGACGGGGTGTGAGGATGAGTGGAATCCCCTCCGCGTGAATAGTGATGAGTGTAATCCCACCGTAAGGTAATGGTTGTGTTGAAAGCGAGTTCCAACGTTTATCCGCGTATTCGATTCATAGCTAGGTGTCAATATGAGATGATATGTGTACCAGTATGATTTGAAATGTGTTTCCATTATGGATTGATATATGTGGTTGTTAATACATTGATTTATGTATTATCATGTGTTGAGCTTGTACTTGTTGAGCATGGCATAATATTGAATATATGTCCATGCATCATGTGTATTTTGGCTCATATGGATCGAAGGTAAGAACATGCATTTTACCTTGGTTGTGCTCGTGCTTGGACCATGTATTGTCGAGGTTTGTTTTAATGAGCTTACCATCACTAAGCTTTATGCTTACGCTCTCTTTTGTTCGACAATGCAGATCCGTAGTTCTTGGGTTGCTAGTGCAAGAAGGGGGCCTCCAAGTGTGTGCTTGGTGGTGATATCTTACCTATCATGTATGGACATTTTAGTTATAAGATGTAATAGTCAAGCAATGGGATATGTATTTGTTCCTTTGAGCTTTTGAAGTATGTTGGTGTTGGTTGTTTAGGAGCATGTTAGACTCCTTTTTATGATGTTGTTGGTTTGGCTTTTGGATGCCTTGTCTTGTTTGTGAACCATGTTTAAATTTTCCCACCTTAAATGCTTAAATGTATGTTCTTGGGAAGCACGAATTCTTAATGCCATGCATGAATCTTATGTTGATTTGCTAGTACTTTGATTGTATGGATTTTGAATGTTGAAGTATGTTATGTATGTTTGTAGATGTTTAGTTTGCCTTGGAATTGTTGCATGTGTGTTGAGGGAGGTTTTAGTGGAGTTTTGGGACAACCTTGTGCCATAAACCATCTAAAACCAATCTGCAGACATAGGGCATTTCGAAACGGTTGGTCTCATTTCGGTACGGTCTCTTTGTTTTTGGCCAGGCGTTTCGGTACGCTAGGGGTCGTTTCAATACGTTTTTGCTACTGGAAATCTGAGAATTTGACGATAAAATGAAGTATCGAAACGGGCTTTAGTGTTTCGGAACGACCTTCGTATCGTTGACCACGAGAAGTTGACCGTTGAGGGCGTTTCGATACGGGCCATCCCTGTTTCGAAACAGTCTCCTCGGGTCGACTTCGGCCAGTTGATCTAGTCAAGGCGTATCGAAACACCCTAAGGGTGTTCTGATACGGCCTGCTGTATAAGAATAAAATGGGCTATTTTATTGGGTTGTTGGTTGTTTACCTCAATGTTTCTTCCGTTGTTGCTTTTCTCACATAGGGTTTAATATCTCATCTAGACAAGATAATATAAATGAAAAGGTTTTTCTTGGGTCGGTAACCGAAGTGAAGCCTTAACGGGTTTCGCCTCGGTTATCCCCGTGTAGCCCACTCGGATCGGTCAAGCATCCGGACCGGGACGAGGGGGTTACAGCACACTTAAAAATAGTAAACGTGACAGATAGGAAAAATTGTGGCGATGCAGTGTCGATTTATTAAAAACTAAACAAAAACATAGTGTTCAAACGCAACCACCCCTCACCAACTATGAAATTAGTTCATGGTGAGGGTATCAACCAAAAAAACCATTATCGTGTTTAACATCCATCATCATTAAAACTAAGTAAAAATAAAATAAAAACAAAGAGGATGAGCTAGAAGAGGGTCTCTCGATGTAGCTCTTCACAGCCAGGCTCTTGGTCAAATATTGAACCTTATCTTTGATCACTCTTCTTCCTTGTTAGCCGCTTCAATTTTGCTTTGATCGGGTTTAAATAGGACTCCATGGGCAACCTAAGATTAGCTTGGATTTGAATTTGAACGTGCGGGGATAAGGGAGGTGATCATCTTATCCAGCGTTTGAATCCTAAGGCCGATCAGATTAAGGCTGACGTCATCGTGCCATTGCTCTTTTGGCATCGCATCTCGGCATGGTATTGCTAACCACGCTTGGCACTGCTTGTCCGCTATTTTTTGGAGATTGATCCGATCCCTATTTTCTCGCAGCCTACTCTGGTCCTATTTTTTCGGGGTCAATATCTTCTTGTCCTGGCATCAAATGTTCTTCTCTGCCAACCGGTGCTTGGCATTAAAGGTCCTTTTGTGCCAACGACTACTCGGCATCCTCCTTGGCGTCGTCTTCTTCCTGGGCTAATCTACTCCTGCTCTACCAACTGTTGTGCCATCAGCTATGCAAACCTGTAAAAAGGTGCCAAAAACAACCCTTCACACTAGCATAACACTGAATCCTTACTCTTTATGCAATGCATGATTTTGCGACCTAAATGTAATTAAAAGACAAGGAAGAGCTTGTGAAATAAGCATACAAATTAGTACTTTTTGAGTGTCAACATACCCCCACACCTAGCTCATTGCTTGTCCTCAAGTAATGAAAAATAAAATTAAAACGGTGAAAATGATACCTCGGCAAAGTTTTGGTTGGCATGTCAATCGATGCTGGCAAGTAAAAGTTGGCATAGGTCTGTCCTCAGTTATCTGGGTGCAGTAATGCCAAACAAGTAGTAATTCAAGAGCAGCAATATAAATCTAGTATAAGATCATGAAGAGTGCATGATGTGCGAGCAATATGCATCAATTATCCTTTCACTCCCTTAGCCAATTTTACTTCCTAAACTCATATTATTGTTGTTGTTGTTGTTGTTGCTGCTGAAGTTAGATTAGGGTAGCGTCATGTACTGTTTGGTGTGAGATATAAGAGAGAGCATACCACGAATACCCACGTTAGTCAAGATTACATCACTTACTAACTATTACACCCATACTTTTAGTCATGTTGGCTTTAGAACTAAGAGGGAGCAAACAACGAAGCCCCAAGTAAATAATTTTTCCTAGGCAAAGGAGTGTTCTAAAGCTCTTCAGCATTTGGCACACATTGGTGCACTATCCTTTTTTACCTTGGCGTTCTTTTTTTTATTAGAATCTGGGCATAGTTTCAAATAGTCTAAGTTTGTGAACTAGATACATATCACGTGTTAAGTGTAAATTCAATTCCCTAAACTAGAGATCAATTTCCAAGCAATCCTGGCATACTATCCTGCTGGCATAGGCATCTAAAGATTTTAAATTTCCTCATTAGACAGACACCTAGGTAAAATTAAACTTGCCTAACAAATGTTAACATGCTTCAAAAATCGGCCAAGATAAAATTTTCTTTTTCACTTTTATTTGTTTTAATGGTTCAGTATACAACTAAACTATATGAATTGCATGGCATGGCAACAAAAATTTAAACATCTAATGTATGACATAAGCGAGAAAATGCACACCCCCAAACCCAATGTGTGCATTGTCCTCAATGCATGAAATAACACATATATACAACAAAAACAAAATAAAAATAAAAATGCATGAACATGTCATAGTGAGTTGTCGTAACTCATTGTCGATATAGATCACGTGCATCGTCACGTGGCCCGGGGTAGCGTTCGCATGCCCAATTCGCAAAGGTTCGCGATTGGTCGCTCGCAAGGTCATGGTTCGCTGGTACATTCGTATAGGGTTGTAATTAGGTGTTTGCGTAGTAGCGGTTCACATGTACTAACAAT
Source organism: Hibiscus tridactylites (assembly GCA_958450335.1). Classification (NCBI taxonomy): domain Eukaryota; kingdom Viridiplantae; phylum Streptophyta; class Magnoliopsida; order Malvales; family Malvaceae; genus Hibiscus; species Hibiscus tridactylites. The sequence goes on along the minus strand of OY288276.1, from coordinate 23,071,348 downwards.
GTCAATAATGATAATGATTTCATAAAGGAAGCTTTAATTTCACTTTTTTGCAAAAACCGGTCTCTATATTTATGCATGTTTTCAAAATGGCCCATAAACTACTTAATTTTGCAATCAACACTCTATTTCAAATTTCGATTTCAACATAAATTTATCATTAAGTCTAATTGGAATTAATGAGTCTAAAACAACCTGAAATTGAGTTTTTAACTTTAAATCCAACTTATGAATTGTTTACATTTTAGTCCCTAAACTTTGATTCGATTAAACTTACTTTGATTTGAACTTTGTTTTTAGCAAAACAAAGGTATAAGATGTTTCTAATTTTAGTAAACTTGTCTTTAAATTTTGAATATTTTTTGGGTTTCAATTTTGTAAAATTACCAAAATGTTTTTTAATCGTTTCTTTTTCTAAGGTTTTTAAAGGTTTATTTCCTTGGTGACTTAGTTGTTTCTGCTTTATTTTCATGTTGGTTGTTTACTTTCATGCTATCGAATATGCTTGTTTTTTAAATATGTTTTATGCCACAAATGTGCCATTTGTAGCATTCGGTATTCAGATCAGATTCGTTTGGACCAGGTATTAGGTGTTACATTGACTGTCAAACTCACAGGATTAAATTATACAAATATTAGAAAAAATTATAAAATTATAAATAAATATAGGTCAATTTTGGATTAAATAAATATTTTAGGGACTAAAGTAGACACAAATAAATCTATATTAAAAAATTGGAATAAAATATAAAAATTCTTAACAAGTATGGGTCAATTTTGGACTAAATACATATTTTAGGGACTAAATTGGCCAAGAATAAAATTATATGGAAAATATTATATTAAATAAGAAAAATTAAAACAAATATGGGTGAATTTCATATTAAATAAAAAATTTCAGGACTAAATTGAATAAAATTAATCATATTAAAAATATTAGACTAATTTATAAAAATTAAAAATAAATTATAATTTTCAAAGCTTAGTTTCTTTACTTTAATTTTTTATTGTGTCAAGCAATACAGATGAAATAAATGTATTTTCTTTTTAGTTTTCTATTCTCTTAATCAAATACACCGGTAAAAGAATTTTTTTCATCCTTTGAATTTTTCATCCATCACTTTTATTTTCTCTTTACTAAACATAGCCTACAATCAATAACTTTGAGTACTATTATGAAGTTGTTGCCATGTACGGTAAGGGTTGGTAGTTAGACACCCGATATTATTATTATTGTTATTATTAGGGATAACTACATACTTAGTACCTCACATATTCATGTGTTACTGTTATAGTAATGCACCTATTTTTTTGGTAAAATAATACCTAACGTTACATTTTGTTTCTATTTTAGTACTCTGTCATTAAAAAATTAACAGCAATCTGACTAGGAGAGAGAACATCATACGTGGCAGGCTGCCATGTCATTCTCTCTCTCCTAGTCAGCATGTCACGTCGACTAAAATCATAAAAAGCACACATGGCATGTTGATAAGGAGAGAGAAAATGGCATGACATCCTACAACGTGTGATTTTCTCTCTCTTTGTTAGCATGTCACGTGTGTTTTTTTCTCTCCTAATCAACATGTTGTTAATTTTTTAACGACAGGATACAAAAAAAAAAATCAAAACGTAATGTTAGATATCATTTTACTAAAATAAATAAATAAAAGTACTAAATAGGTAGTTATCACCCATTATTATAAGAAATATTTCACTTCTAGGCTCTAGCAGCCAAATAATTCATCTTCATATGGATGTTATTATAATCGTCATTTGTGTGCGGTTAAGAGTTACCATATGAGTGGCGAATATACCCAAATATCATCATTGAAAATATATTTTTCTTTTTAACACTAATGCAAAATTTTTTCCCGACATAATACTCGGAAAATCACTAGGTTAGTCTAACGAGTTCCATTAACTTTTATTTTTTTTTTAAATAGAACTGGCGAGTTCCATATGGAGAGTTTCATTAAAAATTAAAAATACTTTAAATTCGTCAAACTAGAATGGCGAGTTTTATTAAAAAAATTAAAAATAATGAAACTCGCCAAACCAACCTAACAAGTTCATTCAAATGGTGTTAGATCGAGATATAATTTTACATGATATCAAAAAGAAAATAATAAAAATAAAGATGATATTTGGGTAAAATCACCTATATGAGTAGGGCGGTAACGAGTCGAGCTTGAGCCTTCCTAGGTTCGGCTCGAGCTCGAGGCTCGTCGAGCTCAAAATTTTAGGCTTGAGCTCGAGCTCAAATTGTCCAATTTTAGGTTAGTCTAATTTGAAATCGGCTTGTTGCTTTCTTCAAATTTAGGGACGGACACAGGGGTGCTGGGAGCAGCCGCACCTCCTAAATATTTTAAGTTCTCCTATATTTTATATATTTCCTTTGTATTTTCTATTGATAATCTAATTTTGCACCCCCTACATTTTTAATATAACTTTCTGATAGTTCGCACCCCCTTACATGAAATCTTGTGCCCGTCCCTGCTCAAATTGCTTTTAAACATTTTTTTGAAAATTTGAAAATAACATGCGAAAACTTGTTTGGGAAAAGATAATATTTATTTTTGAAGCCCGTAAGTAACCGTAGTATATTTTCTAAATTATACAAGTCCACAAGGAGAAGAAGATTTAAAGTATTTAACCATGAACAAGTTAACAACACTGAAACATATAATATAATATTATTTCGAGCATGTTTACGAGACGAGCACGAACTCGAGTCAAGCTCACTCAGACCGAGTTTTGACTGATCCGAATTCGAATAACTCGCGAGCCGGTAATTATCACCCCTATATATGAGTACCTGATTTCTGGGAGATATTATTTGGGAAAACTACACCGGTGGTCCCCAAACTATTACCATTTTCCTATTTTGGTCCCCAAACTATGTTTTTCGGCAAAATCGTCCCTTCTGTTACATAGTTCTCATGTTTTGGTCCCCGGCGTTAAATAGCTAACGGTTTTGCTGACGTGGCATTTTTTAAGAGGGGAGAGAAATGATTAAAAAATATTTAAAAAATGCCACGTCAGCAAAACAGTTAGCTATTTAACGTCGGTGGACCAAAATAGGAGAACTATGTAACAGAAGGGATGATTTTTCCGAAAAACATAGTTTAGGGACCAAAATAGGAAAATGATAATAGTTTGGGGACCATCGGTGTAGTTTTCCCATATTATTTTATACTACTAAACTAATGTACCCAATGAGCGAGTTGAGGAGGACGTGCATGGCGTGATGACTGGAATACGATTGAATAATAGACTACGGTTATAAATTGTGTAATGAAATCAATAAATTGTTTCACTTGTCTAGTTTGTTGATTGTTATACTATAATTGTTTGTTTAGATTTATTAATTACAAGTGGTATAATACATTAGATGTGCACCGCTAAATTTTTAGATCTCATCGTTTAGAATTGTTGTTTCCTTTCTAGGTTGATAGGCTCAGGAGTTCGAGTTCGAACGGCCACATCTTTGAGCAAGGACGAAGGCACATATAAGGTAGATGGGTTAGGGGTGTAAATAAGCCGAGTCGAGTTTGAGTAATACTGAGCTTGACTCAGCTCGTTAAAAATTCGAGTCGAGTTCGAATCTAATCGAATTAGATGTTTATCGAGCTTTGATTGAGTCGGAAGCAAGTAGTTCGCGACATGTCTCGTCTCATTTATTATAATAATAATAATAATAATAATAATAATAATAATAATAATAATAATAATAATAATAATAATAATATACATTTTAGTTCACTTTAATTTTTAAGAAAATTAAAAATTTTAGTATATTATATTTTTTGAGTAGTTCGCGTATTTTTCGAGTCGAGTATCGAGTAGCTCAACTTGGCTCGTTAAGTACTCGAGCTGAGCTCAAGTCCAAACGAGTCGAGTGTTAGTCGAGCCTTGATCAAGTCGGACTCAAGTAGCTCACGATCTGTTTCGTCTCATTTACAATCCTAGGAATAGAAATTGCGATGGGTTGTTTGCATTTTAAGCATTAATAGTTTTGAAATCATTGAAATTAAGTCTTTGCTCTCCCAAAAATTTTTGGTTTATTATTTTAAGACTATATCAATTAAAATTAATGAAATTAAACTTTGATCCCTTAATTTTTTGATTTAATTACTTTTTAAGACCTTTTAATTTTAAAATTAGTAAAATTAAATTTTAACTCCCTTAATTTTATGATTTAATTATTTTTTAAAACCTTATTCATTTCAATGTTAATCAATTTGTCTCCTCTTAATTCAATAACTTTTTTCATGCGTCTGAAGAGTTATAGCATTCCAATTTACCAAAGTACAACCCCTCATTATCTTTTAGAAATCTGCATTTGTAGATCCCTTATATATGTATTTTGATTTGTAAGTTTATTTCTTTATTTACATTTTAAGACTGCTTTATATTTATTTGGAGCTCCGAAACTTGTATTTTATTTATATATTGATAATTTTTGAATTTTTTCTAAATGAAAATGTTTAATGTGTTTTTAAGAGTCTTAGAAAGTGTTAACAATCTATAGAATAAGTGATTAAAGTTTTCAGTAGACATTATCCTTATTCCCCTAATATTTTTTATTATCAAAATCCTTAATTATTCCCCTAAATTGTGAGTTCTAAACCTCTTAAGAGCAAATTTCCCCTTCTCTTTTTTTTGGGTTCGAAAATGACTTTCATATTCATTAAAAAAAGGGGAAACCGCCAAAACTGGCGTTACAAAAGAGGAAAGCATACCCTACAAATGGAAAGAAAACGGTTACCATAAGGGAAACAAACTCTTTCCACGAATAACCGCAAAGAAAACAACAGGGCTGCATAAAACAACCAATCACGAAACAAACCCCGATCAGCCCTCGGGTCCGACGACGATACAACGCCGATGAAACAACAGCAAAAGGAGAAGCGAAACAGGGATTCAGGCAAACATCCCTAACCCAAGACGGAGCCAGAGGGTAAACCATGGCTTGCGTTAAAAATGATTCAATCAGAATCCACTGGCAAGAACCAAAACGTGTCCACCACCGCTTGCTGACATTGAAGATCCATCGAAGATGCCTGAGAGCTCTATCCAGAGACAGGCTTCCTTCCGACAACAGAAGGTCCTTTTCAAGGCAAGCATCGAAAGGCAACACCAGCAGGCAACACAGTCGACTGAGGGATTCCTACACCTTCTGACCAATCGCAACAAACAACCTACAAGCAGACATCTTCAAAACCAACTTCATAAAAGAGGACCCTGGATCTCTGGACGTGCATAGAAGACTAAAGATCCAAGTGGAAGGCAGGTCGAACACCACTTGCCTCAAACCCTTCTCATCCGAGACAAGTAACCCAGGAGACCTCATATTCCTTTTGGATGATCCCCATTGGAATCATCCGGTTCCAAGACTGGTGCAAATTGCCCAGGATGGGTATAGCTGGTAAACACTCTTTCCTCATCGTCACTCACTTGAATTTCCTCATTGATGGTGAAGTTATCATCTATGCACATGGACAGGATCTTGGTGATTTGTTTTCCGAAAGGGTCTATGCCAAGCTCTATCAATCCCACCTCGTCAATCACCATTCTTGATCTTTCCATAGCAAACTTGCGACGGGCTGCTTTTTGAATTAAAGTTAACCTCTGCGAACCAAAGGTTCTACCCCTTTTCTTGCTTTCGATTTCCTTGATGATTGAGGAAGTGTTCATGAACGATGAAGGAAATAAAGCAGCTTTCAGTAAATCATCGTTTGCAGCCCATCCTTGCTCAGCAACACACCAGCTGTTTGGTGCCACTTAGACTATTTCATTCGATATCTTTTCCCAGATTTCCCTTCTTTTAGCCTGCCCAAAAGACTCATTGACATTATCTTCTCTTTTCCTTTTACGACATATAGACACTTCCATGTTATCCAATCCAACAGCTAGAATGTTAACCCAGTTAGCTATATGGTTTTTGCCCTTTGCTATAGGATTCAGAGAGGGACCTTCCATTGGCTTGAGGATTATGCCGTGATTTTCTATAGATTGCGAATCCAGGATTTTGCTGAAAAAGGTTTCCTTCTCCTCAAAGGTCTTGGAGCGGCCAGTTGTCCCAGACTCCAAAAAAGGAAGGAGAAGGTTGACTTCTCTTGGGTCTGACTTGATGGGTGAGGGAACCTTAACCGATGTAGGATTTAGTTCGAGATTTACCTCGGGCTGTTCCTGCATAGGAGCTTTCAACTTTTTGTCTTTTGTGGCCAAGTGTGGCTCAGTTGCAGCTGCCCTGGTACTGGTTCTTGCACGGTGACCATGAGATCCACCGTGGGGAGCCCTGAGCCAAGGTCCGAAAATCCTAGAGAGCTTAAACAATGAGGTATCGTACCTGCACTCACGTTTAATGTGACCAATCCGTCCGCATCGAAAGCAAAACTTAGGTAATCCTTCGTATTTGAATGCAATCTCTAGAGGCCCGTCTTTCCTCCGATTGAGTATGAATCCCGTCTTGAGTGGGTCTTCAACTCTAATGACCACTCTGATGTTCATCGATCCCTGCCATTGAGTTGAGTTGCCTTCTTCCAGAAAAGAACCATAGAACATAGGGAAGAGTTTGCCAATTCTTTTCACGTTGTCGGGAGTCATTAATTCAATGGGGAGGTTCTCCACTTGGACCCAGAATTCTTCGATTGAGAAATCGAGTTCCTCTAAAGCTTTATCCGGCTTCCATTCTTGAACACCAACAACGAGTCTTGGACTGACCATGGTTTTGCTCCTAGGATCCTATGTCGATCTTCAATGGACGTGAACATAAACAGGAAGAAATTTCTCCCCAGCTCATGGCATTCCAGCTTGTCAACTTTCCAGGCCTTTCGAAGTGTGGCTGACATGGTGAGAGCTTTGAAAGGGCTTGGCGTCAGTAGTTTCTCGATTAAAGCTTGGTTTTTTAGGGTGAAGTTGACTTCACTGTCCTCATTTAAAATTAGCTCATCAATGAAATCTTGGTGAAAAAAGGGTTTGGTTTGTAGGGTGGTTGGGATAACCGTTGTTTACTACACCAACACTTAAGGAGGAGTTAATGGGCACTGGATCCATAGGAAATAAAGGAGTAAATGCACAAAGGAAGAACCAAGGAGAAAAAGAAAGGGTTACCAGGAATAAAACATTAAATGCACCAAGAAAGAAAAAGGTGATAAAAGAAGAAATGGTTACCAGGGGAACTAGAACGTGAAAAGAAAGAAAACCGTTTAAACTCACCAGAGGCTTGAGCCACCACCAAACTACCCTGAGCCTCATAACGCTCCTGCCAAACACATCACTCCTAAAGGAAGGATGAGTAAAGGATCACGAGGGGGGAGGATGATTGTTGAGAGAGAAGCTTGGAGAGTTGATGACAGTTTTTTGATTAAATTTCCCCTTCTCTTTCCTTAAGTAGAGATTATTCAATAAAAATCTTAGAAAGTAAAACAAGTTTTACCGCAAGTTAGATTTTACTTCGATAATATGATGCAATTCGCTTATTCTCGGATATTTCAACTTGGATTTTTTTTTTGGAAGAATTCAAGCTGGATTTAGAATGTTACGTAAAGAGATGAAAATAGGATTATTTAATGATTTTCATATTTAGTGAAGAGATGGGTGGAGTTAGTAGGGATGGCAAATAGACAGACGGGTGCGAATATTTTTCGATATATTTATATTCACTTAAAATTATTATTGTAGGAACTTATTTTTATCCGGGTCACTTAAGCCCAAAGTCACAAACCCAAACAAACCCATAACCCAATTACAAACCTTACCCATTAACTCATTACCTAAGACTCGGCCTAATACACAAACCCTAGCCCAGAATTAACCAAACCCTAATATCCTAAACAAAACCTAACTATAGCCGCCAACTCCTGAGCCGCCGCTTCAGATCCGCCGCCGTTAGCCGAGCCGAGTCGCAAACCGCATCATCACCAGCTTCATCCTCGTCACTACACACGTGTCACCTCCTCAACCCGCAAAAGGAATAACGAGTAAGATTTATCCCCGTTATAATGACACTGTAAAATTGAAGAAGAAAGGGATAAAAATCCCGAAAATCCTCTTTTTATGTTTTTAATCTCGGTTATAAATACCGAAATTGAAGCTTATAATGTTTTAGAAAAGAAAAAGGCAGAGAAAGAAACAAAAACTAGACCATATTCTAGACCAAGACCACACAAATATCACAGCAAGAAAAAGGAGGGAAGTCAGAAAGGTAAAAACAAAGTATAGAAAAATATATACCTTTCGATTTTCCTAGATTTAGCAAAATAAAAGAAGAATTAAGAGAAACGAACCTTGAAATCGAGTTCGCGACCTAAAACTGAGTCAGAATCATCACTTCCATGCTTTCTGGCCATCGTCCGCGACGATCGTCCGTCGCCAGCGAACGGTGGCCCGCGGTGGTCAACGGAGCAGCGTGGGTAGCTGGCCGCCAACGCAGAGAGAGATCAGAGCAGACTTTGCGATTCAGAACCAGCCAAAATAAAAAATTCTAGGCAAATGGGGTATATAAGGACCACCCAAAACGACGTCGTTTTGGCGCCGATCCTAAAGGCCCAAAACGACGACGTTTCGTGAGCCAACCCGATCGCACGACCCGACTCAAACCAGAACCCGCGCGCCTTCAACTGGAGGGGAAAATTGCGCTCCTAGCCATCCAACTTTCGTATCCTTATGTTTCAGCATTTTAGTTTTGATTTCATTTCGTTTTAGCCACTGTTTTTCTATTATTTTCGTACTTTAATTTCTGTCTTATTTCAATTGGGTCATTGCTTTCACTATTATCAATATTTTTCACTTTATAATATTATTATTACTATTTTCATCATATATTATTATTATTATTATTATTATTATTATTATTATTATTATTATTTTACTAACCATAATTCTTGTTAAAATTCATTTACAGATTTTTATGAGTTATCGTGAAAATCGTGCTCTGGGTGTTGGAGTGCTATTTTTCTGATAATTCTCGTTCTAAGACGTTATTTTTAATATTAACCTTTAAAATAATTTATCGAGAATCTAAGGGAAATTATGCTCCGGGTGTTGGAGTGTATATCTCCCTTCATGAACATTCATTTCAAATATCATATTAAAAATTTTCAGGGATCGCATTATTAAACTAAATTCGAATTCTTAACTTTCGTCATTAAAACAATATGTAATCGACTAGGTACCGATTTTTGGGCGTTGTGGGGGTGCTTACCTTTCCCCACACGTAACCGACTCCTGAACATGTTCTTCTGATTTTCGTAGACCAAAACTCGTTATTTTAGTAAAAACGACAAAAACAAGTTTTATTAAAATTATCGGGTTTTCAGGTGTTCCAATCGCACCTAAAGTAAAACAAAAGATTGGTGGCAACTCCCCGTTGTTACAATTATATTTATTATCTATCTGCTATTTATAACTAGTATAATTTTTAAATTCATATTCGTACATATTCGTATATTTTTAAATTCATTCTCGCATCAATTACCCAATTGGGTACTCACTACTTAGATCGTATCTACTCATACCTGTAAAATATGTCAGTCAAGCACCCATTAATATCAAACATAATAGAAAACTTTAATTTTTAAGTTAAATTAATTGAGTGGGAAATTTATACCCTAAAATTTGGGAAAATTACAAGGCACGCATTTCATTAATTTGGGTGACCGGTGGAGTGTTTCTCCCGATCCCCCCCTCCCCTCCTCAATTTTTTTGTTTATTATCGATGGTTGAAATTAAAATCATAATTTTCCTCTTAAATCCAACAGTTGTCTCATTTTAAAGTTTTCCATTTAGAATCGTTCAAATATAAAGGAAGGAGGAAAAGAAGAAAACTAAAAGAAAGAAAAAAAATAAATGGAAAAAATATGTTTGATTTCATATTTTTATTGTAATTATTTTTTTGATTATATACATGTTTGGTTTACGGCCCATGTTCGGAGTGTGAGGCTTCCCCTCACAACAATGTTGTTTTTAAGATTAAAATTTACATTCCCTCCTTAGAAGTGAAATATGTCTTACTAATGCACCTAACACTTCACACATTATAAATTTATATATGTACATGTTTTTATATTTACGTATATTTGCACTGTTTTGTGTTACTTTTATTTTATGTTTTGCTTTAATTATTTTATTAATTTTTTTCAACAATAGCATATGAATTTTATTAATCACCATAAAAGATAATACAATACAATGCATCAAAAAGAAAAAAAAGGGACAAGTCCACTAAAGTCTCTTATAATGGTGTAAAGAAAAGCAGACACTTCAATCGAGATTAGCATACCAAAATTCAGAAACCTTCCTAAATCTCCTTGTCTCTATCCAAACAAGACTACAATGTGAAAAGAAGTGGTGAGCTAACCAAGCTATCAGGTAAATTGCTCCGCTGCCCAGGTCTGATTACATCGGTAACCAACCATCAACTGAGTGGAGATCTATCTTTCTAGAACGACCCACATAATCATAATCAAAGATTAGCGTCGTGAAGATCTCTGTACGAGCACCAATCGACCGTTAAGGTATGCTGAAAATCATGCCACAAGGACAGATGAAACGAGCCACAAAAAATCAAAGAAAAACGTGTCACGAGGACAGAGAAAATGCGTGCCACAAAGGCAGAGATTTTTATTAAAACATGAAAAAAATAAAAATAAAAAAATAAGAAAAATAATAGATCTGGTGGTCGACAACCAATACTAAGATTAATTCTCGACCACTAATCAAAAAAAAAAAAAAGCAACGTTGCAGACGATAGAGATTTGAGAGAACGTGACTAGGTTAAAAAATCTAAAAATAGAGAACGACGACCTACGTTAGATATTAAAATTAAAAATGTTAAAATATATTTGTAGTTGGTATGTTAGTAAAATTTTATTATGTTTATTTTTAAAGGGTAAACTATTACGGATGTCACACTTAATTATGAGTAATGTTATATTTGGGTCATCTAATTATTAAAAGTTACATTTGGGTTACTCAAATATAGATAAGATTACATTTGAGTCACCCAATTATTAAATGTTACACTTGAGTCACGCAATTATGGGTAAGGTTACATTTGGGTCACCCTTCATATTTAAAAATATACGTCAATTTGTGTATTAGATTAATTAATGATTTCAAATGAAGTACTCTAATGTTAACGAGGGTATACAAGTGATTTAGAAGAAAGACTGACTAAGTTGATGTATTTTTTTCATATATGAAGGGTGACCCAAATGTAACCTTACACATAATTGAGCAACCCAAGTGTAACCTTTAATAATTGGTTGACCTAAATGTAACCTTACCCATAATTGAGTGACTCAAATGTAACTTTTAATAATTGGGTGACCTAAATATAACCATACTCATAATTAAGTGCCTCCGTTGTAGTTTACCCATTTTTTAATGATATATATAGATAAGATTTGCTCCATTCACTCGAAAAAATATAATTTTATACTAGTCTTAATCGTTACCAAAAAATAATATTAACTATTAAATAAAGGAAAAACTACATCGGTGGTCCCCCAAACTATTACCGTCTTCCTATTTTGGTCCCAAAATTATTTTTTCTGGTAAAATTGTCCCTTCTGTTACATAGTTCTCCTGTTTTAGTCCCCCGTCGTTAAAAACTAACGGAATTGCTGATGTGAAATTTTTTTCTTTTTTTTATAAATACTTTTTATTATTTTCTCTCTCCTATATATATTATTTAAATTTTTTATTCAGACTAATGTGGTGGTGACACGTGTCATCACCATAACAAAGAAAATAAATTCAATGTAAGGGGGGAGCTAAGATTCAAACCCATGTCCCCTATCTCTAAAGTCATTGAGCTAACCACTGAGCTAAACTCCAAGTGCTGATATGTTTTAGCACAAATTATCTTTAAAGCAATTTGACAACAGGCAGGCAGAGAGTCAAACACGACTATGTATTTTGACAACATTTACAGGTATTACTCAAGAATCAAGAATATGCCATTGTTGCAAAAAAAAAAAGAGTGTCATTTTACTGAGTGCATTGAAATAAACTCGTAAATGTATGTTGAACAACCATCAATGAGATGAATAAGATAAAATTTTGCTTCGGTTATAAGCCCCTCTTAAAACTGCTTTCATCAACGCAGTGTATTTAGGATTTATTAAAACAATGCTAAAGATCCAATCTTAGTTGGTAAAAACGGTTTTTTCTTACCAACTAGGTTTATCCCGTTTGGGGTATTCTTAAGACTTGTGAAAATATAAATCTTAACAAGTCCAATAAAAGATGCAAAAAGTTCATATATTCATCATAGAACATAGTTTACACGATATCAGTTGTTGGGAAGGATTTGTTTTACATTTACTTGGAGATGAATGGGAGACTAAAGATTAAAATACAGATCAAACCCAGAAGTTTCAAAACAAAGATCATGGCATTGGTTGAACTCAGAAATCACTTCAGTCAATTAATGGCAAGTAGTTTTACGGCTGATAAATTTTTCAATACCATGATTCCATATCCAGACTGCATAGTACATACTCATTTCGTTCTCATAATTTTAAGCATCAGAAGTTTGAATGGACAGAATAAACAATCATTACTACTTTTGCTTCTAATAAGCAGAAGTATGTGATGATTGTCTCAGTCACACAATTTTCAGGTTCATTCCTATCAACTTGCAAAAAATAACATTACTAGTAGCATAGGTTTAGTTGATAAAGAAATTCAACTTCCTCACTCTAGCAGATTCTCACTGAAAACAAGCTTGATTTATATGCACAAAGACTTGTATCAACAAAAGAAAAGGTAGACTAGGCTGAAGGATAGCACATAAATCCACTCTAATCATTTTGTGATTGCTTTTATTCCAACATTCTGTGATCAAGATTGACCAATCTCTTGATCTTTTCCAGAAAGTTTGATTACAATCTCAATCATAATCTAGTCATCAGGTAGAATTATATTTCGAGATCAGCTAATTTTTCCTTAGCAATGTTGATGCTCCTACGGATAGACACCTCATGTCAGTAGGATCATTGTTAAAAAAAATATGACATGAAAATTGGAATTCTTAATCCCAAAGCACATTTTCGTTTCTAAAACACCAAAAAAATCCATCTCTAATAAGAATTAAATTTTGTAGAACAACAAAAAAGCACTAGTTCTGGCATACAGCAGTGAGAACTAAGATTCCTAGCACTGCTCCATCACTTGAGTAAAACACCATAACCAGATTCCTAGCAAAGCTACCAACAACGACAGATACAAAACCAGTCCCAGCATTGGAGAAAACCCTATCCAACACCCTATCAGTAAAGCTGGAATTATCCGAACCCGAAAAGAATTCATCCCATTCCCTGATTCCAACTTATAGCCTCTTAAAACCCCAACTGTTAAAGCCTCTGTAATCCTAACTAAAGATTGGGAAAATTCACATGATCTCATAATCTTTGAAATTTGCTTTAAACTATTCGGAACTTCATCAGAATCGGTAGTAGCCTAGTAGGTCTATACTTTTTTGGGGTTCATTTGATTGCTTTAAAGATAATTTGTGCTAAAACATATCAGCACTTGGAGTTTAGCCTATTGGTTAGCTCAATGACTTTAAAGCTAGAGGACACGGGTCACTACCACATTAGTCTGAATAAAAAATTTAAATATATATATATATATATGAGAGAGAAAATAATAAAAAATAAGAAAAAAATTTCACGTCAGCAATTCCGTTAGTTTTTAACGACGAGGAACCAAAATAGGAAAACTATGTAACAGAAGGGACGATTTTGCTAGAAAAAATAGTTTTTGGACCAAAATAGGAAGACAATAATAGTTTGGGGACCACCGATGTAGTTTTCCTTAAATAAATATAAGAAAACATATTGAAAACCCCAATATAAGCGGGCGAGTATTCAATTGGGTCAATTTCAATCAAGTGAAAAAAATTGAGTTAGTTGAGTTGATAAATATTATTTTATTTTATTTTTTCGAGTTGTTTTGAGTTGATTTGAATCAAATATATTTTGTTTAACTTTCTTTTCAAATTTAATTATAATTATTTATAAAAATATGATATTAATTTGTTCCAATTTGAACTACTCTCTAATGATATATAGTATATATTTCTTCATATGTTTTCATACGTGTAAGTATAATTTGTATTGTTATTTAATAAATCAAATATAATATAAAATTATATAATATATTTATAATTTTATTTATAAAGAATGTATTTTAAGAGAGAAAAATATTGATGGAGGTATAAAAATTAAGAGATTGATGGGAGTAAAGAATTTACAAATAGTTGTAGGCATAAGTACAATTTGAATAAAGTGTAAAATTGAGGGATTAAATTGTAAAAAGAGAAATTGAAGTTACACATACATTTTTAGTGACTGAAGGGCATGTAGTTCAAATTTAGTGAAAATAGACTTAAAATGAACGAGGAATTGAAACAAAAATAAATGACAAATTATAGATAATTAAATTTCTTAGCTGAACATAAAAAATGACGTAATTTTAATATTCATTTTTTTATTATTTCAACTTTTAGTACTTAAAAAATCTGAATAATTAATTTGAGTTAACTCAAATAATTTGAAATTAAAAAATATACTTTTTATCGAATCAAGTTTTATTAGGTTTAATTAGTATTATATTAATAAGTCAGCGCTGAGGAAATCGAATAATGGGAAAGCTCATAAACATGTTTTGTGGTGAAGATGCCGTGTTTTGGCTAAGAAACAAATAAACAAAATCACATCATGGGAACTTTGTTTTATTAAATTTTATTTTATTTTGTAAGGTTTCTTTTATTTATTTTCAATTTGAGGTTGGTTGAGCTAAATAGCTAATGATGGAAGCTGTCCTCCTTGTATTGTAACTTCAATTTCAAGCCAAGTAAGGCTTTCTTTTCTTAAAAAATAAATAATTATTTTATTAACTCATCCTATTATATTATTTATGATCTTCACCAATTGAATTTAAAAATTATTTATTTTATTTTTATTCATGTTATCTGTATTGTCAGTGTCGGGTTAAAACTTTTGAGTAATCACTATTAGAAAAGTGATAAAAAAAATTAAATCAAGTAATTTTAATCAATAAAAATCATAAATGATGTAATGAGAGAAAAAAATACACGACCTTCTTAGGAGATATATATGGACAAAATTATAAATTCTAATGAGAAACCTCGTATGCAAATCTCCTATTTTAATTTTTTTTTCTTTATTTTTTTCTCCTTCTTGATTCCAACAACCACACTGTCGGAGTATTTGTGACTTTCCGTCCAAATCAGAAGGGGTGAACCGCCTAAAACTACAATAAACCACTTTGGTTTTTATTTCTAATTTCATTATTCGATGTCTACCCATTTAGACATCAACATTTTATATTAAAAAACAACGATATTAAATAAAAAATAGATTAAAAAAGAAAAAATGTTATGTTCAAAAAATAAATTGGGATTCACCCGAGGCTTAAATCCGAGAATTAACACAAATTTTACTGTATTTATATATACAAAATATATATAATATTATAAATGACCAAAAATAGTTGTATAAATGGAAAATGATAGGTAGTTTTCTCTTATTTTCTAATGTAAACCATAGTAAATAAAAAAATTTGCAGGGTTGTTTTTTATAAGTGATCTGAATTCAAGCAGCGTAGTATCCACGTAAGTATGGCGAAGCTACTTGGGAGGATAGTAGGGGCTAGACCCTCCTGGTCCACCTTTATTGTTTATTTTTTTTAATTTTACCTCCGTAGAATTTTAAATTATAATTTATTTTACTTGTTTTAATATTATAAAGCGAGTATTGTGTTATGGGAAAAATGTGTATAGAAAAATACGTTTGTTTTACTTGAAGTTAGTGAATCGAATCTTATTGATGATGTTTTTCAATCTTTTATTCTTTTTAGGCTTAGGTGTAAGAAGCCTTTGAACTTTTGAAAAAAAAAACAATTAAGTCCCTAATTTTTTTTTTGCACTCAATTAAGCTCTTAAATCATGAAATTAAGTTAATTAAGCCTTTTGACCAATTATGACCATTAAATTTTGATAATTGTTTTCTTTAGATATTACTGACACATGATACACTACAATTTTATCATGTTGCATTTACGGATATTTTTCAAAAAATGTTTTTTTATATTTTATTCATTTTTAGAACTTTTAACAATTTTTTTTAAATAAAATAAAATTTTAAAAATGTCAAGTCGAGACATTGTTACACAACACACTGTACCGACAAATCCAAAAAAGCTATCGAGATTTAATGGTCAAAACTGATTCGAGGGCTTAATTGATTAAATTTCTTTGTTCGAAGGTTTAATTGGATGCAAAAGGTTTAGGGGCTTAATTGATTTTTTTCTTCCAAAAGTTTAAGGGCTTTTCATACCCTTCATTTTTTTCGCTCCCTTAACTTTTAATTCCTGACTTCGTCCATGCGTGAATTTACTAAAAAAAGTAAAAAAAAGAATTATTACCATGTATCTCATGTGTTTATTCAAATTTAAAACTTAATTAAAATATCATTTTGTAATTGAGTTAAAATACTAAAAAAACATAGAGATGTCCCTATTTTAACACTGGGTATTTCGAAACTCCCTTCAATTTCTGCTGATGTTTATAGTTTAGTGGATCTTTGTTTGGGCTTGCAAGCCTGTTTTTCCTTTTTCATTTCGGACCCTTGTTTTGGAAACGATTTTTTTAAATATCCATTAAAATGGGTGCATGATTAATATTTTCATCTTCTGTTGACCTAATTCTTTTTAATGAAACTTTATTAAAAATACTCATAAAAAGCAAGAATGAATAATAATAATAATAATAATAATAATAATAATAATAATAATAATAATAATAATAATAATAATAATAATAATAATAATAATAATAATAATAATAATAATAATAATAATAATAATAATAATTCGGGGGTTAATATGTACAGTGAATATGAGATAAGTTCCTTGGGAAATAATGCACTTAAGTAGGTCAGTTTATGAGATTTTGGCAATCTAGAGGCGAACATAAAATAAGGCCCCTGATAACAAATATAGAATTTTTTTTAAGAGTAATGCAACGACCCAAAATTTGGTTCAGTAGTTTAGATCGGGTATTCGAGTTTCTATATTTTGAAATTTTGGACTAAATTGAAAGCTTTCAGAATTTAAGAGCTCAATTTAAAGAAATTGGTGACCGTTTTCTAAATGAGTTAAAGCTTGAGGCTTAAAGTTTGAAATTATGAAAATTTTAATGACCAAGTGTGTAGTTTGACCATTTAATTTCTGAAGGTATTAAATAGTAAAATTATACCACGAGCCTAACTTACAAAATAAATTATAGTCTCAACCAATAAAATATATCGAATTCACCACTTTTTCCATGTCATCAACTCACATATATAATAACTTTAAAAAAATTTGTTTTTCAAATGACATGTAAAAAAATTATTGAAGATTCATTAGTTGGAAAAACGATGAGAAACAAAAGGAGAAGTAAGTAGTTTTTATTGGTTGTGATCATAGATAATGTTGTGAGCTAAACCTATAATATAATTTTCCTATTAAATGAGTTGTTCTTTTGCGTGTTGAGCAATGTGAACCAGTTAGATTTATGTATATAAGAGAGAGAGAGAGAGAGAGCTCTAATTTCTCGTGAAGACATGACGAATGAATGTCTTTGATTCTCCACCGTTGTCGTTTGCTGGGGTGAGGAGAACAAATGTTTGAAATTTGGAGACCGTGTAGTTTCGCCGTCATTCGTGTAGACCGTGTTCGATTAATGGTTGTCTTAAGTCTGATTTGATGTTGGTATTGGGTTTTAATCTTTGGAATTTGATTTAGGAAATTTAGTAGTCCCTTTCCAAAAATAATTTGCACCTCAAAACGTTCAACTAGAATCAATATTATCGACATTTTGGTTTAGTTTGGATTCGATACCCGTATGAGGATTTGATATTCTGGTCTAAGTATCGTAATATTAGACTTTATTTGTTTTGGCCGTTTTGACTGTTAAGACTTTTGAAACAGTTAGAATAATTCGTTTTGATATTTGGACCTATGAATAGACTTATTTTCCTTTTTGAAATCAAAACCTTCGTATTTGTGTAAAATAATCAAAATACCCTTTTGGGGGCTAATTACCAAAATGCCCTTTCATGTTCATTGACCAAATTAGACTTTGAGCTTTTAGTGAGTTAAATCACCTTTGATCTGAAGAAAATGACTAAAATACCCTTGTGAGGATTAATTCAAGAACTATTTTTGTAAAATCAAATTTTGATAGGCCATTTATGGATTCGATGCTTTGGATGCCGTGAGTAGGGGAATCGACCATTATGAGTTCATGAGTCTATATTTGATTTTGTTTGCTTCTTAGTCTACCTCGAGAGCGAGTAATGCTCAGAAACATTTTATTCATTGTTATGAGGATATTGTGATCCTTATTAAGACTTGACAACCATAATCTAACTCAAGCGGTTATCGCTCAATATTTGATAAGTCTTGTTGTATTGATATTGGTAATTCGGTATTTAGGTGTTATGTATGAAATGTATGATGCATGTGTGCACCCTTTAGGATTCAATGCGCGTACGCCAACACTGACTTATGTATTCTGGATTGAGGATATGAGTGGCTGTCATTCTAGATTGAGGACACTGAGTGTGAGTGCTATTTTAATACCTTAGACCGGTACAAACAATCCAACCCAACATGAGGTGTCATAATTGGTTTACATAAGCGACCCACAAATATAAATTCAGTTCAAATAAAATACTTGTTAAACTAATGCAATTTAAAAGCCAAATTCAAAAAATCAAAGACAAAACATACAGACTCGAATATACCGACAGACAAGGTGATGCAACTTATATGCCCATTGAAACACAAGTACTGTACTCCGCAAGCAATGCTGCTGGAACTCCCAGAACCAATGACAAGGTGAGGTATCACATTCAAAGTGAAAAAGGCATAGCCAAACTCGAGTCAATTGACTCAGGAATCCCAAACATACAAAATTTTAAAATGTAAAACATACATGAATCGCATATATAATTGCAAAATGCCTGAATTGTAGGCTAGTCGTAGAATAACACTCATTCTCATCCTAAATCCAGAATATACATAGCGTTAAATGCTCATGAGCCATCATCAATATACCAAAATAAAATATATATGGGTCAGCACCATTGCACGGGCATCGAATCGCATGCGTATGTATGTCATACATTCACCTGTGGTAACTCATAATTACAAAACCACATACTCAAAATTATAGAACTACATAACTTACCTAACCTCGAGTAGAAACCATTCGATTCAAAACATGGTGGCCAAGCCTTACAAAATATCCTAAGATCATCGGAACAAAGAATAATTGAAGTCTAAGATTCACTTGGCCTTGAGGTACGCACAGAATAGCATACACCCCATAACTCCTAATGCAAAATTTCCCAACATAAGGCATCCTAATTATCGATTATTCAGAAGTTGTATCAAAATTTGGCTTTCACAGGTGGTTCAGAAATATAAATCCTCACAAGGGTATTTAGTAATTTGACAGGTCAAAGGCGTTTTAGTCAATTCAAAACAAAAGGTTATTTTAGTAATTGGCACTCAAAATGGGTATTTTGGTCAATTGCAAACAAAAGGGCATTTTGATCATTTCATTCAAATGCAAAAATCATGGCTAATTTAGAGGTTCAAAGGTGAAATGTAAATTACCAGAATGTTATAGTAGTTATAAAATTTTACGAGTTGATACAAAAGTCCTAACGAGTCAAATCGGCTCATTAAGGATAAATTCTAAAATCTCAAGACTCAGATCAAAGTATTGAATCACCATACATGTATCGAAATCCGAACCGAACCTAAAATCACATAATACTAACTTTAGACAAAGGTTTCAAGGTATCGAAACCATTCCATAATACATTTCCAATACTTTTGGTCAAAAGTTCTCTATATTCCTAAACCAAATATCGAATGCCTAAAATATCAAACTGTCGCGGCCGTTTTTAAAAACTATTTGTGGAAAAACAACCTGGCGATTAGGGTTTCGGAAATAAGAGTTTTTCATTTAATTTGATCTTGAAATTAGAGGTTTTTTCATTTTTAATCAAATTTCCTTCATTTTCTTAAAAATCGTTTTTGAGTCGCCACCGATCACTTTGGTAGACCGAACACCATAAAAAGCGGACCAAATATTCTTTTAACAAAATTCGGGTTCAGGAGTCGGTTACGTGTAGGGAAGGGTTAACACCCCTACAAACGCCCGTTATCGGTACCTTATTAATTCCACGTGGCATTTTGACATTTCGAACATTAATATGAATTTAATTAAATCTTTAATTGTTAAACAAATTTCATTTCGAATGGGAATATCCTTTTGTAAGAAAATACATTTTGGACGAAAATAAGTTTTGAAACGTCCAAATAAATTAGGACACTTCAATTTATATTCAAAATGCATTTCAACACAAAAGGTTTAATGCATGTTCAAATTATTGTCTTGTCTATTTTAAGTAAAACCTAATTAAGGCTTCATTAATTTAATTAATTAAAATTCTATGAATATCATTAAGTTTAGGTTTTATGTGATAACACCCAAATAATTGGGCACTATCTACATTAGGCCCTAAATAAGCAATATTCCTATTTTTAACGCTACTAACTAGTTGTTCCTTATCTTAATTTGATTTTATTAAAGTTGTTTAGGTGTGATTGCATGTTTCTAGGTTTAAATGATATGCTAAATAGTTAACTAGAATACCCTTTTAATTAACATCTCATTACATTGAGACACTAACCAAATTAGGGCATTGAAGTTGTTATTTAGCACCAATTTATTTTTCCTACAATTTCCTCCTTATCCAATTATTTAATTAAGGAACTTATACTGAAGGCTCTAATCAATACAATTAAGTGATTAAATCTTCTTAACATGTAAAATATATGCTTAATAAAAAATCATGCAATCATGCAAATAAATTAAATTAAAGCAATTAAATTATTCAAAGCTATAAATGACTAAATTAAAAAGAATTAAAACATAATACAAAGATAGAAGGGACCAAATTGAATTATATTCCAACTAAGAGAGCCAAATTACAATGATTTAAGGACTAGATTGTGATAAAACCAAAACTTGAAAGCCCGAAACATAAGAAGAGAAAGGAAGGGCGTGGATCTCTTGCCCGGATCCGAATGACCCACTTGGGTCGAGCCAACTCGGTGCCTAAATGACACCGTTTGGCTCAGGGTATAAATACCCGTTTAATGAGACAACTCGGCCATTTGAACCGAGCACTCTCTCTCTCTTCCCACCCATTCTCTCTCTATTCTCTCGACACACACTTATAAACCCGAAACCCTTCTTATTTTTCAATCAAAATCCCACTTTTCCCTTCAAATTCATCCTAGTTCTTCATCTTTTCTATGTTTAATCCCCCAAAACACTTTTCATCTTCATTTTCTTTGTTATTTCAGATCAAATTCCCCCTTTCACTCATTTTTCATCTTCTATTCTTCATTTTTCTCCAGTTTGATCCAACATAAACACTAAAACACCCCCACTTCTTGTTTCCCTCATATCAAAACCTATTTTTTTATCCCGGTTCTTCACAAATTCATCTCCTTTTCACCATTTGATCCAAAACCCTAGCTCCGTCCAAACCACAACATGTTTCTCGGCCGCTATAGGTGACGTCGGTCATCGGCCGTCGCCTCTAGTTATCCTTAACCTTTTTTCGATGACCGAAACTTCTCCGATCATCTTCTCCTGCCGACCTAGACTTTCCAATCATCCCTTCCGACCTAATTCTGCAACTCCGACCACCGTGCTCCACCGCTGGAGCGATTTCCGGCCACCATCCGCCACCACACCGAAACCTTAAAAACTTTGAAAATTCTTCGTTTTTCGTCCTAAACCTTAATCTAAAACCCGTTTCGACATAAACACCCATCTTCCCTGTTCTAAGCTACCTACGCGAGACCAAAAACCCTTCCTCACTTTATCATTTTCGACTCCGGCCAGACTTATCTCCCCACTCTCATATTCAGGTGATACTCAGAAGAAAAGCTAAGTGACCGAGACTCTTCAATTTTAGTTTTAGAATTTAAGATCTAGTTTTTTTTTTGTTTTTAGCTAATGTTTTCCTTCATTTCGAGGCTTAATTCTATTTTGTTTAATGTTTCAGTGCAGGAAAATGAAAGAGAGGAAGAAATGCTACCTTATGATGAGCTCAGGCGATGATATGGTTCTCCAATCAACGGTGACGACGTCTGATTCCGGTGTCTCTTCCGATTCTGGTGAGACCTTTCAGTTTCTTCTTCTTCTTCTTCTTCTTCTTCTCTCTCTCTCTCCAATTATCGTCACAATTACTATTATAATGATTGCCTCATTAATGATTTCTCTCTCTCTTTATATACCCGGTAGTGGGAATTGACGTCACATTGACGTTGGGGAAGCTAGCTGGCTCTAGTTGGGGACCGATCCGCGTGAATGTGGAATGGGCGAATGTAAGGATGACACATATCCATTGGGTCTCGTTTTGGGCGGGAAATAAAAACACAAACGGGCCATTGTGTTTCTTTGCCCGATTTAACAAGGAGAATTAGTGTATTGGGCTTTTGTATTTCGGGCTTTTAATGTAATTTGGATTTTGTACAAGATATGAACTCTAGTAATATATTTTGGACTGTTTTATTTATTTGGTTTATTTATTTATTTGTTTATTTGGATTCGAATTATATATATATATATATACACACACAAACAAAATACAGGTATTACATAAACAAACATCTAATCGGACTTAAGGCAGCCATAACGAACTCATGAATGAATTTCCACCATTGAATAACTTAATTAAACATACACAGAAATCATGCATTATTTTATGATCAAATCAAACACACAAAATCATATTTATAAAAATGCAAAGAGGTATTTAAGTACTACCTTATCCAAAGCACGAAAATGATATCCATTGAACTATTCTAAGCTTCCTTCTTGCCTTAATCCAAAGGGTTCTTCAACATCAAATGAAACTCATATCGAGCACAAGAAATGAAGCAACATGTTACCATTTCATAAGGAAATACATACTAATTTAAAACATAAAATAGAAATAGAAAAATGTTAGTAAAAAATCACCAGCTTCTAAACCCAAAGTTACAACATAAACTCAAATTCTTGAAGCTATAAGACTCATAAGAAAATTTCGACCGAACATGATCACGAACTCCATGTCTGTAACAACCTGAATTTCAGGTTAGCCATTTAGGTCTTGGAACCGGGTTAGGAATTTTAATTTAAGCGTTAAAATAAAAGAAATAGATCTTGAAAGATTTAATTTAAAGAAAAGTGATGACCGATTTGTGTGAGGGTCAATAATGGAGGACCTCAAGTGCAATTTGCCCATCTTAGTATGGAAGCCAATATTTTAAAATAAATAGGTGAAGAGAGGAGGGAAGATCAGATTTGATAATTTTTTTCTCTCTTTCCCCTTTTCTTTTTTTTCCCTCTTCCTCCTCAAGCTTCCAATTCCGGTCTATCAAAATCCGACCGTCCATTTTCAACACCTACTACACCATCGCATTTATCTCGTCGAGACGAGTCGACCGATGGGCTCGAAATCAATGTCAGAGTTTTTGTTAGAGGAGGTAAAGAAAAAATAGTTGGGTTTTTTGAGTTAGCTTTGTTCGAACGTCCGAAATTAAAAACAAAGGCCACCATCGAATTCCCCAGTAAAAAAATGCCGCCTAAAGCTTACCATTGGCGTACGGCCATCGGAAGAGGCCTCACTCGCCTCCACGCGCCGTCGCCAAGAGTGGGCGTTGTCTAGGCAGGTTCACAACTCTTATCCTGCACCTGCGCCACACTGGATAATTGCCCATCGGGACAGGGAAGCTTCGGTGCACCTGCGTCGCACAAGATTGCCTAAAGTGTTAAACAACCATTGAACGTCGTTGACCGGTCGTTTACTTTTTTTAGGGACTCTACTCGAGTGTTTTTTGACGTTTTGAATCTGTTCGTGCAATCTGTTTCACCAAATTCAAACTTGGTAAACTATTTTTACACATTTGGGTGACCTGAATGTGGTACTTCAGATTTAAATTCGGGATTAAGGTGTTACATTTAGTGGTATCAGAGCTTAAGTCTAGCCAGTCCTAGGAAACACCGAGGTGGTGTAGTTATTATAATAAGGTGTCCAGTGAATACAATCCCTTAAATTAAGTTTGTACTCTTTAAGACTAGAATCAAAATGGTGCATCCAATGTAGCGATGCTAAGATGGTTACAGTCATGGCTGAGAAGGTCGAGTTAAGATTTGAGCCGCTCGTGGGAGTGATTCTGGGGGAGAGGTCGTCTCGAACTGTTGAGATGCGAGTTAGTTGAAAGATGCTGAAGTTGAGGATGTGACTTCATTCCACTACCTGAATGGAGTCTTCGTCTTGTTTAGTAGTCATTTCGAAGCCTTCGAATACGTTATGAGAATTTGTGATAGAGAATATTTATCTTTATACGTGATTAATGTATGTGATACGAGTATGGATAACCTGCTCTCGAAGTCAATTAGTGGTTGCACATTAGTTGGAGGACCCTTTGTTCGCTTAAAAAGAGTCTTGTTAATAGATGGGAAATATCATCGCCCTTCTCAAGGGCATTTCCTAGAGATGGTGAGCTCGACATCCACTAGTTTGTATGAGTGTGACCGAGGTGAGAGATTTTGGAAGTTTGATAGAGACGCTTTCTTAAGGGTTTTACCTTAGACATTGATTTGGTTAATTAAGCATGGTGCTAGATTATGATGTCAAGTGGCATACTCAAGGCTTCGATGATTTCGAGAGAACCCAACATTTGGTAATGAGAATGTCGAACCATCACCCTTCTACCGTAATATTTGTAGTGGTCTTTTAGTGAATGGCAGAACGAGGTTGTGAGACATGTTTAACCGTTCAATAGATGTCAATGTAGATAGTTCAACACTTAAGAGCTTTTGGACTATTAGAGTATTCGTTTATGCTTCATGAAAGAGTCGTCGAGACTTTCTCCTTGTTAGGGACATGAGTGAATGTTAAGGTAAGGCCGATTTTGGCGTTAATGCCCATCACTTTTATCAAAGGACACCGACCTAATTGAGAAAGTTAAAGGTTTAGTTAAGAGGGCGCAACTTAAACGAGGTTTCTGTCTGAGTGTTTCACCCAAGGGTGAACCAGACTTGTTCGCTGATAAGAAGTTGGTTCATTTAAATGATGTATGAACTGTCGATAATGTTTTTGAGGTTAGTTCGAGAATGAAATCCTTAAAGCTAATGTGTTGAAGACTAGAAATTTTGAAATGATTTTCGGAATGAGGTTTTCTCTCTCTAAGATGTGTCGTAGTCATGTTTGATGTCTATATTGACGTACAAGAGGTTTAACTGATGTTTGGATGGGGACTACCAGATTGTGTCTACAATATCAATTTAACGCTCTGCGTGACACGAGTAAATGTATGATGATTATAGAAATATAAGTGTTAACAAAATAATTACCTAAATTACTTTATGTATGGAAGAGACTAATTACCGTGTGATTATTTAAAGAGAGAAAGTGTTTGAGACTTTGTAAATGCTTTTGATTAGAATCACAGTTTCTTTAGAACAAGATAAGGAACATTAGTGAGATTGGAGTTGCTCGAGACCTTTTTGTTATGATAGTTTTGCTGAGTCGATTAGATTCAAGTAAGATCGAGATCCATGAGGATGTTATGTTATTTTGACAATGGTGTATTTTGTGCTAGAAAATGGAAGGTTGTGTCTACCTGAACATTGAGAAATTTTAAGTGCTTGTTCGCTAAGGAAATTGAGAATTGGGACAACGACGCGAGTCGAAGTAAATTAGAACTGTTGATCGTGTGTTTGATTACCACCTAAGTGAATTGAGCTTGATAAAAGATGGACTGTACGGAGTTCAGTTCGAGTTCGAGTATTATGATGTGCATGTAAACTGACCAATGATTTCAAGTGATGACCGTATGAGGGATTATCAATACTAGCTCCATGTAGTGTCGATACTCGACTCATCTAGTAATAGTACCCGTGTGATTTATTAGTTAATCTATGAGTTGAGGATTGGCTAGCTTTGGAAACCGCAAAAGTAACATCCAATTGTAATTAAATGGGTATAATATTATGATTATATGTAAGTTTAATGGCTTTTGATGACCTTGAGATCTTCTTAAGTGAGATTTAGAGAATGATATGTCGATGTAGGAGATTTTTCTAGTGTAATATAGTGGTTAGTACATTCTGCTTTCCGGGAGTACCAGTTTGTACCAAACTCTCACCGTGTGTATTAGGAGATAGCAGTGAGATGTGTGTCTGAGTTGTTGATAAGTGTTTGACTCACCCCAAGTTAGGAGCCAACCATCGAGCTTTCCAGATTTAATAGGGATGCTTTGAGGTTTTTCTCATTAGAAATTAAATAAAACGATCATGGATTTTGTAAAAGAATTGCGAGTGCACAGTTCTGATGGATTATGTTTTGAATAATGGTATATTTCTTGGTAAGGATCGTTCGTTATTTTCAATAAAGGTGAAATCCAGGTGGAAAGTCTACTTGGATTGACTGTAGTTTGGGTCGTACGACACTACGATGTGTACATGCTACCTTTTGATATGAGATTCGAGGTTCTTGATGGAACCTTATCCCTTGGTAGGATTTCACGCGATGAGAGATCCTAGTGAGTGTACAAATGATGTGTTTCCAGACACAATATAGTTTTGAGCAAGAGACTCAATTGCGTTAACATAGTTAGTGAGAGCTGTAATAGTTGCCGATATGAGTTATCATGCCGAGTTTAAGGTAAGTGGTTGAGGCGAGTTGAGATGTCTTTTGCTTTAAGAAGTTTTGCGTCGGGCAAGCAATGATATTGATAAATGACGATGTCGACTGACTAACGCTTGACAAATAATTGATGAATAAGTGTAAATATGCTAGTAAGTAATGCCAAGTTTAGGTCTTTTGCGTGCAAGTATACACAATCAGCAAGTAATACAACAATGAGCTGAGTATGGTATCCACAGAGATTGTCCAGGAATTAAATTCCACGATTTTACTTGTGAAATGAAACAAACGAGTTTGATTTAGAATTCACATTTAAGATGGATGTTGGAGTTTGCAAGGGATGCTTGGATTTCACGCTATCTATGCCAGCAATCAATAATTTCTAGCCTTGATTTTATTGTCGAGCAGATTTTAAGTTAGTATAGCCTCTATCGATGGCAATACCCTAAGTTAATTACGATTAACTCCCATATGTCTATAATGATGTTTTTCAATAATTAACTTGACATAGTTTCAATCTTTACTCCTAAGAGGTTGATTCACTCCCGAAGTAAGCTCATCTACTTGAACATCTTTTGTTGAAGCTTCTCACCTTAATACCTGGGAATTAATCTTTATCTCCTATGTCTGTTAAGATATTAAGAGATAATAGGCATGCAATGCCAACGGTCGTATAATAAACAATTGAAGAAAAATATGTACTGGCAAGATAGACAAAAATGCCAAGGTATTCAATTATTAAAACCTAAAAAATAGCCGAGCGTTCATCGCAAAAAATCCCCAATCAACTTAAAGAAATTAGTTCATGGTTGGGGTAACCACCAACTAACTTAAAGAAACATGTTTGCCCTCTTCACCACGATGCATCCTCCTTGGTTGAGTTTTTTTCCTTGTTCATCATTGGGGTTTCTTTAAATAGGCACGCGTGAAAAACCCTAGGTTGGGTTTGAATTTGAAAGTTGGTTATGCACTTGAGATAAGCGCGCTATCCTCTTATCTTCTCGTTTGAAATTAGGGCTGTCTAGATCTTTGACCAACGGCTAACTGACCAGATATTGACCAGTCTTCTTTTGCCAACCAAGTCCGGCAACCCTCGTCTTGCTTTTGCCAGCTCGACTTGGCATTTCTCTTCTGGTTCTTCACTCTGCTCTGCCAACTACTCCTTTCTTGCTCTTGCTCCTAACCTGCCTTGTACACCAAAGTGAAGAAATACACCTTTACTCTGACAAAAGAAATGTTCCCTAACTCCCTTATGCAAATGCATGATTCTACTAACTAAATGCATGAATATGTACTCAAAGGCAAGCAAAAACATGTCAACATATGTAGGAAAATAATACTTTAGAGGAGTTAACACTCCCCCAAACCTAGCTCATTGCTTGTCCTCAAGTAATGCAACTAAAATTAAGAAAATAGAAAAATAAAACGAAGTACCTTGGCAAAATTGTCCCGACTTAGAACACATGCTAGTAGGCAGAATCTGGTCCTAGTTTTATCCTCAGATATCATAGTGCAGTAATGCTAAGCAAATCAACAAATTCAAGAGTAGCAATATAACACTAGCCTAGGGTTATGAAGTGTGCATGAAGTGCAGACAATATGCATCAAGTATCCTTTTATTCCATTGATCAAATTTACTACCTAAACTTAAAATTATTTTTAGCTATATTTTTTTCACCAAGGGTTTTTGCTGGCAATATTTTCAAGCTTGCTTCATAACACTGTTTGGCGTGATAAGTAAGATGGAGCATGCCACAAGCCCCCACGTTAGTCCAGACATTACTAGACATACTCATACCTTAAAGTTTTTGACTTGAGAACTAAGAGGGAGCAAACCACGAAGCCCCAGGCTACTTATTATCTCTAAGGCATATGAGAGTTCTATATTTTTTCTTACTTGTGGCAAAATATTGTTGCCTTGTTCTTTCTTTTTAACCCTGACATCATTTTTTTGTTCTGAGTTTAGTTTCGAAAATCCTAAGTTTGTCTTGGGAACTAGATGCATACGTGATAAGTGATAATTCGGTTTCCTAAATTAGAGATCAATTGCCAAGTAGTCCTGATATTACTGATTTGTTGGCTCATGCTAACTAAGGATTCCAATTTCATCATCAGATAAAGCACACTAGTACAGATTCTAACTATGCTAGCAGTTATGTTTATCGGATCAATCAAGCCTTGGAATTTTTTTTAAATGGTTTGGTATGTATGACTATACCTAATTTATATGGCAACAAAATGCATTGCCCTCAATGCATGATTAAAAATGAGAAAAATATGCAAGTAAGGAGTTAAGAGGAAGAAGACTCCCCTTTAGAATGTTCTGGGAGTGAAACATGAGTCTTTCTTTTGATAAAGCTCCCTTAATATGGATCTATGGAATTCTTTCTTTTCAGTTGAGGTTTGGATACGGCAATGTAGGCTCTCACATCATTGAGTACCTCCTCTGGGCGTTTCGATACGACCTTCAGTTTAAGATAAAATGGGTTGTTTTTGGTTCGCTCTTTGGATGTTCGCCTCGCTTGTTGCTTCCGTTGTTGTTGTTTCACATAGGACATAATAATGCATCTAGATAAGATAATAATAAATGAAAGGTTTTCTCGGGTTGTTAACCGAAGTGAAGCCTTAATGGGTTTTGCCTCGGTTATCCCTTGTGTGACCTGCTCGGATCGGTCAGTCGCCCGGACTGGGATGAGGGGGTTACATAATTGACGTACATGCTATTGAGTGGATCAAGGGATTGATCAAAGCTAAGAGGGGGTGAATTGGGTTTTTAAAATTTTGTAGGAGAAGTGGTATGAATAAAATGAATAACAAGGCAATTATAGTGGTTCAAGTTCCAAATGAACTCTACAACCACTACCTTAGCTCCCACTAAGGATTTTCCAACAATTGACTAATTTCTTTTTCCCTTTTCTAGGCTTAGGAGGTAACATTTACAAGACCGGTCAATTTTCTACCCAAAATTGACCAAACCCTCACTGGGATACAAAGAAGAATTTGAAGGCAAGTAGAATATCTCACAATACATATTTGCCCCTTTTAATACAAGCACTCAACCCAAATTGAAATACAAGATATAAATTACACTCAAAGACAATTTGAGATTTTACAAGAATGAGACTTTTTAGCACTTGAGCTTGGATTTTTGTATAAATGTTTCTCTTTGATGCAATAGTTCTTGTTGGTCTTCAATAGGCTTGATTTTATACCTTCTCAATTAATTCTAGCCGTTTGGGTGGTTAGGGAATTGATTATAGCCGTTGGGACCCTCTCTTTCCACCATAAATACACTTTTGCAGCCTACCGTATCGGTACACGGGGAGGAGTATCGATACATGTCTCAAAAAAGAAAGAGTCGTTGTATAATTACAAGAAAGGCTTATCGATACGTGTGTAGGCGTATCGGTACGAGTTAGGGCACCATTTCGATACGGGCAAGACCGTATTGATGCAATTTTTCCAACATAGCTCACTAGAGGAATTCGTATCGATACGAGTAAGAGCGTATCGGTACAGGTCAACCAACTCTTTAAAAATTTGTTACCAACTATAACACCCCAATTTTGGGCTTAGAAGTTTAGGGTTTGAGCCGGACCAGTTTGTGAAACGGTTCGAGTATAAAAGGAGGTTTTTAGGGAACGCCTAGTTCGGAATGCTTTAAAAATATAGAAAAATATCTAAAAATCCTCATTTAATATATATATAAGAGAGTGGTGAAATCAATTTTACAAAATAAGGTTTGGAAATACTACATTTCGGTGTAGTGACCAAATTGCGATTTTTGCAAAGTTTAGTAGTGACTGTTTTGTAAAGGATTGAAACTTTGAATCTTTAAGGAGCTAATTTACCCAAAATGTTTTTCTCCAGATTTCCCCTTAATTTGGGTGATTTAATTAATGTTTTAATTAAATAAAAGAAAAGGAAAACTACTTTTTGATTTTCATAACTACCTTTCTCTAATTTTCTCTAATTTTTTTTCTCTCAAAATCCTATCATCCAAACACCTTTTCTCCAGCAACATTCACATTGATTTTCACTTTAATTTATGAGATTCCCATCACACATTGGTTCCTAATCAATCTTTCATCAAATCCTTTTGATTTCTACATTGAATTTTCATGGATTTTGGCCCAAATCAAGGAGAAATCATCATTTAGAGGTAAGGTTGTTCTTCTCCTCTAAATACTCAGTTCTTTACTGAAATTCTCAAGTTGTCAATCCTTTATTAAAGTTTTATAAATGGTTTTAATGTTAGAATCAATATTTTGGCTTAAAACTCAAGATTTTGGAAGAGATCTTGAAGATTTTCGTTGTAATTGATTGGGCTCTGTTTTGAGATAGTTCTCTAATGTATTTTGGATGTTAAATGATGTTAGAAATGAGGTTTTATCAATTCAATCCCGAATAGGTTGTGTTTCCTAAGTTTTTGCTTATGAAAATGATTGTTTTTGAGGTGTTTTTGGTGTTCAGTTATAGCTGGAGGTATAAGGACGTTGTTAGAGGTGTTTTTTTATGTTAATTGATGTTTAGAAATGATTAGAAGTGATGGATCTTGGCTGGGTGAAGTTTTGGAAGAGTTTAGAGGTGATTTCGGTTGTGTTTGGTAGCCGAAATGTTGTGTTTGCTTAGAGCAGCGAGTTTAAGAGTGTTGGCTGAAGATTTCAATGCATGATGATGCATTAATCCTCTGCTTTGATGTGTCTAAAACAAGGGAGACATCTTCGGACACTTTTGTAGTTGATCTGGAAGCTTAATTGGTGTTTCGGCAAGCAAGCGAAACGAAATCGGTGAGTGCGTTTGGGTTAGAAGTCCATGAGGACAAAAATAAAAGGTTTGGGGATTTAGGAGAGGTTTGAAACACCTTCCTAAATCCGAAAGTAAGTATGGCTTGATTGATATCTCTCTAAAGTGGTGTTTTCCCCTAAAATGCTTTTACATGCTCATGGTTTGAGATTGTTAAATTCCTACTGTTTTTATGCATGTTTTGAAGCATGAGATTATGCTTGTGGAGATGTCATGAGATGGCATGTTGCATTGAATAGATTTGAGCTTTTGGTTTGAAGCAAAGTATGATTTATGATTTGAAATGTGATGAGAAAACCTTTGAGTTATTTTGCATGAAAAACAGTAGGTGTGATGATATTTTAACATATTATATTGGCATAGATGTTGAGAAACTTACCGGATATAATTGATCGATCAATATGATGAGAGTTCACTATAAACTAAAAATTCGTACGTGCTCTTTGGTTAAGCCAAAGGGAGATATTCCGATGATGGGCATTCTATCGGGTAGGACTTGGTGAAATACCCAAGCTTTGTGGCGATGAGAGATTTCGCCATGTGAGTACGGTGACGAGAGATTCCACCGGAAGTTGTGTTGCTAGACAAGTGAGTACGGCGATGAGAGATTCCACCGGAAGAGTCTAGTGTAGAGATGTGTCCGCATATCTGAGTATTAATGAGATTCTAAATGCCAATATAAATGATGGAATGGTTTTTGTTACACATGTACCTTTGATGAATTGATTTATGCTATGAGTTATGCATATGTGTTTTTGTTTAGAAATGCTTTAACAATACAAGTATGTGTATGGCCTTGCCATGAGTTTTGCATTGCTTTTAATGCATGAGCTAGAATGAAGGTACATGTGATTTCAATGAGTTTTTCTTTGAAGTTTTCAAGCATGAGAAAAGGATGAGCATGTGGTTCTAAAGCTCTAATGAAAGTGTTTTTCCTAAAAGTGCATTATTGTGTTGGTTTCTTTAAAGCATGCCTCACTAAGCATTTGTGCTTACGCTCTCTTTTACCAATAATGCAGATAAGTGAGGTGTCTAAGGGCAACAAGGAAGCTAAGTTCATCCAAGGAAGTCCAAGCTCACGTATGGTGAAGTTTTCATACACTATTAGTTTTGATAAATTAGCAATGGGAACCTAAGATTTGATTTGGGAGATGGGTTAAATTCCCTAAGGTTGTGGCATGTGTGCCTTGGTTGTTATGAATTGTAAATGACCTTAATTGCTTGTTTGGAGGTTTGATTTTTCTATTTGGATTTGATATTAGGATGCATGCCTCTAGTCTTGTGAGTTTTCAAGTTTGATGCTATGAAGGTGTTTAGGAGTTCTGAATATGTACCTTATATGCTTGATGACTTGTTGGTATGTTTGGAGAGTCCTTTGGGTGTGTTTGAATGGGTTTATGCATGAAAAAACAGCCTTTGCTG
The DNA here is from genome assembly GCA_958450335.1 of Hibiscus tridactylites. Classification (NCBI taxonomy): domain Eukaryota; kingdom Viridiplantae; phylum Streptophyta; class Magnoliopsida; order Malvales; family Malvaceae; genus Hibiscus; species Hibiscus tridactylites. Next base: position 23,038,307 of record OY288276.1, on the reverse strand, counting down.
CTGAATCTGGGCAAACCGTATCTCAAACACCCTCTAGTGTTTCGAAACGGGGGCCTGAAATGGCCTTCATGTTTCGAAACGCTAAGGGATGTTTCGAAACGATTTGGCTACTGGAATGCCTCATTTCGGAACCAATCTCGGAACCAACCCGCGTATCGTAACGGTCAACGCCATTTCGATCGACGTTTCGAAACGATTTGAATGGTGCTGAAGTTTGCAAGTTTTACATTTTAGTCCCAAATGTTGATGTTGCAATTGCTTGAGTTTGAGATGTTCATTTAAGATGAAATTTGGCAGAGAAGCATGTAACGAGACTAATTTCATATTGGTAACCTTAAAATCAGTAAAGACCTTCTAATGTATAGAAATTACATTTTGGTCCCTAAACTTGTGAATAGTGCAATTGAGTCCCTACATGTAATCCGATCGCTGTGCCTTTCTCAAGTATGTTTTGTAAGTACTCACTTAGGGTTAATATGTATCTAGACAAGATTAAAAAGAAAAAAAGGGTTGTGAATCAAGGTTGACTTTCGGGTTGACTTTGGTTTTCCCCGTGTAATCTTCGCAGTTCGGGACAACCGTCTAGGCCGGGCTAAGGGGGTTACACCAACCAACTGACACACAACAGTCAAAATATTTAAGGCTTAGAATTTAAAAAAAATTAATCGTATCGATACGGGTGAGACCGTATCGGTACACCATTCAAACTCCTTCTGATTTTATAGAGAGAGCGTATCGATACTGATGCAATCTGTTTCGATACCTTGTTCGATACGGTAAAGGGTGTATCGAAACGATTCTCTCCAGTAGCCAAGTTTGTAAAAAAAGGTATCGATACGACAAGGAAGGTATCGATACACATTGGCGATTTTGAACAATTTTGCCTTGGAACACTTAGAAAATATTTTGGAGTTTGAGTTTTTCAAAATAGAGTAAAGCCTTATTGATTTGAAAGCTTTTGAGGGACTTAAAAATTTATTTCAAGTTTTTCAATTTAGTCCTTAAAGCACTTTGTTATATCAAAATCAAACATAGGTTTTACACATGCTTTGAAACCCTCATTACATGCTTGCAAGAAAATATACACTATATGAAGAACTCTTTTACCCAAGGCATAATGTCAAAAAATGTCTCTAGCGTTTGACTGAATAGTCACTTTGCCCCATATTCTATTTTTGGAGCAATTTAGCCCTCAATATTTCATTTTGGGTCAAAATGACCCCTCCCTAAATGAAAAATGTTAGTCAATTAACGCTAAACGACTTGAAATGACTTGACATAATGACGCGTCAGAAGAAAAAAATATTTTGTATTTTATACAAATTTATAAAATTATTTTTTGATTGATGTCTCATTTTGTAAAGTTTGCATGTTTGCTTATATGACATTACTATGGTGACGTGCACTGCAATGTAGGTTTACGTCGTTTCAAGTCATTTAGCTTTAGTTGACTAACAGTTTTCATCCGCAAAGTGGTAATTTTGACCCAAAATTAAACATTGATGGCTAAATTGCTCTACAAAAAAGAATAGGGGTCAAAGTGACTATTCAGTCAAACATTAAGGGCAATGTTTTGGCATATGCCTTTATCCAATTGATATATAGTAGTTTTTCAAGGTTTAGTCAACCTCAGATCTCATAGGTAATCATATTTCCTATGTACTGTGATTTGTGTTTGCCCTCAATAATTTTAGTGGCGAAGTCCTTTGCCCTATAACACTTGCTTAGGGTCACAAGAAAAATATACTCATGCATTATAGTTTTCCAGAGTGATTTGGATTTGAAATTTCTGTCAACCTCAAACAAATACAAATAATTCTTAGCTATTATCTTACTTGACAAATTTATATTCTTAAATCCCTTGCTGCAACTATATTCACTATTCATTATCTTAATCTGCCAAGTATTATCTTAGATATCACGGGGTTCAATTTTGATCCCCATAACAGCCATGGGAATTCATGCGTACACACTACCTTCACCCTTCTCTTATCATTGAATTTCAATTTAATTTTGTACTTCTATAAACTAAAATTCTTTATTGCCTCATTCAAAACCGCTTTACCCAGAAAGAGCATACACACTTCAACTCGGGTTGTTCATGTTAGTTGTAGAGTTAAAATTTGAAAACCTCTTTTTCTTCTTTTTACCAGAACCTGACTCATCTACACGGTGTAGTATGTTAAAAACTTCACTTTCAGATTCACTCTTTATTTTCATTTTTCAACACTAGGTTCTGCTCCTACATTACCTTTAAAATCTTTTTAACATCAAATCCAGATCTTACATGTTCACTCCTAGAAGAACCATTATAGTTAGAATCTTCATACTCATCAAAGTCATTCATTGTTGCTTCATGTTCATGTTCAAGTTTAGGTTCAATTAGAGGTTCAATTTGAGGTACTAATTGTAGTTCAGTTTCAATTAAAAGTTTTGTTAGAGCTTCTACTTGAGGTTTAACTTCAATTGGAGGTTCACATTGAGGTTGACCTTGAGATTGAGTTTCTGTAACCCCTAAACTCGTCCTAGAAGAAAAGATCGAATTTAAAAAGTTACGATTGAAACTTAACCCTCAAGAAAACCAATTTTAAAAATTATGCTTTAATTTAAATTAAAATAATAAATAATAATAATAATAATAATTTATTAAAACACTTGAAATAAATAAAACACAAATGTCATGATTAAAATTTTAATATTTAATAAAAATCTTGAATAAAAACCATAGTAGATGAATGCTAAAAACAATCTCAAAACATAAATGGTCTTAAAGTATGTAATTTCATTAATTTCTCAAAATAATAAATAATATCTTGAATAACTAAAAATAATTTCGTATTGAATAATAAAATAACCGGATAAAATATGAGATCCTCAAAGTAGCACGTTGGCTAAATTCCAAAGATATCTGTAAGAGAAAACCCAGTTTAGGAGTAAACTGAATTAGGTAGTGTCGGAGAACAAACAATCGAACATACAGTTACTTTTTGATTAAAAGGCAACCAAAAAATTAGAGAGATTTTAAAATTTTTTAAGTTTTCATTCGTGAGACTATCATCAAGCTCATCCCAAAGAATTAACAGGAAAATCTAAGGTCACAAGCTACAACCGCAATATTAATTTTAGATTAACAAACTCAGGATCAATGATTTCTTACTCTTATTGACGTGAAGTTTGGTTATAAACTTAAACACATAATTACCATTTACCACAATAGTCATACAACCATTTTTGAGTCACAGGTCTATTCTAAACAAGCAAGCATTGAGATAAAGACAATTATAATCTCAACATCCAAAACATTTCGAACATGTCTCAATTTAAACAAACAAGCTTTCAGAAGTACCATCTCCATCAAGGAGACACGTTGAATTATACATTGTAGTATGCAAGTTAACTTTCTTTCTAGACAAATCCGAGAAGATTTACTTATTTACGTCCCCTTTGTATATGATCATATTCTATGCTATATTAAGACATCAAAGATTTCTTTACAATCGAACATAAAGGGTTCTAAAGCTCACACAATCAAATAATATCTTTGCTTGATCCAATTATCTTCTATTCGACTAACCTATAATTACTTAACAAGTCCACTACACCTTCTTATCACACTTGTATTCTAATTTATGGCATTAGGGAGATAAAACCTTTTTAGAGATGTAAAATATTTCCCTAATATATAACATATCCAAGCTGAAGCAGTCTAGAAGCATAACTAAAACATTCTTTATGATCTTGGTTCAATTAAACATATCCACCAAACAATTATTCAATCATCCATATAGAAGCATATCGAGAAGCAATCAATCATCCAAACGAAGGAGTTCGATCCCCAGCAACCATGACTTATCACATACAACCATCATTAAGATATAAAGAGCACTTTACAAGACCTTCAAGAATAAACCATAGAACTTAATTATACATAATAAATTACACATGAAGAATTGAATATGCAAAGATGCATCCTATCACTATGTGCCACCATCTAGGAGTCTCAAACAAAAACGAACACATATCTCACCACCAGTGCTCTTGTCCAAGTTCAAGGGCTACCTGATCACCAAACTCACCTGAAAATACAGTGGATTAAGCTTTAAGCTTAGTGAGGTAGTTTACAAAAGTATTTACAAGCCTATGCTTAAAAGATCTCCCTTCAAATCCCTTCTAATTAGTAATTAAAGCATGACTAAGCTTGATCAATTCAAACATGAACCCATAATATTCACATATTAATAGATTTGTATACTTATAACCTCCCTTTTTAAAAGAACTCAACACTCTATGTAAACATTGTTTATTAGAAGGTTTTACTCCTAATTTGTTAACTGATCTTATAAGTGATCATATCCTGCAAGTAAATTAAGTATTTCGTCCCTACCTTTGTTCATATACATGTAGTGATTTCGACCCAACTTATGACTATAGGTTTACATTCCAATCGTATAATTCATCAACTTCTAATCAAGAAAGATAGACAACCCCAATCCACAATTAGATATATATATCTCGCTAAATGCTAATCATTCTGTTAGTTCACTTATTTCATTGTAATCTTACGAAATAACCTTTAACATGATCTTACTTGTCCCTAAAGTCAGCAAGCATATGTATGTCTTGTTATAAGCTCTTTAACTTATGTGTTACATTCAAAACAACCAAGCTTATTACTCTCACTACTAAATTACCTATAACATGATTATTATATGCCTTATAAACTTTCTCGGATTCTTAAATTACAAGTTATTAGCACAGGGCTAACTATAATTAGTTAACAAACTGAAGAACTAAAATCGAAATAACCATGATAACTATTTTACTCTTTTATATCTTTTCTACTCATTCCACATCTCAAATGAAATCAACAAGGCCTTTATATAGACACTAGGCACTTGTTATGTTAAAAAAAACTTAAACACAATAAATTCTATTAAAAACCATAAAGACCACTAACTCCTATATCACCCTTTGGCCTTTCATCTACTAAGACTCTTGACCTTTTATTTTCCATATAACTTCTAAATTTAAGACTCACTAAAAGCAACATTTAAAGTTTATTCAACAATAACAATCACGCATGCATCCATTCGAACATGGTACAACTTCTAACCTTCCAATTGACCAAATTCAAGTATTATAACTAGTCCAACCACATCATTGTATTACAAGGCTTAAAAATTCATATATACATGATCAAATAAAACCATAATTTCCAAAGGCATCAACAACTCAATCTTGAAAGAATAACAAGGAGGAGAAAATCACCATACTTTTAAGGCTATTCGAATTAAACCCAAAGATCGCACCAAAATTTGCTTAATTCTTCATAGAATCTTGAAGCTTTCGTTCCCACTCTCTTTCTCTTATTTTGTTTCGGTTCTTCCTTGCCAAAGGAAGAAGATGAAGGATGGTTAACCCCTTCTAGTCGTGGCCCCCAAATGCACACATGCCTTTGTTAAGAGGCAACATGTGTGCATGCCCTTAAATTTTTACTTATTTTAGCATGCATTCCTCAATTAAAACATAGTGTACGATTTGGTCCTTCCTAGGCAAGCTATGCACTTTAATATTTGATTCAAAAATGGTCTCCCATCCACTTAATTATTCTAATAATTGACAATTCTCATAACAATAAATTGTGGTTGAACTTATAATATACTTCTAGGATAAAAAAATTAGAGTTACTCTACAAAATTCAACTAAAGTCACATTTGATTTGATAACAACTTCTAGGCTGTAATTTTTTAGGATATTACATAGGAAGTAAGGTAAAGAGTTTAGTGTGTCTTTAAAGTGCAAGAAAACTATAGTCGTAAAACACAATAATATTTTATTAAAATTCTTTAAAACATAAAACAAATGGTACAATATCACAAGCGTAATGCAATGCATCCAACTACGTCCGCCAAAGATCAGGAAGGTTCCCAAAACCTCCTCGTTACGTCCGCCATCTGAAGTGGAATTCATCCTGAAAGGTGAAACCACTTAACTTCCCCGTACAAATCTCAACTCATGCTCATACATATTTGATGTTTAAAACTCAAATTTCATAAACACGGTTTCATAAATCTGATATTCCATAAATATACTTCATAAATCATAGTCTATAAATCCATAAGTCATGGTTCCGTAAATCCAATGTTTCATAAGTCATAATTAAAACACATTCTGAAATCGTATGCATGTGATGTCAACCATACAAGCCATAATGCATATAAATAATCAAATAAGATGTAAAACATATGTAGCATGGTAAGAAACGCGCCTCAAGCAGCAATAGCTCTCACGTCGAGAAGAACGACGCCTCTCACATTCAGGTCTAGCATTGGTCCTAGATGAATCAGAACCTACGATATAAAAATCTACATAAAAAATCTATCACTATGCCACCAAACTAAACATCACAATCACTAATCCTAATTTGGAAGAATACTCACGTATAGTCCTCGTGGTACGTGTACGGTCAGACCGAACATGCGAAAGAGATGATAATTCGTCTTCCTCAAAATCGATATAATCTAAAACATATATATAAACTAAATCAGATCTTATATCCAAATCCCTACAAAATTATTAAGTACAAAATAATTTACAAATAGTAATCCGAAATTAGAACTGTTGCCCCAACTTTTTATTTTCCGTAATTTTACCCTCAAAGTCAGCCAATTGCAGCAATATTGCCCTTTTACCAACGTTGATCATTAAAGTGTTGACGTGATAGTTAACGGTGAAGTCATTCATGCAATTTTTCCCTCGAAATCATTCAATTGCAGCAATTTTGCCCTCAGTTTATTTTAGTTTTTAGACAAATAATTTAGTTTTTCGAGTTGAACTTTAACAAACAGAATATATAAAAAAATCGATTAACAAATTGGTGTAAATATCATTTGGGTCTCTGGTAATTTTAAAAATAAGCAAAGTGAGAACTCTCACAAAAAATAAAAATATTCTTTAATTTTTTTAAAAAATCCATAAACTTAATAAAAACAAATAAGATATTCAAAAAAATTAATGAAAATAAAAACTAATATAAAAATTAAAATATATTAGGAATTGTAAAATAATAAAAATATAAATACAAAAATTTAAAAGTATTAAAAATGAACAATTTCATCCAATAATAAAACATAAATATAAAGTTATTGTGGAGACCATTCTTTGAAAACCCGTTTTTTAATTTTGAAATAAAAACAACCTGGCGATTGAAATTTTGGAAATGAGGGTTTTGACCAATTTTATCTTGTGATTAATTAATTTTCCATTTTAATCAAAATCCATTTTATTTTCTTAAAAATTGCTTTGGAGTCACCACAGGCCACTTTGGTAGGTCGGACACCATAAAAACGTACCAGAGATTCTTTTTTAAAAGTTCGGGAGTCGGTTACGTGTAGGGAAGGGTTAGCACCCCTACAAATGCTCGTTATCGGTACCTCATCAATTACACGTGGCATTTTGGCATTTCAAACATGAATCTGGATTTAATTAATTCTTTCAATTGTAAAATGAATTTTATTCCGAATGGGGATATCCTTGTAACCCCCTATTTTGACCTAAGAGATTTGCTTAAATTATACTTGTCGTCTAAGGAAACTTGTCCCTCAAGATAGATCACTTAAAGAAAAACGTGTCGAATTTTTATTATTCAATTGTAAAAATCCTTTGAAGTTTCGTCATAAAACAATGCATGCGGAAATTAGTTCATCAATTCCAAAATAAAAGTCCAAAGTCCAAATTACAACCAAGTCTGAAATACATAAATAATGAAAGAAAACTTAAAATATTTCATACTGAATAATATTTTCAAATCCGTTCGAATGAGGTCATCCAAGTACCGAATCCTAAGTCTGGAAATCTGAAACAGATACTAAGGGGGAGTCAGCTATAAAGCTCAGTGTGTCTTTAAAGTGCATAACAGAGGTATAAACAACAGTCCATCAACAATCAAGGTTAAACAGTTATTCCGAAGTATTACAAGCAAGGCATAATGATAGCATAACATGACATGCACTCATCTACATCATCGTCCGAAGAGTGAGGTTCCCCTGAACCACTCTACACCGCAACACCATATCCGAAGCAGAACTCATCCCGAAAGATGGAACTACTAATCCGAAGCGAAGTTCAACCCAAAGGATGAAGTCGCTGAGCTTCCTCCATACAATATCCCATCCCAATGATATGACATATTATCCGATTTCAGAGTCCGAATGTAATCTTGTTAAACAACTAAGATGCATGTACATAATAGTTCGATTCCGATATGTGTTACATAACATGATCACAACATTCGAGTCATATAATATTTATAAGATAACAAAGCAGAATAGCACACAAATATATATATCATACATATCATGCAATCAGACAACAAAGACATGTAGCACAGACAGAGAACACACCTTAGGCAGCTAAACTATCAACGTCGATAGTGACGTCTCCCACGCTCAGCCCTAGCGGAAGGTCGAACAGAATCAACTCCTAAAACAAAGAACACTATATAAGATTTCCTACTATGCCACATTCGAATAAACTATGCTTAACAGAAATCTTACTAGCAGATCTCGAAGACTGTGCCACCGGAGGTCTACCTGGCGGAGGAGGAGGTAAAGTCTCGGGGTCAGAGTCCACGTCACCTGAACACATAAATAACTGAGTAAAACTCTGATGCAACACTTAACAAAATTCTAAGTTCAACATATAAACTTGATCCCAAAAAGGTATTTCAGCTTCGAATTTGAAGAAACGGACAACTGTAACAGAACCAGAACGTCGAAAAACATATAGGTGAACTCGGCCGAAAAAGTCAACCCAAAAGTCAACGCTAACGTCATCATTGACCATGATGACGTCAGCCTGCATCAGCAATACAACAGCAGATGACGTCACTGCTGACATCATCTGACTCGGTCAAACTGGCCGGTTCGGTTCAGAGCATTGGTCCGGTTCGGTTCCTTCAACCTGTTTTGGTTCAACCATTTAATTTCCCCAAATCAGATTCAAATCCCTAATCCCCAAATTAACCAAAACCCTAACAACATCCCCCCCAAAACGAAATCCTAATCGATTATCTCCACCCGTCAGCAACCAACAAGGATCCACGGCGGGCGGCAACCCGACGGCGGGGGCAACCAAAAATCCAACTGACTTGACCACAACACTCACCCAAACCTGGGACGGAGGCGGCGCACGAAGAGGACGGCGGCGGCATAGCACGATTCAACGAACGGTTTTGAACTCGTTTCCAGCGAAGAACGGCGGCACAACGAGAGTTGGGTGGTCGGGTTTTGTTCGCGCGGTGACGAAGAGCGCACCGGTAGACTCGAAACACTAAACGAGCGATGATAACCCCTTGGCCGGAGCTTTAACGGAAAACGGGGAAAAGAGAGAGAGGGGTGTTCAATTTGCTGGAGAGAAAAGGGAGAGGAGATTCGAATGCGGCGCCCAAAAAAAAAAGAAATCAGACTAAAGGGTGTTTACCTTAGACAAACGGGGAATTTACAGAAGAAGGGTCCCAATTTTAACCCGCCTAACAATTCAACGACCAAGTTTTAACTTTAATCAATTAGGTCCCGAATTCAATTTAGATTAAATTCTGAAATTTCCCCCAAATTCTAAGGTTTCTAATTTGGAATTTTCACAATTTAGGGTTTACAAATTGGGGCTAAATTGGGGTGTTACAACTCTCCCCCCCCTCGTAAAAAGAAATTTTGGCCTCGAAATTTACCTGGAGCAAACAAATGCGGATACTGAGCTTTGATGACAGCTTTGGGCTCCCAGGTAGCCTCATCATGACTGCGACCACGCCACAAAACTTTGACCATCTTAATGGTCTTCCTTCTGAGAACTTTCTTATCCTGAGCAAGAATCTCGATAGGCTCCTCCTCAAAACGCAAATCATGACGAATCTCAATCTCCTCCACAGGCAAATCATGATACGGGTCAGCATGGTAGCGTCTCAACACAGAAACATGAAAAACATCATGAATACGCTGAAGCTCTGGTGGTAACTCAAGCTGATAAGCAACAGGTCCAACCCGATGAAGAATCTGATAAGGACCAATATATCGAGGACTCGGCTTGCCCTTCCGACCAAACTGAAGTACCTTCCTCCAAGGAGATACTTTCAGGAAAACCTCATCACCGACCTCAAACTCAAGATCTCAACGTCTCAAACCAACATAAGACTTCTGTCTTTCAAAAGCAACCTTAAGCCGATCTCGAATCAATCTGACTGTCTGCTCGGCCTCACGGACTATGTTTGGTCCCAACAGTCTATGCTCATTAAGTTCAGTCCATCCAATCGGTGACCTACACCTACGTCCATACAAAGCCTCATACGGTGCCATCTTGATATTGGTCTGGTAGCTGTTATTATATGCAAACTCTGCGAGCGGCAAGAAATCCTCCCAACTACCACTGTAATCGAGAACACAACCTCTCAACATATCCTCAAGAATCTGAATCACACGCTCGGACTACCCGTTAGTCTACGGATGATAAGATGTACTGAAGTTCAACCGGGTACCCAAAGCAGAGTGAAGTGCCTTCCAGAACTTCACTATAAATCTCGGATCACGATAAAAAATAATCGATATCGGTACCCTATGAAGTCGAACAATCTCAGAAATATAAAGCCGAGCCAACTTACTCAAAGGATAGTTGACTCAAACCAGAATGAAATGCGCCGACTTAGTCAAACAGTCAACTATAACCCAGACGAAGTCCTTCTTAAACAGAGTCATCGGAAGACCACTAACAAAATCCATAGTCACACGCTCCCACTTCCACTGAGGAATCTTGATGTGTTGAAGCAACCTAGATGGACGCTGATGTTCTACCTTGACTCTCTGACAAGTCATACACTTATACACAAATCCAATAACATCTCGTTTAAGACCTTTCCACCAGTACCTCTGGCGAAGGTTCTTATACATCTTATCACCACCAGGATGCATAGAATATGGGTTGTCATGTGCCTCACGAAGAATAACCTGTTTCAACCCAGATTTCCTCGGAATGTAATACCGACCTCGGAAACACAAAACACCATCCTGATCAATAGTAAAATCCACAGATGTACCCTCAGAAACCTCCCTGATACGGTGCATAAGAAAAGGATCAGTGGGCTGCTCAACTCTAATATCAGATATCAGCGTAGGAATAACCCGAAGTTATGCCATCAAACTACCATCCTCAAACAAACACATCCGAGCAAACAAGGTCCTCAGATCTGAAATGGTGTTACGACTCAAGGCGTCGACAACCACGTTCGCCTTCCCCAGGTGATACTCTAACTCACTATCATAATCCTTGAGAAGTTCCAACCAGCGACGTTGTCTCAGATTCAACTCTCTCTGCGTAAGGAGGTACTTTAGACTTTTGTGATCAGTGAAGATATAACACTTCTCTCCATAGAGATAGTGTCTCTAGATTTTCAGAGCAAAGATTACAGCAGCAAGCTCCAAATCATGGGTAGGGTAGTTGCACTCATGCGCTTTCAACTGACGAGACGCATAAGCCACTACCTTCCCCTCTTGCATCAGAACACATCCCAACCCCGTGTGGGAGGCATAACTGTATACCGTATAAGCCTTCCCAGGCTCAGGCTGAATCAGAACCAGTGCTTCAGTCAACACGGTCTTAAGCTTCTCAAAACTGGTCTGCTGAGCCTCAGTCCAGACAAAAGGAATATCCTTCCTTAGAAGTTTAGTCAAAGGAGCTGCAATAATCAAGAAACCCTCCACAAACCTCCGATAGTAGCCAGCCAAACCCAAGAAGCTTCAAATCTCAATAACATTCTTGGGCTGCTTCCAACCCAAAATAGCCTCAATCTTCTTTGGGTCAACCTGAATACCATTAGCAGAAACCATGTGTCTCAAGAAGGTAACCTCGGTCAACCAAAATTCACATTTACTGAACTTTGCATACAACTGCTTCTCTCGCAAAGTCTGTAGGACAATCCGGAGATTTTCCTCATGCTCTGCCTTCGATTTGGAATAAACCAGTATGTCGTCAATAAAAACCACTACGAACTAGTCCAGGTAGGGTTGAAACACCCTATTCATCATATCCATATAGGCTGCATAGGCATTAGTCAATCCAAACGGCATCACCAGAAACTCGTAATGACCACAACGAGTCCGAAAAGTGGTCTTGAACACATCATAATCCTTAACCTTGAGTTGGTAATAACCCGATCTCAGGTCTATCTTAGAAAATATTGTAGCTCCCCGGAATTGGTCGAACAAGTCATCAATATGAGGAATGGGATACTTGTTCTTGATCGTTAGCTTGTTCAGCTTCCGATAGTCAATACAAAGCCGAAGTGATCCATCATTCTTCTTAACAAACAAAATAGGGGCTCCCCAGGGAGAAACACTAAGTCGGATGAAGCCCCTATCTAGCAATTCCTGCAACTGAATCTTCAATTCTTTAAGCTCTTTCGGAGCCATCCTGTAAGAAGCCATAGAGACGGGGGTTGTACCCGGATAAACATATATTCAAAACTCAACCTCATCACATTTTGGCGGTACCCCTTGCAATTCCTCCGGAAAAACATCTAGAAAATCCTTAACCACCTGGATCTTATCCAAACCAGAATCTGACTACCTCGAGTCAAGGATATAAGCAAGGTAGGCAATGGCCCAATGTCGAATCATCTTTTCTGCTTTGAGAGCCGAAACAACATTGGACATGTAACCCCTACGCTCTTCCACCAGAATCACCTCGCATCCATCTGAGGTTTTTAGAGTCACCATTTTCCTTTCACAATCCAAACTGACTCGATGAGCGGATAACCAATCCATTCCGAGAATAAGGTCGAACTCTCTAAATGGTAACTTCATCAAATCAACAAAGAATATTTTCCCTTGAATCTCCAAAGGGCAATTCTTGTACACCTTAGTAACCTTGACATGGTCACCCACTAGACTATAAACTGAAACTACATTCAAATTATTCTCAACTAGAATTTCAAGTCCCCCAGATACCAAACTCGCAACATACGAATGGGTAGAACCAATATCCAATAATGCAAAATATGAGATAGAGTGAATACAAAAGGTACCAGCAATAACATCTGGCTCATCACGATCCTCATGTCTCCTGGTAGCATAAACCAAACCTGACTGTCTCACCCCGGATCCAGCTGATCCTCCACTCTGAGTTGGCCTACCTCTACCAGCAGAAACTGTAGTATCAAGTCTACTTCGACCTCTACCCCTAGCAGGAGTCTACACCGATGCTTGTGACTGACTCGTCATATGAGCTGACGGAGGTGCAAGCGGACAATCTCTGAAAAGATGGTCAAATGATCCACAACGAAAACAAGCCCCAGACCGTCTCCTACACTCTCCTAAATGCCATTTCTTGCAGAAAGAACATTGTGGTATCTCTCGTGTGCTAGTCGATCCTCCAACACTAGAAGTCAGAAAAGTAGTGGTCACTGGTCTGGCTCTGGAATAACTCTGATAATCATTCTCATCTCTTGCCCTCTTCCTGGTCTGATTACCCTGACTATATTGAACTGACACGGTCAATTGCCTCTTACCCCAATCCATACCCTGAGACTCAACTTGCCTCATTTCTGCCTCATTACGTTCAGTAGTCCTAGCTCGCAAGGTAATATCCTTGTACTCTTTGTTCAAATGCAAAGCAACACCAGTCTTGATCGAAGGTCGCAGACCTCTCAGAAACCAATCGCACTTCTCTTTCTTTGTAGTAACTAACCCAGGGACGTACTGTATCAGCCTCAAAAACTCGATCGCATACTGATTCACGGTCATGTCATTTTGCTTCATATTCATAAAGTCCTCTCGGCACTTGACTAGATACTCTGCCCCAACATATCTGTCTCGGAAAGCCTGACGAAAGTGATCCCATGTGATCCGACTAGTAGAAATAATAGTCTTCTCAGCCTCCCACCAGTTCTGGGCTTCACCCTTCAATAATGATACAGCCGCTCTTAATTTTTTGTCAGTAGGGTAGTCCATCTCATCAAATAATTGCTGTAATTTCTTCAGCCAATACTCTGCATCAGCCGGATCTGCACCCGTCTTACTATCAAACATCGACATCCCAGCAGACAAAAACTCAGCAGATATGGGTCTCCTAGAACCCTGTCGAAGATACTCAAGTAACTCCAAATGGACTGCAGCAACATCAACTCCAGCAGTCTCACTGTTACCGACTACAAGGGGACCTCCGCTCTGAGTCTGCTAATCACTCGTATGAACCTCAGGTTGCTCCTCAGCCTGCTCATGTGGTGGGTCCTCCTAATGCAGTGGCGAATGCTTAGGAGGATTAACGTCACTCGAATCCACAGCGGTACGACCTCGTCCACGACCTCGACCTCGGCCAACCGTAACTCTAGTACTCCTACGGGGTGGCATAGTAGTCTATCTACAAAAAAAAGAATCCTAAAGTCAGAATTGGTACTTGGAGTCTCTAATTAAAACATAAATTACTTCTTTAAAATTCGGAAATTTATCTAAAAATCTCGTAGTTCCCGAAAACATTTATTATGCATACAAAATTTTGAAAACATTAAAATTTAATTTTGTTGAGCCTCACAGGTCGAGGTGTGTAACCTGGCTCTGATACCACTAAATGTAACCCTCTATTTTGACCTAAGAGATTTGCTTAAATTATACTTGTCGTCTAAGGAAACTTGCCCCTCAAGATAGATCACTTAAAGAAAAACGTGTCGAAATTTTATTATTCAATTGTAAAAATCCTTTGAAGTTTCGTCATAAAACAATGCATGCGGAAATTAGTTCAATAATCCCAAAATAAAAGTCCAAAGTCCAAATTACAACCTAGTCCGAAATACATAAATAATGAAAGAAAACTTAAAATATTCCATATTGAATAATATTGTCAAATCCATTCGAATGAGGTTCTCCAAGTACCGAATCCTAAGTCTGGAAATCTGAAATAGATACTAAGGGGGAGTCATCTATAAAGCTCAGTGTGTCTCTAAAGTGCATAACAGAGGTATAAACAACAGTTTATCAACAATCAAGGTTAAACAATTATTCTGAAGTATTACAGGCAAGGCATAATGATAGCATAACATTACATGCACCCATCTACATCACCGTCCGAAGAGTGAGGTTCCACTGAACCACTCTACACCGCAACACCATGTCCGAAGCAGAACTCATCCCGAAAGATGGAACTACTAATCTGAAGCGAAGTTCAACCCAAAGGATGAAGTCGTTGAGCCTCCTCCATACATTATCCCATCCCAGTGATATGACATGTTATTCGATTTCAGAGTCCGAATGCAATCTTGTTAAATGTTGAGTGTGTAAAAGTTCTATTATTTAACCCCTATTTAACCCATATTTCTGCTGCATTCAAGCATAATTCATTGCATTTAGGTTAGATTTCAGTTATACATCACAAATATATTAAATGGCACAGTTTCTACTGAAATTGGTTGTTTTTGCAGGTTGCTGTTGTAGTAGATGGAGAAGCGGGCGTTGGGCAGTAATGCAGCAGAGCTGGAACTGAAAGTGCAGACGAAGAGGACGATGCTGCCATGGCCGCTGCCGTGGCAGCCAAGGACGACAGCAGTGTTGAGGAGAAGAAGCAAAGTGGGCCTCGACAGAAAGAGAAAATTATGCCGGTCTGTCGTGGATTACCCTCATATTTTTCCAAGCCCTAGATCAGAATGAAGGCCAAGCCCAAAGTTCAAGGAAGAAACTCCAAGCAAGAAGGAAGGACGAATTAAAGATATATTCTCTGAAGATTTAGTCTTTAATAGAGTTGTACTTTAATTTAAACTTGTATTCTTGCCATATTAGAAATCTTGAACCCAAGGCCTATATAAAGGCATGTAAATTCGACCTAGGAGAAGACATCATCTATCTCTAGCCTTCTTCCCAAAACCCTAGCCGTTTTCCCTTCTCAACATGTTCTAATTTCCCCCTAGGGCCACAGGTTGATTTGTAAAGTAGTTGCAAGGATTGCTTTTGTTTTAGGAATTTTCTGTTCAATAGAATAAACTTCAAGTTCGCTTATTCTGGTTGTTAACATCTTGCAAGAGTATCGGGAGAGCATTGTGAGATTATCTATTTACTTAATATCGGGAGAGTTAAGTATACGAAAGGAATAAGTGCGGGTTCTCTAGTTTATAGTTGAACTATCTCGGACCTAGGGATAGGACGAGGTTAAGTGGCTAAGAAAGAATTCAACAACATCGGTGTTCATCCTTCGATTCACGCCGGGAGGTATCATCTAAGACGTGTTCATCGACAGACTTGGACCTAGGGATAGGCCAAGGCACAGCAGGGATTCTTGCCAAGCTTGAAGTACAGAGTTGTGTGATCGCTGCCGCGACTAACAACAGACCGCTGCCGCGACGGGTGCTGCCGTGACAGGGACGACGACAGAACATATATTCCTAGACTTTGCGACACCTACACTACTGAGCAATTCAATACCGGCCCATTCTCTCTATCTTGATTACTTTTATCTTATATTCCAGTTCTCTTTATTATTTTCGTGACAACAATTTAAACCATTCTTTTTACCTTCGTTCAGTAATTCAAGGTGAAGCTATTAGCCCAGTCCCTGTGGAGACAATATCCGATACTTCCGTATCACTTTACTACTTGCGTCGTGTACACTTGCACTACATTGTGATAAACACTTTTACACGCAACAAGTTTTTGGCACCGCTGCCGGGGACTGGCAACATAACTTTACCCTACCTTTTACTGCATTCTTTTTATTTTTCTGTTTTATTTTGGATTGTTCAAACCTGTGCTTTTCACAAGGTTTCTTGTTTATGCGCAGATCGAGATGAGGAAAGGAACCTGAGTATCCATTAGATCCTAAAATAGAACGTTCGTGTAATCTTAGGAACCGTCTTCGCCACGTACTAGCCAGAAACGAATACCTTGAAGAACAGTTAGAGGCCATGAACAACCAAAGGGATCTCCAGGATAATAACAATCCTGCCGGAGATGGAGGGAACGATCTACCTGTCGACCCTCCTGCCGCTGCCGCATGCTGGTCATGCCGAGACTACATGCTCAACGATCATATAGAATTAGAAACCACCCTGCCAGACGTAGATGTTGACAATTTTGAGCTGAAACCTGTAATGTTCAGCATGATCAACAACGTTGGCCAATTCAGTGGTGCTGCTACAGAGGATGCTAGGGAGCATCTGAAAACGTTCCAGGAAATCTGTGGTTCGTTTAGACTACCAGGAGTTAATCCAGAGATACTGAGGCTTCGATTATTTCCTCATTCATTGAGGGACATGACAAATACTTGGTGGAATAAACTAACGACGGGTTCAATACGAACTTGGGCAGATTTAACTCGTGAATTTTTGTGTTGTTTTAATCCTTCACATTTATCTGAGCGATTACGTAACGAAATTGCTACTTTTCAACAGGAAGATGACGAGCCAATGCACGAAGCCTGGGACAGATTTACCACTCTGTTAAGGAACTGCCCGATGGATGGATTCCACATTTGGAACCAGGTAACTAAATTATATAATGCTGCAAATTTACAAACTCGTATCAGAATTGATTCAGCAGCAAATGGATTACTGCTGGACAAAGACCCAGATGAGGCAATGGCTGTATTGAAAAATATGGCGAAGAATGAGGAACAGTTTCCTACAGCAAGAAGAGGGGGTAAACGGGTTCTAGCTGTAAAAGATTATGAGGCCGATAGTTCATTAAAATCACAGGTGGCATATCTCACTAAGGCAATGAAAAAGCTCTTAAAAGAAGATTCACAACTTGTCTACTCTGCTGAAGAGGTATGCGAAACTTGTGAAGGAAATCACAGTTCGGAGGAATGTCCAATACAGTTAGAAGAAGGGATGTATGTTGGGAACTACAATAAGCAGAATTATAACTCCAACAACTACAATCCCAACTGGAGAAAGGATCCCAAGTTCTCTTGGAGCAATCCTAATAATGCCATAAATCCTCAAGCACAGAATACACAGAACCAGAGAGGACCTAGATTGCTGACTCGGCAGCAACCGCAGCAGCAACAGCCACCAGCTGCCACAACTAGTATACTAGAACAGACTTTGGCTACATTTATGCCTCAAACAGGAACCTACATTGAGAACATGAATCATTTTGTCAAGAAGATGGAAACATTCATTGATAAGACAGAGATGCGGATGACCAATCATGAAGCTACTCTAAAATCATTGGAGACACAGATGTGTCAGGTTTCCCAGCATATTAAACCAAGGCAGAATGGAGGATTTCCTAGCGATACTGAAAACGCTAGACAACCCACACATGAGCATTGCAAAGCTATCACTACTAGGAGTGGGAAGAAACTACTAGGGCCCGAGAAGGAAGCTGAATCAGTTAAGAAACCAGCCTTGGAGTCGACTGTCGAGGAAGCTGCCCCGACAGGTAACAAACAGTCTGCTACCGATGAGCCTGTCACAACAGCAGAAGGGACAGAGGAGAAAGATGATGAACCCAAACATCCTCTGATCCGAATGCAATGGGAAGGACGTATTGTTGATTATCGTCCTCCACCTCCTTTTCCTCAGTGGTTACAGAAATTGAAACAGGAATCACAGCTTAAAAAGATTTATGATATTTTTAAGCATGTCCATATCAACATTCCGCTGTTAGATGCCATAAAGGAGATGCCTGGTTATGCCAAATTTCTCAAAGATGCCATGTCGAAGAAATCCAAACTTGGGGAATTTGAAACGGTGAAGATGACAGAAGGATGCATGAGTATTCTGCACAAGCATCCACCCCAGAAAAAGAAGGATCCTGGGAGCTTCATCATACCCTGCGTAATTGGAGACAAATTTGTGGGTAAGGCACTTTGTGATCTTGGTGCTAGTATAAATTTAATGCCCAAATCTGTTTTTCAAAAATTAGGTATTAGAAAAGCTCGGCCCACAACAGTATTGCTGCAGCTGGCAGACCGCTCTTACGTTCATCCAGAAGGAAAAATTGAAGATATTCCGGTAAGAGTGGATAAGTTTATTTTTCCTGTTGACTTTCTTGTCTTAGATTGTGAAGCAGATGAAAATGCACCAATCATCCTAGGGCGACCCTTCTTAGCCACAGAAAGATAACTGATTGATGTGGAAAAAGGAGAACTCACCATGAGAGTGAACGATCAAGAAATCAAGTTGAATGTTCTCCAAGCAATGAAACATGCTGATGCAGAAGAAGAATGCAAGGTTATCACTGAAGTTACCTTTGACCAACCCTGCATCAGGTCGGGCTGCCACAATATAAAAATTGGTCACTGCCTCGGCAGCCACTTAGAAGATTGTCGTGACACCACCGACGACAGCAACTCCTCAGACTCGGAGACATCTGACATTGAAGATCCAGAGGAGGTAAATTGGATTGGCAATCGTCCAGGTAAGTTGTTCGAGCCCTTAAACTATACCTCGGATAACCATGTAATTCAAAAGCCATCAACTGTTGAGCCCCCTGTTATAGACCTTAAGCCCATGCCAGGGCAGCTAAAATATGTTTTCCTTGGTTTAAATGATATGTTGCCCGTAATCATCTCTTCCAAGTTGATGCAGGAACAGGAACAACAATTAATAGGGATGCAGCAGCAGCACAAGAAGGCTATTGGATGGACGATAGCTGATATCCAAGGCATCAGTCCGGCATTATGCATGCATAAAATTCTTTTAGAGGATGATCATAAGCCGACCATTGATGCACAAAGACGTCTGAACCATGCTATGCAAGAAGTAGTGCGTAAAGAGATCATAAAATGGCTAGATGTTGGAATAATCTATGCCATCTCAGGTAGCAAGTGGGTGAGCCCGGTGCAGTGCGTTCCCAAGAAAGAAGGAATAACCGTGGTAACTGTTGAGTTGTGTAGGGCTCGATTCGATCAACCAATGTTGCTCACCAAGTAGTGGAGATGGATATTTGGGTGTTAGGGTTAAGGAAGCTAAAAAGAAAATAGACACAATGATTTTAGAGTGGTTCGATCTTCTAACAAGCACCTACATCCACTACCTTAGCTCCCCACTAAGGATTTCACAATCAATCCACTAATTGATTCGTCCCCTTTTCTAGGATTAGGAGGAAACCCTTACGACCGATCAAGCTTCTACCCAAAGCCTTGATCAAAACCCTCTTTACAAAGAGATAAATAATGGATATTTGGGTGTTAGGGTTAAGGAAGCTAAAAAGGAAATAGACACAATGATTTTAGAGTGGTTCGGTCTTCTAACAAGCACCTACATCCACTACCTTAGCTCCCCACTAAGGATTTCACAATCAATCCACTAATTGATTCGTCCCCTTTTCTAGGATTAGGAGGAAACCCTTACAACCGATCAAGCTTCTACCCAAAGCCTTGATCAAAACGCTCTTTACAAAGAGATAAATAAAGAAAACTTAAAACCCTCTAATAGGTGTTTGTTTGCACAATGAAGCACTCACCCAAAACCTAAAACACTTGAGCAAATTTGACAATTTTGGCTCACTAGTGTTTGTCTATACAAGAAATGACAAATTAAGCACTAAGACAATTTCTTGATCATTTGATGTTTGACAATATGAGCATTAGCCTTCTCTTGATGCTTGGAGGTCCCTTTTATACTCCCAAATGAGTTTGTAGCCATTACTAGCCGTTGGGGATGAATTGGAGCCGTTGAGGACTTTATTTCCCTTCATAAATGCTGTTCTGCAGCTACCAGTATCGATACACGTGGAACGGTATCGATACGGCCTTCTTGAGGAAATAGCTGTTGGGCTCTTGCCAGCATAGGCGTATCGATACGCTTGAGGGCGTATCGGTACGGGTCCATATTTGAATAGCCGTTGGGAAATAGCCGTTGGGGCAGTTGAACTGGGATCGGCACGCTTACCTGGCGTATCGAAACGATCCCAGTCCGTATCGATACACTAAACCCTTGTATCGATACGGGTTTTGACAGTGGCCAAACTGGGGCAAAATGGTATCGGTACGGGTACAACCGTATCGATATTGGTCACGTGAAAATACAAGTTTGGCTGTTTAAAACATGAAAAATCTTTGCCAAAAACCTCTTAAAATACCTCAAACATAAATTCAAGTTGTTTGGACTTAAAAACAAGTTTTAAATTCTTTTCAACTTAGTCCAAAACATTTTTCAATTATTATATCAAAACATTAGTTCTACAATCTCCCCCTTTTTGATATAATAAAACTCACTTGAAAAATTGTTTGGGATTCTCCCCCTTTATCTTTAAAAATGTGAATAAGAGATTAAAAGAATGAAATTAAATAGAGCTCCCCCTTATTCATTTGAAAATTCAATTTTTCAAACCATACCATTTCTCCCCCTTTTTGTTATATCAAAAAGAATTTAAGACATTAAGTTCAAAATAACAATAGAGGTAAAAACTTTGATGAAAATAGGAATTTTGGTTTTTTAAAAAAATGGCTCCCCCTTACTCAAAGCATCATCAAAAAGTTAGTCCATCATAAATGATCATCTAGTTGAATAAACTAAAAATAAGACAATAAAAATGTAACGCCCCGGTTTTGGGCTCAGAAGTTTTGGGCTTTGACCGGTTCGGTCAAAGTGCTGATCGAATATATAAGAGTGAATTTAGGAAAGCCTAGTTCGGGTTGCATTAAAAATATGGAAAAATGTTCTAAAATCATCTTTTAATATATATAAGTGAACTGTGAAATCAATTTTGGAAAATGAGGTTCGAAAGGTTGACATTTTGGCTAGTGACCAAAATGTAATTTTTGAAAGTTGCGGGACAGTTTTATAAAGGATTGAAACTTTGAATCTTTAAGGAGCTATTATTCCAAAAAGAGTTTCTCCAGATTTTTCTAAGATATTTGAGGCTTTATTCTGATTTTAAAGTTTATGAAATGTGGAGGGAAATCATTTTTACCATTTCATAACTAACTTTCCATTTTCTCTCAATTTTCCTTTTCTCTCATTTTCTCTCCACCCAAACACATTTCTCCAGATTTTCTCTTCTGATTTTGTTGCCTAAATCTCTCATTTTAACTCTCTTTTGATTCCTAATCATCTCTACAACAAAACCTCTCAATTTGCAAGTTGTTTCATCAAGCTTTTTGGTTCTACAAAGGAGAAATTCAAGTTTGGAGGTAAGAACGTCCTTCTCCTCTAAACTATCAGTTCTTTACTGAAATTCCTAAGTTCTCAATCCTTGATTTGTGATTTGTTAAAGGCTTTTCAATTGAAATCTTGATTTTGGCTTAAAATGCAAGATTTGGTGATTTTGGTGAAATTTTCGTGTGATCTGTTTGGGCAGTGTTTTGAAGTGTCAAATTGATGTTAAATGAATGCTAAATTGATTAGAAGTTGAGGTTTAATTAATGCAATCCCGGATAGGTTGAATTTCCTAAGTTTTGCTTGAGTTTTTGGTTGTTTTTGGAGTGTTCTTGGTGATCTGTTATACCTGGAGGTATAAGGACGTGTTTGTGATCATTTTGGATGTTAATTGATGTTTAAAAATGGTTAGAAGTGATGGATCTTGGCTGGGTTAAGTTTTGGAAGTTTTTGGAGGTGATTTCGGTTGTGTTTGGTAGCCGAAATGTTGGTTTTGTGATGAGCAGCGAGTTGTGATGTGTTGCTGGTGTTTTTAATGCATAATGATGCATTAATCCTCTGTTGTTGTGTGCTTGAAACAGGGGAGTTTGATCCGTGAGCTTTAGAGGTGGTGCGGAAGGCTTCGGATGCTTGGAAGGCTTGTTGGTTAGCCTTGTTTTGTGTATCGGTGAGTGAAGTTGGGTTTTCAGCTTTTAAACCAAGGTTTGAAGGTTTTGGGAGCTTAGTTTAAGTCTAAACAACTTTGCTAAGCTCAAGAGTAAGTAAATGGATTTTCGCTCTTGAAGTGTGTTGTGATTTGGCTTTAAAAGCAATTGTGTTTGATGGATTGCGATGCATGTGATTTGCATGGTTTAAATCTGTTTTGAAAGCATATTTTAGCATGGTTTAATGCTGGTTTTGAAAGCCATATGTGAAGGATGCTCAAGGTAAGAGATCCTTGGTTTTGTACATGGAAATTGTGGTTTTGATGCATAGTGTTGCATGTTGTTTAATGGCTTTTGTGTGATGCTTTAAAACAGTGGATTATTGTTGTTAATGATGTACATTGGTAAGTGATGCTCAAGGTTACAAAGGTGGTTGAAAGTCCTTGTGTAAGCCTTGTTTATTTAAGAACAACATGGTGTTTGTAAGTCCATGGTTGGTTCTTGGTTAAGGTAAATGATGGTTTTTGCATTATGGTTATGCATGTGAATCATTGGACTAAAGTGGTAAGATGGTTATATTGGCAAGTGATGTAAGTGGTTCTTGGTTTCTTTGATCGGATATAGTTAGCCGGCTATAGGATTGGGTGCACCGTGAATAAGTCGCCTTGGAGGTGGAGTGGTCAAGAGTGGACCGATAAACTCCCTTCAAGTATCCTAACGAGATGGTTAAGGTCATAATGGAGGTGGAATGCCCATTCGAGGACCTTGGTTGAGCAAAGGTTATATGGTGTTTAAAAGTCCATATATGGGAACCTTGTGCTTGTTAAGATCACAATGGCGGTGTAAGTCCATGTGTGGATCTTGTGTAGGGTGTCCCGGATCTCGTTAGTGATGTTATACAACTACCAATCGGTGATGCAAAGGTTGTATGGTGTTTAAAAGTCCATACATGGGAACCTTGTGCATGTTGAGGTTGTATGGTGTTTAAAAGTCCATGCATGGGAACCTCGGGAAAAGCTAAGGTTGTATGGTGTTTGAAAGTCCATACATGGGAACCTTAAGATGTTGAGGTCAAATGGTGTTTAAAAGTCCATTTGGGGACCTTGGATTGGTAGTGTGTATGGAGCGTGGGGACAACGCTTGTGATCCGCGTATCCGATCGGGTGTTGAGTTGAAAAGTGGATGTGGTTGATCACTTGGAAGCCAATGTATTGTTCTTGATCATAAAGAAGCATGAGATGCTTGAAAAGATGCATGGTTGTATGAAAAGTGTTTAATGCTTGTGAATGCATGTTTACTTGTTAAGTTGAACAAGTGTTGATTATCATTTGGTAAATGATGTATGTGTGCATGAAATCTCTTAAATGTATTGGAGTCTTGTTAAGACTTGTTTTAGAAGGCATGTGATGATGATGTTGTGGTTCATGAGTTGTCTTTGGTTAATGCATGTGTTGGATTGATTGAGTATATGATTTTTTTAAAGGGTTTCTTGCTTGAATGGTTTTCAAGTATAAGAAAGGTATGTTGTAGTATGGAAGTGTTTTCCAAGGTTTTGATTTTAGCTTTGCATATGGTGTTTATGCAAGGAATGGTTAAATGGAAGATTTTTGCAAGTTGTGTTTTGAAAAGGTTTTCTTAGCTTGCTAAGCTTAGGGTTGGTTTTCATATATGTGCAATGCATGGTTTTAAGCTTGATGTTGAAAAAGGCTTTTCAAACTTTGCTTGGTTATCAAATCGGGTTTGTTTTAAAAGTGATTTAATGACCCGCTGCATTGATGGTGTTTTGGTTTTGAGCATTCCTCACTAAGCATTATGTGCTTACGCTCCTTTTTGTCCATCAATGCAGATTCTTGAAGTTTGGACAGCGAGAAGCAAGGGATTCAAGGAGGACTCCATTTGAGATGTATGTCTCGGTGAATAGCTATAGTTAATAAAGGCAATGGGGGTAGAATCTCTTGGGTTGATGTTTATGTGTTCGTTTATGTTCGGACAAGGATGGTTGTATGTTGTTAATGTTGTTGGAACATGTATGAGGCTATATGAGATTGATTTGGAAGTTTATGCTTGAATGGTTTGCTTGTGTAGGAAGCATGCCTATAGATTTGGGGCTTTTCATATATGTTGGTATTTTGATGATTTGTTGATGCAAGTATGTCTCTTATATGTTGAATTGCATGCTGGTAAAGTTTGGTGGCAATTGGAGCATGATTGGATGTTTAATTGCATGTTTAAGTATGCATTTTGGGGCAAACTGTGCAGGGTGTTTCGGAACAGCACCTACCGTTTCGGAACGGGTGCCTTAAACAAACCCAGGCGTCCGAAACGGGAGGGACCGTTCCGAAACGAAAAGGCTACTGCCAACCCCCGTTTCGGTACGCGTTGCGGAACGACCCCGCGTTTCGAAACGGGCTCTGCCTGTTTCGGAACGGGTGACCGTTGGGGGCTGACATTGGTAGTTAAATGTTTCGAAATGTTTGCACTTTGGTCCTGAATCTTGTTTGTGCAATTGTATGAGTTTGGGATGTCCGTTTGAGCTGAAATTTGGCAGAGAAGCATGAAACTTGATTAATTTTAAGTTGGTAACTTAAAATCTGGTTAAGTCCTTAAAGTTTTCAGAATTTACAATTTGGTCCCTAAAGTTGTAAATTGTTCAATTGGGTCCCTGTTTGATCTCTGATGTTTATGATCTTTGAGTATGCTGTTTGTATGATCATATCTAAGGTTAACATGCATCTAGACAAGATTAAAAAGAAAAAAAAGGGTCGTTAATCAAGGTTGACTTTCAGGTTGACTTTGGTTTTCCCCGTGTGACTTTCTTAATTCGGGTCAACCGTCTGGGCCGGGTTAAGGGGGTTACATTTGGTGGTATCAGAGCCGTGTTGCGAATTCTTGGGGAAAACGGTAAGATGTTGTGATGTGTGTATGATGTTTACCCTGTTGTGTGGTTGAAAGTTGGTTGAAACACGTGTTTCTGAGCAAGTTGCTGATGTTTTCAAGCATGCTTTGTGGTTATGAATCTTGGTTGAGTTTATGTGGATTTGTGCTGATGTTGTGAGCTAGTTTTATGCATGATGAAAGTGTAATGAGTATGTTATGTTGATAATGTGCTGTTGCAAGTGGATGCTGTTTGATGAAAGCATGATCAAAGTATGTTGTTTGATATGCTTGATGTTGTGTTATCTATGTTTGTGATGACTGTTATGTCATGTAAAAGGGGAGGATTCGGGATACCCATTGCCTTATTAATATAGCTATTGTGTTAATTTGGAGTTTGAATCCTTGCTTAAGCTGGTCTAACTGGTTTGTTTGTTTGTTGTGATTGTTTGTTGTTGTTAGTAGTATGGCAAAGTCGATGGAAGAGTGGCAGTTGAGTAAGATGGTTGCTGCCTTAGGGCAGGTTGTTAAGACATGGAATTCACCTTTCTGTGGAGGTGTTTTGTCTCAGCTTTCTGTGCCTGGAATTGAGATGTTAAGGCAGGAGGAAGAAGCTGGTTCTGTGATGAAGAGTTCATCATCGGTTGTTCAGGAGGTGTTGGGAACATCTCAGGCTGTGGTAAAGGTAA
This sequence comes from Hibiscus tridactylites, assembly GCA_958450335.1. NCBI lineage: Eukaryota > Viridiplantae > Streptophyta > Magnoliopsida > Malvales > Malvaceae > Hibiscus > Hibiscus tridactylites. The sequence continues at coordinate 23,012,025 of OY288276.1, read as the reverse complement.
AGTCAGTGGATGTGCTGGCTGTGGGATGTGTGGGTTTGCCGAAGCAGCGTTTGCTTGATTTGGGTGCGGTGGAGTATCATGGTTCTTCACCGGAGATGTTTGAGGCCTGGTTGGCCAGTGTGATTCTGATTCTGGATCAGGAAGGTTGTGATTATGCTTGTAAGCTGGGAAGTGTTGTTTCTTTGATGCTGGAGGATGCGTGTGTCTGGTGGACATCTGTGGCGGTGGCGTCACATATCCATGATATTGACTGGGATTTCTTTGTATCTGCCTTTTACGAAAGGTATCTTGGGGAGAAGTTTCCAAGGGGTAAGCAATGTGAAGGTAGTGTTGTTGTGGAGCAAGTGTTGCTTGAGCAAGGAGTGGAAGCTCAGCCACTGGTATGTGACCGTTGTGAAAGGCGCCATGTTGGAGGTTGTTGGGGCGCGAGTGCTTGTTGGAACTGTGGTTCTAAAGTGCATGTGAAGCGTGATTGTCCTCTTGGGGTGAAGTCAGCTTCAGTGATAGTCAAGGGATCTCTGAAAGGTCGTGGGCACGGCCGAGGCAGGATTCAGAGGTGGCAGAAAGAGCAGAAGGTTGTGAAGAGTTTGGGAAGTGAGAATTGCTGGAAATGTGGGTCTGCTGGTCATATGAGACGTGATTGTTTGATGTTGGCTCGGAACAGCCAAGGTTCCTTACCGCAAGAGGTCGGTGGTGACCCTAGTGTGTTAGCTGGTGCTGCAGCGGTGCGGCAGGAGGATGATGGTTCCGCGAGGAAAAGAGCTCGTCTGATGAAGCTTCAGGGTGGTGTTGTGTTTTCAGGTAACCTTGTTAAGTAACCTATGCTTTAGTTACCTTAGTTTGGTTTCTGTTGGTTTTCCCTTGCGTGGAAGGTTTAGTCTTGTTGCTAGCATGTTGGGGTAATAGTTGTAGTTTGGAAACATCTTTGATGTGAAGAAGGCTTAGGTGAGTATTCTGTGGTTAATGGTTGATGGTATGATGGAGTTAGACAGGTTAGAGGTGAAGTAGGAGGTTGTTCTTAGACGGATTCTGAGGATGTTATTGGAGGGTGTGAACTGACATTCATGCACAGTTAAAAACATTGTTATATGCTATATTATATATGTGCTGGTCCATGCATACATGTGGCATGACATTAGAGGTTTTGCATACATGTACATCATGCATTGGTAGGGCATGTTGGTGACCATGCATACGACGTTCACACTCGCTAATAACTAATCGAATCTGTTAGTGTTGTGGTTGGGTTAGGTTGGATGATGGGTTATTAGAGGTTGTGTTGGTGCTGGGTGAGAGTTAGAAGTAATGGAGTATATTAAGCTAGTTGCTAGTAATGGTGAGAGTGGTATAGCATGTTGGTAGAAGGTTAATGTTTGGTGCTTGAAGAGTTTAGTGGGTTGGTGGTGAAGAGTACCGGTTGAAGTTAGAATCGGTCAAGTGTTTTGAATAGCTAAGTGGAAGGGGTAGTTCCTTGGTGCTAGGTGATGTTGCAGTTTAGTGGTTGTGTTTCCAAGTGCTGAGGTAGTTTAGCATTGATGTTGTTGTAGAAGGGTTGAGTTGTAAGAGTTGGTTCCTAGCAACCTTTGAGGAGTTGAGGAGTTGTTTTGTATGTTTAGGTTAAGCGATGTTCTGGTAAGGCAAGTGTTGTGGACAAAGCTTGTGGTGGAAAAGTGGTGAAGGATCAATGGCCATTGTTGTTTGTTTAGGTTCTTGAGAGAAGTGGTTGGCTGGTTGTGGTTAAGGAAGTTTCGTTTGAAGTCAGCTGGTGGTGTGTGGAACAACTGACGGAGTCAAGTTGGGGGTTGTGATGTAATTTTTGGAATCTGGGTGAGTAGTCCTGGTGAGTTGTTATGGTAATGTTAATGGCGGATGTGAAGGATTGTCAGCATTTGTTGAGGAGTTTGAGTAAGCAGTTGATGCTTAAGAATTTTTGCTTGTTGGGAAAAAATTCTTGGAAGAGGTTTGGGAGTTTTGCAAAGAGTTTTAGAAGCAGAGAAGTTTGCATAGTGGCTGAATTGGTTTGGTTGGTGTCACTGTGAAAACAAGTCTTGGGAGTTGTGTGTAAAAGTTGAGATTCTTCAGGTTGAAGTTGGGGCTGTGTACAGTCCGGAAATGTGAAAGGTTAAGTTGTGGCTATTTTTTGAGTGTTCTGGATTTTGTGAACAGCATGTGGTGGTGTTGAGTTTTGTGGAGGTTTTGTGTGGATAGTGTTCAGTGGCGGTTGAGGCTTTTGTGTTGCCTTGTGTGTTGCTTTGAGAAGGTTGTGGTTCATTTTTCGCCAGTTGAAATTTCGAGGACGAAATTTCCTAAGGGGGGAGAGTTGTAACGCCCCGTGTGACTTTCTTAATTCGGGTCAACCGTCTGGGCCGGGTTAAGGGGGTTACAAAAAAGCAAAGACAACTAGAATTTTACCAACACTTGAACCCAAGGGAGGATGTGAAGCCTTCCTTCTTCAAGTGTTCTTCCTTGTGTGCATGGAGCTACCCCTCAATGTTTGACTTGTTGAACATCTCCATCACACCTACAATAGACAATCAAGTAATTTTTGGTATCCAAATTGCTTTGGATCCATGAACATTAGTAGCGCAAATTTTAGTCCCCTTAGGAATCCATTTTTCAATGTCATCCTTTTTAATTGAAGTGGTTAGTCCTTTTGGGACCCAAACACTTCTAAAACATTTTCCTTTAATAAATCTAGGGGCACTAGATTGTCTAACATAAAAATTTGATTTTCCAAAATTGTTTTTCTTTTCAAGCTCTTTGGAGATCAAATCTTTTTCTTCTTGAACTTTTTGAAGCAATTTTTGTAAATCAAGACATTTTAATTCAAACTCTTCAAGTTTTGCTTCAAGTTCAAGTTTGGTTTTAGAAAGCAAATCATTTTGAACTTTCAACTTTGAAATCAATTTATTGTTTTTCAAAATGTGGCTTTTAAAATCTAAAACCAAATCATCATAGGCATCTTGTAATTCATCAAAGGAATAAGAACATGAAGTAGATGAATTAGAAGTTACCCTTGAATCTTCTTCGATGGCCATAAGGCAAAGGTTGGCTTGTTCATCGTCGGTGGAGTCTTCATCACTCCAAGTAGCCACATGTGCCTTCTTCTTATGGCTAGAAGTGCTTGCCCTCTCCTTTCTTTTAGGTTCTCGTTCAAGCTCTCTCAAGGCTTTCTTCATGAACGGGGCACACTTCTTGAAGAGATGAACTATCTCTTCATCTTCATCCTCCTCTTCACTTGTGTAGACATGATGGCAAGTGGAGGATTTGAGAGCCATGGCACTAGCATTGATGCCAAGCCCTTTGATTTTCTTCTCTCCCATAGCTCTAATTTCTTCCCTCTTCTTCTCATCCTCTTTGTTATTCTTCATGATTTGATGAGTAAGGAGAGACCCCATGAGTTCATCAAGCTTCAAAGTCTTCAAATTTTTGGCTTCGATGATGGCGGTCCTCTTTGAGTCCCAAGACTCGGGAAGTGAGTAGATGAGCTTTCGAACAAGCTTTTCTTCCGGGATGGCTTCTCCAAAACCTTTAAGACCGTTGGTGATGGTGGAGAATCTATCAAACATCTTCTCGATGTTCTCTTCCGGATCCATTTTGAAGTTCTCATACTCCAAGGTTAGGAGCCCAATCTTGGTCTCTTTGACTTCATTTGTCCCCTCATATGTGACTTCAAGCTTGTCCCATACCTCCTTGGCACTCTCACAAGAAGACATCTTCTCATAGATGGATGGACCAAATGCACAAAATAGAATGTGCAAGGCTTTGCAATTTAGCTCCATCTTCTTGCGATCGTCGGCACTCCACTCTGCTTTACTTCTTTGAGGCACAAACGGACCATCTTCAACTATGTCCCATAGCTTGTAATCTCTTGACTTCAAGAAGAATTTCATCTTTGTCTTCCAATGGGCATAGTGGTCTCCGTCAAAGAAAGGCGGTTTGTCGATTGATTGTGCCATTTGAGCCGGTTGATGAAATAGTGATCGAGCTTGCCGGATCTTCTCAATAGGATGTTAATCCTCTTCGATTGAGCCAAGCTCTGATACCAATTGTTGAGTTGTGTAGGGCTCGATTCGATCAACCAATGTTGCTCACCAAGTAGTGGAGAGATGGATATTTGGGTGTTAGGGTTAAGGAAGCTAAAAAGGAAATAGACACAATGATTTTAGAGTGGTTCGGTCTTCTAACAAGCACCTACATCCACTACCTTAGCTCCCCACTAAGGATTTCACAATCAATCCACTAATTGATTCGTCCCCTTTTCTAGGATTAGGAGGAAACCCTTACAACCGATCAAGCTTCTACCCAAAGCCTTGATCAAAACCCTCTTTACAAAGAGATAAATAAAGAAAACTTAAAACCCTCTAATAGGTGTTTGTTTGCACAATGAAGCACTCACCCAAAACCTAAAACACTTGAGCAAATTTGACAATTTTGGCTCACTAGTGTTTGTCTATACAAGAAATGACAAATTAAGCACTAAGACAATTTCTTGATCATTTGATGTTTGACAATATGAGCATTAGACTTCTCTTGATGCTTGGAGGTCCCTTTTATACTCCCAAATGAGTTTGTAGCCGTTACTAGCCGTTGGGGATGAATTGGAGCCATTGAGGACTTTATTTCCCTTCATAAATGATGTTCTGCAGCTACCAGTATCGATACACGTGGAACGGTATCGATCCGGCCTTCTTGAGGAAATAGTCGTTGGGCTCTTGCCAGCATAGGCGTATCGATACGCTTGAGGGCGTATCAGTACGGGTCTATATTTGAATAGCCGTTGGGAAATAGCCGTTGGGGTAGTTGAACTGGGATCGGTACGCTTACCTGGCGTATCAAAACGATCCCGGTCCGTATCGATACACTAAACCCTTGTATCGATACGGGTTTTGACAGTGGCCAAACTGGGGCAAAATGGTATCGGTACGGGTACAACTGTATCAATACTGGTCACGTGAAAATACAAGTTTGGCTGTTTAAAACATGAAAAATCTTTGCCAAAAACCTCTTAAAATACCTCAAACATAAATTCAAGTTGTTTGGACTTAAAAACAAGTTTTAAATTCTTTTCAAATTAGTCCAAAACATTTTTCAATTATTATATCAAAACATTAGTTCTACAGTAACCAACGAAGAAAACGAGCTAATCCCAACTAGGACTGTGGCCGGTTTAAGGGTTTGTATGGACTACCGAAAGCTTAACAAAGCTACCCGGAAGGACCACTTTCCTTTACCCTTTATTGATCAAATGCTTGATAGTTTAGCGGGTAAACCTTACTATTGTTTTCTTGATGGTTACTCAGGTTACAATCAAATAGCCATCGCACCGGAAGATCAAGAAAAGACGACGTTCACATGCCCATACGAAACTTATGCTTTTCGGAGAATGCCCTTTGGACTTTGTAATGCACCAACCACCTTTCAAAGATGTATGATGGCAATATTCTCCGATATGGTGGAGGATTTCCTAGAAATATTTATGGATGATTTTTCAGTCTTTGGTGACAACTTTGAAAGCTGCCTAGGCAACCTACAGAAGGTGCTCGAAAGATGTGAAAAAGCAAACTTGGTATTGAATTGGGAAAAGTGTCACTTCATGGTGGATGAAGGGATAGTCATTGGCCATAAAATTAGCTGTCGTGGCATAGAAGTCGACAGAGCTAAAATAGAAGTGATCGAAAAGCTGCCGCCACCCACCACAGTCAAGGGAATCAGAAGTTTCTTAGGACATGCTGGTTTTTACCGGAGGTTCATCGCGAACTTTTCAAAGATCACCAAACCCTTATGACATCTCCTGGAGCAGAACTGTCCCTTCGACTTTAACACTAAATGTACTAAGGCATTCAAGGTTCTGAAAGAAAAGCTGGTAACAGCCCCAATAGTACAGCCACCAGATTGGACACTGCCGTTTGAGATCATGTGTGATGCTAGTGACTATGCTGTCGGGGCAGCACTTGGGCAGAGGAAAGACAAACTTTTTCATGTCATATACTATTCCAGCAAAATACTAAACGACGCCCAAGTGAACTACACCACCACAGAGAAGGAACTATTAGTTGTGGTATTCTCCATTGACATGTTTCGCTCTTATATACACGAAACGAAGGTCATAGTCCACACAGACCACTCTGCATTGAAGTATCTGTTCACCAAAAAAGATGCAAAGCATCGACTGATACGTTGGATTCTGCTCCTGCAAGAGTTCGAGCTTGAAATCAAGGACAAAAAGAGGACAGAGAATCAAGTTGCAGATCACTTGTCAAGGTTGGAGAAGGGAAAGAGTCTACCGGCAGATGAGACAAACATACTGGAGACCTTCCCTGATGAGCAGCTGTTTGCTGCCACAATCACTACCACGACAGCCATGGCGGCAGGTAAGTCTTCTGAACTCCCCTGGTATACTGATTTCGTTAATCATTTAGTTAGCGGAATAACTCCTCTTGACCTTAAATATCAAGCTAGGAAGAGGTTCCAAAATGATGTTAAACATTATTATTGGGACGAACCTCTTCTTTTCAAAATTTGTGCAGATCAGGTTATAAGGAGATGTGTACCATAGGATGTACAGGAAGATATACTTCATCACTGTCATGCTTCACAGTATGGAGGACACTTAGGAGATAACAAAACTGCTGCGAAGGTTTTGCAGTTGGGATTTTATTGGTCGTCACTGTACAAGGATGCTCAAATATTCTACAAGAACTGTGACAAGTGTCAACGGACTGGAAACATCTCAAGGAGACACGAGATGCCGCTACAAAATATTCTTGAAGTCGAGATCTTCGATGTTTGAGGGATAGATTTTATGGGACCATTCCCAACTTCATGTGGGAACTTATATATCCTCTTGGCCGTGGATTATGTGTCCAAGTGGGTTGAAGCGATCGCCACTCAGAAAAACGATGCCAAGACGGTTCAAAGGTTTTTGCATAAAAACATTTTTCCAGATTCGGCATCCCTAAGGCGATCATCAGTGATGAAGGGAGGCATTTTGACAATAGGGTTATAGCTGCTGCCTTGAAAAAGTATGGTGTCAAGCATCGGATTGCAACAACATACCACCCTCAGACCAATGGACAGGCTGAAATATCCAACAGAGAGGTCAAGAACATTCTTGAAAAGATGGTTAAGCCAACTCAGAAAGACTGTTCTCTACACCTCAATGATGCATTATAGGCCTATAGGACAGCGTTCAAAACTCCATTGGGAATGTCCCTCTATCGGCTGATTTACAAGAAAATGTGCCATTTACCTGTCGAGATTGAGCACAGAGCATACTGGGCAATCAAGGCAGTTAATATGGACTTGGAAAAAGCAGGGCAGAAAAGGTTACTTGATCTGAACGAAATTGAAGAAATTCGAACAATGGCTTATGACAACGCAAGAATCTACAAGGACAAGACCAAGAAGTGGCATGACAAGAAGTTGCTGCCACGACAGTTCTGCCCAGGGCAGCTTGTGTTGCTATTTAACTCTAGGTTGAAACTCTTCCCAGGGAAGTTGAAGTCTAGATGGTCTGGCCCATTCCAAGTGGTGCAAGTTTTTCCCCATGGTGCCATCACGATCAGATCTTTAAAAGACGGGCACCAATTCAAAGTCAATGGACAACGATTGAAGCATTATCAGGGGACTGAAGCCCCAAAAATGCAGGAAGTGGTTACCTTAGGAGATGCCCCACCCGACATCCCTAATTTAACCTAAGCTTTATTTTTATTTTTTATTTTTATTTATTAGTTATATATTAGGAAATTAGAATTATTTTATTTTTAGGAAATAAAGTCTTTTATTTTTATTATTTTTAGGAAATAAAGGAGACTAGAAGAAACGGAGAAGTAAATTCAGCCCACCATCCTTCCATCAGCCCAAAAAGCCTAACTTTGGAGCTTGCCGTTACAGCTGCCGCGACAGACGTGGAAAATCCAGCATGTCAACACGCTGTCGCGACAGACACGCAAACGCGTAACAGACGCGCAACATACACGGAAACGCGTGACAGACGCGTCAGAAACCGCGTAACAGCTGGCCCTGTTATTCGCGCTTGTCGTTACAGCTTCAACGGGCAGCGAAACTCTCCCCTATATAAACCCCGTTTTACTATTCATTTTTCACTCACTTCTACTCTTCTTACTTGCATTCTCTAGAATTTTTACTTGCTTTCATTTTTTCTTACACAATCCTTGCAACCATGTCTTCTAGAAACACCCGTAGAAGTGCTGCTTCAGGCTCTGCCCTAGCAGCATCAACCCCACGATCCTTCCAGATCCGTGACATGTGGGAGGAGAAGGGTTTTATTAACACTTCCAAGGAGGGGAACCTGGGATTGCAGCCATTCATAGCCAGGAAAATCAAAGCCCTGCAGTGGCAGATATTCGCAGAACAGCCAGAGGGTGTTGAATGTGTCTCTTGTTCGAGATTTTTATGCTGCCATCAGCAGCAGGAACGCGACAGCAGTCACAGTCAGAGGGAGAGAGGTGCCCTTCGAGCCAGAATATATTAACACTCTCTATGGATTTTATGTGGGCAGCAACAAAGATGGCCACCAGCAATTTCTCGAGAGCTTAGAGCCTACTGCCTATGACGCTGTCATGGCAGAACTCACGGATGAAGGTACACAACAGAACACTGATCCGAAAAAACCCAAGGACAGTGAAGAGAGTCAAACTTACATTGGAGGCTAAACTGTGGAACGCCTTCATCAAAAAGCGAATCATGCCATCCTCGCACAACACAACCGTCGACCAACCCAAGTTAGCCCTCATTCATTCTATATTAAATGAGAGGCCAATTAACATTGGTAGATACATCTGAGAGAGTATTTTGGAATGTGCACACCGGCCGACAGGACCACTCTTCTTCCCCTATCTCATCACCGCCCTCTGTCGCGGCCATCATGTACCAGAAGCTGCCACTAACTTACGAGTCCAAGGGAAGGGCTGGACTGAGAGAAATATACTCAGCTTGATGGAACTCACTGCTGCCACCACGCTGTCATCATTCGACCCTACTGCCACAGCAGCAGAGCCGACATAATCTGAGCCTACTGCCACAGAACCCAGGCAGCCTACAGCAGCAGCACCTCCAGCCGACACCTCCTCCCAAATCCTTCCTGCCATACAAAAAATGGAGGAACAACAGCTCGGCCTCATGAGTTTCATCAGAGATTTCACCTCTTCCACGGTACACTTCATCCATACCTCTTTAAATTTCCCTGATGCAGTATTCCATGCCTTTCCAAATCAATATTTTGCTGCCACCACCCCTGCTCATAGCCCTACACCTGCTACCACGCCCAAGACGCCATCTGCAGCGTCCACACCAACCCCTTCCACAACAGCTGCACGCAGTAATCGCGCAGCCGACACCTCTGCCCGAGGAACCAAGAGAAGGATGCCTTCAGAAGAACTTGATGCCTTCATAGCAGGGTTCTCCTCTTCCTCAAATTGGGAGGAATCCGACGATGAACCCTCTGTCAAGAGGAATTTGTCCAAGGAGTTCACGCCAGTAAAGCGGCAGAAAACAGTGGTAGACAAGAACAAGAAAGATAGCGGCAGTGGCAGTAGCAGCGACAGCGGCAGTAGCAGCAGCAGCAGCTCCGAGGTTCAGGTAGTGGAGAAACCTCCTCACATCTCCCCTACCCGTTTTCAACCTCCAAGGGAGGCCAAAACGAAGAATACCTCTGCCTCCCCCATCCGCCCGCCAGCCAAGAAATTCCCTGCCCGTCGGCAGATCCAGCTCAGCAGCAGCGGCGACAACAACACCTAAAATTTAAGTTTCTTCTCTTATTTTGCTGTCTGCCTTTTGATATTTTGTGATGTACTTTTTATTTTCTTTTACCTGTCATTTGCATTGAGGGCAATGCAACCCTCGAGTTTGGGGGTGGCATCCCTCCATTAATGGAGTCTTATTAAGTTAAAAATTGTGTCTTTTATTTAATTTATTTTCGCTTAAAAAAATGATGAAAATTTTGGCTTAAGTCTGTGAACTGAACTTACTTGTCGTGACAGCCTCTGTCGTAGCAGTGCCTTTAGGATAGTTTTAGGAGCAGTTTAGAGCTTTACTATAGTTCTAAAACTTAAACACTATTTGTGACTTTTATACTGCCTAGAACTCTACTAGTAAACTAGAATAGGAAGCTTAGCACTTGAATAGCCCCTAGAGGTGCCTAACATTGGCTCTATGTAAAAAAGTTAAGAAAAATAGACTCAATACACCTAGAGGTGCCCGAAACCGGCTCTAGTCAAACTTAAGCTTGAGAAAATAAAATCGAGTCTGAATAAAAACTAAAAGAGCCTAAGAATTGCCTCCAAAAAGATGAAATTTGGCATAAAAACTCAAGTTAGAGGCTGAAATATTCTAGTGAAACTAAGGGAGTCTTGGCATATAATTGTTCACAAGCATGCACACACTGCACGAGGATTATAGCAAGGTTCCGGATGAATCCTAAATTATCCGACAAGGTGTTGCTCACAATAGGGAATGACTGGAAGGTAAGGGAAAGTTCACTATTTTAAGCCAAAACAAAAATTATGTTTTTCTTTTTTAGGTCTGAATTGCTTGAGGGCAAGCAAAAACTTAAGTTTGGGGGTGTGTTGAGTGTGTAAAAGTTCTATTATTTAACCCCTATTTATCCCATATTTCTGCTGCATTCAAGCATAATTCATTGCATTTAGGTTAGATTTCAGTTATACATCACAAATATATTAAATGGCACAGTTTCTACTGAAATTGGTTGTTTTTGCGGGTTGTTGTTGTAGCAGATGGAGAAGCAGGCGCTGGGCAGTAATGCAGCAGAGCTGGAACTGAAAGTGCAGACGAAGAGGATGATGCTGCCATGGCCGATGTCGTGGCAGCCAAAGACGACAGCAGTGTTGAGGAGAAGAAGCAAAGTGGGCCTCGACAGAAAGAGAAAATTATGCCGGTATGTCGTGGATTACCCTCATATTTTTCCAAGCCCTAGATCAGAATGAAGGTCAAGCCCAAAGTTCAAGGAAGAAACTCCAAGCAAGAAGAAAGGACGAATTAAAGATATATTCTCTGAAGATTTAGTCTTTAATAGAGTTGTACTTTAATTTAAACTTGTATTCTTGCCATATTAGAAATCTTGAACCTAAGGCCTATATAAAGGCATGTAAATTCGACCTAGGAGAAGACATCATCTATCTCTAGCCTTCTTCCCAAAACCCTAGTCGTTTTCCCTTCTCAACATGTTCTAAATTCCCCTAGGGGCACGGGTTGATTTGTAAAGTAGTTGCAAGGATTGCTTTTGTTTTAGGAATTTTCTGTTCAATAGAATAAACTTCAAGTTCGCTTATTTTGGTTGTTAACATCTTGCAAGAGTATCAGGAGAGCATTGTGAGATTATCTATTTACTTAATATCGGGAGAGTTAAGTATACGAAAGGAATAAGTGCGGGTTCTCTAGTTTATAGTTGAACTATCTCAGACCTAGGGATAGGACGAGGTTAAGTGGCTAAGAAATAATTCAACAACACCGGTGTTCATCCTTCGATTCACGCCGGGAGGTATCATCTAAGACGTGTTCATCGACAGACTTGGACCTAGGGATAGGCCAAGGCACATCAGGGATTCTTGCCAAGCTTGAAGTATAGAGTTGTGTGATCGCTGCCGCGACTAATAACAGACCGCTTCCGCGACGGGTGCTGCCGCGACAGGGACGATGACAGAATAGATATTCCTAGACTTTGCGACACCTACACTACTGAACAATTCAATACCGGCCCATTCTCTTTATCTTGATTACATTAATCTTATATTCTAGTTCTCTTTATTATTTTCGTGACAACAATTTAAACCATTCTTTTTACCTTCGTGCAGTAATTCAAGGTGAAGCTATTAGCTCAGTCCATGTGGAGACGATATCTGATACTTCCGTATCACTTTACTACTTGCGTCGTGTACACTTGCACTACATTGCGATAGACACTTTTACACGCAACATTAAACAACTAAGATGCATGTACATAATAGTCCGATTCCGATATGTGTTACATAACATGATCACAACATTTGAGTCATATAATATTTATCAGATAACAGAGCAGAATAGCACACAAATATATATATCATACAGATCATGTAATCAGATAGCAAAGACATGTATCACAGAGAACATACCTTAGGCAGCTAAACTATCAACGTCGATAGTGACGTCTCCCACGTTCAGCCCTAGCGGAAGGTCGAACAGAATCAACTCCTAAAACAAATAACACTATATAAGATTTCCTACAATGCCACATTCGAGTAAACTATGCTTAATAGAAATCTTACAAGCATATCTCGAAGACTGTGCCACCAGAGGTCAGCCTGGCGGAGGAGGAGGTAAAGTCTCTGGGTCAGAGTCCACGTCACCTGAACACATAAATAATTGAGTCAAACTCTGATGCAACACTTAACAAAATTCTGAGTTCAACATACAAACTTGATCCCAAAAAGGTATTTCGAGTTCGAATTTCAAGAAACGGACAGCAACAACGAAACCAGAATGTCGAAAAACATAGAGGTGAACTCGGCCGAAAAAGTCAACGCTAACAACATCCCCCGCTAAAACCAAACCCTAATCGGTTATCTCCACCCGACAGCAACCAACAAGGATCCACGGCGGCCGGCAACCCGACGGCGGCGACAACCAAAAATCCAACCGACTCGACCACAACACTCACCCAAACCCGGGACGGAGGCGGCACACGAAGAGGACGGCGATGACAGAGCACGATTCAACGAACGGTTTTGTTCTCATTAGGAGTTCTGTCTTTGTTGAGCAGATTCTTCTCATTAGGAACCCTTCTTTGCTGTGCGAACTCTTCTCATTATGAGCTCTGTCTTTGCTGGGCAGATTCTTCTTATTAGGAACCCTTATTTACTGGGGGGACTCTTCTCATTAGGAATCCTTCTTTGTTGGTGTGGATTCTTCTCATTGGGAACCCTTCTTTGTTGGGGTGGATTCCTCTCATTAGGAACCCTTCTTTGTTGGGGCGGACTCTTCTCATTAGGAATCCTTCTTTGCTAGGCGAACGCTTCTCATTAGAAGTTTTATCTTTGCTGGGCGAACTTTTCTCATTAAGATCACTATCTTTGCTGGGACGAATTCTTCTCATTAAGAATCCTATCTTTGCTGGGGAGAACTCTTCTCATTAGGAGCTCACCATTCCTGCAAAAGGAAATATCATCAATTAATAAAGATTCTTTTTGGTGTAATATGAGATATCTTCAATTTTCCGCTTGAAGCACTAAAATCTTTAAAGTCACTGATTCTCTGCTTATGGTGTCTTGATCTTCAATCTAAAACTCGCATCAGGTTTCTTATTGATTTATTTATTGGTCTATCTCTTTCTACACTCGGGAGTTGTATGACCTCTCCAAACAGATTGTTGAGGTTCTTTTCTTCAAATATGTTGAAATCTTTGTCGAGATTCGTCTCCGTAAACGAAACATCTCCGCCTCTGTAAATGGAGTGTCTTGGGGTCCGTCTCTATAAACGGTGTGTCTTTAAGGTTCGCCTCTATAAACAGAATGTCTTGAAGTCCGTCTCTGTAAACGGAATATCTTGAAATCCGCCTTTGTAAACGAAATGTTTTGAAATCCACTTCTGTAAATGGAATGTCTTGAGACTCACCTCTATAAACGGAACGTCTTGAAATCTGCTTCTGTAAATGGAATGTTTTGAGACCCGCCTCTGTAAACAGAATGTCTTTTTTCTAGGAAAAATGTCCAAAACCTGTGAAAAGAAATATCACTGGTTAATAAGAATTTAAATTGGAATAGTATGAAACATCTTCAATTCCCATTTTGAAGCACTAAGATACTTAGAGTCACTGCTTTCTGTCACAGGCATCTCCATCTTTCAATTTGAAACTCATATCAAGTCTCTTGTTTTCTTCTATATAATTTCATCTCTTTCCACTGTATGTGACTTTTTAAGTGTTCTAACGAGAAACTCAGAAATTTTGAACAATTATATTGCGCATCTTTCTTGTTTGATCCTAAGGTTGATCTTTCTCATGTTTCCCTTCTGATAGCATGAACCATTTAGTTTTTCTTCCTCTCTTTTTTCTTGTTTTAAACTGAGGCCCCAGAAGGTCAATCTCTTTGTCAATACCATGCCCCAATTGTCTTACTATGATGCCATCCAGAAAGTTCTCATCATTTCTAGAGATGTTTGGAAGATTTGAAATCACGTTGCCCGAAGGGTATACTGACTACCCGAAGGGTTCAGAGTTGTAATACACTTCCTTTCCTGCGCAAACAATCGAATATCCCTTTAGAGATCCACCTCTTCAAACGGATTGGAATCATTCTGGTATCTGCCTCTTCAAACGGATTGAAATCTTTAATTAAAAACGTGATTGGGATCTTCGCTAGTCTTTGCTGGATTTATTCATTCAATCTCGAAGTTTCAAATTGGAATCCTTATATTTTCTTTGTTGATTCTTGTAAATTCCACTTGGATGGATTCTAATCTTCTTTGTTTCTTCGTTAGGTTTTATGCTTATGTTGTAATGGTGCCTCATCTATTAACGCTACTCTTATAAAATCTTGTTTTGCTTGATCTTCTTGAGCTTGATCTGAAACTCTTGTTTTCTTCATGCCCCGACAAAATTTGCCCCAAAATCTTATTGTTGAGCTCTTATTCTTTTTGAGCAAATCTTGACTTCTTTAGTGGTCAAATTCTCTTTAGGCTCCTTTACCATCATGATATGCACTCGTTTGTACAAATGATGCCCCGATAATCTCTTTGTTTCTGGCTTCGTCGCGTAGAATTTGTCCATCTTTCATCATTATGGGCGAGCAAATGCCTTAGGTCCCTGAACTTTCTTCCAGTCCCTATACTTTCTTGAAGTCCCTGTACTTTCTCCAGGTTCATTCTTTAATCTTGATCAAAACTCAAGGCAAGAACTTACTTCAGGTCCCTAAAATTTCTAACATATGTATTCTTTCCCTAATATGAAAACTGGAGCAAGTACGAGCATTCTTCTTCTGTGACGTCGATTCTGCAAAAAAAGAATATCATCGGTTAATAAGAATTATTCATGAGGTAATGTGAAATATTTTCAATTTTCTATTTGATGCCCCCATAATCTTTAGAATCACATCTCATTCTGCATAAAGTATCTTGATCTTTCAGTCTGAAACTCGTGTAAGGTCTCTTGCTTCTCTTCCTTTGTTGTTCGATCCTTTCTACGCTTGGAACATATATTACTTGGTCTGCTCCTCCAGTCTTGAAGCTCCAGGTTGAAATCTCTTCTTGTTTCTTGTTGGTTCTAGTAGATTCCTACCAAAATGTGCAAAATTTTCTCGCTTCATTTTCATCAAAACTCATTTGGCTAACAAGGTAACTCATCTCACACTCAAGTTAAATCTTCACGATCTCTGCATTTTTTGCTTTAAAGCGCCTTTTCAGGTTTTCACTTTAGTTTGCTTTTCTCAAAGCTCCCTTGCGGGTTTTCACTTTGGTTTTTTTTTCTTTTTTCTTTTCTTTTTTTCTCTCAAGGCGCCCTTTCGGGTTTTCACTTTGGCCTTTTTTCCTTTTCTTTTTTTCCTTTTTTTTTTCTTTTTTATCAAGCTGGTCATATTAATGGCCTAACAATTTCCTTTTTTCAACAGAAGAACATGGAGTTGCAAACATTCTCGTCCAATCTGGGAACAACAATTGTTTCAAATGCAATAACGTCATCATGGCTCAACAATGACTCGGAAGAATCTAAAAAAAAGTCTCGGAAAAATCCTCAAACTTCATAAAATGTCTCAACTGAGATGCTGCCAAGTGATCACGACTGGCAAGAATAATAGCATAGATAGCAATGATGTTCCTTCAATACACAAACGACAGAGAATGGACAAGTTCTGATCATGATAATGTGTTGGCTTTGTGGTTCCAATCATCTTGGCATCAGCATAGAGATAAGAATCATTGTTCTTCGAGTGACAACCTTTGTTGTCAATGTCAGTTCCAGGTTGCACATTATATGGAGACCCATTTCTGTGTTTGGCGTAGGTTTCAACACTGTCTTTACTTCATACTCTCTCTTCTTTACTATTCACGTGTCATGGTTCTCAAAAGAGATTGTCACCTTTGGAACAACACGCATTCTTCTTATAATATTCTTTATAGTGTTGCCCCGCTCTTGAATTCAACTATCATATTTGCTCACTCTAACATTCGCAAAGCTTTCTTGTCTTGTAGTGCCTTAGAGGTAATAATATTTTCTTTTATTAACCTTTAACTGACTGAACTTGATGTAGCTTTTGCACCAAAATATGGTATGCGCTCTCTCTTTGCCCTAAGGTTGTCTGTGTATCTTTCGTGCAGCTTTGTTTAAATGTTTCTGACACTCAGAGTTGTGCCCTTTCCTCGTCATACTTTTTCATCATTAACCAAGTACCGAGGCCACCTCCTGTTATGCCTACACTTAAAGGATTAGTACATCATAATAATACTCATGAAATCCTTTGCTTTCCTTGTATTTAATCAATTTATCTGCAAGATGCTTGTTGAAACGATAAGTGAAGGGCTCAAAATATTATCTTATTAAATCGGAATAATTTGATAAGTCATGGCAAACAAAAAAAATTAGGCCCTGGAATATTAAGTGCAAGAGTGCCCTCGAACCAAATTGATAAAGATCAACTCAAATGTGACCTCTTCCATTTTATTCAACTTCCGAGAGAAACATTCTCATATTCCTAATTCTATCCCGTTTAAGTGGCACTCTTTGCCTCACTAACTCACCAACCCAATCCTTCCCTCTTTTTTGATCTCAATCAAGCATTAGAAGTCTAGAAATCCTTGAAGAAAGGTTAACCCTGATAAGCGGGATGTATACTGAAGACGAACTCCTCTTACTACAATACCCTTATATGATCAAAATGGTCTTTTGAGGCTTGTAATGGGGCTATGGCTCACGGCTATGAAAGAAATGGTATATAGGCTCAAAATTAATGTTTAAGGGTGATGAAACCAAGGATCAATTCTTCCAAGTGAAATCTTATTTCTGTGCTCTTGATCTGAACATGCTTGGGATGAATCACTCTTTTTCCTTTTTCTTTTCTTTCTTTTTTTTCTTTTTTCTATTTTTTGTGGATCGCTCTAGACTGCCTATTTCTAGGTTTTCACCATAGAGTTCATTTCCTTTTCTTGAATTCAAAAGTGATCAATCATCCATTTATCCTTTAGATAAAGATTTATTTTGAATGGAAGATCTCACATTTGTCGCTTGCTTTTCTTGCACTTTTCAACTTTGTGATTTCTCTCTCAATTGTTTCAATTGTATGTCAACAATCTTCAACTTGATTCAGTTGACTCTTTGAACATTCCACTATTTTCTTTTTCATTTCTTTTCTTTTTTCTCTTTTTTTCTTTTTTTTTCTTCTTTGACTTTTCTTTTTGTCTTTTTTGACTTGATTCTGAATGTCTGTCTTCATTCAGCTTGTCATTCTTGCTCTTGTACATTCATTTTTGTTTCTTTCCCCTAATTCTCAAGGCATCACTATTATAGCACGATCAAAACCAAATATCTTTCACTTGTAAACAAACGTTCATCCTCTTTGCCCTCAGTGTAGGGGTGATACTTGGTTTGGGTTGAATCAAAAGAAAATCATCATGCTCAAAGAAAAGAAAAGAAAAGAAAACAATTTCAGTATTGTCGGATGCATAAAAAAACAAAACAAAATAAAACAAAAAAAAAGAAAACAATTTCAGTATTGTGAATTAATATGAAAAAATAAACAATATTCAAGCACATTAAAACATGATATATTTTGCAAAGAAAATAACCAGAGAAAAATGTTTAAACCGGTAGCACATGTCTTAGGTCCATGTTTGGCTCTAGCAGGGTAGGCTTCTAAAAGAGAATGTGGGTTTTGTTCTAGACTCTTGGTTTCCGAACTGTCGTTACTGTCTGTTGCGACAATAAGACATCGTTTCGGTAGTATAGGTCCTTTATAACGGAGGCATGGGCCCCACGACGCATAAGGTTAGTATACCAGAAGAAGACAAAAATTCGAGCTCAGAGCTGGAGAGCATCACGCCAGACATTGTCTTACTCTCACTTAAGGGTGGAAAAACCCAGGTCGAGGGTTTATGCATGAATGACAGATATATCATACACAAAAACTACACCTATTTTTCCTGAAAATCCATCGAACAATTCTTCAGAAAAAATTAAATTCAGATTAATGTTCAAAATGCCACCTAGAATTAATTAATAGGCATGACTCTCAATTTTTTCCCCAGCGGAGTTGCCAAGCTGTCGCGACCGTTTTCTGAAAACCTGCTTTTTAAGTTTGGAATAAAAATAGCCTGCGATTGAAATTTTAGAAATCAGGGTTTTGACCAATTTTATCTTGTGATTAATTAATTTTCCATTTTAATCAAAATCTCTTTTATTTGCTTAAAACCGCTTTGGAGTCGCCACCGGCCACTTTGGTAGGCCGGACACCATAAAAACGTATCAAAGATTCTTTTTTAAAAGTTCGGGTTCGGGAGTCGGTTACGTGTAGGGAAGGGTTAGCACCCCTACAAACGCTCATTATCGGTACCTCATTAATTACACGTGGCATTTTGGCATTTCGAACATGAATTTGGATTTAATTAATTCTTTTAACTGGAAATTGAATTTTATTCCGAATAGGGGTATACTTTTGTAAGAAAATACAGTTTGGCCGAATATAATTATGAAACATCCAGTTACATTTGGACACTTCAATTTATATTCAAAATGTATCTCAACACAAAAAGTTTAATGCATGGCAAATTATTGTCTTTCCACTTTTAAGTAAAACCTAATTAGGCACCATCAATTTAATTAATTTAAAATTCTAAGAATATTATTAATTTTTGGACATAAATGATAACATCCAAAATAATATTGGACACTATCTTTAATGAGTCCAAAAGTAACAATATTCCCTAATTAGAGTGATTCTAATCATTAGTCCTATTTTAATTGACACGCGTCGTATAGTTTCAAAAATAAAATCTTAAACTCAAAATAAATAAGATTTAAATTAATATAGCGAGAGTAAGGGTCGATCCGCAGGGAATAAGAACTCTAACACCTTTCTTCTGATTTAGACCAATAACCTGTAGAAAATAAAGGGGGATTTTAGAATAGTGATTTGAATGAGAAAAATAGTAAAAAAATGTAAAAATAAATTGAGAATGAATTATAGATAGAAATAGCCTCAAGCCACGCTTTGCCACGACATCTTCGATCACTGAAGTTGATTTTTCTTCGACTTTCCTGCAGGTTACAGTCTACTAGGCCCAACCCTTGTAACTTACTTCTCGTTGGTAGATTCGACTCCCAGGGAAATCCTTGAAGTCAAACTTTAGTGAATTAGCCACGGCAATCGATGCTAACTCAAATCTAAGTTAGTGCTGGAGAAGCCCGTGCTCGGATATTCGTCTCGATGAGAATTGTTTCCGATTTCGATTCCCCTTAGTGGACTGCCACTAAGTTTGTTCTTAGGGAGTTGAATTGGCTACAAGCTTTTCCTCGTCCCCAACGATGGATCTAAACCACTTCAAGCCGATGCGCGCTCTCGGAATGAAACAATTGCGATGCCTAAAGATTAGGTCGATTGTCTAATCAATTTTACAGAGAATCTAAAAAGGAGTTGTTGAAGGATTGAAGTATTTTCCTAATCTCACGAGGTTTGTCGGATTTGCCGTTGCTTTTGGCTAAAGGGAATTTAGTTAAGCATGGTTTGTGAAAAAACCATACTTAATAAAATAAATAAAGAAAATGGAGAAAAATGAAGAGCTTTATTACTCAAGGAAGAAGAGAACAATGGAAAAATGTTTGACGAATAATTCACCCCCAAAGTGGGGTATTTATAGTAGTTGAAAAACCCTAAAAACCTAAGATGATAAATCCTAAAAAATTTAAATAAAATTACATAAGATAAATATCCAAGTTTTGAATTTTAAAGATAAAAATCGGATGATAAGCTATCTTGATAAGTGGACTGATAAGTTATCAGGCTTGCTGACGTCATCTTCTAGAAGGTGCTGACGTGGCGCCCAGTCAGCATTCATGCCCTGGTTCATGCCCATGAATCTGCCCACGACTTCAGTATTTTCTGCAGCATTTCAACTCATTTCCAGCATTACGTAACCTGCACGAGAACAACACAAAAACAGCCCAATTAAGTCCTTCAAACATATATATTCGATCAAAACAAGGACTAAAAACATAACCAAAATAAATACTTATCATTAATTTTAATTAATCTAATTGTGAATTATTTCTATTTTCTAGGTTAAAATGAAACATTGAAATCTTCATCGGAATATTCATTGACTAACATCACTCTACAATGTGATACTAACCAATCTTGAATATTCTAATTTTATTTCAAATATTCATTTATTTGCTACAATGATGTAACACCCCAAAATTCCCCTAATTCGGAAAATATAAAGTTTGAAATACATAATTCGAAAACCCTAAAATTTGGGAATTTTAATTTTTGAAATCCCCAATTCGGAAACCCTAGATTTTATAATCCATATCTTGGAACCCTAGAATTTGGGGATTTTATAGTTGAAACCCTAATTTGATTCAGGTGTTTAATTGAACAAAATCAGAATTTTGTGGCTTGATTTAGAAATATTGAGGGGTTATTTTGTAATATGGGTATAGTTCTGATGCTTTTATGTAAACCCTAAAATGCTTAGTGACCATTCATGTAATTCACCCTTTTTGTTGTGATATTTAACCATGTTTTTCAGCCCTAAAATTTATTTAACTTCCATTTTGTTCTGTCAGCCGCACCCCTCTCCCCTTTACTGGCATTGTCCCCACCTTTCCCGAGTCCGGCCCGATCAGGGACTTATCGGCCGCCATTCGTAAAACTGAGACCACCCCTGTGTTTCCCTTTGCCGTCCGATCAAAGCCCAAGCCTTGTTTTCCCCCTCATTGTCGGCCGTTCCCCTGGAAATAGTAAGAAACCTTTCGGTTTCCTCGCGCCGTCGTCGTCACCGTTCAAGTTTGGCCTCGTCTATGTTCGTCAGATTGGTGAACCGCCGCCTTCTATGTTGATAAGGGTTGTGCCACCGTGCTCGTCTGGATCTGCCACCATCGTGGTTTGGTTGTGCCGCCGCTGCCGTCGTTTTGTATCCATGTCGCCGCCGTTTTGGGTGCTAGAAACCCTAGCCCAAATTTGGTGAAGGGGTTAAGAGAGGTGGGTTGTGTAGTCATTTGGTTTGAGCCCAAACTTTTGTTATTTTCTTCAAAAGCCCAAAAACCGTGAGCCCATCTTTTTGACCCGGTCAGATTTGTGAAAGGATGAGCAGCTTGTGGGTGTTTTGAACTGAATCTGTTATCAGACCAAACCGGCTTTGGACCGTTGACCAACCCGATCGTTGACCCGTTTGACCCGACAGTTGACCTTTGAATCGGTTTTAACCTTGAACAATTTGAACTTTGACTGGATCTTGATCCGTTGACCAAAATGGACATTTTGACTATTGAATGAGTTTGACTCGTTGACCAGATCTGATAGTTGACCAGTTTGACCTTGGACTGTTTGACTGTTGACCCGTATGACTAGATTTGACTTAAACTTTGACCAAGATTGACCGAGAGTTGACTTTTCAGAAAACGTGCATCTTAACCTTTCTCAACGTCCTGAGTCCGTATTCCCTGCCCGTTCTACTTAAATAGTTTCCGAAAACTCAGTTTTGCTAATTTTAAGTATTGTTGTTGGAATATGATAAGTTATGATTTCATAATCTGATTTGGAATGTTCTCGTGTTCAGGTGCCGACCTTGAGACCGTTGGGTTACCTCCAGTTGTTCAAACCGATCGTGTACGTTCTTCGAGATCTTCACGTGCGTATATCTTAGTTTAGTTTTTAGTGTTTTAGTCGGTGGCTTAGTGTTAGTAATAAATACTAATATAGTATTCATACCTTCGTAGGTCCTGATTCAGCTAGATCTGAGTGTGAGATGCGTTTTCTCGGCATTAGAGCTTCTGTTGCTTAAAGGTGTGTCTCTTCCTGTTTTATAAACTTATGTGTTTCTTTCTGTGCTTTAAGTTTTATGTGCTTTTCTGTTATTAATATAAGTAAATGTTTTGTACATTTTGTGTGCATACTCTGTTGTGATTGAGTGAATATTTTAGACATCATGCATAACATGCCATACTGTGATTTAAGTGAAATATCAGATTTTCGGAAACGTAAAACATCGGATTTAAAGTATTGTGCAACTTGAATTTTCATAATTCAAGTTTCGGATGAGACTCGGATTTTAAAATCTGCATCATATCATTGTGGGTATATGGTTTGAGATTTGTTCGGGGAAGTTCAGTGGTTTCACCCTTCGGGCTGAATTCCGCTTCGGATCAGTGGTTTCACCCTTCGGGCTGAATTCCGCTTCAGATCAGTGGTTCCACCCTTCGGGCTGAGTTCCACTTCGGATGGTGACGATGGAGAAAGTGGGTTCTAGGGAACCTTACTTTTCGGTGTATCGGAGATGGGTACTATGATTCATGTCCATCAGACATCATATCATCATGATTCAGTTTTGTTGTGTTTTCAGAAAAGTCTTTATCAGAAAATAAAACACTTTTTTGCTTTGTTTTGCTTTGTTTTCGGTTGCACTTTAGAGACACGCTAAGCTCTTTAGCTTACACTCCTTAGTTTTAACTTTTTCAGATATCTCAGACTCTTTTAGGTGACTCGGTACTAGGAGCTTCTCGCATTTTACTCGGATATTTTTATAATTCAGTATGAACCCTCTTTTAATTATTTTAGACTACTATTTTGAAATATTTTAGAACATTTATGTAATTCGGACATTGGGACTGTTTATTGTTTTAATGTGGGTATTATTAAATGCATGCATTTATAAGGTTATTTTCATAAATTTAACCAAATATCGGAATAATGTTTAAACGACTAGATTTTATAATAATGAGATCTTATTGAGGTTATTTTCTTGTAATAATAATTTTGTTTTAATTAAGTAAACTTAAAAGGTGTTACTTGAGGGGTAAGTTTTCAAACAGGACATCCTAGATTCGGCCCATTTCTTCTGGGCTGTGTTTAGGGGTTACAAATGACCTTTCCTATTTAATTATGTAATTAAGTAACCTATACTAAGGCTTCTAATTGATTCTAATAATATGATTACATCCCCTAAACAAATATACTATATGCTATTTAAGACATGCAACCATACAAGATAATTGCATTCAAATAAATTAAATAACTAGCAAAACAAGGACTAAATTGAAGAAGACATGAACTTTTAATTCTAATTTTAATCGAAATGGTGACCAAATTAAAGTTCGCTACAAAGCTACAAGGACCGGACCAGCAATTAAACCATTTTTACAAGAACACATGGATCCTAACCCGACCCGGCTCGAACACGCGAATCCCCCTTGACCCGGTGCCAAAACGACATTGTTTTGACTCGGGTATAAAAACCCCTACACCGAGTTGACTCAAGCATAATTCATCATTTGTTCCATTTTCTCAACCCTATTTCTCTCAAAACTCTCTCTCGACCACTCGCCGGCACAGACCCTAAACCGCCACCGATTTACAGCCAGCCTTCGCGTCGGCCACCGGCCAAAACCCTAAATACACAAAAAAAATCTATTTTCGCTACTAAAACTAGATCTAGCCCGGATTCGATCGAATCCACCCCACTACACCCGAACCTAGGCCCTAATCTACCCGAAACCCACCGTTTACGACTCCATCGCACCTATAACTCACCGCCAACCACACAAATACTCTGATTTTCCTCTTTTCCATTCTGTTTTTCTATATTTTTTTATTTCGATCTAACATATTTTTTATGTTTATTGCATGAAAGAGGAATCGAAAGAAGTTATATACCTTCCGGCATGGTTCCCGGCGTCTCCAGCGAGGTTTCGGCTTCTCCAGTGGCGGTTAGGCTTTCGGTGCGTCAATTCGGCTTCACGGCAACGGTTTGGCTTCACAGTGACTACTTGGCTTCGGCCTGTTTCACGGGTAGTGTGGCTTCTCAACGGTTTTGTTATTCGGTCGCAGTTCGCGTCTCCGGTGTCGCTCCTTACCAAATCACTTCAACTTCCACGATGACGATTCGGTTTCGCGGTGTTGATTCAGTTTCACAGCGACAGATTGGCTTACGGCTGATCGGCAACGGACGGCTTTAGGCAGATGATTCGACTTTCCGATGGTGACCATCGAGCTTCTGGCGACTTCACCTCTCGGCAACGGACCAGATTCGAACGACGGTTTGTCTCCCAATAGCCAGTAAAATTCCGGTATTGCCTCCTATCTCTCCCTTTATTATTATTATTATTATTATTATTATTATTATTATTATTATTATTATTATTATTATTATTATTATTATTATTATTGTTATTATTATTATTATTATTATTATTATTATGGTAATTAATTGATCTAACACTTTTTCTTTCTCTCCTATTTATAGGTGAGGTAGGGGATGACGCCATTGGAGAGCTTGATCCATGTGAAACTAAGATAGGTAAATGGGGAACTACCACGTGGCAGTTTTAGGCGGGAAGAGGAAACACACATTAAATTTGAGTTTGTTGGGTTGGTTTTTACCCGAAATGGGTTGTATGTGAGCTATCATTGGGTCTTGTAATTTTAAATGGGCTTTGCATTGGGCTCTGAGTTTTGTAATGTAACTTGGACATTTTATGAACATTGGATATCATTTTTGGGACTATTTATTTATTTAGAGATTTTATTATATTTATTTGCTTTTGGTTTAATTTATAGTGAACTATTATCTTACAACTATAAATATAAAAAAATAAAAAAATCAAAATATTTATAAAATCATTGAAAAAGTATTCGACTGTTTCTGGTAATGCTAAGGCAACTAATAATCATTGAACATATTTTTAATGGAATCATCCTTCCATTATAGTAGTAATAAAATTTATCAAATATTAATGAGCATCAGTTTGATGTAGAAAAATGAAAGAAAATTTGGTGAGATTGTTCAATTTTTTAATACTTTATAAATACTTTTTAATTTTTATATTTATATTTTATCATTTTCTAATTTCTAATACATTTTAATTTTTATATTAGTTTTTATTTTCAATAATTTTTTGAAAATCTTATTTATATTTTATCACTTTGCTTATTTTTAAAATTACTAGGGACCCAAAGGATATTTACACCAATTTGTTAATCGATTTTTCATATATTCTGTTTGTAAAAGTTCAACTCGAAAAACTAAATTATTTATCCAATTTTATTCAAAAATTAAATAAACCCGGGGCAAAATTGCTGCAGCTGAATAACTTTGAGGGTAAAATTGTATGAATGACTTCACCGATAACTGCCACGTTAGCAATTTAACGGTCAACGTCGGTTAAAAAGGGCAACATTGTTGCAATTGACTGACTTTGAGGGCAAAATTACGGAAAATAAAAAGTAAGGGCAACATTGCTAATTTAAAAATATCAACACATAATTTACACACTCAATACATGTCATATGCTAAATTGTTTTTTTAGAATTTAGGACCAAATTAACATAAGTTACAAATATTGAGGGTTCAATTTATTGTTATACCAAAAATTATGTAAAATTAACGGAAAACATTCACAGTTGACTAATTGTCCATAACTGCTCCCTTTTAAATTTAATAGAGATTGAATTAATCTTTTTTTATAGGGACCAATTTGCCTAATTTTGTAATAGAGAATATCTAAAAGTATTTTTTACTATACTTTAGATAAAGTACACAAATGATCATTAGTCTAAGAAAATATGTTATTTTTGACCATTGAAGTTTCAAAAATTTGAAAATGATCATTAAACTTATCGAAATGTTAACAAATAACCCTTGAACTTTATAAAACTATTACAAAATGTTACAAGATGGTCCTTAAACTTGTTGAAACTTGTCATTATTTTATAACATATAGTGATCATTTTGTAACATTTGATAAGTTTAATGACTATCTTGTAATTTTCAAAATTCTAGTGGCTAAAAAGATTACTTTTACTTAATTTAGTGTCTTTTTGTATACTTATGTAAAATTTATATTTATTTTTTTGAAAAGAAAAAAATCTATTAATCATTATGTAACACCAAAAAAAAAGAGTGAAAATAAAAAAGGTGCAATCAACAAAATTTGAACCCATGACCCCTTGAGTGGAGTTCATGTGACTTAGCCGTTTGAGCTAAGGTAATTTCTAATTATGGTCTACCTAGTTCTCTTTTATGTTGATTGCATAGATTATACCGAAAATAAATAAAGGTTTGAACCCTTCAGCTACCCCATCTATCCCTTCTACATCGAGAGAGTGAGATCCAGAATTTCTTTGGTCACACTACCTCCCCCAGCCCCGATCTCGGCTACCGTCGATCGGTGGTGTGAACAACCACCACCGGAATGTTCGCCGTCGTGTCGAGAGTCTAACGCCACCAGCCACTCGCGGCTGCCAGCCGCCGTTCACCGTGGATATCCGATTAGAGATTCATCAGAAACCCTTGCTCTGTCGCCCCTGTTTATCTTCGTTTTAGCCGTCATTCTTCGTCCGTGTAGCACACAGCCACCGATATCGGGTTCGCCATCAACCCGCGACCAAAACCCAGTCCTTCACTCGTCGATGAATCATGTCGTTCATCGTGGGGAGCTTCTGGAAGCTTCGACGAGAGTGAGAACCCTAGGACCCTTCGGTTATTCCCAGTTTCCGGCTGCCACAGTTCTCCGTTCGGGGCGTTAGAGTGACGGCCAAACTCCTCTCGCTGTGCTGAACAAAACCCTACCCTCAGGTAGTCCGTCCGTCGCCGGTTGGTGGGTCGTCGAAGCTATGTCGACCCTAGCATTATCGCTTCGAGTTTGGTAAGTTCCGGTTAGATTCCGGCTTTGTTAGGGTATTTTTGGCTTGTTTGAAGTGTTGATTCTGAGATCCCTTGTTTTTTGGCAGATTCTGACTGTTTGGGGGCCTCCGGTGAGCGGCCGGCAAGGTTAATCTTTGAGTAAGTGGGTCGGTTCAAGTGTTGGCCCAAGAGCCTGAATAGGTCACCTTTGGGCCAAGCCCGTTTATTAACTCGGTCCGAACCCGAGCCCATACCCAAGTCTAACCCATATCCGAGCCCAACCCGTCTGCCGAGTCAACTCAGTTCGAGTCAGTCACCGAGTCAACTCAGCCTGAGTCAGCTCAATGAGTTAGCCTGAGTCAACTCAATTGACCCCTGTCAGTTGACTGTTGACGTCAGCATTTACCGCTGACGTCAGCGTTGACTTTGACCCGTTGACCTGTTGACTTTGACCGTTGAACAAAAGTCAACTTTTTCGAAAGCTCTTATTTTGGGTTTTTCGACGTCCTGAGTCCAATTTTGAAGCCCGTTTCGCGAAATTCTAACCCGAAAGCTCCTGAATCTGACCTTGAATTCGAGTGTGCTTACATATTTAATTAATCGATTAAGAGCTTGTGAGTAAGGTCTGATCTTGGAATTTGTGTAATTGAAGGTACTCATAGTTCCTTGAGTACGAATGGTTGAGGAATGTCAAATCCAGGTTCAAGAGTGTTTGAATGTCGTTCGAGGGTCGACTGATATAGTAAGGATTCAAGGTAATACATTACTACCTTCTACATGCTTTTGTAACATGTTGGTATTCGATTAATGTTTACACAACCATGTTTGAGCATCTGACTATTTCTGCTTATGTCGATCATTTATGAGATAAAAATAATAATGGCCAAGACAAATATTCGAACAAGAGGTTGATAAACCGAAAGGACTTTCGAGTTCAGTGCACGATTAATGAATCGGTTAATCTTTAAGTTCGATTATCTGTTTGATTAAAAAGAAATGTCAAAAATTCGACTGACGAATGACGAAAATACACATGTCTATAAAATCAACTCATGAAGCTATACTTGAGCCGATAAGACATTTGATACACTTGAAAACCTCAGACTACTGAAATGTCACGATAACAAGACTTAAACCCTCGAGATTGTAAAGTACTTGAGTTGCAAGAATTCTGAATAATTCGACGAAGATAAATCTACGGAAAAATATTTGTAAGTATGAATTGAGCAATGGGGCGAAAAAGATTGAATTGATGGAAATGACTAAAAGGGATTGAATATTCTGATAAGGCTGAAACGGGTCACTATGACCCTAAAGACTGATATTTTCTTTGGGCATTAATTGCCAATCGACCGACATATGGGATATATTCTTGAGGTCTAAAACGAATGAATAGATGGAAGAATCGAGAAATGTTGAATAATTGAAACATTTTTTAGCATCGTAATGTCTGAAATACTCTCGAATACTGGAATGTCGAAGAATACTTCTAAGACATAGAATTAGAAATCTCATTAAAGATAAACAAATGTAATGACTCCAAAAGTGGTAAAATACGACCTGTGTTAGTTGGTCGATTCAGTTACTATGATGATAGTGGGAGAATACCGTGTGAATGCACGTACAATTTATTTGGAGAAAGTACATGGTTAATAGTGAGAGGGATCTGTTCTTCCAAAGCACATTCGATGTTTGGAATGAGTTCAGGTACAATGCACATGTTTGAATACTTGGAAAGTATCGCTCGAATATATGCTTGATTTCTGGTAATAAGTTCAATGGACGATTGGTGAAGGCGAACTATTGTTGTTATGCTCTATGGTCAGTTCTGAGAAATGAATGGTTGAGGTGTACCTATCCGGTGAGATATTAAACAATGTGTTAATGGGTTTCGATTAGTTCAAAGGGGATCGGAAACTTGATGAGCAACTAGAATTCCTAAATTCTGTACATCACTGTTTATACCTTGTTGGTTCAAATTACCAGATTACCCCCGAAGGTCAAAAATGATCTTAATACCCTCGTAGGTTGTAACACTTAATTTTGCTCGCGATATATCTAAAATCTCAATGATTCTGATGCATCAACTTCTGATGTTGTTTCGTTCCGTCTTATCGAACTCCCCCATTCGTAGGGACCTCATTCTAAAATCAACCCAATATTGTTAAATGTATCTTTCTGATATCTATCAAGTACCTCTGAGAAATGAATTGGGTCATAAAGCGCGTACCATGTATCTGTAAATACTTTATGTTCTAAACCAAGACCATATGCTTAAAATTTAAAAGTATGATACTGTAATACGAAAGGAAAACAATTATCTAATTTCTGACCTCTGATATGAAAAATATATCTGATATATGACATTGAATACGAAATAATAATAATAATGATAATAAAATAAATTTGGTATATGTCTTCTAGTATAAAAATAGATTTGATATTTATTTTCTGTAATATTGTCTTCTGAATATAAATCGAAATTATTTGGGGTATATTATCTGGGATATAAATGATGATCTGTAGGCTCAGCGCTGGTAAGTCCTTCTGGACCTAAGCTCCTACGCCCACGGGCCTAGGGTAAGTCTTTCTGGACCTAAGGCATCCCCTTAGGTAGGCTCCTACGCCTCAGGCCTAGGGTAAGACCTTCTATATGTAGTTCAGGGGAAATTACATTTTGGAGTTTGGTTGGAGGGTAGTTAAATAAATTAATAAAAATTTCTGACCTCTTTTGAAATATACCCTACTAAATTAATGTATCAAAGTGAACTTTCAGTAAACTTACAATTCGCGCCTAAAGAACCATTATGAACTCCTTGATTCAACTTTTGAAATCTGAATCTCTTCTGAATCTCTAGCTTTAGACTCATCTCCTAAGGCCGGGTGATCAAATAAAGAACAACCCAGTTACCTTCTGATATAATGCTCTACTGAAATATCGAATCGTAATTTGAGCTTACCGAGTTCATCGTGTCAGTGTTAAGCTTGCTATATATCTGCTTGTGCTTTTAGCATCCTTTGGTAGTTTGTATTACTGAGCTTCCCGAAGCTCACGTTGTTTTTACCATCACAGGTTAAAAGATCGACCATGTTGCAGCTATCAACGTCGGTATGGGAGTTTATTCGGCTTAGCTTGCGGAGTACGACACCTGAGTAATTAGGGGCATGTATGTCACATTTTGTTTCGAGTATGAAACTTGTATTAACAACTTTTATCACATTTTTGTTTCATTGTCTGAATATTTTCTGAAACTGTATTTTTAATTCAAAATTTGATTTACGATTTTAATCGGTTTACCAATTTAGTTATTTGAAATTTTAACGTGGGTCGCTCCGGTGATCCTAGTGCGACTTCCTAGGATCCGTGCTAACGCATAGGCGGGTCTAGGTGGGTTACACATTAATTGCATCAGAAATAACACGGGTCATTATACATTCTGGATGATCCATTTCAAATTGGTCCTCTATCATGTTCTCTAACGCCGGTTGGGCTAGTTCATGTGCCACTACGTTGGGTATTTTATTAATTGAAAAAACTACCTGACTGTTGTCTAACCGTGTGTAATTGTAGTCCTACTATAGATAAATCTAAAATAGGGTTGCAAGCCTATTAACTATGTTAATTGCATCTGCCTGGAGTAAAGCATCGTGACATCCCTTCTCTATGGCAAGCTGGATACCTGCAATGAAAGCATTGGCTTCAGTGGTTACTGTTGTATTTGGTCCAACCAAAACAAAGCCATCGTGGTCACTTGCTACAACCCCGATCGCTGCTCGTCCTGTAACTGCATTGTACGCTCCATCTACATTGATCGTGATCATCCCAACTCAAGGTGGTTGGTTAAGTTGGACCTGCCTCGGTGCTCTTAGATTTGCCAGATTGAAATCTATCTGTAACACTGTTGCTTTGTCCACGGTTGATGTAACTTGTATAATAGCACATTCAGTCTTCTATATTTACATATTCAACCAGTTTAGTTCCAATACAAAAAATTATTAAATTTATCTCTTATTATTTACACATTCTATCATTTTGGTCACTTTTTAAATTAAAAATAACTTAATAATTTTTAAATGATATAATGTGTAAAGAATGAAGGATATATCTAATGATTTTTTTTTGAATTGAGACTAAATTTATTGAATGCATAAATATAAAAGACTAAATATATTATTATACAAATTTTCTTAACTGTCATGTCACCCCTTAATATTATGTAACGACTGAAATAATTATTTTGTAACAAAAAGTTAAAGTTTAATAATTATTTTATAACTTTTAAAACTTTGATGACCAAAATAAACTTTTTACCATAATTTAGTCTACTTTAGCCTTACATATTTTGAGGCAAATCAGACAAATACAAAAGAATTGCGACGAGAACCGAAGTCCCAAACGTGAAAGCTGAAGATCCAAAGCTTTTGAGGCTTTAAGACTTGGTGAACGAAAGACGTATGGCGGGACTGTTAGCATGGGCGGCGGACGTAGTAGGAGGCCACGGCGGCAACAACCAAGACGATGACTTTAACAATATCCCATTAATTTTCTCCCCGGAGCAGCAAAATTACGTTCAAGAATTGGATCGAAAGGCTTCCTCTCTTACCCGTATGATCCAAGATCTACGTCTAAGGTTGCCTCCTCCTGACATATCCCAACGCCTCCCTCATCTTCACGCCCATTCCCTCGCTTCCAATGCGGCCCTTGCTCTCCAACTCAACGCTCACTCTTCTACTCGTGAGCAGGTATTTTTCTTTTTTCCTTTTAGGTTTTTGAAATTTGGATTTTATTTTCTATTTCATTTCTTGATATGGGTATTTTTTTTTTCAATTAAATTCTTATCTGGGTACTTTTTATTTTCTTAGGTTCTGATTCTTCGACCTTTTTCAATTGCATTTGCTGTCCGTTGTTCGACTATTCATTTTTCTAATTTTCTTGGAATACTGATGCATGTCCCTTTCTTTGTGTTTCGATTGGAATTGTTTTGTTTAGAACATGTATGGTGAATTTGTTTATGGTTTCCTTTTGGTGGGTGTAACTATTAACAGTTTCTAAAGTTCTCATCTAAACTATGTTCCCTTATCTGTGCAATGAGTTTCCTTTCTTTTTCCTGAAATTGTTATGTACAATACGTTTTTTCTGGCGATTTTGGTTAATTTATTTGTGCAAGATTGATTCTGCTTTGTAGCATATCTTTTTCTGGCATTCAGCTTAGCTTCATGATAGCTTATGAGCTGTGACATCGAATAATTTAGAATAAAGGCTGCAGTTGGAAATTCATTTCTTAGGCTTTGATCTTATATCAGATGGGGAATAATGCACATAGGAGTGAAGAAAAAAAGATTGACTAGATTCCATTTGTTGAGGCTAATTATTTGTTTTTCAGCTTGTTTTGATCCATGGCAGAGTTTTTTTTTCCAACAAAATACCAGATCCATGGGGTACTATTTACCTTTTCCCTGCTAACCGTTTGGCTCATTGTATGATCAGGCCCAATTGCGAGAGGAGACATTGCAACAAGAAAACGCGGCGTATGAAAAGGCTATATCAGATTGTGAGAGTAAAATACATGAGAAAGTGCAGGAAGCAGATATGCTTCATTCCAAGTTAAAGGTCGCTTCTTCCATGACTGCTATATTATTCATCAAATTATACTTAATACCTTTTGTTTTCTGTTAAATATTGTAGGATTCGCTATAATACATTTTCATGCTAAAGCATCTTTAGTTTTTTGAAGTTTCCCGA
The DNA here is from genome assembly GCA_958450335.1 of Hibiscus tridactylites. Lineage (NCBI taxonomy): Eukaryota > Viridiplantae > Streptophyta > Magnoliopsida > Malvales > Malvaceae > Hibiscus > Hibiscus tridactylites. Next base: position 22,979,441 of record OY288276.1, on the reverse strand, counting down.
GTTCTATCGCATGCTTTCATACTCGACTTGAAATCCAAATCTGTTTATGTTTTTGTATGCAACTGTATTGCATGGCTTTAGAAGTAATTCTAGATGAAAATGAAGCCAGGATCATTTGTGATGCAGAACAAATATTTTAAAACTTAAAAACACTAAAAATAATCCAAATTCTCAAATACCGATACTGACAACCCAAATGTCCAGAAAATATCATAATTTATTTAGGATTTATATCCTATACATTGGCGGTGGAAACTAAAAGTTTCCACAAGCTTCTTAGTTTTAGGGTTTAAGGACTTAGTTTAGGGTGTAGTGGTTTAGAATTTAGGGGTGATGGATAGAATTTAGGGGTTAATGTTAGTGTTAGGGTTAGGATTTAGGGTTTAGAGGTTAGGGTTAGGTTTTAGGGCAGTATGTTGAGGATTTAGGTTTTAATCTATAAACCCTAAATTCTATTCACAATCACTAAATTCTAAACTACTAAACTCCTAAATCTTACACCCTAAATTGAGTCCCTAGACCCTAAAACTAAGGCGCTAGTGTATCAAATAATTATCCATTTATAAATTCAGGCCCCTTAAATAAAATAACATAGGTATCTCTATCTATAACTAAACCTAAAATTCCAATAACATGAAGAATACCAGAATATGAGCCTAAAACCTTATGCTTAGAAAGAAAATAACCTAAAAATATTTTGAAATGTCTCAAATCTACATAAAAGTTACAATTAAACCCATTTATACCTCAACTGGCATATCTCAATCATCCATCAGTTCTTATGACATCTTAGATCTTCTTTACATTTTTTTGTAGGAGATGGATGAAATCGAGAAGAATCTGAGAGCTGAACTGGAAAATGCAGAGACTGCCTTGGATGCCAGCCATTCTAAAAAATCAACTGACTCTGTGGTTGAATCCACAATAAGTGCTGAAGATGAATCCAATGCTGAAGCTTCAAAAAAATCTGCCTTACTAGACAAGTTAGAGAAGAAGAAAAAAGAATTGGTCCATTTTATCTCTCTTCTGATTTTTTGTTATGCATTATATATGTTCTCTATCCTCAAATAATTACTTTAGTTGAGTTGCTGCTGTTGAGGCTTTTTATTTTGCTGATGAAAGTTCATAATATTCTCAGAGCTCAATTGAAGAGACGGTTCAAGATTTAGAGAATAAATGGGAACATATTCAGAATAAAGCATTGAAGCAACCTTCTCCAGGTACCTTACATCCTAAACCTTCTTTAAGTGCTTGTCTTATAAGCTCATAGCCGCTTGTTTATAAATGTCAATGAGACATTACCTTGTTGTATCATGGCATTCTTTCAATCATCACTTGCTTCAGCATGCCGTTAATTTATTGTTAAATATGGTCTTTCCTTTTTGTTATTATTATCCCCCCTTCTAATTGTTACTTTCTGGTTTTCAAAGGGTAAAACTTTGATGTTCCTCATGAAAATTTAAATCAGATCTTTGATTGTATATTGACAGGCAAAAATAAAAAATGAGAGTAATAACTAGGTGGAATATGTAAGTGTAACAAGTGAAGTTCCAAAAAATTGTTGTTCTTGTGTCTTAGTGTTGCTCATGCATGGGGATAAGATCATTCAAGGACCCTCCAAATACATCAAAAAAATTTGGAACAAAATAAAATATACTTGTTTCAGACACATACGTGTGACATATACATACTCGTATCTTACATTCACACACGAGTTCGAGTAACATAGATTTTCATAAATCAATTTCTGTCATGCAGCTCAAAGAGAGAAAACATTGGACAAACAGCTTCACAGCCTAATTGAGCAACTAGCTGCAAAGCAGGTTAGTTATTTAAGTTATCCTTCAAAATTTAAAGTGGATTGCACTTTATGCATGGAAATGTTACTCCTGAGATTCACTCCAAGCTCTCAGGTCATCAATCACATACCCCAAGTGGGCTGCTTTTGTAATTCATGGTCATACCTGAAGACCTGAGGTGCTTTGGTTATTGAAAAAAAGGTGGTGCTTTGGAATTGAAAATTTTGGGTTTGATCAGCTTTCTGTTTAATATGTTCTCCATCAAAGTTAACTTCTCTATTCTCATTCTCCATAAACAAAAGCCGTTTCAGATGTCGTTCTTTTCACAATTTATGATATGTATTAAAGCTGTTTTAAGTGTGGTCCTTTGGAATTGGATTTATGGGTTTTTATTGCTTTCCCTGTAATATGTAATCTCAATCAAGTTACAGTTTTCCTTTTTGTCATTGTCTGAAAAGAAGAGGTGCTTAAATGTATTTCTGGCGGTGGTATAAGCTTCTTGTATGATGTCATTTTCAGAAGGAATATTATAAATGTTGTTTTAGGCACAAGCAGAAGGCCTTGTAGGTGAAATTCATTCAAAAGAGAAGGAGCTGGAGAGGCTGAGCGGTTTGTGGACAAAGCTAGAAAGTAGTAATGCTGAGGTAAATGCTGCCCGAAACCGATTTGGAAGAGGTTCTTCTGATAAGGGATCTTCCTTGGATTTTTCTGCTGATTATCATCCCAAGCTTCCTTATTACACCGGTGGACGGAGTGAGAATCAGCAGAGGCTCATGCTACTCAGGTCGGCTTTCGTGCTCTACATTTTAGCTTTACACATCGTGGTCTTCATCAGGATTTCGTTTTGAAGAACAGCATCTGGATTGCTCTAATAGTTATTGTAATGTTTTCCGCATATAGAGAAAGATGCATTCGTTCCTATTGTAATATGATACCGTGTGTTGCTTGAAATTTGTGTGTATAGAACACATTGTTGTACATTGCATATTTTCCAAGTTTAATTTTCTCCCATAGTAATTCTCTTATTGGCTTAATGATTGATTCATGGTTCCATCTTCATATGCTGGTTATCAAATATTTACCCATTTTCTTCCCTTTTCCCTCTGCTTTTCTCAGTTCCTCCACTTGAACCGAGTAAAAGTCCATGTTCAGCTCTTGCAACTTCATTTCATTGCTTGTAAAAGGCCTCTTTCTACCACGGTTTCATTGCTTGTAAAAGGCCTCTTTCTACCACGGTTTCCACCCCAAGAAAAATCATTATGATGAATGAATAATTAAAAGCTTAGCACAGTGAAAGAATCCGAATGCTTCTTCTTGGGTTTTGTTGTCCCCCCCCCCCCCCCCCCCCCCCCGTTATTATCAAAACTATATCTTATATAAATCCATAAATAAAATCCAACGAAATATTACATCATAATCAAACCTAATAAGTGGTCCAGTGAAAAAGCAGAAATATTATCTTGTACTTACCTTAAAACTATTCAAAAAAATTCTATCATAATAATTTAGGGTTACTTTCACCACACGCCCTAAATTAGTCCTCAATATTTTAAACATTTTAGTTACAGCCTTAAATCATGACTCTCATTCTAAATTGGTCCCCAAATTTTTGAACGTTCCAATTTCATTCCCAAACTATGACATTCATTATAAATTGATCTCCAGACTTTTGAAAGTTCTAATTTAACCCTCAAATTATCAATATATGCTAATCATATATCATGCTAATAAAATTATTATAAAAATTGTTAATTGTCATGTAAACATTGATATGTATTATATAATAATATTATATGGCATAAACAATAATATAAGGATAAAATTTAAGTGTTTAAAATTTTGAGAATCAATTTAGAATGAGGGTCGTAGTTTGGGGATGAAATTGGAATATTCAAAAGTTTGGGGACTAATATAGAATGAGAGTCATGATTTTGAGGATGAAATTGAAACATTTAAAAGTTTGAGGACCAATTTAAAATAGAGATGATAGTTTGAGGATGTATGGTTCAATTAAGTCTAATATTTACGATTTTTTTGACAATAGTAATTGAATTGTATTAAAAACCATGGAAGATATTACAAATACAACACATTCATAAGAGAGAATAATGAGACTAGACCACCAACATTTCATATAAAAACCCAAAAGTGCAAAGAAAAGTAAATATTTCTATAGAGATTAGCATGCTGTCAAAATTCATATGCATTCCTGAATCTCCCCGTCTCTAATCCAAATGAGACACTTTACAGGGTGAAAAAGGAGTGATAAGAGCGAATAAAAAAATCAGGCAGATTGCTCCGCTACCCAGGTCTGATTACATCGGCAAACAACCATCAACCGAATTGAGATCTATCTTTCTATGACCACTGACAGAATCATAATAAGATATTAGTGTCGTGAAGATCTCTGTATGAGCACCAAATGAGCACTAAGGTATGCTGAAATCATGTCAAAACGAAAGATGAAATAAACGACAAAAATAAAGAAAAATTGTGTCACAAGGACAGAGAGAACGCGTGACATAAAGACGGAAATTTTTATTAAAAAAAAAAAAAATAATAAATATAAATTAAAAATGTATTTTAGTAATTATATACATTTTTAGGAAAATGCATACATTTATTTATTTTCATACTAGATAAATATAATACTTGTGCACGCAATATACAAACGTAACACAATGTTACGTTGATAACGATTTTAAAATTTGAATCACATCAAAATTTCGCATATATTACACACATATATATCGCATTACACACTTAATCAAAATTAATCTGTAATTATAATATTTATCCCATCCAATACCCCTTTGATGGTAAGACCGTTGACGCCCCAAACTTTTCAGAGCCTTGGAATTATATGATACATTGATAGTGATTTAGAGGTTCAGGTTTAGTAGTTTAGAATATATTGATTATGAATAAAATTTAGGGTTTAAGATTACAATTTAGAGTTCATAGATTAAAACCTAAATTCTCAACATATTATCTTAAACCTAAACCCTAGCATCTAACCCCTACATCATAACCCTAACCCCTAAATTTTAAACCCTACACTTAAACCCTTCACCCTAAACTAAATCCTTAAACTCTAAAACTAAAGTGCTTGTGGAAACTAAACGTTTCTACCGCCAGGGTATTAGATATAAATCCTTATTGGATCTAAATTGATACTTGAAACCGCACATTATTTATATTTAGAGTACAAATAATATAATGGAAAAATATTTCATGCACCGGTGGTGTAAAATTTATTTTTACAAGTGGGTTTAGTTTAGCGTTTAGGGGTTTAATTTATGATTTGTTGAGTGGATCAAATGATTGTGATTTGGCCAAGAGGGAGTGAATTGGCTTTTTAAATTTAGAGGGAGCAAATTGGAAATTGAAAAAAGAAGAACAAGGCAAATTATAGTGGTTCAAGCTTCTAACAAGCTCTACATCCACTACCTTAACTCCCACTAAGGATTTTCAACAATCTCCACTAGACGTTCTTCCCCTTTTCTAGGCTATGGAGGTAATCTTTACAATCGGTCAATCTTACTACCCAAATACTAACCCAAAAGACTCTCTTTACAAAGATGAAATTTGACAAATGAAAATATCTCTCACAAGACTGAAAATTTTGCCCAATTACAATCAAACACTCTCCCAAACTTGAACTAATGATTTACAATAAGGATTACAACAAGTTGGGTACAAGATACGGCTTTCATGAAGCACAAAGGTTTCGATTATAGCTTGAATGTTGCAAGTAGGTTCAATAGTTGTTGTTGGTGCTTTGGAGGCTTGCTTCTATACCCTTGCATTGAATTCTAGCCGTTTGGGTGGTTGCAGTCATTAATCTAGTCGTTGAGCTGCATTTTTCCCGCAATAAATGCATTGCTGCAACCTACCGTATTGGTACTCGAACAAGAGTATCGATACCTGTCTCAAAACAGAAAGAGTCATTGTGCACATTTTAAGAGGGGCGTATCGATACACTTATGAGCATATCGGTACGGGTATAATGTAAAATAAGGGGCGTATCGATACTCATATATCGTATCGATACGAATTTTGCTCACTAGAATCCTGGATTGAACTTCACTAAAAATGGTATCGGTACGCTGAATGAGTGTATCGATACAGTTAACGGTCATTTTAAAATTTGGGATTCCAATAACTGACAAGCAACGTTCAAATCATTAAATGAAAAGATTTTGTAAACATCATCAAATCGTATCGATACGTGTATGACCATATCGGTACGCTATAGCTCAAAAACTTGCCTAAATGAATATCGTATCCATACGCCTGTGCATAGAATTGAAGTTAGGCTTTAAAATACTTAGAAAATTTTTGAACATTTTAAAAGTTTTGACCTGAAGGATCTTTTGGTTCAAAAAGCTTGTTAATTGAGTGAGCCTTTGAAGTACTTAAATTTATTATATTTGCAAATAACGCCTTATATAATTAGTTATATCAAAATCAATTTAAGTTTTACAATCTCCTCTTTTTGATATAACAAAACCAAGGATAAATTTTTAAGTATTGAAAACTTTGAAAGACTTACTCCCCCTAAATTTAAAAATAGGTTTTCAAAAACTTATTGTTTACACTTCTCCCCTTTTTTTAGATCAAAATCAATGCATGAAAAGGAAATACAAACAAGATATATCAATAAAGCACAAGATATAATCAAAGCATAATAAGCAACATAATATCATTAGAGAGCAAATTAAAAACCAAAGCAACAATAGTTCAACATAACTTGAAACTTAGTCCTAAAAACAAAATCAAAGAATAAGTTCCCTAACATAACGATGCATGATAAAAAAGAAACCCTAATATGATATGTAATGATATGCTCAAAAACTACTCGTCCCTATTGTCTTCATCGTCGTCCTCTTCATCTTCATCATCAAGGTTGGCTTGAGATTTCTGGGTATGATTGAGCCAAGCACTATAGAAGGTGGTGAGAGAGACATCCATGGAAGTTTGTTGTTGTTCAATGGCCTTGACTCGATCCTCCAATGATGTAAAGCGAGTGTCAATGGCCGCAAATTCGGCATCCACGTTTTCAAACCCAAAAACATTGCATAAAACGATTTGATCAATTCGTAGCTTTTTCCCATAAGATAGGAGTCAATGGCAATAACACTTTCTCTAGCATGATCATGGATACATTGGGCATTAGCAAAGAAAATCAAAATAAGATTTCAGTACATAATCGGGGGAACACTTAGAAAAGGTAAAATCTTTCATTGTTGAAACAACCCAAAATATTTAAACTTAAAACGTTTGAAGTTTAGAAAGGGGATTGAAACAACTCGTTCATCCCGGATTGGAAAAGCTTGGTATTGTTTATAATGAGCCACATCCGAAGGGGATATAAAATTGTTTTGAAGAATAAAACCAAGGTATTGATAAAAATAAAATAATATATAATATAGGTTAAAATTATATACAAGTATAAAATAAATTTTGGGAAAAATATTTTTTAAAATATATATGAAAAATATACGATATATTTTTATATTCAAATAAAAAATATTTGGATTTTACAAAAATTTTACAAAAACATCAAAACCTATATTAAGTATACATACTTTATACAAAAACAAGTTAAAAACAATAAAAAAGTTAAAACGAAAATTAAAAGGAAAGAAAAAGAGTTTATACCTTGAGTTATGGAGAATTGATGAATGAAGAGATGAGAATGCACCAAATTTCTAGCAAAGCTTGGCTTTGATGTTTTGATGAAAAACCCTCAAAGAATTTTAAGTTTTGTGTGAAAAATTAGAGAGGTTGAGGGGGGTTTTATATAGATGGGTTCGGCTAGGGTTTTTTAGGAAAAGTGGGATTTGAATTTTAATTAAAGATGAACTTTTTAAAGGCTCGATTTAAAGCTCCAGCGAATATTGTATCGATACGCTGACTAGGTGTATCGATTCATAGTTTCCAAACCGTATCGATATGGTGACCGTATCGATACAGTGTTGACTGTATCATTGCCCATTGAAGAACTCGCATCGACACGCTTATAGCCGTATCGATACCCCTTTGCCAGAAAATGCATTTTTGGACAAGAACAAGTCCAAAAATCCAACTTTGAACGACCCTAAATGCATGTGAAAGATATAAGAGCAAGATATATGAACAAAAGCTGATGCAAACTCCCCCTAGCAACAAGCATAGATGCATTAAGAAACAAATTAACATAGACAAGATCATCATACAATTTCAAGCAAATTTTTTGCACAAAAGGATCCTAAAAAGGTCAAGATAGGCTAACTAGATCTAATTCTCTCATAAGGGTCCAAAAGCGCTCTTTGTCTAATGGTTTGGTAAATATATTCGCTAGTTGGTTTGAGGTATCAACATACTCTAAAACTACACCATTATTTAAGACATGATCCCTAATGAAATGATGTCTTATCTCTATGTGCTTGGTTCTAGAATATTGGATGGGATTCTTAGTGAGACATATGACACTTGTATTGTCACACTAAAGGGGTATGGTACCTACCTCAATTCCATAGTGTAAAAGTTGTTGCTTCATCCAAAGAACTTGAGCACAACAACTTCCGGCCGATATGTATTCCGCTTTGATGGTAAATAAGGCTACACTATTTTGTTTCTTAAAGAACCAAGATATGAGCATACTACCTAGGAATTGGCAAGTTTTGGAGGTACTTTTCCTATCTATCTTACAATCCCCATAATCCGCATCGGAGTAGGCATGAAGGTTGAAGGAATATTCTCTAGGATACCAAAAACCTAGACTAGGTGTGTCTCTTAGGTATCTAAAGATTCTCTTAATGGCTATAAGGTGTGATTCTCTAGGATTAGCTTGAAACCTAGCACACAAGCAAACACTAAACATAATATCTGGTCTACTTGCAGTAAGGTAAAGAAAAGGTCCTATCATAGAACGATAAAGCTCGGAATCGACACACTTACCTCCTGCATTACTGTTAAGATTAATTAATGAGCTCATAGGAGTGACTTGAGGCTTTACATTCTCCAAGCCAAACTTCTTGAGCATATCCTTGATGTACTTAGCTTGATTGATGAAGATGTCATCCTTCATTTGCTTGATTCGGAGCCCCAAGAAAAATTAAAGCCCCCCAATCATGCTCATCTCAAACTCACCTTGCACCATCTTAGAAAATTCTTGATAATAAAATTCATTACTAAAACCAAATATAATATCATCAACATAAATTTGAACTACTAATATGTCATTGCCATTTATTTTAATGAAAATTGTACTATCCACCTTGCTTTTTTCAAAACTTTTTTTAACCAAAAAATTTGAAAGTCTTTCATACCAAGCTCTAGGAGCTTGTTTCAAACCATATAAAGCTTTTGTTAGTTTGAAAACATGGTTTGGAAAACTTGGATATTCAAAACCCGATGGTTGTTCTACACACACTTCCTCGGTAATAAAGCCATTTAAAAATGCACTTTTAATATCCATTTAAAATCTTGAAATCATGATAACATGCAAATGCAAGAAGCATCCTAATTGCTTCCATTCTAGCTACGAGTGCATATGTTTCATCAAAATCAATTTCCTCTTCTTGAGTTTAACCTTGAGCAACAAGTCTATCCTTGTTTCTCACTATGTTACCACTCTCATCTAGTTTGTTTCTAAAAACCCATTTAGTTCCTATAGTTGATTTATTACTAGGCCTATAAACTAATGTCCATACTTTACTCCTCTCGAATTGATTAAGCTCTTCCTGCATGACCTTTCTTTAAAACTTATCTTTTAATGCTTCTTTGATATTTTTAGGCTCAATGCATGAAATAAACACAACATGGTTCATTAATTTAAGAGAAGATCGAGTAGTTATTCCCTTGGATGGATCACCCAAGATCTCACAACCCTTAACATAGTTGAGTTCCCTTGGGTAGCTCATTTCCTTTTCCTCAACTGTCATGTCCTTTAAAGCTTCAATAGGAGGATCTTGTGTTTCTTCCTTGGTTGGAACCTCATCCACCTTTTATGATTGCTCACCATCAATGGCTTCAATGATTCATACATCATCATCATCACAAGAATCCTTCCTCGGAAGGAGGTTATCACCGAAAACCACATGTATAGACTTTTCTACAACTAAGGTTCTTTTGTTAAAAACTCGATAGGATTTATAATTTAAAGAGTAACCAAGAAAAATTGCTTCATCACTTTTTGCATCAAATTTACTTAAATGATCTTTTCCATTGTAAAAAAAAACACTTGCATCCAAAAGGATGAAAGTGGCTAATGTTAGGCTTCTTTGACTTTATAATCTCATACGAAGTTTTCTTTAAAATTGGCCCAATCATTACATGATTTATGATGTAACAAACGGTGTTTGTGGCTTCCGCCCAAAAATACTTAGGTAAATTGTTTTCACAAAGCATGGTTCTAGCATTTCTTATAAAGTATGATTTTTTCTCTCAACGACCCCATTTTGTAAAGGAGTGCGAGGTGCGGAAAAATTATGGCTAATCTCATTTGAGTTACAAAAATCATTAAAACCTAGATTTTGAAATTCAGTTCCATGGTCACTTTTAATATGACAAATGTTTTGACCAAGATCATTTTGAGTGATTTTTTAAAATGTGATGAACTTTTCTAAAGGCTCATCTTTAGTGCTTAAAAAGAGAACCCAAGTGTATCTAGAGAAATCATCAACTAAAACATAGGCATACGGTTTTCCACCCAAGCTAGTTGTCCTAATAGGCCCAAAGAGATCCATATAGATCAAATGTAAAACCCTACTAGTTGAAACATCATTAATGGGTTTAAATGAGGCACATTTTTGTTTACCTTTAGCACAAGCATCACAAATTTTGTCTAATAAGAATTTTAGTTTAGGTAAACCTCTAACTAGAATTTGGGAAACTAATTTCTCTAAGACACTTATTGATAAGTTCTCAAATGTGACATACTTCATTTGCTATTTTTCTAGTTATCAGGACTTCTTGCTGCTTAATACATGCCGTTTTTGTTATATTTTGTGCAGGGACCCAATTCTAGAAATAGCAGTGAAAATGGGGCATTTCTGTAGTTTTTATTATTATTCTGTCATGATTGGCATCGTGGGCACGACACTGGGCACGACGCGTCTGACGTGCCGGTGACGTGGCAACCTCTAGAAGATCTTGGAATATTTCGAGAGAAGATCTGATCAGATTATCAGTTCTATCCGTTTGGTTTTATTTTGAATTTTAAAAACATTTGAATTTGAATTGTTATTTTGATTTTCTTATCTCTTATCCTTGTAATCTAAGCCTATAAATACCAACCTTTGGTGAAGGCTTACGATCATCTTCTTAGCTTTGAGTATTTTTATCTTTTCCTTTGTAAACTTTTATAGCTTTAATTCAAGTTCTTTTCCTTTATTTTCTTGTTCTGTTTGTTTTATGCCATTTAATTACTTTTCTAAAATCAAGTTAAGTATGATAATCAATATCATGCTTAGCTAAATCTTTTAAGCCAAGAACCAGCCAAGTCAATTCGATTCGTGAGAATTGAACTTTGCTTAAATTCTTTTGGGAAATCATTTTTATCTTTCTGCTTAGATAGTTTGGCAATCGGCCTTACTAAAAGTTTTTAACCATTTTTCAAATCAAAAAGGGCTCGTTGGTCTGAAATCGCTTAAAAACACAGTTGGGAGGAAGGATCGGCCTGTCGCAATTTCGACTTCCTATGAACACTCTTAGCGGCGGTCCGCTAAGGAAAGATAAAATCAGAAGCGATTCTTTTTAGATAATTTCTGAGTCGGGTTTTTCCTGCTTTTATTCTAAATATTTTAACGGCGATAGACGTGGTTGATCTATTTAAGAACCATCCTTCGAAGATAGACTTGGGAGGATTGGTTACTCGAGAGAGAAACAAGTTACGACGGGTTGGGCCTCGTAGACTGTAATCGACATGATCCCCGAAATAAAAATCTATTTTAGTGATCGAAAGAATTGAAGGAGCTGGTTCGAGGCTATTTCACATACTTGGTTTTTTTCTTATTCTTTTTACCTCTGCATTTAAATCTTGCTATTTCATTTTCATCCAATATCAGATCACTCCCCCCCCATTTTATTTGCTTATTCTACAGATATTCTTGGAAGTAGTAATCGAAGCAGCCTTCAGTCAACAATTCCAGCTAATCTCCCTGCGGATCGACCCTCTTTCCATATATCTACTTAATTTCTTTATTTTATCATTTGTTGAAAGAGGTTAATTTATTTATTTATTTTTGACCGGTTAAACGACGACTTGTCAAAATTGGCACCGTTGCCGGGGAGATTTACTTTCGGCACTTTTGACTGATTTTGTTTTCTTTTATTATGACCAGGAAAAACTCGGGTACTTTAGCTCCATACAACCCAGAAATCGAAGCTAGCACTCGTAGAACTCACGGTGAAACGCTTCGGCAAAAGAAACAACAACGAGAACAAAGCGCACAACAATTCGATCAGGAATCTACATCTGAAACTACACCAGCCGAAGAACCTATACAAGAACCAAAACCGATGGAAGATCAAACGATTCGAGAATTAAATGCAGCCCCTACTGTGCAACAACCACTATGCATCGCTTTTCCTCAAGGCGATACTCCTTTCCAGCTCAAAACGGGATTAATCCACCTACTCCCTACTTTTAACGGCCTCCCTACTGAAAGCCCACATAAGCACCTTGCCGAATTTCATATGGTGTGCAGCAGCATGAAACCACAAGGGGTCTCAGAGGACCAAATAAAACTAAGGGCTTTTCCTTTTTCCTTAGCCGGAACGGCTAAAGAGTGGTTATTTTATTTACCTCCAAATTCGATTAATACATGGTCTGACCTCTCTCGTGTTTTTCTTGACAGATTTCCCTGCGGCAAAAGCGACAGAAATTAGGCGAAACATATTGGGAATCGAACAAATGCACGATGAATCCCTATATGAATATTGAGAGAGATTCAAAAAGCTGTGTGCAAGTTGTCCGCAACATGACTTATCCTACCAAACACTCCTTCAATACATATACGGAGGAATGTTGCCAATGGACAAAAAGATGGTAGACGCAGCAAGCGATGGCGTGCTCGTTAACATGACCCCTACTGCAGCGAGAACATTAATCTCCACAATGGCTGCTAATTCACAGCAATTTGGTTCTGCAAGTGAACCCAGCCGACGGGTTCAAACAGTAAGCACAATTTCATTAGAAAATAAGATAGACAATTTAACTAATATTGTGTATTCTCTTGTTTCAGGGGAGATAGGAGCTGCTAAGGTATGCAGAATATGCACTATGCCAGATCACGCAACCGACTTATGCCCATTGCTGCGGGATACATCTGGTGCCCAAGTTAACTCCGTACACAACTTTCTCGGACCTCCCCAAAGACCCTATAACCCACATAGCAATACGTTCAATCCCGGTTGGAGAGATCATCCAAACTTGAGCTACGGTAATCAGAACCCGAATTACCAACCTAGGCAGCAACCTCCCCACCAAAACCAAGCACCCCAAAAATCCTCGCTTGAGTCTATTGTTGAGAGATTGGCAGTTTCACAGGAAAAATTCCAAACCCAAACACAATCACATCTCCAGCAAATCGACAAATAAATAAGCCAACTAGCTCAAGCCGTTAGCCGTCTAGAATCCCAGGGAAAGTTACCATCCCAAACCAACCCAAGGGAAAACGTTAGTGCGATAACTTTGCGTAGTGGAACAGTGATAACGCCTAAACCGCCCAAGCAAGATGAGCGAAAATCCGACGAACCGAGAAACTCTTCGGAAGACCAGAACGACAAGTCTCCTCCCACCGCAGGTAATGCCAAATCTAAAATTTCTGTTTCTACTTACGAACCTGTTCCTCCTTTTCCAAGTAGATTGGCGAAACGAGATAAAAAGGAGGAAGAGAAGGAAATTTTGGATATATTCAAGAAAGTGGAAATTAATATTCCCCTTCTTGATGTTATTCGAAAAGTGCCTAAATACGCAAGGTTTCTGAAGGACTTATGCACAAACCGAAGGCGAATATCCGGAAATGAAAAAGTTAACCTTGGTGAAAATATTTCGGCCATCTTTCAAAAGCTGTTGCCGCCAAAGTACAAGGACCAAGGTATGTTTGCGATTCCTTGTAAAATTGGGAATGTTGGGATAAAAAGAGCGATGTGCGATTTAGGCTCATCTATCAACGTCATGCCGTTAAGGGTTTACAACAAAATTTCGACTGAACCATTGAAAGAAACGCGAGTGACGGTTCAATTAGCCGATCGATCAGTCATCTACCCCGAGGGAGTACTAGAAAACGTGTTGGTACAGGTAAAAAATCTTATTTTCCCTGCTGATTTTTATATTATTGACATGGAAAATGATCGCAGCAATAACGGATCCGAAATCTTGCTTGGCCGACCTTTCCTATCAACCGCGCATACAAAGATTGATGTCCGCGATGGCATCTTAACTATGGAATTTGATGGGGAAGTAGTTAAATTTAATATGTATAAAGCTATGAAGTATCCTGATTCGGTCGCAAGTTTAAATTTCGTTGATATTATAGATCCGTTAGTAGGGAATTCGCGGATCTCGACGATGAAAATATAGGCGAAATCATTTTAAATCTTTCTTCCCTTTCTGATTTTCGATTAATTCCAACTTGATCTAAACATTTTCCCTCAATTTTGCAGGAACCAAAGCCGAAGTTAGAGCAATTTAATTATATATTTTTAGGCAACAACCAAACTTTGCCAATCATCATCTTGAGTAAGTTGTCGCATCGGGAAGGAGGTAGAAGCTTAGTTGTTGTTTTGCGCACAAATAGAAAGATGAAGGAAGGCGTTAAAACGATAAGGGATGGACATCACCGTTTATTTGAAGACCTTTCTTTTGAAGAACCAAAAATTTAGCAAAGGTTGTCGAGCTTAACGACAATAAATAAAGCGCTAAATGGGAGGCAACCCATTGGTTTATTTTTTTCGTCAATTTTTACTTTTTTTTTAAAATTTAATTTATGTTTCTTTGTTTTTCATTTTCCTTCTTTTTAATTGCCTTAATAAATTTTCCTTTGCAGGATTCTTTTCGCATGCAGCAGGCCGAGCATCACACTCCAGCTAAAGTGCACCGTTTCATTAATGAGGTGTATTTTAGCACACTAAGTGGGCAGTGCACTTTAGCCCAAGCCCTTTCCCTTAGCACCCGTCCAATTTTTCCTTTTTTCCCATTTTCTTTATTTCTTTCCCGAGAAATACCAAAACCCTAAAAAACACAACCAAACACCTTTGTTTTTTTTTCACTCAGCCACGCCGACTTCACCATGCCCCACACCTCCTCCTCGCCGTGGTGGTCGACAACGGCAAGCCCCCAGCCCCCGATCAAGAATCCCACTCCTACAACTTCCACCACTCCTCCGCCTCCTTCCCCAACCGTCAGTCGCCGTTCGCGTCTCTCCAACAGCACTGCCGGACCGAGCTCCAGTCGTCGTCTACCTCCCCCACGATCACCATCACCGTCATTCCACTCTGTGCCAACGGTGGACTCAATTTCATCACTCACGAGGAGTATTTTTTACCCTTATTTATTCCTCATTTTCTTTTGAATTGGGGCAATTCATTTAAGTGAGGGGGAGGGTGCAAAACCACTTGTCCTATGCTTGTTTGATGTATGATCAGTTTAGACTTAACCATTTCAATTGATCAAATGCTGGAATCTTTATTAGACATGAAGGAGATACTTTTTCGAATAAGAGCAGAATTTTTCCCAGAAAAAAGAGAAAGAAAAACAGAATAAAAGGAAGCAATTGCTTCGAAAAAAAAGAAAAAAAGAAAAAATAATGAAAAAAATAATAAAAAAGAAAAAAAGAAAAAAAGTTTCGAAAAAAAAGAGAAAAGAAAAAATAATATGTGTTTGCTTGCTCATTTTTAGCTCCTCTTTTTGTCTTCACTGCTTAATGTTTGAAATATCTTGCATTGATCATCTTCTTTTTCTTTTTCTTTCTATCTTTCTATCCTTTTTTTTTCTAAACCCACATTACACCTTGAACAAAAGACCTAATGATTTTTATGCCATAACCATACATCATTTTCATCACTAGCGACCAAACATGCATGAGATGTATGTATGTCATCTAAATGCACTATGTAAATATTACCTATGCGATGACCAATGAGCATTATTTCATTTGGTTTAATGTTCATAATTTTACACCCATTAACATCAAAATGAACATTAAACCCTTTATCGCATAATTGATTAATGCTCAACAAGTTATGCTTAAGACCATTGACAAACAAGACATCTTCAATGAGAATAGATGGGAGATTACCAATAGAGCCAATACCCTCAATGTGGCCTTTGGAGTTGTCACCAAATGTTTCTACTCCACCACTCTTTGGCTTGAGCTCCATGAATCTACTCTTGTCACCGGTCATATGTCTTGAGCATCCACGATCAAGGTATTAAGTGTTTTAACTTGAAGCTTTGGATTTATAACATTGCCCCCTACAAACAAAGATTAGTTCTTGATTTTTGGTACTCAAACCATCTTGGGTCCATGTGAGTTAGCTCCCAAATACTTGGTTCTCTTAGGAATCCAAGAAGAAATATCATGTATATTATTAGAGATTACAAGTTCTTTATGAACCCATACACTTCTAATCATTTTAGCTTTAGGATGCTTTTGAGAGCCTCTTTGTTTGTAGCCATTAAAGTTCCTTTTCACATAATTGGGTTTTGAAGAACTTCTTTTTTCAAAACTTGATTTCCCAACTACATTTAGAGAAGCTTTAAGCTCATTCATCTCCTTGTGGTGATCGTCATGAACTTTGGAGAGAAGATTGTTTAAATCAACATTTTTATCTTGAAAATATTTTAGATCATCTTTTAAAGACAAAATCTTCTCTTCAAGTTCCGAATTGGTTTTTGGATAAAGAATCATTTTGGGCTTTTAAATCGAAAATCAACCTTTTTGTTTTTCAAAACCGATTTTTTATAAATTTCAACCAATTTGTCGTAAACCTCTTGTAGCTCATCATAAGCTTCTTGAAGCTCATCAAATGTAAAATCAAAGCTAGACGAGTTGAGGTTTACCTTAGGATCGTTATCAATGGCCATGAGGCAAAGATTTGCTACTTCATGCTCCTCTCCATCAGATGATGATTCCTCATCGCTCTAAGTAGCAACATGGGCCTTTTGCTTCATCTTCTTATCGAACCCCTTCTTCTTGAGTTGAGGGCAATCCGATCGAATGTGGCCCGGTTTCTTGCACTCATAACAAATAAGTTGATCCTTTTCTTGTTCTTTGCTCTTGTTCTTGAAGTCTCTTCTTCTTTGGAACTTCCTTCCTCAGTTATACTTCATAAATCGAGAGAATCGTTTCGCTATCATAGTCAATTCTTCAAATTCATCTTCTTCACTTGAATTACTCTTCTCATGTGGTAGTGAGGCTTTGACAGAAATCCCTTGTTTCTGCTTTTCCACCTCTAGCTTCTCTATACTTCTTTCTTCTCTTTTCTTTTCTTCTTCCCTTCCTTGCTTCATAATCTCATGAGTAAGAAGAGATCCTACCAACTCATCGAGCTTTAAAGTCTTCAAGTTTTTCGCCTCGATGATTGCGGTTCTCTTCCCATCCCATGATTCGAGAAGAGAGTATAGTAGCTTTCGGACAAGTTTATCTTCGGGAATGATTTCACCAAAGCCTTTAAGACCATTTACTATAACTAAGAACCGGACGAACATCTTGGAGATGCTCTCATACGGTTCCATCTTGAAGTTCTCATAACTTAAGTTGAGGATCTGTAAAACCTATGTTTGATTTTGATATAACTAAGTATGTTAAGGACTAAATTGAAAACTTGACATAGATTTCTAATTCCCTTAAATGATTTATAAATCACCAAAACTTTAAATTGATTTGAAAAACTCAAACTCCAAATATTTTCTAAGTGTTCTAAGGCCAAAGCATTGAAAATCGTCCAGGTGTATCGATACGCCTCTAGCCGTATCGATACCATTTTTACAAAGTTGGCTACTAGAAAGACGTGTTTCGATACGCACTTACCCGTATCGAAACATCGTATTGAAACAAATTCCATCTGTATCGATACGCCCCTCTGTAAAAACTGAAGGAGTTTGAATGGTGTACCGATACGGATCAACCCGTATCGATACGATTTTAACGGATTTTTTAATTCAAAGAGGTTTAAATGTTTTCGACCGTTGGTGTCAGTCGTTAGGTAACCAACATTTAAAGTGGCAGGTTTCTCGTATCGATACGGTGTACCCCGTATCGAAACGGAGACTTCCAGTGAGCTAAGTTGAGAAAAAGGTATCGATACGGTCTCTTCCATATCGAAACGGTCCCTGTCCCGTACCGATACACTTACACACGTTTCAATACGCCCTCTTTATTATGTGCAACGACTCTTTCTGTTTTGAGACAAGTATCGATACGAGTCTTCGTGTATCAATACGGATAGCTGTAGAAGTGCATTTATGGTGGAAAGAGAGGGTCCCAACGACTATAATCAATACCCTAACCACCCAAACATCTAGAATTGATAGAGAAGGTATAAATTGAAGCTCATTGAAGACCAACAACAACTATTGCATCAAAGATAAACATCCAAGCAAAAATCCAACCTCAAGTGTGCCTATTTTCCAATTTCTTGTAAACCCCAAATTGAGTTGTATTCAATTCCTATTCTATCTTCAAATTTGGGTTGAGTGTTGTACTTCAAGGGGCAATATTGTATTTGAGAGATATCTTTCTTGCCCAATTTCTTCTTTGTTTATTTGTGAGGGTTTGGTCAAATTTTGGGTAGAAAATTTGACCGGTTGTGTAGAGGTTACCTCCTAAGCCTTGAAAAGGGGAAGAACAAATTAGTGAATTGTTGCAAATCCTTAGTGGTAGCTAAGGTAGTGGATGTAGAGTTCATTTCGAACTTGAACCACTCTAAAATCCTTTGTTCTTCATTTTTAGCTATCATTTTTCTTCAACAATTTTTTAAAGCCCAATTCACCCCCTCTTGGCATTGATAAATCCATTGATCCACTCAAAAATTGGTATCAGAGCCTACCTCTTTGAAGGATTAACAACCACAAGAGGAGTTCCTAGGAAGAGTGTGATCATCCAAAAATCAAGCCATGGCATCTACCTCCAGATCGAGCATGTACGAGTCTTAATCCACCACAAAACCACCATTCTTCAGTGGTGACAACTATCCATTTTGGAAGAACCAGATGCGCCTCTTCATCAAATCCAACAATTACCTTGCTTGAGATGTCATTGAAGATGGCCCCTATATTCCTTTGAAGAGGGATGATGAAGGAAAGTTGGTTCTAAAGAAGAAGATTGAGATGAGTGAAGATGAGAGGAAAAAGATCCAAATAAATTACAAAGCTCTTCACATGCTCTTTTGTTCTTTCGGTCCCGACATCTACTCCAAAGTCTCCTCCATTGAAAGTGCCAAGGAAGTGTGGGATACTCTAGAGACCACCTATGAAGGAACCAATGATGTGAAGGAGACCAAGATTGGAATTATCAATCTTAGTAATGAGAATTTCAAGATGGAGCCCGAAAAAACGGTGTCCAAGATGTTCGATTGCTTCTCAACCATCGTCAACGGGCTTAAGGGCTTTGGAGAGACAATCCCGGAAGACAAACTTGTCCGGAAGCTACTCTACTCACTTCCCGAATCTTGGGATAGGAAGAGAACCGCCATCATTGAGGCCAAAAACTTGAAGACACTCAAACTTGATGAGGTAGTGGGTTCTCTCCTTACTCATGAGATAATGAAGCAAGGAAGGGAAGATGAAAAGAAAAAGGAAGATAGAAGAGTGGAGAAGCTAGAAGTAGAAAATAAGAAGATAGGAGTGGCTCTCAAAGCTTCATTAAATGAGGAGAGCTCTTCTAGTGAGGAGGATGACCTTGAAGAATTGGGTATGATAGCCAAAAGGTTCTCTCGATTCATGAGGTCCAACCGAGGAAGGAAGATTCAAAGAAAGATGGACTTCAAGAGTAAAAACAAAGAAGAAGAAAAGGATCAAATCATTTGCTACGAGTGCAAAAAGCCCAGTCACATTCGTCCGGAATGCCCTCAACTCAAGAAGAAGGGCTTTGAGAAGAAGAAGAAGCTCAAAGCAAAGTTTGCTACTTTGAGTGATGAGCAGTCATCCGAGGATGACGAACAAGAAGTGGCCAATCTTTGCCTCATGGCACTTGAGGAAGATTCTTCCATGGTAACCTCTAACTCATCATCTTTTGACTTTACATTTGATGAATTACATGATGCATATGATAAGTTGCAAGAGGTTTATGATGAGTTAGTTGAGAAGTACAAAGAGTCGGTCATTAGAAATAAGAAAATTATTTCAAAATTAAATGATAAAAATGACTCACTTTCTCAAGCTAACTTAAAATGTGAGAAAAAGATTTTAGGTTTAAAAGATGAACTTAAATTCTTCAAAGATGAAAATGTTGACCTAAATAATCTTCTTTCTCAATGCAATAATGAACACCAAAAGGTGTTAGATGAGCTTAACAAGCTCAAAGAGTCTTTTAAAAATGTTGGTAATGTGAAGCATGAAAAAGGTGAATCATCTAAAACAATCCAACCTAGGAGAAAGACTAATAACTACAAACAAAGTAGCTTCCCTAGACATAATAGAACTAAAAAAATTAGAAGTGTATGGGTTCCTAAGGAACTTATCAAATCTAATAATATTGTTGCTATGTCACCTTGGATTCCTAAGGGAACCAAGCTATTGGGTGCTAACACTCGTGGACCCAAAATGATTTGGGTACCAAAAACAAAAGTTTAATATCTTTGTTTGTAGGGGGAGCATTGCTACAAGGCTAAAGCACAAAGTCAAAATTCATGGTACCTTGATAGTGGATGCTCGAGGCATATGACCGGAGACAAGAGTAGATTCAAGGACTTAAAGCCAAAAAGTGGAGGAGTAGTGACATTTGGTGACAACTCCAAAGGCCACATTAAAGGTATTGGCTCCATAGGTAATCACTCTACCATTCTTATTGAAAATGTCTTGTATGTCGATGGTCTTAAACATAATTTGTTGAGCATAAGCCAATTATGTGATAAATGATTTAATGTCTTATTTGATAAAAATGGGTGCAAAATTGTTGACATTAAATCAAATAATATTATGCTCATAGGTCATCGCATAGGTAACATTTACATGGTGCATTTAGATGACATACATACATCTCGTGTATGTTTAGTAGCTCAAAATGAAAATGATGCATGGCTATGGCATAGGAAACTAGGACATGCTAGCATTAGTGTTTTAGAAAAATTAGTTTCCCTAGATCTAGTTAGAGGTTTACCCAAAATTAAGTTCTCAAATGATAAAATTTGTGATGCATGCTCTAAGGGTAAACAACATAAGTAATCCTTTAAATCCATTAATGATGTTTCTACAAGTAGGTGTTTACAACTTATTCATATGGATTTATTTGGGCCTATTAGGGCTATGAGCTTGGGTGGTAAATCTTATGCTTTTGTACTTGTTGATGATTTTTCTAGATTTACTTGGGTTCTATTTTTAAGTACTAAAGATGAGGCTTTAGAAAAATTCATCACATTTTCAAAATTAACCCAAAATGATCTTGAACTTAGAATTTCTCATATTAGAAGTGATCATGGAACCGAATTTCAAAATCTAGGGTTTGAAGAGTTTTTAAATGAAAATGGTATTAGCCACAATTTTTCGGCTCCTCGAACTCGTCAACAAAATGAGGTAGTTGAGAGGAAAAATAGAACTTTACAAGAAATGGCTAGAACCATGCTTTGTGAAAACAATTTACCTAAATATTTTTGGGCGGAAGCCACAAACACCGCTTGCTACATTGTAAACCGAGTAATGATTAGGCCACTTTTAAAGAAAACACCATATGAGATTTTAAAATCTAAAAAGCTTAACATTAGCTATTTTCATCCATTTGGTTGCAAGTGTTTTGTTTTAAATAATGGAAAAGACAACTTAGGTAAATTTGATGCAAAAAGTGATAAAGCTATTTTCATAGGATATTCCTTAACCTCTAAAGCCTATCGTGTATTTAACAAGAGACCTTTAGTAGTAGAAGAATCTATACATGTTGTATTCGATGATAACCTCCTTCCAAGGAAGGATTCTTGTGATGATGATGATGTAGGAATCATTAATGCCTTTGATGGAGAACAAACTTCAAAGAAGGATGAGATTCCAACAAAAGAAGAGGATACACAAGATCCACCTCTTGAAGCCTTGAAGGACTTGGCTCTTGAAGAAAAGGAAGTGAGCTACCCAAGGGAGTTCAACTATGTCAAAGGTGGTGAAATCTTGGGTGATCCATCCAAGGGGGTAACCATTAGATCTTCTCTTAAACTTATGAACCATGTTGTATTTATCTCATGCATGAAGCCTAAGAATATAAAAGAAGCATTAAAAGATGACTTTTGGATTATGGCTATGCAAGAAGAGTTAAATCAATTTGAGAGAAGTAATGTTTGGACATTAGTTGATAGGCCTAGTAATCAATCTACTATAGGAACTAAATGGGTCTTTAGGAACAAACTAGATGAGAGTGGTAACATTGTGAGAAATAAAGCTAGACTAGTAGCACAAGGTTACACTCAAGAAGAGGGAATAGATTTTGATGAAACCTATGCACCCGTAGCTAGAATGGAAGCCATTATGATGTTGCTTGCATATGCATGTTTTCATGATTTCAAGCTTTTTCAGATGGATGTTAAAAGAGCATTTTTAAACGGTTTTATAAATGAGGAAGTGTATGTGGAACAACCACCGGGTTTTGAAGACTCAAAATTTCCAAATCATGTTTTCAAACTTACTAAAGCTCTTTATGGTTTAAAACAAGCTCCTAGAGCTTGGTATGAAAGACTTTCAAACTTTTTGATTGAAAAAGGTTTTGAAAAGGGAAAGGTGGACACTACACTTTTTCATAAAAAGGTATAAAAATGACATCTTAATAGTACAAATTTATGTTGATGATATTATTTTTGGATCTACTAACGAATGTCATTGCAAAGAGTTTGCTAAGTTAATGCAAGGTGAATTCGAGATGAGCATGATGGGGGAGCTCTCATTCTTTTTGGGACTCCAAATCAAGCAAAGGAAGGATGGCACCTTCATCAATCAAGCAAAGTACATCAAGGATATGCTCAAGAAGTTTGGCTTGGAGAATGCAAAGCCTCAAGCGACACCTATGAGGTCATCTACAAAGCTTGACAAAGATGAAGGAGGTAAGTGTATTGACTCTAAGCTTTACCGTTCTATGATTGGATCATTGCTTTACCTTACCGCAAGTAGACCAGATATCTTGTTTAGTGTTTGCTTGTGTGCTAGGTTTCAAGCTAGTCCTAGAGAGTCTCACCTTATAGTCGTTAAGAGAATCTTTAGGTACCTTAGAGATACCCCTTGTTTAGGTCTTTGGTACCCTAGAGACTCAATTTTCAACCTTCATGCTTATTCAGATGCGGATTATGGGGGATGTAAAATCGATAGGAAAAGTACTTCGGGAACTTGTCAATTCTTAGGTAGTATGCTCATATCTTGGTTCTCTAAGAAACAAAATAGTGTAGCTCTTTCTACCACCGAAGCCGAGTACATATCCTTAGGGAGTTGTTGTGCTCAAGTCCTTTGGATGAAGCAGCAACTCTTAGATTATGGTATTAAAGTTGAAACCATACCCCTTAAGTGTGATAACACTAGTGCCATATGCTTAACTAAAAATCCCATCCAACACTCTAGAACCAAACATTTAGAAATAAGGCATCATTTCATTAGAGATCATGTCCTTAAGGAAGATGTTATAAAGTACGTTGACACCTTAAACCAACTAGCGGACATCTTTACAAAGCCTTTAGATAAAGAGCGTTTTTGGTCCCTTAGGAGAGAGTTAGGTCTAACTAGCCTTCCTTGACCCTTTAGGACCCTTTTTAAAGTTAAAATTGCTTGATCTTGTGAAATTGCATGTTGATGTGTTGTAGCTCTTGAAAATATCCATGCTTATAGCTAGGAGGAGTATGATTCTGTTAAAATATGCATAGAACTGCTCATTCATCATTTGCATTCTTTTAGGAGATGTTAGAATCGAGCTTTTGGTTGTTCTTCAAGCCTAAAATGTATTTCTGGGCATAGGGTATCGATACGGCCTTAAGCGTATCGATACAAGTACTGCATTAGCTTCCCAGACTTCATTTTGTTTAAAACGGGTATCGATACGGTTAAACCCATTTCGATACGAGCAACAATCATTTCGATACGGATTGCATCCGTTTCGATACGATCTTTCAACGGGCATTTTAAATGGAATTACGTTTTTACCCCCGTACCGATACACCCTCGGGTGTATCGATACGCGATTGCGCAGACAGCAATCAATTAGCATTTAAGAGTTCAACTTTTACCAAAATTGAGTTTTCTCAAAACCCTAGAAACCCTAGCCGTTTCACTCTATAAATAGCCTCTCTTTCCCTTATATTTTCACACCACAACTCAAAATCTCTAGAGGGTTTTGAAAATCAAGCAAAGCTCTTAAGCTTCTCATCAATTGGGTGCTAAGCTCTTCTTCCATTCCTCTCTAATCAATATCAAGGTAAAACTCCTTTTTTCTTTTAATTTTTCTTTTAATTTTCGTTTCAAATTTTCTCTTATTTTGTTTTTGTTTTGTCTTCTCAAACCAAAATCTCTTTTCAATTTTTTTTCTTTATAATTTTTTTAACCTTGATTATTGGTTTTTCAATGAGTTGAATGAAGAAAACTTAATGCATACATTGTTTTATCTAGTTCATGGCACCTCCTAAAAAGAGAACACGCACTAGTGAAGCCGGTGAAGGCTCCAATACCGGAGGTGGTGCTCGTCCGAATCTCACTCATATCTATCAACAATCTTTTCAATCCCCCGGAGCTCTCACCTATTTTTGCCAATTTCAAAACTATAAGATCCGCCCGGAAAGGGTAATCTCTATTCCTTTTCTTAACTCGGAGCGCTTCAAATTTGAATATCTACCTTTTCTCTAAGAATGGAAGTTTATGGATTTTCTCACTATTCCCGAATTTTACTTTCGCATTTTAGTTTTGATCTTTTATGCTAAAGCCAAATGTTGTGCCAATCGAGATGGTGTTGTTACGGCCGTTAATTCTCATCTTATGGGTAAAAAGGTCACTATAGATGTTCAATCTATTTGTGATGTGTTCAAGTTGGAGGATGAAGGCTATGATGATGAGAATGCTCTTGGCCATGTTCTTAGTGGTTCTGTCACCGCCCTAAATGCTCAGGATCGGATCCTCCATTTGATGGTTTCTTGGTGGTTTAGGCCCTCGTGAGGGAAGTATTCCACTACCCGCCAAGTAGATGGTTTTTGGATTCGATGCTTCTGTGAGAGAAAACGTCCGAACCTTGCTCGTATTATGTTTACGGAGATTGTCTATCTCGTGCAACATCGCCACACCACACTTGTCACTTCTTTCACCTATGGCACGGCCTTAAGTTACTTATTCCAACAAAAGGAGATTGATTGCTCGCATGACTACCCAACTCCCCTCACCGATCCTATCGATGAACGATCTCTTGCAAGGGGTAAGTTCCATTACTTTAATGGTAATTGGCTTCGTCTATCCGAGCTCCCTAGTGAGGCCGCAGAACAATTTGCTAATCCTTAAGTTGAACAAGTTCCTCAAGCTCCTCCTCCACCTTCTATGGACTCCCTCATGACTTATCTCAATGAGCAATTCACGGGTTTGCGCACGGGAATGGCTTCAATTGATCAAGTTATGAATTCGTGATTTACCGCTATTGATACAAGGTTTACAAGCCTTGAATATCGGATGAAGAACGTGGAGACTCGACTCACTTCCCTTGAAGGCGGTCACAACTCAATGAATATCTCTCTCACCGCTTTCCATGACGAGTGGCGTCAAACTATGAGGAATGATGATCCAATTGAGGAAGATGATGAAGATGATGAAGAAGGCGATGGAGATGCATAGTAGCCTATCTTTGCATATCATCCATATCATTTAGGATATTTATTTATGCACCTTTAATTTATGTTTTTAGGACTAAGTTTGCATTATTCTAAAACCTATGCTTTGATTTTCTGTTGTTTGGATTTCAAGTTGATGTTATCTTTTATTTGAACTTAATGATATTATGTTGCTTATTTATACATTTTACCTATTTATGCATTTTATATTATGTCTCAATTATTCTTGATCTAACAAAAAGGGGGAGAGGGAAGCTCACACTTAAAAAAATTTTGATTTTCAAACTTAAAAGTTACCTAGCTAATATTAAAGGGGAGTTATTTTGCAAAGTTTTTCAAAGTATCAAAAATTTCAAGTTTTGGTTTTGTTATATCAAAAAGGGGGAGATTGTAAAACCTATGTTTGATTTTGATATAACTAAGTATGTTAAGGACTAAATTGAAAACTTGAAATAAATTTCTAATTCCCTTAAATGATTTATAAATCACCAACACTTTAAACTGATTTGAAAAACTCAAACTCCAAATATTTTCTAAGTGTTCCAAGTGTAGCGACTAATTTTTTGAAAATACTAATATAGGTGTATGTGTAAGTGTGGAAAAGATATTTTAGAAATTATGGAATATGGGTTTAAAAAGGAATTTTTGGAAATTGAGGGGTGAAGATGGATTTTAGAAAATTATTGGGAAATTGGGGATTAAAAAAAAGGATTTTGAAAAATAGAAGGAATTTGAAAAAGGTTTTTAAAAAATAGAAGGAGTCGCCACCGGCCACTTTAAGTGGTAGACCGGACACCGGAAATAGAAACCAGAGATTCGAAAAGAGTTCAGGAGTCGGTTACACGCGAGGAAGGGTTAGAACCCTCGACGTGCCCAAAGTTGGTACCAAAACTTTACCGCTTAATTAAAATTAGGTTTTGCGAACCGAAGTGACAATTTTAACTGAGACTTGGTTACATACGCGAGAAAATTTCGAAAATCCTAATATTCGAGAGCGAACGCCCGAACCACCACCACTACAACTGGTACTGGCCTCGTTCGTTTCTGAATAAAAGGACATCGCACGATATATGATATTCCGGACACAACCTAGCATAGCGTACTAGTACAAACGAATAAATCATAAAAACAATACGCATAAGGTGACAAGGATGAATGAAATACATGAAGCATAAAAAGCAAGGATCAAAACGCGGTATTCAAATGCATGGCCAAGTATGAATATGAGTCGATGAATATGCGGTATGGTTCGAATCAAAATTAGACCAGGTGAAAACTATATTGTATATTTTATAAAGTATACGTGTGAAGGAGAAAAGGAAACTTGAGGTTTTGGCAGCAATATATATTACTTTCAAATTGTAGATTATAATATATTTATACGTATACGCAAAACATGAATGCACATATATATGAATACTATGTATGTGTTGTATACTCGAAAAATGTGCATAATATAATGTTTAAGCACCATATAATATGTGCATGCAACATCCGACCCTTATGATGAACGGTGTAAACAAATTTAAAACATAATCACCACAATTCAAGTCTAAATACAAGGGCAGAAATCAAAACATGCATGAATCAATGGACTAATTAAAGGATTTTATTGCTATTTTAGGGACGAAATTAAACGGGTGCGAAAAAGTGAAGGTTCAAAAGGGGGTTAAACCATTAAAAATACTTTAATTGAACGGGGACGACGTTGAGAAATTTAAACAAACCAAGAGGACCGGGTGTGCAATTTTGAAAGACGGGAACCCTTATGACGTGGTTTCAAAAACGCGGAGGGACTTTTTTGGTTATTAAACCATTGTTAAAACAATAAATAACCCATTTTTGCCAAACCTTTCCCTTTTTGGGCATTTTTTGAAAACAAAAGAAAAAAAACAAGCTCTCTTCACTTCTTTGTCGGGTTAAGGTTCAAAACATAACCGAGGCTCTTTTTTTCGGCGCCGTCGGTCGAAAACCGACGTCGGTACCCTCGAAAAACCCGGGAAAAGACCTCTCTCCTTCGTTGTTTCTTCTCGACTCGAGGGCTCACCCGAACGGGGCTTGTTGCCGGAAGACGATCGAAACGAAAGGGGAGGATGAACGGCCGCTACAACTGATAACGGTAAAGAAACTCCTCTCCTCCCTTTCTTTTATTTTTTCTTTTCTTCGTGCATGCAATCGGAAACTTGAAACCTAAAAACTCTAGAGATTTGAATTTTTTATTGATTTTTTGGGTTCCCGAACTGGGATTACATCGAGAGAGCTCCCCTCTAAAAGAAAGTCCCCCCCTTTTACATATGTTTGCTTCCGGATTTATATCCGAGGTTGCAAAAAGACAATCGGGTTTGACTTTGTTGTGGCTCTGAAATTTGCTCGTGGTTGCCTCTGTTTTAATTTCGTTTTTTGTTTTCTTGTTGCTGTTTTTGGTGTCTGATGTTGTCTGTGTTGTTTGTGCTTCGCCGGAGTTGCTCGATTGGGAGTGGCAAAGCGTGATCGTGGCAGAGTGGTCAGACGTCAGACGGTATGCGCACGTGGAAGGTAGAGCATCGCGCGTGGCGCGTTGGGGCATTGAACCGCTGCGCGTGTGGAGCGTGAGGGGTCTGGAATGTTCCTTGGCTCAATCCGAGCCGTCCGATGTCATCCTCGGTCCAATGGTCTGAGATGCGCGGCGCCATGTCTTGGAGATGGCTTGCTAGGGTTTCTCCATCAGGGGTAATCCAGACCCTTGGATCTCATCAGATCCGACGGTTCGAAATGGGGGGCGGATGCAGTCAAAATTAGAATACATATGTTAGGGTTTCATTGGATTTACTTGGCCATGGGCTGAACCGATGTATTATTATTTAATGGGGTTGAATGTAATAAGGACTTTGTTAAGCAATAAGGCTTGGGCTTTGTTTATTTATTCTTATTTAGATTATGTTTATAATAATAATAATAATAATAATAATAATAATAATAATAATAAATAAATAAATAAATAAATAAATAAATAAATAAATAATACCAAATAACAATAGTAATTATAATAATAGTGATAATAATAATGAATATAATAATAATAATAATAATTCAATATACCATAATAATAATGAAGTAATAATAAGAATAATAATAGTAACATTAACATACTAATAATAATGGAAATAATGAATAATAGTAATAATAATAATAATAAGTAATAATACTAACAAATAATAATAGGCGATAGTACTAATAAACCTAATAAATAATAATAGATGATATAATGATAATAATAATAATAAGGCATAGTAATGACAATATAATAATGATAGTAGTAGCATGATACATATATATATATATATATATATTCTTTTTTTACCCTTTTCTTTTTTCGCCCTTTTCTTTTTTTTAATTATTATTATTTTAGCCCAATACAAGCCCGAAAAACATAAAAGAAATAAAATAAAAAAAACGGGACAAAATTAGTGATTACACCAAGGCCAAAGTATTGAAAATCGTTCAGGTGTATCGATACGCCTCCAGCCGTATCGATACTTTTTTTATAGAGTTGGCTACTGAAAAGACGCGTTTCGATACACACTTAATCGTATCGAAACAACGTATCGAAACAGATTCCATCTGTATCGATACACCTCTCTGTAAAAACTGAAGGAGTTTGAATGGTGTACCGATAAGGATCAACCCGTATCGATATGGTTTTAACGGATTTTTTAATTCGAAGAGGTTTAAATGTTTTCGACCGTTGGTGTTAGTCGTTAGGTAACCAACATTTAAAGTGGCAGTTGTCCCGTATCGATACGGTGTACCCCGTATTGAAACAGAGACTTCTAGTGAGCTAAGTTGAGAAAAAGGTATCGATACGGTCTCTTCCGTATCGAAACGGTCCATGTCCCGTACCGATACGCTTACACGTGTTTCGATACGCCCTCTTTATTATGTGCAACGACTCTTTCTGTTTTGAGACAAGTATCGATACGGGTCTTCGTGTACCGATACGGATAGCTGCAGAAGTGCATTTATGGTGGAAAGAGAGGGTCCCAACGGCTATAATCAATACCCTAACCACCCAAATGGCTAGAATTGATAAAGAAGGTATAAATTGAAGCTCATTGAAGACCAGCAACAACTATTGCATCAAAGATAAACATCCAAGCAAAAATACAACCTCAAGTGTGCCTATTTTCCAATTTCTTGTAAACCTCAAATTGAGTTGTATTCAATTCCTATTCTATCTTCAAATTTGGGTTGAGTGTTGTACTTCAAGGGGCAATATTGTATTTCAGAGATATTTTTCTTGCCCAATTTCTTCTTTGCTTATTTGTGAGGGTTTGGTCAAATTTTGGGTAGAGAATTTGACCGGTTGTGCAAAGGTTACCTCCTAAGCCTTGAAAAGGGGAAGAACAAATTAGTGAATTGTTGCAAATCCTTAGTGGTAGCTAAGGTAGTGGATGTAGAGTTCATTTCGAACTTGAACCACTCTAAAATCCTTTGTTCTTTATTTTTAGCTATCATTTTTCTTCAACAATTTTTAAAGGCCAATTCACCCTCTCTTGGCATTGATCAATCCATTGATCCACTCAACAGGATCCCAATCTTGGTCTCTTTCACGTCGTTCGTGCCTTCGTATGTGGTCTCTAACTTGTCCCACACCTCCTTTGCACTTGTACATGATGACATTTTGGCATACATGTCGGGTCCAAGTGCACAAAAAAACATATATAGAGCCTTGTCGTTTACTTGGACTTTTCTCTGATCTTCATTGGTCATCTCCACCTTGGTCTTCGGAACAAGTCTCCCTTTATCATCTCTTTTCATAGGAATTGTCGGGCCGTCTTCCACTACATCCCAAAGGACATGGTCGTTGGATTTGATGAAAAGCCTCATCCGGTTCTTCTAAAAGGGATAGTTATCCCCATTGAAGAATGGTGGTTTAATGATAGATTGTGACTCGTACAAGCTAGCCCCGGAGGTAGATGTCATGACTTTGATTAGATGTTGATCAACACTCCCTTAGGATCTCCTCTTATGGATGTGAAGCCTTCAAAGAGGTAAGCTCTTATAGCAATTGTTGAGTGGATCAAATGAATGTGATTTGGCCAAGAGGGGGTGAATTGGCTTTTTAAATTTGGAAGGAGCAAATTGAAAATTGAAAAATGAAGAACAAGACAAATTATAGTGGTTCAAGCTTCTAAAAAGCTCTACATCCACTACCTTAGTTCCCACTAAGGATTTTCAACAATCTCCATTAGATGTTCTTCCCTTTTTCTAGGCTAAGAAGGTAATCTTTACAATCGGTCAATCTTACTACCCAATAATTGACCCCAAAAGACTCTCTTTACAAAGATGAAATTTGACAAATGGAAATATCTCTCACAAGTTGGGTACAAGATATGACTTTTATGAAGCACAAAGGTTTCGATTATAGCTTGGATGTTGCAAGTAGGTTCAATAGTTATTGTCGGTGCTTTGGAAGCTTGCTTTTATACCCTTGCATTGAATTCTAGCCATTTGGGTGGTTGAGGTCATTAATCTAGCTGTTGGACTGCATTTTTCCCACAATAAATGCACTTCTGCAACCTACCGTATCGGTACTCGAACAAGGGTATCGATACCTGTCTCAAAATAGAAAGAGTAGTTGTGCACATTTTAAAAGGGGCATATCGATACGCATAAGAGCGTATTATTACGAGTATAGTGTAAAACAAGGGGCGTATCGATACTCATATACCGTATCGATACGGATTTTGCTCACTAAAATCCTAGATTGAACTTCACCAAAAATGGTATCGGTACGCTGAATGAGCGTATCTATATAGTTAATAGTCATTTTAAAATTTGGGATTCAAATAACTGACAAGCAACGTTCGAATCATTAAATGAAAAGATTTTGTAAACATCATCAAATCGTATCGATACGGGTATGACCGTGTATCGGTACGCTCTAGCTCAAAAACTTACCCAGATGAATATCATATCGATACAGGGTTAACCGTATCGATACCCTTTTAACGATTGAAATTCTAGTGAAGGAAAACTGTATCGATACTCCTTGAGCGTATCGATACGCCTCGGCATAGAATTGAAGTTAGGCTTTAAAATACTTAGAATTTTTTTGAACAATTTTTTAAAAGTTTTGACTTGAAGGATCTTTTGGTTTAAAAAGCTTGTCAATTGAGTGAGTCTTTGAAGTACTTAAAAATTTATTGTATTTGCAAATAAGCCCTTATACAATTAGTTATATCAAAATCAATTTAATTTTTACAGGATCTAAGGATTTATAATTTATGGTTTAGATTAGAATTTTAATTTTATGGGTTAGGTGTTGAGGTTTAGGATTTAAGGTTTTAGAATTTTTTATCAGAAAAAGTATGATCTTATTAAGGAAATCATACAATCCATACCGTTGACATATGCCTCATTAGAAACCTCTCAAATTCTAGGTTGGATGAAAAGAGTTTATTGTACCAGCGCAATACAAAAGTCAACAAAAACCAAGGACTCACTACCACGACAAACCACCCAACACACAACAAGCAAAAGCCCTTCTCATCCTAAGCATACACAATCCCCATGCGAGCAACGCCAATAGTAACCCCACCTACCACACACAACACACCCTCACCAAACCGCGCACACCGGCCCAACCATCGCGCCAAACACCCCCAGGCTCTACACACCGAGCCAACAACAACACAACAACCCGCCTTCAATCCCTGCACACACCGAGCAGTCAACAGCACAACAGCCCGTCCTCAGCCTCCAACTCCGTTAGCCACACCCCGCACACACAACCAATCCCCACGATCAGCCCCCCTTTGGCCAATGCATCCGCAACATTATTCGCTTCCCGATAGATGTGGTAAAAAGAAACACAAGGTAGCTCTAAACATGCATCATCAATCCGATGAAACCAAATTCCCAAATGCCAAGAACGACGCTCACGATGTAAAATTCAAGAAATCACTATCTTGGAATCTGACTCTACAACAAGAGCATCCATATTTAGAGTTTAAGCTTTTAATTTTTAGGGTGAAATTTGTCATGTTTGTGGAAAAAATTTCACTATCAATGCATGAAATAATATATACATGTTAGGATTCACTTACACTATATAAAACTCAATTATTTTCACACATTTTTTGAACGGTTGGATGAAGATAAATAGAAGATTAAGATTATTTATTTATTTTTTCATGTTATAATATTCACATTTACTACCGTTAATTTCATTCATTCATTTACTCTCATCTAACAGTTTAATAAAGCGTAAAACTTTCAAGTTTTACATGATGTACGGGGATTATTTTACCATTAATTCCAAGAATGACAAAAGCAAGTCTCGTTGGTAATATGCATGTCCATCTTATTATCCATGTTCGGGGTGCAAGGCTGCAATCTCAACAATGTCATCTCCAAAGTTTGAACTCGCGTCCTCAACTTGAGAGTGCAATGTGCATTACTAATAAACACAACTAATACCCAACACTTGTTGGTACAAAAGCAAATCTCTGATGCAGAATCAAAGTGATTCTAAAAAGGTGACAGATTCGAAAAGGTAGAGAAAGAGAAAATAAATGCACGTGGTAGAGGCATAAACATCTAAAGCGGACGGGCAATGATGGTACCAGTCATGGTTGTTGCAAAATATATTGCTGCAAAATAAGGTATTGATATTGATTGGAAAATATTAAATAAAATAATAAAACAGAATGATAATCGTGCTGTGGTAATTAAGAGTGTACAAAAATATCCGATTCGATCTAAAATTTTAAATATTCGATTTGAATTTTATTTTTATATCATATATCCGATATGATTATCCGTTGTTTCGATCCGAAATTTTGGATATCCGATCCGTTTTTATTTTTCGGATAATCCGTATCGGATATCCGAAAATTTCGGATCGGATACGGATAGTGATTTTACATTCGGATCGGATATCCGATTATCCGATATCCGAAAATTCAAATTTTTTTATAAGTACAAACTTGTTATATTCTAAATATTTTTACTTGTTATATATGAAAAATTGAAATTTCCATGATACAAATATTGTTATATTCAACAATTTATTATTTTTCATATTCGAAAATCTGAAATTTTCATGGATAAAACTATTAAATTAAAAAAATAATCAAATAAATTCATAAATTTCGGATAGTCGGATATCCGAGTATCCGATCCGAATATTCAGATATCCGAATTTTCGGATATCCGATTGTTTCGGATCAGATACGGATCGCTATTTAGGTGATCCGAATTTTTCGGATATCCAAATTTTCGGATCGGATCAGATCCGATATCCGAAAATGAACACCCCTAGCTGTGGTAATTAAGAGTGTACAAAATTATCCGATCCGATCTAAAATTTTAGATATTCGATCTGAATTTTATTTTCATATCATATATCCGATCAGATTTGCTATTTTTCAAATCGGATACGGATCGCAATATTTCAAGTTTTGGATTATCCAAAAATTCAAAAATTTGAATTTTTTATGGATATGAATCTTGTTAATTTTAATAATATGATGCTTGTTATATCCAAAAATTTGAAAAATCAAAATTTTCATAGATGTGAATCTTGTTATATTTGAAAATCTAAAATTTTTATAGATACGGCTGCCAAATTCGAAAAAATACTTAAACCAAATTTTATATTTGGATATTCGGTTATCCAATCTCCGAAAATCCAGATATCTGATTTTTTCCGAATAGGATACGGATCGCAACTTTACTGATCCGAAATTTCGGATACTAATTTTTCAAATCAGATATGATATCCGAAAATGCACCCTATAGTGGTAATCCACTGCCTTAGATCGCTACAATAGATGAACGGTCTCATGCGATTAACACGACTTTCAAAATTGCGTACACCTAAAAATTGGAGTGAACTTTTGTGGTACTAAGAAAAGGTTTATGAAAACCGAAAAAGGTGTTACAAAGCAAAATTATATTTGCTTAAGAATATTTTTCCACTATTTATGGGCTAAACAGTGAGCACAAAAATATCATTTTAAAAGCACAATTTAAAATTGTTTATAATAGAATTATGAAATGAGATACATTTACAAGAAAGAGAAACTAGGGCTCAGTGGAAATTCACATAAGTCTCTGAAGGAAATTGAAGGTAGTAAGTTAAACGGCAACGTATTGAGTCAACCAGGTCTAAGGACTCGGGTGAACAAGGAGATAGGATCAGGGTAGAAACAAGAAATCGGCAGAATTAGGCATATAGGGGCGTTTATTTTTTTATTTAGGATTATAGGGTACGTTGGAGGAAATTTCGGAAAATAGGCCAATTGCTACAGGACCTCACCACCTCCTACTAACGAGGTTGGACCACACCACCTCCTCATAGCGAGGTCAGGCTGAATTCATGCCACGGCTCAGCGTCCCTGCCACGGCTCAGTCTTGCGCAGCGTTTCAGTCTGCATGGCTTAAAATAATGGGGGTGGGACCTCGCCATTTGCATATGGCGTGGTCCTATTCACATGCAGAGCAAAATTACGTGAAAGCTGGCTGGTTAATAGTTAATTTGGATTTTTTTTTACATTATTGAGTGTGTATAAATAAATAGGGAGACTTAAATGAGTGTGTAGAGAAGAAGAGAAGAAGTTAAAGAGAGTTAAATGAGTGTTGTATGTTAGAGTGTAGGAAGAGTGTGTAGAGAAATTGTGACGAGAAGAAGTTGAAGCTGTCCTGGTTCTAATTGTTGGTTCGAACAAAAAGAAGCTAGTTTTTCGATTTTTTAATCTGGTAAGTGCATGTATTTTTTAATATGGTTTTTTAAAGTTAGTTTTTTACTTTGTGTATTAGTCACACATTTTAGGTTTAAGAGCTATGACGTGGTTATTTCTTGCAACCATGTTAGAGGAAACACGCAATTTTTGGGATCGTATTGTATTTCACTAAACAAGTATATATATTTTGAGTGTAACTATTTTAAGTATATTTGTAGTGTAACTATTTGTACATGTGTATATTTAAATATATTTGAATCTATACTAGCTAGAATAATATGAGTTAAATCGAAATATATTTGAAATAAAAATCCTTACATGTGTATATTTTTACACAATAAAACATGAATATGAATACTTAAGGATCGAGGGTCTTAGCCTTTACGCATTTACGAACTCTTCCAAAACCTTATTAACACATTTCATATTTATTTTAAGTACCTAAAGAAATAATAATAATAATAATAATAATAATAGTAATAATAATTTCAACCGATAATCTGATTATTTACTTTTTACAAATAAAATTGTTTATATAAAATTTCCCTTTTTAAATGTACATTTTATGAAATAATTATTTTTAATAAATTTAATTAATTTATAAATAAAAAAAATTATTTAAAACAAAATAAATTATATATAAACAAAATATTTAATTATAAAATAAATATTGTTTACACATATTATTGTTTACCTAAAAAAATATTGTTTATAAAATTTTTAAAAATATTTTAAAATTATCAACTATGGCAAATTTAATGGGAAAAAGTAAGAACTAATATTTATTTTACATTAGACTACATTGATTTTTTGATGTATATATATTCGAATGATAATTGTTTTTTAGTTGTAAAAATAAAAAATGGCATCTAAAGGAGTTTTGTTGTACCGTGAGCATGAGCACATTTCGTCTCATATTTACGAAGAGCAAGTAAGTAAATGTTTTGTAATTTAAAATTTCATATTTACTATGTAATTGTTATAATACGAAATTATAATGAATTAATTATAAGTTGTAGAGCATATGATCCGTCGTCGAGGAATAAAGATAAAGGAACCTGATGAGCGTTTAGTGTATTACCTACAACGAGCCGGTTTTTATAATGCTTCATTTCTACGTGGGTTTAAGATAGTCCTCAGGTTGATTACTGCATTGATTGAACGGTGGAGACCAAAGACCCACACATTTCATTTACCATTTGACGAATACACAATAACCCTGGAGGATATGGCGGTACAACTTGGTGTTCCAACAAATGGGAAACCATTGGTTGGAGAAAATAAGTACAATGCATATGACCTTTGCACGCAGTACCTGACAAAGCTCCTCCTGAGTCATGTGTGAACGGGCTACGCCTCAGAATTTCATGGTCGTCGAGAACTTGAGTGTGCAACTCGAGCTTATATACTACAACTTATTGGTGGAGTATTGATGCCAGATACATCTGGTAATATGATTCACACACAATACCTGCCGTTCTTGGCTAATTTGGACACAACTGCTACACATACTTGGGGTCCGCAGTATTGGCATTTTTGTACCATGAAATGTGCAAGGTCACAATTATGCATGGTGAAAAGAAGAATTCAGATATGGGTGGATGTCAAATCTTACTGCAGTCCTGGGCATGGTACAGGCTGCCTTATCTAACACCCATTTTATCTGTACCGGTACATATGGAGTTTCCGCTTGTTGGAAGGTAATAATGTGATTGCAGTTGTATATAGATATTTATTGATATAATATTTATAT
Source organism: Hibiscus tridactylites (assembly GCA_958450335.1). Classification (NCBI taxonomy): domain Eukaryota; kingdom Viridiplantae; phylum Streptophyta; class Magnoliopsida; order Malvales; family Malvaceae; genus Hibiscus; species Hibiscus tridactylites. The sequence continues at coordinate 22,942,185 of OY288276.1, read as the reverse complement.
TCAATGACTTTGAAATATAATTTCAATATATCTTTACAGATGGCGACATAAGTTGAAGAATGCGGGGGTGGTTCACAACACTGTCAGAGATACAAGATTAAAAATCCAAACAATAGGAACAAATTTGGTATCATAATCAATTTTTGAAAGAGAAATTGTATATTTGATTGTGAGTGAATTCATATTAATAATTGTGTTTTACAGTTTATTTGGCAGCCGTACGCGAATGACAACATCAAGACTTGCCTACAAGATACTGTGCTTGAATGTGCATCATTCTGGGGTGCGGTTGTGCCTTTGATCCATTTTTCTATTGTGGAGTTCCATTGTGCTGACAGAGTGTTGAGGCAGTTTATCTTCCATCAACCCATTCCAAGAGCTCTATATGAACGAATGCACAATGTTCGTAGAGGTAGATTAAATGAGAATTGGAGTGTAAAGCAAGTCGATTTCATTGAATTATGGGAGGAAAGATGGGGGTGGCGGGCTGAATATCTGAGTCCAATTCAAGCCAGCGATTTTGAATTTAATACAAAATGCTATTCATGGTTTTCGGCAAATGGGAAACCGTTCATAGCATCTATCGAAGATGAAAATAAATGGCTTGAAGATCCGCGGTGCTCAAGACACGTACACTTCCCAACCGAGTTTGGTCAGAGCTCTCAGCAATCAATAGACGAACCAAACTTGGAAGGAATTTCGGGTTGGCCTTCTTCGTGGTCGCAATCTGACTCCTCCCCGATACATGTAAGCAATAATCCTTGGGAGCAACCACCATTTGGTAATGTCTCGGAACAAACATCATTTCAAGAAAGTCATCAAACATTTAGATTTGGTCATGTTCCGCAACAATCACCTTTTAATTTTGCAACTAGTGGTAGCTCATCTTCTCAGCCGGCTAACAATGATGATGAAGGATACGTACCACTGTTTCAGTATCCTCAATCATCTGTATATGGGGAAGGTTTTGGTGTTGGTAGTATAGCATCTCTGTTGTCAACAACTACCATTAGTAGCCCATCATATCATCCTGAAGAAATATTTGCTACACCACCTACTATGCAAATAACGGATGATCAATTTTTCGATGACGATGAGCTGGCTCCTAATCGACCACGTAGAGAGATTCACCCCACTCCGCGGTACGATCAAACATCATCTTTCTACCGGAAAGTATTACCTAGGAGGAGGCAGAAATAGTTTTTTTTTTATTTGTAATTTATGTTTCCATGGTTTAACATTTGCTCACCCCGAATATTTCATGTTATATGTATTTCTTTCGATTTCAATTGCATTTTGATATTTATGTTCTTTTTTAATTTCCGTATTCAATTTCAAAATTCGAATTCCAATTTCAAATCAAGACTTTACATTAACACGAAAAATGGGATGATGAATGAAAAGAACATAATAAAATAGAAATTATATTAAATAATATTATAGAAAAAATATAAAATATAAAATAAGAAAAAATAATAAATTAAATTATATTAAATAAGAACGAATAATAATTTAAAATAAATAAAATTTAAATACCCGAAATTCTAGAATATACTGTTTTACCAAAAAGCTTGATTTTTGTTATTTTATTCGTACGTTGGTTCTAGAATATACTATTTAACCATATTTATTTACTCTTGTTCTTTAATTTCAGTATTCAAATTCCAATTAAAATTACAAACATTAACGAGAATTTTTTTTACATTACCATAAAATTACATACATTAAACAAAGCATTTAAGTTGACGGTCCGACACGATAGTTGAAAAGATTTGATTTGTTCTGACACTTGTTTCTTGAATGACCCAGATCCGTACAAAGAGTACAATGTTTTACTTGAACTCCTCCCTCTCTATCATCTGGATCATCCATATTCATATTAATACAAGTAGACGTCGGTCGACCCTTCATCATTCTTCGAAGCGCCGGAGGTTTCCATAAACTCCCACGTCTGTCAATTACTGATAAGAGCGCAGTTCCTCTATCAGAAATCATGCAAATCTCGTCTTCTTTTACAACATGATTGCGTAGGTGCTTCAAAAAGAATTCTCATCTCTCAGCATCTTCCTTTTCAACTATGGCAAAGACAATTGGGAATATATTACTGTTTCTATCTTGTGCAACAACCACGAGTAATATATAACCGTACTTCCCATACAGCCATGTACCATCCACTTGAATCATGCGTTTGCAGAATGGAAACCCTTGAATGCATGCATTGAACGCCCAAAATAACTTACTAAATACTCTTTTACCAGGAATTAATTCGCCTTGTAAGTTGAACGTCGGCAAAGTCTCGTACTCTACCACGGTCCCCGAGATGAAATGTTGCATTGCTCGTAAAAGAGCTGGTAGCTCATTATACGATTTATCCCAATCACCATAGAGTTGCGACATCGCCTTTTACTTTGCCATCCACGCCTTGTAGTAAGACGGAATATAACCAAGCTGGGTCCGGATAGATGCTACTAACACTCCAATCGAAATTCTTGGTTCCTGTTCAACCAAAGCCCTGGTGTAAACACATATTAGATCAGAGTTTAAATTAATATGGTCCTGTGATAAAGCCATATTGGTACTGGTGTGCTGCTCAATAAACCGTGACACCTCCCACATTTTAGTCATCTTCATGTATGAAATTCTTACCCACCACACACAGTTGCTCTTCCAATGAAGACACCTTACACAGTAGGTACTTTTGTTGGACTCAACAACAGAAAATGACGTATGGCGTTTGATACAGTGCTCCTGAGCTGCAAGCTTCATGGCTTCTTTTGTTTCAAATTCAGCCTTTAGTTCCAATTCTGCAAAGTTCGAAGATGATGAAGAACCAAATACGCGAGCTTGATATTCCTGATCTTGCATTGCGTATAGTCAACTTCATACATGCGGGATGCTGGAGCTTCATAGGCTGGATAAATAGTTTTCGGTTGTTGGGGGTCCGATGCAACATAACCCCAAACAGCCGTCTGTTCATTTCTCAACCCGAGCCTAGCAACAGTCGTGGCTCAAACATCATCTTCAACATCAATGCCATTGCCCTGAGACACATCTGTCTTAACAGCGAAAATATCATCGGCATCGAGTAACTGAACGCCATGTTCTTCACTAATAGGAACGATATTTTCTTCATCCTCACTAAAATCTTCAAGCGATTCGCCCCAACGACCAACTGTGGGTTCGGTGTCACAATTTGTTGATGAACTCATCTTCTGTAAATATTAAAAAAACATAAGCAAAACATTAAAATTTCGAGTTTTCTTATTAAAATTTAAAAATTTTATTACCATTCGAATATATCTTCAATCATACAAAAAATATACAAAGTCTTTAGAATTTAAAAAACAGATTAAAAGGCAAAAATCACTTACTTAATTTTTACTGACTTTTACGAACTCTTCAATCACCGTCTTCGAATATTTCTTTAGAAACTCACAAACCCTTCCCTCTTTTTTGACTCAAACTCTCTTAATTTTTTCTCAACCCCTACACACTCATCTTTCCTAAATCCTATATATATACACATAAAATAATATAAAAAACTACTCCCCTTTAATAGCTCGTACCTAAACCTATATATATATTCATTCATTCAATGCCTGATAAAGGCTTTATCAGGGTAAATTTATAACATGTTTTTTTAAATGATATAGAAAATGATATAGAAAATTTTACTCGACGTATGTAGCCTAGTTAGATGTGTTGATTCGGGTTACTTTTATTTTCAATGAAATACAAAGAATTAGGTTTGGAAAAATTACAGAGAATTAGCTTACATACGTCAATGAAATACAAAGAATTAGGTTTGCTTAATCATACGTGAATATTGACTAGATAATATACTCTTATTTTTGAAAAATTATTAGATGGGTTTGGCTTGGCTCACCTCATCATCTACGGTCCCATCCAACAAAATTTTCTATATCGTTTTTTTCAAAGTGAATTTGATTCAAGAAATGTTTAAGAAAATACAGAGAATTAGGTGCTTTTTCATTATTTTGTTACAAAACATTGAGTCTCTAAACCTAAATTTAACAAAAAATAAAACATCAATGCTTCGAATATTATAATAGTTTTTTTTTAAATATCAATCAATATAAAGTCTGACGTGCCTATATCTAAAGCCTGTTATAAATTTACCCTGATCTAAAGCCTGACGTGCCTGCATGGCACATGCAGCCTGTTATAAATTTACCCCATGCCAGCCCTTGCCATCCCCTGCGCTGAGACGCTGCGCCGAGCGAGCCAAGAAGGCTGAATCCAACAGGACCTTGCTGTTTGGAAATGGCGTTGTCCAGAGAACGCCAATTGTAGGTGACAAGGTCCACCTTGCACTGTAAAAACTGGCCTATTTCTCTAAAATTTCCCCAACCCGCCTTATTTTTCTAAAAAAAATAAAAACTCCCCCATTTGGTCAATTTAACCCAAGAAATCGCAACGAATGGCAGAAAATATAGACTTCACTGCTTTACAAAAACAAATAGATGATTTGAAGGATGACAGCAAGCTTCCGAACTGGTTGGAAAGGTAGAAACAAGATTCGGAGAAAGATTCTAAACGAAGATGATTTTTGTTCGTCAAAAGGAGCCCAACTCCTGCCCACTATTCTTTTTTCAACTGTAAAAGAGCGGATACTTTTTTTTTAAAAGAAATAAGTAAAAAAATATATGATCTTTTTAACTTGTTTAAATTTTATTTTGGGTCCTCAATCTTTTAGTCTCGTTTCATAAATTTTTAATTTCATCTCTGATTGGAGTTAATGTAGAGTAATATTTTTGACGATTCCGATGACAGTTGCTTTAAGATTAAACAAAGAATGACTACAAAATGGGACTGTAAAATGCCTATTATAGCATGTATTCTATATCAAATATTTTATTTTATTTCGATAAATTCATACTTTTGAGAAATCTAATTCGATATAGATTTTTTTTATAAAGGTAAATATATATATTAATCAAAGGTAGAAATTACAAAAGGGCAGCAAGTTGACTGGGCACAACTGAGAGTCAGTTTTGAGGGCAAGAACATGCAGGAGTGGTTTTAGGCACCCAGTGTGGCTAACATAGGAAAATAGAACATATATCTCTAAAATATCTTATTCAATGGGGGCAGAAAAATGATGGGAATTTAATCTCGAAATCAAACCAGCATTGTCGGATTCAACAATGATATGGGAAAAAGCTTTGTCATAAGAAATCTCTTGGAAGCTCCATCCACAATCAATAGGAATGGATTGAATCTCTGGGGAAAAGTCTCCTAATCTTGATCACATCCATCTAGTCGTTGGGGAATGAAAAAAGGGATCCAATTATCAAACCAAATTTGAATATTTTTACCATTTCCCACTCATTCTAATAGCATCAATACCCTCCAAGCCCAAGAAAGATTCTTGCACCGAGGAGCTGAGAAAATATTAACATCGAAAGACAAGAGATCATGGATTGTTGATAAGTCTCCAGGCTTGTTTAGCTAAAACAGAAGGATTGAAAATTCTTAGTGGAAAGAGGGATACAAATTACAATCGGCAATTATGTTGAAGTCCGTCTAAGAATCCTTAGTGGAGAGTTTCCTGAAATATCATTCTCTTATTCAACCCAAGTACCATCTATGATAGAATTTCTTCTTCGGTTTTGGAAGAATTTGATGTTTTTGTCCCCAGCTTGTAACCGGTTAATTCTGGCTCTTTGGTGCCAATATTTTTCTTCCCCTTCCAGAATGCAGTTCGGTTCCTCTGTAAGAGCCTTGATTACTTGATATCTGAGAAAGAAGAATTAGACGCATTGCCAATGGCCTTCCTAATCTCTGTAGCTCTTTGTTTATCTTTACCAAACTTTCGATAGCTCCATTTGGATAGTTTGAAACTGGTGGTTTTACGTTTTTTTTGCTCAGCATATTATGGTGACGATAGCGTGAGTTGGAAGAAATTGAGAGCATTTAGACTTTTTTAAGGTCAAGACAGTTTGTGAGTACGATGATGTCATTTAAACTGAATTTCATGGGATCCGACCTAACCCAATTATATATATCAAGTTTAGATCAATTTTTATAGGTTTTGTGAAGGATGAGATCCAACCAACTTGGATTCGGGTAAAAATATTCAATCCCTACTTTTTCAAATTTTATAATTTCAGGGTGGTTTCTACTTTCTCTCTATTTTTTTTCAAAATCTCATTTCCTCTATATATTCAGGGATAATTGCTATAATGTTAATCTATCTCTATTTATTTCAATCAGCTTTCTATTTTCTTGAATAAAAATAGGAAAAACTTATTTCTATTGGGTCGGGTCGAATGTGGGTTCTTACTCCTAAATTCGGGTCGGTGTCGAGGTTTAATACTCAGGTCGGCTAAAATCCCCACCCGACCTGACCCATGAACATCCCCAATAATGATGCGTTTGAAGATTAAATTGATAGAATTTATAAATGTGGAAGATTAAATTTATGAATTATTTAAAATTAAGATCAAGTTGACGGTATATGTAAGCATCAAGGACTAATTATGTTATTGTACCGGTTAAAAATCTGTCATCAATTCTAACTATTTAATGGATGGTGACCAAAATATCAGAATTTATAACTTTGGTGACAACTTTGAAAATTTTTTAGCTCGGTAACTAAAAGAAAAGTTGTAATAGTTATGTGAGTGAGTAGCTGAGTATTTTACCTGAAATTTTAATCTTTCTTACTCAAATTATGAATCAGATAAACATAACAGTACAATTAACAAAAGAATTACTAATCATACAATAAACAATTAGAAACAAATAAAAAAAACTTAAATTGTTTATTTGAATACCGTTCTTTCAGCACCTGAAGAGAGCCTCTCTTGATGTGATCTTATCCCTTCCATCTTCATTAAATGAAGCAAGAAATCATTCCAAGTATCAATCGGACCAGGCAAGCACCAATGCACACAATCATTGTACAATGTCACGTTCTCATTAGGCCAATGGCCGTATCGGCTCGGATGCCCATCCGGTCTCAACAACGATGCTAATGTTGTATCCATTAACCGATATCTCTTTCCTTTCTTTCTCCCATCTCTTTTAGCGGTTTCGAATTCCTCAATTTGAATCATATAAAACTCCATGTGATCGTCATTCAATGTCGTCTCGTTGCTGTGGAACGGCTTCTTTCTTACACAATTTCCACCTTGATTCCACAATCCGTTTTCGAAGTGCGATGGTGCGAAGGTTCTTAAAATCGTCACACCTTTGAAGTTTTCTAAGCTATTAATTGCTCTGAAAGTAGTCCTGAATGCCTTTCGGAATCCATAGAACTTTGTCAAGTCTGTGACATTTTCAATAAGACAGTAGTGACCCCCTACAATCTGATGATTTTCGTAGAAAACCATGGGACGATCAAACCAATGGCCACCAGAGATGATTAAGTAGTCAAATTCTTCAATTTGGGTCGTCCAACGTTCATCGAATTCATCGAGATAGAGATTGAAAAGGCCGGTATGCGTCGGACCGTTAGCGTCTCTTTCTTCTGCTTTCACCAAATGTGGAGTAGAAAAGTAGGCCATGGTGAAATTGTAAGTTGTGTATCTCCATCGTTTGAAACCCTCGTCGGCTGTATGCGAAACATCTATCGGATATTCCAACTGAAATAATAATTAATGGAAGTGGTGATGAGTTGGATGTACCTAGCTAGATAATATCTTTATAAATCCAACAAGCACAAATGTTGCATGTACCTAGCTAGATAATATCACAAATGTTGCATGTAGCTAGATAATATCACAAATGTTGCATGTAGTAGATGGACTTACTCTTGAAAGGAGGCATATCAAAGACTGCATTTGGTTTCTACCCACAGAGTCACCAACAAAGGCCAAAGATTTGCCCCTGACGATTTCCAGGAACTGAGCTGGGTTCAAAACAGGGAGATCACACCCTTCCGGTTTCCATTTCCATTTCATGAACTCGGTGTCGGGCCTCCCGTATTTCATGCAATTCTGATGCTCGTGTATCGCCCAGCACGTCTTGTTGGTGTAGTATGGGGCGTTGTGATTCGGCACCCATTTGCCGGAGAAGATGTCGCACTCCTCTCCTACACTGATCCTTATCGGAGACTGGAGTTGGGGTTGGTACGCGGTGGAGGGCGAGGGGTTGGGGGATAAGGCTTTGAGGAGGAAAAAAGGGTAGCCTAGCGAAGGGTAAAATACAGGGATTATTGTGAGAAAAAGTAAGGTGAGGAAGATTAGGGTTAAGACAATGGTTGCTGTTTTGGGCTGCCCATGGCTTCTCCCAAGGGGAGCCTCCATGGCATCAAGATTGATTTGATGGAAGGAGTCAAGACAGTTAGCTACAAACAAAGAGACCTTTTGTACAACACGTCCAAACCAATTTTTAGAAAAATCAGCTCCACCATTAGTTTTTTTTAGAAAATCTCACATTCTTTTTATCTTTTGCTATTCATTTTTAGCTGTGATTGTTACTCCCTTATAAAATCATTTTTATAAGAAATTTTAAAATGTTCTTTTAAAAATAATTTCAGCTTTTAAATTGGTAATTTGTCATGAGAAAATTTTCAAAATTAGTTTTAAAAATGAATTAATTTTATGTAAAAAAATGAAAATTAATTTCTCATGCTTTGATAGAATTGCTAAAGATCAATATTTTTATTTATTTTGAATAAAAATAAAGATTTAATTCACACATGTTTGAAAAGGATAATTTCTATCTTAGCCATGATTGATGAAATCCATCCCATAATGGTCATAGATAGGGATGTAAAATCAATAACTCATATGGGTTTCACGTCGGATCAAGTAAAGTCAGGTTATATCGGATTTAGATTATGTTGGATCAAGTCAATGGTTTGACATATGAGTTAGGTCGGGCTAGATTAATGTTGGGTTGATCCAAATTCAGACTCAGTTCAAGTCCGATCAATAGCTAAATAATGTTGTATTCTACCTAATTAACTACATAATGTTGTTCATTTATCTATATGGTACTTTTAATCACATATAACATCATAAAATTATATATATATATATATATATATATATATATATATATAATCTTTGTAACACCTGAAATTCGACTGGAGATAATCAACATGTCGAGAATGTTACATTGGACCTCAAAACGACTCAAGTGTTTAATGATAATTTGTTAAAGTTAGTTGAAAGTTAGTTCAGCTAGTTAGTTAGTTTGTTAATTCAGTTTAGTTGTTAGCTTATTCTGTATATAAACTGGATGTATCCTTTGTAAAAAATACAATGAAATAAATGAAAAATTTCCCAACTCATTCTTTTAACATGGTATCTAGAGCCCATGATATTTTTGGGTAGTCTGGCCCATTTCTTTGTTAGGCCTGATAAAAGTTTTTTCTCATTCCCGTCGTTTCATCTCTTTCCTCTGTATTTTGGGAATTTCTTTTCTCTTTTTCCACGATTGCTACGATGCCGCCGGCGGAAGCTTCAACCACCGTAGACTTCAATCACGCGTTGTATCTCCATCCATCCGACACTCTGGGAACTCTCTTGGTTTCACATCAACTTACCGACGCTGAAAATTACAGCGTCTGGAGCCGCTCGATGCAAATAGCCTTGCTTGCGAAAAACAAGTTAGGGCTAATCAATGGAAGCTTTCGCCGTGTTGATTTCACTGGGCAATTGAAGTCTCAGTGGGATCGTTGTAATGCAATTGTCCTTTCCTGGATACTCAACACCGTCAGCCAGGATTTGTCCGCCGGAATTGTGTTTGCGTCCAGTGCCGCACTCGTCTGGACGGATCTAAAGGAACGCTTCGATAAAGTGGATGGTTCTCACACTTTCTTCCTTCACCAAGAAATTTCAACACTTGTTCAAGGTGAATTATCGATCTCTGCTTATTTCACAAGATTAAAATTGTTATGAAGTGAATATCGTGTTCTTGTTCCTTTTTCGACTTGTAATTGCGAGGCTTCTCAAGAGAATCAGAAACATCTCTTGCAACAAAATCTATTTCAATTTCTGATGGGATTAAATGAAACTTACTCTGCCATACGAAGCCAAGTTCTTCTCATGAAACCCTTGCCATCAGTTAATGAGGCGTATTCTATGTTAATTCAAGAGGAGTCACAAAGAATTCATCTATCAGTTCCAACACCGTTGTCCGATTCTACAGTGATGTATTCTCATACTAGTTATGGGCAATCTGCACGTCGGCGTTTCAATGGAGTTTGTGACTACTGTCGAGTTAAAGGTCACAAGAAAGAAAATTGCTATCGTCTTGTGGGCTTTCCATCAGATTTTCGGTTCACAAGAAAGAAAGATTCTCAAACTGCTATGACTACAATTGGTGATACTTTTGATATTCCTCATACTGATTCCAGTTCGCAAGTCATGGTTTCACCTGCACCGTTGGCTCCATCTTTTTCCCAGGAATAGTACAATCAGATACTGAATTTGCTCCAGAAGATTCCTTCTGAATCAACTGTTAATGTGGCAGATACCAATTCATCTTGTAAGTTTGACCATGGTGTTTCTACCTGGATCCTCGACACTGGAGCTACTGACCATGTCTCTTCTGATTTCAATAGTTTAATAAATCCTATTTCATGTGTTTTGAATTCTAGATCTGTCAGACTCCCAAATGGTAAAACTGTCCCTATAACCCATATTGGCTCTGTTGCTCTTACTAAAACCCTTTACCTGCATGATGTTTTTTTTGTTCCTGATTTCCATTACAATCTTATTTCGATTTCTAAACTCACATCTGACTTGAATTGTGCTGTTCTTTTTTATCCCCAATTTTGTTTGCTTCAGGAACACTCCACTGGAAGGATGAGGGAGATTGGTAGGATGATTGGCAACTTGTACCAGTTTCGGTCTATTTCAATTGATTGTTCTTAAAATTTACCCCAGGTTTCTGTTGTTTCCAATTCTGAAAATTTTGTTTCTGATTCTGTTATGTGTCAATCTTCTGTTGATAATACAAAGCTGTGGCATGCGCGTTTAGGCCATGCATCCTTGAATAAAATGCATAAACTTCCTGTCTCTGATAATTTTCGTGTTGATCATATTAATGATTGCTCTGTTTGCCCCTTAGCTAAGCAAACCAGGACCCATTTTCCCCTTAGTACTCCTAGGTCTCAAAAAGCCTTTGAATTAATTCATATTGACTTGTGGGGTCCCTATCGTATCTCAACACATTTAGGGCATCGTTTCTTTCTCACTGTTGTTGATGATTTTACTAGGATGACTTGGGTTCACTTGTTAAAACTGAAATCAGATGCTATTTTAGCCTTAAAAAACTTTCTTGTCATGGTTAAAACTCAATTTGCTGCCAATGTTTTAACCATACATAGTGATAATGGTTCAGAGTTTTTTAGCTCTGAATGTTCTTCATTTTTCTCCTCTCTTGGAATAATTCATCAAAGTAGTTGCGTTCATACACCTCAGCAAAATGGGGTGGCTGAACGCAAACATAGGCATCTACTTGAAGTTTCTAGAGCTCTTCGTTTTCAGTCTAAGTTGCCTATTAAATTCTGGGGAGAATGTGTGTCTGCAGCTTGTTACTTAATCAATTTGCTTCCTTCTTCTGTTTTCTCCTGGAAAACTCCTTTTGAGCTTCTCTTTCATAAAATTCCTCCTCTTTCTCACTTAAGAGTGTTTGGTTGTTTGGCATATGCTACCAAATTGAATAATTCTGATAAATTTGCCCCTCGTATTGTACCCTGTGTTTTTATGGGCTACTCTCAAACACAAAAGGGTTACCTTCTTTTTAGTCTTAATACAAAAAAGTTCTTTGTAAGTCGAGATGTTGTCTTTCATGAAAGCATCTTTCCTTTATCTTTTCCTTCAAATGCTCATTCTTTTTTCTTTCCAGACTGATGTTTGCTTCCTGATTCTGATTTTTTAATTCTTGACTCTCCTACTTCACCTGATTCTTCAGTTTCAACAAGTGAACCAGAACCTGTTTCAGCTCATGAACCAGAACCAGCACCAGTTTCTCTCGATGCTTCTATACCTGAACCAAAACCTAGTTCACCTGTTCCTCTCACTTCTAATTTTTCACCATCTCTTGTTCCTTTTCCCATTCCTACTTCAGATACCCCACTTCCTCATATTTCTCATCCTTCACGACGATCAACTAGAGTAATACGACCACCTGCTTGGTTGCAAGTTTTTGTCACCTCCAATCCATCTCATTCTTCTTCAACAGTTACAGGGCAGTATCCTATTTCTAACTATATTTCTTATAACCATTTGCCTTCTCATACACAAGTTTTTTTATCTTCATCTTCTTTTGTTGAACCTACTTCCTATTCTGAGGCCATTAAAAATCCCTTGTGGGTTCATGCCATGAAAGAAGAGATATTGGCTTTGGAATCTAATGATACATGGAAAGTAGTTTCTTTGCCTTCTGGAAAAACTCCCATTGGTTGTAAATTGGTTTATCGCATCAAGTATAAAGCTTCAGGAGATGTTGAGCGCTATAAGGCTCGTCTTGTTGCGAAAGGCTACACTCAAAGGGAAGGGGTTGATTATGGTGATACCTTCTCTCCCGTAGCAAAAATGGTCACTGTTAGAACAATGCTTTCTATTGCTGCTATGTTTCATTGGCCTCTCCATCATATGGACGTTCATAATGCCTTCTTACAAGGGTCTCTTAATGAAGAAGTGTATATGTCTTTACCTGAGGGCTTTTGCAGTCAGGGGGAGAATTTGGTTTGCAGACTGCAAAAGTCTCTCTATGGACTCAAACAAGCATCGAGGCAATGGAATTTGAGGCTTTCTGAAACATTGTTGAATGCTGGTTATGAACAAAGTAGACATGATTATTCTGTTTTTGTCAAAAGGCAGCAAGAAAAGCTTGTAATCATTCTTATATATGTGGATGATTTAGTTATCACTGGAAATGATGATGTGATGATTGTTGTAACCCCCTTAACCCGGCCTAGACGGTTGACCCGAATTAAGAAAGTCACACGGGGAAAACCAAAGTCAACCCGAAAGTCAACCTTGATTAACGACCCTTTTTTTTAATCTTGTCTAGATGCACATTAGCCCTAATTGTGATCACACAAACATCATACTCAAAGATCACAAACATCAGAGATCAAACGGGGACCCAATTGAACAAATTACAACTTTAGGGACCAAATTGTAATTTCAGATAAATATGAGGACTTAACCCAAATTAAAGTTACCAGCTTGTAATTAGTCAGGTTTCATGCTCCACTGTGAAATTTCAGCTCAAAAGGACTTCCCAAACTCATACAATTGCACAAACAAGATTCGGGACCAAAATGCAAACAATTCAAAACATATAACCGCCAGTGTCATCCCCCAACGGTCACCCGTTCCGGAACACGCAGAACCCGTTTCGAAACACGGGGCCGTTCCGCAACGCGTACCGCAACACGGGCTGGCAGAGGCCAAACCGTTTCGGAACGGTCCCTCCCGTTTCGGACGCCTGGGCTCGTTTAAGGCATCTGTTCCGAAACGGGTGGCTCTGTTTCGAAACGCCCTGCACAGATTTGCCCAAATTGCATTCTTAAACATGCAATTAAACGTTCAAACATGCTCCAAATGCTACCAAACTTTACCAGCATGCAATTCAACATATATAAGACATACTTGCATCATCAATTCATCAAAACAGCATCTTATGCAAAAAGCCCCAAATCTATAGGCATGCTTCCTACACAAGCAAGCCTTTCAAGCATAATCTTCCAATTCAAGCATATAAGGCCAAACACTAAAAACCAGCATTCTCAACATCATTCAACATACTTAGGGAGTTCAAAACCTCTCTTAAAACATATACACTGGTCCCCCATTGCCAAATTACCAAAAGCTAAATGAACTTAAGAAAACCTTCCATACTTTGAGCTTAATCACCACTTGATTGCTTGCCTTCCTTGCTGCCCTCAAATCCTCTTAATGTTCTGCATTATTGATTTAGAAAACGAAAGAGAGCGTAAGCAAAAGCTTAGTGAGGAATGCTCTTAAAAACCATTCAATAATGCATTTATAAAACATTTATAAATCATGCTTCAAATCATCAATTGCACATGCTCAAAGGCATACTTAAAACAAACATCTCATGCTTCATAACATAACATGTCATATTGGCTCAAGTGATAGATTCCATTTCTTTAAAAGCAAGTTCATCAACTTTCACCCCAAGGACTTTTAAACACCTTGGCCCCAAGGACTTTTAAACACCTTGGCCATGGACTTTTAAACACCATGAAAGAGGACCACACAAGGACTTTTAACCACCTTTGTGTCCACATCAAGTATCACCCCAAGGACTTTTAAACACCTTGGCCCCAAGGACTTTTAAACACCTTGGCCCCATGGACTTTTAAACACCATGGAAAGGATCACCTAAGGACTTTTAACCACCTTAGTGTCCGCAACAAGAACCATCCAAGGACTTTTAACCACCTTGATGTTCTTAAGTAAACAAGGCTCACTCAAGGACTTTTAACCACCTTGGTGACCTTAACCTTTTCAAAACATCACTTGCCAATATACATCATTATCATCAATTTATCCACTGTTTTAAAGCATTAAACCAAGTCATATTCATCATGCATTTAAAAGCATCAAACCATATTTTATCAATGCTCAAAAACAAGGAACTCTTACCTTGAGCTTCCTTCAACATATGGCTTACAACAACAGCAAAAACCATGCTAAATCATGCTTTCAAAATAGTAATTAAAACATGCAATAAACCACATTGCACCACAACAAAATCATGGCCACCACTAGAGAGTATTTCCGAAAACTTACACTTGAGCTTAGCAAAGTTGTTTAGACTTAAACTAAGCTCCCAAGACATTGGTTTCAAAGCCGAAAACCATTTTTCACTCACCGATTCCACTTCGCCTCAAGCCAAAGCACCAATTCAAGCTTCCGGATCAACAATTCTTGGATCCAAAGATGCCTCCCCTGTTTTAACACATCAAAGCAGAGGATTAATGCATCATCATGCATTAATAGCTTCAATGAAAGCACCTAAACTCGCTGCTCTCATCCACACTCCATTTTCGGCCACCAAACATAACCGAAAATGCATCCAAACCACTTCTCAACAAAGCCCAGCCATAAACCATCAACACCTAACATCTTTCAACATCATATAACATCTAAAAACAACCTATTAACATCTTTATACCTCCAGCAACATCAGATCCACAAGATCACCTCAAAAACAAACAAGAATCACAAGCTAAACTTAGGAAACTCAACCTACCCGGGATTGCATTGATCAAAGCTCAATTCCTTATCAATTTAGTGTTCATTTAACATCAAAAACACATCTCAAATCACAGATTAATCAGATCAAACGAAAATCATCAAAAATCACCAAATCTTGCATTATAAGCCAAGATCCAATTCACATCTTAAAAGCCTTTAATAAAACATCAATTAAGGATTGAAAACTTAGGAATTTCAGTAAAGAACTGATAGTTTAGAGGAGAAGGACGTTCTTACCTCCAAACTTGAGTTTCTCCTCTTTTTGGAATCAAAATCCTTGATGAAACAAGTGGCAAATGATGAGGTTTTGTAGATATGCTGATTAGGAATCAAAAGAGAGTTGAAAGGAGAGATTTAGGTGAGAAAATCAGAAGCAATTCTCTGGAAAAGAAGTGTTTTGGTTGAGAGAAAATGAGAGAAAGAAAATTGGAAAGTTAGTTAACAAAAATAGCCAAATGGCTTTTTCCTCCTCTTTTAACATGTTTTAAAATCAGAATATATCCCAAAATATCTTAGAAAAATCTGGAGAAACTACTTTTGGATTAATAGCTCCTTAAAGATTCAAAGTTTCAACCCTTTCGAAAACAGTCACCAAACTTTCAAAAATTACATTTTGGTCACTAGCCAAAATGTCACCCTTCCAAAACTCATTTTCCAAAATTGATTTCACAGTTCACTTAATTATATTAAAAGATGATTTTAGAACATTTTCCATATTTTTAATGCAACCTGAACTAGGCTTTCCTAAATTCACCCTTTTAGATTCGAACAGCACTTTGACCAAACCGGTCAACGCCCAAGACTTCTAAGCCCAAAACCGGGGCGTTACAACTCTCCCCCCCCTTAAGAAATTTCGTCCTCGAAATTTACCTGAAGGAAAGAGATAAGGAAACTGCTTCAGCATGTCTTCCTTCCGCTCCCACGTGGCTTCCTCAACACCTCGATGCTTCCACAGCACCTTCACCAACTCAATGGTCTTGCCACGAAGAACCTTGCTATCCGAATCCAGAACCTTCACCGGCTCCTCATCATAGGTCAAATCCGGATTCAATTCCACTTCCTCCACAGGCATCACATGCGAAGGATCAGATCTATACTTCCGGAGCATAGAAACATGGAACACATCATGAATCTTCTCCAACTCCTGAGGTAACCTCAACCGATACGCAACAGGACCCACGCGCTCAACAACCTCATATGGTCCAATGTATCTAGGGCTCAACTTACCCTTTCGGCCAAACCTCATCACCTTCTTCCAAGGCGAAACCTTCAAGAACACACGGTCACCTACCGCATACTCTACCTCCTTACGCTTCAAATCCGCGTAAGACTTCTGCCGATCAGAGGCAGCCTTCAACCGCTCACAGATAAGCTTCACCTTCTCGGTGGTTCCCT
This sequence comes from Hibiscus tridactylites, assembly GCA_958450335.1. NCBI lineage: Eukaryota > Viridiplantae > Streptophyta > Magnoliopsida > Malvales > Malvaceae > Hibiscus > Hibiscus tridactylites. Next base: position 22,925,572 of record OY288276.1, on the reverse strand, counting down.
TCAACAAAGCCGGCATCGAAACCAACTTTTGACCAGTTTTAGCCCAACAAAGAGGAGTCCTACACTTCCTCCCGTACAAAGCCTCATAAGGTGCCATCTGTATACTCGCCTGATAACTATTGTTATAAGCGAACTCAACCAAAGGCAGATGCTTCTCCCAAGAACCTTGGAACTCAATCACGCAACACCTCAACATATCCTCCAAAATCTGGATAACTCGCTCAGACTGACCATCTGACTGAGGATGATAGGATGTACTGAAATGCAACCTTGTACCCAGAGCTTGATGCAAACACTGCCAGAAACGCGATGTGAACCTCGGATCCCTATCCGACACAATCGACTTAGGCACACCATGCAGCCGCACAATCTCAGCAATGTACAACTCTGCCAGCTTATCCAAAGAGAACGTAGTATGCACAGGCAAGAAATGTGCACACTTCGTCAGGCGATCCACAATCACCCAAACAGAATTCTTCTTTGATGGAGACAAACGTAAACCAGATACAAAACCCATGGTAACCCTCTCCCACTTCCATTCAGGGATTCTCAACGGTTGCAACAACCCAGAAGGAACCTGATGTTCAGCCTTAACTCGCTGACACACCATACACTTGCTCACAAACTCTGCAACATCCTTCTTCAAACCCACCCAATAGTACTCATCATGAAGATCACGGTACATCTTAGTACTACCAAGGTGCATAGCAAAAGGACTACTATGACCTTCAGTCAGAATAGCACGCCTCAACTCAGCATCAGCAGGCACTACTATTCGACTCCCAAAACACAGCACACCATCATCATTAAAACAGAAATCCGAAGGTCTACCCTCCGCGATATCCTGAACATGAGACACCAAGGAATCATCCAACAACTGCTTATCCTTGATCAACTGAACCAATGATGGTTTCACCTGCAACTCAGCAACAAGACCACCATCCCGCGATATGCTCAAGCTAGCAAACATAGCCCTCAGCTCAACAGCTACCTTCCTACTCAAGCCATCCGCAACAACATTAGCTTTTCCAGGATGATACTCAATCGTCAGATCATAATCCTTGAGCAACTCCAACCAACGTCGCTGCCTAAGATTCAACTCCTTCTGAGACATCAGATACCTCAAACTCTTGTGATCCGTGTACACCATACACTTCTCACCATACAGATAATGCCTCCAGATCTTCAGAGCAAAGACCACTGCAGCCAACTCAATATCATGCGTAGGGTAATTGCGCTCATGCACCTTCAACTGCCGCGACGCATAAGCCACCACCTTACCCTCTTGCATCAGCACACATCCCAAACCAACATAGGATGCATCACTGTAGACCACAAACTCTTTCCCTGATTCAGGCTGAACCAAGATAGGAGCTTGCGTCAAAGCCGCCTTCAGCTTCTCAAAAGCTTGCTGTCTCGCTTCCGTCCACTCATACTTAACATCCTTTTGCAACAGCTTTGTCAAAGGAGCAGCAATCTTGGAAAAACCATCCACAAACCTTCGGTAGTATCCTGCCAAACCAAGGAAACTACGGACCTCATGAACAGACTTAGGAACCTTCCAGTTCATCACAGCCTCAATCCTCTGAGGATCAACACGAATCCCCTCAGCTGAGACCACATGCCCAAGAAACACCACCTCCTTCAACCAGAACTCACACTTGCTCAGCTTAGCATAAAGCTGATTCTCCAACAAAGCCTGCAAAACAAACCTCAAATGCTCTTCATGCTCCTCCTCAGTACGCGAGTACACGAGGATATCATCAATGAACACCACAACGAACTTGTCCAGGTATTCATGAAACACACGATTCATCATGTCCATGAAAGCAGCAGGAGCATTTGTCAAACCAAGCGGCATCACAAGGAACTCATAATGCCCATACCTTGTCCTGAAAGCTGTCTTAGGCACATCCCCATCCTTCACCTTCAACTGATAATACCCTAACCTCAAGTCAATCTTAGAGAACATAGCAACTCCCCGAAATTGATCAAAGAGATCATCAATCCTCGGCAAAGGATATCGATTCTTGATAGTCAACTTGTTCAGCTGACGGTAATCAATGCACATCCTCATAGTGCCATCCTTCTTCTTCACAAACAAGACCGGTGCACCCCAAGGTGACACACTCGGCCGGATGAAACCACGATCAAGCAGCTCTTGCAACTGCGTCTTCAGCTCCTTCAGCTCCTTAGGTGCCATTCTATAGGGAGTAATGGACACAGGAGTTGTATTCTCATACAGCTCAATTCCAAACTCCACCTCGCGATTAGGAGGTGAACCAGGCAACTCCTCAGGAAAAACACCAGGAAACTCCTTCACAACTCTGATATCTTGCACCCTCAACTCCTTAGAGCTAGGATTCATCACAAAAGCTAGATAAGCTTCACAACCTTGCCTCAGCATCCTGCTCGCCTCCAGGGTAGATACCACATTGGCAAGAAACTTCACATTCTCACCAACTACAACTACTTCATAATCATCCGCAAGCTTAAGCGAAACACGCTTATTTTCACAATCCACAACAGCACGATGCTCAGCAAGCCAATCCATACCAAGGATCACATCAAAACCATAAAAGGGCAACTCCATAAGATCAACATGAAAAACATGTTCTTGAACAACCAAGGGACACCTTCTATAAAGCTTTTGAGTCACAACAGTTTCACCAAAAAAACTAGTGACACGAACACCAACATCCAAAGACTCAACAGGCAAACCAAGCAATTCAGCATGCTCACGCAAAATGTATGAATGCGTAGATCCAGAATCAATCAAAGAAAGCAATGACAAGGATTGCAAAGTAAAGGTACCTGCAATCACATCCGCATCATTCCTGCCCTCACGCTGAGCATACACCCTCGCTTGGCCTCCACCCTCAAGCTGAATAGCCACAACATGGGCTACTCCACGACCACCTTCCTCTCTCCTCTGAAAATTACCACGGCCGCGCCCACGACCTCTCTGCGGTGCAGCAACAGCAGAAGCACGCATCTGATCACCAGCCAACCTAGGACAATCTCGCCTCAAGTGGTCTGCAGAACCACAATTCCAGCACCCAAAACCAGCTGCCACAACATGAGCTTGCACCTCCCTCACAGCACGAGGACAGTCACGCTTCAAGTGACCACGTGAACCACAGATCCAACAAGCACTAGGGTCAGCTTTAGCATTGCCACCCCTAGCAGGCGCACCACCACCTCTCTTAGCTGAGGACTGATACCTCTGATCACGTCCCCTCTTGTTCCGCCCACCTCCGGAACTATACTCAGCAGCTCTCTTCCCAGCACTTGCTCCAGCACCTTTCGCAGACAAACTCAAATTCATCTCTATGTCCTTAGCTCGGCCCACCAACACATCAAAATCATCATACTCGGTGGCCAGCACATACATCTTCACTTCCGTTACAAGACCATAACGAAACCTTTCGCACCTCTCTCGTTCATCAGGAATCAGCTCAGGTGCATACTGACTGAGTCGCACAAACTGCACCTCATACTCAGCCACACTCATGCTCCCTTGGGTAAGAGTCATGAATTCACGTTTCTTTTCATCAAGATATCTCACACCAAGATATCTCCTCTTGAACACATTCTGAAAGAATGTCCAAGTCACATCAGCTTCAACCATCCTAGAGATTGTGGTCGTCCACCACGTATATGCATCATCCTGAAGCAAGGATACCACACAGCCCAACTTTTGCACATCCGTGCAGCTCATCTGGCCCAAGATTCGCTTGGTACTCTCTAGCCAAGCCTCAGAACTCTCAGCTGACATACCTCTAAACTCAGTCCCACCAAGACTGCGCAAACGCTCCAAAGGTAGTCTAACTCCAGCATCTCCCTGATGCCCAGCTCCTTGAGCTCCAGCTACTGCTGCTCGAAAAGCACCCGCAATAGCTTGTACCAATACAGACATATCAGGCATAGCTTGCCCCTGACCAACCTCTGGTCCAGCAGCTCCAGCACCAGCTGCTGCAGCTCCAGCTCTTTCTCTCTCCGCACCACCACCACCAGGTGGAGGAGGAGGTAACACATCACTACCCGCATTCTCTTCGTTCTCATTCCCATCCGGGGTCGTAGCTCTTACGCTACTCCTTAACTCTCTACGTGGTGCCATACTTTTACCATGCAATATCAATACAAATAAAACAAGTCAGGCCCAACAAGGTAAGCAATCCAAGTATTCAAGCTCAATTTCTTTCAAAATCAACATCATTTCTTTAGCTTTTATTTGGCAATGGGTACCCACATCATACTACATCACAACATACAACTCATTTGCATCCAAATCACAAGCCACTAAACATGCTTTCGAACAACAAGCATACAAGGCATACATACTTCAATCATGCATACAAACATTCCCAATTACTCGAGAACTCAGCTCTGATACCACCAAATGTAACCCCCTTAACCCGGCCTAGACGGTTGACCCGAATTAAGAAAGTCACACGGGGAAAACCAAAGTCAACCCGAAAGTCAACCTTGATTAACGACCTTTTTTTTAATCTTGTCTAGATGCACATTAGCCCTAATTGTGATCACACAAACATCATACTCAAAGATCACAAACATCAGAGATTAAACGGGGACCCAATTGAACAAATTACAACTTTAGGGACCAAATTGTAATTTCAGATAAATATGAGGACTTAACCCAAATTAAAGTTACCAGCTTGTAATTAGTCAGGTTTCATGCTCCACTGTGAAATTTCAGCTCAAAAGGACTTCCCAAACTCATACAATTGCACAAACAAGATTCGGGACCAAAATGCAAACAATTCAAAACATATAACCGCCAGTGTCAGCCCCCAACGGTCACCCGTTCCGGAACACGCAGAACCCGTTTCGAAACACGGGGCCATTCCGCAACGTGTACCGCAACACGGGCTGGCAGAGGCCAAACCGTTTCGGAACGGTCCCTCCCGTTTCGGACGCCTGGGCTCGTTTAAGGCATCTGTTCCGAAACGGGTGGCTCTGTTCCGAAATGCCCTGCACAGATTTGCCCAAATTGCATTCTTAAACATGCAATTAAACGTTCAAACATGCTCCAAATGCTACCAAACTTTACCGGCATGCAATTCAACATATATAAGACATACTTGCATCATCAATTCATCAAAACAACATCTTATGCAAAAAGCCCCAAATCTATAGGCATGCTTCCTACACAAGCAAGCCTTTCAAGCATAATCTTCCAATTCAAGCATATAAGGCCAAACACTAAAAACCAGCATTCTCAACATCATTCAACATACTTAGGGAGTTCAAAACCTCTCCCAAAACATATACACTGGTCCCCCATTGCCAAATTACTAAAAGCTAAATGAACTTAAGAAAACCTTCCATACTTTGAGCTTAATCACCACTTGATTGCTTGCCTTCCTTGCTGCCCTCAAATCCTCTTAATGTTCTGCATTATTGATTTAGAAAACGAAAGAGAGCGTAAGCAAAAGCTTAGTGAGGAATGCTCTTAAAAACCATTCAATAATGCATTTATAAAACATTTATAAATCATGCTTCAAATCATCAATTGCACATGCTCAAAGGCATACTTAAAACAAGCATCTCATGCTTCATAACATAACATGTCATATTGGCTCAAGTGATAGATTCCATTTCTTTAAAAGCAAGTTCATCAACTTTCACCCCAAGGACTTTTAAACACCTTGGCCCCAAGGACTTTTAAACACCTTGGCCATGGACTTTTAAACACCATGAAAGAGGACCACACAAGGACTTTTAACCACCTTTGTGTCCACATCAAGTATCACCCCAAGGACTTTTAAACACCTTGGCCCCAAGGACTTTTAAACACCTTGGCCCCATGGACTTTTAAACACCATGGAAAGGATCACCTAAGGACTTTTAACCACCTTAGTGTCCGCAACAAGAACCATCCAAGGACTTTTAACCACCTTGATGTTCTTAAGTAAACAAGGCTCACTCAAGGACTTTTAACCACCTTGGTGACCTTAACCTTTTCAAAACATCACTTGCCAATATACATCATTATCATCAATTTATCCACTGTTTTAAAGCATTAAACCAAGCCATATTCATCATGCATTTAAAAGCATCAAACCACATTTTATCAATGCTAAAAAACAAGGAACTCTTACCTTGAGCTTCCTTCAACATATGGCTTACAACAACAGCAAAAACCATGCTAAATCATGCTTTCAAAACAGTAATTAAAACATGCAATAAACCACATTGCACCACAACAAAATCATGGCCACCACTAGAGAGTATTTCCGAAAACTTACACTTGAGCTTAGCAAAGTTGTTTAGACTTAAACTAAGCTCCCAAGACATTGGTTTCAAAGCCGAAAACCATTTTTCACTCACCGATTCCACTTCACCTCAAGCCAAAGCACCAATTCAAGCTTCCGGATCAACAATTCTTGGATCCAAAGATGCCTCCCATGTTTTAACACATCAAAGCAGAGGATTAATGCATCATCATGCATTAATAGCTTCAATGAAAGCACCTAAACTCGCTGCTCTCATCCACACTCCATTTTCGGCCACCAAACATAACCGAAAATGCATCCAAACCACTTCTCAACAAAGCCCAGCCATAAACCATCAACACCTAACATCTTTCAACATCATATAACATCTAAAAACAACCTATTAACATCCTTATACCTCAAGCAACATCAGATCCACAAGATCACCTCAAAAACAAACAAGAATCACAAGCTAAACTTAGGAAACTCAACCTACCCGGGATTGCATTGATCAAAGCTCAATTCCTTATCAATTTAGTGTTCATTTAACATCAAAAACACATCTCAAATCACAGATTAATCAGATCAAACGAAAATCATCAAAAATCACCAAATCTTGCATTATAAGCCAAGATCCAATTCACATCTTAAAAGCCTTTAATAAAACATCAATTAAGGATTGAAAACTTAGGAATTTCAGTAAAGAACTGATAGTTTAGAGGAGAAGGACGTTCTTACCTCCAAACTTGAGTTTCTCCTCTTTTTGGAATCAAAATCCTTGATGAAACAAGTGGCAAATGATGAGGTTTTGTAGATATGTTGATTAGGAATCAAAAGAGAGTTGAAAGGAGAGATTTAGGTGAGAAAATCAGAAGCAATTCTCTGGAAAAGAAGTGTTTTGGTTGAGAGAAAATGAGAGAAAGAAAATTGGAAAGTTAGTTAACAAAAATAGCCAAATGGCTTTTCCCTCCTCTTTTAACATGTTCTAAAATCAGAATATATCCCAAAATATCTTAGAAAAATCTGGAGAAACTACTTTTGGATTAATAGCTCCTTAAAGATTCAAAGTTTCAACCCTTTCGAAAACAGTCACCAAACTTTCAAAAATTACATTTTGGTCACTAGCCAAAATGTCACCCTTCCAAAACTCATTTTCCAAAATTGATTTCACAGTTCACTTAATTATATTAAAAGATGATTTTAGAACATTTTTCCATATTTTTAATGCAACCCGAACTAGGCTTTCCTAAATTCACCCTTTTAGATTCGAACAGCACTTTGACCAAACCGGTCAACGCCCAAGACTTCTAAGCCCAAAACCGGGGCGTTACAATTGTTCAGCTTAAAGAACTCTTAAATCAAAGCTTCAAGATGAAGGATTTGGGGGAATTGAAATATTTCCTAGGGTTAGAAGTTTTAAGATCATCAGAGGGGATAGTAGTCAATCAAAGGAAGTATGCTCTAGAACTTATTGAGAGCACAGGATTGGGAGGAGCAAAACCAGCTTTATCTCCTCTAGAACAGAATCTGAAACTAACTACTCCAGAATATGATGAAGGTGTGCAACATAAGTCTGCTGATATTTTACTGCAAGACAAATCAGTCTTTCAACGGTTGATAGGCAAGTTAATCTACTTAACTTACACAAGACCAGATATTACTTTCGCAGTTCACCACTTAAGTCAATTTATGCAAAGTCCAAAGTTATCACATTTTGAAGCTTCACTTAGAGTGGTGAGATATATAAAGGGAAATCCAGGACAAGGGATTCTGTTGAAGGCTTCAAATGATTGTATGATCGAAGCGTTTTGTGACTCGGATTGGGCTACTTGTCCGGTGTCAAGACGGTCAGTAGCTGGGTACTATATCAGAATTGGAAGCTCCCTTGTTTCTTGGAAATCTAAGAAGCAAAATACAATTGCTAGATCGTCAGCTGAGGCTGAATATAGAAGTTTGGCCATGACGACATCAGAAATAATCTGGTTGAAAGGATTGTTAAATGAGCTTGGTGTGTTGTATAAAGAGCCTATACTTGTTTTCTGTGAAAATAAGGCTGCCATACAAATTGGAGCAAATCTTGTGTTTCATGAGCGTACGAAACACATAGAAATTGATTGTCACTTTGTGAGAGACAAAATACAAGAAGGATTGCTGAAAACAGAGTACATAGCATCAGAAGAGAAGATTGCAGATATTATGACCAAAGCTCTAGGAGTTCAGCAACACAATTATTTATTGAGCAAGTTGGGGATTAAAAATGTTTTTAAACCTCCAACTTGAGGGGGAGTGTTAAAGTTAGTTGAAAGTTAGTTCAGCTAGTTAGTTAGTTTGTTAATTCAGTTTAGTTGTTAGCTTATTCTGTATATAAACTTGATGTATCCTTTGTAAAAAATACAATGAAATAAATGAATTTTTTCCCAACTCATTCTTTTAACATAATTCTATTAAAACAATAAGAATTTTAATAAACATACAAGTGAAGTGTACGATAATTCTTTTATATATTTATTTAAAAAAACAATAATTACTAAAATCGTTCTCTTTAACTTTGTTTTTACATTAGGTCCATATGCAGGGATAGATCGAGGGGGCCGGGGGTGCTGGTGGGAGCAACCGCCCCCCCTTAAAATTTTAAAAATCATATATGATTTAGAAAAATTTAGAATTTTTTTATGTATTTTTTATTAAAAATCTATTTTCGCCCCCCTAAACTTTTATAAGTTCGCCCCCATAGAAATTTATAGGTTCGTCCCCCTAACCTAAAGTCCTAGGTCTGTCCCTATCCATATGAATTCTAAATGGAACTACAAATCATCATATAATCTACTTTAATTTAGGTCAATATCATGTAAATTCTATATACATATATTTTTTCCTAGTAAGTATTTACAAATTTCAATTGACTTGCAAGTTAACACACTACAAACACTTTTTCTACCACAACTTTTAATTAATTTATGTAGTTTTATCACGCAAATTTTGAAATTTGTTTTTCTAAAACTTAAAACTCAATTCAAAATGAAAATCACACGCTCAATCTCCTTCATTTAAACTGATTTTAAAAAGGGTAAAGTATCAAAATAGTAACCAAACTTTATTAAAGAAAAACAAAATGGTAACTAAACTTTTAAATGTTATAAAATGATAATTAAACTTTGTGTTTTATAACAAAATGGTAACTGAGACGTTAACTCCTTAACGACAAACTGTTGGGTGTGGATCCAACTATGTGAGAAATCCATCATCAGAAAATAGGTTGCAACTTAAAATATCATCAGAAAATAGGTTGCAACTCATTATGAGTTGCTTGTTTGTTGGAAAAGGTTCTGCCATGCGTTTATTGATCCTCGTTTTTGGTGAAAAGCCATTTTGTTTTTTGGCTTGTTTTTGGGCAGCTTATATACAACAAAAATCAGAATTTGAAGGGACAGAAAGAAGCTCACGTTTTGAGAGAAAAATAAGGAGAGGAAACGGTGTTTTTAAGGTTTGGTGTAGCAGTGATCAACTCTTCGATCGGAGATCCATCCGTGGTTTGATTGAGCTGATTTTTTGACAGCACCTAGGCGACAATGTGTTATTGACTTTGTACGGTCGGATTTTTCATCCGAGTCTTATAGCATTGGAAATACTCATTTTACAGCAGCTGCATTTTTGGGTGATGTTCTCCATTTTTCTTTTCTTTTGCTTAAGACTACTTGTTATTAGCCTTGTTGGAGTTGAATGCTTGTTGTAGGCTGAATATTGTAGTCTTGTAGTTGAACATTTGATGATAGTGGAGCTTTTGATCGGACTCTAAAGTCTTGTGGTTTTTACCCTTGATTTAGAGGGGTTTTCCACGTAAAACTTTCGGTGTCTCGTTTTATTGTTTTTGTAGTTGCGTTGGTTGATTTGTGGTTGATTAGTGTTGCTAGAGAACATATATCGTGTTATTGTTGTTGCCACAATTGTTGACATGAGTTATAGGGAGAGAAAGAACACCGGTTGTGCTTCCGCTTTGTTTCGGTTGTTCAGTTTCTTCCCTAATAAATTGGCATCAGAGCTTGATTATTGTGTCAGATAATTATGGAGATTAATACGAGCAAGATGATTATAATGAATGACACGAATTATCAACTTTGGAGGAATAAAATGAAAGACTTGTTGTTTGTAAAGGCTTTGCATCTTCCAGTCTTTGCTACTCAAAAACCCGATTCAAAAAGTGATGAGGAATGGGAAAATTGAGCATCAGCAGGTGTGTGGCTTTATTCGCCAATTTGTTGAAGAAAATGTTTACAACCAAATTGATTAAGAGACACATGCTCGCAAAATGTGGGAGAAGCATAAAAGCTTGTATGCTTCGAGGTCGGGCAATAACAAGTTGTTTTTGCTAAAGAAAATGATGGCATTGAAATATAGAGAAGGAACGTCTACAACTGACCATGTTAGCGAGTTTCAAAGTGTCATGAATCAGTTGCTTGGTATGGGTGTCAAATTTGATGATGAGATTTTAGGGATTTGGTTGCTTGCTACTTTATCGGACTCTTGGGAGACTTTTCGGGTCTCACTCATTAATTCTGCTCCAAATGGTATCATTACTTTGGATTTGGCTAAGAGTGGTGTGTTGAATGAAGAGGTTCTAAGAAGATCTCAGGGTTTTACATCACAGTTTGAGGTGCTGGTTACCGAGAATAGATGGAGAAATAGAGACAAAGATGGCAAGGGTAGAGATAAAAGTCGAAACAAGTCAAGATCGAAATATAAGAATCTTGAGTGTCATTATTGTGGTAAGAAAGGCCATATCTAGAAATATTGCTACAAGTGGAAGAGAGAGAACAAATGTGGTGGTGATAAAAATGATTGGAAGGATGATAAAAAATCTGATCGTGTTGCTACTACTACTCGTGAATATCTAATGGTCATTTGTGATGAGAGTTTGGTCAACCTAGCATGCGACGAGACTAGTTGGGCGATTGATACTGGTGCTTCAATTCATGTTACGTCGATGAGGGATTTCTTCACATCTTATACTCCTGGTGTGATGTGATCACAACCCGCAAGGACCCGGAGGAATTTTCTAGTGGATCTATGACTCGTGCTAGGTCCAAGAAGTTCTAAGAAGCTATGGGAAATTTGTTCAGTCGAAGCTTGAACTTGAAGGGAGAAACACCAGCTTTGATTGAACAATGCAACATCCTACTCGTGCATGAGTTTGCATGAGTTTTTCTTAAGTTATATATATATATATATATATATATATATAATTTCAACATGTGTGCATGAATAAATAAGGCTTAATGTTCATCTAAGCATTATGATTCATTTATGCTTGTATAGAACATTTAAGCATGTTAGTTTACTTAATGTGTGCATGAATAAATAAGGCTTAATGTTCTTTGGTTGGTTATGAACATACTGATGTACTTGTTAATGATTCATGTTCTATAAATAAAATTTCAGTTTCTTGGCATAATCGATTGGGTCATCCAAGCTCTAATGTTTTAGATTGTTTGAAGAATTCTTTACCTAATTTTGTTAAGGATGATTCATGTTGTACCATATGTCCTGCTGCTAAACAGAAACGTGTTCCCTTTCCTATTTCTTCTTCTCGTTCTTCGGTTCCCTTTGAACTCATTCATTGTGATATATGGGGACCTTTTAGAGTTGCTACTTATAACTCTCAGCGTTTCTTTTTGACTTTAGTTGATGACTTTACAAGATTAACATGGACTTTTTTGCTACAACATAAATCTGATGTTTCTCAGATTATTCCATCTTTTATTGCAATGGTGCAAAGGCAATTTGGTTATTCTTTAAAAACCTTTCGATCTGATAATGCTCCTGAGCTCAAGTTTACAGATTTGTTCTCTAAGCTGGGAATTGTTCATCAATATTCCTGTGTTGAGACTCCTCAGCAGAATGCAGTTGTAGAACGCAAGCACCAGCACCTTCTAGCTGTTGCTCGTGCTTTATACTTCCAATCAAAGGTCCCAGTTCGATTTTGGGGAGATTGCTTGCTGACAGCCACTTACATCATTAACAGGCTACCTTCTCCTTTACTACATAACTTGCCGCCTTTTGAATTGCTTCATAACAAACAACCTGATTATTCTGTTCTCAAAACCTTTGGTTGTTTAGTTTTTGTGTCCACCCTTAAGAATCATAGAGACAAGTTTACTGAAAGAGCATTGCCTGGCATTTTTCTTGGTTATTCCCCAGGTATTAAAGGTTATAAAGTCTATATTTTAAAAACTAAAACCATTGTTATGTCTCGAGATGTCCATTTTCATGAAAATATTTTTCCATTTCATAACATCCCTAATGCTAGTGGTGATGTTGATCTTTTTCCCAGCATATCTTTGCCACATACAAGTGTCTCATATGCTGATGTAACATCTGAGCATGCAACTGAAGTGGTTTCTGATAATTCTGCACCTACTGATCTTGTTGAGCATGCAGATATAACTCCTGAAGCTTCAACAAATGAAGTTCCTATTATTCATGCTCCTATTGAACATATACCTGTGGTTAATCCTGTAGCTGAAAATCCCACTGAAGTTCCTATTAGAAGTGTAACAAGATCCACATCCATTGAGGTTGCACCTATTCAACCAATGTCACAAATTCAGCAAGTTCACCAAGCTTCTTCAGATTCTCCAAGCCAATTAGCCTCATAGGTTCAACCTATTCAACATGATCAACCTATTCAACATGTTCAACCTATTCAACATGATCAACCTATTGAACATGTTCAACCTATTCAACATGTTCAACCTGTTCAACATGTTCAACCTGTTCAACGTTCGACCAGAAATGTTCACAAACCTTCATACCTACAGAAATATCATTGCAACAGCGTTTTGGTTGGATCTAATGGTGAATCTTCTGTTCGTTATCCTATTGAAGAATTCATGTCAACCTCAAAGCTTTCTTCATCCTATACTCATTTTATAGCCAATATTTCTACCATTTATGAGCCAACTTTCTATCACCAAGCAGTGAAATTTCCAGCTTGGCAAGCTGCCATGAATGAAGAATTGAAGGCTATGGAAGACTTGCAAACATGGACTGTTGTTCCCCTCCCTGAAGGAAAAAGGGCCATTGATTCAAAGTGGGTCTATCGTGTGAAGTACAAAGCTGATGGCTCACTTGATCGATACAAAGCACGCCTAGTTGCTAAAGGATACACTCAAGTTGAAGGTATTGACTACACTGACACATTTTCTCCAGTGGCCAAAATGACTTCTTTCAAGGTTTTACTTGCCATTGCTGCTTCCAAGGATTGGCAATTGTTACAGTTGGATGTTAACAACGCATTCCTAAATGGATACCTTGATGAAGAGGTTTACATGAAGTTACCTCAAGGTTATTCTCCTAACACTTCTGGTTCTAACTTGGTTTGCAAGCTTCAAAAGTCCATATATGGCCTCAAGCAAGAATCGAGGCAATGGTTTAATGCTTTTTCTAAGGTCGTTCTTCTCTATGGTTTTCAACAATCCCCTTCTGATCATTCCCTCTTTGTTCATGGTTCTGATGACAACATGATTGTGCTGTTAGTATATGTTGATGACATAATCTTAGCAGGGAGAAATGTCGAGCAATTACAAGATGTACAAGCTTTCCTTCATAAACACTTCAAGCTTAAGGACCTAGGGAATTTGAAATATTTTCTGGGGTTCGAAATTGCTCGAAACTCTTCAGGAATTTCTCTTTCCCAACGCAAGTATGCCTTGAACCTTCTTGAAGATACTGGTAATCTTGCTTCCAAGCCTGCTGATACACCAATTGCAGTTTCCAACAAGTTGAGTCTTCATGATGGTGAGCTGTTACAAGATCCTCAGCAATACAGGAGGCTGATAGGACGTCTTCTTTATCTAACACACACTCGCCCTGATATAACCTATGCTGTACACCTTCTTAGTCAATTTGTATCATCTCCACGACATCCTCACCTCCTCGCAGCATATCACCTTCTTGCCTATATTAAGAAAGCACCAGCTTTAGGTCTATTTTTTCCTGCTACTTCTACTCTTCAGCTGCATGGTTTTGTTGACTCGGATTATGGGTCTTGCCCTGATACAAGAAGGTCAATCTCTGGTTACTGCATGTATTTGGGTAACAGCATTATCTCGTGGAAGTCCAAAAAGCAGACCACAGTTAGCAGATCCTCATGCGAGGCAGAATATCGTGCTATGGCGGCTGCTACATGTGAACTAGTGTGGCTTACATCCTTGTTATCATCCTTTCACATTTCTATCCCTCATGCTTCATTGTATTGTGATAACCAGTCTGCTGTGCATTTGGCCTCGAATCAAGTCTTCCACGAGCGAACCAAACATATCGAAGTTGACTGCCACTTCATTCGAGACAAGGTTCGTGATGGTTTTCTCAAGCTCTTTCATGTGAGCTCTGCCAATCAGCTTGCCGATATCTTCACCAAAGCTCTTCATAGCCCAGCTTTCCATGGATTTATCAGCAAGATGGGATTAGTTGATCTCTATCAACCTCCATCTTGAGGGGGGGATATTAAGTATATTAATCTGTTAAGCTTAGTTGGTTAGTATAATAACGTTAGGGTTAGTTATAGTTAGTTATGACAACTGGCTATTACAGCTGCTTTATCCTTCCTGTATATATATTTATCCAATAGCTCTTTGTATAAGCATTGATTTTTCTCTCAATAAACAAACACCTTTGGTTCGTTACAAGTTTCTTAATTCATGTTAGTTTTCTTATGATTGCGAGTCATTTAGTGTGCTGGTTATTTAACTAAATTAGTTCATTCTATGCAACTAGTTTCATTAATTTAACTAGCTCATTAAAATTATTTTAGCATTTACTTTCGTTTTTAATCAAAGTTGTTATCTAATGGTTGTTTAATGTGTTGTAATTAGAGAATTCAATTGAAAAATGGCTGATCATTTTCTCAAGATAGAAAAGGCTTTTACTACCAATTGAAGGCACTTGAAGACACATCAAGGCTGATCGGTTACCATGCAATTGAAGAGAACAAATTTCCACACTTGAAGGCTTTAACACCACTTAAAGAGCTACTTTAAGCTTTCCTAAAGTTGATCGGTTATTGGCTCAAGGAAGACACACCATTAATACCTTCATTTTCATCCTTTAAGGGAGAGTAATGGCATGGATTAAAACAACATTTAAGGGACAATACTTAAGGATGGAATTCAATGGCCACTTAAGAAATGTTTGAAGCTGTTTCTTTACAAGATCAAACATCAATCAACTTGTTCTCCATTTTTGGTTTGGATACAGGAAGATTTGGGTTTTTATGTCTTCATCAAACTTATTCAACTATTTCTTACCTTTCTCACTCCTTTTGAATCACCTCAATCCGATATCGAGAGCTTGAGATATGATTGTTTTTCTGAAGAAAGTGCAGATTGGAATTTCAATACGGGAATAAACATCATTCAAATTCAAGAGACCATTCAAAGCTGAATTCAATGTTGTTGTTTCATTCTTCAAACAAATCCTTTTTTATTTTGCCTCTTTAACATCACCAGCCCATTAAAGGAGAATGAATGGCAAGTTACTCAAGTTGGCAACTCGTGGGTTTTCTTTCTTTGGACGTCATGGTTGTCCACATTCATCCTAATCCAACACCAACTTTTTCAGCTATCAATTGGAGAAGGAGTAACCTAAGCTTTTATATGCCTTTAACACCAGCATAATGAGTCTTTAATCCTTGTCTAGCCCATTCAATTTGATGTTTCCTTACACCTATAAATAGGCAACCATTTTCTATTGTAAGGGTTTTTTTTGATCATATTATAAACTTTTAGAGTGTTTGCTTTTTCTTGTTCTACAAGAATTTTATCGGCTTCAAGTGGACTCTTGTGGAATTCTACCCATCTCATTTTGTTATATTGTTGGTTCCTAGTTGTTAATAACTAGTGGGTCACAATCCATCTCCTTCCACCCAAATTTTGGTTTGTGAATTTTATAAAGTTTGGCTCATCACTTTTTAGTGTTGGTTCATCTTTGTTTCACGCCAACACACTTACACTATCATTTCATTTCACCATCCATCACTCCATCTTCCATGTACACATATCTTTTTCACCCATTCATCTTATCATTTCCCCCTTCATATCATATCTTAAGTATTCGCCATCATACAAAAATTCACCATCACCTTACTTGAGTCACGATCGGGCAAACACACATACAAATTCAGTCACAACACAACCAAATTTGTATCAATTGGTATCACAACGTTGGCGATTCAGTAAGTTGATCGATTCATCTTCTTGAATATTGAAAAAAATAAAAAAATCGAAAAAAGAATAGATCAAGAGGGAGGGATCAATCTTATGTTACAAAAAAAAGGTTTGGTTGTGATTCTTGCTATCCCATTTTTTTCTTTCTCAAAATTGTTATTTCATATTTAACCACCCTGTTTGTTAGAATTTCCTTGTTATCCTATTCTAACCATTTTGTTTCAGCCGAATTTTACAAGAAAAACTTGTTAAGCCTTGAGTAAGTTCTCTAAGGACTTTGAAAGGAGAACAAGAGCGGTAAAAGGCAAGAGTGCACATTGAGGGTAAAAGCCATCCTGAGTGAAACATGAGTATGAGTGTTTTTTTTGGAGTGTAATGGTGAGAATTTGTGCTAGTGAGGTTTATTAGTTAATCATGTCTCAAGATTCCGTGAGAAACACTATTGGTGCTAGTAATAATGTTAATGTGGATGCAACTAATTCCAATCTTCAAGATATTATCCAAAAAATGGACAGGTTGTTGCAACGAAGGTTAGGGCCAATGCAAGTGCGACTAGAACAATTGGAGGAAAGATCTCAAAGGAGGCATAATTCAGAGCACGAGGAAGATTATGATGACGAAGTGGATGATGAACAAGTAGACGAACGAGCCTCCTATCAAGGTTCAAGGTGTCAAGAGCCTAGGTACCAAAGAGTTCGCCCAAGAGTTGATGATAATCTTAGCAACATCAAAATTACCATTCCTCCTTTCCAAGGAAGAACGGATCCCGAAGCCTATCTTGCATGGGAAAAAAGTTGAGCACATCTTTGAGTGCCACAACTACTCTGAGCTTAAGAAGGTAAAACTTGCAGCCATTGAATTTACAGATTATGCACTAATATGGCGGGATCAGTTGACATCTAGCAATAGATGCAATGTTGATATCTAATCATGAAAGCCGTTATGCGTAGGAGGTTTATTCCAACTCACTATCATAGGGAGTTGTTCAACAAGCTTCAAAATCTCACCCAAGGCAACCGTAGTGTGGAGGACTACTTTAAAGAGATGGAAGCATCCATGATCCAAGCCAACATTGACAAGGATCGAGAAGCCACCGTGGTCAGATTTCTATCCAGCCTTGATCCAATTATTACGGCCACCGTTGAGTTGCAACATTATGTGGAGATCGAAGACATGGTTCATATGGCCATGAAGATCGAGAGGCAACTCAAAAGGAAGGGCACAATCTGTGCCTATGGAGGCTCCTCTTCGAAATGGAGGAAATGTACCTACAAACAAAAGGAATCCTTTACGCCTAATGAACGAAGCGTTCCACAAAGAGTGCCAAACCCATTACCGAAACCAGCAAAGGAAAAAGCACAACTATGCCAGTTCGATCCCGTGATGTCTAATGCTTCAAGTGTTTGGGGCGAGGTCACATTGCTAGTCAATGCCCTAACCACAACACAATGTTCATCCGAGATGATGGAGAGATCGAAACTGAGGAAGAAGATGAAGAGAAAGAATTTGAAGGGGAAGAAGAGTTAGAACATTCCGTTGATGGAGAGGTCTTTGCAGTTAAAAGGAGCCTAAGCATGCAAGAAATTGAGGGGGATCAGCAACGCGAGAACATCTTCCATACTCGCTGCCATATTAATGGAAAGGTATGCTTTATCATAATAGATGATGGTAGTTGCACTAACGTTGCTAGTACTTTGATGGTAGAAAAGCTCAGTTTAGCAACAACAAAACATCCACATCCCTACAAGTTGCAGTGGCTTAATGATGGTGGAGAACTCAAAGTGACCAAACAAGTTATTGTGCCATTTTCCATTAGCAAATATAAAGATGAGGTGCTATGTGATGTCGTGCCAATGCATGTCGGTAATCTCCTCTTAGGGCGGCTGTTGCGCGATCTTGCAGTGCTATAAGTGATACGCAAATGGTGCAAGTATACACGTCGAACGAGTAATAAAGTGATGAGCGACTATCGTCTACATAGGGATCGGAGGTATTCACGGTTGCTGTAACAATAAAGATTGAACTTTTTGCAGATGACAATGCTAAAGTAAAAGAGATGGTGTAAAATAATGCTGAAGAAAAATAGTGCAGAGAAAGATGAGATAACAATATGATAGACAGGTCCCCTTTCGTATGCGAAACTCACTACGGAATGACTGGCTGGGAATGATGGACAACCTAACTCAAGCTTCTTAACGATACTAAGGTTCTTCAGCTATCTTCTATGCTAGGCGGGATTTACTAAGAGTGTTCCTAAACTATCTCTAGCCAGGAATCTGGGAGTCAGAATGATACAACCATACCTCTCGGCGTAAACTCTTAGCATTCCTCTACCCTTCACGAACTATCCTTTTTAGCCCTTGAAACCTATCACTTATCTCTAAGGTAGGTTAGAGTCTGCCTCTCAATAGTCACTCCATTGCTTATGAGGGATCTAAGACTAGCTCTCTCGATTACTAACCCCAACATACACTTAAAGAACGGCCAACTCTCGAAGGCGCTTAAGGTAGGGCCTATCTCTCAAAGCACTTACAACCCTAAGCTCTTACAACTTTAAGGAAATGAGAAATGCATAAGCAAAGCATAGAATCATGATAAACATTGAAAAACCCATAGCATGCATTAAAAGTACTCAAAATAAAATCATCCATCAAACCCAAGCCAACTAAAACAGTTCGTGGCTGGGCAATATCATCCAACGTATCATTGCGATAACATGACCAAATATAAAGATATGAAAAGAAATTGCTATAGCGACAGAAAGAAAGGTGAACTCCCTCTCTGCCATGGACTGCCTGACTGTCTTAGGCCCACCGCCTCTCTCGAGGTCGGTGAGGCCACTCTTTGGAGCTTCAACGATGGATGACACCAAGATGGAGAAGATGAAGGTGGAAACTTCCCTCTCCTTTTCTCTCTCTTCCGCCTCTCTTTTTGCAACACAATATATCACTTTTCTCCAAGCTTCTCTCCCCTTTATATAGTGGAGACTTCTAGGGATTGGTGCCCTAAAGATGCCTTGATAATCCCAAGGAATATCCACCGACAAGGTCTGCCACGAGGGGGACAAGGAGGACAGTCTGCAGGTGGGTACCGGCTGCTGCACATGTCAGATCGTCCTTTTTTGCATGTTCACATGTTTCTGCAGCTCACGCGTATCTCACGTGCTGGCCAATATCCACTTCCATCATGCCATAGCAATTCTCGGCACCGGCTTTCTCTCTTGACTCCTTTCCTACGCACCAACAAAACCAAAAACCAACCCTCCGAGCAGTACCCCTCAATATGAACCAATAATCAGCAAAGATAAAGATGCATCCAGAAGAAGAAAATGCAACCTAAATGCAGTCTAAATGCTATGGTATGAACTCATGAACAGGCAAATGCTATAGCAAAAAGGTATGAAAACAAGGATAATTGTGCAGTTATCACATCCCCAAACTTAAGCTATTGCTTGTCCTCAAGCAATGAATAGAACATAACAAAAGAACTACTATGGCAAAGATTTGACCTAGAGGGTTGCTATGGCAGTATTTCAGTCCTCAGAAATAACTTAGATAGATAAATAAATATACACAACCAGACGCGAGATCCTTAAGAACATTCCTTAGGACTAAGCCGTGTGTGTGTGTGCGTGACTGCCTTCCTCCTTTACTTAAGCTGGTGAGACAAATTTTCAAGGAAGCTCCCTAGTTATACCCTAACTATGTTCTCTAGTTCTTTTCCAATTTTTAGACTCCTAGAGATATAGGTTTTCTGCTACGAAGGGTGTCAGCTCATCACACATGTCGTCCTTAACTCTAGATGAGCAGGGAGCAAACCTCTCACCCCGAGCTAGTAGGCAGAGTCATCCTGTGACAACTTTCATTCACTCATATGCTATAACAAAGCTTTATTTTTCTCCTTGTGTTTTTTTACACTGAAAAAGCTATAGCAAAGCGGAGTGTCCTTCTACAGATATGTCGTAGCATTCATTCGTTTATTTTAGCACAGGGTCGTCTAGTTTTTCTTTTTTTTAAGTTCTCTAAAGTTTACATATCAGAGATTACTAGGGTTTTTCCTGAAAAATTTTTCTAACAAACTTACTTATAGAAAGAGAGCAGCTGTGTAAATTTTTTTTAACAACTAGATCCTAAAGTCAGTTCTACAGATCTCAACTAGTTGTGTTTTTTCTAACTTAGTTCAGGCCTTTAAGATTTCGTCGTCAGACATCATAAATACCTTCATAGGCTGTCTCTAGACTAAACAGAATGCCATAGTAAAAATTTTGTTCTATCCTATAATGCATATGCTAAAGCAAAATATTAACTATGAACACTAACACCCCCAAACTTGAGAAATGCAGTGTCCGCAATGCATAAACTAATCTACACTATATGCCATGAAAAATGAAAAATTAAAAAGAAAAAAAGTTAGTTACCTACTGGGTGCGAAGGCTATGTGGTGTTGCTGGTGTTGTCCATTGATGTCTCAGAGGAGTAGTGGTGTGGGTCTGCTACATCGTCCACATTCTCTGATGAGACTAATTGAGCACTAGACGAGGGCCTGACATGTCCAACAGTATGTTTGATGCGAGTTTTCGGTCTGGATGCTGTAGCATCCTCAGATTGTGCTGGTGTCGGCTTAGTTGCTTGTGCTGTAGCAGTTTCCTCTGAGGGGTTTCCTCAGGATCACTTGGTACGTGCTCTAGCTCTGGAAGTGGGTTTTACGGTCTTGGCAGTTTAGGATTAGTTGCCTTTCTAGTGCGTTTCCTTTTCTTGGCCGGAGAGGCTGCTGGGTTAGTTTCTTCGATAGTAGGCTGAACATCGAGAGTTTCTTGTTCTGGTTGGGCAGTTGGAATTTTTGTTGAAAAATGGTGATGAGTGAATATGTGACGGGAAAGAAAAATGGTGAAGGGTGCTCTGTGTGTTTAGGAGAAAATCGAAAAGATAGAGGGAAAAGTTTTGAGTGTTTGAGGAAGATGAAGAAGTTGAGGGGACGAATGATGATGAAGAAGAAAATATGGGAAGTTGAAAAAGGTGGGGAAAAACTGATGAATTAATGGGAGAGGGGAGGGGATGGGGACGTGTGTCGTCTTTAAGGGAGAGAGAAATTTTTTTGGAGTTAATGTGATAGCTGACGGCTAGAGAGAGAATATGGGTTTATGTGGCTAGGGTTTCTCCTCATTAAATAGATAAACATTCTCTCTCATGGTTTTTATTTTTCTCTCTTTTTTTTAATTCAACTCCCCCACTTTTCGGATAAAACCTCCTTATCTTTTTCTTTCCCCTTTTCTTTCGTCCCTCCAAAAATGGATAAAAACAAACTCCTTGTCCTTCTCCCTTTTTCTACCAACCCTGTAGATGACATGCTTTCCTGCCTCTGTACCTGACATTGTACTAGGAAAGAGAAAGCTTTGTACGAGGGTCGCGTGAAAAGATATGAAAATTAAAAGCAAAGATCACATAAAACTAGATTAAAAAGAAAAGCATTATTTATGGACATGCTATAGCATAAAAGATAGGGTCGGAGATGCAAACTTTCAAGGATCATGAAGATCCATGTATGACTTGTCTCTGAGGATAGGTGCTCCACTGTACACCTTTAGGCGTTGGACGTTGACTTTGAAGACTTCATCGTCGTCCAACTTCTTGATGTCCACTGCGCCATGAGGGTACAGTTTGTGTATAATGAATGGCCCCGACCACATCGATTTCAGCTTTCCAGGGAAAAGCTTTAGCCTGGAGTTGTAGAGAAGCACTTGTTGACCTTCTGAGATATGCCTTGGCAAAATGTGTTTGTCATGTCATTTCTTGGTTTTCTCCTTGTAGATGCGAGCATTCTCATATACTTGGGCTCTAAATTCCTCCAGCTTGTTAAGCTCTAGCAACCTCCTTTCACCAGCAAGTTTGGCATCCATGTTGAGTTTCTTGATTTCCCAATAAGCTTTGTGCTCAAGCTCCACGGGTAAATGGCACTCCTTGCCAAATACAAATTTGAAGGGTGGCATGCCTAAAGGCGTCTTGAAGGCTATCCTATATGCCCAAAGTGCTTCATCCAACTTGGGGGACCAGTCTTTTCTCTTAGGATTAACCACCTTCTCCAAGATTTGCTTGATTTCTCGGTTGGAAACTTCAGCTTGTCCGTTTGTCTGCGGATGATATGCTGTAGCAATCTTGTGCTTGACTCCATAGCGATGTAATGCTTTAGCAATAAGCTTGTTGTCAAAGTGAGTTCCTTCATCACTGATGATGGCTCGGGGTGCTCCGAACCTAGTGAAGATGTTCTTGTGAAGAAACTTCATGACTGTCTTGGAGTCGTTCCTTGGGGTGGCAACAGCCTCCACCAATTTTGACACGTAGTCGACTGCTAGCAAAATATATAGATCTCCAAATGATGCAAGAAACGAACCCATGAAGTCAATTCCCCACATGTCAAAGATTTCAAGCTCCATAATATTTTGCAATGGCATTTCATTCCGCCTGGAGATGTTTCCCGTTCTTTGGCATCTATCACAAGTCTTGTAGAACTTGTGTGCGTCCTTAAAAAGTGTAGGCCAATAGAATCTTGCTTGAAGAACTTTTGCAGTAGTTCTATCACCACCAAAATGCCCTCCACATGGTGATGAATGACAGTGGTACAAAATGCTATGGTATTCTTCCTTTGGAACACATCTTCTTATAATCTAATCAGGACATTGCTTGAACAAGTAGGGTTCATCCCAATAGTAGAATCTTGCATCATGTCTGAATTTCTTGAGTCCTTGGCTAAATAAATCAGGAGGCAAAATACCACTAACAAGATAATTAACAATATCAGCATACCACGGAATTGCTGTAGCAGCTAACAGTTTCTCATTAGAGAATTCCTCCTTAATTTCAGTTTCACTACCTTGTGTGATAACATTTTCTAGCCTAGATAAATGGTCAGCCACCTGGTTCTCACATCCTTTCCCATCTCTAACTTCTAAGTCAAATTCCTGAAGCAAGAGTATCCACCTAATAAGTCTAGGTTTAGCATCCTTTTTAGTCACTAAGTACTTAATGACTGAATGATCGGTATGAACTATGACCTTAGTGCCTATCAAGTATGACCTAAACTTATGAAAGGCAATAACTACAACAAGCAATTCTTTTTCAGTAGTGGTGTAATTGATTTGTGCATCATTCAAAGTGCGACTAGCACAATAAATAACATGAAAGAGTTTACCTCGGCGTTGTGCAAGTGCTGCATCGACGACGTAGTCACTTGCATCACACATCAGCTCGAACGACTCCTTCCAATTAGGAGGAATGACAACTAGTGCTGAGATAAGCTTCTCCTTCAGTTCTTGAAATGCGCTATGACAATCTTTGTCAAACACAAATGGTTGATTTTGCTGTAGCAAACTGCATAGCGGCTTTGAGATCTTTGAAAAATCTTTGATGAATCTCCGATAGAAGCCAGCATGCCCTAGAAAGCTTCTTACTCCCTTGACAGTAGTGGGGGGAGGTAGTTTTTCAATGACCTCGACCTTTGCTTTGTCAACTTCTATCCCTTGCTTCGAAATCTTGTGGCCTAAGACCGTTCCTTCCGTTACCATGAAATGACATTTTTCCCAATTGAGCACCAAGTCAGCTTCCTCACACCTCTTTAGGACCTTGGCGAGATTACCCAAGCAAGTGTCGAAGTCGTCTCCGGAGACCGAGAAGTCATCCATGAAAATTTCTAAAAAATCCTCAACCATGTCTAAAAATATAGCCAACATGCATCTTTGAAAGGTTGCTGGAGCATTGCAGTGACCAAATGGCATTCTCCGGAAAGCATAAGTTCCATAAGGGCATGTGAAAATGGTCTTTTCTTGGTCTTCTGGTGCTATATCAATCTGATTGTACCCAGAATACCCATCGAGGAAGCAGTAGAATGCCTTGCCCGCTAGTCGATCCAACATCTGATCAATGAATGGGAGAGGAAAATGGTCCTTCTTGGTCGCCTTGTTTAGCTTCCTATAGTCCATGCAAATCCTCCACCCATGACGGTTCTAGTGGGCAATAGCTCATTCTCCTCGTTGCTTACCACGGTCACGCCTCCCTTCTTCGGTACACATTGCACCGGGCTGACCCATGAGCTATCGGATATCAGGTAGATTACTCCAGCATACAGTCACTTGATTATTTCTTTCATCATTACTTTCTTCATAATTGGGTTTAGTCTCCTTTGGTGCACAACTGAATTGCTGTGACAATCATCAAGCAAAATTTTATGCATACATATAGCAGGGCTTATACCCTTCAAATCAGCCATAGTCCACCCTATTGCTTTTTTATGCTGTAACAACATATTTACTAAACTAGTTTCTTGCTTAGGTGTGAGACTAGATGAAATTATCACAGACAAAGTTTCATTGCTCTCAAAGCAAACATATTTAAGATGTGATGGAAAAGGTTTCAGTTCTAAAGAAGGTGCATGCTCAAGGGAAGGTTTGGGAGGTATAAATTCTGAAAAATCAAGAGGTTCAAAGTGCATACCTGGTCTAGCCTCGAGTCGACTAGACTGCTCCAGTTCCCTTAAGAGCTCTTCTTGGTCTAAATCATCATCTTTGCAGAGTGCTTCAAACTCTTGCATCTGCATCTCATTGCTACAACAAAACTCATCAATTATATTATGTGTTGTAGCATCTACATATTGGCATACTCCTGGGTTGTCTGCATACTTAAGGGTGTCATGAATATTGATCGTAACCGTCTGATCATCCACTCGCATTGTGAATTCACCCTTCTCACAATCGATCAAAGCTCACCCGGTGGCTAAAAATGGCCTTCCCAAGATAATGGGTGTGTTGCTGTCAGCCTCACAGTCGAGGATTAAGAAGTCGGCTGGAAAGATAAATTTGTCCACTTTTACCACAACATCTTCAACTCTCCCTTCTGGGCGAACATGAGAATGATCTGCTAGCTATAGCACAACCTTGGTGGGTTGTGCCTCTCGAATTCTCAATTTCAAAAAAATCAACTTGGGCATTAAGTTAACACTTGATCCCAAATCACAAAGTGCTCTTCCAACAAACTTGTCGCCAATAGAACATGGGATAAAAAAACTACCTGGGTCCTTCCTCTTAGGTGGCAGCTTGCTCCACATAGAATAGCATTCTTCTGCTATAGTGACAATCTCTTGTTTCTCGACCTTTCTCTTTTTCGTGACTATATCCTTGAGGAACTTGGCATATGTTGGCATCTGATCAATGGCCTCCAGAAATGGGACATTGATATGTA
The DNA here is from genome assembly GCA_958450335.1 of Hibiscus tridactylites. NCBI lineage: Eukaryota > Viridiplantae > Streptophyta > Magnoliopsida > Malvales > Malvaceae > Hibiscus > Hibiscus tridactylites. The sequence continues at coordinate 22,899,886 of OY288276.1, read as the reverse complement.
ATTTGTCCAGGATATCCACAAATTTCTGGAACTAAAGGTCTTCTTTCTGCTTCTTGAATCGTTGAGGAAAAGGAGGTGGGGGTCTAACTTCATTTGTCTGAACTGGTGGAGTTGCATCTTTTGCTGTAGCAAAAGCATGTTCCTCCTCCGGTGTTTCTTTTGCTATGACTTCCTCACCATTCTCTTCAACTGGAGGATCTTGTAAGTTATCTTCTTCCTGAGGCAAGTTGGGCTGAGAGTCCTCCTTCTCTTTTCCCCCAAACTTGTCTTCTTTGCTAATTTCCTTTCCACTCCTTAATGTGAGTGCGCTGCATTGTTCCTTGCTATGGTGCTTAGTGGCTTCGGTGTCACCAGGCAGACTTCCTTGTGGTCGCACATGCAAGGTTTGAGCTATCTGACCAACATGTGTTTCTAAGGCTCGGAGAGAGGAACTATGGCTTTGCAATAAGGCTCCTTGATTTTTAATGTTTGCTGCATGATCCTGTAGCAAAACTTTCGTGGTTCCCATGAAATCTTTTGTCATAGCCATAAATTCTTTGAATGTAGTCTCCAGCGAACTGTTCGATGAAGATGATGCTCCCTTGTGACCTTGCCATGGCATCATCTGGTTAGAAGATGGTGCTTCGATCAGATTTTGTTGTGGCGCTGATTGTGCAGAATTACTGTGCCCTTGATTACCCCAACTGAAATTTGGATGCTGACGCCATCCTGGGTTGTAGGTATTGGAGTATGGATTGTTGTTGCGGCTATAATTCCCCACATAGTTGGCTGACTCTTGATTGTCAGGGCATTCACTCAAATGGTGATTGCCATCTCATCTGAGATATAAGGTTGTGGACTTCACTTCCTTGACTTCGTTGGGACGTTGGAGGTTCTTTAGCATATTTGTGATAGCAACTAATTGGGTGGCTACCGAGTCATCAGCTTCAATGTCGCGAGCTACTTGGGTTCTCCTCCCCGTTCCAAGCCTTGTGGTCGGAAACTGGTAATCATTGTTGGCTATCCTATCAAGAATGTCAAATGCTTCCTCCGGTGATTTGTCTAACAAGGTCCCATTTGTTGAAACATCTAGCATCATCCTTGTGGGAGCATTTACCCCATTATAAAACATAACCACTTGGGTCCAGTCATGAAAACCATGATTTGTGCACTTCCTCAATAATCCCTTAAATCGATCCTAACACTCATACATGGATTCGTCATCAGCTTGACGAAAAGAAGCTATATCATTTCTCAACTGAGTGTTTCTATTTAGTGGATTATACCGTAGCAGAAAACTTTTGCATAGATCTGTCCAAGTCTCTATTGATCCAGCTGGCACTCCATTTAGCCATGCTCTAGCACGATCACGTAAAGAATATGGAAACATTTTAAGCTTGAGCACATCCTCGTGCACTCCTTGCTGTCTGAACGAGTCACAAACTTCCAAGAAAGCACGAATATGTTGTCTTGCATCTTCGTGAGGCATACCTCCAAACTGACCAATAGTGTTCAACATGTTTAACATAACGAGTTTAAGCTCGAACTGGGCTGCCTGAATTTCTGGAGCTACTATTCCGGGAAAGAGATCATCCAATATAGGAGTTAAGTGATCTCTAATGGCTCGAGGTCGAGCTGCTACTCCCTGGCCATTTGCCATATCATCTATGTTACCTTAAGGTGGTGGTATTTCTCCGTTCATGTTTCTAGTCTCTTCTCGTCGAACACGTCTCCTAAGTCTCAAGAAATGCTCGATCTCAGAAATAGGTGATTGCAGGGGTCCTCTAGGTCACCTTCTGGCCATACACTAGCAAGACACCTGAAAAGAAAAATTGAAAACCTAAAATAAATTTGTACAGAACAAAAAGAACAAGCGATAAAAACAAAAACCGTAAACAACCAATTGCCAATCCCCGGCAATGGCGCCAAAAACTTGTTGCGCGATCTTACAGTGCTATAAGTGATACGCAAATGGTGCAAGTATACACGTCGAACGAGTAATAAAGTGATGAGTGAGTATCGTCTCCACAGGGATTGGAGGTATTCACGTTTGCTATAACAATAAAGATTGAACTTTTTGCAAATGGCAATGCTAAAGTAAAAGAGATGGTGTAAAATAATGCTGAAGCAAAACAGTGCAGAGAAAAATGAGATAACAATATGATAGACAAGTCCCCTTTCGTATGCGAAACTCACTACGGAATGACTGGCTGGGAATGATGGACAACCTAACTCAAGCTTCTTAACGATACTAAGGCTCTTTAGCTATCTTCTATGCTAGGCGAGATTTACTAAGAGTGTTCCTAAACTATCTCTATCCAGGAAACTGGGAGTCAGAAATGCTACAGCCATACCTCTCGGCGTAAACTCTTAACACTCCCCTACCCTTCACGAACTATCCTTTTTACCCCTTGAAACCTATCACTTATCTCTAAGGTTGGTTAGAGTCTGCCTCTCAATAGTCACTCCATTGCTTATGAGGATCTAAGGCTAGCTCTCTCGATTACTAACCCCAGCATACACTTAAAGAACGACCAACTCTCGAAGGCGCTTAAGGTAGGGCCTATCTCTCAAAGCACTTACAACCCTAAGCTCTTACAACTTTAAGGAAATGAGAAATGCATAAGCAAAGCATAGAATCATGATAAACACTGAAAAAGCCATAGCATGCATTAAAAAGTACTCAAAATAAAATCATCCATCAAACCCAAGCCACCTAAAACAGTTCGTGGATGGGCAATATCATCCAACGTATCATTGCGATAACATTACCAAATATAAAGATATGAAAAGAAATTGCTATAGCGACAAAAAGAAAGGTGAACTCCCTCTCCGCCATGGACTGCCTGACTGTCTTAGGCCCACCGCCTCTCTCGAGGCAGGTGAGGCCACTCCTTGGAGCTTCAACGATGGAGGACACCAAGTTGGAGAAGTTGAAGGTGAAAACTTCTCTCTCCTTTTCTCTCTCTTCTGCCTCTCTTTTTGCAACACAATATATCACTTTTCTCCAAGCTTCTCTCTCCTTTATATAGTTGAGACTTCTAGGGATTGGTGCCCTAAATATGCCTTAATAATCCCAAGGAATATCCACCGACAAATTCTGCCACGAGGGGGACAAGGAGGACAGTCTGCAGGTGGGTACCGGCTGCTGCACATGTCAGATCGTCCTTTTCTGCACGTTCACATGTTTCTGCAGCTCACGTGTATCTCACGTGCTGGCCAATATCCACTTCCATCATGCTATAGCAATTCTCAGCCCCGGCTTTCTCTCTTGACTCCTTTCCTGCGCACCAACAAAACCAAAAACCAACCCTCCGAGAAGTACCCCTCGATATGGACCAATAACCAGCAAAGATAAAGATGCACCAAGAAGAAGAAAATGCAACCTAAATGCAGTCTAAATGCTATGGTATGAACTCAAGAATAGGCCAATGCTATAGGAAAAATGTATGAAAACAAGGATAATTGTGCAGTTATCAGCGGCCATGGCAGTTCGACAGGAGAGTCATACATGATGGTTATACCAATCGGTATACCCTCACCCATGAATCTAGAAAGATCACCCTAGCCCCGTTTTCACCAAAGCAAGTTCACAAAGATCAAATACATTTGAGAGAAAACTTTGAAAAATCCCAAAAGAGTGACAAAAATTTTGAGAGTGAGGTAACATTTGAGGGAAAATCAAAAGAGATTGAAAAAAGTGAGCATCTTTGCGAGCGAGAAAGAAATCAGAAAGTGCCTATTGTCAGAAAATATGGTTCTTGTTCTTATGTACAAGGAGAGCTTATTAAGCACTAATGATCTTGACCCAAATTTGCCATCTTTTATTGTTTCATTGCTGCAGGAATACGAAGACCTATTTCTGGAGGAAATTCCATGTGGGCTACCTCTAATTCGTGGAATAGAGCACCAAATTGTTCCCGGTGCTATCATCCCTAATCTGCTAGCTTACCGAAGTAACCCCGAGGAGACCAAAGAGTTACAAAGGAAAGTTTCGGATTTAAAGGAAAAGGGTTATGTTAGAGAGAGCGTTAGTCTTTGTGCAGTACCAGTTCTACCTGTGCCTAAGAAAGATGGTACATGGCACATGTGTGTGGACTGCCGTGCGGTGAACAAAATAACGGTAAAGTATCACCATCCCATTCCATGTTTAGATGATATGTTAGATGAGCTTAGTGGTTCTAATGTCTTTTCTAAGATTGATCTTAAAAGTGGTTATCACCAAATTCGTATGCGAGAAGGGGATGAGTGGAAAACTGCATTCAAGACTAAGCAAGGATTATATGAGTGGTTGGTTATGCCATTCGGCCTAACTAATGCTCCGAGCACTTTCATGATGTTAATGAATCACATCCTTAGACAATTTTTGGCTAAATTTTGTATAGTGTATTTTGATGATATTCTGATTTATAGCAAGAGTTTGAATGATCATGTTCAGAATTTAAGGTTGGTATTAGATGTATTGAGAAATGAAAAACTTTATGCTAATCTACAAAAATGCACATTTTGCACTAATAAGGTTGTTTTCCTAGGTTTTGTTGTGAGTGTAGATGGTTTAGAGATTGATAGACAGAAGATTAAGGCAATTGAGGAATGGCCTAGACCATCAAGCATTAGCCAAGTTAGAAGCTTCCATGGTTTAGCAAACTTCTACCGTCGATTTGTGCCAAATTTCAGCACCTTAGCCGCCCCATTAACACGAGTCATTAAAAAGAACTCTAATTTCTTTTAGGGTGAAGAACAAGAGGAATCCTTTAAAATGATTAATGATTGTTTAATTAACGCACCCTTGTTAACTCTGCCGGATTTTAACAAGGTTTTTGAGGTTGAACGTGATGCATCAGGTTTAGGAATTGGAGCGGTTTTATCTCAAGAAGGACGTCCTATAGCCTACTTCAGCGAGAAGTTGAGTGGAGCTACACTCAACTACCCAACCTATGATAAAGAAATGTATGCACTAATTCGGGCCCTAGAAACATGGCAACACTACCTTTGGTCAAAAGAGTTTATCATCCATATTGATTATGAGGCATTAAAGTACATTAGGGAACAACATAAGCTAAACAAGAGGCATGCCAAGTGGGTTGAGTTTCTTGAAGCCTTTCCCTATGTGATCACATATAAAAAGGGTAAGGAAAACATTGTTGCTGATGCACTATCACGCAGGTATTCCCTTCTTAACACTTTAGACTCTAAATTATTGGGTTTTGCTTTCATTAAGGAATTATACGAGTCTGACCCTGATTTTGGTGAAGTATATAAGCTTTGTAAAAAAGGTGCACATGATAAGTTTTGTAGGGACAATGGATACCTATTCCAGGAAGGGAAGCTTTGCATCCCACAAGTATCCATTCGAGAGTTACTCCTCAAGGAAGCACATGGTGGTGGATCAATGGGACATTTTGGAGTAGCTAAGACCTTGAGCATGCTTCAAGACCACTGGTATTGGCCGAAGATGAAACGAGATATTGAGAGACTATGTGAACATTGTATCACATGTAGAAAGGCCAAGTCGAAAGTGATGCCCCACGCCTATATACTCCATTACCTATTCCTAATGCACGTTGGATGGATATATCCATGGATTTTGTACTTGGGCTGCCTCGTACGAAGAATAGCAAAGATTGCATCTTTGTAGTAGTGGATCGATTCTCTAAAATGGCTCATTTTATTCCTTGTAATAAGACTAATGATGCTTCACATGTTGCTAATTTGTTTTTCAGGGAAATCATGAGATTGCATGGCATTCCAAGAATTATCGTATCTGATCGAGATGTGAAGTTCTTAAGCCATTTTTGGAGAACATTATGGAACAAGATTGGAACCAAGTTGTTGTTTTCCATAACTTGTCATCCACAAACGGATGGTCAAACTGAAGTGGTGAACCGAGTATTGTCCATGTTGTTGAGGACAATCATCAAGAAGAATTTGAGGACTTGGGAGGAAAGCTTGGCACACGTGGAGTTTGCTTACAATCAGTCCATTCATTCTGCCACTAAAATGTCACCATTTGAAATAATGTATGGTTTCAATCCTTTGACCCCATTAGATTTATTACCTTTGCCCGCTGATCAAATTGTGAATAAAGATGGAAGAAACAAGGCTGAATTTGTCAAGAAGCTCCATCAACAAGTGCAGGACAATATCGAAAAGAGAACCAGGCAATATGAGCAGCAAGCTAACAAGGGACGAAAACGAGTAACCTTTGAACCCAGGGATTGGGTTTGGCTGCACATGAGGAAAGAAAGGTTCCCAGCCCAACGCAAGTCAAAATTGATGCCTAGAGGGGATGGACCTTTCCAAGTAATCAAGCGTGTCAATGACAACACCTATCAACTAGACCTCCCATGTGAGTATAATGCCAGTGCAACTTTCAATGTGGCTGATTTATCTCCTTTTGATGTAAAAGATGATTAGGGGACAAATCACCCTCAAGAGGGAGGGACTGATGTGATCACAACCCGCAAGGACCTGGAGGAATTTCCTAGTGGACCTATGACTCATGCTAGGTCCAAGAAATTCCAAGAAGCTATGGAAAATTTGTTCAGTCGAAGCTTGAACTTGAAGGGAGAAACACCAGCTTTGATTGAACAATGCAACATCCTAATCGTGCATGAGTTTGCATGAGTTTTTCTTAAGTTATATATATATATATATATATATATATATATATATATTTAATTTCAGCATGTGTGCATGAATAAATAAGGTTTAATGTTCATCTAAGCATTCTGATTCGTTTATGCTTGTCTAGAACATTTAAGCATGTTAGTTTACTTAATGTTTGTCAGTTTCTTATTTCATGTTAGTTTTCTTATGATTTTGAGTCATTTAGTGTGCTGGTTATTTAACTAAATTAGTTCATTCTATGCAACTAGTTTCATTAATTTAACTAGGTCATTAAAATTGTTTAGGCATTTACTTTCGTTATTTAAACAAAGTTGTTATCTAATGGTTGTTTAATGTGTTGTAATTAGAGAATTCAATTGACAAATGGATGATAATCTTCTCAAAATAGACAAGGCTTTTACTACCAATTGAAGGCACTTGAAGACACATCAAGGCTGATCGGTTACCATGCAATTGAAGAGAACAAATTTCCACACTTGAAGGCTTTAACACCACTTAAAGAGCTACTTAAAGCTGATTGGTTATTGGCTCAAGGAAGACACACCATTAAGGCCTTCATTGTCATCCTTTAAAGGAGAGTAATAATATTGATTAAAACAACATTTAAGGGACAACACTTAAGGATGAAATTCAATGGCCACTTAAGACATGTTTAAAGCTGTTTCTTTACAAGATTAAAGATCAATCAACTTGTTCGCCATTTTTGGTTTGGATCCAGGAAGATTTGGGTTTTTATGTCTTCATCAAACGTATTCCCCTATTTCTTACCTTTCTAACGCTTTTTGAATCACCTCAATCTGAAATCAGAAGCTCTAGATATGATTTTTTTTAAGACAGTGCAGGCTGAAATTTCATTACGGAAATAAACATCATTCAAATTAAAGAGACCATTCAAAGCTGAATTCAATGTTGTTGATTCATTCTTCAAACAAATTTTTTTTTCCATTCTGCCTCTTTAACATCACAAGCCCATTAAGGGAGAATGAATGAAAAGTAACTCAAGTTGGCAGCTCATGGGTTTTCTTTCTTTGGACGACATGGTTGTCCACATTCATCCTCATCCAACAACAACTTTTCAGCTATCAATTGGAGAAGGAGTAACCTAAGCTTTTATATGACTTTAACACCAGCATAATGAGTCTTTAATCCTTGTCTAGCCCATTCAATTTGTTGTTGCCTTACACCTATAAATAGGCAGCCATTTTCTATTGTAATGGGCTTTTTTTACCATATTATAAACTTTGAGAGTGTTTTCTTTTTCTTGTTCTCCAAAAACTTTATCGGCTTCAAGTGGGCTCTTGTGGCATTCTACCCATCTCATTTTGTTATATTGTTGGTTCTTAGTTGTTAATAACTAGTGGGTCACAATCCATCTCCTTCCACTCAAATTCTGGTTTGTGAATTTTATAAAGTTTGGGTCATCACTTTTTAGTGTTGGTTCATCTTTGTTTCACGCCAACACACTTACACTATCATTTCATTTCACCACCCATCACTCCATCTTCCATTTACACATATCATTTTCACTCATTCATCTTATCATTTCCCCCTTCATATCATATCTTAAGTATCCGCTGTCGCAACCGCTTTTTTAGGAGGGCTTCGACTTTTGGAAAACTTTAAAAAACATGGAGTCACCACCAATCTTTTTGAAAAGTGTGATTGGATCACTTTAAAACAGGGTTATTTTAATAAAACATTTTATTTTAATAAAACAACTGTTTTGGTCTGCGAAAAATCAGAAAACAAGTTCGGGGGTCAGTCACGCGTGGGGAAGGGTTAGCACCCCCATGACGCCCAAAATTGGTACCTAATTGGTTTTAAAATCATTTTCAAAACTAGAATTTGTAAGTTCACAAAGGTTCGACTTTACTTGTCCGTTTAATGAATATTAATCTATTTTAACGTCCTTATCGCCCAAGAGATGAGCTTTAATCATCGCCAACATTTCTGGCGCTAACCCGTCATTCCCGTTTGATAAGACACCGCATTAAATTATTTTCACTTTTCAAACAACATGGAGATTTAGTGGTTGAACATTTTATTCATTTCTAAGTTCGATTATTTTTTAAAAAAATAAACCTAAAAACGTCTAAGTCGTTTATTCTAATTAAAAGTTTAAATTTGCTTAAGTGTATTTTATTTTTGTGAAGAACATTTTTCAACAAAACATGTCTTTATCTAAGCTTTAGTCCCTAATCCTAAGTTTTCACCTATTTTTAAAACAAGCAAATAATTTTTTTGAGTTTTTTTCTTTTATTATTCCTTAAAAAACATTTATTTTTTTATTTTTAAAGGCCAAGATCCTTTATACATTTTCTTACCTTTTTTCTCATTTTTATATTCTTTTACCTTTTAATATCAAAAAGAATTCTTCTTTTTAAATTTTTTTTCATTTTTATTTTTATACTTTTTCTTTTAAAAATGACCCTTTTTGAAATAAACTTTTATTTTAAAATATTTTTTTTAGTTTTTTTCAAAACTTTATTTTCTCCTAAAACCCTAAAACTTTTACCTTAAAACCTTTATTTTTTTTTTCAAAAACAAAAACCTTATGACTTTTTTTATTTTTTTTAAAGAAAAGCATCTCTTTTATTTTTTATTTTTAAAATCATTCAACCCATTTATTATAAAATCTAAATTTTTTTAAAAAATCTTTTTTATATCAAAATCAAGCCCTTTATTATTTACACACATGCATTATTGTTTTTTTTCAAAACAAATCCCTAACTTTAAGTTTTTCCAATTAAACCACATTTATTCATTTTATTCTTGCATTTTAATTTAAACACCTTAAAAAATTATTTTCAAATTTCTAAAGATCAAAACAACTTTAACAATATTTTTAAGCATGCAAATATTTTAAAAGATCAAACCAAATTTAAAACAAAGAATTAAAACGAAAACGTTACCGGAATCGTGAAACAATTTCCCGACTTCAAGAACAACCTAAAATCCACAAAAAACACAAACAAAAATTCAACCAAAAAGAAGCAATAAAAAAATCTAAATAAAAAGTAAAAGAATAGTTAGAAATTTTACCGAAAACGACGAACGAAGAACTTGAATTTGGTCTTCTCGAAATCCTCCAAATTGCCTCCGAAAAATTGCTTCCAAACTCGAACTTCCACTCAAAATTTCCAGCAACCCTTGAAGAATTTTTAGAGAATTTTTCCAGATTTTTCCAAGCCTAGTTGCTTTTTTCAAGTGTGTTTTTTATTGGAATTGTGTGTTGAACAAATGGTTGAAAGGGGGTTTTATAGTTGATTTTGAGCTTCAAATTCAAGCCAAATCGGGATTTAATCTCCAAATTGGAGCCTAAAACCGACACATGGCTTGATCCTCGGAAAACCCCCTCAAGAATATCTCGATTTGGTTCAAATTAGAGATCAAATTTCCCCTTGATTCGAGCCTAGGGTTTGACTTCTTTTACTCTAATTTTTGCAGATTCCGGCGAGCATAGGCGGCAGCGGCGAGCGGGGTCGGCGACGGTGAGACGGACCGGCCGGTACCAACAGCGTCGGCAGTCGTGGCCGGTAGACGTCGGCCGACCACCATGGAGGCTCGTCGCGAGGGTTTGCTGGGGAATCAGCCTGCGCGTGTGTGGCCCATGCGTTGGTTCCCCTTTTTCTTTTTTTGTTATTTTTTTATTTTCTTTCTTTTTTCCTTTTTTGGCTGTTTTTTTTGTTATTTTTCATCACATTTATTATTTTTTTCACTTCATTTTATTTCCTTTTTATTAATTTTACACCATATTATTAGAATTATTTTCTCTTTTTTCCTTTTTTCCTTTTTCCTTTTTTCTTTTTTTTTCTTTCTTTAAAAGGTGGGCTACAATTTAAAAATGGGTCTTGTTCTTTTCTTTAAAAATGGGCTTAAAAAAGGGCTTTTAAGGATGGGTCTTTGTTTATTTAAAAAATGGCCCTTTTATTATTTAAAGGAAAAAAATGATTTTCTCTTTTTTTATTTTTTTGCTTTTTTTATTTTTTTGGATTATTTAAGGTGAAAATTTAGTGGCAACAGCTGCACCTCTTTGCTTATCTCTATGCAACAGAAATAAAGCAAAGACAAAAGACATTACTTTTCACCGATTTACTGGTTGGCTCCATTCTTCAAATGCCCGAACGGATAGGCGTGCTCTATTCTCCTTATGCTCGAATAGTTGAGCTGGGTCTCATTCTCCAAATGCCTGAACGGATAGGCTGGTTCTATTCTCCTTATGCTTGAATAGTTGAGTTGGGTTCTATTCTCCAAATGCCCGAACGGATAGGCTGGTTCTATTCTTCTTATGCTCGAATAGTTGAGCTGGGTTCAATTCTCCCAAAATGCATAAACATCTGAGCTGGGTTTTGTCCTCCCAAGTGCTCAATTAGGCAAAGTCTTCTGACAACTTTCAGTCTCCTTATGTTTGGATGAATAAGCAAGCTCCTTTCTCCTTATGCCTGAATGAATAGGCGAATCTTCTTAAACACTTCATCCTCCTTATGCTTGGATGAATAAGCAAACTCCATTCTCCTTTTGCCTGAATGGATAGGTGAATGTTTTGAAAAATTCCATCCTCCTTATGCTTGGATGAATAAGCAAACTCACATTTGAACAGGTCTTCTATGTACATGAAAAAACAAAATGCAACATGCAATACGATTTTGATGTGTATGCCCCTAGGGATGTCTAAAATATGAATGTATGACAAGTTTTTCCTTTTAAAACATGAAAAACTCCATTTTTCTTAATTTTAATGAAATTATGGTTATCGAAACCAACCCGATTAACACGAACTCTCTCCTATGCGTAGGTAAGACGATTTGCTTCACTTTTCTTTCAACCCTTCTTGGCTTTTTGGCTTCGAATTCATCATTCCCTGGGATAAGGCCCTCTTCTTTGCCTAGGAATTCACCCGTGAGTTATGAACAACTCGACTTTTGCTTCATTTTCTGATCTTTTGCTGAATGGTTCTATCTTTGCACCCTACTCTCACTTTATGGGAAACATTTAATCCTCATCTATCTTCCTAGTCAACATTTTCGTATTCAAGGATGAACCTCCTAACTCACGTTTCGGCAGCGTAAGGCTTCTCTTATCATCATGTAAGGAAGGTTGGTGTTTAGGAAACGCTATTTAAGCGCCCATACATTCATATGACTTTTCTTCCTTTCAAAGAATTTTGCAACAAGGCTTTACCTCTACTTCAAGCATTTTAACACCATATGCCCCAAATAATAATTATGGAACACTTCGTAGTCCCTGAACTTTTCAAAACATTCTCAAAGCAATGCTCAAAAATCTTTTGCACATATAAATGATTGTCAAATCCATTGATCCTTATTTCAAAGCAAGATGCTAACAAAGATAGGGGAAGAAACAAGAAAGAAAGAAAAACTCATGAAACAAATTTTATAACGATGTGGCAAACACAAAAAAAATTTATAAAAAGGAAGGGAAACAAGCATTTAAATAGCAATAGTCCAAACTTCTCCTTTCAAACGCCAAAAATAATCTTGAACGCCGCCAATGTCGAGGAAACCTTGAGTACAATGCATTATCTGTAGAGCCCCAAAATCTGTCAAATTATCTGAGCCGCCCTTTACGGGTTTTCAACTCAGATCCTCCTTTGGTTTCAAAATGCCCTTTGCGGGTTTTCATTTTGAACAGTCTTTTTCTTTTCTTTTCTTCTTTTTTCTTTTTTCTTTTTCCTTTTTTTCTTTTTCTTTTTCTCTTTTTCTTTTTTTCTTTTTTCTTTTTTTTCTTTTTTAGGCATAATACTTCTTGACGGTATTAGAGTCTACCGGGTTTTGAAACTCGTTACCGTCCATCTCAGCTAAAATCAGTGCTCCACCAGAAAGAATCTTTGTCACAATGTACGGTCCTTCCCAATTAGGCGCCCATTTTCCTCGGGGATCACTTTGAATTGGCAACTTCTTCTTTAAGACCAAATCGCCTTCTTGGAATTCTCTAGGGCAAACCTTCTTTTCATAAGCGCTAATCATCATTCTTTGGTACATTTGACCATGACATACAACTTTTAGTCTCTTTTCTTCAATTAGGTTCAACTGGTCATACCTTGCTTTAATCCACTCTACTTCATCTAACTTGGCTTCCATCAAGACACGCAACGACGGTATATCCACCTCGATTGGTAACACAACTTCAACTCCATATACTAATGAGAACGGAGTTGCCCCAGTAGATGTTTGTATCGTTGTACGATATGCATACAAAGCAAATGGTAAGTTTTCATACCAACTTTATAAGTATCAGTCATCTTTGCAACTATCTTCTTGATATTCTTATTGGCTGATTCTACTGCTTCGTTCATCTTCGAGCGATATACTACTAAGTTGCAGTGCTTGATGTTAAACTGCTCACAGACCCCAACAATCATTCGGTTGTTCAAATTAGAGGCATTGTCAGTGATTATGCTTTCTGGTAGACCATATCAACAAATGATCTCCTTCTTTAAGAAATTGCAAATAGTAGACCTAGTTACATTTGTATATGAGGCCGCTTCCACCCACTTTGTGAAGTAATCGATAGCTACCAGAATAAAGCGATGACCATTTGATGCTTTCGGACGAATCTGTCCAATGACATCTATGCCCCACTTAGAGAACGGCCATGGAGACGTCATGACATGAAGAGACTGAGGAGGCGCATGAACCTTGTTAGCATAAACGTGGCACTTGTGGCATTTACGAGAATAATTAATGCAATCCTCTTCCATTGTTGACCAGTAATATCCGAAAAGCATAATTTTTCTTGCCATAGTGAAACAACTAGGGTGGGTCCTACAAATTCCCCCATGGACTTCTTCCAAAATCAACTGCACTTATTTTGCATCCACACATCTTAGTAGCACCTGGTTTCAACTTCGTTTGTAGAGGATATTGTTGAGTGTGTAAAAGTTCTATATTTTACCCCATATTTAACCCATATTTATGCTGCATTCAAACATAATTCATGGCATTTAGGTATAGTTTCACATATACATTACAATTAGATAAAATGGCACAGTTTCTACTGATTTTGCTACTTTTGCAGGTAGCTACTGTGGCAGACTCAGGACAGCGAAGGAGCAGAGCTGGAATACAGGACTGGAGCCGAGAAGGAGGACGCTGCCGCGGCCACTGCCGCGGCAGCCATGACGACAGCGTTGGTGAAAGGGAAAAGTGAAGTGGAGCTCAACGGATAGAGGAATTCAAGCCGGTCTGTCGTGGACCACTCCTATATTTTTCTGAGCCCTAGAGCAGAATGAAGGTCAAGCCTAAAGTTCAAGGAAGAAAACCAAAGCAAGAAAAGAGGACGAATTAAAGGCATCTACTCAGAAGATTTAATCTTAATTAGAGTTGTACTTTAGTTTGAACTTGTATTCTTACCTTATTAGAAAACTTGAACCCAAGGCCTATATAAAGGAATGTAATTCGACCTAGGGAAGGATATCTCATCTCTAGCCGTCTTCCTCAAAACCCTTGTCGTTTTCCCCCTTCTCGTCGTGTTCTAAATTCCCCCTAGGGCTAAGGGTTGATTCTATAAAGTAGTTGCAAGGATTGTACTATTTTAGGAATTTTCTATTCAATAGAATAAACTTCAAGTTTGCTTATTCTGGTTTCAACATCTTGCAAGAGTATCAGGAGAGCATTGTGAGATTATCTATTTACTTAATATCGGGAGAGTTAAGTATACGAAAGGAATAAGTACAGGTTCTCCAGCCTATGGTTGAACAATCTCGGACCTAGGGATAGGACGAGGTTAAGTGGCTAAGGAAGAATTCAACAACATTGGCGTTCACCCTTCAATTCACGCCGGGAGGTATCATCCAAGAAGTGTTCATCAACAGTACTTGGACCTAGGGATAGAACAAGTCACAACATGGATTCTTTCCAAGCTTGAAGTATAGAGTTGTATGTTTGCTACCGCGACAACAACAGTCTGCTGCTGCGACAGGTGCTGCCGCGACAGGGACGACGACAGAACATGAATCTCTATACAGTGCAACACCTATACTACCGATCAAATCAATACTGGCCTATTTCTTAACCCTGAAACTTCATTCTTTTATATTCATCATTCTCTAATATTATTTCCCAACGAATTTAAACTCTTTTCTCTCTCTCTTGTGCAGCAATCCAAGGATAAAGCTATTTCCAGTCTCTATGGATTCGCATCCGATACTTTGAGTATCACTTTACTACTTGCGTCGTGTACACTTGCACTACATTGCGATAGGACTTTTGACACGCAACAAGTTTTTGGCGCCGTTGCCAGGGACTGGCAACATATCTTTACCCTTACTTTTACTGCACTTTCTTTTTAATTTTTCTGTTTTTATTGGGATTGTTTACCCTGTGCTTCTCACAAGGTTTTTCGTTTGCTTATGCACAGATCAAGATGAGGCAAAGAACATGAGTACAACCTAGATCCAGAAATTGAACGTACGTGCAACCTTAGGAACCGAGTCCGCCTCTTGATAGCCAGAAACGATTACCTTGAGGAACAATTAGATGCAATGCATAACGGGGTAAATAACAATAACCCGAGGAATCCTGAAGATCCTTCCCTTGATGAATGGAATGGACGGCCTGCTGCCAAGGCCGCACGACGGTCCTGCCGTTATTACATGATCAATGATCATGTGGAACTGGAGACCACCTTACCAGACGTAGAAGCTGAGAATTTCGAGCTGAAACCTATTATGTTCAGCATGATCAAATCCGCTGGCCAATTTAGTGGTGCTGCAGCAGAGGATGCCTGAGAACACCTGAAAATGTTCCAAGAAATCTGTGGATCGTTTAGATTACCAGGAGTAAATCCGGAGATACTGAGGCTTCGGTTATTTCCTCATTCACTAAGGGACAGAGCCAAAACTTGGTGGAATAAACTAACGTCGGGTTCAATACGAACTTGGGCAGATCTCACTCATGAATTTTTATCTCGTTTTAATCCTTCTCATTTATCTGAGCGATTACGTAATGAAATTGCTACTTTTCAACAGGAGGATGACGAGCCAATGCACGAGGCATGAGAGAGGTTTACAACTCTTCTGATGAATTGCCTGATGCATGGATTCCCCCGTATGGAATCAAGTCATCAAATTCTACAATGCTGCCAACACACACACTCGAATGAGAATAGATTCAGCAGCAAATAGACTGTTGTTGGATAAAGATCCAGACGAAGCCATGGTAGTGTTGAAAAACTTAGCAAAGAATGACGAGCAATTCCCTACAGCAAGGATAGGTAAACGAGTGTTAGCTGTAAAAGACTATGAAGCCGACAAGTCCCTAAAGACACAGGTTGCATACCTTACTAAGCAGTGGAAAATTTGTTGAAAAAAGATTCAAAACGTGTCTACTCTTCAGAAGAGGTATGTGAACCTTGCAGTGGGAATCACAGTTCGTAAGACTGCTCGTTACAGCTAGAGGAAGGGATGTATGTTGGAAATTGCAACAAGCCGAGAAATTATGACTCCAACAATTACAATCCCAACTGGAGGAAAGATCTAAAGTTCTCTTGGAGCAATCCAAACAACGCCATTAACCCTAAGATGCAGAACAACCAAAACCAGGGGGCACCCAGAATTCTGACACGACAGCAACCGCAACAGCAGCCGGCAGCCGCACCTAGTATACTGGAGCAGACTTTGGCTACATTCATGTCACAAATAGGAGCTTACATGGCAAACATGGATCATTTTGTCAAGAAAACTGAGTCCTTCATGGACAAGACAGAAATGAGAATGACTAACCATGAAGCCACACTAAAATCACTGGAGACACAGATGGGCCAGGTTTCCCAGCATATTAAGCCAAGGCAAAACGGAGGATTCCCTAGTGATACTGAAGTCGCTAGACAACCCACACATGAGCAGTGTAAAGCTATTGCAACTAGGAGTGGGAAACAACTGCAATGGCCGGAGATAAAAGCCAAACCTATTGAGAAAACGACCCTAGATACACCTGCCGTGAACACTGCCCCAGCAGAAGAGAAGGAACCTACTGCCGACACACCTGTTACGGCAGTAGAAGAGACAGAGGAGTAGGAAAAGGATGCTGAAGAACCTAAGCCTTCTCAGATCTGTATACCATGTGAAGGACGTCTGGAAGATTACCGTCCTCCACCTCCTTTTCCACAGCGGTTACAAAAGCAGAAACAGAAGTACCAGCTCAAAAAGATCTACGATATTTTTAATTAGGTGCACATCAATATACCGCTGTTAGAAGCCATCAAGTAGATGCCCGGTTATGCGAAATTTTTCAAGGATGCCATGTCAAAAAGGTCCAGACTTAGGGAATTTGAAACGGTAAAAATGACAAAGGGATGCATGACTATCTTGCACAAGCATCCACCCTAGAAGAAGAAGGA
Organism: Hibiscus tridactylites; assembly: GCA_958450335.1. NCBI lineage: Eukaryota > Viridiplantae > Streptophyta > Magnoliopsida > Malvales > Malvaceae > Hibiscus > Hibiscus tridactylites. Next base: position 22,882,918 of record OY288276.1, on the reverse strand, counting down.
TCCTGGGAGCTTCATCATACCATGCATAATTGAGGACAAATTCGTGGGTAAGGCACTTTGTGATCTAGGTGCTAGTATAAATTTAATGCCAAAATCTGTGTTTCAAATATTAGGTATTTGACGAGCACGGCCCACGACAGTCATGTTGCAGCTGGCAGACCGCTCTTACGTACAACCAGAAGGGAAGATCGAAGATATTCTGGTAAGAGTGGATAAGTTCATTTTTCATGTTGACTTTCTTGTGTTAGACTGTGAAGCAGATGAGAACGCACCAATCATCCTGGGGCGACCCTTCCTAGCCACAGGCAGATCACTGATTGATGTAGAGAAAGGAGAACTAACCATGAGAGTAAATAATCAAGAGATCAAGCTCAATGTTCTCCAAGCAATCAAACATGCTGATGTAGAAGAAGAGTGCAAGGCTATCACTGAAGTAATCCTTTACCAACCCTGCATCAGGTCGAGCTACCATGACATAAAATTCAGTCACTGCCACAACAGTCATCTGGAAGACTGTCACGGCAGCAACGACGACAGTGACTCCTCCGATTCAGACATATCCGACAATGAAGGTCATGAGGAGGTAAATTGGATAGGAAATCGTCTAGGTAAGTTATTCGAGCCCCTAAACTATACCTCGAATGAACACATAATCCAAAATCCTTCAACTATAGAACTACCTGTTTTAGATCTTAAGCCCCTTTCAGGGAAGCTTAAATACGTTTTTCTTGGTTTAAATGATACGTTGCTTGTAATCATCTCTTCCAAGTTAATGCAGGAACAGGAACAACAGTTGATTGGAATGCTGCAGCAGCATAAAAAGGCTATTGGATGGACGATAGCTGACATCCAAGGCATCAGTCCGGCATTATGTATGCACAAAATTCTCCTAGAGGATGATCATAAGCTAACCATTGATGCTCAAAGACGCTTAAACGACACTATACGAGAAGTGGTGAGAAAAGAAATGATCAAATGACTCGACGTTGGGATAATTTATGCCATCTCGGACAGTAAGTGGGTGAGCCCGGTGCAGTGCGTACCTAAAAAGGGAGGAATAACCGTAGTGACCAACGAAGAGAACGAACTAATCCCAACCAGGACTGTGACCGGTTGGAGGGTTTGTATGGATTACCGGAAGCTTAATAAAGCTACCCGGAAAGACCATTTCCCCTACCTTTTATTGATCAAATGCTTGATAGATTAGCGGGGAAACCTTATTATTGTTTTCTTGATGGTTACTCAGGGTACAACCAGATAGCTATTGCACCGGAGGATCAAGAGAAAACGACTTTCACTTGCCCATACGACACTTATGCTTTTCGGAGAATGCCATTTGGACTCTGCAATGCTCCAGCAACCTTCCAAAGGTGCATGATGGCGATATTCTCTGACATGGTGGAGAACTTCCTGGAAATATTCATGGATGATTTTTATGTCTTTGGAGATAGTTTTGACGGTTGTTTAGGCAACCTACAGAAGGTACATGAAAGATGCAAAAAAGCGAACTTGGTGTTAAACTAGGAAAAGTACCACTTCATGGTGGATGAAGGGATAATCCTATGCCACAAGGTAAGCTGCCGCGGCATAGAGGTAGACAGAGCGAAAATAGAAGTTATTGAAAAGCTGCCACCACCCACCACAGTCAAGGGGATTCGGAGTTTCTTAGGGCATGTTGGGTTTTATCAAAGATTTATTGCAAATTTTTCGAAGATTACCAAGCATTTATGCCACTTATTGGAACAGAATCGTCCCTTTGACTTTAATACTGAATGTACTGAGGCATTTAGAATTCTAAAGGAGAAGCTGGTAACAGCCCCAATTGTACAGCCACCAGACTGGAGTTTGCCATTTGAAATAATGTGTGATGGCAGTGACTACGCAGTAGGGGCAGCACTAGGGCAGAGGAAGGATAAGCTCTTCCATGTGATTTACAATGCCAGTAAAACATTGAATGATGCCCAAGTGAATTACACCACAATAGAAAAGGAACTGTTAGCAGTGGTGTTCTCAATCGACAAGTTTCGTCCGTACATACTTGGCACGAAGGTGGTGGTCCATACAGACCATTCAACATTGAAGTATATGTTCGCTAAAAAAGATGCCAAACCTAGACTGATACGTTGGATTCTGCTGCTGCAAGAGTTCGACATTGAAATCAAGGTTAAACAGGGGACAGAAAACCAAGTAGCAGACCACTTGTTGAGATTAGAGGTGGGAAAGAGTCTACCGACAGAAAAGACCAACATACTGGAGACCTTCCCTGACGAGCAGCTATTTGCTGCCACAAGCACTATCGCGGCAGCCATGGCGGCAGGTAAGTTTTCTGAACTTCCTTGGTACGTTGATTTTGTTAATTACATTGTTAGCGGAATATTACCTCCTGAACTTAACTATCAAGCAAGGAAGAGGTTCCAACATGATGTAAAACATTATTATTGGGATGAACCTCTTCTTTTCAAACATTATGCAGATCAAATTATCAGGAGATGTGTACCACAGGATGAGCAGGAAGCTTTACTTCACCACTGTCATGCTTCCCCATATGGAGGACACTTAGGTGGAAACAAAACCGCTGCCAAGGTTTTGCAATATGGTCTCTATTGGCCCACACTGTTCAAGGATGCTCAAACCTTTTACAAGGGATGTGACAAATGCCAAAGGATTTGGAACATCTCAAGGAGACATGAGATGCCATTGTAGAACGTTTTAGAAGTTGAAATCTTCGATGTATGGGGGATCGATTTCATGGGGCAGTTCTCATCATCTTGTGGGAACCTCTACATCCTACTGGCAGTGGATTATGTGTCCAAGTGGGTTGAAGCGATCGCCACTTAGAAAAATGATGCCAAGACTGTTCAGAGATTTCTGCACAAGAATATTTTCTCCAGGTTTGGCGTACCTAAGGCGATCATCAGTGATGAAGGGAGACATTTTGATAATAGGGTAATAGTTGCTGCCTTGAGAAAATACGGAGTAAAGAACCGGATTGCAACATCGTACCACCCTCAAACCAATGGACAGGTCGAAATATCCAACCGGGAAGTAAAGAACATCCTTGAGAAGATGGTTAAACCCACTCGAAAAGATTGGTCTTTACACCTCAATGATGCACTCTGGGCCTATAGAACATCATACAAAACACCATTGGGAATGTCACCCTACAAGCTAATATATGGGAAAACATGCCACTTACCTGTTCAGATAGAGCACAGAGCTTACTGGGCTATCAAGGCGGTAAACATGGACTTAGATAAGGCAGGACAGAAGAGGCTACTTGACTTGAACGAAATTGAAGAAATTCGAGCAATGGCCTACGACAACGCCAAGATTTACAAAGACAAAACCAAAAGGTGGCACGACAAGAAGTTGCTGCCACGACAGTTCTGCCCAGGGCAGCTTGTGTTGTTGTTTAACTCTAGGTTAAAACTCTTCCCAGGAAAGATTAAGTCTAGATGGTCCGGCCCCTTTCAAGTTGTCCAGGTTTTCCCCATGGTGCCATCACGATCAAATCCTTAAAAGACGGGTACCAATTCAATGTCAACGGACAGAGACTAAAGTATTATCAGGGGACTGAAGCCCCAACATTGCAGGAAGTAGTTACTTTAGGAGATGCCCCTCAAGGCATCCCTAATTTAACTTAGTTATTTTATTTTATTTAATTATTAGGAATTAAGAATTATTTTATTTTATTTTATTTTTAGTAACTAAGGTTTTATTTGAATTATTTTTAGGAAATAAGGGAAACAAGGAGAGGCGAAGAAGTGAACCAGCCCACCATATCAACAGCAGCCCAAAAAGCCCAACGGATGAGTCTGTCGTCACAGCCTGTCATCAGCTGTCGCGATAGACGCGGAGAAGACAGCCTGTCACCAAGCTGTCGCGATAGACACGCAAACGCGTAACAGACGCGTAGCAGACACGGAAACGCGTGACAGATGCGTCAGAAACCGCGTAACAGCTGGCTCCGTTATTCGCGCCTGCCGTTACAGCTCCAACGGGCAGAAAATCATCCATCTATATAAACCCCCATTCACTATCCATTTTTCACCTCACTTCTACTCTCTCAACTTGCTTTCTCTAGATCTCAAATTTCTCTTTATTTTCCACAGCCTTGCAACCATGACTAGCAGACAGACTCGCAGAAGTGCTGCCTCCAGCTCTGCCACAGCAGTGAGCACACCCAGCCATAGTGCCATCCCAAACCGTTTCGCCTCCACCGACTTTGCCGGCAGATATTACCACTCCTTCCAGAAGAGGGAGATGTGGGAAGAAAGGGGTTTTCTCTACACCAAGCCCACGAAAAACCTAGGGCTTGAACCCTTCATCGCAAGAAAGATACATGCCTTGAAGTGGTAGCGGTTTGCTGCCCAGCCGGAAGAAATGAACGTCACGCTGATCCGGGAATTTTATATTGTCGTTGACAGCAAGGATACTACGACTGTAACGGTACGAGGTAAAGAACTTTCTTTTGAGCCTTCTTACATCAACACCCTCTATGGCCTCCATGTCAGTAGAAGGGAGGATGCCCACAAGAGGTTCGTCGAAAGCCTGTCGCCGGCAGACTATGATGCGGTGATGGCAGAATTGTCGGAGGAGGAGACAGAATGGAACACCGAACCAAAGCATTGGTGGACGGTGAAAAGAACTCAACTAACTCCCGAGGCCAAATTATGGAACCACTTCGTGAAGAAGAGGATCATGCCATCCTCTCATAACAGTACGGTCGACCGACCCAGGTTAGCACTTGTCCATTCAATTTTGAATGAAAGACCCATAAATGTCGGCCGATACATAAGGGAGGGAATTTTGGAATGTGCTCTCCGACTATCGAGACCTCTTGTCTTCCCGTACCTCATCACCGAAATCTGCTGAGGCCACAACGTTCCAGAAATTGCCGAAGACTTTAAAGTTTGAGGGAAAGGGTGGACGGGGCGTAACATCTTCAGCCTCATGGAGCTGAAAGCAGCAACCCCACTGTCCTTCTTCAACCCTTCTGCCATAGCAGAGCAGCAGGCAGGGCCCAGTCAACCAGAACCTACTACAGTAGAGCAGCAGCAGCCAACGGCAGCAACCCCTCCACCATATGCCTCCACCTAGATTCTGTCAACACTCAAACAAATGGAGGAACGACAACTCGGTGTGATGAGCTTCATAAGGGACTTCACGGCAGCCACAATAACTTTTATTCATAATAATTTAAATTTTCCACATGTACCGTTCCCTGCCTTCCCAGAACAATATTTTGCTGCTCCCACACCTACTCCTACTCCTACTGCCACACCGAAGACTCCATCTGCTGCATCTACTCCTACATCGGCCGCGACAGCTGAAGGCGACAGCCACACTGCCACTGCCAGAGGCGAGAAGAGAAAGGAGCCGCTGCCAGAACTCAACGAATACTACTTCGAAGGGTTATCCTCATCATCTGTTTGGCAGGACTCTAACGGGGAGCCCTATGTTGCTCGAAACCTCTCCAAGGAGTTCACTCAAATGAAGAGGCAGAAGACCAACAAAGCTGGTGAAAGACCCTCCGGCCAGGGCAAGTCTGTCAGCAGCAGTAGCAGCAGCAGCTCCAAAGATGAGGTACAAGTGCTGGACAAGCCACCCGTAATCTCACCCACCCATATCCAACCGCCAAGGGAGGCCAAAAAGAAAATTGCATTTGCCTCCCCTAGCACTCTGCCGGCCCCCACAATGAAGGTCACTACCCACCGGCAGCTACAGATCAGCAGCAGCAGCGATGACAGCTCTTCAACTTAAGTTCCTATCTTATGTTTGTTGTTTTGCCGTTTTATTTATTTGTGATGTATTTTGTTTTTCTGTTTTTTCATTTCCATGTCATCATGCATTAAGGGCAATGCAACCCTCGAGTTTGGGGGTGGCATCCCTATAGTAATGAAGTGTCTTTTGTGTCTTAAAATTGTGTCTAAGTGTTAGTTATTATTTAGTTTATTTTTGTCAAAAAATGGCTTAAGTCTTTGAACTGAACTTACCTGCTGCGACATACTCTGTCGTGGCAGTGCCTTTAGGATGTTTTAGGAACGGTTTAGAGCCTTGCTATAGTTCTGATCTTTAAACACCCTTTGTGACTTATATGTTGTCTAGGATACTATTAGTGAACTAGAGTAGAAAATACTTAACCACTTGAGTTGCCCCTAGAGGTGCCTAACGCTGGTTCTAGGAAAAGAAAAGAAAATTTAGACTCAATACCCCTAGAGGTGCCTAATACCTGCTCTAGGAAGTTAGCTAGAGGTGCCCAAAACAGGCTCTAGTCAAACTTAAAATAAGGAAAACACCGAGTCTACTTCAGAAAAAAATAAAGGAGCCTAAGAATTGCCTCCAAAAAAATGAAATATGGCATAAAAATTCAAGTGAGTAGCTTAACTATTCTAGTAAATTAAAGGGGTCTAGGCACATATTTGTTCATAAAACATGCACACACTACACGAGACCTATAGCATGGTTCTGAATAAATCCAGAAATGTCCGACAAGGTGTTGTTCGTGATAGAGCATGTGTGGTAGGTAATGAAAATTTCACTGAATTAAACCAAACAAAAAAAAATTAGTTAGTTCATAATTGCTTGAGGGCAAGCAAGAACTTGAGTTTGGGGTGTGCTGAGTGTGCAAAAGTTCTATATTTTACCCTCTATTTAACCCATATTTCTGCTGCATTCAAGCATAATTCATTGCATTTAGGTATAGTTTCACATATACATTACAATTAGATAAAATGGCACAGTTTCTACTAATTTCGCTACTTTTGCAGGTAGCTGCTATGGCAGACTCAGGACAGCGAAGGAGCAGAGCTAGAATACAGGACTGGTGTCGAGAAGGAGGACGTTGTCGCGGCCACCGCCGTGGCAGCCATGATGACAGTGTTGGTGAAAGGGAAAAGTGAAGTGGATCTCGACAGATAGAGAAATTCAAGCCGGTCTGTCGTGGACCACTCCGATATTTTTCTGAGCCCTAGAGCAGAATGGAGGCCAAGCCCAAAGTTCAAGGAAGAAACCCAAAGCAAGAAAAGATGACGAATTAAAGGCATCTACTCATAAGATTTAATCTTAATTAGAGTTGTACTTTAGTTTGAACTTGTATTCTTACCTTATTAGAAAACTTGAACCCAAGGCCTATATAAAGGCATGTAATTCGACCTAGGGAAGGATTTCTCATCTCTAGCCGTCTTCCCCAAAACCCTTGTTGTTTTCCCCCTTCTCGTCATGTTCTAAATTCCCCCTAGGGCTAAGGGTTGATTCTGTAAAGTAGTTGCAAGAATTGTACTGTTTTAGGAATTTTCTGTTCAATAAAATAAACTTCAAGTTTGCTTATTCTGGTTTCAACATCTTGCAATAGTATCGGGAGAGCATTGTGAGATTATCTATTTACTTAATATCGGGAGAGTTAAGTATACGAAAGGAATAAGTACGGGTTCTCCAACTTATGGTTGAACTATCTCGAACCTAGGGATAGGACGAGGTTAAGTGGCTAAGGAAGAATTCAACAACATTGGCGTTCACCCTTCGATTCACGCCGGGAGGTATCATCCAAGAAGTGTTCATCAACAATACTTGAACCTAGGGATAGGACAAGTCACAACATGGATTCTTGCCAAGCTTGAAGTACAGAGTTGTATGTTTGCTGCCGTGACAACAACAGACTGCTGCCGCGACAGGGACGACGACAGAACAGGAATTTCTATACAGTGCAACACCTACACTACCAAGCAAATCAATACCGCCCCATTTCTTAACCCTGAAACTTCATTCTTTTATATTCATCATTCTCCAATATTATTTCCCAACAAATTTAAACTCTTTTCTCTCTCTCTTGTGCAGCAATCTAAGGATAAAGCTATTTCCAGTCCTTGTGGATTCGACATCTGATACTTTGAGTATCACTTTACTACTTGCGTCGTGTACACTTGCACTACATTGCGATAGAACTTTTGACACGCAACAGATATCTCCATCAAGGATGTATCCTGATGCCATTTTTCTAATCATTTTCTTTTCATTTTCTGAAGCCTGTTCTTGGTATTGTTGAAGCTTCATGTACTGCAAGATGTCATGGTTCCACGGTAAACCTTCTTCTTCTTCTTCTACATTGTAACAATATGTTGGGGTCTCTAACATTTGCAACTTAATGGGCATCTTCTCAGAACCCTCGCTTGCTTTAAACATGGCAGCCAAAGTAGCTAACGCATCAACCATCTGGTTATCTTCTCTAGGGAGATGCCTAAAAGTGATCACCTCAAATTCTTTAGTTAACTCAAGGACCAACTTGTGATACTCTATCAATTTTGCATCTTTTGTTTCCCATTCGCCACGTGTTTTGTAGATGATCAATATTGAATCCCCATAGACTCTCAACATTTGGATTTTTCTGCCAATGGCTTCCCTTAGGCCCAATATGTATGCCTCATATTCTGCCATATTATTAGTGCATAAGAATTTCAAACGACAAGTAAAAGGATAATGATCTCCTTCTGGCGAAACCAAAACTGCCCCAATACCTCGTCCTAAAGCATTTACAGCGCCATCGAAATGCATGACCCAGGATTCCGTTGGTGACTCTTCATCTTCCGTAATACACATCAAATCCTCATCAGGGAAACTGAAATCTAATGCCTCATAATTGTCTTGTGCACGACTTGTAAGAAAATCTGCTATGGCGCTTCCTTTCACCGCTTTCTGATTCACATACTGAATGTCGTATTCTGAGAGCAACATTTGCCATCGCGCTATTCTTCTTGATAGGGTTGGAGCTTCCAACATAAACTTTAATGGATCCAACCGTGAGATCAACAAAGTGGTATGATACAACATATACTGACTAAGCCTTTTAGTGGCCCATACTAAAGCACAACATACCTTTTCAATCAGAGTATATCTTGCTTCACAGTCAGTAAACTTCTTGCTCACATAATATATCACCCTTTCCTTTCTTCCAGTTTTATCATGTTGCCCTAGTACGCAGCCCATTGAATTTTCAAACACCGTTAGATAGAGTATTAACAGTTTTCCTGAAACGAGTGGCATTAACACTGGAGGATTAGTTAACTGCTCCTTGATCTTTTCTAAAGTGGCTTGGCATTCTTCATTCCATGTCCCTGGGTTGTTCTTTCTAAGCAACATCAATATTGGATCACATTTATTCGTAAGTTGGGAGATAAAATGAGTTATATAGTTCAACCTTCCCAAGAACCCTCAAACTTGCTTCTGTGTTTGAGGAAGTGGAAGCTCTTGTATGGCCTTTATCTTGTCTGGGTCGATTTCATTTCCTCTTCTACTTACTACAAAGCCTAACAATTTCCCAGAAGTAATCCCAAATGTGCACTTAGCAGGATTAAGCTTTAACTGAAACTTTCTCAATCTTTGAAAAAGCTTACTCAAGTTCACTAGATGTTCTTCTTCAGTTCTGGACTTGGCGATCATATCATCCACATAAACTTCTATTTCCTTGTGCATCATGTCATGGAAAAGAGTGACCCTAGCTCTCTGATAAGTTGCCCCTGCGTTCTTCAATCCAAAAGGCATTACCTTATAACAGAAGGTTCCCTAAAGCGTTATGAAAGTAGTCTTTTCCATGTCTTCTAGGCACATCTTTATTTGATTATATCCAGAAAATCCATCCATGAATGAGAAAAGGGAGTGGTCGGCTGTATTGTCGGCCAAGGTGTCGATATGTGGAAGCGGAAAATTATCCTTAGGGCTTGCTTTATTAAGATCCCTGTAGTCGACGCACATTCTTACTTTTCCATTCTTCTTAGGCACTGGGATGATGTTTGCCACCCATTCTGGATATTTAGCTACTTCGAGGAATCCTGCATTGTACTGCTTCTTGACCTCATCTCTGATTTTCAAAAGTGTATCAGCCTTCATTCTTCTAAGATTTTACTGCACTGGCTCCCATCCTTCTCTTATAAGAAGCCTGTGCATGGCAATATTTGTATCGAGACCAGGTATATCCCAATATGACCAGGCAAATATGTCTTTACATTCTTGTAGAAGCTCAACCAAACATTGTCGTGTCTCAACTGAAATGGTGGTACCGATCTTTACTTCACGCTTTTCTTCTTCAGTTCCAAGATTCAAAACCTCTAGCTCTTCTTTGTGGGGAAGAATTTTCTTTTCCTCTCCTTCTACCATTCTAAGCAGATCACCAGACAAGTCATACTCTTCTTCATCATATGTACTCTCAACTTCCTCTAAACATAGTGGTAATTCAAAATTAACTTCGAAATCTGATTCGGAATCGTTTGGACCATTGATATCTAAAAACCTGCAAATAAAATAGACAAAAATATGTACTAAGAAAGAAAGAATAAATTATATGATATGATATGATATGATTTTATGTTTTTAAGGGTTTGTTTTTGCTTTGGGTTTTTATGATCTTTTTGGTTTTCTGGTGATTTTGCGTTGCGAAAGAAAGTTTGCCACAAGTTATAATTAGGAAATATGCATATTTTATTGAAATCAGAATAATGGTTTTGACATAGACTCTTTTTACATAAGATCTCTAATTACCCCATAGTCTAAGGGTAAAAGAGTTGGTTTTGAGAATTACTCTGAGGCAGTCTTAAAAACTTCAGGGGCTACTTCAGAAGTCCAATTCTTTAGTTCAGCGCAAGGGTAAATCTTGGACATATATTTTTTTCTCCTCCATCCTCGTCTGTGATGGCGTTAATGCTCAAATTCTCAAAAACCTCGCATAATTTCTCATTTCCTTTCTCCTCCTTGTCGAAACGGGCATTAGGGTCTAGAAGCCCTCTAGCCTTGAAAGTAACACTTAGGGGTGGATACGTCATTGGTTCCCCCTCAATTCCTTCTTCCTTCTACTTCAACTTCATGTTTTCCTACTGCTTCTCAGCTTTCTTTTGCCATTTATCGGGCCTAAAGCCCAAACTGAATCGATCCCTCTTCATTGGGATCACCACAGGATAAGGCTTTCCTCATCTTTCTTCTTTAACTTCCTCTCCTTGCTTCCCAAAGGAAATTTCCTCCGCCGCACATACATTTGATTCGTGCTCAACATCTCCCTTCTCGAAGAACACAAGTTCCTTGCTATCCATCTTGGCTTGAACCATTCGTTTAAACTTCAGGCAACACTAGATCTCATGTCCTTCAGCTTCATGGTATTCGCAGTATGGTTTTTCAACGACCTTCATCTTAGGATTCTCTTCGTTTAGTATCTCATCTGCTACTAATTGAGCCCATACCCAATTCATGGGCGCTTTAATCTCTTCAACATATTCCTTGATCACTCTCTTCTCTTCCTCGAGCACAACATTCACCTCTGTCTTTTGATGGTTTGGCAAAGGGTTTCCTTAAATCATCTACCACCCTTTTGAATGTGGTACAATTTTCGATAGTATGCCCTCTTACTCCCGCATGATATTCTGATTGGGCCTTCTCGTCGTACCACGGTAGATAGGGAGGTGAGGACGGAGGAACATGTCTTGGAAGCACCATCTGTGATTTGACCAACTCAGCAAATAACTCTACATAAGTCATTGAGATGGGAGGAAAGTAGGGCCTCGAGTTTTCTTGATATCTTCACTCTCCTTTTGGGGCACTTGCAACCGTTGGAGCTAAGGTGTTGGGTTTGTTGAAGGTGTTGGGCTTGTTGAATGCCACACCTGTTGAATAACTGGGGTTGTAGACATTCGTTGCATTGAGTTCATTGTTATCTCTCTTCTTATATGTCTTCTTTGTTTCCCAACTGTCCAACCTTTCACTCTTCATGGCTACTAGGATGAATTCGCCATTCATTAGCATGTCCGCAAAATTCTTCATAGCATGATTGAGCATGCGATCGTAAAAAGGACCCTTTAGAGTTTCCACGAACATCGAAGTGATCTCATTTTCTAGAAATGGTGGTTGCACTTGTGCCGCTACATCCCTCCACCTTTGTGCATATTGTCGGAAGCTCTCGTGGTGCTTTTACTCCATCCCTTGCAAGGCCAAATGGGTTGGAACCATGTCTGAAACATGCTTGTATTGCTCACTGAAGCTCTGGGCAGATCCCTCCATGATTTGATGTTCACCCGACTTAACTGCGAATACCAACACGCAGCGGATCCTACTAAACTGTCTTGAAAGCAGTAAATGAGCAACTTCTCATTGTCGAGGTACATTGACATCTTTCTACAGTATATAGTTAGATGTGCTTATGGGCATGTGGTCCCATTGTATGTTTCAAAGTCTAGGATCTTGAATTTTGGTGGCGCAACTAAATCAGTTACCAAGCTCAGATCCGTGGCATCCATTCCATGTAACACCCGCGTTTAGGGGTCGGGTGAAAATAATGTTTTAATATTATTTCGAGTTCGGTTTTATAATTTAAATAATAAAATATTTTTATGGGCTTCGTGATGTCAAAATAATTAGAGTTATGTTGGGCCTATCTCTTAAGTCCAATCCATGGGCTTTAAGAGATGATAGCTTTGGCCATTCCTTAATGGCATTTTAGTAAATAGTTGGTCCTTCCAATTAAAACCCATTTTTATTACATTATAATTCAAATAAACCAAAAACTTCATCATCTTCTTCTTCAAAACACAAAACCAACGACAAGTGAAGCTCCCTTCCCCCTTTCACTATTCCATCTTCTTTCTCCTCCATTTTAGCTCGGTTTTGAAAGGTAATTACGTTTTCATTTTGCTCTCATCTTCCTCTCTTCAAAAGTACATTTAGATTTCATTTTCATCCATGTTTTAGAAATTTGGTTTTCCATGGAAAAATGATAAGGTTAAAGCTTTATGAGTTTTTATCCAAGCTATTGATTTAATATTGTTAGATATGTTGTTTATAAACCTTGAGGTCCAACATATATGAATTTTTAAGTGTTATATAAGAATTCCCGAATTTGGGTTTTGGTGGGGTTTTAGGAGGGTTTTGAGTTGAGTTTTGGGTGTGTTCTATGTTGGAATTTAGGGATTGATGTTAGGGTAATAGTTGGGGGCTGTTTTGGAAGCATTTGAGTGTGCTAAAAAGGTTGAAATCATGAGTTTTGGTGGGTTTGAGGGCTGCTCGAGTTTGTGGTTTTTGGGGGTTGTCCATGGCTTGATTTATTGTGTTCGATGCTTGAATAGTATTCCGGGTTTGCTACACTGATGCATGGACTGATTTGGGATTATTTTGTTTGTGTTGAGTTGGTTAGAGTCAAGGACTTGTGTTGGTGAAGCATCGGGAGAGAATCCGGAAGCTTGAAGAACTTGGATGCTTGGTAGGCTTGTCGGCTTGTGCTAATGGAGTGGTCGGTGAGTGGTTATTGTTTTTAAATGGATTTTAAATATTGGTTCAAGCATGAGGACCTAGGTTGGACTTGGTAAACCCCCCTAGAGTTGGGATTAGGGTGGTAGCCTAATCCCAAGCTTTAATTAGAGACTTTGGTTGCACTCTTTAATGGTTGTTTATGCCTCGTGATTAATTGTGATTGTGGTGTTATGTATAATGTGTTATACATGTATGTTGAGGCATGGATTGATGCATTGTTATATGCATGTGGATTGTGCATGATAGTGATCATGGTGAGTACGTGCTAAGCACGGAAGTTGATATGAAATGACGATGTGAAAGGTTATGAATTGTGTTTGATATTGGCACTAGTATGCTTGGGTACAATGATCGATCATTAGGATGTTAGTGTGCACAAAAGAGTCAGATTCGCATGTGGCCTTGGTGGCGTTAAGTCACCAAGGAGGAGTACGGGTTCGCCCAGAAATCTTTATATATTAGTCGGTGATGAGTGGAATCCCATCGACGGGGCGTGAGGATGAGTGGAATCCCCTCCGCGAGAACCAGTGATGAGTGTAATCCCACCAAAGGTAATGGTTGTGTTGGAAGTGCGTTCCAATGTGTTATCTGTGTATTAGAGTCATAACTAGGTGCCAATATGAGATTATATATGTGTCAATATGATATGGAATGTGATTCCAATACGAATTGATATATGTTGTTGTTAATACATTGAGTTATATATCATTGTGTGTTGAGCTTATGAGTCATTGAGCATGGCATAATGTTGACTATATGTTCATGCATCATGATTATTTTGGCTCTTGCGGATCGGAGGTAAGATCATGCATTTTATCTTGGTTGTTGCTCGTGCTTGGACCATGCATTGTCGAAGGTTTGTTTTATGAGCTTACCCTCACTAAGCTTTTATGCTTACGCTCCTTTTTGTTCGACAATGCAGATCAGTAGCTTGTGGGTAGCAAGGGAAAGGAAAGGTCTCCAAGTGTCGCTTTTGGTTAGCTCAAGTATGAACTGTAAATTGTAGATTGTAATAGTCAAGCAATGGGATAGGTGTTGATAAATTGAGCTTGGATGCATGTGATGTTGGATTGGCTTTTAGATGTTTTGTTTGAAATGTCTATCTTTAATGCTCAAGTGGTTGTCTTGTGAAGCATGAACCTTTAATGCTATGTATGATTCCCATGTTGATGATGTTGGTTCCTTTAATGTTTGGTTCTTATATGCTTGAAGTGTGTTAAACATGTTTGTAGAAGTTTGGTCTTGCCTTAGGTTTGTGCTTCTGTGTTGTGAGAAGCTTTAGTGGGGTCTTGGGGCATCCTTGTGCCTTAAAACCAGCTAAATCCAATCTGCAGACAGAGGGCGTTTCGAAACGGTCGACCCCGTTTCGATACGGTCCCTTTGTTTTTGGCCAGGCGTTTTGATACGCCTAAGGAACGTGTCGATATGATTTTGCCAATGGAAATCTGAGAATTTGATGATAAATTGATGTATCGAAACGAGCCTTAGCGTTTCGGAACGGCCTTCATCTCGTTGACTACAAGAAGTTGACTGTTGTGATCGTTTCAATACGGGTCATTCCTGTTTTGAAACGAACTCATCGGGTTGACTTTGGCCAGTTGACCAAGTCAAGGCGTATCGAAACTCCCTAAGGGCGTTCCGATACGGCCTACTGTAAAGGATTAAAATGGGCTGTTTTAACGTGTGGTTTGGATGGTCGTTGTTATATTGTTTGTGTTTCCGCTGTCGTGTTTCACATAGGACTTAATAATGCATTTAGACAAGATATAAACAAAAGAATTTTCTAGGGTTGCTAACTGAGGTGGGACCTTAACGGGTTTCACATCAGTTTTCCCCGTGTAGCCTTCTCGGACCGGGACGAGGGGGTTACATTCCATGATAAGCAGCTTCGTCTTGGAAGGACTTGGTTATCCCCTCTAACTTGTCATACTTTTCTTCCAACTTCTTCTCAACTCGAACCTTATCAGCAATTTCATCGAGGTCAGGCACCTCGTAGTTAGTGGCTTCCATATTTGGGACATGAGCGGAAGATTCAGCTACATGGATGGTTGTTTTGGCCTTAGCAGCAGCCTCCCTCCTAAAGGTCATTCTTGGGAATCGTGGAATGGCAGTAGTGTTCCCTCCTTCTTCAACCGCATCCGGATCCTTGAATCCTAGCATAGCAGCTATCGAACTAACTATCTTTTCATGAACTGCCTCAACTTGTTGTTTCAGGTCAACCTCCATTTTCTCTAGCTTATCTTGAATGTTCTTTTGGTTCACCTCCAAAGTTGTCAATCTTTCATCAGAGTTCATGGCTCGGGTTTGGGCTTGTGTATCGTATTTATGAGTTGTCTTAGCAATTTTGGATATTCTGTCGTTTTTATTATTAAGTTAGTTTATGACATGAATGAATATATGCATAAATGAATTCATAAAAGCAAACAACAAAGCAAACAAGACAATACAAATGCATGAATGGATTCGAAGGGCCATCAATTCTATTGAAAATCTGGTCATGAAAGGAAACTCTTTATTAAATACGAAAGTCTTTATTACATCTTTTTTGACTTACAAATATTTTTCTGCTTGAACGCTTAACTCCTTGATTTCTTCAATTAGCCACATGAGCCTTGGTCCAACTTCTCCAACGGGCTTGATGTATTGACGAAGAGCTGCAGCTTCGGTTGCCAATATTGTAACATGCTTGGTTCTCCTTCTTTTTAAAAGCTTTCCATTCATAATTGAACAATTTTCTAGAATCAACCCCTTCTAAATATGGAATGAAGCACATACAAAATAAACAAGATAAGGAACAAAGATTAAAGCAAGAAAAAATGAATTTAATGCACGATAATTCGGGGCCGGCATTCCAACATTTCAGGACATGTTTCCACAGATTATTCTTGTGACTCAACACCCTAGGCTTTCTGCATGGCTCTATTGGGGTAGGCTCTAGATTCTTAAGCTTGGTTCGGTTCTAAAAGGGTACTCAAGATGTCCTTGTTGTCCCCTACTAAGGGTAGCATGGCCCTCGATTCTTACCCATTATAGGCTACAAACGAATCAAGTCCAACTCAGGAGGACTCACCACCGATGCCTTCTCGAAGAATCAATATCCTTACAAAGACAAGGGAATGAGTCTCGAAGGTACTTGCTAGGCTCATACGAAGAATCAATATTCTTACATGAGCAAAGCGTATTTCCCCCCACTTAAACAAATGGGACAAAGCTCGGGAATAGAGCTTGGAATTAAGTCTTAAATGCGTAAAATAGAGTTATATTCATTTAAATGGACAAATAAATTGAACATGTTATGAACTTGCAAATTCCATTTTTTAAAAAAAAAAACTTTTTTAAAACCATTTAAAACCAAATTGTAGCCTGGCCCTTTTTTGTTTTTATTTAAAACAAAAACAAAAACACGTCCTCAGCGAAGTCGTCAAGCTGTCGCAACCACTTTTTTAGGAGGGTTTCGACTTTTGGAAAACTTAAAATAAAACACGGAGTCGCCACCAATCTTTTTGAAAAGTGTGATTGGATCACTTTAAAACAGGGTTATTTTAATAAAATGTTTTTTTAATAAAACAACGATTTTGGTCTGCGAAAAATCAGAAAATAGGTTCGGGGATCGGTTACGCGTGGGGAAGGGTTAGCACCCCACAACGCCCAAAATTGGTACCTAATTGGTTTTAAAATTGTTTTCAAAACTGGAATTTGCAAGTTCACAAAGGTTCGACTTTACTTGTCCATTTAATGAATATTAATCTATTTTAACGGCCTTATCGCCCGGGAGATGAACTTTAATCACCGCCAACATTTCTGGCGCTAACCCGTCATTCCCGTTTGATAAGACACCGCATTAAATTATTTTCACTTTTTCAAACAACATGGAGATTTAGTGCGTTGAGCATTTTATTCATTTCTAAGTTCGATTGTTTTTTTTTAAAAAAAACCTAAAAAACGTCTAAGTCTTTTATTCCTAATTAAAAGTTTAAGTTTGCTTAAGTGTATTTTATTTTTGTTAAGAACGTTTTTCAACAAAACGTGTCTTTATCTAAGCTTTAGTCCCTAATCCTAAGTTTTCAAAACAAGCAAAAAAAAATTATTCTTTTTGAGTTTTTTCCTTTTATTATTCCTTAAAAAACCTTTATTTCTTTTTTTATTTTTAAAAGCCAATACCCTTTCTGCATTTTTTTTTCTCATTTTTATATTTTTTTACCTTTTAATTTCAAAAAGAATTTTTCTTTTTAAACTTTTTTTCAGTTTTATTTTTTATAATTTTTCTTTTAAAAATGACCCTTCTTTGAAATAAACTTTTATTTTAAAAGATTTTCTTTTAAGTTTTTTTCCAAAACTTTATTTTCTCCTAAAACCCTAAAACTTTTACCTTAAAACTTTTTTTTTCTTTTCAAAAACAAAAAACCTTATGACTTATTTTTTTAAAAAGAAAACATCTTATTTATTTTTTATTTTTAAAATTATTCAACCTATTTATTATAAAATCTAAATTAAAAAAAAAACCCTTTTTTATATCAAAATAAATCCCTTTATTATTTACACCCATGCATTATTGTTTTTTTTCAAAACAAATCCTTAACTTTAAGTTTTTTCAATTAAACCACATTTATTCATTTTATTCTTGCATTTTAATTTAAACACCTTAAAAATTTATTTCCACATTTCTAAACATCAAAACAACTTTAACAATATTTTTTAAGCATGCAAATATTCTAAAAGATCAAAGCAAATTTAAAACAAAGAATTAAAACGAAAACGTTACCGGAATCGTAAAACAATTTTCTGACTTCAAGAACAACCTAAAATCCACAAAAAAACACAAACACAAACAAAAGTTCAAGCAAAAAGAAGCAATAAAAAATCTAAATAAAAAGTAAAATAAAAGTTAGAAATTTTACCAAAAACAACGAATGAAGAACTCGAATTCGGTCTACTCGAAATCCTCCTAATTGCCTCCGAAAAATTGCTTCCAAACTCGAACTTCTACTCAAAATTTCCAGCAACCCTTGAAGATTTTTTAGAGAATTTTTTCAGATTTTTCCAAGCCTAGTTACTTTTTTTCAAGTGTGTTTTTTCTTGGAATTGTGTGTTGAACAAATGGGTGAATGGGGGTTTTATAGTTGATTTTAAGCTTCCAATTCAAGCGAAATCGGGATTTAATCCTCAAATTGGAGCCTAAATCCGACACATGGCTTGATCCTCGGAAAAACCCCTCAAGAATATCCCGATTTGGTTCAAATTCGGGATCGAATTTCCCCTTGATTCGAGCCTAGGGTTTGACTTCTTTTACTATGTTTTTTTGAAGATTTCGGAGAGCACAGGCGGCGGCGACGAGCGGGGTCGGTGGCGGCGAGGCAGATCGGCCGGTACTAACAGCGTCGGCAGCCGTGGCTGGTAGAAAACATTTCAGGACATGTCTCCATGGATTATTCTTGTGACTCAACACCCTTCTAAATATGGAATGAAGCACATACAAAATAAACAAGATAAGGAACAAAGATTAAAGCAAGAAAAAATGAATTTAATGCACGATAATTCGGGGCCGGCATTCCAACATTTCAGGACATGTCTCCACGGATTATTCTTGTGACTCAACACCCTAGGCTTTCTGCATGGCTCTATTGGGGTAGGCTCTAGATTCTTAAGCTTGGTTCGGTTCTAAAAGGGTACTCAAGATGTCCTTGTTGTCCCCTACTAAGGGTAGCATGGCCCTCGATTCTTACCCATTATAGGCTACAAACGAATCAAGTCCAACTCAGGAGGACTCACCACCGATGCCTTCTCGAAGAATCAATATCCTTACAAAGACAAGGGAATGAGTCTCGAAGGTACTTGCTAGGCTCATACGAAGAATCAATATTCTTACATGAGCAAAGCGTATTTCCCCCCACTTAAACGAATGGGACAAAGCTCGGGAATAGAGCTTGGAATTAAGTCTTAAATGCGTAAAATAGAGTTATATTCATTTAAATGGACAAATAAATTGAACATGTTATGAACTTGCAAATTCCATTTTAAAAAAAAACTTTTTTTAAAACCATTTAAAACCAAATTGTAGCCTGACCCTTTTTTGTTTTTATTTAAAATAAAAACAAAAACACGTCCTCAGCGAAGTCATCAAGCTGTCGCAACCACTTTTTTAGGAGGGTTTTGACTTTTGGAAAACTTAAAATAAAACACGGAGTCGCCACCAATCTTTTTGAAAAGTGTGATTGGATCACTTTAAAACAAGGTTATTTTAATAAAATGTTTTTTTAATAAAACAACGATTTTGGTCTGCGAAAAATCAGAAAACAGGTTCGGGGATCGGTTACGCGTGGGGAAGGGTTAGCACCCCACAACGCCCAAAATTGGTACCTAATTGGTTTTAAAATTGTTTTCAAAACTGGAATTTGCAAGTTCACAAAGGTTCGACTTTACTTGTCCATTTAATGAATATTAATCTATTTTAACGGCCTTATCGCCCGGGAGATGAACTTTAATCACCGCCAACATTTCTGGCGCTAACCCGTCATTCCCGTTTGATAAGACACCGCATTAAATTATTTTCACTTTTTCAAACAACATGGAGATTTAGTGCGTTGAGCATTTTATTCATTTCTAAGTTCGATTGTTTTTTTTTAAAAAAAAACCTAAAAAACGTCTAAGTCTTTTATTCCTAATTAAAAGTTTAAGTTTGCTTAAGTGTATTTTATTTTTGTTAAGAACGCTTTTCAACAAAACATGTCTTTATCTAAGCTTTAGTCCCTAATCCTAAGTTTTCAAGACAAGCAAAAAAAAATTATTCTTTTTGAGTTTTTTCCTTTTATTATTCCTTAAAAAACCTTTATTTCTTTTTTTTATTTTTAAAAGCCAATACCCTTTCTGCATTTTTTTTTATTTTTTCTCATTTTTATATTTTTTTACCTTTTAATTTCAAAAAGAATTTTTCTTTTTAAACTTTTTTTCAGTTTTATTTTTTATAATTTTTCTTTTAAAAATGACCCTTCTTTGAAATAAACTTTTATTTTAAAAGATTTTCTTTTAAGTTTTTTTTCAAAACTTTATTTTCTCCTAAAACCCTAAAACTTTTACCTTAAAACCTTTTTTTTCTTTTCAAAAACAAAAAACCTTATGACTTATTTTTTTAAAAAGAAAAACATCTTATTTATTTTTTATTTTTAAAATTATTCAACCTATTTATTATAAAATCTAAATTAAAAAAAAACCTTTTTTTTTATCAAAATAAAGCCCTTTATTATTTACACCCATGCATTATTGTTTTTTTTTTCAAAACAAATCCTTAACTTTAAGTTTTTTCAATTAAACCACATTTATTCATTTTATTCTTGCATTTTAATTTAAACACCTTAAAAATTTATTTCCACATTTCTAAACATCAAAACAACTTTAACAATATTTTTTAAGCATGCAAATATTTTAAAAGATCAAAGCAAATTTAAAACAAAGAATTAAAACGAAAACGTTACCGGAATCGTAAAACAATTTTCTGACTTCAAGAACAACCTAAAATCCACAAAAAAACACAAACACAAACAAAAGTTCAAGCAAAAAGAAGCAATAAAAAATCTAAATAAAAAGTAAAATAAAAGTTAGAAATTTTACCAAAAACAACGAATGAAGAACTCGAATTCGGTCTACTCGAAATCCTCCTAATTGCCTCCGAAAAATTGCTTCCAAACTCGAACTTCTACTCAAAATTTCCAGCAACCCTTGAAGAGTTTTTAGAGAATTTTTTCAGATTTTTCCAAGCCTAGTTACTTTTTTTCAAGTGTGTTTTTTCTTGGAATTGTGTGTTGAACAAATGGGTGAATGGGGGTTTTATAGTTGATTTTAAGCTTCCAATTCAAGCGAAATCGGGATTTAATCCTCAAATTGGAGCCTAAATCCGACACATGGCTTGATCCTCGGAAAAAACCCTCAAGAATATCCCGATTTGGTTCAAATTCGGGATCGAATTTCCCCTTGATTCGAGCCTAGGGTTTGACTTCTTTTACTATGTTTTTTGCAGATCTCGGAGAGCACAGGCGGCGGCGACGAGCGGGGTCGGTGGCGGCGAGGCAGATCGGTCGGTACTAACAGCGTCGGCAGCCGTGGTTGGTAGACGCCGGCCGGCCACCATGGAGGCTCGTCGCGAGGGTTTGCTGGGGAACCGGCCCGCGCGCGTGCGGCCCACACACTGGCGCGCGCTGGTTCCCCCTTTTCCTCTTTTTTTATTATTATTTTTTTATTTTCTTTCTTTTTTCCTTTTTTGCTGTTTTTTTGTTGTTTTTCATCACATTTGTTATTATTTCTTTCACTTTATTTTATTTCCTTTTTCTTTATTTTACACCATAATTATTAGAATTATTTTCTCTTTTTTTCTTTTTTCCTTTTTTTCTTTCTTTAAAAGGCGGGCTACAATTTAAAAATGGATCTTGTTCTTTTCTTTAAGAATGGGCTTAAAAATGGGTTTTAAGGATGAGTCTTTGTTTATTTAAAAAGCGGGCCTTTATTATTTAAAGGAAAAAAGGAATTTCTCCTTTTTTATATTTTTTTGATTTTTTTGGATTATTTAAGGTGAAAATTTTGTGACAACATCTGCCATCATACCAAAATTCACCATCACCTTACTTGAGTCACGACCGGGCAAAACCATATACAAATTCGTCACAACACAACCGGATTCGTATCATGCTGATTTTGGAGTATTGAAGATAGGTAATGACGGTTTGGTTCCAATTATTGGCATGGGAGATGTTAGCTTGGTGAGCAACAATGGAACAAAGTTAACTCTCAAGGATGTTAAACATGCACCGGATATCCGTTTGAATTTGATTTCTACAGGAAAACTTGATGATGAGGGATTTTGTAACACCTTCAGTGAGGGGCAGTGGAAGCTAACTAAAGGCTCCTTGGTTGTGGCTCGAGGAAAGAAGAGTTCAAATTTGTACTTGATGCAGGCTTCAATTTCCAGAGACAATGTGAATGTGACAGTAAATGACTCAACTGAGTTGTGGCATCAACGACTTGGTCACATGAGTGAGAAGGGGCTTAATTGTTTAGCCAAGAAGAATCAACTTACGGGTTTGAAGAATGCAACATTGAATAAGTGTGCTCATTGTCTAGCGGGGAAGCAGAGAAGAGTTTCTTTTAGAAGACTTCCTCCTCATAAAAGATCAGAGTTGCTAGAGTTGGTCCATTCAGATGTTTATGGTCCGATAAAGGTAAGGTCACATGGTGGTGCACTTTATTTTGTGACTTTCTTTGATGACTGTTCAAGAAAGTTGTGGGTCTACAGTTTGAAGTCGAAAGACCAAGTTTTTGAGGCATTTAAACAATTTCAAGCATCAGTTGAAAGAGAAACAATGAAGAAGTTGAAGTGCATTCGTACTGACAATGGTGGCGAGTACACAAGGCCATTTCGTAAGTATTGTCTGCGACATGGAATCATACACCAGAAAACACCACCGAAAGACTCCACGGTTAAATGGGTTAGCTGAAAGAATGAACCGAACATTGATTGAGAGAGTCAGATGTTTGTTGTCAGATGCAAAGTTGCCAAGATCATTTTGGGCTGAAGCCTTGAATACAGTGGCACATGTGATTAATCTGTCTCCTAGTGTTCTTTTGCGAGGTGATGTACCAGATAGAGTTTGGTTTGGTAAAGACATGTCATACGATCACCTGCGTGTGTTCGGTTGTAAAACATTTGTTCATGTTCCAAAGGATGAAAGATCCAAGTTGGATTTCAAGACTCGCCAATGCATCTTTATTGGTTATGGTTTAGATGGTGAGTTTGCTTATAGACTCTACGATCCCGTTCAGAAGAAGCTCGTGAGAACCCGAGATGTTGTCTTCATTAAGGATCAGACTATAGATGACATTGATAAGGTAGAGAAAAAGGATTCACAAGATAGTGGTGACTTGACCGATGTGAATCTGGTTCCCCTAGACCCTTCATCGATTCCTATTCAGGATGATGTACACGGTGATGTTAATGATGACCAGCAGGACATAGGTGACTTTGATGCTCTCGTAGATGATGTTGTGAATGATCAACAACAAGCACCTATAGCTCCACCAGCAGTTACACTTTGAAGATCTTCTAGAGATCGAAGATCTTCTATCAGGTATTCATCTGATTATTATGTTCTTTTGACTGATGGGGGAGAACTTGAATGTTATGAAGAGGCTATGGAGAGTGAATGCAAAGATCAGTGGGTTGAAGTGATGAAAGATGAACTTCAATCCTTGCATGATAACCATACCTTTGAGTTGGTGAAACTGCCTAAGGGCAAGAGAGCTTTGAAGAATCAGTGGGTTTAAAGGATAAAGCAAGAAGAAAATTCTTCATCTCCACGATACAAAGCTAGATTGGCCGTCAAGGTTATACTCAGAAAAAGGGGATTGATTTCGAAAAAATATTTTCTCCAGTTGTGAAAATGTCCTCTATTAGAACTATATTGAGTTTGACAGCTTGTTATGACTTAGAGGTTGAACAAATGGACGTGAAAACTGCTTTTCTTTATGGTGATTTGGAGGAAGAACTTTACATGGAGTAACCAGAGGGATTTGTTGCACAAGGAAAAGAGGAATATGTGTGCAGGTTGAAGAAGAGCTTGTATGGTTTGAAGCAAGCTCCTAGGCAATGGTACTAGAAGTTTGAGTCTGTTATGGGGAAGCAAGGCTACAAGAAGACTACTACTGATTATTGTGTATTTGTTAAGAGATTCTCTGGTGACGATTTTATTATCTTTTGCTCTATGTTGATGATATGCTTATTGTTGGTCGCAATGCTTCTAGAATTGACAAGTTGAAGCAATAGTCGAGTAAATCCTTTGCGATGAAAGATTTGGGGCCAACAAAGCAAATTCTTGGCATAAGGATGACACGTGATAGAAAGGCCAAGAAATTGTGGTTATCACAAGAGAGGTACATTGAGAAAGTACTTCAAAGGTTTATTATGGACAGAGCTAAATCGGTGAATACTCCCTTTGCCACGCACTTCAGATTGAGTGTTAAGCATAGTCCTTCCACAAAAAAGGAGAAGGAAGAGATGCAGAAAGTTCATTACTCTTCAGCCGTGGGTAGTTTGATGTATGCAATGGTTTGCACGAGACCAGACTTGGCTTATGTTGTTGGTACAGTTAGTCGATTTCTTTCTAATCTAGGCAGAGAGCATTAGAATGCAGTGAAGTGGATCATGAGATATCTTCGTGGTAGTTACAACTTGAAACTTTGTTTCGGCAATGAGAAACCTATTCTTGTTGGATATACAGATTCAGACATGGCCGGGGACATTGACTCGAGGAGATCTACTTCAGGTTACTTGATCACTTATGCAGTGGGAGTTGTGGCATGGAAATCGAGATTGCAGAAGTGTGTTGCCTTATCCACCACCGAATCAGAGTTCATTGCAGTGATCGAAGCGTGCAACGAGATGCTTTGGATGAAGAAGTTTGTGCATGAACTTGGTTTTACTCAGGAGAGGTGTGTCTTGTATTGTGATAGCCATACCACAATTCATCTTGGTTAGAACTCAAATTTTCATGCTAGATCTAAGCATATTGATGTGAGGTATCATTCGATACGAGATGTTCTTGAAGCTAAGTTGTTAGAGCTTGAGAAGATTCACACCGATGATAATGGTGTTGATATGTTGACGAAAGCCTTACCTAGAGAGAAGTTTGAGGCATGTTGTTTGACCTCCGGCATGGAGGCATTCCCCACATAGTTGGAGAGGGAGATTTGTTGGGTGTGGATCCCACTATGAGGGGAATCCATCATTAGAAAATAGGTTGCAACTTAAAACACCATCAAAAAATAGGTTGCAACTCATTACGGGTTGCTTGTTTGTTGGAAAAGGTTCTGCCATGCATTTATTGTTCCTCGTTTTTTGTGTAAAGCCATTTTATTTTTTGGCTTGTTTTTGGGCAGCTGTTGCGTGTAAAATAGTCTATCGCAATTGAGTGCAAGTGTACACGCCGCAAGTAATAAAGTGATACTAGAATATCAGATATTGTCTCCACAGGGACTGGGCTAACCCTTTCCTTCGCTATCTGCACAAGGGGAAAAGAATAGATTAAGATGTTGTCACGAAAATAATAAAGAATACTGGAAAATAAAAGTAGAGAAATCAAGATAGAGAGAATGGGCTGGTATTGAATTGCTCAGTAGTGCAGGTATTGCAGAGTTTAGGAAATCCAGTTCTGTCGTCGCGCCCGTCGCGGACAGCACCTGTCGCGGCAGCAGTTCCTTGATTGTCGCGGTAGCAAACACTCAACTCAGTACTTTCAAGTTTGGAAAGAATCCCAGATCTGCCTTGGCCTATCCCTAGGTCCAAGTCTGTCGATGATCACGTCTTGATGATACCTCCCGGCGTGAATCGAAGGATGAACACTGATGTGTATGAATTCTTCTTTAGCCACTTAACCTCGCCCTATCCCTAGGCACGAGATAGTTCAACTATAAACTAGAGAACTTGCTCTTATTTCTTTCGTATAATTAACTCTCCCGATGCTAAGTAAATAGATAACCTCACAATGCTCTCCCGATGCTCTTGCAAGATATTAATAACCAAAATAAGAGAACTTGAAGTTTATTTTGTTGAACTGAAAATTCCTAAAACAAAACAACCCTTGCAACTACTTTACAAATCAACCCGTGGCCCTAGGGGGAATTTAGAACATGCTGAGGGCAGGAAAACGACAGAATTTGGGAAGGAGGCTAGGGTAATCGGTTCTCGGATCTGGGATCTCTCCTCTCTCTAGGTTAAAATACATGCCCTTATATAAGCTTTGGGCTCAAGTTATCTAAAATAGCAAGAATACAACTTTAATTGAAAGTATGATTCTAATAAAGACTAAATCTCCAAGGAATCTACTTTCCAGCCGTCATCTTCTTGCTTGGGATTTTCCCGCCTTGAACTTTGGGCTTGACATATCTTTTGATCTGGGGCTTGGAAAAATATGAGGTTTGCACACGACAGACGGGCTGAATTTTCTCTATCTGTCGAGGTCCACTTTGCTTTTTCTCCACAAAAACTGTTGTCGTCCTCTGTTGTCACGGCAGCACCGTGGCAGCATCGTCCTCTTTGTCTGCTTGTCCAGTTCAGCTCTTTTGCTTCTCTGCCCAGCGCCTGCCCTCACCGTCTGCTATGGCGGCAACCTGCAAAAATAGCCATTTTTAGTAGAATCTGTGCCTTTTGATATATTTGTGATGTTTTGTTGTAAACTAACCTAAATGCAATGAATAATGCTTGAATGCAGCAAAAATATGGGTTAAAAAGGGTGTAAATAATAGAACTTTTACACACTCAACACACCCCCAAACTCAAGTTTTTGCTTGCCCTCAAGCAACTAAGACCTAAAAGAAAAATGAAATATTTTTGTTTTGGCTTTCCAACAGTGAACTTTCCCTTACCCGTCGTTCGTTCCCTGTGACGGCAGCAACCTGTCGGATAATTTAGGATCTGTCCGGAATCTCACTATAGTCCTCGTGCAGTGTGTGCATGCTTGTGAACAGTTATATGCCAAGACTCTCTTAGTTTCACTAGAATATTCAACTCTTAACTCGAATTTTTATGCCAAAGTTTATCTTTTTGAAGGCACATTTTCATGCTTCTTTGATTTTTTTTTTGTTTTGACTCGATTTCTCTATTTTTCAAGCTAAAGTTTTACTAGAGCCAGTTTTAGGCACCTCTAGTTAACTTCCTAGAGCCAGTTTCAGGCACCTCTAGGGCTGTTGAGTCTCTTTTTCTAAACTTCTTTCCTAGAGCCAGTGTTAGGCACCTCTAGGGGCTATTCAAGTGCTAAGCTTTCTATTCTAGTTTGGCTAAAAGAAATCTAAGCAGTATAACAGTCACAATGGTGTTTAAGTTTTCAGAACTATAGAAAGGCTCTAAACTTCTCCTTAAACTATCCTAAAGTCACTGCCACGACAGAGTTGTCACGACAGGCAAGTTCAGTTCACAGTTTTCAGCCAAAATTTTCAATATTTTCAGTTTTTTTTAAGAAAAAATAACTAAGTAAAAGACACAAAATTTAACTAAGATGTACTCCATTGATATGGAGGGTTGCCACCCCCAAACTCGAGGGTTGCATTGCCCTCAATGCAAATGACAAAATAAAAATGAAAACATATGAAGGCAGTACATCACAAAATATATATGGCAGGCAGCAATAAGAAGATAAGAAACTTAAATTTTAATCATTGTCTTCACTGCTGCTGTCGAGGCGGATCTGGCGGCGGGTTCTGGTTCGCAGGGTGGGCTAGGGTGGTTGCTGTACAACCTGAATATCAGAGCTGCTGCCGCTGTTGTCACTGCTGCTGCTGGCCTTTGGCAGAGTTTTCTTATCTGTCATTCTTTTCTGCCTCTTTACCGGTGTAAATTCCTTCGACAGGTTCCTCTGAATAGAGGGTTCATCGTCACTGTCTGCCCAGACGGAGGAGGAAGAGAACCCAGCAACAAAGGCAGCAAGGTCATCCGATGGTACTGGTCGCTTTGTTCCTCGAGCGGATGTTTCAGCATGGGTGCTGCCGGCTGCCGTCGGGGCAAGTGATGGTATGGAGGCAGCAGATGGTGTTTGTGGGGTAGCAGTATGTGTAGGTGTGTGGACAGGGGTGGGGACAGTGAAGTAGTGGGCAGGGAAGGTGGGGAAAACAACATCAGGGAAATCTAAAGTAGTTTGAATAAAATTTACCGTGGATGCGGCAAAGTCCTTGATGAATGTCATGAGGCCCAACTGTCTGTCCTCCATCCTTTGAATGGCAGCTAGGATCTGATTGGAGGGGTCTGTCGGAGCAGCTGTTGCGGCGGCAGGTTCAGGATTTGGCTGCTTTGATGATTCAGCTGGGGCGGCAGCGGGGTTGAAAGATGAGAGAGGGGTTGCCACTATCAGCTCCATGAGGCTGATGATATTCTTTTCTGTCCAACCCCGTCCTTTCACTATGAAATCGGTGTCGGCTTCCGGCACATTATGACCGCGGCAGAGGGACGTGATGAGGCAGGGGAGGAAAAGGAGGCCCGACGGTCGATGTGCACTTTCCATAATACTCTCTCGCATATAACTACCCACATTAATGGGCCGCTTATTTAAAATAGAGTGTATTAGGGCTAACCTTTGCTGGTCAACGGTTGTATGGTGTGACGACGGCATAATCCTCTTTTTGATGAAGGAATTCCATAGTTTTGCCTCCGGCAGCAGCTGCCCCCTCTTCACCGTGTGTGGATTTTTCCGGCTTGTATTCCATTCGGTTCCCTCTTCCGTCAGTTCTGCCATGACAGCGTCATAGGCAGCATCATCCAAGGTGTCGAGGAACTACTGGTGTGCATCATCATTGAGGCCTATATAGAGGCCATATAAGGAGTTGATGTGCTCGGCTGTAAATGGTACTTCTTTCCCTCTAACTCTCATTGATGTCGCCGTTTTGCTGCTGTTGGCAGCATAAAATTCTCTCACCAGCGTCTCGTTCATTTCCTCTGGTTGCTCCGCAAATGATTGCCATAATAGAGCTCTAATCTTCCTAGCGATGAAAGGCTTGAGGCCCAGATTCTTTGCCTTTGGAGTATAAATGAAGCCTCGTTCTTCCCACAGATCTCTGGTTGCAAAGGACTGTGGGGGGAGTTGCTGCCGGTGAGGAAGTAGAGGCAGCATTGCGGCGGGTTTTTCTGGAAGACATGTTAGTGCAAGGGTTGTGAAAAGTAAATGAAAGAAAATGAAGACTAAAGATGGAGAGCAAGTAAAAAGCAGAAGTGAGTGAAAATGAAAATGAAACGGGGTTTTATAGAAAAGGAATTGCTGCCCGTTGAAGCTGTAACGACAGGCGCGAATAACGGGGCGGCTGTCGAGCTTTAGCGTGTCTAACGCGTCTGACACACGTTTCCGCGTCTGTCACACGTTTCCGCGTCTGTCATGACAGCATGGTGACAGACTGTCTTTTCCGCGTCTGTCATGGCAGCCGTAACGACAGGCTTCAATATTGGGCTTTGTTGGGCTGATGAATGGGTGGTGGGTTGAGTTCACTTCTCCTGTTCTTCTTGGCTCCTTTATTTCCTAAAAACATTTTTCGAATAAAATAAACCTTATTTCCTAATAAATAAAAATAAAAATAAAATTTAGGTTAAATTATGGATGCCAGGTGGGGCATCTCCTAAGGTAACCACTTCCTGCATTCCTAGGGCTTCAGTCCCCTAATAATGCTTGAGGCGTCGTTTCCGGTACTTCTTGAAGTCTATCTGTACCCTCCATCTGGTGATTATTCTCATGGTGGGGGCTCCTTTCTTTCTCTTCCCTTTGTAGTCGATGAAGTCATCCCTTCTTGGTAATGTTTCTGAGGGCATGAATATATGATTAGAAAAAATCAAATTGACATTTGACCATAAACTTACCTTGTTTTCGTTGAATGTTGTTGTGGTTGAATGTATCCCTTGCTGTCGTGCCTGCTGCTGCGGCAGGCAGTTATTTTGACAGTTCTTTATCAGGTTACTTTGCAGGTCAATGGGACATTGGTAAGTGCCATCACTCTCTATATCAAATTCTGTTGACCACTCGTAGATCTCCATCAGTAGAGACTTTGATAATTCTGAGTCTACCGGTGTTGGTTCCTCTAATATCTGCAATGGAATCGGTGAGTTTTCAAAGAATTCAAAAGGTTCGTTTATTACCTGCTCGTATTCCATTTGTGAAGAACTGTCATTGGGTAGCTCTTCTAGGTGGTCGTGCGAGTGCCATGACAGAGATGGATGTGTGCAATCTTGGTCGGACATAATCGAGGTAGTGGGTTGAGAGTTTTCCTCGGATGTGGTTGTTGCCGTGACATTCTCTTGAATTTCACTCAGCGTTCTTGCGGTGTTGCGCCGTTCCGGCTCCTCGGTCATTGCCATGGCAGGTTGTTGCTCAGACTCATCATATGTTGGGTATTCCTTCACATAGGCATCCTCGTCACATTGCCTCATGATTTCAGGTTCATCTGTGGCATGAATGAGGGCCGGTCTGCTCAAGATTTCATCCATCTTGGCGATACTTGCGTCCATAGAAGCTGACAATTCTTGAGTGAGTGCCATGAAGGCTTGCAGTGTGTCTTCTAAGGATTTTGACTGCTCTTGAGGATGATGACATTGCCAGGGCAGGTCGGGTTCTGCTGCAAAACTGTTATGGTATAAAAAATTTTGTGGGTTTTGATCGTACCATAAAAAATTTTGCTGCTGCGGCATCGGCATTTGTTGTCCATGTTGCTGCTGTGGCAGCACATCTTTACGGTAATTGCAAGAACTTCCCCACATCAACTCTCGAATGGTTTTTCCTGGCATGTTGATGCCCTTGAACCTGTATTTTCACCTGAGTTTTTGTTAAAAAATAATAATAAAAAAAAAGAAAAGTGCAGAAGCTAGGGTAAGAGTGTGTTGCCAGTCCTCGGCAACGGCTCCAAAAACTTGTTGCGTGTAAAATAGTCTATCGCAATTGAGTGCAAGTGTACACGTCGCAAGTAATAAAGTGATACTAGAGTATCGGATATCGTCTCCACAGGGACTGGGCTAACCCTTTCCTTCGTTATATGCACAAGGGGAAAAGAATAGATTAAGATATTGTCACGAAAATAATAAAGAATACTGGAAAATAAAAGTAGAGAAATCAAGATAGAGAGAATGGGCTGGTATTGAATTGCTCAGTAGTGCAGGTATTGCAGAGTTTAGGAAATCCAGTTCTGTCGTCGCGTCCGTCGCGGACAGCACCTGTCGCGGCAGCAGTCCGTTGATTGTCGCGGCAGCAAACACTCAACTCAGTACTTTAAAGTTTGGCAAGAATCCCAGATCTGCCTTGGCCTATCCCTAGGTCCAAGTCTGTCGATGATCACGTCTTGATGATACCTCCCGGCGTGAATCGAAGGATGAACACCGATGTGTATGAATTCTTCTTTAGCCACTTAACCTCGCCCTATCCCTAGGCACGAGATAGTTCAACTATAAACTAGAGAACTTGCTCTTATTTCTTCTGTATACTTAACTCTCCCGATGCTAAGTAAATAGATAACCTCACAATGCTCTCCCGATTCTCTTGCAAGATATTAATAACAAAAATAAGAGAACTTGAAGTTTATTTTGTTGAACTGAAAATTCCTAAAACAAAACAACCCTTGCAACTACTTTACAAATCAACCCGTGGCCCTAGGGGGAATTTAGAACATGTCGAGGGCAGGAAAACGACAGAATTTGGGAAGGAGGCTAGGGTAATCGGTTCTCGGATCTGGGATCTCTCCTCTCTCTAGGTTAAAATACATGCCCTTATATAAGCTTTGAGCTCAAGTTATCTAAAATAGCAAGAATACAACTTTAATTGAAAGTATGATTCTAATAAAGACTAAATCTCCAAGGAATCTACTTTCCAGCCGTCATCTTCTTGCTTGGGATTTTCCCGCCTTGAACTTTGGGCTTGACATATCTTTTGATCTGGGGCTTGGAAAAATATGAGGTTTTCACACGACAGACGGGCTGAATTTTCTCTATCTGTCGAGGTCCACTTTACTTTTTCTCCACAAAAACTGTTGTCGTCCTCTGCTGTCACGACAGCACCGTGGCAGCATCGTCCTCTTTGTCTGCTTGTCCAGTTCAGCTCTTCTGCTTCTCTGCCCAGCGCCTGCCCTCACCGTCTGCTATGGCGGCAACCTGCAAAAACAACCATTTTTAGTAGAATCTGTGCCTTTTGATATATTTGTGATGTTTTGTTGTAAACTAACCTAAATGCAATGAATAATGCTTGAATGCAGCAGAAATATGAGTTAAAAAGGGTGTAAATAATAGAACTTTTACACACTCAACAGCAGCTTATATACAACAAAAATCAAAATTCGAAGGGACAGAAAGAAGCTCACATTTTGAGAGAAAAATAAGGAGAGGAAACAGTGTTTTTAAGGTTTAGTGTAGCAGTGATCAATTCTTCGATCGGAGATCCATCCATGGTTCGATTGAGCTGATTTTTTTACAGCAGCTAGGTGACAAGGTGTTCTTGACTTTTTACGGTCAGATTTTTCATCCGATTCTTGTAGCGTCGGAAATACCCATTTTATAACAGCTACGTTTTTTGGTGATATTCTCCATTTTCTCTTCTTTTGCTTAAGACTACTTGTCATTAGCCTTGATGGAGTTGAATGCTTGTTGTAGGCTGGATATTGTAGTATTGTAGTTGAACATTTGATGATAGTGGAGCTTTTGATCGGACTCTAAGTCCCGTGGTTTTTACCCTTGATTTAGAGGAGTTTTCCACGTAAAAATTTTGGTGTCTCGTTTTATTGTTTTTGTGGTTGCGTTGGTTGATGTGTGGTTGATTAGTGTTGCTAAAGAACATATATTGTGTTATTATTGTTGTCATAATTATTGACAAGAGTTGTAGGGAGAGAAAGAACATCGGTTGTGCTTCCGCTTTGTTTCAACTGTCTAGTTTCTTCCCCAACACAAACTTCTAAAGTATCTTCAATTTTTACACATTGTTATTATTTAGTCGTAATTCTAAAAAATTAACACTTGATGTTCTAAAATTAATTCAATTTAGTCCATCTTCACCATCATTATCCCCTTCACCATCATCCTCCACCATCGAACAGCTATTTCAAAATAAATTATAAAGAGTAAAGGTAAACGATCTCCAAAAGCAAACTATTTTCGATCATTACAAGGGCCTTAGCATACATGAATTATAAGGAGAGGAGTCACAGCCACAGGGGTTTCTTTCATATATATATTTTTTATTTCTTGCTCTCCTTCTCCTTGTTGTTTTGCTCTGTGTTCAAAGGATTTTATTTACGATGATGATAAAATAAATAAAAAAATATGAAAATAGGACAAAACCAAATTACTAAAAAAATGGACGAGATTATCCGAGAGACACAGAGGAAGACAACATGTGTTTTCTGTCTGCAACATTGGTTTTTCTTCGTTTTTCCATTTTTTATTTATTTTGTAATATATTAAGACTACAGTGAAGGAACGATGAGCTGCTCGACGGTGGAGGATGATGGTTAAGGGGGAAATGATGGTGAAGAGGGGATTAAATTAAAATAATTTTAAAATTTCAAGTGTTATTTTTTTAGAACTAGGACTAAATTATAACAATGTGTAAAAATTGATGATACTTTGAAGTTTACCGTTAAGAAGTTAACGGGATTAACGTCTCAGTTACCATTTTGTTATAAAACACAAAGTTTAATTGTTATTTTTGTAATATTTGAAAGTTTGATTGTTGTTTTATTTTTTTAACAAATTTTAGTTAGTATTTTGATACTTTACCCTTTAAAATATTAACTTGATTAACTATTCGATTTAGAATAGTATCTTCAGTCAGTTAATGTATTAGGAATAAAATTGAGGGTTAACAACATCCAAGACCATTAAATTATTGGTTTGATTCTATTTTAATCATCGAATTATGAATTTTCAATTAGATCACTGAACTATTGGAATGGTATCAATTAAACTACCAACCATTAAATTTTGGCGGAATTGTTGATGTTGCATTTACACAAATTTATATATTACACATGTGATCATTGTTACTTATACATTCTACTAATTTGGTCACATCCATTTTTCACTCACTCGTCTTTCTCTTTTTGATTAGAACCCATTTTGATTTCAAAAATATGAGTCATATTAATATGTTTTTTCTTTCAAAATTTTCCTCATTTCGGCGGTGTTTTCTGGGTCTCTGTGTAAATAAGGTCAAATTGATAAAATATGTAAATAATGAGTGTTAAATTTATTAAACCTTTTCAAATTAAGATTAAATTGATTGAATGTATAAATATGAAAGATTAAATGTACTATTATACAAATGCTTTTAACTGCCATGTCACATCTTTAACGGTAATTAACGGTTTCAGTGACTATTTAAAACAAAAACTAAAATTTAATAATCATTTTATAATACTTAAAAATTAGATGAGCAAAATAAAATATTAATGTTTGTGATGGGCTCCGCTCCAATGTTAATGGGAAAGGACGTGTGGGCCGTAGGACAATTGGGTGCGACTACTTCCGACCTTGTGAGTGACCTATGATTCAAACCATGGACGCTTCGAGTATTTTGAGCTTTTAAGTTGTTATTATTGAACGTGCATTGAGATTTGTATCTCTAATTTATATTTAATTTTATTTTTGCATATTTAGATTTATAGTTTAAATCAATGAACAAAATAGATATCTAAAAGATAAATGCTAAAATGAATAGAACAGAATTATGTTCTTAGATGTCATACTAATTATATTAACATAATTATAGATTAATTGCAAGTGTGATATAATATTTGTATGTGATAAATCATTATGTGTGGAGGTAGATCTAAATTTATTCTTTAAAATTGGGGAATAATCTGCACCGCGAAAATCATAAAATTTTTAAAGACAAAGATTATTAAAGCCTTAACAATTAAAAAATTTTAAATTATACTTTTTTTTCAGTTAGGTGCTTAAACATTGTTTCGAGTTAAATTGGTGTCTAACGTTTCATTCTTTAACTCAAATTAAATTTTTTTGTGACAAACGTTAAAATTTTTTGTTATCCAAAAAAATGTGATACGTGGCATATTCATGTTATTTTTTTTTAAATTAGAAAATCTTTATTTTTTATTTTTAAAAATAAAAAAATAATTTTACAACCCCAAAAACCTTTAATTTCTCTAGAAAAGCCCCTAAACCCTAACCCTAAATACTTAAATCACAAGATTTCTCTCATCTGACCACCAATTCAACCACCACCGGCCACCTTTGCCTTCTATAGACTCTTGCGACTGAAAAGCCCATCATTATGTCGTCTAAAATCGACGAATGAATCGTCGATTACTCTGTCGATGAACATCCAACAATGAAAAAAAACATAGGCCAATTTGGATTCTGGCCGACGGCTAAAGGGTGGGGAATGTCGAATGGTGATGTACACGACGCCTGGACCGTGAAAGGTGAACCACCGACGTAGGGGGGATGGTGGACAGTGAGAGAGATGTGATTTGAGGGTTTGATTGAAAGAAATTAAAAATTTGATATTTTTTAAGAAATTTATATTTTTTAAAGAAATTCAAAAATTAAATAAATAAAAAAACTAGGCCATGTGTCATGTTATAATTGGATGACAGAATTTTTTAACGACCGTTGACGAAAAACCTTATTTGAGCCACGGAAACAAATGTTAGGCACCAATTTAGCTCGAAACAAAAATTAGGC
Organism: Hibiscus tridactylites; assembly: GCA_958450335.1. NCBI lineage: Eukaryota > Viridiplantae > Streptophyta > Magnoliopsida > Malvales > Malvaceae > Hibiscus > Hibiscus tridactylites. Next base: position 22,847,445 of record OY288276.1, on the reverse strand, counting down.
ACCTAACTAGAAAAAAGTATAGTTTAGGCTCTTGGTCACTTGCGAAGCTGATCTTTACAACTTTCTCACCTTAGTAACGCTCTTCCTTAAAAATAAGTGTAACCCCCTCGACCCGGCTTAGCCGCCTGATCGCATCGAATGGGTTATACGGGGAAAACCGAAGCGAAATCCGTTAAGGCTCCACTCCGATTAACAACCCTAGAAAATTTCTTTTAAAGTTATCTTGTCTAGATGTTAATTATATCCTATGTGAGAGGACACACAGCGGAAACACACTTACGGATACAAAACACGCAAAACATACGATTAAACAAACCCTCTTTAACTTTTACAACAGTTCATATCGATACGCTAGATGACCGTATCGATACGCTTGGACCTGGTCAACACCCCAAAGTCGACCTTGGGAGATCGTATCGATACGCTAGATGATCGTATCGATATGCTCTCAACGGTCAACTTTCCAAGGTCAAACTACAAAGACCGTACCGATACTCTCGGGACCCGTACCGATACGCCAAAATCTCGTCAATTTCTCAGATTTCCAGAGAGCTCTTGGTGTATCGATACACCCCCGCGTACCGGTACGCCTTGCCTAAAACAAGGTTCAAAGCAGTGGACCGTATCAATAAAACCCTTGAGCGTATCGATACGCCATGCACTGTAAACCTTGTTTTGGTAGTTAAAATGCAATGACTCGACTCTAGAGGCATTTTACGACTATTCAAGCAACATACAAACACAAATACAACACAAGACATCCATAGATAAGCATACGAAACAATTTAAACATTCGACGAAGCAACATCCAACAAGATAAGATTCTTAAATGAAACATGCATATAAGGCATTCACCCACATAGCCAAAAGTTAAACTAAAGAATACTTCAACATGGCACAAAGCAATACAAGTCCAAAACGTCTAAACAAACTTGTCTAAGAAAAGGAACATGCCTTCAACATCACAAAACACAAAGGTCCTATCCCATTGCTTAAATACTAATTATTGAGGTCTAAACCATACTTGAGAAAACTAAATTCCCTTGGAATTCTCCTTTGTTCCCCGAGCTGCTCCAAAGGTCTAAGGGCATGCATTGTTGGAAAAGAGAGCGTTAGCATTTAAGCTTAGTGAGCGGTGCTCAAAATGGTAGCTACAACAATGCAGTTTTAAAACAATAGTTTGCTTGAAAACAAAAACTATTTCCAAATCATTTCCACATAGTAAAACACATAACAACATGCATTTTACCTTCTCGTGCATTTACCGAATGCAACCACAAGCCATAGGCTTACCATATGCTCATTCTCATAACACAAACAAAGTAAACCACAATGCATAAACATAAGCTTAAGTAGATAGAACCAACAACATGCTTAACATGAGAATTAAAACATTCAAGGGTATATTGACATTCAACGTTTTTACTCGCATATGCGGATAGTTCTCAAACCCACTAGACACTTCCGGTGGAATCTCACATCATCGTACTCACCCGTCTAGTAATAACATGATTTCCGGTGGAATCTCACATCACTGTACTCCTCTTTAGTGGAATCTAACATCACTAAGGCCACGCGCAAATTTTTCCTCGAGTGCACCCTAATCCTATTGATCGATCAATTATATCCGGTAACAACCAAACACATGTCAATATACTCAATTACAATCACAGGCATTACCAATGCTTGAACCACTTACCAAATCCAAACTTCCATGCAAGGCATGTACTCACAATGCAAGCATAACACAAGTCTCACATCTCAACATGCATAACAAATGCAATTCAACACATTACAACATAGCATGTTCATCTCGCATTCAAGAAATCGTAAAACACAATTTAATTGCATAAACCTTTTAAACTTACTCTCGAGCTTGGATTGGTCTTTCAAGCTCAATCCAAACTCCCAAAGCACTTCCTTAACCACGTTAAGGGTTTTAAAATTGATCCACTCACCGATGAAACCCAACACAAGCCGAAAATGTCGACCAAGCCTCCAAGTTCCCCGGAATTGAGCCTGAAGCTTCTCCAACGTTTTCCCTTGCTTCTAATCAACCAAAAATAGTGCATTACACATCAAAACATCCACAAAATCACTGCCACAAATCATATTACAACCCAAGACAAATTTCACCACATTTCCAAACCAAGAATTAACTCAAACTCTTCATTTTCGGACCTGGACACAACCCAGCAGTTACCCATTAATGTCATCATCCAAATCATCACTAAACACGTCCAAAACAGCCCCCAAGTGTAACCATACCATCAGCCTAACTTTCCTTTCACATAACTACCTCAAAACTCAAGATTTTCACTTCTAAACTCACCCACTAATACCCATTTCGGGATTTCATTAAAACTTCACCATTTTAACATATGTTAAGCTTAAAAGCAAGTTTATAACATATATGAACTTTACAAATTAAGAACTCAACGAAAAACCAACAAAGTTTCCATCTTTAATTTAAAACTTTGAACACTTGAAACAACTCAAAAATGAATTTTATGGTAATCCAAGACCATGAAAATGTTGAGGATGAAGAGGAGAAGTCAAACACGTTATTACCTTGAAGAAATCACTTAGTTGAGAGCTTGAAAACCAATGGAATAATGACTAGGGTTTATGGAGGTTTTTAGAACGTGGAATTCAAAATGGAGAAGAAGATGGCTTTTGCTAAAAACCTCTTCTTGTTCCCTTTTATGAAAAATCCCCTTTTTGCCCCTTTTTCTTTTAAAACTCTTTTTGGTGCATTAAAAATAGTTTATCTCCAATTTAATTTAATCCATCTCGGTTTAACTAACCCGATATTTCCCGGCCCTAAACTCGGGGCGTTACAACTCTCCCTCACTTAAGGAATTTCATCCCCGAAATTTACCTGGTGGAAAGAGATGCGGAAACTGCTTTCGCATGTCATCCTTCCTCTCCCAAGTGGCTTTTTCCACCCCTCGGTGATGCCACTTAACCTTAACCAACTCAATGGTCCTTCCTCACAACACTTTGTTGTCCGAAGCCAAAATCTCAATTGGTTCTTCATCGTAGGTCAAATCTAGATTCAGTTCTATCTCATCAACTAGCATAACATGCGACGGATCCGATCTATACCTTCGAAGCATCGAGACATGAAACACATTATGAATATTCTCTAGTTCGGCCAACAGTCTTAATCTATAGACAACGGGACCAACTCTCTCAACTATCTCATACGGACCAATGAACCTCGGGCTCAACATGCCTTTCCCACCAAACCTCATCACCTTCTTCCAAGGTGAGACTTTCAAGAACACTTTGTCGCCCATGGCATACTCTAATTTTATTCTTTTCAAATCTGCATAAGATTTCTGTCTATCCGAAGCTGCCTTCAAACGGTCACAAATCAACTGAACTTTCTCGGTGGTACCCTTAAGCATATCAGGCAAGGGTATTAATTTTTGTCTTGCTTCGGCCCAACAAACAGGTGTTCTACATTTTCTACCATACAGAGCTTCGTAAGGTGCCATCTGAATGCTCTCTTGATAACTGTTATTGTAACATCCCAAAAACCGGTCTAGTCGGAATTAGGTTCCGATGACCGAATATTTTGTATCGATAAAATAATTTATTCGATCTTATCTGAATCAATAAATATTTTTCGCGTTATTTATGATAGTTTATTATTATTATTATTATTATTATTATTATTAAAAATAATAAATAAATAAAAGGACCGTGGCCCATGCCAAATCCTTCAAATTGAAGGAATCTGGCAATGTAAACCCACGTAGAGGGGCACTTGGCAGAGGGGCGTTTCATGTGGCATTATAGCCAACACGTGGCTCATATAAAGGGGTTTATATCCCCAATTTTGTGCCACCAAATTTTCATGTGTGGAAGATGAGGATTGGATCAAGGGGCGGCAATTTGGAGTATAAATAAGGGGCAAGAGTCATTAGCCATTCACGGCAAGTAAGAAAGAAAAATTTAGTGAGATACATCAAGTAATTAGGTGGTTCAGTATTAGATTGGTTGTCCGATATTTTTGATAAAATAATATTGAATCTCTGCCAACGTTGGGACCAAGAAATCGATAAAGGACGACCGTCAATCAAAGGAAAAAGGTGATGTTATACGGGAACCCTAATATCAAGGTGAGTGTAGTCGGAGTGTCGAGAGTTGGCTAGGTGCCATCTCAAAGCATTGTTTATTGATTTGTTAACCATTTTATTGAAGGTCATTGCATAAAAATCATATTGAAAGCTTTACTTGGTAAGTTTGATTAAGTATTGCATATCGAGCATTAAATATTACTAGTGAAACTTTGATATATGTCTACAGCTATTGAATTATTGTTATTGATATTGATGTGTAAATATTGCTATTGAAATATCGTTGTTGAACTATTGAGTACTGAACCTTGGATTCGAGAGTATTGGATACAATTGGCATGCCATAGAATTCATGAGCTCATTGGTATGGGTATTGGGCTTCGGCCATTGGTGCGGCGGAGGGATGTGTTGTGTATTGGTCAATTGGTGCGGCGGAGGGATTATGACACGACCATTATTGTTGGTGATGTGGTGGAATTTGTGTATCCAAATACTGTTGAATCGGTCCAAGGGAAAATATTGATTATTGATATTGCTTTTGTTATGATTGGATAACATGTCTTTCATTTATAATATGTATATAGATTGCTTATGTGAAATATGCCATTAAATATTTCATTGAAGTATGCAGCATTGCATAACATGCTCATTCATTGTTATTGGCTACCTCACTTAGACTATATAAGTCTAATGCATTCATTTGCATAACATTTCAGGCTAACAAAGTGTTGGGTCCGAGATCGGAGCAGTCAAAGGATCGGCAAGTCACCACAAGCTAAGAGTAATGTGTTTTGACCTTATGAACTCCTAGTATTGTGGCAAAGTAGTTAAAGTAATTATACTAGTCTTATAGCCCTACTATAGTGTATATGTTGCCTATGTTTTGTATAAGATTTTAAAGCTATAATGACTTTTGAGTTAGTAATAAAATTTACATATTTGATAATAAAATATTAGTGAAAAAGGTTTAAGATTTATGTCTCCGATCTCCGTTATGTTTTTCGGTAGCACTCTCTGACCCAGTTCTCTACCAGGCCGGGAAGGGGGTGTTACAATAGTGGTATCAGAGATAGAGTTTAGTCGGTTCTGGACTAAACTAAAGTATGTTTGTATTGTATGTTATGTTACTTTGCCACCTAGGAGTTATTTATTGAGTATTGTGACTTGCCGGCTAATCCGATCTCTTTATGAATAAATTTCTAAATTTAGTCAGGCTCATATAGATGAGCGTATTGTTGTCGGAGAGAATTCGAGGACGAATTCTTTTTAAGGGGGGAGAGTTGTAACATCCCAAAAACCGGTCTAGTCAGAATTAGGTTCCGATGACCGAATATTTTGTATCGATAAAATAATTTATTCGATCTTATCTGAATCAATAAATATTTTTCGGGTTAATTTATGATAGTTTATTATTATTATTATTATTAAAAATAATAAATAAATAAAAGGACCGTGGCCCATGCCAAATCCTTCAAATTGAAGGAATCTGGCAATGTAAACCCACGTAGAGGGGCACTTGGCAGAGGGGCGTTTCATGTGGCATTATAGCCAACACATGGCTCATATAAAGTGGTTTATATCCCCAATTTTGTGCCACCAAATTTTCATGTGTGGAACATGAGGACTGGATCAAGGGGCGGCAATTTGGAGTATAAATAAGGGGCAAGAGTCATTAGCCATTCACGGCAAGTAAGAAAGAAAAATTTAGTGAGATACATCAAGTAATTAGGCTGTTCAGTATTAGATTGGTTGTCCGATATTTTCGATATAATAATATCGAATCTCTGCCAACGTTGGGACCAAGAAATCGATAAAGGACGACCGTCAATCAAAGGAAAAAGGTGATGTTATACGGGAACCCTAATATCGAGGTGAGTGTAGTCGGAGTCTCGAGAGTTGGCTAGGTACCATCTCGAACCATTGTTTATTGATTTGTTAACCATTTTATTGAAGGTCATTGCATAAAAATCATATTGAAAGATTTACTTGGTAAGTTTGATTAAGTATTGCATATCGAGCATTAAATATTGCTAGTGAAACTTTGATATATGTCTACCGCTATTGAATTATTGTTATTGATATTGATGTGTAAATATTGCTATTGAAATATCGTTGTTGAACTATTGAGTACTGAACCTTGGATTCGAGAGTATTGGATACAATTGGCATGCCATAGAAATCATGAGCTCATTGGTACGGGTATTGGGCTTCGGCCATTGGTGCGGCGGAGGGATATGTTGTGTATTGGTCAATTGGTGCGGCGGAGGGATTATGGCACGTCCATTATTGTTGGTGATGTGGTGGAATTCGTGTATCCAAATACTGTTGAATCAGTCCAAGGGAGAATATTGATTATTGATATTGCTTTTGTTATGATTGGATAACATGTCTTTCATTTATAATATGTATATAGATTGCTTATGTGAAATATGCCAATAAATATGTCATTGAAGTATGCAGCATTGCATAACATGCTCATTCATTATTATTGGCTACCTCACTTAGACTATATAAGTCTAATGCATTCATTTGCATAACATTTCAGGCTAACAAAGTGTTGGGTCCGAGATCGGAGCAGTCAAAGGATCGGCAAGTCACCACAAGCTAAGAGTAATGTGTTTTGACCTTATGAACTCCTAGTATGGTGGCAAAGTAGTTAAAGTAATTATACTAGTCTTATGGCCCTACCATAGTGTATATGTTGCCTATGTTTTTTATAAGATTTTAAAGCTATAATGACTTTTGAGTTAGTAATAAAATTTACATATTTGATAATAAAATATTGGTTAAAAAGGTTTAAGATTTATGTCTCCGATCTCCGTTATGTTTTTCGGTAGCGCTCTCTGACCCGGTTCTCTACCAGGCCGGGAAGAGAGTGTTACAATAGTGGTATCAGAGCTAGAGTTTAGTCGGTTCTGGACTTAACTTAAGTATGTTTGTATTGGATGTTATGTTACTTTGCCACCTAGGAGTTATTTATTGAGTATTGTGACTTGCCGGCTAATCCGATCTCTTTATGAATAAATTTCTAAATTTAGTTAGGCTCATATAGATGAGCGTATTGTTGTCGGAGAGAACTCGAGGACGAATTCTTTTTAAGGGGGAGAGTTGTAACATCCCAAAAACCGGTCTAGTCGGAATTAGGTTCCGATGACAGAATATGTTGTATCGATAAAATAATTTATTCGATCTTATCTGAATCAATAAATATTTTTCGGGTTAATTTATGACAGTTTTTTTTTTTTATTATTATTATTATTATTATTATTATTAAAAATAATAAATAAATAAAAGGACCGTGGCCCATGCCAAATCCTTCAAATTGAAGGAATCTGGCAATGTAAACCCACGTAGAGGGGCACTTGGCAGAGGGGCGTTTCATGTGGCATTATAGCCAACACGTGGCTCATATGAAGGGGTTTATATCCCCAATTTTGTGCCACCAAATTTTCATGTGTGGAACATGAGGATTGGATCAAGGGGCGGCAATTTGGAGTATAAATAAGGGGCAAGAGTCATTAGCCATTCACGGCAAGTAAGAAAGAAAATTTTAGTGAGATACATCAAGTAATTAGGTGGTTCAGTATTAGACTGGTTGTCCGATATTTTCGATATAATAATGTCGAATCTCTTCCAACGTTGGGACCAAGAAATTGATAAAGGACGACCGTCAATCAAAGGAAAAAGGTGATGTTATACGGGAACCCTAATATCGAGGTGAGTGTAGTCGGAGTCTCGAGAGTTGGCTAGGTGCCATCTCGAACCATTGCTTATTGATTTGTTAACCATTTTATTGAAGGTCATTGCATAAATATCATATTGAAAGCTTTACATCGTAAGTTCGATTAAGTATTGCATATCGAGCATTAAATATTGCTAGTGAAACTTTGATATATGTCTACCGCTATTGAATTATTATTATTGATATTGATGTGTAAATATTGCTATTGAAATATCGTTGTTGAACTATTGAGTACTGAACCTTGGATTCGAGAGTATTGGATACAATTGGCATGCCATAGAATTCATGAGCTCATTGGTACGAGTATTGGGCTTCGACCATTAGTGCGGCAGAGGGATATGTTGTGTATTGGTCAATTGGTGCGGCGGAGGGATTATGACACGACCATTATTGTTGGTGATGTGGTGGAATTCGTGTATCCAAATACTGTTGAATCGGTTCAAGGGAAAATATTGATTATTGATAGTGCTTTTATTATGATTGGATAACATGTCTTTCATTTATAATATGTATATAGATTGCTTATGTGAAATATGCCATTAAATATGTCATTGAAGTATGCAGCATTGCATAACATGCTCATTCATTGTTATTGTCTACCTCACTTAGACTATATAAGTCTAATGCATTCATTTGCATAACATTTCAGGCTAACAAAGTGTTGGGTCCGAGATCGGAGCAGTCAAAGGATCAGCAAGTCACCACAAGCTAAGAGTAATGTGTTTTGACCTTATGAACTCCTAGTATGGTGGCAAAGTAGTTAAAGTAATTATACTAGTCTTATGGCCCTACTATAGTGTATATGTTGCCTATGTTTTGTATAAGATTTTAAAGCTATAATGAATTTTGAGTTAGTAATAAAATTTACATATTTGATAGTAAAATATTGGTTAAAAAGGTTTAAGATTTATGTCTCCGATCTCCGTTATGTTTTTCGGTAGCGCTCTCTGACCCGGTTCTCTACCAGGCCGGGAAGGGGGTGTTACAATAGTGGTATCAGAGCTAGAGTTTGGTCGGTTCTGGACTAAACTTAAGTATGTTTGTATTGTATGTTATGTTACTTTGCCACCTAGGAGTTATTTATTGAGTATTGTGACTTGCCGGGTAATCTGATCTCTTTATGAATAAATTTCTAAATTTAGTCAGGCTCATATAGATGAGCGTATTGTTGTCGGAGAGAATTCGAGGACGAATTCTTTTTAAGGGGGTGAGTTGTAACATCCCAAAAACCGGTCTAGTCGGAATTAGGTTCCGATGACCGAATATTTTGTATCGATAAAATAATTTATTCGATCTTATCTGAATCAATAAATATTTTTCAGGTTAATTTATGATAGTTTATTATTATTATTATTATTATTATTATTATTATTATTATTATTATTAAAAATAATAAATAAATAAAAGGACCGTGGCCCATGCCAAATCCTTCAAATTGAAGGAATCTGGCAATGTAAACCCACGTAGAGGGGCACTTGGCAGAGGGGCGTTTCATGTGGCATTATAGCCAACACGTGGCTCATATGAAGGGGTTTATATCCCCAATTTTGTGCCACCAAATTTTCATGTGTGGAACATGAGGATTGGATCAAGGGGCGGCAATTTGGAGTATAAATAAGAGGCAAGAGTCATTAGCCATTCACGGCAAGTAAGAGAGAAAAATTTAGTGAGATACATCAAGTAATTAGGTGGTTCAGTATTAGATTGGTTGTCCGATATTTTCGATATAATAATATCGAATCTCTGCCAACGTTGGGACCAAGAAATCGATAAAGGACGACCGTCAATCAAAGGAAAAAGGTGATGTTATACGGGAACCCTAATATCGAGGTGAGTGTAGTCGGAGTCTCGAGAGTTGGCTAGGTGCCATCTCGAACCATTGTTTATTGATTTGTTAACCATTTTATTGAAGGTCATTGCATAAAAATCATATTGAAAGATTTACTTGGTAAGTTTGATTAAGTATTGCATATCGAGCATTAAATATTGCTAGTTAAACTTTGATATATGTCTACCGCTATTGAATTATTGTTATTGATATTGATGTGTAAATATTGCTATTGAAATATCGTTGTTGAACTATTGAGTACTGAACCTTGGATTCGAGAGTATTGGACACAATTGGCATGCCATAGAATTCATGAGCTCATTGGTACGGGTATTGGGCTTCGGCCATTGGTGCGGCGGAGGGATGTGTTGTGTATTGGTCAATTGGTGCGGCGGAGGGATTATGACACGACAATTATTGTTGGTGATGTGGTGGAGTTCGTGTATCCAAATACTGTTGAATCGGTCCAAGGGAAAATATTGATTATTGATATTGCTTTTGTTATGATTGGATAACATGTCTTTCATTTATAATATGTATATAGATTGCTTATGTGAAATATGCCATTAAATATGTCATTGAAGTATGCAGCATTGCATAACATGCTCATTCATTGTTATTGGCTACCTCACTTAGACTATATAAGTCTAATGCATTCATTTGCTTAACATTTCAGGCTAACAAAGTGTTGGGTCCGAGATCGGAGCAGTCAAAGGATCGGCAAGTCACCACAAGCTAAGAGTAATGTGTTTTGACCTTATGAACTCCTAGTATGGTGGCAAAGTAGTTAAAGTAATTATACTAGTCTTATGGCCCTACTATAGTGTATATGTTGCCTATGTTTTGTATAAGATTTTAAAGCTATAATGACTTTTGAGTTAGTAATAAAATTTACATATTTGATAATAAAATATTGGTTAAAAAGGTTTAAGATTTATGTCTCCGATCTTTGTTATGTTTTTCGGTAGCGCTCTCTGACCCGGTTCTCTACCAGGCCGGGAAGGGGGTGTTACAGTTATTATACACAAACTCTACTAACGGTAGATGCTTCTCCCACGAACCCTGAAATTCAATAATGCAACATCTCAACATATCTTCCAACACTTGTATGACTCTCTCTGACTGACCATCGATCTGAGGATGATATGAAGTGCTGAAATTCAGTCGAGTACCCAAAGCACTATGCAAACTCTCCCAAAATCTAGCCGTGAACCTCGGATCTCTGTGTGACACTATAGATTTCGGTACACCATGTAATCTCACTATCTCACCGATGTACAAATCGGCCAACTTATCTAAAGTATAACTGGTGTGAACGGCTAAAAAGTGCTCACACTTCGTAAGACGATCAACAATTACCCAAACCGAATTCGTCCTAGAAGGTGTCAACGACAAACCTGATACGAAATCCATGGAGATTCTCTCCCACTTCCACTCGGGAATCCTCAACAGTTGTAACAAACTTGAAGGAAACTGTTGCTCAACTTTAAATCACTGACAAACCATGCACTTACTCACAAACTCGGCAACATATTTCTTCAAACCAACCCAGAAATACTCATTCTTCAAATCACGATACATTTTCGTGCTTCCCGGATGCATAGCAAACGGACTATTGTGAGCTTCAGTTAGGACGGTGCGTCTCAAGTCTACATCTTCCGGAACAACTACTCTACTCTTGAAACACAAAACTCCATCACTACTAAAACAAAAATCTGTCGGTTTACCCTCAGCTATGTGTTGTACATGAGATGCTAATGATCTATCTTGCAACTGTTTCTCTCTAATCAATTGAAGCAACGAATATCTAACTTGCAATTCGGCCACTAAACCACCATCTTGAGACAAACTCAATCTAGCAAACATAGCTTGTAATTCCATTGCTACCTTTCTATTCAAAGTATCGGCCACTACATTGGCTTTACCCGGATGGTACTCAATCGTGAGATCGTAGTCCTTAAGCAACTCTAGCCACCTACGTTGTCCAAGATTCAATTCTCTTTGTGTCATTATATACTTCAGACTCTTGTGATCCGTATACACGGTGCATTTCTCACCATACAAGTAGTGTCTCCAAACTTTCAAAGCGAAAACCACTGCAGCCAATTATATATCATGCGTAGAGTAATTACGCTCATGAGTCTTCAATTGTCTAGACGCATATGCGACTACTCTTCCCTCTTGCATAAGCACACAACCCAAGCCAACATACGACGCATCACTAAAGACTATAAACTCTTTCCCTGACACGGGTTGAACAAAAACAAGAGCTTCGGTTAAGGCTTCTTTCAGTTTCTCAAATACTTGTTGTCTTGCATCAGTCCACTCAAACCGAACATCCTTATGTAGTAATTTAGTCAAAAGGAGTTGCAACCTTCAAAAAACCCTCAACAAAACGTCTATAGTAACCGGCCAAACCTAAGAAACTACGAACTCCGGTCACTGTCTTCGGTGGTTTCCAATTCACAACTGCCTCAACTTTTTTAAGATCCACTCGGATTCCCTCGGTTGATACAATATGGCCTAAGAAGACTACTTCCCTAATCCAAAATTCACATTTACTCAACTTGGCGTACAACTGATTGTCTAACAATTTCTGCAACACCAAACGCAAATGTCAATCATGATCTTCCTTGGTACGAGAGTACATTAAAATATCATCAATGAACACTACCACAAATTGATCTAAGTACTCATGAAATACTCTATTCATCATGTCCATAAAATTTTTCGGTGCATTAGTCAAACCAAAGGGCATTACTAAGAATTCGTAGTGCCCATAACGAGTGCGGAAAGTTGTCTTCAGTACATCTTGATCTCTTACCTTCAACTGATAATAACCGGATCTCAAATCTATCTTCGAGAACACTGAAGCACCTCTCAACTGATCAAACATGTCATCAATTCTCGGCAACGGATGCTTGTTCTTCATTGTCAACTTATTCAACTGTCGGTATTCGATACACATTCTCAAACTACCATCTTTCTTTTTTACAAACAACACCGGTGCACCCCAAGGTGAAGTACTCGGACAAATGAACCCTTGGTCTGTCAATTCCTGAAGCTGTGTCTTCAATTCTTTCATTTCTTTAGGAGCCATTCGGTACGGTGCAATCGATACTAGAGCTGAATCTGAATAATTCTCAATAACAAACTCTACGTCTCTATCTGGAGGCAAACCATGCAACTCTTCTAAGAATACACTCGGAAAGTCACAAATTGTCCATGTCTCGCGGTCGTGCCTCATCCATATTCGGATTCATAACATAGGCTAGGTACGCCTAACAACCCACATCCAACAACTTCTGAGCCTCTAAGGCTAAAACTACATTGGACAAGAACTTAACGTTCTCGCCCACTATTACTACCTCATGATCCTCTGAAAGTCTCAAGGACACACGCTTTGTCTCAAAATCTACTCTAGCCTTATGCTTTACAAGTCAGTCCATGCCTAATATTACATCAAAACCATAAAACGGCAATTGCATCATATCCACAGGAAAAACATGACCCTGAACCATCAAATGACATCTTCTGTACATTTTTTCTAACCACAACTGTCTCACCAAAAGAACTAGTTACATTCATACCCACATCTAATATCTCAACCGGAATATCTAACAATCTTCCATGCTAACTCAATATGTACAAATGCGTAGAACCGAAATCAATCAAGGAATGCAAAGTCAAAGACTGTAACGAGAAATTACCTGCAATCACATTTGTGTCATTTCTATCCTCACGGTGTGCATACACTCTTGCTGGCCCACCTCTCTCGGGCTGAACCGCTACAACATAAGCCACATTCCTCTGACCGTCATTTCTAGGCTGAAAGTTACCCCGGCCCCGCCCATAGCCTCTCTGATGGTCGACAGCTTGTGCATGAGCTTGTCAATCCCTAGACGGATGTGGACAATCGCGATTCAAGTGCGCCCTAGATTTGTAGTTCCAACAAGAGCCATAAGTGCCCCAACACTCACCGATATGACGTCTACCACACTTGTTGCACTCGGGAGTACGATTCTCAATCCCTTGGCTGTGATGGCCTCTCTCCGGATTACCACCTCCGCGTTTATAATCATGATGAGGTTTCCTATCCTTGTGCCTCTTGGCACGATCCCTGTCCCAATCAGCAGTCCTCTTTCTGGAACTAGATCCACCCTTGCGATCCGCAAGTCCCAAAGAATGCTCAATGTCCTTGGCCCTAGCGACCAACACATCGAAATCAATATAGTCCGAAGCCAACATGTAGGTCTTCACATCCTGAACCAACCCATAACAGAAACGCTCACATCGTTCTGCCTCAGTAGAAACTAACTCAGAAGCATACTGACTCAGTCGTACAAACTCCACCTCATAGTCGGATACGGTCAAGCTACCCTGAACTAGAGCCATGAACTCTCTCTTCTTCTCATCTAGATATCGAGGACCTAAGTACTTCTTACGGAAAGCATTCCTGAAGAACTCCCAAGTAACCTCGGCCTCGGGCATACCCGTAGTGATAGTAGTCCACCAAGTGTAGGTATCTCCCTAAAGCAAAGAGACAATGCAACCCAACTTATGTGCTTCAGAGCACTCCATCTGACTCAAAATACGAATTGTGCTCTCAAACCATGCCTCGGAACTCTCGGGCGATAAGCCACGGAACTCAACCTCGTCTAAGCTATGGAGTCGCACTAACGGTAAGCCAGAACCTGCACCCTGAGGCGGTGCTGCAACCCGAAAACCCGCTAAAGTTGTCTGTATAGCCTCAGCTATAGCATAAATCAACGGATTCACATCAATACCTGCATGTCCCTAACCAGCCTGGGTCCGACACCTTCCGCATTCGCTCCACCACCTGGAGGCGGAGGAGGAGGAGGCAAGTTCTCTCTTTACACATCCTCGACATTCTCAATCCGTTCAACCCTCGGTCTTCCCTTCGGTCTCACCATGCTAACAGATGCAAAGCTAATCAACAAAACAACAAGTGAAATGATTTCGGGTCAGCAAGGAACAAGGTCCAAGGTGCTCAAGTCCTTAAACATAAAATCACTTGCAATAATAGTATACTAGCAATGGGCGCCTGTAACACCCCAATTTTGGGCTTAGAAGTTTTGGGTTTGAATCGGACCGGTCGGATTTCAGTTCGAATATAAAGGGTGATTTTAGGGAAAGCCTAGTTCGGGATGCATTAAAAATGTGGAAAAATATCTAAAAATCCTATTTTATTATATATAAGAGAGTGGTGAAATCAATTTTATAAAATGAGGTTTCGAAATGTGACATTTTAAGTTAGTGACTAAAATGTAATTTTTGAAAAGTTGGTGACTGTTTTAAAAGGATTGAAACTTTGAATCTTTAAGGAGCTAATTTACCCAAGAAGAGTTTTCTCCAGATTTTTCTTAATATTAAACATTTATTAAATGATATTTAATAAAAGGAAAAAGGGGGAAATAGATATTTTTGAGTTCATAACTAACTTTTCTCAAAATTTTTCCCACTTCATTTTCTCTCAGCCAAACACTTTTCCCCAGCCATTTTTCCTTTGATTTTAACATCTAAAGATGATATTTCAATCTCTAATTGATCTCTAATCATTCCTACACTAAATCCTTATCATTTGCTTATTGAATTTTCAAGAATCTTGGCTTTAAACAAGGAGAAACTCACATTTAGAGGTATGAACGTCCTTCTCCTCTAAGTACTCAGTTCTTTACTGAAATTCCCAAGTTCTCAATCCTTGATTTGAGTTTTATTAAAGGTTTTTATGTTGTGTTCTTGATCTTGGCTTAAAATGCAAGATTTGGATTTAATTTTGATGAAATTCGTATGCAATGATTGGGCTCTGTTTTGAGATGTCTTTTTGATGTAAATTGGATGTATAAATGATGTGTAATTGAGGTTTAATCAATGCAATCCCGAATAGGTTGATTTTCCTAAGATTTTGTTTGAGTTAATGGTGGTTTTTGGGGTGATTTTGATGTTCTGCTATAGCTGGAGGTATAAGGACGTGATTAGATCCTTTTTGGATGTTAATTGATGTATAAGAATGATTGGAATTGATGGATCTTGGCTGGGTAATGTTTTAGAGGTGTTTGGATGTGATTTCGGTTGTGTTTGGTACCCGAAATGTGAGTGTTGATGAGAGCAGCGAGTTTAGGTGTCTTGGTTGAAGATATTAATGCATGATGATGCATTAATTCTCTGCTTTGATGTGTTTAAAATAGGGGAGGCATCTTCGGATCCTTGTGGTGTTGATCCGGAAGCTTGATTGGTGTTTCGGCAAGCTTGCGAAACAGAATCGGTGAGTGAAGTTTGGTTTTTAGCTTTGAAACCAATGTTTGAAGGTTATGGGAGCTTAGTTTAAGTCTAAACAACTTAGCTAAGCTCAAGAGTAAGTTTTCAGAAAAAACTCTCTTTTTGATGAACCATGAGATGGTTGAATGCAATGTGATTTGTTTGCATGTTTTAAATTCTGTTTTGAGAGCATATTTTAGCATGTTTAATGCTGGTTTTGTAAGCCATGTGTTGAAGGATACTCAAGGTAAGAGGTCCTTGGTTTGACATTGATAAATATGGTTTTGATGCATAGTGATGCATGTTGATTTAATGGCTTTGATAAATGCTTAAAACAGTGGATTAATGATGGTAAATGATGTATATTGGCAAGTGATGTGTTGGTTTAAAAGTACTTGAATCGGATATAGTTAGCCGGCTATAGGATTGGGTGCACCGTGAATAAAGTCTCCTTGGATGTTGAGGGGTTGTGATTGTACCGTAAACTCCATCCAAGTACACTAACGAGATGGTTAAGATCACCATGGTGGTTAAAAGTCCATGAGTGGATCTTGTGTTAAGATCACAATGGTGGTTAAAAGTCCATGTGTGGATCTTGTGTTGTGTGTCCCGTGTTCTCGTTAGTGATGTTATACAACTACCAATGAGTGATGTGGAGGGGTTGTGATTGTACCATAGTCTCCATCACGGGTGTTGAGGGGTTGTGATTGTACCATGCTCCACCTTGATATTGGTAGTGTGTATGAAGCGTATGGGACAACGCTTGTAATCCGCGTATCCGATTGTGTTTTGAATTGTAAAATGATTATGATTATCACTTGAAAGCCAATATGACATGATGATGGACTGAAGCATGAGATGCTTGGTTTGTATGCATAAGTGCATGATAAATGTTGTTTTGAAACTAAAGGCCTTGAAAAGGTGTTTTTACAAATGCATTATTGTGATGTTTTAATTGAGCACTCCTCACTAAGCTATGTGCTTACGCTCTCTCTTTCTTAAACCAATAATGCAGAGCATTGAAGTGCATAAAGGGCAGCAAGGAGGTCAAGGATCCAAGTGGAAGACTAAGCTCATGTATGGTGAATGTTTTCCTAACACTATTAGCTTTTGGCATTTGGCAATGGGAACCTAGATTGTGGTTTTGGGAGATGTTTTGGACTCCCTATATTTGCTTTAATACCTTTGATGATGTGGGAACATGTAAATGGCCTTTTGGTAGTTGGTTTGATGAATTGATGTTTGCATGATTTCTAGTATAGGATGCATGCCTATAGAATTGGGATTTTCCTTGAATGATGCTATGATTGAGATTGGATGTTGCTAGTATGTTCCTTAAGTGTTTGATGACTTGTGTGTGTGATATGGTGGTCATATGGATGTGTTTGATGGGCTGAAAGTGTGTTAAACCAGAAGAATTCTGCAATTCTGGGCAACTCGTTTCGGAACGGGTGCTACTGTTTCGGAACAGGTGGCCTGAAATGGCCATGGCGTTTCGAAATAGGTAGGGCTGTTCCGAAACGGATTTGCCACTGCCAAGCCCTGTTCCGCAACCAGTTTCAGAACGGTCCCGCATTTCGGAACGGATCTCCCCCGTTTCGGAACACTCGACCGTTGGGCACTGAATCTGATGGTTAAATGTTTTGAAATTCTTACGTTTTGGTCCTGAACTTTGTTTATGCAATTGAATGAGTTTCAGATGTCCGTTTGAGATGAAATTTGACAGACAAGCATGAAATATGATTAATTTCATAATGGTAACTTTAAAACTGGTTAAGTCCTCTCAATTTCTAGAATTTGCAATTTGGTCCCTAAATTCATACGTTGTGTAATTGAGTCCCTAAATGTTATCCGATTGCTGTGATTTCTAAATATGTACATCTTGAGTGTTCACCTAGGTTTAAAATGCATTTAGACAAGCTTTAAAAGAAAAAAAAAGGGTCGTTAATCAAGGTTGACTTTTGGGTTGACTTTGGTTTTCCCCGTGTAATCTTCGTAGTTCGGGTCAACCGTCTAGGCCGGGCTAAGGGGTTACATTTGGTGGTATCAGAGCTGAGTTCTCGAGTAATTGGGAACGGTTAAGTGGGTGATATGTGTATGATTGCTTTGTATGCATATTGTGTGAAAGCTTGATGTATGAAATGTAAGTATGTTGCAATTGTGGTGTATGTTGTGGTGAAGCATGTTAGAGGGACCCATTGCCAAATCAAAGCTAATGAAATATTTTGTTTTAATTGGAAATGAGCTTGAGTACTTGGATTGCTTACCTTGCTGAGCCTGACTTTGTTTATTGCATTGTGATTGCATTGTTAGTGAATGGGACCTCGTAGAGAAACGAGGATTAATACGCGAGCTATGGCTCAAAATGAGAATGAGGAGAACGCTGAAAATGTTGTGGATTTACCTCCTCCGCCTGGTGGTGGTGGTGATGGGGGTGAAAGAGCTGGTGTTGCTGCTGGTGCTGGGGTCGCTGGACCTGAAGCTGGGCAGGGGCAAGCTGCTCCTGACATGACAGTGCTGATACAAGCTATTGCTGGAGCCTTTCGGGCGGCGGTAGCTGGAGCTCAAGGAGCTGGGCATCAGGAGGATGCTAACGTTAGACTACCTTTGGAACGTTTGTGCAGTCTGGGAGGGACTGAGTTCAGGGGTTTGTCTGCTGAAGGTTCTGAATCTTGGTTGGAAAGTACCAAGAGAATCTTGGGTCAAATGAATTGTAATGATGTGTAGAAGCTGGACTGTGTGATATCATTGCTGCATGGTGATGCGTATACCTGGTGGACAACCACTATCTCCGGAATGGAGGAAGCTGATGTAACTTGGACGTTCTTTCTGAACGCGTTCAAGAGGAGGTATCTGGGTGTGCGATACCTGGATGAGAAGAAAAGGGAATGCATGTCTCTTACTCAAGGAAGCATGTCAGTGGCTGAGTACGAGGTTCAGTTTGTCCGACTCAGTCAGTACGCACCTGAGCTTATCCCTGATGAGCGGGAGAGGTGTGAACGTTTCCGTTATGGTTTAGTGACGGAGGTGAAGACCTATATGTTGGCTGCTGAGTATACCAATTTTGATGTGCTGGTTGGTAGAGCAAAGGACATTGAGTTGAATTTGAGTCTATCTTCTAGAGGTGCTGGTCCTAGTGCGGGCAAGCGAGTTGCTGAGTATAGTTCCGGTGGTGGACGGAACAAGAGAGGACGTGATCGGAAGTATCAGTCTTCAGCTAGGCGTGGTGGTGGAGGCCAAGGTGCGCCTGTTCAGGGAGACAGGGCGAGAGCTGATCCGAACACATGTTGGACATGTGGATCGCGTGGACACTTGAGGCGTGATTGTCCTCGAGCAGCGAGGGAGGTTCAGGCTCCTGTTGTGGTGACCGGTAATTCGTGCTGGAACTGTGGTTCGGCGGATCACATGAGGAGGGAGTGTCCTCTGTTGGCCGGTGGTGGCCAGGGACGTGCTCCTGGAGTTGTTGCACCACAGAGAGGTCGTGGGCGCGGCCGTGGTAACTTCCAGCATAGAGAGGATGGTGGAAGGAATGTGACTCATGTTGTAGTTGTTCAGCCTGAGGGTGGTGGCCAGGCCAGAGTGTATGCCCAGAGGGAGGGGAGGAATGACACGGATGTGATCGCAGGTACTTTCACTTTGCAATCCTTGTCATTACTTTCCTTGATTGATTCTGGATCTACACACTCATACATATTGCGTGAGCATGCTCAATTGTTTGGTTTGCCTGTTGAGTCTTTGGATGTTGGTATGCGTGTAACTAGTTCTTTTGGTGAGACTGTTGTGACTCGAAAGCTTTATAGAAGATGTCCCCTGGTTGTGCAAGGCCATGTTTTTCATGTCGATCTTATGGAATTGCCTTTCTATGGTTTTGATGCAATCCTTGGTATGGATTGGCTTGTTGAGCATCGAGTTGTAGTAGACTTTGAGAATAAGCGAGTTTCGTTGAAGCTTGCGGATGATTATGAGGTAGTGGTGGTTGGTGAGAATATGAAGTTTCTTGCCAATGTGGTGTCTACATTGGAAGCGAGTCGGATGATGAGACAAGGTTGTGAAGCTTACCTAGCCTTTGTGATGAATCCTAGCTCTAAAGAGTTGCGTGTGCAATATATCAGGACTGTACGAGAGTTTCCTGGTGTGTTTCCGGAGGAGTTGCCTGGATTGCCTCCTAATCGTGAAGTGGAGTTTGGGATTGAGCTGTATGAAAACACAACTCCAGTGTCCATTACTCCTTATCGAATGGCACCTAAAGAGTTGAAAGAGTTGAAGACGCAACTTCGGGAGTTGCTTGATCGTGGTTTCATTCGGCCGAGTGTGTCACCTTGGGGTGCACCGATCTTTTTTGTGAAGAAAAAGGATGGCACTATGAGAATGTGCATTAATTACCGTCAGCTTAACAAGTTGACTATCAAGAATCGGTATCCATTGCCGAGAATTGATGATCTTTTTGATCAGTTTCGAGGAGCGGCTGTGTTCTCTAAAATTGACTTAAGGTCAGGGTATTACCAGTTGAAGGTGAAGGATGTGGATGTGCCAAAGATAGCTTTCAGGACGAGGTATGGGCATTATGAGTTCCTTGTGATGCCGTTTGGTTTGACGAATGCTCCTGCAACTTTCATGGACATGATGAATAGAGTATTCCATGAATACTTGGATAAATTTGTTGTGGTGTTCATTGATGATATTCTCGTGTACTCTCGTACTGAGGAGGAGCATGAAGGGCATTTGAGAATTGTGTTGCAAGCTTTGTTGGAGAATCAGCTTTATGCTAAGTTGAGCAAGTGTGAGTTTTGGCTTAGGGAAGTTGTGTTTCTTGGTCATGTGGTTTCTACTGAGGGGATTCGTGTTGATCCTCAAAAGGTTGAGGCGGTGATGAATTGGAAGCCTCCTAAGTCTGTTCATGAAGTCCGTAGTTTCCTTGGTTTGGCAGGATACTATCGGAGGTTCGTGGATGGGTTTTCAAAGATTGCTGCACCTTTGACGAAGTTGTTGCAAAAGGATGTTAAGTATGAGTGGACGGAAGCGAGACAGCAGGCTTTTGAGAAGCTTAAGGCAGCCTTAACGCAAGCTCCTATCTTGGTTCAACCTGAATCAGGGAAAGAGTTTGTGGTGTATAGTGATGCGTCCTACGTTGGTTTAGGATGTGTGTTGATGCAAGAGGGTAAGGTGGTGGCTTGTGCATCACGGTAGTTGAAGGTGCATGAGCGCAATTATCCTACGCATGACATTGAGTTAGCTGCGGTGGTTTTTGCTTTGAAAATTTGGAGACATTACCTGTATGGTGAGAAGTGTACTGTGTACACGGACCACAAGAGTTTGAAGTATCTGATGTCTCAGAAAGAGTTGAATCTTAGACAATGACGTTGGGTGGAGTTGCTTAAGGATTATGATTTGACGATTGAGTACCATCCGGGTAAAGCTAATGTTGTAGCGGATGCCTTGAGTAGGAAGGTAGCTGTGGAGTTAAGGGCTATGTTTGCCAGTTTGAGTATTTCGCGTGATGGTGGTCTTGTGGCTGAGTTGCAAGTGAAACCATCCTTGGTTCAGTTGATAAAGGAAAAGCAGTTGTTGGATGATTCCTTAGTACCACATGTTCAGGATATTGCGGAGGATAGGCCATCGGATTTCTGCTTTAATGATGATGGAGTGTTGTGCTTTGGGAGTCGGATAGTAGTGCCCAATGATGCTGATTTGAGGCGTGCTATTCTGACTGAAGGTCATAGTAGTCCTTTTGCTATGCACCCTGGTAGTACTAAGATGTATCGTGATCTTCGTGATGAGTACTATTGGGTGGGTTTAAAGAAAGATGTTGCGGAGTTTGTAAGCAAGTGCATGGTATGTCAGCGAGTTAAAGCTGAGCATCAGTTTCCTTCAGGGTTGTTGCAACCGTTGAGAATTCTTGAGTGGAAGTGGGAGAGGATTACCATGGACTTTGTGTGTGGTTTGCCCTTGTCGCCATTGAAGAAGAATTCAGTGTGGGTGATTGTGGATCGCCAGACGAAGTGTGCGCATTTCTTACCTGTGCATACTACGTACACTTTGGATAAGCTTGCGGAGCTGTACATTACTGAGATTGTGCGGCTGCATGGTGTGCCTAAGTCGATCGTGTCGGATAGGGATCCGAGGTTTACATCGTGTTTCTGGCAGTGTTTGCATCAGGCTTTGGGTACACGGTTGAATTTCAGTACATCTTATCATCCGCAGTCGGATGGACAGTCTGAGCGTGTTATCCAGGTGTTGGAGGACATGTTGAGGTGCTGCATGATCGAGTTTCAGGGTTCTTGGGAGAAACATTTGCCTTTGGTAGAGTTTGCCTATAATAATAGTTATCAGAAAAGTATTCAAATGGCACCTTATGAAGCTTTGTACGGGAGGAAGTGTAGGACTCCTCTTTGTTGGGCTGAAACGGGTCAATAGTTGGTTTCGATGCCAGCTTTGTTGAAAGGAACCACCGAGAAGGTGAAGCTCATTTGTGAGCGTTTGAAGGCAGCTTCTGATCGGCAAAAGTCTTACGCGGATTTGAAGCATAAGGAAATTGAGTATGCGGTGGGTGACCGTGTGTTTTTGAAAGTTTCGCCTTGGAAAAAGGTGATGAGGTTTGGTCGAAAGGGTAAGTTGAGCCCTAGGTACATTGGACCATACGAGGTGATTGAGCGTGTGGGTCCTGTTGCGTACAAGTTGAGGTTACCGCAAGAGTTGGAAAAGATTCATGATGTGTTTCATGTTTCTATGCTTCGGAAGTATAGATCGGATCCTTCGCATGTGATGCTTGTGGAAGAAGTGGAATTGAATCCGGATTTGACCTATGATGAGGAACCGGTGAAGATTCTGGATTCGGATAGTAAAGTTCTTCGAGGCAAGACCATTGAGTTGGTAAAGGTGTTGTGGAAGCATCGTGGTGTTGAAGAAGCCACGTGGGAACGGAAGGATGACATGTTGAAGCAGTTTCTGTATCTTTTTCCTTCAGGTAAATTTCGAGGACGAAATTTCTTAAGGGGGGAGAGTTGTAACACCCCAATTTTGGGCTTAGAAGTTTTGGGTTTGAATCGGGTGCTAAACGCCATCGGGTGCTAAACGCCAAACTATCTGAAATGATGAATTTACCCATGAGATCTATGATTAACGAAAGGTTGGAAAGGACCGAAAGACTCAGAAATCAGAATAATTGAACCACCTTCGAGCACCGAAGTGTCTGAAATATCTCTAAATACTAAAATGACCTAAATATTGTTCTGAAATCAGTTCAAAATTGCCAAATGTCATCTTTCTGATATCTATCAAGTACCTCTGAGAAATTAATTGGGTCATAAAGCGTGTTCTATGTATCTGTAAATACTTTCTGTTCTAAACCAATAACATATGCTTAAAATTAAAAGTATGACATTGTTATACAAAATGAAAGCAAATTCCTGGTTTCTGACATCTGATATGAAAAACATATCCGATGTATGACAATGAATACAAAATAATAATAATAATAATAATAATAATAATAATAATAATAAAATAAATTTGACATCTGTCTTCTAGCATAAAAATAGATCTGATATCTATTTTCTGTAATACTATCTTCTGAATATAAATTGAAATCATTTGGGGTATATTATCCGGGATATGAATGAAGATCTATAGGCTCAGCGCTGATAAGTCCTTCTGGACCTAAGCTCTTACGCCCAATGGGCCCAGGGTAAGCCTTTTTGTAAGCTCCTACGCTCGACGGGCCTAGGGTAAGTCTTTCTGGATACTATTCTGGGTTTCTGTATATTGGCGTATGGTTGGAGGGTAGTTAAGTAAATTAATAAAATTTTCTGACCTCTTCTGAAACATATTCTACTAAATTAATGTATTAAAGTTGAAACTCTCAGTAAAAACTCACAAATTCGCGCTTAATAAACCACTCTGAACTCTTTGATTCAACTTTTGACTCATCTGAATATCTTCTGAATCTCTGGCTTTAGACTCATCTCCTAAGATTAGGGTGATCAAATAAAGAACAACTATGTTACCTTCTAATATAACGCTTCACTAAATTATCGAATCGTAATTTGAGCTTACTGTTGCCTAGTTCATCATGACAATGTTAAGCTTGCCATATACCTACTTGTGCTTTTAGCATCTCCTGGTAGTTTGTATTACTGAGCTTTCCGAAGCTCACATTGTTTTTACCATCACATGTTAAAAGATCGACCATTTGTAGCTATCAACGTCGGTATGGGAGTTTCTTCGGCTTTGCTTGCAAAGTACAACACATGTGTAATTAAGGGGCATGTATATCTCGTCGTGTTTCACATTTGAGTCTGAAACTTTTTATTAGTAACTTTTATTATAGTTTCCATCTTATCGTCCGTATGATTTCTGAAATTGTATTTTGATTTTTAAAGTTGATTTATGGTTTCAAATAGTTTGACAATTTGTTTTATATGAAATTTAATGTGGGTCACTCAGGTGACCCTAATGTGACTTCCTAGGATCCGTATTAACGCATAGGCGGGTCTAGGGGGTTACAATCCATCCGACCAAAAGATTCCATGAATAGAATTTGGATTTTAACTCATGTACTAGTTAACAAGTTTGATGCTCCAATTTTAGTGGGCTTATGCCGAAGGTTGTATACTATTTGTTCATCTTTATGGTAAAAACTTATTTAAAATAACTGAAAGGTTTTTCCAAATATCGGAATTGGATTTTGAAAGGTTTAGTCAATTTTAAAGTTTACTTGTGTTGATACCTAAAAATAGTTGACTTCGAATAAAGGAGATGGAGGAAAAAATTACGGTAGTTGATGATAGTTTCAAATAATTCGTTTGATAGGTTTGAACTGCGAGTCACACACAAGATAATGGTCGAAATTAAATGAAAAAGATAAAAAGAATAGAAAAATAGGGAAATTTTATCTCGTTTCCTTCCGCCCATGATCTCTCTCTCTTCACACAAGTATTTATAACCTCAAGTATTATTACTGATTGGATGATGTCAGGCCAAATAATGATCATTAATGGATCAAATATGACTTTAACTTTTAATTATTAGATTTTACTGTTAGATTGTGTGGGTAAAATGTTGTAGCTCCTAACAATGTTTCTTCGGTAACACTTGTCTTTAGAGGAGTTGTTGTCATAGAGTCACTTGCGAAATCGATAGCTACGGCGGCACAAGAGGTTATTTTTGTTTGACAAAATGGTTAAATTTAAAATAAATGTGAAGAAATTAAAATTAATTAAAGTAAAAAAATTACAGTAATTAATTAACAGAGATAAATGAAAAATAATATTGAAAAAAACCGAAAAGGGGTTGAATGAAGCCTGCACGAACACAGTTTCCTTAAGACAGATTCGACCACTCCGAGGTGCTAGAGTCGGTTGATCGTCAGTCTCCCAAGATACAACAGTCGGATGAAATTCTGCAGCAGCATTACTGGAGATTTCACAAACATTCTCGAGCCTTCGACTATCACCATAAAACACTATGCAGATTTTGAAGAGAGAAAAAATAATTTTTAGTTGTGTTTTAAAACTGAAATCTGCTCATGTATTTATAGGGGAAAATTATGGCAAACATGAGAAAATATTATAGCGATCATGCCCATAATCGGATAACATGAGTGGGCTGCAAGTATTTAATTCAAATTTATCCCAACTGGTCCGAACATTAGTAGGTGTTGCCCACATCGTGCGGGTGCACCCCAACCCGAATGAGATTGGATTCACATCCCTTGCGCGCGAGGCACAATTTCATCTCAAGTCATTCAATGAGCACAAGTAGGATAAGTACATATAAACACTTTCCAATCCATTTATCCTATTAACGTGGGATTAGGAGATTTCATTTTCTTTTCTTGCTTTGAAACCTCCTTACTTTGACCATCAATTTCTCATTCATTACTCAACCATTTTGAGCATAGAAGATACCATTGTAAAGATCTCATGAAGTAGAATATGTTTCCGTTGAATATTTATTCGAATCTCTATTTTTATTTCTTCGAAATATAACTCAAAGTTTCTACTTTCTCATATTTTTCCAACAATTTTCAGAGTTCCTCATATGCGAAGGTTCCAAGTATAAGGAAGAGAAGAGTTGAAGAAAATAAGAGAAGAGAGCTAAAGTGCTTTTGTAAGACAAAAAGGGAAATTGACCGAAGGAAAGAGGAGAAATAAGAAATTATTTTTGTACCCTGGTTTGTCGAAGTTATTGTCGAAATTCGGTAAGATAGAGGTTTTAAGTGGTTAGAATAATTAGGAGTGAGAATTGGGTAAAGAATATCAAAAAATGGTGGGGATTTGAATCGACGAGGATGTGGAATAATTGAAACTTTCACCTACGAGGATGGGGACAAAGAAAGTTTTATCATCGAAGCTCAAATGGAGATGGGGACGAGGATTATTATATTCGAACCGTGAGGATAACTGAACCGTAAGCGTATAAATAACTGTAGGGATTCCAAAAAATATCCACAAGGATCCCTGATATTTTACAAAATTTTTAAAACATATAAAATTAACTCTCATTTACATGCATACTTACATATCTTATTATCAATATATTTGTGTCTTTTGTTTAAACCTTATTAAGTTTGGGTGACCTCTCTGGTAATTTACCATTCATTTGTTAATTATATATCCTATTTATCCCTCTATTTCTGCCGTTCATTTTACACAAAACCGTATTCCCCTTCAACCATATGTTTAAGTGTATTGAGTATATAACATGTAAATTGAAATCGACTATTTATTTTGGTTAGTAAAATAGTAAATTTTGTTTAACTTTTGGGGATGGAGATTTCTCAAAAACCGTGGGGATCTAATGGGCATGAAAATGAGGATGAAAAATTCACCGAAGCATGTAACAAAAATTACCCAAAATTATACCCGTAAATGTTAAAAATAAAGTAGAAAATACAAATCGTCTCCGAACCGACTGATTCTCACCCTTAAGAGTAGTGTACGAGTTTGAAGAAGAAAGTTTAGAGGTTCACTAAGTTTTTTTTTAAAAAAAAAATATATAGTTAAAAATGTTAAAAAGTACGAATTTAATATTTTGACTAAAGTTTAAAGTTAAAATTAGAGACCAACACTTTTTGTTAAAGCGTCATATATTAGTGTTAATACTAAAATAAATGCTTAAATTATCATATTTTCAGATGTCTAAATTATTTTTGCCCTTTTAACTGCTTAAACTATATTTTTTGGTCAAAATATGTGTCAAAATCATATTTTTTGGTCAAAGTAGGTGCCTCAGTTTAACCTTTATAATGACAAAAAAATAATAGTTTTAGCACCAAAAAAGGGCAAAAAAATAGTTTAGGCACTCAAAATGAAAAACATGATAGTTTGGACACCTATTTTGACATTAAGCTCATATATTATCATAACGAGAATTAACGTTCGAATAACTATTTTGTAATAAATTAATAATATAAATAGTTAAAATGTAACTTTTAAAAATTAAATGGTCAAGATTATAAAAAATGAACAAAAAGTGGCAACCAGTTATTTATTCGAAAATTAAATAGAATAGGTTGTGTGCTATAAA
Source organism: Hibiscus tridactylites (assembly GCA_958450335.1). Taxonomy (NCBI): domain Eukaryota; kingdom Viridiplantae; phylum Streptophyta; class Magnoliopsida; order Malvales; family Malvaceae; genus Hibiscus; species Hibiscus tridactylites. The sequence continues at coordinate 22,819,982 of OY288276.1, read as the reverse complement.
AGTTGAACTCTATGTTAGAGAACAAGAGACTTTTTCTATATACCAAAATTTGAGCTTTTGGCAGATATTTTAATTAATTCACCATCTCAAGCGGGGCCTGGGGAATATTGGGGGAAATTATCTTTATTTAGTTTATTAATTATAAATAAATAGATGAAAAAAATGCAGCCCATGCTTCTTTTATCTAAAAAAATAATTTAAGTTAGAATGTCAAGTGTCAACATAATATTACATCATTTTGTTTATCATTTTAAAAAATCATATCAATAACCATCTGACGATGAGACCCTTAACCCAATAAACTTTTTCAAAGCCTTGGAAATTTAAATCTAAATTGATGCTTGAACAACCCCATATTATTAATTAATATTATTTTCCCATTATTTTTAGAGTGCAAATAATATAAATAGCAACATAATTTTGTAGTAGGCCATAGTCTCCGTATATGACCAAAATCTCTTTTGGGTTTTTGTTCTTTAATAATTGAATTTCCTTTAATCATAAACAAAACACAAACTTTCTATAAAGTTCACAAATTGGATTGAACAAGACATAAAAAATAATAATAACATTTTTCAAAATAAAATAAATCCGAACTTTAGAAATAAACATATCATTTGTAAATACAAGCAACATGGACATCAAAGAAAATTTACTTCAAATATAGTTATTATATTTTTGGTACATATAATGTATAAGAAATGTAAAGCTCCTAATTAAGGTGAAGAGGGAGTGGCTATGGAATATCTTTCCGATTTATGGTAAGCTTGTTGATATCTTTATTAGGCTAGAAAAATAAGAGGGGCATGGAGTTGAAGGGAACTTTTGCATTGGGTGCATGTGGTCCATTTATTCAGATTTTTTTAAAATAGTTAAATAATTTATAATTTTTTATGAAAATATTACACGTTTAAATCTACATTCATTTAAGTTTCAAAAAAAAATCTACATTCATTCATATGATGCAACAAAAATTAGTAATAAGATAAATATGAAAAGTACAACCAACAAAAGTAGCACTCATACAATAAACAAGAAGAAAATAATAATAACATAACTTGAAAATTTTACTTGAATTTCATTCTTCTTTCTCCTGAAAAAAGCCTCTCCCTATGTGACCTTACTCCTTCCATCTTCAGCATTTGAAGCAGAAAGTCATTCCAAGTATCAATCGGACCAGGCAAGCACCAATGCACACAATCATTGTACAATGTCACATTTTCATGAGCCCAATGTCCGTATCGGCTAGGATGACCGTCCGGTCTCAACAATGACGCTTGTGTCGTATCCATTAACCGATATTTCTTCCCCTTCTTTCTCCCTTCTCTTTCGGCAGTTTTAAATTCCTCGATTTGAATCATATAGAACTCCATATTATCACCATCCAATGCAGTCTGATTGCTTCGAAACGGCTTCGTTCTTACGCAATTCCCACCTTGGTTCCACAACCCGTTCTCGAAGTGTGGTGGTGCAAAAGTTCTTAAAATCGTTATACCTTTGAAGTTTTCCAAGCTATTGATAGCTTTAAAAGCAGTCCTGAAAGCCTTTCGATACCCATAAAACTTGGTTAAGTCCGTGACATTCTCAATAAGGCAAAAATGGCACCCCACAATCTGATGATTTTCGTAAAAAACTGATGGACGATAAAACCAATGACCGCCGGAGATAATTAAATAGTCAAATTCTTCAATCTGGGTCGTCCATCGTTCATCGAATTCGTCGAGATGGAGATTAAAAAGTCCAGTCTGCGTCGGACCGTTGTCGTCTCTTTCTTCCGATTTCACCAAATGTGGAGTCCAAAAGTAAGCAACGGTGAAATTGTAAGTCGTGTATTTCCATCGTTTGAACCTCTCGTCTGGTGTATACGAAACATCTATTGGATATTCAACCTGAAACAATAATCAATGCAAATGCTAAGGATTGCTTCGGTCAGAACATGTTAATTCATTATTTAAGTAGTAACTTTTTAAAGCTTAATTATATAAATATTTTACTATTCAAAAAATATTCTTTAATAAGAAAATAATTTTGAGTGGTGTAAACCTTATCCATTTATCCAATAAATAGTATTTCAACTTTATTCCAAGAAAAAGCAATCTACGGGTGTGGATCAAAGCAAAACATTATCGAATAGAAATAGAATTTTGGCCAAATAATTTAATGTTTTGGCGACAAAACACATTAAAAATCTATGAACATATTTATACCAGACAAACCAGCCCACGTTACCTACAACTGTATGCAAATACGCCAACCTCAATAATAATAATAATAATAATAATAATAATAATAATAATAATAATAATAATAATAATAATAATAATAATAATAATAATAATAATAATAATAATAATAATAATAATAATAATAATAATAATAATAATAATAATAATAATAATAATAATAATAATAATAATAATAATAATAATAATAATAATAATAATAATAATAATAATAATAATAATAATAATAATAATAATAATAATAATAATAATAATAATAATAATAATAATAATAATAATAATAATAATAATAATAATAATAATAATAATAATAATAATAATAATAATAATAATAATAATAATAATAATAATAATAATAATAATAATAATAATAATAATAATAATAATAATAATAATAATAATAATAATAATAATAATAATAATAATAATAATAATAATAATAATAATAATAATAATAATAATAATAATAATAATAATAATAATAATAATAATAATAATAATAATAATAATAATAATAATAATAATAATAATAATAATAATAATAATAATAATAATAATAATAATAATAATAATAATAATAATAATAATAATAATAATAATAATAATAATAATAATAATAATAATAATAATAATAATAATAATAATAATAATAATAATAATAATAATAATAATAATAATAATAATAATAATAATAATAATAATAATAATAATAATAATAATAATAATAATAATAATAATAATAATAATAATAATAATAATAATAATAATAATAATAATAATAATAATAATAATAATAATAATAATAATAATAATAATAATAATAATAATAATAATAATAATAATAATAATAATAATAATAATAATAATAATAATAATAATAATAATAATAATAATAATAATAATAATAATAATAATAATAATAATAATAATAATAATAATAATAATAATAATAATAATAATAATAATAATAATAATAATAATAATAATAATAATAATAATAATAATAATAATAATAATAATAATAATAATAATAATAATAATAATAATAATAATAATAATAATAATAATAATAATAATAATAATAATAATAATAATAATAATAATAATAATAATAATAATAATAATAATAATAATAATAATAATAATAATAATAATAATAATAATAATAATAATAATAATAATAATAATAATAATAATAATAATAATAATAATAATAATAATAATAATAATAATAATAATAATAATAATAATAATAATAATAATAATAATAATAATAATAATAATAATAATAATAATAATAATAATAATAATAATAATAATAATAATAATAATAATAATAATAATAATAATAATAATAATAATAATAATAATAATAATAATAATAATAATAATAATAATAATAATAATAATAATAATAATAATAATAATAATAATAATAATAATAATAATAATAATAATAATAATAATAATAATAATAATAATAATAATAATAATAATAATAATAATAATAATAATAATAATAATAATAATAATAATAATAATAATAATAATAATAATAATAATAATAATAATAATAATAATAATAATAATAATAATAATAATAATAATAATAATAATAATAATAATAATAATAATAATAATAATAATAATAATAATAATAATAATAATAATAATAATAATAATAATAATAATAATAATAATAATAATAATAATAATAATAATAATAATAATAATAATAATAATAATAATAATAATAATAATAATAATAATAATAATAATAATAATAATAATAATAATAATAATAATAATAATAATAATAATAATAATAATAATAATAATAATAATAATAATAATAATAATAATAATAATAATAATAATAATAATAATAATAATAATAATAATAATAATAATAATAATAATAATAATAATAATAATAATAATAATAATAATAATAATAATAATAATAATAATAATAATAATAATAATAATAATAATAATAATAATAATAATAATAATAATAATAATAATAATAATAATAATAATAATAATAATAATAATAATAATAATAATAATAATAATAATAATAATAATAATAATAATAATAATAATAATAATAATAATAATAATAATAATAATAATAATAATAATAATAATAATAATAATAATAATAATAATAATAATAATAATAATAATAATAATAATAATAATAATAATAATAATAATAATAATAATAATAATAATAATAATAATAATAATAATTGGGATATAAAATCTTACAAAATAAAATTGTAGTTAAGTTTATCATTATAATTTAACTTAATGAAGAAATTCAAATTTGATTCTTTTGTTCACCTTTGGTTTAAAATGGTTGGGGGATGAAATCTAACAAAAAAAACTTCTTCAAATATATAATTAACTTATAAAATATTAAATTAAAAATTACATATTTTATTTTATAAATAATAGAACTTATTTTTTTTCGTTGTTTTGTTTTTTTAATAAAGTATTCAATTATTTTGTGGCCACCGGCAGATGAAGGGAATCGTTTTGTAGTGATATTCAAAAGCAAATATTTAATCATTGAATATCAAATCCGGCGTATCCAAGTTATTAAAAAAATCCCATGCTTATTAGTTTTTATCATGTTTTTTTTATATAATCGCCAATATTTAATCGATTGGCCCATTAATCTAAATTACGTACTACAAATATTCATTACAGGGGTGAAACTTCATACTCAATTTATTTTAATTACGACGTTAAAATATAAATTTTAGACATTATTTAAAAAATTTAATGTCTCATCTCACTAGATTAATATAATATTTTTATTTTTAATTTTGATATGAAGATATTTTTATATAAAAACTTTATATAACTTTTTTTTGAAAATTTAATTAAATTTACTCATACAATAAATTCATATAAAACACTTATTCTTTTGTTAAAAATTTAAAATTGAGGAAAATTGGTCAAAAATATAACATTGTGGAAGGAATATGTTAGATTTTAATACAATCATATATCGCGAATTATTAGACTTGAGGAATATGAAAAAGAGATGAAAACAAAAGAGCTTGACAAAGAAGGAATAAAACTTTTATGTCACAAACACATATAATTGTCAAATTTTATAACAAAAATGTTTGGGGGAATATTTTTATTAAATTTTAATGGTTTTTGAAATTTTTATAAAAAAATAATTCAATTCCTAAAACTTTTTACTCAGTAAATTATTAAACTTAGAGAATTAATGTGATCTTTTGATCGACGAAGCTGTAATTAATTATTACAATGTTGGCATAAAAGTTCAAGGGATGATATGATGGTCTACATGTGAATGATGGCGTCACAAAGAAGCTTAATTGATTATTAAGAAAGTTTGAGAGTTCGATTGTTTTTTTAGAAAGTTTGAGAGCGCAATTGAATTTCTTAGAAAGTTTGAGAACTTATTTAAATGTAAAAGAAATCAAGAACTCAATTAATTTTTTTTTCTTTCTAAAATTCGAGACCTTAAGAACCATTAGGTCTATATTTTATCTTCAAATTATTTAAAATATGAGATTAAATGAAAGAATTAATCAAGAATTTGTATTTAACGTTGAAATTCAATCAAACAAAATATGAATGAAAAAACTTAAAATTGAGTTAAAATATAGAGTACCAAATTTCACATTGTTGTTAACATTAAAAAGATTTCTCTATTGATAATCTGATGGGTTATTAGTTGAAATGTCCATGTTTAGATAGCAGCCAACAGCTTAACAATTATTAGAGACAAAGACAGTTAATTATTTTTAGAAAAACCATAATTTTTTTAAATAACTTCATTTAAAAAATATCATCTGTGTTAAATATAATAAAATTTATCTTCATATGATCCATTGACGGTATATAGTTTTATACACCGTTAGCAACTCAAATAATGATACACATTAATAATAAATTTTAATGAATTTAATTTTAAAAAATTTATGATGATAAATCATCTTTTAGTTCACTTACGATTTTACGTTGGTAACAAGGTAGACGAATATAAACTATTTCTATCAAAAACTATATAAAAAACTGTATTTTTTTCTTTATTTTCTTTTAGAAAAAATCAAATTCTTTTAATTATTAGCTTGTTGCCTTTTCCCCCTTCTTTTGGCATTATGTTTTTGGTAGTAACTAGGTGAATAATTTTAAAGAATATGATTTTTTTCTGTACTTATAGTTTTATATATTATTATAATATTATGAATCCAAATATTTATAAATTTTTTATTTTATTTTCGGACTGTCATATCTTTTACATAAAGTTTATGATGCTTTTTAATTATGCGAACTAATAATTGAACAACTGTGTTCTTCACAATTTCACCTAATCTTTGATTTTACATAATGGCTTAGGTAAACTAACCTTGCTACTAACTATAATTGATTGGACAAATGTTTATGGACCACTTAAAATTATTTAACAATTTTAAATAGAAAATTTCCATAAAATACATACTTGATGTCTCAACTCTAAAATCAAATCTAAAGAATAGATTTCCAAATACATGATAATTTAAAATGAAGATTTAAAATCTATACAGTAGAAAAACAAAAACCATAACAATTCTTTTAATTAATTTTTTTCATCAACTAATATAATAATAGTGAATATATTGTTTGGTTGGGATTATTTTTTTAATAAAGTGATTTATTTTACTGTTGTTATAAAAAATTATACATAGTTTATGTAATATAAAGTATAAGATGTTGCATGTTGTAGTAAAATATAGATGGACTTACTCTAGAAAGGAGGCATATCAAGGACTGCATTTGGTTTCTACCCACAGAGTCACCAACAAAGGCCAAAGATTTGCCCCTGACGATTTCCAGGAACTGAGCTGGGTTCAAAACAGGGAGCTCACACCCTTCAGGTTTCCATTTCCATTTCATGAACTCGGTGTCCGGCCTTCCGTATTTCATGCAATTCTGATGCTCGTGTATTGCCCAGCACGTCGTGTTCGTGTAGTATGGCGCGTTGTGATTCGGCACCCATTCGCCCGAGAATATGTCACACTCCTCTCCTTCGGATAGCCTTATGGAAGACCGGAGTTCACTTTCTCGAGAGTCGTATGCGGTGACGGGGGAGGCCTTGGGGGATGAGGCTTTTATGAGGTATAGAGGATACCCTAGCAAAGGGTAAAATACAGGAATTATTGTGAGAAAAACTAGGGGGACAAAGATTAGTATTAGCACAATTTTCGCTGTTTTGGGCTGTCCATGGCTTCTCCCAAGGGGAGACTCCATTGCATGAAGCTTCATTTTGAAAGAGGAGATGGAGTTTTAGGGAAGGAGTGAAGACATTTAGCTAGAAAGAGACTTTGCCAATGTATTTAAAGTTGTGTCATGTTCAAAATAATGTTTTTTTTTATAATAAAGTATATATGCATTTTTATGACTATTCATATCTAATTCAGATTGGATATTGTTGATTATGAGACTACCTTATCAACTCAATTCGCTTTACTCACAACGTCAGGACTTTAATCTCTGACCTTATTTAAAGAATCCAGTATATATGTTTGAGAAAATGTTGTATAAGAAATTATTATTAGTATACCACTATTATAGTCTTTCTCATGATATAGAAGCCTCTAAGTGAAAAGAAAAAAATAGTTCATTCAAAAAGAAAAGAAAAAATAGAATAAATTTATTGCACATAAAAATAACGTTTTCTATTGTGATCAAATTAAGACTTAATTGGTATCAAATACCGACATTTGAATTTTATAGTTATCGACGGTTATTTTAAAGAAAATATTTGTTTTTCTTATTTATGCTGTTATTTTTATATTTTTAAATTGTCTTGTTTAAAATGTAACTTTAAAAGAGATAAGGACTATTAATATTTATATTTTCTTTTTTTTTCTTCTAATGAATTCAACTTTTAGAGTAATTTTATATTTCAACCTTTTTATATGATATGACTTATGAAATAACTAAATTATTGAGACCCTTGTATTAAAAATGTTTATGTAGTAGGATTGAATTGAAATTTCTTTAATTTTCTTTATTTCCAAACTTGGCTCATACTAGTCAGACAATTATATGATTATTAGACAAGATGAATGAAATAACTTAACTAAACTAAACTAAATCTCGAATTCAAAATTTAAAATATTAGACAAGATTAATTTGATTGAATATAATTGGATAAAACTCAGATGGTTACACTTGTGGCTGTGGGGCAAAGTTACAAAAATAAATTAAAGGTTGCGGGCAAATCCAATAGTAATGAAGGCAAGGAATCATTGGTTTTTGATATTGTTTATTCAATCAATTATGAATTATTGGTCATTTTTAGGAAAATGATGAAAAGAACCCTTTAACTACTAGATTATTGTATGCGAAAAGGCACCTAATTAATTTAGATTTAAATATTCATTGTCGGATCTCCATCATTCACAAGAGAAGAAAAGAAAATAATTTTTTTGGTAAAGTTTACAAATGGTCACATAATTATTTTAAAAATATAAAATAGTCATTAAATTTTTAAAAGTTACACAATAAGTATTAAATTTTAGTTTTTATTATAAAATGGTCACTAGGTCGTTATTTGTCTTTAAGTGTATGACGCGATAGTTACAAAATTTTGAATAATAGCTTGTTTAATCCTTTATATCTGCACATTCAATCAATTTAGTCTCAGTTTAACCCTTATTATTGATGTCTTTATTGATTGAATGTGTAAATATTAAGGTTAAATGTGATATTATACAAAATTTTGAAACTATTGCATTATTCACTTAACGGCGGTTAACGGCTAAGTGATCATTTGTAACAAAAACTAAACTTTAATACTCATTATATTACTTTTGAATCTTTAGTGACCATTTTGTATTTTTGGAATAGTATAATTCATTTGTATACTTTACATTAATTTGTTAAAAAAATATACTTGTAGTAGTAGACTTGTTCAACTAAACTGTACCCAACTGGATTCCGGTGGGTACTTCTCAAAATTGAAAATTATAATCTTGGAAATTACAATTAGGACCGTGTATTATTTTTGCTACAAATCTATATTTATTATTGAAGTGGTACCGATGGATATATAAAACTATATACCAATAAATGTAAAAAAAAAATTATATACCAATAGGCCTCAACAATACCAAACGGCACGATTGATACTTTTGTTTTTGAACAAAGGAACAAACTGGTATTCATTCAACAATTAATAAACAAAAACAACACAAATCACATTCGTTTATTGACGAATCAGAGTAACAGGGAGGGAGAAACATAACAGAGCAGAAAAAAAAAAAAAAAACAGACAGTCCACAACTGGGAATTGAGCACAAACAAGGGAACAACAACAAGAAACACCAAATCTATCGACCCGAAGTCGAGGAAGCACAACGCAAGTAAATCCATGGACTCCTACTGCATGATGCTCCGAATGACATCCGAGGATAAAAGCGGATCAAAGAAATGCATAGAGAACGGCCCTACAAATCGCCGCGGCGTATAGATCTTACATCGTCGACGTTTGAGAAGGAAACGGAGCTATCAAGCACTGCGAATGGGCTACCGTCGACAGAAGCGGAAAGACGAAGACAACGAAGAGTTACGAGGACCTCCACAGTCCATCACCCAACCTGCAACATAGAGATGGAGGGGGAGAAGAAACACAGTCACACACACAAACAAACAAACAAACAAACGAATGGTGGAGGCCAGGGGAGGATTTACGTATATGTTAGTGGGTCAGTTGACTCCACTTGGGTTATAGAAATTCTTGTAAAAAATAACCAAGTTTAGAAGAGAAAAAAAAATCAAATGTATTTGAACTCATTCCGTCTCTTTTCGGTGCCTTTATATGGTCCAACTCTAAATTCTAAATTTTAAACCCTAAAAATTTTTCATACCATCAATTCCCTAAACCTCAAATCTAATTTTTAGTGTGAAGCATAAATAAGAACAGTAAAAGGGAACATGAGATTTCTATTCAATTATCCACTATTAAAAAAATTAGTTCGTTTAGTTTTGGTTTTAACTTTTTTGAACCTACTTAATATAAAGTTTAAATCCGCCATTGGTGGAGGCGCTGTCTCACCCCCAATCCATCGTTAGGATAAACACCCACCAAATATCGGCCATGCAAAACGGAAAGGAAAATCATCTTCCCCAAAAATTTGGTACAATGAGGTGTAGAAAAGAGCCCAAAGGAGACCCATCAACCCACCACATGGTGACGACGATTATTATGCCAGAGAGAGAAAAGCACGGTCACTAGCGTCTGGTGATTGACTCAAAAAGAAAATAAGATTAGGGTTTGGTTGTGTTTAGAAAAAAGTCAGAGAAAATTTAGTTAAGAGAAGGCTAAAAAGTGACGGCACGATTGATATTGATCCATATAAATAGCCATGATCAAATATAAATCAGTACTAAAATAAATAAATAAAAAATCTGACAAGTTTTGACTTAATAGGATTAGGTTTTTTTATATTAAGTTTGAGTCTTAGGGTGGGTTGATTTTTTTAGATTGGTTAGGTCAAATATGGAAGAACTCATTTTGTTTTATAAGAATAATTTTTTAACGGTTTTAAGATAATTAAAAGGTAATATTTGTTTATGTTTTTTAGCTCTTTGAGACACTCATTTTTACAGATAAAACTGCTCAAAATCGGGTCTCTTAGGATGAACATCATCTTTTTTATTGAGATTACTTGTTGAATTCCAACCCGCAATAATTAAAAAATATCATTTTCATATGTATATATAATTAGTTAGATTTTGATAAAAACACACACATATATTAGCATATAAATTATTGAATTATGATATTAAATTAAATTGTATTTTGATTTAATCTTATTAAATTGAATAAATTATATTTTATTCAAATATTTTTATTTTGGAAAAAAAGTTCATGTTGAATCGGGGCTGATTCTCAATTAAAATTTTGGGTCGAGACTTGTTAAAATCATGTCATGTAAGCCAAAAACACAACTTGTTGCCATCTCTATTTGATATAAATATTCTCTTGATACAAGTTTTAACTCTACAATCGTGTTTATTTACATGTCACATGTCCTAAACCTTAAATCATAACTCCTAAATACTACTCTAAACTTTAAATAAAACAAGTATCATTCAAATAACATTAAAGAAAATTTGAATTTTACATAACGTGTAATGTGTATCAAAAAATTTCCTTGATGCGAAAACTGAGTATGAAAACAGATAAAACAAGGGTAAGAAAACCAACTACAAAGCATATGAAAAATCCTAAAACCCTATCTGCTAAATGCTAATATTCAGACAGTTTGATATGGTGAAGGGTTGGTTGAAATTTGCAGGTTGAGTGTTGGTTTTCCTGCGAAAGCAAGCTGAGTTATGAATTTGTCTTTGCAGCAGAAGAAACAAGAATAATGAGGTTGAAAGCTTTGTTGTCTTCTGGAATCCAGTTGAATATAATGCTTCAACACTATGCCGTTATCTTCATTCCTGAGGACCAGACTGCACCATTTCATTTCAGACTTGTCCTTTAACCACTCCGCCCTCATAGGTGAGCTGTTGTCGCTCCGGTCGCACTCAGTGACAGGGGCGAAGTCAGAAATTTATTTGAAGGGTGTTATTTTTTTAACGATATTTAAAAGGAATTAATTATTTTTAAAGTGTCATTTTATTTATAAAAGGGTATTAATTATATCTATATATTTATTTTTTTATATACAAATTATATAGAAAAATAAAATTTAGGTGTCAACCGACACCCCCAATAGGCAATAGTCATGGTAGCTCCGCCCATGCTTAGTGGTGTCGAAATAATTAGAAAATACCTTTATTATAATTTTCTCAACCTCCAATCACATGCACAAGGTCGAAAAAATGAAGAAGCTAGACATGAGTTTCAGATTCAGCTCTTCTACAACCATTGTGTTTGTTAATTTTCATCGAATCTAATCCGTATTTCAAGTCGTAGTCTAGGGGTGAGCGTTCGATCAAGTCGAGTCGAGTCGAGTCAAAAAAATTCGAGTTATTCGAGTTGACGAGTCATATTTTACAACTCGAACTTTATTTGAAATTTTTTCGATTCGAATCGAGTTTAAGAAATTAGAGTCGAGTCGAATCGAGTTTTCGAGTTCCTATAAAAATTTAACTGTAATTATTTATCATGTTATAGTAGGGTTTGATTCCAATTTAAACTCCTTTCTCTAATCATATAAGATATGCACATATATATTTGTTCACATGTGACAATATTTCTTCATATTTTTATATATCAGTATGTATATATCATAAAAAATAGAGGGACTCGTCTCAACCTTAAAAATAAATCCACTAATTACTAAAAATTTCGAGTTATTCGAGTTATTCAAATTTTCATTTTACAACTCAAACTTTATTTGAAATTTTTTCGAGTTATTCGGGTTTATGAAATTTCGAGTTGAGCCAAAACGAGTCGAATATTTTTACCTCGAGTCGAGTCGAGTTATTTGATTTTTTCGTGTCGAGTCGAGTTTTGCTCACCCCTATCGTAGTCTACATTGGATCGTCTCAACAGGGTAAAAATCTCATGTCCCCTAACCATGCCTCCTTCTATGCCCCTTCTTAAAAAATAGATAAAAATTAAATCTTGTCTCATAACCCTAATTTTCATATCCTAAACCCTAAAAAATACACCATACTCCTAATTTCCTATACCCTAACCCTAAGCCCCAACCTTAAACCCCAAACCTTAAACCACTATTTTAAAGTTAGGGCACAAATGAGGAGATCTTTGGGAGCAGATGATTTCCATCCGTCTCAACATGGGTACCACACCTTAAACTACCGTATCCGTAGTTCCCAGGGTTTTCTTTTTCTGTGTAAATTATATTGGTGGCCACTGAACATATAAGAATGCATTTAATATGGTCACCGGAATCAAAAAAACTTTTATTAAAGTCGATGATGTAAAGAAAAGCTTTCATTTTGACCGCTGATCCTTTCAACGGCGTGTCCTTAAAATTGGGAAAACAAAAAAGTGACATTGTACTTTCCAGAATTTGCAATTTAACCTCAAATTATCAAAACTTTACAATTTGGTCTTGATTTTGCTAGAATTCATATTTTAACTGTTACACTTCCAGATTTAAAAAAAAAAAAAACTACTCGAACTTCACAAACTTACAATTTAGTCTTTAAATTCCAAATTTTCTCAATCAAACCCCTAAATTTCAATTTAAGCATAATAAATTGTGGTCCAAGCATGAGTTTTTTTTTTTACTTTTTAAAAATTTATATTTATGTTATATTGTGGTCCACATGTGATGATGATGTGGCGGAAGGGTGAATTGATTTTTAACCGACTTCGAGGGCATAATTAATTTTATGCCAAGTTCAGGGACATAATTGATTTTAATTGAAAGTTCGATAACTTATTAATCTTTAAGCTAAAAAATAAAAATTTATGAAATTGTTAAAATTTTAAAAATATTTAAATATTCATACAATATTAAATGTAACACCCGTGTTTTGAGGTTAGGAGTTAGTCGGGTTAGTGGTCTGAGTCAGTAAAATTAAATTTAATCTTTTGACCATGACTTGAGTTAATTGAGTTTTAATTATCTAGGAGGGACCAAAGTGGTAATTTGACCCTAAAGAATTTAAAAGGATGACAACTTTTGAAAAGTTAAAAAGGAAAGAGAAAAAAATTGTCTTCTCTCCTCCATCTCCCCCACCCAAACGTTAAACCTCTCTTCAAACCCTCCCAAACACAAAGATTACTATTCCATTGATTTCTACATCAACCCAAGGTCATTTTTCAAAGGTAATGGTACTTTCCCACTCTCCTATTCATTCCCTATCCATACATGGTCATAGAATTTAAAACCATGAACTTTTGAAAATTAGGGCTTGATGAAAGTTTGAGTTTTTATGAAGATTTTCAATTTGTTTTGAAATACCAAGTTGGGTTTTAGATTATTTACCTTAAAATGAACATAATGTGTTAAAATGGTTGGGTTTGGGTGAAAATCCGAAATGGGTTCTTGAGGCAATTTTTAAGGTGTCTAAAACTTGGTTTTTGGTGGGTTTTAGGTTGTAATTAGAGGGCTGATGGTTTATGTATGTTAGGAGGATGTTTTGGGACCTTTTGGGGGTCATTTGGATGTTTGAAAATGGAGTTTTCAGCTAGGGTTTGAGGGAGCACGAAAATGGGCATTTTGGGGGATTAATTTGATTGGAAAATTTGTTGAAGTTGGTTTGAGCTCAAGAGTTGAGTGTTGACTGAATTTTAGCATTGATTGGGAATAATGGATGTGTTTTTGATTGGCTAGAAGCAATAGGAGACGTCGAAGGAACTTTGGGATCGAATCCGGGCTTGTAGGAGGCTTGCTTTGGTTGCTAAGGGAGGGTGGTGAGTGACCTTAAACATGTTTTAAAGTTTGGTTCGAGTGTGTGTAGTGTAAGAGTTGAATTGTGCTTGGTAGGCCATTTCTATGTGAATTCGAATTGTTAATTTAGCTCTTGATTTCCTTTAAATGCTATTGTGGTTGCCTATTTATGCTCTTGTGAAATGTGGGTTAATTTGTACATGTGTACCATGATATGTGTATGTGATGAGCATGAGATATGATGGATGGATATGTGATGTGGTATATGAAAATTGGCAATAATTAACTTACCGAGTGTAAATGATCGATCATTAGGATTAGTGTGCACACAAATTGAGTCAAAACGTATGTGGCCTTGATGGCGTTAAGTCATCAAGGAGGAGTACGGTGATGCAATATTCCACCGGAAGCTTTTATACATTCTACGGGATGATGAGTGGAATCCCATCCGTAGGGCATATGGTGATGAGTGGAATCCCGCCCATGCAAGGTCCGGTGATGAGTGTAATCCCACCGAGGTAAAGTGATTGTTGAGATTTAATCCGCACATCCGGGTAACTAATAGTGGCCAATTAAACTTGTTCATATAATTGCGATATATGATGTGGATATATGATGTTGATATATGACGTTGATATATGATGTTAGGGCCTAGTATGAGGTAAGATGCCATATTATGACTCTTAAAAGACTAGCTAGGTCTACTTGATTATTTATCAACGTATGTTGTATGTGAGATTAGGATTTACATGCTTGAACCCTGCATTGTTGATGTTTTCGATTTTAGAGCATCCTCACTAAGCTTCTAGCTTACGCTCTCAATTTTCAACAATACAGATCATTAGCGTAGTATTAGCTCGGAGCAAGGCAAGAAGGGCTTTCTAAGTTTATTGCTCAAGTACGGTTAACAATTATGTAGTGGTTAGCAATGTGGCAAGGGTGTTTTGTATGAGCTATGTATGAATCATTTTATGGGTTGATGTTTTGGATTGACTTTGGTTTGTAAACATGCCATGACTTGCAAAATGCTTGTGTGTTAGTAATGCCTTATGAATGCTTAAGTTGCTTTGAATGGCATGTAAATCTTATTGTGATGATTGTGCCTTTTGGCTTTAAGTCTTCAAGCATGCATTTTAATGAAATATTTCCCTTTGTATGTATGCCATGAATACATGTCTTGTTATATGTTTGATTGCTTTCTTTGGTCGTAGTATGTTGTTTAAATGGTTGTATGTGCATAGGAGAGTCCAAAAATGCATTTAGAGTTGTGTTTGAGGTCACCAAGTTAAAATTTGTGGAATTGCAGTGCAGGGCATATCAGTAGGCCTAAGGGCCGTATCGATACGACCTTGCTCAAAGGCCACAATTTTGGTCAAGCGTATCGATACCCTGAGGATACCGATGCCCTCCCAACTCACTGGAATTTTGAGAAATGGGGATGAGTAGGGCGTACCGATACGGGGTTTACGCGTATCGATACGATCCTACTTCGTTGACCAAGGAGAGTTGACCGAGAAGGGCGTATCGATACGCCCAAGGGCTGTATCGGTACGATCTTCCCAGAGTTGACTTTTTGGGTTGATCGGGCCAGGGCGTATCGATACCCCTAGTTGGTGTACCGATACAGTCTGCCCTGTAACCTTAAAATGGGCTGTCAATGTATGGTTGTGATTCGAAGGTGATTTTCTGATGGATGTTTTCTGCTGTCGTGATCACTTAAGATTTAATACCCCTCTAGACAAGATTAAAATGAAAGAAAAAAAATAGGGTCGTTAACCGAGGGGGAACCTTAACGGGTTTTGCTTCGGTTTTCCCCGTGTGGCCCACTCGGACCGATCATCCGGCCAGACCGGGACGAGAGGGTTACATTAAAAATATAAACACTATATAGAATTAAAAAAATTAAGTAAAAATCATAAAATTAAAAATATCAAAAGTAATAAAATAATAAATTATAAATATAAAAAAAATTAAAATTTCAAAATATTCAGAAACCATCAGAAAAGTCTTCGAATGTTTCTCGTTAGGCTAAACCTAGTAATATTCATTGAATATATTTTCAATGGAATCAACCTTATATTAGAGTAATAATAAAACCAAAATTTCCTTATGATTTTCTACATAAAATGTTAATGAGTATCAATTTAATGCAGAAAAGAAAAATAAAAATTGAGTTTTATTGTTACACTAATATAATGTTGATTCCACTAAAAATTTGTTTAACGAATGGTAATAGACTTAGGGCCAGTTTGGCAGGACTTTTGAAAAATGCTTTTAAAAGTGTTGTCAGAAAGTGATTTTAAAAAGTTAGTTGTAATATTTTAGTATTTGACATTGTTGTCAAATATACTTTTGAAAAGATAAAATGTCTATTTTAAACATTATATTGTAAAGTAAAAAATAAAAACATAAATAATGTTTAAATTTATTATCACAAAATTTATTAATATTATTATATACGAATAAAATCAATTTAAATAATAAAAATATAAAAACTATACAACTTATTAGCAATTTTGTTTATATAAAATGTAAACTTTAAATATTTTTAAATAATTAGTATAAATTTTAAATTAAATATAAAAAGTTAACCTC
This sequence comes from Hibiscus tridactylites, assembly GCA_958450335.1. NCBI lineage: Eukaryota > Viridiplantae > Streptophyta > Magnoliopsida > Malvales > Malvaceae > Hibiscus > Hibiscus tridactylites. Next base: position 22,802,782 of record OY288276.1, on the reverse strand, counting down.
TAAAGTCTATACTATACATTTTTTATATTATTGTAATATAACTAAATATTAATTTAATATATTAATAATTATTATACTTAATATTATTTTATAATATTAAATTTTATTATTATTTATTTTTATTTAAAATATTATTTTTTAATAATTACTATATTTAATAATTATAGCATTTAATATTAAAATATTATTTTAATATAATTATTATTATATTTAATATTATTTTAATATATTAATTTTAATATTAGTTTTAATAATTAAGGGTAAATAAGTAACTTCACACCTAAAAGTGATTTTCACCCTAAAGCTAGAAATTTTAACTTTTGAGGTTGGGTAAAATCATTTTTTAAGTGATTTTTCACTCTAAAATAGAAAATGTTTGGCATTACTTATGGGTGAAAAGTCACTTTTTTTAGGCAAAAGCTCTTTTTTAAGTCATGCCAAATGGGCTCTTAGGGCCTGTTTTTGGTTGCTTTTAGCATGTAACCCCCTCGTCCTGGTCTGGACGTTTGACCGGTCCGAGTAGGCTACACGGGGGAAACCGATGTGAAACCCGTTAAGGTCTCACCTTGGTTAGCAACCCTAGAAATTTTTTTCATTATTATTATCCTTTCTAGAGGCATTATTGAATCCTATGTGAGAAAGGCAACAACGGAAGAACATACGAGATAAAACATCCAAACAGCTTACCAAACAGACCATTTTTAATCTTTTACAGCAGGCCGTATCGGAACGCCCTTAGGGTGTTTCGATACGCCTTGACCGGATCAACTGGCTAAAGTCAACCTGGTGAGACCGTTTCGAAACAGGGGTGGCCCGTATCGAAACGACCTCAACGGTCAACTTCTCGTGGTCAACGAGATGAAGGTCGTTCCGAAACGCCAAAGCCCGTTCCGATACGTTAATTTATCGTCAAAATCTCAAATTTCCAGTAGCAAAATCGTATCGAAACAGCCCCCTAGCGTACCGAAATGCCTGGCCTGAAACAAAGGGACCATATCGAAACGGGACCAACCGTTTCGACACGCCCTCTGTCTGCAGATTGGTTTTAACTGGTTTCTTGGTACAAGGCTGTCCCAAAAGCACCACTAAGACCTCACACATCACACAAGCATAAATTCTAGATACAAGACAACCTATAAGAGCATGCTTAACACATATTGAACATATAGAAACCATACATTCAAAGGATCAACAATCCACATAATAACCAAACATAGCAATCAAGGTTAGCATGCTTAGACAAACATACATAGGAGCATCCACAAAAAGGTGCAAGACCAACATACACATAAGCATTCAAGGTAAGCAATAAAGCATGACTTGCAAATCAAACAAGGCATCCAAGAGCCAAAACAAATCAACAACACCTATCCCATTGCTTGACTATTACTATCTACAATTTAAAAATCATACATTGAGCTAACCAAAAGCAACACTTGGAGACCTTTCCTTGCCCTTGCCACCCACAAGCTACTGATCTGCATTGTCAAACAAAAAGGAGTGTAAGCATAAAAGCTTAGTGAGGGTAAGCTCATAAAACAAACCTTCGACAATGCAGCGTCCAAGCACAAGCAACTACTATGATATGATGCATAATCTTACCTCCGATCTACGAGAGCCAAATTAAACATGATGCATGAACATATAATCATCATTATGTCATGCTCAACAACTCATAAGCTCAACTTACAACGATACGTATATCAATGTATTATTATTAACAACATATCTCAATGCGTATTGGAAACACATTTCATATCATATTGGCAACACATCTCAATTCATAAAGGCACATATAAACTCATATTGGTATATACATACAATCTCATATTGGCACCTAGCTATGACTCGAATACGCTGATAACATGTTGGAACGCATTTCCAACATAACCATTACCTGCGGTGGGATTACACTAATCACCGGTTCTCGCGGAGGGGATTCCACTCATCCTCACGCCCCGTCGATGGAATTCCACTCATCATCGACTAATATAAAGATTTCCGGGCGTACCCGTACTTCTCCTTGGTGCCTTAACGCCATCAAGGCCGCGCGCGACTTTGACTCTCGTGTGCACACTCATCCTAATGATCGATCATTGTACCCAAGCATACTAGTGCCAATATTAATCAAATTTCATAACCTTTCACAACATCAACTCAACATAACTTCCGTGCTTAGCACGTACTCACCATGATCACTATCATGCACGATTCATAAACCAAACCACATGCATATATCAACGCATCAAGCCATGCCTCAACATACATGTATAACAACATATACATAACCACCATAAACACAATTTAAACATGAGGCATAAATCGACACTTTAAAGATCAACCAAGGTCTCTAACTAAAGTTTGGGATTAGGCTACCACCCTAATCTCAACTCTAGGTGGGTCTACCAAACCCAACCTAGTCCACATGCTTGAACCAATTGCTCAAAACCATTTAAAACATTTTAACCACTCACCTTCACCTCCAAGCTCTATCACCAAGCAACCAAGGTCTTCAAATTTCCGGATTTGTTCCCGAGGCTTCACCAACACAAAATCTTGCTTCTAATCACCTCAACACAATCAAAACAACCTCAAATCAATTCACCAATTAATATAGCAAACCCGAAACACCATTCAAGAAATAAACACAAGATTCCAAGCCAAGAACAACCCCAAAATCACCAAACCCGAGCAGCCCCTAACCTCAACCAAAACTCATGATTTCAACACATTTAACACTTCCAAATGCTTCCAAAATAACCCCCAACTATTACCCTAACATCAACCCTCAAATTCCAACACAAACCATACCCAAAACTCATCTAAAGCCCTCCTAAAACCCTACCAAAACCTAAATTCGGGAAATTCATTTAGAACACTCTAAAAATTATATATGTTGGACCATTTGGTTCATAAACTCCATATTTAACAATATCAAATCAAAATCTTAAGTTAAAAACAATAAATGTATCATTTTTATTCAAATCTTTCAAAAACTCAAATTCTAAAACATTGATGAAAATGAAATCTATTTGTACAAGTAGAGGAAGATGAGAGCAAGATGGGGATGTGTTTACCATTCAAAAAGCTCCAAGAATGAAGAAGAAATGGGATGAAATGGGGAGTTGGAGAGAAAGGCTCTCCATTGTCGTTAGTTTTGGGAGTTTGGAGAAGAAGAGGGGATTTTTGGTTTATTTGAATAGTAGGGAATTAAAATTAAAAAACTGAGTTTTTGTTGGAAGACCAACTATTTACTAAAATGCCATTAATGAATGGCCAAACCCATATCTCTTAAAGCCCGTGAATTTGGACTTAAGAGATAAGCCCAACATAGCCTTAAACATTTTGAAATCCCGAGGCCCATAAAAATATTTTATTATTTAAATTATAAAACCGAACCCGAAATAATATTAAAATATTATTTTTCAGACGACCCCTAAACCCGGGTGTTACATAGCAACCTAAAAGCACTTAAAAAGGTGCTTTTAGTTAAAATATGTTGTTTTTTGTTGCTATTAAAACTAGCTTTTTCACCCAAACCAAAAAGCTAGATTTTATAGCTTCTTGGGTGGAAAAGCTAGTTTTAAAATAAAATTACTTTTTTACCCTTGTTGTTTAATTATAATTTATTATTAAAATAATGTTTATGCATACATAATTGTAAAATAATATATTTTTTATAATATTTATATTGAGAATAAAATTGTTTTTATTTGTAATTTATTTTATATTTATTATTAATTTGTAAGTGATATGTCCGTAATTATTCTACAATATACTTTATATTTTCAAATTAAATTTTTTCAAAAAATAAATTTTTTATTATAATTGAAATTGATTTATTTCATAGATCACAACATTATTTTTTTGCCTAAATATATCATAACATTAACTAATTTGAATATCACCTAAGTTTTTTTTTTACTTTTCAATATCATGTCTAAAATAGATATTTTATCTCCTCAAAATCACTTTTTGACATCAATGACAAACACTAACCAGTTTTTCAAAACTACTTTTCAACAGCTAGTTTAAAAATCACTTTTTTCACCACACTTTTTAAAAGCAACCACAAACTAAGCCTTAGTCTAGTGAAGTTGACGACTTTTTTGATGAAAGTGTTTACATTTTTTAATATTTTATAAATATTTTTAATTTTTCTTATTTATATTTTATCATTTTATAATTTCTAATACATTTTAACTTTTTATTTTAGTTTTATTTTTAATATTTTTTTTCGAATATTTTATTTTTTATTAAGTTTATGGAGTTTAAAAAATGAAGAATAATTTGTTTTTTTTTGTGAGAGTTCTTACTTTGCTTATTTTTAAAATTATCTTGAACCCAAATGATATTTATACCAATTTTTAATCGATTGTTCATATATTCAATTTGTAAAAGTTCAACTCGAAAAATCAAATTATTTATCTAATTTTATTCAAAAACTAAATAAATCGATTAAATTAACTTGAATTTAAAAAATACATATTTTTTGAGTTGACTCAAACTTTGTCTACCCTTGATTATATGTTCTTGTTACAAGTTTAGTTTTTTTATTTACTTTTTATATATATTTTCTCTTCAAATGTAAATTTAATTCTTTCATGGGTTTTTAAATTATTTATAGTGTTTTTATTTTTGATATTTTATAAATATTTTAATTTTTTTAAAAAAATTTAATAAGTTAATAATGTCTTATTTTTATCTTAAATACTAAATAAGTTATTAAATGTTCAATTAAAATCAATTATGCCCATGAACTTGACAAAAAATCAGTTATACCCTCAAATTTTGTTAAAAATCAATTTAGCTGCTCTATCATATCATCATCACACATATATTGTCATGCCAGCATCGTGGACCACCACGTCAGCATTGTTAACAGTCAACATAGATAAAGAGGTGAAATTGATGCAATTAAAAAGTAAAGGCAACATTGTTGATTTGAGTTTACTTCATGAAGATAATAACCACTTTTAAGTCTAAGAAAATAAGTAAAAAAAACACATAAAATATTTAATCTAACCAAAAATTTTGGTGCCTTTTGATAAAACAATTTTTAAGTTAAACTATTGCAGGTAAATTAATTTTATTTAGCTTACAAAATTATATTAATCATAACATACATAATTATAAAATAAAATATATTTTTAACATACAATATAAAATCAATTAAAATATATTATTTTTATAAATATTGTTTAAAATTTATATTTTAATAAAATAATTAAAATTAATTTATTTGGCACAATCTAATATAAATATTATTTATTTATATTATATCAAACTCAAATATTACTACACATTTAAAATCTAAAATGTTATAATTTATTCTATAAACATATTATTATAACATTTTATAGTTTATGTTTTATAAAATAAATAAAATTAATTTTATAATTTATTCTAAATATATTTATCTATATTATATTATAGCAAACTCAAATATTAATTATATTTAAATTATAAAATGCTATAATTTATTTTAGTAATATATTCTTATAATAGTTTTAGAATATATATATATATATATAACATTTTATAAATATATATGTTATGATTAATAAAATCATATAAGATTAATGTTGCTTGCGGGTGATGTACTATAAATGATACGCAAATATGGTGCAAGTATACACGCCGAACGAGTAATAAAGTGAGTGAGTGAGTGAGTATCGTCTCCATAGGGATTGGAAGTATTCACGGTTTGCTGTAACAATATTGAATGAACTTTTTGCAGGTGACAATGCTATAGTAAAAGAGATGGTGTAAAATAATGTTGTAGCAAAACAAAATAAAGAAAGCTGAGATAACAATATGATGAACATGTCCCCTTTCGTATGCGAAACTCACTACGGAATGACTGGCTGGGAATGATGGACAACCTAAACTAAGCTTATTAACGATACTAAGGCTTTTCAGCTATCTTCTATGCTAGGCGGGATTCGCTAAAAGTGTTCCTAAACTATCTCTAGCCAGGAAACTAGGAGTCAGAAATGCTACAGCCATACCTCTCGGCGTAAACTCTTAACAATCCCCTACCCTTCATGAACTATCCTTTTTAGCCCTTGAAACCTATCACTTATCTCTAAGGTAGGTTAGAGTCTGCCTCTCTACAGCCATTACATTGCTTATGGGGGTTCTAAGGCTAGCTCTCTCGATTACAAACCTCAACAAACACTTAAAGAATGACCAACTCTCGAGGGCTCTTACAACTTTAAGGAAATAAAACGCATAAGCAAAGCATAGAACATGATAAACACTGGAAAACTATAGCATGCATTAAAAAGTAATTAAAATAAAATCATCCATCAAATCCAAGCCACCTAAAACAGTTCACGGCTGGGTAATATCATCCAACGTATCATTGTGATAATATCCCAAAAGATAAAGATATAAACAGGAAATGCTAAAGCGACAGAAAGAAAAGTGAACTCCCTCTCTGCCATGGACTGCCCGACTGTCTTAGGCTCACCCCTCTCTCGAGGACGGCGAGGCCGCTCTTTGGAGCTTCAACGATGAAGGAGACCAAGTTGGAGAAGATGAAGAAGAACACTTCTCTCTCCTTGTTCAGCTCACAACTTTCTCTCTCTTTGCTCTCTTTCGCCTCTCTTTTTCCATGTTTCTCTCCCTCTTTATATAGTGGAGGCTTCTAGGGTTTTGTGCCCCAAAGATTCCTTGATATTCTCAAGGAATATCCACCGACAAGCTCTGCCATGAGGGGACAAGGAGGACAGTTTGCAGGTGGGTACCGGCTGTTGCACATGTCAAGTTGTTCTTTTTCTACATATTCACGTGCTTCTGCAGCTCACGTGTCTTCACAGCTCACGTGTTCGCCAATATCCACTTCTACTATGCTATAGCAATTCACGGCACCAACTTTCTCTCGCTAGACTCCCTTCCTGCACATCATCAAACCCAAAACCATCCTTCCGAGCAGTACCCCTCAACATGGACTAATAACCAGCAAAAATAAAGATGCACCCAGAAGAAGAAAATATAACCTAAATGCAGTCTAAATGCTATGATATGGGCTCAAGAACAGGCAAATGCTATAGCAAAAAGGTATAACAATAATGATATTCATGCAGTTATCACACCCCAAACTTAAGCTATTGTTTGTCCTCATGCAATGAGTAGAACAGAACAAAAGAAATACTATGGCAAAGATTTATCCTAGAGAATTGCTATGGTGAAATCTCAGTCCTCAGAAAAGAATAGGTAATTAAAATATAAACAACTAGAGGTGAGATCCTTAAAAACATTCCTTAGGACTAAGTTGTGTGCGTGTGTGCGTGGCTGCTTTCCTCCTATACTTAAGCTAGTAAGATAAATTTTCAAGGAAGCTCCCTAGTTATACCCTAGCCATGTTCTCTAGATTTTTTTTCTTCAAATTTTCAGACTCTCAAAGATATAGGTTTTCTGCTACGAAGGGTGTCAGCTTATCACACCTACCGTCCTTAGCTCTAGATGAGCTGGGAGCAAACCTCTCACCCCCGAGCTAGTAGATAGAGTCATCCCGTGACAACTTTCATTCACTCGTATGCTATAGCAACACTTTATTTATTTATTTATATTTAACACTGAAGTATGCTATAGCAAAGCGGAGTGTCCTTCTACAGATATGTCGTAGCATTTATTCATTCATTTTAGCACAGGGACATCTAATTTTTTCTTAAGTTCTCTAGAGTTTACATACCAGAGTTCGCTAGGGTTCTTCCCTAAAATAATTCTAACGAACTTACTTATAGAAAAAAGGGCAGTTGTGTAAAAAATTTTAACAACTAGATCCTAAGGTCAGTTCTACAGATCTCAATTAGTTGTATTTGTTCTAAACTAATTCAAGTCTTTAAGTTTTCGTCATTAGACATTATAGATTTATTCATAAGCTATCTCTAGACTAAACAGAATGCCATAATAAAAGTTTTGTTCTTTCCTACTATGCATATGCTAAAACAAAATACTAACTATGAACACCAACACCCCCAAACTTAAGGAATGCAGTGTCCTCAATGCATGAACTAATCTATATTGTTTGACCATGTAACTGTGAAAAATGAAAATTGACATAAATGAAAAAAAAGAAAATTACCTCCTAGGTGCGGAGGTTATGTGGTACTGCTAGTGTTGTCCACAGAAGTTTCAGAAGAGTAGTGGCGGGGATCGACGAGATCGTTCACACTCTTAGAGGAGACTTGTTGAGCACTGGGTGAAGATCGGGTACGACCAGCGGTGCGCTTTTAGCACCCTCTTGCTGCAGCAAAGCTTTTAGCACCCCCTCCACCGTCTGCTGAGGGACATCTTTGTTGAATCCTCGGAGCTCAGTGACTAGGGCTGGTGTGAGACCTGTTTTTCCTGAAATTTTCACATCCACAAGATCGTCTACAAAGACGTCCTTCCTTTTACACAGGGCTGTTATCAGGTTAGGAAACACTAAAGGACTACGAGGCCTTTTTAAACAAGCATAAACTTCATCCACAATGATTTTTCCTATATCAATATGTTTACCATGCAGTATAGGGTGGAGAAGAAATAGCGTAGAGATATGGGTAGTGGTTGTGTGCAACGTGGGCATTATCTTGTGTTGCAAGAAATGATTCCATACCTTAGCCTCTGGCTTGAGGCGGCCTCTCTCTACCGATCTGCTATTGTCCATCACTGTACCCTCAAAACAAATGTCTTCCAAAACCTCGCGTTGTGTTTGCACGTCCATAGTCGTCACGAATGTGGTGTGATGGTCCACAGTTTGCTTCATCCTATAGTACTTGTTGATTGCTGCATCAGTGAACTTGATCTGCTCGCCACGCACGTGGACAGTAGACTGAGTAGGGCTTGTAAGATGGGCCTAGAACTCCTTGACCAGTGAAGTGCAAATTTCCTCAGGGTGGGCATCGAACGACTTCCATTGATGCCTACCGATGATGTCCATGATTGCTTGGTCAAACTAGTCTTCCTCTTCCTTAGGGTATTTGAATCCCAACTCAAGAAGAACGTTTCTGTCCTTTAGTTTCTTCCACCGTTCCTTCGCAGCAGCATCGACAAACTTAGTAATCTCCATGACTAGGGTTTTTAGGGCGGTCAGAAGTTTTAGGGGCATTTTTGCAACGTGCCATGGAGATTTTTGTGGAAGTAGGGAGGAGTTAATGTTTGAAAGGGAAGTGATGAAATCTTTTCTGTGTTTGGAGAAAATAGAATGGAAGAAGAAAGGGGTTGAGTGTTAAAGAAGACGAAGAAGATGAAGGAACTGGTGATGATGAGAAAATATGGGAAGTTGAAAAAGGTTAGGGGAGGGAACAGACGAATTAAATGGAAGAAGGTAGTGACGACGATGTGTGACAGCTTTAAGGGAGAGAGAAAAAGGTTGGGAGTTAATGTGATGGGTGACGGCTGGAGAGAGAATAAATAGATTTTGTGGCTAGGGTTTTACCACATTAATTTGATGAATATTCTCTCTCACTTTTTCCTTTGTTTTTTTGTTTTTCTCTTTTTTTTTTTATTCACCCTTCCCCTACTTTTCGGATAAAACCTCTCCTCCTTCTCTTTTTTATACTCCCTAAAGTAGATATAAACAAAACTCCATGTCCTTTGCCTTTTTGCTACCAACCCTGTAGACGACCATGCTCATCTGCCTCTGTACCTGACATTGTACTACGAAAGAGAAAGCTTGTACGAAGGTCACGTGAAAAGATAGGAAAATAAAGACAAAGATAACACAAAAACTAAACTAAAAAGAAAAGTATTATTTATGAACATGCTATAACATAAATGATAGAGTTTAGAGAAGCAAACTCTCAAGGATTGTGTAGATCCATGTGTGACTTGTCTCTAGGGATAGGGGCTCCACTGTACACCTTCAGGCGTTGGCCATTGACCTTGAAGACTTCACCATCGTCCAACTTCTTGATATCAATCACGCCATGAGAGTACACCTTGTGTATAATGAATGGTCCTAACCGCCTTGATTTTAGCTTTCTAGGGAAAAGCTTTAGCCTGGAATTGTATAGAAGCACTTGTTGACCTTCTGAGAAATGCCTTGGCAAAATATGTTTGCCATGCCACTTCTTGGTTTTCTCTTTGTAAATGCGGGCATTCTCATATGCTTGGGCTCCAAATTCTTCCAGCTCATTAAGCTCTAGCAACCTTCTTTCACCAGCTAGTTAGGCATCCATGTTGAGTTTCTTAATTGACCAATGAGCCTTGTGTACAAGCTCAACTGGTAGATGACATTCCTTGCCAAATACGAGCTTGAAGTGTGACATGCCCAAAGTCGTCTTGAAGGCTGTTCTATACGCCCATAGTGCTTCATCCAACTTGAGAGACCAGTCTTTTCTCCTAGGGTTGACCACCTTCTCCAAGATTTGCTTGATTTCACGATTAGAAACTTCAGCCTGTCCGTTCGTCTGCGGATGATATGCTGTAGCAATCTTGTGCATGACTCCATATCAATGTAATTCTTTAGCAATAAGTTTGTTGTCAAAGTGAGTTCCTTCATCACTGATGATAACTCGGGGTGCTCCAAACCTCGTGAAGATGTTCTTGTGGAGGAACTTCATTACCGTCTTGGAGTTGTTCCTCAGGGTGGCAACAGCCTCCACCCATTTTGACACGTAGTCGACTGCTAGCAAAATATATAAATCTCCATATGATGCGGGAAACGGGCCCATGAAGTCAATTCCTCACACGTCAAAGATTTCAACCTTCAGAATATTTTGCAGTGGCATTTCATTCCGCATGGAGATGTTCCCCGTTCTTTGGCATCTATCACAAGTCTTGTAGAACTCGTATGCATCCTTGAAAAGTGTAGGCCAATAGAATCCTGCTTGAAGATTTTTTGCAGCAGTTATAGCAACCAAAATGCCCTCCACACGGTGATGAATGAAAATGGTACAAAGTGCTATGGTATTCTTCTTCTGGAATACATCTCCTTATGATCTGATCATGACATTGCTTGAACAAGTAGGGTTCATCCCAATAGTAGAATCTTGCATCATGTCTGAATTTCTTGAGTCCCTGGCTAGATAAATCAGGAGGCAAAATACCACTAACAAGATAATTAACTATATCAGTATACCATGGAATTGTCATAGAGGACAACAGTTTCTCATCAGGGAATTCCTCCTTAATTTCAGATTCACTACCTTGTGCGATAGCATTTCCTAGCCTAGATAGATGATCAGCTACCTGGTTCTCACATCATTTCCTATCTCTAACTTCTAAATCAAATTCTTGTAGCAAGAGCATCCATCTAATATGTCTAGGCTTAGCATCCTTTTTAGTCACTAAGTACTTGATGGTTGAATGATCGGTATGAACTATAACCTTAATGCCTATCAAGTATGACCTAAACTTATCAAAGGCAAATACTATAGCAAGAAATTCTTTCTCAGTAGTGGTGTAATTGATTTGTGCATCATTCAAAGTGCAACTAGCATAATAAATAACATAAAAGAGTTTACCTCGGCGTTGTCCAAGTGCTGCACCGACAGCGTAGTCACTTGCATCACACATTAGCTCAAATCGCTCTTTCCAATCAGGTGGAATGACAACCGGTGTTGAGATAAGCTTCTCCTTCAGTTCTTGAAATGCGCTATGACAATCTTTGTCAAGCACAAATGGTTGATTTTGCTGTAGCAAATTGCATAGCGACTTTGAGATCTTCAAAAAGTCTTTGATGAATCTTCGATAGAAGCCAACATGCCCTAGAAAGCTTATTACTCCCTTGACAGTAGTGGGGGAGGGAGTTTTTCAATGACCTCGACCTTTGCTTTGTCAACTTCTATCCCTTGCTTCGAGATCTTGTGGCCTAAGATCGTTCCTTCCGTTACCATGAAATGACATTTTTCCCAATTGAGCACCAAGTCAGCTTCCTCACACCTCTTTAAAACCTTGGCAAGATTGCCCAAGCATATGTCGAAGTCATCTCCGGAGACTGAGAAGTCACCCATAAAAATTTCTAAAAAATCCTCGACCATGTCTGAAAAAATAGCCAACATACATCTTTGAAAAGTTGCTGGGGCATTGCAGAGACCAAAGAGCATTCTACGGAAAGCGTAAGTTCCATAAGAGCATGTGAAAGTCTTCTTCTCTTGGTCTTTAGGTGCTATAGCAATCTGATTGTACCCAGAATATCCATCGAGGAAGGAGTAGAATGCCTTGCCCGCTAGTCGATCTAACATCTGATTAATGAATGGGAGGGGAAAATGGTTCTTCTTGGTTGCCTTGTTGAGTTTTCTATAGTCCATGCAAATCCTCCACCCCATGATGGTTCTAGTAGGAAATAGCTCATTCTCCTCGTTGCTTACCACGGTCATGCCTCCCTTCTTTGGTACACATTGCACCGGGTTTATTCGTGAGCTATCAGATATCGGGTAGATTACTCCAGCATCAAACTACTTAATTATCTCTTTCATTACCACATTCTTCATGATTAGGTTTAATCTTCTCTGGGGCTCAACAGAATTGTTGTAACAATCATCAAGCAAAATTTTGTATATACATATAGCTGGGCTTACACTCTTCAAATCAGCCATAGTCCACCCTAGCGCATTTTTATGCTGTAACAAAATATTTACTAAGCTAGTTTATTGCTTAGGTGTGAGACTAGATGAGATTATCACATGCAAAGTTTCATTTCTCCCTAAGTAAACATACTTAAGATGTGATGGCAAAGGTTTTAGTTCTAAAGTAGGTGCATGCTTGATAGCTATGCTATTACCTCTATATTTATGCCTCTTTGCTATAGCAATTGCTTGTTTTCAAGTGCATTACATTGCATGTAGGCTGCATTTTTAGTATATTATGGGTGCTTTTCAATTTATTGCTTGTGTGGAGTTGGTGCTGCGTGAAAGGTAGTTTTTGGATGTTTGCATGCATGATGACAGAGCAGAATGCGAGGGAAGAAACAAGGAACAAAATGCTACAGCAAGGGAGAGAAAGAAGGCTAGCTGGCACACGAAAGTTCAAGTACGTGAAGTGCAGGAAAGGATACCTGACACTGTTAGACAGCTTTATGCAGCAGCCGCACTCCATCTGCAGACCGTCCTCTTGTCCCCTGGTGGACAGAGCTTGTCGGAGGATATTCGTTGGGATCCCCAACGAGATACCAAGGCACCAAAACCCTAGAAGACCACCCTCAATATATAAAGGCTCCATCTCTTCAAAGAGAAGGGGGAAGAGAGAAGAGAGAAGAAAAGTGCGCAAGAGAAAGCACAACCAGAGGGGAGAAGCACTTCATCGTCGGTCAAACTTGGTGTCCTTCATCGGAGGCGTGGCTTCACCGTCCTCTTTTGAGGCGGTGAGCCTAAAGCGGTCATGGCAGTCCATTGGCGAACTGGGAGTTTATCTTTCCTTTTTGCTATTGCATTTATTTATCTTGAGGTTTGTATGAGAATGATACGTTTGATTATTGCCTATCCATGAACTGTTTTAGATGGTGTGGGTTTTGCTGGATGATACTCTTTTTATTTTCTTAATCTCATGTTGATGTTTACTATTCTCTCTTGATCCCTGCTTTGTTTATGGTATGCTTAATTTCCTTAAAGCTGTAAGAGCTTAGGGTTGTCAGTGCTTTGAGATATAGGCCCTACCTTAAGCGCCTTCGAGAGTTGGCCTTTCTTTAGGAACAACCCAGGGTTGTAAGAGATTAGGGATGTTAGTGCCTCGAGAGACATGCCATTCCTTATGATGCCTTCGAGTGGTGGTCGTTCCCTAGGTATAGATGAGGGTAGTGATTAAGAGAGTAAGCCTTAGCCAATAGTCACAGTTAGAGTAATGTGTGACAACCTTTGAGAGAGGGTCATTGCTTTAGCATTAGCTAGGGGAGTGATCGAAAGAGCTAGCGTTAGATCTTCTTAAACAATGGAGTAACCACCAAGGGGAAGGACTCCAACCTACCTTAGAGATAAGTGATTGGTTTAAACAGCTAAGAGGGATAAAGATTAGAAGAGTAAAGTGTTTAGAGTTAAGCCGAAAGGTATTGCTTTAGCATTTTAGTCTCCCAGCCTTCTTGCTAGAGATAGTTTAGGAGCAGCCTAAGTAAATCCCGCCGAGCATAGTGTAGCGAACTAGGATTCGTTAGCAGTGTTAAGAGTCTTCAGAGGGTCATCCTTCAGGAGCTAGCTAGCCATTCTGTAGAGAGCTTCGTATCCGAGAGAGGACCTATCTGTCATTTGATTATCTCTTCTCTGTTTGCTTGTTTTACTACAACATTTTTCCATCATTCATTATGCCTCAGCATACTCACATTACAATTTGGTTACTATAGCAATTTGGATACGAAAACTGTGTTCACCTCCAATCCCTGTGGAGACGATACTCACTCATCACTTTATTACTCGTTCGACGTGTATACTTGCACCATTTGCGTATCATTTATAGTCATTGCACGAATGCAACAAGTTTTTGGCGCCGTTGCTGGGGATTGGCAATTGGTTGTTTACGGGTTTTTTTATCGTTTGTTCTTTTTGTTTTTGTACAAATTTATTTTAGGTTTTTCGTTTTACTTTTTAGGTGTCTTGCTAGTGTATGACCAGAAGGCGACCTAGAGGACCCCTGGAATCACCTATTTCTGAGATCGAGCATTTCTTGAGACTTAGGAGACATGTTCGAGGAGAAGAGACTAGAAACATGAACGGAGAAATACCACCACCTCAAGGTAACAGAAATGCTATGGCAAATGGCTAGGGAGTAGCAGCTCGACCACGAGCAATTAGAGATCATTTGACACCTGTCTTTGACGATCTCTATCCCGGAATAGTAGCTCTAGAAATTTAGGTAGCTCAGTTCGAGCTTAAACCTGTTATGTTCAACATGTTGAACACTATTGGTCAGTTTGGGGGTATGCCTCACAAAGATGCAAGACAACATATCTGTGCTTTCTTGGAAGTTTGTGACTCGTTCAGACAATAAGAAGTGCATGAGGATGTGCTAAAGCTTAAAATGTTTCCATATTCTTTACGTGATCGTGCTATAGCATGGCTAAGTGGAGTGCCAGCTGGATCAATGAAGACTTGGACAGATCTATGCAAAAGTTTTCTGCTACGGTATAACCCACCAAATAGAAACACTCAGTTGAGAAATGATATTGCTTCTTTTCGTCAAGCTGATGACGAATCCATGTATGAGTGTTGGGATCGATTCAAGGGATTATTGAGGAAGTGCACAAATCATAGTTTTCATGATTGGACTCAAGTGGTTATGTTCCATAATGAGGTAAATGCTCCTAATAGGATGATGCTAGATGCTTCAGCAAATGAGACCTTGTTAGACAAATCACCGGAGGAAGCATTTGACATTCTTGATAGGGTAGCCAACAATGATTACCAGTTTTCGACCATAAGGCTTGGAACGGGGAGGAGAACCCAAGTAGCTCGAGACAGTGAAGCTGATGACTCGGTAGCCACCCAGTTAGCTGCTATCACAAATATGCTAAGGAACCTCCAACGTCCCAACGAAGTCAAGGAAGTGAAGTCCACAACCTCATGTCTCTGATGCAATGGCAATCACCATCTGAGTGAATGCCCTGACAATCAAGAGCCAGCCAACTATGTGGGGAATTATAATCTCAACAACAATCCATACTCCAATACCTACAACCCAGGATGGCGTCAGCATCCAAATTTCAGTTGGGGTAATCAAGGGCACAGTACTTCTGCACAGCTAGTGCCACAACAAAATCTGAACGAAGCACCATATTCTAACCAGATGATGCCATGGCAAGGTCACAAGGGAGCAACATCTTCATCAAACAGTTCACTAGAGATTACATTCAAAGAATTTATGGCTATGACAAAAGACTTCATGGGAACCACGAAAGTTTTGCTACATGATCATGCAGCAAACATCAAAAATCAAGGAGCCTTATTGCAAAGTCATAGTTCATCTCTCTGAGCCTTAGAAACACAAGTTGGCCAAATAGCTCAAACCTTGCATGCACGTCCACAAGGAAGTCTGCCTAGTGACACTGAAGCCACTAAGCACCATAGCAAGGAGCTATGCAGCACACTCACATTAAGGAGTGGCAAGGAAATTAACAAAGAAGACAAGTTTGGGGGAAAAGAGAAGGAGGACTCTCAGCTCAACTTGCCTCAGGAAGAAGATAACTTACAAGATCCTCTAGTTGAAGAGAAGGGTGAGGATGTCATAGCAAAAGAAACACCGGAGGAGGAACTTGCTTTTGCTACAGCAAAAGATGTAACTCCATCAGTTCAGACAAATGAAGTTAGACCCCATCCTGTTTTTCCTCAACGATTCAAGAAGCAGAAAGAAGACCTTCAGTTCCAAAAATTTGTGGATATCCTGGACAAACTACATATCAATGTCCCATTTCTGGAGGCCATTGATCAGATGCCAACATATGCTAAGTTCCTCAAGGATATAGTCACGAAAAAGAGGAAGGTCGAGAAGCGAGAGACTGTCGCTATAGCAGAAGAATGCTATTCTATGTGGAGCAAGTTGCCACCTAAGAGGAAGGACCCAAGTAGTTTTGCTATCCCATGTTCTATTGGCGACAATTTTGTTGGAAGAGCACTTTGTGATTTGGGATCAAGTGATAACTTAATGCCCAAGTCGATTTTTCTGAAATTGGGAATTCGAGAGGCACAACCCCACCAAGGTTGTGCTACAGCTAGCCGATCATTCTCCTGTTCATCCAGAAGGGAGAGTTGAAGATGTTGTGGTAAAAGTGGATAGATTTATCTTTCCATTCGACTTCTTAATCCTCGACTGTGAAGCTGATAGCAACACACCCATTATCTTGGGAAGGCCATTTTTAGCCACTGGATGAGCTTTGATCGAATGTGAGAAGGGTGAATTCACGATGCGAGTGGCTGATCAGACAGTCACAATCAATATTCATGTCACCCTCAAGTATGTAGACACCCCAGGAGTATGCCAATATGTAGATGCTACAATATGAAATATGATTGATGAGTTTTGCTGTAGCAATGAGATGCAAATGGAGGAGTTTGAAGCACTCTGCAAAGATGATGATTCAGACCAAGAAGAGCCCTCAAGGGAACTGGAGAAGTCTAGTCGACTTGAGGCTACACTAGGTACACCCTTTGAACCTCTTGGTTTTTCAGAATTTATACCTCCTAAACCTTCCCTTGAGTATGCACCTTCTTTAGAACTGAAACCTTTGCCACCGCATCTTAAATATGTTTACTTAGGAAGCAATGAAACTTTGCTTGTGATAATTTCATCTAGTCTCACACCTAAGCAAGAAACTAGTTTAGTAAATATGTTGTTGCAGCATAAAAAAGCAATAGGGTGGACTATGGCTGATTTGAAGGGTATAAGCCCTGCTATATGTATGCACAAAATTTTGCTTGATGATTGTCACAGCAATTCAATTGAGCACAAAAGGAGACTAAACCCAATTATGAAGAAAGTAATGATGAAAGAGATAATCAAGTGGCTTGATGCTTGAGTGATCTACCCGATATCCGATAGCTCATGGGTCAGCCCAGTGCAAAGTGTACCGAAGAAGGGAGGCGTGACCGTGGTAAGCAACGAGAAAAATGAGCAATTTCCTACTAGAATTGTCACGAGGTGGAGGATTTTCCCCTCCCATTCATTGACCAGATGTTGGATCATTTTCCCCTCACATTCATTGACCAGATGTTGGATCGACTAGCGGGCAAGGCATTCTACTCCTTCCTCGATGGGTATTCTAGGTACAATCAGATTGCTATAGCACCTGAAGACCAAGAAAAGACGACTTTCACATGCCCTTATGGAACTTATGCTTTTCGGAGAATGCTCTTTGGTCTTTGCAGTGCTCTAGCAACCTTTCAGAGATGTATGATGGCTATCTTTTTAGACATGGTCGAGGATTTTTTTAGAAATTTTCATGGATGACTTCTCGGTCTCCAGGGATAACTTCGACACATGCTTGGGCAATCTCGCCAAGGTCCTAAAGAGGTTTGAGGAAGCCGACTTGGTGCTCAATTGGGAAAAATGCCATTCATGGTAACGGAAGGAACAATCTTAGGCCATAAGATTTCGAAGCAAGAGATAGAAGTTGACAAAGCAAAGGTTGAGGTCATTGAAAAACAACCTCCCCCCATTACTGTCAAGGGAGTAAGAAGCTTCCTAGGGCATGCTGGCTTCTATCAGAGATTCATCAAGGATTTTTCGAAGATCTCAAAGCCACTATGGAGTTTGCTACAGCAAAATCAACCATTTGTGTTCGACAAAGATTGCCATAGCGCATTTCAAGAACTGAAGGAGAAGCTTATCTCAGCTCCAGTTGTCATTCCACCTGATTGGAACGAGCCATTTGAGCTGATGTGTGATGCAAGTGACTACGCCGTCGGTGCAGCACTTGGACAATGTCGAGGTAAACTCTTTCATGTTATTTATTATGTCAGTCGCACTTTGAATGATGCACAAATCAATTACACCACTACTGAAAAAGAATTGCTTGTTGTAGTATTTGCCTTTGATAAGTTTAGGTCATACTTGATAGGCACTAAGGTCATAGTTCATATCGATCATTCAGCCATTAAGTATTTAGTGACTAAAAAAGATGTTAAACCTAGACTTATTAGATGGATACTCTTGCTTCAGGAATTTGACTTAGAAGTTAGAGATAGGAAAGGATGTGAGAACCAGGTAGCTGACCATCTATCTAGGCTAGAAAATGCTATCACACAAGGTAGTGAAACTGAAATTAAGGAGGAATTCCCTAACGAGAAACTGTTAGCTACTACAGCTATTCTGTGGTATGCTGATATTGTTAATTATCTTGTAAGTAGTATTTTGCCTCTTAATTTATCTAGCCAGGGACTCAAGAAATCCAGACATGATGCAAGATTCTACTATTGGGATGAACCCTACTTGTTCAAGCAATGTCCTGATCAGATCATAAGGAGATGTGTTCCAGAGGAAGAATACCATAGCATTTTGTACCACTGTCATTCATCACCATGTGGAGGGCATTTTGTTGGTGCTAGAACTGCTGCAAAAGTCCTTCAAGCAGGATTCTATTGGCCTACACTTTTTAAGGATGCACACGAGTTCTACAAGACTTGTGACAGATGCCAAAGAACGGGGAACATCTCCAAGCGGAATGAAATGCTGTTGCAAAATGTTCTAGAGCTTGAAATATTTGACGTGTGGGGAATTGACTTCATGGGTCCGTTTCCTGCATCTTATGGAGATTTATATATTTTGCTAGCAGTCGACTACATGTCAAAATGGGTGGAGGCTGTTGCCACCCCAAAGAACGACTCCAAGACAGTCATGAAGTTTCTTCACAAGAACATCTTCACTAGGTTCAGAGCACCCCGAGCCATCATCAGTGATGAAGGAGCTCACTTTGACAACAAGCTCATCGCTAAAGTATTACATCGCTATAGAGCCAGGCACAAGATTGCTACAACATATCATCCGCAGACAAACAGACAAGCTGAAGTTCCAACCGAGAAATCAAGCAAACCTTGGAGAAGGTGGTTAATTATAAGAGAAAAGATTGGTCCCCCAAGTTGGATGAAGCACTTTGGGCATATAGGACAGCCTTCAAGACGCCTTTAGGCATGTCACCCTTCAAGTTTGTATTTGGCAAGGAGTGCCATTTACCCGTGGAGTTTGAGCACAAAGCTTATTGGGCATTCAAGAAACTCAACATGGATGCCCAACTTGCTGGTGAAAGAAGATTGCTAGAGCTTAACGAGCTGGAGGAATTTAGAGCCCAAGCATATGAGAATGCTCGCATCTACAAGGAGAAGACCAAGAAGTGGCATGACAAACACATTGCCAAGGCATTTCTTAGAAGGACAACAAGTGCTTCTCTACAATTCCAGGCTAAAGCTTTTTCCTGGAAAGCTGAAATCGAGGTGGTCAGGGTCATTCATCATAAACAAGATGTACCCTCACGGCGCAGTGGATATCAAGAAGTTGGACGACGATGAAGTCTTCAAAGTCAATGGCCAACGCCTGAAGGTGTACAGTGGATCCCCTATCCTCAAAGACAAGTCATACTTGGATCTTCACGATCCTTGAAAGTTTGCATCTCTAACCCTATCTTTTATGCTATAGCATGTCCATAAATAATGATTTTCTTTTTAGTCTAGATTTATGTTATCTTTGCTTTTAATTTTCATATCATTTCACGTGACCCTCGTACAAGGCTTTCTCTTTCCTAGTACAATGTCAGGTACAGAGGCAGGGGAGCATGCCGCCTGCAGGGTTGGTAGCAAAGGGAGAAGGACATGGAGTTTGTTTTTATCCAATTTTGGAGGGACAAAAGAAAAGGGGAAAGAAAAAGATAAGGAGGTTTTATCCGAAAAGTTGGGGAGTTGAATTAAAAGATAGAGAGAAAAACAAAAAGCATGAGAGAGAATATTCATTTATTTAATGAGGAAAAACCCTAGCCACATAAACCCATATTCTCTCTCCAGTCGTCTTCCATTGCATTAACTTCAGAAAATTTTCTTTCTCCCTTAAAGCCGACACACGTCCCCATCACATCCCCTCTCCCATTAATTCATAAATTTTCCCCACCTTTTTCAACTCCCAATATTTTCTTCATCATTCGTCCCCTCATCTTCTTCAAACACTCAAAAATTTTCCCTCCATCTTTGCGATTTTCTCCCTAACACAAAGCACCTTTCACCATTTTCTTTCCTTCACATATTCACTCCTCCCACCTTTTCAGAAAAACAACTCCATGGCTTGTTGCAAAAACGTCCCTGAGACTTCTGACCGTCCCACACAACGTCTAGTCCTAGAAATTCCCAAATTTCTTGACGAGGTAGCAAAGGAGAGATGGGCAAAGCTCAAGGACAGAAACGTTCTTCCAGAACTAGGGTTTAAATACCCTCAAGAGGAAGAAGATCAGTTCGACCAGTCTATAATGGACGTCATTGGCACACATGAGTGGAAAACTTCACTACACACTCTGAGGAAATTTGCACATCACTTGTAAAGGAGTTCTATGCTCACCTAACGAGTCCAACCCAGTCCACAGTTCACGTGCGCGAAGAGCAGATAAATTTTACTACTGCAGCAATCAACAAGTTCTACGAGCTGAAGCTTATTGTGGACTGTCACACTTCATTTGTGATGACAATGGACGCACAGACTCAACGTGAGGTGCTAGAGAACATTTGTTTTCAAGGAACGATGCTGGACAATAACAAGTCAGTTGAGAGAGGACGCCTCAAACCTGAGGCTAAGGTATGGAGTCACTTTGTGAGACATAAGCTTATGCCCACACTACACACTGCCACCGTCTATATCTCTCGACTTTTTCTCATTCATTCAATAATACATGGTAAATAACTTGGCATAGGAAAGATAATAGTGGATGAGGTATATGCTTGTTTGAAACGACCTCGTAGCCTCCCTGTTTTTCCTAATCTGATAACTGCCTTGTGCAAAAGGAAAGACGTCTTCATAGACGATCTTGTAGATACATCTGTTTCAGGAAAGACAGGTTTGACTCCAGCCCTTGTTACGGAACTCCGGGGATTTAACGAAGATATGCCTTAGCAAGCAGTGAAGGGAGGAGCTAAAAGTTTTGCTGCAGCAAGAGTGGCAGCATTGGTGGCAACGACAAATGAATTGAGCTCTGAGCTCAGCCTGATGAAGGCACACCAGCGGGCGTACTTCAAATATGCCCAACACCACGATAGTGCCATAGAATCCTGCTTGAGCAAGGTTCTGCCGGACTAGAATGTCTCTTTTCCAGTATTCCTTATAGAGTTACTGCAAGCCGCCACCACTGCTACAGCGCGCACAATGTCTCCCAGTGAACCTAGCTCCGTCCTACCGACGACCAAGAGAAAGACTCCACGAAAGAAAGCACCAGCAACTCCAACTGCCCAGTCAGAACAAGAAACTCCCTCTGTTCAGCCAACTGTCGAAGAAACCGACCCAGCAACCTCTCCAGCCAAGAAGAGGAAACGCACCAGAAAGGCAACCAATCCTAAATCTTCAAGACCATAAAACCCACTTCTAGAGCCAGAGCACGTACCAAATGATCCTGAGGACACCCCTCAGAAGGAAACTGCTACAACACTAGCAACTGAGCCAACTCCAGCACAATCTGAGGATACTACAACATCCAGACTGAAAACTCGCATCAAACACACTGTTGGACGTGTCAGGCTCTCATCTAGTGCTCAATCCATCTCATCAGAGTGTGTGGACGATGTAGCTGACTCACACCATGACTCCTCTGAGACATCGATGGACAACACCAACAACAACACCTAACCTCTGCACCCAGGAGGTACTAACCTTTTTCTTTTCATTTTTTCATTTTTCATGCCATATAGTGTAGATTAGTTTATGCATTGCGGACACTACATTTCTTAAGTTTGGGGTTGTTAATGTTCATAGTTAATATTTTGCTTTAGCATATACATTATATGATAGAACAAAATTTTTACTATGGCATTCTGTTTAGTCTAGAGACAGCTTATGAAGGTATTTATGATGTCTGACGACGAAATCTCTAAGGCCTGAACTAAGTTAGAAAAAACACAACTAGTTGAGATCTGTAGAACTGACTTTAGGATCTAGTTGTTAAAAAAATTGTTACACAACTGCTCTCTTTCTATAAGTAAGTTTGTTAGAAAATTTTTCAGGAAGAAACCTAGTAAACTCTAATATGTAGACTCTAGAGAACTTAAAAGAAAAACTAGAACTAGACGACCTTGGGCTAAAACAAACGAATAAATGCTATGACATATCTGTAGAAGGACACTCCGCTGTGCAGTCTTCAAGCCATACTGTTTTAAAAAAAGAAGACAAAATAAATAAATGGCAATGAAAAGCACATGAGTGAATGAAAGTTGGCACGGGATGACTCTACCTACTAGCTCGAGGGTGAGAGGTATGCTCCCTACTCATCTAGAGTTAAGGACGGTAGGTGTGATGAGCTGACACCCTTCGTAACAGTACCTTTGGCATTTTTGAGGAAGTTTGTGTTAATAAAAAAAAATTCATTACTAAGGCATTCTTATTGAGCTTGCTTGAAAATTCTTGCTAGTCTCAAATAAATGTTGTTGATATTGAATGCCTATATTTTTCTGAAAGCTAAAACACTATTGTAGTATTAATTCCTCGCTAAATCTTTGCCATAACATTCTTTTTGTTTATTTTTACTCATTGCTTGAAGACAAGCAATAGCTTAAGTTTGGGGGTGTGATAGCTATGCTATTACCTCTATATTTATGCCTCTTTGCTATAGCAATTGCTTGTTTTCAAGTGCATTACATTGCATGTAGGTTGCATTTTTAGTATATTATGGGTACTTTTCAATTTATTGCTCGTGTGGAGTAGGTGTTGCGTGAAAGGTAGTTTTTAGCTGTTTGCGTGCATGATGACAGAGCAGAATGCGAGGGAAGAAACAAGGAACAAAATGCTACAGCAAGGGAGAGAAAGAAGGCTACCTGGCACACGAAAGTACAAGCACGTGAAGTGCAGGAAAGGATGCCTGACACTATCAGACAGCTTTATGCAGTAGCCGCACTCCATCTGTAGATCGTCCTCTTGTCCCCTGGTGGACAGAGCTTGTCGGAGGATATTCGTTGGGATCCCCAACGAGATACCAAGGCACCAAAAACCCTAGAAGACCACCCCCACTATATAAAGGTTTCATCTCTTCAAAAAGAAGGGGGAAGAGAGGAGAGAGAAGAAAAGTGCGCAAGAGAAAGCACAACCAGAGGGAAGAAGCACTTCATCGTCGGTCAGACTTGGTGTCCTTCATCGGGGAGCTCGAGGCGTGACCTCACCGTCCTCTTTTGAGGCAGTGAGCCTAAGGCGGTCATGGCAGTCCACTGGCGAACTGGGAGTTTATCTTTCCTTTTTGCTATAACATTTATTTATCTAGAGGGTTGTATGAGAATGATACGTTTGATTATTGCCCAGCCATAAAATATTTTAGATGGCGTGGGTTTTGCTGGATGATACTCTTTTTATTTTCTTAATCTCGTGTTGATGTTTACTGTTCTCTCTTGATCTTTGCTTTGTTTATGGTGTGCTTAATTTCCTTAAAGTTGTAAGAGCTTAGGGTTGTCAGTGCTTTGAGATATAGGCCCTACCTTAAAAGCCTTCGAGAGTTGGCCTTTCTTTAGGAACAACCCAGGGTTGTAAGCGATTAGGGATGTTAGTGCCTCGAGAGACATGCCATTCCTTATGATGCCTTCGAGTGATGGTCGTTCCCTAGGTATAGATGGGGGTAGTGATTAAGAGAGTAAGCCTTAGCCAATAGTGATAGTTAGAGTAATGTGTGACAACCTTCGAGAGAGGGTCATTGCTTTAGCATTAGCTAGGGGGAGTGATCGAAAGAGCTAGCCTTAGATCTCCTTAAACAATGGAGTAACCACCAAGGGGAAGGACTCCAACCTGCCTTAGAGATAAGTGATGGGTTTAAACGGCTATGAGGGATAGAGATTAGGAGAGTAAAATGTTTAGAGTTAAGCCGAGAGGTATTTCTGTAGCATTTTAGTCTCCCATTTTTCTTGCTAGAGATAGTTTAGGAGCAGCCTAAGTAAATCCCGCCGAGCATAGTGTAGAGAACTAGGATTCGATAGCAGTGTTAAGAGTCTTCAGAGGGTCATCCTTCAGGAGCTAGCCAACCATTCCATAGAGAGCTTCGTATCCGAGAGAGGACCTATCTTTCATTTGATTATATCTTCTCTGTTTGCTTGTTTTACTACAGCATTTTTCCATCCTTCATTCTGCCTCAGCATACTCACATTACAATTTGGTTACTATAGCAATTTGGATTCGAAAATTGTGTTCACCTCCAATCCCTGTGGAGACGATACTCACTCATCACTTTATTACTTGTTCGACGTGTATACTTGCACCATTTGCGTATCATTTATAGTCACTGCACGAATGCAACAATGCTCAAGGGAAGGCTTGGGAGGTACAAATTCTGAAAAATCAAGAGGTTCAAAGTGCGTACATGGTCTAGCTTCGAGTCGACTAGACTGCTCCAGTTCCCTTGAGAGTTCTTCTAGGTCTGAATCATCATCTTTGCAGAGTGCTTCAAACTCTTCTATTTGCATCTCATTGCTACATCAAAACTGAGCAGTTCCATTTTTTGCTGTAGCATCTATATATTGGCATGCTCTCGGATTGTCTGCATACTTGAGGGTGTCATGAATATTGATCGTGACCTTTTGATTAGCCACTCGCATCGTGAACTCACCCTTCTTACAATCGATTAAAGCTCGCCCGGTGGCTAAAAATGGCCTACCTAAGATAATGGGTGTGTTGTTGTCAGCTTCACAGTCGAGGATTAAAAAATCGACTGGAAAGATAAATTGGTCCACTTTTACCACGACATCTTCAATTCTTCCTTCTGGGTGAACATGAGAGTGGTCTGCTAGCTGTAGCACAACCTTGGTGGGTTGTGCCTCTTGTATTCCCAGTTTTAGAAAAATCAACTTAGGCATCAAGTTAACACTTGATCCCAAATCGCAAAGTGCTCTTCCAACAAACTTAACGCCAATAGAGTATGAGATGACAAAGCTACTTGGTTCCTTCCTCTTAGGTGACAGCTTACCCCACATAGAACAACATTCTTTTGATATAGCGATAGTTTCTTGCTTCTCGACCTTCCTCTTTTTTGTAACTATATCCTTAGGGAACTTGACATATGTTGGCATCTGATCAATGACCTCCATAAATGGGACATTGATATGTAATTTGTCCAGGATATTCACAAATTTCTTTTTTGTTTCTTTTGGTGTTTCTTTGGTGTTTCTTTTGCTATGACTTCCTTCTCATCATTTTCTTCAGTTGGAGGGTCTTGTGAGTTATCTTCTTGGTGAGGCAAGTTGAGCTGAGATTCATCCTTCTTCTTTCCCCCAAACTTGTCTTCTTTGTTAATTTCCTTTCCACTCCTTAATGTGAGTTTGTTGTATTGCTCCTTACTATGGTGCTTAGTGGCTTTAGTGTCACTAGGCAGACTCCCTTGTGGTCGCGCATGTAAGGTTTGAGCTATCTGACCAACTTGTGTCTCTAAGGCTCTGAGAGAAGAACTATGGCTTTACAATAAGGCTCCTTGATTCTTAATGTTTGCTACATGGTCCTGTAGCAAAACTTTTGTGGTTCCCATAAAATCTTTCGGCATAGCCATAAATTCTTTGAATGTAGTCTCCAACGAACTGTTTGATGAAGATGTTGCTCCCTTGTGACCTTTCCATGGCATCATATGGTTAGAAGATGGTGCTTCGATCAGATTTTGCTGTGGTGCTAGCTGAGCAGAATTGTTGTGCCCTTGATTACCCCAACTGAAATTTAGATGCTGACGTCGTCCTAGGTTGTAGGTATTAGAGTGTGGATTGTTGTTGCGGTTATAATTCCCCACATAGTTGGTTGACTCTTGATTGTCAGGGCATTCACTCAAATGGTGATTGCCATCGCATCTGAGACATGAGGTTGCATACTTCACTTCCTTGACTTCGCTGGGACGTTGGAGGTTCTTTAGCATATCAGTGATAGCAGCTAACTGGGTGGCTACCGAGTCATCAGCTTCACTCTCTCGAACTACTTGGGTTCTCTTCCCCGTTCCAAGCCTTGTGGTCAGAAACTGGTAATCATTATTGGCTACCCTATCAAGAATGTTGAATGCTTCCTCTGGTGATTTGTCTAACAAGGTCCCGTTTGCTGAAGCATCTAACATCATTATAGGACATAACCACTTGGGTCCAATCATGAAAACCATGATTTGTGCACTTCCTCAATAATCCCTTGAATCGATCCCAACACTCGTACATGGATTCATCATCAGCTTGACGAAAAGAAGCAATATCATTTCTCAACTGAGTGTTTCTATTGGGTGGATTATACCGTAGTAGAAAACTTTTGCATAGATCTGTCCAAGTCTCCATTAATCCAGCTGGCACTCCACTTAGCCATGCTCTAGCACGATCTCGTAAAGAATATGGAAATAGTTTAAGCTTTAGTACATCCTTGTGCACTCCTTGCTGTCTGAATGAGTCACACACTTCTAAGAAAGCACGAATATGTTGTCTTGCATCTTCGTGAGGCATACCTCCAAATTGACCAATAGTGTTCAACATGTTGAACATAACAAGTTTAAGCTCGAACTGGGCTGCCTGAATTTCTGGAGCTACTATTCCAGGGTAGAAATCGTCCAAGATATGAGTCAAATGATCTCTAATTGCTCGAGGTCGAGTCGCTTCTCCCTGGCCATTTTCCATAGCATCTTCGTTACCTGGAGGTGATGGTATTTCTCCGTTCATGTTTCTGGTCTCTTCTCTTCGAACACGTCTCCTGAGTCGCAAGAATTGCTCAATTTCAGAAATGGGTGATTGTAGGGGTCCTCTAGGTCGTCTTCTGGTCATGCACTAGCAGGACGCCTGAAAAGAAAAATGAAAAATCCTAAGTAAATATGTACAAAAACAAAAAGAATAAATGGTATAAACAAAAAATCGTAAACAACCAATTGTCAATCCCCGACAACGGCGCCAAAAACTTGTTGCTTGCGTGTGATGTACTATAAATGATACGCAAATATGGTGCAAGTATACACGTCGAACGAGTAATAAAGTGAATGAGTGAGTATCGTCTCCACATGGATTGGAGGTATTCACGGTTTATTGTAACAATATTAAATGAACTTTTTGCAGGTAACAATGCTATAGTAAAAGAGTTGGTGTAAAATAATGTTGTAGCAAAACAAAGTAAAGAAAGTTGAGATAACAATATGATGAACAGGTTCCCTTTCGTATGCGAAACTCATCACAGAATGACTGGCTGGGAATGATGGACAACCTAAACTAAGCTTTTTAACGATACTAAGGCTTTTCAACTATCTTTTATATTAGGCAGGATTTGCTAAAAGTGTTCCTAAACTATCTCTAGCAAGGAAACTGGGAGTAAAAAATGCTACAGCCATACCTCTTGGCGTAAACTCTTAACACTCCCCTACCCTTCATGAACTATCTTTCTTAGCCCTTGAAACCTATCACTTATCTCTAAGGTAGGTTAGAGTCTGCCTCTCGACAGCCACTCCATTGCTTATGGGGGTTCTAAGGCTAGCTCTCTCGATTACTAACCTCAACAAACACTTAAAGAACGACCAACTCTCGAGGGCTCTTACAACTTTAAGGAAATAAAACGCATAAGCAAAACATAGAACATGATAAACACTAGAAAACTATAGCATGCATTAAAAAGTACTTAAAATAAAATCATCCATCAAACCCAAGCCACCTAAAATAGTTCATGGCTGGGCAATATCATTCAACGTATCATTGTGATAACATCCCAAAAGATAAAGATATAAACATGAAATGCTAAAACGACAGAAAGAAAAGTGAACTCCCTCTCTTCCATGGACCGCCCGACTGTCTTAGGCTCATCACCTCTCTCGATGACGGTGAGGCCACTCCTTGGAGCTTCAACGATAGATGACACCAAGTTGGAGAAGATGAAGAAGAACGCTTCTCTCTCATTGTTTAGCTCACAACTTTCTCTCTCTTTGCTCTCTTCCGCCTCTTTTTTTTCATGCTTCTATCCCTCTTTATATAATGAAGGCTTTTAGGGTTTTGTGCCTTAAAGATTCTATGATATTCTCAAGAAATATCCACCGACAAGATCTGCCACGAGGGGACAAGGAGGATAGTCTACAGGTGGGTACCGGCTGCTGCACATGTCAGGTTGTCTTTTTCTGCATATTCACGTGCTTCTGTAGCTCACGTGTCTTCACAGCTCACGTGTTGGCCAATATCCACTTCCACTATGCAATAGTAATTACCGACACCAGCTTTCTCTCGCTAGACTCCCTTCTTGCGCATCATCAAACCCAAAACCAACATTTCGAGCAGTACCCCTCAACATGGACTAATAACCAGCAAAAATAAAGATGCACCCATAAGAAGAAAATGCAACCTAAATGCAGTCTAAATGTTATATGATATGGGCTCAAGAACATGCAATACTATAACAAAAAGGTATGACAACAAGGATATTCATGCAGTTATTAATTAATGAAATTTGTTTATCTTTCAAATTTTAGCTTAAATAATATTTTTATCAAACTATATGAAAATCCTTACTTAGCCTAATGGTTAATTGTTGTATATCCTCCCGTAGGGTCCCAATTTAGTATCTTTTTTTGTCCAGTATAACCTAAGTATAATATTATATTAAAACATAACAAAATCTCTTGCTTAGCGCAAAGCTTATTAGGCTTAAAATGGAATTTAGGAGTTCAATTGAGAAAAAAAATAGAATTTGAGGACAAAACTGTATGTTTTTGAAGTTTACAGGTAATTTTCTGAAAAATCTGGAAGTGTGGTAGGTAAACTGTGAATTCTAGCAAAATCATGATCAAATTACAAAGTTTCAATAATTTGATGTCAAAAGTGAAAGTTTTGGAAAGTTTAGTGTCTCTTCTAAAAATATCAAAAAATTCAGTGATTCAATATGTGGTTCATCCAATTTTAAGGGTGTGCAATGTTAGTTTTGGTCAGGCGTTTAACGATCTAGTGACCGAAATGAAGATCTTTCTTAACAATAATGACTAATAAAAGTTTTTCAATTTCAATGACTATATTAAAAGGTCCTTAAAAATATGTTGGCCATCTATATAGTTTATCCTTCTTTTTGTATATTTCCTTGGAAAACCATCTGGGTTTATGAAATCCGCAGACCACTCGAAAAGGGTTAGGTTGTATGTTTTAATAAAGGCTTATATTATAAATAAGTATATAAAGTTATATTTTTTATTTAAGTTTCTAAAAGTTTACTTGTAGCATTGATTAAAAATATATTAGGCACTTATTTTGACAAAAATACTTTTGACTAAAAATATTTTAAATATATATTTTGACAAAAAATATATTTACGTATTTATTATTATCAAAAAGTATTTTATGTACTTAAATAAAAAAGTTAAATTAGCTTTAGATATTTATTTGTGATATAAACATTTAATAAACCGTCTTGTTTCTACAAAACCAAATACCATACAACAGTTACATGGCAAACTTAATGAGATCAATTTTGCTTCTATGACTTCCACGTTTCCTCATTAAGCCCAAAATCCAAATTTGCAAAATTTGGTGACGTACTTTCCACGTAAAATTAATTTTAGTTCCCAAACAAATTGAACTTTTGGTTTAATTTAGTGGTCGAAAATTATTTGGTGATTAAATTTATTTTCGGTAAGAACTCTTATATCTTTAAATTGGTGAGAGGTAAGTATTAAAAGAGAGATGAATTTTGTCTGGATTCCGGAAGAGCTCTTGAAAAAAATATAATGTTTATAAAGATAGATTGAGTTTGCGAAATCTGTTGAGTTTTGAGATACATAGAATTCATTATAATATACTCTTTTTAATCTGTATATTATATATATAGTGAATTTCTTCTCTCATATGTCAAGTAGTTAAATTTAACTTCTTGTATAATTTATTTTATGTTGATAAATTTCTAACAAATGGTATTAGAGTTATAGTTCGAGACTCATGATGATGTGCAGTTATTCAGTTTTGAGGAAATTTGTTAGTAGGATTGAAGACAAACAAAAAGAATTTGTGTAATGAGTTTTCAATTATTAGGAGATATTTTGAATCAATTCAACGATGCTTTAATATGGGAGTATTTGCTTTTACAAAAGCACTCAAGTTGTTAAAAACTTGAGTTTCTGACAAAATTTGTGATTGTGAGAGATTATTATATATTAAACCCCATACTTTTAGAAATCGGTTCAAACTCAGAAAAAATATTGCTTAAGCTAATATTTTTTGAATAGTTTAAAAGTGATTATAAAATAGTATATATTCATATATATTTTATAACTCATTGTCAATATAATGTACAATACGCCTTGAAGACAAAATAATTTGAACACGTGTCTCCTTAAATAAATCTTCTATGGCTTGTCTTCATAATAGATCTTTAAGAGCTTGAGTAACAGTCTTCGACTCTAATGTGGAAGACAAAGGATAACATGTAGTAACATTAACAAATGAAGGATCAAAGTACTTTGGATGTGACCGAAGAACTCATTGTTGCGAAGAATCATACCGTGACAAGTCAGGGGAGGTATCTTGTTGTGGCAGATCAACCAAGGGAACTTGTGTAGCAATGAGATCATCAGGTTGTCGTGGCAAATTAGTCAAAGAAGCTAGTGTGGTAATGAGATCATCAGGTTGTCGTAACATATTAGGCAAGAAAGTCGGTGTAGCAATGGAAGCATCAAGTTGTTGTGGCATAGTAAACAAAAAGGGTGTGGAAAGTGATGTCGATGCAGCAGAAAACAATATTGGAAGTGGATGTCGTGGCATAGGGAGAATACGTCGTGTAGCAAAATAGGAGATATGAGAAACAAATCGAACATGAGGAGAGACATAAATTTTGTTAGTGTTCAACACCAGACATTTATAAATAGACTGTGTCACGGACGAACTGTGGCTCAAGTTTATACTTCGTGTATGGTCGCAACCAAAGAAAGCACAAACATCTGAATGGTTGAAGCTTGTCATAATTTGGTACTTGTTGGTGAAGCAGAAAGTAAGGTGACATATTATCCCATAGAGATAGACAACTACTTGAAAAGCATGAGGCCAGTGCTCTGTCGGGAGAGATGCAAAGTGAAGTAGAGAGAGTGGAGACTGATGTAACGATGTCTCCGTTCAGCAATCTTGTTGTATTTCGGAGTATGAGGCGGTGAAGTGAAGTGTGAAATATCTTCCAAATTTAAAATGAACAAGAGCTTAACAAACTCATTATCAGAGAATAGAGACACAATGATCTAATGAAAAAAAACATTTAACAAGCCTTTTAAATTGAAGAAATATTGTCGCAACAAGAAAATTGGCACAATTAAGCTTGATTGGGAAGTTGGTCGGTACATTAAGATGTACAAGATCATTGGAAGTAGAAGACAAAGCCATGAGAAGATACTCGATTTGAGAAAAAACGGAAGAAAAAAAAATTAAGTAGAAAAATTCTACTTGGCTTTGATTATCATGTAAAAGATTTTTATTATTAATAATCCATAACATTACAATCAGAGTATATATAGGATTACAATTTAATATACAAGGATAAAAAATTTAAATATTAAACACAAAATAAGATTTAGATAAAGATAAGATAAAATAAAGTTTGAATAAGATTGACTAAAATTTATCATGTTTTATCTTTATCCTTGATATGGAAGAGAGAAGCTGAAAATAGGTAGGGTGTAATTTGTGAAGAGTGTGGCCGGTGAGGGTAACCGATGAAGGTGAAAAGTTTTGGGATTTGTGGACTAAGTATTGGATATAATTTCAAGATTTTTTTTGATGATTACATAATTTTAGATCTTTTATTTTAAATTATTTTTATATTTAATAATAATAAAATATGAATATTATATTAAAATATTAATGAAATAATTCAAAGTGTAAAATTCAGTTATAAAATTAAAAATATTTAAAATTGAGTAAGCAAAATAAAAAAAATAATTAAGTGATAAACTATATAGTTTACTCAAAATTCAAATACTTTATCTGTTAGGAGACATTCACACTCTTTTTATAGAAATCGTTGACAAGAGAGACTCACATTTAATAAACTCCACTTATTTTTCAGAAATTATTTAATAAATCCATACTAGTGTATAAATCTGGCAAACTTGACCCGAGACCCGAAACCCGAACTGAATTACCCGAATCGAAACTCGATTTTGACCCGAACATGATGATTCAAAGTTGACCCGAAACCCGAACCGAATCGAACCGAACCGAACCGAAATTTTTTGTTGAACCGAAATGGACCCGAACCGAAATAGACCCGAACCGAATGCTACCCGAACCGAAAGCTGAACCGAATATCGACCCGATTTTAACCCGATTTTGACCCAATTTTAACCAGAATATCTATTGTTAACAATGTAATAAATAATAAAATGAAGTATAGAAATTTGAGATCTTGGTGACCAATTTTATAATTTCATCATAATAATATAGCATAAAATTGAAATTGTAGACTAAATTGACAATTTAGAAGTGAAGAAATTTGAGAGTCCAATGATCAATTTTGTAATTATACCATATAAATCAATAGGGGTTTTGGCTAAAATTAAATCTTTGAAATTAAAATGAACGAAAATATCAATATATTAACTTAATAGACTAAATTACAAAGATTAGTCAATTTCAACTAAAAGTAAATTTTTAGAGACTAAATATCACTACGGGGAGGAGATTTCTATATCCGAAGTCTAAACCGTGAGAATACTTGTGACTAAATTAAATTAAACTAAAACTTAAAGTTGACTAAAATGTAACATTTTAAATGCAACATGACATAAAAAGTAATTAATCTCTAGCTTAAAAAATTGGTGGCTTATTTCCTTCCAAAATTTTGTCTTTTCTCTCTCTATTTTTTCCAATTGTCTTTTTCTTTTTTTCAATCTAGCTTAAAAAATTGGTGGCTTATTTCCCTCCAAAATTTTGTTTTTTCCCTCTTTATTTTTACCAATTGTCTTTCTATTTTTCTTATTTAACTGGGTTTCAATTTAGATTAATTTAATTGAAATTTCACATTTAATTTTAAAATTATTTTAATTATGTCCGTGATTTATGCTTTTAGATTTTAGTTATTTCAATTAGATTTTACATTATTATTATTATTATTATTATTATTATTATTATTATTATTATTATTATTATAAACTTTGATTAATATAACTATACAAAAAAATTATATGGATACATGAAGCTTTGATTTAAATATTTAATCAAATTCAAATGCATAGATTGACAAGTTGAATCAGAATTAATTTCATACACCAATAACTCTAAACTAAACCATAAATACTAAACCTCAAACCTTTAACCCAACTCAAATCAAATTGACCCGA
The DNA here is from genome assembly GCA_958450335.1 of Hibiscus tridactylites. Taxonomy (NCBI): domain Eukaryota; kingdom Viridiplantae; phylum Streptophyta; class Magnoliopsida; order Malvales; family Malvaceae; genus Hibiscus; species Hibiscus tridactylites. The sequence goes on along the minus strand of OY288276.1, from coordinate 22,768,932 downwards.
AAATTTAAATGTTGACCCGACCCGAAATTGACCCGAAATTGACTCGATTTTAACCCGAACCGAAAGCGACCCGAACGACCCGATTTTAACCCGAACTGAAAGCGACCGATTCGATATTGACCCGACCCGAAAACAACCGATCCGATTTTGACCCGATCCAATACCCGAACCGAATCCGACTCATCACAGACCCGAATTAGATCCGAACCCGAACCGAACCGACCCGAACCGAATCTAAACCGATTCTAGATAGACCCGAAATGACCCGAACCGAAACAACCCGAACCGAACCCGAATCGAATGACCCGATTGCCACCTCTAGTAGTGTATTACTTATTCAAATTATTTTAATATAATAATTCTTGAACCTATGGCAGCACTTGAGGAACTTTGGCCAATGACTCTTTTATTTTCTGCTCTTCAAATGATAAGTCAACTATATTTCCCTGCAAATACTTGTCGTAAGATGCCAAATCAAAATGGCCATGCCCACACATCGCCATCAGAATCACCTTTGATTCCCCACTCTCTCTGCAACGAACAGCTTCCCGGATCGTCGCTGCGATTGCATGAGTCGGCTCGGGAGCTGGAATCAACCCTTCCGATCGAGCAAATCGTATTGCACCTGCAAGCAAAAAGTTGTACCCATCAGCTTCCTCAAAACCACAAAAAACAGTCTACTGATTCAAGTTTTCATCACTTCCTTCCAGCATACATTCAATCAAAGTTAAGATTCTTATAGATTTAGGTGTCCGGATGAATGAACTCACCTTCAAAGCACTCGGTTTGCGGAATTGAAATTGCTTCCATGAAGCCTAATTCATAGATGTGTGAAATCAAAGGTGCCATACCATGGTAACGTAAACCACCTATAGGACGAAAAAAAGCATCAACAATTAAAGAATTCATACAGATAAACGAGTGAAAGATCTTGAACATTACCAGCATGAATTGGGTCTGGAATGAAGTCATGTCCCAGTGTATGCATCTTCATCAATGGTGTCATCCCTGCGGTATCACCAAAATCGTACGCATAGACACCTTTCGTTAATGAAGGGCAAGCAGCAGGTTCGACTGCTCGAATAACAGGGTTGATTTTTCCCTTGAGTTTTTCTCTTATAAATGGGAAACTAAGTCCTGCGAAATTCGAGCCACCACCGGTACACCCGATGATTAAGTCGGGGGTTTCACCGATAGCCTCCATTTGTTGAATACACTCCTCCCCTATCACAGTTTGATGTAGCAAAACATGATTGAGGACACTCCCCAGGCAGTACTTTGTATCATCATTAGCAGCTGCAATCTCTACAGCTTCCGAAATAGCTATCCCTAAACTTCCTGGGCTGGATGGATCCATTTGAAGTATTTTACGACCTGCTTCGGTAATGTTAGATGGTGAAGGATGAACCTTTGCACCCCATGTTTGCATCATCAATTTCCGATACGGTTTCTGATCATAAGATGCACGAACTTGCCACACCTGCAGAAAATTTGAAATGAAAAAGTCCATAGCTTTACAATTGGAAGAATTCGAAAAGTAAAGAAACTTATGATTCTTACTTCACATCCAAGACCAAATAAGCTGCAGGCAAAGGCCAAGGAACAACCCCATTGGCCGGCACCGGTTTCAGTCACAATGTTCTTGACCCCTTGTTGTGCATTAAAGTAAACTTGCGGAACTGCAGAGTTGGGTTTATGCGATCCGGCAGGGCTTACACCTTCGTACTTGTAGTAAATCCTGGCAGGTGTGTGAAGAAGCTTCTCCAACCTCTTGGCTCTACATTGAAATAAAGACATTATATTTGTGAAACATGGAGAAATCAATCTGTAGAAAAACATAGGGTTTTGGTTGGGACAACACTCAACAACAGCATACCTGATTAAAGGGGTTGGGCGCCAGAGTCGGTATACATCGATAACTTCTTCGGGGATATCTATAAACCTTTGATTGGTAACCTCTTGCTTAATTAATTCATCAGGAAATAAAGGAGACAAATCTTGTGGTTTAAGCGGTTCAAAAGTTTTGGGATGCAACGGAGGGGGTGGCTTTACGGATAGATCCGCAACAAGATTGTACCATTGACGAGGAATATTGATTGCAGTAGAATCCACATTTATACCTGACCTTGCTCTTACTCTGTAAGTGTTGGAAAGCCTTGGGTGCAATTGTTTTGTCTTAAGCATAAGCCATGGCTCGTCTCCTAAAGGTGTAAAAGCAGCAGATGAAAGCAATATCAGTCATCACAACATAATAAAGAATGAAATGCTACTTCCCCTATAGAATCCAACTCCAAACAAACCAAACATGAAAGCATGCTGAAATGGTTACATTTTATACAAACTCTGAAATCCCATCTTATGTGGATTAGTAAAAACTCCTTTTTAAACTCTACTCTAAGTTCACTAAATACAAGCACATTACACTACCCCCGATTTTCTCAGCAAAAATTCCTTTTTACACTTGCCTAGAAAAGAGAACATCCAATCAGGGGATTCGTATGAAAGATATAAATAAACGATTACCTTTGGCTGATTGAGTAAATATGGGAGGTGGGTTTGCATTCAGAATTGATTGAATGACCATTTTGAGGTTGAAGCTGGGAATGTTTACAGACCAAACACCACTAAAACAGAGCTGGTGCAGAGAGAGACAAGGGGGGAGTAAAAGCTTGTTGGGCACCAAGATGACCCAGACAAGGACAGATGGTATTGATTTTTTTTACAGAGTTTAGGTAGATGTTTGGTATGGTTTCTAAGAGAAGTACTTTTAAAAAAAGTACAGTTAGAAATACGATTTTTTGAGAATTGAATTTAAAATTTTGATTGTTTGTTATTATTGTTAAAAAATATTTGTAACAAAAATGAAATGTTTGTTTTAGACGTTGTATTCTAAAATTTATATAATGTTAAGTTGAATTGTATTTAAATTTATTAATATTATGATATATTGATATGTGAAATATATCAATATAAATTATAATAAAAATATAAATAATTGTAATAATGTTGTAAATAAAATAAAGAAGAACAAGAATAAGAACAAGAAGAACAAAGAGATGAGAGAAAGAGAAAGATTTGTATTATTCTCAAATATAGAATTGTATCCAATGCCTTCAATGAATCATCTATTTATAGGCATAAGAAGTACATAATACATTAAACTCTAATTCATAGAGATAATATTCCTAATAATAAATAAATCAAACTCCTTTGATAAAGTTCTAATCATGATAGACATCCACATAGATAAATATTCATAACACTCCCCCTTGGATGTCTACGAAGATAATGTGCCTCGTTAAAACCTTACTAAGATAAAAACCCAGTGGGAAAAATATTCTTTAGTGAAGGAAAAAGAGTACACACATCTTTGATACGCATAACTTGTTGCCTCATTAAAAACCTTACCAGGAAAACCCATTGGGACAAAACCTCGATTAAGGGAAAAAGAGTGCAACGCGTATTTACTCCCCCTCATGAAAACATCACAGAAGATCTTTGAATCTTCATAATTTAATCTTGAATATCATTTTTCTAAAGATCGTGAGGGATGAAACTTTGGAGTAATATGTTCCATGATGTATCAACTTTCAAACTGAGATATACATCTTGCTTTATCTTCACACAAGATAGCTTTTATCATATCTTGTAAAAGTAATTCCACATATCTTTTGGATATGTTGGGTCAATAATCTTAGCCAAACACATTTTTTTGGCTTGCCTCGTGCATAACAATTATTTCTACGACATTTGAGGAGGCATCAACGAATGTTTGAAGATCTAAATGTAATGATCTTTGTATATTCATAGATATTTCTTGACCAACTAATATATAGTGCTTCAAGACCAAGAAAAGATATAATTATCTTTATTCACATCCAACAATCTTACAACTATTGGGATACTCAATAGATATGCTCTATTCATATTGAATCTTCTTTAAGATTCTTTCAGCTTATGTCTATTCATAGACAAAAGAAATATATAAAAATGCTCGATCTTCAGGTCCAGATAAACTTGATGTCAAGATTCAAGTACTTGTATTGAAAGTACTTCATGAGTTTCCAATTTGAAGCTCTTTAGGAGTTCTAAAATTATCGTAATGGATCTTGATCCAAACTCCTTTATAAAATACATAAGAAAATCTGATCATTCTTATAGTATTTTCTCAATTAGTATTCACTAAGGCGATTATACCAATTGCGCCAAAATATTCATGAGACATGTCTAAATAAATTTCCTCAGAAATTTCCAAATGCTTATAGCATTTTAGATCCTTCAAGGATAAATATGGATCCACAAATAATTAGACGCATGTAAAATTTTCAAAACTGCCAAAGTAATTGCATCCACCATGAAGTAATTAAAACTTTTCATAAATCATAGTTCAAGTCGTATTTACGACTACTTATTTGTGCCTCACTTGCATTACACCTTTAGGTGTTTGGACTGCTTGTCCAAATACTTCTACTTTAGAAGTTCAAAGCGTCTTTCAACATTGGCCAATTCAATATCTATACTTCCGGATAGATTTTATACAAGATCCTCGATTTCTTTCTTTACTTCTATAGAAGTATTTTATGTAAAATTGTTTGTAAAATCGTTGTCGACAACTTTCCAATTTTCTGGTTCCATTCTCGTAATGACATAACTCATCGAGATCTCTTCAAGTTTTCAATCTTTATTCCAGGTACCTGAAACTCTTCAAGAGTTTTATTATTTGTTATGTCTTGGGTCTCTTCAGGAGCACCCGCCTCCAATATATGATCATCTCATATTACTTTCTATTTACGAGAATTTTGATCATTGCAACCATTTCAACTATCATGCTTCAGGCATGATTTACATTCTCTCGCTCTAACATGTACTTTAAACTTAGAGCATTTCAGCTGGTATATGAGACTTAATTACTCTCATTGGGTCAGTAAATATGTCTGGCAGTTGACATGTAATAACATGAATTATCTTATGAACTTCTAGTTCATATACGAGGATCTAGATAATGATATTTCATTTTCCTCTATCCAGCTGATTATTATCTCCCCCTGATGTTGAGAAAATCATGTCATAAATGATTCTCCAATTAATGTTTAAGAATTTAAACATAAAAGGAGACTCGTACTCAATATATATTCTCAACCCTTTTTATTTACCCATTTTGTGCGTTGTGGTGGAGCAATTCATACCGCACATTCAAAAATCGTAAAATGGGAAATGTATGGTTTCTGACCAAAAACCAATCATAACGGGGAGTTTATTATAACTCGTTGGCTTGATGCGTATAAGTGTTGCTATATGGAAACACCATATAAATAATAACTCTTTTGTTCTCATAGTTTAGCTATTAAATAGGAGGCATCAAATTGAAATTTTGCTAAACTATATTTTCATAATCAATAGGCTTTGTAACAACTGATATAGCCTAAAATATAAACCCACTAGCTTTTCAAGACGAATAGTCTAACTGCATAATCTGAATATTTTTAGAATCAATCTCACAAACTTCTGGTTGTAAGTCGATAAAACAATGTAGATGCATCTACTAAAATCATATAAAACTTTCCACATTTGTGGATATATGGGCCCATATTTCGTTCAGATATGCAAGACATACAGTCTCAACTTCAATACAAGAACTTTAAGTTCTAATTCTTTTGGTAAGTGGGATCATCTATATCCTTTGAGAACAAACAACACAAGAACTTCAGGTTCTTTTAGTAAGTGAAATTTAATCAATTCCTTTAAGCAACACAAGAACTTCACGTTCTTTAATAAGTGGAATTTAATACATTCCTTTGAGAATAAGCACCACAAGAACTACAAGTTATTTTAATACATGTGCATGTAAATCTCAATAATTTCTGCACCATTGATTAGGATGGTCTAACCGATCATGCCAACTATATATATGTGTGTATATATCTCTGAATTTGTAAACTCCTTGTTTACCATAACATGTAATTCAATCTCACTCGTACATGTCTAGTACGGCCATCAAAATTGTTCCTTTAAATAGGAATATATTTAGCTCTTTCGGAGCTTTCAATTGAAATTATCTTTTGGTAGTAATATATAGCTCTTCTAGAGCTTTCAACTGACTTTTTGGCTACCAAAACTTATATCAATATTGGCTTATTTCAAATGCCAATTGATAACATATGTTATCTATAATTCCCAAAGGGATAGTTTGCGAACTCATATTGCTCTCTTTATGACTTTGACGAGTATAACACAATGTGAATATGGAATAAAGTTCCGTTTGACAATAACATATTTGCTCAACCAGAGCCTTTTGTGATATTAGTACTTTCGGATATAGTACTCACATTATTTCATTGCATTTTAATCGAGAAATGCATAATTGTACACCTTTCAAAATGTGCTTTGTTTCATTTACTTCAGGTAATGAAAATATGTACTTTGTATCATTCACTTCGAGGAATGAAAAATATAAAATATAGCACATCATATCAAGTCGATTATCTATCAGAGATAAACTTTCAGGTGCTCTTCCAAAGTATTGATATTTTAGTACTTTGAGAAATACTACTCATATTTCCCCTTGCATTTAAATGAGAAAAATATTTCTTATGCTTAAGTACAATATGAGTACTTGCATTATCTGCTAGGCATAAATAGCCACAATTCTAGGCATAAATAGCCACAATTCATTGTATATTTTATTCCGGAAGTAATCATATTCTTCAAATAATAAATTAACATAAATCGTAAATAAATAATATGTGAAATAAATAAACATAAAGAAAACCAACATAAATAAATAATAAATAAAACGAATTAACATAAGAAAAACCAATTATTCATGTTAGATGTTATAAGGGAAATAAAATAAATGGTAAATTATTCCCTTCAAGGGTTATGAGAAAATTAACAATATCCAATTGAGTTGGATCAATAACGCCATAATTATTTTCGCCATAAACAAATTTTGTTTATATTTTATTTCATTTATCATTCATGATTATGGATAAAGTCCATAAGACTTTGGCGTTTGACAAGTACGAAACCAATGGTTTATAACATCACGTTGGTAAAAGGATTTCACTTCCTTAGAATGATCTTTATCACTCTTGTCATCCTTATAACTTCGCTACCAGCGGGTAGAAGTATTCTTAAAACGACTATATTTTTCATGTGTATATTCATAGCCACGACCACGATCACAACTTTTAATGTGATTTTTTTTATTCCTTCCATAATATAATCTCACATTCACTTCAGGGAATGGAGTAGAGCCAGTGGGCCTTTAAAACCTTTTTCACATATCCTTATCACAAAGAACAAAGATTTAATCCTCGTACGCGGCATTGTTAAACCTGTCCACAAGGTCCTTTAAAAACCTCCTTTGAGACCAGTAGCCTCGCAGAATGGGATGTCCAGCCAATTATACTTGGATTATATTAAAATTATGTCTCTAATTTTATAATGATTTACCATGTTTGCATTCACTTTAGGGAATGAAACAGATCCAATAATTGCATGGAATAAACATCATGCTTGCATTCACTTCAGGGAATGCCCCATCATTGATAATTGCATGGAATAAACATCATGCTTGCATTCACTTCAGGGAATGCCTCATCATTGATAATCGCATGGAATAAACATCATGCTTTGCATTCACTTCAAGGAATGCCTCCCATAAAACTTTTTGGATCAAGAAGAATTTTCGTAACTTGAAATTGGGAGAAGTCTATGGTCGAGTTTTTCGACAAAGAAGAAAAATTGCTTTCGAGCAAATATAGACTTTATAAGAATCTTTTTATAGATTAAAATTCATCATGATTTATCGCACATTAAAATCATAATTTAAAGAATAAAAAATAAAATAAGAATTTACCGATATTAGTTTTCCTCTCGAGGAAAATGGAGACGTAGCAAATGACCAAAACATCTTCTCATAATGTCGTGTCTCTTTCCAAGTCATTTAAATACATGTAAAACTCAATACATGGTTAAAATATCAATATCATCAAATAAAATATTATAAACACATATTGATCTTAATACGAAGTTCAACCATTGTGTCAAAAATAAACATATATGAAACCATAATAATATATGTATGGGCTGAATTGAATATATTAGAAATCAGAGGATCTATGTCATAATTCTCTCTTTAAAAAAAACTAAACCAACAAAGGTGTTTCATTAATGTACAAATCTTTGTTACTAAAAAAAACCTTAAACCTAGAGTACGCATTTTAATGAATTTATATGAAAGACTACCATAGTTCTACGTACATAACTTTGTTATTCATGATTACAAAGTATAATCAGTAAATCGAACAGGCTTTACATGCACCATCATCAAACTTCATGAATTTACAAATATACAAACACAAATAATAATAATTAAGTATGAAAAGCATAAGCAGTTGAGTACCAAAAATGAAAACCCACAAATACTTTCGCTCAACAAACCTTAATCGATTCCATCGTTCCCTGCTTTAAAAGCCGAGGAGGCAGGTAAGGAAAACAACGCGACATTATCGATTTTTCCCGCTAATTAACCCTTTTAGGAACAAGAGAAAACACACGTAATTTACACCAAACACAACCTCTTCGTCTCTGTCGATTCGTCTTTTGGTTTGTGAGAAGCCACAAATTTATCTCTTTCCAATGTTCGAATAAAATCAAACATACTTCCAAAATTTTCAAAAATTAAAACAAAGTTAAAATATAAAGAGAAAGACAATCGGTAACTAAAAAAATAAGGAGAAAAAAACTTATCTTTGGTTTATTCTATAATCGAATTCTTCCTGGTAACTTCTTTTGAATTATAACGATGAAGACCTCAGTTGATTAGAGTCTCGTGCTGATAACGTGTTGTAAATAAAATAAAGAAGAACAAGAATAAGAACAAGAAGAACAAAGAGATGAGAGAAAGAGGAAGATTTGTATTATTCTCAAATATAGAATTGTATCCAATGCCTTCAATGAATCATCTATTTATAGGCATAAGAAGTACATAATACATTAAACTCTAATTCATAGAGATAATATTCCTAATAATAAATAAATCAAACTCCTTTGATAAAGTTCTAATCATGATAGACATCCACATAGATAAATATTCATAACAAATAATTTATTATTAATACTTTTATATAAAATATAATTTTAAAAACATAAATTTGAAGTACATTATAAATAATTAATATAACTAAATTTTCAAATTAATTTGAATATATAATTCATATTTTTAAATATATTTTATGCTTTCTTTTAAAAAAATAACAAAAATAAGCTAACGTGTTTACAAGGTTAAATTTAGAAAGAAAGAAAAAATCAATCCATTATCTTTCTTGTGATTTTGCTGGGAAGAGCAACGTGTATACAATTTTTTTTTATCAAAGAATATGATTTCATTAAAGGAAAAATAATACAAGAGAAATATTTTTATAGGCCTCGTTAAAAAATTTTCTAATCTTAGTCGGAGAAAAAGAGTATCCATGGAAATAAACATAAAAGAGATCTACATATAGAAAAACAAGCAATCAAACAAGAACGACAAACCTATACAACCTCAACCACCACTCGTTTCACCCTCACGGTCAACAACCACTAAATCCATAACAACAATTGGTTCATGGTGAAAGACTCGACTATCAAGCGTGTCATCTCTTATAAACTTCGTCAGACAATCCGCAACCCTATTAGCCCCACAGAACACATGATCAATCTGAATAGACCAATCGCGCCGAAAAAGATCCTGCACTTGATGGACCAATGTCGAAGAGGTCGCACCACTGCCACTCTGCAACATTTTGACAACAACCAAGTCATCCAACTCCACCCGTAGCCGTCGGATTCCAAGCCGCCAAGCATGGTGAAAACCCTCATACACTCCCCATAAATTCGCGTCCAACACCGAGCAAGAACCCGCCGATTTAGCGTAGCCAATAATCCAATCCACATCATCATCTCTAATCACCACCCACACAACGCAATGTTATTAGGTTGTGCACACACACCATCCACGTTTAAAACATACCACCCTGTCGGGGGAAATTTCTAACATGCGGCTGAGCCCTAGAATCCAACGCCTGACGTGCTTCCCTCACCAACCAATTGCAGCGTTAACCTATAGGCTCTTGGGGAAGATTATTCGGGTCAAAAATCATGTGATTTCGAGACATCCAAAGTGTCCATAACACAATCCCAAAAATGATATGCCACTCCGACGAATCTTTCGCAAAAGACTCTAGACGCAACATATTACATTCAAACAGTTTGCAAAACTCAAAGAGAAAAAGTTTGTCTAATGTTAAGGTATAATCAACGATAACCAAGCCGAATTTCCACTGGACACCAACGAAAAAGGTGATCAGCGGACTCATCTGCAGCACCACAGACCTCACAGCGAGCATCCACCGTAAGATGACGACGAACTCGCTCACTATTAGTGACAATTTTTCCGTTCACGACAAGCCACAAAAATATTTTAATGCATTTCTGACCTTGGTAGCTTGAAATCGCACGCCAACATCTCTATCCGATCCCAAACTCTGCTCGGTACGAACTGTATATGATGATCGGAGTGTAAATGTTCTATTTTTTTGTCCAACGCCATCTCAAGCTATCATCACGCAACGTAGGGATAAAGGCCTTAATCACAAAATTTTTGAGAAGAAGCATCGCCCACAACAGATCCTTGAAGCTATCCCATGTCCACTCCCTTTCATTATCGACCATTTCAGCAACAAAAACATACGGAATAGTATGAATGATGCACGATGGAACAAACATAATCAGAGGATCAATATCCATGATCCATCGATCTCGCCAGAAAATAATGCTCAAAGCATTACCAACATTCCAACTCGCACTCACGTGAATATCCTTCCAAACAACACCCAACCCTTTTCATAATCTAGAACAATTTTGTCGAGAAATGGTTTTCGGAATCCCATTATTCCACTTATACTTTGATCTCGGTACTTAGACCCATAAATGCTTTGGATTACATAACACATTGAAGGTCATTTTCATCATGAAAGCTTAATTCTGCTGATCAAGATGGCGAAAACCCAAACCCCTGTGGTCACCAGTTTACAAATCTGCTCCCAAGAAATAAGATGTATGCCTTTATGCTCATCAAGTCGGCCCCAAATAAATTGCACTATGATCTTCTCATTCTCATCACATGTTGCCTTAGGTAAGAATGTTGTTTCCACTGCATAAGTCAAAATTTCCGCCAAAACAACCTTCGCCAAAGTAATACAACCCGCTAATGAAAGAGTCTTTGCTTTCCATCCTAAAAATTTATCCTGCACTTTCTGTACAAGGTAATGATAGGACTCTTTTGTTACCCGACTATGGAGCATAGGCACCCCTAAATATGTCCCTAAATTTTAAACCATTGTAAAGCCAAAATTCATGCTAATACACTCCCGCAAACCAATAGCAATATTTTTGGAAAAATAAATTCTAGTTTTGGCTATAGTAACCTTTTGCCCAGAGGCCTCGCAAAAAGGCTCCAAAACCCTTCGAATAACTTGAAGTTGATCCATGGATGCTTCGAGAAACAACATCATATCGTCCGCAAAAAACAGGTACGAGATACACGACCCCTGCCGCGAAAGCTTAACCGCCTTCCACTGCTTTCCTTAAACCGCCTTAAAAGTAGCTTGGGCTAGCCGTTCTATGCACATGGAACATAAATATCGTGAAAGTGGATCTCCCTAGCGAATTCCCTGACTTGGCTTAGAAACATGCGATAAATTGCCAGTCCATAGCGTCTGAGTTGAAACCGTCAAAACATAACGCATAATGAGCCTTCTAAGATCAGCTGGAATACCTATATCGCAAAGCGTGTCCTCAAATAAAGCCTCATTTGATTCTATCATACGCTTTCTCAATGTCCACTTTAATAGTCATCCACTATGTTTTACTTTTATTGGCTCTCATAGAATGAATGACCTGAGCGATGACCATATTATTCGTTACCGGCCTCCTATGGACAAAACTGTTTTGATTCGGTGAGATCCAGCCCGACAAAAAGGCTTTAATTTATTCACTAACAACTTTGTAATCACTTTATAAAGCACGATGCACAAACTAATTGGCCTGAATTGATGAATATAATCCCGGGCCGTAACCTTTGGGATAAGAACTAAGCCAATTCTATTGATAGATTCTTCAATTGGGCCACCTTCAAAAACACTTCTAACCATGCGCCAGACACTCAGACCCACAATACTCCAATTACGTTGGTAAAAGGTGACATGTAAGCAATCAATAACGGGGCCTTGAAAGAATTCATCTCAAACACCACACTCTTAATCTCCTCATCGGAAACACCCATGCGTAATGCACCAACTTCAACAACACGAGTTTGCAAAAAACACCCATTGATGTACGGAACAGCCGACGAGTGAGCACTAGTGAAGAGATCACTATACAAATTAACCACCATCTCCTGTAATTCCCCTTAATCTAAGCACCAAGAGTTATCATCTTGCTGCAACGCCAAAATGTTATTCAACTGCTTACGACTTAAAGTACAAGCATGGAAATACTTCGTGTTCTGATCCCCAAACAGAGTTCACTAACAACGAGCCTTCTGAAACCAAAGACTCTATTCATGTTGTAATAAAGATTCAAGCTCTGCCTTGGGAGTTCGCTCTAAATCAATAAGGAAATGTGAGTACCACCTTCATAATGCTTTGAAAACTCCACGAAGACGTGCAACCAACTCACGTTGTTTCTGACTAATGTTGCCAAAGATATTAACATTCCAATCACCCACATTTGATTTTAAACTATCAATGTTAGACAGAACATCACCCCCAATATTCTAGTTTTGCAACAAGAAAATTTCAAACTCAGAATGATCTTGCCATGCTATAATGAAATGAAAAGGTCTCGGTGTAGGAGACGATGTCCGCTCTTGAAGTCGGACAACTAAAAGACAATGGTCAGAACCCAATCTATCCAAATGAAGAATGTGCATCTCCGAGAAGTCCTGAGCTCAAGCTCGATTCATAAGACACCTATCCAATCGCTAATACAAATCGACTCGGCGCCAGGTAAATTCATCACCTTTAAACTGTAATTCCATCAAACTGGAGTCAAACATGGAATCAATAAAAAGATTGCCAGTACCCGAACCGATGCATGAGCCCCCAAATCTCCCCTCGAAATGTAGAATGGCTTTGAAATCACCCCTAGAAACCATGGCTGATTACCCTTAGGATTAAGACTAAGAAGTTTACCCCCAAAGAAGCTTACGATAGACAACAGTAGGACTAGCATACACCCCTGTAAAAGAAAACCAATTTGACTCATTGCTCCGGAGAACCAAACTATGCACAAATTGATTAGAGACTTGTTGAATGTCAACCACAATCGAATCCATCCATAGAAATCAGATGCCCCCAATAAAACCCTTCGCCTCAACTTTATAAGAATTTGGAAAACCCAACCGCCGGATAACTTTATCAGCAACCAAACCACTAACTTGAGGTTCAAAAATTGCCACAACATCCTGTCTATGAGCACGAACAAAATCCATGAAATGACTACGAAAAGAGGTGTTTACCGCACCTTGACAATTCTAGAAAAAGAAATTAATCATTAAAAATGGGAAATAAAAAAGAGACAAAAACCTTACTAGAGAGAAGATTGATTCTCCTTATTCAATTCTCATCGAACTTTCATAGGCATCGAATCTTCCTTATCCACAAAAGCCACTCCTCTAGGTGTTTTTGAGCAGGGAGGAACCAACTCCCCAACCCTGACAACCAAATTTGATGAGGGCAGTTGAGTCGCAACAATTGTAGCATCAATCCAACTAGAAACTGACTGCAAATAACCCGCCAGAACCGCTCGTGGAGGTGCCCTATACTCTGTATATGTTTTAATTCGTAGTCCCCACTTAGTACCATCCACCTGAACCTTCTTAGATCCCCTACCATTCGCCTGAACCAATCCTTTTGTCGCTCCCTTTTTTTCCATGGCATCTTATCTTATAGAAACAATAGAATGGTTACCATGAAGAACCATTGGCTTATGAGCCAATACCTCTAGGATAATCCCATCCTTCATAGCCACAACTATTGAGTGGATCAATTGAGGTGAAATTGCCAATAGGGGGTGAATTGACTTTTAAAAATTTGATGGAGTGAATTGGTAAAATAAAAATTGAAAGACAAGGCGATTTATAGTGGTTCAAGCTTAGAACAAGCTCTACATCCACTACCTTATCTACCACTAAGGATTTTCAACCAACTTCACTATAAGTTCTTTCCCCTTTTCTACGCGTAGAAAGAAACCTTTACAAATGATCAATCTTTCTACCCAAAGATTGATCTTCAAGACTCTCTTTTGAACAAAGAATTTGATGGCAATTAAATTATCTCTCAAAAGACAAATCTGTTACCCAAATACAATCAAACTCTCACCAAATTCTGAATAAAAGATATACAATGAAGATTTTACAAATTAGGGACAAAAGATGAACAATACGGCACAAGGGTTTGGATTAATACTTGGATGTTACTTGAAGGTTCAATAGTTGTTGTTGGTGCTTAAAATGCTTGCTTTTATACCTTCTCATTGATTTCTAGTCGTTTGGGTGGTTGACATCATAAATAGAGTCGTTGAGACTTCATCTTCCCACCATAAATGCAATTCTGCAACTATCTGTATCAAAACGGCAACACTTATATCGAAATAAGACCAAAATAGAAAGAGTCGTTGGGGACATTTAAGAGGGCGTATCGAAACACCTGGGGCCTGTTCTGATACTGGATAGGGCCGTATCGAAATAGTTGAGTTCACTTATGAAACTGTGAATATCTGTTTCGAAACGCACTTAAGGTGTATCGAAATACATAACTGATTTTCAATAAATTCGTTTCTGACAAGTAATAGTTAAGTCATTAAATGCTCAAATTTAAAATTTCATAACCCCCGTATCGAAACAGTTACGACCGTATCGAAAGACTAATTAAAATAAAGCTGCCCAGAAAGAGACCGTATCGAAACGGTTTGAGCCGTTTCAAAACCCTTGTATCGAAACAGGTTCTTCCATTTCTAGGCCAAATTTTATAGTAATGAGCCCAAGTTGGGCTATTTCAAAACACTCTAAAGTGTATCGAAACGCCTGGGCGAAATTCAATGATTTTGCTTGAAAACACATAGAAAATTCCATGAGGATTAAGTTTTGACTTTAAACCCTTTTGGTTTAAATATTACATGTCAATTTGAGCAACTTGAGTACTTAAAAATTTATTTTCTTTGCAAATTGGTCCTTGAAATGTTTGTTATATCAAAATCAAAATTAAGGTTTTATAATCTCCCCCTTTTTGATGTAACAAAACCAAAGTAAAAATTTAAGTGAACTCCCCCTTAGTTTAAGCTACGTTTTGAAAGATTTTTTTAAAAAAATTAGCTTTAGCTTAACACTTTTCTCCCCTTTTTGTTAGATCAAAATCATATATATAATCCAATGAGAAATAAAAATTGTGTAAGATTAAAGCAAACAACATAAAATTCATAGATAACATAAATCCAAAGCAAGACATAATCCAAAATTAATCTTAAAAGCATAATTCAAAAGACAAGAAATTCAAAGCATAAGTCCTAAAAACATAGATAGGTGCATAAGAAATAAAGTCCTAAATGACATGATATGATATGCAATACTAGACTAGGGCTCTTTATCATCTTCATCTTCGTCTTTGTCTTCATCTTGACTCCTTCGAAATTGCCTTCATTCCCCATAGAAGCCGATGAAGGAGAGATCCATGGAAGCTTGTTGAGTCTCAAGAGAAGTGAGACGATTCTCCACACCAAGGACTCATGCCTCCAAAGAAGTGAAACGAGTGTTGATGGCAGCAAATTCGGAGGTGATGTCGGTGTGCAAGCCGGTAAATTGCTCAATAAGAAAAGTCATAAGAGCATCATTGTTTGGAGGAGCAACTTAGGCTTCAGATGGAAGATCAATCGGAGGAGGTCTCGCCTCACAAACCCATTCTCCATTGATGTAACGAAAATGGCACCGCATGAGAGTGGTCTCATTAAGCTTTTCTTTGAGGGGCTTCAAAAAATGATAGGAGCAATCAATCTCGGACCTTGAGAAGATGTGACTCAAAATAGTCCCACAGGTGAAGGAGGAGATGGAATCAGAGTTATGATGCTTGACCAAGTGCACCATTTCGGGAAACATGATTTTCACAAGGTTTGGTTGTCTTTCTTGACAGAAGCATTTGAGCCAAAAATTAATCAACCTGGCGAATATGAGCAAACTTGCCTCCGGAAGGGCGAAACCACCAAGATGTGAGGAGATGGAGAAAATGGTCATGAACATCTAGAGCGTTAACCGAGCCGCTTTGAGGGCCAAGGGAGTTCTCATCTTCGATGCCTTCATCTTCAAGACCTAAAAGATTTACCAAGGTGGAAGGTTCGATTCGAATCTTCTTGCTAATGATGAAGGAATCAATAGAAATGACTTGGGAATGGTCGGCATTGTTCACACACCGGGCATTAGCATAGAAAAGCAAAACAAGGTTACGGTAAAGGATATCGGGTATGGACAAAAAAGTCATGAAATTTCAACGTTTTAAAAGATAAAGATATTTAAATTGAAAACATTAGAATCAAGGAAAGAGATGTCAACAACACGCTCACGTCGAATGATATGGTTTTGAAAGAGCTTGAAATTGAGACGTGCTTCATTGATTCAGAGACTCTTTTAGAAAAGAAGAGAAAGATTTGGACGAGGGACGTTCTCTTCATCAGTAAGATGAGATCCTTCACTCGCCTCTTCAGTCCTAACTCTCTTCTTTGGTGCCATTAGCAAAGCCTAAAAAATTAAGCAAGCAAAGAGATGTATGCATAAAAATCCATATTCAATCCAATGGAAATCCTATAATCAAGGTTTGAAATTATACAATATAGGTTAAAAGAATATACATAAATACTAAAACAAATTTTTGTGAAAGAAAAATTTGAAAAACAGAATCGAAAAAATAATGTGAAAATATTTTATATTCGTATAATTTTTTTTTAATTTTAAAAACTTTTTGCAAAATCTTAAAAACCCATAGTATAGGTATACAATATATACAAAAATAATATAATTACACTATATAATTGAAACGAAAATTGAAAAGAAAAATAGGAAAATACCTTGATTTGGGATTGTGGAAGAATGGATGGATGATAATGCACTAGATTAATGAAACTTGCTTATTTTTTATGTGAAGATCAAAAACCCTCAAGATTTGTGGGAAAAATGGTGAGGTTTAGTGGGTATTTATAGAAAAAATGAGGGTTAGGGTTTGAGGAGTTTGGGTTTGTTTAAAGTTTGATTTAAATATGGAAACTCATTAAATAAAGGCTGCATCAGATACACGTTTCGATACGGATAATAGACGTATCGAAACTAGCGTATCAGAACACTTTGGACCGTTTCGACACACGAGGTTGTTCCGATACATGTTTGACCGATTCTCATAAGATGCTCGTATCGAAACACATTTTTGTCGTTTTGGTACATATGTTTCCAAAGACGCCCCTTTCACAATCCCGTATCGAAACGCTTTTTAGCCGTTTTGATATCTTTAATGTCAATAACCCCCTTTGATGAATGAGCAATGTCTATAGGTAAAAACACATACATACTCCCCCTAACTACAAGCATAGGTGCAAATAAGATCATAATCACATAAGCATGAAAATTAAAATGGATTCAAGAAAATTTTGCACAAAGTGGCCCTAAAAGGTCAAGATCATTTTTTAAGACACGATCCCTAATGAAATGATGTCTTATTTCTATATGTTTGGTTATAGAGAGTTGGAAGGGATTTTTAGTGAGACATATGACACTAGTGGTGTCACACTTAAGGGATGTGGTACCTAGATCAATTCTATAATTTAAAAGTTATTGCTTCATCCAAAGGACTTGAGCACAACAACTTCCAGCCGATATGTATTCCGCTTCGGTGGTAGATAAGGCTACACTTTTTTGCTTCTTAGAGAACCAAGATATGAACATACTACCTAGGAATTGACAAGATCCGGAGGTACGTTTTCTATCTATCTTACATCCCTTATAATCCGCATCTGAATAAGCATGAAGGTTAAAGGAGGAATCTCTAGGATACCAAAGACCTAAACAAGGTGTGTCTCTAAGGTACCTAAAAATTCTCTTAACGACTATAAGGTGTGATTCTTTAGAACTAGCTTGAAACCTAGCACACAAGCAAACACTAAACATAATATCTGGTCTACTTAAGATAAGGTAAAGAAAAGATCCAATCAATGAACAATAAAGCTTGGAATCGACACACTTACCTCCTTCATCTTTTTCAAGCTTTATGGATGAGCTCATTGGAGTAGCTTGAGGCTTCACATGCTCCAAGACAAAGTTCTTGAGCATTTCTTTGATGTACTTAGCTTGATTGATGAAGATGCCACCCTTCATTTGCTTGATTTGGAGTCTAAAAAAGAATGAGAGCTCCCCCATCATGCTCATTTCGAATTCACCTTGTATTAACTTAGAAAAATATTGACAAAATAACTCATTAGTAGAACCGAAAATAATATCATCAACATAAATTTGAACTACTGATATGTCTTTTCCATTGCTTTTAATGAAGATTGTAGTGTCCACCTTTCATTTTTCAAAACCTTTTTTAACCAAAAAATTTGAAAGTTTTTCATACCAAGCTCTTGGAGCTTGTTTTAAACCATATAAATCTTTTGTTAGATTAAAAACATGGTTTGGAAATTTTGGGTCTTCAAAACCGGGTGGTTGTTCATCATACACTTCTTCATTTATAAAACCAGTTAAGAAAGCACTTTTGACATCCATTTGAAAAAGCTTGAATTCATTATAGCATGCAAATGCAAGAAGCATCCTAATTGCTTCCATTCTAGCTACGAGTGCATGGGTTTCATAAAAATTAATTCCCTCTTCTTGAGTGTAACCTTGAGCAACAAGCCTAGCCTTGTTCATCACTATGTTATCACTCTCATCTAGCTTGTTTCTAAAAACCCATTTAGTCCCTATAATAGATTTATTTTTAGGCCTATCAACTAATGTCCATACTTCTCTCAAATTGGTTTAATTCCTCTTGCATAGCCATTATCAAAAAAATCATCATTAATGCCTCTTTGATATTTTTAGGCTCGATGCATGAGATAAATACAACATTATTCATAAGTTTAAGAGAAGATCAAGTGGTTACCCCCTTGGATGGATCACCCAAGATTTCTCCACCTTTGACATAGTTGTACTCCCTTGGGTAGCTCACTTCCTTTTCTTCAAGAGACATATCTTGCAATGCTTATAGAGGTGGATCTTGTGCTTCTTCTTCTTTGAATGGAACCTCATCCGCCTTTGATGATTGTCCACCATCGTTGGCTTTAATAATCCCTACATCATCATCATCATCACAAGAATCCTTCCTCGAAAGGAGGTTATCATCAAAAACCACATGAATAGATTCTTCTACAACTAAGGTTCTTTTGTTAAAAACTCGATAGGCTTTAGAGTTTAAAGAATAACCTAAGAAAATAGCTTCATCACTTTTTGTATCAAATTTACCTAAATTGTCTTTTCCATTGTTTAAAACAAAACACTTGCAACAAAATGGATGAAAATAGTTAATGTTAGCCTTTTTGGATTTTAAAATCGCATAAGGTGTTTTCTTTAAAATAGGTCTAATCATTACTCAATTAATATTATAGCAAGTGGTATTAGTGGCTTTCTCCAAAAAATATTTAGGTAAATTATTTTCACAAAGCATAGTTCTAGTCATTTCTTCTGAAGTTCAATTTTTCCTCTCAACTACCCCATTTTGTTGAAGAGTGCGAGGTGCAAAAAAATTATGGCTAATACCATTTGAGTTACAAAAGTCCTCAAAACTTATATTTTGAAATTTCGTTCCATGGTCACTTCTAATATGTGAAATGTTTTGACCAAGGTCATTTTGAGTAATTTTTGAAAATGTGATGAACTTTTCTAAAGCCTCGTCATTAGTACTTAAAATAGAACCCAAGTGTATCTAAAAAATCATCAACAAGCACAAGTGTATATGATTTTCCACTCAAGCTAGTTGTCCTAATTGACCCAAAGGATCCATATGAATTAATTGTAAGGTTCTACTTGTTGAGACATCATTAATGGATTTAAAAGAAACTCATTTTTGTTTGCCTTTAGCACAAGCATCACAAATTTTATCTAATGAAAATTTAAGCTTAGGAAAACCTCTTACTAGATTTTGGGAAACCAATTTTTCTAAAACACTTATGCTAGCATGTCCTAATTTCCTATGCCACAACCATGCATCATTTTCATTTTGAGCTATTAAACATGCATGAGATGTGTGAATGACATCTAAATGCACCATGTAAATGTTTCCTATGTGATGACCTATGAGCATTATCTTATTTGTTTTAATGTCCACAATTTTACACCCATTAACATAAAAAGAAACATTAAAATCTTTGTCAAATAATTGACTAATGCTCAACAAATTATGCTTAAGACCATTGACATATAAGACATTTTCCATGGGTATGGAAGAGTGATTACCAATGGAGCCAATTCCTTCAATGTGGCCCTTGGAGTTGTCACCAAATATTATTACTCCACCACTATTTGGCTTGAGTTCCATGAATCTACTATTGTCTCCGGTCATATGTCTTGAGCATCCACTATCAAGGTACCATAACTTTTGACTTGAAGCTTTGGCCTTGTAGCAATGCTCCCCCTACAAACAAAGAGTTAAGCTTTGATTTTTTGTACCCAAATCATTTTGGGTTCATGTGTGTTAGCTCCCAAAACATTGGTTCCCTTAGGAATCCAAAGAGACATAGCATAATATGTCTTAGAAGTTACAAGTTCCTTAGGAACCTATACACTCCTAATCATCTTACCTCTAGAGGGCCTTTGGAAGCCTCTTTGTTTGTGACCCTTAAAGTTTATCTTTGGATAGTTGGGTTTTGAAGAACTTGTTTTTTTTTCTAAATTTTGTTTCCCAACTACCTCATGAGAGACTTTAAGCTCATTTACCACCTTATGGTGGTCATCATGTACCTTTGAGAGAAGACTATTTAAATCAATATTTTCATTTTGAAAATATTTTAAATCATTTTTTAATCATTAATCTTCTCTTCAAGTTCCAAATTGGTTTTGGATAAAAAAATCATTTTGAGATTTTAAATCGAAAATTATTTTTTTGTTTTTCAAAATGGATTCTTTATATTTTTCAACCAATTCGTCATAAACCTCTTGCAACTCATCATATGTTTCGTGAAGCTCATAAAAAATAAAATTGAAATTAGATGAGTTGAGGTTTACCTTTGGATCATCATCAATGGCCATGATGCAAAGGTTGGCTACTTCATGTTCCCCTTCATCAGATGATGATTCCTCATCACTCCAAGTAGTAATGTTGGCCCTTTTGCTTTTCTTCTTGTCGAACACCCTTTTTTGAGTTGAAGGCAAACCGTCTAATGTGGTCGGGCTTCTTGCACTCATAGCAAATAATTTGACCATTCTTCTCTTCTTTGTTCTTGTTCTTGAAGTCCTTTCTTCTTTGGAATTTTCTTCATCGGTTAGACTTCATGAACCTTGAGAATCTTTTGGCTATTATAGCCAAT
This sequence comes from Hibiscus tridactylites, assembly GCA_958450335.1. Classification (NCBI taxonomy): domain Eukaryota; kingdom Viridiplantae; phylum Streptophyta; class Magnoliopsida; order Malvales; family Malvaceae; genus Hibiscus; species Hibiscus tridactylites. The sequence continues at coordinate 22,747,290 of OY288276.1, read as the reverse complement.
TTCTCAAACTCATCATCCTCACTAGATTTGCTCCCCTCTTGAGGTAGAGAGGCTTTAAGAGCAATCCCTTGCCTTTTCTTCTCAACTTCTTGCTTCTCTATTCTATTATCTTCTCTTCTCTCTTCTTTTCTTCTTCTCTTCCTTGCTTCATGATCTCACGAGTAAGAAGATATCCAACTAACTCCTAGAGCTTTAGAGTCTTCAAATACTTGGCCTCGATGATGGCGGTTCTCTTCCCATCCCATGATTTGGGAAAAAAGTAGAGTAGGTTCCGGACAAGCTTGTCTTTGGGGATGTTCTCACCGAAGCCCTTGAGACCGTTAACAATGACAAAGAACCGGTCAAACATTTTGGAAACGCTTTCATCCGGCTCCATCTTGAAGTTCTCGTAGCTTAGATTGAGGAGTCCAATCTTGGTCTCCTTCACATCGTTTGTGCCCTCATATGTGGTCTCTAACTTGTCCCACACCTCGTTAACACTTGTGCACGATGACAACTTGGCATACATATCAGGTCGAAGTGCACAAAAGATGTAGTGGATAGTTTTGTTGTTGACTTGAAACTTCTTCTTATCATCATCGCTCATCTCCACTTTGGTCTTCAAGACTAGCCTCCCTTCATACGTCCTGTTCATTAGGATAGTCAGACCATCTTCGATCACATCCCAAAATGTGTAGTCGTTGGATTTAATGAAGAGTCTCATCATATTCTTCCAATACGGATAGTTGTCTCCATTGAAGTATGGTGGCTTAGTGACGGATTGTGACTCGTACAAGTTCGAACCGAAGGTGGAAGCCATGGAAATGATTGGATTGATTATCAACACTCTTCTAGGATCTCCTCTTGTGGTTGTGAAGCCTTCAATGAGTTAGGCTCTGATACCAATTGTTCAGTGGATCTATTGAGGTGAAATTGCCAAGAGGGAGTGAATTGGCTTTTAAAAATTTGATGGAGTGAATTGGTAAAATGAAAATTGAAGGACAAGGCGATATAGAGTGGTTCAAGCTTAGAACAAATCTACATCCATTACCTTAGCTACCACTAAGGATTTTCAACCAACTTCACTATAAGTTCTTCACATTTTCTAGGCTTAGAAGGAAACCTTTACAAATGATCAATCTTTCTACCGAAAAATTAATATTCAAGACTCTGTTTTGAACAAAGAATTTGATGGCAATTAAAGTATCTCTCAAAGGACTAATCTATTGCCAAAATACAATCAAACTCTCACCCAATTCTGAATAAAAGATATACAATGAAGATTTTACAAATTGGGGACAAAAGATGAACAATAAGGGACAAGGGTTTGGATTAATGCTTGGATGTTGCTTGAAGGTTCAATAGTTGTTGTTGGTGCTTAAAATGCTTGCTTTTATACCTTCTCATTAATTTCTAGCCGTTTGGGTGGTTGACATAATAAATAGAGCCGTTGAGACTTCATCTTCTTACCATAAATGCAGTTTTGCAACTACCTGTATCGAAATGGCAAGACCTGTATCGAAACAATACCAAAATAAACAGAGCCGTTGGGGACATTTAAGAGGGCGTATTGAAACGATTAGGGGTGTACCGAAACACCTTGGGCCTGTTTCGATACTGGATAAGGTCGTATCGAAACAATTGAGTTCACTTATGAAACTGTCAATATCTGTTTCGAAACACGTAACTGATTTTAATAAATTTGTTTCTGACAAGTAACGATCAAGTCATTAAATGCTCAAATTTAAAATTTCATAACCCCCGTATCGAAATGATTATGACCGTATCGAAACATTAACCAAAATAAAGTTGCTCAGAAGGAGACCGTATCGAAATGGTTGGAGCTGTTTCGAAACCCTTGTATCGAAATGGGTTCTTCCGTTTCGAGCCCTAATTTACAGTAATGAGCCTAAGTTGGGCTGTTTCGAAACACTCTAAAATGTATCGAAACGCCTGGGCGAAATTCAATGTTTTGGCTTGAAAACACTTAGAAAATTCTATGGGGATTAAGTTTTGACCTTAAACATTTTTTGTTTAAATATTGCTTGTCAATTTTGAGCAACTTGAGTACTTCAAAATTTATTTTCTTTGCAAATTGGTCCTTGAAATATTTGTTATATCAAAATAAAAACTAAGGTTTTACAATCTTGCCACTTCTTAAACACTTGGTGTTACATTTGGCGATGTTCGACACCCCAACTTTAGCACTCGAGGGACTAGTAACTTGGAAAGGTTGCACACGATCACCCACAACCTTATCTGGTACAATTTCTTGAACCACTTCCTCAATAGTCTGCATCTCATTTTCCTTATCCACTTCAAACTCGTCGTTATCTAAAATTCTGAAACGAGAACCCGAAGCTTTTGTAGCACCATCCTGACCTTCAGCCATTGCAAGATGAGACTTCTTTGGATGCCTTCGCTGCGACTCCACCTTCATCTATGGACCATATAACGAGATAGGTTGATCGAAGTCAACGAAATCACTATCTCGTTTATCTACTACTTCCCCATGAGCTTTACCCACGTCACATATATGCTTCTCATGGCCATACACTCCACACTTGTAACTTATCTAGCTTAGCCCTTCATATTCTAATTTTTATAAGAACCCATCAATCCCAATATACGACACAAGGGGTTTGTTTAAATTGTCCATAATAGCCAAACAAGAAAACTTGCCTCTATTACCCGCTTCAGTGCTATAATCAATTTTGATCACCATACAAATTTCAATCGCTATTTGCCGAAAGAAAGCTTTGAAGTAGTACTTATAGGGCAGCCCAAGCAACCTCACCCACACAATGACATGAGACGGATGTACCTCAAGCAACGAGAACACTCTAGACCACTGCTGCACCGTAAGGTAGGATCTATAAATAGTCTAGGGACCTACAGTTAGAACATGAGAATAGTCAGACTCAAGAGCAAACCGTACCAAAAAATAATCATTCTCAATGTCCACCGCTTGAATTTCCCACACGGTTGCCACAACTTCCTAATACAATTCATCATAGCCCTATAACCTATCATTCGGCCAAGCAGACGAACAATCACAATTTTCCTCATACTCCAATCAAGCATATCATTAGCACGATCCAAAAATTAATTTTGGGAAAGGGACCAGACCGATTAACTTGAATATCCTCATCCGTATCTCAAATTCCATGGGAATATTGTTATTTTTTTGTAATGTGTATGTTATTTTGACATGTTTTGTCCACATATGTGGCGGTATATTGAAACCTACGCAAGGCATATAAAAATATGTCAAAATGACAGACAAAACAATGTGTAAGATAAACATAGTGCGCATTCTGTTTAAGGACGGTTGGAAGTATGCCTTGTGTGACTTTTCAATTTAAAGATGCATCGTTGCACTTGAAACTTGTTACAAAACAATGTGTAAGTCTTCTTTTACAAATGTATTTTATCTCTTTTGGGTCAGAGTCATTCATAAAATTTGAATTCTTTATAGTGAGCAAATTGTGTTTTAGTAATTACGTTGAATTTTATTATATGAACAAGAATGAAGAATACAAAGAGGGAGTTGGTATTTACTTTTTCAGGTTTCCATGTCCTTTTTTTATTTTTAATTGTAATCTTTTATTTTCTATAAGTTGACGCTATTTTCAAGATTTTTTTTTATCTTAGGGTGTGTATATATACACGCTTTCTCTTTCTTTTTAAAATTCAGTATTTTATTAAAAGAAATTTTTCAAAAAGGTGTGAAATTTTATCTTTTCATTTTTGTCAAAGACATTTTTGAATAAAATTATTTATTTGTTTCTATTTGTATAATAAATATTTTTGTGTATTTAAAAATAATATTTAAAATAAATGTTTTAATTATTTAAAAGTAATTTTTGATGACGATATTAAATATTTAAAATTTAAACTAATAATTAAAAAAAACACCGTACTTTAATATCAAATTGGACAAAACTACAAGTTCAAGCCATGCGATTTCTTACTGCTCATCATTTTTTTTCCATTTTTCCTTTAGATTATTTAAATCTATGATTTAACAAACTATTTTTAAAAAAAATTAAGATTAATTTAAATTTTCTTCACTAGAATTGAAGCATTTTTATTAAATAGTTTTACATAAAAAAACATTTTGTCATAAAAACAAAATTTATTCATTCTTTCATAGCAATTGTCACATGCTTCAGATGTACTTTTTTTTATATATAAAATGCACAGAATTCAGCGAAGATGATAAGTCAAAGAGTGCGGTAGCTACCGACAAGTGTTGAATGGATTGGTAAGATACATTATACTATCAAGGAAATGACATAAATTTAAATTTTAGACACGACATTATTAGGAGAGACAGTCACGCACTTCAAATATAAATCATAAGACAAATATGCGTATTATAAAAATAAAACGGCAGCCGGTGATTAAAATACTCGATAAATATAACGTGGGGGAGCACGATGATTGATGGCGTGCATGTGCAGCTGATTTCCGAGAATAATGGCGTGGAAATAGAACAAGAGGCAGGTGTTTAAACAAGGTACGGAAGCTGATGTTAACATTAAGGGTAAACTACATAAATAATCACCAAATTTTTAGGGTACTTTTATTTTGGTCATGGAAAATTTAAAACTTGTGATATAATCACTGAACTTTTAGTTCATTTTCATCCTGGTCACCGAACTTTTAGGGTGCTTTTAGTATGTTCCCTCTCGTTAAATGTTGATGATGTCACACCTTAGTTTTCTTTCTCCATGAAAAAATAATAGATAAACTACACCATCCATCACTCAACTTTCTTATAACTCCTATTTTGGTCACTAGAGTATAAAAATTTACAATTTAGTAGCTCAACTTACGAATTGTTCCTATTTCGATTAATTGCTTGAAACTGTGAATCGTAACCAAATCGAAATGATTTATTTAAGAAAATTTGCAATGTAATCCGCTTCGGTTTATCCTTAAAATTATTTTGATTAATTAGTAACTTCGTATTATTCAATTCTCAATCTTATATTATACCAATTAAATCGGATAATTGATTAACCAGTTAACTAGAATATTTGATTCGAGTAATGAATTTTTTTACTTTGCTTATTAAAATATCAAATATGATAATATCGTAAAATTTATAAGTGTTCAGTTGTGATAAGTGTAAAAACAATTAGAATCACTCGACTATAAAATATTTTAATGCATAAAATTTACAAATAGTGTATATAACTGATTAGATTGGTTAATCAATTTTGCTTAAAACTGTGAACTGTAACCGAATCAAAAATATATATTTAAGAAAACCTGCATCGTAATTGTGTTTGACTAATCCTTAAAAAAACATTTTGATTAATTGGTAAATTTGAATTATTCAATTCTTGATCTTATATTGTACTAATTAAATCAAATAATTGATTGGCCATCTAACGGAAATATTTGATTTGAGAAATGATTTTTTTTTTGCTTTGCTTATTAAAATATCAAATATGATAATATGATAAATTTAATAAATGTTCGGTTGTGATAAGTATAAAAACAATTAGAATCACTAGCCTATACGATATTTTAATGCATAAAGTTTACAAATATCGTATATAACTTATCAGATTGGTTAATCAATTTTGCTTAAAATTGGAACTGTAATCGCATCTAAATAATTTTTTATGAAAATCTACAGAGTTATTGGGTTCGATTAATCCTTAAAAAATATTTTGATTTATTGGTAAATTCGGATTATTCAATTCTCGATCTTATATTGTACCAATTAAATCAGATAATTGATTGACCCGTTAATAGAAATATTTGATTCAAGTAAGGATTTTTTTACTCAACTTATTAAAATATCAAATATGATAATATGATAAATTTAATAATTGTTTGGTTGTAAAATCATAACCAATCTGATCAATTATATACAATATTTGTAAATTTTATACAATAAAATATCTTATAGTCTAGTGATTCTAGTTGTTTTTACACTTATCAAAACCGAAAATTATTGAATTTACTATATTATCATATTTGACATTTTAATAAGCAAAGTAAATAAACTCTAGTGATCAAAATAGGAGTTAGAAGAAAGTTGGATGATGAATGGTGTAGTTTACCAATTATTTTATTCAGTGAAAAGAAAACTAATGTGCCACATCATCAGCTTCTAACGGGAGGGATCATACTGAAAGAACCTTAAAAGTTCGGTGACCAAAATGAAAATGAACAAAAAGTTCGATGACTATATCACAAGTTTTAAAATTTTGGTGACCAAATGAAAGCGTTGTAAAAGTTTGGTCACCATTTATATAGTTTACACTAACATTAATACAACAATTGGGTTTCAAAAAAAAATTGGCATGACATACCGAATACTAGTAAAAGTTACAAAACGGCCACTTGACTTAAAATAAGTAATAAGTTGATATAGTGTCGTTAAAAATTTAACGGTTGATGATATGAAAGCTAATAAAAATTGACATAATAACACATTTAATTCTCCATATTTACACAATGAATCAATTTGGTCTTAATTCGAAAAAATCAATGAACTTGGTTCTCTTTGTATCCCCCTCGACCCGGCCTAGCTGAAAGACCGAACCGAACGGGTCACATGGGGAATATTGAAGTAAATCGGGAAGGTTTACCTCAATAAACGACCCTATTGTTTCAGTTTTATCTTCTCTAGATGCAAGTTAGGCTTCTATGTGCTCAACAAGCAGCGGATTAAACAATAACACGTACGCTCATCAATTATTACCAATTTCAATTTTAGGGACCATTTTGAAAACTTAACCGATGGTAAGGGTTTTTTTCCCAATTTTGGTTTTCCAATCTTTAATTAAACTCATTTCATGCATCTCTGTATAAACTTAGCTCAAATTAACAACTAAAGCACAATTAATTGCATCCATAAGAATCAGGGACCAAGACGTAGAGATTCAGAACATTCACAATGACATCCAACCAATTTAACTAACAATGTATCGGTACCCTTAGGGAGTGTATCGATACGTCCTCGATGATCAAGCTTCCCAAGCCCAGTATTACAAGGACCGTATCGGTACGCTAGGGCACCGTATCGATATACCCTAAACCAATGGCTAAAAAAGGTATCGATACGTCCCCGTGAACCGGTACACTCCTCCTATTTATGAATGTCGTATCAATACACTACTAAGTGTGCTGATACGCTTCAGTCTGCAATTTTCCAAAATGCTGGTTTAACTCACATTAAACCATCCCAAAACATTCCAACATGCATTTAAACATATATACGACTCAAATACAACTCAACCATCAAAAACACATGGCAGAAACATCATCAAAGCAACAATATCAACAACATTGAGTTCTAGATACATGCTTCCTATGAAAATCAAACATCAAAAGGTCAATTCACAAAACTAAGCATAAACCAACATTTAGAGGCCATTTTCAAACTAGAATATACATACCAAACATGAAACAAACCAGAAAATACCAAAACAACTAACATTCATAGCTTTGGACACCCTGTTGCCTTTATTACACTAGTCCAAAACCAAGATATACATTCAATGAAGTCTCATGGAAATCCTTGGAAAGTTGCTGCCTCCAATCACTTAAATATCTGCATTGATGAGCAAAAGTGAGCATAGGCATACAAGCTTAGTGAGGAATGCTCAAAACCAAAAACACCATCAATGCTCAAAACCATTTTCACTCTTTTGAAAATCATCATGCCCTCTTCGAAAATCCATGCACTTCATCATTAAAAATCAGCATGCTAAACACCATGCAACAAGTATCACATACTTCACAACAATTAAACCATTGCTAAACAAAAATCAAGCCTACAAGTGATTAACAACATTCTCAATTCTCAAAAAGTATATCGGATACACAGATTACCAAGTGTTGTCCCAAACACTTCATACACTCTATTGGCATCTCAAGGCTCACACATGAGAGCAACCCTCCACCGTTGTGACACCCATGGTGGAGTATTCGGTACAATTACAATCCTTCAACACGACTCATTGGTAGATGTATAACCCACTAACGAGAGACGTGACGCATACAAGGTTCGCACCTAGGAGCTACCCTCTACCGTTGCAACCTTAAACATTCCTCAATCGTTAGGGTACTTGGATGGAGTTTTCGGTACAATCACAATCCCTAAACATCCAAGGTGACTTGTTTATAGTGCACTCAATCCTATAACCGACTAACTATATCCGATTTCATTTATAAAACACTTTATACAACATCACTTGCCAATCTAATCCACATTTCATGCATACCTCACTGTTTTTTAACACATGAATACAAGGATCATTTACCTAGTGCATCCTTAAACCATATGGCATCATCAACTACACCTTATAAACTCAAAACATGCTTTAAAACAGTAGGTAAACGCAATAAAAAACAAATGCATCCAAAAGCTCTTAATAGCACAATCCGAGGGAGAAATTCACTTATGAACTTAGTAAAGCGTTTCAAGCGTACATTAAGTTCCCAAAACCTCTTTTATGAAGTTTCAAAGCTAGAAATCTCATTTTCACTCACCGACTTGCGAAACCACACTTGTCGACGCAACAATCAACCATATGAAGCCTCTAAAACCACTTTGATCGGTTCTAGAACACTATCCCCTGTTTTCAACACATTAAAAACATAGATTCAATGCATCATAATGCCTCCAAACACTAGCACATAACTAGAAACCCGCTTCCCTACTCTAAAGCATCAAAATACCCATCCAAAACAACCGAAATTACAATCGATTGATATCTAAACTTAGCCTAGCCATCAACTAACACATCCAACACATTTTAACCATAAATCAACCTAAAACCATCCTTATACCCCCAGCAACTTAGATCTCACATAACACCCAAAAAACCCAACCATGAACACCTTAAAAACCAAAGATCTCAAGAATTTCGGGATTAATATGATTAAGACTCTATTTCAACATCATAAAACCTTTCAAAACTCGATTAGAAATTATCTCAACCAAATCAAATCAAAACAACACCGAAAATCACATTAAATCAGTTTTTTCAACAAGATTTCATCATTTTATCAAAACCACAATGAAACTTCAATAAAAAACATAAATAAAGAGTCAAATATCTTTGGAATTTCATTAAAGAACCTTTATTAGAGGGTTAGCATGAAATTTACCTCCAATCTTTGCTTCTCTCCTAATTTGGCAAGTTTGCTTTCAAGAATCTTGAAGAGATTTGAGAGAAATCACAAGAGGGAAGTTGAAAATCAAGAGAGGAAATAAAAGTGAAAGAAATCTGGAAAATGAGAGAATTGAGAGAGTGTTTGGCTGATGTGAAATGAGGAAAATGAAAATGACGTTCATTTTGTTTAACCAAAATAACTACATTTTAATTAAATCAATAAAAGTCACTTTTATTATTTAATAAACCATTTAAAACACATGCCAAATTAGAAAAAAAACTTAATTGCCATTTAGCTCCCTAAAGATTCTAAGAGTTTAACTCTTATGAAAACACCCATTTTTCCACATTTTTAAAATTTTACATTTTGGTCACTACCCAAAATGTATACTTCTCAAAACTCATTTTGCAAAATTGATTTGACCAAACTCTTAAATATAACTTTAGAGGATTTTAGAAAATTTTACCACATTTTTATCCCATCCCGAACCTTGATTTCCCTGAACCACCTTTAACGTTTCGAACAACCGATTACTGGTTCCACTAACCTGACCCAACGCACAAAACACCTAGGCCCAAAACCGGGGTGTTACACTCTTTATTCAAACATTTTATCAACCTAATCCTATTTTAAATTAGAAATTTATTTTATATGTTTCCTTTTGAAGGAATGATTAGGGGTGTTCATTTTCGGATATTGGATCCGAAAGTTCGGATAATAGAAAATTTTGGATCGATAACATAGTGATCTGTATCTGATTTGAAAAAAATCGGATATCCGAATAATCATATATCGGATACACAGATCAGATATTCGGATATCTGGTTATCCGAATATATAATTTGATTTAAGTATTTTCGAATTTAAAGGTCATATCTATGAAAATTTTGGAAATTTGAATTTACGGATATAATAAGCATTAAATTACTAAATATAACAATATATATATATATGTATAAATAAATAAATTTGAATTTTTAGATTTTTTGGATTTTCGGATAATCCAAAACTTGAAACATTGTGATCCGTATTGGATCCAAAAAATAAAAAATCGAATCAGATATCCGATCCGAAAATAAAAATTGGTTCAGATATATGAAATTTTAGACCGGGTCAATGGATAATCGAATTGGATCGGTCAGATCGATATTTTTGAACACCCCTAGGAATTATAATGGTAGACGAGATATACAAACCTAGGTTGTTGGAGAGTTTTTCGGCATGCTCAACCACTAGACTAAGTCCATTAATTGGTTTACAAATGACGACATTATATATATAGTTAGGATCCACTTACACTATATAAAAATCAATTACTTTTACACCTTTTTTGAACCGTTAAGGGTAAATAAATGGCTAAGATTATTTTCTTGTCTTTTTATGTGATAATCTTCATATTTTCTATTGTTAATCTCAATCATCCATTTACCTTTTTCCAACAATCCAAAAAAGTGCAAAAATTCTGTGTTTTACATTGTATAAGTGGATATATATATATATATATATATATATATATAAACTTCCCATTAGGCAAGTTTGAATCTCCTCTCTTCCATTTTCATTCCTTTATTTTTCCTCCAATCAGATGGTGAATATTAAATAAATTTGAATTAAAAATAAGATCAAATTCATAAAATACATGTCTAAATAAAGAGGAATAAATTTATTGAATTTTTTATTAGGACTAAAAATTGATTGATTATTAAATATAGAGGACTAAATGTGTTATTATACTAATTTTTGTTAATTGTCACATCATCACCCGTTAAATTTTTAACTACACTAGACCAACTTGTTATTTTTAAGATGAATGACCATTTTATAACTTTTCATAGTCTAGGGACTTAAAAAAATTCCCTATAGTTGGGGGACTATTTATAGAATTTACCCAAAATTTTAATAATGGAATTCTAACGTGTCCTCGTGGGTGTTTGGGGGACTATTTATAGAATTTACCCAAAATTTTAATAATGGAATTCTAACGTGTCCTCGTAGGTGTTTCAGGAAGTTCCAAAATTAGGCAACTTACCGTTAGGCTAAAATTAGGTGGATTTTGTGTAGCTACATAAATTTTTACCATTTTGGTAAAGATTTGTGTAGGATGGATAAGAAATTGTGTAACTACATAAATTCTTATCAACTTGGTAATAATTTGTGTAGATTATAATTTTTGGTAAGAATTTGTGTAATACACAAATTCTTATATGATAACTTAAATTCTTAACATTTGTGTAAGAATATGTGTAGATTGTGGAGTTGTGTACACAACTCCTTATCATTTTTGTAAGAATTTGTGTAAATCCGCCTAATTTTAGCATACGGTAAGGGTGCCTAATTCTAGAACTTCCCAGGTATTTCGTGGGCCCTAATGAACTTAAATATCTAGAAGCAGGTTTCAAAGCAGACCAGGGTATGTATGAGTGTGGCTAAAAAACGAAAAGTTTCAAAATTTTTCAATGAACTAAAAATGTTAGACTTTTTGATAATGTTTTCGGTTGCTTTTTTTCAAGTATCGAAACTTATTTTGTAAGTATTGATACTTAGTTTTTTTGTTAAATTCTCAGTTTGGGACAAAGTATCGATACTTGCAAAATAAGTTTCGATACTTACAAAAGAAACTCAAAAAAACCAATCGAAAATGTTATAAAAAAGTCTAACATTTTTAGTTCGTGGACAAGCTTTGAAACTTGTCTTTTAGCCGCGCCCTAGACATGTCGCACGTTAGACTCACCCCTATTTTTCAGTTTTGTTTTTCAGAAACAATGTCAAAAATCTGTCTGTTAACGTTTCATTTAATAATTATTTTGTTTTAAGTATTTTAACCATCAACATCTCAAGTTGGCCCAAAATAGCTTTCTCATGGATGAATACTGTTATTTAACTAGCGGTAATGATGTGACAAACTTACATGACATTGCACACTAACATAGTGTTGCCATATATACAAATATGTTGAATTAACAAAATAACACATGAGTCAACAATTTGTCTTATAAAATTATAGAAAATACAAGTTCATTGGGTATTGTTTAAAAAATATAGACAATGTCCTTTTATTATAATAATAAATTGACTAGTATCCAAACTGACTGGATTGAAAATTGAATATTTTTTCAAATAAAAGAATATTTTTTCTAATAAATTTGAGTGGGCAATTACTTTAAACCCCCCTAATTATTTTAAAAATATACATTCTATTTAAATAAAACATTGCATTCATGAAAGGAATTTAATTTAAAATTTAATTTGAACTTTATAAAATTCACTATTAAAGCAACGAGAAATTAATTAGGTATCAATTTTGGACGTTGTAAGGGTGTTAATACTTCGTCATACGTAATCATCTCCCGAACTCAAATCAAAATTTCTCTAGTTATAATTTTAGATGTCAGATCTACCTAGTCTAAAGATCGGTGACAACTCATTTTCATTTAAAAAGGATTGTGTATTTAATAAATCCAATTAAACCCAGAACACATTGATTGAGGCCAAATATTCATCCCAATTGTTTAATGCTTTTGTAAGAAAAAGCAGTTACGAACGGGGAATGGATTTCTCTAAGTTTATTAGGATATGTTACGTAGTGAAAGTCGAGTTGTGAGGAGTATATGAAGGAATGTGTTGTGCTGCTAGTATCAGGACAAATCTGATTATGATGGAATCATATAATTTTAAAGTGGTGTGTATGCTCTAAAGCAGATCAAGATATGGTATGTACACTACACTCTTACTTCATATTGATGAGTTGGCTAAGAGTTCTTCAGAGGTCACTTTTGCTCACAACTTTCGTGAAGGTAACAAGATTTTTGTTGATGGATTGACAAAGCTATCTATGATAGACAATTTTGCGTGCCACTTCTTTTTCAACCTCGAGCTTTAAGTATTTTGCACGATGATTGTAATATTTAGAGGCATGTGAGCCTCTAATTGTTTTTTTAGTATTAGGGCCTAATTAAAAAACCCTAGGTAGGGGAAAATAGTGTCTTTTATAATATTAATAACTATAAATTTTGTACAACCAATACACTTACAACCATGACATGCTCAAACCAGTTGAACCAAGAGCATGTCTTTATCACCATGATACATAAACAACATCAAAGAGAGGAAATTACCCTATACCGAATTTGGCTAGGGAATCTACCAAAGTGTTACAACAACGCAGAATCCACCTAACCATAATAGCACGTTCCCTTACGAGAGAGGTCAGCTCCAAAACTAATACTAAGAGGTTAGCAGGAGGATCAGAAACAAGTGTAATCTATCCCTTTACTAGTTTATAGTCAGATTCGATTATAAGCCTGGAACTATCTCCCAAAAGCGAATTCAAGAATTTGATTAACCCAAAGACTGGAAACAACTGTATTAACCCAAAGAATTTGAAACAAGTGTAATCATAGAAGGCGGACTCACACCACATATTTCTGAGAATTGAAATAGAGTCTCTCCTTAAGCACCCCTCAACACTCCCCCACACTACACCTAACACAAAGACTGAAAACAACTGTATTAACATTCAATTTAACATACCCAGGCGGAGGGGGAGACCAAAATGGACTGAGTATATCTTTTACCAAGATGAGACAACTGTTCCTAGAAAACAGAGGATCATCCATTAAATTATCAAAAAGAATTTTGCAATCACCAAATTTCGCTTTTACCCAAGTCATAAGTCAAAATTTTACCAAGAAAATCAATTGATTCCATGTAACGCCCTAGTTTAGGGCCCGAGAGTTATCAGTTTTGATCTAGGTCTAGTTTCGAGTTAAAATTAAATTAAAATGCTGATTTTATAAAAATATGTCATTATTTACAATAACGCCATTATTGAATTTGAAAAGGGGATTTTGAGATTTAGGTGTTGTAACCCCCTTAACCCGGTCTAGACGATTGACCCGAATTAAGAAAGTCACACGGGGAAAACCAAAGTCAACCCGAAAGTCAACCTTGATTAACGACCCTTTTTTTTTCTTTTTAAACTTGTCTAGATGCACATTAACCCTAATCGTGATCACTCAGACAACATGCTCAAAGATCACAAACATCAGAGATCAAACAGGGACTCAAATGAACAATTTACAACTTTAGGGACCAAATTGTAAATTTTGAAAACTTTAAGGACTTAACAAGATTTTAAGTTACCAACTTAAAATTAATCATGTTTCATGCTTCTTTGCCAAATTTCAGCTCAAACGGACATCCCAAGCTCATACAATTGCACAAACAAGTTTCAGGACTAAAATGCAAACATTCTGAAACATTTAACTGCCAATGTCAGCCCCCAACGATCGGCTGTTCCGAAACAGGGAGAGCCCGTTTCGAAACACGGGGCCGTTCCGCAACGCGTACCGAAACGCGGGCTGGCAGTGACCAAACCGTTTCGGAACGGTGACGCCCGTTTCGGACGCCTGGACTTATGCAGGGCACCCGTTCCGAAACGGTGTCAACTGTTCCGAAACACCCTGCACAGATTGCAGCACTTTGCTTACTCAAACACACAATTGACCATCCAATCATGCTCCAAATGCCACCAAACTTTACCAACATGCAATTCAACATATAAGAGACATACTTGCATAAACAATTCAACAAGATAACAACACATATGAAAAGCCCCAAATCTATAGGCATGCTTCCTACACAAGCAACCATTTAAACCAAAATCTCCAAATCAAACTCATATTAACCAAAATATGATCCAACAACATTAACAACAACATTAAACCATCCTTGTCCGAACATATTCGAACACATAAACCTCATCCCAAGAGATTCTACCCCCATTGCCTTTATTAACTATAGCTATTCACCGAGACATACATCTCAAATGGAGTCCTCCTTGAATACCTTGCTTCTCGCTGTCCAAACTTCAAGAATCTGCATTGATGGACAAAAAGGAGCGTCAGCACATAATGCTTAGTGAGGAATGCTCAAAACCAAAACACCATCAATGCAGCGAGTCATAAAACCTCTTTGAAAAGCAACTCGATTTGTTTACCAAGCAAAGTTTGAAAACCCCTTTTCAACAACATGCTTAAACCATGCATTGCTCAATCATGAAAACCAACCCTTAGCTTAGCAAGCTAAGAAAACCATTTCAAGCTCAATTTGCAAATTCAACCCTTTAACCATTCCATGCACAAACACCATATGCAAAGTTAAATTCAAAACCTTGGAAAACACTTCCATTTCACAACATACTTTTCTTATACTTGAAAGTCATTTCAAGCAAGAAACCCTTTAAAACCATTTACTCAATCAATCCAACACATGCATTAACCAAAGGCAACTTATGAACCACAACATCATCATCACATGCCTTTTAAAACAAGTCTTAACAAGACTCCAATGCATTAAAGAGATTTCATGCACCCATGCATCATTTACCAAATGATAATCAACACTTGTTCAACTTAACAAGTAAACATGCATTCACAAGCATTAACCACTTTTCATGCAACCATGCATCTTTTCAAGCATCTTATGCTTCTTTATAAACAAGAACAATATATTGGCTTCCAAGTGATCAACCACATCCACTTTTCAACTCAACACCCAATCGGATACGCGGATCACAAGCGTTGTCCCCCACGCTTCATACACACTACCAATCCAAGGTCTCCAAATGGACTTTTAAACACCATTTGACCTTACCATCCTAAGGTTCCCATGTATGGACTTTTAAACACCATACAACCTTAGCTTTTCCCGAGGTTCCCATGTATGGACTTTTAAACACCATACAACCTCAACTTTTCCCGAGGTTCCCATGTATGGACTTTCAAACACCATACAACCTCAACTTTTCCCAAGGTTCCCATGTATGGACTTTTAAACACCATACAACCTTGACATGCACAAGGTTCCCATGTATGGACTTTCAAACACCATACAACCTTTGCAGCATCGATTGGTAGTTGTATAACATCACTAACGAGATCCGGGACACCCTATACAAGATCCACACATGGACTTTACACCACCATTGTGATCTTAACAAGCACAAGGTTCCCATATATGGACTTTTAACCACCATATAACCTTTGCTTAACCAAGGTCCTCGAATGGGCATTCCACCTCCATTATGACCTTAACCATCTCGTTAGGATACTTGAAGGGAGTTTACCGGTTCACTCTTAACCACTCCACCTCCAAGGCGACTTTATTCACGGTGCACCCAATCCTATAGCCGGCTAACTATATCCGATCAAAGAAACCAAGAACCACTTACATCACTTGCCAATATAACCATCTTACCATATTTGTCCAATGATTCACATGCATATTCATAATGCAAAAACCATCATTTACCATCATCAATCCACTGTTTTAAAGCATTACACCAAGCCATTGAACAACATGCAACACCATGCATCAAAACCACATTTTCAATGTATAAAACCAAGGATCTCTTACCTTGAGCATCCTTCACATATGGCTTTCAAATCCAGCATTAAACCATGCTAAAATATGCTTTCAAAACAGAATTTAAACCATGCAATCACATGCATTGCAATCATCAACCACAATTGCTTTCAAAGCCAAATCACAACACAATACAAGAGCGAAAATCCATTTACTTACTCTTGAGCTTAGCAAAGTTGTTTAGACTTATACTAAGCTCCCAAAACCTTCAAACCTTGGTTTAAAAGCTGAAAACCCAACTTCACTCACCGATACACAAAACAAGGCTAACCAACAAGCCTTCCAAGCATCCGAAGCCTTCCGCACCACCTCTAAAGCTCACGGATCAAACTCCCCTGTTTCAAGCACACAACAACAGAAGATTAATGCATCATTATGCATTAAAAACACCAGCAACACAACACAACTCGCTGCTCATCACAAATCCAACAATTCGGCTACCAAACACAACCGAAATCACCTCCAAACACTTCCAAAACTTAACCCAGCCAAGATCCATCACTTCTAACCATTTTTTAAACATCAATTAACATCCAAAATGATCTCAAACACGTCCTTATACCTCCAGGTATAACAGATCACCAAAAACACTCCAAAAACAACCAAAAACTCAAGCAAAACTTAGGAAATTCAACCTATCCGGGATTGCATTGATTAAACCTCAATTTCTCATCAATTTAGCATTCATTTAACATCAATTTGACACTTCAAAACACTGCCCAAACAGATCACACGAAAATTCCACCAAAATCAAGCAAATCTTGCATTTTAAGCTAAAATCAAGATTTCAATTGAAAAGCCTTTAACAAATCACAAATCAAGGATTGAGAACTTAGGAATTTCAGTAAAGAACTGATAGTTTAGAGGAGAAGGACGTTCTTACCTCCAAACTTGAATTTCTCATTTTTAGAACCAAAAAGCTTGATGAAACAACTTGCAAATGGTGAGGTTTTGTTGTAGAGATGATTAGGAATCCAAAGAGAATTGAAAAGGAAGATTTGAGTGACAAAATCAGATGTAAATCTCTGGAGAGAAAGTGTTTGGGTTGAGAGAAAATGAGAGTAAATGAAAATTGGGAGAAAATGAAAAGTTAGTTGCAAATAGCCAAAATGGCTTTCCCTCCTCTTTCTTTATGTTTTAAAATCAGAATAAAGCCTTAAAATATCTTAGAAAAATCTGGAGAAACTCCTTTTGGAATAATAGCTCCTTAAAGATTCAAAGTTTCAATCCTTTATAAAACAGTCACGCAACTTTCAAAAATTACATTTTGGTCACTAGCCAAAATGTCAACCTTCCGAACCTCATTTTTCAAAATTGATTTCACAGTTCACTTTTACATATTAAAAGATGATTTTAGAACATTTTTCCATATTTTTAATGCAACCCGAACTAGGCTTTCCTAATTTCACCTTTATATATTCGATCAGCACTTTGACCGAACCGGTCAATGCCTAAAACTTCTGAGCCCAAAACCGGGGCGTTACAACTCTCCCCCCCTTAGGAAATTTCGTCCTCGAAATTTCAACTGGCGACAAGAGAACCACAACCTTCTCAAATCAACACACAAGGCAACACAAAAGCCTCAACCACCACTGAATACTTTTCACACAAAACTCCACCAAACTCAACACCACCACATACTGTTCACAAAATCCAGAACACTCAAAGATAGCCACAACTTAACCTTTCACATATCCGGACTGTACACAGCCCCAACATCAACCTGAAGAACTTCAACTTTTACAGCACACATCACTGCAACACACAACTCCCAAGACTCGTTTACACAGTGACATTAACCAAACCAAATCAGCCACTATGCAAACTTCTCTGCTTCTAAAACTTTTGCAAATTCCCAAACCTCTTCCAAGAATTTTCCCAACAAGCAAAAATTCTTAAGCATCAACTGCTTACCCAAACTCCTCAACGAATGCTAACAATCCTTCACATTCGCCACTATCATTACCATAACAACTCACAAGGACTACTCACCCAGATTCCAAAATTTACATCACAACCCCAACTCGACTCCGCCAGTCGTCCCACACACCACCAGCTGACTTCAAAAGAAGTTCACATACTCACAACCAACCAACCACTTCTCACAAGAATCCTTTCAAACAACAATGGCCTTTGATCTTTCATTGCCTATCCACCACAAGCTTTGACCACAACACCTGCCTTACTAGAACATCGCCCAACCTGACATACATAACAACTCCTCAACTCCTCAAAGGTTGCTAAGAACCAACACTTACAAACACAACCCTTCCACAACAACTTAAATGCTAAGCTGCTTCAGCACTTGGAAACACAACCACTAAACTGCAACATCACTTAGCACCAAGGAACTACCCCTTCCACTTAGCTATTCAAACCACTTGACCGATTCTAACCTCAACCGGTACTCTTCACCACCCAACCACTAAACTCCTTAAGCAACAAACACTATCCTTCTACCAACAGGCTATACTACTCTCACTATCTCCAGCACTAGCTTAATATTCTCCATTGCTTCTAACTCTCACCCAGCACCAAAACAACCTCTAAAAACCCATCATCCAACCTAACCCAACCACCACACTAACATATTCGATTAGTTATTAGCGAGTGTGAACATCGTATGCATGATCACCTACATGCCCTATCAATGCCTGATGTACATGTATGCAAAACCTCTAATGTCATGCCACATGTATACATGGACCAGCACATATATAATATAGCATATAACAATGATTTTAACTGTGCATGAATGCCAGTTCACACCCTCCAATAACATCCTCAAAATCCGTCTAAGAACAACCTCCTACCTCACTTCTAACTTATCTAACTCCATCATTCCAACAACCATTAACCACAAGATACTCACTAAAACCTTCTTCACACCAAAGATGTTTCCAAACTACAACTATTACCCCAAACATGCTAGCAACAAGACTAAACTTACCACGCAAGGGAAAACCAACAGAAACCAAACTAAGGTAACTAGGGCAAAGACTACTTAACAAGGTTACCTGAAAACACAACACCACCCTGAAGCTTCATCAGACGAGCTCTCTTCCTCGCGGAACCATCCTCCTCCTGCCGCACCGCTGCAGCACCAGCTAACACACTAGGGTCACCACCGACCTCTTGCGGTAAGGAACCTTGGCTGTTCCGAGCCAACATCAAACAATCACGTCTCATATGTCCAGCAGACCCACATTTCCAGCAATTCTCATTTCCCAAACTCTTCACAACCTTCTGCTCTTTCTGCCACCTCTGAACCTTGCCTCGGCCGTGCCCACGACCTTTCAGAGACCCTTTGGTTATCACCAAAGCTGACTTCACCCCAAGAGGACAATCACGCTTAACATGCATTTTAGAACCACAGTTCCAACAAGCACCCGCGCCCCAACAACCTCCAACATGGCGCCTTTCACAACGACCACATACCGGTGGCTGAGCTTCCACTCCGTGCTCAAGCAACACTTGCTCCACAACAGCACTACCTTCACATTGCTTAACCCTTGGAAACTTCTCTCCAAGATACCTTTCATAAAAGGCAGATACAAAGAAATCCCAGTCAATATCATGGATATGTGACGCCACCGCCACAGATGTCCACCAGACACATGCATCCTCCAAAATCAAAGAAACAACACTTCCCAGCTTACAAGCATAATCACAACCTTCCTGATCCAAAATCAGAATCACACTGGCCAACCAGGCCTCAAACATCTCCGGTGAAGAACCATGATACTCCACCGCACCCAAATCAAGCAAACGCTGCTTCGGCAAACCCACACATCCCACAGCCAGCACATCCTCTGACTTTACATTTACCACAGCCTGAGATGTTCCCAACACCTCCTGAACAACAGAGGATGAACTCTTCATCACAGAACCAGCTTCTTTCTCCTGCCTTACCACATCAACTCCAGGCACAGAAGACTGAGACAAAACACCTCTACAGAAGGGTGAATTCCATGCCTTAACAACCTGCCCTAAGGCAGCAACCATCTCACCCAACTGCCATTCTATCATCGACTTCGCCATACTACTAACAACAACAAACAATCACAACAAAACTAACAAACCAGTTAGACCAGCTTTAAGCAAGGATTCAAACTCCAACTCCAAAATAACACAATAGCTATAATAATAAGGCAATGGGTATCCCGAATCCTCCCCTTTACATGACATAACAGTCAACATAAACATGGATATCACAACATCAAGCATATCAAACAACATACTTTGATCATGCTTACACCAAACAACATCCACTTGCAACAACATATTAGCAACATAACATACTCATTACACTTACATCATGCATAACACCAGCCCACAACATTAGCACAAACCCACATAAACTCAACCAAGATTCATAACCATACAGCATGCTTGAAAACATCAACAACATGCTCAGAAACACGTATTTCAACCAACTTTCAACCACACACCAAGGTAAACATCAAACACACATCACAACAACTTACCGTTTTCCCCAAGCATTCGCAACTCAGCTCTGATACCACCAAATGTAACCCCCTTAACCCGGTCTAGACGATTGACCCGAATTAAGAAAGTCACACGGGGAAAACCAAAGTCAACCCGAAAGTCAACCTTGATTAACGACCCTTTTTTTTCTTTTTAAACTTGTCTAGATGCACATTAACCCTAATCGTGATCACTCAGACAACATGCTCAAAGATCACAAACATCAGAGATCAAACAGGGACTCAAATGAACAATTTACAACTTTAGGGACCAAATTGTAAATTTTGAAAACTTTAAGGACTTAACCAGATTTTAAGTTACCAACTTAAAATTAATCATGTTTCATGCTTCTCTGCCAAATTTCAGCTCAAACGGACATCCCAAGCTCATACAATTGCACAAATAAGTTTCAGGACTAAAATGCAAACATTCTGAAACATTTAACTGCCAATGTCAGCCCCCAACGGTCGGCTGTTCCGAAACAGGGAGAGCCCGTTTCGAAACACGGGGCCGTTCCGCAACGCGTACCGAAACGCGGGCTGGCAGTGACCAAACCGTTTCGAAACGGTGACGCCCGTTTCGGACGCCTGGACTTATGCAGGGCACCCGTTCCGAAACGGTGTCAACTGTTCCGAAACACCCTGCACAGATTGCAGCACTTTGCTTACTCAAACACACAATTGACCATCCAATCATGCTCCAAATTCCACCAAACTTTACCAACATGCAATTCAACATATAAGAGACATACTTGCATCAACAATTCAACAAGATAACAACACATATGAAAAGCCCCAAATCTATAGGCATGCTTCCTACACAAGCAACCATTTAAACCAAAATCTCCAAATCAAACTCATATTAGCCAAAACATGATCCAACAACATTAACAACAACATTAAACCATCCTTGTCCGAACATATTCGAACACATAAACCTCATCCCAAGAGATTCTACCCCCATTGCCTTTATTAACTATAGCTATTCACCGAGACATACATCTCAAATGGAGTCCTCCTTGAATCCCTTGCTTCTCGCTGTCCAAACTTCAAGAATCTGCATTGATGGACAAAAAGGAGCGTAAGCACATAATGCTTAGTGAGGAATGCTCAAAACCAAAACACCATCAATGCAGCGAGTCATAAAACCTCTTTGAAAAGCAACTCGATTTGTTTACCAAGCAAAGTTTGAAAACCCCTTTTCAACAACATGCTTAAACCATGCATTGCTCAATCATGAAAACCAACCCTTAGCTTAGCAAGCTAAGAAAACCATTTCAAGCTCAATTTGCAAATCCAACCCTTTAACCATTCCATGCACAAACACCATATGCAAAGTTAAATTCAAAACCTTGGAAAACACTTCCATTTCACAACATACCTTTCTTATACTTGAAAGCCATTTCAAGCAAGAAACCCTTTAAAACCATTTACTCAATCAATCCAACACATGCATTAACCAAAGGCAACTTATGAACCACAACATCATCATCACATGCCTTTTAAAACAAGTCTTAACAAGACTCCAATGCATTAAAGAGATTTCATGCACCCATGCATCATTTACCAAATGATAATCAACACTTGTTCAACTTAACAAGTAAACATGCATTCACAAGCATTAACCACTTTTCATGCAACCATGCATCTTTTCAAGCATCTTATGCTTCTTTATAAACAAGAACATTATATTGGCTTCCAAGTGATCAACCACATCCACTTTTCAACTCAACACCCAATCGGATACGCGGATCACAAGCGTTGTCCCCCACGCTTCATACACACTACCAATCCAAGGTCTCCAAATGGACTTTTAAACACCATTTGACCTTACCATCCTAAGGTTCCCATGTATGGACTTTTAAACACCATACAACCTTAGCTTTTCCCGAGGTTCCCATGTATGGACTTATAAACACCATACAACCTTAACTTTTCCCGAGGTTCCCATGTATGGACTTTCAAACACCATACAACCTCAACTTTTCCCAAGGTTCCCATGTATGGACTTTCAAACATCATACAACCTTTGCATCACCGATTGGTAGTTGTATAACATCACTAACGAGATCCAGGACACCCTATACAAGATCCACACATGGACTTTACACCACCATTGTGATCTTAACAAGCACAAGGTTCCCATATATGGACTTTTAACCACCATATAACCTTTGCTTAACCAAGGTCCTCGAATGGGCATTCCACCTCCATTATGACCTTAACCATCTCCTTAGGATACTTGAAGGGAGTTTACCGGTTCACTCTTAACCACTCCACCTCCAAGGCGACTTTATTCACGGTGCACCCAATCCTATAGCCGACTAACTATATCCGATCAAAGAAACCAAGAACCACTTACATCACTTGCCAATATAACCATCTTACCATATTTGTCCAATGATTCACATGCATATTCATATTGCAAAAACCATCATCTACCATCATCAATCCACTGTTTTAAAGCATTACACCAAGCCATTGAACAACATGCAACACCATGCATCAAAACCACATTTTCAATGTATAAAACCAAGGATCTCTTACCTTGAGCATCCTTCACATATGGCTTTCAAATCCAGCATTAAACCATGATAAAATATGCTTTCAAAACAGAATTTAAACCATGCAATCACATGCATTGCAATCATCAACCACAATTACTTTCAAAGCCAAATCACAACACAATACAAGAGTGAAAATCCATTTACTTACTCTTGAGCTTAGCAAAGTTGTTTAGACTTATACTAAGCTCCCAAAACCTTCAAACCTTGGTTTAAAAGCTGAAAACCCAACTTCACTCACCGATACACAAAACAAGGCTAACCAACAAGCCTTCCAAGCATCCGAAGCCTTCCGCACCACCTCTAAAGCTCACGGATCAAACTCCCCTGTTTCAAGCACACAACAACAGAGGATTAATGCATCATTATGCATTAAAAACACCAGCAACACAACACAACTCGCTGCTCATCACAAATCCAACAATTCGGCTACCAAACACAACCGAAATCACCTCCAAACACTTCCAAAACTTAACCCAGCAAAGATCCATCACTTCTAACCATTTTTAAACATCAATTAACATCCAAAATGATCTCAAACACGTCCTTATACCTCCAGGTATAACAGATCACCAAAAACACTCCAAAAACAACAAAAAACTCAAGCAAAACTTAGGAAATTCAACCTATCCGGGATTGCATTGATTAAACCTCAATTTCTCATCAATTTAGCATTCATTTAACATCAATTTGACACTTCAAAACACTGCCCAAACAGATCACACGAAAATTCCACCAAAATCAAGCAAATCTTGCATTTTAAGCTAAAATCAAGATTTCAATTGAAAAGCCTTTAACAAATCACAAATCAAGGATTGAGAACTTAGGAATTTCAGTAAAGAACTGATAGTTTAGAGGAGAAGGACGTTCTTACCTCCAAACTTGAATTTCTCCTTTTTAGAACCAAAAAGCTTGATGAAACAACTTGCAAATGGTGAGGTTTTGTTGTAGAGATGATTAGGAATCCAAAGAGAATTGAAAAGGAAGATTTGAGTGACAAAATCAGATGTAAATCTCTGGAGAGAAAGTGTTTGGGTTGAGAGAAAATGAGAGAAAATGAAAATTGGGAGAAAATGAAAAGTTAGTTGCAAATAGCCAAAATGGCTTTCCCTCCTCTTTCTTTATGTTTTAAAATCAGAATAAAGCCTTAAAATATCTTAGAAAAATCTGGAGAAACTCCTTTTGGAATAATAGCTCCTTAAAGATTCAAAGTTTCAATCCTTTATAAAACAGTCACGCAACTTTCAAAAATTACATTTTGGTCACTAGCCAAAATGTCAACCTTCCGAACCTCATTTTTCAAAATTGATTTCACAGTTCACTTTTACATATTAAAAGATGATTTTAGAACATTTTTCCATATTTTTAATGCAACCCGAACTAGGCTTTCCTAATTTCACCTTTATATATTCGATCAGCACTTTGACCGAACCGGTCAATGCCCAAAACTTCTGAGCCCAAAACCGGGGCGTTACAGGTGTCATCTTCATTTCTAAAAAGAAAACCTAAAGCTAAACTTTCTTCTAAAAGCTCTCTACCACCTCTCTTTTGGCTCAAAGGTTTCCATAGAAGTTTCCAAAGGTAATCATCACTCTTACATTGGCTTTTTTTTTATTGAATCTTATCTTTTTTAAAATCTTGATTTTTCACTTAGGGTTCCAAAGTTTTGATGAAAAAGAGATGGGTTGTGAAATTTTTGTATGGGTTTTTAATGGGTTCTTTGTGGGGGTGTTTTTGAACTAATTTTGGTTGCTAAATAATGTTAATAAGTAGCCCAAACCCATAAAACCCAAAACTAGGTGCAATGGGTGATTTTGGAAGGTGAAAAAGTGGTGTTTTGGCTTAGTTATGTGGTAAAACGAGGGATGAAGGTATACAAACCTAGGTTGGGTGTTTTTAGATGATTTTGGTGTGTTTTGGATGTTTAATTTGATAAGTTATTGCAGGGCTTTGCTTAAGAACGTATTTGATGTTATTTTGATGGTTTTCAGCTTTGTTTTGATTGGGTAAATGTGTCGATTGATGGGTTGTTGCTATTCAGTGAAATTATGGAAGAATAGAGGAGTAATACTTTGTTTTTGGTTGATTAGAAACATGGGAAATGAGTTTGGGTCCTTTGAACGCGATATTGGGTGATACGGGGGCTTGAGATCGGTGTTTCAGCTTACGTTTGGGCTCTATCGGTGAGTGATAATGTTTTGAAGTTTAAAATGACTTCAACGTGGATTCTTGGGGGTTTGGGTGGAGCCTTAAGGGCTAACATAAACCCAAGTGTAAGTTTGCATATACTTGCCTTACTTGGTTGATTGTTGGTGTATGTGCTTATGCGTGTTGTGATGTTGAATTCGGAATGCTTTTTTCCTGTTTTAATGTTGTTGTGTTGTCATAGTGGATGTAATAATGCAGATCGTTAGAGGCTTTTGGAGGCAAGTGGGCAAGTGAGGAGTTTCTTGGAGTTCTTGCTAAGCTCAAGTATGGTTTTCATGTTTGTAATAATGCTTAGACAATGGGAATGCTAGGCTTGTTGTTATGGAGTTGGTGTTCAAACTCCTGAGTCTTGGTATTGTTAATATTGTTAACATGTTTAAATGTTGAAGCATGTCTTATTTTGGCCTTTGATTCTTTTGGTGGATGTTAAGCATGTTTTATTTCTTTTTATATCATATTCGTTGAATTGAGCTCTGATTTGTGTTTGAATGCCTTAAATGAATGTTTCTTGCTTGCCTAAGGTTGTATGCATGTTTATATGATGTTCTAATGCATGCTTTGTAACCCCCGTAGCCCGGCCTAGACGGTTGACCCGAACTACGAAGATTACACGGGGAAAACCAAAGTCAACCCGAAAGTCAACCTTGATTAACGACCCTTTTTTTTCTTTTTAATCTTGTCTAGATGCACATTAACCTTAGATGTGATCACACAAACACCATGCTCAAAGATCACAAACATCAGAGATCAAACAGGGACCCAATTGAACAAATTACAACTTTAGGGACCAAATTGTAATTTCTGAAAACTTTAAGGACTTAATCAGATTTTAAGTTACCAACTTAAAATTAATCATGTTTCATGCTTCTGTGCCAAATTTCAGCTCAAACGGACATCCCGAACTCATACAATTGCACAAACAAGATTCAGGACCAAAATGCAAACATTTTGAAACATTTAACCGCCCATGTCAGCCCCCAACGGTCACCCGTTCCGAAACAGGCCAAGCCCGTTCCGAAACACGGGCCGTTCCGCAACGCGTTCCGTAACGGGGGGTCTGGCAGAATGCATTCCGTTTCGGAACGGTGGCACCCGTTTCGGACGCCTGGGTTCATGCAGGGCACCCGTTCCGAAACGGTGTTACCTGTTCCGGAACACTTAGCCCAGAATGTTGCATTTTGCTCAATCAAACACACAATTGATCATTCAAACATGCTCCAAAAGCCACCAAACTTTGCCAACATGCAATTCAACATAAAAGAAACATACTTGCATCAACAATTCAACATAAACTCAACATGTAAGGAAAGCCCCAAATCTATAGGCATGCTTCCTACACAAGCAACCATTTAAGCACAAACCTTCCAAAACAACCTCAATTAAGCCAATTCATGTTTCAACAACATTAACAACATCATTTAACATTCATGATCAACACATACGATCACAACAACAACAATCCGAGAGATTCTACCCCATTGCCCTTATTAACTATAGCTATTCACCGAGACATACATCTCCATTGGAGTCCACCTTGAATCCCTTGCTCCTTGCTGTCCAAACTTCAAGAATCTGCATTGACGGACAAAGAGGAGCGTAAGCACATAATGCTTAGTGAGGAATGCTCAAAACCAAAACACCATCAATGCAGCGGGTCTTTAAAACACTTTAAAACCAACCCGATTTGCTTTCCAAAACCATGTTCGAAAACTCTTTTCAACATCAAGCTCAAAACATGCATAAACACCATATGCCAAGCTTAAACAAAACCATGGAAAACACATCCTTTCCACAACATACCTTTCTTTAACTTGGAAACCACATCAAGCAAGAAACCATTTAAAACCATAGTTCAATCAAACCATTTCATGCATTTAATCAAGGCAACATAAACCATAACATCATCATCACATGCCTTTAACAACAAGTCATACATGACTCCAATGCAACATAGGTAATCCATGCACCCATGCATCATTTATCAAATGATAACCAACACTTGTTCAACATACAAGTAACATGCTTTCATTAGCATCATACACATCTCATGCAATAATGCATCTTACCAAGCATCTCATGCTTCTCATGCAAACATGCATCAATTCAAGCATCTCATGCTTCACATGCAACCATGCATCATTTCAAGCAATCTCATGCTTCACATGCAACTATGCATCATTTCAAGCAATCCCATGCTTCACATGCAACTATGCATCATTTCAAGCAATCCCATGCTCAACATGATCAAGAACATTATATTGGCTTCCAAGAGATCAACCATAAACACTTTCCAACTTACAACCCGATCGGATACGCAGATTACAAGCGTGTCCCAACGCTTCCTACACACTACCCAATCCAAGGTCTTCCAAATGGGCAACAACCTCCATTTGACCTTAACAACCTAAGGTTCCCATGTATGGACTTTTAAACACCATACAACCTTAGCTTTTCCTCAAGGTTACCATGTATGGACTTTCAACCGCCATACACCCTTGACATGCACAAGGTCTTCCCGTATGGACTTTCAACCACCATACAACCTTTGCATAACCGATTGGTAGTTGTAGACATCATCTAACGAGATCCGGGACATCACACACAAGATCCACACATGGACTTAACCATTGCCATTGTGATCTTAACAAGTACAAGGTTCTCACATAAGGACTTTTAACCACCTTATAACCTTTACTTAACCAAGGTCCTCGAATGGGCAACAACCTCCATTATGACCTTAAACAACTCAGGTCCTCGAGTGGGCAACAACCTCCACTATGACCTCATCTCGTTAGGAATACTTGAGGGGAGTCTAACCGGTCCACACTTGACCACTCCGCCTTCAAGGCGACTTTATTCACGGTGCACCCAATCCTATAGCCGGCTAATTATACCCGATCAACGAACCAAGAACCATTCACATCTCTTGCCAACATAACCATCTTACCATAATACCCAATGTTCCACATGCATAAACATAATGCAAGGCCATCACATCATTAGCTCAATGATTCACATGCATACACATAATGCAAAACCATCACATCATTAGCTCAATGATTCACATGCATAAACAATATGCAAAAGGCACAATTATCATCATTAATCATCATCAACTCACTGTTTTTAAGCATCATACAAAGCCAATGAACAACATGCAACACTATGCATCAAAACCACATTTTCAATGCACTAAACCAAGGATCTCTTACCTTGAGCATCCTTTTCAATTGACTTTCAAAACCAGCATTAAACCATGCTAAAACATGCTTACAAAACAGAATTAAACCATGCAAATCACATGCATATCAATCATCAACCACTTTTGATTTTTAAAGCCAAAACATACACAATCCAAGAGCAAAAACTCATCCACTTACTCTTGAGCTTAGCAAAGTTGTTTAGACTTAAACTAAGCTCCCAAAAACCTTCAAACCTTGTTTCAAAAGCTGAAATCCCAACTTCACTCACCGATTACCAAACAAAGCTAGCCAACAAGCTTTCCAAGCTTCCGAAACCTTCCGAAAACACCTCCAAAGCTCAAGGATCAACCTCCCCTGTTTCAAGCACATAAAAACAGAACATTAATGCATCCTTATGCATTAAAACACCAGCAACAACAACACAACTCGCTGCTCATCACAAATCTAGCAAATTGGCTACCAAACACAACCGAAATCATCTCCAAACACTTCCAAAACTTAACCCAGCCAAGATCCATCACTTCTAACCATTTTTATACATCAAATAACATGCAAAATGATCACAACCACGTCCTTATACCTCCAGGTATAACAGATCACCAAAAACACTCCAAAAACAACCAAAAACTCAAGCCAAACTTAGGAAATTCAACCTATCCGGGATTGCATTGATTAAACCTCAACTTCTAATCAATTTAACATTCATTTAACATCATTTTAACACCTCAAAACCCTGCTTAAACAGATCACACGAAATTTTCATCAAAATCGCCAAATCTTGCATTTTAGCCAAAAATCAAGATCTCAATTGAAAAGCCTTTAATAAAACATAAATCAAGGATTGAGAACTTAGGAATTTCAGTAAAGAACTGATAGTTTAGAGGAGAAGGACGTTCTTACCTCCAAACTTGAATTTCTCCATTTTAGAGCCAAAAAGCTTGATGAATCAACTTGTAAATTGAGAGGTTTTGATGATGAGATGATTAGGAATCAAATGAGAATTGAAATGAGAGATTAAGATGTTAAAATCAAAGAAAGAAATCTGAGGAAATCTTGTTTGGGTTGAGAGAAAATGAGAGAAAAGAGAATTTGAGAGAAAATGGAAAATTAGTTAAAATGATTTCCCTCTCTTTTCTTAATCTTTAAAATCAGATTTTAGACTTAAAATATCTTAGAAAAATCTGGAGAAATCCTTTTTGGAATAATAGCTCCTTAAAGATTCAAAGTTTCAATCCTTTATAAAACTGTCCCGCAACTTTCAAAAATTACATTTTGGTCACTAGCCAAAATGTCAACCTTCCGAACCTCATTTTCCAAAATTGATTTCACAGTTCACTTTTATATATTAAAAGATGATTTTAGAATATTTTTCCATATTTTTAATGCAACCCGAACTAGGCTTTCCTAAATTCACTCTTATATATTCGATCAGCACTTTGACCGAACCGGTCAACACCCAAAACTTCCGAGCCCAAAACCGGGGCGTTACATGCTTAAGTTGTTTAGGATGGTCCCTTTGTGTTTAAACTTAGAATTTGCAGAGTGTCTGTGCAGGGCGTATCGATACGCTCAAGGGCAGTATCGGTACATTCCCTTGTTTTTGAGCCTAGTGTACCGATACGTGGGGGCATATCGATACCCAATTTGCTCTCTGAAAATCTGAGAAATTGATGAGAAGTTGTGGTATCGGTACGAGCCCTAGGCGTATCGATACGGTCTTAGGGTTGACTTTGAGATTTTAGTCGTTGAGACCGTATCGATACCAGCCTTGGAGGGTATCAATACGGACTCTTAGAGTTGACTCTGGGGAAGGTTGACCATTGAAGGCGTATCGATACGGTCCTTTGGAATATCGATACATCCTGAGCTAAATGGATAAAAATTTGTCTTAAAATGTTAGTTTTGCTTGGATTGAATTAGTGGTTGCTTTTCCGTTGTTTGCTTATCTAATGTAGGGTAAAGTAAAGCATTTAGACAAGATAATTAAAGAAAAAAATATGGTTGCTAATCGGTGTGAGACCTTAACGGGTTTCGCTTCTGTTTTCCCCGTGTAACCCGTTCGGTCTGGTCTGGTGGCTAGGCTGGGACGAGGGGGTTACATTTGGTGGTATTAGAGCATTGATTACGAGGTATCCCGGGAAGGTAAGTCAGGTAAGTTGGTTTGTTTGGTTATTTTCTATTGCACGGTGTATGAAAGCATGCTTTAATGATCTTGTTGTTGGTTGATGTTTAGTCGAGTGTTCCCATTGCTAGTTGTTGTTATTGGAAAATGGTTTTGGTTTAAAGAGCTTGAGAACTTGGATCCTTGCCCTTGCTAACCTCATCTTTTCTTGTGTGTGATGTGTTTGTTATTTTAGATTTTATCTATGTTATGGTAAGACCGAGAGGACGGCCTAGAGCGGGTGACCAGGCACCCGGGGATGTACCTTCTGTTCCTCCTTCTCCTGATGGTAATGGGGTTGGTGGCGAAGGTAATGCACCTCAGGCTGGTGCGAATGTTGGAGGTGGTGGTAATGGACCTCAGACCGGTGCAAATGTTGGGGGTAATGGAGCTCAGGTAGGTCAGGGTCCGGCATGTGCGGACATGACTTATTTGATTCAGACTATAGCCGTGGCTTTTCAGATAGCTTTAGCCGCTATGCATGCTGCAGCACCACCTTAGGGTGCGGGGATTGGTTTACCCCTTGAGAGACTTTGTAGCTTGGGTGGAGTCGAGTTCCATGGTTTGACTCTCGAGGGTTCAGAGGCTTGTCTCTAGAGTACTACATGCATCTTAGGTCAGATGGAGTGCTCAGACACTCGTAAGTTGGGTTGTGTTGTCTCCTTGCTTCAAGGAGATGCGTATGCTTGGTGGACCACCGTTACTTCAGGTATGGCAGAAGCAGATGTCACTTGGGAATTCTTCAGAACAGCTTTTAAGAAGAAGTATCTCGGAGTCCAATATTAAGATGAAAAGAATAGATAATTTATGGCCTTGGTTCAGGGTAGTAAGACAGTGTCTGAGTATGAGGTTAAGTTTGTGAGGTTGAGGCAATATGCTCCCGAGTAAGACGGTGTGAGCGCTTTCGTTATGGGTTGACTAGAGATGTTAAGACTTATATACTTGCCTCTGACTACACCGAGTTTGATGTTTTAGTCTCTAGGGCCAAGGATATTGAGTAGAACTTGGGCTCGAGTACCCGTGCTAGTGGGTCTGATTCCGGGAAGTGACATGCGGATTGGGAAAGAGATCATGCCAAGAGGCATAGAGATAGGAGGTATCAACCTGATTCGAGACATAGGGGCGGTAACCATGGACGGGGCCACAAGGGCCAAGGAGCTGTTGTTCACACTCCTTAGTGCACTAGATGCGGGAGACGCCATCAGGGCGATTGTATGTGTACCTTTAGGGTATGTTGGAACTGTGGTTCCCGAGATCATTTGAGGCGTAATTGTCCACATTGGCTAAGGGAGGACCAGCTCTAGCTAGGGGTTTGAGCATCAGAGAGGTCGTGGGCGCGGTCGAGGTAATTTTCAGCCGAGGAATGATTGTCAGAGGAACTTAGCCCATGTGGTGGCAGTTCAGCTCGAGGGTGGAGGATCGGCTAGGGTGTATGCACAACGAGAGGCTGGGAATGAAACGGATGTCATCGCAAGTAATTTCTCGTTATAGTCATTGACTTTGCTTTCTTTGATAGATTCGGGTTCAATACATTCGTATATTTTGGGTTAACATGCAAGGTCCCTAGGTCTACCGTATGGGTGGTTAGAGGTAGGTGTAAATGTTACTAGTTCTTTTGGTGAGACCGTGGTAGTTAGAAAGATGTATAGGAGGTGTCCTTTGATGACTCAGGGCTATGTCTTTCCGGTTGACATGATGGAATTGTTGTTCTATGGTTTGATGTGATTTTGGGCATGGATTGGCTCGTAGAGCATAGAGCTAAGGTAGACTTTGAGACCAAGAGAGTCTTCTTAAGGCTTATGGATGATTTTGAAGTTGTAGTGGTGGGCAAGAACATTAAGTTCTTGTCCAATGTTGTTTCTACTCTAGAAGCTCAAAAATTGATGGATTCGGGTTGTCAGGCGTACTTGGCTTATGTGATGAATCCGAATATGAGCGAGGTTAGATCGTAAGACATCAGGATAGTTTGTGATTTTCCGAGTGTTTTTCCAGAAGAGTTGTCGGGTTTGCCTCCAGATAGAGAAGTTGAGTTTGCTATTGAGACATATTATGATTATGCACTTGTGTCTATTGCTCTGTATAGAATGGCACCGAAAGAGTTGAAAGAGTTGAAGACGCAACTTTAGGAATTGTCAGATAGAGGTTTCATTAGGCCTAGTATTTCTCTATGGGGTTCTTTGGTTTTGTTTGTGAAGAAAAAGGACGGTAGTACGAGGATGTGTATAGACTATAGGCAGTTGAACAAGGTAACAGTGAAGAATAAATACCCTTTGCCTCGGATAGATGAGTTGCTTGATTAGTTGAGAGGTGCTTCAGTGTTTTCGAATATTGATTTGAGATATGGTTACTATCAGTTGAAGGTGAAAGATGTGGACATACTGAAAACAGCTTTCCGTACACGTTATGGGCACTATGAGTTCTTGGTAATGCCTTTCATTTGACTAATGCTCCAGCTGCATTTATGGATATGATGAACCGAGTGTTTCACGAGTTTTTGGATAGGTTTGTGGTAGTGTTCATAGATGACATCTTAGTGTACTCTAGGACGGAAGAAGAGCGTGATGAGCATTTACGGCTATTGCTACAGACTTTGCTTGAGAATCAGTTGTATGCCAAGTTGAGTAAATGCGAGTTTTGGATTAAGGAGATAGTCTTCCTAGGTCATGTGATCTCAGCCTATGGAATTAGTGTGGATCCCAAGAAGATAGAAGCCATAGTAAGTTGGAAACAATCAAAGTCAGTGACATAAATCCGTAGTTTCCTAGGCTTGGCGGGGTATTATCGAATATTTGTCGAGGGATTTTCAAAGATTGCGGCACCTTTGACTAAATTGCTTCAAAAGAATGTCTCGTATGAGTGGTCAGATGCGAGACAACAAGCGTTCGAGAAGTTGAAGAAAGCTTTGACCGAAGCTCCTATTTTGATTCAGCCTGAACCAATGAAAGAGTTTGTGATTTACAGCGATACATCGTATGTAGGTTTAGGTTGTGTGCTTATGCAAGAAGGTAAGGTTGTAGCTTATGCTTCGAGACGGTTGAATGTTCATGAGAAGAACTACCCCACTCATGATATTGAGTTAGCCACAGTAGTGTTTGCTTTGAAGATTTGGAGACATCACCTTTATGGTGAGAAGTGCACAATTTATACCGACCACTAGAGTTTGAAGTACTTGATGACTCAGAGAGAGTTGAATCTTAGACAACGTAGGTGGTTAGAGCTTCTTAAGGACTATGACCTTACAATAGAATACCATCCGGGTAAGGCAAACGTAGTGGCTGATGCTTTGAGTAGAAAAGTGGCAGTTGAGTTGCGAGCTATGTTTACGAGATTGAGCGTGTCACGGGATGGCGGTTTGATAGTCTAGCTACAGGTTAAACCTTCGTTGGTTCAGTTGATTCGAGAGAAACAGTTTCAAGGCGAGTCTTTGGCACCTCACGTGCAAGATATAGCCGAGGGTAGGCCTACAATTTTTTCTTTTGGCAAGAATGGGATAGGGTAGTTGTTCCGGAAGATTCCGAGTTGAGGCATACTATCTTAAATAAAGCTCATAACAGTTCTTTCGCTATGCATCCGGGTAGTACGAAGATGTACCGTGTGTTCAAAGAAGAGTACTACTAGATTGGGTTGAAGAAGAATGTGGCCGAGTTTGTGAGTAAATGTATGGTATGTCAACGAGTTATAGCCGAGCATCAGTTTCCTTTAGGTTTGTTACAGCCGTTGAAGATTCCAGAATGGAAGTGGGAACGTATCACCATGGACTTTGTGTCGGGTTTATCGTTGACTACTTCGAAGAAGAATTTAGTGTGGGTGATAGTCGACATATTCTCTAAGTGTGCCCATTTCATATATGTTCATACTATCGACACCTTAGATAAGTTGGTTGATCTGTACATCAGTGAGATAGTGAGATTGCATGAGGTACTGAAATCGATTGTATCAGACCGAGATCTGAGGTTTATAGCTAGATTTTGGGAGTGTGTGCATAGTGCCTTGGGTACTTGGTTGAACTTCAGCACTTCGT
This sequence comes from Hibiscus tridactylites, assembly GCA_958450335.1. Classification (NCBI taxonomy): domain Eukaryota; kingdom Viridiplantae; phylum Streptophyta; class Magnoliopsida; order Malvales; family Malvaceae; genus Hibiscus; species Hibiscus tridactylites. The sequence continues at coordinate 22,712,095 of OY288276.1, read as the reverse complement.
ATCACCCGCAGACATATGGTCAGTCAGAGAGAGTGATTCAAGTATTGGAGGACATGTTGAGGTGTTGTATCATCGACTTTCAGGGTTCTTGGGAGAAACACCTACCGTTAGTAGAGTTTGTGTACAACAACAGTTATCAAGCTAGTATTCAGATGGCATTGTATGAGGCTCTGTATAGTAGGAGGTGTAGAACACCTATTTGTTGGGTCGAGGCCAGACAGAAGCTTGTACCTATGCCCTACTTGCTTAAGGAAACTACTGAGAAGGTAAAGTTGATCTGTGATCACTTGAAGGCAGCTTCAGACCGACAAAAACCGTATGCCGATTTGAAAAGAAAGGAGATAGAGTATGACATAGGCGAAAAAGTGTTTTTGAAAGTCTCACCTTGGAAGAAGGTGATGCGGTTTGGTAGGAAGGGTAAATTGAGTCCGAGATTCATTGGACCTTACGAGGTAGTTGAGAGGATCGATCCCGTTGCGTATAGATTGAGACTGCCAACAGAGTTAGAGAAGATTCATGATGTGTTCCACGTTTCGATGCTTCAGAAGTATAGATCAGATCCGTCTCACGTAATGCAGTGAAAGAGATCGAGTTGAACCTCGACTTGTCGTATGACGAAGAGCCGGTTGAAATTCTTACTATGGATAGGAAGGTGTTGCTCGGGAGATCTATCGAGTTGGTCAAGGTTTTGTAGAGACACTAAGGCTTGGAAGAGGCTACTTGGGAGAGGAAGGAAGACATGGAAAAATAGTTTTCGTATCTTTTTCCGCCAGGTAATTTCGGGGACGAAATTCCTTAAGTGGGGGAGAGTTGTAACGCCCCGGTTTAGGGTCCAAGAGTTATCAGTTTTGATCTAGGATTAGTTTCAGGTTAAAATTAAATTAAAATACTTATTTTATAAAAACATGTCATTATTTACAATAACACCTTTATTGAATTTGAAAAGGGGATTTTGAGATTTAGGTGTCATCTTCATTTCAAAAAGAAAACCTAGAGATAAACTTTCTTTTAAAAGCTATCCACCACCTCTCCTTTGGCTCAAAGGTTTCCATAGAAGTTTCCAAAGGTAATCATCACTCTTACCTTGGATTTTGTTTATTGAATCTTATCTTTTTAAAAGTCTTGATTTTTCACTTAGGGTTCCAAAGTTTTGATGGAAAAGAGATGGGTTGTGAAATTTTCGTATAGGTTTTTAATGGGTGCTTGGTAGGTTTTTTGAACTAATTTTGGTTGCTAAATAATGTTAATAAGTAGCTCAAACCCATAAAACCCGAAACTAGGTACAATGGGTAATTTTTGAAGGTGAAAAAGTGGTGTTTTTGGCTTAGTTATGTGGTAAAATGAGGGATGGAGGTATACAGACATGAGTTGGGTGTTTTTAGATGATTTTGGTGTGTTTTGGATGTTTAATTTGATGGGTTATTTCTGAGCTTTGCTTGAGAACGGATTTGATGATATTTTGATGGTTTTCGGCTTTGTTTTGATTGAGTAAATGTGTCAATTGATGGTCTGTTGCTATTCAGTGAAATTATGGAAGAATAGGGGAGTAATACTTTGTTTTTGGTTGATTATAAAAATGGGAAATGAGTTTCGGTCTTTTGGTCGCGATATCGGGTGATACAGGGGCTTGAGATCGGTGTTTCGGCTTACGTTTGGGCTCTATCAGTGAGTGGTAATGTTTTGAAGTTTAAAATGATTTCAAAGTGGATTCTTGGGGGTTTGGGTGGAGCCTTAAGGGCTAACCTAAACCCAAGTGTAAGTTTGCCTATACTTTCCTTGCTTGGTTGATTGTTGGTGTATGTGCTTATGTGTGTTGTGATGTTGAATTCGATATGCTTTTATTCCCGTTTTAATGTTGTTGTGTTGTCATAGTGGATGTCGAGCCTCGCGTGATGGTTAGTTGTTGTTAACGGTGATGTGTAGTCCCACCGGTTGTGACTAGTAGAAGAGTAAGGTGATGTGTAGTCCCATCGAAAAACTACTAGTTGTTGTGAACGATGATGTGTAGTCCCACCGGGAATGGTTGTGCATGTACAAACCATGTTTGGCCTATGCTTGTGTTTAGTTCATCTCTTACTTATATGATTTTTATTTTCAAAACTTAAATATTTGCTTTAAACTGCATTGTTGTTGTGTTTAGAGCTCCGCTCGCTAAGCTTTTAAGCTTACGCTCTCTCCTTTTCCAAAAGCGCAGATCGTTAGAGGCTTTGTGAGGCAAGTTGGCAAGGGAGGAGTTTCTTGGAGTTCTTGCTAAGCTCAAGTATGGTTTTTATGTTTGTAATAATGCTTAGACAATGGGAATATTAGGCTTGTTGTTATGGAGTTGGTGTTCAAACTCCTAAGTCTTGGTATTGTTAATGTTGTTAACATGTTTAAATGTTGAACCATGTCTTATTTTGGCCTTTGACTCCTTTGGTGGATGTTAAGCATGTTTTATTGCTTTTTATATCATGTTCGTTGAATTGAGCTCTAATTTGTGTTTGAATGCCTTAAATGAATGTTTCTTGCTTGCCTAAGGTTGTATGCATGTTTATATGGTGTTCTAATGCATTCTTAAGTTGTTTAGGATGGTCCCTTTGTGTTTAAAATTAGAATTTGCAGACTGTCTGTGCATGGCGTATCAATACGCTCAAAGGTGGTATCGGTACGGTCCCTTGTTTTTGAGCCTAGCATACCGATACGCGGGGGCGTATCGATACCCAATTTGCTCTCTGGAAATCTGAGAAATTGACGAGAAATTGGGGTATCGGTACGGGCCTTAGGCGTATCGATACGGTCTTAGGGTTGACTTTGAGATTTTGACCGTTGAGAGCGTATCGATACCAGCCTTTGAGGGTATCGATACAGACTCTCAGAGTTGACTCTGGGGAAGGTTGACCGTTGAAGGCATATCGATACGGTCTTTTGGAGTATCGATACGCCCTGAGCTAAATGGATAAAAATTTCTCTTAAAATGTCAGTTTTGCTTGGATCGAATTAGTGGTTGCTTTTTCGTTGTTTGCTTATCTCATGTAGGGTCAAGTAAAGCATTTAGACAAGATAATTAAAGAAAAAATAGGGTTGCTAATCGGGGTGAGACCTTAACAGGTTTCGCTTCAGTTTTTTCTGTGTAACCCGTTCAGTCCGGTCTGTTGGCTAGGCCGGGATGAGGGACCGAACGGGTTACATTCCAGTCCATGTTCTTATCTTTAAATACCAAATCATTTCCAAATAACCATATTGTCCAAAGAATAACGAAAGGGGTGAAGGGCTATACCTTGCTAACTGAAGGCAAACGTAAGGCTCCCAAGCCTAGAAAAATGCAATCGGTGGTTCTCTAGCCAGAACATTATGTATTCCCAGCCAGCTACAACAGTGCATCCAAACCTTCCAACTAAACTAGCAATTTAGAAAATGATGCTCAACAATCTCAGGAGAGCTAAGGCAAAAAGAGCACATATTAATAGTAACCAAAACACCCCTCTTTTAACTAATTCCACCTTTATCAGAACACGATTCAACATAACAAGCCAAACAAAGAGTTCCACTTTAGGAGGAGTGAATCCAATCCATACAATTTTTTTTCCAAAAACAAGAAGGCAAAGGTCCACATACGAGCTTTTTCACTGATTTCACCGAGAAAGAACAATCATTTGCGCCAGTCCAGCAGACCCAATCATGGCTTAAATCACTAGCTTTAAAATTATTAAGACTCGCCATCAAATCATTGCAGGATGGCAGATCCCCATCAAAAAGATTTCTCTTAAGGATTATATTCTAGGTCCAACCCGACACACCTCGGGTCCCCAAATCAGCAATTGGTTCTCCTTTATTTATTGACAATGCATATAACCAAGGGAAATGAGACCTTAGAGATGACTCACCCAACCAGATATCATCTCGAAAAGATATATGTTTGCCACCCCCATCTCTAAGGGAAAGATTCGTTCTCACGCAAGAACCAAAATAATTTTTGCAATAAAAGGATTTTAATATATCATTCCAAATCCAAGAAAATACTTGTTAGGGGAGTTCGATAGAAGCAAGCCTGGCTCACCACCGGGGGCTTTGCATGAAACCACACTTCTCCACAAACTCTCATTTTCATTCTCATATCTTCAAACCCATTTACTGAGTAGGTTTCTGTTGACAACCTCTAGGTTTGCAATACCCAGACCCTCCCTCTTGAACTGGCTTGCATAAAGCATCCCATCATACCCAATGAATTTTTTATTTATCCGCAACACTAGAAAAAGAAATCCATGAGTCTATTCAAATGGTTAGAGACTGTTGTCGGCATACAGAATAAGGATAAAAAATTAACTTGAAGACTAGTGAGAATGAATTTAATAAGGGTGAGTCGACCCCCAAAAGAATGAAACTTGGGTTTCCAACCTTCCAAAATTTTAGTAAACTTACTTACCACCGGCTCCCAAAGAGAAGTCGAATTACAGTTAGCACCCAATAGAAGACCAAGATAATTAGTGGAGAAACGATCCACCAAGCACCCCACTATATTGGCCTAAACTTGGAGCGAAGAATCCACCACATTAATCCCCAAAATTTTGCTTTTTTCATATTCAATTTAAGCCCCGATACAAGCTCAAAAACTCTAAGAACGTGTATTACATTCCAAACTTGAGTTTTAGAGGCTCCGCGGAAGATCAAGAGGTCCTCTACAAATTGCAAGTGAGACACCATCATATTCTCATTCTTGCAACTTATCAAAAATCTCGAGAAAAGGCCCATTCGGACAACCTTATCAAGCACAAGATTCAAGGTTTCACCCACAATGTTGAAAAGCAATGAAGATAATGGACACCCTTTCTTTAAACCTCTTGAAATAGAAAAGGCCTCAGTGGGAGTCTCATTTACCATAATATAGATTTTAGCGGAGGAAATACATTGTAGTATCCATTTGCACCATTTATCTCCAAATCCACACTCTGACATCACCCGAATCAAAAAGTCAAAATTAACAGTATCATAAACTTTTTGGAAATCAATTTTGAAGGTCACCCCACTTTGCCCAGACTTAGAAACAAAATCAATAGTCTCATTAGCGATTAGTGATCAATCCAGAATTTGACGCCCATATATGAAAGCAAATTGAGAGCCCCCAATAATTTAGCCCATACACGAACTAACTCTCCTAGTAAGGATCTTTGACAATATTTTATACAACTCCCCAACCAAGCTGATAGGGCAAAATTCGTTAAGAGATTTCAGATTGCTTATCTTTGGGATAAGAGTGATAAACGAGTGATTAATTCTAACTTCCCATTTACGACCATGATAAAAATCCTAAAAGAAGCGCGTGATATCCATCTTCAAGTGTGACCAGGATTTTTATAGAAACCAACGTTAAAACCATCGGGACCAGGTGCACGGTTACTGTCTGAAGAAGAAAAGGCTTCCCAGGCTTCCCCTTATGTAAACTCCCTTTCCAGCAAGAAAGCTTGATCTGTAGTGATTTTGTTGAAATTCAGGTTAAAATCTAAAAGCTCCAAGGCATGATTATTGTTGTATATAAGTCAAAAACATGCTCTTTAACTTGGACTGGATCCGAGATACTCCTAACATCCTGTTTCAAACATCTGATTGTGTTGGCCTTGCGCCTAGACGAAGCAGTCATATGAAATATTTGGTGTTTTTGTTCCCTTCGTTAAACCATCTTAATCGAGATTTTTGTAACCACGCACTCTCCTCCTTACGATACTCCTCCCATAATTGTTTTCTCAAATTAACAAGACGAGTTGGGACTAAAGGATCAAAATTCCCATTTTGAATGTTGTTTTCCAAACCAGTGATCTCCATTTCCAGGCATGAAATCGATTTGAAAGAACCACCCGAAACCCTCTTGGACCAGTCTTTTAAAGCCAATTTGGAACCTTTAATCAAGACACCATTTTTGATAGAGGGATTCTGCAGCTTCGATGAAACAAAAGATTTGACAGCCACATCTTCGAAACCCTCCATTTTGTACCAATAATTAAAACATTTGAAGGGTTTAGGACCCAATTAGAGGACAACTCCGATAAATGCACAACATTATGGTCCGAGAGAGACTTGTCTACTAAACTTTGAGAGATTTCAAGAATAGAAATTTCAAACTCAGTAGAAATCAAAATACGATCTAGGCGAACGAAAGTTGAGGGTCGCGATTGTTGCTCCATGTATACTTGCCACCCATTAAAGGGAGATCCTTTAAACCAGCCTTGAAGATAAAATGTTTGAAGAGGTCCATGAAATACCTGTTCAATGTGAAGCCCAATTTTTCCTTTAGATCAAGAATAAGATTAAAATCACCACCTATACACCACGAAATCTACTAAGCCCTCATGAATTCTAATATCTCATTCATAAAACTATTTTTTTTAAAATCTGTAGACGAGCCATATACATTAATAAAACCACACCTAATATGCCTTGGCGAGAACTAGCCAATGAGAGCTATGAACCTTGGAAACACAAACTGATCAGAAAACTGAAACACATCAAAATCCCACAAACATAGCAATCCACTCGAAGACCCAACTGAAGGAGTATCCACAAATTTCATAGCCGAATTAGTCCAAATAATTTTACCCATTGAACTATTAATCTTAACCAATTTAAATTCCTGAATAAACATCAAATTAGGCTTGTATTTCTGGATAACGCCTTTCACAGCGCATTGTTTTTCCTTTCTCCTTATACCATTGATATTCCAACTTATAATGGATAAATTCATAATGAAAAATTAGATAATACTTAGAGATTACCTCAACAACAATTGTGAAGCTCACTTTCAAGCTCACAGACCCTTTTAATGACAACCTCCTTCTCTCCTCGAAACGAAAAACCAAGTAAATTAGATAATACTTCTTCCACTGAAATGTTATCCTATGAGCTAGAAAGGTGAACCGATTTGCCATCATGAAGGGGAATACCATCAAAAGAATTCATAATCTGACGAAGAAGAACTCTTCTATAGCTTTCGCAGAAGAAACCTTTAATTGGAGAATGAGAAGTCTCACTCAGGCTCGGCTGGCCTGTGCCACTAAACCGATTGAGATCAAAATCTTCTCCATCTTTACCAATTCCCTTGAAGCTATCCAGAACAATTTCATTGAAAAACCCATTATTTTAATTTGAGATAGTAGAAATAGCAGACTCCTGGGCGATGTAATCATCGATCCTAAAATCCTCATTATACATCAATTCTTTATCGGACTCCACAAGAAAAAAGTCATGGCCCAACAAGTTATTGTAAATGGGATCAATGTCTGCATGTATAGATACTTCAGGCCCACCAGCCCTGCCAGATACATTACCCAGAATAGGCTCCACTCTCATATCCAAAGGAGTAGTAGGATATTTTGGGTTTAAAAAAGACAAAATCTGAGTCATCAATTCCTTCATTATTACTTAATGGATTTGGTCTAGGGACATAAGATTTAGGGGACTTGTTCCTACATTAATTTCCAACCTTGTAGAAGCCAAAACGGTACGAGGAGAGTTAGGGACCATCGTCGGTCGGCCAGAAACCATCGGAGACGTAAACAGCTCAGGAACGCCGATGAAGCTCTTCCCAACTTCCAAATCACTAGGATCATCAGGCTATAAATTCGCAAAGTTTTCATCGACATGATAACTAACAGAACTGCCAGCATCGTCACGGATCTTGCCAACACCGATATTGACTCGAAATGAGAAACCCATTGATCTTTGAACAAAAAAGAGAAACCTATTGATCATACCATAACAAAGTCAGAGTACTCATGAGACTAAGAACTCTTATAATCATCCAAGCTCGATCCAGACGACCCTTTTTCATAGTACATTCATCTACACAGACAAACACTCTCCAACGATTGCCAATACTTGAGAAGAAATCCGCATGCCAACATGTTAATGGAATTCCAGAGAGTTTGACATAACAATAACGGAAAGGGACACAATTTATAATAAGCAAATCAATCTGATAAAGCCAAAAACAAAGAGCTTCCCTCTTAAGTTCCTATACACCTTCCATCCCTAATACAGACTTGAACATAATGATAAGTGATTCCCTGCTGTATTTGACGATCTTCACCTTAATTATGTCAATTTGAAGTGCCCGTTGAACAGATTTATGTTCAAAAGAATCTTTTAGAATGCCAATTGATAAGTCATTAATTTGCATGTATTAAATCCAAATTTAGGCACCAAATAGGTATTAAAAAAAATAAAGTTCCAACTAGGCACTTTTTTGAAAAATTCTAATCCTAGTTCTACCTAGAAGGAAGGGGAAGAGAAAACTCTAGGAGAAGGTGTAACCCCCTCGACCCGGCTTAGCCACAAGACCGACCTGAACGGGTTACACGGGGAAAACCGAAGAGAAACCCGTTAAGGCTCCGCTCTGATTAGCAACCCTAAACTTGTTTTTAAAATTTATCTTGTCTAAATGCTATATTTAAAACCTATGTGAGGAGACAAGCAGCGGGAAAGCAACGCACACATAATCCAAGCAAAAACATACATTAGAGGTTACTTTTAACAATTTAACCACAGGTCGTATCAATACGCCTAAGGCTCGTATTGATACGCCTTCAACGGTCAAACTCCCTAAGGTCAACTCCAAGAAACTGTATTTATACCCTACCAACTGGTATCGATACGCCCTTGATGGTCAAGCTCCCAAAGTCAACACCAGGGACCGTATCGATAGACCTAAGGCCCATACTGATACCCCAATTTCTCGTCAAAATCACAGATTTCCAATGATCAAAGTGGGTATCGGTACGCCCCCGCGTATCGGTACGCCATACTTAAAACAAGGTGTCGTATCGATACTACCCTTCAGCGTATCGATACCCCCTGCACAGAAAGACATATTTGTGCAGTTTTAAGCACCAGGAAAACCAACACAACTCACTAAACAAGCATCTAATCAACTCCTAAACATGCACACAACTTAAGTCAACCATGAGCATTCATTTAAAACAAGATGAACAACCAACGGGAAAAGATTTAACATGGCAAGATTCATTAAAGGAAAACATTCATGCTTAGCATTCACAAAAGGGGTTAAAAGACAAACCATGGCAAGTTCAACATATTTAGAGGCATTGTTTAATACTATTTATTTAAGTATAAAACCATACTTGAGCAAACCAAACCCCCTTGGATTCTCCCTTGTTCCCTGAGCTGTTCCGTACGTCTAAGGGTCTGCATTGTTGGAAAAAGGAGAGTAAGCATTTAAGCTTAGTGAGCGGTGCTCAAAACGGTAACTACAACAATGCAGTTTTAAAACCATAGTTTGCTTGAAACCAAAACCATTTCCAAATCATTACCCTCATGCATGAACACATAACAACATTCATTTAACATCTCGTGCATTTACCAAATGCATCCACAAGCCACGAGCTTACCTCATGCTCATTCTCAACACACAAGCAAGAAACCAACTACTTGCATAAGCATAAATGGAAATGAGCAATATAACATGCTTAACATGAGAATTTAGAGCACCATGGGTATATTGACATTTATCACTTTTACTCGGATATGCGGATAGTCCTCAAAACCCACTAGACACTTCCGATGGAATCTCACATCATCGTACTAACACGTTTAGTAAATCATAGCTTTCAGTGGAATCTCACATCACCGTACTCCTCCTTAATGGAATCTAGCATCACTAAGGCCTTTCAGTGGAATCTCACATCACCGTACTCCTCTTAATGGAATCTAGCATCACTAAGGCCTCGCACGACTTTTATCTCGAGTGCACTCACATCCTATTGGTTGACCAACTATATTCGGTAATAAGATTTCACATTGTCAATAACCCACAAAACCAACACTTACCTTGTGTTCTCATGGTCACAACCATAACCAACATGGATCGATTAAGGAAATCAAATGCATAACACAAGGATGTTCATAGCATCATGCATTATGGAAAGTCATTCAAAACACATAGTTGATATTATCGAAAATAAAGGCTATAATGCTTAAAATTTACTCTTGAGCTTAGATTGGCTTATTAAGCTCGATCTAAACCCTCAAAACACATCATTAACCAAGTTAAGGCTTAGAAAACAATTCCACTCACAAACACAATATTCGCTCATCGATTCGTAGCCAAAGTTATCCGAAAACATCATCAAATCAGCTCTAACCAAAACCTAGCAATAACCCAACAAATTTATCATCAAAATTACACCTTTCAACAACCAAAACACTTACTTAAAGTCTAGAAACCATCAGCCCAAAGTTCCTCACAAGAACAAATCAAAAACTCAAATTTTCAACTCTAAAACCCCTTATTTTTTACTAGTTTCGGGTTTCCCATCATTAAGCCACTATCCTAACATTTTTAGAACATCAAAACAAGGTTAAAAACACCTTTAAGCATAGGATCAAACAACCCAAACGAAAATTCCTTCATTTTCCTCTTTTTCCAACACAAAGCATTTTGGAAACAAATTTAAACAATGGGTTTAGGGAAAGATTTCATCTACATCACGTTTAAGGAAGAGAAAATCAAAGTAAGAGAGATTACCTTGAAAACTTACTTGGAGGAAGTGGTTGAATCAATGGAATAGTAGAAATGGTGCTTGGAGCAAAATAACGTGAAAAGAGATTGAAGAAGATGATGGTATTTTCAAAAACCCTTTTAAAATTCCAAAATCCCCTTTTTGCCCTTATTCATTAAAATCCTTTAGTTGTTTATTAAAAATGGTTTTTCCCCAAATTAATTTAACCTGAACCGATTTAACCAACCCGATTATCTCCCAGGCCCTAAACTCGAGGCGTTGCAACTCTCCCCCACCTAAGGAATTTCTTTCTCGAAATTTACCTGATGAAAAGAGGCACGGAAATTGCTCTTCCATATCTGCTTTTCTCTCCCAAGTAGCTTCTTCCACACCCTGATGTCCCCACAAAACATTGACTAACTTAATGGTCATCCAACGCAAAAGTTTACTATCCGTAGCGTGAATTTGAACTGGTTCTTCTTCATATGACAAATCCGGATTCAATTAAATCTCTTCTACTGGCATAACATGAGACGGATCTGATATATACTTTTGAAGCATTGAAACATGGAACACATCATGAATCTTCTCAAGCTCGGATGGCAATCTCAACTTATATGCAACAGGACCAATCCTCTCAACTATCTCGTAAGGACCAATGAATCACGGACTTAACTTCCTTTTTCTACCAAACCTCATTACCTTCTTCCACGGGAGACCTTCAAGAACACTTTATCGCCAATAGCATACTCAATCTCTTTTCTCTTCAAATCTGTATATGATTTATGTCTGTCTAAAGTTGTCTTCAAGCGATCACAAATCAATTTTACCTTCTCGGTAGTGCCCTTTAAGCAAGTCTAGCATAGGTACAAGCTTTTGTCTGGCTTCGGCCCAACAAACACGTGTTCTACATTTCCTACCATACAAAGCTTCAGACGGTGCCATCTGAATACTAGCCTGATAACTGTTATTGTACGCAAACTCTACTAGCGGTAGATGTTTTTCCCATGAACCCTGAAAGTTGATGATGCAACACCTCAACATGTCCTCTAACACCTAAATAACTCTCTCTGACTGCCCATCTGACAGTGGGTTATACAAAGTACTGAAGTTCAACCAAGTCCCCAAGGCACGATGCAAACACTCACAAAATCTAGCTGTAAATCTTGGATCTTTGTCTGACACAATAGACTTCGGTACACCATGCATCCTCACAATATCACCGATATACAACTCAGCCAACCTGTCTAAGGTGTAAGTAGTATGAATAGGTATGAAATGGACACACAAATATGTCAACTATTACCCATACTGAATTTTTCTTCGAAGGAGTCAACGACAAACCTGACACAAAATCCATAATAATTCGTTCTCACTTCCATTCCGGAATCTTTAGCGACTGTAACAAACCTGAAGGAAACTGGTGATTAGCCTTAACACGCTGGCAAACCATACATCTACTCACAAACTCGGCCACATCTTTCTTTAACCCAATCTAGAAGTACTCATCTTTCAACCCACGGTACATCTTCGTACTACTCGGATGCATAGCAAAAGGACTGTTATAAGCTTCATTCAAAATAGTACGTCTCAACTCGGCATCTTTTAGAACAACTACTCTATTCTCAAAACATAAGATCTCATTCTCACTAAAGCAGAAATCTGTGGGTTTACCCTCGGCTATATCTTGCACGTGAGGTGCCAAAGATCTGTCTTGCAACTGTTTCTCTCGAATCAACTGAACTAACGAAGGTTTAACCTGTAGCTCAGCTATCAAACCGCCATCTTGTGACACACTCAATCTCTCAAACATAGCTCGCAACTCAACTGTCACCTTCCTACTCAAAGCATCGGCCACTACATTTGCTTTACTCGGATGATACTCTATTGTGAGGTCATAGTCTTTAAGAAGCTCTAACCACCTATGTTGTCTAAGATTCAACTCTTTCTAAGTCATCAAATATTTCAAACTCTTGTGGTCGGTGTAGATTGTGCATTTCTCACCATAAAAGTGGTGTTTCCAAATTTTAAAGGCAAAAACCACAACTACTAACTTTGTGTCATGGGTGGGGTAATTCTTCTTGTGAACCTTCAACTGTCTCGAAGCATAAGCTACAACTCTTCATTCTTACATAAGCACACACCCTAAACCTACATACGACACATCACTGAAGATTACAAACTCTTTCCCTGGTTTAGGCTGAATCAAAATATGAGCTTCTGTCAATGCTTTCTTCAACTTTTCAAACGCTTGTTGCCTTGCATCTGTCCACTCATACGGAACATTTTTCTATAACAACTTAGTCAAAAGTGCAGGAATCTTTGAGAATCCCTCAACAAACCTTCGATAATACACAACCAAACCTAGAAAACTATGGATTTCGATCACTGACTTCGGTCGTTTCCAACTCACTATTGCTTCTATCTTCTCAGGATCCACACTAATCCCATCGGCGGAGATTACATGACCTAGAAAAACTACTTCCCTCATCCAAAACTCACATTTACTCAACTTGGCATACAATTGATTCTCAAGCAAGGTCTGAAGTACTAATCGAAAATGCTCATCATGTTCTTCCTCGGTCCTGGAGTACACTAAAATGTCATCTATGAACACTACTACAAATCTATCCAAAAACTCGTGAAACATTCTATTCATCATGTCCATAAATTCAGTTGGGGCATTAGTCAAACCGAAAGGCATTACCAAGAACTCGTAGTGCCCATATCGTGTACGCAAAGCTATCTTCGGTATATTCACATCTTTTACCTTCAACTGATAGTAACCCGATCTCAAATCAATATTCGAAAACACTGAAGCACCTATCAATTGATCAAGCAAATCATCAATATGTGGCAAGGGATACTTGTTCTTCACTGTCACATTATTCAACTACCTATAATCTATGCACATCCTCAAATTGTCATTCTTCTTTTTCACAAACAAGACCGGAGCACCCAAGGTGAATAAAACCTCTATTTGACAGTTCTTGAAGCTGTGTCTTCAACTCCTTCAACTTTTTAGGTGTCATTCTATACGGAGCAATCGATACGGGAGCAGAATCTGAATACGTCTCAATAGCAAACTCAACATCTCTATCTGGAGGCAAACCAGGCAATTCTTCTGGAAAAACACTCGGAAATTCACAAACTGTTCTGATGTCTCGCGGTCTAACTTCACTCCTATTCAGATTCATCACATAGTTAAGTAAGCTTGATAACCCAAATCCAACATCCTCTAAGCCTCTAAAGCCAAAACAACATTAGACAAGAACTTAATGTTCTCGCCAACTAATACTACCTTGTAATCATCAAAAAGCCTCAAAGAAACTCTTTTAGTCTCAAAATCTACCCTAGCTCTATGTTCCACAAGCCAATTCATGCCCAAAATCAAATTAAAACCATAAACGGCAATTTCAACAAATCCACGGGAAAGACATGACCCTGAACCATCAAAGGATATCTTCTGTAAATCTTTCTAACTACAATTGTCTCGCCAAAAGAACTCGTGACACTCATACCCACATCTAATATCTCAACCAGAATATCTAACAGCTTCGCATGCTCACTCAAGATATAAGAATGTGTAGAACTGGAATCAATCAAAGAAAGCAAAGTTAAAGACTTTAACGAGAAATTACCTGTAATCACATTTGTGTCATTCCTGTCCTCACGGCGCGCATACACTCTAGCCGGTCCACCTCCCTCGAGCTGAACTACCACAACATGAGCCACATTCCTCTGACCATCATTCCTATGCTGAAAGTTACCTCGACCGCGCCCACATCCTCTCTGATACTCGACAGCTCGTGCAGGAGCCTGCCCATCCCTAGCCGGATGTGGACAATCACGCTTCAAGTACGCTCTAGACCCGCAGTTCCAACATGAGTCATAAGTGCCCCAACACTTACCGAAATGACGCCTACCACACTTGGTACACTCAAGAGTACGATTTTCAGTCCCTTGGTCGTGATGGCCTCGCCCCGGATTACCATCTCCGCGCCTATGATCATGATGTGGTCTCCTATCCTTGTGCCTCTTGGCACGGTCTCTATCCCACTCGGTGGTCCTTTTTTCTAAACTAGATCCACCTCTATAATCAGCAAGTCCCAAAGATTGTTCAATGTCCTTGGCCCTAGCGACCAACACATCAAAATCCGTATAGTCAGAAGCCAACATGTAGGTCTTCACCTCCTAGATCAATCCATATTGGAAATGCTCACATCGTTTCCTCTCAGTGGGAACCAACTCAGAAACATACTGACTCAGGCGTACGAACTGCACCTCATACTCGGATACGGTCATGCTACCCTGAACTAGAGCCAAGAACTATCTCTTCTTCTTGTCTAGGTATCGAGGAGTCCACCAAGTAACCTCGGTATCTGGCATACCCGTTGTGATGGTAGTCCACCAAGTATAGACATCTCCCTGAAGCAAAGAGATGATGCAACCTAACTTATATGCATCAGAGCACTCCATCTGTCCCAAAATACAAACTGTGCTCTCAAACCATGCCTCTGAACCCTCGGGTGACAATACCCGAAACTCGACTCCGCCCAAGCTACGAAGTCGTTTTAAGGGCATACCAGAACCTGAACCCTGAGATGGTGCTGCAATCCGAACACCCGCTAAAGCTGTTTGAATAGCCCCGGCTATAGCCTGAATCAACGGATTCACATCAATGTCAGCCTGCCCCTGACCAACCTGGGTCCAACACCTTCGACATTCGCTCCACCACCCAGAGGAGGAGGATGAGGCAAGTTCTCCCCTCGCACATCCTCAACGTTCTCAATCCGTTCAACCCTCGGGTTATCCATTCTAGGCCTTCCCCTTGGTCTCACCATGCTAACAGGTGCAAAACTAAACAATAACACAACAAGTGAAATGATTTGGGGTCAGACAAGAACAAGGTCCAAGGCGCTCAAGTCTTTAAACTCAAAACCACTTACAATAATAGTATACAAGCAATGGGTGCCTTTAACTATCTCACAACCAACACAAAGAAAACCATAAGCATGCTTACAGTAACCGTGCATCACAACCAACAAGCTTACACAATAAAACTTACCTCTCTTACCTTTCGGCTTTGCGGAAACTCAACGAACCTAGGCGAAACCTAGGCTCTGATACAATCAAATGTAACCCCCTCGACCCGGCCTAGCCACTAGACCGACCCGAGCGGGTTACACGGGGAAAATCGAAGCAAAACCCGTTAAGGCCCCGCTCCGATTAGCAACCCTAAAGTTTTTTTTTAAATTTATCTTGTCTAAATGTCATATTTAAAACCTATGTGAGGAGACAAGTAGTGGGAAAGCAACGCAAACATAATCCAAGCAAAAACGGACATTAGAGGTTACTTTTAACAATTTAACCACAAGTCATATCGATACAGCTAAGGCCCGTATCGATGAGCCTTCAACGGTTAAACTCCCTAAGGTCAACTCCAAGAAACTGTATCCATATGCCCTTGATGGTCAAGCTCCCAAAGTCAACACCAGGGACCGTATCGACACACCCAAGGCACGTACTAATACCCCAGTTTCTCATTAAAATCTCAGATTTCTAGTGATCAAAGTGGGTATCGGTACGCCCCGCGTATCGGTACGCCATGCTTAAAATAGGGGGTCATATCGATATTGCCCTTGAGCGTATTGATACCCCATGCATAGAAAGATAGATTTCTGCAGTTTTGAGCATCGGGAAAACCAACACAACTCTCTAAACAAGCATCTAATCAACTCATAAACATGCACACAACTTAAGCCAACCATGAGCATTCATTTAAAACAAGATAAACAACCAACGGGAAAATATTCAACATGGCAAGATTCATTAAAGGAAAACATTCATGCTTAGCATTCACAAAAGGGGTCAAAAGACAAACCATGGCATGTTCAACATGTTTAGAGGCATTACAAGCCAAACATAACTAAACAAACTTGTCTAAAGCAAGAGACATAACAAACAACCCCCTTAAACATAAAGGTCCAATCCCATTGATTAATACTATTTATTTAAGTCTAAAACCATACTTGAGCAAACCAAACCCCCTTGGATTCTCCCTTGTTCCCCGAGCTGCTCCATAGGTCTAAGGGTCTGCATTGTTGGAAAAAGAAGCGTAAGCATTTAAGCTTAGTGAGCGGTGCTCAAAACGGTAACTATAATAATGCAATTTTAAAACCATAGTTTGCTTGAAACAAAAACCATTTCCAAATCATTTCCCTCATGCATGAACACATAACAACATGCATTTAACATCTCGTTCATTTACCGAATGCATCCACAAGCCACAAGCTTACCTCATGCTCATTCTCAACATACAAGCAAGAAACCAACTACATGCAAAAGCATAAATGCAAAGGAGCAATATAACATGCATAATATGAGAATTTAGAGCACCATGGGTATATTGACATTTATCACTTTTACTCAGATATGCGAATAGTCCTCAAAACCCACTAGACACTTCTAGTGGAATCTCACATCACTGTACTCACACGTCTAGTAAACCATAGCTTCTAGTGGAATCTCACATCATCGTACTCCTCCTTAGTGGAATCTAGCATCACTAAGGCTACACACGACTTTTACCTCGAGTGCACTCACATCCTATTAGTCGACCAACTATATCCGGTAAAATAAGATTTCACATTGTCAATAACCCACCAAACACTTACCTTGTGTTCTCATGGTTACAATCATAACCAACATGGATCGATTAAGGCAATCAAATGTATAACACAAGGATGTTTATAGCATCATGCAATTTGGAAAGTCATTCAAAACACATAGTAGATATTGTCGAAAATGAAGACTATAATGCTTAAAACTTACTCTTGAGCTTAGATTGGCTTATTAAGCTCAATCTAAACCCCTAAAACACATCCTTAACCATGTTAAGGCTTAGAAAACAACTCCACTCACCGGTACAACCCAAACGATAGCCGAAACACCGATTTCAAGCCTTCTCAGCACCGGGTATCGCATCTGAAGTACCCAAATCCGTTTCCGCTGCTTCTAAACAATCCAAAACAGAGTATTAATACCCTTTTCAACATACATGCCCATTGAAATTCACAAACACAATCTTCAACAACATTTGCTCATCGATTCGTAGCCGAAGTTATCCGAAAACATCATCAAATCGACTCTAACCAAAACCTAGCAATAACCCATCAAATTTACCATCAAAACTACACCTTTCAACAACCAAAACACTTACCCAAAGTCTAGAAACCATCATCCCAAAGTTCCTCACAAGAACAAACCAAAAACCCAAAATTTTAACTCCAAAAACCATCATTTTTACTAGTTTCGGGTTTCCCATCATTAAGCCATTATCCTAACATTTTTAGAACATCAAAACAAGGTTAAAAGAACCTTTAAACCTAGGATCAAACAACCCAAACGAAAATTCCTTCATTTTCCTCTTTTTCCAACACAAAGCATTTTGGAAACAAATTTAAACAATAGGTTTAAGGAAAGATTTCATCTACAACACGTTTAAGGAAGAGAAAGTCAAAATAAGAGAAAGATTGCCTTGAAAACTTGCTTGGAGGAAGTGATTGAATCAATGGAATTGTAGAAATGGTGCTTGGAGCAAAATAATGTGAAAAGAGTTTGAAGAAGATAATGTATTTTCAAAAACCCTTTTAAAATTCTAAAATCCCCTTTTTGCCTTTCTTCATTAAAATCCTTTAGTTGTTTATTAAAAATAGTTTTTCCCCAAATTAATTTAACCCGAACCGGTTTAACCAATCCGATTATCTCCCGGACCATAAACTCGGGGTGTTACAGAAGGAAAGGGGTGCTCATACTGGGTCTAGAACCCATAACCTAAGATAATGCGAGGGAACAAAGGTGAGCAGCTTGGCCAATCGGTCAAATCTATTGATTAACTAGATGTGACAAATTAGAAAATTTTAACATGACTAAAATTGTGAATTAATGTATGCAACGTGTAACAATTAGTCCAAACTAGGTAACTAAAGCCAAGTTTACGTATCAAATAAGTCTAAAACAATCAGAGTCAACAAAGTACTTAAAGGTCAAGTTCAAGGACAAATTAGATACCTAAAATTAAGTTCAAAGGTTGAATGAGTAAAAAAAAATCAAGAGCCAAATAGATACCTAATATCAAATTCATAGGACAAAAATATACCTTAACCACGTAATCTAACATGGTTTAGTTAACTTTAAAATAATGTAGTTTTTTTCTTTTGACAAATTCTAAATTTAATTCTAATCTTATTTAATAGGGAAGAGGATCTCTAGGGAAAAGAAGAAGAGTACTCCTAGTAAATGTAAAACTCATAACCTTAAAAAATATAAAAGAACGAAAATAAACAGCTTAATTAACCGAACAAATGAGTTTGCTTTATCAAAAAATAGTCTAGTTGATTTAGCTGCTTGCTTCATTGATTCCTAGGGCTAGGATACCTAGGCTTCAAAAAATACTTAGTTGTCTCCCGCTATACATAATTATATATGTTCTATTATTTTCTTTAGTAACAGACAAATAACTTAGCTGTCTTGCACAATGTTGTCTTTATAAACTGAAAAAAAGTCAATGGCCCTGTTTGGCAATTAGCGGATAGCTGATAGCTGATAGCGGATTACATTAGCTGATAGCTGATAGCTGATTGCATTAGCTGATTTGACTAGCGGATTGTATTAGCTGATTATATAAAAGTGTTTGGTAAAATTAACTGATAGCTGATAGCTGTTTGATTATTTAAACAAGCAAAATGACATATAAGGACATGATTATATTTAATACTTGTTTGAATAATTTATCAGTTGTTAATATTTTGTATCTAACAAATATTAATTAGATTTGTAAAAAAATATTTTTAATATAAATTTCCTAAACATATTTGAAAGATTTATATATTAATTTATTATTTATATAATTATTAATTTTTTTATATGCACATATAAATATGTGATAATAAAAAAATAGAATTAACTTACAAATGTCGCCGTATAAATTAATAGTAACAACAAATAAGTGCAATATTTAATATGTTATTATTTATATTAAAAATATTATTATTTAATTTAGGTTATTTGGAGATTTTTGATAATTGTCAAGGGTAAAAGAGTCATTACAACTATAATATCAAACCTCTAATCTCAAAAAGCTCATATTAGGAGCTTTTTCAAAATTAGCTTTTTCACCCCAATCCGCTCTTTCAATCCGCTATTTACCAAACATCAATATTAGCGGATTTGACTAGTCAAACCTCTAATTATACTTCAAACCTCTAATTTTTACCCAAACCGCTATTTACCAAACAGGGCCAATATTTAAATAGCATTGAAAAAGATATGAATGCTTTTCCACGTGAGTTTGGAGTAAGATAAGTTTTGGAAGTGTGGTATAATTCCTAAAATTTTGAAAAATTACAATTTAATTTTTTTAAATTATAAATTGTCTCTTTTAAATTTTCTGGTTATGATTTAAATTTTTTAAGTATTTTTTATCAAGTTCTCTTAAAAAAAATTAAAATTTCTCATTAAGTAATATTTTACACTGGCCTCAAATTATTTTTGAAAAATTTGAATTAGACCTACAAAATTTTTAAAAATTTGAATTTCAACCTTCAATTTTTTTGAAATTTTTTAAGATGGTTTTTAAAATTATGTTATCACGATCCGTCTCTATTCATATACCAAATTTGCATTTATGGTGGAAGATATTAAACGAAATATATGACTAATATGATCAAAACGACAAAAAAATCAAAATTAAAGATCCAAGTTTCAAACTAATAAGTGTTGGGTGCATTAAGGCACATTGCGCTCTCAGTGAAAGAACGTGAGTTCAAGCTTTGGAGACGATATTATTGAGAGGGACAACCTCACACCCGAAATATAGACCGTAAAACAGGTATTCATATAACAAAAAAAATCTAAATTTCATACGTTGGGTATACCCACCTTGCCCTCAGAAACTCATCTGCCCCATTCCAATAGGTTTCAACTTTCAATAGCTACTTCTTTTGTTCGTTTCTAGAAACTCATAATGCAAATCCACTTATTTTTTCGAAATTGTTTATTAAATCCACAGTATCAGTTATTTTAATATAATCATTGTTGAACCTATCTATGGCAGCACTTGAGGAACTTTGGCCCATGATTCTTTTATTTTCTGCTCTTCAAATGATAAGCCATCTATATTTCCCTGCAAATACTTGTCGTAAGATGCCGAATCAAAATGGCCATGTTCACGCATCGCCATCAGAATCACCTTTGATTTCAGAAACAAACGCAAAATTTTATGTTAAGGAATAAACTTATAAAATTTTAGGGGGCGAAAATAAATTTTTAATAGAAAATACATAGAAAATTTCTAAAAACTTTTCAGGGGGCGGTCCAACCCCTTCTAAGTCCATCCCTGTTTGATTCCCCACTATCTCTGCAACGGATAGCTTCCCGGATCTCGCTGCGATTGCATGAGTCGGCTCGGGTGCTGGAATCAGCCCCTCTGATCGAGCGAATGGTATTGCACCTGCAAGCAAAAAGTGTACCCATTAGCTTCCTTAAACCACAAAAACAATATACTGTCATCAGTTGTAGCATACATTGGATCGAAGTTAAGATCCTTGTAGGTTTAGATGTCCGTTGCTGGTTTTCTAGCATACATTCCGAGATCAACTTGCTCTCCGTAGAACATTTATAAAATGTAAGTTCCAGCAGCTTCTTGTTGCATTTATGAACCATATTAGAGTCCTTAATGAAACCAAAACTGAACAAGACAGCTCAATTTAGACAACAGTAGTGACCCTATATCAACTCATCAAGCTACACCTAAATCTAATCACCAAATAAACTCTAAATCACAAAACCAAAGTTAAAAAAAAAAGGAACAACAATAAAACAATTAGCTTGCAATTTTTTTAACACAAACCATGTAATTTTGTCTACCCAAGGAACCGCTCCTAGACTACATTGACTGTAAATCTGTAATCAATCCAAACCATATAATTTTATCCACCAACAGTACAACAATTAGGCTAGATAACACAAGAGACCACCAATCCTAAATGGGAAAGTAGAGGAAAAATCAAAACAAATTGGTTGAAAAAAGTTATATGGAGAAGAAGATATTTCTAGAAATAAAGTCTGAAGTTTTGAATGCGTCAGAGTACAAATACCTTGTCGGCGCTGTTTTCTTGATCTGATGTCGCCCACTTTTTCTTTCCAATCGACGATTAAGAAAACAAATGAGATGATTTTGTTTAACTTTAAGAACAGAGACGGCATGTGATAGTCACATGCCGTCCCCGAAACATCCACAAGTAGACATCGAACGTCCCTAAATTCGTTCAGCTATACTACACTATCGTGGCACGTTCCTGGTAAGTACCCCAGTCGTTCCCGTGTTGTACCCGTGCCTAAGGATGGACCGAAGGGGCTGACGGGGGCGATCGGACTCTAAAAATTTGAAATTCTTACATTAAAAAATTTAAAAAAAATTTTATGTATTTTTTATTAAAAATTTATTTTCGCCCCTAAATTTTTATAAGTTCGCTCCACTTAAAAATTTATAAGTTCGCTAACCGTAATCTAAAATTCTGCGTCCGTCCCTGCCCATGCCAGAGACGTACGATTACTTGAAATGAGGTTCCTTGCCGTCCTCGTGCTTTATAGAAAGTAACACTGTTAGGCATATCATCCGTAGTTAATGTTTGATTGCTAAAACAGCAGGCTCCGCATTGTCCTTTCATTTCCTCTGGACAAGGTTACGCGCAGCCTTGCTTGCTTTTGCTTTTGGGTTTAGAAGAAACCATGAAACCGGAGCCTGCGGTTTTAATAATCAAACATTCTGCTACAATGCATGAACTTGCAGAAAATTTCAAATGAAAAAGTCCATATCTTTACAATGCGAAGAATTCGATTGCAGTAGAATCCACATTTAATTAAAATAAAATAATTTTAAAAGAAATTTTAAAATCCTCCAAAATAGTCTTAAATCTCTAACCTAAAATCCTCAAAATTGTCATTCATGCTCCCATAATAACCTTGCTAGACCCCACCACTGTCGTCGTCGCCCATTTTTCCTAACCACTCATCGACAATACTGACGATGGGTGGTTGGAAAAATAGACGATGGCGTCCGTTGAAGATAGTAATGGTGTTCGACGATGTTATCGACAGTGGCAACAATGACAAGTTTAAAATTTAGGGTTAATGATTTGAGATAGTTTTAAAATATATTTATTTTCATTTTTCTGAAAAAAAATAAAGATAAAAACATGTCATGTTTTGATTGGATAACCAATGTTTTTAATGATGGTTAACAATCAATCATCAAAAATTAACAAAATGAAACTTTAGGTACATGTTTTTAACAAAAAATAGTTTTTTAACGTATCCAAAAAAATATATATAAACTTAAAAAAACCAGACACCTAAAGTTAAAAAAGTATATAGTTTGAGCACTTATTTTTTTATTAAGCCTTAAAAATAATCATTTTAATTTTTATTCTTCGAAACAGGATTTATTTTAAAGATAGAAAAACCATAACATTAGTACTATACAACTAAAATACTTCATTCTCCTTTTAGCACTGTACAACCATAAGTTGTCTAAATGGTTGTTTTTTCATATAAATTGAGGTGAGACAAAGCTTAAAACTCATAGTTCATATATGATATTTTATTTATAATTTAATTGAAAACAATAGTAACCTTATTGTTTGTTTGTTGGGTTATTGAAGAGCTGAAAAATTAATTGGAAATTTTAAATTTAAGAGAAAAGAAAAACTTGATGTCGTTTATTAAATTTTAAATTGAACAATGTTTAAAGGAAAATACAAATTTAAAATATTAAAATCATAATGTTATTAAAATCTCAATGTTTAACAAATATCTCATCTTAAAGAATTTTTAAAGAAAAATAAAAATTTAATATACTAAAATCATAATGTCAATTGAAATCTCAATATTTAACTACTAATTTTTAGAGAAAAATACAAAATTAAACTACTAAAATCATGATCCAAATATGTAAATTTAATTTATTACATACATAATTTATCTATAAAATATTAAGATGACTTGTAAAATTAATTCATTTTAACATGTTGAAATTTGTCCATTATATCTATATTATAACATTAAAATCATGTGAAGATTAATAAACAATAAATAAAAATTGAATATGTTTGAATATTTCATTTAGTGCATTTATGGATATTTATATAAGAATAATAAATATATAATTTATTATCTTTCATTCAAGCTGCCACATCAGCTGGGTAAGATACCAAATGAGTATCTAAAGTTTTCTCCCTATTTTACTTTGTTTTTCTTTCGGAATTAATAATATTTAAATTAAAAAATATAATAATTTATTAAATGTTTAATCAAGTAAGGTCGAAAGAAAGAAGGACTAATTCGTGTTTTCAAACCCATATTTTACATTGTTTTCCTTTTGGATTTTATCGTATTTTGAACCAAAAATTAATATAAATGAAGTATTCAACGATTTTTTTTAAATCTTAGTTAAAAAAATAGTTTTTAAGAAGATGAAATTCTTAGTTTTAAATTTGTATTAAAAGCATTTTTGAAGAAAATTATTTATTTATCCTAATTTACATCATCAATTTCTTTTATATTTTCAGAAAATATATATTAAAATTATTTATTAGTAATATTGGCATTTTGTATGTATTATCGAAATTGTGATTCCAAAATCTGTTGTTTCACAGAACAGAACCCCAGCAATAATAATTTTATTGATGCATTCAAAAAATATTAAACTCTATTCCACCTGTTATATAGATTATAGATAGGAGTGAGTATGATAGTAATTAGTAAACCCTAACTCAATTTTATGATATAATTCGAAAGAAATGAAGTTTTGGTGGAAGTTCCTTTAAATGTTGGATTCTTTATCTTCCCCACCCTCTAAACAGTATAGTACTATATTATGACAATTTATCTAACTTGTATTTTATAATTTTAATGATAAACAAATACTTTTTCAAAGTTTAGTTACAGTTTATCTTCTTTAATGGTTTTATTTTCATGTCTGCGATCCAGTCCCTAAGTAGAACTCCTTTCCGCCTCTCATTTCCATCCTTACTCTCTTCCCTTTCTCGGCGGCGAAAGAAAGTAAAATCTCTTCCATTTATCTTCTTTTTTTTGTTCAAGTTCATATATTAACTTGATTTTTTTTTATTAAAATAGGTACTTACAATTTTTAATAACTATAAACCAAAAAGTTAAACTTAAGTACCTGTTTGAATCAGAAAGGCAAGTCCAAGCATTTAATTGGATTAAAAAAGAGTTTATGTACCAAATTGAACATTGAAATCAAATTCAAGTGTGGATAAAAAGCTTAGATACCAAATTGAACATTAAAAAGCAAATCTGAGTACTAAAATGTATATTAATCCAAATTTAAGTTAAAATGTTACTTACAACGCAAATAAGATAACAATATACCCATCAAATGTATGCAAGTGATGGTAGGCCCAGTGGTTGTTGAAGAATGCAAATAAGGGAAAGAAATTGCGTATGAATACGTTGTCTTGATGTAATCTTTGGAAACCATTTGCATGTGAAAGGGTTGTAACCAACTATTAGGATATGACTCACAAACTCCTCTTTTTGTCTTTTCTTTTTTTAACTCTGATGTCCTTTTACGTGTAATATTTGAATTTTAAAATAATCTTTAATATTATCATATCCAGGTTGGTTTTATTTAGGAGTGATCAGGGCCAGAGGCAACAAGGGTGCCCGTCCAGGGCCCACCACTCAAGTGAGTTACATATTTCTAATTTTATTCGAATTGTATTTAATTTTAATGGTCTTATTTTTTAATACTTATTAGTAGGGGCCTAATTTTTTAATATTTATTAATAGAGGTTTAATTTTTTTTCTAATATTTATTAATATGGGCCTACTCTTAAAATTTAACTTTTTCTAATACTTGTTATTAGAGGCCCGATTTTTTTAATATTTGTTATTTTAGGGTTACTCTTAAAATTAAATTCAATTTTAGGCATACTCTTAATTAGGCATACTCTTAAAATTTAATTTTGTTTAATATTTGTTTTTTTTCTAGTATTTATTTTTCAATACTTGTTATTATGGATATACTCTTAAAATTATTTTTTTCGTTACTTGCTATTAGGGACAAAGATTTAAATAACGGTATACAACCGCAACAACGATCGTTACATGACGATAGCGGTAGTGGTGGAGCTATGGTTTTCTTATAATGGGGTCATGAGTGAAGCATGAGGTATTGCTGATTTCTATACCATTAGAATAAGCATTGTTATCCTCATACCCCAACAAATTAAGTGAGGTCAAATCTAATATTTCCTATGAAAAATCTATATTACTTCATTGAAAATCTCGTACTCCAACAAATCAAGTGGGGTCAATTACACCCCAATTTATATGCTATATCCGCCAATGGGTAGCGGCACCATCTAAAACCGCGATACCCGCAACTGTTATGTCAACAATAACATATGTTATTAAGAGATTTTACAACTGCGATACTTGTAGAGACCGAAATAGCATTTATAAATACGTTCGAAACTACAATTTAAAATTTTAATTTGAGGCCCATTTTTTATATTCGCCCTAGGCCACCAAAAGCCCAACACCGGCCCTGGGATTGACGATACGGAAGTCGAGATGCAAGAATTACCTTAAAATTTAAGAAGTTTCTAGAAAACAATTAATCTAGCAAACTCACTAATATGATCCGAGAAAACTTCAAAATTCCAAGTTCGGCAAATTGGTAAGAAAGCATGATATTGATGTTGAAAACGAGATAATTGTCCTCAGGCACCCTTCTAATCACAATTAATTAGGCAAACAACCTCAAGCGGCTCTAACCCATCCTCTCAAATGCAATTGAATGGGAAACCAAGAGTGTGAAGACGACATCTCTCACGGAAACTAGAAGATTCGTGTCGAAGAAAACTTTGATAGAAAAATTAACGAGGTTAATCCATCAACCTTGAAAAGAAAATGGCACATGACCAAAGATTTTTGTAACTCAAAAATTATAATGTTGATTTTTATTAATGAAGCAAATATGCCTTTAAATATACTACAAATAAAGAGTTTAACTTCGACTAGAAAAAATAAAGATAATAATAAAATAAATAAATATATTTTATCCAACTTAAAAAACTAATAAATAAATAATAAATCTAATCATGAATGATTTAAATATCTTCATAAAGAATCCTAGATTAATTTAAGTACAAATAATCAATAAAAGTATTAAAAATTTATAATAAATAATAAATCCCTTATTAAATCCGTATAAAGATTTATGCTTGACAATCTTCACTAAAACAGACATAACTTGAGCTCCCGACGTCATATTGACACGTTTTAAGATGCGTTGGAAAGATACGAGATAGAAGAACGTGTTTGAAGAAGACATGTTAACCCAGAAGTGCCCGGATCCCATCCGAAAATTGGATGCAAGTTAGCTGATATTCCAGACTTAGAAACCAGCTTTAGATGTTTGGCTAAAACGCCTCGTTTTAGCCCTCCCATGCATGTATCAGGTGGGCATTCCATCGAGTCGAGTGAAAAAATTTCAAGTTACTCCAGTTGACTAGTCTTATTTTATAACTCAAACTTTATTTGAAATTTTTTCAGGTCAAGTCGAGTTGATCGAGTTTCTGTTCAAAATCAATTGTAAACATTTATAATGTTATGGTACTAATTAGTTCCAAGTTAAACGACTTTCTATAATATATATGTAACACCCTCGACCCGGATGTCACATTTCTGCCTCAAGCTCAACCCAAAACCATACAATAGCGCAACTAGATTTAGCCCAAATCACATTCATTCATTACATCCATTAAGTTTGAAACATTTCAAAATAGAAATATAATTTAAACGTTACATGAGGAGCTCCATTTAAAATTACATAATAAAAGCATCTAATACTTAAAATGAAATCCAAGATAAGAGTTACAATACAACATAGGGTCATACAAATACATAGCCCACTAATCTAAGTACTGTACTCGGACAACAAGTCGACGCCAAAACCCTACTCCCATGGTTCTCCGACGATGCACATTAATCTACAAACATGCGAACGAAAACAACAATTCTGAACGCTGAGCTAACAAAGCTATGTTGATACACTTCCAATCAACCATGCTTCATGCAAATCATAAATCTGAGCAAGCAGTTAAGGATAATAATATGGCAATGACATCAAATCAATAGGGCGCTACCTCTAGCCGCTTAAACACATACATCAACAATAGGAATGTAAACAATCTCACATAGCAACCATACATATAATACAAGAAAACTTGGAGTGAGGTCGGGTTTCAATAAGCATTGGGTACACACACACTGAGTGAGGCCCAGTTCCACTAAGCATCGAGTTTATACATTCATTCTCGGAATCTCTCATCGAGCATCTTCGAATGAGTCCTGGTCCCACTAAGCATCAGGTTCATACATTCGAAAATCCTTAATCATGGTGTTGCAACATTCTCTTTTCACACGGTGTAGAACTAAGTGTTTTGATATAATATTTGAAAATGTTTTAGACTAAATTGAAAAGAATTTAAAATATATTTTTAGTCAAAAACAACTTGAAAATATTTTTAAGGGTTTTACAAGGCTTTGAAATGATTTAAAGCGCATTTAAAGTAGTCAAAACCAAGCTTTTCAAGTACCCGTACCGATACGGTCTAGTACCGTACCGATACGCCCTAGGGTTTCAACTACAGAAATTTTCCAGTAGCCAAAACCCGTACCGATACGCTTAGCCGTATCGATACGGTGTGATTTAAAACAGCCCAACGGCTAGTCGCGTACCGATACGGTTGTATCGCATACTGATACGCCTAACTACCCCAACGGTCATATTTCCTAACGGTCTTTTAAACTATAGGATCGTACCGATACACTAGGCAAGCGTATCGATACACATCAGCTGAAGTGCACAACGGCTACTTCTTTATTGGGACCGTATCAATATGGTTTGGAGAGTATCGATACGCCAAGCTGCAGAACTGCATTTATGGTGAGAAATAAAGGCTCCAACGGCTCTAATCCAACCTCAATGGTCCTCAACGGCTACAAACTCAATTAGAAGTATAAAAGGGACCTTCAAGCATCAAGAGATGGTTAATTCTTCAATTGTAATACAACATATGATCAAAATGTGTGTTAGTGTTTAATTGCCAATTCCTTGTATAGACAAACACTAGTGAGCCAAAATTGTTATATTTGCTCAAGTGTTTTAGGATTGGGTGAGAGCTTAATTATGCAAACAAATACCTATTAGAAGGATTTGAGTTTGCTTATTTTTATCTCTTTGTAAAGAGGGTTTGATCAAAGCTTTGGGTAGAAAGCTTGATCAGTTTTTGTAAGGGTTTCCTTCTAAGCCTAGAAAAGGGGACGAATCATTAGTGGATTGATTGGAAATCCTTAGTGGAAAGCTAAGGTAGTGGATGTAGACCTTGGTTAGAAGATTGAGTCACTATAAATCATCGTGTCTTTATCGTTTTTAGCTTCCACACCTCTATCACCCAATATTCCACCTCTCCACCACTTGCGAGCAAGAACGATTGAAGGAATCGAGCACCTAAAAACCCAACAATTGGTATCAGAGCAAGGCTCAATCGAAGAGGATTAACATCCTATTAAGGTGATCCGTGAAGCTCGATCAACTTTTCATATAACCGGCTCAATGGCGCAATTCATCGTCAAATTGCCCTTCTTCGACGGGACCAATTATGCTTATTGGAAGACGAAGATAATGTTCTTTGTGAAATCCAAAGACTACAAGCTTTGGGATATCATAGAAGATGGCCCGTTCGTACCACAAAGAAGCAATGTGGAGTGGAGTGCCGACGACCGCAAGAAGATGAAGCTAAATTGCAAGGCTTTGCACTTCATCTTTTGTGCACTTAGCCTCAACATATACGAGAAGATGTCTTCTTGCGAGAGTGCCAAGGAAGTTTGGGACAAGCTCGAGGTTACACACGAGGGGACAAACGAAGTAAAGAGACCAAGATCGGCCTCCTCAACCTAGAGTGTGAAAACTTTAAAATGGATCCGGAAGAGGACATTGAGAAGATGTTTCACCGATTCTCCACCATCACTAATGGACTCAAGGGTTATAGAGAAGTCATTTTGGAATAAAAGCTTGTCCGAAAGCTTATCTATTCTCTTCCCGAGTCATGGGACTCAAAGAGGACCGCCATCATCGAAGCTAAGAATTTGAAGACCTTGAAGCTTGATGAACTCATGGGGTCATTTCTCACTCACCAAATTATGAAGAAAGACAAAGAAGAGGAGAAGAAGAAGGAAGAGATAAGAAAGATGGGGAAGAAGAAGATCATGGAGATAGGCATCAACGCAAGTGTCGTTGCTCTCAAATCCCCCACATGCCATCATGTAGAACTAAGTGAGAAGGAAAGCGAAGATGAAGAGATGGCCTATCTCTTCAAGAAATTCACTCGGTTCATGAAGAGCGAAATGGATAAATCCAAGCATGAATCGAAGAAGAAGAAGATGAAGGATTCCCACAAGTCCAACAAAAAAGGGTCATCTTCAAAGAAAGCATATGTGGCTACATGGAGTGATGAAAACTCCACCGATGATGAGGTAGCCCACCTATGCTTCATGGCCCTCAATGAGGGGGAGGTAACTTCTAACTCATCTAGTTCAAATTCATATTCTTTTGATGAGTTACAAGAAGCCTATGATGATTTGGTTTTTGAATTCAAGGCTTCATTTTCGAAAAACAAGAAATTGATTTCAAAGTTAAAAACCGAAAATGATTTTCTTTCTAAAACCAATTTAGAGTTTGAAGCAAAACTTAAAGATTTTGAGATTAAAGTTTTAGACTTACAAAAATTGCTTCAAACGATGGAAAAGATCATCAAAAAGAAGTTGATGATATCAAGAAAGAAAAATATTTGATTTTCAATGAACTTCAAAAGAAAAATAATTTAGGAAAATCAAATTTTTATGTAAGACAATCTAGTGCCCCTAGATTTGTGAACGATAAATGTTTTAGAAGTATTTGGGTCCCAAAAGGACTAAGTACTTCAACTAAAAAGGATGGAATTGAAAAATGGATTCCTAAGGGAATAAAATTATGTGCTACTAATGCCTATGGATCCAAAGCAATTTGGATACCAAAAATTACTTGATTGTCTTGTTTAGGTGTAATGGAGATTGATCAACAAGTCCAAAATTGAGGGGGAGCTCCATGCACACAAGGAAGAACATTTTAAGAAGAAAGGCTTCACATCCTCCCTTGTATTCAAGTGTGGTAAAAATCTAGTTGTTTTATTTGTTTAATTTGACTTATTTTTTATTTCAACTAGATTATGACATATGTTGAACTAACATTGTTTGATGTTTTGAGTAAGGGGAGCCAACTTTAAAACCAAAATTTTAAATTGTGTCATTTTTCCTTTTACCTCCTAAGTTATTTTGAGCCCAATGTAATTTTAAATTCTTTTTTATATAACAAAAGGGGGAGAAATGGTTTGAAAAATTGATTTTTCAAGTCTTTCAAGAGAATAAGGGGAGTTTTAATCAAATTCAAATTTTAAGTCTCTTATTCAAATTTTAAAATACAAAGGGGGAGAGAATCCCAAACAATTTTTCAAGTTGGTTTTATTATATCAAAAAGGGGGAGATTGTAGAACTAAATGTTTTGACATAATATTTGAAAAATGTTTTGGACTAAATTGAAAAGAATTTAAAATATGTTTTTAGTCAAAAACAACTTGAAAATATGTTTAAGGGTTTTACAAGGCTTTGGAATGATTTAAAGCGCATTTAAAGTAGTCAAAACTGAGCTTTTCAAGTACCCGTACAAATACGGTCTGGTACCGTACCGATACGCCCTAGGGTTTCAACTACAGAAATTTTCCAGTAGTCAAAATCTGTACCGATACGCTTATCTGTATCGATACGGTGTGATTTAAAATAGCCCAACGGCTAGTCGCGTATCGATACGGTTGTATCGCGTACCGATACACCTAACTACCCCTAACGGTCATATTTCCCAATGGTCTTTTAAACTGCAGGATCGTACCGATACGCTAGGCAAGCGTATCGATACGCATCAGTTGCACAATGGCTACTTTCCTTATCGTGACCGTATCGATACGGTTTGGAGGGTATCGATACCCCAAGCTGCAGAACTACATTTATGGTGAGAAATAAAGGCTCCAACGGCTCTATCCAACCCCAACGGTCCTCAACGGCTACAAACTTAATTAGGAGTATAAAAGGGACCTCCAATAATCAATAGATGGTTAATGCTTCAATTGTAATACAACATATAATCAAAATGTGTCTTAGTGCCTAATTGTCAATTCCTTGTATAGACAAACACTAGTGAGCCAAAATTGTTATATTTGCTCAAGTGTTTTAGGATTGTGTGAGAGCTTAATTGTGCAAACAAATACCTATTAGAGGAATTTGAGTTTGCTTATTTTTATCTCTTTGTAAAGAGGGTTTGATCAAAGCTTTGGGTAGAAAGTTTGATCGGTTTTTGTAAGGATTTCCTCCTAAGCCTAGAAAAAGGGACGAATAAATAGTGGATTGATTAGAAATCCTTAGTGAGAAGCTAAGGTAGTGGATGTAGACACGTTGGCAAAGACATGCCTAGCTCGTATGCCAAGGCAACACTAGCAAGATGACGTCATCCATAACTTTATAAGCCATCACACCGATCGTATAGGCTTATCTATTATGCTTGGAGCATTTTGAAATTCAAATGAGGAAGCTATCATATTCCCTTCTCATGCACGCCTATAAATACAACCAACTGATCAAGCATAAAGAAGAGAGAAGTGAAGACTTAGAGTGATTGGAGTGAGGTGTTGGAGAGCTCGATGAGTGACGACCGACTGCACTGAGAAAGGTACTTTTTATTCTTAGAATTTTAAAATTGTTTTTTAAGATTTTATTCTAAAAGATGATAATAATACTTTTTATCCGTAAAATTTTAAAACTAATTAAAATAGTTAATGGTACATTGCGGTACAATAAATAGTGGTACATATCATTTACCGGTATAATTATTCTTTTAGCAAAATCATATTAAAATATTATAAAAATGCAAATATATGATCTGATATGAAACATCCACATTTAACAACGGGATTTAATGGTCATAATCATTTAATGAACAAAATGTTATAAATCCATAACATAAATGACCAACTCATTATTTTTTTTAAATCACTGACCAAAATCAAACACTAAAAAACAATCGATCTCCTAATACTTAACACCAACCATTTCAATGGTAAAACTGAAAATTCAAGTATGACGAATAATAATCACAACTCAGCACGAAGCACGACTTCATCTCTGTCTCGTACTGTGTTGTGGTTATTATTTTTCATGCTTGGTTTTCCTGTTTCACCATTGAAATGGTTGGTGTTAAATATTAGGTGATGGATTGTTTTAGAGGTGTTTGATTTTGGTCGTGAATTCAGAAAATAAAAATAATAATGACGACTTGGTCATTGAAATCCTAGTTTGGAGCTTCATTGTGAATTGTGATGGTCATGCCAATACCACTCACAGGCAGTACTTTGTATCTTCATTTGCAGCTGCAGTCTCTACAGCTTCCGAAATAGCTACCCCTAAACTTCCTGGGCTGGAGGATCCATTTGAAGTATTATACGAGCTGCTGAAGGATGAACCTTTGCACCCCATGTTTGGTTTCTGATTATAAGATGCACGAACTTGCCACACCTGTAGAAAATTTCATAGCTTTACAATTGGAAGGATTCGAAAAGTAAAGAAACTTGTGATTCTTACTTCACATCCAAGACCAAATAAGCTGCAGGCAAAGGCCAACGAACAACCCCGTTGGCCGGCACCGGTTTCAGTCACAATGTTGTTGACCCCTTGTTATGCATTAAAGTAAACTTGAGGAACTGCAGAGTTGGGTTTACACCTTCATACTTGTAGTAAATCCACATGACGGATGGTATTGAATTTTTGAAAGCTGAAGTAGGTAGATGAATTAATGTTAATCACATGCTTCCATTCCATGTGAAACAAAAATATTTTGACTAAACCTCTATTTTACATTATTTTTCTTTTGGAAACCAAAAATTAATATAAATGAACTACTTTTTTCCCACGAATTTTGTTGTTGTTGAAAACTTAGTTAAAACTCATTTTTAAAATATGAAATTCTTAGTAAAATTATTTATTTCCTTCATTTATATCACCATTATTTAAGTTTAAAAAATATGTAACAAATAAGTACTTTAAGTTATCACATTTTTCATTTTTTTTTTGCAATATAAGTACCTAAAGTTAGTGTCTTTCGTATAAGTATCTAAAGAATGCAACCTTTTTTCATCTAGGTTCCTAAAAGTTAACATGTGACATTAATTAAAAATATACTTTAGGCACCTAAATGGATATAATGATATACTTTATGTGCCTACTTTGACAAAAAAAAAATACTTTAGGTACGTAGATGAAAAATGACATGTGTTTTTTTTATCAAAAAGTATAACTTTATTCATAAAATTAAAAATTATAATGTACAAAAACAATGTCTAAAATAAATAATTTAATTATTTAAATTATTTTTTGACGATAGTTATTTCGAAAACAAGACCGGATGTGGGCATTGCAAAAATATTTTAAATAAAATTTGTGGGTAAAATAGGAAATGAATAGAGATGTTATTTTAATTTTTTAATTTATAATGTACAAATATTCCTAATATGAGTAAATATGTAAAGCTAATTTTATTTGGCATAATATATATATCCACTTGCATTATATAAAAACAAAAAAATATATATAATAAATTTTCTCCTTAAAAGTTCCAACCATCAATTTATAGTCATCAAACGGTATAAAGTTATTGAAACTTTTTTCGAGTTTTATATTGCAATCCTTTAGTGGCTTGTTCGGATGTCCCTCTACCTTTCACACCTTACCTAACTTTCCTCAAACTCCTCCCAACAACTTTATTCCTCAACCAATCACCTACACTCCATTTTAGAATAACTCAACATCTATATAACACAAATACTCCTATTATTTTACATCCAAACATACCAAGCGAGAACATTTAAATTTGTTTAGTAAATTATTTCAAACATGGTTTGAGTATTTTTTTAATTAAATTCTTAAGATAAAACAGACCGATTTAAGGTTTTAAAATACATTTGTCTTGATACTAATACACCTAATAATGAAGATAAAATATTCTTTTACTATCAGATAATAACTTTGAATCCATTCAAAATATATTATCAAAGATTGGATTCATATGAACGGGTCTAGCGGTGGTAGTGTTTAGGGAGGGGGAAGTCCACATGGGTTGGATTGAATGGGAGTGATTGATGCTTATAGTCTGATTTTCTTAATCGGGAGAAGGGGAAATTATATCATAGGTCTGGCTCGCCACGTTATCTACGGTCTCAATTAATAAAAAACATTCATTTTATTAAATTTTTCATGTTATCTTTTTACCAAATTAATCTTCACTCAAATTTACTGTAAATAAAATTAAAATTTACTTTTTACCTATGATATAATTTCTCGTGGAGAAGGGTTTTGGTGGTCCAGCCATACATATTTTTTTCTACGTTAATTACTTTTTCTTTCTCTTATTATACATAACATGCAAACCACGGATTTCCATTTTAGGAAAGTTTAAAAATCAAGTTCAATAATTAATTTGGTTTCCATTTTTGTAATGTAAAATTTTGGATACATTATCGAAATTGTCATTTGATCACGTGACCACTGATGATTTTGTTCCAAAGTTCGGTTAATCCAAAGAACTACAGGTTTAGTGCGCGGTTAAAAGATAATTTTCGAAACTTGTTTAAGTAACTTAAAATATTAGATTTTTTTATATCATTTTAGGTTTTTTTTATTCAACAGGTTTTGAAACTTTTTTCTAAAATTTAATAAAAATCACGAAAAATTCAACCTAAAATATTATCAAAAAATCTAATATTTTATGTTTATTAACAAATTTCAAAACTTATATTTTTTAATTACACCTTAGACATGCCACACCTTAAAATCGTCCCAAAATTCGTTTCAACTCAATTTTATGATATAAAGTAGAAGAAAGAAATGAAGTTTTGAAGTGGGTTTGGTCGAAGTTCCTTTAAATGTTGGAATCTTTCCCCTCCCCGCCCTCTAAACATTATACTATTAAAGGTAAATTATGTCAGGTACTACTGAACTATAGGAGGTAACATGTTTTTACCACAAATCTTTTAATTGGTCTAAATTTACCATCAAACTTTATTTTTCGACTTATTTATACCGCACTGCCGTTAAATCGTTAAGTCCGTGATGACATAGACGCTACACCAAAACGGTGTTGTTTGGTGCCGCTATTTTGATACTAAATAGACCAAAACGACGTCATTTTGCTGGAGAAAAATATGTGAAGTTGTGCACTCAATGGGATTTGAACCTAGGACCTTAAGCATTAAAGTCAACCTCCTAACCATTAAGCCAACTTAATATCTTTAATTTATACCTAACCACTAAACCCTAAAACCATAAACCCATTAGCAACCAAAATAGAATAGATTTTGGGGTTAAGCTTTAAGATTTTGGTGAATTTTTGGGTCTTTCGTAAATTTCGGAAATTTTATACTTTTAAATCAATTTTTTAGTTTTTATAATAATATATTATTTGTTTATGAATAAAATTTTAAGGTTTAAAGTTTATAATTTAGGGTTAGGGTTTATGGATTTAGGGATTAAGGTTTTGTCAAATTTTAGATTTTTAAACAAATTTTGTTTTGAAAATCGTCTTTTAGTTTTTATAATAATATTTTTATCTATTTATCTATTTAATCTTATTTATAATATAAAAATATTTATATATTTTCATTTTATTTATTATTTATGTATTAATATATGTATACCAATATTTGAATATTCTTATAATAGAAATAATATATTTATATTATTCAGATAAAGTAATATTATTTATATAACAAACTACAATTTGGAATATATATTATTTGTACTAGAAATAATTCAAAGATATTATATTGGCTTGGTGGTTAGAATGTTGTCTTTAATGCTTAAGATCCTAGGTTCAAATCTCATTCAGCAGCGTCTATGTCATCACGAAGTTAACGATTTAACGCCAATTGATGATATAAACGAGTCAAAAAATAAAGTTTAATAATAAATTTGGACTAATTAAAAAGTTAGTAATAAAAACGGGTCACCCTATTATTCGGTAATACCTGACACAGTATACCCAACTATTAAATTGTAACTTTGTTCACAAGTTTGCTGCAGCTGTCAAATCTCACATCCTTCACTTTTTTGGCCTAATCACATTTTGACTCTTAAAATTTTATTATAGATTCAGTGGAGACAGCCCCCTCTCAATGTTTAGCGAACAAAAATCATGTTGTTTTTTACCTCTCTATACTCTAATATTAAAAAGTTAAATTGTAACCATTAATTTTAAATTTTAAATTTTAAACTCTAAAAACTATACCTATACCATAAAATATAGGGTAAACTACACGGGTGGTCACTCAAGTATCACCTTTTTCTTATTTTGATCACTCAACTAACTTTTTTGTCAAAACCGTCACTACCGTTTTGTTGTCATTTTGGTCACGGGACGTTAAAAAATTAACAGGATGATGAAGTGTCATGGGATAATAACACTTTTAGTCATAAAACTTGTACATTCTGTTAATTAGGTTATAATTCAAAATAACTCATCAAATATATGGGTAAAACCCCAAAATTCCGGTTTTCTTTCTTCTATCCAACCGTTGATTTCAGAGCTTCTGGATAGAGAGGCAAGCTACTAATTATTGAATTATCAGAACTTCTATTCCTTTGGTAAAAAAATCCACATTTATTTAATTCTATACGTAGGTTTAGAAAATATTCAATCTTCATGTAATTCTAACAGTCTCCAGCTTTTTATGCCCTTGTATGACGATGTTTTTACATTTTGGAATTTCAAGTTTAGTTTTGGATCACCAGCAGCACTTAGTTATAGGTGAAAAGACACTTAAGTTCCACACCAGCAAGGCAGCAGCAATTGTGTCAGACATTGCTGCATGCATCTGCTGTTGTTCTTCCTTGCAAAATTGCAGTTGGTGTATGAATTGATAAAACATTTCAAGTGGCTTCCCAATCTATAATTGTTGGTATTGATTTTCCAGAGAACAATGACAGGAAGCTCATGTAGGATTAAAATCCGCAATTGTTGGCACATATGTAAAATGTATGTTGCTATTATAAAGTATGACACAAAATAAAGTGACCAATTAAATTAAGCGTGTCATAGGTATTAAAATATCATGGAAATAAAAGTGTAGATACCATAAGATATATTTATAATTCAATGAGGGGCAGAATTATAAATATTTAATAGTTGATTAAATCAACTATATAAAGAGGTAGTGGTCCCCAAGAAATAGGTTAACTTGTTTTCTCTCCTTCCCCGTCAGAGAGTTTTACGTCAAGAGATAACCTATCTTCTTGGAAGATCAATACCAAAGTTTTGGGTTTTCCACATCAAGATTCAAGGCTTTCAATCTATCGATTAATTCAGGTACGCTTCCGCATTCAGATTATTTAGTTTATTGTTCTTGATGATTTGACATGATAGATCCTGAGAGTTTAGATTTCATATATATTATGATTTGGTTCTAACAAGTGGCATCAAAGCCTCGTCATGTTGAATCATTAAGAATGAATTTATTTTATATTATTTTCTGGATTGATTCCTTCTTAAGATTTTGGGTTTTATACTCAGATTTGGTATTTAGATTTATTTTTTTTATGAATCTAATTTTCTAGGGTTTACTGCAATCGATATTATTATAGTCTAAATTATGTGTTTGCTTAGATTAAAAAATATCGTAAACAATTCACTTCGTGAATAACTTCCGTAAATTTTGCATAATACCCACTTCGGTTGATGACATGGTACCCTATAAAGGTTCGGGAGTAAGACTTGATAATCAGGAATTAGGTCAATTTCCTTATTTCATACATTAAATATATTTACAGAATTCGGTTAATAGGATGTGTACTATTATTACATGATCAGTTGTAATGATTCCATATTACCCTAGTAATTGTTTAAGTTTAAATTTGTATTAAGATTTAATGTATCGTGCTAAAATAGACTTCGGTTTTCACTTTGGATTTGTTTTGATATATTGCTATTTGTCGCAATGTAATTAATCTTATGAAATTAATATTCTATTCAGTTTGATCAAAATTTTAGTTTTGATCGTTAGTAATTAAGAAAAAAAAAGGTTTGACTTGGCCTTTGTCATGGTAAATTTATCGTGACTTGGAAATTTTATAATTAGGTTAGCTCTCGAAGCTTTATATTCGGTTTATGTCTAATTATTATGGTTGAATTTTGTACAAAATATTTTGCTTAAATTTGTTTGGCATTATGCTTAATTATGCGGTTAATGTTTTCTACGAAATATACATATTTGCATTTGGTATTGATGTATATTCGCTTCGGTTCGATTAAAATTTTAATTTTGATCATTAGATTATTATGGATATATTAAAGCTTCATGTGCTCATTATATGAATTATTCATTTATATGATACTTGTGTTTTCTTGAACTTTTAGCTAAAGATTGATTGTTTTGAATCCGACTTTAAATTTGGTAAATGCATGCTTAAGGAATTTTTTTTAAAGAAACAGTCAAAGATTTAGGTTTTTCGATTTCTGATAGCCCCATTCAGACAACCTTACTTTAGGTTATTTCGGAAACTTAAGTGTTATCAGAAATTTCAGTTTTGACTGTTACAAAATTTTAAATTTGAATATCGGTATATTTATATTATATATTTTGAGATAAATTAATTGAAGCATTAAGTCACCAAAGTGACCTCTATTGTGAAAATTATTTTATTTTAAAATATAGAAGGTTTTGTGCATGTAAGTCGGATTATGTTAGTATTAATTGGCCCAAAGGAAGGTTAGTAATTAACATTATTACATGTGCAACTGTGGTAATAAACATGTGATAGTTATTTAGTTTTATATGTGAGCAATAAATCAGCCCAAAGGAAGATTTCTGTTTGACATGTTCTTATTATCAATGTTTGATTACTATATCAAGATATCACTTGCAAGTTAATGTTTTGTCCAAAGATGAAACATTAATGGAGTGTCCGATATCTTGATATGATGTTTACCTTTATTCAAATTTATTATTATTTTGGTTATCTTTTAATTTGATTGAAAGATAAAATTAAGATAAATATTTTGAAACAATTAAATTCATATTTTGGCTTCGGATGTCTAATATTTTAATGGATTAATTGAAACATAATGTCACCAAAG
Organism: Hibiscus tridactylites; assembly: GCA_958450335.1. NCBI lineage: Eukaryota > Viridiplantae > Streptophyta > Magnoliopsida > Malvales > Malvaceae > Hibiscus > Hibiscus tridactylites. Next base: position 22,672,249 of record OY288276.1, on the reverse strand, counting down.
TGACCGCTTTTGTGTAGATTAGTTTATTTAAAATATTAAGATGATTATGGGTTTTTGTAATTCATGCGTTTATTAATTGGCCCAAAGGAAAGTTAATATTTGGCAGAAATACAACGACAACTGTGGCGATAAATGTGTGACAATTATAAGGTATTTTATGTGAGCAATACGTTAGTCCAAAGATTAGCCCATTGTTTGACATAGTTTATTGTCAATGTTTGATTGCTACAACAAGAGTACCGCCTACAATTAATATTATTGTCCAAAGACTTGATATTAATGTTGTGCTTGGTATCTTGAGGGGAACTAGTCATTATTTTGAATTTATTTGTTTACTTATGAATATTTATGTGAGCTTGTTTCTATTTTATTTACTTATTTTTGTTCTATATTTAGGTAATTTATTTTTGTTGTCACAATATCTGTTAAATACATTCTACACTCGTGTTTAGTGAAACTAATTTCAAGGAATAGAAAAGACACTTACATATAGTATTTTGATGTATGAACATAGACTTTGCACTAAGGAATGAACAACTTGCACCTCTCACCGCGGTAAGCACCCATAAAAGGTATTTTGAGAGGTGAGATCGTTCGAATCGCATGAGTCTAATGATCATAAAACACAACATTCTAGATGTCTTTAGGAGCACAAATCTAAAGAGATTATTCATACTAAGGGTTTCCTTGACGAAATTAAGAAATGTTTTACCCAAAACATTAAGGTTAAGATGACATCACTTATGCTTTCTTTGATGTCTATGAAGTATAAGGGTCAAGGAAATGTGAGAGAGTAGATTATAAAAATTCTTTATATTGCTTCAAAATTTAAGGCACATAAGATCGAACTTTCTAACAATTGTTTGTTCTTATGGTTTTGATATCGCTTCCTATACAATTTAACCAATTCAAGTTACAACTGTCAAAGGGAGAAATATACTCTATTTGGATTCATTTCTCATCGTGTTCAAGAGGAAGAAAGGTTGAATCATTATAAGTGTAAAAATAATTATTTTGTTAGTGCTCATTTAGTTAGTGTCTTTAAGAATAAGGGCAATAAAAAAAAATATTTAAATAAAGTTGCTAAGGGTTCTAGCCAAAAGAAACGACAATAAGTTTTTAAGTGTTGATTCTTTTGTATAAGTTAGGACACATGTAAAGAAATTAAATTTTAAAAGCGAGCAACTACTTCGGTTATTTTGAGTGATCCATGGACTGTAAATTTTATTATCCCATAATTAAGATTATTTTAAGGAGAGATTTATAATTTTTTTTAAGATGTTGAGTTTGGAGGGAGAAATAAGGTTAGATACATTGTTATTGAGGAGGAATTGAATTATAATTTAATTCCTACTATCACTTTTGACAATGTTTAGGTTTTCAACCTATCATTAAGCAAGAAGTGAATCAAGTACCTCAACAAAACAATGTTGAACAACTCCCATTTAAGATAAGGTAATTGTTTCAGAAGAACAAACTCAACAACCTTAAAAAAAACAACAAGTGACATTAAAGAGGTCCACGAGAGGAAGATGAAATACTATTCCGGATTATTATGTTGTATTTCTTTAAGAATATAAGGGAGCAATGGAATGATAGAAAATAACTCAATCATTTTTTTATTAGACCATAAAAGTTCTAACTCTCAAAAGTAGATTGATGTCATTCAAGAAGAGTATAATTTTATGCAAGACAATAAAGTTTAGGAACTTGTCTCATTACCTTAAGGTGCAAATCAATTGGTTGTAAATGGATATTTAAAACCAAGAGGGATGCAAATGGTAATGTGGAGAAGTATAAAGTACGTCTTGTATCTAAATGATATACTCTAAAAGAAGGCATTGATTTTCCAAAGACTTTCTCTTAAGTTTTATTGAAAGACTCTTTCAAGATAATTATTACACTTGTTGCTTGTTTTAGTCTTGAGCTACATAAGATAAATGTTAAGCTTGTGTTTTTTCAATGGCAACATTGAAGAAATTATTTATATGCTACAATCATAGAGTTGTGTCCTATGATACAATATCAATGATATGTAAATTAAAGAAATTCATCTATGAGCTTAAGTAAGACTCTCATTAATGAAAATATAAATTTCATTTTGATTATCTCATTTGATTTTGAGATAAATTGGTTGACAGTTGTATATACTACAAGTTCAGTGGGAATAAATCAAGTGACACTCATATTACTAAAGAAGATAAATATTATCTTACTCAATGCCCTAAAAGTAACTTTGAAATTTAGAAAATACAAAAGATTCTCTATACATAAGCTATTGAGAATCTAATTTATGCTTAAGTATGTATGCGTTCGGAAATTGTGTACATTATTGGAATGTTAGACAGATATTTGAAGAATCATATTATGGACCATTGGATAGCAGCCAATGGGGTTATGAGATATCTTTAGAGAACAAAAATTACATGCTCACATGTCGGAGTTCTGGTAAGTTAGAGATCATTAGGTTTACAAACTTCGATTCTAATAGAATATTGATGCAAAAGAATTTTGTCACATGGACTGTTAATTTTAGATTGAATAAAAGACCACTTTAGTTATTTTGTGACAATAAATATGCATTCATTTATTCTATACACAATAGGAACACTTCAAACTTGAAGCACATAAATATTACGTTCCTAGTTGTTAAGGAAAATTCAGAGTGTTTGTGTTTAAAGAGCATGTTGGTACAAACTCCATAATTGCACGCATATTAAGAAACTGTCACCCTAGGTCTTTCATGAGCACACTACTCATGTGGGTGTAATGTTATTTAAGGATGTTCGGTTTTAGTGGGAGTTTGTAATTTTGAAAAATGCTCATTCGTTTTAGACACAATTTTGGTTACTTCGGTATAAGGATATTTTAAGATATTTTTTCTGCAGAAATAAAGTTCTTTTGGTTTATGCACACTCTGAATTCAGTAAAGTTTGATCTCACTAAGGTTTAGGAGGACCAGTTGGAAATAGACATGTATGGTTCACATTTCATGTGATTTTCCATGCTACACATCCATGATTGATCTATGTCATTTGACTATATTTGTATACGTGACCATTGATTGGTCCAGTCATGATTGATATGACGAAGATCGCTTTGATCCTATGTGGATATAGTTGATGGACGAGATTGTTATAGAATACCTATTATACAATAGCAAAATTTTGAGCTCATAAGGTTGTACATTTATCAGGAAACATATGTTGCCCAAGTGGGAGATTGTTGGATTAAAATCCGCAATTGTGGGCACATATGTAAAATGTATGTTGCTATTATAAAGTATGACACAAAATAAAGTGACCAATTAAATTAAGCGTGTCATAGGTATTAAAATATCATGGAAATAAAAGTGTAGATACCATAAGATATATTTATAATTCAATGAGGGGCAAAGTTATAAATATTTAATAGTTGATTAAATCAACTATATAAAGAGGTAGTGGTCCCCAAGAAATAGGTTAACTTGTTTTCTCTCCTTCCCCGTCAGAGAGTTTTACGTCAAGAGATAACCTATCTTCTTGGAAGATCAATACCAAAGTTTTGGGTTTTCCACATCAAGATTCAAGGCTTTCAATCTATCGATTAATTTAGGTACGCTTCCGCATTCAGATTATTTAGTTTATTGTTCTTGATGATTTGACATGATAGATCCTAAGAGTTTAGATTTCATATATATTATGATTTGGTTCTAACAGCTCATGCTCCCTGACAACTAATTGTTTTTTGTGGCATTTGCTTTCATCCATGTAATAAAACTAAGCATTTGGTTCATACATGATTTATTTTCCCAACTTAACAGTGAAATGAGTTAATTAATGGTGCAATGCAGTAATGCATAAATGAGTTTGCTGCTCTCTCTTTTTTGTGTTGGTCTTGGATTATATGGAACTTTCCTTTCTACTAAAAACTTCATAGCTTTCTTTCAATGTAACAGAGCTCTGCACTGAGTAGAAATGCAATTCGATGATTCTGGACATCTGGTACTGCAGAGGAAGAAGAAAGAAAACAGAAAATTTAAGTTTTAGACCCATATATTTGATTATTTATTTTGAATTAGGACCTAATTAATAGAATGTACAAGTTTTAGGACTAAAAGTGTTATTATCCCATGACACATCGCCATCTCCGTTAATATTTTTAATGTTCGGTGACCAAAATGATAACGAAACAAAACGTTAGTGACGGTTTTGACGAAAAAATTAGTTTGATGACCAAAACAAGAAAAATGTAATAGTTAGATGACTACACATGTAGTTTACTCTAAAATATAATACTATATTCTGACTTTAAATTATAAACCCTAAAATTTAATTTTTAATGTTAAAGTATAAGAGGGAGGGAGAATGGATTTTTCTCTGAATTTTTCTCTGGAGCGGTTATTTTCTTTTCATCAAAACTTTTCGATTTTTTTGGATTGTTTTGAGATTAGAATTGGATTTCTTCGCAATGGAAGTTGCATGGATCAAATGCGAGATGTATGCAATGGATTTCAACAATCATGGATCATTACAATTCACTTTGTAGTGTTTGACGGTTTGTGGAAAACTTGGGTTCTTGATGTTCATGAGTTTCCACAATTACTTGGCATGAAATTTGGACGTTTCAACCTGTTTGTGGATGGATCTACATCAATGGAATTGTTTCTAAACAATTTCGAGCATGATTATCATCTTTTTTGGATAATCAAAGGTAGTTACCTTGGTAACCGCCATTGGAAGGTAGTTACCTTCTTCGTGGATGAAGCTATTTTCCAGATTTTGAAGTCTGGAAACGTAAACAATTCATGGATGCAAGAAATATATAGTGATTATCATGTTGATATGGTTGCCATCTCTAATTTAAATTCTGGAAATTCAATCTATGATATTGGATGGTGGTATTGGACAGTTTCTTGGCGGTTATATTCTTTATACTCTTCAAGCTTCGTGTGGCAAAGAACACGTCTTTTTGAAATTCTGCAGATTATAGTTAAGGAAATTGTGGACGAATCCTTAGGGATTCATGAGATTTTCAACTTTAATTCTCAGATTTCAGCATGCTTCGTGAGGCAACGCTCACGTCTCTGGAATTTAATTTTAAATTCTATAACAATTGTGGACAGTTCATATATGAACACTGAGATTGTTAATGAATTAAATTATTTTCCCAGATTTTTAGTATTGGATTTGATCCGATTTGATGATGGATTCCTGAATTTTGTTGTTGCTATGATGTTACAATCGTTGGATCAGCGGTTGTGGCAAGTCCGATGGCTGAACCGTTGGATGGTTGGAGTTGGCGGTTACGGACAGTTACATAACATAGGGTTGCACCAGACTGACCCTATGGTTCATTGGTTGGTGGGTTCATGGTTTATTTCGGCAGGACAGTTGAGGGATTGGGTGCGAGACATGCGAACCTGGGTCCAATCTGGTATTGATCATGTGACGGTTATGAGCAGTTCAAAACAGTTTCACAGGGTGCGGACTGGTTCCAAGACGGTTACCATTGAGCCATGTCGGATGGCAAGGTCCGATTGTATGCTACACAGTATGGTTCCTGGTGGATTCGATCACACATCTATTAGTGTGACCGACACAAGGAGGGCTTCCATGGGATTCGATCTCGTGTCTCATGTTTCACTTAGTGTTTATGTTGAGACTATCCGGATGGCTTCACTTGGATTCAATCCTGGGTCAGTGCTGTTCTTACAACCAATTCATCAACGATAGTTGGCTTGGAAGAGGATTGATCTCGGGACCCTTGACTCAATCCGTGTGACGGGTTACTTTTGGTCGTTGGATGTGATTGATGAAATTGTAACAGCTGCCTGGAGCTGTTCGATTAACGGTTGTACATGGTTGTGTTTCTTTAATACAATCCGAGGTGATATATTGTATGTGATAAGCACAGCAGCTTATTTAATTTTCAGTTCAATTGGGCGGATATCCCAAAATTGCCATGTTCTCCATGTTTTGGTTAGTGGACGGTTGCCACTATTTCATGTGTTGGTTATTAAATGGCCGGCTGCCCTTGGCTATTTAAGTGAGGAGGCTTTCTCATTTGGTTCTTTTATTTCTTCTGTTTTTTTCTCTCGAAATCTTTGAGTTCTCTACTATCAAGATGGCTGCTAATCTTCATGCTATGATGGCAAACCTCCGGTTCACAGAGAAAGAAAAGGTGGTTGTCCTTGAAAGCTGCCCATCCGATGATGTTTCTATGGCTGCGGATGTCAAGTACGGTCTAGTTGGTAAGGTCATCACTCCGAGGCTGATTAATTCTAACACTTTTATTCGAGTGTTTTCAAGTGTGACGACAGATGAAAATGTAGAGATCATGTCGTTGAAGCCGGGCATATTTTTATTCAAGGTTCCAACCGAAACTAACCTTGAAAGCCTTATCAAGCGTGGGCCTTGGCTTTATGATGGTGAGCCAATTGCGATGAACATTTTCCAACCAGCCTTGTCCTTAGATGAATATCGGTTTGAAACCATGGCTTGGTGGATTCGAGTGTACGACTTACCTTTGGAGAAAATGACAATGACGATGGCTCGAAAGATTGGTGCTTGCTTTGGTGACTTGGATCATGTTGATTGTCGATAAATTAATGGGAATTTGGGTGAATACTTCCGCGTCAAAGTAGAGTTGAATATCACTCAACCTCTCTTGAGAATGGTCATGTTGCCGAATGGTGATGGTGGCCCTAGAATTTGAACTATGTCCGCAAGAGGTGCCGAAGAATGAAACACTACCATATGACCCTTGGTTGAGCGTCCCGGTGGAGACGAGGATGCCAAGACCGAGGGCGAGGAGAGGTATTGTGGCTGCTAGGGAGATTGCTTTACCACGGGTTCCAAGCGGACCTATGCTACCAGCACTGTCGGATGTTCCTTCTTCGAGTGCTACTGCTCCAGCACCGTCGGGTGTTCCCTCTTCGAGTGCTATTGCTCCAGCACCATCGGGTGTTCCCCCTTCGAGTGCTATTGCTACAGCACCATCGGGTGTTCCCCCTTCGAGTGTGATTGTTCCAGCGGTGCCCGCACATGAGGTGGGTAATATGGTGCTGTCGGGTGCTAGTGGTGAAGGCCTTACCATGGGGGAAATTGATGCCCTCGAAATAGACCTTCCAGCGTTGGGAGATGACCCGGTTAAGATGGCAGAAATTATTTCAGAATTGCTTGGTGATGTGGTTCCGTTGTCCGAGGGGGAGGTGGTTGCACCTCCTATTGTTGCTGATTTATGTGTGAAGGATGGTAATGGTAAGGCTGCTCAAGCCGAACCAAGTGAGAAGGAAAGCGAGGGCAAGGCTGCCCATGTTGAACCGATTGAGAAGGATGTTGGCAAGGCTGTCCAAGCCGAGCCAAATGCGAAAGTTGCTATTGGCAAGGTTGTCCAAGCCGAGCCAAAAGATAATGTACCAAGACTGCCTATGGCAAAGGCAATACCGTATGATGCTGCTAAGTACAAGACAAACCGTCCGAGTGACAACCGTGCGGATGAGGGTGCTGCCAAGGTGAAGCCAAAAGCTCCTATTAATCGTGCGGATCGGGGGAAGATGAAGGTTGCTTCTGCCGAGGGGCTAGACAAGGTGGCTGCCCGTTCTTTGGCCGAGGATAATGTGCCTATTGAGCAGACCCTTCGCAACAGGGAGGGCTCGAATAAAAAGGGGTCTTATGACTCTTTAGTGGCCGAGAAAGTTGTGGGGGATAAGCTTGTTCATGCAGGGGACACACCCGAGGGTGCCGGGCAGCGCACTCCGGGCACCTTTAGGCGCAAATCCTTGCCGGGGCGTGTTGAGCCCAATATTGTTGTTGTGTCTGAGATGGTTGCGGATGAGATTAGTCATGGTGCTGGCCGTGATCGTGAGGAGCTGGTGCGCAAGCCTAAGCGCAAGGACCACTCTAAGCACCGCCCAAGCTCCCATGCCAAGCGCTCAAGGTCCGGTGCTGATTTGAGTACTTTCGATGCTACTGTTTCCACAAACGAATCGGTGGAGGCTGTTGGACAGCCCCGCCCGGCAAATTGAAGGTGTTAATATGGAATTGTCAAGGGCTTGGGAACCCTTGTACAATTCGTGCGCTTCAGTGCTTTGTGGAACTTCAAGCTCCCGACTTTATATTTCTTTGTGAAACTAGGTTGAAAAAATCCCGCATTGATCATGTTAGGCGGGTGTTAGTATTTGAAGCTTTTATTTCTGTTGATAATGGCCAATCGTGTACCGGTTTGGCTCTATTATGGTGTAATAAAATCAGTTGTGTGCTTTCATCGTATTCGAATCTCCACAATGATGCTTCCATCACAAGCAATGGTTCTACTTTCCGCTTCACCGATTTCCATGGTTCTTGCACAAATAAACATCAAACTTGGAATCTTATTTCCCGGTTACATGCAACAACGAACATGCCTTGGCTTCTAGGAGGGGACTTCAATGAAATCCTCCTAGACAATGAAAAACAAGGCGGGCGTAGACGACCGAGAGGTGATATCCAGCAGTTTTGGGATGTCCTTGACGCCTCGAATCTCTTTGACATACAACCTTCTCGAGGTTGGTTCACTTGGCATAAAAGTGCACCGGCCATGTGTGAGAGGTTGGACAGATTTGTTGCATCTTCGGATTGGTTGGCAAATTATGGAAATCATCGTGTACTTACAGAGTTTACTGAAGCTTCTGACCACTGTTTCTTGATCCTTGATATGGATTCGGTTGTACACTTGCCTGCTAATAATCACAATGATTATTTTAAATTTAATGCTTGTTGGGCATCGGAGGATGCTTGCCGTGAGCAGGTTGTCCGTGGATGGGTGGGTCCTGATGGATCAACCCTTTCTAAAATTAAGCAGGTTGGATGTACTCTTAACTCGTGGCAACAAGACAGAAGACAACAGTCACAGGGGCGTATTAAGGCCCTACGGAAAAACATTGAAGAGATTCTTGCACATGCTAATGGTGATGCTGATTTATCATCTCTATCTAATGCAAAAGCTGAATTAAAGGCTTTACTAGATAAAGATGAGGCTTATTGGCTTCAGAGATCACGTGTTCAGTGGTTAAGAGATAGAGACCGCAACACCAAATTCTTCCACGCTCGTGCCACCAGGCGGAAAAAGAAGAATTTGGTGCGAGGTCTTACAGGTGATGATGGTCAATGGTATGACCGACGGGCTTATATGCTTGGCATTGCCGAGGATTATTTTCATTCTTTATACCGGTCGAATAGATGTTCTCCTTCTCCGGAGATATTGGAGTGCATTGCACCTACTATTACATCATCGATGAATGATGTACTACTTGCCCCGTTCACTAAAGAAGAGGTTCACCAGGCAATTATGCAGATTCACCCCTCCAAGGCACCGGGAATAGATGGCTTGCCATCTAGCTTTTACAGAAAATATTGGGACATTGTCGGGGACGATGTTCTCAACCTTTGCCTTGACATTTTATATGACAGAGTTAGCATGTCTGATGTTAACAAGACTGTCCTTGTCCTAATTCCGAAAGTTGATGATCCGGCATACATGCGGCAATTTCGCCCGATTAGCTTATGTACCGTAGTGTACAAGGCCGTCTCCAAAGTTCTTGTCAACCGCTTGGGACCGCTGATGCCAATCTGCATTGATGAGGAACAAGCTGCTTTTGTTCCAGGAAGACATATTTCTGACAACATACTTATTGCTCACGAGATCTTCCACTATATGCAGTCATCAAAAAATGGCCCTAACAAGGGTGCTGCACTGAAGCTGGACATAGAAAAGGCCTATGATCGTGTTGAGTGGTCATTTTTGGAAGCAGTTATGCTTCGTCTTGGGTTCGCCCCTCAGTGGGTGTCCATCATTATGAGATGCATTACGACGGTTTCCTACCAGGTCCGACTTAATGGGGTTCTATCAGAGGTTATTGTTCTGAGCCGTGGTATTCGTCAGGGGGATCCTTTATCTCCTTTTCTCTTCCTCTTTTGTACACAGGGGTTATCCGCTCTTTTACATCATGCGAAGCAACAGGGTACAATTAGAGGCATACGTACTAGTATGCATGGTCCGAGCATTACTCACCTCCTTTATGCCGATGACAGCCTGTTGTTTGTTAAGAACTCAGTGAAGGAAATTGTTCGTGTGAAGGAAATACTTGATCTTTATTCTGAGTCTTCTGGGCAGAAAATAAATTATTCAAAGTCCATGATTTATTTTAGTCCTTCTACTACTAAGCAGAGTAGAGACAAATTTCAGGAAGCCTTTTCCATTACTGAAGTTGATGATCCAGGTCATTACCTCGGGATGCCCCTAATCATTGGCAAAAACAAGTCAGTGAAACTGGGGTTTCTCCTTGATCGTGTGGCAAAGCGAGTTCGTGGTTGGACGAAGAACCTTCTTTCCTATGGTGGTAGGGAGGTTTTCCTTAAAGCAGTTGCTCAAGCCTTGCCGACATATGTGATGACTTGTTACTTATTACCTGACTGCTTGATCACCCAAATAGTAAGCGTTATGCGAAATTATTGGTGGTCGGGTAGGATGACGGGACGTGGATGGCCGATGATTGCTTGGCAGAAACTATGCACACCTAAGAGAGCTGGTGGATTGGCTTTCCGGGATTTACACCAGTTTAACCTAGCTTTGTTGGGTAAACAGGTATGGAGACTGTTGACTGACCCTCAGTGTCTTGTTTCACGTGTTTTGTCATGCAAATACTATTCAGGAAAATCTGTGTTGGATGCGAGACTTGGTGACAAACCATCTTATGCTTGGAGATCTATCTTCACTGCTCTTCAGAAGCTCCGTGAGGGTTTCTTTTGGCAGGTTGGGATGGATAGCTCTGTCCCTATCTTATCTGCTCCATGGGGTGGTGCACATAAAGTTACCTTATCTGATGCATATGTGGACAGCATGGTTTCCCCGATCACTTGCGGAGAGTTTATGATTCCATCCTTCAATGGATGGGATGCTACTAAGGTGAGACATGTCTTTAGTGCGGATGATGCTTCTGAAATACTAGCATGTCCTATTGCTAATAGAACAAGAGACATACTTGTTTGGGGTAACCACTCTAGTGGTACTTATTCCACTAGATCAGGATATGCATGGCTTATGAAGGAATTTCATGGACCGGACATTCCATCCAAGCTTTGGCATAAATTGTCGAGGCTTAAAGTTCTTCCGAAGATCCGTATTTTTATATGGAGAGTTGCACATGAGGCGTTACCTGTTTGTGGACGTATTGGTGTGCTTAGCTCTCCGGATGGCATATGTCCTCTTTGTCAATCTGATATTGAGACTGTTTTGCATGCCTTACGGGATTGTCCTATGACCAAGGAAGTGTTGCATTTGATTAATCTTCCTGGTCGTCTCATTATGGATAGATCTAGTCTTCGATTGATTGGCTTGAGCATTGTGAGTCAATTCTCCCGGTTGATAAGTTCGCTGAGTTTGTTGTTTTACTATGGAACGTGTGGAACAGGAGGAACACTCTCGTTCATGACCGAATTCTACAGCCCACGTTCCTTATTGTTGAGAATGCACGGCATCTGCACCGTGAATTTAATGGGGCAACTATTACTGCTCTTCCTTCTGGTTTTCCGAGTCAGCCGACGCGTGCAAATTGGATGAAACCTACCGCATGTATGATTTCTATTACTGTTGATGGTATGTTCCAGGTGCATTCCAAGTCTGGAGCATTTGGTTTCCTTGCTCGTGATCACCATGGATTAGTGCTTGGCGGATGTGCACGCATGCTGCCGAGAGCAGAGTCAGCTGAGATGGTAGAGAGCCATGCCTTCTATGCAGCCATGCTTTTTGCTATCGACCAAGGTTGGTCGAATGTTCGCATAGAAGGAGATGCAGCCAATGTGGTCAACCAGCTATCTAGCCGTGATGATGGAAGATCCTTATTAGCACAAAGCTTGGCAGAGGCTAGACAGACGTTGCGTGCAAACCCCCACCTTAGGGTCGCATTCATTCCCCGATCGGCAAATGAAGCGGCTCACACTTTGGCGCATTGGGCATTCACTGAAAATCATTGTATTTACTTTTATGATGAATGTCCTAATTGTATTGAAAGCATTGTAATTCTTGACGCTATTAATGGATAATGGGGGGTAGGTACTCTTTTCCTCCTTAGGATTTAGAGAAGGTTTTTAACGAGGCATACTTACCTTTTTTCTTTCAAAAAAATAATGTTAAAGTATAACTGAGGACACAAAAAGCCAGAGTATCCATGTTCTTGGCAAGCCTCTAAACGTTATAGTAAAATGGTTGGTAAACAACGTTTTCAATTAAAATTAGAGGATTAAATTACTTTTTAGGGGTTTGATTAGTAAAATTAATTAATTTAAATTTAATAAACAAGGATTGTAATAGCGGATTTGGGTGAATTCTCTGATTTTGAAATATATTCTCAGAGCCTTTTGGTTTAAAGGATTGAATATAAAAGTTATAAAGATTTGAAATTGTAAAGTTATTCTTCAAATAACATAAATTTAAATAACTAATAAAATTAAAAAAAATAATTTTATAAATAAAAAATTAATATATACATATCTAAATTTAATAAATAATAAAAATATAATTTCATTAATAGAAATTAATATATGCATCCTTCAAACATACTTAATAATATTATATTAAAAATTAATTATTTTCATAATCTGATACATATATATGTACTAAATATTTATAATCTAATCAAAATTAAAATTAAAATTAAAATTTATCAAAAAAAAATAATGTCGTGTTTATGTTAAAAAAATTAATCATAATCAGGAATAACTAAAAATGATAATAAAATAATGTATCAACTTTTACATAAAGTATGAATGTAATAAAATAATAATAAATTTGATTCATAGTAAACTAGAAGAAATAAAACTCTTAAATAAAGTTTATTTACGAGGAAAACTCTATCACACACCGATTTAAACCATTACTTTTTAATGGATGAATTGTGTAGATAGTCCTCCAATTATTGAGTGTTATTTTTGTTAGTCCTCCAACTGTAACAAATTACAAAATGATCTCTCTACTTAAAAAATAACAAATTGGTCAATTGCGTTAAATAACAAGTTACAATATGTTTTTTTTTTGTTATTGCGTTACAAATTGGTCCTTTGGTAGATTTTGGATTGGTTTCTTTCTGTGCTGGTCCTATAGCCTTATTCGAATCCTTCGAGTGTTTTTGCATGCTGTTATTTTGAGTTGTAAGGATTGCAATAAGCAATAACAATGTGTATTTTTTTTCTCCATTTAGATTTTAGTGATTTTTTTAATGAGGCTGGTGCTTTTATTTTTAACCAAATCAATAAATCCATTCTTAAAAAAAACCCATCCAGCAATCCAACTCTAAATCTTAATTTAGTAATAAAGTAATTCATTTCAATTTTTAAAGGATGGATTGAGAATGGTTGAGATTGAAAGGGACAAGATAACATTAGTTATAATTGAGAGATCAAAATAAAATATTAAATTATCTCTAATTAAAAATAGGGTCAAATTGAAATAATGAGGGATAATTTATTATTTCTTTCAAATTATGACTAAATTGTTTGAATGTGTAAACGTTGAGGACTAAATATGTTATTATACAAAATATTTTAACAGCCATATCACCCTTTTAATAGTTGTTAACGGGTCAATGGCCAAATTGAAACAAAACTAAAAGTTTAATGATAGCAATGAAGCAATTGAAAGTTTGGTTATTAAATTGAATACTTGATCAAAATTTAGTGATCATTTGTGAACTTTACCATTAAATTAAAGTGAATGTAATAATTATTATAGTAATACAAGTTTAATTATTTTTTTAATTAGAAAATAAAAGAAAATCTGAAAAAAATAATATAAAAATTATTTTTAAGATTTTATTCTAAAAAGAGATAATAACAGTTTCGGTCCTTAGGATTTTAAAACTAATTAAAACAATTAATGATACATTGCGGTACATACGAATAGTGATATATTGCGTACATGTCATTTACTGTAGAATTAGCCCTCATTTCATTATTGATAGAATGTTAAGATTTAATTTTATTGATCCGCTTTAATTTTACATTTTTAATAATTAAACTATTGGATTATATCAAATATTTGATTATAGATCTAATATTTTCTAATATAATCACTAATATATAACACACTAGAAGGTATGAAATCGAAGGTATGAACAAACCATCCCAGCAATGAAATCAAACTTAAATTTATGTTAGGATAAAATTAAAGCATAAATGAACAAACCATCCAAGCATAAAAGAAAGAAAGTTGTTCGAATTCGAATTTTTTAAGGTGAATATTATTATTTTTTATTATTGAGACCATTCATTAGATTCGATTGAGACTGGATTATTGTATCCTATGCACCCAAATGTAAGAGTAAGAGGTCTTATGGACCTACCCAAAGTTCAAGTTATTCATTGAATTGGGTCCCGAAAATTTCATAAAGTTCAAGTTAGAATCAATTTGCTTTTCAATACTAAAAAGCGTAAATTACACTAGTAGTCTCTAAATTTTTAGGGCGCTTACAATATAGTTATTGAATTTTAAAATTTAATGGCATTTTTTATTCTTAAATTTTAAATTTATATTTTTTTATCAAAGTAAATCAACCGGTAAAATAAGGGTAAACTACTTAAATGACTACCTAATTATTAGGTGGTGTCGATATAACTATCATACTTTCAATTGTGTTAATATGACTACTTAATTATTTAAATGATATTAATCAAGCCACCTAATGGAGAGAGTGACATGACTGTTAATATAAATTTATATAATTATATATTTGGTCCATGTTATTTACACATTTATCAATTTGGTCATAAATTATTTAATTCAATAACTTAATCATTCAATCAGATTATGACACATTACCACCTCATTAAAAGAATTAAGACATTTCTATGGGCAAGATTCGAACAAGCGTTTTGAGAGTTAAGATAGTTGGAAGTGTATATAGTAGAGGTAAATTTGAACTTGAAAAGTATTTGAAGGACAAAGTAGAACACGATGATAATTAATTTTAATACTAACTTTTGATGTAAATTAATTTTGTGGCTCAATCTTATAAGCACAGTAAGTCATAGACAATTTTTTGAAATTTTAAATTTTAATGTTTTATTATTATTATTATTATTATTATTATTATTATTATTATTATTATTATTATTATTATTATTATATATTAAAATTTATTTTTTATTTGTCGTACTCGTACCTGTAATGTTGAATATTGCTGTTTTACGTCCCAGTTCTTATATCCGTACCAGTGCAACATAGCAGCGAACGGCCAATCACGACCCTTTGCAAATTCGACTTGCGAACGCTATCCCAGACCACGTGATGATGCACGTGATCCATATCGACACCCGAACCATGACAACTCACCAAGACACTTGTCTTTCTCGATTGACATATGTCCTCACCTCATCCAGCTCCTTATAAGGAGCCACACGCCGCAAAATAGAGCCTAAGCTCCCTATAACCAAACCCAAGCTCTCAAAACTTCACGATAACTCCATCATCTCCACTATGAAGAGCTGTTGCACACTTAGGTGATCAACAAGTTTCATATTTTTATATTTGGTGGGGTTGAGGTTCTATGTCTGTTACGAGAAAGGTAAGGTTCAAAGATTTGGTTGAGGGCTTGGGGTTTTGTACTGAGGTGGTATAGAACTTCGATTGTCTTACTATTGGTTCTCTTTTGACTAAGTGCTGCATCCTGCATGAGGTGGCTGAATTTCCCTTGCGGTGAGGAGTTAGTCGGGTTACTGTTTTGTTTCCAATTTATTTTCAACATTGTTACGCATTCTGAGAGGTTCTTTTGGATAAGGTGCAAGTGCTTATAGTGCGGAGTCTAAGATCGATCCTGTTGTTAGTTTGCAGGATGCATGAGTACTTTGCTCATTATCTGTAATTTCTGTCTGCTTGTTAGCGTAGGGACTTTCTTGGGTGTGAGCTGTTTGTTTTGGTGTAGAGATGGAGAACGGTCGTTAGGTTTGGGTTCGGTTCGGGTCTGACTACAATGCCAAAGTTGATAAAGTCTAATTTCTTCCTCTTATAAATTGTCTAGCTTTTTAGGATGTATCGACTTTTTGGAACAAGAAGTACTACAACATTAAGTCATTAACCATTAACTTTTATGATAAACATTTTGAAAAACGGTGTCTGGTGTTAGGATTAGTTATATGCTGTTAGGATTAGTTTTTTACGGCTAGAATTAGTTGTTAATTAAAGATTTATTTTCTTTATTATTATATAATGTAAGTTGGGATTTATTGAATAATAAGAAGAAATATTATAGTTTTTCCTTTTACTCTGCGTTTTGACCATTCCCCTTTTTCATATCGAAAAGTCAAAATCCCTCGTTCTCTAATTTGTCAATATTGTATCAAATGATTTTTCGAGTTCCTCCAGTGAGGGTCTAAGTTTCAAGAATGATGATCCTTCCGACGCCTTCTACATCCATCTGAATAAAAATCCGGCGTTGGTGCTTACATCCACCTTGTTGAACGGCGGCAATTATCATGCGTGAGCTCGTTCGATAAGGATGTCGCTTATTTCGAAGAATAAGCTTGGGTTTTTCGACGGTTCCATTAAGCAGCCACGAGAAGAAGATCCGAGGTATTCTGCGTGGATCAAGTGTAACAAATTGGTTCTTTCTTGGATTCAAAGAGCCTTGAATTAAGAAATCGCTCAGAGCGTCATTTGGATTGACAACGCTTCTGAGTTATGGTCTGATCTCTTCGATCGATTCAATCAAGGGAATTTGCTCCGAATCTCTGATTTACTCCATGAGTTCTACTCCTTACAACAAGGTACCCTTCCCGTCAATACCTATTTTACTTAATTAAAAACCATCTGGGCTGAAATATGTAATTTGAGACCTTTAGTTACTTGTGAGTGTTCTTCCCTGAAATATAGAAACCATGATTTCTTGCTTAGATTCTTGAGGGGATTAAATGAAAACTTCTCGGTTCAGAAATCCCAAATCCTTATGGTTAAGCCTTTGCCCTCGATTAATGAGGTTTTCTCTATTGTTATTCAACATGAGCGATCTGTTAATGCTGCTATTAGTTCTACTGATTCTAACATTTTAATGTCTGATAGGGTTTCTTTTAAATATGGGGATCAGACAGTTGTTAGGCCAGACACTAGGTATTCTGGTAGCAAGAAACTTGTCTTAGGAAATAAGAGACCTTTATGTACCTGTTGTGGGTTATATGGTCATATGGTTGATAAGTATTATCGAAAGCATGGCTTTCCACCTGGTTTTCGGTCTAGAACTCAGAATAGTAGAGTTAATCAAGTTGGGACCAACACTGAGAATTTGTTGCAACATTCTGAGCCTGGTGATAAAGATGAAACTAGATCAGTTTCTTTCACCAAACAACAATATGAGAATCTGTTGGCTTTACTCCAGTCCAAGAATACTTCCAATGATGTAAAGGAGTCTACTGTTAATATGCTTTCTTCCACATTTGCTTATGTTTCACAAGAAGAGACAGGTATGGTTCTTGCATCTTTAAATTATTCTACTTCATGGATTGTAGACTCAGGGGCTACAGATCATGTTTCTTATTCATTGGATTTATTTGATGAGTATCACGCTGTCTCTGATAAGTATGTTCGATTACCAAATAACATTTTAGTTAAAGTTGAACATGTTGGTACTGTACATATCAATAGATT
The DNA here is from genome assembly GCA_958450335.1 of Hibiscus tridactylites. Taxonomy (NCBI): domain Eukaryota; kingdom Viridiplantae; phylum Streptophyta; class Magnoliopsida; order Malvales; family Malvaceae; genus Hibiscus; species Hibiscus tridactylites. The sequence goes on along the minus strand of OY288276.1, from coordinate 22,654,600 downwards.
TTTAACTTTACATGGAGTTTTACATATTCATGGTTTCAAATTCAATTTTTTTTCTGTTTTTCAATTGGTTGCGAACAAAGATATTTCTTTCACTTTTTCTTCTGCTGGATGTTGTTTGCAGGATGCTCTCAGTTTGAAGATGATTGGTACAGCTGAATGTGTACATGGCTTGTATGTTCTGTATTCATATGTTGCTATTCAGGTTCCTAAGTCTGTTGTTTGTTCTTTAGCTTCTTCCGATTTGTGGCATATTAGGTTAGGGCACCCCTCCCCTGCTAGGATGAAACATTTTTCAAAGTTGCATAGTGCTATTCCAAATAATTTCTGTTCACATTGTGATGTATGTCATCTAGCTAAGCATAAGAGGCTTCCCTTCCCTGTTAGTAATTCTAATTCAGATTGTTTGTTTCATTTGGTTCATATGGATGTATGGGGTCCATTTCCTGTTAAAAGCTTGTATGGTCATGCATACTTCTTAACTGTGGTTGAAGATAAGAGTTGATATGTTTGGTTTTTTCCTATGAGAAATAAAACTGAATTCAGAACTCATATTGTTGATTTTTATCAGTTTGTTGAGACTCAATTTACAGCTAGAATTAAATGTATACGAACTGATAATGCTCATGAGTTTGATATGGTTGATTTTTATAAAGCTAAAGGTATAATTCATCAAAATTCTTGTACTTATACCCCTCAGCAAAACAGTACTGTTGAAAGAAAACATCAACATATCTTAGTAGTGGCTAGATCTTTAAAAATTCAGGCTAATTTACCATTAAATTTCTTGGTAGATTGTGTTTTACATTCTGTTTTTTAATAAATAGAACTCCTACCCCTGTCTTGTTAAACAAGACACATTTTGAAGTCTTATTTCAATCTGAACCTAAACTTGACAATATTAAAACTTTTGGTTGTCTTGCTTATGCAGCTGTATTACCTAAACCTAAAACTAAACTACATCATAAAGCAATTAAATGTTTGTTTCTTGGATATCCGAAAAACATTAAGGGCTTTAGATTATATGATTTAGAAACAAAAGATGTTTTTGTATCAAGAGATGTTGTTTTTTCTGAAACAAACTTTCCTTTTCAGAATACTCAGTCATCTTATGAAGTTATTTTACCAACATCTAATGATAATAATTTCTTTGATGATTTTTTGGATACTAAGTTTTCTAATACTTCTATTCCTGTCGAAAACAATAATGGCTCTCCATCATTAAATCAGAATGATTTTGCTTCTAGTGATGGTGTTTCTAACACATCTAAAGAAGTTGAACAAATAACCTCTTTAGACTCTCATCATCATTGTTGCGTGTAAAATAGTCTATCGCAATTGTAGTGCAAGTGTACACGACGCAAGTAGTAAAGTGATACGAAGTATCAGATATCGTCTCCACAGGGATTGGGCTAATGACTTCGCCTTGTTTACTGCACAAAAGTAAAGGAAATAATTAAGAGTTGTCACGAGAATACTAAAGTAAAAAAAAAACGTAAATAAAAGAATTGAGTTATCAAGATAGAGATAATGGGCTGGTATTGAATTGCTCAGTAGTGCAGGTATTGAATTGCTTAAGATTTCCAGTTCTGTCGTCGCGCCCGTCGCCGACAGCACCTGTCGCGGCGGCTGTCCGTTAGCTGTCGCGGCAGCGAACACTAACTCCGTACTTCAAGCTTGGCAAGAATCCCAGATCTGCCTTGCCATATCCCTAGGCACAAGTCTGTCGATGATCACGTCTTTGATGATACCTCCCGGCGTGAATTGAAGGATGAACACCGATGTGTATGAATTCTTCCTTAGCCACTTAACCTCGCCCTATCCCTAGGCACGAGATGGTTCAACTATAAACTAGAGAACGCGCTCTTATCTCTTTCGTATACTTAATTCTCCCGATGCTAAGTAAATAGATAACCTCACAATGCTCTCCCGATGCTCTTGTAAGATATTAAAACCAAGATAAAAGAACTTGAAGTCTATTTTATTGAACTTGAAAAAATCCTAAAACAAAGCAACCCTTGCAACTACTTTACAAAACAACCCGTAGCCCTAGGGGGAATTTAGAACATGTCGGTGACAGATAAACGGCAGGGGTTGATTTCGGTTATGGGGTATTCGGTTCTGCTCCTAGGTTAAATCTATGCCCTTATATAAGCTTTGGGCTCAAGTTATCTAAGGTAACAAGGATTACAACTTTAATTAAAAGTAAGATTCTAATAAAGACTAAATCTCTAAAGACTCCTACTTTCCAGCCGCATCCTTGCTTTTAGGGATTTCCTCTTCTTGGGCTTTGGCTTGACATATCTTTTGATCCGGGGCTTGGAAAAATATTTGGCTTTCACACGACAGACGAGCAGATTTTTCTCTATCTATCGAGGTCCACTTTGCTTTTCCTCTTTATAAGTCTGCTGTCACCATGCTGTCACGACAGGTCCATGACAGGTTCGTCTTCTTCGGCTGCTTGTCCAGTTCAGCTTTCCTGCTTATCTGCCTTGCGCCTGCCTTCAACATCTACTATGGCAGATACCTGTAAAAATAGCCATCTTTCAGTAGAATCCGTGCCTTTTATATAATTGTGATGTTTTATTGAAAACTAACCTAAATGCAATGCAATGATGCTTGAATGCAGCAGAAATATGGGTTAAAAAGGGTGTAAATAATAGAACTTTTACACACTCAACACACCCCAAACTCAAGTTTTTGCTTGCCCTCAAGCAATGAAGACTTAAAAGAAAACTGAAAATTTTTGTGTTGGCCTTCAAACAGTGAACTGTCCCTTACCCGTCGCTCATTCTCTATGGCGGCAGCAACCTGTCGGAAAGGTTAGGATCTGTCCGGAATCTCCCTATAGCTCTCGTGCAGTGTGTGCATGCTTGTGAACAGTTATATGCTAAGACTCTCTTAGTTTCACTAGAATATTCAACTTCTTAACTCGAATTTTTATGCCAAAGTTTATTTTTTTAGAAAGCACATTTTCATGCTTCTTTTTCTTCTATTTTCAAGCTAAGTTTTTCTAGAGCCAGTTTAGGGCACCTCTAGTTAGCTTCCTAGAGCCGGTTTCGGGCACCTCTAGGTTTTTTTGATTTTCTTTTGCTAAACTTCTTTCCTAGAGCCAGTGTTAGGCACCTCTAGGGGCTATTCAAGTTCTAAGCATCCTATTCTAGTTTGGCTAAAAGAAATCTAAGCAATATAACAGTCACAAAAGTGTTTAAGTTTTCAGAACTATAGAAAGGCTCTAAACTTTTCCTTAACCTGTCCTAAAGATGCTGCCACGACAGAGCCGTCATGACAGGTAAGTTAACTTCACAGTTTTTAAGACAACAGTTTAAATTTTCTGATGATTTTTTTTAAAGAAAAATAGATAAAAATAAGACACAACAATTAATAAAAAGATGTACTTAAGACTCCATTAATGATGGAGGGTTGCCACCCCCAAACTCGAGGGTTGCATTGCCCTCAATGCAAAATGACATGAAAAATAAAAGAGAGAAAAAGTACATCACAAAATATAAAGGCAGGCAGCAATAAGAGGTAAAAACTTAAATTTTAGTCGCTGCCTTCACTGCTGCTGCTGACGCGGATCTGATGACGGCGTCTGCGCTGTGGAGGGGGCTGGGCAGGTTGAGGGGTAGGTTGCTCAGCAGGTTCATCGGCCGGTGGAGGGGCAAGTTCATGGGCAGGTTGAGGGGCAGGTTGCTCCACTAGCCGGACGTCGGAACTGCTACCGCTGTCCCATGAGCTGCTGGTGGTAGTGGCTTTGGGCAGCCTTTTCTTGTGAGCCACGTGCTTAATTCGCTTGACCCGCGTAAAGTCGCGGGGAAGGTGGGGAAGATGACATCCGAATAATGTAAAGTATTAGTAATGAAATTTACCGTTGCATTTGAGAAGTCACGGATAAAAGTCATCAAACCCATTTGGCGCTCCTCTACCCGTAGGATTGCAGCAAGGATGTGGGCAGACTGATCTGTCGGAGCGGTGTCGACGGCAGCATCTGGGGCAGGGTCGGTGGCAGGTTCATCATCGGAGTCAGCAGGAGGAGCATTTGGGTCGAAGGCGTTGATGGGTGATACGACTATGACCTCCATGAGGCTGGAGATGTTGTTGTCAGTCCAGCCACTGCCCGTCTTGATTTTGTCGGAGGGTTCCTCTGGTGCGGCAGCACAGCGGCAGAGGGCGGTGATGGTGAACGGCAGGCAGAGTCGTGAGTCTGAGCGGAAGGCACAATCGATGATGCTGTCCCTCATGTACCTGCCCACATTGATGGGCCTGTCATGCATAATAGAGTGAATGAGGGCCAAGCGCTGTCGGTTGACTGTCGTATGGTGGGACGAGGGCAGGATACGCTTTTTGATGAAAGCGTTCCACAGTTTTGCTTCAGGGAGAAGCTGCCCCCTATTGACTGAATGGGGGTTTTTCTTGCTGGTAGTCCATGTCGTACCAGCTTCTGTCAGCTCCACCATGATGGCATCATAGGCAGCAGCGTCAAGGGTGTCCAGAAATTGTTGGTGAGCATCATCATTGGGGCCAAAGAAGAGGTCGAACACATGGTTGATGCTGTTGGCGGTAAGGGGCACTTCCACTCCTCGGACAGTGATAGATGTCGCTGTTTTGCTGTCGATGGCCTCGTAAAATTCTCGGACCAAAGTATCATTTAACTCTGCCGGCTGCTCGGCAAAGTCCTCCCATAGCTGTGCCGTTATGGCCTTCACAATGAACGGCCGCAGTCCCATATGAGGGGCATCTCTGTTGTATATAAAGCCACGCTCCTCCCATAGCTCCTTTTTGGCGAATGGTGATGCTGCTGCTGAAGAAGAAGCGGCAGCAGCGTTCTGACGGGTTTGTCTCGACGACATTTTGGTTGCAAGGGCTGTGAAAGAGAGAAAACAAATAAAACTAGAGGATAACAACAAGAGAGAAAAATCAGAAGTGATGAAAAATGAAAATGGGAAGGGGTTTATATAGCGGTCGAGTAGCTGCCCATTTAATGCCGCAACGGCAGGCGTGAAGAACGGAGTGGCAGATTGGATTTAGCGTGTCTGACGCGTCTGACACGCATTTATTCGTCTGTTACGCGTCTGCCGCACGCTTCTGCGTCTGCCGTGTCAGTCTGTTGACAGCCTGTCATATCCGTCCGCGGCAGCAGCCGAAACGACAGGTTTCCATAAACGGGCTTTATTGGGCTGATGGATGGGCGGTGGGCTTGGGTCACTTCTCCTTTTCTTCTTGACTCCTTTATTTCCTAAAAACTGAAATTAGAAAAACAAAACATTATTCGAATAATATAAACCTAATTTCCTAATAATAGTAAATAAATAAAATAAAATAAATAAAAATAAAAATTAGGTTAAATTAGGGATGCCTTGTGGGGCATCACCTAAAGTAACCACTTCTTATATTCCTGGGGCTTCAGTCCCCTGATAATGCTTGAGGCGTTGTCCATTGACTTTGAATTGGTGCCCGTCCTTTAATGATTGAATTGTAATGGCACCATGGGGAAAAACTTGAACCACTTGGAACGGGCAAGACCATCTAGATTTGAGCTTCCCTGGAAAGAGTTTCAACCTAGAATTAAACAACAACACAAGCTGCCCTAGGCAGAACTGTCGTGGCAGCAGCTTCTTGTCATGCCACTTCTTAGTCTTTTCCTTGTAAATCCTTGCATTGTCGTAGGCCATTGTCCGTATTTCATCGATCTCATTCAAATCTAACAGCCTTTTCTGGCCTGCCTTGTCCAAGTCCATGTTTACTGCCTTGATTGCCCAATATGCTTTGTGCTCGATCTCGACAGGCAAGTGACAGGTTTTCCCATAAATCAAACGGTATGGAGACATGCCCAATGGAGTTTTGAAAGTTGTCCTGTATGCCCATAATGCATCATTCAGAAGTAAAGACCAATCTTTCCTAGTTGGTTTAACCATCTTTTCAAGAATGTTCTTCACTTCCCTGTTGGAAATCTCAGCCTGTCCATTGGTCTGTGGGTGGTATGCTGTCGCGATCCTGTGCTTGACACCATATTTCTTCAAGGCGGCAGCAATTACCCTATTATCAAAATGTCTCCCTTCATCACTGATAATCGCCCTAGGGATGCCAAATCTAGAAAAGATGTTTTTGTGCAAAAACTTTTGGACCGTTTTGGCATCATTCTTTTGAGTTGCGATTGCTTCTACCCACTTGAAGACATAATCCACTGCTAGGAGGATGTAAAGATTTCCACATGAAGATGGAAAAGGTCCCATAAAATCAATCCCCCAAACGTCGAGGATCTCGACTTCTAGGATATTCTGCAGTGGCATCTCGTTTCTCCTCGAGATGTTACCTATCCGCTGGCACCTGTCACAGTTCTTGTAAAAGTCCTGTGCATCTTTATATAGTGTCGGCCAGTAGAACCCTGACTGCAGCACCTTGGCAACAATTTTATTACCTCCTAAGTGGCCTCCATATTGTGAAGCATGACAGTGATGGAGAATGTCTTCTTGCTCTTCCTGTGGTACACACCTCCTTATAACCTGATCTGCGCACATTTTGAAAAGAAGAGGCTCGTCCCAATAATAATGCTTAACATCATTTTGGAACCTCTTCCTGGCTTGATAATTAAGATCAGAAGGAAATATTCCGCTAACTATAAAATTAACGAAATCAGCATACCAGGGAAGGTCAGAAGACTTACCTGTCGCCATGGCTGTCGCGACAGCAATTGCGGCAGCAAAGAGCTGTTCATCTGGTAAGGTCTCCAATATGTGTGTCTCATCGAATGGTAGACTTTGTCCCTTCTCCAACCTCGACAAGTGATCTGCCACCTGATTTTCTGTCCCCTTTTTGTCTTTGATCTCAAGGTCGAATTCTTGTAATAGCAAGATCCACCGTATCAATCTAGGCTTGGCATCCTTCTTTGCGAACAAGTACTTAAGGGCAGAATGGTCGGTGTGCACTATTACTTTCGTCCCAAGTATGTAACTTGTCGATGGAGAACACCACAGCTAACAGCTCCTTTTCTGTGGTGGTATAGTTCACTTGGGCATCATTCAATGTTTTGCTGGCGTAGTATATGACATGAAACAGCATGTCCTTGCGCTGCCCAAGTGCTGCCCCGACAGCATAGTCACTGGCATCACACATGATCTCAAATGGTTGTGTCCAGTCTGGTGGCTGTACTATGGGGGCTGTCACTAGCTTTTCCTTCAGAACCTTGAATGCTTCAGTACATTCTTCATTAAAGTCAAAGGGTCGGTTCTGCTCTAAGAGATGACATAGGGGCTTCGTGATTTTTGAGAAATTCGCAATAAATCTCCTATAAAAACCAGCATGTCCTAGAAAACTCCTAATGCCCTTGACTGTGGTTGGCGGCGGCAGCTTCTCAATTACCTCTATTTTGGCCCTGTCGACTTCTATCCCACGGCAGCTAATCTTATGGCCAAGGACTATCCCCTCATCCACCATAAAGTGGCATTTTTCCCAATTTAAAACAAGATTAGCTTTTTCACATCTTTCAAGTACCTTTTGTAAGTTGCCGAGGCATCTTTCAAGTACCTTTTGTAAGTTGCCGAGGCAGCTCTCAAAATCGTCTCCAAAGACGGAAAAATCATCCATGAAAATCTCAAGGAAGTCCTCTACCATGTCGGAGAATATGGCCATCATGCACCTTTGGAAGGTGGCAGGTGCATTACAGAGTCCAAACGGCATCCTCCTAAACGCGTATGTACCGTAGAGGCATGTGAACGTCGTTTTCTCTTGATCCTCTGGTGCAATAGCAATTTGGTTATAACCTGAGTAACCATCAAGAAAACAATAGTAAGGTTTACCCGCTAATCTATCAAGCATTTGATCAATAAAGGGTAAAGGAAAGTGGTCTTTTCGGGTAGCTTTATTAAGCTTCCGATAGTCCATACAAACCCTCCAACCGGTCACAGTCCTGGTTGGGATTAACTCATTGTTTTCGTTGGTTATCACGGTCATGCCTCCTTTCTTGGGAACACATTGCACCGGGCTTACCCATTTGCTGTCGGAGATGGCGTAAATAATACCAGCATCTAACCATTTGATTATCTCTTTGCGCACTACCTCCTTCATCGCAAGGTTTAACCGCCTTTGGGCATCAATAGTCGGCTTATGATCTTCCTCTAGAAGGATTTTGTGCATGCATATTGCCGGACTGATGCCCTGTATATCTGCTATCGTCCATCCAATCGCCTTTTTGTGCTGCCTTAACATGTCAATCAGCTGTCGTTCCTGTTCCTGCGGCAGCTTAGCAGAGATGATTACGGGCATTGTGTCATTACAACCAAGATAAGCATATTTAAGCTGCCCTGGCAGGGGCTTAAGTTCTAAGACAGGTGGTTCAACAGTAGATGGCTTTTGGATTAAATGGTTATCCGAAGTGTAATTCAAGGGTTCGAATAACTTACCTGGACGATGGTCTAACCAGTCTACCTCCTCATGACCTTCAGTATCAGATGTATCGGATTCAGAGGAGTCGCTGTCGTCGGTGCTGTCGTCATTGCTGTCGTGACAGGCCTGTAGATGGCTGTCGCAGCAGTGACCAAATTTTATATCACGGCAGCCCGACCTGATGCAGGGTTGATCAAAGGTCACCTCAATGATGGCCTTGCATTCCTCATCCACATCAGCATGTTTCATTGCTTGGAGAACATTCAACTTAATTTCTTGATCGTTCACGTGCATGGTGAGTTCTCCTTTCTCCACATCAATCAATGATCTTCCCGTGGCTAAGAAGGGTCGCCCGAGGATGACTGGTGCGTTCTCATCTGCCTCACAATCTAAAATAAGAAAGTCAGCAGGAAATATAAGCTTATCCACTCTTACCAAAATATCTTCAATTTTTCCCTCAGGGTGAACATAAGAGCGGTTGGCTAGCTGTAGGGTAACTGTCGTGGGCCGCTCCTTGCCAATACCTAGTTTCTGAAAAACAGATTTGGGCATTAGATTAACACTAGCACCAAGATCACATAAGGCCTTACCCACAAATCTGTCGCCGATTACGCAAGGTATGATGAAGCTCTCCGGATCCTTCTTTTTCTGGGGTGGCTGCCGATGAAGAATACTCATGCAACCTTCTTGCATCCTTACCGTTTCAAATTCCCCAAGTTTAGATTTTTTTCGACATAACATCCTTGAGAAATTTAGCATAACCGGGCATCTCTCTAACAGCATCTAACAACGAAATATTAATATGAACCTGTTTAAAGATATCATAAATCTTTTTAAGTTGAGATTCATGCTTAGCTTGCTGCATCCGTTGCGGAAAAGGTGGTGGAGGACGGTAATCAGCAATGCGTCCTTCCCACTGCATGCGAATCTGAGGACGATACTCATCTTTTTTCTCCTCTGTCGCTTCTGCTGTCGTGACAGGCTCATCGACAGCAGTCTGTTTATCACCTGTCGGGGCAGCTTCCTCGGTAGGTTTATCCATGGCAGGTTCCTTTTCTGTTTCAGCTTCTTTTTCCGGCCCTGGTAACTTTTTCCCACTCTTAGTAGTAATTGCCTTACATTGCTCATGTGGGGGCGGTCTAGCATTTTCAGTATTGCTAGGGAATCCTCCATTCTGTCGTGGCTTAATATGCTGCGACACCTGACCCATTTGTGTCTCTAGAGATTTCAAGGTAGCCTCATGATTTGTCATTCTCATCTTGGTTTCATCCATAAAGTTTTCCGTCTTCTTGACAAACTGATTAATATTCTCCATATACGTACCAGTCTGAGACATAAAGGTGGCCAGAGTCTGTTCCAATATACTACTCGTGGCAGGTGGTGGCTGTTGTTGTTGCTGAGGTGGCAGGTTCTGCGGCAGATGCTGTCGCGTCAACAATCTAGGACCCCCCTGATTCTGATTATGCGCTTGTGGATTCAGGGCGTTGTTGGGGTTACTCCAGGAGAATTTGGGATCCTTCCTCCAATTGGGATTATAGTTGTTGGAATTGTAGTTCGGCTTGTAATTTCCAACATATTTTCCCTCTTCTATATTTACTGGGCAATCATCCCTACTATGATTTCCCTCACAAGTAGCACAAACTTCCTCGACAGCAAATCCTTGTAATTCATCATCATTCAATAACTTTTTCATTGCTTTAGTAAGGAATGCTACCTGCGATTTCATAGTGCTGTCGGCCTCATAGTCCTTGACAGCAAGTACCCGTTTACCCCTTCTTCTTGCGGTTGGAAATTGCTCCTCATTCTTAGCCAGATGTTTCAAAACTTGCAGGGCCTCGTCCGGATCTTTATCCAATAATAGTCCATTCGCTGCAGAATCAATTCGAATGCGAGTTTGTAAGTTAGCAGCATTATAAAACTTAGTTACCTGATTCCAGACGGGGAATCCATGCATTGGGCAGTTTCGAAGAAGAGTTGTAAATCTATCCCGGGCCTCGTGCATTGGCTCGTCATCTTCCTGTTGAAAAGTAGCAATTTCGTTACGTAATCGCTCAGCTAAATGTGAAGGATTAAAACGAGATAAAAATTCACGAGTTAAATCTGCCCAGGTCATAATTGAACCCGGTTTTAGTTTATTCCACCAAGTTTTAGCTCTGTCCCTCAATGAATGAGGAAATAACCGAAGCCTCAGTATCTCCGGACTAACTCCTGGCAGTCTAAACGAACCACAGATCTCCTGGAACGTTTTGAGATGCTCCCTGGCATCTTCTGTCGCAGAACCACTAAACTGCCCGGCATTGTTGATCATACTAAACATGACAGGTTTAAGTTCGAAGTTGTCAACGTCAATATCCGGCAGCATGGTCTCCAGTTCTACATGATCGTTCAACATGCAGTCACGACATGACCGTCGTCCACCTGCTGCGGGTGGGTCATCGACAGGCGGTACACCGTCACCAACAGGCGGGTTACGTGCTATCTGCTCTAGCTGTTCCTCGAGGTATTCGTTCCGGTCTAAGAGGTGGCGAATCTGTTTCTTAAGATTGAAGGAACGTTCGATCTCCGGATCTAATTTATACTCAGGATCTTCACCTCGTTTGGATCTGCGCATAAACAAGATAACCTCGTGAAAAGCGAGAGTTGGAAGCACAAAAGAAAAATTAAAGAAAAATAAAAATAAAAACGAAAATAAAAATAAAAGCAAAAAGTGCAATAAAGAAAGATGTAGTTATGTTGCCAATCCCCGGCAACGGCGCCAAAAACTTGTTGCGTGTAAAATAGTCTATCGCAATTGTAGTGCAAGTGTACACGACGCAAGTAGTAAAGTGATACGAAGTATCGGATATCGTCTCCACAGGGATTGGGCTAATGACTTCACCTTGTTTACTGCACAAAAGTAAAGGAAATAATTAAGAGTTGTCACGAGAATAATAAAGTAAAAAAAACGTAAATAAAAGAATTGAGTTATCAAGATAGAGAGAATGGGCTGGTATTGAATTGCTCAGTAGTGCAGGTATTGAATTGCTTAAGATTTCCAGTTTTGTCGTCGCGCCCGTCGCCGACAGCACCTGTCGCGGCGGCTGTCCGTTAGCTGTCGCGGCAGCGAACACTAACTCCGTACTTCAAGCTTGGCAAGAATCCCAGATCTGCCTTGCCCTATCCCTAGGCACAAGTCTGTCGATGATCACGTCTTTGATGATACCTCCCGGCGTGAATCGAAGGATGAACACCGATGTGTATGAATTCTTCCTTAGCCACTTAACCTCGCCCTATCCCTAGGCACGAGATGGTTCAACTATAAACTAGAGAACGCGCTCTTATCTCTTTCGTATACTTAACTCTCCCGATGCTAAGTAAATGGATAACCTCACAATGCTCTCCCGATGCTCTTGTAAGATATTAAAACCAAGATAAAAGAACTTGAAGTCTATTTTATTGAACTTGAAAAAATCCTAAAACAAAGCAACCCTTGCAACTACTTTACAAAACAACCCGTAGCCCTAGGGGGAATTTAGAACATGTCGGTGACAGGTAAACGGCAGGGGTTGATTTCGGTTATGGGGTATTCGGTTCTGCTCCTAGGTTAAATCTATGCCCTTATATAAGCTTTGGGCTCAAGTTATCTAAGGTAACAAGGATTACAACTTTAATTAAAAGTAAGATTCTAATAAAGACTAAATCTCTAAAGACTCATACTTTCCAGCCGCATCCTTGCTTTTAGGGATTTCCTCTCCTTGGGCTTTGGCTTGACATATCTTTTGATCCGGGGCTTGGAAAAATATTTGGCTTTCACATGACAGACGAGCAGATTTTTCTCTATCTATCGAGGTCCACTTTGTTTTTCCTCTTTATAAGTCTACTGTCACCATGCTGTCACGACAGGTCCATGACAGGTTCGTCTTCTTCGGCTGCTTGTCCAGTTCAGCTTTCCTGCTTATCTGCCTTGCGCCTGCCTTCAACATCTACTGTGGCAGATACCTGCAAAAATAGCCATCTTTCAGTAGAATTCGTGCCTTTTATATAATTGTGATGTTTTATTGAAAACTAACCTAAATGCAATGCAATGATGCTTGAATGCAGCAGAAATATGGGTTAAAAAGGGTGTAAATAATAGAACTTTTACACACTCAACAATCATATTGTCATTCCTACTGCTTTTATCCCAGCCACTTCTGTTCAACATCAGAGGCCTACTAGAACTGCTAAGTTGCCAAGTAAGTTCAAGGATTTTCAAGTAGAACTGCCACACTCCAAATCTTCTAGAACATCTCCTCATTCGATCAATCAGGTAATATCTTACTCTAACATATTTGTTCCATATCATTGTTACATTAATGCTGCTGAAATTCTAAAAGAATCTAGCTCTTATAAGCATGCTATTAAAAATGAGTGCTGGAAAACTACTATGTCTAAGGAGATTGCTGCTTTAAAAAATAATAAAACTTGGGACTTAGTACCTTTACCACCAGGAAAACAAGCAATAGGCTGCAAATGGGTTTACAAGACTAAACTTAAGTCTGATGGTTCCTTAGAAAGGTATAAAGCTAGGTTGATTGCAAAAGGTTATAATCAACAACCATGATTAGATTTCATTAATACCTTTAGTCTTGTTGCCAAAATAACAACTATTAGAACTTTAATAGTTGTTGCTTCTGCTAAAAATTAAAAATTACAGGAATTGGATGTTAATAATGCATTCTTACATGGTTTTCTTAGTGAAGAAGTTTATATGCAACCACCCCCTGGTTTTTCCCCTCCTCATTCTGGTTTAGTTTGCAAGTTAAATAAAAGTCTTTATGGGCTGAAACAGGCCAGTAGGCAATGGAATGAGAGACTTACTTCTGCTTTAATTAGTCAAGTCTTTAAACAAGCTGCTTCTGATAGTTCTTTGTTTTTAAAAGGTGTTGGTAATGATTTTCTTGCTTTAGCTGTTTATGTTGATGACATTGTTCTTGTTGGTCCTAGTTCTAATTTTATAAATGAAATTAAAGCCTTTTTACATGAAACCTTTAGGATCAAAGATTTGGGGATCTTAAATTCTTTCTTGGTTTTGAAGTGGCCAGATCTTCAAAAGGCATAAATCTTTGTCAAAGGAAATATACCTTAGACTTGCTTGAAGAAACTGATTTTTTAGACTCCAAACCTGTATCCACACCTTTAAATTGCAAGTTATCTAAAACTGATGGAACTCCTCTATCTGGCATTACCTCTTATAGAAGACTTATTGGTAAACTTGTTTATCTTACAAACACTAGGCCAGACATTACTTATGTTGTTCAGCAGTTATCACAATTTTTGTCTATGCCTACTGATATTCATATGACAGCTGCTCATAGAGTCTTTAGGTACTTAACAGGTACACCAGGGCAAGGATTGTTTTTTTTTCTGCTGATAGTAATCTCAAACTCAATGCTTTTTCAGATTCAGATTGGGCTTCATGCCCTGATTCCAGGAAATCAACTACTGGATTTTGTGTTTTTTTAGGGTCCTCTTTGATTTCTTGGAAATCGAAAAAGCAACAAACTATTTTCAGGTCTTCTAGTGAGGCTGAGTACAGGGCATTAGCCTCTGTAACTTGTGAAATAGAATGAGTTTCTTATCTTTTATCTGATTTGCAAATCCCTTTACATTCAACCAATCTTTATTGTGACAATTTGTCTGTTGTGAAAATTGCAGAGAACCCAGTTTACCATGAACGAATCAAACACATTGAGATAGATTGCCATCTGGTTCGAGAGAAGATACATCAAGGCCTAATTCGATTGTTATCAGTCTCTACACACAATCAACTTGATGACTGTTTTACAAAGGCTCTTCAGCCATCTTTATTCAGGGATTCTGTAATCAAGTTGGGCATTCAGAATCTGTATGCTCCAACTTGAGGGGGGCTGTTAGGATTAGTTATATGCTGTTAGGATTAATTTTTTACAGCTAGGATTAGTTATTAATTAAAGATTTATTTTCTTTATTATATAATGTAAGTTGGGCTTTATTGAATAATAAGAAAAAATATTATATTTTTTTCTTTTACTCTGCGTTTTGACCATTCTCTTTTTTCATATCGAAAAGTTAAAATCCCTCGTTGTCTAATTTTTCAATATCTGGTTTGAGAGAAACATCATCCATCAATAATAATATCCAGAAAATGATTATTGATCTTACTTTTTTAAATTACTTGTACGTATATGCAATAAGCATTTTCAGTTTAAAATGAGTAAAACAGAAGAAAAATGTTCATAAATATTATGTTTTGCAAGGAACATAAACTATTAGACTCTACGCTTAAAGCTTATCGCTATTTTCTGGTCGAAACTGACAAAATTAGACTCGATTCAAAAAAATTAAATTATTCGATTCGACTCAAGGCGAAAAAACTGGTTTGTTTTGACTCAACATGTAATTTTATAAACTCAACTCGACTCAGACTCGAAAAAATATCAAATAAAATTTGAGTTATGAAATGGAAATTCAAATAACTCAAAAATTTTAGTAGTTAGTTGATCAGTTTTCATATTCGAGTCGAGTTTGTCAATTATGCATGATATATTAGGTATATGACATGTGAAAATATGAAGAAATATATATATATATATATATATATATATATATATATATATATATATATATATATATATATATATATATGTATATTATATATGTATATAGAAAGCTGTTAAAATTAAAATCATTATGTGCATCGCTCAGCCCTAAGTATATGCATATAGAAATATATATGTGCACCACTACATATATGCATATAGAAATATATATGTACAATTAAATTTGTACAAAAACTCGAAAACTCGACTCGAATTTCATAAACTCGACTCAATTCAAAAAACTTTCAAATAAAGTTTGAATCCTAAAATATGACTTGCAAATTCGAATAATTCAAATTTTTGACTCGGCTCGATCGAACGCCCAGCCCTAACTCCAAGCCAATGGTATCTCCAATTAGGGGTGTTCAAAACGGCCTAATGAATACCCAAAGGCTCAATAAGTCCAATACCAGTACCGTATTATTACTATATTTCATCCTCCTTTTATTTATTTTTTTAACTTGTATTATGAATTTATTAGGCCTTTGAATACCCATTAGGCGAGTTTTGAACACCCAACCTTCAACCGCCAGTTTAAGTAACATTTGTTTTACCATTCATTGTCAAACACAAAACATAATTAAAACACACCAATGATAAGCTCACACAAAATAGAGAACTCAGGATACTTGAAATATTTGTTGCACACAAGTACAGAGCCACAAATAGTAGGTAAAAGGTAAACACAATAAAGGAAACTATCAAACATAAAAAAACAACCACTAAAAGCCTGTCAAATCAAGAAAAACATCAAAACAAACATACAGACGAAATCAAATGCATTGAAACAAATTGATAATAAAATAGTAATAAGAAGAACGATCATAATCTAATTGGAAATTAAAGGACTAACGTTACAGTATGTTGCATACTTAATTAACCTAGCACCAAATGAAGCAGTCCTTTCAGAGATCAATTAAAAATATTCCTTCAGAAATGGTTTATTAAAAGCCCTATCTGGAATGGGACATAAGAAGCTGAAAATATGAAAAATAATTTTACGCGGGACTGGAAAGTGGCACTGAGCAGAGCACACTGGTGAGTCACGAACCAAAGTTGACAAAATGTTGCAAAGATTGCGGCTTGGTTGCTCCGTCAGAGGGGGTGCACAAGACATCTGATGGATGTTGCGACTTGCGACGAGGGGCTCACTAAAAGCAGAAGAGCATTTTGATCATTTGAAAAAAAAATAAACTTCACCGGAAGTCTCTTTTGTTTGAGTTTTGTTCTATATTGGTAGCTCTATTTGAAAAAAAAAAAGATTATAATAGCCATTTACATTTTCGATCTGTTTTATTTTGGTCACTGTGTCGATAACACCCGTTAGAAATAGAAATCCTATGCCCCTATTTATGTCACACACTAAAAACTTAGTTTAAGGTTTAGAGTTTAGGGTTTGTGGTTAGGGTTTAGGGAATTTGGGGCAGAGTATATTTTTAAGGCATATGATTTAGGGTTTAGGGTTTAAAATTTAGAGTTAGGGCTTGAAATTTAATTTTTTAAGGTTGGGATATAGAAAGAGGCACCGAAAAGGGGCATCGGACTTTTATCTCACCCGTTAGTGTTAGTGTGATGACGTGGCACGTTAGTCCAAAGGGTTAATTTCTAATTAAACTCTTGAACTTCAGACAAAATATTAATTTAACCCCTAAACTCTTTTAACTCACTTTTAGCCCACAACATCGCTGCTCCGCTACCATTGATGGGTGATTGCTCGAGCACCTCTATCTCCTTGCCCGACAATGAAACAAGTCTGTTTTTGTTTCTTTTATGGGAGAAAAATTTAAAACGAATCAACTAAGGTTTTAAAATAGAACACACGTTATAACCATCAAACCAAACGTTATTAGTTATTTGCGTTTTGCAAGGTCTGCATATCCTTGGTACCAACTCTGGATATGTTGACAAGGTATGTCATATTGGTTTTGAAATATCTAATGCTTCAACTCAAATCATCTCATACAATATAATTATTAAAACCATTCATTGTTACCTATTTGTTTTTTGTGATTTGCAAGATCAAAGGGCAACTAACTTTGAAACTGTTGGCAAGGTATGGCATACTTTCTACATTCTATTGGGTTTGAAATGCATAATGCTTCAACTGGAATTGATCTTTGAAGTTCGAAATCTCTGACTGATTAAACTATATTAAGTGTCTAATAAAGCTTGTAAATATCGATAGATACATAAAATCTTTGTCAATATTTTTTTGCCCACTCTTTCTCCAGTTTTCATTTATGGAACTTGCTGCATCCCATCCCATATCAAATGACGGTACAAACAGAGCTAATAAATTTCTTATGAAACTTGAAGTTGATGATGAGAGCAAAGTGAAGTTCTCAGGCTTCGCTAACTTAGGTGGTGATTTAATACCAGTAGGCAAATATAGCTTCCCTACCTCACTACACCAAACCGTAGAGAACATCACTGAGGTTTATGGTGATGTTTCTACAGCAAGTAGAATGAACTTGAGTATTGCCGAGGGATCTACAAAATGTTATCTGCCTCAATCAAAGAGATGAGTGATCTACATAATGTTATGTGCCCCAATCAAGTGGCCGAAGCCATCACCCACCAAAGGTGACCGGAGTAGCGACGTTATGGACTAAAAGTCAGGTTGAGAGAGTTTATGGGTTAAATTAATATTTTGTCTAAAGTTCAAGGGACAAATTTGAAATCAACCTTTTTAACTAACATGTCACATCATCACACTAATGGGTGTTAACGTCATAGTGACTAAAATAAAACATATCGAAAACATAAGTGGCCATTATAATCTTTTTTTCAAATCCAGTGACTAAAATAGAATAGGCCCAAACAAAAGGGACCTCATATGAAGTTTACCCAAAAAATGATTGGGTAAACTACACAGATGACCACTAAACTATGAGTTTGGTGTCAAAATGACCACTATATTATTTTTTTCGGCAAATGCACCACACAACTATTTAAATGGTTCTATTTTAGCCACACGCTGTTAAAAAACGAAAAAGTTGACGGGACGTTAAAATATTGGTATAATTACACATTTGGTCCTCTATATTTATACAATATATCAAATTAGTCCTAATTTTAATCTAATAAAATAAGTTAATTATTCAATAAGATGGTGACACGTGTCACCACCTTATTGGAAGTCTTTGATTATTTTTATTTAATTTATAGCTGATTGGAGGTGGAAAAATGTTTTTTTGTGCTATGAGATACAATCTTTGATATATATTTAAATAGTATTAGTGCCCAGAAAAATTGAAGAAGAGAAAATGATGTTAGGTAGATTTAAACCTAGAACATTAGAGTGGAAACCATACATGCTTACCACTAAGCTAAACTTATTTTTATGATATAAAACCCAATAATTAATATATGTCATATATGGATTTTAATGCTCGGAAAAAGAAAAAATGTGGTTTTAGGAAATTCGAACATGACATATGTGTATAAACATCTAACCTAATTAAATAAACCTAATAATTCATGGCAAAACATTCACCGAGACATAACAACAACATAACACTTCAAACTTACCTCACTTACCTACCTGAGGTCTCGGAAACCTCAGGCTCTGATACCACCAAATGTAACCCCCTCGTCCCGGTCTGGACGGCTGACCGGTCCGAGTAGGCTACACGGGGAAAACCGAAGTGAAACCCGTTAAGGCTCTCCCTTCGGTTAGCAACCCTATTTTTTTCTTTATCTTTTCTAGATGCCTTTATTAAATCCTATGTGTTAGGACACGCAGCAAACAAACACGGATACAAAACCCACGAGACATGCAAATAAACGGCCAAATTTTTCTTTTTCAGCAGACCGTATCGATACACCTACAGAGGGTATCGATACGCCTTGACCAAGGTCAACATCCTTTAGTCAACACAAGAAGATCGTATCGATACAACCTTGAGCGTATCGATACGCCCTTCTCGGTGAACATCTCGTGGTCAACGAGATAAGCCCGTACCGATACGCTTAGAGCCCGTATCGATACGCCAAAGCCTCACCAATTTCTCGGTTTTCCAGTGAGCTTTGAGCGTACCGATACGCCCCCCGTGTATCGA
Source organism: Hibiscus tridactylites (assembly GCA_958450335.1). NCBI lineage: Eukaryota > Viridiplantae > Streptophyta > Magnoliopsida > Malvales > Malvaceae > Hibiscus > Hibiscus tridactylites. Next base: position 22,635,558 of record OY288276.1, on the reverse strand, counting down.
TACACCAAGCCAAAACTGAGTCCTGGAGGGCAAACCGTATCGATACGGCCCTCAGGCGTATCGATACGCCCTGCTCTGCAAGGCCTCAAAATTCAGCAAAACGATACAAGAATCGACTCTAAAAGCATTTTGAGACTTCCCTGGCCACACTCAAACATACATACATCACCTATCAACCAAAATATAAGCATACGAGGCATCCAACATTAACAAACATCGTTCAACCAAGGAATTCATGTATTCATTCAAAAGAAGGCATACATAGCATATGTGAGTTTCATGCCTTAGCAAACAAACATAAAACATTCATATAAGGCAATCTAAACATGGTTTTACAAGCCAAGCATGACCTCCAAAAGCCAAAGCAACACAAGCATCCAAAAGACATGGCTATAAGCCTCCCAAACAAACACTTAGGCATCAACATAAACATGGTTTACAAATCCATCAACATAAGGCATTAACAACATAAAGCCAACACAAAGGAGTCTAGATACACGCTCCTAAAACACGTAGCATTTCCCATTGCTAGACTACTACATTATTTAATAAACCATACTTGAGCAAACTACCACACGCTTGGACGCCCTTTTCTTGCTCCTTGCTAACTCCAAGCTAATGATCTGCATTGTCGGAAAAAGGAGAGCGTAAGCATAAAGCTTAGTGAGCGGAGCTCAAAAACATAACAACGACAATGCAGGGTTCAAAGCTTTCTTTAAAATAAAGGTCAACACATACAATTCATCCAACGATCTAATCCTTCTACTAACGTACAAGTTCAACCACAAGACAACAATATAAATATTTATCATGGCATCACACTTCAAGGTATGCATAAAGGGATGATCCTAAATTAAAGCAAAACCACGAAAAGAGAATGATATAGTGAGACACAACAAGAACAATACATGGTATGCACAAGCATAACCAAAACACACACGGTGGGACTACACATCACCGTTTCGACTAGTAGTTTTCCAATGGGACTACACATCAAAGTACTCTTCTACTAGTCACTACCGGCGGGACTACACATCACCGGAGTCTTATACCACTCGCTACCGGGGGTTCGACAACCATCACGTGAGGTTCGACATCAACCATGCAACACGATATACAATCACCATCATGCGACATGTACTCACTATATCATGCACAGCCAAAACAAGTTGTAACAAAATCCACAACTAGGCACCAACTTACTACTTACAATCTTACCAACCACAAATGGTCTTACTCACCATTTCCGTGCACAACCTGCACCAAGTTACACATATCTCACAAGGCATATCAACAACACCATTGATACCATCATACATGATCAACGACATAATAATAAGCAACATGCTTCCTCCCAAAGTATTGGAATTTCATGCATAACAATTTATCACCACAAGTAATGAAAACAAACGGTAAAAGGGGAAATTAAAGAGGCGATTCACATCAACTTACTCTTGAGTTTAAATTGACTTTTCAGGCCCAAACTAAAACCTTTCAAAATCATCTTTGAACCAAAACGATACTTGAAAACATTTTCACATCCACATGCTCGAACCAACCTTTGAAAATCAAGTTAAAACATTAACCACTCACCTTCACTTCCAAGCTCAATTATCAAGCAAGCAATCACCTTCAAGCTTCCGGATTCACTCCCGAGGCTTCACCAACACAAGCTCTTGCCTCTAAACAACCTCAACACAATCCAAACAACTTCAAATTAGCCCAAGCATCAAAGTAGCTAACCCGGAATACAATTCAAACATCAAACACAACATATCAAGCCATGGACAACCCCGAAAATTACCAAACTCGAGCAGCCCATAAACTTCAACTAAAACTCATGATTTCAACACATTTAACACTTCCAAATGCTTCCAAAACAGCCCCCAACTATTACCCTAACATTAACCCTCAAATTTCAACACAAACCTTACCCAAAACTCATCTAAAATCCCTCCTAAAACCCCACCAAAACCCAAATTCGGGAATTCTTATAAAACACTCTAAAAATTATATATGTTGGACCATTTGGTTCATAAACATCATATCTAACCATAATAAATCAAAAGCTTTAGTAAAAACCGATAAAGCTTTAACCTTTAGCCTAGAACTTTGAAAAACCCAAATGTAAAATACATAGTTTTAATGAAATCTAAAAATACCAAAATGTAGAGGAAGCAAGACCAAGTCAAAACTATATTTACCTTCCAAAAAGCTCTAAGGATGAAGAAGAAAGATGATGAAATAGTAACAAGAGAGAAGCTCTCTCTCTTCTTGTCGTTGGTTTTGTTTTGAAGAAGAAGATGATGAAGTTTTGGGTTTATTTGAATTATAATGTAATAAAAATGGGTTTTATTTGTAAAGACCAAATATTTACACAAATGCCATTAATGAATGGCTAAAGCTATCATCCCCTAAAGTCCATGGATTTTGGGCTTAGGAGATAGGCCCAACATAATTTTAACTATTTTTTAAATCACGAAGCCCATGTAAAACGTTTTATTATTTGAATTATAAAACCGAACCCGAAATAATATTAAAATATTATTTTCACCCGACCCCTAAACCCGGGTGTTACAACTCTCCCTCACTTAAGGAATTTCGTCCCCGAAATTTATCAGACATGAAGAGTCACTAACACATGCTCCTCCACACTTTCTCTCACCATAACATACTCACCAACTCGGTAGACTTGCCACACAACATTAGCTATCTGATGCTAAGATCTCAACGGGTCCTTCAAGGCATGTCAATTTTAAACTGAACTCAATCTCTTCCACAAACATGGCATGGGACAGTCCTGACTCACACTTCCGAATCATAGATACACGGAACATATCATAAACCTCTTTCTAACTCTAGTGGTAACCTCAACAATTAAACAACAGAACTAGCCCAATTCACAATCTCATACGGTACCGTTTGAATACTTGACAGATAACTTTTTTTGACTAACCATCTGACTTTAACAGGTGACCAAACACTATGCAGACATCTTCAAAAGTCTAGTTGAAATCTCGAATCTCTATCGGCCACTATCAATTTCAAGACATTGTACAACTCACACTCTTGCTAAGGCAGGACTCCGCCCTCTTACACAAGATACAAGTAACGTGAACATGTATAAAATGAGCACACTCGATGCAACTTTCATTGCTTACTCGGCTAAACTCTCCCGTAGGAAATCAAAGGCGAACCAGACATGAAATCCCTCAAATCTATTATCCACTTTCATTAAGAATCTTCCACGAATGTAACAAACTAAGAGAAACTGATGCTCGGCCCTGACACGCTGGAAAATTACACACTTACTCTCATACGGAACCACATCATCCATCAACTCAATCCAGAAGTACTCATCTTCAACCCACAATACGTCTTCATACTACTTTGATGCAATACAAATGAACTATCGTGTGCTTTGGCCAAAACAATACGTCTCAAAACACTATGTCAATCGGCACAACTATTCTATCTCTGAACTGCAAAGCTCTATCATCTTCGAAACTGTATTCTGAAGGTCATCCTTCCACTAATTCTTGCACGTGAGGTGCCAAGAACCTGTATTGCAACTGTTTCTCTTTAAGCATATGACTCAAAGTAGGTTTAACATGAAACTCGGCTACAAAACTACTATCATTCGGTAAACTGAATCCAGTCCATACAGCTCGCAACTCAACTACTAATCTAGCAACAAATATAACTCGGAACATCGGTTACTACGTTAACTCTCTTCGGATGGTACTCAAATCTTGAGATTACAGTCTTCAAGCAGTTCTAACACTTATGATGTTCAAGTTTCATCCCTTCTTAAGTCTTCAAAGCAAATACAACTGTAATTAACTCTTCGTCTCGTGTCGGATAATTCTTTTCACGGTCTTTCAACTATCTCGATGATCAAGCCACAAATCTTCTGTCTTGCATAAGTACACAACCTAACCCTACATGTAACACATCACTATAGTTCACAAATTCTTTCTCTGACATAGGCTGGACCAAGGTCGAAGCTTCCATCAAAGTTTCTTTAGGTTTCTCAAGGGCCCATTGTCTCGTATCTAACCACACAAATTGAACATTCTTTTGTAGCAATCTGTCAAATGAGCAGCTATCTTCAAAAGATCATTTACAAACCTTCGATAGTAACAGTGCTAGACCTAGGAACTATAGATACCTGTCACAGTCTTCAATTTCTTCCAACTCACATCTTCTTCTGCCTACTTAGGATTTACTCTAATACACTCGGTTGATCTACATGTCCTAGGAGGACATCTTCCTAGACTCGGAGTTCACGTTCGCTCGACTTGGCATACAATTGATTCCCTAATAGGATCTACTACGCTAACTTCAAAACTTGCCATAGTCTTCCTTGGTACGTGAATATACCTATGTATCATCTAAGAGAGCTACTACAAACTGATCAAGGAGATCAAGAAGTATTCTGCTCAACATCTCTATAAAAGTAGCTAACACACTAGTCAAACAAACGACATAACCCAAAACTCAAAGTGATCACATCTGCCCCAAAAGCTGTCTTCAGTACTTCAACTTCTCTCACTTCAACTGGTAGTAATCGGATCTCAAATTAATCTTGAAAAGAATGAAGCACCCCTCAACTGATCAACAAACCGCTGATGCTCGGAAAAAGGACACTAATTGTTCACTGTCAGTTGTTCCAACTATCTGAAATCTAAACACATTCTCGTATTGTCATCTCTCTTCTTCACAAGTGGTACTGTCATACTCTAAGATGATGTACTAGGCCTAATCAATCTAAGGTCTAACAAATCTCGAAGTTGATCCTTCAACACTCTCAATTCTTTCAGAAACCATAGGATACAGAGCAATCAAAATAGGAGCAAACTCGGAGACGGTCTCAAAAACAAACTCTTCTTCCCTATCAAGAGACAAACCGGGCAATTCTTCCAAACACCTCTAGGATAAACACAACCTATTCTAACATTCTGTGGTCTAATCATCATCAAAAATCAAACCCATCACATTTGCTAGGCAAGCCTGTCAACCAAACTCAATCAATCTTGGACCTCTAAAGCTGGGTCAACATTTGATACGGAATCCACATTCCCACCTACCATTACAATCTCATAGTCATCCGCAAGCTTTAAGAAAACTCCCATTGTCTCAAAGTCTACCCTAACTATGTGTTCTACAAGCCAATCCATGCCCCGTATCACATCAAAATCGTAATAAGGTGGTTCTATCACATCTACTGGAGACACGTGACCCTGAACCATCAACGGGCATCCCTTGTACATCTTTCTAACCACGACTGTATCCCCGAAGGAGCTAGTAACACTAAAACCTACCTCTAATATCTCACAGGGTAACTTCAACAACTTTGCAGGCCCACTCAAAATATACGAATGCGCAGATCCAAAATAAATCAGAGGAAACAAACTTAATGACGGTGTCGGATGATTACCTACCATAACATCGATATCATTCTGAAGCCAACTCATAGGTCTTCTCTTCTTTTACTAACTCTTATTAGGATCGATCACATTGTTTCTTTCTCGACAAAAACCATCTCATATGCATGTTGACCCAAACAGACAAACTGCACTCCAAACTCTGGTACGGTCATACTGCCCTGAACTAAAGCGATGAACTCTCTCATCAATCACATCCTCTAAAACCTCAGATTCACGATTACCGGCTCTAGGCCCATGCCTCGGCCTCAAACTTACCAAAGACAACAATGCAATAATAAACTAAACACGCAAACAAAAAATATAGGGTTAGCAAGGGCAAGTGTCCAATGTGCTCAAGTACTTCTTTACTCAAAACCCTTTTAAAATAAGTAATAGTAGCAATGGGAACACGACACTACACTTCAACACAACTATCATGCTAACACATGCTTTCAAACACCGCGCGAACAATCAAGCAACAAGCATTCATGGCAAAACATTCACCAAGACATAACAACAACATAACACTTCAAACTTACCTCACTTACCTACCCGATGTCTCGGAAACCTCAGGCTCTGATACCACCAAATGTAACCCCCTCGTCCCGGTCTGGACGGTTGACCGGTCTGAGTAGGCTACACGGGGAAAACCGAAGTGAAACCCGTTAAGGCTCTCCCTTCGGTTAGCAACCCTATTTTTTCTTTATCTTTTCTAGATGCCTTTATTAAATCCTATGTGTTAGGACACGCAGCGAACAAACACGGATACAAAACCCACGAGACATACAATTAAACAGCCAAATTTTCCTTTTTAAGAAGGTTGCATCGATACACCTACAGAGGGTATCGATACGCCTTAACCAAGGTCAACATCCTTTAGTCAACACAAGAAGACCGTATCGATACAACCCTTGAGCGTATCGATACACACTTCTCGGTCAACATCTCGTGGTCAACGAGATAAGCCCGTACCGATACGCTTAGAGCTCGTATCGATACGCCAAAGCCTCACCAATTTCTTGGTTTTCCAGTGAGCTTTGAGCGTACCGATACGCCCCCCGTGTATCGATACACCAATCCAAAACTGAGTCCTGGGGGGCAAACCGTATCGATACGGCCCTCAGGCGTATCGATACGCCCTGCTCTGCAAGGCCTTAAAATTCAGCAAAACGATACAAGAATCGACTCTAAAAGGAATTTGAGACTTCCCTAGCCACACTCAAACATACATACATCACCTATCAACCAAAATCTAAGCATACGAGGCATCCAACATGAACAAACATCGTTCAACAAAGGAATTCATGTATTCATTCAAAAGAAGGCATAAATAGCATATGTGAGTTTCATGCCTTAGCAAACAAACATAAAACATTCATATAAGGCAATCTAAACATAGTTTTACAAGCCAAGCATGACCTCCAAAAGCCAAAGCAACACAAGAATCCAAAAGACATGGCTATAAGCCTCCTAAACAAACACTTAGGCATCAACATAAACATGGTTTACAAATCCATCAACATAAGGCATTAACAACATAAAGCCAACACAAAGGAGTCTAGATACACGCTCCTAAAACACGTAGCATTTCCCATTGCTAGACTACTACATTATTTAATAAACCATACTTGAGCAAACTACCACACACTTGGACGCCCTTTTCTTGCTCCTTGCTAACTCCAAGCTAATGATCTGCATAGTCGGAAAAAGGAGAGCGTAAGCATAAAGCTTAGTGAGCGGAGCTCAAAAACATAACAACGACAATGCAGGGTTCAAAGCTTTCTTTAAAATAAATGTCAACACATACAATTCATCCAACGACCTAATCCTTCTACTAACGTACAAGTTTAACCACAAGACAACAATATAAATATTTATCATGACATCCCACTTCAAGGTATGCATAAAGGCATGATCCTAAATTAAAGCAAAACCACGAAAAAAGAATGATATAGTGAGACACAACATGAACAATACATGGTATGCACAAGCATAACCAAAACACACATGGTAGGACTACACATCACCGTTTCGACTAGTAGTTTTCCAATGGGACTACACATCAAAGTACTCTTCTACTAGTCACTACCGGCGGGACTACACATCACCGGAGTCTTATACCCCTCGCTACCAGCGGAACTACACATCACCGGAGCAACGACAACCATCACGTGAGGTTCGACACCAACCATGCAACATGATATACAATCACCATCATGCGACATGTACTCACTATATCATGCACAACCAAAACAAGTTGTAACAAAATCCACAACTAGGCACCAACTTACTACTTACAATCTTACCAACCACAAATGGTCTTACTCACCATTTCCGTGCACAACCTGCACCAACTTGCACATATCTCACAAGGCATATCAACAACACCATTGATACCATCATACATGATCAAAGACATAATAATAAGCAACATGCTTCCTCCCAAAGTATTGGAATTTCACGCATACCAATTTATCACCACAAGTAATGAAAAAAAAGGTAAAAAGGGAAATTAAAGAGGCGATTCACATCAACTTACTCTTGAGTTTAAATTGACTTTTCAAGCCCAAACTAAACTCTTTCAAAATCATCTTTGAACCAAAACGATACTTGAAAACATTTTCACATCCACATGCTCGAACCAACCTTTGAAAATCAAGTTAAAACATTAACCACTCACCTTCAGTTCCAAGCTCAATTATCAAGCAAGCAATCACCTTCAAGTTTCCGGATTCACTCCCGAGGCTTCACCAACACAAGCTCCTGCCTCTAAACAACCTCAACAGAATCCAAACAACTTCAAATCAGCCCAAGCATCAAATTAGCTAACCCGGAATACAATTCAAACATCAAACACAACATTTCAAGCCATAGACAACCCCCAAAATTACCAAACTCGAGCAGCCCGTAAACTTCAACTAAAACTCATGATTTCAACACATTTAACACTTCCAAATTCTTCCAAAACAACCCCCAACTATTACCCTAACATTAACCCTCAAATTCCAACACAAACCATACCCAAAACTCATCTAAAAACCCTCCTAAAACCCCACCAAAACCCAAATTCGGGAATACTTATAAAACACTCTAAAAATTATATATGTTGGACCATTTGGTTCATAAACATCATATCTAATCATAATAAATCAAAAGCTTTAGTAAAACCCCATAAAGCTTTAACCTTTAGCCTAGAACTTTGAAAAACCCAAATGTAAAATACATAGTTTTAATGAATTCTAAAAATACCAAAATGTAAAGGATAGCAAGACCAAGTCAAAACTATATTTACCTTCCAAAAAGCTCTAAGGATGAAGAAGAAAGATGATGAAATAGTAACAAGAGAGAAGCACTCTCTCTTCTTGTCGTTGGTTTTGTTTTGAAGAAGAAGATGATGAGTTTTGGGTTTATTTGAATTATAATGTAATAAAAATGGGTTTTATTTGTAAAGACCAAATATTTACACAAATGCCATTAATGAATGGCTAAAGCTATCATCCCCTAAAGTCCATGGGTTTTGGGCTTAGGAGATAGGCCCAACATAACTTTAACTATTTTTGAAATCACGAAGCCCATGTAAAACGTTTTATTATTTGAATTATAAAACCGAACTCGAAATAATATTAAAATATTATTTTCACCTGACCCCTAAACTCGGGTGTTACATATCCCGTACCGATACGCTTACACGCGTATCGATACGCCCTCTTGTTATTGTGCGACGAATATTTTTGTTTTGAGACAGGTATCGATACGGGTCCTCGTGTACCGATACGGTAAGCTGCAGAAGTGCATTTATGGTGGAAAGAGAGGGTCTCAACGGCTATAATCAATACCCTAACCACCCAAACGGCTAGAATTAATAGAGAATGTATAAATTGAAGCCAATTGAAGACCAGCAACAACTATTGCATCAAAGACAAACATCCTTACAAAAATCCAAGCTCAAAGTGTTGATTTTCCTATCTCTTGTAAAACCCCAAATTATGTAGTGTTCAATTCTGATCTTGTAATCAAATTTGGGTTGAGTGTTTGTACATAAAGGGGCAATCTTGTATTGAGAGATATCTTTCTTTCCTTTATTTCTTCTTTGTACTCTTGTAAGGGTTTGGTCAAATTTTGGGTAGAAAATTTGACTGGTATTGTAAAGGTTACCTTCTAAGCCTTGAAAAGGGGAAGAACAATTAGTGGATTGTTGGAAAATCCTTAGTGGTAGCTAAGGTAGGGGATGTAGAGTTCATTTGGAACTTGAACCACTCTAAAATTCATTGTTCTTCATTTTTAGCCATTCTATTTACTCCAACAGTTTTTAAAAACTCAATTCACCCCTCTCTTAGCTTTGATCAATCCATTGATTCACTCAACAATTGGTATCAGAGCCTACCTCTTTGAAGGATTAACAACCACAAGAGGAGTTCCTAGGAAGAATGTGATCAACCATTAAAGCAAGCCATGGCATCCACCTCCGGGTCAAGCATGTACGAGTCTCAATCAACCACCAAATCGCCTTTCTTCAACAGTGATCACTACCCTTTTTGGAAGAACCAGATGCGTCTCTTCATTAAATCCAACGATTATCTAGTTTGGGATGCCATTGAAGATGGTCCCTCTATTTTGATGAAGAGATACGACGAAGGGAGACTTGTGCCAAAGAAGAAAAATGAGATGAGTGAAGAAGAGAGAAAGAAGATTCAAAACAATGATAAAGCTCTTCACATGTTGTTTTGCTCTTTCGGTCCTGACATCTACTCCAAATTTTCCTCCATCGAAAGTGCTAAGGAAGTATGAGATACACTTGAGACTACATATGAAGGAACAAGTGATGTGAAGGAGACAAAGATTGGAATTCTCAATCTTAGCTATGAGAAATTCAAAATGGAGCCCGACGAAACCGTTTCGAAAATGTTCAATCATTTCTCAACAATCGTCAATGGGCTAAAGGGTTTTGGTGAGATGATCCCGAAAGACAAACTAGTCCGGAAGCTACTCTACTCACTTCCCGAGTCTTGGGATGGGAAGAGAACCGCCATCATTGAGGCCAAAAATTTGAAGACACTCAAGCTTGATGAGCTAGTGGGTTCTATCCTAACTCATGAGATAATGAAGCAAGGAAGGGAAGATGAAAGGAAGAAGGAAGAGAGAAGAGTGGAGAAGCTTGAGGTAGATAAGAAGAAGAAGATAGGAGTGGCTCTCAAAGCTTCTCTACATGAGGAGAGCACTTCTAGTGAGAAGGAAGACCTAGAATAATTACCTATGATAGCCAAAAGGTTCTCACGGTTTATGAGGTCCAACCGAGGAAGGAAGATTCAAAGAAAAATGAACTTCAAGACCAAAAACAAAGAAGAATAGAGGGATCAAATCATTTGCTTTGAGTGCAAAAAACCGGGTCATATTCGTTCGGAGTGCCCTTAACTCAAGAAGAAATGCTTTGAGAAGAAGAAGAAGCTCAACGCCAAGCTTGCTACTTGGAGTGATGAGGAGTCATCCGAGGATGAGGAACACGAAGTGGCAAACCTTTGCCTCGTGGCTCTTAAGGAGGATTCCTCCATGGTAACCTCTAACTCATCATCTTTTGATTTTACATTTGATGAATTGCATGATGCTTATTATGAGTTACAAGATGTATATGATGAGTTAGTTGAGAAGTATAAAGAGTTGGTCATAAGAAATAAAAAGATTATTTCGGAATTAAATGCTAAAAATGACTCACTTTCTCAAGCTAGCTTGAAATTTGAGAAAAAGATCTTAGGTTTATAAGATGAACTTAAATTCTTTCAAAATGAAAATGTAGACTTAAACAATCTTATTTCTCAATGCAATAGTGAACACCAAAAGGTGTTAGATGAGCTTAACAAGCTCAAGGAGTCTTTCAAAAATGTTGGTAATGTGAAAATGAGATAGGTGAATCCTCTAGAACTAACCAACCTAAGAGAAAGACATATAACTACAAACAAAGTGGCTTCCATAGGCATAATAGAACTAAGAAAATTAGAAGTGTATGGGTTCCTAAGGAACTCATCAAGTCTAATAATGTTGTTGCTATGTCACCTTGGACTCCTAAAGGAACCAAGCTTTTGGAAGCTAACACTCGTGAACCCAAAATGATTTGGGTACCAAAAATCAAAGCTTAATATATTTGTTTGTAGGGGGAGCATTGCTACAAGGCCAAAGCACAAAGTTAAAACTCATGGTACCTTGATAGTGGATGCTCGAGGCACATGACCGGAGACAAGAGTCGATTCATAGACTTAAAGCCAAAAAGTGGAGGAGTAGTGACATTTGGTGACAACTCCAAAGGCCACATTAAAGGTATTGGATCCATAGGTAATCACTCTACTATACTTATTGAAAATGTTTTGTATGTCGATGGTCTTAAACACAATTTATTGAGCATTAGTCAATTGTATGATAAAGGATTTAATGTCTTATTTGATAAAAATGGTTGTAAAATTGTTGACATTAAATCAAATAAAATAATGCTCATTGGTCATCGCATAGGTAATATATACATGGTGCATTTAGATGACATTCATACATCCCATGCATGCTTTGTTGCACAAAATGAAAATGATGCATGACTATGGCATAGGAAACTAGGACATGCTAGCATTAGTGTTTTAGAAAAATTAGTTTCCCTAAACCTAGTTAGAGGTTTGCCCAAAATTAAGTTCTCAAATGACAAAATTTGTGATGCGTGCTCTAAGGGTAAACAACACAGATCACCCTTTAAATCCATTAATGATGTTTCTACAAGTAGGTGTTTACAACTAATTCACATGGATTTATTTGGGCCTATTAGAACTATGAGCTTGGGTGGTAAATTGTATGCATTTGTACTTGTTGATGACTATTCTAGATTTACTTGGGTTCTATTCTTAAGTACTAAAGATGAGGCTTTAGAAAAATTCATCACGTTTTCAAAATTAACTCAAAATGATCTTGAACTTAAGATTTCTCATATTAGAAGTGATCATGGAACCGAATTTCAAAATCTAGGTTTTGAAGAGTTTTTAAATGAAAATGGTATTAGCCACAATTTTTCGGCTCCTCGAACTCCTCAACAAAATGGGGTAGTTGAGACGAAAAATAGAAGTTTACAAGAAATGGCTAGAACCATGCTTAGTGAAAACAATTTACCTAAATATTTTTGGGCGGAAGCCACAAACACCGCTTGCTACATTGTTAATTGAGTAATGATTAGGCCACTTTTAAAGAAAACATGATATGAGATTTTAAAATCTAAAAAGCCTAACATTAGCTATTTTCATTCATTTGGTTGCAAGTGTTTTGTTTTAAACAATGGAAAAGACAACTTAGGTAAATTTGATGCTAAAAGTGATTAAGCTATTTTCTTAGGGTATTCTTTGACCTTTAAAGCCTATCGTGTATTTAATAAGAGAACTTTAGTAGTAGAAGAGTCTATTCATGTTGTATTCGATGATAACCTTCTTTTGAGGAAGGGTTCTTGTGATGATGATGATGATGATGTAGGAACCCTTGATGCCTTTGATGGAGAACAAACTTCAAAGGAAGATGAGATTCCAACGAAAGAAGAGGATGCACAAGATCCACCTCATGAAGCCTTGAAGGACTTGGCTCTTGAGGAAAAGGAAGTGAGCTACCCAAGGGAGTACAACTATGTCAAAGGTGGTGAAATCTTGGGTGATCCATCCTAGGGCGTAGCTACTAGATCTTCTCTTAAACTCATGAACCATGTTGCTTTTATCTCATGCATAGAGCCTAAGAACATTAAAGAAGCATTAAATGATGATTTTTGGATTATTGCTATGCAAGAAGAGTTAAATCAATTTGAGAGAAGTAATGTATAAACATTAGTTGAAAGGCCTAGTAATCAATCTACTATAGGAACTAAATGGGTATTTAGGAATAAACTAGATGAGAGTGGTAATATTGTGAGAAATAAAGCTAGATTAGTTGCTCAAGGTTACACTCAAGAAGAGGGAATAGATTTTGATGAAACCTATGTACCCGTACCTATTAGGATGTTGCTTGCATATGCACGTTCTCATAATTTCAAGCTTTTTCAAATGGATGTTAAAAGCGCATTTTTAAATGGTTTTATAAATGAAGAAGTGTATGTGGAACAACCACCGGATTTTGAGGATTCAAAATCTCCAAATCATGTTTTCAAACTAACTAAAGCACTTTATGGTTTAAAACAAGCTCCTAGAGCTTGGTATGAAAGACTTCCAAACTTTTTGATTGAAAAAGGTTTTGAAAAAGGTAAGGTGGAGACTACACTTTTCATAATAAGGTATAAAAATGAAATCTTGGTAGTACAAATATATGTTGATGATATCATTTTTGGATTTACTAATGAGTGTCATTACAAAGAGTTTGCTAAGTTAATGCAAGGTGAATTCGAGATGAGCATGATAGGTGAGCTCTCATTCTTTTTGGGACTCCAAATCAAGCAAAGAAAGAATGACACCTTCATCAATCAAGCAAAGTACATCAAGGATATGCTCAAGAAGTTTGGCTTGGAGAATGCAAAGCCTCAAGCCACACCAATGAGCTCATCTACAAAGCTTGACAAAGATGAAGTAGGTAAGTGTGTTGACTCTAAGCTTTATCGCTCTATGATTGGATCTTTGCTTTACCTTACCGCAAGTAGACCGGATATATTGTTTAGTTTTTGCTTGTGTGCTAGGTTTCAAGCTAGTCCTAGAGAGTCTCACCTTATAGCCGTTAAGAGAATCTTTAGGTACCTTAGAGATACCCCTTGTCTAGGTATTTGGTACCCTAGAGACTCAACCTTCAACCTTCATGCTTATTCAGATGCGGATTATGGGGGGTGTAAAATCGATAGGAAGAGTACTTCGGGAACATGTCAATTCTTAGGTAGTATGCTCATATCTTGGTTCTCTAAGAAACAAAATAGTGTAGCTCTATCTACCACCGAAGCCGAGTACATATCCTTAGGGAGTTGTTGTGCTCAAGTCCTTTGGATGAAGCAACAACTATTAGATTATGGTATTAAAGTTGAAACCATACCCCTTAAGTGTGACAACACTAGTGCCATATGCTTAACTAAAAATCTCATCCAACATTCTAGAACCAAACATATACAGATAAGGCATCATTTCATTAGAGATCATGTCCTTAAGGAAGATGTTGTTATAGAGTGCGTTGACACCTTGAACCAACTAGCGGACATTTTTACTAAACCTCTAGACAAAGAGCGTTTTTGGTCTCTTATGAGAGAGTTAGGTCTAACTAGCCTTCCTTGACCCTTTAGGACTCTTTTTGAGGTTAAAATTGCTTGAATTTGTGAAATTGCATGTTTATGTGTTGTTAATCTTGAAAATATCCATGCTTATAGCTAGAGGGAGTATGCTTCTGTTAGAATATGCTTAGAACTGCTCATTCATCAATTGCATTCATTTATGAGGTGCTAAAATCGAGCCTTTGGTTGTTTTTAAATCCTAAAATGCATTTTTGGGCATAGGGTATCGATACGGCCTTCTACGTATCGATACGAGTACTATATTAGCTTTCCATACTGCATTTTGCCTAAAATGGGTATTGATACGGTTAAACTCGTTTCGATACGAGCTAAAAGCGTTTTGATACGGATTGCATCCGTTTCGATACGGACCTTCGACGAGCATTTCAAGGGAATTACAGTTTTACCCACGTATCGATACACCCTCAAGCGCATCGATACACGATTGCACAGACATATTTTTAAGGCATTTAAAGAGTTTTACTTTTACCAAAATTGAATTTTCAAAACCCTAGCCGTTTTTCACTCTATAAAAAGCCTCTCAATCCCTCATATTTTCACACCACAACTCAAAATCTCTTGAGGGTTTTCAACATCAAGCAAAGCTTTTCATCAATTTGGTGCAAAGTTCTTCTCTCATTCCTCTCTATCAATATCAAGGTAAAAATCTATTTTTTTCTTTTTTTTGCATTTGATTTTCGTTCTAAATTTTTTTTGTTCTGTTTTCTCGAAAACAAATTTCTTTTCAAACTTTTTATTTTTGTTTTGTTCCTCAATTTTTTTCAAAAAACCTTGATTATTGATTTTCAATGGGTTGAATGAGAAAGTTAATGCATACACTGTTTTTGATCTTTTTCTCTATTCAATGGCACCTAAAAAGAAAGCATGTACTAGTGAAGTCGGTGAAGGTTCTAATGCCGGAGATGGTACTCGCCCGAACCTCACTCTTATCTATCAATAGTGCTTCAAGACCTCCAGAGATCTCAACTATTTTCGACAATTTCAAAACCATAAAATTCATCCGGAGAGGGTAATTTCCGTTCCTTTTCTCAACTCGGAGCGCTTCAAATTTATTTACTTACCTTTCCTCAAAGAATGGAAATTTATGGATTTCATTCAAATTCCCGACTTTTACTATCGCAATTTGGTTTTGATCTTCTATACTAATGTCAAGTGTGTCGCCAATCAAGCGGGTGTTGTTACGGCTGTTAATTCTTATCTAATGGGTAAAAAGAACACCATCAATGTTCAATCTATTTGTGATGTGTTCAAGTTAGAGGATGAGGGTCTTGATGATGAGAATGCTCTTGGCCATGTCTTGGGAGGTTCCGTCATCGCTCTTAATGCTCAAGATCGGATCCTACATTTGATGGTTTCTTGGTGGTTTAGGTCCTCGGGAGGCAAGTATTCCACTATCCGCCAAGTTGACGATTTTTGGATTTGGTGCTTTCGTCAAAGACAACAACCAAACCTTGCTCGGATTATGTTTGCGGAGATTGTCTATCTCGTGCAACATCGCCACACTACTCTTGTCACTTCATTAACTTATGGAACGACCTTGAGTTATTTCTTCACCCAAAAGGAGATAGATTGTTCTCATGACTACCCGACTCCCCTCACCGATCCTATTGATGAAAGATCTCTTTCGAGGGGAAAGTTCAAGAAAGATACTAAGATAGGATTGTTGCCAAAGGGTATACTCATCAACCAGTGATAGATTTTTTTAGTACTTTTAGTCCAGTTGCAAAAATTACCACAATTAGGACTCCCATGATTGTTGTTGCTGCTAAAAACTAAAAATTACATATCGATATAAATAATAATTTTTTTACATAATTTTCTTCAGGAAGAAGTTTATATGGAGCCACCGCCTAAATTTTATACTAAGGAATCTAGTTTAGTTTGTAAACTAAACAAAAGCTTGTATGGTTTAAAACAAGTAAGTCAATAATGGAATGAAAGATTAACAGTAACTTTGATTGGTCAGGGTTTTAAACAAATTTCTTATGATAATTATGTTTTGTTAAACACATTGGATCTACATTCATTGTATTAGTTATCTATGTTGATGACATTGTTCTTGCTAGTCCTATTCTAAAAGAAATAAACACTACAAAACAATTTCTGCATGAAACTTTCAAGATTAAGGACTTGGGGGATTTGAAATTTTTCTTGGGGTTTGAAGTTGTTTGGTCTTGTTCAGGGATCAATCTTTGTCAGAGAAAATATACTTTAGAATTGTTAGAGGAGACTAGTTTTGCTGGGTCCAAACCTGTTTCTACTCATTTTGTTGCTACCAATAAAATTTCAAAATTAGATGAAACATCATAATCTGACATAACTTCCTACCGAAGAATTATAGGGAAAATTATCTCACTAATATCAAACCTGACATTGCATATGTTGTCCAGCTATTATCTCAATTCCTAGCTGCTACTACTAATATTCATATGACAGCTGCTCATCGAATTCTTAGGTATTTAAAAGGGACTCTAGGTCAAGGACTATTTTTTTCTGCTGATGATTCTATTAAAATCATTGTCTTTTCTGATTTGGATTGGGCTTCTTGTCCATATTTGAGAAAATTTACTACTGGTTTTTATATTTTTTTAGAAACAACTTTAATTTCTTGGAAATCAAAGAAGCAGCAAACCATTTTAAGATCATCTAGTGAAGCTGAATATAGAACCCTAGCCTCTGTCACTTGTGAAATACAATGGCTAACCTATCTTTTTTCTGATTTGCAGCTTGAATTTTCTTTAGCTAATAATTATTGTGATAACCTGTTTGCCATTAAAATTGTAGAGAATCCTGTTGTTGACGCTCCAAAAGTACTGATTTCTATACTAATTTCACATGCTTTTACTTATCTTTTAAGTACATTTAGTTTCATTTTGCCCTAGGAATCATGCATTTGCATTAAGAGTTAGGATTTAGTGTTATGCCAGTGTGAAGGGGTTGTTTTGGCACGTTTTGCAGGTTAGCATAGCTGATGGCACGACAATTGGTGGAGCAGGAGAATGAGACGAAACCAAAGAGGATGCCGAGTTGATATTGGTGTAGAAGGACCTTTAATGCCAAGCACCGAACGGCGAAGAAGAGAACTTGATGCCATGCCAAGTAGATGTTGACTCTAAAAAATAGGACCAAATTAGGCTGTGGAAAAATAGGGACCAGATCAAACTCCGAGAAAATAAGGGACGAGCAGTGCCAAGCACGGTTGGCAGTACCATGCCAAGCTTTGATGCCGGATGAGTATTTGCACGATGACGTCAGCCCTAACTTGATCAGCCTTAGGACTCAAACACCGGATAAGATGATTGCCTACCTTATCCTTGCACGTCCAAATTTAAATTCAAGATATTCCTAGGCTATCCATGAAGTCCTATTTAATCCTGATCAAAGAAAAACGAGAAAAAGTGGAGACGGCGGTGGAGAGCCGAGGAGGGTGATCGGAGATAAGAAGCAACAGTCAAGAGCCTGGACGTGAAGACCTGCATCGACAGACCCTCTTCTAGCCCATCCTCTTTGTTGTTATTTTTCTTTTCTTAGTTTAAATGATGATGGATGTTTTTATCAGTGTATACCCAGAAGACGTGATAAAAAGGAAGTTAGGTGGTTAGATCTTGAGATTGAACGTATGTTACACAAATTAAGAAAGAAGATCTGAGAGATGATTCACGGAAATCAAGGGAACGGATGAGTAAATGGTGCCCAGAACAATCAGGAGAATCAACCAAACAATTGAGGGATACCATTACACAATGACAATGCAGTCAACAATGCTGAAGAAGATAGACCCATTCGAGAACAATCAGCACATGACATCACAGGCTTAATGCCAAGAGTTATTGACAATGAGGTAAATGCATCAAATTTCGAGCTTAAACCCATAACGATCTCAACTCTTTTGAATATAGGACAATTCAATGGAGCACAGACTAGAGATCCAAGGCATCATTTAAAGCAATTCATGGAGATTTGCCAATTATTTCAGCAACCAGAAGTGTATGAGAATACCGTGAAGCTGAAACTTTTTACTTTCTCTTTGAGGGACAAAGCAAAGACGTGGCTCAATTCCTTGCCACCTGGCTTAGTCACCTCCTGGGCAGATCTATGCTAGAAGCTCTTAACACGATTTTAGCCGCCAACGCTCACTGCCAAGCTGCGTGGTGAGATCATTACCTTTCAGCAGGCCGAGGATGAGACCCTATACGATGCCTGGGAAAGATTTAAGGACTTGTTAAGAAGTTGTCCTATGCATGGGTTCCCAAATCAGACCCAAATACAAACCTATTACAGCGGATTGAATGCACAGATAAGAACTGTTGTTGATGCCTTAGCAGTCGGATCATTACTCGACAAAAACTATACAAAAGTTGTTGGCATCCTTAAAAGGATAGCCACAAATGATTTTGAATATCCTGTTGCTAGACTTGGGACTAGAGCCAAAGCAGTGGAAGATTACAGTTTGATGAGCTAACGTCCATCCATTCTGAGATTTACAACCTCACCAGTATGGTGAAAACTTTGCAAAAGAGTAATGAGTACCAAGCAGTTAAAGCATTATAGCCATTTTGCACTATCTGTGGAGAGAACCACCCTACAGATGAATACACTGTCAATCCTGTGTCGGTAAATTTCGTTGGCAATTCTGAATGTTATTATAATTCTAACTCCAACTCATATAATGAAGGTTGGAGGCAGAACCCTAAATTAGCTTGGGGAAACCGATGGGGAAATCAGTACAATGTACAGTGTCAGAATGCCATGTCAGCATTCGGCCAAAACACTATGCCGTAGGGAGTTCAAAATGATTTCCAGCATAGGCAAAGACTCAATCAAGGGGTAATCTCACTGAATACACAGAGCAGGATGAAGTCACAATTTATAGTCTGGCGACGTCAATACGTAACTTAGAAATCCATATGGGACAACTTGCGAATGCACTCAACAATCGTCCACAATGAGTTTTTCCAAGTGACACTGAAGATGCTCGTCACAAAAGTAATGAACAATGTAAGGCCATAACCCTTCGAAATGGTAAATATTGTGAGGCGAAAATGACTGCCAAGTTGGCAAATCAATGCCAGCAGTGGAGCCTATGGAATTAGAGAAGGAAAAAGCCAAAACAGATGATGCCCACAATAATGCCAATTCTCATGCCAGCTCCAATGCTCATCAGAATGTCAGCTCCAGTACCAATGACGAAGTTCACAAGGATGACAAGCAGACGGTGGTAAGAAAGCAAACGGATGCCAATGTGGATTCAAGCACTGCCTCGGCAAAGCCGATACTGCCAGTATGTGTATCCACCACCACCATTTCCAGCCAGACTCCAAAAGCACAAGCAGGACCAATAATTTAAGCACTTCTTGAAACTGCTTAAGCAATTGAAAATTAATATTCCACTAGTAGAAGCCCTTGAACAGATGCCCGACTATGTTAAATTCATGAAAGACATTTTTTCAAAGAAGATGAAGTTGGGAGAATTTGAAACTGTTGCTCTCATGCAAGAATGCACTGCCATGATCTTGAATCGATTGCCTCCAAAGCTTAAAGACCCAGGGAGTTTTACTATCCCTTGTACAATCGGTAATAAATTCATGGGTAAGGCGTTCTGTGATTTAGAAGCAAGCATCAATTTAATGCCATTATCTATTTTCAGGAAACTTGGCATAGAAGCGAGACCTACCACAGTGGCACTCCAGTTGGCAGACCGATCCTATGCACATCCAAGGGTAAGATTGAGGATGTGCTGGTAAAAGTAGACAAATTTATATTTCTATCTGATTTTATCATCTTAGATTATGAAGGTGATACTAATGTGCCAATTATTTTGGGTAGGTCATTCCTTGCCACGAGTAGGACGCTTATTGATGTTCAAAAAGGGGAACTAACAATGCGAATGAATGACCAGCATGTCACTTTTAACGTGTTTCAAGCTTTAAAATGTGCAGATGAATCCAACAAATGTCAAGCTAAGGAGATGATGGAGGCCGTTTTTACTACTCTAGACATGGCACAATTGCGCCAAGATGCAGAATTTGATGTCAACTTGCTTGATGGCATTGCTAAACTTTTTGAGGAACCTGAGGAATCAGCCTTGGAGGCTGAAGATGTGAGTTATTTTGAGCCATTAGAGTTAGCCAGTAGGACGACAACCAAACCAAAACCATCAATCGAGGAACCACCAGAGTTGGAACTTAAGCCAATGCCAAAACACTTGAAGTATGCCTACCTAGGTGAACACTCACTGATCTCACTAATGATCAGGAGGCAAGATTACTGGCAATATTAAAAACCTATAAGCGAGCGTTGGGATGGACCTTGGCAGATATCCGAGGGATCTGCCCAACCATTTTCACGCACAATATTATTTTGGAGGAATATCATGGTAAGACTATTGAAGGCCAAATAAGGTTGAACTCGAGCATGAAAGAGGTTGTAAAAAAGAGATTATTAAATGGCTTGATGCCGAAATAATTTATCCTATATCCGATAGCTCTTGGGTTAGCCTGGTACAGTGCGTGCCAAAGAAAGGTGGCATGACTATTGTTCAGAATAACAAGAATGAGTTGATTCCCTCCAGAACAATTACAGGATGGAGAGTGTGCATGGATTATAGGAGGCTGAACAAGGTCACGATGAAGATCACTTCCCTTTGCCTTTCATCGATCAGATGTTAGACAAACTGGTAGGTAAAACTTTCTATTGCTTTTTAGATGATTATTCAGGTTATAATCAGATTGCAATAGCCCCCCGATGACTAGGAGAATACCACATTCACCTGTCCATATGGAACATTTGCTTTTATATGAATGTCATTCGGTTTGTGCAATGCACCGACAACGTTTCAACGTTGAATGATGTCCATTTTCTCTTATCTAATTGAGCACAACATGGAAGTATATATAGATGACTTTTCAGTGTTTGGTAGAAAATTTGAGGAATGCATCTTAAGTTTGGGGCAAGTTCTTCGGAGGTGCGTTGATACCAACCTAGTCTTGAACTGGGAAAAATGTCACTTCATGGTGAAGGAGGGCATTGTTCTTGGGCATAAAGTGACCAAGAATATACTAGAGGTTGATCCCACAAAAGTGGAAGTAATCAAGCAATTTCCACCGCCACGAGTGTTAAGGGTGTAAGAATTTTTTTTAGGTCATGCTGGATTTTATCGACGATTTATTATGGACTTTTCTAAAATTTCTAGACCTTTATGCTTGTTATTATAAAAGGATGTCACTTTTTCATGTGATGATTCTTGTTTGGAAGCGTTTCAGGTCCTTAAGGAGAAGCTGGTTAACGCCCCTATAGTTGTGGCACCAGACTGGAATGAGCCTTTCGAGCTCATATGTAATGCAGTGACTATGCCATTGGAGCAGTACTTGGACAACGACGTGGCAGAGTTTTTCACGCCATATATTATACCAGCAAGACACTTAATGAAGCACAACTTAATTACAAAACAACTGAGAAAAAGTTTCTTGCAGTTGTATTTGCTTTAGATAAATTTAGACCTTATTTGATAGGTAATAAAGTTGTTGTTTTTATAGATCACTCGATACTGAAGTACCTCTTGGCAAAGAAGGATATCAAGCCGAGATTGATTCGACGGACGCTCTTACTTCAAGAATTTGACCTCGAGATCTGAGATAAGAAGGGCAATGAAAACTTAGTAGCTGACCATCTATCACGACTAGAGCATCATCGAGAGAATGGTAAGACTATTGCCGTCAGAGATGAGTTCCCAGATGAGTATTTACTTGCAGCCAACACCACGCCATGGTATGTCGACGTAGTCAATTATCTGGTAAGTAAGATTATGCCACCAGATTTAGGGTACAATGCCAAGAAACGGTTTTTACGCTATGTCCGGTAGTATTATTGGGATGAGCTATTTCTATTCAAGCAATGTGCCAATCAAGTGATCTGTTGTTGCATTCTAGAAGATGGGCATCATGCTATTTTGCAAGCATGCCATGCCACACCATACGGAGGACACTTTGCTGGACTTAAAACTACTGCCAAGGTACTACTGTCAGGTTTTTATTGGCCCACACTGTATAAGGATGCACATAACTTCACCAAGGCATGTGATCCATGCCAACGGACTGGTAATATCTCTGGAAAACATCAACTTCCGCTCCAGAACATCATGCCGATGGACTTGTTCGATGTTTGAGGAATAGACTTTATGGGACTATTTCCCCCATCTTTTGACAATATATATATCCTAGTGGTAGTTGACTATGTTTCCAAATGGGTAAAGGCTATAGCCTTGCCAACAAATGATGTGAAGGTCGTTGCCAAATTTTTGCACAAACATATCTTTACATGTTTTGGTGCTCCTCGAGTGATCATTTATGATGAGGGAACCCATTTTAAATGTAATATAATCTCTAAAGCTTTGTGCAAGTAAGGGATACAACAAAGGATAGCCACGACCTATCATCCATGGATAAACGGGCAAGCCGAGATCTCTAACAAACAAATCAAGAATATCCTAGAAAAACTGTGAATCCTTTTAGGAAGAATTGGTCTTTGAGGTTAGATGAGGCTTTATGGGATTATAGGACTACCTTCAAAACTTCGTTGGGCACTTCACCTTTAAAACTTGTATATGGTAAGCCATGCCACTTGCTGGTAGAGCTTGGGCACAAAGCCTACTGGACGATTAAGACATTGGATATGACATGGGCAGCTACAGGAGAAAAACAAATGTTGGACCTAAATGAACTGGAAGAACTTAGGGCGCATGCTTATGAAAATGCAAAGTTATATAAAGAACAAACCAAGCGTTGGCATGACAAGAGGATTTTGCAATGAAACTTCGAGGTAGGTCAACAAGTCCTTTTGTTTAAATCATGCCTAAAACTGTTTCCAGGGAGCTCAGTTCAAGATGGTCAGGCCCTTTCGAGGTTGTGAAACACTATGCCCATGGAGCGGTGGACATTAAGGACATAAAAATTGTTGATACTTTCAAGGTAAATGGGCAACGCCTGAAGCATTATTGGGATGGAGAGAAGAATACTTTCAAGGATTAGAATTTTTCTTGTTTTCAGTTTTTCTTTCTTTTATTTGTTTTGTTTAGATTTCAGATTTCTTTGTTGTGTTGAAGGGTTATTGTTTGAGTGCGTGCAGATTTTGTGCCAGGAAGTATACCTGTGTAGAGATATATATTGGCATGATAAGAGAGTGGATGCAGTGCCATGTTGGGATCAATACTAGTAGTTGAGCTTGGCATGCTGCGAAAATAATTTTGGAAAAAGAAAATTACCCAAGTCTGATTTAATTTAAAACATGAGAGAGAAAATAAACCCCTAGCCACCCACAATTTGAGGTGAATTTAAAATTAAATTCAAATCACCTTCTCACTACATATCTTATCACTTAAAAACCTATCCTTATCAATTATCCTTTCCATACTTATCACATCATCCCTTTTTACTCTCCCATAACAAGTTGTCTTTTCATTATTACCCTCCTTACAGCATTCATAATTAAAAACCTACCATAACACCCAACCTTTCCCTCTTTCAACTCCACAACTTTTACACTTTTCACTTTACCTTCTTTCCTTAGTCGTTTACACTCTCTCAAGATTTCAAGAAAATCAAGCTTTTCTTTTCTTTCTCCATAGTCATGGCGTTTTCATCTAAGCCTTTTCAAAGATTTTTCAACGAAGAGATAAAGAAGAAGTACCATGATCAATTCGCCTCGAAATCTTTTTGCTTCGAAAGGAATTTTAACTTCAACCCCGAGAAGAATCAAGTATTTCCCCTTGAGTTCATAGACGTAGTCACCAAGCACAAATGGAAAACATTCTGCCAACAAAAGGTTTTGATGAAGGAGCCATCAATATCATGCTCAAGCTAGACGAAGAAGATGACCATGGCAGGTTCATGGCTAAGATGACGGATGCCAAATGTCAAACATTGTTAAAAGATCTATGTGAGTCGGGCATGTAATGGATTGTATCCTCCAATGGCTCACGGACGGTCAAGAGAGCAGCCCTCCAGCTGCAAGAAAAAGGCTGAAATCACTTTCTCAAAGCTAGTCTGATGCCGACAACACACAATGAGAGTGTTTTGGAGGATCGTCTGGCATTGCTGCATTCCATTCTTTTTGGCCGAAAAATTAATGTTGGTCGGATCATCATCAATGAAATTTACAAATGTGCCCTTAAGCTGACTGAAGGTTTATTCTTCCCGCTATTGATTTGTAACATTTGCAGACATTATGAGGTGCCCACAACTGAGGAAGATGTTGCCCTTGAGGTGAAAGGCTACACTATCATATCGGCCGGTTGGAAACCCCTCACTGGAATTAATGTGTCTGACAAGGGTAAGGGCAAGGCTGCTTCGCCAAAGCCCAAGACTAAAACGCCAATAACAAAATCATTAGCCTCAATGCCATCCGCCTCAATACCAGAGAATTTAATAGCACTATTTTCTAAGATCTCCCGGCGCCAAGAATTGATTCTCCTTAATTTGGAGAAAAATGAGGAGAGCCAGAAGAAGCTATGGCGGTATATGTATGCCAGAGATTTGGCCGTGAAAGAAACCCTAGTGAGCCTTTCTCTAGGCATTTTACCATCATTTCATGCCTTCTCAGGGGAGCTCTTTTCTGATGATAGTGCCATGCCAACCAGTCCAGTCGCCAGTCCAGTCCACAGCCCTTTGCCCTCTAATGCCACAAAACTGATTTCCTCTGCTCATGATGAATCTACTAAGTCCGCCTCTCTGCATGAATCTGCTGCTGAAAGTGAGAAGAAACCCACTGCCACGCGGACTTCCTCCGAGCCTGTAAAGATTGTCAAAGAAATTCTTGCCTCGATGGCCGCCTCTAAGCCCGGTTGGAGTGGAAAGAAGAGAATGTCCCCTGAACGTGAGAGCCTTACTCAAAGGAAAACCCGTGCCAAGATAGCCGAGGAAGTTCGTGCCCACCAAGAAGAAGTCTCCAAAAGGGAGTCATCTTCTTCCTAACTCTTTGCACTATCATTCATTTTTCATGTATTTTTATATGTCCATACATTTTCTATTTTCTGTTTTTCTTGTATATATGTGTTATTTCATGCATTGGGGACAATGCACATGTGGGTTTGGGGTGTGCATTTCCTCATAGTTATGCCATACCATGCATTCATGTTTAAATTATGCTTTCATGGCATGCCATGTAGGTTAGGATAGTTTGCATACCGAACCACTAAAAAAGAAAAAAAATTGTCTCGCTAATTTTTGAAGCATGTTAACATCTGTTTGGCAAGTTTAGTTTGACCTTGGTGTCTATCCGATGAAGAATTTAAAATCTTTAGATGCTTATGCCAGTAGAGTAGTAATGCCAGGATTGCTTGTAAATTGATCTCTAGTTTTGGGAATTGAATTTACACTTAACGCGTGATATGTATCTAGTTCCCTAGCAAACTTAGGTTGTTTGAAACTATGTTAAAATAGAAGAATAAAGTGCCAAGGTAAAAATAGTGCACCAATGTGTGCCAAATGCTGAAGGACTTTAGAACACTCATCTGCCTTAGAAAAAATTATTAACTTGGGTCTTCGTGGTTTGCTCCCTCTTAGTTCTCAAGCCAACATGACTTAGGGTATTAGTGTAATAGGTTAGTAAGTTATGTAATCTGGACTAACGTGAGTATTCGTGGTATTCTCCCTCTTATATCTCACGCCAAACAGTGCATGAAGCTACCCTAATCTAATGCCGGCAATAAAAAAGAGTATACCTTTGGATGAAAATAAATAAATAATAAAAAAAATAAAAATTTGAGTTTAGGTAGTAAAATTGACTAAAGGAGTGAAAGGATACTTGATGCATATTGCCTACACTTCATGCACTTTGATGCTCTATGACTAGAGTTATTTTGTTGCTCTTGAATTTTCTACATGCTTGGCATTACTGCACTGAGATTACTGAGGATAGATCTATGCCAAATTATGCTTGTCTGCATCTATTGGCATGCTGACCGAAACTTTGCTGAGGTATTATTTTCACATTTTTTTTGTTTCTCTATTTTACTTTGCATTACTTGAGGACAAGCAATGAGATAAAGTGTGAGGGAGTCTTTACGCTCCAAAAGTACTGATTTCTATACCAATTTCACATGCTTTTACTTGTCTTTTAAGTACATTTAGTTGCATTTTGCCTTAGGAACCATGCATTTGCATTAAGAGTTAGGATTTGGTGTTATGCCAGTGTGAAGTGGTTGTTTTTGGCACCTTTTTGCAAGTTGACATAGCTGATGGCACGACAGTTGGCAGAGTAGGAGACGAAATCAAGGAGGATGCCGAGTTGTTGTTGGCGCAGAAGGACATTTAATGCCAAGAACGGGACGACGGAGAAGAGAACTTGATGCCATGGCAAGTAGATGTTGACTCCGAAAAAATAAGACCAGATCAGGCTGCGAAAAAATAGGGACCATATCAATCTCCGAGAAAATAGAGGATGAGCAGTGCCAAGCACTACCATGCCAAGATTTGATGTCGGAGGAGTATTGGCACGATGACATCAGCCCTAACCTGATCAGCCTTAGGATTCAAACGCCGGATAAGATGATCGCATACCTTATCCTTGCACGTTCAAACTTAAATTCAAGATATTCCTAGGCTATCTAAGTAGTCCTATTAAATTCCGATAAAAGCAAAACGAGAAAGAGAGGAGATGACGGTGGAAAATCGAGGAGAGTGATCGGAGATAAGGAGCAACAGTCAAGAGCCTAGTGGTGAAGAGCTGCATCGACGAACCCTCTTCTAGCCCATCCTCTTTGTTGTTATTTTTCTTTTCTTAGTTTAAATGATGGTGGATGTTGAAAACGATTATGTTTTTTTGGTTGACACCCTCACCATGAACTGATTTTATAGTTGGTGAGGGGTGTCGTGGTTGAATGCTATTTTTAATGTTTAGCTTTTAATACATCAACACTGCCTCGACACTGTTTTCCTATCTGGCATGTTCTTCATTTTTTAGTGTGTTGCCATGCAACCGCTGGCACTAACTTTTTAAATACTTTGCCAAGCAAAAGCTGGCATAGTTGGCTTATTGCAACTCAATATCATAACTGACTTGGGTAGCAACGATCGATTGCTAGATACAAAAGAGAGATGCTTCCAAAGAAGACGCTCAAGTGGATGAACTTACTTCGGGAGTGAAATCTACCCCTTTGGAGTAAAGATTGAAACTTAATCGAATTGATTTATGTAAAAAATGCACTATAGACATATAAGATTTTTCCGTAATTGATTTAAGGCAATGCCATCGACAGAGGCATTGCTACTTTTGAATCTACTCGGCAAACAATGCCAAGACAGGATTTATTAAAGGTTGGCATGGCATAAATAGCGTGAAAATCAGGCACTCCTTGCCAACGCTCGTCATTTGCTAAGACATTTTCCTTACCTTCAACTTTATTTTATTTCATTTCTTTTCTTATTAGACATTTCAAAATCACTTCCAACCAAAACAATATTTTCACAAAGCAAGTACTTGGCCAAGCAATTAAACCCTTGAACGCAATCCTTGTGGGATCGATAACTCAACTTAACTGTTGTATTACTTGCAGACCGTGTATACTTGCACGCAATAGACTTTTTTTGGCACTGTTTTCATACATTTCCAATATACTTTACGCCCTATTGCCAGAATTTATTTATCCACGCCGAGAGTCTACACCAGTTCAGCATGAAAGAATCAAGCATATTGAAATTGACTGTCATCTCATAAAGGAGAAGCTTCGAAAAGGACTTGTAACACTTTTGCCTTCAACTTGTCGATTGTTTCACCAAGGCTCTCCAACCTTCATCATTTCGAGGATCAATATCCAAGTTGGAATTCAGAATTTGTATGCTCCAACTTGAAGAGCTATTAGAATGTAAATTTGTATTAATCGTTATGGATTGCAGTTAGTTTGTTAGGAGTTTTGATAAGTAATTCTTTATTAGTATATATAACCTATGTATTTCTTAATGTGAAATAATAATAAAAGTCCATTTGTTTTTCTTTTACCAATTGACTTGCTCTGTCAAATATACGAGTCAAAACTTTAACACCCACCCTAAAATTTTATTTGTGCTCACACATATACATATTATAATCAAAGGCCAACTAAATACATTTTTATGTATGTCCACCTCAAAATATTTTTAACTCCGCTAATGAATCTAATGAATCTAGTGTGTAGCGTGATGGCCAATGCCTTTACCAACCAATGCAATTGATGTAAGCCATTACATTTTCATATATCCTTAATTTCTTTACCGTCTCTCAATTGCCAAAGTTAACAAATTAGATCCTTTTTCTTGCTCATAAATTTAATTTCCATTACTTTTTACTGCCTAAGAAGTTTAAATATTATTAATTTACAGTGTAAGAGTAAATACTAGATTAATTACTACTAACAATGGTTAAGTGCAATGGCAAAGTACATTGCTCTCCCAATGAGAGGATTCGAATTCGAACCTTAGAAACAACATTATCAGGAGGGAGAGTCACAAATCTCGAACATAAACCATAAAATGAACACGTACTTTATCAAAGAAAAATACTAGATTAATTACTCTTGCATGATGTTGCCATGGGAGTGTAGTATTTCATGCTTTCATAGTCAAGTGCTGGGTTCAAACCGTAGCAGGCTTTATGGATTTATTGAGTTGTAGGCTTGTAGCTCCAGATTGGGCTTTATGGCTCTAACCCATTCACATCGGGGATATAACTCTTTCATATTTCAAACCCTGTGCAACCAGTATTTCAATACCAGTATAAAATTATAACTCTTCAAGTATTAAAAAGTTGAAGAGAAATATTTAATCAAATTTTTTAAAGAAATATAAATTACAAGTTTTTAATAAATATATTCACATTATTAGAAATTAATAAAAATAAAATATATGATAAATTGTAAAAAGTACCCAAAAATTATTAAAATCAATTATTTCTTTCATTAGTAGATTCAATTTGATAAAAAAAAGTCAGAGGATCAAAAGATGTGAAAAAAGAATTTAAGGGCTAAAGTGATTTTTCAAAAAAGTTCTAGCGCAAAAAAAAAATGTTATTAGGTCATATATTTATAACTATAATTGAAAGCAATATATATTCCCATCATCCCTATCCTTAGAGGTTTGGGTTCGGCTTTCATTTGGTTTAAGTGTGAGAAACGGCTATCATACTTCTTGGTGTTGATTTATTATCCAAACTTGGAACACCACTTTTCTTTATTAAATAAAAATTATATTTTTATATCGAGATTCTAACCCATACAAGATAAAATAATATGAGCATCTTTGGCCACTAGGTTAATTAGTGGATTTCGGAACAACCACCTATTTTGATTATAAATTATTTATGAGAAATCATATATAAATATATAATTAGCTGAGTGGTCAAGAATGCTTATGTTGTCTCATCTTATATGATTTGAATATCGACATTTACGATAATGTAAATATTTTATTTACTTAATAAAAAAATTCTCATGTAATTGTAAGCGTGAGTTGTATAATTAGTCATAATTCCATAGGTCATATTAAATGCTTAAAAACATGTAGTATTTACGGAAGTACAATCTGGTATGAATGACTAATTTGTAATGATAGCAATCTTTTCAGCACCGACAAGAGAAAAGGAAGGGACAACAACACTGTTGTTGATCTGATTTCTTCAGATTCTCTTCAACTCCATGTCTTGTGTTTCAGCTGCCTACTTTTGCTGGGGTTGGCTCTTCATCTCTATTCTAAACAGGCTTATCCATCTCTTACTATGTGCTTCTCATATATTCATTCTTATATTATAATTATAAAAAGATATTGGACCTTATCAATTAAATAAAAACCGAAATTTGATCCATTTTTTTATCTATGAATTGGAAACCAAAACCATATAGTATACAATCACTCGAGATATTGAGCATACTTAAGTACTTAATGATTTTAATAAAAATCAAACCGAAACTACACCCAACATCGACTTGTATCTTTCTGGATTCCTTTCAACCCTAGAGAGATATATGATGTTCCAAAATAGCTGGGTTTTATTGTTTGAATAATTGAGTTTGGGGGACCACACAGAAAGAAACTTTGTTTCTACCTATACATACATACATATGGTTGTGTTCCATTCCACATTATTGTTCTTAAATGGCTGAGAAAACTGCAGGCTTTTTGCACAACACAATGAGATATATACATTTCATCTTCTGTAAAATTGCATGCCAACAAAGCCATCTTCCCTTTACTTTTTCCCACAAAAGCGAACATGTATAATTTCATTCACAAACAAAAACAAAACCCTTTTTCATACATAATTTTACAGAAAAACATGTTTAAACTCACCATAATTTAACCAACAAGCTCAATTAGTACTATGTTAAAAGAAAAACATGCTTTTGAAGATACTATTCTTATAAATAATGTTTTTGAAGGTGATATTATTCTTGTAGGGGGAAAAATAAGAATGGGTGACCAAGCAGATAAAAGTGAAGCAGACTTGTGAAGCGAGCAAAACGCAGTGAGTGTGACCTAACACAACACATATCAACATTCAATTTTCCTGGTGAGGACCAAAAGACAAGCAATGTGGTTACAGAGATTAGGACAAATATTGGCATGATGCTGCTATGATTAGTAGCTATTTACATCTTCAATCACTGCCGCTATCCACCCATGAAGAGGCCTTGGGGACCATCCATGCAAAATTTTCACACTAGAGATGTGGTTACCAATCCATCACTTTGTTTTCTTGTTTAGAATTAGATAACCTTATCTCTTACTACACACAATTTTATTAAAATATGATTACATTAATCTATGTTACTTATTCCGATATTTGGATTTAAAGATAAAAATGTTGGACGAGTTGAAGGAACTTGTAAGGGTAATAATGGTCCGTTAGGTTTTAACAATGTTGGGGAACGAACAGTAAAAATCTGAGACTAACTTCAACACCCGTGGCGAAATTTGATGG
Organism: Hibiscus tridactylites; assembly: GCA_958450335.1. Lineage (NCBI taxonomy): Eukaryota > Viridiplantae > Streptophyta > Magnoliopsida > Malvales > Malvaceae > Hibiscus > Hibiscus tridactylites. Next base: position 22,603,917 of record OY288276.1, on the reverse strand, counting down.
AAGAGTTTGTGGAGGCAAACGTAAAACTTTAAAAAAAGAATTAGAGGTTATAATTGAAATTTTCAATTTTTTGAACGTTTCGTGATTTTTTTTAAAAAAAATGGGGTCTAATTAAATTTTTTGAAACGTTAAGAATTTTAATGAGAACTTTTAGAAATTTTGGGAGGGAATTTAGTTAAAAATATTTAAAATTTTGGAAGCTTAATATGATTTGTTTTAAAATTTTGAGGGGTCAAATTAAAATTTTAAGAAATTTAAGAGACTAAATTCTAATTTCCAAAAATTGTAATGGTTTTTAGCAAGGGACGAATTTAGGAATAATGACAGGGGGTCAATATTAAAGATTTCTGTAAATCATCGTTGTTGATATTGTATCGGTATCGAATTAAGTTTCATTTCAGTCTTTAAACTATGTTCTATTTTTTTATTAAAATTTCGGCATGTTTCATTTGTTTTAGTGTCTTTCGATTCGTTTTAGTCAAAATTAGCTTAAAACGACGCCTACCTTGATACAAATTTTGATATTTCAATATAATTAACACAAATACCTATAAAATAATCAAATTATTAGCCTGTATACTTTTATTAAGAAAATAAAAAAATACTATGTAATTTTATTTTGATATTTTCATTAATAAAAAGAATTAAAAAGTAAAATAAAAAAGATATAAACTAATATTAATGAACTGAGTTTAGATAAATAATAGCATTAGATTTATAATTACAAATAAATTACAAAAAGTCAAATTAAATATGTTTTTGAGGAGTGAAATATCGATATACCTTATTTTATAAATTATTTATTTTAATAGAAGCCGTTGATTTATTAAAAAGAGAAAATATTCAAAATTACAATTAAGGTATACAACTATTATCATAAACTAAATATATAATTTGGACATTTTCTTATAACATTAAAACAAGAAACTAGCCACTTTAGAAAATATAATGACCATACATGAAAAGAGGTTAAAAACTCAACCAAAAGACTAGAACGAAATATAGATACGAACAAATCTGACAGCATCGGCAAACGAACTACAAGAGGGGATCAAGCTACTAAAAGACTACCGAGAACCGCAAATTAGAGCCAAGCGTCGTGAGAAAACTATCCACGAATGCAAATCGCATATCCAAATTCAATCTAAAATCCAAAGCAGGAAAGGTTAACATGATAACAAAAAAGTACCGTCTTGATCAGTCGCAGCGTCGACAAGTCTAGTCCTGAGAAAACATAAAATAAAAAGAACAAGCAAGCGACTGAGAAAGAGGAAAGACGTGTCAAAAGAAAAAGATAAACGTGCCACAAAGACATAAGAAAATGTGTCATAAAGACAAAGTTATTCCTATTAAAATTAAAAAGAACAAAGATGTAGAGCCCGATAAACACAACCGAATTATTTGCCAAGTGGTGGAGAAGATGTATTTTGGGTGATTGTTGTGGAAGCAAAAAGATAGAAAAAATTTGAAACAAGATTTAAAGTAGTTCGGTTTTCTAACCAAAGCATACATCCACTATCTTAGCTTCCTACTAAGGATTTCACCAATTTACAAGAATTCTTTCCCTTTTCAAGGCTTATGAGGAAACTTTTTACAACCTAGACTCACTAACCAAGTCTAGTATCCAAAGTCACAAATCGAGCCTTGGGAACACTCTTAAACAAGAGAATAATTAGCAAACTGAAAATCCCTCTAAAAGGTAATAGTTTGAATTCTTAAGCACTCACACAAATCCTAATACATTTGAGCATATATTGACAATTAAGCTCAACAAGTGTAGTTTACACAAAGAATGTGAATTTAAGCTCTAAGACATATTTTGATCATTGTTGCGTGTAAAATAGTCTATCGCAATTGTAGTGCAAGTATACACGACGCAAGTAGTAAAGTGATACAAAGTATCGGATATCGTCTCCACAGGGATTGGGCTAATAGCTTCACCTAATTTCACTGCACGAAGTAAAAGGAATAGTTTGAGAGAATTGTCACGAATAATAAAGTAAAAACGTAAATAAAAGGAATTGAGATATCAAGATAGAGAGAATGGGCTGGTATTGAGTTGCTCAGTAGTGTAGGTATTGAATTGCTTAGGATCTCCAGTTCTGTCGTCGCACCCGTCGCCAACAGCACCTGTCGCGGCGTCTGTCCGTTAGTTGTCGCGGTAGCGAACACTAACTCCGTACTCCAAGCTTGGCAAGAATCCCAGATCTGCCTTGCCCTATCCCTAGGCACAAGTCTGTCGATGATCACGTCTTTGATGATACCTCCCGGCGTGAATCGAAGGATGAACACCGATGTGTATGAATTCTTCCTTAGCCACTTAACCTCGCCTTATCCCTAAGCACGAGATGGTTCAACTATAAACTAGAGAACACGCTTTTATCTCTTTCGTATACTTAACTCTCCCGATGCTAAGTACATGGATAACCTCACAATGCTCTCCCGATGCTCTTGCAAGATATTAAAACCAAGATAAAAGAACTTGAAGTTTATTTTATTGAACTTGAAAAATCCTAAAACAAAGCAACCCTTGCAACTACTTTACAAAACAACCCGTAGCCCTAGGAGGAATTTAGAACATATCGGTGACAGGTAATCGGCAGGGTTTTGGTTTCGGTTATGGGGTAGTCGGCCTATGCCCTAGGTTTAATCTATGCCCTTTATATAAGCTTTGGGCTCAAGTTATCTAAGGTAACAAGGATTACAACTTTAATTAAAAGTAAGATTCTAATAAAGACTAAATCTCTAAAGTATCCTACTTTCTAGCCGCCTCCTTGCTTTTAGGGATTTCCTCTCCTTTGAGCTTTGGCTTGACATATCTTTTGATCCGGGGCTTGGAAAATTATTTGGCTGCCACACGACAGACGAGCAGATTTTTCTCTATCCATCGATATCCACTTCATTTTTCCTCTTTAATAATCTGTTGTCACCATGCTGTCGTGACGGGTCCACGACAGGTTCGTCTCCTTCAGCTGTTTGTTCAGTTCCGCCTTCCTGCTTATCTGTCCTTCTCCTGCCTTCGACATCTACTATGACAGATACCTGCAAAAATAGCCATCTTTCAGTAGAATCCGTGCCTTTTATATAATTGTGATGTTTTATTGAAAACTATCCTAAATGCAATGCAATGATGCTTGAATGCAGCAGAAATATGGGTTTAAAAAGGTGTAAATGATAGAACTTTTACACACTCAACACACCCCCAAACTCAAGTTTTTGCTTGCCCTCAAGCAATGAAGACTTAAAAGAAAACTGAAAATTTTTGTGTTGGCCTTCAAACAGTGAACTGTCCCTCACCTGTCGCTCATTCTCTATGGCGGCAGCAACCTGTCGGAAGGGTTAGGATCTGTCCGGAATCTTCCTATAGCTCTCGTGCAGTGTGTGCATGCTTGTGAACAGTTATATGCTAAGACCCTCTTAGTTTCACTAGAATATTCAACTTCTTAACTTGAATTTTATGCCAAAGTTTACTTTCTTTTAGAAGGCACATTTTCATGCTTTTTCTTCTATTTTCAAGCTAAGTTTTTCTAGAGCCAGTTTTGGGCACCTCTAGTTAGCTTGCTGTATCCGTTGCGGAAAAGGTGGTGGAGGACGGTAATCAGCAATGCGTCCTTCCCACTGCATGCGAATCTGAGGACGATATTCATCTTTTTTCTCCTCTGTCGCTTCTGCTGTCGTGACAGGCTCATCGGCAGCAGTCTGTTTGTCACCTGTCGGGGCAGTTTCCACGGCAGGCTTATCCAAGGCAGGTTTCTTTTCTATTTCAGCTTCTTTTTCCGGCCCTGGTAACTTTTTCCCACTCCTAGTAGTAATCGCCTTACATTGCTCATGAGGGGGCGTTCTAGCATTTTCAGTATTGCTAGGGAAACCTCCATTCTGCCGAGGCTTAATATGCTGCGACACCTGACCCATTTGTGTCTCTAGAGATTTCAAGGTGGCCTCATGGTTTGTCATTCTCATCTTAGTCTCATCCATAAAGTCTTCCGTTTTCTTGACAAACTTATTGATGTTATCCATATATGTGCCAGTCTGAGACATAAAGGTGGCCAGAGTCTGCTCCAATATACTACTCGTGGCAGGTGGTGGCTGCTGTTGTTGCTGAGGCGGCAGGTTCTGCGGCAGGTTTTGCGGCTGTGGCTGCTGTCGCGTCAACAATCTCGGACCCCCCTGATTCTGATTATATGCTTGCGGATTTAGAGCATTGTTGGGGTTACTCCAGGAAAATTTGGGGTCTTTCCTCCAATTAGGGTTGTAATTGTTGGAATTATAGTTTGGCTTGTAATTTCCAACATATTTTCCTTCTTCTATATTTATAGGGCACTCATCCCTACTATGATTTCCCTCACATGTAGCACAAACTCCCTCGACAGCAAACCCTCGTACTTCCTCTTCACTCAATAAGTGTTTCATGGCTTTAGTGAGGAATGCTACCTGAGATTTCATAGTGCTGTCGGCCTCATAATCCTTGACAGCAAGTACCCGTTTACCTCCTCTTCTAGCGGTTGGAAACTGCTCCTCATTTTTAGCCAGATGTTTCAGAACTTGCAGAGCTTCGTCTGGATCTTTGTCCAATAATAGTCCATTTGCTGCAGAATCAATTCGAATGCGAGTTTGTAAGTTAGCAGCATTATAAAACTTAGTTACCTGATTCCAGACGGGGAATCCATGCATTGGGCAGTTTCGAAGAAGAGTTGTGAATCTGTCCCAGGCCTCATGCATTGGCTCGTCATCTTCCTGTTGAAAAGTAGCAATTTCATTACGTAATCGCTCAGCTAAATGAGAAGGATTAAAACGAGACAAAAATTCACGAGTTAGATCTGCCCAAGTCATAATAGAACCCGGCGTAAGTTTATTCCACCAAGTTTTTGCTCTGTCCCTCAATGAATGGGGGAATAACCGAAGCCTCAGTATCTCCGGACTAACTCCTGGTAGTCTAAACGAACCACAGATCTCCTGGAACGTTTTGAGATGCTCCCTAGCATCTTCTGTCGCGGAACCACCAAACTGCCCGGCATTGTTGATCATACTAAACATGACAGGTTTAAGCTCGAAGTTGTCAACGTCAATATCCGGCAGCGTGGTCTCCAGCTCTACATGATCGTTCAGCATGTAGTCACGACATGACCGTCGTCTATCTGCCCCAGGCGGGTCGCCGACAGGTGGGTTATTATTGCCAAGGGGTGGTATGAAACCACCAGCAGGTTGGTTATGACCCATCTGCTCTAGCTGTTCTTCAAGGTATTCGTTTCGGTCTAAGAGGTGGCGAATCTGTTTCTTGAGATTAAAGGAACGTTCAATCTCCGGATCTAATTTATACTCAGGATCTTCACCTCTTTTCGATCTGCGCATAAACAGGAAAACCTTGTGAAAAGCAAGAGTTTAAAAACACAAAATAAAAATTAAAGAAAAGTAAAAATAAAGATAAAAACGAAAATAAAAACAAAAAGTGCAAAGAAAGAACGGTGTAGTTATGTTGCCAATCCCCGGCAACGGCGCCAAAAACTTGTTGCGTGTAAAATAGTCTATCGCAATTGTAGTGCAAGTATACACGACGCAAGTAGTAAAGTGATACAAAGTATCGGATATCGTCTCCACAGGGATTGGGCTAATAGCTTCACCTAATTTCACTGCACGAAGTAAAAGGAATAGTTTGAGAGAATTGTCACGAATAATAAAGTAAAAACGTAAATAAAAGGAATTGAGATATCAAGATAGAGAGAATGGGCTGGTATTGAGTTTCTCAGTAGTGTAGGTATTGAATTGCTTAGGATCTCCAGTTCTGTCGTCGCACCCGTCGCCAACAGCACCTGTCGCGGCGTCTGTCCGTTAGTTGTCGCGGCAGCGAACACTAACTCCGTACTCCAAGCTTGGCAAGAATCCCAGATCTGCCTTGCCCTATCCCTAGGCACAAGTCTGTCGATGATCACGTCTTTGATGATACCTCCCGGCGTGAATCGAAGGATGAACACCGATGTGTATGAATTCTTCCTTAGCCACTTAACCTCGCCTTATCCCTAAGCACGAGATGGTTCAACTATAAACTAGAGAACACGCTTTTATCTCTTTCGTATACTTAACTCTCCCGATGCTAAGTACATGGATAACCTCACAATGCTCTCCCGATGCTCTTGCAAGATATTAAAACCAAGATAAAAGAACTTGAAGTTTATTTTATTGAACTTGAAAAATCCTAAAACAAAGCAACCCTTGCAACTACTTTACAAAACAACCCGTAGCCCTAGGAGGAATTTAGAACATATCGGTGACAGGTAATCGGCAGGGTTTTGGTTTCGGTTATGGGGTAGTCGGCCTATGCCCTAGGTTTAATCTATGCCCTTTATATAAGCTTTGGGCTCAAGTTATCTAAGGTAACAAGGATTACAACTTTAATTAAAAGTAAGATTCTAATAAAGACTAAATCTCTAAAGTATCCTACTTTCTAGCCGCCTCCTTGCTTTTAGGGATTTCCTCTCCTTTGAGCTTTGGCTTGACATATCTTTTGATCCGGGGCTTGGAAAATTATTTGGCTGCCACACGACAGACGAGCAGATTTTTCTCTATCCATCGATATCCACTTCATTTTTCCTCTTTAATAATCTGCTGTCACCATGCTGTCGTGACGGGTCCACGACAGGTTCGTCTCCTTCAGCTGTTTGTTCAGTTCCGCCTTCCTGCTTATCTGTCCTTCTCCTGCCTTCGACATCTACTATGACAGATACCTGCAAAAATAGCCATCTTTCAGTAGAATCCGTGCCTTTTATATAATTGTGATGTTTTATTGAAAACTATCCTAAATGCAATGCAATGATGCTTGAATGCAGCAGAAATATGGGTTTAAAAAGGTGTAAATGATAGAACTTTTACACACTCAACAATCATATGATTGTTGACTTGTGGATCATTAGTCTTTCATAGATGTTTGGAGGTCCCTTTTATACTCTCAATTGAGTTTGTAGCCGTTGGACACCGTTGGGATTAAATTGAAGCCGTTGGGACCTTTATTTTCCGTGGTAAATGCAGTTCTAGAGTTGTCCGTACCGATACGTGGGTAGCTGTATCGGTACGGGTTCTTCAAAAACTAATCGTTGAAGTCTGATGCAGTTTTGCGTATCAATATGCCTTGGTGCATATCGGTGCATGGGATCAGTTCGCCTTTGTACTGTATAAGTACGAGGTTTGTTAAGTTGCAGGGAACTAGTTGTTGGGGTTGTTGAAAATAGTCGTTGGGCATTAAAAAATAGGATATCGGTACGTCACATAGCATATCGGTACGACCCTATCCGTATCGGTACGCCTAAGCTGTACCGGTATAGTTTTTGGCTACTGAAAAAATATTATAGTTGAAACCCTTAAAGGTATCGATACGATGTATATCGTATCGGTACAGTCGTGTTGAAAATAAGAGTTTGGCTACTTTAAAACCTTTTAAACACTTCCAAAACCTTATGAAAACATCTCGATCTTATTTTCAAGTTGTTTGGACTTAAAATAATTTTTGAAATATTTTCAATTTAGTCCAAAACTATTTTTCAATTATTATATCAAAACAAATATCCTAACAATTTCCCCCTTTTTTTGATATAATAAAATCAACTTGAAAATTTATTTTTGAGATTGCTCCCCTTAGTAGAATAATTTTTGAATAAGAGATTATAGATTCAAAAAGTTTATAGCTCCGCCTTATTCACTTGAAAATTCATTTTTTCAAAACATTCTCCCCTTTGTGTTATGTCAAAAATGGTTCAAACTAAAGTTTAAAAAAACTTTAAGTCCATAACAATGGAGAGTTAAAAAGATTTGAAAAAAATAAGATTTTTGTTTAAAAATTGGCTCCCCTTACTCAAAGCATTATAGAATGGTTAGTTCAACAAATATATGATTAACTAGTTAAATTAAAATAAATAACTTCAACTAGAATTTTACCACTTGAACCAAAGGTAGGATTTGAAGCCTTCCTTCTTCAAGTGTTCTTTCTTGTGTGTATGGAGTTCCCCCATTAATATCATACCTTGTTAACCATTCTCCATCACACCTACAACAAGACAATCACAAATGTTTTGGTATCCAAATTTCTTTGGATCCATAGGCATTAATATCACATAATTTAGTCCCCTTAGGAATCTATTTTTTAATTTCATCATTTTTAGTTGAAGTAATAAGTTCTTTTGGGACCCAAATACTTCTAAAACATTTTTCACTTACAAATCTAGGGGCACTAGATTGCCTTTGATAAAAAAAATTGATTATCCAAAATTGTTTTTCTTTTCATGTTCCTTGGAAATCAAATCATTTTCTTTCTTAAGATCATCCACTTCTCTTTGATGATCTTTTTCTAAAATTTGAAGTAAATTTTGTAAATTGACATTCTTTTTCTCAAATTCATTGAATTTTGCTTCAAGTTCATTCTTGGTTTTAGAAATCAAATCATTTTAAATTTTCAAATTTGAAACCATTTTTTTTGTTTTTCAGAATGTGGTTTTTAAACTCTAAAACTAAATCATCATTAGCATCTTGTAATTCATCAAAAGAATATGAACAAGAAGTAGATGAATTAGAAGTTACCCTTGAATCTTCTTTGATGGTGGAGTCCTCTTCATCACTCTACGTAGTCGCATATGCCTTCTTCTTATGGCTTGAAGAGCATGGCCTCTTTTTCTTCATCATCAATTCTTGTCTTAATTCTCCCTTTTCTTTCTTCATGAATCGAATGAATTTATTGAAGAGCTTGGTCATCTATTCATCCTCACTCTCCTCCTCACTTGAATCTTCTAGATGGCATGTAGAAGATTTAAGAGCAATGTTGTTTACATCAACTCTTTGCTCTTTGATTTTCTTCTCTTTCTCCCTCTTTAAGGTTATAGACATCATCTCATGGGTGAGCAAGGAATCAATAAGCTCATCAAGCTTTAGCTCCTTCAAGTTCTTTGCTTCTATAATTGTCGTCTTTTTGGACTCTAATGATTTAGAAAGTGAATAAATCAACTTTCGAACGAGTTTGTCTTCCAAAATCTCCTCTCCAAAACCTTTAAGTTGGTTGACGATTGTGGAGAAACAATTGAACATCCTCTTGATGTCTTCATTCGGGTCCATCTTGAAGTTTTCATATTCTAGGTTGAGTAGACCGATCTTTGTCTCCTTCACCTCGTTTGTACCTTCATGGATCACTTCAAGTTTGTCTCAAACCTCCTTGGCATCTTCACAAGAAGAGACTTTTGCGTATTCATCAGGGCCTAAAGCACATAATAGAATGTGCAAGGCTTTTCAATTTAGCTTCATATTCTTCTTGTCATCCGCACTCCAATCGTGCCTTCTTCATTGTGGCACGAACGGTCCGTCTTTAACAATGTCACAAAGACGCTAGTCTTTGCCCTTGATGAAGTACATCATTCTATTCTTCCAATAGGCATAATGTTCATCGTTGAAGAATGGTGACTTGTTGATTGATTGCGCCATGAACATGGTTGATTGTTTGTTGATCAAGCTTGATGGATCTTCTCAATAGGATATTAATCTCTCTCAATTGAGCCTCACTCTGATACCAATTGTGGAGCCCGATAAACACAATCGAATTGCTTGCCAAGTGGTGGAGAAGTTGTATTTTGGGTGATTGTTGTGGAAGCAAAAAGATAGAAAAAATTTGACACAAGATTTAGAGTGGTTAAGCTTACTAACCAAAGCCTACATCCACTACCTTAGCTTCCTACTAAGAATTTCACCAATTCAATAAGATTTTTTCCCCTTTTCAAGGCTTAGGAGGAAACCTTTTACAACCTAGACTCACTCATCAAGTCTAGCATCCAAAGCTCACAAACCGAGCCGTGGGTACACTCTCAAACAAGAGAATAATTAGCAAACTGAAAATCCCTCTAAAAGGTAATAGTTTGAACTCTTAAGCACTCACCCAAATCCTAATACACTTGGCATACATTGACAATTAAGCTCAATAAATGTAGTATATACAAAGAATGAGAATTTAAGCTCTAAGACATATTTTGATCATATGATTGTTGACTTATGGATCATTAGTCTTCCACAGATGCTTAGAGGTCCTTTTTATACTGCCAATTGAGTTTGTTGCCGTTGGAGACCGTTGGGATTGAATTGGAGCCGTTGAGGCCTTTATTTTCCGCAATAAATGCAATTCTAGAGCTGTGCGTATCGATACACAGGTAGTCGTATCTGTAACGCCCCGAGTTTAGGGCCGAGAGATATCGGGTCAGTTAAACCGAGTCGGGTTAAAATTAAATTAGAGGAAAACTATTTTCCAAAACACTTAAAGTGTTTTAAAAGATTTAAGGGTAAAAAGGGAATTTTCACTAAAAGAAAAAGGGAAAGGAGGACTTTTGAAAGTCATCTTCTTCTCAAAATAGTTTTTCACGTTCTAAAACCTTTCCCAAACCCTATTCACTATTCTATTGGATTCAACACCTCAAATCAAGAGATTTCTTCAAGGTAAATGGTTCCTCAACTTAGTTTCATCTTTCTTAAGTTCTAAATGGTAAGATTTTCACAAAACTCATGGATAAAACATATTTTGATTTTTAAAGTTTGGTTTGAAATGAAAGGAAATTTTTCAATTTTCGTTTGGATTGGTTATGGCAGAGTTTGAGGGTGTTTCTAACTTTGTTTTATCACTAAAATAACACGAAAAGGATGGGTTTTTAATGGAAACCCGAAATGGGTATTGTGCGTGATTTTAAGAGTTAGAAATCTTGATTTTTGGTTGGGTTTCGAGTCTAAATGGCAGCTGGAGGTTTGGTAGCTTTGGATTGATGCTTAGGAATGTTAAAAGGTAGATTTTGATGGTAGATTCGTTTGGTATGGCTGCAAGTAGTTTAGGACTGAAATTGTTATGCTACGGGTGAAGTTTGGGCTTGACACGATGTGTGTTGTTACAAGATTGTTGAGTTCCGGGTCTTTGGTGTGTTTGTGAGTGTATTTGTGTTCTAATGTTCAATTTTGGGTTGCTCAAAACATACGAATTGGATTCGAGCTTTGTGGAAAGAAATCCGGGTAGTTCGGAGGCTTGATTCGGCATCTTGGACATCGGTTGTGTGTTGGCTGGTGAGTGGATCAATTTTAAAAGCCTTAACGTGGTTAAGGAAGTGTTTTGGGAGTTTGGATTGAGCTTGAAAAGCCAATCCAAGCTCAAGAGTAAGTTTTAAAGGTTTTATGCAATTAAATTGTGTTGTACGATTCTTGAATGCAAGTTGAACATGGTATGTTATTATGTGTTGAATTGCATTGTTATTCATGTTGAGATGTGAGACTTGTATTATATTTGCATTGTGAGTACATGCCTTGCATGGAAGTTTGGACTTGGTAAGTGGTTCAAGCATCGGTAATGCTTGTAGTTGTAATTGAGTATATTGACACGTGTTGGGTTGTTACCGAATATAATTGATCAATTAATAGGATTAGAGTGCACTCGAGGTAAAATTCGTGCGTGGCCTTAGTGATGTTAGATTCCACTAAGGAGGAGTACGGTGATGTGAGATTCAACCAGAAGTTATGTTTTTACAAGACCAGTGAGTACGGTGATGTGAGATTCCACCGGAAGTGTCTAGTGGGTTTGAGAACTATTCACATGTCCGAATAAAAACGTTGAATGTCAATATACCCATGATGCTTCAATTCTCATGTTAACCATGTTGTTGATTCGTTCTATTATGCTTATGCATTGTTGTTTACTTTGCTTGCATTATGAGAATGATCATGTGGTAAGCCTATGGCTTGTGGTTGCATTCGGTAAATGCACGTGAAGGTAAATGCATGTTGTTATTGTCTCATTAATGTGGAAATGATTTGAAGTGGTTTTGGTGTCAAACAAACTATGTTTTAAAACTGTATTGTTGTAGCTATCGTTTTGAGCACCGCTCACTAAGCTTAAACGCTTACGCTCTCTTTTCCAACAATGTAGGCCCTTAGACCTTCGGAGCAGCTCAGGGAACAGGGGAGAATCCGAGGGAGTTGAGTTTGCTCAAGTATGGTTTAGACTTCGATAATTAGTATTAAGCAATGGGATAGGACCTTTATGTTTGAAGTGTTGTCGGCATGTCCTTTTTTCTTAGACAAGTTTGTTTAGTTGCTTTGGGCTTGAAATGCCTTATGCCATGTTGATTTATGCTTTTGTTTGGCTTTTGACTATGTTGGTGAATGCTATGTATGCATGTCTCCCTTTTAAATCTTATTTTGTTGAATGTTGCATCGTTATGTGTTTGACTTGCCTTATATGTTTAACCATGGATGCCTTGTAATGTATGTGTGTTTGTATGTTGCTTGAATGGTCGTTGAATGCCTCTAGCGTTGAGTCCTTATGCTTTTAACAGCTAAAACCTATTTTGTAGTGTAGGGCGTATCGATACGCTCAAGGGCGGTATCAATACGGTCTTTTGTTTGGGGCTTGTTTTGGGTAAGGTGTACCGGTACGCGGGGGCGTATCGATATGCAAAATGCTCTTTGGAAATCTGAGAAATTAATGAGATTTTGACGTATCGGTATAGGTCCTAAAAGTATCGGTGCGATCTTCGTAGTTGACCAAGGGAAAGTTGACCGTTGAGGGCGTATCGATATTCCCCTTGTGGGTATCGATACGGTTTGGCTTGGAGTGTTGACCAAGTCCAGGCGTATCGATACGGTGCTCTAGCCTACCGATACGACCTGTTGTAAAATTTAAAAAGGGTATGTTAATTGTCTATTTTGTTTGCCTTGTAGCCATGTGTGTTTTCCGTTGCTTGTCTTCTCACATAGGGCATGAATAATGCATCTAGACAAGATAACTTTAAAGAAAATTTTCTAGGGTTGCTAATTGGAGTGGAGCCTTAACAGGTTTCGCTTCGGTTTTCCCCGTGTTACCCATTCGATGCGATCTGGCGGCTAGGCCGGGTCGAAGAGGTTACATTTGTTGGTACCAGAGCCTATGTTTCGCTTAGGTTTGTTGAGTTTTCGCAAGCCGAAATGTGAGTGAGGTAAGTTTTATGGTGTAAGCTTGTTGATTGTGATTGCATGGTGATTGTAAGCATGCTTAGGGTTATCTTTGTGTCGGTTGAAATAGTTAAAGGCACACTTTGCTAGTATACTATTATTGTAAGTGATTTTAAGTTTAAGGACTTGAGCACCTCTAACCTTGTTCCTTGCTGACCCCAAATCATTTCACTTGTTGTGTTTGTTGTTTAGCTTTGTACCTGTTAGCATGGTGAGACCGAGTGGAAGACCGAGAATGGACAATCCGAGGGTTGAGCGGATTGAGAATGTTGAGGATGTGCACAGAGAGAACTTCCCTCCTCCTTCTCCTCCTCTGGGTGGTGGAGTGAATGCGGAAGGTGTTGGGCCCCAGGCTGGTCATGGACAGACAGGTATTGATGTAAATCCGTTGATTCAGGCTATAGTCGGAGCTATTCAAACTGCTTTAGCGGGTGTTCGGGTTGTAGCACCGCCTCAGGGTGCAGGTTCTAGTTTACCGTTAGAGCGACTCTGTAGTTTGGGCGGGGTTGAGTTCCGTGGGTTGTCACTTGAGGGTTTAGAGGCATGGTTTGAGAGCACAGTTCGTATTTTGAGTCAGATTGAGTGCTCTGAGGCACATAAGTTAGGTTGCACTGTTTCTTTGCTTTAGGAAGATGCCTACACTTGGTGGACTACTATCACTAAGGGTATGCCAGAGGCCGAGGTTACTTGGTAATTCTTCGGGATTGCTTTTCGTAAGAAGTTCTTAGGTTCTCGATACCTAGATGAGAAGAAGAGAGAGTTCATGACTCTAGTTCAGGGTAGCTTGACCGTGTCCGACTATGAGGTACAATTTGTACGACTGAGTCAGTATGCTTCTGAGTTAGTTCCCACTGAGGCGGAACGTTGTGAGCATTTCCGTTATGGGTTGGTTTAGGATGTGAAGACCTACATGTTGGCTTTCGACTATACAGATTTTGATGTGTTGGTCGTTAGGGCCAAAGACATCGAACAGTCTTTGGGATTTGCATATCGTAAGGGTGGATCTAGTTCAGGAAAGAGGATTGTTGAATGGGACTGAGATCATGCCAAGAGGCACAAGGATAAGAAACCTCATCATGATCATAGACGCGGAGGTGGTAATCTGGGGCATGGCCCTCACGGCCAAGGGACTGAGAATCGTACTCCTGAGTGCAACAAGTGTGGTAGACGTCATTACGGTGAGTGTTGGGGCACTTATGGCTCTTGTTGGAATTGCGGGTCTAGGGCTCATTTGAAGCGCGATTGTCCACATCCGTCTTGATATGGACAAGCTCATGCACGAGCTGTCGAGCATCAGAGAGGCCGTGGGTGCGGTCGAGGTAAATTTAAGCCTAGAAATGACGGTTAGAGGAATGTAGCTCATGTTGTAGCGGTTCATCCCGAGGGAGGTGGTCCAGTTAGAGTGTATGCACACCGTGAGGACATGAATGAAACATATGCAATTGCAGGTAATTTCTCGTTACAGTCTTTGACTTTGCTTTCCTTGATTGATTCTGGTTCTACGCATTCGTACATATTGAGTGAGCATGCAAGATTGCTAGATATTCCTGTGAAGATATTAGATGTGGGTATGAATGTCACTAGTTCCTTTGGTGAGACAGTTGTGGTCAGAAAGATGTACAGAAGACGTCCTTTGATGGTTTGGGGTCATGTTTTTCCCGTAGATATGATGGAATTGCCGTTTTGTGGTTTGATGTGATATTAGGCATAGACTGGCTTGTAGAGCATAGGGCTATAGTAGATTTTGAGACAAAGCGGGTGTCCTTGAGACTTTCAGAGGATCACGAGGTAGTGATAGTGGGCGAGAACGTTAAGTTCTTGTCTAGTGTAGTTTCAGCCTTAGAGGCTCAGTTGTTATTGGATGTGGGTTGTCAGGCGTACCTAGACTATGTTACGAATCCAAATATAGATGAGGCACGACCGCGAGACATTAGGACAATTTGTGACTTTTCGAGTGTGTTCCCAGAAGAATTGCCTGGTTTGCCTCCAGATAGAGATGTAGAGTTTGTTATTGAGACTTATTCAGATTCAGCTCCAGTATCGATTACACCGTACTGAATGTCTCTTAAAGAAATGAAAGATTTGAAGACACAGCTTCAGGAATTGATAGACCGAGGGTTCATTCGTCCGAGTACTTCACCTTGTGGTGCACCGGTATTGTTTGTGAAGAAGAAAGACGATAGTTTGAGAATGTGTATCGATTATCGATAGTTGAATAAGTTGACAGTGAAGAACAAATATTTGTTGCCAAGGATTGATGATTTGTTTGATCAGTTGAGAGGTGCTTCAGTGTTCTCGAAGATAGATTTGAGATATGGTTATTATCAGTTGAAAGTAAGAGATCAAGATGTACCGAAGACAGCTTTCCGCACTCGTTATGGGCACTACGAATTCTTAGTGATGCCCTTTTGGTTTGACTAATGCACCGACAACTTTTTTGGACATGATGAATAAAGTGTTTCATGAGTACTTAGATCAGTTTGTGGTAGTTTTCATTGATGATATTTTAGTGTACTCTCGTACCGAGGAAGATCATGATCGGCATTTGCGTTTGGTGTTGCAGAAATTGTTAGACAATCAGTTGTATGCCAAGTTGAGCAAATGTGAATTTTGGATTAGGGAGATAGTCTTCTTAGGCCATATTGTATCAGCCGAGGGAATCCGAGTGGATCCTAAGAAGGTTGAGGCAGTTGTGAATTGGAAACCACCGAATATAGTGATCAAAGTTCGTAGTTTCTTAGGTTTGGCCGATTACTATAGACGTTTTGTTGAGGGTTTCTCGAAGGTTGCAGCTCCTTTGACTAAATTGCTACATAAGGATGTTTGGATTGAGTGGACTGATGCAAGACAACAAGCAATTGAGAAATCGAAAGAGGCCTTAACCGAAGCTCATGTTTTAGTTCAGCCCGTGTCAGGGAAAGAGTTTGTAGTCTTCAATGATGCGTCATATGTTGGCTTAGGTTGTGTGCTTATGCAAGAAGGAAGAGTAGTGACCTATGCGTCTAGATAGTTGAAGACCCATGAGCGTAATTACCCTACGCATGATATAGAATTTGTTGTAGTGGTTTTCTCTTTGAAAGTTTGGAGACATTACTTGTATGGTGAGAAATGCACAGTGTATACGGATCACAAGAGTCTGAAGTATATAATGACACAAAGAGAGTTGAATCTTAGACAACATAGGTGGCTAGAGTTACTTAAGGACTACGACCTCACAATTGAGTACCATCCAGGTAAAGCCAATGTAGTGGCCAATGCTTTGAGTAGAAAGGTAGCAGTGGAATTATGAGCTATGTTTGCTAGATTGAGTTTGTCCAAAGATGGTGGTTTAGTGGCCGAGTTGCAAGTTAAACCTTTGTTGCTTTAGTTGATTAGAGAGAAGCAATTGCAAGATAGATCATTAGCATCTCATGTACAAGACATAGCGGAGGGTAAACCGATAGATTTTTGTTTTAGTAGTGATGGAGTCTTGTGTTTTAAGAGTAAAGTAGTTGTTCCAGAAAATGTAGACTTGAGACGCACCATCCTAACTGAAGCTCACAGTAGCCCGTTTGCTATGAATCCGGGAAGTATGAAGATGTATCGAGATTTGAAAATGAGTATTTTTGGGTTGGTTTGAAGAAAGATGTTGTAGAGTTTGTAAGTAAGTGCATGGTCTGTCAGTGAGTTAAAGCCGAGCACCAGTTTCCTTCAGGTTTGTTACAACCGTTGAGAATTCCCGAGTGGAAGTGGGAGAGAATCACCATGGATTTCGTATCGGGTTTGCCGTTGACACCTTCTAAGAAGAATTCGGTTTGGGTGATTGTTGATCGTCTCACGAAATGTGTGCACTTTTTGGTTGTCCACACCACGTATACTTTAGATAAGTTGGCCGATTTGTATATCAGTGAGATAGTGAGATTGCATGGTGTACTGAAATCTATAGTGTCAGACAGAGATCTGAGATTTACGGCTAGATTTTGGGAGAGTTTGCATAGTGCTTTGGGTACTTGATTGAATTTCAGCACTCCATATCATCCTTAGACCGATGGTTAGTTAGAGAGAGTCATACAAGTGTTGGAAGACATGTTGAGATGTTGCATCATTGAATTTTAGGGTTCGTGGGAGAAGCATCTACCGTTAGCAGAGTTTGCTTATAATAACAGTTATCAAGCGAGCATTCAGATGGCACCTTATGAAGCTCTATATGGTAGAAAATGTAGAACACCTGTTTGTTGGGCCGAAGCGGGACAGAAATTGATACCTTTGTCGGATATGCTTAAAGGTATTACCGAGAAAGTTTAGTTGATTTGTGACCGTTTGAAGGCAGCTTCGGATAGACAGAAATATTATGCGGATTTGAAAAGAAGAGAAATAGAGTATGTCGTGGGCCACAAAGTGTTCTTGAAAGTCTCACCTTGGAAGAAGGTGATGAGGTTTGGTAGGAAGGGCAAGTTGAGCCCGAGATTCATCGGTACGTATGAGATAGTTGAGAGAGTTGGTATTGTTGCCTATAGATTGAGACTGCTGGCCGAACTAGAGAAGATTCACAATGTGTTTCATGTTTCGATGCTTCGGAGGTATAGATCAAATCTGTCACATGTTATGCCAGTTGAGGAGATTGAATTGAATCCAGATTTGACCTACGATGAAGAACTAGTTGAGATTTTGGCTTCGGACAGCAAAGTGTTGCGATGAAGGACCATTGAGTTGGTTAAGGTTAAGTGGTGACACCAAGGGGTGGAAGAAGCTATTTAGGAGAGGAAGGATGACATGAGAAAGCAGTTTCCACATCTCTTTCCGCCAGGTAAATTTCAAGGATGAAATTCCTTAAGTGGGGGAGAGTTGCAACGCCCCGAGTTTAGGGCCGGGAGATATCGGGTCTGTTAAACTGAGTCGGGTTAAAATTAAATTGAAGGAAAACTATTTTCCAACACACTTAAAGTGTTTTAAAAGATTTAAAAGTAAAAGGGAATTTTCACTAAAAGAAAAAGGGAAATGGGGGATTTTTGAAAGTCAACTTCTTCTCAAAATAGTTTTTCACGTTCTAAAACCCTCCCCAAACCCTATTCACTATTCCATTGGACTCAACACCTCAAATCAAGAGATTTCTTCAAGGTAAATGGTTTCTCAACTTAGTTTCATCTTCCTTAAGTTCTAAATGCTAAGATTTTCACAAAACTTATGGATAAAACATATTTTGATTTTTAAAGTTTGGTTTGAAATGAAAGGAAATTTTTGAGTTTTCGTTTGGGTTGATTATGGCTGAGTTTGAGGGTGTTTCTAACTTTTTTATCACTAAAATAACATGAAAATGATAGGGTTTTAATGGAAACCCGAAATGGGTATTGTGGGTGATTTTAAGAGTTAGAAATCTTGAGTTTTTGGTTGGGTTTCGAGTCTAAATGGCAGCTGGAGGTTTGGTAGATTTGGATTGATGTTTAGGAATGTTAAAATGTAGATTTTGATGGTAGATTCGTTGGGTATGGCTGCAAGTAGTTTGAGACTGAAATTGTTATGTTTCAGGTGAATTTTGGGCTTGAATCGATGTGTGTTGTTACAAGATTGTTGAGTTCCGGGTCTTTAATGTGTTTGTGAGTGTATTTGTGTTCTAATTTTCGATTTTAGGTTGCTCAAAATAGAGGAATTGGATTTAGGCTTTGTGGACAGAAATTCGAGTAGTTTGGAGGCTTGATTCGACATTTTGGACATCAGTTGTGTGTTGGCTGGTGAGTGGATCGATTTTAAAAGCCTTAACGTGGTTAAAGAAGTTTTTTGGGAGTTTGGATTGAGTTTGAAAAGCCAATCCAAGCTCAAGAGTAATTTTTAAAGGTTTTATGCAATTAAATTGTGTTTTATGATTCTTGAATGCAAGTTGAACATGCTATGTTATTATGTGTTGAATTGCATTGTTATGCATGTTGAGATGTGGGACTTGTATTATATTTGCATTGTGAGTACATGCCTTGCATGGAAGTTTGGACTTGGTAAGTGGTTCAAGCATCGATAATGCTTGTGGTTGTAATTTAGTATATTGACATGTGTTGGGTTGTTACCGGATATAATTGATCGATCAATAGGATTAGAGTGCACTCGAGGTAAAATCCGTGCGTGGCCTTAGTGATGTTAGATTCCACTAAGGAGGAGTACGGTGATGTGAGATTCCACCAAAAGTTATGTTTTTACTAGATGGGTGAGTACGGTGATGTGAGATTCCACCGGAAATGTCTATTGGGTTTGAGAACTATCTGCATATCCGAGTAAAAACGTTGAATGTCAATATACATATGATGATTCAATTCTCATGTTAAGCATGTTGTTGATTCTTTCTATTATGCTTATGCATTGTTATTTACTTTGCTTGCATTATGAGAATGAGCATGTGGTAAGCCTATGACTTGCGGTTGCATTCAGTAAATGCACGTGAAGGTAAATGCATGTTGTTATGTGCTCATACATGTGGAAATGATTTGGAAATGGTTTTGGTTTCAAACAAACTATGTTTTAAAACTGCATTGTTGTAGCTACCATTTTGAGCACCGCTCATTAAGCTTAAATGCTTACGCTCTCTTTTCCAACAATGCAGGCTCTTAGACCTTTGGAGCAGCTCGGGGAACAAGGGAGAATCCAAGGGAGTTGGGTTTTCTCAAGTATGGTTTAGACTTCGAAAATTAGTATTAAGCAATGGGATAGGACCTTTATGTTTGAAGTGTTGTTGGCATGTCCTTTTTGCTTAGACAAGTTTGTTTAGTTGCTTTGGGCTTGAAATGCCTTATGCCATGTTGATTTATGCTTTTGTTTGGCTTTTGGCTATGTTGGTGAATGCTATGTATGCATGTGTCCCTTTTAAATCTTATCTTGTTGAATGTTGCATCGTTATGTGTTTGACTTGCCTTATATGTTTATCCATGGATGCCTTGTAATGTATGTGTGTTTTTATGTTGCTTAAATGGTCGTTGAATGCCTCTAGCGCTGAGTCCTTATGCTTTTAACAGCTAAAACTTGTTTTGCAGTGCATGGTGTATCGATACGCTCAAGGGTGGTATCGATACGGTCCTTTGTTTGGGGCTTGTTTTGGGCAAGGCGTACCGGTACGCGGGGGCGTATCGATGCGTAAAATGCTCTCTGAAAATATGAGAAATTGACGAGATTTTGGCGTATCGGTACGGGTCCTGAGAGTATCGATACGGTCTTCGTAGTTGACCAAGGGAAAGTTGACCGTTGATGGCGTATCGATACTCCCCTTGTGGGTATCGATACGGTTTCCCTAGGTTTGACTTGGAGTGTTGACCAAGTCCATGTGTATCGATACGGTCCTCTAGCGTACCAATACGACCTGTTGTAAAATTTAAAAGGGTATGTTAATTGTCTGTTTTGCTTGCCTTGTAGTCATGTGTGTTTCCCGCTGCGCGTCCTCTCACATAGGATCTGAATAATGCATCTAGACAAGATAACTTTAAAGAAATTTTTCTAGGGTTGTCAATCGGAGTGGAGCCTTAACGGGTTTCGCTTCGGTTTTCCCCGTATAACCCATTCAATGCGGTCTTGCGGCTAGGCCGGGTCGAGGGGGTTACAGTATCGGTACAGGTTCTTCAGAAACTAGCCGTTGAAGTCTAATGCAGCTTTGTGTGTCGTTATGCTTTGGTGCGTATCGGTACCTGGGATCGGTACGCCTTTTTACCGTATCGGTACGGGGTTCGCTAAGCTGTACGGAACTAGCCGTTAGGATTTGTTGAAAGAATTGTTGGGCATTTAAAACATAGGGTATCGGTACACCACATATCGTATCGGTACGACCCTATCCGTATCGGTACGCCTAAATTGTACCGGAACAGTTTTTGGCTACTGGAAAAATATTGTAGCTAAAACTCTAAAAGGTATCGATACGGTATATACCGTATCAATACAGCCGTGTTGAAAATAAGAGTTTGGCTACTTTAAAATCTTTTAAATACTTCCAAAACCTTATGAAAACATTTCAATCTTATTTTCAAGTTGTTTAGTCTTAAAATTATTTTTGAAATCTTTTAAATTTAGTCCAAAACTATTTTTCAATTATTATATCAAAAGAGATATTCTAACAAAAGAAAAATAAATAAAGAGAACCGACAGTCGGCAACCAGCATTAAAATTGATCTCGTTGCCGACTAAACAAAGATGATTTTATTTTTTGTGATTTTCTACTTGAGAGAAACTAAATTGTGCGGCGCAAACAGACCACTTTTATTCATAAAATTATTGTGATTAATTTGGAATTGAGTTAATTTATAAATTATTTTTAAAGAAGTTGATATTTTAGAGGGGACATAAATAATCATTTTCTTTAAATGGTAAGATAAAGAAATTAAACAAATACTACGGTAGAATATATCAGATGTCACTTAATTATAGGTTTAATAACAAACATATGTTTTTCTTTTAAAAGTAACACTTTAGTCACCTAATTAAAATTTTGTAACAAACGAATCATTTTTCTTTTAAAAGAAATAATTTAACCACTTAATAAAATTTTTATAAGAAACAAGTCGCTATGTGATTAATTGAAACATAACGTGCTATAATAATAGTTTGTCCTCAAAACTTATACACTCTATTAATTTAGTTTTAGTTAAAAAATAATTCAATAAATTTAACCATTCATATTTAAAAATTTTGACACTGCACCCTCCTGACACACCCTTTGACCACTTGTCGCACTCTGTGCTACTGTCCACCAGCTCGATAACTGACATATGTGATAGCTCGACAGACACAATCATTCTGCTACTATATAGATGGCAAACTATGAAACAAAGGCATATGCATATAGCTCCCATGGGGAGCATATGCATACCCATTTTTCAAGAAAATTTAAAAATATAGTTTAATTTGCAAAGAAAATTTTATTTTGCATACCCATCTATAGAGAAAAAAAGTGTATTAAAATTTTGGAACCCACTTTTAAGATCTTGGATCCGCCACTACTATGAAACAGACCCATTATAACCTTACTATCATCTGTTAGTAGACGCAATCACTTCACTAATGAAATTTTTAAATACGAGGTTAAATTTATTGAATTATTTCAAATTGCGACCAAATTAATGAAATGTATAAGTTTTAGGGACTAGAATTGTTATTATACCAACTCTTCTATTTAATTTTAACGGCAGAGTGACTTGTTAGTCACAAAATTTTAATTAGATAATAAAATTTAGAAGAAGGATAATTCATTTGTTAAGTTACATGTGATGTATTTTACCCGTATTATAAAACTGAGGGGATTATGGCCCTTACCAGTGTCACAAACTTGTAATTTAACCTAGAAAACTATGCAGTCTTAGGTTGTGAATTCCCTTCAAATTGTCTATGTCAACCTAAACCCTACAAGTGAAAATCTCAAAGAAATCTCTAATGTATCGAAACTAAAAAGCTCTACTCAATGCAAAGCAATTAGGAAAGGGAAGAATTTAATAAAGCTAGAGTAAATGCAATGCATATTTTATCACTCAATATTTAATTATACAAATGTGGTTGGAGAATGCCTTTATTTATAACTGAGCCCCTTACATACAACAATACATATTAAGCTAAACATATTTACAAGATAGAGTTCTAAGTAAAATCATCTTTATTATCTATATCCTTAGAATCCAAATTAACCTTGTCTACAAGTTATTGGAATGTTTACTAAGTCACCATCCTTTAAGTAGATAGGCCTTCGGGAATGGAACTAGTCTATTGGAACTTTGATCACTTCTTCTATTTTCATATGAAATTAGACGTAATATGATGATAAGGAAAATTAATTACAAATATCATATTTGAATATTAGATTTATTAAACATTACATATATGTGAAGATTGAACAAATAAATTAAATTAAAAATACCATTTATCTAAAAAAAATTGCACGAACAAATTGAATTAAAAATCTGGATTTCAATTGGATTTCAGTGGGGATAACAATTTTATTTTTACTTTCCTCAAAGTTTAAGCAACCCAAAATACAGCAAGAGCTTTAGAATGATGTGCTCAATTGAGAAAGCAATTTTTCCAACGATGGAAAAAAAAGGACGAACAGAGAAAAAAATATGATCAATTTACAAAGGAGGAATTGCATGGACTAACATAAAATAATTCTGTGGGATGATTGTAAGAGTGGAAGTGTAAAACTTTTTGAATTATCGAGGCTCGAATGTTTGTAAAAACTATTTGAATTTGATTATTTTTATATTGAACCTTACAATTAGTTTTGTGGAAAAACGGATGATGTTCGTCTTAAAAAACACGAGTTTAATCACCTTTGTCTGTAAGGTGTGTGTACTATTAAAAGATTAAGAATATTTATAAACAGATACTATCTTATACTTTTTTAAGACTATTCAAAAAAATATCATGAAACAGTTTGAAATCAACTTTGACTTTATTTTCAATCACAAATCTTTGTCATTTTGAGGTCCCATCCCATGCCTCTCTCCATTCCCACTACAATTATTTTCTTTGCTTTTTATAACTGAGAGAGTGGATTTAGAAGATAAAAAAAAAAAAGGAATGGGCTTTTATATATAATAACATTCAAGATAAATAATTTAAACATGGTTTAATGAATTTACATCTTCAAATATGCAAAAATTCAAATGAAGAGGTCATTGGTAAATAATCAAGTTAAGATTCTAAAGGCCTCTCAAATCATTCAACTTACATCCCTTTGGTACTTCTTTAATCAATTACCTCTCATTGTACTAAACTAAGATCAATCACATCATAGGATTTACAACTAAAATTGTCTCAAAACAGTTGAGAAACCAAGTTGCGTTTAAACTCGATTACAAACTTAGTTAAACTTGTATATTTAATAAAACTATTTAGATTGATTTTAAACGATTTCTTAATCTATTACTATTATCTACTCTCTTCGTTGGTAAGAGACATGATATAAAAAAAAATTTAAATGATAATTTTATCTTTGAAAAGTTAATTTTTATTTTAAAAAAAATAAAACAAAGGGTAGAAAAGGAAATATGGGTTTAAATAGTTGATAGTTTTTTTTTTCAAGTTAACAATTTAAGTGGGACGATTTTAAAACACAAATACGACAATTTTATTAAGATAGAGAGAGTATTAATTTCAAGAAAAAGATTTTAATACACAGACTGTATATATAACAATTGCATTAATTTTAGTGATTAAAGATTTTAGTTTAGTGTTTAAGCTTAGAAATTAGTGTTAAATTTTTTAGTGTTTAAAGATTCAAATATTATAATTTATTGTTTAAATATGAAAAATTACGTAAAAAAACTCTTATATATATATATATATATATATATATATATATATATATATATATATATAACTCTAATTTTAGTATTATTAACCAAGATGTCCAAAATATTGTTATTGTTTAAAAAAATTACTTAATTCAACAATTAAAAACAATTTGTGATTCTAAAATCATTAATTGACCTAACAGCTAAAATCGCTTTTTTATTTGTGTAAATCCTAATATAAAAATGTTATAAATCTCTATTTAATAAAAAAACGATTTATGATTCTTTACTAATCTAGTTTGCATTGTGATGATCAGCCATTGGATTCCTTGCTTCAAACATGATTGCATTGTTCACTAGGGCATCATCATGATGTAGTACTAGTACTGGCTCACTTCTCAAGAACAACAAATATTTGTAGGCCTTTCACTTTTGCTTTTTCTTTTAGTGCTTTCGGATTCGAATTTTTTACCACCCTTTATTCGTCTATTTTTATAAATATTTTATTGTTCATCACATTTTGTATTAGCACAAAGAGTTTATACAAGTTTTTATTAAGCGTACAAATTTTGAGTAATTCATATTAAACTTTTTTGATAATTAGTCACTTAACTCAATTAGGAAATGATACTGCAACGGTGAATGTACCATTTTGGTACAAGTTTACACGACATGTGTATCAAAGTTGTTTCTTAGGAGTAGTGTTTAGATTTTAATTGGTACTTTCAAATGAACCTAACGAGTGATCTCAGTAGAAAAAATGATGATGTTCATCTTAGAAGACTCGAGTACAATTCGTTTTGTCTGTAAGACGTGTGTGCATTGTCAAAAGATTAATAATTTGCATAAACAAATACTAACTTATAATCAAATTTAGATATGAGTAGTGTTGGTAAATGTTAATAGCTGGTATCAAAGTGAAACAATTGGAGTGGAAATAAGGGAAGGGCAATAGGAAATAAAAGGAGGGGGAATGAATTATGGAGACAAATGAGGTCTAAGTAGAGGGGCCTTGTCTGAAACAACAAGTCAAAAATCATGTGGTTTTTGTACTTGGAATTGTCCAAAGTAATTCAATAGAAGTTAGAATGGGATTGCTTCCCTCCCTCTCTTTATGAAATACTACAGTTGAATTTGGAAGATGAAAGTTGTACACTAATTATTTGCTACTCATTTTGTTTCTTAACATACATGGTCCACCACTCTCTTGTTTATATTTTACTCCTTTTCCATGTTAATTATGTGAATACAAATACGATTTTAATTGAGTATTAAATACATTAATATTTTAAATTTGAATATGATATATATATAACTTTAAGGCTTAAGGGCGCTAAAACCCCCCTAAACTTTTTTTTTAAAAAAACTGCCTTTAAAGTTTTTTTTCACTAAATTAAGTCTTTAAATCTAAAAATTTAATTTATGTGACTTTTTGACCAACAAAATTTATTTTTGACCGTTACAATGCTGATGTGGCGGTCCACATTAAAAATGAGGATGTGGTAAATGAGCTTAAATGATTTTTATTAAAAAAGTTTGAGAGTTTAATTGAATTTGAGTGTTTGTTTAATCTTTAAGAAAAAGTAAAATATATATTTTTTAAAATATTTTAAAAGTATAAATAATATATATATATATATACACATGACCCTTACAATAGAAAAAACAATATTAAAATTATGTTCTAACCATATATTATTTTATTGATGCTCCTTGTTTTGAAAAACCTAGCAAACTCATATCAGAATACAATTGTATCTTTTTATTTGATTAAATCAATTTTCTTGAAAATTAAGTTAAAATAAGAAGAATTAAGAAACACGTTTGTTTCTAAACATAAATATTATAATTAAAAAAACCAATTGAGAAGGAAAAAAATTAATTTAAAAAGGTAAAATTCAATCAAGTGACATACAACAATCTTATGGTGCTTGACTTTGCTAAAATGTAATACTACATTATCCACTTTTTTATTGGCATGAAATTATCGATAAAAAATATCGATGTTTAAATTGTCTAAGTTCCTTGACTGCCGAACTAGAGACAATAAATATGACAAGTTTTTTTTTTTTTTACAGCTCATTAGTTGTTTTTCGTGTTGAGAAAGATTTTTTTTTTCATCCGATAAAATAGTGAACTAGCAGAATGAAACAATAGGTCTCTTAAGCAAAGTTAGATGTTCGAATTTTAACGTTGTGAATGAAAAAAATTAAATTGAGAGAGCCGCCTCATATTATACTTCTGTAAAATTTAATATGAATTAATCGACTAATAAATTAGATAACGATAATTGAAAAAAGAGAGTGCAATATCTTCTTTAAATGGCATATCCAACCAAAAATACCACGTGATATGAGAAGCGTAGAATGTCATAGATACGTTAAATGTATTAATATTGAATCTTAAAAAGGAATTTAAAATGCTCCCACAGGCACAGCCTTGTTGCTTTAGAAGAAAAAAAATAGGAGAAGAGACAAAGCAAGGAAGAAGGGGTTAAAATGCACAGCCTTATTACTCTTAATTAATCCTCTCCATCTCCCTTTGTGGGGATAACTGAGAAAACGAAAGGGATTGGGACAATTATGTCTTGCCTCTTCCTCGTGCTTTTGCCCCTTAATCCTCTCCCCACCTCTCATTTTCCCTAAAATCAATCCCCTTCTATTAAAAAGGATAAACTATATAAATAGTACCCAACGTTTAAGGTACTTTTATTTTAGTTACTGAACTTTTATTATAATATAATCACTGAACTTTTAGTATATTTTCATTAAGGTTACTTTGTTAACTTCAATAAGAGAACATTAATGTGGCACGTTAATGTCATCTTCTCATTCACTAAAAAAGCTATTTTTTTTTAACTTAAATTTGGCAGTCGTCGCTCCTCTATTCACCGACATTTCTATTGTTGTTCAATAGTTTCTCTGATTGATTACTTGAGACTTTGTATTGTTTGGGACGTATTTATTACTTGCAGGTACATCTAAAATTTTAAATGAAATCAAAGACATTTAAAACTTTCGAGATGTTTATTTTCATTTCATATCAAATTCAAAGACATTTTTTTGTAATTTTTGTTTTCTTGACCCATTCATCCATATAGGTGGTGGATATCCTTCTGAAATATGTTTTTGATTTTTCCTGAAATCTCAAATGTTGTACTAAAACATGCATCTACAAGTTAGATATTACCACTGAACGAAGACAGAAAGGATAGTGAAATAAAGAGTAGCGGCTACAAATTTCAACCTAAGAAACTTAAGGTTTTTTTGGAGAAGAATACAACTTTAACGTGCTGCACCAGTGTTCTCCAACGATAGTTAACATGAGTGACCTTAATGAAGGTCATCTAAAAGTTCAATAATATACCATAAGTTTTAAAAGTTTGATAATTAAAATAAAAGCACTTTAAAATTTTGAGGACAATTTATGTAATTTATCAAAAATATTAAATTGTACAAATAACTCGATTTTGTTTCAAATTCTTACCTAAGGAAGAAGAGGATGTTAACAAAGAACTTTTAACCACTTGCTATAGAGAGTATTGACACAATAGCTCAATTTTTAAATATATTTAAATCAGGATTATGTTGGATTAAAATCCTCAATTGTGGGCACATATGTAAAAATGTATGTTGCTATTATAAAGTATGACACAAAATAAAGTGACCAATTAAGTTAAGCGTGTCATAGGTATTAAAGTGTCATGGAAATAAAAGTGTAGATACCATAAGATATATTTATAATTCAATGAGGGGCAGAGTTATAAATATTTAATAGTTGATTTAATAATCAACTATATAAAGAGGTAGTGGTCCCCAAGAAATAGGTTAACTTGTATTACTCTTGTCCCCGTCATAGAGTTTTTACGGCAAGGGCTAACCTATCTTCTTGGAAGATCACAACCACCTTTTAGGCGATCTTCATCAAAGGATTCAAGGTTTTTATCTATCGATTAATTCAGGTACGCTTCCGCATTCAGTTTATTCGATTTATTGTTCTCGGTGATTTGACATGATAGATCTGGGTATTAGGTTTCATATCTATTATGGTTTGATTCTAACAAGTGGCATCAGAGCCTTGTCATGTTGAATCATTGAGAATCAATTTTTTTTTGAATTGATTCATTCGTGTGGTATAATATTTTTTGATATCTTTGACCTCCAAATTTAGTTAAGGATTTTTTGTTTAATTTGTTTGTTTTCCTTTTCGAGAATTCAAATTTTATGATAATATAAATTGAATAAATTAGGCCTTTCTGCAATTTATATTTTAATTACGATAATTCTTGAATTCTTTGCTCTGTTCTCGATTGTTACCCACCGGAAAGAAAATAAAGAATAAAAAAATAATCCTTATTGTTCTGCTCCTAAATGAGTTAATTAGGGTTTTACGATTTGAGTATTACATAAAGAATAAATAAAAAAAATCCTACTGCTTTAGGGCAATTTGCTCATAGTTTTCTCTTTTGTTTCACGATGTTGGCATAACTTTGGTAGCACAGAGCTTTTGTATTACAATCAGTTAATTATGTTATACGGTATGCCATGTTTAAAAAAAAAACTATCTTATGACATTTGATCGTACATGATAAATTTTATTTAAAATAAAGAATAAGTTTGATTGAAATAACAATAAATTATTTGAGTTTAAATCATTATTTTGATTCTTTTGGTATTTGATTTTGATCACTTGTCATTATTTTTAAGAAATTCATATTCAATTTGGTTTGATCAATAATTTCAATTTTGATCATTAGGTTACTATGGATATTTTAAAGTTTTATGTGGTTATTATGTGAATTATTTATTTATATGGCATTATTGGTTTTGGCTTTTAGATTGAATGTTTTGAATTCGACTTCGATTTTGGGAAATGCATGCTTAATGTTTATGACATTTTTGTTAAGAGACAGTCAAAGATTTAAGTTTTTCGAGTTCTGATAGCCCCTTTCAGACAACCTTATTTTGGGTTATTTCGGAAACTTAAGTGTTATCAGAAATTTCAGTTTTGACTGTTACAAAATTTTAAATTTGGATATTGGTATATTTATTGTATATATTTTAAAATAATCTAATTGAAACATTAAGTCACCAAAGTGACCTCTATTGTGGAAATTATTTTATTTTAAAATATAGAAGGTTTTGTGCATGTAAGTCGGATTATGTTAGTATTAATCGGCCCAAAGGAAGGTTAATAATTAACATTATTACATGTGCAACTATGGTAATAAATATGTGATAATTATTTAGTTTTATATGTGAGCAATAAATCGGCCCAAAGGAAGATTTCTGTTTGACATGTTCTTATTATCAATGTTTGATTACTGTACCAAGATATCACTTGCAAGTTAATGTTTTGTCCAAAGATGAAATATTAATGGAGTGTCCGATATCTTGATATGATGTTTACCTTTATTCAAATTTATTATTATTTTGGTTATCTTTTAATTTGATTGAAAGATAAAATTAAGACAAACACTTTGAAACAATTAAATTCATATTTTGGCTTCAGATGTCTAATATTTTAATGGATTAATTGAAACATAATGTCACCAAAGTGACCGCTTTTGTGTAGATTAGTTTATTTAAAATATTAAGATGATTATGAGTTTTTGTAATTCATGCATTTATTAATTGGCCCAAAGGAAAGTTAATATTTGGCAGAATTACAACGACAACTGTGGCGATAAATGTGTGACAATTATAAGGTATTTTATGTGAGCAATACGTTAGTCCAAAGATTAGCCTATTGTTTGACATAGTTTATTGTCAATGTTTGATTGCTACAACAAGAGTACCGCTTACAATTAATATTACTGTCCAAAGACTTGATATTAATGTTGTGCTTGGTATCTTGAGGGGAACTAGTCATTATTTTGAATTTATTTATTTACTTATGGATATTTATGTGAGCTTGTTTTATTTTATTTTATTTTTGTTCTATATTTAGGTAATTTATCTTTGTTATCACAATATCTGTTAAATGCATTCTACACTCATGTTTAGTGAGACTAATTTCAAGGAATAGAAAAGACACTTACATATAGTATTTGGTTGTATGAACTTAGACTTTGCACTAAGGGAAAAATATTTTGCACCTCTCACAGCGGTAAGCACCCATAAAAGGTATTTTGAGAGGTGAGATCGTTCAAATCGCATGAGTCTAATGATCATAAAACACAACATTCTAGATGTCTTTAGGAGCACAAATCTAAAGAGATTATTCATACTAAGGGTTTCCTTGACGAAATTAAGAAATGTTTTACCCAAAAACATTAATGTTAAGATGACATCACTTATGCTTTCTTTGATGTCTATGAAGTATAAGGGTCAATGAAATGTGAGAGAGTAGATTATAAAAATTCTTTATATTGCTTCAAAATTTAAGGCACATAAGATCGAACTTTCTAACAATTGTTTGTTCTTATGGTTTTGATATTGCTTCCTATACAATTTAACCAATTCAAGTTACAACTGTCAAAGGGAGAAATATACTCTATTTGTGTTCATTTCTCATCGTGTTCAAGAGGAAGAAAGGTTGAAGCATTATAAGTGTAAAAATAATTATTTTGTTAGTGCTCATTTAGTTAGTGTCTTTAAGAATAAGAGCAATAAAGAAAATATTTAAATAAAGTTGCTAAGGGTTCTAGCCAAAAGAAACGACAATAAGTTTTTAAGTGTCGATTCTTTTGTATAAGTTAGGACACATGTAAAGAAATTAAATTTTAAAAGCGATCAACTACTTCGGTTATTTTGAGTGATACATGGACTGTAAATTTTATGATCCCACAATTAAGATTATTTTAAAGAGAGATTTATAATTGTTTTTTTTTGATGTTGAGTTTGGAGGGAGAAATAAGGTTAGATACATTGTTATTGAGGAGAAATTGAATTATAATTTAATTCCTACTATCACTTTTGACAATGTTTAGGTTTTCAACCTATCATTAATCAAGAAGTGAATCAAGTACCTCAACAAAACAATGTTGAACAACACCCATACAAGATAAGGTAATTGTTTCAGAAGAACAAACTCAACAACCTTAAAAAAAACAAGTGTCATTAAAGAGGTCCACGAGAGGAAGATGAAATACTATTCTGAATTATTATGTTGTATTTCTTCAAGAAAATAAGGTAACAATGGAATGATAGAAAATGACTCAATCGTTTTTATCAGACCATAAAAGTTTTAACTCTCACAAGTGGATTGATGTCATTCAAGAATAGTATAATTTTATGCAAGACAATAAAGTTTAAGAACTTATCTCATTTCCTTAAGGTGCAAATCAATTGGTTGTAAATGGATATTTAAAACCAATAGGGATGAAAATGATAATGTAGATAAGTATAAAGTACGTCTTGTATCTAAAGAATATACTCTAAAAGAAGACATTGATTTTGTAGAAATCTTCTCTCAAGTTTCATTGAAAGACTCTTCCAAGACATTCATGACGCTTATTGCTTGTTTTAGTCTTAAGCTACATTAGATAGATGTTAAGCTTCTTTTTTCAATGGCGACATTGAAGAAACTATTTATATGGTACAATCATATAGTTGTGTCTTATGATACAATATCAATGATATGTAAATTAAAGAAATCTATCTATGAGCTTAAGTAGGACTCTCATTAATGAAATTATAAATTTCATGTTGATTATCTCATTCGGTTTTGAGATAAATTCGGTTGGCACTTGTATATACTACAAGTTCAGTGGGAGTAAACCAAGTGACACTCATATTGCTAAAGAAGATAAGTATTATCTTACTCAATGCCCTAAAAGTAACCTTAAAATTTAGAAAATCCAAAAGATTCTCTATACATAACTTATTGAGAATCTAATTTATGTTTAAGTATGTATGCGTTCAGAAATTGTGTACATTGTTGGAATATTAGATAGATATTTAAGAAAATCTAGTATGGACCATTGGATAGCAGCCAATGGGGTTATTAGATATCTTCAGAGAACAAAAATTACATGCTCACATGTCGGAGTTATGGTAAGTTAGAGATCATCAGGTTTACAAACTTCGATTCTATTAGAATATTGATGCAAAATAATTCTGTCACATGAACTGCTACTTATAGATTGAATAGAAAGACCACTTCAGTTATTTTGTGACAATAAATATGCATTCATTTATTCTATAAACAATAGGAACACTTCAAATTTGAAGCACATAAATATTAAGTTTCTAGTTGTTAAAGAAAATTCAGAGTGATTGTGTGTCTATAGAGCATGTTGGTACAAACTCCATAATTACGCACATATTAAGAAACTGCCACCCTAGGTCTTTCATGAGCACACTACTCATGTGGCTGTAATGTTATTTAAGGATATTTAGTTTTAGTGGGAGTTTGTAATTTTGAAAAATGCTCATTCGGTTTAGACACAATTTCAGTTACTTCAGTTTAAAGTTATTTAAGATTATTTTTCGCAGAAATAAAGTTCTTTTGGTTTATGTACACTCTGAATTCAGTAAAGTTGATCTCACTAAGGTTTAGGAGGACTAGTTGGAAATAGACATGTTCGGTTCACATTTCATGTAATTTTCCATGCTACACATCCATGATTGATCTATGTCATTTGATTATGTTTGTATACGTGACCATTGATGGGTCCAGTCATGATTGATATGGTGAAGACCGCTTTGATCCTATATGGATATAATTGATGGACGAGATTGTTATAGAATACCTATTATATAATAGCAAAAATTTTGAGCTCATAAGGTTGTACATTTATCAGGAAACATATGTTGCCCAAGTGGGAGATTGTTGGATTAAAATCCTCAATTGTGGGCACATATGTAAAAATGTATGTTGCTATTATAAAGTATGACACAAAATAAAGTGACCAATTAAGTTAAGCGTGTCATAGGTATTAAAGTGTCATGGAAATAAAAGTGTAGATACCATAAGATATATTTATAATTCAATGAGGGGCAGAGTTATAAATATTTAATAGTTGATTTAATAATCAACTATATAAAGAGGTAGTGGTCCCCAAGAAATAGGTTAACTTGTATTACTCTCGTCCCCGTCAGAGAGTTTTTACGGCAAGGGCTAACCTATCTTCTTGGAAGATCACAACCACCTTTTAGGCGATCTTCATCAAAGAATTCAAGGTTTTTATCTATCGGTTAATTCAGGTACGCTTCCGCATTCAGTTTATTCGATTTATTGTTCTCGGTAATTTGACATGATAGATCTGGGTATTAGGTTTCATATCTATTATGGTTTGATTCTAACAGATTAAAGTTATTTGTTTGAGTGGTGTCATGTTCGAAACATTAATTTTATAAATTCTACTCGGTCCAACTTTGAATTACTATTTAACAACAAAATTTATATAGTGTAAAATGTAATTTGTATTCCTTATCTTAGGTTTTCATGGTTTTAAAATTATTTTAGAGTGAATAATCTTTAAAATAAGTGGTTAAAAAATTTTATTTGACACATCTCTTCTCCTAGATTGTGGGCTCTAGAACCAATAAAAACAATTTTTCTTTCCCTTCTTCTTAAGTAAGAATTGTTAAAAAAATAAAATAAAATAAAACAAAAGTCTTTTAGAGATTCCATTTAATATGCAAATCTAAGAATGAAGATTGCACGCGCCATGAGTGCGTTTGAAATGGAGAAGAATGATAAGAAGAGAGAGGGTGATGGGATTGGCAGCTTTTGCTTTTAAAAGTTTACTTCTTTTTGAACAGTGTCATCAAAGAATGACTGTCTGCTGAATGGTTAATTTATAAAAACAAAAAAGATAAAGTGTGGGAATCTTCAATAAAGCAATAAAAAGAAAACCAAATTATATATTTTTTTATTCTCTCAATTTTTTAAGATTTATTCACATCGATCCGTATTGTATATTTAATTTTTTTTATATACATAAAATTTTAAACTCGAGATCTGCTTAAATTGCTTACTGCCTTACCATTTGTGCTAATTCATTGGTGAAACCAAATTATTTTATTTTAATAAACCCCAATATTCAAAATTTTACACATCATTTACAGCTCAAAAGTATATAAAAAATGGTCGGGTGACCAAATTCTCTACAATCATCAATCTGGAACCACCCATATTTGAGATCCTCACATTCTTAATTCCTTAAAAAATATCTTAAAAAGATTAAAAATTCAATCTTGGGACTTTTGCTCCATGGCCAAACTCAGGGAATGTTTGATTCCCAACCAAACTCAATCCTTTTAGATTATATTGTACAACTGGTTGGAACTTGGAATTGGATTGGTCCTATAATAATTTCTTTCTTAATGTTTCAATATTAAATTCATAATTCAGGTATTATTTTTAGTATTTCTTGCGTATACACTTTTTCTCTGCCCATCAGCTTACGGTAACACAGAGAAAATCGTTTAAAAAAACCTGGGAATTACCTAATACGTCCTTGTCTTTGGAAAATAAACCATGGGATTTGGTTTAGTTTTGTTGTTTTTAGATTGTGGGTATGCTATATTCCTTTATTTATTTATTCTTACATCTCTCATGTCTGTCCCGGTGACAGGCAAGGCGTGCCACTTCACTTTCTACTACAACCAATACATCTATGTCTTCTACTTTTTCTTTTTTCTTTTGCCTGACACAAGATTTTAGTGAATGGGTTTTCTGGCATGGGATGCAGGAAATTATGGGGATTTTGCTCTGATCTAAACACTCTCAATTCAAACTTGGGTTTTTTCTGATAACACTAGCAGTTGAAACTTGGAAACACACAACCTTAAATAAATCTGTCTTCTTTCGTTGTTTCTCCTGGTGAGGTTAATAATGGCAATGAGGAGAGAAGAAGTGGGTTTCTATTTCATGGCTTTCTTATGGTTTTGGGTTCCTATTAATGGATTGCTTTCTCCTAAAGGTGTAAACTATGAAGGTAAAACAAGGGGAAGTTTGCTGTTCTTTGGTGGAGATATTCTGATCTGATTATCAGTGTTTTATTTTTCCAGTGCAAGCTTTGATGGCAATAAAGGCCGCTTTGCATGATCCTCACGGTGTTCTTGATAATTGGGATGCCGATGCTGTTGATCCATGTAGTTGGGCAATGGTTACTTGTTCACCTGAAAGCCTAGTCATTGGCCTGTAAGAATTTTGTTTTCTTACAACCTTAATATTTGCTACACAAATTTAAGAGATTATTGTTGAATGAATGAAACTGGTCTTGTTTCAGGGGAAGTCCAAGCCAGAATCTATCTGGTTCGTTATCTCCGAGCATTGGGAACTTGACAAATCTTCGGATTGTGTGAGTAAAAAAACCAAATACATTGAATGCATGAATTTTGTACCTGGAATTTAATATTAATGCTGGTATGAACCCACCTTTTGCAGGCTATTGCAGAATAATAACATAACTGGACCAGTTCCTTCAGAGCTGGGGAAGCTCTCAAAGATTCAAACACTTGATCTTTCTGATAATTCCTTCACTGGGGAAATTCCTACATCTTTAGGCAACCTAAGGACCCTTCAATACATGTAAGTTGTGTTTGGTGTTTCTCTCAGTCCTACTCTTAGTCCTTCTTGAAGTTGATGTATATTCGGGTTATCAGATATAGGTATGGACCTTCCGATATATGAAAAAAAAATTAAAATTGAACATATTCATGTTCGACAATCATACCGGAGTTATTTTTGGCTTAAATTTAACATCAGAGGATTGCAAATTTTGATTGTAGGAGGCTAAACAACAACAGTCTCTCCGGTGCATGCCCGTTGTCTTTGGCTAACATGACTCAGCTTGCCTTCCTGTAAGCCTCTCTAAGTTCTTCAGTTTTCCTCCTTTTAGATCAATGATATGTATGGCATTAAAATATGATTCCATATATGCATATATATTTAAATCTTTTATGTTTCAGTGACTTGTCATACAACAATCTGAGTGGACCAGTGCCCAGATTTGCTGCTAAAACATTCAGGTACGTTCTTCCATCTAATCTTCTCTTAAGTCTTATCTTATGGTACTTGCACTTAAGTGTGAATGTCAATTCAGATATATTCACAACTTGGGTATGATCAGATTTTCTAAGTTCTTCCATGTGTTTGGAGGTCCTTAGAGGTCATGATCCCATACCTATATGTTAGACACAAGTGTTCGACACAAAGTGTTTTCAAGAAAATTGAAGAGACGGCACAACGTAGCCTAAGTCCCGGAAATTACGTTGATAAATTTTTCTCCTTTATTGTGTCATTGCAGCATAGTGGGGAATCCTTTAATCTGTCCTACTGGTGCTGAACCAGAATGCCATGGGTTGACATTGATGCCAATGTCTATGAACTTGAACAACACTCAAGGTTTTGGATTTTTATCTTACGAAGCTGAAATTTTGACTTTTTCTTACGCACTCTTACGATTTAACTGACTTCGACCCTCTTTCGGATCTCAAGCTGCTCAGCCTTCCGGTAGATCCCGAAGTCAAAAAATAGCCATTGCCTTTGGTTCAAGCATCGGATGCGTGTCTCTGATGTTTCTTATACTTGGAATACTACTATGGTGGAGACGAAGGCGGAATGAACAGATCTTCTTTGATGTTAAAGGTTTGAAATTGTTAAGGTTACTACAAAAAAAGTCTTCATCAGTTGCTGACTAATACTTGTGATTGATGTCTTTTCGTTCCGTATTTCAGATCGGCATCACGAAGAAGTTTCCCTTGGAAACTTGAGGAGGTTCCAATTCAGGGAACTTCAGATTGCAACACATAACTTCAGCAGCAAGAATATACTAGGAAAAGGTGGTTTCGGGAATGTGTACAAGGGAGTTCTGCAAGATGGAACAATAGTAGCGGTTAAGAGGCTTAAAGATGGTAGTGCCGCGGGTGGAGAGATTCAATTCCAGACTGAAGTTGAGATGATCAGCCTTGCAGTGCACCGGAACCTTCTTCGTCTTTACGGATTTTGTATAACATCCACAGAGAAACTTCTTGTTTATCCATACATGTCGAACGGTAGCGTTGCATCTCGTCTCAAAGGTAACATAAGAAGAGTTCCCAGATTTCTTAGAAGCCATAACTAGACAATGATGTGTTTCAGTAGGTGAACTGAACCTGTGTTGTTTGTGACAGGCAAACCGTCATTGGATTGGGGCACCAGGAAGCGAATTGCTCTCGGAGCTGCCAGGGGATTGCTATACCTTCATGAGCAATGCGATCCAAAGATAATCCATCGGGATGTCAAAGCAGCGAATATATTGCTTGATGATTATTGTGAGGCAGTGGTTGGAGATTTCGGGTTAGCGAAGCTTTTGGATCACCAGGATTCACATGTTACGACTGCTGTAAGAGGCACTGTGGGACATATTGCTCCAGAGTATCTCTCCACTGGCCAGTCTTCGGACAAAACAGATGTGTTCGGATTTGGAATTCTCCTGCTTGAGTTAATTACAGGTCAAAGAGCACTAGAATTTGGCAAGGCTGCTAACCAGAAAGGAGCAATGCTTGATTGGGTGAGTATAATTTCTCTTTAGACGACTCGAGGGTGTCAAATATGAATTTGTTTCTGAAATTGGTAGTTCATTTTTTTTCTATGTATTACCATGAATTTGCATTTCACAAGTAATCACTCTCTTCTCAAAAGACATGACGTGCAACGCACCTTTTATGCATCTAAAGACCTTTTCTTATTCGATGAGGATTAATGCATATTCTCCCTAACCCTATCACATAGTGCCTAATCATGGACTCCTCCATTTTTATCTACTCGTCCCTCATGGTCGGTCGTTTTGGAGTCATGATTAGTCCACTTTGCCCATGCCGTTTGTTGAAATGCTCCGTACAAATCGATCAAGTCAAGGGTTGGTCTACCATTGCTCTTTTACCAAAAGGCATGCCTTATACATACACCTAAATACTATGTTTTCCTATCGATAGATGATTAATGCACCCTACCTCTTTTGTAGAGCTCTTGAGATCACAATATCCTGTATGCTTGTCTGAATATGTTTTTGACATGTGTCTTGGTCGTGATACTTGAAGCAAAATGAAGATTCGACATCATAGATATCACCTAATCTTCTTACCTCAAATTCTTGAATTTTATATTGTTCAGAGTCTTCAATTTTTTATATAATCGTGTCCGATACTTATGTCTCACACATTGATGTTAATATATGATCTCTAAGGATCCTCCCAATACAAGGAACAACTTAGAAAATCCAAATAAATTGTGTCAAATATACTCATATCCAACACTTTGGTGTAGCATAGCTTGAATTGTCATGAATTAAACACTAGAATTTGACATGAATTATCGATTGCAGGTAAGGAAAATTCATCAGGAAAAGAAGCTTGAAGTGCTTGTTGACAAGGATCTCAAGAACAACTACGACCGAATCGAGCTCGAAGAGATGGTTCAAGTAGCATTATTGTGCACACAATACCTCCCAGGCCATAGGCCGAAAATGTTCGAAGTGGTTCGAATGCTCGAAGGTGATGGTTTAGCCGAAAGATGGGAAGCTTCCCAAAGAACTGAATCAACCAAATGCAAGCCTCCC
This sequence comes from Hibiscus tridactylites, assembly GCA_958450335.1. Lineage (NCBI taxonomy): Eukaryota > Viridiplantae > Streptophyta > Magnoliopsida > Malvales > Malvaceae > Hibiscus > Hibiscus tridactylites. The sequence continues at coordinate 22,565,211 of OY288276.1, read as the reverse complement.
CACGAATTCTCGTCATCGGACCGATATTCCGATCTTACCGACGACTCTTCGTTACTTGTTCAAGCCATGGAACTCTCTGGACCAAGGTGAACCAGAAACCACGTCCTTATGAAACTGAACCCTTAATCATTTTTCTAAGATTTGAATGAGTTAGAAAATTATAGCTAAAACTCCTATAGTTTGCATAATAGTAGCTTAGCATAGGTTCAAAGGAGCTTTGATTTTTTTCACTGCAAGTGTACAGATTTATGTCTAAGAAGACATTATCGAAGATCTGAGGGACTGTATTGTGAATTTTTGTGTAAGACCAAACATTCTACAATGGGGTCTTGGTTGTAATTTTAAAAATTAGATAGTTATATTGTAGAAGTTCTTGTGCTTATGTAACTTTAATTACAGTGTTTAAGATCCTATGTTTAATCTAATTAGTTCATTTAGTTATTTTTAAGGACTTTCAATAGATTTTTTGTTGTTGTAAATTTAGAGCCTACAACTGCATCTCTACTTAAGATTAGTAATAACAATAATGAAATTATTTGGCCTCCACAAGTAATCAATTTGTGATTAACAACGACAATAAATTCGATGATCATACCTTTAGATAAATTACATCTAATAACATGTATATTTTAAAAAACAAATAAAGTAAAACATTCGATCCCGAAAAAATGACTCAACCAAATGTTATTAAACTCAACTATTCATCATATCTCTGGAATACAAAACATAATAACCTATAATATAGGCTAAACTACTTGAAAAAAACAAGAGAAATAACCCTTGCCTCCAAATAATAGACTCATTCAAATGATTTTTTTTATTTTAAAAAAACATAATCTTAATAAAATAAACTTAATTACAATTGTACCATTAATGAAATACTTAACTACAAAATAAGTGCCTAAAATAAGTCTCTTTTCTGCAACAGGTGCTAAAGTATTTTTTGGCTGAAATAGGTGTTTGAAGTTTCGTTTTTTGACTGAAATAGGTGCTTGAAGTTTCGTTTTTTGATTGAAATAGGTGCCTAAACTATTTTTTGGCTGAAATAGGTGCCTAAACTTTCATTTTTAGTTGAAATAGGTGCCCAAGTTGGTGCCAAAATTGACTTTAAAATAAGCCAAAAATGAAAGTTTAGGCACCTATTTCGGCCAAGATGAAAGTTTAGACAACTATTTCAACCAAAAAATATTTTAAGTACCTATTACAAAAAAGAGACATAATTTGAGCACTTATTTTATAATTTAACCTTAATGAAATTATGTGTATGGCACATGGCAATTACAATTCATAAATTTTTTGAACCATTAGGTGCGATTAAAATACATTATTAAGTCTATAACTAATTTTTTTTTGCTCAGAAATATATAATTTTATTAAGTAAAATTATACACAAACCGATATGTATCTCGTTAAAACCCTTAAACTTAATTGGAGGAAAAAAAATATACAAGCCGATTGAAAAATCAACACGCCAAAAACAATGAATCAAAACAGCAACCAAAGATACTACTAAACACACTCGATACAACCCCAACCAATACTGCCCTATGGCGCGAACAAGGCAAGCAACCGCACCGTACAATTTCGCATCACAGTCTGAAAAAAAACTGAAAACCGGTTCATACCCTCCTTGGCTAAGACATCCGCAATCCCATTAGCCTCCCTATAAACATGTACGAAACATACATCACCCATACCCGCACAAGCAAAATCAATCTCCACAAAAATCTCTCATAAATTCCAAGGCCGACATTCAAACTGAGATATCCATCCAAGGGCAATCTTAGAATCCGATTCCACCATCAACTAGGGGTGGCAATAGGGCGTGTCGGGGACGGTTTTGCATTCTCTACTTCATCCGCAACACTTGCAGATATGGTTTCGGGAAATCCCCATTATACATTTAAAGTATTTTTTTTGTCTCCATACTCATGTCTTACAGATCCCCGCGGTTTACGGTTAATCCTTATATCAAAAAAATAAACGAAACTTAATACATTAAACAAATACTCAACATTAAATCTCTAAAACTACAAACATAAATGATGAATTTAATTTCACCAACAACAAACAAACCATTTCAAAACTATAAAACAAGGCTAAAATATTCACTAATGAAACATGATAGCACACACTACCTTTTAAGCGAAAATATGTAACTAATAATCTACGGTTCCAAATCATGATCCGTTTGTTCTAAAGGGAACTAGTTTCGATAATACTTCCAACCATATAAATGATCTCTTTTAATTTTAACTCGCACGATTTATGGCAAATTTCTGAAGTCACAACCATTGTTCTAAAAGTATAACAATCCTCGTCCATATCCCCATTTGAGCTTCGGTAATAAAACTTCTCCCGTCCCCCTGAGTAAAGATTTCGGTTATTCCCCATACCCGTCGGTTCGGATCCTCATGATTTTCGGTTATTCCCCACCCGGTTACCACTCCTACCATCAACTGAACAGTACCCTTCCACCACGATCGCCAAAACAAAGACAAAGCAAACGCAATGACACGAAGCTCAGCCTCATTCGGGTCCATTATACCCAAAGGACCTGAGAAAAGAGCCAAAATTTTACTTGACGTATCCCGTAAAACACCACCAAAGCCCGCCAGACCGGGCTTGTCGCGAGCTGACTCATCCACATTAAATTTTACATTGGTCAAGAGAGGAGGAATCCAACACACACCCACTCGACTACCTGAAATAATACAAGTTAGAGCACACATGCAAGGACACGACCACCATTGTGCTTCATCCACATGAACCAAGTCTTGCGCGACACGAATCCAAAAGAACGACATCAACTTTATCAGGAAAAGCAATTCTTCCATCGCCATTTATTTCCCATTAAACACGGCCTCATTCCGACCAAGCCATAACGACCAAAGTAATGTCGCCACACTCGAAATCCACCAGTAACAAGTTGTCCCAGTAAAAAACAATATATGTCCGCCCCAACCATATCTTTCAAAGTTCATGGGAATGGCAAGCAAATGTCCCACCATCGAATGAACCAAGCCCCTACCTGACGAACCTCAGGACACGACAACATAATATGGTCGACCAGTTCATCTGTGTCGCCACAGCATACGCACGGGCCTTGCCCCTCCTGCAACACCACGCTGCCTCAAGAAATCAAAAGTAGGTAAGCTTTCAAGCCATACAAACCACAAGAACGTTTGGATCTTTGGTGGAACCAGAACCTTTCACACAAAACCAAGACCGCTAACAAATTCACCAACATTATCCAGCATCAATCTATTCGTCGAAGTCCTTACCGACAAACAGCCTTTCGGATCCAACTTCCAAAAAAGCTTACCTTGCACGCTAACATGTAAGCGAAACGAAAGAAGCAACACCCACAATTCTCTAAGGGAACGATGCTCAAAACTCCTAAGTTCTCGGTGGAAAAAACCATCCCAATAAGCATGATCAAATGACCCATGATCTGTGACCATTGCCAACTTATTTAAAGCAATGGAAATACATCCTTTAACGGTTCTTCTAAGCAGTAAGCAGCATGGATCATGCCAAAACAACACAAGATCCCTCTCACCAACCTTCCACACAAAACTCGAAAAATCTAGAAGCGATCCCACATTGGATTGAGATGTTGAACAAACAATTTGTTTCCAAACCGAGGACATAGAACTCATGCCAACTGTGTTAAAGCGCCATCGCGGGACTGCTGCCCCATACTTATCCGTGATCACAACTCACTTTTCTGTTGCAAAACCGATATCACTTGTTCCACATCACCAAACTCACTACGGTTCCGCACTCTCAACCAAATTCACTCGATCATTACCCATATCAGTGATGCGCTTCCACTCACATTAGCTTTAGTTTCCACTATGTCGAACCACCATCCCAAATTTCCTTGTTCCAACGCAACCTGCCTATTCTCAACAATAAGCATAATGGAACACCCTTTGTACATTCTCTTTATTCAATGTTGTGCCCCTTTTACATCATCTCACGACACTTGCTTGTAGCACCTCCATCGTCGATGACTCAATGATCCCATGTATTGGTGTTCAATACGAGAATGCTTTAAGGTTCCATGGATGGCCACCATTGGTTTCGATCACGGGACTTTACTTGTGTTTCAAAAGAGTTTATATGTATGCTCGTTGGCTTTGCTGGGTTTCGATCTCGGATCTCCTGTCTTGATCCGTGTCAAGGGTCCTTCATGGCCGTTAGATGTGTTGGTTATGTTCTAAGAGGAGGCTCTTAACCGTTGGATATATGGTTATCAGCTAGTGTGCTTTCTTATATTATTTTACCGGTGGAATATTTGTATGATAAACAGTTCTGCATATCAAACTTCCTTATCACATGGACGGTTTCCCCATGTCCGGCATGATCTCCATCTTAATGTTAGTGGGCAGTTTCCACTAACACATTTTCAAGTAACTCCTTGGCCGGCTAACTTTGGCTATATAAAGGAGGAATCATTTTCATTTGGTTCTTTTTCCTCTACTGTTTTTTCTTTCAAAGTTTGCGAGTTCATTCCTTTTCCAATGGCTGCAAATTTACACGTGATGATGGTTAACCTACGCTTTACCGACAAGGAGAAAGCTGCCCTTCTTGAAAGCAACCCGTCCGATGATGTTTCAATGGCAGCGAATGTGAAGTTCGGTTTGGTTGGTAAGGTGATCACACCCCGTTTGATTAATACTAACACATTCATCCGGATCTTTTCTAGTATTATGGAAGATGAGAACGTGGAAATCATGACACTTAAGCCGGGGATTTTTCTATTTAAAGTCCCTACCGAGTTGAACCTTGAAAGCCTTCTTAGGCGTGGCCCTTGGTTATTTGATGGTGAGCCTATTGCTATGACATTATTCCAACCAGCTCTATCCCTTGACGAATATCGCTTCGACACCATGACTTGGTGGATCCGGGTGTATGGTTTGCCGTTGGACAAGATGACTATGTCCATGGCAAGCAAAATAGGAGCTTGTTTTGGTGAGCTTGATCATGTGGACTGCCGACAAATCAATGGAAACTTGGGGGAATACTTCCGAGTTAAGGTCGAGTTGAACATTACTCAACCTCTCTTACGAATGTTGATGTTGCCTAATGGAAAGGATGGTCTGAGAATTTGCCCAATCCAATACGAGAAGTTAAAGAAATATTGCTACTTTTGTGGTCTCCTAGGCCACGAGGTGGAGCTTTGTCCTCAGGAAGTTCCAAAGAATGAGACTCTTCTGTATGGGCCATGGTTATGTGTCCCCGTTGAGACAAGGATGCCGAGACAACGAGCAAGGAGGGGAATCATTGCTGCCTGAGATCTTTAGGTGCAGCCTCGTGTTCCTAATACACCATCTTTGCCGGCACCGTCCGATGTGCCATCCTCGAGCACGGCCGCTCTATCGTTGCCCGTGCAAGGGGTGGTTAGTGCTCCTTTACCGGCTGCTAGTGGAGGAGAGGGGCTGACTGTGGGTGAGTTGGATGCTCTTGATATCGATCTACCCGTATTGGGTGATAATCCAGTGAAGACAACCGAGATTATTTCCGAGTTGCTCTCGGATGATGTGGTTCCATTGGCCGAGGAGGAGGTTGTGGCTCCCCCTATTGTGACCGAGACTGTTGAGAAAGTGAGTGACGGCAAGGCCCTTTCAGCCGAGCCAAGTGCAATTGTGACCAAGCCGACTATGGCTAAAGAGATCCCCTACGATGCAGCAAAGCACAAGGCTGCTCGACAAGGTGATGTGCGTGCGGATGAAGGGGCAGCCAAGTCCAAGGCCAAAGCCCCCATGGAGCGTGGTGATCGTGGGAAATCGAAGGTTGGATCGGCCGAGAGTCTAGACAAGGTTGCTACAAAATCATTAGCCGAGGATAACATCCCGATTGGGCAGATCATGCGCAACCGGGATGTCACAAGTAAGAAGGGCTCCTATGACTCCTTGGTGACCGAGAGGGTGGCTAGTGATAAGCCCGTGCATGGTGTTGATGCACCCGATGGTGCTGGACAGCGCACCCCGGGTACCTTCTGTCGCAAATCATTACCGGGTCGTGTTGAGCCTAATGCTACCGTGGTTGCCGAGATGGCAGCCGATGAGGTGAGTCATGGTGCTGTTCGTGACCGAGAGGATCCCAGTCGCAAGGCCAAGCGCAAGGACCATTCGAAGCACCGACCCTTCTCTCATACGAAGCGCTCCCGCTCGGGTGCTGATTTGATGACTTCTTCAGATGTTACTGTTTCTACCACTGATTCGGCGGAGGTTGTTGGACAGCCCCGCCCGGCAAATTGAAGGCTTTAATTTGGAATTGTCAAGGGCTTGGGAACCCTTCGACAATTCGTGCGCTTGAGCGCTTTGTGGAAATTCAAGTTCTCGACTTTATCTTTTTATGTGAAATAAGAATGAAAAAATCCCGCATTGATCATGTTAGGCGGGTATTAGGATTTGAAGGTTTTATTTTTGTTGATGTTGGTCAAGCTTGTACTGGTTTGGCCTTGTTATGGTCTAATAATATTCAGTGTGTGCTTTCATCTTATTCGAAGCTTCATATCGATGCATCTATCACTTGCAATGGTTCTACTTTTCGTTTCACCGGTTTCCATGGTACTTGCACCAACAAATCACAAACTTGGAATCTTATTTCCCGATTGCATGCTTCTTCGGATATGCCTTGGCTTCTCGGAGGGGACTTTAATGAGATCCTCTTTGATAATGAGAAACAAGGTGGTCCTAGACGTCCTAGAGGTGATATTCAGCAATTTCGGGACGTTCTTGATGCATCTAACTTATTTGATATTCCACCGGCACGTGGTTTGTTTACTTGGCATAAAAGTGCCCCTGCTATGTGTGAGAGGATAGACCGGTTTGTTGCATCTTTTGTATGGATGGAACAGTATGGGAACCAACGTGTTATCACTGAATTCACGGATGCTTCTGATCATTGCTTCTTGATTCTTGACACTGATCCAATTGCACATTCTCCTGCAAATAATCATAATGATTATTTCAAGTTCGATGCTTGTTGGGCATCAGAGGATGCTTGCCGTGAGCAAGTTCTTCGTGGATGGGTGGGTCCTGATGGATCTACTCTTTCTAAAATACAACAGGTTGGATGTGCTCTTGATTCATGGCAGCAAGACAGACGACAACAATCACAAGGTCGAATTAAAGCCCTCCGGAAACATATTGCAGAATTGCTTGCTCATGCCACTGATGATGCTGACTTATCATCTTTATCTAATGCAAAAGCCGAGTTAAAGGCATTGTTAGATAAAGAAGAGGCCTACTGGTTACAACGGTCACGTGTACAGTGGTTACGTGATGGTGATCGCAACACTAAATTCTTCCACGCTCGTGCTACCGGGCGGAAAAAGAAGAATTTGGTGCATGGTCTTACAGGGAATGATGGCCAATGGTACGACCGAAGGGCGGATATGCTTGGCATAGCCGAGTATTACTTTCATACTCTATATCGGTTAGACAGATGTACTCCGTCTTTGGAGATCCTGAAGTGTATAGCTCCCACTATAACATCATCGATGAATGATGTTCTTCTTGCTCCTTTCACTAAGGAAGAGGTTCACCTGGCAATAATGCAGATTCACCCATCCAAGGCACTGGGAATAGATGGTTTGCCATCTAGTTTCTAATGGAAATATTGGGACATCGTTGGGGATGATGTTCTCAATCTATGCCTTGACATTCTATATGACAGAGTTAGCATGGCTGATGTTAACAAGACTGTCCTTGTCCTGATCCCGAAGGTTGATGATCTGACATACATGCAGCAGTTTCGCCCGATTAACTTATGTACCGTTGTGTACAAAGCCGTCTCTAAAGTTCTTGTCAACCGTTTGAGACCGCTTATGCCGATTTGCATTGATGAAGAACAAGCTGCATTTGTTCCGGGACGTCATATCTCAGACAACATTCTTATTGCACATGAAATATTTCATCATATGCAATCATCGAAAAATGGCCCTAACAAGGGTGCTGCATTGAAATTGGACATAGAGAAGGCCTATGACCGCATTGAGTGGTCTTTCTTAGAAGCGGTGATGCTCCGTCTTGGGTTTGCCCCTCTGTGGGTGTCCATTATTATGAGATGCATTACGACGATTTAATATCAGGTCCGACTAAATGGGGTTCTATTAAAGGTTATAGTGCCTAGCCGAGGCATTCGTCAGGGTGATCCTTTATCTCCTTTCTTGTTTCTATTTTGTACACGGGGTTTATCTGCTCTTCTACATCATGCCAAGCAACAGGGCACAATTAGAGGCATACGAACAAGTATGTGTGGTCCGAGAATCACTTATTTATTTTATGCCAATGACAGTTTGCTTTTTGTTAAAAACTCAGTGAAGGAAATTGTTCGGGTTAATAAAATCCTTGACATTTATTCAGAGTCTTCAGGGCAGAAAATTAATTACTCAAAGTCCATGATCTATTTCAGTCCTTCCACTACTCAGCAGAGTAGAGACAAATTTCAGGAGGCTTTCCCTATTACTGAGGTTGAAGATCCGGGTCATTACCTTGGGATGCCCCTTATCATTGGCAAAAATAAGTCAGTGAAATTGGGTTTTCTACTAGATCGAGTGGCGAAGCGTGTGCGCGGATGGACAAAGAACCTCCTATCCTATGGTGGGAGGGAAGTATTCCTTAAAGCTGTTGCTCAAGCCTTACCGACATATGTGATGGCATGCTATTTATTACCTGACTGCTTGATCACTCAAATAGTTAGTGTTATGCGAAACTATTGGTGGTCGGGTAGGATGACGGGATGAGGATGGCCGATGATAGCTTGGCAGAAGCTTTGCACACCTAAGAGAGTTGGTGGATTGGCTTTTCGTGATTCACACCAGTTTAACATTGCTTTACTGGGTAAACAGGTCTGGAGACTGTTGACCGATCCTGAGTGCCTCGTATCTCGTGTCCTCTCTTGCAAATATTTTGCAGGAAAATCTGTTCTTGATGTGAGACCTGGTGATAAGCCATCTTATGCTTGGAGATCTATCTTTATTGCACTACAGAAGCTACGAGAGGGTTTCTTTTGGCAGGTTGGCATGAATAGCTCTGTTCCTATTTTAGCTGCACCCTGGGGTGGTTCACATAGAGTTGCTTTATCTGATACATATGTGGACAGTACGATAACCCCTATCACCTGTGGGGAGTTTATGATACCATCTTTTAACGGATGGGATGCTTCTAAAGTGAGACAGGTTTTCAGCGCTGAGGATGCATCTGAGATATTAGCATGTCCTATTGCTAATAGATCAGGTGATATTCTTGTTTGGGGTAATCACTCTAGTGGTACATATTCCACTAGATTAGGGTATGCATGGCTTATGAAGGAGTTTCATGGACCGGACATTCCGTCAAAGCTTTGGCACAAATTGTCAAGGCTTAAAGTATTGCCGAAGATCCGAATCTTCATATGGAGGGTAGCTCATGAGGCATTACCTGTCTATGGCCGCATCGGTGTACTAAGCTCTCCGGATGGCATTTGTCCTCTTTTCCAGTCTGATATTGAGACCGTACTTCATGCACTACGTGACGGTCCTATGACCAAGGAGGTGTTGCATTTGTTTACTCTTCCTGGTCGGATTATCGTGGACAGGTCACAGACTTCTCTTGACTGGCTAGAACATTGTGAGGCGATCCTTCATGTAGACAAATTCTCAGAGTTTGTCGTATTGCTATGGAACATATGGAACATGAGGAATATTCTTGTTCACGATCGGAAATTACAACCGACTTTCCTTATAGTTGAGAATGCGCGTCATTTACATCAAGAGTTTAATGGTGCAACCATTACAGCTTTACCTTCTGGTGTTCCTAGTCGGCCTACACAATTGAATTGGGTGAAACCTCCGTCAGGTATGATTTCAATCACTGTTGATGGTATGTTCCAGGTGCATTCAAGATCGGGAGCATTTGGATTCCTTGCTCGTGATCATCATGGATTAGTCCTTGCTGGATGTGCTCGTATGCTACCAAGGGCAGATTCAGCCGAGATGGTGGAGAGTCATGCTTTTTATGCGGCCATGCTGTTTGCTGTAGATCAAGGATGGACGAATGTTCGTATCGAGGGTGACGCAGCTAATGTGGTGAACCAATTGGTGAGCCGAGATGTTGGTAGATCCCTGCTAGCACAGAGTCTGGTTGAGGCTAGAGAGACCTTGCGAGCCAACCCCCAGCTTAGGGTCGCTTTCATTCCCCGATCGGCAAATGAAGCAGCGCACACCTTAGCTCAATGGGAATTCAATGATCATCGATGTATTTATTTTTTATGACGAATGTCCATCTTGTATTGAAAACATTGTAATCATTGACGCTATTAATGGATGACAGGGGATAGGTACTCTTTTCCTCCTCAGGATTTAGAGGAGGTTTCTAACGAAGCCTACTTACCTTTTTCCTTTCAAAAAAAACAATGATCCCATGTATATGTCTGCATTCAATCTTATCCCTTCATTTCATACTTGTGTCCGACTACATTGATATTGTCTATTGAACCCATCCTTTCTTGCACATCCCTTCGTGCCAAACTCACACTAATCCGAGAACCATGTAACCGGTCGATAGCACGCAATGCATCTGATCGATCCGCCATTCGAACAAAGCCAAAACGAGATCCACCTATTGCTCGCTTCGTTGGGATGAACGCATCGACAACTTCGTCATGCCTGTCAAATGATTGAAAAAGCTCCTTCCAATGTAATCAATCTGAGATGTTCTTTACAAACAATGTCAACACCTTTTTTTTCGTGCTTTACCCCGTCTATCGATCCCAGAATTCTCCTATCTGACGGCGCTCTCTCCCCCATTTTAAGTTAAAATTAAAATTAAACATAAAAAATACAATCTAGTATGATACTCCCTCTTGTCGCAACCCTCTTTCGAGGGGCCCGATATTTTAAAAACAAAATTAACGGAGTCGTCACCAATCTTTTTTTAAGGTATGCTTAGATCACCTGAAAACAGGTTATTTTAATAAAATCGTTTTATTTTATTAAAACAACAATTTTACTCTGCGAAAACACAAAAAAACAGGTTCAGTAATCGGTTACGTGTGGGAAAGGGCTAGCACCCCACAACTCCCAAAATTTGGTACCTAGCCGATTACAAAAAGTTTTAATGTCGAAATTTGCAAGTTCGTGTAAAATTTAAATTAAGGTCCATTTACGAATTTAATTCCATTTTAACGACCCTACTGCCAGGAGAGTAAACTTTAATCACCGCCAACCCTTCTGGTGCTAACCCGTTACCTTTCTTTGGTAGGACGCCGCATTAATTAAGTTCCACTTTTTAAACAAGCAAGCAAAGAAATGTTTAATGTGTGTTAAAGCTTTTATTTATTCTATGTTAGTGATTATTAACCTAAAGAATTGTCTAAGCAAGATTTTACCTATTATGGTTAAAGTATGGTGAAGTGTATTTTATGAACTTTATATATGAAGAAGAGTTTTTCTAATTTTTTACATTGAGGCTCTAACTAAGTTTATCAATGACCTAATCCTAGGGATTTTACTTAAGCTATTAATGTACATCACAATAAATTATAAATTATAAAATTAAATACATAAAGAAATAAATTAAATCAATGATGTGAATGGAAAATTATGATTATTTAAAGAAAGTGTATCCTTTCCAGATCGGGTCAACACCTATTATTCGGGCTGGATTTACAAATAAAAAGGAAGAGATTTAAAAAAGGTGATAAGGAAGACTCGATTAAAATAGTAATCCAAAAGATTTTATTTTCTTTTAGAAAATGGTTTAAATAAAAACTTAATTAAATTAAAAAATTAATTAAATTATCAAAACATTTATCAGTGACCAGATTGTAAGGATGTCAAGATTAAAGGCCAAATTTTATAAAAAAAGCAGTGACCGTTTTGATAAATAAAAAAACGGTGTCTCACGGAGCAGAAAAGAAATGGGCGGGGATTTAATGAAGATAATTGGCCCATTTTATTTTAAAGCATTTAGGTATAAAACTCAATTTTTTTTAAAAAAACACATCTTAATTTTTTCCTTTTAAAACTTTTAGATCAAACACTCTTTTTTGAATTCTCCCAAGTGTTCATCATGTTCATTATTTTTTGAAGAACATGGTGAGTACCCACCATGCCGACCGTCAGCCACCGGCGTCGGTTGCCGTCCACCGGGATGTAAAATTTAAAATAAGCCTCTTTTTCGATTTCGTTTTAAAAATAGAACTCAAATCCACCTTTTAAATCACCAAAAAGTTTTAAATTATCCCGAATCTCTAAAAAAATCTTTCGAATTTTAAAGAAGAAATGAACTCCGGTAGCTCAAAAATGGGTAAGAATATCCCTTCTTTTTTAATATACTTGAATAAAAAATAAATAAAAGAAAGAACAAGATATGAAAATACCGAAAAATTGCTTCCTTCTTCTATTATTCTGAAAATTCGCGTATACAATTTGTAGTGGGTGTGTCCAAATTACAAGGGATGAATGGGTTTAAATAGGTATTTTTTCATACCAAAAGTTCAAGAAAATTCGAAATGATAAATCCCCAAAAATTCGTTTGATTTTCTAGCTATGTTTGCTTGGTTATACTCGATTCAGATTCCCTTTTATTTCAGTCCATTTTACTTCAATTCGGGGTTGACTTTTTATATTTTTTGTGTTTAAATCCCCTTTTTTTGCTTGCTGCAGATTCAAATGGTGAGGGGCGGGGCTTCACGACGGCCAGTGGTGCTCGACGGTGGTGGAAACGGTGCGGGGTCGAGCGGGCAGTCTGGCCGGCGAGCTGGTCGAGCGGCGGCTGGCAGTGGTGTGGGGTTGCAGTCGCAGGAGTTGAAAGCCCAAGTTATCCCGTGCGTGGCTTGCACGCGTGATGAGTGCTTTAATTTGTTAATGTTTTTTTTTACTAATTACTCCTCATCGATTCTTTGATATTACTAATTCGGGTTGTTTTTATTCATTTTGTGCAGGACTTTAGTTACCAGAAATTAGCGTCAAAAGAACACATTTTGCAGTTTTTTTGGAATCAAGGCGGGAGATATGGGCATGACCTGAGATATGACGATTTCCGACATGAAAAATTTTGGCAGTCCAGTCAGCGATAGCTTATAAAACACAACCCAATCTGATGGATCAAGAAAGAAAGACAGACGAAATCACCTAGAGTTACAATTTGAGGTTAGATTTAATATTTGCGAATTACCACTTTGTTTAAGATTTTATCTTTCAATTTTCTATGTTTTTATTTGAATATTTTTATGTTTTTCTTTAGGTATTTTATTTCTTTAGGTATTTTATTGTCTTTAGGTTTTCTCAAGCTATAAATACCCCCTAGGGTGAAGCTTGAAAACACATCCTCTACTTAGTTTTTGTTTTGTTTTGGGGAATTTAATTATTTTCTTCTTCATCTTCGTTTGTTTACTTATTTTTCTTTTGTTTCTAAGCATGATTTCTATCATGCTTAGCTAAACCTCCATTTAGCCGATAGCTACGTAACAAATCAATCTGTTTCATGAGAACCGCAATAGCACTTAATGCCTTCAGATTTCTTTCTTGATTTTCGGCAATATTGGATTGACAATCGACCTTTCCTTTAAGCATCTCAACACCTTCAATCCAAAAAGCGCGTGTTGGTTTGATCGATGTTTCGATCTACCATTGGGGAGAAGATTCAACTTGTAGCAAATTTAACTCCCTAAAGAACACACCTAGCGGCGGTCCGTTAAGAGAAATCAAGATCGAGTTCGATTCTCATTGAGACACCATAATCCGAACATGGGCTTTTCCAGCACTGAAGAAGCATTGACGTTAACACCGATAACTATTGTTGATCCAAACAAGGACTATATTCTAAGGATTGACCTTGGGAAATTAGTTCGCCAAAGAGAAAAGTAAGTTACAAGGGTTGGGCCTTGTAGACTATAACCTGCAAGTATTCGAAGTAAAATCTACTTCAATGATTGAGACGAATTGAGGCGAAGTGAAGCTGTAGGCCATTTCTCATCATAATAACTCTCAATTTAATCTTCTAGTTTCTTTTATTTTTACTTATTTAGTTTACTCAATCTATTTCATCAAATCCTCTATTCGTTTTATTTTCTTTTTCAAGAAAAGTCAGAGTCAAAACCTCCCTACATCAGAAGCTGCTTATTTTATGCGGATCGACCCTTCTTCTCTATCACTATATTATTTATTTATTTTAATTTGAGATGAAGGATAATTTATTTGACAATTATGACGCTTGTCAAATTGGCATTGTCGTCGAGGACTTCAGCAAAGTTACTGATATTGTTTTGTTTTAATTTATGACGAGGAAGAATCCGGGTGAACTAGCAGATTTTGTATAGGAGATCGAGGCATTAGCCCGAAGACTACACACACAAACACTTCGAGAAAAAAAACAACAACATGATAAACGAAGACCGCGACAACAACAATTCGAACGAGATATTGAAATATCCTCTGAAGCTGAAACACACTTCGAGTACACCAACGTAGAACCAATTCCGATGGGAGACAACAACCAACCCATTCGCGCACTTGTCGCGACACCTGACGGTAAAAAACAATTATGTATTACATTCCTGTATGGAGAAACACCATTCGCGCTCAAGACGGGTTTAATACATCTCTTACCCACATATCATGGATTGCCCAGTGAAAATCCGTATAAGCATCTCAAGGAATTTCACATGGTCTGCTTAAGCACAAAGCCACAGGGAGTTTTCGAAGATCAAATCAAAATTCGTGCTTTCCTTTTTTCTTTAGCTGATGTGGCTAAAGATTGATTTTTTGATTTACCGTCCAATTCAATTACTACATAGACTGACACGGCTTGACTTTTTCTTGACAGGTTCTTCTATGCAGCCAAGGCAAGCAAACTAAGGCGAAGCTTCTTGAGTATTCAACAAAAGGATACCGAGTCATTATACGACTACTATAAGAGATTCAAGAAGCTATGCGCAAATTGTCCAAAACATGGACTGTCAGAACAAACACTTCTCCAATATTTCTATGAAGGCTTAATCCCTATGGAGATGAAGATGGTTGACGTAGCAAGTGGAGGGGCACTTATAAACATGACTCTTGCTGCGGCTAGAAATTTGATTTCTACTATGGCCGCTAACTCCCAACAGTTTTGCCCTCTCGATGAACCCTCTCGACGAGTTCATGAGATAAGCACTTCTTCCACTGAAGCAAAAATTAACAAACTTAATAATGCAGTTGAAACCTTACTTACAGGTAAAACAGTTCAGGCTCGCGTATGTGGAATCTGTGCTATGCTCGATCATACAATAGACTGTTTCCCGATGCTTTAGGAAGATACAACAACATATGTAGATGCCGTAGGGAATTTCCCAGGACCTCCCTAAAGGCGATATGATCCTCATTCAAACACATATAATCTTGGATGGAAAAATCATCCGAATCTCAGCTATGGAACAAATGTACAGTACAACCAATTGTATCAACCGCCTATGCCTCAACAACAACAACAACAACAAAAATCATCCTTGGAGGCCATAGTAGAGAGGCTAGCACTGAGCATAGAAAAGTTTCAACTAAATACCGAAGCACACTTTCAAGAAATTGACAAGAATATAAGTAAACCGAAGTTAGCAGCGAGTCGTTTAGAATTTAGAGGGAAGCTGCCATCGCAAACCGAGGCAAACCCACGAGAAAACGTTAGTGCAATCACCCTTCGGAATGGCATTGTTATCGCACCACCACTCCCTAGAGATGTTGCTGCAAAACCCCAAGAGAAAGATTAATCGGAGTCCTAGAAAGGGAAAGAAGTTGTTGATGCAGGAACCGAGAAGAAGAAGAAAGTCGAGTCACAAACTTCTCCTGCGCCATCTCCCTACGCTACTCCACCTCCCTTTCCTTCGAGGTTGGTGAAGCGTGATAAGCAAGCCGAGGAACAAGAAATTCTTGATGTATTTCGTAAAGTAGAGGTAAACATACCTCTTCTTGATGTGATTAAAAAGGTTCCGCGTTATGCCAGACTCTTGAAGGACCTTTGCACAAACAATCAAAGACTTACCGGTAATGAGAAGGTAAACTTGGGTGAAAACGTATCAGCTATTTTTCAACGTAGTCTTCCACCTAAGCTAAAGGATTAAGGTATGTCTACTATTCCTTGATGTGATTAAAAACGTGCTATGTATGATCTTGGTGCTTCCATAAATATTATGCCACTTTTCGTTTACAGGTCACTTAGTGTAGAACCTTTGAAGGAAACAAGAGTGACAATCTAGCTCGCCGATAGATCCGTTATTTGTCCCGAAGGACTTCTTTGAGAACATGTTGGTTAAGGTAAACAATTTAATTTTTCCAATGGATTTCTATGTCATCGGCATGGAAAATGACCGAATCAATTCTTCCTCTGACGTTCTTTTTGGTCGTCCCTTTCTAAGCACGACACATACTAAAATTGGCATTAGAAGTGGAATTCTTACCATGGAGTTTGACGGTGAGATTGTTAAATTTGACGTTTATAAGTCGACGAAACATCTAGATTCTATGGCAAACGTTAGCTTCGTTGGTATTTATGAGCCTTTAGTTGATGAATTTGTGGAAACTGACTTATCTGATGATTTGTGCAGGGAATTGAAAGGCCAAGACAAAGAAATTACTGAGTTGGAAAATATGTATTCCAACTTGCGCCCAACTCCTTCGAAATCTAAAATATTACCTTCTATTTTGCAGGCACCAAATTCAGAGTTAAAATATCGCCGGATAAATTGAAGAGTAAAGAAGATATTTTGTTAGAAAAAATAAAGGAACTCTAAGATCGTAAAATTTCTCATATGGAAATTCTTAGTTGGACAAAGCTCATGAATTGGAGCAAGTATTTATCGCAGTACCTGTAGTTTGAATCAGGTCGTCGGGCTAACGACGTTAAATAAAGCGCTAAATGGAAGACAATCCATTTTATCTTTTTTTATTTACTTTCTATTTTTTCAATTTTATTTTATTTATTTAGGTTTCAGAATTATTTTATTTAAATTTCAAGGTACCCCAAATATTTTAAACCAAACTTTAGTGAAGGTGATTTCATGACATACTTAAATTATAAATTAACCGTGGAATCATGGTCTGCAAACGACAACACTGCTTGGGTAGCCATAAAACATCCGCACGATGCTTTCCTTCCAGACTCCCGCACCGCCACGGTCGGATCTCATGGCCTAAATCATGATCATGATTCAAACCATGACTTTGTTCTTGAACCAGATGCGAAATCAAACAGTGCCAACGACTGTTACCAAAACACGAGAAGTATCTCTATTCCCTCTCCCATGCTTTAATCTTACACATTGGGACAATATACTTTAAGTGAAGGGGGTAGAGAATAGAACACCTATATCGAATTCATCGCTCTCTTATTTATATTGAGTTGCCTTGGTTGATTTGTTGAAATCTCTTGTTATTGATCTTGAATTTCACTTTGTTTCATTGATTACCTTATGAGTTTGTGATCATACTTTTATCGGATCTAGGGTGCATGATAGTAAAATGGCATGATTGGAATTTTTCTATAAAATTTTGCTTGATATTCCATGAGTTCATTGGTGGATATGTTTCTTGATTCAATGCACATTACATTTTCTATTGAGATTTGAGCCTAAACGAGCATACTTTTATTCTTGCTCATTTGTTTGATTGAGTGTGTCGAATTAATTTTTACATTATAGAACTTGTTATTAAATGCATATGGAGACTACATATTGAACTTGATGCTTTAATATGATTAGGGCACTTAGGATTAAACCACTTCTCTACCCATTTATATCCATTAGTGAACCAACTTTGAGCCTTAACCATTTTCTTGTTTTTACCCTATTACTAAGCTGAAAGCTCTTTTATTTTTACCCTCTTTTTATACCCATGTTAAGGCAGAATGAAAATTCGAAAAAAATTGGTTGTTTGATTTTTTTGCATTTGTTTATTTTGCTTGGTTCGCGACTTATTTGCATCTCTTGTCTTGACATTCAAACCGAATTCTTTAGCCTTATCCCTACCCTAACCTAAGCCCCCTTACAACCTTATTAAAGACCCGTTGATTGATGCATCTTGTTCATTCTAGTAGTGGAGACTTGATTTCCTTACAAGCATATGATAATGTCTTTATTGATCTTGGCTTTGAGCGATTTCTTTACCCAAACAATTTGAGCAATAATGAGTGAATCCTTGTGAGGCATTGAGTCTTGTTACATTGGAATTGATGGATAATTGGAATGTCCTGGCTTTTTCTTAAACTTGTTACTAGTTGTTCCTACTTGCTTAATTGTCACCTTATTTCCGATAATTGATGTGATCATTGATTCGTTTGATATTCCTTGGTATACTATGAGATGAAAGATTGGTAATTTGAGATTTTGATGATTGATTAAGGCATGCTTGAGGACAAGCATTGAATAAGTGAGGGGGAATTTGATGAGTGCTTTAATTTGTTAATGTTTTGTTACTAATTAGTCCTCATCGATTCTTTGATATTGCTAATTCGGGTTGTTTTTATTCATTTTTTTGCAGGACTTTAATTCCCAGAAATTAGCGTCAAAAGAACACATTCTGCAGTTCTTTTTGGAATCAAGGTTGGATACATGGGCATGACTTGAGATATGAAGATTTCCGACATGACAAATTCTGGCAGTCCAATCAGCGATAGCTTATAAAACACAACTCAATTTGATGGATCAAGAAAGAAGGACTAACGAAATCACCTAGAGTTACAATTTGAGGTTAGATTTAAATATTTGGGAATTACCACTTTGTTTAGGATTTTATCTTTCAGTTATCTATGTTTTTATTTGAATATTTTTAGGATTTTCTTTAGGTGTTTTATTATTTTTAGGTATTTTATTATCTTTAGGTTTTCTCAAGCTATAGATACCCCCTAGGGTGAAGCTTGAAAACACATCCTCTACTTAGCTTTTGTTTTGTTCTGTTTTGGGGAATTTAATTATTTTCTTCTTCATCTTCTTTTGTTCACTTATTTTTCTTTTGTTTCTAAGTATGATTTCTATCATGCTTAGCTAAACCTCCATTTAGCCGATAGCTACATAACAAATCAATCTGTTTTGTGAGAACTGTAATAGCACTTCATACCTTCAGATTTCTTTCTTGATTTTCAGCAATATTGGATTGGCAATCGGCCTTTCCTTTAAGCATCTCAACACCTTCAATCCAAAAAGCGCGCGTTGGTTTGATCGACGTTTTGATCTACCGTTGGAGAGAAGATTTGGCTTGTAGCAAATTTAACTCCCTAAAGAACACACCTAGATGCGGTTCGTTAAGAGAAATCAAGATTGGGTTCAATTCTCATTGAGACACCATAACACAAGCACGGGCTTTTCCAGCACTGAAGAAGCATTGCCGTTAACATCGATAGTCATTGTTGATCCAAACAAGGACTATATTCTAAGGATTGAACTTGGGAAATTAGCTTGCCAAAGAGAATAGTAAGTTAGAAGGGTTGGTCCATGTAGACTGTAACCTGCAAGTATCCGAAGTAAAATCTATTTCAGTGACTGAGATGAATTGATGCGAAATGAAGCTGGAGGCTATTTCTCATCATAATTACTCTCAATTTACTATTCTAGTTTATGTTATTTTTACTTATTTAGTTTAATCAATCTATTTTATCACACCCCCTATTCCTTTTGACGAGTAGCTAGTTTAGTCGTCGTTTTATTCTTAATTGTGCTTAAATTGATGATTTGTGGATCTTAATTGTGCGATATCTCGTGTTTTCTCGTGAAGGACTTGGTGGATGCAGAACAAATAGGAAAAGGCTGGGAACTGCAGAAAATCTGGATTCGTGGCTGGGATGTTGAGCATGAACTGGGGCATGAATGCTGACTGGATGCCATGTCAGCACCTTCAAGAAGCCGACGTCAGCAGCGTGATAACTTATCAGCCGCATATCAACTTGCTTATCAGCAGGATTTAAATTTTAAACTTTATTATTATCTTATGTAATTAATTTGAATTATTTTAAAATTTATCTTTATCACTTTGGAGTGATTTTTAGGGTTTAAGACTACTATAAATACCCCACTTTGGGGTGGAACTCATCATGAAATTCACTTTTGTTCTTCATTTATCTTGAGCTTAAATATATCTCTTTTCTTTTACCTTTATTATTTTTTATTTTTCTTTTCCTTAATAAAAACTAAGTATGGTTTCTTCACCAACCATGCTTAGCTAAATTTCTCTTAGCCAAAAGTAACGCCAAACCCGACTTACCTCGTGAGATTAGAAGAGTTCTTCATTTCTCCAACATTTCTTTTTTTGATTCTCTATAAAATTGGTTAGGCAATCGACCTAACCTTTAGGCATCTCAATTATTTCATTTCGAAGGCGTCGCCGGATTAGAAGTGGTTCAGATACACCGTTGGGGGCGAGAATAGGCTTGTAGAAAATTCAACTCCCTAAGAACAAACTTAGTGGCGGTCCACTGAGGGGAATCAAAATCGGAAACGATTCTTGTCGAGACAACTATCCGAGCACGAGCTTCTCCAGCACTAATGCAGACTTGTGTTAGCATCGATGGTCGTAGCTAATCAACTTAGCATTTGATTTCAAGGATTGCCCTGGGATTGCCATAGAAAAGCAAGTTACAAGGGTTGAGCCTTGTAGATTGTAACCGGTAAGAAGGTTGAAGCAAAATACATTTCCGTGATCGAGAAGAGTTGTGGCAAAGCGAAGCTTGAGGCTAATTCATTCCATAATTTATTTCAATATTTCTTTTCACTTTTATTATACTTCCATTACTCGAATTAGTTTATTAAACCTCCATTTTTATTATTTGCAGGTTTCTTGGTCTAAGTCAAAACGAATAGGTGTTGGAACTCCCTAGTCCTTATGGATCGACCCTTACTCTCGCTATATTATTTTTAATTATTTATTTGAGTTTAAGGATTTATTTTGACGCAAGTAACAACGCGTGTCAAAGTTGGTGTCCTTGCCGGGGACTACGACAAAGTTACTATTATCGTTCTCTATTGATTTATGACCATGAGTAATCTGGGAGAACAAGTTGATTAGGTCCTGGAAATAGAAGCACTAGCCCGAAAGTTACACGCACAAACACTTCGGGAAAAGAAGAACAAACAACACCAACAAAGACTTGAATGCGATCTAGAGATCACATCCGAAGCGGAGTCGAAGTTCGATCATACCAACGAAGAATCAAATCTGATGGGAGACGGAGATCAAACTATTCACCAGCTAAGTACGACACCCGATGGACAACAACCGATGTGCATTACCTTCCCAAATGGTACAATACAATTCGTGCTAAAAACGGGTTTGATTCACCTTTTACCTACTTTCCACGACCTGCCGAATGAAAATCCGCATAAACATTTGAAGCAATTTCACATGGTTTGTCTAAGAACAAAACCTTAGGGAGTATCCGGTGACCAAATTAAACTTAGAGCTTTTCCATTTTCTTTAGCAGATATCACAAAGGATTGGTTATTTGATTTACCTCCCAACTCCGTTACAACTTGGACTGATATGGCTAAACTCTTTCTTGACAGGTTCTTCCCTACGGCAAAAGCGAGCGAAATGAGGCGCAGTATCCTGAGCATTCAACAAAAGGATATCGAATCCTTATGTGAATATTGGGAGCGTTTTAAAAAGTTGTGCGCAAATTTTTCACAACATGGATTGTCGGAACAAACCCTGCTCCAGTATTTTTATGAAGGATTGACGCCCATGGATATGAATGTAGTAGATACAACAAGCAGCGGGGCTCTAGTATATATGACTCAAACAACAACAAAAACATCAATATCAACCATGGTTGCCAACTCGCAGAGGTTTAATCAATCTAGTGAATCATCTCGAAGGGTTCGCGAGGTAAGTGCAGTTTCTTTGGAGAATAAAATTGTAAAATTAGCTGAAATAGTGCAATCTCTTGTTGCAGATAAAAAAGAACAACTAGACTTTGCGAAATCTGTACTAGTCCAGAACATCCGAAAGACTGTTGTCCGATGATTCAGGAAGATGATATCGCTCAAGCCAATGCCATAGGAAATGCATATAATCCGGGATGGAGAAACCAGTCAAACTTCGGTTACGCACACAACCAGAGACCAAATCAACAATACCAACAATGACAGCCTTACCCACAACAAAAGACATCTCTAGAAACCTTAGTTGAGCGTTTAGCAATGTCCCAAGAAAATTTTCAAAATCGTACCGAGGCTCATTTACAAGAGTTAGACAAACAAATGAGCCAGCTAGCCCAGACAGTAGGTCGTCTTGGATCCCAAGGTAAACTTCCTTCGCAAACCGAGACAAACCCGAAAGAGAATGTTAGTGCCATCACTCTTAAGAGCGGTACCGTTATTGAACCTAAAACCTCGGAGGTAGACACTCAAAAAGGTAAAGAAAAGACAACATTGCCCGTTGAAAAAGATACTGTAACCCCCTAGACCCGCCTATACGTTAATACGGATCCTAGGATGTCACATTAGGGTCACCGTAGCGACCCACATTAAAATTTCAAATAAACAAATTGCTAAACCATTTAAAATCATAAATCAAGTTTTGAATTTAAATAGAATTTCAAATAACATTCAGACAATGAAACAAAACTGTTATAAAAGTTGTTAATACAAGTTTCATACCCGAATATAAGTCAAAACGTGACAGACATGCCCCCTAATTACACATATACCATACTCCGCGAGCAAGCCGAAGGAACTCCCATACCGAACTTGACAGCTGCGACATAGTCGATCCCTTAACATGTGATGGTAAAAACAATGTGAGCTTCGGAAAGCTCAGTAATACAGACTACCAAGGGATGCTAACAACACAAGTAGGTATAAGGCAAGCTTAACATTGTCATGATGAACTGGCAACAGTAAGCTCAAATTACAATTCGATATTTCAGTGGAACATTATATCAGAAGGTAACTGAGTTGTTCTTTATTTGATCACTCGAATCTTAGGAGATGAGTCTAAAGCCAGAGATTCAAAGAGATTCAGATTTTCAAAAGTTGAATCAAGGAGTTTAGAGTGGTTCATTTAGCGCGAATTGTAAATTTACTGAGAGTTCAACTTTGACACATTAATTTAGTAGGGTATGTTTTAGAATAAGTCAGAAAGTTTTATTAATTTACTTAACTACCCTCCAACCATACGCCAATATGCAGAAACCCAGAATAGTATCCAGAAAGACTTACCCTAGGCCCGTCGGGCGTGGGAGCTTAGGTCCAGAAGGGCTTACCAGCGGTGAGCCTACATATCTTCATTTATATCCTAGATAATATACTCGGATGAATTTAGTTTATATTCAGAAGACAATAATATTAGAAAACAGATATCAGGTATGTTTTTATATAAGAATACATATATCAGATTTATTTTTGTATTAAAAGACAGATATCAAATATATTTATGTATCAGAAGACAAAAGCCAAGAGTTGAGCTTTCATTACGGGTAATAGAGTCATACCTTTTTAATTCAGAGCAGATAGTCTTAGCTTAAAGCAGAGTGTGTTCACGGACATAGGGTACACACTTTATGGTTCAATATAATTCTCAGATACACTTGATAATTATCAGAAAGGGAGTATAGAATTTCTGAAAATTTTGGGCTTATTTTAGAACGAGGTCTCTAGGCGAGGGAGCTCGGTACTAACAGCTCAAACCAACATTCAGAAGTTGACACGTTCAAGAACATTGAGATTTCAGATGTATCGAGAATGATCCAATCATTTAAGTCTATGATGGCATTTTGCTCATTTTGACCTTCAAGAGTAATTTGGTAATTAGACTATCGAGTAAAAGCAGAAATACACGGAGTTCATAAGTTCTGGCTACTTATCAGGTTTCCGAGTCCCTTTGAACTAATCGCAAACCATCACATAAGATTTATTATTTAACCGGATCAGTACACTGCAAGTACTCATTTCTTAGAACTAACTACATTGTATAACAAAAGCTCGTCTTTGCCAAACAACCACTGAACATACAACGAGAAATCGAACATGTATTCAAATGGTATTTCTCAAGTAGTCGGACATGTGTAATGCATCTGAACTTGATCCATAACATCGAATACACACAAAGAACATGTTGCTCTTACCATAGACCTAGGTACATTCTCCAAATAACTTGAACATGCCTTTATATAGTATTCTTCCAACATCACAATAGTTCCCGGAACGACCAACCACAAGGGTCGTGCATAACCATTTTCAGAGCTATTGCATTTGCTTGACTTTATTGATATTTCTCAATCCAAGTCCTAGAGGTATTTTCAGTCACCTCGATGTCCGAAGGTGTTTCAATTATTCTGAGCCTTTCGGTTCTTCCAACTATTCATTCATTAAAGTTCTCGAGGGTAAATCCATTATTTTGATTAATTGGGCAATTGGTGCCGAGGATAGATTATTTCTTTTTGGTTATTATGGATATTCCGATCGATTAAGCCTTATCAGTATTTCCAAACATTTCAGTCATTTCAATCAATTCAACAATTTACACAACTTTGACTAATCCAAACATACAATTATTTTCTCGCGAATGTCATCAGAGATTATTCAATCTCAAAAAGAATCTGAGCAAATTTACAGTCTCAAAGGTGAAGCCTCGCTACTATAACTTCCTAAGAAAACTTCAAGATTTTCAGAAGGTTCAGTTGTTTTAACGGATCTAGTGTTCATTTTCATACATCGAGGGCATTTTCATAATTCATTAGCTAAAATAATCAGACTTAGAGATCAATCATTTTTATTAATCATTTACTAAACTCGGAAGTCCTTTCGATTTATCAAACCTCTTATTCGAATATTTGTCTTGGCCATTAGTATTCTTATCTTCTAATTGATTGACATTAGAAGAATTAATCACATGCTCAATCATGGTCGTACAAGCATTAACTGAATACTAACAAATTTTGGAAGCATGCAGAAGGTAGTATGTATTACCTTGAATTCTTGCTATATCAGTCGACTCTCGAACGACATTTGAACTCTCTTGAACCCGAATTTGACATCCTTTAACATCTCGTATTCAAGAAACCGAGAACACCTTCAATCACACAATATCCCATTTCAGTCCTTATTCAAAGTACTCTTATCTGAATAAATGAATTCATAAACAAGTTCGGGTTGAAGGTCAGATTCGAAGGCTTTCAGATCAAATTTTTTTGAAACATGCTTCAAAATTGGACCCAGGACATCAATAAACTTAAAATGGGACATTTCAGAAAATTTGACTTTTTGGACAACGGTCAAAGTCAACGCTGACGTTAGCAGGTCAACGTTGACGTCGGCAGGTCAAAGGTCAATAGGTCAGAGTCAATGTTGACGTCAGTAGGTCAACGCTGATGTCAATAGTCAACTGGTAAGGGTTGACTGAGTTGACTCGGGCTGACTCGGACGAGTTGACTCGGGCTATCTCGGACGAGTTGACTCGGGCTATCTCGGACGAGTTGACTCGGCTGACTCGGACGAGTTGACTCGGGCTATCTCGGACGAGTTGACTCGGCTGACTCGGACGATTTGAATCGGCTGACTTGGACGAGTTGACTCGGGCTGACCAGGTCGGGTTCGGATTGACCGGGCCGAGTTTAGGTCAAACTCGGGTTGGAGCGGTTGGTTATCGGGTCAGGATTGGGCCAAACAGGTGTGGGTTAAGGCCATTGGGCCTTATCACGCTGGCCCAATAATAAAATAGGCCGGTTCAAGTTGAATTGACTCGGTTCAAATGGCATACCGGATTTGACAGAGACTGGTTCAATTCGGTTCAACATACTTACCCCAAATCTCAGATCTATGTTAACCCACCGGTCACCAGAAAACCTCATCGGTGACCCCAAAGGTCGATTTTTCCTGTCAAAAAAGGAAGATCATCAACTTAGGAATCCAACCCACTCGATTTCGAAACAAAAAAAGTCGGAAAACTCATCGGATCTTACCCAAACAGTTCGAAATGGCTGGATTGTTGCGTAACCCCGATGAAGCCCTTACCGACATTAGATTAATGGTCAGACAGTTGGGTTTTTCTCACCGCCACGTTAGGAGCCCAGATCTAGTGTATGTGTCACGAACGGACGTCAACTGAGGCTGGAAAAGTCAAGAAACCGAGATCAAGCTTGGTTTCCGATGAACGTTCAAGCCCTCCTTCCCGTCGGATGGCAAGGAAGCAGCGCAAGTGGCTACCGGGGTTGAGCTCGTGGCACAACGACAATCACACCGACGACGGCAATGGCGGTTACGGTTGAGCGATGGCGCCGATCAGAGAGACGAACGGTGGGGGGAGATGAAAAGCTTAAGTGTTTTGGGTATCTCTCACACGGTTATCAGATAACATTCAATGTCAAAAGAGGGTAATTGAACGATTAATTAATTTTCATTCATACTTGTAGGTATAGCTTAAAATTAATTTAGAGTGTCTAAGAACCAAAACTAGACTTAGCTCAAATGGTTAGAGCTGAAGAACACGAGGCCAAGGCCACGAGTTCAACTCCCCGTGGAAACAAATCCCCATTCCCCCTTTTTTACGCCGTCATTATTAGGGTGTTACAGATACACCGAACCCGACCCCTAAACCATCCCCTTATGTCGTGCCACCTCCCTTCCCATCGAGATTAGTGAAGAAAGATAACCAAGCCGAACAAAAAGAGATCCTAGATGTGTTTCAAAAAGTGGAAATCAATATCCCACTCCTCGACGTAGTCCGAAAAATTCCAAGGTATGCTAAATTTTTAAAAGATTTATGTACTAACAAACGTCGTCTTATAGGATTTGAAAAAGTTAATCTAGGATAACACTTATCGGCGGTTTTTCAGTGAAGGTTACCGCCAAAATTGAAGGACCAAGGTATGTTCGCCATTCCCAAAATCGGTAAAGTGGGTATTAAACGAGCAATGTGTAATTTAGGGGCCTCTATTAATGTTATGCCCCTTTCATTTTATAACTCACTTTCTGATGAGCCTTTGAAGGATACGAATGTAACCATACAACTGGCGGACATATCCATAATTTACCCGGAAGGATTGCTAGAGAATGTCCTGGTAAAGGTAAACGATTTAATCTTTCAAGCAGATTTCTATGTCATAGACATGGAAAATGATCGGACTAATAATTCTTCCGAAATCCTCCTTGGTCGTCCATTTTTTAGTACTGCAAATACAAAAATCGATGTGAGAAGCGGGATCCTTACAATGGAGTTCGATAGCGAGGTGGTAAAATTTGATGTATACAAAACAATACGACATCCATATAATGTTGTTAGTATTAATTTTATCGATTTCATTGAACCTGCCGCTAAAGAGTTTATAGAATCTAACTTATTTGATAATTTATGTAGGAATTTGGAAGGCCACGACGAAAAAATTAGGAGTTAGAAAATATTTCATTTTTTAATTCTGATATACACTTAACTCCTTTAAAAATTAAAAATTTCTCTTCCATTTTGCAGGCACCATATATCGAGTTAAAATAGCCGCCAGATAATTTGAAGTGCAAATTTTTGAGTAAAACAAATATCTTGTCGGTAATTATTTTAGACAAGTTTTCAAGGATGAAAATGTTCGAAGAAATTATCAAATCTACAAGTACAAAACGAATGAACTCCATAATCGTAAAATTCCTCTTAAGGAAATTCTCAGTTGGACAAAGCGCAAGAAGTGGAAAAAGTATTTGCCGCAGTGCCTGTAGTCAGAACCAGGTCGTCGAGCTAAACGACGTTAAATAAAATGCTGAATGGGAGGCAACCCCTTTTATTTTTCATCTGCTAATTTATTATTATTATTATTATTATTATTATTATTTGTTTTATTTTATTTGTTTTATTTTTGTTTTAATTTATTTTATTTTTCAGGAACCCAAGTTTTTTTAATCAAGCATTAAACTACGGTATTGGTCGAATTAAAGCATCACGACACGTTTTTTACACACAGTGACATGTAAAAAGAGAGACGATGACATGATGCACAATAACCCTAGAAATCACGAACCTAGATAATTCCAGCTGATATACTTGAACTCGTCGTACCATTCCTTGTTCTCATCTCCTTCACGTTCGACAACCACCAGCCGCCACCACCATGATCCAGACTAGAGAGCAAGCTCGCCGTCTCCCCAACCGGCCGAAGCCTCCTGTCCTAGTAGGGCGTTGCCGTATGCTCCCACCAGACTTCGTGGCCGTAACTAGTTCATGGAGTTTCCTCATTCCCTCTCTTTCATTTTTATTTGCATAATGGGACATCATGCTTAAAGTGTGAGGGAGTGGGTATCAATGCCAAATTCTCATAATTGCTTGTTCGGGTGCTTGTTCTCTTGTTCTTGATTTTATTTAAATTTAAGTTACTTTTTGATTTCTTTGTTTCACCTAGTCTCTTTGTTTCTGTATGACTTTGGTATTTTTCTTGTTAGAAATTTTAGGTTGCATAATAGATTATGGCATGCTTGGAATTTTTCTTATAACCCTTGTCATGACATTCCTTACTTCGTTAATTGACATGATGTTTACCTATGTACACAAGACAATTCATGATACCTATGTACACAAGACAATTCATGAGAGTTTTTTGAGCCTAATGAGCACACATACTTAATTTTGCTCTTTGTTTCTTTGAGTGTGCCTAGCTAATTAGTTGCATTCTAGAACTTGTGGTTTAAATACTTTTCGAGATTACACTTCTTAAGTATGATGCTTAAATGTGATAGAGGCACTTGGATATAACCTCATCCTCTTCCCTAAAAAACAGCTTACCCTTTGTATATTTATCCCTTAGATAGCCTTGACCTTTTTCCTTGCTTCACCGTATTTTTAGCCTAAACCATTTCTTTTATTTTCACTATTTTTGTCACCCCTTTTCAAGACAAAATTGTCTCAAGAAAAAGAAAACAAAAAAATCAGATTCGAATTGAGTGGTGCAGAAAAAGAGCAGTTTCGAACAGTGCAGTCCAACAGTGCAGAAAATACACTGCAGAAAAAAATTAAGTGTAGAAAATGGTTCGAATATGCAGCAGAAAAAAACTGCAAAAAATACAGTGCATAATTTATTCAAATCTGCACAGCAAAAAAAAAAAAAGAATAAGCAGTGTAGTTTCACAGTTTTTGTTCGAATGAAAAAAGAGAAAAAAAAAAACAGTTTCGGATATGAATTTTGGGATGATTTTTGTCTTGAATTTTAACCCCTATTTTACGGCCTTTATCCTACCCGAACCTTACCCCGTTACAACCCTTTTAAGACCTCTTGATTTAACCACGAGTCTATGGTAATGCTCTAATTAGTTTTGGCTCGAGTGATTTTTTCTACCCTTAAACACTTTGAGTGACATGAGCAATTTCTTGTGAGGGTACTTGGTTTGCATCATTGTTGTTAACATGGTATTGGAATGTCATTTTTGCTTAAATTATTTCTAAGCCTTGCCATTTCTCTTTTGCTCCTTTATTTTCTTTCATGTTTAGATACTTAGTCGTACCGGAAACCTTGAGACTTCGTGAAATTAAAAATGAGAACTTGAGCTTAGATTTGTTTAATTTTGAGATACTTGAGGACAAGCATCGGATAAGTGAGGGGGAATTTGATGAGTAGCTAGTTTAGTCATCGTTTTGTTTCTAATTGTGATTAAATTGATGATTAGTGGATCTTAATTGTGGGATATTTCGTGTTTTCTCATGAAGGACTTGGTGGATGCAGAACAAACAGGAAAAGGCTGGGAACTGCAAAAAATCTGGATTCGTGGCTGGGATGTTGGGCATGAACTTGGGCATGAAAGCTGGCTGGACGCCACGTCAGCATCTTCTAGAAGCCGACGTCAGCAGCGTGATAACTTATCAGTCGCATATCAACTTGCTTATCATCGGGATTTAAATTTTAAACTTTATCATTATTTTATGTAATTAATTTGAATTATTTTAGAATTTATCTTTATTACTTTGGAGTGATTTTTAGGGTTTTAGACTACTATATACCCTACTTTGGGGTGGAACTCATCATGGAATTCACTCTTGTTATTCATTTATCTTCAACTTAAATATATCTCTTTTCTTTTACCTTTATTGGTTTTTATTTCTTTTCCTTTATTAAAACTAAGTATGGTTTCTTCACCAACCATGCTTAACTAAATTTCCCTTAGCTAAAAGCAACGCCAACCCCGACTTACCTTATGAGATTAGAAGAGTTCTTCATTCTTCCAACATTTCTTTTTCCGATTCTCTGTAAAATTGGTTAGGCAATCGGCCTAACCTTTAGGCATCTCAATTATTTCATTCCGAAGGCGTCGTCGGATTAGAAGTGGTTCAAATCCACCGTTGGGGACGATAATAGGCTTGTAGCAAATTTAACTCCCTAAGAAGAAACTTTGTAACCCCCTCGTCCCGGTCTGGTCGGATGACCGGTCCGAGTGGGCCACACGGGGAAAACCGAAGCGAAACCCGTTAAGATTTCCCCTCGGTTAGCGACCCAAATATTTCTTTTTATTTTATCTTGTCTATATGCATACATTGATCCTATGTGAGGCACCGCAACGGAATAATACAAACATTTCACCATACACCGACCATCCAAGCACTAAACAGCTCATTTTAATGTTCTACAGCAGGCCGTTTCGAAACGCCCTTAGGGTGTTCCGAAACGCCTTGACCTGGTCAACGGCCCTGGGTCAACCATAAGGTGACCGTTTCGAAACAGGGGAGACCCGTATCGGAACGACCTTGACGGTTAATATCTCGTGGTCAACGAGATTTGACCGTTTCGAAACATCAAAGGCCCGTTTCGGAACGGCTTCATCTCGCCAATTTCTCAAAATTCCAGTAGCAAAAATGTTCCGAAACGCCCCTTATCCGTTTCGAAACGGTAGGCCATTTGCAAAGGGCCCGTTCCGGAACAGGGGGAACCGTTCCGAAACGCCCCCTGTCTGCAGACTCGAAATTGCTGTTTTAAGGCACAAAGGTGCCCCAAAACATCGCCAAAACACATCACAACACTAAACCAATTAAATACAAGGCATGCCAACCATACAAACATGCTTTAACAAGATTTAAACATGTCCAACACTAAGGCAACATCCCACGAATATACATTCATTCAAACATCATTCAAACACATATATAAACTCTTAAGGCATAAGGCTAACATTCAAGTAAGCAATTAGGCATGAGTTAACATTCACCATGGCAACACAACCATACAAAACAAGATATAAGGGAGTCTATACATGCTCCTAAACATCCAACAACTATCCAACAAAACCATACATGTCCCATTGCTCAAACCATTACAAGACATTAAAACCCATACTTGATGAACTCAAGTCAAAAACCACACTTGGAGGCCCTCCACTTGCCCGAGCAACCCACGAACTAAGGATCTGCAATGTTGAACAAAGAGAGCGTAAGCAATGATGCTTAGTGAGGGTAAGCTCTAAGAACAAACCTCAACATTGCAGGGTCCGAGCACGATCTAGCCAAGACATTTCACAAACATGCCAAGGTTCCACAAGAGTCAGGAGAAATAAATGCATGAGCAATGTACATTATAATGTCATGATCATAAGCTTAACTCCACATTACATGTAAACACATTCAAGCACCTCATCAACGATCATAAACCTCAACATTTTGATATGCACACCAAACAACATTGGCACCTAGCTAAGACCCGAATACGCGGATAGACACGTTGGAATTCACATCCAACAACCATATTACCTCACGGTGGGATTTCACTCATCACCGGTCTCGCGGAGGGGATTCCACTCATCCTCACACCCCGTCGATGGGATTCCACTCATCACCGACTACATTTAAATACAATTCCGGGCGAACCCGTACTCCTTCTTGGTGACTCAACGCCACCAAGGCCACGCGCGACTTTAGACTCATGTGTACACACTAACATCCTAATGATCGATCATTTGTATTCAAGTAAACTAGTGCCAATATTTACTCACTTTCCATTACCCATTTCAATCACATACATGCTTAGCACGTACTCATCAACACCCATCATCATGCATGTCTCAAGCATCATAAGTCCAATCTTGTTTCACATGTATAATGCAATATACATAAGCATTCATACCACACATCGTACGAGACATACACAACAATATAATGAGTTCATCCAATGGCTCTAGATCAAGTTTAGGATTAGGCTACCACCCTAATCCTAACTCTAGGTGGGTCTACCAAGCCCAACCTAGTCCATATACCCGAACCACCCAATTTAAATCCGTTTAAAACAATTAACCACTCACCTAAGCTTCCAAGCTCAAGACCAAGCAAGCAACAACCTTCAACTTCCCGGATTCGATCCCAAAGCCTCTTCCACGTTTCCCCTTGCTTCTAGCCAAACAAAACACATACATCACTTCCCAATTCAATGCTAATTCAACCATCAACATACTTTGCAAATCACAACCCATTTCCACAAATTTCCAAACCACATAACAACTCCAAAAACCCAATTTTCGGACTCCCACAACCAATGACTGAAATACCCAATTCCAAGCATCCAAATGACTTCCAAAACATCCCAAATCACCCTCATACCATAGGTAGACCAACAACCCTTTAATTCCAACATAAAACCCACCAAAAACTCAAGTTTTACTACCTTAAAACTTGCCCTAAAGACCCACTACGAATTTTCATCCAAAATTAACCAAATTAACATATACGGTGTATTTCATCATGCTTAAACAAACCCCCAATACAATTTATCAAAACAAATTGAAAAACCCCATTAAAACCCCAAATTTCCATATGAACCCTAATTTCTCAAAACCCACATTTTGAAATTTAAGACAATATACAAGTAGAGGATGGTGAGGAGGTCAAGAAAATATAATTACCTCTTAAAATGGTGTTGAAATCGGGTGCTAAAATAGATGGAATAGTAACTCAAAGCTTGAGAGGTTTTAGAAATGGTGGGGGCTTTCAAATGTGAAAAGGGGAAGAATGAGGGAGGAAGACAACTTTACAAGAAAGTGGTCTTGCTTTATTTAAAACTTGGGTAAATAGCAACATAGGTCCTTCGCTTCATATTAAAACTCAATTAGGCCATTATTGAAATTGAATTGTTTTAATTAAGTTTTATTTGACTCGAACTATAACCCGGCTAACTCCTAGGCCCAAGACACGAGTGTTACAACTCTCTCCCTCTTAAGGAATTTCGTCCCCGAAATTACCTGGTGGAAACAAATACGGAAACTGCTCAACCATATCTACTTTCCTCTCCCACGTGGCCTCTTCCACACATCTATGTCTCCACAACACCTTGACCAACTCTATGGTCTTGCCACACAACACCTTGCTATCAGAAGCAAGTATCTCAACGGGCTCTTCATTATAGGACAAATCCGGATTCAACTCTATCTCCTCAACGGGCATCACATGAGAAGGATCTGATCTATATCTCCTAAGCATAGACACATGAAAGACATCATGGATCTTCTCTAACTCAGAAGGTAACTTCAAACGATAAGCTACGGGCCCAATCCTCTCAACTATCTCATACGGACCAATGAACCTCGGACTCAACTTGCCCTTTCGGCCAAATCTCATTACCTTCTTCCACGGAGATACCTTCAGAAACACTTTCTCACCCACTGAGTACTCAACCTCTTTCCTCTTCAAATCTGCATAAGATTTCTGACGATCGGAAGCTGCTTTCAGACGGTCACAAATCAACCTCACTTTTTCTGTAGTCCCTTTAAGCAAGTCTGGCATAGGTAACAATCTCTGACCTGTCTCAGCCCAACAAATCGGAGTCCTACACCGTCTACCATACAAAGCCTCGTAAGGTGCCATCTGAATACTAGACTGATAACTGTTGTTGTAGGCAAACTCAACCAACGGTAAGTGCTTCTCCCAAGAACCCTGAAAATCAATCACACAACAACGAAGCATATCCTCAAGAATCTGTATCACTCGCTCTGACTGCCCATCGGACTGCGGATGATAAGATGTGCTGAAATGCAAACGGCTACCCAAAGCACTATGTAAGGAACTCCAGAACCTCGAAGTAAATCTAGGATCCCTATCTGAAACAATAGACTTCGGAACCCCATGAAGTCTCACAACCTCACGAATGTACAAGTTTGCCAACTTGTCTAAGGAATCCGTAGTGTTCACTGCTAAGAAGTGAGCACACTCAGTGAACCTATCAACAATCACCCAAACTGAATTCTTCTTCGAAGGAGACAAAGGCAACCCCGATACAAAATCCATGGTGATCCTCTCCCATTTCCATTCCGGAATCTTCAAAGGCTGTAGCAAACCTGAAGGAACCTGATGTTCCGCCTTCACTCTCTGACAAACCATGCAACGGCTCACATACTCGGCTACATCTCTCTTCAAACCAACCCAGAAGTAATCATTCTTCAAATCTCGGTACATCTTGGTACTACTCGGATGCATAGAAAAGGGACTCGAATGTGCTTCACTCAAAATCTGACGTCTCAACTCAGCATTTTCCGGTACAACAATCCTATCTCTAAAGCACAACAAGCTCTCACCACTGAAACTATACTCAGTCGGTCTTCCTTCGGCTATGTCTTGAACATGAGGAACTAGGCTCGCATCTTGCAACTGCTTCTCTCTAATCAACTGAATCAAAGAAGGCTTCACTTGCAACTCGGTGATCAAACCACCATCATCGGACACACTCAATCTAGCAAACATAGCTCTCAGCTCAACGGCCACTTTTCTACTCAAAGCATCGGCTACTACATTTGCTTTACCCGGATGGTACTCAATGGTCAAATCATAATCTTTTAACAACTCTAGCCATCTCCTCTGTCTCAAGTTCAACTCTTTCTGTGTCATCAAGTACTTCAAGCTCTTGTGATCGGTGTAAACTATACACTTCTCACCATACAAGTAATGACGCCAAATCTTCAATGCAAAAACAACTGCGGCCAACTCTATATCATGAGTAGGATAGTTCTTCTCATGAATCTTCAACTGCCTAGAAGCATAAGCAACAACTCTTCTATCTTGCATTAAAACACATCCTAAGCCTACGTAGGAAGCATCACTGTAAATCACAAACTCCTTACCTGAAACAGGCTGCACTAACACTGGAGCATTCGTCAAAGCTTCTTTCAATTTTTCAAAGGCCTTCTGTCTTGCATCTGACCATTCATACTTAACTCCCTTTTGCAACAACTTGGTTAAAGGAGCAGCTACTCTAGAGAAGCCATCAACAAATCTCCTATAGTAACCGGCTAGTCCTAGGAAACTCCTAATCTCAGTCACGGACTTAGGTTGTTTCCACTCCACAATAGCCTCTATCTTCGATGGATCAACTCGGATACCTTCGGCCGAAACAACATGACCAAGAAATACAACCTCTCGAATCCAAAACTCACATTTACTAAACTTCGCATACAACTGGTTACTCAATAATCTCTGTAAAACAAACCTCAAGTGCTCATCATGCTCTTCTTCTGTCTTCGAATACACAAGTATATCATCAATGAAGACAACTACAAAATGGTCTAGATAGTCTCTAAAAATTCTGTTCATCATGTCCATGAATGCTGCTGGTGCATTCGTGAGCCCAAATGACATCACAAGAAACTCATAGTGACCATATCTAGTCCTAAAAGCTGTCTTCGGAATATCACACTCTTTCGCTTTCAACTGATAGTACCCGGATCTCAGATCTATCTTCGAGAACACTGAAGCACCTCTCAACTGATCAAACAAATCATCTATACGAGGCAACGAATACTTGTTCTTCACAGTCAACTGATTCAACTGTCTATAGTCAATACACATGCGCATGCTACCATCTTTCTTTTTCACAAACAACACTGGAGCACCCCACGGAGAACTACTAGGCCTAATGAAACCACGATCTAATAATTCTTGCAACTGACTCTTCAATTCTTTCAACTCTTTCGGAGCCATACGATACGGAGCTATCGAAACTGGACTAGACCCTGAAACTGTCTCAATCACAAACTCAACATCTCTGTCAGGAGGCAAACCCAGCAACTCTTCAGGAAACACATCTGGAAAGTCGCACACTGTTCTGATATCTTTCGGTCTAGCTTCACTCATGTCCGGATTCATAACATAAGCTAAATAGGCCCCACATCCAGAGTCCATCAACCTATGAGCCTCTAAAGCTGACAACACATTAGACAAGAACTTAATGTTCTCGCCCACTACCACTACCTCGTAGTCATCAGAAAGCTTCAGAGAAATTCTCTTTGTCTCAAAATCTACACTAGCCCGATGCTCAACCAACCAATCCATACCCAATATAATATCAAAACCGTAGAAAGGAAGCTCCATCATATCAATTGGGAACACATGACCCTTAATCTTCAGTGGACACCTCCTATACATACGTCTAACCACGACTATCTCACCAAAAGAACTAGTAACATGCATACCTACATCTAAGATCTCAACAGGAATATCTAACTTCTGTGCATGCTTACTCAAAATGTAGGAATGCGTAGAACCCGAGTCAACCAAAGAAAGCAAAGACATAGTCTGTAACTCGAAATTACCTGCTATCACATCGGTGTCGTTCCCGGCCTCTCTCTGAGCATAGACTCTCGCTGGTCCTCCCGCCTCTGGCTGCACAGCCACCACATGAGCAAGGTTCCTCTGAGCATCTACCCTAGGTGCATCAGCCCTAGGCTGGAAGTAGCCACGGCCGCGCCCACGGCCTCTGTGAAAATCATTAGCCCTCGCAGGAGCCTGAGCAACGTTCGGTGCCTGAGCCGCCTGATGCAGACAATCCCTCATAAAGTGGTCCCTCGAACCACAGTTCCAACAAGCATGGAAGTTACCCCAACACTCACCAGCATGCTGTCTCCCACAACGGGTACACTCGGGCAGACGCCCTCCTCCTCTATGGCCCTGATGGCCCCTACCATGGTGGCCACCGCCACGTCTATGGTCAAACTGATGTCCGCCACCTCTGTGCCTCTTGGCATCTCTACCATCAAAGTTGTTGTGCCTCTTACCAGAACTAGATCCCCCAGAACGCTTGGCCAGCCCCAAGCTGTGCTCAATGTCCTTGGCTCTAGCAACCAAGACATCAAAGTCAGAATAATCAGAAGCTAAGGTATACCTCTTAACTTCCTCATGAAGTCCGTATCTGAAGTGATCACATCGGGACCTCTCAGTAGGCACTAACTCCGGAGCATACTGACTCAGACGAACGAAACGAATCTCATAATCAGTCACAGAAGTATCTCCCTGAGTGAGAGCCATGAACTCTCTCTTCTTCTCATCTAGGTACCTCGGTCCCAAGTACCTCTTCCGGAAAGCAGACTCAAAGAACTCCTAATCAATCTCTGCCTTTGGAACCCCGGTAGTAATGGTGACCCACCAGGTGTAGGCATCACCCTAAAGCAATGAGATCACACAACCCAACTTACGTGCGCCCGCACAACCCATCTGAGCCAAGATACGAACTGTCTTCTCCAACCATAACTCCGACCTCTCTGGAGTAGATCCTCTAAACTCCTCGGCCCCTAAGCTACGGAGCGTCTCCAAAGGTAGGCTAGCATCATCACATCTAGGCTGAGCTGCAGCCTGAGCTCCCGCAACTGCAGCCTGGAACGCTCCCGCTATCGCTTGCACTAACGGGGTCATGTCAATTCCAGCTGGACCTTGGCCACCTTGGCCACCTTGGCCACCTTGTGGTCTATCTCCTCCGGCTCCATCCTCGCCCCCAACTCCAGGTGGAGGAGGTGGTGGTGGTGGAGGTGGTGGAGGAGCGCCAACTCCCGCGGCCACCGGCCCTTCTATGTGAGCCCCCGCACCAACTACCGGCTCAACAGGAGCCGCAACTCGTGGTTCCTGACGAACCAACCTCGGTCTACCTCTCGGTCTAGACATCGCTCTCTCAGATATTAACTACAACCACAACAACAACACATACAAGCTGGGTTAGCAAGGCAAGGCTTCCAAGTGTTCAAGTATGTTCCCTCACTTAAAAATCATTTTTCCAATGTAATAGCAGCAATGGGACCCACACACACATGCTTTAATATGAAACAATCAGCATACTTGTCACACAAGCAATCATTCTTGCAAAACAAGCAAACACCGTGCAATTCAATTTAAAAAAAACTTGAACTTACCTCACTTACCTGCCCAAGGTCTCGGTAACCTTAGGCTCTGATACCAACAAGTGTAA
This sequence comes from Hibiscus tridactylites, assembly GCA_958450335.1. Classification (NCBI taxonomy): domain Eukaryota; kingdom Viridiplantae; phylum Streptophyta; class Magnoliopsida; order Malvales; family Malvaceae; genus Hibiscus; species Hibiscus tridactylites. The sequence goes on along the minus strand of OY288276.1, from coordinate 22,527,082 downwards.
CCCCCTCGTCCCGGTCTGGTCGGATGACCGGTCCGGGTGGGCCACACGGGGAAAACCGAAGCAAAACCCGTTAAGATTTCCCCTCGGTTAGCGACCCAAAAATTTCTTTTTATTTTATCTTGTCTATATGCATACATTGATCCTATGTGAGGCACCGCAACGGAATAATACAAACATTTCACCATACACCGACCATCCAAGCACTAAACAGCTCATTTTAATGTTCTACAGCAGGCCGTTTCGAAACGCCCTTAGGGTGTTCCGAAACGCCTTGACCTGGTCAACGGCCCTGGGTCAACCATAAGGTGACCGTTCCGAAACAGGGGAGACCCGTATCGGAACGACCTTGACGGTCAATATCTCGTGGTAAACGAGATTTGACCGTTTCGAAACATCAAAGGCCCGTTTCGGAACGGCTTCATCTCGCCAATTTCTCAAAATTCCAGTAGCAAAAATGTTCCGAAACGCCCCTTATCCGTTTTGAAACGGTAGGCCATTTGCAAAGGGCCCGTTCCGGAACAGGGGGAACCGTTCCGAAACGCCCCCTGTCTGCAGACTCGAAATTGCTGTTTTAAGGCACAAAGGTGCCCCAAAACATCGCCAAAACACATCACAACACTAAACCAATTAAATACAAGGCATGCCAACCATACAAACATGCTTTAACAAGATTTAAACATGTCCAACACTAAGGCAACATCCCACGAATATACATTCATTCAAACCTCATTCAAACACATATATAAACTCTTAAGGCATAAGGCTAACATTCAAGTAAGCAATTAGGCATGAGTTAACATTCACCATGGCAACACAACCATACAAAACAAGATATAAGGGAGTCTATACATGCTCCTAAACATCCAACAACTATCCAACAAAACCATACATGTCCCATTGCTCAAACCATTACAAGTTTAACATTAAAACCCATACTTGATGAACTCAAGTCAAAAACCACACTTGGAGGCCCTCCACTTGCCCGAGCAACCCACGAACTTAGGATCTGCAATGTTGAACAAAGAGAGCGTAAGCAATGATGCTTAGTGAGGGTAAGCTCTAAGAACAAACCTCAACATTGCAGGGTCCGAGCACGATCTAGCCAAGACATTTCACAAACATGCCAAGGTTCCACAAGAGTCAGGAGAAATAAATGCATGAGCAATGTACATTATAATGTCATGATCATAAGCTTAACTCCACATTACATGTAAACACATTCAAGCACCTCATCAACGATCATAAACCTCAACATTTTGATATGCACATCAAACAACATTGGCACCTAGCTAAGACCCGAATACGCGGATAGACACGTTGGAATTCACATCCAACAACCATATTACCTCACGGTGGGATTTCACTCATCACCGGTCTCGCGGAGGGGATTCCACTCATCCTCACGCCCCGTCGATGGGATTCCACTCATCACCGACTACATTTAAATACAATTCCGGGCGAACCCGTACTCCTCCTTGGTGACTCAACGCCACCAAGGCCACACACGACTTTAGACTCATGTGTACACACTAAGATCCTAATGATCGATCATTTGTATTTAAGTAAACTAGTGCCAATATTTACTCACTTTCCATTACTCATTTCAATCACATACATGCTTAGCACGTACTCATCAACACCCATCATCATGCATGTCTCAAGCATCATAAGTCCAATCTCGTTTCACATGTATAATGCAATATACATAAGCATTCATACCACACATCGTACGAGACATACACAACAATATAATGAGTTCATCCAATGGCTCTAGATCAAGTTTAGGATTAGGCTACCACCCTAATCCTAACTCTAGGTGGGTCTACCAAGCCCAACCTAGTCCATATACCCGAACCACCCAATTTAAATCCGTTTAAAACAATTAACCACTCACCTAAGCTTCCAAGCTCAAGACCAAGCAAGCAACAACCTTCAACTTCCCGGATTCGATCTCAAAGCCTCTTCCACGTTTCCCCTTGCTTCTAGCCAAACAAAACACATACATCACTTCCCAATTCAATGCTAATTCAACCATCAACATACTTTGCAAATCACAACCCATTTCCACAAATTTCCAAACCACATAACAACTCCAAAAACCCAATTTTCGGACTCCCACAACCAAGGACTGAAATACCCAATTCCAAGCATCCAAATGACTTCCAAAACATCCCAAATCACCCTCATACCATAGGTAGACCAACAACCCTTTAATTCCAACATAAAACCCACCAAAAACTCAAGTTTTACTACCTTAAAACTTGCCCTAAAGACCCACTACGAATTTTCATCCAAAATTAACCAAATTAACATATACGGTGTATTTCATCATGCTTAAACAAACCCCCAATACAATTTATCAAAACAAATTGAAAAACCCCATTAAAACCCCAAATTTCCATATGAACCCTAATTTCTCAAAACCCACATTTTGAAATTTAAGACAATATACAAGTAGAGGATGGAGAGGAGGTCAAGAAAATATAATTACCTCTTAAAATGGTGTTGAAATCGGGTGCTAAAATAGATGGAATAGTAACTCAAAGCTTGAGAGGTTTTAGAAATGGTGGGGGCTTTCAAATGTGAAAAGGGGAAGAATGAGGGAGGAAGACAACTTTACAATAAAGTGGTCTTGCTTTATTTAAAACTTGGGTAAATAGCAACATAGGTCCTTCCCTTCATATTAAAACTCAATTAGGCCATTATTGAAATTGAATTGTTTTAATTAAGTTTTATTTGACTCGAACTATAACCCGGCTAACTCCTAGGCCCAAGACACGAGTGTTACAACTCTCTCCCTCTTAAGGAATTTCGTCCCCGAAATTACCTGGTGGAAACAAATACGGAAACTTCTCAACCATATCTACTTTCCTCTCCCACGTGGCCTCTTCCACACCTCTATGTCTCCACAACACCTGACCAACTCTATGGTCTTGCCACACAACACCTTGCTATCAGAAGCAAGTATCTCAACGGGCTCTTCATTATAGGACAAATCCGGATTCAACTCTATCTCCTCAACGGGCATCACATGAGAAGGATCTGATCTATATCTCCTAAGCATAGACACATGAAAGACATCATGGATCTTCTCTAACTCAGAAGGTAACCTCAAACGATAAGCTACGGGCCCAATCCTCTCAACTATCTCATACGGACCAATGAACCTCGGACTCAACTTGCCCTTTCGGCCAAATCTCATTACCTTCTTCCACGGAGATACCTTCAGAAACACTTTCTCACCCACTGAGTACTCAACCTCTTTCCTCTTCAAATCTGCATAAGATTTCTGACGATCGGAAGCTGCTTTCAGACGGTCACAAATCAACCTCACTTTTTCTGTAGTCCCTTTAAGCAAGTCTGGCATAGGTAACAATCTCTGACCTGTCTCAGCCCAACAAATCGGAGTCCTACACCGTCTACCATACAAAGCCTCGTAAGGTGCCATCTGAATACTAGACTGATAACTGTTGTTGTAGGCAAACTCAACCAACGGTAAGTGCTTCTCCCAAGAACCCTGAAAATCAATCACACAACAACGAAGCATATCCTCAAGAATCTGTATCACTCGCTCTGACTGCCCATCGGACTGCGGATGATAAGATGTGCTGAAATGCAAACGGCTACCCAAAGCACTATGTAAGCAACTCCAGAACCTCGAAGTAAATCTAGGATCCCTATCTGAAACAATAGACTTCAGAACCCCATGAAGTCTCACAACCTCACGAATGTACAAGTTTGCCAACTTGTCTAAGGAATCCGTAGTGTTCACTGCTAAGAAGTGAGCACACTCAGTGAACCTATCAACAATCACCCAAACTGAATTCTTCTTCGAAGGAGACAAAGGCAACCCCGATACAAAATCCATGGTGATCCTCTCCCATTTCCATTCCGGAATCTTCAAAGGCTGTAGCAAACCTGAAGGAACCTGATGTTCCACCTTCACTCTCTGACAAACCATGCAACGGCTCACATACTCGGCTACATCTCTCTTCAAACCAACCCAGAAGTAATCATTCTTCAAATCTCGGTACATCTTGGTACTACCCGGATGCATAGAAAAGGGACTCGAATGTGCTTCACTCAAAATCTGACGTCTCAACTCAGCATTTTCCGGTACAACAATCCTATCTCTAAAGCACAACAAGCTCTCACCACTGAAACTATACTCAGTCGGTCTTCCTTCGGCTATGTCTTGAACATGAGGAACTAGGCTCGCATCTTGCAACTGCTTCTCTCTAATCAACTGAATCAAAGAAGGCTTCACTTGCAACTCGGTGATCAAACCACCATCATCGGACACACTCAATCTAGCAAACATAGCTCTCAGCTCAACGGCCACTTTTCTACTCAAAGCATCGGCTACTACATTTGCTTTACCCGGATGGTACTCAATGGTCAAATCATAATCTTTTAACAACTCTAGCCATCTCCTCTGTCTCAAGTTCAACTCTTTCTGTGTCATCAAGTACTTCAAGCTCTTGTGATCGGTGTAAACTATACACTTCTCACCATACAAGTAATGACGCTAAATCTTCAATGCAAAAACAACTGCGGCCAACTCTATATCATGAGTAGGATAGTTCTTCTCATGAATCTTCAACTGCCTAGAAGCATAAGCAACAACTCTTCTATCTTGCATCAAAACACATCCTAAGCCTACGTAGGAAGCATCACTGTAAATCACAAACTCCTTACCTGAAACAGGCTGCACTAACACTGGAGCATTCGTCAAAGCTTCTTTCAATTTTTCAAAGGCCTTCTGTCTTGCATCTGACCATTCATACTTAACTCCCTTTTGCAACAACTTGGTTAAAGGAGCAGCTACTCTAGAGAAGCCATCAACAAATCTCCTATAGTAACCGGCTAGTCCTAGGAAACTCCTAATCTCAGTCACGGACTTAGGTTGTTTCCACTCCACAATAGCCTCTATCTTCGATGGATCAACTCGGATACCTTCGGCCGAAACAACATGACCAAGAAATACAACCTCTCGAATCCAAAACTCACATTTACTAAACTTCGCATACAACTGGTTACTCAATAATCTCTGTAAAACAAACCTCAAGTGCTCATCATGCTCTTCTTCTGTCTTCGAATACACAAGTATATCATCAATGAAGACAACTACAAAACGATCTAGATAGTCTCTGAAAATTCTGTTCATCATGTCCATGAATGCTGCTGGTGCATTCGTGAGCCCAAATGACATCACAAGAAACTCATAGTGACCATATCTAGTCCTAAAAGCTGTCTTCGGAATATCACACTCTTTCACTTTCAACTGATAGTACCCGGATCTCAGATCTATCTTCGAGAACACTGAAGCACCTCTCAACTGATCAAACAAATCATCTATACGAGGCAACAGATACTTGTTCTTCACAGTCAACTGATTCAACTGTCTATAGTCAATACACATGCGCATGCTACCATCTTTCTTTTTCACAAACAACACTGGAGCACCCCACAGAGAACTACTAGGCCTAATGAAACCACGGTCTAATAATTCTTGCAACTGACTCTTCAATTCTTTCAACTCTTTCAGAGCCATACGATACGGAGCTATCGAAACTGGACTAGACCCTGAAACTGTCTCAATCACAAACTCAACATCTCTGTCAGGAGGCAAACCCGGTAACTCTTCAGGAAACACATCTGGAAAGTCGCACACTGTTCTGATATCTTTCGGTCTAGCTTCACTCATGTCCGGATTCATAACATAAGCTAAATAGGCCCCACATCCAGAGTCCATCAACCTATGAGCCTCTAAAGCTGACACCACATTAGACAAGAACTTAATGTTCTCGCCCACTACCACTACCTCGTAGTCATCAGAAAGCTTCAGAGAAATTCTCTTTGTCTCAAAATCTACACTAGCCCGATACTCAACCAACCAATCCATACCCAATATAATATCAAAACCGTAGAAAGGACGCTCCATTATATCAACTGAGAACACATGACCCTGAATCTTCAGTGGACACCTCCTATACATACGTCTAACCACGACTGTCTCACCAAAAGAACTAGTAACATGCATACCTACATCTAAGATCTCAACAGGAATATCTAACTTCTGTGCATGCTTACTCAAAATGTAGGAATGCGTAGAACCCGAGTCAACCAAAGAAAGCAAAGACATAGACTATAACTCGAAATTACCTGCTATCACATCGGTGTCGTTCCCGGCCTCTCTCCGAGCATAGACTCTCGCTGGTCCTCCCGCCTCTGGCTGCACAGCCACCACATGAGCAAGGTTCCTCTGAGCATCTACCCTAGGTGCATCAGCCCTAGGCTGGAAGTAGCCACGACCGCGATCACGGCCTCTCTGAAAATCATTAGCCCTCGCAGGAGCCTGAGCAACGTTCGGTGCCTGAGCCGCCTGATGCGGACAATCCCTCCTAAAGTGGTCCCTCGAACCACAGTTCCAACAAGCATGGAAGTTACCCCAACACTCACCAGCATGCTGTCTCCCACAACGGGTACACTCGGGCAGACGCCCTCCTCCTCTATGGCCCTGATGGCCCCTACCATGGTGGCCACCGCCACGTCTATGGTCAAACTGATGTCCGCCACCTCTGTGCCTCTTGGCATCTCTACCATCAAAGTTGTTGTGCCTCTTACCAGAACTAGATCCCCCAGAACACTTAGCCAGCCCCAAGCTGTGCTCAATGTCCTTGGCTCTAGCAACCAAGACATCAAAGTCAGAATAATCAGAAGCTAAGGTATACCTCTTAACTTCCTCATGAAGTCCGTATCTGAAGCGATCACATCGGGACCTCTCAGTAGGCACTAACTCCGGAGCATACTGACTCAGACGAACGAAACGAATCTCATAATCAGTCACAGAAGTATCTCCCTGAGTGAGAGCCATGAACTCTCTCTTCTTCTCATCTAGGTACCTCGGTCCCAAGTACCTCTTCCGGAAAGCAGACTCAAAGAACTCCCAATCAATCTCTGCCTCTGGAACCCCGGTAGTAATGGTGACCCACCAGGTGTAGGCATCACCCTGAAGCAACGAGATCACACAACCCAACTTACGTGCGCCCGCACAACCCATCTGAGCCAAGATACGAACTGTCTTCTCCAACCATAACTCCGACCTCTCCGGAGTAGATCCTCTAAACTCCTCGGCCCCTAAGCTACGGAGCCTCTCCAAAGCTAGGCTAGCATCATCACATCTAGGCTGAGCTGCAGCCTGAGCTCCCACAACTGCAGCCTGGAACGCTCCCGCTATCGCTTGCACTAACGGGGTCATGTCAATTCCAGCTGGACCTTGGCCACCTTGGCCACCTTGTGGTCCATCTCCTCCGGCTCCATCCTCGCCCCCAACTCCAGGTGGAGGAGGTGGTGGAGGAGCGCCAACTCCCGCGGCCACCGGCCCTTCTATGTGAGCCCCCGCACCAACTACCGGCTCAACAGGAGCCGCAACTCGTGGTTCCTGACGAACCAACCTCGGTCTACCTCTCGGTCTAGACATCGCTCTCTCAGATATTAACTACAACCACAACAACAACACATACAAGCTGGGTTAGCAAGGCAAGGCTTCCAAGTGTTCAAGTATGTTCCCTCACTTAAAAATCATTTTTCCAATGTAATAGCAGCAATGGGACCCACACACACATGCTTTAATATTAAACAATCAGCATACTTGTCACACAAGCAATCATTCTTGCAAAACAAGCAAACACCGTGCAATTCAATTTAAAAAAAAACTTGAACTTACCTCACTTACCTGCCCAAGGTCTCGGTAACCTTAGGCTCTGATACCAATGTTGAGTGTGTAAAAGTTCTATTATTTACACCCTTTTTAACCCATATTTCTGCTGCATTCAAGCATCATTGCATTGCATTTAGGTTAGTTTTCAATAAAACATCACAATTATATAAAAGGCACGGATTCTACTGAAAGATGGCTATTTTTACAGGTATCTGTCACAGTAGATGTCGAAGGCAGGCGCAGGGCAGATTAGCAGGAGAGCTGAACTGGACAAGCAGCTGAAGAAGACGAACCTGTCATGGACCTGTCGTGACAGCATGGTGACAACAGACTTATGAAGAGGAAAAGTAAAGTGGACCTCGATAGATAGAGAAAAATCTGCTCGTCTGTCGTGTGAAAGCCAAATATTTTTCCAAGCCCCGGATCAAAAGATATGTGAAGCCAAAGCTCAAGGAAAGGAATTCCCACAAAATAAGGATGCGGCTGGAAAGTAGGAGACTTTAGAGATTTAGTCTTTATTAGAATCTTACTTTTAATTAAAGTTGTAATCCTTGTTACCTTAGATAACTTGAGCCCAAAGCTTATATAAGGGCATAGATTAAACCTAGGGCATAACCGATTACCCCATAACCGAAACCTAAACCCTGCCGTTTACCTGTCACCGACATGTTCTAAATTCCCCCTAGGGCTACGGGTTGTTTTGTAAAGTAGTTGCAAGGGTTGCTTTGTTTTAGGATTTTTTCAAGTTCAATAAAATAAACTTCAAGTTCTTTTATCTTGGTTTTAATATCTTGCAAGAGCATCGGGAGAGCATTGTGAGGTTATCCATTTACTTAGCATCGGGAGAGTTAAGTATACGAAAGAGATAAGAGCGCGTTCTCTAGTTTATAGTTGAACCATCTCGTGCCTAGGGATAGGGCGAGGTTAAGTGGCTAAGGAAGAATTCATACACATCGGTGTTCATCCTTCGATTCACGCCGGGAGGTATCATCAAAGACGTGATCATCGACAGACTTGTGCCTAGGGGTAGGGCAAGGCAGATCTGGGATTCTTGCCAAGCTTGAAGTACTGAGTTAGTGTTCGCTGCCGCGACAGCTAACGGACAGACGCCGCGACAGGTGCTGTCGACGACGGGTGCGACGACAGAACTGGAGATCCTAAGCAATTCAATACCTACACTACTGAGCAATTCAATACCAGCCCATTCTCTCTATCTTGATATCTCAAATCCTTTTATTTGCGTTTTTACATTATTATTCGTGACAACTCTTAATTATTTCCTTTACTTTCGTGCAGTGAATTTAGGTGAAGCTATTAGCCCAATCCCTGTGGAGACGATATCCGATACTTCGTATCACTTTACTACTTGCGTCGTGTATACTTGCACTATAATTGCGATAGACTATTTTACACGCAACAAGTTTTTGGCGCCGTTGCCGGGGATTGGCAACATAACTACACCTTTCTTTCCTTGCACTTTTTGTTTTTATTTTCGTTTTTGTTTTTATTTTTATTTTTCTTTAATTTTTCTTTTGTGTTTTAAACTCTTGCTTTTCACAAGGTTTTCCTGTTTATGCGCAGATCGAAAAGAGGTGAAGATCCTGAGTATAAATTAGATCCGGAGATCGAACGTTCCTTTAATCTTAAGAAACAGATTCGCCACCTCTTAGACCGGAACGAATACCTTGAGAAACAGCTAGAGCAGATGGCCCGTAATCAGCCTGTTGGTGATGGTGTACCGCCTGTCGGTGACCCGCCCGCGGCAGGTGGACGACGGTCATGTCTTGACTACATGCTGAACGATCATGTAGAGCTGGAGACCACGCTGCCGGATATTGATGTTGACAACTTCGAGCTTAAACCTGTCATGTTTAGTATGATCAACAACGCCGGGCAGTTTAGTGGTTCTGCGACAGAAGATGCTAGGGAGCATCTCAAAACGTTCCAGGAGATCTGTGGTTCGTTTAGACTACCAGGAGTTAGTTCGGAGATACTGAGGCTTCGGTTATTTCCCCATTCATTGAGGGACAGAGCTAAAACTTGGTGGAATAAACTTACACCGGGTTCTATTATGACTTGGGCAGATTTAACTCGTGAATTTTTGTCTCGTTTTAATCCTTCACATTTAGCTGAGCGATTACGTAATGAAATTGCTACTTTTCAACAGGAAGATGACGAGCCAATGCACGAGGCCTGGGACAGATTTACAACTCTTCTTCGAAACTGCCCAATGCATGGATTCCCCGTCTGGAATCAGGTAACTAAGTTTTATAATGCTGCTAACTTACAAACTCGCATTCGAATTGATTCTGCAGCGAATGGACTATTATTGGATAAAGATCCGGACGAGGCCCTGCAAGTTTTGAAACATCTGGCTAAGAATGAGGAGCAGTTTCCAATCGCTAGAAGAGGAGGTAAACGGGTACTTGCTGTCAAGGACTATGAGGCCGACAGCACTATGAAATCGCAGGTAGCATTCCTTACTAAAGCAATGAAAAAGTTATTGAATGATGATGAATTACAAGGATTTGCTGTCGAGGAAGTTTGTGCTACTTGTGAGGGAAATCATAGTAGGGATGAGTGCCCGATAAATATAGAAGAGGGAAAATATGTTGGAAATTACAAGTCGAACTATAATTCCAACAACTACAACCCTAATTGGAGGAAGGATCCCAAATTTTCCTGGAGTAACCCTAACAATGCTCTGAATCCACAAGCGCATAATCAGAATCAGGGGGGTCCTAGATTGTTGACGCGATAGAACCTGCCGCAGAACCTGCCGCCTCAGCAGCAACAGCAGCCACCATGTAACCCCCGTAGCCCGGTCTAGACGGTTGACCCGAACTACGAAGATTACACGGGGAAAACCAAAGTCAACCCGAAAGTCAACTTCGATTAACGACCCTTTTTTTTTTCTTTTTAGTCTTGTCTAGATGCGCATTAACCTTAAGTGTGACCATACAATCAACATATTAAAAGATCACAAACATCAGAGATCAAACAGGGACCCAATTGAACAAATTACAACTTTAGGGACCAAATTGTAAATTCTGATAAATTAAGGGACTTAACCCAAATTAAAGTTACCATCTTGAAATTAGTCATGTTTCATGCTTCTCTGTGAAATTTCAGCTTAAAAGGACATCCACAGCTCATGCAATTGATCATACAAGATTCAGGACCAAAACGTAAACTAAACGAAACATCCAAAGATACTTTTAACTGATTTTAACAGTTGGGTATCGATACGCCACGTGTCGTATCGATACTCGGGGAAGGCAGAACCCAAACTCTAGCAAAGGTATCGATACCTTCCCCCTGGTATCGATACCCCATTCATATGGTATCGATACTTGTTCAGAGGTATCGATACCCCTGGGCAGAAACATGCATATTTGGCTCAGGTGTATCGATACCCCAAGCCCGAGTATCGATACCCCTGCCTGGAAACAACTCAAAATCAGCATCAAACATGCATTAAACACCCAATTAACATCACCAAACCATATCATTGAATCATACAACATGCAAGGACCTCAATTGCATCAATAATTCAACATTTAAACATCACATGTGAAAAGCCCCAATTCATATAGCATGCTTCCTACTTAAGCTATCATTCAAGCAATAAACCTTCATAAGCAAGCAATAGGAAATCAATCCAAAATCCAGCAATCCAAACAACAATTAACATCCATAGGGAGTCTCAAACACCTCCCAAAACATACACATTGGTCCCCCATTGCCAAATCAACCAAAAGCTAAAATGTTTAACAAAACCTTCCATACATTGAGCTTTACTTGAACTTGTTTGCTTGCCTCCTCTTGCTGCCCTCAATGCACTTTAATGCTCTGCATTATTGAATCAAGAAAACGAGAGAGCGTAAGCCAAAGCTTAGTGAGGAGTGCTCTTTAAAAACCATTCAATAATGCAATTAAAACCATTTGTAGATCATACTTGTAAACAACCTTTACACATGCTCAAAGCATACTTTAAATCAAGCAATATCATGCTTCCACATTTCATTTAAACAAGCATCTCATGCTTCAACATAAACATTAAATCATGCATCTCATGTACTATACATGTCATATTGGCTCAAGTGATACATTTCATTTAGAAATCAAGTATAACAACTTTCCTCAAGGACTTTTAAACACCTTGAACCCCAAGGACTTTTAAACACCTTGGCCATGGACTTTTAAACACCATGAATGGACCACACAAGGACTTTTAACCACCTTTGTGTCCGTAACTTGAAATACCCCAAGGACTTTTAAACACCTTGGCCCCAAGGACTTTTAAACACCTTGGCCCCATGGACTTTTAACCACCATGGAAAGGAGCACCTAAGGACTTTTAACCACCTTAGTGTCTGCAACAAGATTCATCCAAGGACTTTTAACCACCTTGATGATCTTAAATAACAAGGCTCACTCAAGGACTTTTAACCACCTTAGTGACCTTCACTTTTACAAACCATCACTTGCCAATACACACTTTATACATCATATAATCCACTGTTTTAAAGCATTTAAACCAAGCCATTTCATCATGCATTTCAAAGCATTAAATCATCATTTAACAATGCATAAAAACAAGGCACTCTTACCTAGAGACACCTTCAACACATGGCTTAAATCATCAGCATAAATCATGCTAAAACATCAGCAATTAACATGCTAAAACATGCTTTCCAAAACAGTAACAAATCATGCAAAATCATCATTTCACATTTCAACAAAACATGGCCACCACTTAAGAGAGTAATCCGAAAACTTACACTTGAGCTTAGCAAAGTTGTTTAGACTTAAACTAAGCTCCCAAAACCTTCAACCCTTGGTTAAAAAGCTGAAAATCCGTTTCACTCACCGATTACCACTTCGCTTCAAGCCAAAGCACCAAAACAAGCCTCCGGATCAACAAATCTTGGATCCTAGGATGCCTCCCCTGTTTCAACACATTAAAGCAGAGGATTAATGCATCATCATGCATTAATTGCTTCAATGAAAGCATCTAAACTCGCTGCTCTCACTAGACCTCCATTTTCGGCCACCAAACACAACCGAAAATGCATCCGAAACACCTCTAGACAAAGCCCAGCCATAAACCAGCAAAACCTCACTTCCATTAACATCATTTAACATCTAAAAACAACCTACAACCATCCTTATACCTCCAGCAACACCAAATCCACAAGATCACCACAAAAGCTACCTTAAAACACAAGCTAAAATTAGGAAACTCAACCTATCCGGGATTGCATCAATCAAGACTCATTTCCACATCAATTTAATGATCATTTAACATCAAAAACACTTCTCAAAACACTGATTAAACAGATCAAACGAAAATCAAGTGAAATCATCAAAATCTTGCATAATTAGCCAAGATCCATAAATCAACCTTTAAACCTTTAATCAATTATCAAATTAGGATTGAAAACTTTAGGAATTTCATTAAAGAACTTGAAGTTCAGAGGAGAAGGACGTTCTTACCTCCAAACTTGTATTTCTCCACTTTTTGGAACCAAAATGCTAGTTGAAACTTGTAGAAATTGAAGAGGTTTTGAAGATATGTTGATTTGCAATCAATTGAGAGTTGAAAGGAGGAATTTAGGTGAGAAAATCAGAAACAAAACTCTGGAAATGGAGTGTTTGGGTTGAGAGAAAAAAGAGAGAAAGAAAATGGGAAGTTAGATGAGAAAATAGCAAAATGAAGTTTCCCTCCTTTTTGGATCTTTAAAATCAGATAATTGGCTTATAAAACCTTAGAAAAATCTGGAGAAATAACCTTTGGATTAATAGCTCCTTAAAGATTCAAAGTTTCAACCCTTTATAAAATAGCCACCAAACTTTCAAAAATTACATTTTGGTCACTAGCCAAAATGTCACACTTCCGAAACTCATTTTCCAAAATTGATTTCACAGTTCACTTAATTATAATAAAAGATGATTTTAGAACATTTTTCCATAATTTTTATGCAACCCGAACTAGGCTTTCCTAATTTAACCTCTTACGATTCGAACAGCACTTTGACCAACCGGTCAACGCCCAAGACTTCCAAGCCCAAAACCGGGGCGTTACACACCACCTGCCGCGAGTAGTATATTGGAACAGACTCTGGCCACCTTTATGTCTCAGACTGGTACGTATATGGAGAATATTAATCAGTTTGTCAAGAAGAGGGAAAACTTTATGGATGAAACCAAGATGAGAATGACAAATCATGAGGCTACCTTGAAATCTCTAGAGACACAAATGGGTCAGGTGTCGCAGCATATTAAGCCAAGGCAGAATGGAGGATTCCCTAGCAATACTGAAAATGCTAGACCGCCCCCACATGAGCAATGTAAGGCAATTACTACTAGGAGTGGGAAAAAGTTACCAGGGCCGGAAAAAGAAGCTGAAACAGAAAAGGAACCTGCCTTGGATAAACCTGCCGAGGAAGCTGCCCCGACAGGTGATAAACAAACTGCTGCTGATGAGCCTGTCACGACAGCAGAAGCGACAGAGGAGAAAAAAGAAGATTATCGTCCTCAGATTCGCATGCAGTGGGAAGGACGCATTGCTGATTATCGTCCTCCACCACCTTTTCCGCAATGGATACAGCAAGCTAAGCATGAATCTCAACTTAAAAAGATTTATGATATTTTTTAACAGGTTCATATCAATATTCCGTTGTTAGATGCTGTTAGGGAGATGCCCGGTTATGCTAAATTTCTCAAGGATGTTATGTCAAAAAAATCTAAACTTGGGGAATTTGAAACGGTAAGGATGCAAGAAGGTTGCATGAGTATTCTTCATCGGCAGCCGCCCCAGAAAAAGAAGGATCCGGGGAGCTTCATCATACCTTGTGTAATCGGCGACAGATTTGTGGGTAAGGCATTATGTGATCTTGGTGCTAGTGTCAATCTAATGCCCAAATCTGTTTTTCAGAAATTAGGTATTGGCAAGGCGCGGCCCACGACAGTTACCCTACAGCTAGCCGACCGCTCTTACGTTCACCCCGAGGGAAAAATTGAAGATATTTTGGTAAGGGTGGATAAACTTATTTTTCCTGCTGACTTTCTTATTCTAGATTGTGAGGCAGATGAGAACGCACCAGTCATCCTTGGGCGACCCTTCTTAGCCACGGGCAGATCATTGATTGATGTGGAGAAAGGAGAACTCACCATGCGCGTGAACGATCAAGAAATTAAGTTGAATGTTCTCCAAGCGATGAAACATGCTGATGTGGATGAGGAATGCAAGGCCATCATTGAGGTGACCTTTGATCAACCCTGCATCAGGTCGGGCTGCCGTGATATAAAATTTGGTCACTGCTGCGACAGCCATCTACAGACCTGTCACGACAGCAATGACGACAGCGACGACGACAGCACCGACGACATCGACTCCTCTGAATCCGATACATCTGAAACTGAAGGACATGAGGAGGTAGACTGGTTAGACCATCGTCCAGGTAAGTTATTCGAACCTTTGAATTACACTTCGGATAACCATTTAATCCAAAAGCCATCTACTGTTGAACCACCTGTCTTAGAACTTAAGCCCCTGCCAGGGCAGCTTAAATATGCTTATCTTGGTTGTGATGACACACTGCCCGTAATCATCTCTGCTAAGCTGCCGCAGGAACAAGAACGACAGCTGATCGACATGTTAAGGCAGCACAAGAAGGCGATTGGATGGACGATAGCAGACATTCAAGGCATTAGTCCGGCATTATGCATGCACAAAATCCTCCTTGAGGAAGATCATAAGCCGACTATAGATGCCCAAAGGCGGCTAAACCATGCGATGAAGGAGGTAGTGCGTAAGGAAATCATTAAATGGTTAGATGCTAGCATTATATACGCCATCTCCGATAGCAAATGGGTAAGCCCGGTGCAATGTGTTCCCAAGAAAGGAGGCATGACCGTGATAACAAACGAAAACAATGAGTTAATCCCAACCAGGACTGTGACCGGTTGGAGGGTTTGTATGGACTATCGGAAGCTTAACAAAGCTACCCGAAAAGACCACTTTCCTTTACCCTTTATTGATCAAATGCTTGATAGATTAGCGGGTAAACCTTACTATTGTTTTCTTGATGGTTACTCAGGTTACAATCAAATTGCTATTGCACCAGAGGATCAAGAGAAAACGACTTTCTCCTGCCCCTACGGAACATACGCATTTAGGAGGATGCCGTTTGGACTCTGTAACGCACCTGCCACCTTCCAAAGGTGCATGATGTCTATATTCTCCGACATGGTTGAGGACTTCCTTGAGATTTTCATGGATGATTTTTCTGTCTTTGGAGACGATTTTGAGAGCTGCCTCGGCAACTTACAAAAGGTACTTGAAAGATGTGAAAAAGCTAATCTTGTTTTAAATTGGGAAAAATGCCACTTTATGGTGGATGAGGGGATAGTTCTTGGCCATAAGATTAGCTGCCGTGGGATAGAAGTCGACAGGGCCAAAATAGAGGTAATTGAGAAGCTGCCGCCGCCAACCACAGTCAAGGGCATTAGGAGTTTTCTAGGGCATGCTGGTTTTTATAGGAGATTTATTGCGAATTTCTCAAAAATCACGAAGCCCCTATGTCATCTCTTAGAGCAGAACCGACCCTTTTACTTTAATGAAGAATGTACTGAAGCATTCAAGGTTCTGAAGGAAAAGCTAGTGACAGCCCCCATAGTACAACCACCAGACTGGACAAAACCATTTGAGATCATGTGTGATGCCAGTGACTATGCTGTCGGGGCAGCACTTGGGCAGCGCAAGGACAGGTTGTTTCATGTCATATACTACGCCAGCAAAACATTGAATGATGCCCAAGTGAACTATACCACCACAGAAAAGGAGTTGTTAGCTGTGGTGTTCTCCATCGACAAGTTTCGTTCTTACATACTTGGGACGAAAGTAATAGTGCACACCGACCATTCTGCCCTTAAGTACTTGTTCGCAAAGAAGGATGCAAAGCCTAGGTTGATACGATGGATCTTGCTATTACAAGAGTTCGACCTTGAAATCAAAGACAAAAAGGGGACAGAAAATCAGGTGGCAGATCACTTGTCGAGGTTGGAGAAGGGACAGAGTCTACCATTCGATGAGACACACATACTGGAGACCTTCCCAGATGAGCAGCTCTTTGCTGCCGCAATCGCTGTCGCGACAGCCATGGCGGCAGGTAAGTCTTCTGACCTTCCCTGGTATGCTGATTTCGTTAATTTTATAGTTAGCGGAATATTTCCTTATGATCTTAATTATCAAGCCAGGAAGAGGTTCCAAAATGATGTTAAGCATTATTATTGGGACGAACCTCTTCTTTTCAAAATGTGCGCAGATCAGGTTATAAGGAGGTGTGTACCACAAGAAGAGCAAGAAGACATTCTCCATCACTGTCATGCTTCACAATATGGAGGACACTTAGGAGGAAACAAAACTGTTGCCAAGGTGCTGCAGTCAGGGTTCTACTGGCCGACACTATATAAAGATGCACAAGACTTTTACAAGAACTGTGACAGGTGCCAGCGGACAGGTAACATCTCGAGGAGAAACGAGATGCCATTGCAGAATATCCTAGAAGTTGAGATCTTCGACGTTTGGGGGATTGATTTTATGGGACCTTTTCCATCTTCATGTGAAAATCTTTACATCCTCCTAGCAGTGGATTATGTCTCCAAGTGGGTAGAAGCAATCGCAACTCAAAAGAATGATGCCAAAACAGTCCAAAAGTTTTTGCACAAAAACATCTTTTCTAGATTTGGCATCCCTAGGGCGATTATCAGTGATGAAGGGAGACATTTCGATAATAGGGTAATTGCTGCCGCCTTAAAAAATATGGTGTCAAGCATAGGATCGCGACAGCATACCACCCACAGACCAATGGACAGGCTGAGATATCCAACAGGGAAGTGAAGAACATTCTTGAAAAGATGGTTAAACCAACTAGGAAAGATTGGTCTTTACTTCTGAATGATGCATTATGGGCATACAGGACAGCTTTCAAAACTCCATTGGGCATGTCTCCATACCGTTTGATTTATGGGAAAACCTGTCACCTGCCTGTCGAGATAGAGCACAAGGCATATTGGGCAATCAAGGCAGTAAACATGGACTTGGACAAGGCAGGCCAGAAAAGGCTGTTAGATTTGAATGAGATCGATGAAATACGGACGATGGCCTACGACAACGCAAGAATATACAAGGAGAAAACAAAGAAGTGGCATGACAAGAAGTTGCTGCCACGTCAGTTCTGCCCAGGGCAGCTTGTGTTGTTGTTTAATTCTAGGTTGAAACTCTTCCCAGGGAAGCTTAAATCTAGATGGTCTGGCCCGTTCCAAGTGATTCAAGTTTTTCCCCATGGTGCCATTACAATTAAATCATTAAAGGACGGGCACCAATTCAAAGTCAATGGACAACGCCTCAAGCATTATCAAGGGACTGAAGCCCCAGGAATACAGGAAGTGGTTACTTTAGGTGATGCCCCACAAGGCATCCCTAATTTAACCTAATTTTTATTTATTTTATTATTTATTATTATTTATTAGGAAATTTGGTTAATTTTATTCGAATAATGTTTTATTTTTCTAATTTCAGTTTTTAGGAAATAAAGGAGTCAAGTGAGAAAGAAGAAGTGGCCCAAGACCACCGCCCATCCACCAGCCCAATAAAGCCCATTTATGATAACCTGTCGTTTCAGCTGCCGGCGCAGACGGACTTGACAGGCTGTCAACAGGCTGACACTGCAGACGCAGAAGCGTGCGGCAGACGCATAAATACGTGTCAGACGCGTCAGACACGCTACTTTCAATCTGCCGCCCCGTTATTCCCGCCTGCCGTTGCGGCATTAAATGGGCAGATCCCCAACAGCTATATAACCCCGTTCTCCCTTTCATTTTCATCACTTCTGATTTTTTCTCTCTTGTTTTCTCCTCTAGTTTTATCTATTTTCTCTCTTTTTCAGCCCTTGCAAAGAAAATGTCATCGAGACAAACCCGTCAGAACGCTGCTGCCGCTTCTTCTTCAGCAGCAGCATCCCCGTTCGCTAAAAAGGAACTATGGGAGGAGCGTGGCTTCATTTATAACAGAGATGCCCCCCATATGGGACTCCGGCCGTTCATCATGTAGGGCATAACAACACAACTTTGGGAGGATTTTGCCGAGCAGCCAGCAGAGCTTAATGATACTTTGGTCCGAGAATTTTATGAGGCCATCGACAGCAAAACGGCGACATCTGTCACCGTCCGAGGAGTGGCAGTTCCCTTCACCGCCAACAGCATCAACCACATGTTCGGCCTCTTCTTTGGCCCCAATGATGATGCTCACCAACAATTCTAGGACACCCTCGACGCTGCTGGACATGATGCTGTCATGAGGGAGTTGACAGAGGCGGGAATGACATGGAGCACCAGTAAGAAGAACCCCCACTCCGTCAATAGGGCGCAGCTGCTCCCTGAAGCAAAACTATGGAACGCTTTCATCAAAAAGCGTATCCTGCCCTCGTCCCACCATACGACAGTCAACAGACAGCGGTTGGCTCTCATCCACTCCATTCTGCACGACAGGCCCATAAATGTGGGCAGATATATGAGGGACAGCATCCTCGACTGTGCTTTCCGCTCAGACTCACGACTCTGCCTGCCGTTCACCATCACCGCCCTCTGCCGCTGTGCTGCCGTACCAGAGGAGCCCTCCGACAAAATCAAGAAGGGCAGCGGCTGGACAGACAACAACATCTCCAGCCTCATGGAGGTCATTGTCGTATCACCCATTAACGCCTTCGACCCAAACTCCCCTCCTGCTGATTCCGATGATGAACCTGCCGCCGACCCTGCCCAGGATGCTGCCGCCGACACCGCTCAGACAGATCAGTCTGCACACATCCTTGCTGCCATCCTAAGGGTAGAAGAGCGCCAAATGGGGTTGATGACTTTTATCCGTGACTTCTCAAATGCAACGGTAAATTTCATCACTAATACTTTGAATTATTCGGATGTCATTTTCCCCACCTTCCCCGCCCATTATTTCAATATCCCCTCCCCCACTCCCACACCACCTGTCTCCCACCATACACAATCTGCCACTTCCACACCATCCCCTGCCCCAACGGCGGAAGGCAGTCCACCGGCAGACACCTCCCCTCGAGGAACCAAGAGACCTGCCACTGATGACAGCCCTCTCATCCGGAGGAATTTGGAGAGTGATTTTACGAGGGTGAAAAGAATTAAGCACGTGGCGAACAAGAGAAGGCTGTCCAAAGCCATCACCACCAGCAGCTCGTGGGACAGCGGTAGCAGTTCCGACATCCGGCTAGTGGAGCACCCTGCCCCTCCACCTGCTGATGAACCTGTTGAGCACCTCGCCCCTCCACCGGCCGATGAACCTGCCGATGCACCTGCTCCTGAACCTGCCCAGCCCCCTCCACAGCGCAGACGCCGCCATCAGATCCGCGTCAGCAGCAACAGCGAGAGCAGCGCTTGAAAATTTAAGTCTTTATTTTCCTCTTATTGCTGCCTGCCGTTATATTTTGTGATGTACTTTGTTTTTCTTTCTTTTATTTTTCATGTCATTTTGCATTGGGGGCAATGCAACCCTCGGGTTTGGGGGTGGCAACCCTCCATCATCAATGGAGTTTTATGTCTTTTTATTAATTGTTGTGTTATTTTTTTAAGTTCTTTAAAAAAAATTAATTAGAAAATTTAAACTTTTGGCTTAAAACTGTGAAGTTAACTTACCTGTCATGACGGCTCTGTCATGGCAGCATCTTTAGGACAGGTTAAGGAAAAGTTTAGAGCCTTTCTATAGTTCTGAAAACTTAAACACTTTTGTGACTGTTATATTGCTTAGATTTCTTTTAGCCAAACTAGAATAGGAAGCTTAGATCTTGGATAGCCCCTAGAGGTGCCTAACACTGGCTCTAGGAAAGAAGTTTAGCAAAAGAAAATCAAAAACCTAGAGGTGCCCGAAACCGGCTCTAGGAAGCTAACTAGAGGTGCCCGAAACTGGCTCTAGAAAAACTTAGCTTGAAAATAGAAGAAAAAGAAGCATGAAAATGTGCCTTCTAAAAGAAAGTAAATTTTGGCATAAAAATTCGAGTTAAGGAGTTGAATATTCTAGTGAAACTAAGAGAGTCTTAGCATATAACTGTTCACAAGCATGCACACACTGCACGAGAACTATAGGGAGATTCCGGACAGATCCTAACCTTTCCGACAGGTTGCTGCCACCATAGAGAATGAGCGACAGGTAAGGGACAGTTCACTGTTTGAAGGCCAACACAAAAATTTTCAGTTTTCTTTTAAGTCTTCATTGCTTGAGGGCAAGCAAAAACTTGAGTTTGGGGGTATGTTGAGTGTGTAAAAGTTCTATTATTTACACCCTTTTTAACCCATATTTCTGCTGCATTCAAGCATCATTGCATTGCATTTAGGTTAGTTTTCAATAAAACATCACAATTATATAAAAGGCACGGATTCTACTGAAAGATGGCTATTTTTGCAGGTATCTGTCACAGTAGATGTCGAAGGCAGGCGCA
The DNA here is from genome assembly GCA_958450335.1 of Hibiscus tridactylites. NCBI lineage: Eukaryota > Viridiplantae > Streptophyta > Magnoliopsida > Malvales > Malvaceae > Hibiscus > Hibiscus tridactylites. The sequence continues at coordinate 22,505,833 of OY288276.1, read as the reverse complement.
GGGCAGATAAGCAGGAGAGCTGAACTGGACAAGCAGCTGAAGAAGACGAACCTGTCATGGACCTGTCGTGACAGCATGGTGACAGCAGACTTATGAAGAGGAAAAGTAAAGTGGACCTCGATAGATAGAGAAAAATCTGCTCGCCTGTCGTGTGAAAGCCAAATATTTTTCCAAGCCCCGGATCAAAAGATATGTCAAGCCAAAGCTCAAGGAAAGGAATTCCCACAAAATAAGGATGCGGCTGGAAAGTAGGAGACTTTAGAGATTTAGTCTTTATTAGAATCTTACTTTTAATTAAAGTTGTAATCCTTGTTACCTTAGATAACTTGAGCCCAAAGCTTATACAAGGGCATAGATTAAACCTAGGGCATAACCGATTACCCCATAACCGAAACCTAAACCCTGCCGTTTACCTGTCACCGACATGTTCTAAATTCCCCCTAGGGCTACGGGTTGTTTTGTAAAGTAGTTGCAAGGGTTGCTTTGTTTTAGGATTTTTTCAAGTTCAATAAAATAAACTTCAAGTTCTTTTATCTTGGTTTTAATATCTTGCAAGAGCATCGGGAGAGCATTGTGAGGTTATCCATTTACTTAGCATCGGGAGAGTTAAGTATACGAAAGAGATAAGAGCGCGTTCTCTAGTTTATAGTTGAACCATCTCGTGCCTAGGGATAGGGCGAGGTTAAGTGGCTAAGGAAGAATTCATACACATCGGTGTTCATCCTTCGATTCACGCCGGGAGGTATCATCAAAGACGTGATCATCGACAGACTTGTGCCTAGGGATAGGGCAAGGCAGATCTGGGATTCTTGCCAAGCTTGAAGTACTGAGTTAGTGTTCGCTGCCGCGACAGCTAACGGACAGACGCCGCGACAGGTGCTGTCGACGACGGGTGCGACGACAGAACTGGAGATCCTAAGCAATTCAATACCTACACTACTGAGCAATTCAATACCAGCCCATTCTCTCTATCTTGATATCTCAAATCCTTTTATTTGCGTTTTTACATTATTATTCGTGACAACTCTTAATTATTTCCTTTACTTTCGTGTAGTGAATTTAGGTGAAGCTATTAGCCCAATCCCTGTAGAGACGATATCCGATACTTCGTATCACTTTACTACTTGCGTCGTGTATACTTGCACTATAATTGCGATAGACTATTTTACACGCAACAACCAACAAGTGTAACCCCTCGTCCCGGTCTGGTCGGATGACCGGTCCGGGTGGGCCACACGGGGAAAACCGAAGCGAAACCCGTTAAGATTTCCCCTCGGTTAGCGACCCAAAAATTTCTTTTTATTTTATCTTGTCTATATGCATACATTGATCCTATGTGAGGCACCGCAACGGAATAATACAAACATTTCACCATACACCGACCATCCAAGCACTAAACAGCTCATTTTAATGTTCTACAGCAGGCCGTTTCGAAACGCCCTTAGGGTGTTCCGAAACGCCTTGACCTGGTCAACGGCCCTGGGTCAACCATAAGGTGACCGTTCCGAAACAGGGGAGACCCGTATCGGAACGACCTTGACGGTCAATATCTCGTGGTCAACGAGATTTGACCGTTTCGAAACATCAAAGGCCCGTTTCGGAACGGCTTCATCTCGCCAATTTCTCAAAATTCCAGTAGCAAAAATGTTCCGAAACGCCCCTTATCCGTTTCGAAACGGTAGGCCATTTGCAAAGGGCCCGTTCCGGAACAGGGGGAACCGTTCCGAAACGCCCCCTGTCTGCAGACTCGAAATTGCTGTTTTAAGGCACAAAGGTTCCCCAAAACATCGTCAAAACACATCACAACACTAAACCAATTAAATACAAGGCATGCCAACCATACAAACATGCTTTAACAAGATTTAAACATGTCCAACACTAAGGCAACATCCCACGAATATACATTCATTCAAACATCATTCAAACACATATATAAACTCTTAAGGCATAAGGCTAACATTCAAGTAAGCAATTAGGCATGAGTTAACATTCACCATGGCAACACAACCATACAAAACAAGATATAAGGGAGTCTATACATGCTGTTAAACATCCAACAACTATCCAACAAAACCATACATGTCCCATTGCTCAAACCATTACAAGTTTAACATTAAAACCCATACTTGATGAACTCAAGTCAAAAACCACACTTGGAGGCCCTCCACTTGCCCGAGCAACCCACGAACTAAGGATCTGCAATGTTGAACAAAGAGAGCGTAAGCAATGATGCTTAGTGAGGGTAAGCTCTAAGAACAAACCTCAACATTGCAGGGTCCGAGCACGATCTAGCCAAGACATTTCACAAACATGCCAAGGTTCCACAAGAGTCAGGAGAAATAAATGCATGAGCAATGTACATTATAATGTCATGATCATAAGCTTAACTCCACATTACATGTAAACACATTCAAGCACCTCATCAACGATCATAAACCTCAACATTTTGATATGCACATCAAACAACATTGGCACCTAGCTAAGACCCGAATACGCGGATAGACACGTTGGAATTCACATCCAACAACCATATTACCTCACGGTGGGATTTCACTCATCACCGGTCTCGCGGAGGGGATTCCACTCATCCTCACGCCCCGTCGATGGGATTCCACTCATCACCGACTACATTTAAATACAATTCCGGGCGAACCCGTACTCCTCCTTGGTGACTCAACGCCACCAAGGCCATGCGCGACTTTAGACTCATGTGTACACACTAACATCCTAATGATCGATCATTTGTATTCAAGTAAACTAGTGCCAATATTTACTCACTTTCCATTACTCATTTCAATCACATACATGCTTAGCACGTACTCATCAACACCCATCATCATGCATGTCTCAAGCATCATAAGTCCAATCTCGTTTCACATGTATAATGCAATATACATAAGCATTCATACCACACATCGTACGAGACATACACAACAATATAATGAGTTCATCCAATGGCTCTAGATCAAGTTTAGGATTAGGCTACCACCCTAATCCTAACTCTAGGTGGGTCTACCAAGCCCAACCTAGTCCATATACCCGAACCACCCAATTTAAATCCGTTTAAAATAATTAACCACTCACCTAAGCTTCCAAGCTCAAGACCAAGCAAGCAACAACCTTCAACTTCCCGGATTCGATCCCAAAGCCTCTTCCACGTTTCCCCTTGCTTCTAGCCAAACAAAACACATACATCACTTCCCAATTCAATGCTAATTCAACCATCAACATACTTTGCAAATCACAACCCATTTCCACAAATTTCCAAACCACATAACAACTCCAAAAACCCAATTTTCGGACTCCCACAACCAAGGACTGAAATACCCAATTCCAAGCATCCAAATGACTTCCAAAACATCCCAAATCACCCTCATACCATAGGTAGACCAACAGCCCTTTAATTCCAACATAAAACCCACCAAAAACTCAAGTTTTACTACCTTAAAACTTGCCCTAAAGACCCACTACGATTTTTCATCCAAAATTAACCAAATTAACATATACGGTGTATTTCATCATGCTTAAACAAACCCCCAATACAATTTATCAAAACAAATTCAAAAACCCCATTAAAACCCCAAATTTCCATATGAACCCTAATTTCTCAAAACCCACATTTTTGAAATTTAAGACAATATACAAGTAGAGGATGGAGAGGAGGTCAAGAAAATATAATTACCTCTTAAAATGGTGTTGAAATCGGGTGCTAAAATAGATGGAATAGTAACTCAAAGCTTGAGAGGTTTTAGAAATGGTGGGGGCTTTCAAATGTGAAAAGGGGAAGAATGAGGGAGGAAGACAACTTTACAATAAAGTGGTCTTGCTTTATTTAAAACTTGGTAAATAGCAACATAGGTCCTTCCCTTCATATTAAAACTCAATTAGGCCATTATTGAAATTGAATTGTTTTAATTAAGTTTTATTTGACTCGAACTATAACCCGACTAACTCCTAGGCCCAAGACACGAGTGTTACAAACTTAGTGGCGATCCACTAAGGGGAATCAAAATCAGAAATGATTCTCGTCGAGACAACTATCCGAGCACAGGCTTCTCCAGCACTAATGCAGACTTGTGTTAGCATCGATGGCCGTAGCTAATCAACTTAGCACATGATTTCAAGGATTTCCCTGGGAATTGAGTTTACCGCAGAGAAGAAAGTTACAAGGGTTGGGCCTTGTAGACTGTAACCGAAAATGTAACGCTCGAGTTTGGGACCCGGAAGATATTCGGGTTTGGGCGTTGGGTTAAACCGGTTCTGGTTAGTTTCTTTGAAAGAAGACTTTATTAAATAACACTAAAAATGGATATTTTATTGAGTAAGGGGCAAAAAGGGGAATTTGTGGGGTTTTAAAACAAAAGGGTTTTTATTCAAAAAGAAACCATCATCTTCCTCCTCCTCATTTTTCACGTTACTTTGCAAAAACCATCATTTCCACTATCCTATTGGAGCAATCATCTCACACACACAACTTTACAAGGTAATTTCTCCTTTGTTTCGATTTTCCTTCCCTTGAGCTCATTATTGTTTAAATATTTCCTTAAAAACTCATTGTTAAAAGTTTTCCAAAATACCATGAGTTTGAAAAGAGGAGGGATGAGGGGATTTTCGTGTGGGTATTTTAATGTCATGTTTAAGGGTGTTTTTAATCATGCTTTGGTGTATTAAAAATGTTAAAATGGTGGCTAATGGTAGGAAACCCGAAATGGGTCTAAAGGTGGGACTTTTTGGGTTGAAAGGTTTAGTTTTTGGCTTGGTTTTGGGTTGAAAACATGGCTGGTGGTTCCTTTGATGTTGGCGGATACTTCTAGATGATTTTGGATGTGTTTTGATGGTTGAAATCAATGGATTCAGTTTGGGGTTTGTTTAGAACGATATTGGTGAAGTTTTGGGTTCGAATCAATGTGTTTTGGTTGCAAGGAGTGGGTTTCCGGATTGTTGCTGGTTTACAAGTGTATTAGCATCCTAATAGTTTGTTTTGGGTTGTCTTGAAGCAGAGAAGATTGATTCGGATACTTTGGGCGTGATACCGGGTGTTGGGAGGCTTGAGAATGGTGTTTCGGCTTTCGTTTGGGCTCTATCGGTGAGTGGTAATGTTTTGAAGTTTAAAATGTTTCAAAGTGGTTCCTTGGGGGTTTGGGTGGAGCCTTAAAGGCTAACCTAAACCCAAGTGTAAGTTTGCTAATTCACCTTGTTCGTTAAGTGTTTGTGTGTGCGATTATTTGTGTTGTTGTGTGAAATGTGGATTGCATTTACTCTCCGTTTTAGTGTTGTTGTGTAGTCGTTGTTGATGTCAAGCCTCGCATGATAATTGTCGTTGCTTACGATGATGTGTAGTCCCACCGGTAGTGACTAGTAGAAGAGTACAATGATGTGTAGTCCCATCGAAAAACTGCTAGTTGTGCGAACGGTGATGTGTAGTCCTACCGGGAATGGTTGTGCATGTGCAAACCATGTTTGGTCTATGCTTGTGTTTATTTCATCTCTTACTTATATGGTTTTGATTTTCAAAACTAAAATATTTGCTTTAAACTGCATTATTGTTGTGTTTAGAGCTCCGCTCAGCTCACTAAGCTTTTAAGCTTACGCTCTCCTTTTCCAACAATGCAGATCGTTAGAGACTCCGGGAGGCAAGTGGGCAAGGGAGGAGTTCTTGCTAAGCTCAAAGTATGGTTTTATGGTTGTAATAATGCTTAGACAATGGGAATACTAGATGTTTGTGTTAGGGAGTTGGTGTTCAAACTCCTATGTTTTGGCTTGTTCAAGTTGCTAGCATGTTTTAAATGTTGGTGCCATGATATGTTGAAGTTTGTTAAGGCTTTTGGTAGATTCCTTTGCATTTTGGCATGTTGGCATTTTTGAAGCTAAGTGCTCTTATGTGCTTTAGCCTTGAAATTCATTTTATTGCGTGTATGCATGTTTGAGGTCGTGTTTAGGGTGTCTTGCCTCTAGTTTAAGTGTATTTTGAGATGTCATGTTGTTTGTGATGTTTCGGGGAAAGTTTCGGGACGTTTGGAGATGTCTAAATATGTTTTCGAGCCAAATTGTGCCCAAGCGTTTCGAAACGCCTGATATGGTTTCGGAACGGTTGAGCTCCAGGGGTACCCATATCGAAACGGGGGTGGTGCCGTTTCGGTATGATTTGCAACTGGAGGTTCCTGTTTCGGAACCATGAAGGGCCGTTCCGGTACGTTTGGCCACTAGAGGTTCTCGTTCCGGAACAAGGTGGGACCGTTCCAGAACGACTTGATGTTGCTTTTTAAATGAAGCCCGCGTTTTGAAATGGGCATGCCTGTTTCGAAACGCAGGTGGTTAAAACGGTTACAAGGCATCTCTGAAGGTTTCTGAATGTTGCGTTTTAGTCCCTAAAGCTTGTATGCTTCCTAAATAAGCTAGATGTGCCTCTTTGTGATGGTTTTGCCTCGTGAGTATGAATTTGACAAATAAGCTACTTGGTAAGTTCAAATTATCGCATGCCTTCAGATTGGCTCGTGTTTTTGCTTTCGTTTTTCTGCTGTTGCCACCACGCATAGGATTAAAGATGATAATTAGACAAGATAAATAAAATGAAAAAATAGGGTTGCTAATCGGAGTGAGACCTTAACAGGTTTTGCTTCAGTTTTCTTCGTGTAACTCATTCGGTTCGGTCTGTTGGCTAGGCCGGACGAGGGGGTTACATTTGGTGGTATCAGAGCCTCGGTTACAAGGTCTCCCGGGAAGGTAAGTCAGTTAAGTTGGTTTGTTTAGTTTGTTTGATATTGCACGGTGTATGAAAGCATGTTTTATTGTTCTTGTTGTTGGTTGAAGTTTAGTCGAGTGTTCCCATTTGTTAGGTGTTGTTGTTGGAAAATGGTTTTGGTTTAAAGAGCTTGAGAACTTGGATCCTTGCTCTTGCTAACCTAATATTTTCTTGTGTGTGATGTGTTTGTTGTTTTAGATTTTATCTTCGTTATGGTAAGATCGAGAGGACGGTCTAGAGCGGGTGACCAGGCACCCGGGGATGTGCCTCATGTTCCTCCTGCTCCCGATGGTAATGGAGTGGGTGGCGAAGGTAATGTGCCTCAGGCCGGTGCGAATGCTGGAGGTGATGGTAATGGACCTCAGGCCGGTGCAAATGTTGGGGGTAATGGAGCTCAGGCGGGTTAGGGTCCGGCAGGTGCAGACATGACTCATTTGATTCAGACTATAGCCGGGGCTTTTCAGACAGCTTTGGCCGGTATGCATGCTGCAGAACCCACCTCAGGGTGCGGGGACTAGTTTACCCCTTGAGAAACTTTGTAGTTTGGGTGGAGTTGAGTTCCGTGGTTTGACTTCCGAAGGTTCAGAGGCTTGGCTCGAGAGTACTACACGCATCTTGGGTTAGATGGTGTGCTCATACACTCGTAAGTTGGGTTGTGTCGTCTCCTTGCTTCAGAGAGATGTGTATGATTGGTTGACTACCGTTACTTCAGGTATGACAGAGACGGATGTCACTTGGGAATTCTTCTGAACAGCCTTTAAGAAGAAGTATCTTGGAGTCTGATATCAGGATGAGAGGAAGAGAGAGTTTATGGCCTTGGTTCAGGGTAGTAAGACGGTGTCCGAGTATGAGGTTCAGTTCGTGAGGTTGAGCCAGTATGCTCCTGAGTTTGTTCCAAGTGAAGGGAACGATGTGAGCGTTTCCGTTATGGTTTGACTAGGGATGTGAAGACGTATATGCTCGCTTCTGACTACACTGAGTTTGATGTTTTGGTCTCTAGGGCCAAAGATATTAAGTATAACTTAAGCTCGAGTACTCGTGTTAGTGGGTCTAATTCCAGGAAGAGACATGCGGATTAGGATAGAGATCATGCCAAGAGGCATAGAGATAGGAGGTATCAGCCCGATTCGAGACATAAGGGCGGTAACCATAGACGGGGCCATCAGGGCCAAGGAGCTGTCGTTCACACTTCTGAGTGCACTAGATGCGGGAGACACCATCAGGGCGAGTGTATGGGTACCTTTGGGGTATGTTGGAACTGTGGTTCCCGAGATTATTTGAGGCATAACTGTCTACACCTGGCTAGGGGCGGACCGACTCCAGCTAGGGGGTTTGAGCATCAGAGAGGCCGTGGGCGCGGTCGAGGTAATTTTCAGCCGAGGAACGATGGTCAGAGGAACTTAGCTCATGTGGTGGCAGTTCAGCCCGAGGGTGAAGGACCGGCTAGGATGTATGCACAACGAGAGGCTGGGAATGACATAGATGTCATCGCAGGTAATTTCTTGTTACAATCATTGAATTTACTTTCTTTGATAGATTCAGGTTCGACACATTCGTACATTTTGGGTGAACATGCAATATCTCTAGGTTTACTGTATGAGTGGTTAGAGGTAGGTGTAAATGTTACTAGTTCTTTCAGTGAGACCGTGGTAGTTAGGAAGATGTATAGGAGGTGTCTTTTGATGATTCAGGGCAATGTGTTTCTGGTCGATATGATGGAATTGTCGTTCTATGGTTTTGATGTGATTTTGGGCATGGATTGGCTCGTAGAGCATAGAGCCAGGGTAGACTTTGAGACCAAGAGAGTCTCCTTGAGGCTTACGGATGATTTTGATGTTGTAGTGGTGGGCGAGAATATTAAGTTCTTGTCCAATGTTGTTTCTGCTTTAGAAGCTCAGAGATTGATGGATTCGGGTTGTCAGGCGTATTTGGCTTATATGATGAATCCGAATATGAGTGAAGTTAGACCGCAAGACATCAAAACAGTTTGTGATTTTCTGAGTGTTTTTCCGAAAGAGTTGTCGGGTTTGCCTCCAAATAGAGAAGTTGAGTTTGCTATTGAGACATATTCCGATTCTGCACCCGTGTCTATTGCTCCCTATAGAATGGCACCGAAAGAGTTGAAAGATTTGAAGACATAGCTTTAGGAACTATCAGATAGAGGTTTCATTAGGCCTAGTATTTCTCCATGGGGTGCTTCGGTCTTGTTTGTGAAGAAAAATGATGGCAATATGAGGATGTGTATAGACTATAAACAGTTAAACAAGGTAACAGTGAAGAACAAGTATCCTTTGCCGTGAATAGATGATTTGCTTGATCAGTTGAGAGGTGCTTCAGTGTTTTCGAAGATTGATTTGAGATCAAGTTACTATCAGTTGAAGGTGAAAGATGTGGACATACCGAAGACCGCTTTCCATACACGATATGGACACTATGAGTTCTTGGTAATGCCTTTCGGTTTGACTAATGCTCCAGCTGCATTTATGGATATGATGAATCGAGTGTTCCACGAGTTTTTGGATAGGTTTTTGGTAGTGTTCCTAGATGATATCTTAGTGTACTCTAGGACCGAGGAAGAGCATGATGAGCATTTGCGGCTAGTACTTCAGACTTTGCTTGAAAATCAGTTGTATGCCAAGTTGAGTAAGTGCGAGTTTTGGATTAAGGAGGCAGTCTTCCTAGGTCATGTGATCTCGGCCAATGGAATTAGTATGGATCCCAAGAAGATAGAAGCCATAGTGAGTTGGAAACAACCGAAGTCGGTGACCGAAATCCATAGTTTCCTAGGCTTGGCGGGGTATTAGCGAAGGTTTGTCGAAGGATTTTCGAAGATTACGGCACCCTTGACTAAATTGCTTTAGAAGAATATTCTGTATGAGTGGTCAGATGCAAGACAACAAGCAATTGAGAAATAGACGAAAGCTTTGACCGAAGCTCCTATTTTGATTCAGCATGAATCGGGGAAAGAGTTTGTGATTTACAGAGATGCATCGTATGTAGGTTTAGGTTGTGTGCTTATGCAAGAGGGTAAAGTTGTAGCTTATGTTTCGAGGCAGTTGAAGGTTCACGAGAAGAACTACCCCACTCATGATATAGAGTTAGCCGCAATAGTGTTTGCTCTGAAAATTTGGAGACACCACCTTTATGGTGAGAAGTGCACAATTTATACCGACCACAAGAGTTTGAAGTACTTGATGTCTTAGAGAGAGTTGAACCTTAGACAACGTAGGTGGATAGAACTTTTTAAGGACTATGACCTTACAATAGAGTACCATCCGGGTAAGGCAAACGTAGTGGCCGATGCTTTGAGTAGAAAAGTAGCAGTTGAGTTGCGGGCCATGTTTGCGAGATTGAGTGTCACGAGATGGCGGTTTGATAGCCGAACTACAGGTTAAACCTTTATTGGTTCAATTGATTCGAGAGAAACAGTTGTAAAACGAGTCATTGGCACATCACGTGCAAGATATAGCCGAGGGTAAACCCACAGATTTTTGTTTTGGTGAGAACAGAATCCTATGTTTCAAGGATAGAATAGTAGTTCTAGAAGATGTCTAGTTAAGGCGTACTACCTTGAATGAAGCCCATAACAGTCCTTTTGCTATGCATCCAGGTTGTACGAAGATGTACCGTGGGTTAAAAGAAGAGTACTTCTAGATTGGGTTGAAGAGAGATGTGGCCGAGTTTGTGAGTAAGTGTATGGTTTGTTAGCGAGTTTAGGCCGAGCATCAGTTCCCTTCAGGTTTGTTACAGCCGTTGAAGATTCCAGAATGGAAGTGGGAACGTATTACCATGGACTTTGTGTCGGGTTTACCATTGACTCATTCGAAGAAGAATTCAGTGTGGGTGATAGTCGATAGATTCACCAAGTGTGCCCATTTCATACCTGTACATACTACCTACACCTTAGATAAGTTGGCCGATCTGTACATCAGTGAGATAATGAGGTTGCATGATGTACTGAAGTCGATTGTATCAGACCGAGATCCGAGGTTTACAACTAGATTTTGGGAGTGTTTGCATCGTGCCTTTGGTACTTGGTTGAACTTCAGTACTTCGTATCATCCGCAGTCAGATGGTCAGTCAGAGAGAGTTATTCAGGTGTTGGAGGACATGTTGAGGTGTTGTATCATCGAATTTCAGGGTTCTTGGGAGAAACACCTATCGTTAGTAGAGTTTGCATACAAAACAGTTATCAGGCTTGTCTTCAGATGGCACCATATAAAGCTCTGTATGGTAGGAAGTGTAGAACGCCTATTTGTTGGGCCGAGGCCGGACAGAAGCTTGTATCGATGTTTGACTTGCTTAAGGGCACTACCGAGAAGGTAAAATTGATCTGTGATCACTTGAAGGTATCTTCAGACCGACATAAATCGTATGCCGATTTGAAGAGAAAAGAGATAGAGTATGCCGTGGCGAAAAAGTGTTTTTGAAGGTCTCACCTTGGAAGAAGGTGATGAGGTTTGGTAGGAAAGGTAAGTTGAGTCTGAGATTCATTGGTCCTTACGAGGTAGTTGAGAGGATATGTCTCGTTGCCTATAGATTGAGACTGCTGACTGAGTTAGAGAAGATTCATGATGTGTTCCATGTTTCGATGCTTCAGAAGTATAAATCGGATCCGACTCACGTAATGCCAGTGGAAGAGATTGAGTTGAACCAGACCTGTCATATGATGAAGAGCCGGTTGAAATTCTTGCTGCGGATAGGAAAGTGTTGCGTGGAAGATCTATCGAGTTAGTCAAAGTTTTGTGGAGACACCGAGGTGTGGAAGAGGCTACTTGGGAGAGTAAGAAAGACATGGAGAAACAGTTTCCGTATCTTTTTCCGTCAGGTAATTTCGAGGACGAAATTCCTTAAGCGGGGGAGAGTTGTAACTCTCGGGTTTGGGGCCCGGAAGATATTCGGGTTTAGGCATTGGGTTAAACTAGTTCGGGTTAGTTTCTTTGAAAGAAGACTTTATTAAATAACACTAAAAAATGAGTCTTTTATTGAGTAAGAGACAAAAAGGGGAATTTGGGGGTTTTAAAACAAAAAGGGTTTTTATTCAAAAAGAAACCATCATCTTCCTCATCCTCTTTTTTCACGTTACTTTGCCAAAACCACCATTTCCACTATTCAATTGAAGCAATCATCACACACACACAACTTTACAAGGTAATTTCTCCTTTTTTTTCGATTTTCCTTCCCTTGAGCTCATTATTGTTTAAATATTTCCTTAAAAACTCATTGTTCAAAGTTTTCCAAAATACCATGAGTTTGAAAAGAGGAGGGATGAGGGGATTTTTGTGTGGATATTTTAATGTCATGTTTAAGGGTATTTTTAATCATGATTTGGTGTCTTAAAAATGTTAAAATGGTGGCTAATGGTAGGAAACCCGAAATGGGTCTAAAAATGGGATTTTTTGGGTTGAAAAGGTTGAATTTTTGGCTTGGTTTTGGGTTGAAAACGTGGCTGGTGGTTCCTTTGATGTTGGGGGATATTTCTAGATAATTCTAGATGTGTTTTGATGGTTGAAATCGATGGATTCAGTTTGGGTTTTGTTTAGAACGAAATTGGTGAAGCTTTAGGTGAAATTTGGGTTCGAATCAATGTGTTTTGGTTGCAAGGAGTGGGTTTCTGGGTAGTTGCTGGTTTACAAGTGTATTAGTATCCTAATAGTTTGTTTTGGGTTGTCTTGAAGCAGAGGAGATTGATTCGGGTACTTTGGGCGCGATATCGGGTGTTGCGAAGGCTTGAGAACGGTGTTTCGGCTTTCGTTTGGGCTCTATCGGTGAGTGGTAATGTTTTAAAGTTTAAAATGTTTCAAAGTGGTTCCTTGGGGGTTTGGGTGGAGCCTTAAAGGCTAACCTAAACCCAAGTGTAAGTTTTCTAATTCACTTTGTTCGTTAAGTGTTGGTGTGTGCGATTATTAGAGTTGTTGTGTGAAATGTGGATTGCCTTTACTCTCCGTTTTAGTGTTGTTGTGTAGTCGTTGTTGATGTCAAGCCTCACGTGATGGTTGTCGTTGCTCACGGTGATATGTAGTCTTACCGGTAGTAACTAGTAGAAGAGTATGGTGATGTGTAGTCCTATCGGAAAACTGCTAGTTGTGTGAACGGTGATGTGTAGTCCCACCAGGAATGGTTGTGCATGTGCAAACGATGTTTGGTCTATGCTTGTGTTTATTTCATCTCTTACTTATATGGTTTTGATTTTCAAAACTAAAAAATTTGATTTAAACTGCATTGTTGTTGTGTTTAGAGCTCCGCTCACTAAGCTTTTAACCTTACGCTCTCTTTTTCCAACAATGCAGATCGTTAGAGACTCCGGGAGGCAAGTGGGCAAGGGAGGAGTTCTTGGAGTTCTTGCTAAGCTCAAAGTATGGTTTTATGGTTGTAATAATGCTTAGACAATGAGAATACTAGATGTTTATGTTAGGGAGTTGGTGTTCAAACTCCTATGTTTTGGCTTGTTCAAGTTTCTAGCATGTTTTAAATGTTGGTGCCATGATATGTTGAAGTTTGTTAAGGCTTTTGGTAGATTCCTTTGCATTTTGGCATGTTGGCGTTTTTTAAGCTAAGTGCTCTTATGTGCTTTAGCCTTGAAATTCATTTTATTGCGTGTATGCATGTTTGAGGTCGTGTTTAGGGTGTCTTGCCACTAGTTTGAGTGTATTTTGAGATGCCATGCGGTTTGTGATGTTTCGGGGCAAGTTTGACGTTTGGAGATGTCTAAATATGTTTTCGGGCCAAACTGTGCCCAGGAGTTTCAGAACGCCTGGTATGGTTTCGGAACAGTCGAGCTCCATGGGTACTCGTATCGGAACGGGGGTGGTGCCGTTTCGGTATGATTTGCCACTGTAGGTTCCTGTTTCGGAACCATGAAGGGTCGTTCCGGTACGTTTGGCCACTGGAGGTTCCCGTTTTGGAACAAGGTGGGACCGTTCCGGAACGGCTTAATGTTGCTTTTTAAATAAAGCCCGTGTTTCGAAACGGGCATGCCTGTTTCGAAACGCATGTGGTTAAAATGGTTACAAGGCATCTTTGAAGGTTTCCGAATGTTGCGTTTTAGTCCCTAAAGCTTGTATGCTTCCTAAATAAATTAAATGTGCCCCTTTGTGATGGTTTTGCCTCGTGAGTATGAATTTGACAAATAAGATACTTGGTAAGTTTAAATTATCGTATGCCTTCTGATTGGCTCGTGTTTCCGTTGTTGCCTGTACGCATAGGATTAAAGATGATAATTAGACAAGATAAATAAAATGAAAAAATAGGATTGCTAATCGGAGTGAGACCTTAACGGGTTTTGCTTCGGTTTTCCCCGTGTAACCCGTTCGATTCGGTCTGTTGGCTAGACCAAGACGAGGGGGTTACAGGCAAGAAGGTTGAAGGAAAATCCATTTCCGTGATCGAGAATAGTTGTGGAAAAGTGAAACTTGAAGGCTAATTCATTCCATAATTTATTTCAATATTTCTTTTCGCTTTTATTATACTTCCATTACTCGAATTAATTTATTAAACCCCTATTTTTATTATTTGTGGGTTTCTTGGTCTAAGTCAAAACGAATAGGTGTTGGAACTCCCTAGTCCCTATGGATCGACCCATACTCTCGCTATATTATTTTTAATTATTTATTTGAGTTTAAGGATTTATTTTGATGCAAGTAACGACACATGTCACGTTTTATTTTCTTTTTTAGGAAAAGTCAGAGTGAAAACCTCTCTACATTAGAAGCTCCTTAGTCCCTATGGATCAACCTTTCTTCTCTATTACTACATTGTTTATTTATTATAATTTGAGATTTATGATAATTTATTTGACAATTACGACGCTTGTCAACGCGTCAGAGGGCTGAGGAGGCTGCTTCTCCGGATCGATACGGATCGTAGGATCTTGCACAGATCCAATGTTCAGGAACGGTCAGCGCATGAGAGGGGAAAAAGATAGCTAGGGTTTATTATTTTGGGGCCAATTGAGTCATTATTATATATGAACTCATATTTAATATAAATAGGCTCCCCTTTATTTAAAATGTGCTATTTTATTATTTTTTGGGTTTTAATAATAATAATAATAATAATAATAATAATAATAATAATAATAATAATAATAATAATAGAAATATGGGTAAAAATCGAGTGACAACAATAGAGCAAAGAACAAAAGCTGTTGTCACTGATTTTTAGCTTGACATAAAAAAATAAGGAAAGTGATCAAATCAAACATGAAAAAATCAAGGGTGAAATCATCCCAAATCCGTGCAAATCAAAGCCAAATCAAACACAAGGGGAAGAACCAGCATCAAATCACGTCCAAATCTGCATTAAAGGGAAAAGAATCAAGAAAATCAAATCATTCAAGCATGGCAAGTATCACCGAAAATCATGGGATTTTGATTCTAATCTCCTTGTATTTTTGGTAGTAAAACCTCTATATAAATCATCCATCCCCTCTTATAACACTCACTACTTACACACCGAAAATCACTAGGAAATACTGAAGTTTTGTAACATATTGTACTCAGATTTCTCGTTGGAATAGAAGCAATCAAGCAAGTTTTTTGGGTATTGTGTTCTTTCATTTTTCTAATTTATTTATCTTTTCCTTGATATTTTGAATCTAATACATGAAAAAATAAGATAATGATTACCTTGATCATGTGTTAAGATGTTGTTATAGCCAAATTCAAACCTTTTTTTAAATAAAAATAAAAAGCACAGCCGTCAGACGGCGGCCAGCGCCGGTGAAAGTCGACCGACACGGTGGTCCTTTCCTAGTGTTCTTCATTCTTGAAGAACACCAAGAACATTTGAGAGAAAAAATAAAGATAGGGTTTGATCGAAAAAATTTAAGTGGGGAAAATAGAAAAGTGTTTATAAAAGTTGGGCTTTATACCCACATGTTTTAAAAACAAGGGTAAACTACTTCATTGACCACCATACTATTGGAAAAGTTGTGATTGACCACATTGCCTTTTTTTGATGCAATTAAACCACCAAACTATTTAAATCGTATCAATGTGACCATCATTCGTTAAAAATAACATAAAGGTTGACGATTTGTTAAATAAAATTGATATAATTACACATTTGGTCCCCTATATTTAAAAAATCTATCAATTTAATTCTAATTTTAATCTAATAAAAATAAGTTAATTATTTAATTTGATTAAGTAATTTCCCCTACAATCAGGTGATGACACGTGTCACCTGATTGGAGAAGGAAAATGCAAGCAATAAAAATGCCCCTAATAGGAATTGAACCTGCACCCATAATCTTAAGGGTAATGGTCAAGTTTGTTTACCACATAGGCGAGCACATTTTTGTCATATAAGTTACAACATTTAATATGTAACACCCGTATTTTGGGGTTAGGAGTTAGGCATGTGTGTTGGTTCGAGTCATCAAAATCGATCTTGTTTAACTTGGCCTTGGTTTTAATTTAAAAGAGATTAAAAATTAAAAGAGTGACATTTTTGTAATTAAAGTGAAAACTGGAAGACCATCTTTTTGAATAAAAAAGAACAAAAAAAAATAGATGTCTTCCTCCCCTTTTTGCTTCCAACGTTAGAAAGCCCCAAACCCTCTCTAAACCTCTAAAACACTATTCCATTTGATTTCTCCATCGATTCAAGGGCCTTTTCAAAGGTAATCTCATTTCTCAACTCCCCTCATCATCCCCATCATTTTCATGGTCTTAGATTTAAAAACTATCATCTTTTTAGAATTTCAAGTTCAAGGAAAGTTTAGATTTTTAATAGGTTTTTCATTTGTTGAGTTGGGTTTTGGATTAATCTCACCTAATTACACCTAATATCTTAAAATGGAAGGATTTGGGAAAAATCCCGAAGTGGGTCTTTGGGGCATTTTTCAAAGTGTCAAAAGTTGAGTTTTTGGTGAGTTTTAGTGTTGGGTTGAAGGGCTGAGGGTATAGAGTTATTAGGGAAGTGTTTTGGAAGCTTTTAGATGCCATTTGGGTGTTGGAAATCATAGTTTTCAGCTGGGTATATGGGGAGCACGAAAATGGGAATTTTGTGGTTAGTTTGGATTTGAAATGGTGAAGTCTTGGCTTGTGTTTGTGAGTTGGAATTGTAACTGAGTTTAGCATTGGATTGGTGAGTAATATTTGTGTTTTGATTGGTTAGAAGCAAGAGGAAACATTGGAGAAGGATCGGGACCAAATCCGGGAATTGAAGAGGCTTGACTTGCTTGCTTGGTTTGCTAAGGAAGGGTGGTGAGTAAAACTTTAAATTTGTTTTAAAGTTGGTTCAAGTGTGGGTAGTGGAGGTATTGGAATGAGTTTGGTAGACCATTCTAAGGTAAAAGTTAAATTGGTAGTTTAACTTCTTGTTTGTTAATGAGCTTTGATTTCCTATGCCTATCTTGATCTTGCAAAGTATGAATTGACTTGTGTGCGTACACATTGTTGTATGCGATGATGGTTGTATGATAGAAATGATGGTTGTGGTGATGTGGTTTAAAGTAATTGGCACTAGTTAAATGATGGATCATTAGGATTAGTGTGCACACGTTGAGTTAAATTCACGCGTGGCCTTGATAGCGTTGAGTCATCAAGGAGGAGTACGGTGATGTAATATTCCACCGGAAATTATTTACATTTATACGTGATGGTGAGTGGAATCCCATCCGTAGGGCATGTGGTGATGAGTGGAATCCCACCCATGCAAGATACGGTGATGAGTGAAATCCCACCGAGGTAATGTTGTTGTTGAGAGTAAATCCGCACATCCGAGTAAACTAATAGTGGCCAATGTACTTGCTCTTATGATTATGATGTTGAAATACTTGCTTTGTATTGTTGAGCTTAATATGAAGTAAGATGACATATTTATGACTCTTGTGATGCTAACTAGGTTGCTATGATGAGGCCTATGTATGTTGTGTGTGATGTTGAGGATTGCATGCTTGAACCCTGCATTGTTGTTGCTTTTGATTTTAGAGCATCCTCACTAAGCTTCTAGCTTACGTTCTCATTTTCAACAATGCAGATCATTAGCGGGGTGTTAGCAAGGAGCAAGGCGAAGGGGCATTCCAAGCTTTGTAGTTGCTCAAGTATGATTTAGTAAATAAAGTAGTAGTTTAGCAATGAGGCTACTATGTGTTTGTATGAGCGTTGTATGACTCATAGATGTTGATGATTTTCATGTTTTGCTTGGATTTGTAAACCATGCTTTGTCTTGTTGAATGCTTGTGTGGGAAGATTATGCCTTTGGATACCTTAAGTTGCTTTTGGTTGGCATGTAACCTTGTACGTGAAGACATGATGCCTTATGGCTTTTTGAGCTCTTAAGCATGCCTACTTATGCAATGTTTATCCTTTGTGTGAATACCATGTATGGATGCCTTGTTAATCATCTATATTGCTTTATATGCTAATTCTTGGTTGTAGTATGTTGCATGAACGTTTGTATGTGGCAAGGGAAGTCCTAAAATGCATTTAGAGTTGGGTTTGGTGTTGTCTTGCTGAAATTTGGAGACTTGCAGTGCAGGGCGTATCGATACGCCTAAAGGCCGTATCGATACCGTCTTGCCTGCAGGACTCAGTTTTGGCTGGGCGTACCGATACACGGGGGTGTATCGATATGCTCTTTACTCACTGGAATTCTGAGAATTTGGTGAGTTTTTGGCGTATCGGTACGGGGTTGAAGCGTATCGGTACGGTTTTATCTCGTTGACCACGAGATGTTGACCGAGAGAGGCGTATCGATACGCTCAAGGGCTGTATCGATACGGTCTTCCCTGAGTTGACTGAAAGAGTTGACTTAGTCAAGACGTATCAATACCCTTGATTGGTGTATCGATACGGCCTGCTCTGTGACTTTAAAATGGACTGTTTAATGTGTGGTTTGAGGTTCGAACGTGTTTCATTCATGATGGTTTCCGCTGACATGATCACTTAGGGATTAATATGACTTTAGACAAGATTAAGTTAAAAGAAATTTTCTAGGGTTGCTAACCGAGGGGGAACCTTAATGGGTTTCGCTTCGGTTTTCCCCGTGTAGCCCACTCGGATCGGTCATCCGGTCAGACTGGGATGAGGGGGTTACACCTGTTGGTATCAGAGCCTGAGGTTACCGAGACCTCGGGCAGGTAAGTGAGGTAAGCTTGATGTGTTAAGTAATTGATGTGTTTCGGTGTGTGCTTTGCCATGAATTCTTGTTGTTTGATTGTTCATACGGTGTTTGGAAGCATGATTGTTGCGGTTGATGTGGTGTCGAGTACCCATTGCTACTATTACTTAATTTAAAAAGGTTTTGTAAAGGAATGTACTTGAGCACAGTTGGACCCTTGCCTTTGCTAACTTAATCCTTATATGTTTGAGTGTTGTAGTTATTATCTTGCTAGCCGTATTATGAGACCACGAGGGAGGCCTAGGATGGTTCAGCCGGAACCACGAGCACAAGCTCCAGGGATTGAGCAGATTGGTGGGGCGCAGACTCCTCAACCTCCTCCACCTCCTCCTCATCAAGAGGGAGGTGAGGCGGGAGCCGAAGGTGTTGGACCTCAAGTTGGCCAAGGGCCGACCGGAATAGATTTGGCACCTCTAGTTCAGGCGATAGCCGGGGATTTCCAGGCTGCAGCGGATGGGGGTCAGGCAACGACACAACCCCAAGGAGAGGGTGCTGGTTTGCCATTGGAGAGACTCCGCAGTTTAGGAGGTGAAGAGTTCAAACGGTCGACACCAGAGAGGCCTGAGATGTGGTTAGAGAAGATCGTCCGTATCTTGTCACAGATGGGATGTACCGGGAGACGCAAGCTAGGGTGTGTTGAGTCCTTGCTTCAGGGTGATGCCTACACTTGGTGGGTCACCATCACCACGGGTATGGAAGAGGCTGAGATCACTTGGGAGTTCTTTGAGTCAGCATTCCGTAAGAAGTATCTAGGTCCTCGATATCTCGATGAGAAGAAGAGGGAATTTATGGCTTTACTTCAGGGGAGTATGACTGTGACAGACTATGAGATCAGATTTGTCAGGCTGAGTCAGTATGCATCTGAGCTTGTTCCTACTGAAGTGGAACATTGTAACCGTTTCCGTTATGGGTTGAATGAAGAAATCAAGAGGTACACTCTAGCTTCAGACTACACAGATTTTGATGTTTTGGTCGCGAGGGCTACGGACTTAGAGCACAGTTTGGGCTTGACCAAACGATCTGATGGTTCTAGTTCTGGTAAGAGATCTAATGACTTTGATAGAGGTGATGCCGAGAGGCATCTGGACAACCGACATCACTATGACCATAGACGTGGTGGAGGTAACCACGATAGCGGCCAACAGGGCCAGAAGACTGGTGGGAGGTTGCCCACATGTGCTAGTTGCGGGAGGAGTCACACCGGTGAGTGTTGGGGAAATTTCCACTCATGTTGGGGTTGTGGAGCTAGGGATCATATTAGGCGTGACTGTCCACTTTAGGTGGGGCAGGCACAAGCTCAGGCTCCTGCTAGAACCAATGACTTTCAGAGAGGCCGCAGGCGCGGTAGAGGTAACTTCCAGTCGAGAAATGATGGCCAGAGGAACATAGCACATGTAATTGCAGTCCAGCCAGAGGGCGGAGGTCAGGCCAGAGTTTACGCTCAGTGTGGGGATCAGCATGACACAGATGTGATCGCAGGTAACTTCTCGATACAGTATTTGGGTTTGCTTTCTTTGATTGACTCCGTGTCTACACATTCTTATATACTGAGTGAGCATGCAAAGTTGTTGAACTTGCCTTGTGAAATATTAGAGGTAGGAGTTAGTGTTACTAGTTCCTTCGGGGACATAGTAGTAGTTAGGAAGATGTATAGAAGGTGTCCGTTGATGGTTCAGGGACATGTGTTTCCAGTGGATATGATGGAGCTACCTTTTTATGGCTTTGATGTGATTCTGGGTATGGACTGGCTCACTGAGCATAGAGCTAGGATAGATTTCGAAACTAAGAGGATTTCTTTGAGACTCACAGATGATTATGAGATAGTGGTGGTGGGTGAGAACGTGAAGTTCTTATCCAATGTAGTTTCAGTTCTAGAGGCTAAGAGGTTAGTTGAGATGGGTTGCGAAGCATATTTGGCCTATGTGACGAATCCAAACATGAGTGAGGTTAGACCTCAAGATACCCGGACAGTGTGTGACTTTCGTAGTGTGTTTCCAGAAGAACTGCCGGGTTTACCACCTGATAGAGAGGTAGAGTTTACGATAGATACTTATTCAGATTCAGCTCCTGTTTCGATTGCTCCGTATCGCATGGCACCGAAAGAACTGAAAGAGTTGAAGACTTAGTTGCAAGAGTTGACAGATAGAGGCTTTATTCGACCTAGTTCTTCACCTTGGGGTGCTCCAGTTTTGTTTGTAAAGAAGAAAGATAGAAGCATGAGAATGTGTATAGATTACAGACAGTTGAATCAGTTAACAGTGAAGAATAAGTATCCGTTACCGAGAATTGACGATTTGTTTGACCAGTTGAGAGGGGCAACAGTCTTTTCGAATATTGACTTGAGATCAGGTTACTACCAGCTAAAGGTAAGAGAGGTTGATGTACCGAAGACGGTCTTTAGAACTAGGTATGGCCACTATGAGTTTTTAGTCATGCCTTTTGGGTTGACTAACGCACCGGCTGCTTTCATGGATATGATGAATAGGATTTTTCATCAGTACCTAGATCAGTTTGTAGTTGTTTTCATAGATGACATCTTGGTGTATTCACGTACCGAAGAAGACCACGACCGACACTTGAGACTAGTTTTGAAGACTTTGTTAGATAATCAGTTGTATGCGAAGTTGAGCAAGTGAGAGTTCTGGATCCGAGAGGTAGTCTTCCTAGGGCATGTAGTGTCAGCCGATGGGATTAGAGTTGATCCGAAGAAGATAGAGGCCATTGTCGAATGGAAACAACTAAAGTCAGTAACAGAGGTACGTAGCTTTCTAGGCTTAGCTAGATACTATAGAAGATTCGTAGAAGGTTTCTCGAAGTTAGCCGTTCCATTGACACAGTTGCTTCAGAAGAGTGTTCAGTTTGAGTGGTCAGATGCAAGACAGAGAGCCTTTGAGAAGTTAAAGGAAGCTTTGACCCAAGCACCGATCTTGATTCAGCCAAAGTCCGGGAAAGACTATGTAGTTTACAGTGATGCTTCCTATGTAGGCCTAGGTTGTGTTCTCATGCAAGACAAGAGAGTGGTGGCTTATGCCTCAAGACAGTTGAAGTCTCAGGAGCGTAACTATCCGACCCATGACATAGAGTTGGCTGCAGTTGTGTTTGCTCTGAAGATTTGGCGACATTATTTGTACGGTGATAAATGTACAGTGTACACGGCTCACAAAAGTTTGAAGTACACCATGACTCAGCGAGATTTGAATCTCAAACAGCGTAGGTGGTTAGAGTTGCTAAAAGACTATGATCTTATGATTGAGTATCATCCGGGTAAGGCCAATGTAGTGGTCGATGCTTTGAGTAGAAAGGTAGTTATAGATTTGAGGGCCATGTTTGCTAGATTGAACTTGTTCGAAGATGGTGGCTTGGTAGCCGAGCTTCAGGTTAGACCTACTCTAGGTCAGTTGATTAGGGAAAAACAACTATTAGATAGATCTTTGGCACCTCACGTGCAAGATGTAGCCGAGGGTAGACCTTCAGACTACAGTTTCAGTACCGATAGAGTCTTGTGTTTTAAAAATAGGATAGTTGTGCCAGAAGACAGTGACTTGAGACGTACGATCTTGACTGAAGCGCACAGTAGTCTTTTTGCTATGCATCCTGGAAGTACGAAGATGTACCGTGATTTGAAGAATGAGTACTCTTGGGTTGGTTTGAAGAGAGATGTAGCCGACTTCGTGAGCAAGTGTATGGTATGTCATAGAGTGAAGGCGGAACACCAAGTTCCCTCAGGTTTGTTGCAACCATTGAGAATTACGGAATGGAAATGGGAGAATATCACCATGGATTTTGTTTCGGGTTTGCCTTTGACTCCTACGAAGAAGAACTCAGTTTGGGTTATAGTAGATCGTTTCACGAAGTCTGCTCACTTCTTGGCAGTCAATACGACTTATACATTAGATAGATTGGCCAATCTGTACATTGGTGAGATTGTTAGACTACATGGTGTGCCGAAGTCTATTGTGTTCGATAGAGATCTGAGGTTTACAGCTCGATTTTGGGAGAGTCTGCACACAGCTTTGGGTACCCGTTTGAATTTCAGCACGTCTTATCATCCTCAGTCAAATGTGCAGTCAGAGAGAGTTATACAGATCTTAGAGGATATGTTGCGTTGTTGCATCATTGATTTTCAGGGTACATTGGAGAAGCACTTGCCTCTAGTAGAGTTTGCTTACAATAATAGTTTTCAGTCGAGCATCCAGATGGTTCCGTATGAGGCCTTGTATGGTAGGAAGTGTAGAACTCATGTTTGTTGGGCCGAAGTGGGATAGAAATTGTTACCTATACCGGATTTGCTCAAGGGGACAACCGATAAGGTGAAATTGATTTGCGATCTCTTGAAGGCTGCTTCGGATAGGTAGAAGTCCTATGCCGACTTGAAGAGGAAGGAAATTGAGTTCTCAGTGGGTGAGAAAGTGTTCTTAAAAGTGTCTCCGTGGAAGAAAGTAATGAGATTTGGCCGAAAGGGGAAATTGAGTCCGAGGTACATAGGACCGGATGAGATTGTGAAAAGGGTTGGTCCTGTTGCTTATCAGTTGCGTTTGCCATCCGAGCTAGAGAAGATACACGATGTGTTTCATGTTTCGATGCTCCGTAAGTATAGGTCAGATCTATCACATGTTATACCTGTAAAAGAGATTGAATTGAATCCGAATTTGACTTATGAAGAAGAACCAGTTGAGATCTAAGCTTCTGACAGTAAGGTGTTGCGGGGTAGATCGATTGAGTTAGTGAAAGTGCGGTGGCAACGTCGAGGGGTGGACGAGGCCACTTGGGAGAGGAAAGAGGATATGGAAAGGCAATTTCCTTATCTCTTTCAGTCAGGTAATTTCAGGGACGAAATTCCTTAAGTGGGAGAGAGATGTAACACCCGTATTTTGGGGTTAGGAGTTAGGCGTGTGTGTTGGTTCGAGTCATCAAAATCGATCTTGTTTAACTTGGCCTTGGTTTTAATTTAAAAGAGATTAAAATTAAAAGAGTGGCATTTTGTAATTAAAGTGAAAAGTGGAAGACCATCTTTTTGAATCAAAAAGAACAAAAAAAAATAGTTGTCTTCCTCCACTTTTTGCTCCCAACGTTAGAAAGCCCCAAACCATCTCTAAACCTCTAAAACACTATTCCATTTGATTTCTCCATCGATTCAAGGGCTTTTTCAAAGGTAATATCATTTCTCAACTCCCCTCACCATCCCCATCATTTTCATGGTCTTAGATTTGAAAACTATCATCTTTTTAGAATTTCAAGTTTAAGGAAAGTTTGGATTTTTAATGGGTTTTTCATTTGTTTTTGATTTGTTGAGTTGGGTTTTGGATTAATCTCACCTAATTACACCTAATATCTTAAAATGGAAGGGTTTGGGGAAAATCCCGAAGTGGGTCTTTGGGGCATTTTTCAAAGTGTCAAAAGTTGAGTTTTTGGTGAGTTCTAGTGTTGGGTTGAAGGGCTGATGGTATAGGGTTATTAGGGAAGTGTTTTGGAAGCTTTTAGATGCCATTTGGGTGTTGGAAATCATAGTTTTCAGCTGGGTATTTGGGGAGCACGAAAATGGGAATTTTGTGGTTAGTTTAGATTTGAAATGGTGAAGTCTTGGCTTGTGTTTGTGAGTTGGAATTGTAATTGAGTTTAGCATTGGATTGGTGAGTAATATTTGTGTTTTTATTGGTTAGAAGCAAGAGGAAACACCGGAGAAGGATCGAGACCAAATCCGGGAATTGAAGAGGCTTGACTTGCTTGCTTGGTTTGCTAAGGAAGGGTCGTGAGTAAAACTTTAAATTTGTTTTAAAGTTGGTTCAAGTGTGGGTAGTGGAGGTATTGAAATGATTTTGGTAGACCATTCTAAGGAAGAAGTTAAACTAGTAGTTTAACTTCTTGTTTGTTAATGAGCTTTGATTTCCTATGCCTATCTTGATCTTGCAAAGTATGAATTGACTTGTGTGCATACACATTGTTGTATGTGATGATGGTTGTATGATAGAAGTGATGGTTGTGGTGATGTGGTTTAAAGTAATTGGCGCTAGTTAACTTACCGGGTGTAAATGATCGATCATTAGGATTAATGTGCACACATTGAGTCAAATTCGCGCGTGGCCTTGATGGTGTTGAGTCATCAAGGAGGAGTACGGTGATGTAATATTCCACCGGAAATTATTTACATTTATACGTGATGATGAGTGGAATCACATTCGTAGGGCATGCGGTGATGAGTGGAATCCCACCCATGTAAGGTCCGGTGATGAGTTAAATCCCACCGAGGTAATGTTGTTGTTGAGAGTAAATACGCACATCCGAGTAAACTAATAGTGGCCAATGTACTTGCTCTTATGATTATGATGTTGAAATACTTGCTTTATATTGTTGAGCTTAATATGAAGTAAGATGCCATATTTATGACTCTTGTGATGCTAGCTAGGTTGCTATGATGAGGCCTATGTATGTTGTGTGTGATGTTGAGGATTGCATGCTTGAACCCTGCATTGTTGTTGCTTTTGATTTTAGAGCATCTTCACTGAGCTTCTAGCTTACGCTCTCATTTTCAACAATGCAAATCGTTAGCGGGGTGTTAGCAAGGAGCAAGGCGAAGGGGCATTCCAAGCTTTGTAGTTGCTCAAGTATGATTTAGTAAATAAAGTAGTAGTTTAGCAAAGGGGCTACTATGTGTTTGTATGAGCGTTGTATGACTCATAGATGTTGATGATGTTCATGTTTTGCTTGGATTTGTAAACCATGCTTTGTCTTGTTGAATGCTTGTGTGGGATGATTATGTCTTTGGATACCTTAAGTTGCTTTTGGTTGGCATGTAACCTTGTACGTGAAGACATGATGCCTTATGGCTTTTTGAGCTCTTAAGCATGCCTACTTATGCAATGTTTATCCTTTGTGTGAATACCATGTATGGATGTCTTGTTAATCATCTATATTGCTCTATATGCTAATTCTTGGCTGTAGTATGTTGCATGAACGCTTGTATGTGGCTAGGGAAGTCTTAAAATGCATTTAGAGTTGGGTTTGGTGTTGTCTTGCTGAAATTTGGAGACTTACAGTGCAGGGCGTATCGATACGCCTAAGGGCCGTATCGATACGGTCTTGCCTGTAGGACTCAGTTTTGGCTGGGCGTACCGATACACGGGGGTGTATCGATACGCTCTTTGCTCACTAGAATTCTGAGAATTTAGTGAGTTTTTGGCGTATCAGTACGTGGTTGAAGCGTATCGGTACGGTTTTATCTCGTTGACCACGAGATGTTGACCGAGAAGGGAGTATCGATACGCTCAAGGGCTGTATCGATACGGTCTTCCCTGAGTTGACTGAAAGGGTTGACTTAGTCAAGGCGTATCGACACCCTTGATTGGTGTATCGATATGGCCTGCTCTGTGATTTTAAAATGAACTGTTTAATGTGTGGTTTGAGGTTAGAACGTGTTTCATTCATGATGGTTTCCGCTGACATGATCACTTAGGGATTAATATGCCTTTAGACAAGATTAAGTTAAAAGAAATTTTCTAGGGTTGCTAACCGAGGGGGAACCTTAACGAGTTTCACTTCGGTTTTCTCCGTGTAGCCCACTCAGATCGGTCATCCGGCCAGACCGGGACGAGGGGGTTACATAATATATGTTTTAAATACTTGTTAATGCCCAGAAAAATAGAAACAAGGAAAATGACCTTGGCTGGATTCAAACCAATGCTCTTGTAGTAAAAGTAGAGTGTGATTGCCACTAAGCCAAGCATATTTCTAGGATATGAGGTAAAACATTTAATATATGTCTTAAATAATTGTTAATGCCTGTAAAAATAAAAGGAAAAATGTAGTTTTAGGGAAATCGAACATAAAATATTCAACCCAATATAATTTTGATTTATTTAATTAAGCTTTGATTTATTTAATTGGGTTAAATATTTACCCTATATAATTTGATTTATTTAAGACATATTTTTTTAGAAAAATAAAAGGAAAGAAAATATGGTTTAAATATTAGGTTAAATCGAACATAAAATATTTAACCCAATTAAATAAATCAATTATATTGGGTTAAATATTTTATGTTCAATTTTCCTAAAACTACATTTTTTTCTTTTTATTTTTTCGGGCATTAACAATTATTTAAGACATATATTAAATGTTGTACCTCATATCCTAAAAATATGCTTGGCTTAGTGGCAAGCACACTTTACTTTTACTCCAAGGGACTGGTTCAAATCCACCAAAGGCCATTTTCCTTGTTTCCTTAACAAGTATTTAAAACATATATTAAATGTTGTAACTTATATCACCCAGAAGAGTAATGGAGTAGGTTTGATTCCTGTTGGTGGCATTTTCATTACTTCCAATTTTTTTTCTTTTATTTTTCCTTCTCCAATCAAGTGACACGTGTCATCACCTGATTAGGGGGAAATTAATTAATCAAATTAAATAAAAATAATTAAAATCCTCCAATAAAATGGTGACACATGTCACCACCTTATTAAATAATTAATTTATTTTATTAGATTAAAATTATGACCAAATTGATAAGTTTTTTAAATATAGGGGACCAAATGTGTAATTACACCAATTTTATTTAACAGTCCCGTCAACTTTTCTATTATTTTTAATGGCTCATGGTCACATTGATACTATTTAAATAGTTTGATGGTTTAATTGCTTCGAAAAATGTAATATGGTCAAATCGCAACTTTTCCAATAGTATGGTAGGCAATGAAGTAGTTTACCCTAAAAATAAATTGGGCTTATTACACTCATTAAATCCCTCCTTCCCATTCATTATTGCTCCGAAAAAATCATATTTTCAATTGTTTCAAAATGGTCCCCGTCTTTCATAAATTGCCCATTGGTTTTACTTTGTTTTAAATTTAATAATGTTTTTTAGTTTCCTTTAATTCGAATTTTTTATTAAATCCCCTTTTACATAAAAAAAAAATATGTTTTCTTAATTTCCTTTTTATATGCGCCATTCTTTAATTTTGTATGATGTTTTGTAATTTTGTTCATTTTGCTTAATGGGATACATATTAATTGTAAATGTGGTGTCCTGCCAAAGGGAGATAACGGGTTAGCGCCAAAAGTGTTGGCGGTAATTAAAGTTTACTTTCCTGGCGGTAGGACCGTTAAAATGGAATCAAATTCTTAAATGGACAATTATTTAAATTTTACGCAAACTTGTAAATTTCGACATTAAAACATTTTGTAATCGGCTAGATATCAATTTTTAGGCGTTGTGGGGGTGCTAACCTTTCCCCATGCGTAACCGACTCCTGAACTCGTTTTTTGTTTTTCGCAGACCAAAATTATTGTTTTAATCAAACAAATTGTTTTTATTAAAATGACTCGTTTTTAGGTGATCCAATCACACCTCGAAAAAAGATTAATGGCGACTCTGTTGTTTTTTTAAAACGTCGGGCTCACTTGAAAAAGGGTTGTGTCACCTTTGTCCCAGTATTAGTGTCACTTTTGAGTTTTTAAATTGTCACATTCAAACTGTCACCTTGAAAAACTAAACAACTTTTAAAAGTTATATTTCCTCTTCTACCTTTTTATTTCCTCTTCTACCTTGTTAATTCTTTAGTGTTAAAATTAATACTAATAAAAATATTTAAAATCAAATTTAAAAGATTACTACTCATAAATAACATTGCCATAAAATTAGTGAAATTACTATGGGTGATTGAACACATGCTGGTGTATTAGATAAAGTAGTTTTGGGTTGAAAAATTAACTAAATAGATCATCCATAACAATGAAGAATGATTTTAATGTACAAATATTAAAATAAAAACATGAAATGGATCATTATCAAACTCTTAATTGATGCTTGCACAAAAGTAGAACTACAAAAATCAGAAAAACAAAACAGTTCATATCTCATTTAAACATAGGGTAAATGTTAGATTTTTAAGCCTTAACACCACCATGTTTAAGATTTTCATTACAAAGTGCTTACAAAAGTTATACAAAATTATTTTTTATTTATCTAATAACCTAAAAACCACTGCAATATTTACTTAACCCATATACAATTCAGATTTACAAAAAAAAAACTCATGACTAAACAAAAATTTTCAAAATACTACCAATAACACTACTCATAAAGCCATGACATTTAATGCATCTGGTGTGGACTTTGTAAATGCAAGAAAGATTCTTCCACAATATATTGCTCACAATGGAGTTGGATTGGAAGTTCTCCATTATTTTTCAACCTTTTCTTACCCTTATGTGGCAACCTATAATTATTTCCTCCTTTATTCTTTCTAATCTCAACCATACATGATTGTAATGTTAAAAACACATTGTTCAAACTCTTTGATGATAACTCATTAAAAAAGTTCTACAACAACCACTAATTCATCAATTTTTGTAGGATATTCTTGATGTTTCAAAGATTGTATGGCTCTAAAAACTCCAATATCTAATACATTTAAGTCGGGAATATTTGGAGGTTGAAAAACCAGTTAAAAATCAAATCCACCAACATTTGCAACTTGAAGAAATTGTTCATCATCAATGTTAATATAAGGCTTTGCATTGTCTTTCTGAATGAAAATACTTCTGTCATTAAAATCATGTCATTTAGCTCTAATTGTTAGCATCACTTGATCAATTAAACATGCTTTAGTGGCATCTTTAGTCACTGATAAAATAGGTTTAGTCTCTAAAGTTTCAGCTTGCCTATTTTTACTATTACGCCTTGTTGGTGCCTTATATGCAAATGGAAGAATTCTTATCTTTTCTAGAAAATACACAGTTAAAAAAATCATCAAAACGTGGCCTAGTAACTGCAGCTAAAGCATCACTTTAGTAATGAACCGTTTGTTTTTACAAGTACGATAAGGTTCAACTTCATGTGGGTGAAAATAATACCACTGATGTTTTTGACATATAAAATTATTTTTCATCAACATGCACTACATTAAACATGTCAGCAAACAAAGGTTTGTGGTGAGAGGTATGATCATAGATAAGCAAAATTGTAATCTAACCCTTTTGTTTGCAGCAGTCAAATGAAATTTTATAGCATTGGTATGTGTCTTAATGGCACCTTCTTTCATTCGGCGATGAGAGTCAACTTTTACAAATTTAAAGCTTTAGCCATTGAACGAATATTTATTCTTCTACAAAGTAGAATTTCAAATATGCGATCAATATAAAAAGAAATCTTCGTTTTTAAAAACCCTTTCGTTGATACATGCTGCCAACATCAAATACAATACCTTGTTTCACAAATATTTTTTTTCTTGATTGCATAACATAATCACAGTTCTTGTTGAGGCTGAAATCATATTTGTAGTTCGACTTACATTACCTTTCTTTAACTTTCCTTCACTGCTATATTTTAATAAAGCCTCAAATAATGCTTGCCGCTGCTCTGTAGTCAGACGCTTTGTTGATTGTTTTCGATTTGTATTTATCGTTAAATACTCCATTGAATTGCTATAGTATTTGAATCCATCGTGAGATGAAAGAAAAAAATTTAAAAAGATTTTCAATCATAAAATAGGGTAAGAAAAAGAGAACTGAGATATTAAGAGTTTTAAAGGGAAAATATAGTGATTTATAAAATTTGAAAAACGGTGAGTAAAATTTTGGTGCAAACAATTAAGGCTAAAATTTTGGTGACAATAATTTTACAAAAATTTTAATTTTCTGCGTGAAAGTGAAAGAATTTAGCGCCAGCCTTTGACCCATTTCCCACCAAAAATAAAGTTTAGCTCCTCAAGGATATAAGTTTCATTTTAAATATTTTACATTACATATTTAATAAAAAATTTCTCTTTAAACTACGTGAAAAGTTAACATGTGACTCTAATACCGGGACAGAGGGAATATAAGGATAATCCAAAATTCTTCAACATGAAATTTTGTGTGTAGAAAATTATATTTGTACAACCTTCACTAAATTGACATCATTTTGAATTATTGATGTATGATTGATACATTTCAAAATGTGTTGGAAAAATTAAGAAAATAGACCGCGAATACATAAAAAAACAATTAAATGTATTTGGGTACTAAAATTGATTGAAATTGGATGAAGTTCCGAACTTATTTATAGTTTCCTCAAAAGATTGCAACCAATTTGTTTTGTCCATCTATGCATGTGCCATTTCTTGTGTTTTATGTGTACCTTCAATACTGCGATCATTCATTTAGTTTTATATACGTATGACTACAATAAGAGTCACGCTACAAAATATAAACAGATAAATTTATAATTGAAATATATCCAAACTTAATCCAAAATAATTGTGGATAAAATTGAACTTAAACCACAACATTTATCAATTCTCTTAAAGCCTCATTTGTGACTTTTTTTATTTGGAAAATATATTCTAGTCACTTATGTTTTCAAATTTTATCGTTTTGGTCACCTATTCATTGACCTTCGTCACCCACGTAACAAAGATCCGACACGACACATAAAAAATTCACGTTGGACGCCAGCTTTAATACACATTAAATATAAAAAATATAATAAAATATACAAAAAAACTAATTCAATCATTTCACACTTACCTATAATCCCCTTTTAATCGATTAAAAACTCTAACTCCATTTTTGTATCATTTACACATAAACATAAAATCAAGGAGGAGAAGACGCAAGAAAGAGAATCGTACATAATAAATAAGTACCATATTCGAGAATGGACATGTTGTTAAATAAGTTAGTTTCACAATTTGTTTAACAACTTGAGACGGCCCAGCTAACTAATTATACAATAAACAAGGATGTTGCGTGTAAAAGGTGCTTCGTAATTAGTGCAAGTGTACACGTCTCAAGTAATATAATGATAAGTATTAGAGTATCGTCTCCATAGGGATTGGGATGACATCCTTCATTTATCTTCTCGCACTGAAAAGGAAAAGTAAAAGTAAGAACACAAGTAGAGGAGATTTGGGTTTTAATTAAACTAAAAATCATAAACTAAAGTACACAAGCAAAGGTTGAGGAATCAAGATGAGAGAATGAGCCTGATTAGATTGTGTTGTAGTGTGGAAAGCAATTGACTTGTCTCGGTCTTTGAATGCAATGAACACCAAACTGCCTCAACAATGACCTAAGTCCC
Organism: Hibiscus tridactylites; assembly: GCA_958450335.1. Classification (NCBI taxonomy): domain Eukaryota; kingdom Viridiplantae; phylum Streptophyta; class Magnoliopsida; order Malvales; family Malvaceae; genus Hibiscus; species Hibiscus tridactylites. Next base: position 22,473,905 of record OY288276.1, on the reverse strand, counting down.
TGTCGCGGAAATAAGTTGTGTTGCCTCAGTAATCCCTTGCTGATCGGCAGACGTTGTCAAGGTTTGGCAAAGCATCCTTTGATGGCTCCTCCTTATCCCTAAGTCGTAGCACTATTGATGAATGAGCCTTGATAATACCTCCCGGCGTAAACTAAGGATGAACACCAACTAATCTCATGCTTCTTTTAGCCGTTTGAAACTCTAACTTATCCCTAAGCCGAGTTAGCTTTCACCGTTGGGATGAAAATCATGCTTATTCGTTTCTTGAGTTTAATTCTTCCGAGATTAAACAAATAGATAACCTCACAATACTCGCTCTCGATAAGATTGCAAGAATAAAATCAATGCCAAGAATAAGCAAACCTTGGACTAAATTGCATTAAAAACTTAAACAGAGTACAATTGTTTTCTCACAACTACTAAGCAAAATAATCATAACCCTAAGAGAAATTAGAACATGATGAACATGGAGATCACACAACTAAACCTAATCTCAAGCTCTCAATCCTCGACTCCCTGATGTGTGCGGCAAACCTTGTTTAAATAGGAAAAAGAGTAGGGCAAATTCCTTCTTGGATAGGAAGTTAAGTTAGACTCGGACTTGTCTTCATTAAAGAGGTGGATCTCTTTAATTTTAATGTCTTTATCCACTTTGGCAAAATTCCATCTTTAACCTTCCTTTTATGTTTCCACCATATTCTCGTTCTTTGATTGCCATGCAAAGTATGTAGAAAAATCTATCGTTTTAAGCTTTTCAAATCGATTATCACTTTGCATGCTTTGCCCTCGGGCAGGTTGATCTATGCACTACCTCGGCAAAGGATATATGCTGTCTCGGTAGGGGTCTATCACTGGATCTACTCCATAAGACTTCATCTTCATAATTCAGCTTCCTTCAGTAGAAGCTATCATCTTTGGCTTAGATTGATATGGACTTGTCACGAGCTCGTTCTGCACCATCTTCCCTTTTATACATTGCCCACTCGGCATCGCCTGCTGCGGCAGTGAGTAAATCTGCACAAGCACCAAACATGCATTAAAACGGTACATTTTTTATTAAATACACCAAATATCAAGATCAAAGGTAAAAGTAGTGTAATTAATGCATATAAAGCCATAATATTACTCAAATGGGTGTAGGTTAAGCAATAATTGCCATGTAAAAAGGGTGAAAACATAGGACTTTTGGGCACTTATCAAAAGACTTAATGCACTTTTTGCCCCCATAACGTTTACCATTTTCCCCAAGTTGGTACCTAAAGTTTTTTTGGGCTCTTCTACCCCTTAAAATTTACATTGTTACCCAAATAACCCCAAAAGGTGATATTGTTTAAAAAATGGATTAGCCAATGTAATGTTGCCACGTCACCCGATGTGTTTGTATTTTCTAATTTTTGGAAAAACATAAAAAATAAATATAATATAATATAATTAAAAATTATTTAATAAAACAAAGCCCCCCAAATCAAACACGTTTTACCCTAACACATTTTTAGTTTTTACCCAAAATCAATTTGGATTTTATCTGCACAAATCAGGGGAAAATATTTGTATTAAACTCGATTTAGGGTTCGTGAATTCGTCTGAATTTCCACCAAAATTTCTTGCAGTGAATCTTTTGTTAATCGTCACTGATTTCAGTCAGTTCTGTAAAACTCTAAATCGACAAAAAGGGATAAAATAACTTTACAATAGTTTATCTTTATTATTTGGGGGGAATTTTGATTAATGCATAATTATCTTAACCTTTGCTACGTTTTTACAAGTTTTTGGGATACCCAAGTCAGTTTATAAAGGGGATAATCGAAGCTAAAAGGTCAGAAAAAAGTACTACTATCAATTTGGAGAGTCACGTGGTGCATTAAAATTTTGAATAAATTAATAGTGGTTATTGTTTATTGATTTGTTTAATTATTTATTAGATTAAATTGACAGTGGTCATTGGTTTCATAGCACAAACACACATTTTTTTCCTGTTTATCAAGAATATTTTAATGAGTGAAGCACATTTGATTAATATATTAAAATATTCTAATGATTGATGCACACTTGTTTGACTGTTTTGTTTTATTTAGTTGTATTGAATTTTTTGTGGATATTTCTATAGTAAAATGGCATGGGATGAATATTTTCTTGATACATTTTGGGGAGGATTACTAATGTTCCTAAGTTTGATTATGTTGGGGGTAAACAAATAAAAAAAGAAGATAGATCCTTACTACATATGTTATCCTACTATACATGCGTTTATTGAGGAATCAAAAATTTTATAGTTCCAAAATTGATTATTTAGCCTATTTAGAACCTGATTATAATTTAGAGTAAGGTTTGAGGATGTTGGGATCTGGAAATACAAGTTTCTTGAAACTGATTAACCACTTGACTACTGAAAGAAGCATACGCATACATGCAGGACATGGATTGCATGTGAATGATGCAGATATTTGTGAAGATGGTCTTAATGGTGTATATGAAGGTGATGAGAAGCATGTCGTGGAATAGAATAATGTTTTTGAGCCTACATTCAAAGAGAATCATGGTGTTGGGCATGGTGTAAAGAAGAATGTTGGCATGGGCCTTCTGTAGAAGAGAATGATATTGCTAGGCCAGCTGTGGAAGAAAATGATGTTGGGCCTGTTGTGCAAGAGAATGATGATGCTGGGCTTAATGGATTAGAAAATGATGATGAGATAGAAAGAGAAACAATGCATGATGGGGAAGACAGATTTAATGTTGATAGTTAAAGGGTGGGTACAGCTGTAAATGAAGATATTAATGAGAAAGCAACTGAGTCAACCAACAGTCAATCAACAAAAACTGAGTTAGAAAATTTAAGGGCTGAATGATGTCTGACTGATGAAGATGGTGAGGAGCTAACTCAAATTTTCGAGAATAAAAGAAGATTTAAAAATAGAAATGTGGGGATGAAGAGCAGCAACAGACAAAGGCTAACTTGCAGCAAAAGATAGAGGTTAACTTCAATGGTGCTCAAGAGAAAGAAGCAACTGTAGAGCATGATAGCAGTGATAAATTACATACTATCAAATAATGTTGGTAGCTATGAAACTGATTCAATAGGGGAGGTTGTTTATAAGAAAGGTAAGAAAATTTTCTTTGATGAGAATAATGATGTTCCTAGTTTTGAATTGTGTATGATATTTGAGGGCCCAAAACAATTTAAGGAAGCATTGGTTGTTAATAGGTTTGATTATTGGTACACTAGAAATGAAATTGACAAAACTAGAGCAAACTGTTTTGGCCATGCTACAAAACAACCACTAAAGCAGTTTTCCAGAAGTATTCTGAAGGATGACAACTTTGAAGGAAAATCCAATGTCAAGTCTATTGGAAAAAAAAAATCTAAAACATTGGTCAAAGGCATTTTACTCAACACATTCCAAATGTGATTCAGTAGACAACAACTTTGGAGAAGCTTTTAATTCGGCAACCATTGCTGCAAGGTGCAAATCAACAATATCTTTTTTAGGACATTAGACATTATGTTATGAATAGAAACCTTGTACACAAACAGAAGTGCCAAAATGGGAAGGTGTTTTATGCCCAAAAATTACTAAGTTAGTTGAAAATCATAAAGCCTCTTCTGCATATTGTCATGTAACTTAGAATGGTTAAAATGAGTATAAGGTATACTGTAATTGAGACACATATGTTGTTGATCTACAAGGTCATAAGTGTACTTGTAGATATTAAGATCTGACAAGCATTCCATGTTCACATTTGATATGTATGATATTGTTTAGTTATGAGCCAATTGAGAGGTATGTTCATCAGGCATATAGAAAAAAAACATACCAGATGTCGTATGATCTTGCACTGCCATATCAAAATGGGTACTATTGATCCTTCATTGAAAAGAAAGCTTCCTAAAATACCTAAAAAAGAAGAATGAGAAACAAGCAAGGTAACCAAGCTGTCTAGATAAGGGAGCAAGCAAATGTGTAGATCATGTGGGGTGCTTGGAAACAACAGTAGAACTTGCCCTTCAAAAGATAAAGATGTAAGTTTATTTCCTTTTTATTTGCTCTGTAAATTTATTTGTTTTAGTATGTGATTAATAATTTATTTATTTCAGTCTCAACAAACACAACAATTAACATCCATGTCCACGCATCCAGTAGCACCTTTCAACAGTCATGCACTACAACCGGCAGGCAATCATCCACCACAACATGTAGTCATTCATGATGCACCACCTGAATCCACTCATCCATCAGCACGTAAATCAACTTCTACCAAATTTGAAAATACTTCAAGAAGGACAGTCAGCTGTAGACCATCATTTCATTCACAACCTGCACCACTAACATTTGGACCAAGAGGAAGGACAATTATGGAAGGCATTGGATTATACACAAATAAGAAAACATGAATACAAAATCTAAATGTAATTGATTCTTCATAAGATTCTTTATGATTTTTTAACTTTATTTAGCCATTTTACTTTATTTTTACTAAATCTTAATATTTTTTTACATTATATTTTGTAACCTGGTAGACCATGTCAAATGATGGTAAGGAGGCTTAACACTAGAGCCAAAGTACACTTTGCATCCTTGCCTCAACCTCCAACTCCATCACAATCTACACCATTGAGTCAACAGTCTAAATCATCTCACCTTGCATCAGTGACTTAACCTACACCAGTGGCTCAACCTGTAGCAATGTCTAAAGCACCATCAACTTCAAAGAACCCTAATAGCAAAATCTCTAAATTAATTCCACGTAGGAGGCCAACTTAAGCAACATATTGTCTTACATTTTAGCTTCAAATGTTGTTTTGGTAATTGTTTTTACAATAGAATGTGTTATGTTTAACTAGGTGTACCAAATGCAATTGTGTACATGTTTCTCCTATTTTGAAGATACAATTGAGTTCGATGAACAATCGTTATTTTGTGTAATGTTGTTTGAAGATACAGTTGTGCACATGTTATGACAAAAAACTTATTACTTTGTGTAATGTTGTTTGAAGATACAACTGTCTACTATTCTCAAATTCATGTCCATTGTTCTCAAATATGGTAACTACACAACATTACATACTAAACCATTTAAGATCTGTAGAAAAACATTGCATAACATTACATACTAAAATATTAAGATTTAACAAAACATTGCATAACATTACATACTAAAACATTAAGATTTGTCAAAACATTCCATAACAGCCATGAAAAACAGTCTTGTACAATATTACACCCCAAATTCTCACTTCATCACTCTAAATGAAAAACTTGATTACAACATAACATAAGCAAGAAACAATTAAAATAGTTTTGTACAACATTGCACCAGTCTTCAACTTTTTTGTTTCAACTTTAAATTTCTCTTTTACATTCTCGAGTCTTTTCTCCAACCTTCAAACTTCATTCATATTTACCATCTTCTTCAATTTTGCATTCTCAATTCGAATTTTTCTGTTTTGAGCCAATAATTTTTTAACTTGATTTCTTAAATTAGCTCTACAAACATGAAAAAAAATCAAATTATTCATTCATTCAATAACAATATTTCGAACAGTAAACTAATATTACGCCTCAAATAAACTACTTACCTCCCTGCCTCTAGCACATTCATAGAATCTCTTCCCTTTGTTCTGTGGAATAGTTGAAGTGCAAATTGATGATTTCAATCCACATTTACAATGTACAAGGTCTTCTTCAGCACGTGAATTAAAACTTCTGGTAGACATTGTTCAAAGACGAACTTTATTCGTATTATCAAAGGGGAAAAAATTTATACAAAGAACCAAAAATCAGCAAAGATTCAATACTATACTCAAACTCACTCTAAATTATAACCACATTTTACATAGGCTAAATATACAATTTTGGAATAAGGAATTTATGCTTGCTATAAATTATACTCTTAGTATTATCAAACCAATGAACATTGTGCATTAAGCTAGTTCTGAATCTAATTTAATCTAATGACAGTAGTACCTTTTAGCTTCGATTACCCCTCACTAACAGTTTTTGTCTCCACCGTTAACTGCCTTGGGTATCCCAAAAACATGTACAAGCGAAACAAATGTTAAGATGGTGAATATGGATGAAGCAAATTTTAATCCCCAAATAATGAAGATAAACCAGCCACGAACGATTCAATGCAACGATCTTTTTTCAAATTTTGATCTTTTCCCAGAAACTGTACAAACAAATTTATGAACCCTTAAACTATCAACGATCGATTCAATTCAACGAGAGTCGGACAAATTCAATGCAAAGATTCTCCCCCTAATTCGTAGAGATGAAATCCAAATTGATTTTGGGTAAAAACTGAAAAGGGGTTAGGGTAAATTGGGTTTGATTTGAGGGTTGTGTTTTATTAAATGATTTTTAATAATATTATATTATATTATTTTTATTTTTATTTTATTTTGATGCTTTTCCAAAAAATAGAAAATATAAATAAATCGGTTGACATGGAAAAATTTCATTGGCTAATACATTTTTTAAATGGCGTCACCTTTTGAGGTTATTTGGGTAATGACGTAAATTTTAGGGGGCAGAAGAACAAAAAAAAAACTTCAAGTACCAACTTGAGAAAAGTGGTAAACATTGGGGGGAGTGCATTAAGCCCAATTAAAATTTTTTTGAAACTAACTAACTTCCTTTAACACATGCAAAGGGGGAGTTCACGCTTGAAGGCATCGGTTTTCTTCGCCTCATCTTCTAATCTTTTAACATAATCATTGATCTTTTATAAACTCTAAAACCCATCTTTGATCTTCAAAATTTCTTGCAGAAACTCGGATGTACTTTTTGGAACATAAATCAGATTCAAATTCAAGCTCGGTTTGAGCGACGAATCTTGAATTCCCGGCTGAAATTTTAACGAATTGTATTACAGCTGGCGTCCAACGTGATTCTTTTATGGCTATGTCAGATTTCCGTTACTTGAATAACGGAGACTAACAATCGGGTGATTAAAATGATAAAAGTCGAAAAGATAAGTGATCAGAACAATATTTTTTTCAAATTTATTGTCCAAAAATAAAATACGCCCTAAACATAAGGGACCAGCCGTGAAGTTTACCCTTTATTTTTTTTATTACAAGATGTGTCAACCATAACATTAAACGATCCATAACAATACAACAATACTAAATGAACATAGGGTTATAAACGAACCAAACGTTCAGTGAACCGTTCATAAACTGTTCGGCGGGAAGTTCGTTTATGTTCGTTTATTTATTAAACAAACGAACATGAACAAGATTTTATGTTCGTTTAATTAAATGAACGTACACGAACAAAGAGCTCGTTCGTTTATTTACGTTCGTGAACGTTCGGTAATCCGTTCATTTATTTATGTTCGATTAAATTTATTCACATATATCCATTTATATTTATTAGTTTTCATAAAAGAAGTATTATATTTAAAAAGTTAAATTTATTCACATATGTTCGTTTGTTTATGTTCCTTTAAATTTATTCACATATATCCTTTTATGTTCGTTGGTTTGTGTTCGTTTACGTTCGTTTATCATTTTAACGAACGAACACGAACAAGCTACATTCCTTAACAAACGAACACGAACAAGAAATTATGTTTGTTTAGTTGTTCGTGTTCGTTCATTAGTTCATTTAAAATTACATGAATGAACATGAACATACCTTCGTTTGTGTTCGTCATGTTCGTTCGGTTCGTTTACAGGCCTGCGAGCATTTATGATAGTCATTTTTTAATAGTCTAAAGGTGATTACAAGATAGTATTTGTGCATACAAATTATTTAATAATTTGACAAATCACATATATCATGCAGACAAAGCGAATTGAATCATAATCTCCTAGAATGAACATTATCTTCTTTTCCACTGGGACTACTCTTTAGATTCAACGTTAGTTACATTTCAAATATCCATTCAAGTATATGAATGAGTATTAGGGATTGCCATCAATAATTTTATAAACTTTATTCAATTTGTCATTTTACGAATTTAAATCCAAATATTATAAAAGCGGAAATATATATGTAAATAATAACTTACGAATATTTATTGTCTAAAATTCTGAATTCACTCTACTTTTAGCAATAATAAATTAATATATTCAATTTTACAAAATAACTTTAAATTTTAACGAAATCGTGAATAGATCCAAATTTTAAAATAGTTATAAAATTTAGATACAAACATATCTCATGAATGAGAAGTAACATAAACATCTTACTATCACTGACGGAACGGATATGGGACTTGTGAGACTATAACCCTCAAAATTTTTAAAAATTTAGAATTTAGCTTCTTAAAATTTTTAATTTGGTTAACACAAAATTTTTAATTATTTATATTAAATTTTAATTTTTTAATATTTTTAATTAAATCTCAACCATAATTTTTAAAATTCTCATTAAGCCTCTCAAAACTTCAAAAAATTTAATTAGACTCTATTTTTTTGAAAAAAAAATTAAACCCTTTAAATTTTTGAAAATTTTAATTTTAACCTATAATTATTTTGAAGTTATAAGTTGGTCCCTACAAATATTTTACGAAGTTATGTTACTGCTTGCAATTGAAACATAACTATGTTGTTTTTGGATGGCATAAAACTAAAAAATGCCATCAACGTTTGACTGAATAGTCATTTTGGTCATTATTCTTTTTTTTGAAGTAATTCAACCTTCAACGTTTTATTTTGGGTCAAAATGGCCCATCTGCGAATGAAAATTATCAGTCAACTGACGGTAAATGGCTTGAAATGAAGTGGCAAACCTATATGGTAGTGCACGCTGACATGACAGTATCATATTGACAAATGTGTCGACTTAAAAAAATGTTACGTCAGTCAAAAATAATTTTATAAAATTATATAAAATAATTTTTTATGTTGACTTATCATTATATCAAGTCATTTCAAACTATTTATCATCAGTTTTCTAATAATTTTATCCGTATATAGGTCATTTTGACCTAAAATAAAACATTGTAAGTTGGATTGCTCTAAAAGATATAAAGACCAAAGTGATTATGATTTTTTTTTGACTTTATGACTTTTTGGATCACCGTGAGTCTGTGTACACAACAGTTATTTAGGGTATATAATTGGAATACAGCGTCACAAGATAAATAGTTGGGGAATCAACATTCTGTTTGAAACTAACTGTAGCCGCTAATTGTGTGTTGTGGTTAGACCTGGCAAACTTGACATGAGACTCGAAACTCAAATTGAAATCTGATTTTAATTTGAACATGATGATTCGAAGTTGACCCGAAACTCGAAATAAACCGAACCAAATTGAAATTTTTTGTTGAACCGAAATAGACCCGAACCGAAAGCTTAACCGAATATCGACCCGATTTTAACCCGAAAATTAAGGTAAAATAAATGAATAATTTATTTTTAATATTATCTATTTTTAACAATATAATAAATAATAAAATGTAGTATGTTTTATTATCTTTTTGTACTATACCATGGAAGAGACCGTTGCTCTTGTCAAAGTTGTGGTATAATAACATTTTATATCATTTTACGTTTAAATATTAATTAAATAAAACTTTTGTCCCTGCTAATTTTAAATTTAGAATTATAATGTACTACTTTCTCTCCCAATATTTAATCTTAAGCCATAAATCCTAAACAGTAAACCTTAAGCCATAGAAATTAATCTCATGAACCAATAACCTTAAACTAAACAATAAACCTTAAATCATTAACACTAAACCCTAAAAACCTAAACTATTAACCTTAAGTCATATAAATTAATCTAAAATCAATAACCCTAAACCATTAACACTAAGGCCTAAACCATAAACCATAAACTGAAATTAGAAACAATTTTTACAATCTTACTATAAAATATAGCTAAAACCAGAATTAGAGACCACTTTGGCAATTTGAAAGTGGAGAAATTTGAGAGCTTGGTGACCAATTTTATAATTTCACCATAACATATAGCATAAAATTGAAATTGTGGACTAAATTGACAATTTGGAAGTGGAGAAATTTGAGAGTCCAAAGAGCAATTTCATAATTATACCATATAAATAAATAGGGGTCAATTTTGGCTAAAAAGTAAATCTTAGAAATTAAAATGAACAAAAATATCATTATATTAAATTAATAGACTAAATTACAAAGATTAGTTAATTTCGACTAAAAGTAAATTTTTAGAGACTAAATATCACTACGGGGAGGAAATTTCTATATCCGAAGTCTAAACCGTGGGGATACTTGTGACTAAATTAAATTAAACTAAAACTTAATGTAACACCCGTGTTTTGGGGTTAGGAGTTAGACGCGTGAGCTGGTTCGAGTCGATAAAATCGATTTTATTTAAATTGACCTTAGTTTAGATTTAATTGAGATTTAGAATAAAAGAGGTGGCATTTTTGTAATTAAAGAGAAATGTGGAAGACCACCTTTTTGAAATCAAAAGGAACAAAAAAAAAAGAAAACAAAGTTGTCTTCCTCCATTTTCCCATTCTAACGTTGAAAACCTCAAACCCCTCCCAAAACCCCAAGTTTACTATTCCATTTGATTTCTCCATCAATTCAAGGGCATTTTCAAAGGTAAATTCATTTCTTAACTCTCCTCATCATCCCCATCATTTACATGGTCTTGGATTTTAAAACTATCCATGTTTGCAATTTTCAAGTTTAAAGAAAGTTTGGATTTTTAATGGGTTTTTCAATTGTTCTTGATTTGTTGAGTTGGGTTTTGGTTTAATCTCATCTAAATACACTTGATATCTTAAGATGGATGAATTTGAGAGAAACCCCGAAGTGGGTCTTTGGGGCCATTTTTAAAGTACCTAAACTTGAGTTTTTTAGGTGTTTTTGTGTTGGGTTGAAGGGCTGATGGTATAGGGTTATTGGGGAAGTGTTTTGGGACCTTTTAGATGTCATTTGGATGTAGAAAATCATAGTTTTCAGCTGGGTATTTGGGGAGCACGAAAATGGAAGTTTTGTGATTAGTTGAGTTTGAAAATGGTGAAGTTTGGCTTGTGTTTGTGGGTTGGAGTTTGTGACTAAATTTAGCATTGATTTGGTGAGTAATGATTGTGTTTTGATTGGTTAGAAGCAAGAGGAAACATCGGAGAAGGACCGGGACCGAATCCGAGAATCAAAAAGGCTTGACTTGCTTGCTTGGTTTGCTAAGAAAGGGTGGTGAGTAAAACTTTAAATTGTTTTAAAGTTGGTTCAAGTGTGTGTAGTAGAAGTGTTGGAATAAGCTTGGTAGGCCATTCCGAGGTGGAAGTTAAATTGGTAGTTTAACTTCTTGATTTGTCAATGATGCTTTATATGTCATTGCCTATTTTGATCTTGTGAGATATGAATTGATTCGTATGTGTATACTTTGATATGTGTGATGATGAATATGTGGTATAATTGATGGATGTGTGAAGTGGTTTAAAGGTAATTGGCACTAATTAACTTACCGGGTGTAAATGATCGACCATTGGGATTAGTGTGCACACGATTGAGTCAAAACGCGCGTGGCCTTGATGGCGTTGAGTCATCAAGGAGGAGTACGGTGATGTAATATTCCACCGGAAATTTATTTATATTATACGTGATGATGAGTGGAATCCCATCCGTAGGGCATGTGGTGATGAGTGGAATCCCACCCATGCAAGGTCCGGTGATGAGTGTAATCCAACCGAGGTAATGTTGTTGTTGAGAGTAAATTCGCACATCCGAGTAAACTAATAGTGGCCAATGTACTTGCTCTTATGATTATGATGTTGTGATAATTGATCTATATTATTGAGCTTAATATGATGTAAGATGCCATATTTATGACTCTTGAGACACTAGCTAGGTTGCTATGTTGATGCCTATGTATGTTGTGTGTGACGTTAAGGATTGCATGCTTGGACCCTGCATTGTTGTTGTTTTTTATTTTAGAGCATCCTCACTAAGCTTCTAGCTTACGCTCTCATTTTCAACAATGCAGATCATTAGCGTGGTGTTAGCAAGGAGCAAGGCGAATGGGCATTCCAAGCGTTGTAGTTGCTCAAGTATGACTTAGTAATTAAAGTAGTAGTTTAGCAATGGGGCTACTATGTTTTTGTATGAGCGTTGTTTGACTCATGAATGTTATTTGTGTTTATGTTTTGGCTTGGATTTGTAAACCATGCTTTGTCTTGTTGAATGCTTGTGTGGAGACATGTGCCTTATGGGCTTTTAATGTTTGAGTATGCCTCGAATGATTTTGGAATGTGATGCTAAAATTCTTGTTGTGCTTATTGATTTGTTGATGTTTGGCTTTACATGTTTATTGTGTGCTAAGCATGTGTTTTTAGGGTGCCTCTCATCTAGATTGGTTGTATGTTAAGTCTTGAGTCTTTTAGTGGAGTTTTGGGGCTGCCTTGTATCTAAAACCAGCAAAATTCTGTTTTTTCGCAGCCCGTGTATCGAAACGGTTGGTCTCGTTTCGATACGACCTCATGTTTCAGGCCAAGCGTTTCGATACGCCTAGGGTCCGTTTCGGTACAAATTTGCTACTGGAAATATGAGAAATTGCCGATATTTTAGGGTTTCGAAACGGGTCTAGGTGTTTCGGAACGGTCAATATATCGTTGACTACGAGAAGTTGACCGTTGGGGGTGTTTCGGAACGGTTGACCTCCGTTTTGATACGGCCTTCTCGTGTAGACTTGGGGCCGTTGACCAAGTCAAGGCGTTTCGATACACCTCTTGGGTGTTTCGAAACGTCCTGCTTATAAACTTAAAAATGGGTTGTTTAGCATGTTGTTTGGGCTTGGTTGTTTTTATTTCATGTCGTTTTCCACGGTCGTGATCACATAGGATTTAAATGTGCCTTTAGAGAAGATTAAATTAAAAGAAAAAAATTTAGGGTTGCTAACCGAGGTGGAACCTTAACGGGTTTCGCATCGGTTTTTCCCATGTAGCCTACTCGAACCGGTCAGCCAACCAGACCGGGGCGAGGGGGTTACACTTAAAGTTGAATATTAGTACTAAAATGTAACATTTTAAATGCAACATGACCTAAAAAGTAATTAATCTCTAGCTTAAAAAATCGATGGCTTATTTCCCTCCAAAATTTTGTATTTTCCCTCTCTATTTTTACCAATAGTCTTTTTCTTTTTCTTTTCTTCAATCCAGCTTAAAAAATTGGTGGCTTATTTCCCTCCAAAATTTTATCTTTTCCCTCTCTATTTTTACCAATTGTCTTTCTCTTTTTCCTTTTCTTAATTTAATTGAGTTTCAATTTAGATTAATTTAATTGAAATTTCACATTTAGTTTTAGAATTATTTTAATTATGTCCATGATTTATGCTTCTAGATTTTAGTTAGCTCAATTAGATCTTAAGTTTAAAATTAATTCATTTCAGACATTATTATTATTATTATTATTATTATTATTATTATTATTATTATTATTATTATTATTATTATAAACTTTGATTTAATATAATTATACACAAAATTTTGATATGAATACATGAAGCTTTGATTTAAATATTTAATCAAATTCAAATGCATAGATTAACAAGTTGAATCATAATTAATCTCATACAACAATAACTCTAAACTAAACCATAAATACTAAACCTCAAACCCTAAACTCAACTCAAACCGAATTGATCCGAAAATTCAAATGTTGACCCGGCCCGAAATTGACCCGAACCGAAAGCAACTCGAACGACTCGATTTTGACTCGAACCGAAAGCGACCGATTCGATTTTGACCCGATCTAATACCTGAACCGGATCAGACTCATCACAGACTCGAACCCGACTCGAACTGAATCTAAACCAATTTTAGATAGACCCGAAACGATCCAAATTGAAAAAAAAAAACCCGAACCGAACCCCGACCGAATAACCCGATTGCCACCTCTCGCTATGTTTCGTGTTTGCCCTACGTCACTTTCATGTCGGGCCATTTTAGGTAAGAGGATATTTTAATTATCTTGCATTTAAATTCGGAAAAAGTCAGTTACGACGTAATGGAGCGCGGGTGGAGAGCTACGGAGAGGAAGGAGCGCGGTTGGAGAGATTCGGAGTGGAAGGAGATCAGAGGAAGGAGAGCAGTGGAGAGACCGGTTGGCGGTGGCGTTCATGGTCAGTCTTCGCCTTCACCACAAGGGGAGTCAGCGGTGGCGTTCGTGGACAACCTCAGTAGAAGAGTTACCAGAGGTGCATTATGGGAGATTTTTAGCTTTCATGGAAAGGTTAAGAAGGTGTTTATTCCTTTCGTCAACAACAAACCGAAGTATAAGGACTGCACGTATGCTTTTATCCATCTGGAAAACATCAGAGATCTTTGGAGGATTATTCAGAAAGTGGATGGCACCTATATCGACGGCAGGATGGTTAGGGTTTCTCAAGCGAAGTACTTGAGGAAAGATAATCAGGTTTCTTCCAATCTGGGCGGGTATCCAGCTGGGACTTTGAATCGTCCTAAGAATCATACAGCCTTTAAAGATCAGTCCAGGAACTATGGGAGAGATAATAGGTCTTTTAAAGATGTTCTTACTCGTGGAAAAAACGACAAAGAGCATGACAAGTCTAATAGTTCCCCGCCGTCAGTGGACCCTTTGGCTGCGCAAAAGCCTTCAGACAAAAAAGATGAAACTTCGGAGCTTGACTTTACCTTTCAATCGGAGGACTTGGATTGGATTTATCGTTCTAGTACGGGCATATTGAAGAAAGATTTTGACAGAGAGTTTGTGGAGAAGGCGTTGTTTAACGATGGCATCATCGCTAAGGTGGCTACATAGGGTTTGGCCTACAATGCGTGTATTATCACGTTTAACAATCTGGAAGACAAAGAAAGGATTTGGAGAGACAAGAAGGCGGAATTATCTTTTTGGTTCGATTTCCTTGAAGAGCATGTTCTAGTTGACGGTTTTCCTTTTTCTTTCTGTTCGATATCGTTATATGGCGTTCCCATTCTGTGTTGGTCGGAGGAATTCTTTTCCGCACTGGCCAAGAAATGGGGCACACTCATTCATATTCATGAAGATACAAGGAGGAAGAATGATCTTAACACTGCTAAACTTATTGTCAGAATCCCAAGCCAATTTGCTATTCCCTCAGCAATCCGACTGAATGTCATGGGCAGTATTGTTACCGTTAAACTTGTTGTTGGTGAAGAATTTTGGGTTGAAGATGCGCTTGGGGAGGATATCAGGGAGGACCTTTCGGAGGAGGATCCTATGTCCCAAAGACCACCGGAGAAAACGCGGGGCGTCGAGAGTCCCGTCCGGCAGGATTCTTCATCTGCCAACTCTCCGGACGTGCCGGTTGGCATCCCCTATGCACATAATGGTTTGGGTGTTATGGCCTCGAACGAGAGGTTGGGTGTTTCTTTCTTAGCAGAACAATCAAAGCACAATGATGGGAACTATTTTCCCGAGGTTTCGGAGAAAGAGAATCCATCTGGTCAGATCCACCCTTTTCATGGCTCATGCAATGAATCTATATCTATGATTAATGTATCTCTACCTAATAGAGTGGGCCCCTTGTTACCCAATAATGATAATCTGGTTCATACTGGGCTGAGGAATGCTGAGCCCGTTTCTGATGGTGCAAACATTGAGAACGCTGGGCTGGAAAATTTAATTGTTGAGGACTCTCTAGTGAGCAACCCAAGGCCCAATTTATCCTCCGGTTTGCCAGATTTTGTGCCCGATAGCTTTGCGGCAAACTCTTGCTCCGGAATAGCGCTGTCTCCTATCAGGGGTTTATCAGTTTCTTCCCTTTCTAAGCAAGGATACTCTCTTCCCCTTCAACAAGTTAATTTTCTTGCATCTATGGATCATATCGGTGACTTCTATAATGCGGAACACAGACGAGCCATTAGAAATCACATCAGCGATTCCTTGGAGAACGTCAACATTAGAAATTTCGTTGAAGCTCCTGGGATTTCTCGAGACTCCATCCATCTCAGCTTAATCGAGGAGGCCATGACAGTTTGGGGAGTGAGCAACCTTCTGGGCATCTCTTTCAAGGGAGGTAAGGAAGCTTTAATTGAGAAAGTGGTCGAGCTAGAGAAGAAATCTTGTTAATTTTGGGGTCTGAAGGGAGTTATTGGGTTTATGTTAACAAGACTATGGAACTATCTTTAATCACTTGGAATGTCAGGGGGTTGGGAAAACCCGAAAAAATTTGTGTTGTTAGGAATCTTGTCAAGAAGGAGAAACTGCAGATTCTATTTCTACAGGAATCCAAATTAAATAACTTATCTTCTTCGGTTATTAGAAGAATGGGATGTGGTAAAAAAATTGAATTCTGTTTCGAACCTGCTGTTGGTGCTTCGGGAGGTCTTATTTGCATTTGGAATCCTGAGTTTTTCACTGTGTCTGAGAAGGTAATCCGGAGGAATTTTATCGCGTTGTTTGGTCAGTGGCGTGGTTGCATTTCTAAAGTCTGTTTGATTAATGTATATGGCCCTACTTTAGATGCCGAGAAACATGCTTTTTTTGGAGAATTGCTGCTATTGGTTAAAGCACATAATATCGAGTGGTGCTTAGGTGGTGATTTCAACGCTTACATTGGTTGCGAAGAAAAAATTGGAGCTGGCCACAATCGGGTGATCATGGAGCTGTTTAGGGAGTTCATACAAGAGGCTAATTTAATTGACTTACCATTAAGAAGAGGATACTTCACTTGGTCAAGCAATAGAGAAGTTCCTACGCTGATTCGCCTCGACCGATTTTTGGTGAATACTTCCTTCTTAAACAACTTCCCAGACTTAATACAAATTCTCTTGCAAAAAAGTATCTCCGATCACAATTCGGTGTCCCTAGTGAACAAGGGGGTTTCGGCGGTCCTAAACCCTTCAAACTCTTCAATTACATGATGGAGCTTGAGGGTTTTGACGAGTTGATAGCGGAATCTTTCAAGCGTCTGAAGAGTTCCAATAACAGAAAGGGCGTTCTTAGCCTGTTGAAAGGCACCAAATCTGAGATCAAAAGTTGGTCAGAGAAACATAATTTACTACAAAAGGGTGAAATTCCTAAGCTAGAAACAGTCATCTCTGAACTTGAAGATAAATTGCTTCGGGACCCTCTAAATCTGGAAAATCAGCATCGGTTGGCTAGTTGCAGAAATCAACTTTGGTCCTTGTTAAGACGTGAAGAATCCATTTGGCTCCAAAAGTATAGGGTGAGATGGTTCTCGGAGGGAGACCGAAATACGCGGTTCTTTCACATTTCCGCGTCTAACCGTAGACGCACTAACCTCATTCCGGCAATTGAAGTAAATGGTGAGAAAATTTCTGATCCTGTTGGCATCAAGAATGGTGTGTTCAAGCATTTTTATAACATTTATAATTCCAGTAATACTTTGGAAGTTTCTGAATTGCCACTCGATTTCAAGAAATTATCAATTGATATGAAAGCTCTCTTAGAAAAGAAGTTTGAGGAACAAGAGATATGGGAGGCAATCGCTTCGATGCATAGCTCCAAGGCCCCGGGACCCGACGGTTTCAACATTGGCTTCTTCAAAAAATATTGGCACATACTAAAGGCTGATTTGGTTAAGTTCTTTGATAATTTTTTCAAGGAACGTGACTGGGAGGAAGGGGTGAACCATTCCTTTATTACCTTGATACCGAAAAGAAGCGGGGTGGAATCTTTGGAGGATTGGAGACCGATCAGTTTGGTTGGCGGGGTATACAAAATCCTGTCGAAAGTCTTGGCGCGTAGACTAAAAGAAGTTATGGATTCGGTTGTCAGCAAATCGCAATTTGGTTTCATTCAAGGTAGACACATCCTTGACTGCTCTTTGATCGCTAATGAAGGAATTGACTACTATCAGAAGCTTGGTAGGAAAGGGGTTGTTTTTAAAATTGATTTTAGAAGAGCATATGACACAATTGATTGGCATTTTTTAATGCGTGTTATGCAAGAAATGGGCTTCGGGGATCGTTGGTGTCGATGGATTCATAAGTGCATTTCGACTACTTCAATATCGCTCCTAGTTAATAGTGTTCCTTCTCCGAGCTTTACCTTATCGAGGGGCCTTCGCCAAGGTTGCTCTCTTTCCCCACTATTATTCAATTTGGTTGGCGAGGCTCTCCATTTGTTGATTGAGAAGGCTACAGAAGTTTGGTTATTCAGCGGTTTTTCTATTGAAAATGAAGGCAATACCTATAGCCTTTCACATCTGCAATTTGCAGATGACCTTATAATTTTCTGCAGTGCTTCAAGCAGAGAAGTTAAGAATGTAAAGAGGGTCCTTCGCGTCTTTGAAATTGCTTCCGGTCTACAACTTAATTTGACTAAAAGTAAGCTTTTCGGCATCAATATTGAGGCGACTTTACTAGATGAATGGGCTGCTCAAACTGGCTGTGGTGTCGGGAAATTTCCATCTGAATACCTGGGTCTTCCATTGGGGCACAAAAGGAACTCGGCAACCATTTGGGATCCGGTCCTCAAAAAATTCTATCAACATTTGGCAAGTTGGAAGGGTAACAATCTTTCTCCCAGCGGCAGATTAGTCTTGATAAAATTTGTGCTCACAGCGCTTCCAACCTATTACATGTCTATTTTCAATCTACCAAGCGCGGTTGCTCGGAAGCTAAATGGTATCTTAGCTAATTTCCTGTGGGGCTCATCGGACACAAAGAGAAGAATACATTGGCTGGGCTGGAACTCAGTTTGTATGCCCTGTGATTGCGGTGGACTTGGCATTCGGGGATTGATCCATCAAAACAAAGCTTTACTTGGTAAATGGATTATAAACTTCGCGAACAACAAGGATAAGGAGTGGGTGAAAGTCATATGCAGTAAATTAGACTGGGGAAAGGAATTGTTACTGCCATCTTCTGATCGAAACAGGATGTCATCTTGGATTTGGAGAGATATATCCAATTCCTACTATAAATTCGATGATTTTAGCATCAATTTTCGCAACTGCATCCGTGTGCAGGTGGGATGCGGTAAATCGGTTAAATTCTGGACCGATTCATGGATTTGCGAAACTCCTTTACAAGTTCTATTCCCCAGAATTTTTGCTTTATCCCGAAACAAGGTGGGATTTGTCTGCGAATTTGGAAAAGTTGACAACGGCAGGTGGTCTTGGGATATTCCTTTACGCAGACAAATTTTTGATTGGGAAGTCAGCCAATGGTCTTCTTTCATTAGTCTTCTATTATCCTATCGTTCTGAGGGATTTTCGGAAGATTGTGTTCTATGGAAAGGTAGTGGAGATGGTATATACACTGTTAAATCTGGTTATGAATGCAACTTTAGTAATGACAGGTCGGATTTTGATTGGAAGAAGTGGATATGGTCTGGGTTAGCTCCTCCTCGGGTAGATTTTTTCATTTGGCTTGTCGCTAATGGGAGGGTGGCGGTGAAATCTGTTCTTCATGGCAGGGGACTTATTGCCGCGGGTTCGACTTCATGCCCTTTTTGCGAGAGCGTTGATGAAACTGTTTCCCATCTATTTTTACACTGCTCAGCGATTTGGAAAATATGGATGCAAATTGCAGCTTATTGGAAGCGCTCTCTGATCATTCCTGGCAATGTCTGTGCTTTGATTCAAATGTGGCGGTCGGAATGCTCTTCGATCTCCATATGGAATTTCATTCCTCATGTTGTTCTTTGGTCGACATGGCTAATGAGAAATGAGATTTTATTCCAACAGAAAAAATTCGACAGACTCCAGTTATGGTTCCTCATTAAGTATCGCTTGGCTATGTGGTTCAAAACTAGATTTCCCGAAATGACGATTTCCATGGAAGATTTAACAGCCAACCCCTCTCTTGCTGATTGTTGCGTTGGAAAACCAGGAGCATTGCAATGCTGGAAACCCCCGCCCATCGGATTCTTCAAATTAAATGTTGACGGGGCCATGTTGGGTAATGGTAACGCCAGTGGGGTGGGTGGTATTTTACGTGACTCTAATGGAAAAATCGTTTTATCTTTCTCGCACAAGATTGGTGCAGGCCCTCCGATTTTAGCAGAATTATTAGCCATTAAGCATGGACTCTCTCTCATTTCGGGGAACAAGGTTTGCAAAGGTTGTCGGGTGATCATCGAAAGCGATAGCAGCATTGGGCTAGAATGGATCTTGCACCCCGATGCTTGTCCGTTATTATATCGTCAGTTGGTCCGGACTATCATTGATCTTGGGAATTCAAATCTTTGCTCATTCAAGAAAATTCCTCGAAGGATCAACGTGGAGGCAGATTTGCTGGCAAAAAGGGGGATCAATCTATGTTGAATTAAAGAGTTTAAGCTTTTTAGTATTGTACTGCTTGCATAGGGACTTTGATGTGCGGACGCTTATGTAAACTTTGATTATTAATAATACCATTGTGACACTCTTTTCCTCCTTCCGCTGTCGATTCACTTCTCGAAGTGGATCGGTATGAAGGGGTTTTTTAACGAGGTCGCCAATTCTCATCAAAAAAAATATATATATATTTTAATTATCTTAGATAAATTCAAGTTATTTTGCATTTTGATTTATTTTTTAGGGTTTAATCTTTTTGAATGGTTTGAATTTTGAGATAACTCAAATTTAAAAAGAGTAAATTTTATTTTTATGTTATTTTAATCCAATTAAATTGAATTTAAAAGGTTGGAAAAGATAAATTATTTTATACACTCCACAAGAGCAGGGATGTGGTGCTTGAACATTGAGGGTAGAGGACGGGACAAATAAGAAGATGGTTTCAATTTTCAAAATGTTAATTCATAAAAAAATTGATGTGGGCCGCACCGGTCGCAAGAAAAAAAAATACTAGTATTTTTCTCTTTATTTCTACCGGCCGTAATATTTTTTAATTTTATTGACGGTTGTATTAGTTTCAATGTTGATTGTTGAGCGTTAGTGTTCATCTTTATTACTAATTTCTCATATTTTGTTTTGGTTTGTTATTTTTCAATTTTTATTAAAATATTTTTGTTTGACTCGTTTCTTTCTGTACATTTTGTGCATGTTCATCTGTTTTTGTGACACATTTTAGCTCTGCTCTTGTGGTACACTTTACTCTGCTCGTCACTCTTTCATCATCTTTAAAGTGTCTAGTTGGATATAGATAAAGGAGTACTGTTGACGATTATTGAATTACTATGGATGATGGACGTCAGATTCAAAAGAAGGTTTTGACTATTCGCTTTTGGATTTTCTTATTTTATATTTTTATATTTGAGATATTTTAAAAGTATAAAGGGCCTCATTAAAATCCCACCCTTGTTGAAGGAAAACCAACAAGGAAGAAACGAGTGCCCAAGATCTTATTTGTAACACCCCGAAAATGGGCTGAGGAGTTGTGATGGATTAGGTTCGGACCGGGGAACTGGGTTAGCGATTAAAATACGTTTCGGGAAAATAAATATTTGTGAAATGGAAATTTCAAAGGGATAAAACTCGGTTAAAGTTTTAAAAAATGTTTAATTATTATATTAAGCATTATAGGTTGGAAATTGGAAATCGATTTAATTAATTGAGGGGACATTTTGGATTTAGTGACTAAAATATAATAAATACAAAACTATTTTAATGACTAAAGTGTAATTGGGTCAATACTAAGAATCCTTTGAGAGATACTTTTTCAAATGTTTTAATTAAAATTTCTCCACCTTATTTGAGTAAGGTTTTGATGGTTAATTGTTTTTCCGAACTATTTTTACTATTCTATCAATTTTTTTGAATTTTCTCATTCTTTTTCTCTCTCATTTTCCATCACTTTTTCCTAAGAAATATTTTAGGATTTCTTTATTGTTCTTCAATGGAGATTGCATCATTTGATTCCTCGTCTGTTTCCTAACAAAACCTTGTTGAGATTTCTTAAAGATCTCGTCTATTTTCAAGTTATTTTCAAGAGAAAATTTACGTCAATTTTGGTGGAAGGTTCTTCAAAGGTAAATTTCTTCTTCTCTCTTAAAACTAAAATTTTTTATTGACATTCCCTGGTAATTGGCTTGTGTTTTGTGGATTATAACATAGTTTTACAATTTAATTCAAGAAAGTGAGATTAATTGATGATTTTGATGTTTTTCCTAAATTCTTATTTTACAAGATGATTGCTGGAGATTTTTATTGGGTTAATTCACATTTTGATGGTATAAATATAATGTGAAATGATATTTTCATAATCAATCCCGAAACTATTTAATTGGCTAATTTCTAAGGTAGTTTAAATGCGGTTTTAGGGCTGTTTTGGTAGATTCTTGGTTACTGGAGGTATTAGGATCGTTGGAATATGTTTTTGGATGTTCTTTGATGCGGTACAATTTCTAGAATCGTTAGGTTGTGGTTGGAGATTGTTTGGTGGTTGATTGGAGTTGTTTCGATGTTTTCGAATAATTTTTTGATGCAATTTCATAGAGGTTGCAGGGGATATTTGTAGGCTGGTGTTAAAATGCATTTTGCCTCTAGTTTTGTGTTGCCAAAATAGGGGAGAGTATAGCTTATTTTGTGGAAGTCGGCTGGTTTTGGAAGCTTGGAAAGCAACGACAAGCGAGGCGTTGTGTATCGATGAGTGTAAATGCGTTTCGGACACTCTTAAAGGTTTGAATATAGATTTGGGAGTTTAGATTAAGCCTGTCAAGCTTAGCTAAACTCGTAAGTCTGTTTTCCCTAATTTCGCCTTGAATAACGGTTTGATATACGACTTAAATTACATGTTTTAGTTTAAAAGCACGAATTGGTTTACTTACTGTTTTATGCGTCTTTTAAATGATATGAAATGTTTTATCAAGTATATGGATGCTTAGTACATTGATAAATGGTTCCTAAATGGAATGTGGTTGTTACTTCAGGAAATGTGATATTTGCATATGGTAATGTTTTGTTAAATGCATATGGAAATCAACAAGTAAACATGTTTAAAAGTGTATATTGGCTATGTAACAAATTGATATAATGTATCGGATATAGCCGGCATACCGTAGGTTTAAAGTGCACTATAATATGTAAAGTTGATCGCACCACGGTCCTTAAGGAAAAAGGTTTAACTAGGCTACTCGGACTATTGCAGTATCAATTGGGGTATGCGGTTTAATTAGGCAACCCAAGTTGATGGTGGTATCTTGCGGTTTAACTAGGCAAGGTATAGTTTGGTAGAGGTGAGTCTATCGAAAAATCTGTGTATCCAATGTAGTTTTAATGAAACAATGATTTTTCTAATGGTCACATGACTTGCCAATATATGTGAAACAAGTGGATAATATTTGCATATGGTTGTTATGCATACTATATTTTGAAAAGGGATTTTCAAGGGTGTTGGCTTCATTTTCATGTTTTAATACATTGATGAAGATGTAGAGTGGATCCACTACGCATAATATTGCTTACACTCTTATTCTTCTTTGCAAAGAATTAAAGATTGTGGGAGCATTGGAACGAGGAGATCCTTAGGCATCATTTGACTTTGAGTATGGTTTTAGCTTAAAGCTGTTGGTAATAAGGCAATGTGTTTTCCAAGTTTAGGGATTTGTACTTTAATTGCTTTTGCTTCCAAGGACTGTAACATGTTGTTTGATGGATTGCTGTTTAGATTTAGATTGTGGATTGATGGTTTCATGCTTTATTCCTATTCCGAGTATGTTGAATGAATTGTTTAGGAAGCATGTCTATAGTTTACGCTTTTGTGTTCGAAAAAGCATATTTGATGTCTTGGAATGCTGTGAATATTGCCCTTTTATGCTAAACGTGTTTAGAATGCATGCTAGGATGTTTGGATCAAGTTTGTATTGATTTGAAAGTCAAAACCAGATAAATTGGGCATTACAGGCCTTTGGGTATCGGTACGGGGTTTCCTGTACCGATACTCGGGACCTGAAAAAGGTCTGGAAAGTGAAAATATGGCATGTGTACCGATACATGGACAAGTGTACCAGTACGAATTTTGGCTACTGGAATTCATATTTTAGCGAAATAAGCATGGGTACAGATATAGCTAAAGGGCATATCGGTACGGGCATTAAGTATCCAGACCTGCGTATCGGTACGTGTATACTTGTATCGGTACAAACCTTGTTATAAGGCCTAGTATCGGTACGGTACACAGTGTACCAATACCGAAGGTAGTTATGTTAGTTATTTGGCTGCTGTAGATTGAGATTCTTGCATTTTGGTCCTTGATTTGTATGTATGCAAATTGTATGTGTTCTATTGGTCTGTTTAGCCAAAACAACACTTGTGAGCATGAAACCTGACTAATTAAGGATTAGTGACCTTAAACCTAAGTAAGTCCTTGTAATATTCCAAATTTACAATTTGGTCCATAAATTGCAAATTCGTGTAATTGGATGTCGGTTCATTGTCCGTTTCAAGCACAAATTTAACTGCTACCAATTTAAAGAATCTAGGTTCTAATGATGCATCTAGCTAAGATAAAAAGAAAAAAATGGACCTAATTCAAGATATTCAGTTCAGGTTTGCTTAGGCAAACTTAATGTAGCTCGCTCGGTTCGGTCTAGCACCTAGGCCAGGTCAAGGAGGTTACATTATTCTTAAGGATCAAACATTACAATACACATATGATACCATGTTTTCCGGAATTAATCCTAAGGCTCCCAATAGTTAAAAGTTGAATAAACTTAGAATATACCCCGACTACAAGAATATAATCTAACCTCCTAGTTTAGCACAAGCAAAAATAGACAACAAAATAAATCCCCTCGGCTAAATATTCAACCCAACCATTCATCCAACTCACCTCTGCAGTCAATCATCATCCAGATATGCGAAACATGTCCATCGAGCGGTTGATTTCAGCTTTTACGAGGCAGTTAACATCAGAATTTTGATCCCTACATACCAGAGTCATCGTCCAATCCATGGCCTTACCAGTATCAAGACACGAACGAGATAAGTCTTTGAACACATAGTGCGCACAGGAAGGCCAACAAATTCATGTCACAACATTACTACAATCCAATTCAACCATGAGTTTAACATCCTTTTTCCACTTCGAATTAGCGAAGATAGCGAGAGCTTCCCTAATCGCTACCAGTTCAGCTGAGGCAGGGTCAATTGAGCCAATAAACTTGAAAAACTTAATCAAAATTTCACCCAGGTGGTTCCTTAAAACTCCCTCAATACTCGCTGGACCAAAACTTCCCATCACAGCCTCATTAGTATTAAATCTTACAGAGCCATTTAACGGGGCGGACCATACACTTTTTTAAGTTTCTTCTTTCGCCACCTCCGATTATGCCCAATTGGAGGGATTTGCAAAAAACAGATACTGACATTTGTGTCTCTGGTTATTTTACACAATACCGACACTCAATTTGCAAAAGGATAAGATCAAAAGTTTCATTTTCATCTGAAATTTTATTATGAAAATTGCCTAATTTCTGCAAAGTCAAATTGACCAAGAGATAGCAAAGAATGTCATTTTTGATACTAGGAACATGTGCGAACAAGGACAGTAGCCACTCCAACTTTTTTTTGGGAACACAGTTTGTACTTCTCAAAACCTACTCCAATGACACCAAATTCTCCATGCAAACTTGCAGGAAAAGAAAAGATGTGAGGTGGATTCCTCACCTTGTTAACATAGGGCACAACTTTGGTTGCCAATGCTTGCAACTCCCCTTCTAAATAATTCACTCATGGTAAGTAACATACCCTTAAGTAATTTTCACATAAAACATTCCACAGTACATGGCACAAGGCAAGACCAAACATGAGGCCAAATATCATCTGCCAAATGATTACTAGAGGTCAATAGGTAGCAAAAATCTTTGGCTGAATAGCACCCATATGATGCCTTCTTCTATCTTATGGAATTCGAGGGGAAAACACTCAAGTTGCATTCCTCAAAGGTTCTATCAAAAGACTCTCATACCTCATTCTCCCAATCAAAAAGGGTTCTGCGCAAGGGTACCTCCCAACGCCATTCATTTCCCACCCAATTATCAAATTCGATAATTTTCTCTAATTTTTTGCTGACAATGGAAAAATTGCCGAGAATAGATCCTTAAGGGTAGCATTACGAACCCATTTATCCGTCCAAAAATTTAGGATATTCTCATCCCCAAACTGTAATTGAATATTGGAAGTAAAAGGATCATTTCCCACCTTAGCCAGACTTAAGGGACTAATAATATTTCTCCAAGCCCAAGACAAGTTCCTACTTGATACATTAGAGGCCAACAGACTCTCAAAGCCACACTTATACTTACCCTTGATAATTCTTATCACAAGTAGCCCCTTTTCGACCCATACCTTCAAATCTATTTATATTGTAGTGATTTGTTTTTACCCTAAAATCAATAAGGCCCAAGCCTCCAAACTTTTTAGGTAAGCAAAAAGTTTTTCAACTTAACTAGTGGATGTTTCTCCCTTCCAAGAAGCCCCAAATGAAATTTGAGACGAGTTTGTTAAGCTCTAAAGATATCGAGACCGACATGCTATAGATTGACATGAAGTATATCGGTAGATTTGTTAATACGGACTTGGACAAAGTTACTCTTCCACCAAATGTCAGGAATCTTACTTTTACAAGCGGCTAGTCTCTTCCTAAACTTGTCCACAACAGGTTTCCAAATAACGGGGGAGTTCTTATGACATCCCAGGGGAGCCCAAGGCAAGTTGAGGGAAAACTCCCAGCATCAAAATGTAGGGAAGATGCACCCAAGACTGGGTAGTCGAGTAATACAGATTAATTCTAAATATGGAGGACTTTTTCATATTCAACTTTGAACTTGATGCCAGTTCAAAGCACCTTAGAATTATTTTGATGTTTAAGGTTTGAGACACACCATTACCGTAGAAGATTAAAAGGTCATTTACAAATTGAAGGTGTGAAACTTCCAGATTATCAGAACCGATCTTGACCCTTTCGAACATACCCATTCCTGATGCTTTTGAAAGAAATGAACTCAAACCTTCAGCCACAATATTGAAAAGATGAGGGAAAAGAGGAAATCTTTTTCTTAGCCCCCTTTTCGTGTAGAACATGTTCGTAGGAGAACCATTAAGGAGTACTGAAATAGACATTGTTGAGATACAAGACCGAATCCAGCCTCTCCACTTTTCTCTGAAGCTCATCTTATTTATCATCGAGTCTAAGAAAACCAATCGACAGTGTTGTAGGTTTTTCGAAATTCAGCTTTAAACACAACGCACTCAAGCCCTCACTTCTTAACAAAGTCCACAATTTTATTAGCAACCAACACACAACTTAGTATTTGTCTTCCTTTAGTGAAAGTAAATTGATTTTCACTAATGGACTCATCGATGCACTGGGATAGCCTATTAGCTAGCAATTTTGCCAAGATTTTGTAGACATCACCAACTAAGCTTATAGGGCAGAAGTCATCGACGGTTTTTGGGAACTCGACCTTTAAGATCAGGGAAATAAAGGAATGGTTATTGTTGTGATCCCACTGCTTTCCTTCTCAAAAGTCCTGAAAGAAGCTCATTATATCTAGCTTGAGATCTTTCTAGTATTTCCTGAAGAAGCCAAGATTAAAACCGCTAGGGCTCGATGCTTTGTTATCGTTTGTTGACTTAAGGATATCACATACTTCTTCTTCATCAAAATTACGTTCCAACCAATCACGCAAGGCAATACTGATCCTACAAAATGAGTAATCCAAGTCATTTAGTTTACTCTCGATTTTTGACGCCATTCCCTTTCCTATTTTTCTAAGAAGATTCCACAGCTTTACTCTTAGCGACTTCATTTCATTCCAGGCTTGCCTGCTATTGACATTGTTTTGAATTTGATTCTCCAGAGTGCTAATCCTTTACTTAGTTTCAACAATTAGCACCTTAAGGTTCTCCCTCCTTTTCTTTGTTAACCCGCCTTTAATGGCAACTTTGGAGCCCTTAAGAATACTCCTGATTCCGGTTCCCCTCCGATTCTTGATAGAAGAAATTAGCATGTTGTTGAAGCCTTCGTCGTCCATCCAGTGGTTGAAGAATTAAAATGGTTTTGCACATAGTCCTAAAATTTTCTCTTTGATTGGATGCATTGTTAAGGTTGTACTTTCTTTTGTTTCAATACAATTTAGTATCGTTTCAAGACTCACAAAAAATATTGAGAAAAATTCATGTTAATACAGAAATGATATGAAAAAAAGTGATGTAGATTCATTTAATTGAGTAGAGCCATAAATAAAATATTGTGAAAAATTCGTGAAACAATTTATCAATGGGAATGGATACAAAATAATGGTATGATAATAACGATATAATACGATTTTGTTTCTAATTAAAGTTAATATTTTAGAAAGTGATGTAGATTCATTAAGTGGCATGTTAATGAGCAAGTGTACGTGGCCGATTGGCTAAACTGCTCATATTTGTTCTATAGTATTCCTTTAGGTCATAGGTTCTACACTCACTAGAAACACTTCCTTCCTTCCCCTAGAGTCTCCCATTTTCCTCCTCTCTAGATAGAATTAGGATTAGATTTAGGATTTATAAAAAAAAATGTCATGTTAATTCAGATAAAAACAAATTTAAGTAAAATAAATTAAAAATGCAAGTAGCAACCCAACTTTATCCTATTCACAAAAGAATCTAATTCAATAATTTAAAAGACCGGCTCCGAATTATTGTAATTAAATTATTAATTAGTTATTATTAATATTAATAACAATGGATAAATAAATAATTTTGACTTAAAAAATTTTTTTAAATATGCTAGTGTGATACAAGAGTAGCATTTGTTCAACTTTTTTAAATTTTTTTTAATAAGGCACACACCGTGCAGAACTAATACTCAAATTCGAGTCATCTGGATAAATTACATCATCATTTACCACTAAGACAACAAGGGGTGAGCTAACTTAAAAGATTGTTTATTAGCTTATAAAGTATATTTTCTGGTCACAGCTTATAAATGATATTAAGCACTTGCAAAAGACATGCTTGGCACTCTCAAAATGAAGATCTTTAATGCCCAGCCACTCTTATTGTTATATCAAAATAAAACATATTTTCAAATTAGTAAAGAAATAATATGCCGAACTGTACCCATTAAATCCTTAAAATTAATTAATATCTACACAAATTCGGCAACTGTATAAAATAATGTCCATCTACTCCGTATATATACTCATTAATTCTATTACAATTTTGAGGAAAAAGATACTACTACTTTTATTTGTAATTATCATAAAGGAATATGGTTAGCATGATCTTTAAAGTCGGACTTTGCTCCATTAATCTCAATTTATAATATTCGAATTCAAACCCGAATAAATACTTTACATTCGAATATATTTTATTATAGAGTAATTAGAGATAAAAATAAAATAAAATTGCTTAAGTTTGTTCGATATAACTTGTTTACTCAATAAAAATAAACTTGATTATTGAGAATTAAGATTTTCTTACTAACTATTAAAAAAAACTTTATTAGACGGGTGCGCTAATCGAATCAAATTTTAAGATACACGAATTTAAATTGCTTAATATCTTGAGTTAATCGAGTTCAAACAATGTTTGACAATTCGAATTTTTTCCTTTGAAAATAGCTTGCACGTATATATATATATATATATATAATTTGATTAACTCAAGCTTGATTTGTTCAAACTGAATTGTTGAGTTTGGTTCGGAAAAAAAAAATTTGAGTTAATCAAACTAACAATTCAGTTTGAAGAAATGAAGCTTGGAACAAAAGCAACTTATTTACAACTCAGTTTGAACAAATGGTAAGGCAAAGAAAGAAAAAAAAGGAAAGGCATTGAGATTGGATTGTCTGACTCCCTATGATTCATTCAAACAATCTTGGCTGTACCAGCTATGATCGATCAACATATTCTCATTTCTCAAGCCGAATCCTTCCTTGGATCGATGTTGAAAATGCATAATCATTCATTCAAGCCATAAGGTATCCAAAGTTATTCACACTTCACACAATCAGGTAAAAATTACAAGTAAATATGAAGAATGTTGCTCTGTATATGGGAGAAAAAAAATGAAATATGTAATTGTTCTCAACCCAAGAATGGACAAACTATAACAACTCTATGTCTAATGAAACCGGGCGAAAGAAATAAAAGATGGTTTTTTTCTGTCCTTTACTGAAAGATGGTGGAGCACCTGTATGTGCTGAGGAAGCCTGTTGGGAAGATCCATCATATGCATCGCGGGTTTAACCAGTCTCTTTCTCTGAGCTAGAGTGACACAGCTCCTCGATTTGGTTTGTCACCTCAGCCATTGAAGGACGCTTGTCAGGGTACTGTGCAGTGCAATTAATGGCAAGCTGTAAGAGCTGGACCATATCCTCCTCAACATTCTGGTATCTCAGAAGTTCAGGGTCGAACACCTCGGCCGTCCACTCCTCTTGAACTATGGACTGGACCCATCTTGGAAGATCTATACCTTCCTCATTCAATAAAGCATGTGTTGGTGCCTTTCCGGTAAGCAATTCCAAAAGCAATATACCGAAGCTGTAGACATCAGCCATTTGCGAAACTTTACGAGCATCTGTCACTTCTGGAGCACGATAGCCATCAACACGGTTGGGAGTCGATGTAGGGCCAGCAAGTTGAGCAAGACCAAAATCAGATACTCGAGCTTCATAAGATGTTGTAAGTAGGATATTTGAGGATTTGACGTTTCCATGGGAGATTTCGGGGCCCTTGGAATGGAGGTACGCAATGCCTTTGGCAGCTCCGAGGGCAATGCTGGACCTTGTACCCCAATTCAACGGAGTCCTACCAGCTCCTCTATTACCTGAATAATATGCCGTATAATAGTTCCATAAGATAAAAAACTTAAAAAGCAGTAGATTTTTGGTTTTTCTCCTAGTTAATAAACGCACAGCAAACGATGATAAACAAAACGGTACATTAGGGAACTCTCATCGGATTTTCGTTAAATCATTTATATAACATATAACAAGTAGATGAGCAACTGCACTCCTTTATTTATCAAACTTAAAGTTACGACTATCCAAATCCTAACGAACTCAATGTCTGATTCAGAAAACGCAGTGAGATATAAAGGAAATCAATGAATTCCATAGAAGTCTATTGTACCAATTATGTTATGACATTGCTAATGATAGTGCAAATGGAAATTCCAAAGGGGAATGTTGACCCCGACACAAATTGATATTTACAAACGAGCAGGATTGCTAAATTCATTCATGTTAAGATTCAATTTCCGGCAATCAAAAGGAAGAACAGCAATGATAACAGCATCATAGAAGCAAGAAACACAATGCAAAAAGAAATACTCACCATGTAAAAGTGAAGACAAGCTTCCCATAGGCATGTAGTCGTAAACTAGAAGTTTCTCATCGGCACTAAAGTAATAGGCCCTTAATGGGACCAAATTCTGGTGGTCCATGGCGCCAACTACATCCATCTTCTCCTTGAATTCCTTCTCCGATACCATCACATCCTTTAACCTCTTCACAGCAACAACCACCCCGGTCTCCAAGGTGGCCTTGTATGCCGTACCAAATGTTCCCTTCCCCAATACCTCAGCAGATGCCCTCAACAAATCCTCCAGATCGAACACCCTCGACGCCTTCCCGAAAAACACCAGATTCTTAGTCCCACTACTCTTAGCATCATTTTTGACTGCCCGAGACAACTCACTACTTCTACTATCACTCTCTCCAGAAACTTGAACCACTGCCTGGTTTGCAGGGGCAACATCCCTTTCCTGAGTTTCCTGCATTTTTTTACCACTCTTTCTTCTACATAAACATATCAGTAAAATCAAAATCAACAAAACACCAAGCAAACAACCAATGACAATGCCGGCAATTGCTCCACCAGACAATTTATTGTCACTACTTTCAGTAGTACCATTACAAGAGACCAAAGGACTCCCACATAGAGAATTCCCCAGAAAAGCACTTTGAGGCTTATTTGATAAACCTCTTGGAATTGAACCATTTAACTGATTAAAGGAAACATTGAATTGCACAAGTGAAGGCAAATTTATATCCGGAATTGACCCAGATAAGTGATTGTTCTCCAAAAACAAAGTACCCAATCTAGTCAAATTGTTAACACTGGCAGGGATGGGACCACTGAAATTATTGCTGGCAAGATTAAGCCTTATGAGGTTCTGCAAAGAGAACAAGACAGCCGGAATCTCACCGGAGAATCGATTCCCTTGTAAGTAAAGGTTTCGAAGGGCAGTAAGCTTGGCAAAATCAGGTGGGATTGATCCAGAAAGAGCATTGAAACGAAGAGAAAGAGTATGAAGCTGGGTTAAGTTGCCAATACCAATAGGAAGCTGACCTAAAAGTCCCATTCCCGGGAATCTTAACTCGACCACTCTGTTGGAAGAGCAGTTGACACCAGTCCAAGTACATGGATTGCTGGAAATATTCCATAAAAGTAAGCGTCCACGAACAGCAGCTCGAAGAGCCACCATGGCTGCCCTGTCAGAAGCTAGATCTGAGTCCACACTCACCAACAGAATTGCCCATAACAACAAGGAGAAGCTGATTGTGTAACGATTCGGTTTCATTGTTTTCATTTTATCGCTCTACAACAAAAAGGGTCAATGAAAACAAGGGAATTGCTTTGATTTGCAATGGTGCAAAGGGTATTTCAGAGGTTAAAAGATTGTAACCAAGCTGGGATTTCCATGGCTGATAGTTGTATGCATGAATAGTTGAAGCTTTTCAAAAAAAAAAAAACTCAATTTGTGTTTCCGGGTGATTGGAACTTTAAGAAAGTTGATGAAATTCAGATTGAAAAAGAAAAGAAAAGGAGAATTAGAGTTGTTGGAGAGCATTCACAGATTAAGATAAAAAACACTTTGGAAGAGAAGAAAGAAAAGGCGCTATTTACCTTTTCTTTTGTGTATTCACATACAGCTTTTAAGGAAATAAATTTAAGTCATTTATGGTGCCGGTATACATACTATTTTCTTAACGAAAATTGCTTCGTATTAATATCGATTTGTTTTACTTTATCATTTTAAATTTAAAAATATTACAATATAAAAAAACATATTTAGAAATTCAAATAAATAAGATTAAATATTAAATATTAGATTATTATCATATACACTAGTGGAAATTGAAAGTTTTTATAAGCGTCTTAGTTTTAGGGTTTATGGTCTTAGTTAAGGCTGTATGGTTTAGAGGTTAGCTGTAGGGGCTTAAAATTTAGGGATGGTGGTTAGAATTTAAGGTTTAGAGGTTGATGTTTTGTTTTAGGGTAATATGGTTATGATTTAGGTTTTAACTTATAAACCCTAAATTATAACCTTAAACCCTAAATTTTAACCACTATCTCTAAATTCTAAACCCCTACACCTATACTCTTAAAGCCTACACCATCAATTAAGACCTTAAACCTTAAAACTAAGGCGCTTGTAGAAACTTTCAGTTTCAAACGTCTGTATATGAGATATAAATCCTTAAATATTTATCTATATTTAATAAATACAATCAAAAGTTTATATTATTAAAAAAAAGTCATGAATTCCGCACATGATTTATACTAAAAAAAGTTTAAGATCATGTTTGACAATTAGCTGATAGATGATTACATTAGTTGATAATTGATAGTATTAGATGATTTGACTAGCAAAATGATATATGATGACATGATTATATTCAATACTTATTTGAATAATTTATTACTCTATCAATATTTTGTATCTATTAATACTAATTAGATTATAAAAAATATTTTTTAATATCATTAATAAGCATACATGAAGGATGTATATATAATTTTTTTTATTTATGAAATTATTTTTAATATATTTTTAATAATTATTAAATTAAGATGTATATATTAATTTCTTTCTTATTAATTTATATATTAATTTCTTTTTTATTAATTTATATATTAATTTCTTATTTATGAAATAATATTTTAATTTTATTAGTTATTCAAATTGATTTTATTTAGAGAATTTTTTGTAATATCAAGGACAATTTTAGAATTCTTACATCATATCTTCTAGCTCAAAAGGCTTTTTTTTTTTCAAATTGAGAGGTTTCACTCAATCTGTTGTTATAATCTCTATTTACCAAATATGAGTTAAAAAGTTGTTTACCAAACATGACCTAAATGATAATTTAAACTTTGGGTAAACTACGCGAGTGATCACCAAACTATTCATGTTTTTTTTTTCTATTTTGGTCACCAAAATGTTCATGCCTTTTTTATTTTGGTTACCAAATTATTATTTTTTGGTAAAAACGTCACTAACATTACGTTTTTATTTTGGTCACCGACCATTAAAAATGATCCAATAACATTTATTCTCTAAAAAATAACATTAAATCCCTCTAAAATTAAATATTCTGAAATTTTAAGTAATTTAACATTTACATTCTATACTAAATAATATTATAAATTTAATTTTTATAATGATTTAATCTTAATCTTATAAAAAATAAATAGTTATTCAATTAGTTTATTTTTATTTCTAAATGAAGTGAGAAAATAATTCTAATTCAATCTTTAATTTTAATAACAATTTAAGTTAAATATTAGTTTTGTTAAAAATATTTGAATTGTATTTTTATGTTTGGTGATCACTCCTGTCGTTTAGCCTTAAACATTTTAACCTAACCAGTATACATTGTTTCAGACTGTACCAGCAGCATTCAGCGGAAGGAACCAGTACAAAGTTGAAATTTGCGGAATGAGTTTGATGTTCCAACTTCCAATTTATTATTAGAACAGTATAAACAGATTGATATGATCAAAATCAATACAGAATTGATTATGTCACGACCTAAAAACCGGACTAGAAGTTTAGACCGTTTCGATTAAAACTGTTAAAATTTGAAAATTGATTTTCGGGATCAATTTACAAAATATTAAATTTTCAAGAATAATCTGCAACTCCTGGAAACATTTTAATTTTAATGTTGATATTTTATTAAATTATCCCTTTTACTCTTTTTATAATTTATACTTACTATTTTTTATATCATAAATTTTAATGATTTTAAAATATTTAATACTTATTATATTATATATTTTAGGCAAAAGTTCAAAAAGTAGCCGCTAACATTTGACCTTTTGGTCACTTTAGCTCTATTTTTTTTTGTGCAAACAATCACCCTAACATTTCATTTTCGTTCAAATTTCACCCCATTGAATGAAAATCGTTAGTCAACTAACGGTGAACACCTGAGGCTGAAGTGGCCTATCTGCATAACATGAGGAAATTATGTGGCGATGCCACATGACACTTTGTTGACATGGCAATGCCACATGGCACTTTACTGACGTGACATTTTAAAAAATAAAAAATTATTTTTTTAAAATATTTTTAACCAATCTAATGATGCCACGTGGCATCATCTGATTAGTTAAACATATTTTTTTAAAAAAATTATTTTATATATTTTTTAAAAAATTCTTAAAATATTCAAATATTTCAAAATAGTTACCCAAACCCTAAACCCCCAAATTTAGTCACTCATGTCAGCGTTGGCCACATTATTTGTGACGAAATATAACGTCCTCCCTATGTCGAGCGACCCACACACCTTTTTCGTCTTTTCTACCGTCGTTCGTTGTGAATCGTTCAAATGAACCATTCGACGATTTCGTCTTTGTCAGGCGTTTCGCACGACATCGGTCGACTTTCAGCGGCTAGATGGTGGGGTAAATGATCGTGATAGTCCGACGACCGATATGGTCGGTGGCGGCGTGGTAATTGGCGGCAGAATCAGCTCAAATTGGAATTTGGGTTTGGGGAGTTAAGGGTTTCAAAATTTGAGGTCTTTTTTGTGAAATCTGGAAAATTTAGGGCTATATTTCAAAAAATATATTTTTAACTAATCAAATGATACCATGCCAGCAAAGTGCCACATGACATCATTCGATTAGATAAAAATATTTAAAAATATTTTTTAAAATGTCACATCAACAAAGTGTCATGTGGCGTCGTCACATCATCTTCTCATGCCATGCAGACATGCCACGTCAGCCTCAAGCGTTGACCGTTAGTTGACTAATGTTTTTCATCCAATGAGTGTGAAATTTGAAATAAAATGTTAGGTGGTTGTTTGCGCAAAAAAATGAAAATGGGCTAAAATGACCAAAATGTCAATCGTTGGGGCTACTTTTAACTTTATGCCTATATTTTAACTTAATATCTTAAAAAAGGCAAAATGACAAAAGATGCCTCCAACGTTTACATTTTTGTCATGTGGCCCTCTATCATTTTTTTGTCCAAATATGCCCCCAACGTTTTAATTTGGTCCAAATATGCCCCCGTTGGATAAAAACTGTCAATCAACTGACGGTCAGCGTCTGATGCTGATTGGGCTTGCCACGTGTTGAGATATGCTGATGCTACGTCAGATTTTTAAAAAAAAATTGTTATACCCTTCTTTATGTTGACACTTGGCCGACTATCATGCTGACACACCTCATCATTAATTGTTATATCACTGTTATATCCGATTTTATTATTAGAATTGTCCAGACCATCGATAGAGCTAACATTATGACATAAAATTTTTAATATTCTTATTTTCTTTATAAACTCAATAAATTAAATGTTGAAGAATTAGATAATAAAAGTTAAGTGTTAATTAAATTATAGTTTTTATGTTTATTTAAAATTAAGTGTAAAGTACATTAGTGGTCACTAAACTTTTAAGGCGCGTTCATTTTAGTCACTAAACTTTTAAAATTTTCATTAAGGTCATCAAACTTTTAATCCACTTTTATTTTGGTCACCCTCGTTACCTTCAATCAAAAACTACTGATGTGGCCATTAGTTTTCCTTTTTTAATAAAATAATATACTTTGTGGGTCCCACTAAATATTAAACCATTTGAACCTTTTCTTTCTTCCTCTTCTTCTCTAATCCTCTGCAACTTTTTTTTTTATCTTTTTTAAGGTAAAACCAATTTTCTAGTCTCCATTCTACAAAATATAAGTTGCATACTAAACACAACAAAAATAAACAATTGAACCAATAATTTACAAAATATAACTTCCATTTCTATATGTATAGACCAGTGAGGTGAGAATACACATTCATGGTGTCCACCTCTACTTGGTTCAGATACTTTTTTTGGTCAAATGAGCTCAAAATTGTGGGAAAGATGAGACCAATTAACCTTTTAGAATGGATCAAAGATAATCAACTTTTGACGAACAAATCACTCCAATTTTTTTGGCATTTCAAGTTTTAGATTGGTTTTTTGCTTTTTTTTTTTGGATGTTTTATGTTCATCCGTTTGTTTCTCCAAGAACGACCTCTTGGCTCCATCGATCATCTCTTTTCTCTTCTTTGATCTCTTACTTGCCTTCCCCTTTCCCTTTGTTTCCTTTGTTTTATGTTCCCGTTTTACCCGAAAACATTTGATAATGCATGCAAAAATTTATTTTCGTTTTAAAATTGATTTAAATCACACATGCCGATTGTTGAACCTGACTCTGATACCACTAAATGTAACTCCCTAAACCCAACCCGGAAGAACTGGGTCGAATATAAGGGGTTAAAATTCAAAGCTTATCCCTCACACAAGTAACCTGATTCAAAACTTTAATTCTAAAATAGATAATAATAATATCGCATATTATATACTGATAAAATATTCCTGAAAATATTAAATATTCAAAATGTGCATGCATGATAAAATGTAATAACCTCAAATAAAACATCCAGAATCTGAAATTATATACAATCTAATAAAACATATAATAAAAATAAGTCCAAGTCTCATACTGATAATAATAAATAAAATTGGAAAACGAGGTCCTCCAAGTACCGTAGCCTAGACTTGAGTATCTAAAAATAGAAACTAAGGGGGAGTCATCGATAATGCCCAGTGTGTCTCTACAGTGCAAACAGAACTAACAATATCATCATATCAACAGAATCAATCAGATATTATCAGAATACAATTCTCCATCATGAATCAGTTCACACACATAAACAAGTGCGAATGAATATGCAACACAATATGGCATGAACCCAACTACATCACCATCCGAAGAGTAAGGTTCCCTAGAACCACTCTCTACCTCGTCACCATCCGAAGTGGAATCCAGCCCGTAGGCAAAACCACTGATCCGAAGTATACATCATCCCGAATGATGAAGCTACTGAACATCCTCGTATATAATCACATAATGAGATGACAAATAATCAGAGTTTTGAATCTGAATGCATTGTTTATCAACAGAAATGCATAATCATATAATCTGATGTACAATAATCTGAATCTGAATGTATATACAAATATTTCATAACGTAACAGAATGTTGAACAAGTCAAACATCACAGATCAACAAAATATTACCATCATATACCATCATACCACATCATGTATACATTTAAGCAAATCAACACATTTACATACAGAGCACTGTAAACAGACAACAC
Source organism: Hibiscus tridactylites (assembly GCA_958450335.1). Classification (NCBI taxonomy): domain Eukaryota; kingdom Viridiplantae; phylum Streptophyta; class Magnoliopsida; order Malvales; family Malvaceae; genus Hibiscus; species Hibiscus tridactylites. The sequence continues at coordinate 22,435,683 of OY288276.1, read as the reverse complement.
GAAAGAGAACACACCTCAAGTAGCTAACACTCAATGTCGACGGTAACGTCTCCCATGCTTAGCTCTATCTCTAGGTCGGTCAGAGTCAACTCCTATAACAATTAAATACACCATCAAGAAAACTATTACTATGCCAAGACACTAATAATATAAATATCGAATATATATATATATATATATATATATATATATTAATAATTAAACTCACGAGCGGATCTCGATGTTTGAGCCACAAGAGGTCGTCCAGGTGGAGGAGGAGGAAGGATCTCAGTATCCGAGTCAATGTCATCTGCAAACACGAATAATACCAATTAATTTTCCGATATTCAAATCTTTAAATACAAGAATAAACGAATAAAAGAGGTCAAAATGGTCTTTTGGGTTCGAATTTGGGGAAACATGCAGCAGAAACGGAATCAGAACGTCAAAAAACATAAAATAGCCATTTTCTGAAAAAGTCAACGGTCAACAGTCAACGGTCAACAGGTCTTCAATCAACGGTCAACGCTGACGTCAGCCGGCTGGTTATAAGACGAACCGGTTCAGTTCTGTCAACCCGGTTTAGCCCCTGGATCGGTTTAGACCGGTTCAAAACTAAAATCCTCATTTCCCTTTGATTTGAAAAATTAGGGTTTTCCCTTAATCGGAATTCATCATCGGAAAACATGTCGGTAACGTCTAAACGTTATTTCTGACCAAACCAAACACCAGTCATGCCTTTTTCGCATTCACCAAACTCAGAAACACGGTGAAACGACCAGAATCAGTGACGCTATGGAGGAAGACAAACGGTTTTCGAACCGTTTCCTAACGACAGCGAATGGAAAAATAGAGATGGTGGCTAGGGTTTTGATCGCGCGGCCATGGAGAATCGAATGGTGGCGTCAGACCGTCAAACGGACATCGTTTGGCTCCCTTGTCAGACAGTAAATGGAGAACAAATGGGTTGGGGGATTTTCCTTGTTTGCATGAGAGAGAGACGGAGGAAAGATGAACTAGCGGCGCAAAAACTCAGAAATGAGGGAAAAAACAGGATTTTAAATCACGTAAAAAGGGTAAATCACAATACGTGCCACCAAACTTTCTAGGGTTAATGAAACAACACTGAAACTTTGTTTCTTTTGCAATTTGATCACTGAAATTTAATTAAGTTTCAAATTAAAAATTCCCAATTATCAGGGTTTTTAATTTAGGGATTTCAATAATTTAGGTTTTCAAATTAGGCAAAAATTGGGGTGTTACAACTCTTCCCCTGTTAAAAAGAAATTTCGACCTCGAAATTTTACCTAGAGCAAAAAGATGCGGATACTGAGCTCAGATGACAGTCTTGGGCTCCCACGTAGCCTCATCATGACTACAACCACGCCACAGGACTTTGACCATCTTAATGGTCTTCCTTCTGAGAACCTTTTTATCCTGAGCAAGAATCTTAATAGGCTCTTCCTCAAAACGTAAATCAGGACGAACCTCAATATCTTCAACATGCATAACATGTGACGGATCAGGATGATTACGTCTCAACACTGAAATATGGAAAACATCGTGAATACGCTGAAGCTATGGTGGTAGTTCTAGCTAATAGGCAACTGGTCTGACTCGACGAATAATCCGATAAGGGCCAATGTAACAAGGACTCAGCTTGCCCTTCCAACCAAACCAAAGTATCTTCCTCCAAGGAGATACTTTCAAGAAAACCTCACCACCCACCTCAAACTCAAGATCACGATGTCTCAAATCGGCATAAGACTTCTGTCTGTCAAAAGCAGCCTTAAGCCGATCCTGAATCAATCTGACAGTCTGCTCAGCCTCGTGTACAATCTTCAGTCCCAACAATATGTGCTCATTCAACTCAGTCCATCCAATAGGTGAACGACACCTACGCTCATACAGAGCCTTATACGGTGCCATCCTAATACTGGCCTGATAATTGTTATTATAAGCAAACTCTGCAAGCGGCAGGAAATCCTCCCAACTGCCTCTGAAGTCAAGAATACAACCCTTCAACATATCCTCAAGAATCTGAATTACACGCTCAGACTGACCATCTGTCTGCGGATGATAAGATGTACTGAAGTTCAATCGTGTACCCAAAGTAGAATGAAGAGACCCCTAGAATCTTGCAGTGAACCTCGGATCTCTGTCAGAAATAATAAATAACGATATCCCGTGAATTCGAACAATCTCAAAAATATAAATCTAGGCTAACTTACTCAAAGAATTGTTAACTCGGATAGGTATGAAATGCGCGGACTTCGTCAGGCGATCAACAATAACCCAGATGGAATCCTTCTTCGATGGAGTCAAAGAAAATCCACTAACAAAGTCCATAGTCACGCGCTCCCACTTCCACTAAGGAATCTCAATATGCTGTAGTAACCCAGACGGATGATGATGCTCTACTTTGACTTTCTGACAAGTCAAACACCTCGATACAAATCCGACGACATCCCGCTTAAGACCCTTCCACCAGTACCTTTCACGAAGATTCTTATACATCTTGTCACCACCTGGATGCATAGAATAAGGACTGTCATGGGCCTCACGGAGAATAACCTGTTTTAACCCAGATTTCCTCGGAATACAATACCAGCCACTGAAACACAATACCCCATCCTGATCAATAGAGTAATCTCGAGATGTACCCTCATGCACCTCTCTAATACGATGCATCAAAACGGATCACTAGGCTGCTCAGCTCGAATATCAGAAATCAATGTGGGAATAACCCAAAGTTCTGCCAACAGACCGCCATCGTCGTACAAACTCATCCGAGCAAACAAAGCTCTCAGATCTGAAATGGCGTTACAATTCAATGCATCATCAACGACATTAGCTTTACCCGGATGATACTCAATCTCAAAATCATAATCCTTGAGAAGCTCTAACCAGCGACACTGTCTCAGATTAAGCTCTTTCTGAGTGAGGAGGTATTTCAGACTCTTATGGTCTGTATAAATATAACACTTCTCTCTGTAGAGATAGTGTCTCCAGATCTTAAGTGTAAAAATAACAACAACAAGCTCTAGGTCGTGAGTAGGATAGTTACACTCATACGGTTTCAACCGTCGAGACGCATAAGCCACTACATTCTCGTCCTGCATTAGAACACACCCCAATCCGGTGTACGAAGCATCAGTAAAAACTGTATAAGCCTTACCAGTCTCTGGCTGAATCAAAACTGGTGCATCAGTCAACACAGACTTAAGCTGTAACACCCGAATTTTGGGCTTAGAAGTTTTGGGTTTGAACCGGACCGGTCGAATTTTCGGTTCAAATATAAAAGGTGGTTTTAGGGAAAGCCTAGTTCGGGATGCATTAAAAATATGGAAAAAAAATATCTAAAAATCCTCTTTTAATATATAAAAGAGAGTGGTGAAATCAATTTTACAAAATGAGGCTTGGAGATATGACATTTCGAGTTAGTGACTAAAATGTAATTTTTGAAAAGTTTGCGACTGTTTTAAAAGAATTGAAACTTTGAATCTTTAAGGAGCTAATTTACCCAAGGGAGGATTTCTCCAGATTTTTCTTGATTTTTAAGACTCATTTAGTGTTTAATTAATAAAAAAGAAAAGAGGGAAAAGTGATATTTTAGTTTCATAACTAACTTTTACCAAAATTTTCCCATTTCATTTTTTCTCAAAATTCCCTCAGCCAAACACATTTCCACAACAACTTTCCTTTTTATTTTCACACCTAAAGAAGAGTTTTCAATCTCCAAATTATTCCTAATCATTTCTACATCAAATCCTCACCATTTGCTTAATGAATTTTCAAGGATTTTGGCTCTAAACAAGGAGAAATCCACATTTAGAGGTATGAACGTCCTTCTAATCTAAATACTCAGTTCTTTACTGAAATTCCCAAGTTCTCAATCCTTAAATTGAGTTTTATTAAAGATTTTAATGTTGTGATCTTGATTTTGGCTTAAAATGCAAGATTTGGATTTAATTTTGAAGAAATTCGTGATAGATGATTGGGCTCTGTTTTGAGATGTCTTTTTGATGTATTTTGGATGTTTAAATGATGTGAAATGGAGGTTTAATCAATGCAATCCCGAATAGGTTGATTTTCCTAAGTTTTTACTTGTGAAAATAGTGTTTTTTGGGGTGATTTTGGTGTTCTGTTAATGCTGGAGGTATAAGGACGAGTTTGGGATCATTTTGGATGTTAATTGATGTTTAGAAAAGGTTGGAAGTAATGGATCTTGGCTGTGTTATGTTTTGGAAGAGTTTGGAGGTGATTTCAGTTGTGTTTGGTAGTCGAAATGTTGGATTTGTGTAGAGCAGCGAGTTTAGGTGTGTTGCTGGTGATTTTAATGCATGATGATGCATTAATTCTCTGTTGTTATGTGTTTAAAACATGGGAGAATGATCCGGAGGCAATAGAGGTGGCGTTGGAGGTTTCGGATGCTTGGAAGGCTTAACGGCTAGCGTAGTTTTGTGTATCGGTGAGTGGTAAAGAGTTTTCCAGCTTTGAAACATTTTGGATGAGGCTTTGGGAGCTTAGTTTAAGCCTAAACAACTTAGCTAAGCTTAAGAGTAAGTAAATGGAATTTCTCTCTTGGTTTGGGCTATGCTTTGGTTTTTAAATGCACTTGGGATGATTGTATTTAAATTACTATTTTTAAGCATGTTTGGACATGGTTTATTGTCGGTTATTAATGCCATTATGTTAAAGATTCATGAGGTAAGTAATCCTTGACTTGCTTGTGATGTGTGCATATGATTCTAAGCATGTGATGCTTGAGGATTTGGCATTTTGGTTATGCTTATAAAAACAGTGGATTAATGTGGTAAAATGGTTATATTGGCAAGTGATGTAAGTGGTTCTTGGTTACTTTAATCAGATATAGTTAGCCGGCTATAGGATTGGGTGCACCGTGAATTGAGTCACCTTGGATGTTGAGGGGTTGTGATTGTACCGTAGACTCCATCCAAGTACCCTAGCGATCGAGGAAATTAGTGTCACCGCGATGGAGGATGGCTCTCGTGGTTGGGCTTGTTAAGCGTCACCACGATGGAGGATGGCTCTCGTGGGTGGACTTTGTTATGTGTCACCACGATGGAGGATGACTCTCGTGGGTGGACCTTGATAAGCGTCACAACGGTGGAGGGTTGCTCCCATGTGTGAGCTTGGTTAAGGTGATTACAATGGTTGAGGTAGCTCTCATGTGTATGCCTTGTGGTGTGTCCCGCTCTCGCTAGTGAGTTATACAACTTCCGATGAGTGATGTTGAGGGGTTGTGATTGTACCGTTAAACTCCATCGCGGGTGTTGAGGGGTTGAGATTGTACCGGTAAACTCCACCTTGTGTTGTTCGGTAGTGTGTATGAATCGTGTGGGACAACGCTTGTAATCCGCGTATCGGATTGTGTCTTGTGTTGTGATGATTTGGCCTGGGACACCCTTGCCTCTTTCGAAACAGGTGCATGTTTTGGCCTGGGCGTTTCGAAACGGGTAGAGGTGTTTCGAAACACTTTGGCTACTTCCAAGCCCCGTTTTTGAACGGTCAATTTCCGTTTCGAAACACTTGATAGTTGGGCACTGTTTTGAATGGTTTTGAGGTTTGCAAGCTTTACGTTTTAGTCCTGATTTTTGTATGTGTAATTGCTTGAGTTCGAGATGTCCGTTTAAGATGAAATTTGACAGGAAAGCATGTAACCTAACTAATTTCATAATGGTATCTTAAAAATTAGCAAAGTCTTCTTAATTTCCAGATTTTACATTTTGGTCCCTAAATTCGTATGTTGTGCAATTGAGTCCCTTATTGTTTTCTGATTGCTGTTATTTTTGAGTATGCTTATCTCAAGAGTATGCCTAAGATTAATGTGCATCTAGACAAGTTTAAAAAGAAAAAATAAGGGTCGTTAATCAAGGTTGACTTTCAGGTTGACTTTAGTTTTCCCCGTGTAATCTTCATAGTTCGGGTCAACCGTCTAGGCCGGGCTAAGGGGGTTACATTTGATGGTATCAGAGCTGTGTTGCGAATGCTTAGGGAAAATGGTAAATTGTTGTAATACATGTTTGATGTTTATTCTGATGTGTGGTTGAAATGTGTGTCTTTGAGCGAATTGTTGATGTTTTTATCATCCTTTTTTGTTATGAATCTTCATTGAGCTAATGTGAAATTGTACTGATGATATGCTGGTGTTGTGAACTGATTTTATGAATGATGAAAGTGTGATGGGTATGATATGTTGATGTTTTGCTGTTGCAGGTGAATATTGTTTGATGAGGGCATGGTTGAAGTATGTTGATTGATATGCTCGATGTTGTGATATCCGTGTTTGTTATTGATTGTTATGTCATGTAAAAGGGGAGAATTCGGGATACCCATTGCCTTATTATTATAGCTATTGTGTTATGTTGGAGTTGGAGTCTTGAATTCTTGCTTGAAGCTGGCCTGATGGTTTTGTTTGTTTTGTTATGATTGCTTGTTGTTGTTAGCGCGATGGAATCGATGAGAGAATGGAAGTTAGGTGAGATGGTTGCTGCTTTAGAGCAGGTTGTTAAGTCTTGGAATTCACCTTTTGGTGGAGGTGTTTCGTTTCAGCCTGTAGTGTCTGGAGTTGAGGTATTAAGGCAGAAGAAGGAAGTTGGTTCTGTGATGAAGAGTTCATCATCTATAGTTCAAGAGGTGTCGGGAACATCTCAGGCCATGGTGAAAGTGAGGCCTGTGGATGTGTCAACTGTGGGATACGCGAGTTTGTCAAAACAACGTTTATATAATTTAGGATCTGTGGAGTATCGTGGTTCGACACCTGAGGCGTTCGAGGCTTGGTTAGCCAATGTAATTCTGATTTTGAACTAGGAAGGGTGTGACTACACCTGTAAGCTGGGAAGTGTTGTCTTATTGATGTTGGAGGACGTCTGTGTCTGGTGGACATCTGTGGAGGTGGCAACGCATATCCACGGTATAGATTGGGACTTCTTTGTGTCTGCCTTTTATGAAAGGTACCTTGGAAAGAAATTCCCAAGGGTTAAGCAACGTGGGGGTGTGGCTTCAGATTTTGAAGGTGGGAAAAGTTTAAACAAGAGAGTTATGGATACTGACCTCGGGAGCGGTCAGCGTAAGAGGTTGCGTGATAGAAGGTTTTGCTTGAATCGAAGCCTGAGTGGTAGTGCAGATGTGGGGCAAGTGCTACATGATCAAGGAGGAGTAGCTCGGTTGCCGATGTGTGACCGTTGTGGAAGGTGTCATGTTGGAGGTTGTTGGGGCGTAGGAGTTTGTTGGAACTGTGGTTCTATGGAGCATGTGAAGCGAAATTGTCCTCAAGTGGTGAGATCAGCTTCAGTGGTAGCAAAAGGGTCTCAGAAGGGTCGTGGACGTGACCAAGACAAAGTTCGAATATGGCAGGAAGGGCAGAAAGGTGTGAGGAGCTTGGGGAATGAATCTTGTTGGAATTGTGGGTATGTTGGACATTTGAGACGAAATTGTTTGAAGTTGGCTCGGGGTAGTCAGGGTTCTTTACTGTAGGGAGATGGTGATGACCTTAAGGTGTTGGCTGATGTTGCGGTGGTGCGGCTAGAGAATGATGGTTCTGCAAAGAAGAGAGTTTGTCTGTTGAAGCCCTGAGGAAGTGAGATGTTTACAGGTAACCTTGTTAAGTAACCTTTACCCTAGTTATCTTAGTTTCGTTTCGGTTTGATTTTCCCTTGCGTAGAGGGTATGGTCTCATAGCTAGCAAGTTTGGGGTAGTAGTTGGTGTTGTTTTGAAAACAACTTTAGTGTGAAGAGGGCATTAGTGGGTATTTTATGGTTAATGGGTTGTTAGAATGGTAGGGTTGGACAAGTTGGAAGTGAGATAGGAGGTTGTTCTTAGGCGGATCCTGAGGATGTTATTGGTGGGTGTGAACCGACATACATGCACAGTTAAAACCATTGTTATATCCTATATCATATATATATATATATATATGTGTGTTGGTCCGTGCATACATGTGACATGCCATTAGAGGTTTTGCATACATGTACACAGACATTGATAGGGCATATTGGTGACCGTGCATACGAACGTTCACACTTGCTAATAGCTAGTTGGGTCCGATAGTGTTGTTTTGGTGTTAGGAGAATGTTAGAAGTAATGGAGGGTATTAATCGAGCTGTCAGTAATAGTGAGTGTGATATAGCATGTTGGTAGAAGGAAAGTGTTTTGGCGCTTAAAGAGTTTAGCGGTGTGGTGGTGAGGAGATTATCGGTTGAAGTTAGAATCAGTCAAAGTGGTTGTGAATAGCTAGTAGAAGTGGTAGTTTCTTGGTGTTAAGTGATGTTGCAGGTTAGTGGATGTGTTTCTAGAGTACTGAGGTAACATGGCATTGATGTTGTAATAGAAGGGTTGTTTTTGTAGGTGATGGCTCGTAACAACCTTTGAGGAGTTGAGAAGAAGTTGTGTTGAGGGTTGTAGAAAAGGTTTGGCCTGGGGTGAATAGAATTTTCGTAATCTTAATATGCATGTATAAGAATGGGCGGTGTCCTGGTAAGGCTAGTGTTGTAGTCAAAGCTTGAAGTGGAAAGGCAATGTAAGTTCAAGGGCCATTATTGGTTGGACGGGTTCTTGTGAGAAGTGGTTGGCTAGTCGTGTATAAGTAAATCCCTTCTGAAGTCAGCTAGTGGTATGTGGAACAGTTGACGGAGTCAAGGTTGGGGTTTTGTGACGTAAATTTCGAATGTTGGGTGAGTAGTTTTGGTGAGTCGTTACGGTAATAATAGTGGTGGATGTGAGGGAATGTCATCAATACGTTGAGAAGTTTGAGTAAGCGGTTGTTGATTAAAATTTTGCTTGATTTGGTAACCTTTGGAAGCGGTTGAGCAGTTTTGCAAGGGGTTTTAGAAGCGGTGAAGGTTGTGGGTCACATGGTGGCTGAACTGGATGGGTTGGTGTCACCGTGTGTGCGAGTTTTGGGAGTTATGAGTTAAGGTGGTGTATGCTGTAAAAGTTTGGAGGTTCTTTGGGTTGTTGTTGGGGCTATGCGCAGTTCGGAAGTGTGAAAGGTTAAGTTGTGGTTAACATCTGAGTGTTCTGGAATTTGTGAACAATATGTGGTGGTGTTGGGTTTGGTTATAGTGTAATTTGATTTGAGGAGGAGTTGTTTTGTGGTGTTCTGAGTGGAGGATGTTTCAGTAGTGGAAAAGTCTTTTATGTTTCGTTGTGTGTTGCTTGTGAAGTTTGGTATCGTGCTCTTTTCGCCGTTTGAAATTTCGAGGATGAAATTTCCTAAGAGGGAGATAGTTGTAACACCCCAATTTTGGGCTTAGAAGTTTTGGGTTTGAACCGAACCGGTCAGATTTCGGTTCGAATATAAAAGGTGGTTTTAGGGAAAGCCTAGTTCAGGATGCATTAAAAATATGGAAAATATTTAAAAATCCTCTTTTAATATATATAAGAGAGTGGTGAAATCAATTTTACAAAATTAGGCTTGGAGATATGACATTTTGAGTTAGTGACTAAAATGTAATTTTTGAAAAGTTCGTGACTGTTTTAAAAGGATTGAAACTTTGAATCTTTAAGGAGCTAATTTACCCAATGGAGGATTTCTCCAGATTTTTCTTGATTTTTAAGACTCATTTAGTGTTTAATTAATAAAAAAGAAATGAGGGAAAAGTGATATTTTAGTTTCATAACTAACTTTGACCAAAATTTTCCCATTTCATTTTTCTCAAAATTCCCTCAGCCAAACACATTTCCACACCAACTTTCCTTTTGATTTTCACACCTAAAGAAGAGTTTTCAATCTCCAAATGATTCCTAACCATTTCTACATCAAATCCTCACCATTTGCTTAATAAATTTTCAAGGATTTTGGCTCTAAACAAGGAGAAATCCACATTTAGAGGTATGAACGTCCTTCTCCTCTAAATACTCAGTTCTTTACTGAAATTTCCAAGTTCTCGGTCCTTAAATTGAGTTTTATTAAAGGTTTTAATGTTGTGATCTTGATTTTGGCTTAAAATGCAAGATTTGGATTTAATTTTGAAGAAATTCGTGATAGATGATTGGGCTCTGTTTTGAGATGTCTTTTTGATGTATTTTGGATTTTTAAATGATGTGAAATGGAGGTTTAATCAATGCAATCCCGAATAGGTTGATTTTTCTAAGTTTTTACTTGTGAAAATGGTTGTTTTTGGGGTGATTTTGGTGTTCTGTTAATGCTGGAGGTATAAGGACGAGTTTGGGATCATTTTGGATGTTAATTGATGTTTAGAAAGGGTTGGAAGTGATGGATCTTGGCTGGGTTATGTTTTGGAAGAGTTTGGAGGTGATTTCGGTTGTGTTTGGTAGCCGAAATGTTGGATTTGTGTAGAGCAGTGAGTTTAGGTGTGTTGCTGGTGATTTTAATGCACGACGATGCATTAATTATATGCTGTTATGTGTTTAAAACAAGGGAGAATGATCTGGAGGCAATAAAGGTGGCGTTGGAGTTTTCGAATGCTTGGAAGGCTTAACGGCTAGCGTAGTTTTGTGTATCGGTGAGTGGTAAAGAGTTTTCCAGCTTTGAAAATTTTGGATGAGGCTTTGGGAGCTTAGTTTAAGTCTAAACAACTTAGCTAAGCTCAAGTGTACGTAAATGGAATTTCTCTCTTGGTTTGGGCTATGCTTTGGTTTTTAAATGCACTTGGGATGATTGTGTTTAAATTACTGTTTTAAGCATGTTTGGACATGGTTTATTGTCGGTTATTAATGCCATTATGTTAAAGATGCATGAGGTAAGTAATCCTTGACTTGCTTGTGTTGTGTGCATATGATTCTAAGCATGTGATGCTTGAGGATTTGGCATTTTGGTTATGCTTGTAAAAACAATGGATTAATGTGGTAAAATGGTTATATTGGCAAGTGATGTAAGTGGTTCTTGGTTGCTTTAATCGGATATAGTTAGCCGGCTATATGATTGAGTGCACCGTGAATTGAGTCACCTTGGATGTTGAGGGGTTGTGATTGTACCGTAGACTCCATCCATGTAACACCCCAATTTTGGGCTTGGAAGTTTAGGGTCTGAACCGGACCGGTTTAAATTACGGTTCGAATATAAAAGGTGGTTTTAGGGAAAGCCTAGTTCGGGATGCATTAAAATATGGAAAAATATCTAAAAAATCCTCTTTTATTATATATAAGAGAGTGGTGAAATCAATTTTACAAAATGGGGTTTGGAAATATGACATTTCAAGTTAGTGACTAAAATGTAATTTTTGAAAAGTTGGTGACTGTTTTAAAATGATTGAAACTTTGAATCTTTAAGGAGCTAATTTACCCAAGGAAGGGTTTCTCCAGATTTTCTTAAATTTAAAGACTCATTTAATGTTATTTAATAAAAAGAAAAGAGGGAAAAGAGATATTTTTGTTTCATAACTAACTTTTGCAAAAATTTTCCCATTTCATTTTCTCTCAATTTTTCCTCAGCCAAACACATTTCCACAGCCACTTTTCCTTTGATTTTCACACCTAAAGTTGAGATTTCAATCTCTAATTGATTTCTAATCATTTCTACACCAAATCCTTATCATTTGCTTATTGATTTTTCAAGAATTTTGGCTCTAAACAAGGAGAAATCCACATTTAGAGGTATGAACGTCCTTCTCCTCTAAATACTCAGTTCTTTACTAAAATTCCCAAGTTCTCAATCCTTAAATTGAGTTTTATTAAAGGTTTTGATGTTGTGATCTTGATTTTGGCTTAAAATGCAAGATTTGGATTTAATTTTGAAGAAATTCGTATTAAATGATTGGGCTCTGTTTTGAGATGTCTTTTTGATGTCTTTTGGATGTCTAAATGATGTGTAGTTGAGGTTTAATCAATGCAATCCCGAATAGGTTGATTTTCCTAAGTTTTTACTTGAGTTATTGGTGGTTTTTGGGGGTGATTTTGATGTTCTGCTATAGATGGAGGTATAAGAACGTGATTAGGTCCTTTTTGGATGTTAATTGATGTCTAAGAATGATTGGAATTGATGGATCTTGGCTGGGTAATGTTGTAGAGGTGTTTGGATGTGATTTCGGTTGTGTTTGGTAGCCGAAATGTGAGTTTTGATGAGAGCAGCGAGTTTAGGTGATTTGGCTGAAGATTTTAATGCATGATGATGCATTAATCCTCTGCTTTGATGTGTTTAAAACAAGGGAGACATCTTCGGATCCTTGTGGTGTTGATCCGAAGGCTTGATCGGCGTTTCGGCAAGCTTGCGAAACGGAATCGGTGAGTGAAGTTTGGTTTTCAGCTTTGAAACCAATGTTTGAAGGTTATGGGAGCTTAGTTTAAGTCTAAACAACTTAGCTAAGCTCAAGAGTAAGTTTTCGGAGAAACTTTCTTTTTGAAGAACCATGAGATGGTTGAATGCAATGTGTTTATTTTGCATGTTTAAATTCTGTTTTGAAAGCATATTTTAGCATGTTTAATGCTGGTTTTGTAAGCCATGTGTTGAAGGATGCTCAAGGTAAGAGATCCTTGATTTAATCATTGATAAATGTGGTTTGATGCATTGTGATGCATGATTATTTAATGGCTTTGTTAAATGCTTTAAAACAATGGATTGATGATGGTAAATGATGTATATTGGCAAGTGATGTGTTGGTTTAAAAGTACTTGAATCGGATATAGTTAGCCGGCTATAGGATTGGGTGCACCGTGAATAAAGTCGCCTTGGATGTTGAGGGGTTGTAATTGTACCGTAAACTCCATCCAAGTACACTAACGAGATGTCTAAGATCATAATGGTGGTTAAAATGCCATGTGAGGATCTTGTGTTGTGTGTCTCGTGTTCTCGTTAGTGATGTTATACAACTACCAATGAGTGATGTGGAGGGGTTGTAATTGTACCGTATACTCCATCACGGGTGTTGAGGGGTTGTGATTGTACCGGTAAACTCCACCTTGAGTGTTTAGTAGTGTGTGAGGAACGTATGGGACAACGCTTGTAATCCGCGTATCCGATTGTGTTTTGAGTTGAAAATGGTTATGAATTATCACTTGAAAGCCAATATGACATGTTGATGAATTGAAGCATGAGATGCTTGGTTTGTATGCATAAATGCATGATAAATGATGTTTTGAAATTAAAGGCCTTGGAAAGGTGTTTTTACAAAGTGCATTATTGTGTTGTTTTATTAGAGCATTTCTCACTAAGCATACATGCTTACGCTCTCTCTTTCTTGAACCAATAATGCAGAGCATTGAAGTGCTTTAAGGGCAGCAAGGAGGTCAAGGATCCAAGTGAAAGTCTAAGCTCATGTATGGTGACTATTTTCACAACACTATTAGCTTTTGGTATTTGGCAATGAGAACCTAGATTGTGTTTTTGGGAGATGTTTTGGACTCCCTAAGTTTGGTTTAATGCCTATGGTGTTTGGAACATGTAAATGGCCATTTGGTATTTTGTTTTGGAGATTTGATGATTGCTTGCTTTTCATTATAGGATGCATGCCTTTAGACTTGTGGTTTTTCTTATTTGAGGTCGTGGTTGAGCTTTGATGATGCAAGTATGTTCCTTTAATGTTTGATGACTTGTTGGCATGTTATAGAGGTCATACGAACATGTTTGGTGGGTCGAAAGAGTGTAAAACAGACTTTTCTGCTGTTTATGGGCAGGGTGTTTCGAAACACCCTAGCCTGTTTCGAAACAGGTGCATGTTTTGGCCTGGGTGTTTCGAAATAGGTAGAGGTGTTTCGAAACACTTTAGCTACTTCCAAGGGGTGTTTCTGAACGGTCTAGACCCGTTTCGAAACACTTGACCGTTGGGCACATATTTGAATGGTTTTGAGGTTTGCAAGCTTTACGTTTTAGTCCTGATTTTTGTATGTGCAATTGCTTGAGTTTGGAATGTCCGTTTAAGATGAAATTTGGTAGAGAAGCATGAAACATGATTAATTTCATAATGGTAACTCAAAAATTGGTAAAGTCCTCGTAATTTTCAGAATTTACAAATTGGTCCCTAAATTCGTATGTTGTGCAATTGAGTCCCTTATTGTTTTCCGATTGCTGTGATTTTTTAGTATGCTTATCTCAAGGGTACGCCTAGGGTTAATATGCATTTAGACAAGGTTAAAAAGAAAAAAAGGGTCGTTAATCAAGGTTGACTTTCGGGTTGACTTTGGTTTTCCCTGTGTAATCTTCGTAGTTCGGGTAAACCGTCTAGGCCGGGCTAAGGGGGTTACATTTGGTGGTATCAAAGCTGTGTTCTCGAGTATTTGGGAACGGTTAAGTGGGTGATAAGTGTATGATTGCTTTGTATGCTTGTTGAGTGAAAGTATGGTGTATGAATTGTAAGTATGTTGCAACTGTGGTGTATGCTGTGGTGAGGCATGTTAGAGGGACCCATTGACATATAAAAGTTAATGAAATGATTTGTTTTAATTGGAAACGAGCTTGAGTACTTGGATTGCTTACCTTGCTGAGCCTGACTTTGTTTATTGCATTTGTGATTGCATTGTTTAGTAAATGGGACCTCGTAGAGAGACGAGGATTAATACACGAGCTATGGCTCAAAATGAGAATGAAGAGAATGCTGAAAATATGGTGGATTTACCTCCTCCACCCGGTGGTGGTGGTGCTGGGGGTGAGGGAGCCGGTGTTGGTGTTGGTGCTGGGGTTGCTGGACCTGAAGCTGGGCAGGGGCAAGCTGCTCCTGACATGACAATGTTGATTCAGGCTATTGCTGGAGCCTTTCAGGCGGCGGTAGCTGGAGCTCATGGAGCTGGGCATCAGGGAGATGCTAATGCTAGACTACCTTTGGAACGCTTGCGTAGTCTGGGAGGGACTGAGTTCAGGGGTTTGTCTGCTGAAGGTTCTGAGTCTTGGTTGGAAAGTACCAAGAGAATTTTGGGACAAATGAACTGCAATGAAGTGCAGAAGCTGAGCTGTGTAATATCGTTGTTGCATGATGATGCGTATACCTGTTGGACAACCACTATCTCCGGAATGGAGGATGCTGATGTGACTTGGACGTTCTTCCTGAACGCGTTCAAGAGGAGGTATCTGGGTGTGCGGTACCTAGATGAAAAGTAAAGGGAATTCATGTCTCTTACTCAAGGGAGGATGTCAGTGGCTGAGTACGAGGTTCAGTTTGTCCGACTCAGTCATTACGCACCTAAGCTTATCCCTGATGAGCGGGAGAGGTGTCAACGTTTCCGTTATGGTTTGGTGACGGAAGTGAAGACCTATATGCTAGCTGCTGATTACACTGACTTTGATGTACTGGTTGGTAGAGAAAAAGATATTGAGTTGAATTTAAGTTTATCTTCTAGAGGTGCTGGTCCTAGTGCGTGTAACCCCCTTAACCCGGCCCAGACGGTTGAACCGAATTAAGAAGTTTACACGGGGAAAACCAAAGTCAACCCGAAAGTCAACCTTGATTAACGACCCTTTTTTTATTTTAAGTCTTATCTAAATGCACATTAACCCTAGATATGTTCATATAATCAGCATACCCAAAGATCAGCTCGATTCGAAAACATTTAGGGACTCGATTGCACAAACCATGAATTTAGGGACCAAAACGTAAATTCTGGAAATTACAAGGACTTAACCAACTTTTGAGTTACCATTGTGAAATTAATCATCTTTCATGCTTCTCTGCCAAATTTCAGCTCAAACGGACATCTCAAACTCATTCAATTGCATACACAAAGTTCAGGACCAAAACGCAAGGTTTTCAAAACATATAACCGTCAATTTTAGTGCCCAACGGTCGAGTGTTCCGAAACGGGGATGACCCGTTCCGAAACGCAGGACCGTTCCGAAACAAGTATCGGAACAGGGCTTGGCAGTAGCATTTTTGTTCCGGGACGGTTCCTCCCGTTTCGAAACGCCTAGGCCTTTTCAGGCCCCCTGTTCCGAAACGGTAGCACCCGTTCCGATACGGCCTGCCCAGATTGCAAAAATTTTGCTGGTTTATCATACAATTGACCCATCAAACATGCTCCAAAGGCAACCAAATGATACCAGCAAGACATTACAAGTCTAAGGAACATATTTGCATCAACCATACTCAAACATAGCACCAATTAAGCAAATCCCCAATTCTATAGGCATGCATCCTATTTAGAAAACCATGCAATCCTCAATTCACCAAAACAAATACCAAGAGGCCAATTACATGTTCCATCAGCATCAAAGGCATAAAACCAACTTAGGGAGTCTAAAACATCTCCCAAAACAACAACATAAGTCCCCCATTGCCAAATGCCAAAAGCTAATAGTGTTAGAAAATCATTCACCATACATGAGCTTAATTCTTCACTTGGATTCTTGCCCTCCTTGCTGCCTTTTATGCACTCAATGATCTGCATTATTGGTTTAAGCAAAGGTAGAGCATAAGCAAAAAGCTTAGTGAGGAATGCTCATTTAAAACATCACAATAATGCATTTAAAAGACTTTTTGAAACCTTAGCTCAAAACATCATTTAACCATGCACATAAGCATATAAAACAAGCATTTCATGCTTCAAATTATTAACATGTGATATTGGCCACAAGTGATAATTATGATCGTTTTCCATCTCAAGATACAATCAACTCAAGATCCACACATGGACTTTTAACCACCATTGTGATCTTACAATTCACAAGGACCACACATGGACTTTTAACCATCATTGTGTCCTTAGCACAAGAATCACCCATGGACTTTTAACCACCATGGTGTTCTTACAATCCACAAGGTCCACACAAGGACTTTTAACCACCTTTGTGACCTTAACACAAGAATCACCCATGGACTTTTAACCACCATGGTGTTCTTAAATACACAAGGTGCACACAAGGACTTTTAACCACCTTTGTGACCTTAGCACAAGAATCAACCATGGACTTTTAACCACCATGTTGTTCTTAACACAAGAACCACCTATGGACTTTTAACCACCATAGTGTTCTTAGCCATTCTCAAGACATCACTTGCCAATATACATCATTTAACAATAATAATCCACTGCTTTAAAGCATTTAACAAAGCCATAAACATCATGCACCATTTTGCATCAAAACCACATTTAACAATGTTAAAAAACTAGGATCTCTTACCTTGAGCATCCTTCAATTCATGGCTTATAAAACCAGCAATAAACATGCTCAAACATGCTTTCAAAACAGAATTTGAAACATGCAAACAAATCAAATTGCATTCAACCAACTCATGGTTCATTAAGAAGAGAGTTTTTCCGAAAACTTACTATTGAGCTTAGCAAAGTTGTTTAGACTTAAACTAAGCTCCCAAACCTTCAAAACATTGGTTTCAAAGCCGAAAACCAAAATCCACTCACCGATTCCGTTTCGCCACTTGCCAAAACACCGATCAAGCTTCCGGATCACCACCACAAAGATCCGAAGGTGTCTCCCCTATTTTAAACACATCAAAGCAGAGGATTAATGCATCATCATGCATTAATATCTTCAATGAAAGCACCTAAACTCGATGCTCTCATCCACACTCCATTTTCGGCTACCAAACACAACCGAAAACACATCCAAACAACTCTACAACACTACCCAGCCAAAAACCAACAATACCAAACATTCTTAAACCTCAATTAACATCCAAAAAGGATATAATCACGCCCTTATACTTCCAGCTATAGCAGATCATCAAGATCATCCCAACAACTACCAAATACTCAAGCAAAACTTAGGAAAACTAACCTATCCGGGATTGCATTGATTAAACCTCAATTTCTCATCAATTATACATTCATTTTACATCAAAATGACATCGCAAAACAATGCTCAATCAGATTATACGAATTTCATCAAAAATTAACCAAATCTTGCATTTTAAAGCCAAGATCAAGAATACAATTGTAAAATCTTTAATTAAATACAAATCAAGGATTGAGAACTTGGGAATTTCAGTAAAGAACTGAGAATTTAGAGGAGAAGGACGTTCATACCTCTAAACTTGAGTTTCTCCCTTTTTGGAACCAAGATTCTTTAAAATCCAACAAGAAAATGCTAAGGTTTTGATGAAGAAATGATTAGAGATCAAATGAGGATTGAAATCTAATCTTTGGATGTCAAAATCAGAGGGAAATTTGCTGGAGAAATGTGTTTGGGTTGAGAGAAAAGTTGAGAGAAAGAAAATAGAAAATTTTGAGAAAGTTAGTTAAAATGACAAAATATCTTCTTCCCTCCCTTTTTACCTTAATTAAAAACCATTAATAAATTGATTAATATTAAGAAAATCTGGAGAAACTCCTTTTGGTTAAATAGCTCCTTAAAGTTTCGAAGTTTCAATCCTTTTTAAAACAGTCACCAAGTTTCCGAAAATTACATTTTGGTCACTAACCCAAAATGTCACACTTCCAAACCTAATTTTGCAAAATTGATTTTACTACTCTCTTATATATAATAAAAGAGATTTTTAAGACATTTTCCCATATTTTTAATGCAACCCGAACTAGGCTTTCCTAGAAATCACCTTTTTATATTTGAACCGCAACCCGACCGACCCGGTCCAAACCCAAAACTTCTAAGCCCAAAATTGGGGTGTTACTACTCTCCCCCTTAAGAAATTTCGTCCTCGAAATTTACCTGAAGGAAAAAGGTACGAAAACTGCTTCAACATGTCATCCTTCCGTTCCCACGTGGCTTCTTCAACACCACGATGCTTCCACAACACCTTTACCAACTCAATGGTCTTCCCACGAAGAACCTTACTATCCGAATCCAGAATCTTCACCGGTTCCTCATCATAAGTCAAATCCGGATTCAATTCCACTTCTTCCACAGGCATCACATGTGAAGGATCTGATCTATACTTCCGAAGCATAGAAACATGAAACACATCATGAATCTTTTCCAACTCTTGAGGTAACCTCAACTTGTACGCAACAGGACCCACACGCTCAATCACCTCGTATGGTCCAATGTACCTAGGGCTCAACTTACCCTTTCGGCCAAACCTCATCACCTTTTTCCAAGGCGAAACCTTCAAAAACACACGGTCACCCACCGCATACTCAATCTCCTTATGCTTCAGATCCGCGTAAGACTTTTGCCGATCAAAAGCTGCCTTCAAACGCTCACAAATGAGCTTCACCTTCTCGGTGGTTCCTTTCAACAAAGCTGGCATCGAAACCAACTTCTGTCCTGTTTCAGCCCAACAGAGAGGAGTCCTACACTTCCTCCCGTACAAAGCTTCATAAGGTGCCATTCGAATACTTGCCTGATAACTATTATTATAGGCAAACTCTACCAAAGGCAAATGTTTCTCCCAAGAGCCCTGAAACTCAATCACACAACACCTCAACATATCCTCCAAAACCTGAATAACACGCTCGGACTGACCATCCGACTGCGGATGATAAGATGTACTGAAATTCAACTGTGTACCCAAAGCCTGATGCAGACACAGCCAGAAACGCGATGTAAATCTCGGATCCCTATCCGACACAATCGACTTTGGCACACCATGCAGCCGCACAATCTCAGCAATGTACAACTCCGCAAGCTTATCCAAAGAATACGTAGTATGCACAGGCAAGAAATGCGCACACTTCGTCAGGCGATCCACAATCACCCACACCGAATTCTTCTTCGATGGCGACAAAGGCAAACCAGATACAAAATCCATGGTAATCCTTTCCCACTTCCACTCAAGAATTCTCAACGGTTGCAACAACCCTGAAGGAAACTGATGCTCAGCCTTAACTCGCTGACACACCATGCACTTGCTTACAAACTCAGCAACATCTTTCTTTAAACCCACCCAATAGTACTCATCACGAAGATCACGATACATCTTAGTACTACCAGGGTGCATAGCAAAAGGAATACTATGACCTTCAGTCAGAATAGCACGCCTCAACTCAGCATCAATGGGCACTACTATCCGACTCCCAAAACACAACACCCCATCATCATTAAAACAGAAATCCGAAGGCCTACCCTCCGCAATATCCTAAACATGAGGTGCCAGGGAATCATCCAACAACTGCTTTTCCTTGATCAACTGAACCAAAGATGGTTTCACTTGCAATTCAGCCACAAGACCACCATCACGCGAAATACTCAAACTGGCAAACATAGCCCTCAACTCAACAACTACCTTCCTACTCAAGGCATCCGCTACAACATTAGCTTTACCCGGGTGATACTCAATCGTCAAATCATAATCCTTGAGCAACTCTACCCAACGTCGCTGCCTAAGATTCAACTCCTTCTGAGACATCAGATACTTCAAACTCTTGTGATCCGTGTACACAGTACACTTCTCACCATACAGATAATGTCTCCAGATCTTCAAATCAAAAACCACCGCAGCCAACTCGATGTCATGCGTAGGATAATTGCGCTCATGCACCTTCAACTGCTGAGACGCATAAGCCACCACCTTACCCTCTTGCATCAACACACATCCTAAACCAACAAAGGACGCATCGCTATACACCACAAACTCTTTCCCTGATTCAGGTTGAACCAAGATTGGAGCTTGCGTCAAAGCTGCCTTAAGCTTCTCAAAAGCCTGCTGTCTCGCTTCCGTCCACTCATACTTAACATCCTTCTGCAACAACTTTGTCAAAGGTGCAGCAATCTTGGAAAACCCATCCACGAACCTCCGATAGTACCCCGCCAAACCCAGGAAACTATAGACTTCATGAACAGACATAGGAACCTTCCAATTCATCACCGCCTCAATCTTCTGAGGATCAACACGAATCCCTTCAGCAGAAACTACATGACCAAGAAACACCACTTCTCTAAGCCAGAACTCACACTTGCTCAGCTTGGCATAAAGCTGATTCTCCAACAAAGCTTGCAACACAATCCTCAAATGCTCTTCATGCTCCTCCTCAGTACGCGAGTACACGAGGATATCATCAATGAACACCACAACAAACTTATCCAGGTATTCATGAAATACACGATTCATCATGTCCATGAAAGCTGCAGGAGCATTTGTCAAACCAAACGACATCACAAGGAACTCATAATGCCCATACCTCGTCCTGAAAGCTGTCTTTGGCACATCCACATCCTTCACCTTCAACTGGTAATACCCTGACCTTAAGTCAATCTTAGAGAACACAGCTACTCCCCGAAATTGATCAAAAAGATCATCAATTCTCGGCAATGGATACCGATTCTTGATAGTCAACTTGTTAAGCTGACGATAATCAATGCACATTCTCATAGTGCCATCCTTCTTCTTCACAAACAAGACCGGTGCACCCAGAGGTGACACACTCGGCCGAATGAAACCACGATCAAGCAACTCTTGCAACTGCGTCTTCAGCTCTTTCAACTCCTTAGGTGCCATTCGATAAGGGGTAATGGACACTGGATTCGTGTTTTCATACAACTCAATCCCAAACTCCACTTCGCGATTAGGAGGTAACCCATGCAACTCTTCAGGAAACACACCAGGAAACTCTCGCACAGTCCTGATATCTTGCACACGCAACTCCTTAGAGCTAGGATTCATCACAAAAGCGAGATAGGCTTCACAACCTTGCCTCAGCATCCGACTCGCCTCCAATGTAGACACCACATTGGCAAGAAACTTCACATTCTCACCAACCACAACAACCTCGTAATCATCCGCAAGATTCAACGATACTTGCTTATTCTCACAATCCACTACAACTTGATGCTCAACAAGCCAATCCATACCAAGGATTACATCAAAACCATAGAAAGGCAACTCCATAAGATCAACAGGAAAAACATGATCTTGCACAACCAAAGGACATCTTCTATAAAGCTTTCGAGTCACAACAGTTTCACCAAAAGAACTAGTGACACACATACCAACATCCAAAGACTCAACAGGCAAACCAAGCAATTCAGCATGCTCACGCAATATGTATGAGTGTGTAGATCCAGAGTCAATCAAGGAAAGTAATGACAAGGATTGCAAAGTAAAAGTACATGCGATCACATCCGTGTCATTCCTCCCCTCCCTCTGAGCATACACTCTGGCCTGGCCTCCACCCTCAGGCTGAACAGCTACAACATGAGCCACATTCCTTCCACCATCCTCTCTACGTTGGAAGTTACCACGGCCGCGCCCACGACCTCTCTGTGGTGCAATAACTACAGGAGCACGTCCCTGGCCACCACCAGCCAACAGAGAACACTCTCTCCTCATGTGATCTGTAGATCCACAGTTCCAGCATGAGTTACCAGCCACCACAACAGGAGCCTGCACCTCCCTCGCCGCTCGAGGACAATCACGTTTCAAGTGCCCACGTGATCCACATGTCCAACATGCGTTCGGATCAACTCTTGCCTTGCCTCCCTGAGCAGGCGCACCACCACCTTGCTTAGCTGAAGACTGATACTTCTGATCACGTCCCCTCTTGTTCCGTCCACCACCGGAACTATACTCAGCAACTCGCTTACCAACACTAGAACCAACACTTCTAGAAGATAAACCCAAGTTCATCTCAATGTCCTTCGCTCTCCCAACCAGCACATCAAAATCATTATACTCAGCAGCTAACATATACGTCTTTACTTCCGTCACCAAACCATAACAGAACCTTTCACACCTCTCCCGCTCATCCGGAACAAGCTCAGGTGCGTACTGACTGAGTCGAACAAACTGAACTTCGTACTCAGCCACTGTCATGCTCCCTTGAGTGAGAGACATGAATTCCCTCTTCTTTTCATCCAAGTACCTCACACCCAGGTACCTTCTCTTGAACACATTCTGAAAGAACGTCCATGTCACATCAGCATCCGCCATCCCAGAGATAGTGGTTGTCCACCAAGTGTATGCATCGTCCTGCAACAACGATACTACACAACCCAGCTTCTGAACTTCATTGCAGTTCATTTGCCCCAAGATTCTCTTGGTACTTTCCAACCAAGACTCAGAACCTTCAGCAGACAAACCCCTAAACTCAGTCCCTCCCAGACTACGCAAACGCTCCAAAGGTAGTCTAGCATTAGCATCTCCCTGATGCCCAGCTCCTTGAGCTCCAGCTACCGATGCTTGAAAAGCTCCAGCAATAGCTTGTACCAGCATTGTCATGTCAGGAACAGCTTGCCCCTGACCAGCTTCAGGTCCAGCGCCCCCAGCACCAGCACCAGCACCAGCTGCAGCTCCTTCATCCCCAGCACCACCACCACCAGGCGGAGGAGGTAAATCCACAACGTTTTCAACGTTCTCCTCATTCTCATTTTGAGCCATATCTCGCGTATTAACCGTCAATTCTCTACGAGGTGCCATTCACTAACAATACAATCACAATGCAACAAACAAAGTCAGGCTTAGCAAGGTAAGCAATCCAAGTACTCAAGCTCATTTCCACTTAAAAACAAATCATTACATTAGCTTTGATTTGGCAATGGGTCCCCCTAACATGCTTTCACCACAGCATACCCACAATTGTAACATGCTTACAATTCACACATCATGCTTTCACTCAACAAGCATACAAAGCATTCAAGCACTTAACACCCATTCATCAGTTCCCAATTACTCGAGAACTCAGCTCTGATACCACCAAATGTAACCCCCTTAACCCGGCCCAGACGGTTGAACCGAATTAAGAAGTTAACACGGGGAAAACCAAAGTCAACCCAAAAGTCAACCTTGATTAACGACCCTTTTTTTTATTTTAAGTCTTATCTAAATGCACATTAACCCTAGATATGTTCATATAATCAGCATTCCCAAAGATCAGCTAGATTCGAAAACATTTAGGGACTCGATTGCACAAAACATGAATTTAGGGACCAAAACGTAAATTCTGGAAATTACAAGGACTTAACCAACTTTTGAGTTACCATTATGAAATTAATCATCTTTCATGCTTCTCTGCCAAATTTCAGCTCAAACGGACATCTCAAACTCATTCAATTGCATACACAAAGTTCAGGACCAAAACGCAAGGTTTTTAAAACATATAACCGTCAATTTCAGTGCCCAACGGTCGAGTGTTCCGAAATGGGGATGATCCGTTCCGAAACGCGGGACCGTTCCGAAACAAGTATCGGAACAGGGCTTGGCACGTTCCGGAATGGTTCCTCCCGTTTCGAAACGCCTAGGCCATTTCAAGCCCCCTTTTCTGTAACGGTAGCACCCGTTCCGATACGGCCTGCCCAGATTGCAGAAATTTTGATGGTTTGTCATACAATTGACCCATCAAACATGCTCCAAAGGCAACCAAATGATACCAGCAAGACATTACAAGTCTAAGGAACATATTTGCATCAACCATACTTAAACATAGCACCAATTAAGCAAATCCCTAATTCTATAGGCATGCATCCTATTTAGAAAACCATGCAATCCTCAATTCACCAAAACAAATACCAAGAGGCCAATTACATGTTCCATCAGAATCAAAGGCATAAAACCAACTTAGGGAGTCTAAAACATCTCCCAAAACAACAACATAGGTCCCCCATTGCCAAATACCAAAAGCTAATAGTGTTAGAAAATCATTCACCATACATGAGCTTAATTCTTCACTTGGATTCTTGCCCTCCTTGCTGCCCTTTATGCACTCAATGATCTGCATTATTGGTTTAAGAAAAGGTAGAGCGTAAGCAAAAAGCTTAGTGAGGAATGCTCATTTAAAACATCACAATAATGCATTTAAAACACTTTTTGAAACCTTAGCTCAAAACATCATTTAACCATGCACATAAGCATATAAAACAAGCATTTCATGCTTCAAATTATTAACATGTGATATTGGCCACAAGTGATAATTATGATCGTTTTCCATCTCAAGATACAATCAACTCAAGATCCACACATGGACTTTTAACCACCATTGTGATCTTACAATTCACAAGGACCACACATGGACTTTTAACCACTATTGTGTCCTTAGCACAAGAATCACCCATGGACTTTTAACCACCATGCTGTTCTTACAATCCACAAGGTCCACACAAGGACTTTTAACCACCTTTGTGACCTTAACACAAGAATCACCCATGGACTTTTAACCACCATGGTGTTCTTAAATACACAAGGTGCACACAAGGACTTTTAACCACCTTTGTGACCTTAGCACAAGAATCATCCATGGACTTTTAACCACCATGTTGTTCTTAACACAAGAACCACCTATGGACTTTTAACCACCATAGTGTTCTTAGCCATTCTCAAGACATCACTTGCCAATATACATCATTTAACAATAATAATCTACTGTTTTAAAGCATTTAACAAAGCCATAAACATCATGCACCATTTTGCATCAAAACCACATTTAACAATGTTAAAAAACTAGGATCTCTTACCTTGAGCATCCTTCAATTCATGGCTTATAAAACCAACAATAAACATGCTCAAACATGCTTTCAAAACAGAATTTGAAACATGCAAACAAATCACATTGCATTCAACCAACTCATGGTTCATTAACAAGAGAGTTTTTCCGAAAACTTACTATTGAGCTTAGCAAAGTTGTTTAGTCTTAAACTAAGCTCCCAAACCTTCAAAACATTGATTTCAAAGCCGAAAACCAAAATCCACTCACCGATTCCGTTTCGCCACTTGCCGAAACACCGATCAAGCTTTCAGATCACCACCACAAAGATCCGAAGATGTCTCCCCTATTTTAAACACATCAAAGTAGAGGATTAATGCATCATCATGCATTAATATCTTCAATGAAAGCACCTAAACTCGCTGCTCTCATCCACACTCCATTTTCGGCTACCAAACACAACCGAAAACACATCCAAACAACTCCACAACACTACCCAGCCAAAAACCAACAATTCCAAACATTCTTAAACCTCAATTAACATCCAAAAAGGATCTAATCACGCCCTTATACTTCCAGCTATAGCAGATCGTCAAGATCATCCCAACAACAACCAAATACTCAAGCAAAACTTAGGAAAATTAACCTATCTGGGATTGCATTGATTAAACCTCAATTTCTCATCAATTATACATCAAAATGACATCTCAAAACAATGCCCAATCAGATTATACGAATTTCATCAAAAAATAACCAAATCTTGCATTTTAAAGCCAAGATCAAGAATACAATTGTAAAACCTTTAATTAAATAGAAATCAAGGATTGAGAACTTGGGAATTTCAGTAAAGAACTGAGAATTTAGAGGAGAAGGACGTTCATACCTCTAAACTTGAGTTTCTCCCTTTTTGGAACCAAGATTCTTTAAAATCCAACAAGAAAATGCTAAGGTTTTGATGAAGAAATGATTAGAGATCAAATGAGGATTGAAATCTAATCTTTGGATGTCAAAATCAGAAGGAAATTTGCTGGAGAAATGTGTTTGGGTTGAGAGAAAAGTTGAGAGAAAGAAAATAGAAAATTTTGAGAAAGTTAGTTAAAATGACAATATCTTCTTCCCTTCCTTTTTACCTTAATTAAAAACCATTAATAAATTGATTAATATTAAGAAAAATCTGGAGAAACTCCTTTTGGGTAAATAGCTCCTTAAAGATTCAAAGTTACAATCCTTTTTAAAACAGTCACCAAGTTTCCGAAAATTACATTTTGGTCACTAACCCAAAATGTCACAATTCCAAACCTCATTTTGAAAAATTGATTTCACCACTCTCTTATATATAATAAAAGAGAATTTTAAGACATTTTTCCATATTTTTAATGCAACCCGAACTAGGCTTTCCTATAAATCACCTTTTTATATTCGAACCGCAACCCGACCGGCCCAGTCCAAACCCAAAACTTCTAAGCCCAAATTTGGGGTGTTACAGTGCGGGTAAGCGAGCTACTGAGTATAGTTCCGGTGGCGGACGGAACAAGAGAGGATGTGATCGGAAGTATCAGTCTTCAGCTAGGGGTTGCGGTGGAGGGCAAGGTGCGCCTATTCAGGTAGACGAGGCGAGAGCTGATCAGAACACATGTTGGGCATGTGGATCGCGTGGTCATCTGAGGCGTGATTGTCCTCGAGCAGCGAGGGAGGTACATGCTCCTATTGTGGTGACTGGTACTTCGTGCTGGAACTGTGGTTCGGCGGATCACATGAAGAGGGAGTGTCCTCTGTTGGCCGGTAGTGGTCAGGGACGTGCTCCTGGAGTTGTTGCACCACAGAGAGGCCGTGGGCGCGGCCGTGGTAACTTCCAGCACAGGGAGGATGGTGGAAGGAATGTGGCTCATGTGGTAGCTGTTCAGCCTGAGGGTGGTGGCCAGGCCATAGTGTATGCTCAGAGGGAAGGGAGGAATGACACGGATGTGATTGCAGGTACTTTCACTTTGCAATCCTTGTCATTACTTTCCTTGATTGATTCTGGATCTACATACTCATACATATTGCGTGAACATGCTCAATTGCTTGGTTTGCCTGTTGAGTCTTTGGATGTTGGTATGCGTGTAACTAGTTCTTTTGGTGAGACTGTTGTGACTCGGAAGCTTTATAGAAGATGTCCCTTGGTTGTGCAAGACCATGTTTTCCATGTTGATCTTATGGAATTTCCTTTCTATGGTTTTGATGTAATCCTTGGTATGGATTGGCTTGTTGAGCATCGAGCTGTAGTGGATTTTGAGAATAAGTGAGTTTCGTTGAAACTTGCGGACGATTATGAGGTAGTGGTGGTTGGTAAGAATGTGAAGTTTCTTGCCAATGTGGTGTCTACATTGGAAGCGAGCCGGATGCTGAGGCAAGGTTGTGAAGCCTACCTAGCCTTTGTGATGAATCCTAGCTCTAAGGAGTTACGAGTGCAAGATATCAGGACTGTGCGAGAGTTTCCTAGTGTGTTTTCGGAGGAGTTTCCTGGATTGCCTCCTAATCGCGAAGTGGAGTTTGGGATTGAGCTGTATGAAAACACAACTCCAGTGTCCATTACTCCTTATTGAATGTCACCTAAAGAGTTGAAAGAGCTAAAGACGCAACTTCAGGAGTTGCTTGATCGTGGTTTTATTCGGCCGAGTGTGTCACCTTGGGGTGCACCGGTCTTGTTTGTGAAGAAATAGGATGGCACTATGAGAATGTGCATTGATTACCGTCAGCTTAACAAGTTGACTATCAAGAATCGGTATCCATTGCCGAGAATTGATGATCTTTTTGATCAATTTCGGGGAGCGGCTGTGTTCTCTAAAATTGACTTAAGGTCAGGGTATTACCAGTTGAAGGTGAAGGATGTTGATGTGCCTAAGACAGCCTTCAGAACAAGGTATGGACATTATGATTTTCTTGTGATGCTGTTTGGTTTGACGAATGCTCCTGCAGCTTTCATGGACATGATGAATAGAGTGTTCCATGAATACTTGGATAAATTTGTTGTGGTGTTCATTGATGATATTCTCGTGTACTCTCGTACTGAGGAGGAGCATGAAGGGCATTTGAGAATTGTGTTACAGGCCTTGTTGGAGAATCAGCTATATTCCAAGCTGAACAAGTGTGAGTTCTGGCTTAAAGAAGCTGTGTTTCTTGGTCATGTGGTCTCTGCTGAAGAAATACGTGTTGATCCTCAGAAGATTGAGGCAGTGATGAATTGGAAGCCTCCCAAGTCTGTTCATGAAGTCCGTGGTTTCCTTGGTTTGGCAGGATACTATCGGAGGTTCGTGGATGGGTTTTCAAAGATTGCTGCACCTTTGACGAAGTTGTTGCAGAAGGATGTTAAGTATGAGTGGACGGAAGCGAGACAACAGGCTTTTGAGAAGCTTAAGGCAACTTTAACACAAGCCCCTATCTTGGTTCAACCTGAATCAGGGAAAGAGTTTGTGGTGTATAGTGATGCGTCCTACGTTGGTTTGGGATGTGTGTTGATGCAAGAGGGTAAGGTGGTGGCTTATGCATCGCGTCAGTTGTAGGTGCATGAGCGCAATTATCCTACGCATGACATTGAGTTAGCTGCGGTGGTTTTTACTTTGAAAATTTGGAGACATTACCTGTATGGTGAGAAGTGTACTGTGTACACGGACCACAAGAGTTTGAAGTATCTGATGTCTCAAAAAGAGTTGAATCTTAGGCAACGACGTTGGGTGGAGTTGCTTAAGGATTACGATTTGACGATCGAGTACCATCCGGGTAAAGCTAATGTTGTAGCGGATGCCTTGAGTAGGAAGGTAGCTGTTGAGTTGAGGGCTATGTTTGCCAGTTTGAGCATTTCGCGTGATGGTGGTCTTGTGGCTGAGTTGCAAGTGAAACCATCCTTGATTCAGTTGATTAAGGAAAAGGAGTTGTTGGATGATTCCTTGGTGCCACATGTTCAGGATATTGCGGAGGATAGGCCATCGAATTTCTGCTTTAATGATGATGGAGTTTTATGCTTTGGGAGTCGGATAGTAGTGCCCAATGATGCTGATTTGAGGCGTGCTATTCTGACTGAAGCTCATAGTAGTCCTTTTGCTATGCACCCTGGTAGTACTAAGATGTACCGTGATCTTCGTGATGAGTACTATTGGGTGGGTTTAAAGAAAGATGTTGCTGAGTTTGTAAGCAAGTGCATGGTATGTCAGCGGGTTAAGGCTGAGCATCAGTTTCCTTTAGGGTTGTTGCAACCGTTGAGGATTCCTGAGTGGAAGTGGGAGAGGATTACCATGGACTTCATGTCTGGTTTCCTTTGTCGCCATCGAAGAAGAATTCAGTGTGGGTGATTGTGGATCGCCTGGCGAAGTGTGCGTATTTCTTGCCTGTGCATACTACGTACACTTTGGATAAGCTTGCGGAGCTGTACATTGCTGAGATTGTGCGGCTGCATGGTGTGCCAAAGTTGATTGTATCGGATAGAGATCCGAGGTTTATGTCGCGTTTCTGGCAGTGTTTGCATCAGGCTTTGGGTACACGGTTGAATTTCAGTACATCTTATCATCCACAGTCAGATGGACAGTCTGAGCGTGTTATCCAGGTGTTGGAGGATATGTTGAGGTGCTGCGTGATTGAGTTTCAGGGTTCTTGGGAGAAACATTTGCCTTTGGTGGAGTTTGCCTATAATAATAGTTATCAGGCAAGTATTCAAATGGCACCTTATGAAGCTTTGTACGAGAGGAAGTGTAGGACTCCTCTTTGTTTGGCTGAAACAGGTCAGAAGTTAGTTTCGATGCCAGCTTTGTTGAAAGGAACCACCGAGAAGGTGAAGCTCATTTGTGAGCGATTGAAGGCAGCTTCTGATCGGCAAAAGTCTTACGCAGATTTGAAGCGTAAGGAGATTGAGCATGCGGTGGGTGACCGTGCGTTTTTGAAAGTTTCGCCTTGGAAAAAAGTGATGAGGTTTGGCCGAAAGGGTAAGTTGAGCCCTAGATACATTGGACCATACGAGGTGATTGAGCGTGTGGGTCCTGTTGCATACAAGTTGAGGTTACCGCAAGAGCTAGAAAAGATTCATGATGTGTTTCATGTTTCTATGCTTCGGAAGTATAGATCGGATCCTTCTCATGTGATGTCTGTGGAGGAAGTGGAGTTGAATTCGGATTTGACCTATGATGAGGAACCGGTGAAGATTCTGGATTCAGATAGTAAAGTTCTTCGAGGCAAGACCATTGAGTTGGTAAAGGTGTTGTGGAAGCATCGTGGTGCTGAGGAAGCCACGTGGGAACGGAAGGATGACATGTTGAAGCAGTTTCCGTACCTTTTTCCTCCAGGTAAATTTCAAGGACGAAATTTCTTAAGGGGGGAGAGTTGTAACACCCCAATTTTGGGCTTGTAAGTTTAGGGTCTGAACTGGACCGGTTTAAATTACGATTCGAATATAAAAGATGGTTTTAGGGAAAGCCTAGTTCGGAATGCATTAAAAATATGGAAAAATATCTAAAAATCCTCTTTTATTATATATAAGAGAGTGGTGAAATCAATTTTACAAAATGGGGTTTGGAAATATGACATTTCAAGTTAGTGACTAAAATGTAATTTTTGAAAAGTTGGTGACTGTTTTAAAAGGATTGAAACTTTGAATCTTTAAGGAGCTAATTTACCCAAGGAAGGGTTTCTCCAGATTTTTCTTAAATTTAAAGACTCATTTAATGTTATTTAATAAAAAGAAAAGAGGGAAAAGAGATATTTTGGCTTCATAACTAACTTTTGCCAAAATTTTCCCATTTCATTTTCTCTCAATTTTTCCTCAGCCAAACACATTTCCACAGCCACTTTTCCTTTGATTTTCACACCTAAAGTTGAGATTTCAATCTCTAAATGATTTCTAATAATTTCTACACCAAATCCTCATCATTTGCTTATTGAATTTTCAAGAATTTTGGCTCTAAACAAGGAGAAATCCACATTTAGAGGTATGAACGTCCTTCTCCTCTAAATACTCAGTTCTTTACTGAAATTCCCAAGTTCTCAATCCTTAAATTGAGTTTTATTAAAGGTTTTGATGTTGTGATCTTGATTTTGGCTTAAAATGCAAGATTTGGATTTAATTTTGAAGAAATTCGTATTAAATGATTGGGCTCTATTTTGAGATGTCTTTTTGATGTATTTTGGATTTCTAAATAATGTGTAATTGAGGTTTAGTCAATGCAATCCCAAATAGGTTGATTTTCCTAAGTTTTTACTTGAGTTATTGGTGGTTTTGGGGGTGATTTTGATGGTCTGCTATAGCTGGAGGTATAAGGACGTGATTAGGTCCTTTTTGGATGTTAATTGATGTCTAAGAATGATTGGAATTGATGGATCTTGGCTGAGTAATGTTGTAGAGGTGTTTTGATGTGGTTTTGGTTGTGTTTGGTAGCCGAAATGTGAGTTTTGATGAGAGCAGCGAGTTTAGGTGTTTTGGCTGAAGATTTTAATGCATGATGATGCATTAATCCTCTTCTTTGATGTGTTTAAAACATGGGAGACATCTTCGGATCCTTGTGGTGTTGATCCGGAGGCTTGATCGGTGTTTCGGCAAGCTTGCGAAATGGAATCGGTGAGTGAAGTTTGGTTTTCAGCTTTGAAACCAATGTTTGAAGGTTATGGGAGCTTAGTTTAAGTCTAAACAACTTAGCTAAGCTCAAGAGTAAGTTTTCGGAGAAACTCTCTTTTTGAAGAACCATGAGATGGTTGAATGCAATATGTTTATTTTGCATGTTTAAATTCTGTTTTAAAAGCATATTTTAGCATGTTTAATGCTGGTTTTGTAAGCCATGTGTTGAAGGATGCTCAAGGTAAGAGATCCTTGATTTAAACATTGATAAATGTGGTTTGATGCATTGTGATGCATGATTATTTAATGGCTTTGTTAAATGCTTTAAAACAGTGGATTGATGATGGTAAATGATGTATATTGGCAAGTGATGTGTTGGTTTAAAAGTACTTGAATCGGATATAGTTAGCCGGCTATAGGATTGGGTGAACTGTGAATAAAGTCGCCTTGGATGTTGAGGGGTTGTAATTGTACCGTAAACTCCATCCAAGTACACTAACGAGATGTCTAAGATCATAATGGTGGTTAAAATGCCATGTGAGGATCTTGTGTTGTGTGTCCCGTGTTCTCGTTAGTGATGTTATACAACTACCAATGAGTGATGTGGATGGGTTGTAATTGTACCGTAGACTCCATCACGGGTGTTGAGGGGTTGTGATTGTACCGGTAAACTCCACCTTGAGTGTTTGGTAGTGTGTATGGAGCGTATGTGACAACGCTTGTAATCCGCGTATCCGATTGTGTTTTGAGTTGAAAAATGGTTATGGATTATCACTTGAAAGCCAATATGACATGTTGATGAATTGAAGCATGAGATGCTTGGTTTGTATGCATAAATGCATGATAAATGATGTTTTTAAATTAAAGGCCTTGGAAAGGTGTTTTTACAAAGTGCATTATTGTGTTGTTTTATTAGAGCATTTCTCACTAAGCATACGTGCTTACGCTCTCTCTTTCTTGAACCAATAATGCAGAGCATTAAAGTGCTTTAAGGGCAGCAAGGAGGTCAAGGATCCAAGTGAAAGTCTAAGCTCATGTATGGTGACTATTTTCACAACACTATTAGCTTTTGGTATTTGGCAATGGGAACCTAGATTGTGTTTTTGGGAGATGTTTTGGACTCCCTAAGTTTGGTTTAATGCCTATGGTGTTTGGAACATGTAAATGGCCATTTGGTATTTTGTTTTGGAGATTTGATGATTGCTTGCTTTTCATTATAGGATGCATGCCTTTAGACTTGTGATTTTTCTTATTTGAGGCCGTGGTTGAGCTTTGATGATGCAAGTATGTTCCTTTAATGTTTGATGACTTGTTGGCATGTTATAGAGGTCATACGAACATGTTTGGTGGGTCTAAAGAGTGTAAAACAGACCTTTCTACTGTTTTTGGGCAGGGTGTTTCGAAACACCATAGCCTGTTTCGAAACAGGTGCATGTTTTGGCTTGGGTGTTTCGAAACGGGCAGAGGTGTTTCGAAACACTTTGGCTATTGGCAAGGGGTGTTTTTGAACGGTCTAGACCCGTTTCGAAACACTTGACCGTTGGGCACAGATTTGAATGGTTTTGAGGTTTGCAAGCTTTACGTTTTAGTCCTGATTTTTGTATGTGCAATTGCTTGAGTTTGGAATGTCCGTTTAAGATGAAATTTGGCAGAGAAGCATGAAACATGATTAATTTCATAATGGTAACTCAAAAATTGGTAAAGTCCTCGTAATTTTCAGAATTTACAAATTGGTCCCTAAATTCGTATGTTGTGCAATTGAGTCCCTTATTGTTTTCCGATTGCTGTGATTTTTGAGTATGCTTATCTCAAGGGTACGCCTAGGGTATGCATTTAGACAAGGTTAAAAAGAAAAAAAAGGGTCGTTAATCAAGGTTGACTTTCGGGTTGACTTTGGTTTTCCCCGTGTAATCTTCGTAGTTCGGTTCAACCGTCTAGGCCGGGTTAAGGGGTCACAATCCAAGTACCCTGCGATCGAGGAAATTAGTGTCACTGCGATGGAGGATGGCTCTCATGGGTGGGCTTGTTAAGCGTCACCACGATGGAGGATGGCTCTCGTGGCTGGACTTTGTTAAGTGTCACCGCGATGGAGGATGACACTCGTGGGTGGACCTTGATAAGCGTCACAACGGTGAAGGGTTGCTCCCGTGTGTGTGCTTGGTTAAGGTGATTATTGTTGCGTGTAAAAAAGTTTATCGCAATTGTAGTGCAAGTGTACACGACGCAAGTAGTAAAGTGATACGAAGTATCGGATATCGTCTCCACATGGATTGGGCTAATGACTTCACCTTAATTTACTGCACTAAAGTAAAGGAAATAGTTTAGAAAGTTGTCACGAGAATAATAGAGGAAAGCGTAAATAAAAGAGTTGGAATATCAAGATAGAGAGAATGGGCTGGTATTGAATTGCTAAGTAGTGCAGGTATTGGATTGCTTAGGAACTCCAGTTCTGTCGTCGTGCCCGTCACGACAGCACCTGTCGCGGCGGCTGTCCGTTGGCTGTCGCGGTAGCAAACACACCAACTCCGTACTTCAAGTTTGGCAAGAATCCCAGATCTGCCTTGGCCTATCCCTAGGTCCAAGTCTGTCGATGAACACGTCTTTGATGATACCTCCCGGCGTGAATCGAAGGATGAACACCGATGTGTATGAATTCTTCCTTAGCCACTTAACCTTGCCCTATCCCTAGGCACAAGATAGTTCAACTATAAACTAGAGAACTTGCTCTTATTTCTTTTGTATACTTAACTCTCTCGATGCTAAGTAAATGGATAACCTTACAATGCTCTCCCGATGCTCTTGCAAGATATTGAAAACCAAAATAAGAGAACTTGAAGTTTATTTTATTGAACTTGGAAAAAATCCTAAAACAAAACAACCCTTGCAACTACTTTACAAAACAACCCGTGGCCCTAGGGGGAATTTAGAACATGTCGGCGATGGGCAGACGGTGGAGGGGTTTTAGATGTCGGTTTTGGGGTATGATCTATCTTCTTTTCTAGGTTAAAATCTATGCCCTTATATAAGCTTTGGGCTCAAGTATTCTAAGTTAACAAGGATTACAACTTTAATTACAAGTAAGATTCTAATAAAGACTTAATCTCTAAAGTTCCTACTTTGTAGCCGCCATCCTTGTTTCTAGGTATTTCCTCTCCTTGAGCTTTGGCTTGTCATATCTTTTGATCCGGGGCTTGGAAAAATATTTGGCTTTCACACGACAGACGAGCAGATTTTTCTCTATCTATCGAGGTCCACTTTACTTTTCCTCTTCATAAGGTTGTTGTCATCATGCTGTCACGACAGCTCCATGGCAGCTTCGTCCTCGTCGTTTGCTTGTCCAGGTCAGCTCTTTTGCTTCTCTACCCTGTGCCTGCCTTCTCCGTCTACGATGGCAGCAACCTGCAAAATAAGCCATTTTTAGTAGAATCTGTGTCTTTTACATATTTGTGATGTTTTGCTGAAAACTAACCTAAATGCAATGCAATGATGCTTGAATGCAGCAGAAATATGGGTTAAAAAGGGTGTAAATAATAGAACTTTTACACACTCAACACACCCCCAAACTCAAGTTTTTGCTTGCCCTCAAGCAATTAAGACCTAAAAGAAAAATGATTATTTTTGTGTTGGCCTTCAAACAGTGAACTGTCCCTTACCCGTCGCTCATTCTCTGTGGCGGCAGCAACCTGTCGGAAAGGTTAGGATCTATCCCGAATCTCCCTATAGTTCTCGTGCAGTGTGTGCATGCTTGTGAACAGCTATATGCTAAGACTCTCTTAGTTTCACTAGAATATTCAACTTTTTAACTCGAATTTTTATGCCAAAGTTTATTTTCTTGAAGACACATTTTCATGCTTCTTTTTCTTCTATTTTCAAGCTAAAATTTTTCTAGAGCCAGTTTTGGGCACCTCTAGTTAGCTTCCTAGAGCCGGTTTCGGGCACCTCTAGGTTTTTGAGTTTCTTTTGCTAAACTTCTTTTCCTAGAGCCAGTGTTAGGCACCTCTAGGGGCTATTCAAGTACTAAGCATCCTATTCTAGTTTGGTTAAAAGAAATCTAAACAATATAACAGTCACAATGGTGTTTAAGTTTTTCAGAACTATAGAAAGGCTCTAAACTTCTCCTTAAACTGTCCTAAAGATGCTGCCACGGCAGAGCCGTCATGACAGGTAAGTTAACTTTCACAGTTTTAAACCAACAGTTTTCTGATTTTTTTAGAGAACTTCAATAAAAGACACAATAAATAAAAAAATGTACTACGACTCCATTAATGATGGAGGTTGTCACCCCCAAACTCGAGGGTTGCATTGCCCTCAATGCAAAATGACAGAAAAATCAAAAACATGAAGGCAGGTACATCACAAAATATATAAGGCAGGCAACAATAAAAGGAAAATAAAAGACTTAAATTTTCAATCGCTGTCTTCACTGCTGCTGCTGACACGGATCTGGCGGCGGCGTCTGGGCTGTGGTGGAGGCTGGACAGGTTTCTCCACGAGCTGGATGTCGGAGCTGCTGCCGCTATCCCAAGTGCTTCTGGTGGTGGTGCTAGCCTTGGGCATTAGCTTTCTGTCTGCCACGTGTTTCTGCCGCTTGACAGGCGTAAACTCCCTCTCCAAATTCCTCCGAATCAGAGGTTCCTCCTCGCTGTCGGCTGTGGCTGGCCGCTTCGTGCCACGTACGGGGCTGTCGGCCGGAGGACTCGCAGCTGCCGTCGGGGCAGGTGATGGGGTGGAAGCAGTAGAGTGGGAATGTGGGGAAGCAGGTGGTGTGGGTGTGTGGACAGGGGTGGGGATGCGGAAATAGTGGGCAGGAAAAGTAGGGAAAGTAACATCGGGATATTTTAAAGTGTTGGTAATAAAGTTTACCGTCGACTTGGTGAAATCCCGGATGAAGGTCATTAGTCCCATTTGTCTCTCTTCCACCCGTTTTATCGCAGCAAGAATGTGGGCAGAACTGGTCTGTCGGGGTGGTGGCGGCGACAGGTTCAGGGGCAGGCTCCTCGGATGATTCTGCTGGGGAGCCGGTTGGGTTGATGGAAGAGATAGGTGTTGCCACTATCAGCTCCATGAGGCTGGTGATGTTGTTGTCGGTCCAGCCTCGACCTTGGACTAGTTTGTCGGTGGATGCCTCGGGGACAGCAGCACAACGGCATAGAGAAGTTATTGTGAACGGCAGGCAGAGGCGGGAGGTTGTTCGATAGGTGCAATCCAAAATGCTTTCCCTCATATAACGGCCCACGTTGATAGGCCGGTCGTGCATGATTGAATGGATGAGGGCGAGCCGCTGCTGGTTCACCGTCGTGTGATGGGAAGACGACAGGATACGCTTCTTGATGAAAGCGTTCCATAGCTTTGCTTCTGGGAGCAACTGCCCCCTTTTTACGGAGTTTGGGTTTTTCTTGCTTGTTGTCCACTCCGTTCCTTCTTCCGTCACCTCCGCCATGACAGCACCATAGGCGGCAGGATCGAGGGTGTCTAAAAATTTCTGGTGGGCATCATCATCGGGGCTAAAGATTAGGCCATACATGTGGTTGATGCTGTCAGCTGTAAATGGCACCTCCACTCCTCGGACGGTGACAGATGTTACCGTTCTGCTGTTGATGACAGCATAGAACTCCCGGACTAATGTATCATTCAGTTCTGCCGGTTGTTCGGCGAATTGCTTCCATAGCAAATTCCTTCTCGCCCTAGCAATGAATGGCCGGAGTCCCATGTTGGGTGCCTTTCGGATGTAAATGAAACCCCTTTCCTCCCACAATTCTTTGGTTTCGAAGGGCGACACTGCTGCTGAAGAAGAGGCTGAGTTAGCACTACGGCGGGTCTGTCTAGATGACATATTGGTTGCAAGGGTTGTGAAAATAAAGAAAGCAAAGAAAAATGAGAGGAGAAAGCAAGTAAGAATAAGCTGAAGTGATGAAAAATGGAAGTGAAAACGGGGTTTTATAGCGGTCGAGTTGCTGCCCATTTAATGTTGTAACGGCAGGCGTGAATAACGGAGCGGCTGTTGAGAGTTGGTGTGTCTGACGCGTCTGCCACACATTAATGCGTCTGTTACACGTCTGTCACACGCTTCCGCGTCTGCCGTGTCAGTCTGTTGACAGCCTGTCTTATCCATCTGCGGCGGCAGCCAAAACGACAAGCTTCAATAAATGGGCTCTGTTGGGCTGATGGATGGGTGGTGGGCTTGGTGCACTTCTTCTTTTCTTCTTGACTCCTTTATTTCCTAAAAACAGAAAATATAAAAAACATTATTTGAATAAAATAACCTAATTTCCTAATAATAAATAATAAAAATAAAATTTAGGTTAAATTAGGGATGCCTTGTGGGGCATCTCCCAAAGTAACCACTTCCTGTATTCCTAGGGCTTCAGTCCCCTGATAATGCTTGAGGCGCTGTCCAGTGACTTTGAATTGGTGCCCGTCTTTTAATGATTGAATTGTAATGGCACCATGAGGAAAAACTTGTACCACTTGGAACGGGCCAGACCATCTAGATTTTAACTTCCCTGGGAAGAGTTTCAACCTAGAATTGAACAAGGTATAATTCAAAGGTTCGAATAACTTACCTGGACGATTGCCTAACCAGTTTACCTCCTCCTGACTTTCAGTATCAGATGTATCAGATTTAGAGGAGCTGTTGTCGTCGTTGTTGTCGTGACAGGCCTCCAGGTGGCTGCCGCGGAAGTGACCAAATTTAATATCGTGACAGCCCGACCTGATGCAGGGTTGATCAAGGGTAACATCAGTGATAGCCTTGCATTCCTCGTCCACATCAGCATGTTTCATTGCTTGGAGAACATTCAACTTAATCTCTTGATCGTTCACTCGCATGGTGAGTTCTCCTTTCTCCA
Source organism: Hibiscus tridactylites (assembly GCA_958450335.1). Taxonomy (NCBI): domain Eukaryota; kingdom Viridiplantae; phylum Streptophyta; class Magnoliopsida; order Malvales; family Malvaceae; genus Hibiscus; species Hibiscus tridactylites. The sequence continues at coordinate 22,397,102 of OY288276.1, read as the reverse complement.
CATCAATCAGTGATCTTCCCGTGGCTAAGAAGGGTCGCCCAAGGATGACCGGTGCATTTTCGTCTGCCTCACAATCTAAAACAAGAAAGTCAGCAGGAAAAATAAACTTATCCACTCTTACCAGAATATCTTCAATTTTTCCTTCGGGATGAACGTAAGAGCGGTCTGCCAGCTGCAGAGTTACTGTCGTGGGCCGCGCCTTTCCAATACCTAATTTCAGAAAAACAGACTTCGGCATTAAATTAACACTAGCACCAAGATCACAAAGTGACTTACCCACAAATTTATTGTCGATTACACAAGGTATGATGAAGCTCCCCGGATCCTTCTTCTTCTGGGGTGGCTGTCGATGAAGAATGCTCATGCAACCTTCTGTCATCTTTACCGTTTCAAATTCCCCAAGTTTAGATTTTATCGACATGACATCCTTGAGAAATTTAGCATAATCGGGCATCTCCCTAACAGCATCTAACAATGGAATATTAATATGAACTTGCTTAAAAATATCATAAATCTTTTCAAGTTGAGATTCATGCTTAGCTTGCTGTATTCGTTGAGGGAAATGTGGTGGGGGATGATAATCAGCAATACGCCCTTCCCACTACATGCGAATCTGAGGACGGTAATCGTCTTTTTTCTCCTCTGTCGCCTCTACTGTCGTGACAGGCTCATCGACAGCAGTCTGTTTATCACCTGTCGGGGCAGCTTCCTCGGCAGGTTTATCCAAGGCAGGTTCCTTTACTGTTTCAGTTTCGTTTTCCGGCCCTGGTAGTTTCTTCCCACTCCTAGTAGTAATTGTCTTACATTGCTCATGTAGGGGCGGTCTAGCATTTTCAGTATTGCTAGGGAATCCTCCATTCTGCCTCAGCTTAATATGTTGCGACACCTGACCCATTTGTGTCTCTAGAGATTTCAATGTAGCTTCATTATTTGTCATCCCCATCTTAGTTTTATCCATAAAGGTTTCTGTCTTCTTGACAAACTAATTCATATTTTCCATATATGTACCAGTCTGAGACATAAAAGTGGCCAGCGTCTGCTCCAATATACTGCTCGTGGCAGGTGGTGGCTGCTGTTGCTGCTGCGGCGGCAGGTGCTGCGGCAGGTGCGGCGGCAGTTGCTGTCGCGTCAGCAATCTTGGACCTCCCTGATTCTGATTATGTGCTTGCGGATTCAGGGCATTGTTAGGATTACTCCAGGAAAATTTGGGATCCTTCCTCCAATTGGGATTGTAATTGTTGGAATTATAATTTGGCTTGTAATTTCCAACATATTTTCCCTCTTCTATTTGTATTGGGCACTCATCCCGACTATGATTTCCCTCACAGATGGTACAAACCTCCTCGACAACAAATCCTTGTAATTCATCTTCATTCAATAACCTTTTCATTGCTTTAGTAAGGAATGCTACTTGTGATTTCATAGTGCTGTCGGCCTCATAGTCCTTGACAGCAAGTACCCGTTTACCCCCTCTTCTAGCTGTCGGAAACTGCTCCTCATTCTTGGCCAGATTTTTCAAAACTTGCAAAGTTTCGTCCGGATCTTTATCCAATAATAGTCCATTTGCTGCAGAATCAATTCGAATGCGAGTTTGTAAGTTAGCATCATTATAGAACTTAGTTACCTGATTCCAGACAGGGAATCCATGCATTGGGCAGTTTCAAAGAAGAGTAGTAAATCTGTCCCAGGCCTCGTGCATCGGCTCGTCATTTTCCTGTTGAAAAGTAGCAATTTCGTTACGTAATCGCTCAGATAAATGCGAAGGATTAAAACGAGACAAAAATTCACGAGATAAATCTGCCCAAGTTACGATTGAACCCGGCGTAAGTTTATTCCACCAAGTTTTAGCTCTGTCCCTCAATGAATGGGGAAATAACCGAAGCCTCAGTATCTCCAGATTAACTCTTGGTAGTCTAAACGAACCACAGATCTCCTGGAACGTTTTGAGATGCTCCCTGGCATCTTCTGTCACAGCACCACTAAACTGCCTGGCATTGTTGATCATACTAAACATGACAGGTTTAAACTCGAAGTTGTCAACATCAATATCCGGCAGCGTGGTCTCCAATTCTACATGATCGTTTAGCATGTAGTCTCGACATGACCGTCGTCCATCTGTCGCAGGCGGGTCGCCGACAGGCGGTATACCTCCACCAACGGGCGGATTACGGGCCATCTTCTCTAGTTGTTCCTCAAGGTCTTCGTTCCTGTCTAAAAGGCGGTGAAGTTGTTTCTTGAGATTGAAGGAACGTTCGATTTCCGGATCTAATTTGTACTCAGGATCTTCACCTCTTTTAGATCTGCGCATACACAAGAAAACCTTGTGAAAAGCAAGAGTTGAAAGTACTAACGAAAAATAAAAATAAAATAAAAATAAAAATAAAAACAAAAACAAAAACAAAAACGAAAAGTGCAATAAAAGAAAGGTGTAGTTATGTTGCCAATCCCCGGCAACGGCGTCAAAAACTTGTTGCGTGTAAAAGAGTCTATCGCAATTGTAGTGCAAGTGTACACGACGCAAGTAGTAAAGTGATACGAAGTATCGGATATCGTCTCCACAGGGATTGGGCTAATGACTTCACCTTAATTTACTGCACAAAAGTAAAGGAAATAGTTTAGAAAGTTGTCACGAGAATAATAGAGGAAAGCGTAAATAAAAGAGTTGGAATATCAAGATAGAGAGAATGGGCTGGTATTGAATTGCTTAGGAACTCCAGTTCTGTCGTCGTGCCCGTCACGGCAGCACCTATCGCGGCGGCTGTCCGTTGGCTGTCGCGGCAGCAAACACACCAACTCCGTACTTCAAGTTTGGCAAGAATCCCAGATCTGCCTTGGCCTATCCCTAGGTCCAAGTCTGTCGATGAACACGTCTTTGATGATACCTCCCGGCGTGAATCGAAGTATGAACACCGATGTGTATGAATTCTTCCTTAGCCACTTAACCTTGCCCTATCCCTAGGCACAAGATAGTTCAACTATAAACTAGAGAACTTGCTCTTATTTCTTTCGTATACTTAACTCTCCCGATGCTAAGTAAATGGATAACCTCACAATGCTCTCCCGATGCTCTTGCAAGATATTGAAAACCAAAATAAGAGAACTTGAAGTTTATTTTATTGAACTTGGAAAAAATCCTAAAACAAAACAACCCTTGCAACTACTTTACAAAACAACCCGTGGCCCTAGGGGGGATTTAGAACATGTCGGCGACATGCAGACGGCGGAGGGGTTTTAGATGTCGGTTATGGGGTATGATCTATCTTCTTTTCTAGGTTAAAATCTATGCCCTTATATAAGCTTTGGGCTCAAGTATTCTAAGTTAACAAGGATTACAACTTTAATTACAAGTAAGATTCTAATAAAGACTTAATCTCTAAAGTTCCTACTTTGCAGCCGCCATCCTTGTTTCTAGGGATTTCCTCTCCTTGAGCTTTGGCTTGTCATATCTTTTGATCCGGGTCTTGGAAAAATATTTGGCTTTCACACGATAGACGAGTAGATTTTTCTCTATCTATCGAGGTCCACTTTACTTTTCCTCTTCATAAGGTTGCTGTCATCATGCTGTCACGACAGCTCCATGGCAGCTTCGTCCTCGTCGTCTGCTTGTCCAGTTCAGCTCTTTTGCTTCTCTGCCCTATGCCTGCCTTCTCCGTCTACGATGGCAGTAGCCTGCAAAATAAGCCATTTTTAGTAGAATCCGTGTCTTTTACATATTTGTGATGTTTTGCTGAAAACTAACCTAAATGCAATGCAATGATGCTTGAATGCAACAGAAATATGGGTTAAAAAGAGTGTAAATAATAGAACTTTTACACACTCAACAATTACAATGGTTGAGGTAGCTCCCATGTGTATGCCTTGTGGTGTGTCTCGGCTCTCGCTAGTGAGTTATACAACTTCCGATGAGTGATGTTGAGGGGTTGTGATTGTACCGTTAAACTCCATCACGGGTGTTGAGGGGTTGAGATTGTACCGGTAAACTCCACCTTGTGTTGTTCGATAGTGTGTATGAAGCGTGTGGGACAACGCTTGTAATCCGCGTATCCGATTGTGTCTTATGTTGTGATGATTTGTGAATTATCGGTTAAAAGCCAATATAATGTGTTTGAATGTGATGAATCGAGAGTTTTTTGGAAATGATGCAAGGTGCATGGGAAATATGTAAATGATGCAAGAATGCATGTGATGCTTGTTAAGCTTGGGCACAAGTATATTTTGCTAATGTGAATGGTGCATATGTGCATAGAATCTCATAAATGCATTGAAGTCTTGTGAGGGCTTGTTTTAGAAGGCATGTAATGCAAATGTTGTTTTTGTGGTTCATGTGTTGCATTTGTTAAATGCGTGAGATAGTTAGAAGGAACAAATGTTTTTCAAAAGGTTTCTTGTTTTGAGATGTTCATCAAGAATGAGGGATGTATGTTGTGAAGTGGAAGTGTTTTCCAAGGAATTTGTGTTTAACTTTGCATGTGATGTTCATGCATGAAAAGGGTTTAAATGATAGTTTGCAAGAATGTGTTTGAGGTGAGTTGTTTAGCTTTTCTAAGCTAAAGGTTGGTTTTCATATTGAGTAATGCATGGTTTGAAGCATGTTGCTTTAAAAAGGGGTTTTCAAACAATGCTTTGGTTTATTGATTTGTATATACTTTTGAAGAAGGTTATATGATTTGCTGCATTGATGGTGTTTTGGTTTTGAGCATCCCTCACTAAGCATTATGTGCTTACGCTCCTTTGTGTCCATCAATGCAGATAATTGAAGTTGGGGCAGCGAGAAGCAAGTGATTCAAGGAGAGCTCCACTTGAGAAGTATGTCTCGGTTAATAGCTATAGATAATAAAGGCAATGGGGGGAAAGTCTTTTATATTGATGTGTAATGAGATTGAGTATGTTGACCGTATTTGGTTGGTGGTTTGAACCTTATTGTTATCGCTTTGCAACATTTGAATCCTCTTATTCATAAGTTGTTATGTTATGCTTCTTGTTTTAAAGGCATGATCAAGTGTTGTATGTGTTGAAAGAGTTGGTGCACCTAAGGTTCGTCTTGCATTTAGATTTTCATGCAATTTGGTAGATATGATGCTTGGCTTGTTGTTGTTATGTTGAGGATTGATTTAGAGTGTGTTTGATGGTGATTAGATGTGTAAAAACAGGCTTTTCTGCTATTTCTAGGCAGTGTGTTTCGAAACACCCTTGCCTGTTTCGAAACAGGTGCATGTTTTGGCCTAGGCGTGTCGAAACGGGTAGAGGTGTTTCGAAACACTTTGGCTACTGCCAAGCCCCGTTTCTGAACGGTCAATTCTCGTTTCGAAACACTTGACCGTTGGGCACTGTTTTGAATGGTTTTGAGGTTTGCAAGCTTTACGTTTTAGTCCTGATTTTTGTATGTGCAATTGCTTGAGTTCGAGATGTTCGTTTAAGGTGAAATTTGACAGGGAAGCATGTAATCTAACTAATTTCATAATGGTATCTTAAAAATTAGTAAAGTCCTCTTAATTTCCAGATTTTACATTTTGGTCCCTAAATTCGTATGTTGTGCAATTAAGTCCCTTATTGTTTTCCGATTGCTGTGATTTTTGAGTATGCTTATCTCAAGAGTATGCCTAGGATTAATGTGCATCTAGAAAAGTTTAAAAAGAAAAAAGAAGGGTTGTTAATCAAGGTTGACTTTTAGGTTGACTTTGGTTTTCCCCGTGTAATCTTCGTAGTTCGGGTCAACCGTCTAGGCCGGGCTAAGGGGGTTACATAAGCTTTTTCGAAACTAGACTGTTGAGTCTCAGTCCAAACGAAGGGAACATCCTTCCTCAGAAGCTTAGTCAATGGTGCTGCAATAAAAGAGAAACCCTCAACGAATCTCCGATAATAACTAGCTAAACCCAAGAAGCTTCGAACCTCAAGAACATTCTTGGGCTGCTTCCAACTCATAATAGCCTCAACCTTCATCGGATCAACCGGAATACCCTGAGTAGAAACTATATGACCCAAAAACATAACCTCAGAAAGCCAGAACTCTTACTTACTAAATTTTCCATACAGTTGTTTCTCACGCAGAGTCTGTAACACCATCCGAAGATGTTCCTCATGCTCTGCCTCAGATCTAGAATATACTAGTATGTCATCAATAAATACCACAACAAACTGGCCAAGATATGGTTGAAACACCCTATTCAACATATCCATAAAAGCGGCAGGGGCGTTAGTCAACCCAAAAGGCATCACAAGGAAATCATAATGACCATATAGTGTCTGAAAAGCTGTTTTGAACGCATCAGAATCCTTAACCTTGAGTTGGTAATAACCAGATCTCAGATCTATCTTAGAGAATACCGTAGCTCACTGGAACTGGTCAAACAGATCATCAATATGAGGAAGAGGATATTTGTTCTTGATCGTCATCTTGTTCAACTTTTGATAATCTATACAGAGTCGAAGTGTCCCATCCTTCTTCTTAACCAACAGAACAAGAGCTCCCCAAGGAGAAACACTGGGTCAAATGAAACCTCGATCCAACAGTTCTTGCAACTGAATCTTCAACTCTTTAAGTTCCTTCGATGCCATTCAATAAGGTGACATAAACACAGAAGCTGTACCCAGATAAACGTCGATGCCAAACTCAACCTCATCCCGTTTCGGCGGTACCCCGGGTAATTCTTCCGGAAAAAAGGTTTGGAAAGTCTTTCACAACTCGAATCCTATCTAATCCAGAATCAGACTATCTCGGATCAAGAATATAGGCAAGATAAGTAATAGACCCTTTCCTGATCATTTTCTCAGCTTTGAGAGTTGAGACGATGTTACATAGGAACCCTCTGCGCTCACCAATCAAAATCACCTCACGATCATCAGAAGTTCTCAATGTAGCCCTCTTCTTTTCACAGTCCAACGTAACACAGTGTGTAGACAACCAATCCATACTCAGAATAAGATCGAACTCTTCAAAGGGTAACTCCATCAAATCAGTTGAAAAGATCTCCCCTTGAATCTCAAGAGGACACTTCCTATATACTTTAGTAACCTCAACTGGATTACCCACTAGATTGTGTACAGTAACAACACTAACAATGTCCTCAACAGAAATCTCAAGACCTCCAGACATAGAACTCACAACATATGACTGAGTCGAACCATTATCTAGCAGAGAAAAATATGGAATAGAATGGATAGAGAAAGTACCGGAAATAACATCTGGCTCATCACGTCCTTGTGCCTCCTAGTAGAATAAACTAACCTCGGTTGTCTGGCCCCTGATCCTGCTAATCCTCTACTCGAAGCTGGTCTACCTCTACTAGCAGAGCCTGAAGTAATAGATCTGATCTGACCACTTCCCCTGGCGGGAGTCTGTACTGATGCCTGAGATCGAGTAGTAGTAAAAGCTGAGGGAGGTGGAACCGAACAATCTCTAAAACGATGCTCGAATGAGCCACATCTGAAACAAGCTCCAGTCTGTCTCCTACACTCGCCCGAATGCCACTTCTTACAAAAAGGACACTGTGGCACCCCTCGAGTACCAGTCGAACCACCAACACTAACAGTTAGAACAGAAGGAGTCATTAGTCTAGCTCTTGAATAACTCTGATAGTCTGACTCATATCTGGCTCTCTTTCTAGACTGATTTCCCTGACTATGTTGAACTGGCACTGACACTAGTCTTTTCCCTCTATCAGATCCATGCAACTCAAGATCTCTCAACTCTGCCTCATTATGCTCAGTTATTCTAGCTCGTCGAGTTATATCTTTGTATTTCTGGTCCATATATAAAGCAACACCCTCCTTTATCGTAGGACACATTTCCTTCAGAAACCAATCACACTTGTCTTTTTCTGTGGTCACTAACCCTGGACGTACTGCATCGATCTCATAAACTCGATCTCATATTCATTAAAATCATATCATTATGTTTCAGATTCATAAAATCATATCTGTACATAGCAATATACTCAGCTCCGACATAACGATCACGGAAAGCCTGTCTAAAATGATCCCAAGTAACTATACTAGCTGGAGTAACAAGCTCCCCAGCCTCCCACCAATTCTGGGCTTCACCCTGCAGCAGTGAAACGACAGCCCTGAGTTTCAGGTCGGTAGGATAATCCATCTCAACTAATAGTCGCTGAAGCTTCTTCAGCCAGTACTCTGCATCTGCTGGGTCTGTACCCGTCTTTCCATTGAACATAGTCATCCCGACAACGAGAAACTCTGTGGATATGGGTCTCCGAACACCTTCAGACTGACGAAGGTATCTCAATAACTCTCTATGAACAGTAACGACATTCATGCCCACTGTCTCACTATCCCCTAAATCACGATGACCACTACTCTGAGCAGGCTGAACATGTGGGTCTCCTCCACCAGTCTGCTGAGCTCCAGTCTGCTGAGCTCCAGTCTGGTCCACATGTTGTTCCTCCACATTCGCACCCTGGATCTCATCCTGATTTTTTATCGAACCCTCAAGAGGTGGAACGTCACTATCTACAGTCGCGGTACGACCTCGACCTCGGACACGGCCTCGCCCAGTCGCTACTCTAGAACTTCTCCGAGGTGGCATAGTAGTATATCTACAAAAGACAGAATCCTAAGATTAGAATCGGTACTTGGAGACCTTATTCATAATTTGTATAAATATTATTCATAAAAGATCATAACATTTTCTGAAGTTCTCGTTATACCCAAAAAATATTTGATAATGCATGTAAAAATTTATTTTCGTTTTAAAATTGATTTAAATCACACAGGTCGAGTGTTAAACCTGGCTCTGATACCACTAAATGTAACCCTCTAAACCCAACCCAGAAGAACTGGGTCGAATATAAGGGGTCAAAATTCAAGGCTTGTCCCTCACACAAGTAACGTGATTCAAAACTTTAATTCCAAAATAGATAATAATAATATCGCATATTATATATTGATAAAATATTCCTGAAAATATTAAATATTCAAAATGTGCATGCATGATAAAACGTAATAACCCCAAATAAAACATCCAGAATCTGAAAATATATACAATCTAATAAAACATATAATAAAAATAAGTCCAAGTCTCATACTGATAATAATAAATAAATAAAGCTGGAAAACGAGGTCCTCCAAGTATCGTAGCCTAGACTTGAGTATCTAAAAATAGAAACTAAGGGGGAGTCAGCGATAACGCTCAGTGTGTCTCTACAGTGCAAACAGAACTAACAATATCATCATATCAACAAAATCAATCAGATATTATCAGAATACAATTCTCCATCATGAATCAGTTCACACACATAAACAAGTGTGAATGAATATGCAACACAATATGACATGCACCCAACTCATCACCATCAGAATAGTAAGGTTCCCCAGAACCACTCTCTACCTCGTCACCATCCGAAATGGAATCCAGCCCGTAGGTGAAACCACTGATCCGAAGTTGACATCATCCCTAATGATGAAGCTACTGAACTTCTCCATACAGAATCCCACCCATAATCAGATGACATAAAATCCGAGTTCTGAATCTGAATGCATTGTTTATCAACATAAATGCATAATCATATAATCTGATATACAGTAATCCGAATCTGAATGTATATACAAATATTTCATAACATAACAGAATGCTGAACAAGTCAAATATCTCAGATCAACAGAATATTATCATCATATACCATCATACCACATCATGTATACATTTAAGAAAATCAACACATTTACATACAGAGCACTGTAAACAAACAACACAGAAGATAACACACCTCAAGTAGCTAACACTCAACGTCGATGGTGACGTCTCCCACGTTCAACTCTATCTCTAAGTCGGTCAGAGTCAACTCCTATAACAATTAAATACACCATCAAGAAAACTACTACTATGACAAGACATTGATAATATAAATATCGAATATATATTAATAATTAAACTCACAAGCGAATCCCGATGTCTGAGCCACAGGAGGTCGTCCAGGTGGAGGAGGAGGAAGGATCTCAGTATTCGAGTCAATGTCTTCTGCAAATATGAATAATACCAATTAATTTTCCAATATTCAAATCTTTAAATACAAGAATAAAATGAATAAAAGAGGTCAAAATGGTCTTTTAGGTTCGAATTTGGGGTAACGGGCAGCGGAAACGGAATCAAGACATCGAAAAACATAAAATAGCCCTTTTCTAAAAAGTCAACGGTCAACGGGTCAACGGTCAATGCTGACATCATTGCTGACGTCATCGCTGGTTATAAGACGAACCAGTTCGGTTCTGTCAACCCGGTTCAGCCCCTGGACTGGTTCAGACCTGTTCAAAACTAAAATCCCCCTTTCTCTTTGATTTGAAAAATTAGGGTTCTCCCTTAACAAGAATTCATTGCCTAAAAACATGCCGATAACGTCTAAAGGTTATTTCCGACCAAACCAAACACCAGTCATGCCTTTTCCGCACTCACCAAACTCGGAAACACGGTGAAACGACCAGAATCAGTGACGCTATGGAGGAAGATGAACGATTTTCAAACTGTTTCCTAACGACGACGGACAGAAAACAGAGATGGTGGCTAGGATTTTGATTGCGCGGCCACGGAGAATCGAACGGTGGCGTCGGACCGTCGAACGGACGGCGTTTGTCCCCCTTGCCGGACGGTAAACGGAGAACAAATGGGTTGGGGGATTTTCCTTGTTTGCACGAGAGAGAGACGGAGGAAAGATGAACTAGCGGCGCGAAAACTCAGAAATGAGGAAAAAACAGTGTTTTAAATCACGCAAAAAGGGTAAATCACAATGCGTGCCACCAAACTTTTTAGGGTTCTTGAAACAGCACCGAAACTTTGTTTCTTTTGCAATTTGATCACTGAAATTTAATCAAGTTTCAAATTAAAAATTCCCAATTATGAGGGTTTTTAATTTAGGAATTTCACTAATTTAGGTTTTCAAATTAGGCAAAAATTGGGGTGTTACAACTTTCATTTCAGTTTTTGTATCCTTTTTTGTTCACCATCACATATAGTATACATGTGTTCATTTTATTGATGTGCCTGTTATTTTCTTTTCATACAGTTGCAACATGGCATCTGCTGGGCATTATCTTTAATATAAATGTCTTGTACATCTTCATTCTGATGCATGATGTGTTTTTTTGTTGGGGTAATTTTAATTAATATCGAAACTCCATGTCATATAAGAAATAAGAGGTTTTTTGTTTAATTTTTTTCTTCTATGATGACTTCATTTGGTATAATTTATCATATAGACTTGGATATTTGAAGAAAAAAAAAGATTCGAGATTTCGTTAAGGGAAGGGGAAGGAGTGTTGATGGTGATGAGCAAGACTAAAAATTTATTTTGATATAAGATGCATCCGAGAGCTTTTTTTTTTTGGAGATTTGAAATTTAGTCAGAGCATTGAAGAGAAAAATATCATCTCATGAGGAAAACTATTTGTTAGAGTTATATTTTGCACATGAAATATTGTCTTGCTAGATATTCTGGAGTTCCTTTATTTACTTTGCATTTAGCAAGCTTTGTCTTTTAGATAATGGAACATAGAAGTTAAGTAGATGAATTTAAGGTCTACTATGTAAACTATTGTTGGCCGTATGTTATCACTGTGGAAAAGTGGTTATAGTATTAGTGTATGTTGTTGTAGAGATTTGGAGAAGAAGAAAGATAAAATAAAAAATAATTTTATTTGTAGTAGGATCCATAGAGTATATTATTTTATTGAAAAAAAATTAACGGCCACGTCAGCATTTTTTGATAGAAGGTAACGAGGGTGACAAAATGAAATTAAACTAAAAGTTAGATGACCTCAATGAAAATTTTAAAAGTTTGGTGACCAAAATGAACGCGCCCTAAAAGTTCAGTGATCACTGGTGTACTTTACCCTAAAGTTAAATATGTGGTATAATTATATTATTTGAATCTAAATTTTAAAAGATAATATAATTAAAAATGTTAAAAATGTTTCCAATTACGTGATAATTACGTCATTTTTTCATTTTTCTAAAAAATTCTAATGTTTGTTTTAATTTTAAATTATCAAACATATTAATAAATCTTACAAAATTCGTTGAAAGTGTTTACTTCCTGTGACTGTTACTTTTTTATATATGATTATGTCTTTTATATAACTTTGTATAGATACGTAGTTGTTCCTTATAATAATATTATCTTCAACATCTACACTTAAATTATTTCTTAATAAATACAAATATATTTTATCATTACATCTAATATTGTATATATTGTTACGATTATTTTTTAATTAAATAAAAAAGCAATGTATCTTTACATTGAAATTTAAACTTGTATAAAATAAAACAATATATGCATTAATCAGTAAATCTATGTTACTGTCATTTTTAATATCATCTAAGATAATCTCTCGGAAATTAAAAGGCTAGATTGGACAAATTAATTTTTTTAATTTTAAAAAGCAATAATTTTGTGTGCATTGTCGGTCGGAACATCGAATAAAGTGTAGGTAGGATTTATTAGTTATTAATTATTATTTATTAGAAGTATTCAAATTCTCTCAAAGCGCCGCAACCCTAGTTTCTAAACTTTTCTATGGAGCCATCACCACAACTAATCTTGCTTTTCTTTCTTTTTTATTTGCTCTCTTGACTAATGGTGTCGACTATCAAAGTTCGTTATTTTTTATTTTTTATATTTTAAATTTTTTTTCTTTGTGACACGTATTTTTTTTATTTTTTTATACGATTTTTTTGTGGTTGGTTTCATTTGTCATTTTGGCATAATTTCAACATACCTTAGCGGCCGTTTGGTGCTCGTACAAAGATCTTCACAACAATAATTTTTTATTTTGATTTTATCGGTGGTCATAGAAAGATAGAGCCCCACTCGGTTGATGGTTGTTTGCTGATTTAATCAAACCTGGGTAGCGAAGTAATCTGCCTGATAGTTTGGTTCGTTCACCACTTCTTTTCACCCCATAAAGCGTCTCGTTTGGATAGAGACAATGAGATTCAGGAAGACTTATGGATTTTGATGATATGCTAATCTCTATGAAAGTATTTACTTTTCTTTGCACTTTTGGGTTGTATGACATTTTAGTGGACTAGTCCCTATTATTCTCTCTTCTAGATGCGTTGTATTTGTAATATCTTCCATAATTTTCTTAATAATATTCGGTTGTCATTGTCAAAAAAATATCTCACAAAAAATCAAATTAATTAATAAATAAAGATAAATTATATTGGTAGATATTGAACTTTTAGAACGCTTTCACTTTGGTCATCGTGTAACACCATAGACTAGTCCAAATAAATTAGAAATTTATTAAAGATTTTGGTTCTAATATAAATAAAGTTCGAATTTGAAAATTTAGGTCGTTATAATTCTCTCCTCCCCACAGAAAATTTCGTCCTCAAAATTTTACCTCTACCGAACAAATACGAACTTTGAAGCTTCATCGTCTTCTAACTCTGAAATAACTTTCCCGGCGCTACTCTGATCTCTCTATTAAACCTTAACGATCTCAACTCAAAGTTTGAAAACAAATATCTTTCTTCGTTTAAATAGACACACCTTGACTAACAAGTCATCACCACGGTTGTACCTCATACTAAAATTATCTCTCTACTAAACCTTAACGATCTCGACTCAAAATTTGGATTCGATACCCGTATCGGGATTCATTTTGATCCTTAGGACGTTCGAACCAACCGAAGATTTCCGAAACAATTAGAATAATTCATTTTGACATTTGAACCTTTGAATAGGATTGTTTTCTTTTTTAAAATCGAGACCTTCGTATTTGTGTAAAGAAAGACCAAATGCCCCTTTACTTGTAAATGACCAAAATACCCTTGTGGGGTAAAAGACTAAATTACCCTCGATCCGTCAAATTATCAAATTACTCTTGTAAAGATATGTTTCTAAATTAACTTTGTAAAACCCATTTCTAATATGTCTTTTGAATGTGTTTCCGGTTCCTTTTAGCTTATGAGTGTACCTCGAGAGCGAGTAAAGCTCATACTTTATTTATTTGTCATTTTGAGGATCTTATGATCCTTTGTAAGGCTTGATAGCCATGGTTTGACTCGAGAAGTTTTCACCTGAGATTTGGTCAGTTTTGTGATTCTAGAACCCGGTACGATATACTTGGTAAGTCTCCAGATTCAGAGTTTCGACATATAGACATTTCGGTAAGTTCTGCATTTCTGATTAGTTCTGGGTGTATAGTTATGTATTCGATATTCTAGTATTTGAATGTATGACGTACGTACCGTTAGAAAACACCGGTACACCCCATGGTGCAATAGAAAAATTATCTGGCGTATTCTATCAGTGATCCATGTACGAGGAACGAATCTGGGGTGACAAAGGATAAAAATTTACCTTAATTAAATTTGGAAAACCGCAGGGAGTTAGGAGAATCCAATTCTTCTAGCACAATATTGAATCCAAGTTGTCACAATAGCGTTTCGACCTATACGCAATCCACCTGAACAAAACGAACAATATTTTCTCTTCTCTAACTGTTAGAGAGGTTTTTCTCAAGGGCATACTTTGGCTGCTAGACCTTATGCCTTTATATAGCATTCAAAACCCTAATTCTAATTAAATTCAGATTCTTTAAATATACAATATATTTAACTGAATATAATTAAATATGTAGAATCTGATTCTACTTCAATCAAGTTTCTTTAGGGATATATATATAGTATCTGATAATTACAATAATCATCTAGTATTAAAATATATATATATAAAAAATTATCTATAATTACAATAATCATAATAATTTCGATTTTTACTTATTTCGTGCACAACAAGTTTGTACACATGCTATCTAGTCGATATTTGTTCGTTTCAATCATAGGGTGTGACCCTTGTAGGTTCATGTAGCGTTAGTAGTAATATCTAGAACAATTCTAATATTACAAGCAAATGAGTGACATCTAGCAATACATCAATGCTACCTAAGTTACAGGAAGTCGTGGATCGATACAACCTTTTTCGTGATTAACTCTTTTCATGTATTACATCCTTTTGTCCTTATATCTAGATCGGGCACAAGTCATGGAATAGTCACACTTGTATAGTCCATCTAATATTTCTTGATATCTTGAGTAGACTATTATAAACGAATAACTATGATATCTCATATCAATTTATTCGAGCATGGCCATACATTTCTAGTCTCACTCAATCAAGTGGCCTATGATATTGCTCCTATAATGTAAGAGGGACAAATCATATCTTGATCAACCATATTCCACTACATAGATTGCAACATATCCAATATCAGTCTTTATAGTGTAGTCAGTTACGAAACACGTTTGATTGTATCAAAATATGTCACTCACAATATTGAAATAATGATGATCTCAAGTCTAAGGATCATACATGTAGTTATTACTATGAGCAATGTTGTGATTGTCACATAATAATCCAAGAAACATGCTCATAGTGGGTCAATCTAGTATGTCTTTCTCTAACATATACTTATGTATTGATTTTGACATCTCCATGTCAATTATAACACTTTGTCATTGTCGCGACCATTTTTAAAACCGCGTGTAAAAATGGCCAAACGATTAGGGTTTTGAAATCGGGGTTTTACCGTTTCCAATTTAACCTTGAAATAATGTTTTTCATGTTAAATTGAGATACCCTTTGGTACAACGATACCATAAAAACGAACAAGAGATTCTATTCTTTAAAATTTGAGTTCGGGAGTCGGTT
This sequence comes from Hibiscus tridactylites, assembly GCA_958450335.1. NCBI lineage: Eukaryota > Viridiplantae > Streptophyta > Magnoliopsida > Malvales > Malvaceae > Hibiscus > Hibiscus tridactylites. Next base: position 22,381,434 of record OY288276.1, on the reverse strand, counting down.
ACATGTAGGGAATGGTTAGCACCCCTACAACGTCCGTTATCGGTACCTTATTAATTCCACGTGGCATTTTAGCATTTCAAACATTAATATGAATTTAATTAAATCTTTAATCGTTAAAAAGATTCCATTTCGAATGAGAATACCCTTTTGCAAGAAAATATATTTTGGACGAATATAAGTTGTGAAACGTCCAAATACATTAGGACACTTCAATTTATATTCAAAATGTATCTCAACACAAAAGGTTTAATGCATGTACAATTATGGTCTTGTCATTTTTAAGTAAAACCTAATTAGGGCTCCATTAATTAATTAATTAATTAAAATTCTATGAATATTATTAATTTTTGGGCTTTTATGGTAATACCCAAATGATTGGACATTACCTATATCTATCCCAAAAGTAATAATTTTCCTAGCATTAATGATACTAATTATTTAGTCATATTTCAATTTTATTGAACTAACTACATATGATTTTAATTTTCTATGTTCAAATGAAACATTGAATTTCTTACATAGATATCCCATTGACTAACATCACATTACAATGTGATACTAATCAACTTAGGATATTTAATCCTTATTCAACATTCATTCATTTACTACAATGTCCTCTCCTATTAAATTGTTTAGATTTAATTAGAGGACTTAGTCTTAAAAGGCTCTAATCCTATTTTACTAAGTGTATTAAGTTCCCCTAATCATGCATACTATATGATTATTTAAAAAACATGCATCAAATACAATTAATTAAACAATTGAAATATAGAAATTAAACTTCCAGGACCAAATTGAATTAAATTCTGAACTGTAGAGCTTATTTACAAGGGAATGGTGACTAATCTATAAGAAAGAACAAACTCTTGAGGCCAAATCTAATTCCCTACAAAACAACCCAAACCCATTAGAACTCGACCCAAAAAACCATCAGCCCAATCTCAATAGGATCGTGGACCTGTATTCGGACCCGCTCAAAAGAGCGTGGATCCTCTTCCCAACCCGGCACCAAAACAGTGATGTATTGACTCACCCATAAAAAAACCATTACCGGGTTAACTCAGCCATTTTCCCGAATCACTCTCTCTCCTCATTCCTCCTCTCTCTAAATCCTCTCAACACGAACACTTCAAACTCGAAAAACCTCCTTTCACCTCGATCAAAACTCATAGTTCATCACAAATTCATCCTTTGTTCTTCCATTTTTCGCACTTTAATCGATCTAAAACACTAAATCCCCTTTATTTCCTATTTCTTTCGGATCAAAACACATTTTTCACTCATAATTCATCTATTGTTCTTCGTTTTCACTCTTCAATTCAACTCTAACACCCAAACTATATTGATTCATGTTCCTACTCGATCAAAATTCTACTTTTCTCAAAAACACAAACCATCTTTTCCAAATTTCCTCATTTGATTCCCAAACCAACACAGACCCTAACCCAACATGTTTCCCAGCCACCGAAGGCGACGCCGATCATCTCCTACCTTTCTTCGTTGACTAGAAACTTTCCAATCATCTTCTCCGTTCAACTTGTATTTTTCGATCATCTTCTGCGACCAAACCAACAACTTTGGCCATCGCGCTCTACCGCTGGAGTGATTTTCAGCCACCGTCCGCCGCCACACCAAAACCCTAAACTTCCTTTCCCCCTTTTCAAGCTTAAATCCTAATCTAGTCCCTAATTCGTCAAAATTGACCCCTTCGCCCAATCCTAAACTATCTACCCGAAAAACTAAACCCTAAAACTACCTCTTCGACTCTGCTAGAAGCTCCAAAGCTTCTCAAATTCCAATCACAACCTCACAAATCTCAGATAAGCTCCAAATCTGGCTTGGACTTCCCTAGATCTAGGTTTAGGGCTTTTAAGGTTATTGTTTTAAAGTTTTTTAGAGCTTAGATCTATTTTTTTATGGTTTGACGTATGAAAATGAAAGAAGAGAACGAGATTTACCTTCTGATGACAATGGATGAACTCAGGCGATAATCTTCGGTGAGCGTTTCGACTTCCAAACGATGATGTAAGACCTTCGAGCTTCTTCTTTCTCTTCTTTCTAATTAATGCGCTGATTATTACGTAATAATTGCCTAATAATTGTTTTTCTCTCTCTATTTATATCTTAGTGGAGTGTGACATCATTGACGACGCCAATGAGGCGAGCTAGATCCAGCTGAGGGGATCAATCCGCGTGAGGGGCTTATTGGCTAGTCTCGGTTCGACACATGGCACTGCTGGGCGGGAAAAAATACGACACCTGATTTAGGCGGGAATTCTGATTTTGGGCTAGTTTTGTGTTTATTTGGGTCTTAAGCTGATTTAAAAAGATGGGCTTTGCAAGCTTTATGTATATAGAGGGGACAACGGATATTATAAATGGATTTTGATACCTTCGGACCATTTTTATTTATTTAACATTGGATTTTATTATTTATTATATTTATTTGGTTTTATTTATATCGAATTATATATATACGAATACCCGGACAAAATACGGGTATTACAGTCATCAATCAACTACATATTAGTCTTAATATATTATTGTTGTCCATGCCCACAATAATACTCGACTAAGAACATTTTAAGAATAACTATATTATTCTAAAAACTTTATTATAATTCAGTTTATTTATAAACACACAGAATAAGACTGAAATAATAATAATGACTTTATATTAATAAACAAGATAAAATAAGTATGTCGTTTAAAACCATCTCATGATTGGTGTTTGAGCATATTCCAACACGTACGCATGCGATTTCGTTTCAATGCCCACACAACGATGCTGGCTTATACATCCTGCGATTTCGTTGTAGTACATTACCCCGACATCCTGTTATTAGACAATTATGTCTCGTCGTAGTGCACTAGCATCGACATCCTGTTATATATTCGTAGAACATTAGTATCGACATTCTGTTTCGGTCGACTGATGATAGCATGTTTTGCAATTATGCCTCCAATTAAAGCATTCTGCGATTTAGCCTACGATTCAGGCTTTTGTGATATTGTACCTACGATTCGGGTAGTATGTGATTATGTCAACGATTTAGGTACGCTATGAATGTAAAGGTTTGTGTCCAACTACAATATGAATGATTTCATTATTCTGCACATTAAGTTATGCTTCGTTTATTTTCTGTTAATTATATTGGCATGCTTTATAATTATTCATTTTGGTATTTTGTATTAGTAGGCTCTCAAGCTCATAGAAATTATTAATCTTTGCAGGTCAGTAGATTGAGTATTGTTCAGGGAGTTCTAGCAGCATTGGTTGGGGAGTACAGTACTCGTAGATCTAGACGGGTATGTAGTTACTATACATTATTATTATGTCAGGTGTAAAACCTATGTTTGATTTTGATATAACAAAGTGTTTTAAGGACTAAATTGTAAAACTTGAAATAAATTTTTAAGTCCCCTAAAAGGTTTCAAATCAAGAAGGCTTTGCTCTAATTTGAAAAGCTCAAACTCTAAAATATTTTCTAAGTGTTTTAAGGCCAAATTGCTCAAAAACGTTCATGCGTATCGATACGCCCCTTACCGTATCAATACCTTTTTTTACAAACTTGACTATTAGAGAAACATGTTTCGATACACTCCATACCGTATCGAAACAAGGTATCTGTAATCACTAATTTTGTCCGGGCTAACATTTTTTGATTTCGTCTTATAATAGTGGGCTTATATGGGCTATTGTCTAGTTATTAACTATGTAAATGTGTCATTAAAATCCAAGAAAGAAAAAGCAAAAAATATTACTATTAGTATTATATCTATTATTATATCATTTATGTGAAAAAACCCTAAACACTACTAATATAGTATGTCATCTTCTTTGTTATCATTATAACTTATTATTATTACTATCTATTATATTTTTATTATTACCATTATATTTATTACCGTTTTTATAGCTATTGCTAGTATTATATGTTATTATTATTACTATCCATTATTATAACCTATATTATTAGTACTATAATTACCGTATTATTATATACTATATAATATCAGTATTATTAGTGTTATGTTATTAATATTATTTAATATTGCCGTGTGTTGTTTTTATATTAATTATTATTATTATTAACTTTGAAAATCAAAAAAACAAAATACTAATATATATATAAATAAAGTCCATTATACATAATAAAAGCCCAAAAATATTTATACATATATTACATGGCCCGTTTAGGCCAAAAAATAAACCCTAATCTGCTAAACCAGAAACCCCAATGTTGTCTCTTATCTTTGCAGCCGCCACCCCCTCTCCACCGTCAGATCTGATCTAGATCTGACGGTCCGGATCACATCAGGAGAAGGAAGCCCTAGCTGCCCCCCAAGGAAACCCTAGCGCCGCACAGCCTCAGCCATTGGATCGAGCGCATGATCGGATGGCCAGAAACAACCCAGCTCGTGCGAGAGATCCAGGCCAAACTGTTCATCTCCCACGCGACTTCACGTGCGACTGCTCGAATGCCCTACGCGCGCGTGTCGATCATGCCCGGTCACTCAGGATCGATCCACGGCCGTTGGATGCCCCTCTGGTCCCCTCTCCTCACGAGTCACATGCAGCCAAAAACACAACCAAAATGTCAGGCAAAAACGCGCAAATGCAACGGAAATCAGAAACAAAAATCAGAGGCAATCAACAAATCGAAATCGTACAAATCAACCAGCAATTTCCAGCAATTATATGTAATTTAGAAAAAGGAAAAAAAGAGTAATATTCCGGCTATAAAAGCCGAAGCAAAATGCATTAGAGGGGGGATTCGATTCGAAAATTTCAGAGAAAAATTTGTAATCAGAGAGCATTTTCGAGGATTTTCAAAGGAGAGTTTTCAGAGAGAGGCATTAGAGGTTTTTCTTGTATTCGAAAGCAAAGTTGTAATCATAAATTCCAGAGAGCAATACAAAGAGAAATTTACAAAGGTATATTAGTGTCTTCATCTTCATTTCAGTTTCAAAACAAAAAATATAAAATAAAAATAGAAAGCTATTTTTTTTACCTCTGTTCGAGCCTCCCCCCTTTCATCCTTCACTCACCCTCGCCGGCGATAAGCTCCGTGGCCCTTCCTGAGGCCATGCATGTAAACCGGTGAGGGAGTTTTTTGCTTCTTTTCGGTTTCGATTTTTAGGTTTTAAAACGAAAAAAACAATCGAAATTTTTTTCTTTGTTTTGGTTTTGGTTTCGAGAAGAGAAAGGCTTTTTGGTTTCGAGAAAGAAAAAAAGAAAACCTTTTTAAGGGTTTCGGGGCCGGAAACGGCGACCGGAACCCTTGCGGTGTCGAGAAAATATAAGATAGGGGAGAGCTCCGCGTCTTTTAGGGTTAGGTTTTTGTAAAAAGGGGCCGAAATAGTTTTAAATTAGGTTATATAGTGTTTTAGGCTTTTAAAATTGGTTTAATCACCATTTTAAGCCCCCCGTGTCGTTTTAATCACGCGGGCAAGGGCTTCCGTATTTCAAAATCACGCCCGCAGTCCCTTCGAGTTTTTAAACGTTTTCAATTTCGTCACCGTTTCCATTTCAATAATTTCCGAACGGTGAAATTCCTTTTTGGTCCCTGTAACTTCCCGCGTTTTTTCAATTGGGTCCCATTTCGCTTTTTATCAGTTTTTAATTTGGTTTAATTACCATTATGGCCCCTGGCAGTTTGCTTTTGTTTGCTTTGCATTTTTATTTTATCATGATACATCTTGTTGCTCACGCATTTTCCCTTTTATATATCAAATATATGTTTTGATGCATTTTGTTCATGTTTGTTAAATATGCCATGTTTAGCTTTAATATGTTGCATGCTCTTTTTTTTAGTAAATAGCCTGGTTGTTTTTTTATGTCGTTCGAATATGCTTTTATGACATGCATTTACACTTGTCATTCATATGGCCGATGATTATTAAGCATGATAACCGAACTTAAAAACATACCCCAAGAGAGGTATTAATTAACCCCGGTATCCGAAAGACGGCAGTCCTAGCTTAATGGATGTCGATCGAATATTTGGGTTAATTTTCACCGTCTCTAGTTAAGCGGAAGCATAAAAATGAAAATGCCACACATCATCCTTTATTTGTTTGCATCATGCATAAAGGTGACGTACGGGATCCGAACCTTAAACAAACACGTCAGTCAGTCTTATACGATGTCGGTTTAGTCTATGGTCCGGTGTACCGTCATCCTTTCTAATTAAATGTTCAATTAATTCCAAAGCCACAATTCTACATTGCCCGTGCTATTTAAGTCACATTTTCATTTAAGAACATTCTTGTTAAACCCACTTCGGTTTTTAAATAATATTTATCGATCAAAAGGCAACAAGCAATTTGGTACCGATTTCCGGGCGTGATGGGGGTGCTAATCCTTCCCCACACGTAACCAACTCCCGAACCCGTTTTTTAATGAATCTCTGGTTTTGTGGTGTCCGACCTACCTTAGTGGCCGGTGGCGACTTCAAATTTTTACTACTTTTTATAAAGCCTAATTTCCCCCCTTTTTTTAATAAAATCCCTTTTTCAAAAGAGATAGTGATAAGGCCTTAGTTGGTTCAGTTTTCTCAGGAAAAAAACCTTATCACAGTATCGAAACAGATTGCATCTGTATCGATACGCTCTCTCTATAAAATCACACAGAGTTTGAATGGTGTACCGATATGGTCTCACCCGTATCGATACGGTTTAAAAGGAATTTTTAAATTTGAAGCCTTAAATATTTTGATCGTTGATTGTCAGTTAGTAGGTTACCAATTTTTAAAGAGGTGGTTAATGAGTATCGATACGCTCTTACCCGTATCGATATGAGTTCATCTAGTGAGCTTTGTAGGAAAAATTGTATCGATACGATCTTACCCGTATCGAAAAGGTTCCCTAACCCATATCGATATGCCTACACGCGTATCGATACAAATCTCTTGTATTTGTGCAACGACTCTTTCTTTTTTGAGACAAGTATCAATACGCCTCCTCGAGCACCAATACGGTAGGCTGTAGAAGTGCATTTATGGTGGTAAGAGAGGGTTCCAACGGCTATAATCAATTCTCTAACCACCCAAACGGCTAGAATTAATGGAGAAGATTAAAAAACAAGTCATTTGAAGACCATCAACAACTATTGCATCTAAGAGAAACATCTATACAAAAAATCCAAGCTCAAGTGCAAAAATTCTTATTCTTGTAAAAATCCCAAATTGTATTGAGTGTAATTCTTATCTTGTCTTTCAATTTGGGTTGAGTGCTTGTATTCAAATGGGCAAATTTGTATTGTGAGATATCCTACTTGCCTTCAATTTCTTCTTTGTAACCAAGTGAGGGTTTGGTTAATTTTGGGTAGAAAATTGACTGGTATTGTAAATGTTTCCTCCTAAGCCTAGAAAAAGGGAATATCAATTAGTGAATTGTTGGAAAATCCTTAGTGGGAGCTAAAGTAGTGGATGTAGAGTTCATTTGGAACTTGAACCACTATAATTGCCTTGTTCTTCATTTTTATTCATACCACTTCTCTTACAAAATTTTAAAAACTCAATTCACCCCCTCTTAGCTTTGATCAATCCCTTGATCCACTCAACAATTGGTATTAGATCCTACCTCTTTGAAGGAATAACAACCGAAAGAGGAGATTCTAGGAAGAGTGTGATCATCAAAAAAGCAAGCCATGACATCTACCTCCGGCTCTAGCATGTACGAGTCTCAATCGGTCACCAAACCGCCTTTCTTCAACGGTGACAACTATCCTTTTTGGAAGAACCAGATGCGTCTCTTCATGAAGTCTAGTGATTACCTTGTTTGGGATGCTATAGAGGATGGTCCCATCGTTCCGATGAAGAGAAATGATGAAGGAAGACTTGTTCCAAAAAGAAAAATAGAAATGAGTGAAGATGATCGAAAGAAGATTCAAATCAACGACAAGGCTCTTTACATGCTATTTTATGCCTTTGGACCAGATGTCTACTCCAAAGTTTCTTCCATCAAAAGTGCTAAAGAAGTGTGGGATACACTTGAGACAACCTATGAAGGGACAAGCGATGTGAAGGAAACAAATATTGGAATTCTAAATCTTAGCTATGAGAATTTCATGATGGAGCCTGACGAAACCGTATCTAAGATGTTTGATCGCTTTTCAACCATCGTCAATGGGCTAAAAGGTTTTGGAGAGATCATCCCGGAGGACAAGCTAGTCCGGAAGCTACTCTACTCTCTTTCCGAGTCATGGGATGGGAAAAGAACCGCTATCATCGAGGCAAAGAACTTGAAGACACTAAAGTTTGATGAGCTAGTTGGTTCTCTCCTAACTCATGAAATCATGAAGCAAGGAAGGGAAGATGAAAAGAAGAAAGAAGAAAGAAGAGTGGGAAAGCTTGAGGTAGACAAAAAGAAGAAGCTAGGAGTGGCTCTCAAAGCTTCTCTACATGAGGAGAGCACTTCTAGTGAGGAGGAAGATCTTGAAGAATTGGCTATCATAGCCAAGAGATTCTCACGGTTTATGAGGTCCAATCGAGGTAAAAAATTTCAAAGAAAGATGGACTTCAAGACCAAGAACAAAGAAGAAGAAAAGGATCCAATCATATGCTATGAGTGCAAGAAACCAAGTCACATCCGTTCTGAGTGTCCTCAACTCAAGAAGAAGGGCTTTGAGAAGAAGAAAAAGCTCAAAGCTAAGCTTGCTACTTGGAGTGATGAGGAGTCATCCGAGGATGAGGAACAAGAAGTGGCTAATCTTTGCCTCATGGCTCTTGAGAAGGATTCTTCTATGGTAACCTCTAACTCATCTACTTTTGATTTTACATATGATGAATTGTGTGAAGCTTATGATGAGTTACAAGAGATGTATGACGAGTTAGTTGAGAAGTATAAGGAGTCCTTTTTGAAAAATAAAAAAGTCATTTCGGATTTGCATTTTAAAAATGATTTAATTTCTCAAGCTAACTTGGAATTTGAGAAAAAAGATTTTAGGTCTACAAGATGAACTTGAATACTTTCAAAATGAAAATGTAGATTTAAATAATATTATTTCTCAATGTAACATTGAACACCAAAAGGTGTTAGATGAGCTTAATGAGCTCAAAAAGTCTTTCAAGAGTGTTGGTACTTTGAAAAATGAAATAGGTGAATCATCTAGAACAAACCAACCTAAAAGAAAGAACTTTAACTACAAACAAAGTGGCTCCTATAGGCATACTAAAACTAAAAGAATTAGAAGTGTGTGGGTTCCTAAGGAACTTGTCAAATCTAATAATGTTGATGCCATGTCACCTTGGATTCCTAAGTGAACCAAGCTTTTAGAAGCTAACACTCATGGACCCAAAATGATTTGGGTACCAAAAATCAAAGCTTAATCTCTTTGTTTATAGGGGGAGAATTGCTACAAGGACAAAACACAAAGCCAAAACTCATGGTACCTTGATAGTGGATGCTCGAGGAACATGACCGGAGACAAGAGTCGATTCATGGATTTAAAGCCAAAAAGTGGAGTAGTAATATTTGGTGACAACTCCAAAGGCCAAATTGACGGTATTGGCTCCATAGGTAATCACTCTACCATACTCATTGAAAATGTGTTGTATGTCAATGGTCTAAAGCATAATTTATTGAGCATTAGTCAATTGTGCGATAAAGGGTTTAATGTGTTATTTGATAAAAATGGATGTAAAATTGTTGACATTAAATCTAATAAAACAATGCTCATTGGTCATCGCATAGGAAACATATATATGGTGCATCTAGATGACATTCATACATCCTATGCACGTTTTGTTGCACAAAATGAAAATGATGCATGGTTATGGCATAGGAAACTAGGACATGCTAGCATTAGTGTTTTAGAAAAATTAGTTTCCCTAAATCTAGTTAGAGGTTTACCCAAGATTAAGTTCTCAAATGATAAAATATGTGATGCATGCTCTAAGGGTAAACAACATAAATCATCATTTAAATCCATGAATGATGTCTCTACTAGTAGATGTTTACAAGTAATTTATATGGATCTATTTGGGCCAATTAGGACTACTAGCTTGGGAGGAAAATCATATGCTTTTGTGCTTGTTGATGATTACTCTAGATATACTTGGGTTCACTTTTTAAGCACCAAGGATGAGGCTTTAGAAAACTTCATCACATTTTCAAAAATAACTCAAAATGATCTTGAGCTTAAGATTTCTCACATTAGAAGTGATCATGGAACCGAGTTTCAAAATCTAGGTTTTGAAGAGTTTTTAAATGAAAATGGTATTAGCCACAAATTTTCGGCACCTCAAACTCCTCAACAAAATGGGGTAGTTGAGAGGAAATATAGGACTTTACAAGAAATGGCTTGAACCATGCTTTGTGAAAACAATTTACCTAAATATTTTTGGGCGGAAGCCACTAACACCGCTTGCTATATTATAAACCGAGTAATGATTAGGTCTATTTTAAAGAAAACTCCTTATGAGATTTTAAAATCTAAAAAGCCTAACATTAGCTATTTTCATCCTTTTGGTTGCAAGTGTTTTGTTTTAAATAATGAAAAAGACAATTTAGGTAAATTTGATGCAAAAAGTGATGAAGCTATTTTTCTATGTTACTCTTTAAACTCTAAAACTATCGTGTGTTTAACAAAAGAGCTTTAGTTGTAGAGGAATCTATACATGTTGTTTTCGACGATAACCTTCTTCCGAGGAAGGATTCTTGTGATGATGATGATTATGATGTAGGGATCATTGAAGCTAATGATGGTGGAGAATCATCAAAGGTGGATGAGATTCAAAATAAAGAAGAAAAAGCACAAGAACAAAGCATTGCAAGCCACGTCTCTTGAGGAAAAGGAAGTGAGCTACCCAAGGGAGTACAACTATGTCAAAGGTGGTGAGATCTTGGGTGATCCATCCAAGGGGGTAACTACTCGCTCTTCTCTTAAAATGCTTAATCATGTTGCATTTATCTCATGTATTGAGCCTAAGAATATTAAAGAAGCATTAAAAGATGAATTTTGGATTATGGCCATGCAAGATGAGTTAAATCAATTTGAGAGGAGTAATGTATGAACATTAGTTGAAAGGCCTAGTAATCAATCTACTATAGGAACTAAATGAGTATTTAATAATAAACTAGATGAGAGTGGTAACATAGTGAGAAACAAAGCTAGACTAGTTGCTCAAGGTTACACTCAAGAAGAGGGAATAGATTTTGTTGAAACCTATGCACCCGTAGCTAGAATGGAAGCTATTAGGATGTTGCTTGCATATGCATGTTATCATGATTTCAAGCTTTTTCAAATGGATGTAAAAAGTGCCTTTTTAAATGGTTTTGTAAATGAAGAAGTGTATGTAGAACAACCACCGGGTTTTGAGGATTCAAAATTTCCAAATCATGTTTTTAAACTTACCAAAGCCCTTTATGGTTTAAAACAAGCTCCTAGTGCTTGGTATGAAAGGCTTTCAAACTTCTTAATTGAAAAAGGTTTTGAAAAAGGTAAGGTGGACACTACACTTTTCACAAAAAAGATATAAAAATGACATCTTAGTAGTGCAAATATATGTTGATGATATTATTTTTGACTCTACTAATGAATGTTATTGCAAAGAGTTTGCTAAGTTAATGCAAGGTGAATTTGAGATGAGCATGATGGGGGAGCTCTCATTTTTTTGGGACTCCGAATCAAAAAAGGAAGGATGACACCTTCATATATCAAGCAAAGTACGTGAAAGATATGCTCAAGAAGTTTGGCTTGGAGCAAGCAAAGCCTCAAGCTACACCAATGAGCTCATCTACAAAGCTTGAAAAAGATGAAGAAGGTAAGTTTGTTCACTCTAAGCTTTATCATTCTATGATTGGATCATCGCTTTACCTTACCGCAAGTAGACTGGATATATTGTTTGGTATTTGCTTGTGTGTTGGGTTTCAAGCTTGTCTTAGAGAGTCTCACCTTATAGCCGTTAAAAGGATCTTTAGGTACCTTAGAGATACTCCTTGTTTAGGTCTTTGGTACCCTAGAGACTCAACCTTTAACCTTCATGCTTATTCGGATGCGGATTATAGGGGTTGTAAAATTTGATAGGAAAAGTACTTCCGGCACTTGCCAATTCTTAGGTAGTATGCTCATATCTTGGTTCTCTAAGAAACAAAATAATGTAGCTCTATCTACCACCGAAGCCGAGTACACATCCTTAGGGAATTGTTGTGCTCAAGTCCTTTGGATGAAGCAACAACTCTTAGATTATGGAGTTAAAGTTGAAACCATACCCATTAAGTGTGATAACACTAGTGCAATTTGTCTAACCAAAAATCTCATCCAACACTCTAGAACCAAACACATAGAGATAAGGCATCATTTCATTAGAGATCATGTCCTTAAACAAGATGTGGTTATAGAGTATGTTGACACCTTGAACCAACTAACGAACATTTTTACCAAACCTCTAAACAAAGAGCGTTTTTGGTCCCTTAGGAGAGAGTTAGGCCTAACTAGCCTATCTTGACCCTTTAGGACTCTTTTTGAGGTTAAAATTTGCTTGATCTTGTGAAAATGCATGTTTTTGTTTTATTAATCTTGATAGAAACCATGCTTGTAGCTAGGAGGAGTATGCTTCTATTAGAACATGCTTTGATCTGTTCATACATCATTTGCATACATTTAGGAGATGTTAAAGTCGTGTCTTTGGTTATTCTAAAGACCAAAACTGCATTTATGGGCTTAGGGTATCGATACAACCTTATGCGTATCGATACGAGTACTTCATTAGCTTTCCAGATTGCATTTTCTCTCTTGCGAGTATCGATACAGTTAAATCCGTTTCGATATGAGTTGTGAGCGTCTCGATACAGATGCCATCTGTTTCGATACGGTTCCTTAATACGTTATTCCAGGGAATTACCTTTGTACCCTCGTATCGATACACCCTTTAGGCGTATCGATACGCGACCGCGTAGACAACTATTTATTGGCATTAAAAGAGTTTCACTTTTACCAAAACTTCTATTTCAATACTCTAGCCGATTTTCCTCTATAAAAAGCCTCTCAATCCCTCATATTTTCACCACAAAACTTAAAATCTCTTGAGGATTTTTCAAAATCAAGCCAAGTCTTAAGGCTCTCCATCAATTCGGTGCAAAATCTTCATCCATTCCTCCCTATCTCAATATCAAGGTATAAAAAACCTCTTTTTATTTCTATTTTCTTTATGATTTTCGTTTTTAAATCTTTTTGTTTTGTTTTTGTTCTTTCAAAAGATTTTATTGAACTTTTTTGTTTTGTTTTGTTTTGCTTTTCAATTTTTTTTACCTTGATTGTTGATTTATCCATGGGTTGAATGAGAAAAATAATGCATACACATTGTTTTGATCAATTTCTCTAGACTATGGCACTTAAAAAGAGAGTACGTACTACAAGCAAAGTTGGTGAAGGACCGAATCCCGGCGGTGGCACTCATCTGAATTTGACTCTTATATATCAAAGGTGTTTTAGAACTCCCGGTGAACTCAATTACTTTTGCTCTTTTCAAAATTATAAGATTCGTCCAGAGAGGGTAATTTTCGTTCCTTTTCTCAATTCGGAGCGTTTTAAGTTTGTCTATCTACCATTTCTCCACGAATGGAAGTTTATGGATTTTCTAAAAATCCCGGGTTTCTTCTTTAGAAATTTAGTTTTGATCTTTTATGCAAATGCCAAGTGTGTTGTCGATGCCTCAGGTAATGTTGTTGTCGTTAACTCCTATCTCATGGGCAAGAAGATTATTGTTGATGTTCAATCTCTTTGTGATGTTTTTAAGTTTGAGGATGATGGTATCGAATATGAAAATTCTCTTAGACATGTTTTGGGGGGTTCCGTGACCATTCTAATGCTCTGATCGTATCCTACACTTGATGATCACTTGGTGGTTCAGTCCTTCAGAAGAGAAATACTCAACCATTCGCCATGTTAATGACTTTTGGATTCGGTGCTTTCTCCAAAGAAATCAACCTAACCTTGCTCGCATCATGTTTGCGGAGATTATCTTTCTCGTGCAACATCGTCACACATCTCTTGTCACTTCATTCACCTATGGCACCGCTTTGAGCTATTTCTTCACTAAGAAGGAGATTGATTGCTCTCATGACTATCCGACGAGTCTCACCGATCCTATTGATGAGAGGTCTCTTTCTCAGGGCAAGTTTCACTACTTCAATCGTAATTGGCTTCGCCTTTCCGAGCTTCCTAGTGATGTCATTCCCGAAGAGATTGCAAATCCTACCGTGGCTGCTCAAGCACCTCCTCCTCCATCCATGGATTCTCTCATGACCTACCTCAATGAACAATTCACGGGCTTACGCATGGGAATTGCTTCTATGGATCAAGTCATGAATTTAGGGTTTGCCGCCATTGATACACGCTTCACATGCCTAGAAGATCACATGACAAATATGGAGAAGCGTATCTCTTCTATTAAGGTCGAGCACAATTCGATGAATATCTCTCTCACGGCCTTTCATGATGAGTGGTGTCAATCAAGGAGGAATGATGATGCCGATGAAGATGAAGATGAAGACGATGGTGATGGAGATGAGTAGTAGATTGTCTTTGCATATCATTCATGTCATTTTAGGATTTCTATTTATGCACTTTGAATTATGTTCTTAGGATTACGTTTACCTTTTAAAACCTATTCTTTGATTATTGTTATTTGGATTTTTGTTTGATGTTTCTTTAATCTATGAGCTTTATGTTTATCTATTCAATGTTGCTTAGTATGCCTTCATAGCCTATGTTTGTTATTTTTGATCTAACAAAAAGGGGGAGAGGGAAGTTCACAAGCTCACTTAAACTTAAACTTAAAATTTACCTAGCTAACATTAAAGGGGGGTTGTTTTTCAAAAGTTTTTCAAAAGACTTAAAAAATTTAAGCTTTGATTTTGTTATATAAAAAATGGGGAGATTGTAAAACCTATGTTTGATTTTGATATAACAAAGTGTTTTAAGCACTAAATTGTAAAACTTGAAATAAATTTTTAATGTAACCCCCTCGTCCCGGTCTGGCCGGATGACCGGTCCGAGTGAGCCACACGGGGAAAACCGAGTGAAACCCGTTAAGGTTCCCTTCGGTTAGCAACCCTATTTTTTTTTCTTATTTTAATCTTGTCTAGATGAACATTAGGTCCTAAGCGATTCACACAGCGGAAAACAATACAAAGGAAAACCCATTCGAACCACGGCCATGCATAACAGTTCATTTTTAAGTTCACAGGGCAGCCCGTATCGATACCCTAGCTAGGGGTATCGATACGCTCCTTTCTAAGTCAACCCAAGAAGTCAACCACGAGGAGTCCGTATCGATACAGTCCTTGAGCGTATCGATACGCCCTTCACGGTCAACCCTTCTTGGTCAACAGAGTAGACCCGTACCGATACTCGGGAGCCTCGTATCGGTACGCTCTATTCTCACTCAAATCTCCAAATTACAGTAACTTTGGAGGGTATCGATACCCTTAGGGTATCGGTACGCCCGACAAAATTTGAGGCCTTTGGACAAGACCGTATCGATACGGCCTGAGGTGTATCGATACGCCCTGCACTGCAATTTCTCAAATTCCAACTTAAACGACCCCAAAACAACTCTAGATGCATTTCTCGACTCACCTAAGCATATACCAACATGCAAACACACATATTTAAGCCAAAGGAATCATTCATACATGGATTAAAGCTTTCATACATAGCATTCTAATTAAAGAGCAAATTAGGCAATATGGTGCATACATAAAGACATAAATGGTCTAAAAGGGCACAAAGCAACATGAGAGATTTGCATTTACCATCAAGACAACCTAAACATTCTAAAGCATGCCATCACACACACCAACATTCATCATAGTATTACATGCTTACAATCCATAATCAAACTCAAAGCATCATCAATCAAATGAGTCATACAAGCTCATACAAAAACCCTTGCCACATTGCTAACTAATACGAAATTTACCACCGTACTTGAGCTACAAACTTGGAAGCCCTTCTTGCCTTACCTTGAGCTAACACCACGCTAATGATCTGCATTGTTGAACATTGAGAGCGTAAGCTATAAGCTTAGTAAGGGTGCTCTAAAACGAAAAACATTAACAATGCAGGGTTCAAGTATGTAAATCCTAATCTTGCATACATCAAGCATAGGCAAATAATCAAGTGAACCTAGCTAGTCTTTCAAGTGGCATAATATGGTTTCTCAATCCTACCAAGCTCAAACATCAATATCATCATCAAGTAAACAACACCATATACCACAATCATATATCACCATCATATATCACAATACATGAACAAGTTTAATTGGCCACTTTAATTACCCCGATTGTGCAGATTTAAACCTCAACAACACTTTACCTCGGTGGGATTCCACTCATCACCGGACCTTGCATGTGCGGGATTTCACTCATCGCCACATGCCCTACGGATGGGATTCCACTCATCATCCCGTAGAAATAAATAAAAGCTTCCGGTGGAATGTTACATCACCGTACTCCTCCTTGATGACTTAACGCCATCAAGGCCACGTACGTTTTGACTCAATTTGTGTGCACACTAATCCTAATGATCGATCATTTACAACCGGTAATTATTTTAGTGCCAATTATCATCATCAATCACATATCATCAACCACACTCATGCTCAACACATATATCCACATCATGATATATACACATGCACCAAACAATCCCAAGTACAAGAGCATAGTCATTAAGCACATTGGTATTTAAGGAAAATAAGACTAAATTAACTACTTGAGTTATAAGGAAGTGGCCTACCAAGCACACTTTGCACACACACACACTACTCATGCTCGAACCAAACTTTAAAACAAGTTAAAACCACTCACCGCCTTTCCCTAGCAATTCGAACCAATCCCCCTACGATCCCGAATTCGGTCCCAAAGCTCCTTCAACATTTCCTCTTGCTTCCAGTCAAACAAAACACATACATTACTTCCCAATTCAATGCTAAACTCAACCATCAACTTACTTTGCAAACACAACCCAATTTCCACAAATTCCCAAACCACATAATGTCCAAAAACCCAATTTTCGTGCTCCCCTAAAGCCTTGCTGAAATCTCAATTTCCAAACACCCAAATGACCTCCAAAACATCCCAAATCACCCTCCTATCCTACCCTAACCATCAACCCTTAGTATTTCAACCTAAAACCCACCAAAAACCCAAATTTTAATACCTTAAAATTTTCCCTAAGGACCTACTACGAATTTTCATCCAAATTCAACCAAATTGATATATAATGTGTATTTCATTATGGTTTAACAAAAACCCAACACAATTTATCATAACAAATCGAAGAACCCCTTAAAAATCCAAACTTTAATATGAACCCTAATTTTCAAAACCCCAAAACTTTGAAATCTAAGACTATAGATAGATAGAGGATAAAGAGGAGGTTAAGAAAACATATTTACCTTTGGGAAATACCTTGAATTGAAGAAAATATTGAATGTAATAGTGTTTTAGGTTTGAAAGGGTTTAGAATGGGTTTAGGGTGTTTTTTTGACGTTGGATTGGGAAAAAAAGGGGAGGAAGACAACTTTTTATTAAAGTGGTCTTGCTTTTCAAAACCTTTGGGTAAAATTACAACCTTAGTCCCTTCCCTTTTTCCCAAAGCTCAATTAGATCATTTTTTTAGAGTTGACTTGTTTTAATTAAATTTTATTTGACTCGAACTATAAACCCGGTTAACTCCTAGGCCCAAAACACGGGTGTTACAACTCTCTCCCACTTAAGGAATTTCGTCCCCGAAATTACCTGACTGAAAGAGATACGAAAACTGCTTTTCCATATCCTCCTTCCTCTCCCAAGTGGCCTCGTCCACACCTCTACGTCGCCACCGCACCTTTACTAACTCAATCGATCTACCCCTCAACACCTTACTGTCAGAAGCTAAGATCTCAACAGGCTCTTCTTCATAAGTCAAATCCGGATTCAATTCGATTTCTTCTACGAGCATAACATGTGACGGATCAGACCTATACTTGCGAAGCATCGAAACATGAAACACATCATGTATATTATCAAGCTCGGATGGCAAGCGCAACTGATAAGCAACCAGACCAACCCTCTTCACTATCTCATACCGTCCTATGTACCTCGGACTCAACTTCCCTTTTCGGCCAAATCTCATCACCTTCTTCCACGGAGATACCTTCAAGAATACCTTCTCACCCACTGAGAACTCAACTTCCTTCCTCTTCAAATAAGCATAGGACTTCTGCCTATCCGAAGCAGCCTTCAAACGGCCACAAATCAATTTTACCTTGTCGGTTGTCCCCTTGAGCAAACCCGGCATAGGTAACAGTTTCTGTCCAACTTCGGCCCCACAAACTGGAGTCCTACACTTCCGACCATACAAGGCCTCATACGGTGCCATCTGAATGCTCGACTGAAAGCTGTTATTGTACGCAAACTCTACTAGAGGCAAATGCTTCTCCCAAGTACCCTGAAAGTCAATGATACAACATCGCAACATATCCTCTAAGATCTGAATAACCCTCTCTGACTGACCATCTGACTGAGGATGATAAGAAGTGCTGAAGTTCAAACGGGTACCCAAAGCTGTATGCAGACACTCCCAAAATCTAGAAGTAAACCGCGGATCTCTATCCGATACAATGGACTTCGGCACACCATGCGGTCTAACAATCTCGCCAATATACAAATCGGCCAATCTATCTAGAGTATAAGTAGTGTTGACTACCAAGAAGTGAGCACACTTCGTAAATCGATCCACTATCACCCAAACTGAGTTCTTCTTCGTAGGAGTCAAAGGCAAACCCGAAACAAAATCCATAGTAATGTTCTCCCATTTCCATTCCGGAATTCTCAACGGCTGTAACAAACCTGAGGGAACCTGATGTTCTGCCTTCACTCTCTGACACACTAAGCATTTACTCACAAAGTCGGCTACATCTCTCTTCAAGCCAACCCAATAATACTCATTCTTCAAATCACGGTACATCTTCGTACTTCCAGGATGAATAGCAAACGGACTACTGTGGGCCTCAGTCAAAATCGTACGTCTCAAATCACTGTCTTCTGGCACAACTATTCTGTCTTTGAAACGCAAAACCCCATCGGTACTGAAACTGTAGTATGAAGATCTACCCTCGGCTATATCTTGCTCGTGAGGTGCCAAAGATCTATCTAAGAGCTGTTTCTCTCTAATCAACTGACCTAGAGTAGGTCTAACCTGAAGCTCGGCTATCAAGCCACCATCCCCGGACAAACTCAATCTAGCAAACATAGCTCTCAAGTCCACGGCCACCTTCCTACTCAATGCATCGGTCACTACATTGGCCTTACCCAGATGGTACTCAATAGTAAGATCATAGTCTTTTAGCAGCTCTAACCATCTACGCTGTCTGAGATTCAAATCTCGCTGAGTCATAATGTACTTCAAACTCTTGTGGTCGGTGTACACTGTGCATTTCTCACCGTACAAATAATGCCTCCAAAACTTCAAAGCAAACACAACTGCAGCTAACTCTATGTCATGGGTCGGATAGTTGCGCTCATGGGTCTTCAACTGTCTTGAGGCATAAGCCACTACTCTCTTGTCTTGCATAAGAACAAATCCTAGCCCTACATATGAAGCATCACTGTAAACTACATAGTCCTTCCCGGACTCAGGCTGAATCAAAATCGGTGCTTGGGTCAAAGCTTCTTTCAATTTCTCAAAGGCTTTCTGTCTTGCATATGTCCACTCAAACTGAACACTCTTCTGAAGTAACTGTGTCAATGGAGCGGCTAACTTAGAGAAACCCTCTACAAACCTCCTATAGTACCCGGCTAAGCCTAGGAAGCTACGTACCTCGGTCACAGACTTCGGTTGCTTCCACTCAACAATGACTTCAATCTTCTTCGGATCAACTCTAATCCCTTCGGCTGACACTACATGTCCTAAGAAGACTACCTCACGGATCCAAAACTCACACTTGCTAAGCTTCGCATACAACTGATGATCTAGCAAAATCTTCAAAACAAGTCTCAAGTGTTGGTCATGGACTTCTTCAGTTCGCGAGTACACCAAAATGTCATCTATAAATACAACTACAAACTGATCTAGATGCTGATGAAAGATCCTATTCATCATGTCCATGAAAGCAGCCGGTGCATTAGTCAACCCAAAAGGCATGACTAAGAACTCATAATGTACATACCTAGTCCTAAAGGCCGTCTTTGGTACATTAACCTCTCTTACCTTTAGCTGGTAGTAACCTGATCTCAAATCAATCTTCGAAAAGACAGATGCTCCCCTCAACTGATCAAACAAGTCATCAATTCTAGGCAACGAATATTTGTTCTTTACTGTCAACTGATTTAACTGCCTGTAATCTATACACATTCTCATGCTTCAATCTTTCTTCTTCACAAACAACACTGGTGCACCCTAAGGTGAAGAACTAGGTCGAATAAAACCTCTATCTGTCAATTCTTGCAACCGAGTCTTCAACTCCTTCAATTCTTTCGGTGCCATACGATACGAGCAATCGAAACATGAGCTGAATCAGAATAAGTCTCAATGCTGAACTCTACCTCTCTGTCCGGTGGTAACCCTGGCAATTCTTCCGGGAACACACTAGGAAAGTCACATACTGTCCGGATGTCCTGAGGTCTAACCTTACTCATGTTAGGGTTCATCACATACGCTAAGTATGCTTCACACCCCAGCTCAACTAATCTCTTGGCCTCTAACACTGAAATCACATTGGACAAGAACTTCACGTTCTCACCCACCACTACAATCTCATAGTCATCTGTGAGCTTCAAAGAAATTCGCTTAGTTTCAAAATCTATCCTAGCTCTATGCTCCGTGAGCCAATCCATACCCAGAATCACATCAAAACCATAGAAAGGAAGTTCCATCATATCCACTGGAAACACATGCCCCTGAACCATCAATGGACACCTTCGGTACATCTTCCTAACTACTACTGTGTCCCCAAAAGAACTAGTAACACTAACTCCTACCTCTAACATCTCACAAGGCAAATTCAAAGACCGTGCATGCTCACTCAATATGTAGGAATGTGTAGACCCAGAGTCAATCAAAGAAAGCAAACCCAAAGACTGTATCGAGAAGTTACCTGCGATCACATCGGTGTCATGCTGATCTCCCCGCCGAGCATAAACTCTAGCCTGGCCTCCGCCCTCTGGTTGAACTGCGACTACATGTGCTATGTTCCTCTGACCATCGTTCCTCGGCTGGAAATTACCTCTACCGCGCCCGCGACCTCTCTGAAAGTCATTGGCTCTAGCAGGAGCCTGAGCTGGTGCCTGTCCCACCTGATGTGGACAGTCACGCCTAATGTGGTCTCTAGCCCCACAACTCCAACAAGAATGGTAATTTCCCCAACACTCACCGGTGTGGTTCCTCCCGCAAGTAGCACATGTGGGCAACTTCCCACCAGCTCTCTGACCCTGATGGCCCCTACCGTGGTTACCGCCACTACGCCTATGATCATAATGATGCCTGTTGTCCTGATGCCTCTTGGCATCACCTCTATCAAAGTTGCTGGACCTCTTACCCGAACTAGATCCACCTGACCGCCTGGTCAAACTCAAACTGTGCTCTAAGTCCTTGGCCCTCGCGACCAAGACATCAAAATCGGTGTAATCTGAAGCTAGAGTATAGGTCTTGATCTCCTCATTCAGCCCATAACGGAAACGGTTACAACGCTCCATCTCAGTAGGTACAAGCTCAGGTGCATACTGACTCAATCTGACAAACCGAATCTCATAATCGGTCACGGACATACTCCCCTGAAGCAAGGCCATAAACTCCCTCTTCCTCTCATCGAGGTATCGCGGGCCCAAATATTTCATCCGGAAAGCTGTCTCAAAGAACTCCCAAGTGATCTTGGTCTCATCCATCCCCGAAGTAACGGTGACCCACCAAGTGTAGGCATCACCCTGAAGCAGAGACTCAACACATCCCAACTTGCGCTCACCAGTACACCCCATCTGAGCAAGAATTCGGACAATCTTCTCAAACCACAACTCTGACCGCTCTGGAGTAGCCCCTCTAAAATCTTCGGCCCCAAGGCCCCGAAGTCTCTCTAAAGGTAATCCGGTGCCCTCACCCTGATGGTGTGATGCCTGACCCCCAGCTACTGCAGCTTGAAATGCCCCGGCTATTGCCTGAACCAACGGAGCTAAGTCAATCCCGGCCGGTCCTTGGCCACCATGACCTCCTTGTGGTCCCTCTCCTTCGGCCCCGGCCTCACCTCCCACTCCCGGTGGAGGAGGTGGTGGTGGTCGAGGTGATGGAGGAGCTCCAACTCCAACCACAAGCTCTCCCACTTGAGCCTCAACTCTCACTACTGGCTCAACTCTCGGAGCCTCTGCCCGTGGTTCCGGTCGAACCATCCTAGGCCTCCCACGTGGTCTCATGCTTTAGCTAGCAAGGTATAAACTACAACAACAAACAAATAGGATTACGTTAGTCAAAGCAAGGGTCCAATAGTGCTCAAGTACTTCTTTTTCCAAAAATCTTTTTAAATTAAGTAATAGTAGCAATGGGCACTCACTCTACACCAGACACAACAGTTCATGCATTTGAAACATCATACGATCAATCAAGCATCAAAGGTTCATGGAAAAACATGCATCGAACAACATGAGCATTTAACACCTTAAGCTTACCTCACTTACCTGCCCGAGGTCTCGGTAACCTCAGGCTCTGATACCAACAAATGTAACCCCCTCGTCTCGGTCTGGCCGGATGACCGGTCCGAGTGAGCCACACGGGGAAAACCGAGTGAAGCCCGTTAAGGTTCCCTTCGGTTAGCAACCCTATTTTTTTTCTTATTTTAATCTTGTCTAGATGAACATTAGGTCCTAAGCGATTCACACAGCAGAAAACAATACAAAGGAAAACCCATTCAAACCACGGCCATGCATAACAGTTCATTTTTAAGTTCACAAGGCAGCCCGTATCGATACCCTAGCTAGGGGTATCGATACGCCCCTTTCTAAGTCAACCCAAGAAGTCAACCACGAGGAGTCCGTATCGATACAGCCCTTGAGTGTATCGATACGCCCTTCTCGGTCAACCCTTCTTGGTCAACAGAGTAGACCCGTACCGATACTCGGGAGCCTCGTATCGGTACGCTCTATTCTCACTCAAATCTCCAAATTACAGTAACTTTGGAGGGTATCGATACCCTTAGGGTATCGGTACGCCCGACAAAATCTGAGGCCTTTGGACAAGACCGTATCGATACGGCCTAAGGCGTATCGATACGCCCTACACTGCAATTTCTCAAATTCCAACTTAAACGACCCCAAAACGACTCTAGATGCATTTCTCGACTCACCTAAGCATATACCAACATGCAAGCACACATATTTAAGCCAAAGAAATCATTCATACATGGATTAAAGCTTTCATACATACCATTCTAATTAAAGAGCAAATTAGGCAATATGGTGCATACATAAAGACTTAAATGGTCTAAAAGGGCACAAGGCAACATGAGAGGTTTGCATTTACCATCAAGACAACCTAAACATTTTAAAGCATGCCATCACACACACCAACATTCATCATAGTATTACATGCTTACAATCCATAATCAAACTCAAAGCATCATCAATCAAAATAGTCATACAAGCTCATACAAAAGCCCTTGCCACATTGCTAACTAATACGAAATTTACCACCGTACTTGAGCTACAAACTTGGAAGCCCTTCTTGCCTTGCCTTGAGCTAACACCACGCTAATGATCTGTATTGTTGAACATTGAGAGCGTAAGCTATAAGCTTAGTGAGGGTGCTCTAAAACGAAAAACATTAACAATGCAGGGTTCAAGCATGTAAATCCTAATCTTGCATACATCAAGCATAGGCAAATAATCAAGTGAACCTAGCTAGTCTTTCAAGTGGCATAATATGGTTTCTCAATCCTACCAAGCTCAAACATCAATATCATCATCAAGTAAACAACACCATATACCACAATCATATATCACCATCATATATCACAATACATGAACAAGTTTAATTGGCCACTTTAATTACCCCGATTGTGCGGATTTAAACCTCAACAACACTTTACCTCGATGGGATTCCACTCATCACCGAACCTTGCATGTGCGGGATTCCACTCATCGCAAAATGCCCTACGGATGGGATTCCACTCATCATCCCGCAGAAATAAATAAAAGCTTCCGGTGGAATGTTACATCACCGTACTCCTCCTTGATGACTTAACGCCATCAAGGCCACGTACGTTTTGACTCAATTTGTGTGCACACTAATCCTAATAATCGATCATTTACAACCGGTAATTATTTTAGTTCCAATTATCATCATCAATCACATATCATCAACCACACTCATAATCAACACATATATCCACATCATGATATATACACATGCACCAAACAATCACAAGTACAAGAGCATAGTCATTAAGCACATTGGTATTTAAGGAAAACAAGACTAAATTAACTACTTGAGTTATAAGGAAGTGGCCTACCAAGCACACTTTGCACACACACACACACTACTCATGCTCGAACCAAACTTTAAAATAAGTTGAAACCACTCACCGCCTTTCCCTAGCAATTCGAACCAATCCCCCTACGATCCCGAATTCGGTCCCAAAGCTCCTTCAACGTTTCCTCTTGCTTCTAGTCAAACAAAACACATACATTACTTCTCAATTCAATGCTAAACTCAATCATCAACTTACTTTGCAAACACAACCCAATTTCCACAAATTCCCAAACCACATAATGTCCAAAAACCCAATTTTCGTGCTCCCCTAAAGCCTTGCTTAAATCTCAATTTCCAAACACCCAAATGACCTCCAAAACATCCCAAATCACCCTCCTATCCTGCCCTAACCATCAGCCCTTAGTATTTCAACCTAAAACCCACCAAAAACCCAAATTTTAATACCTTAAAATTTGCCCTAAGGACCTACTACGAATTTTCATCCAAATTCAACCAAATTGATATATAATGTGTATTTCATTATGGTTTAACAAAACCCCAACACAATTTATCAAAACAAATTGAAGAACCCCTTAAAAATCCAAACTTTAATATGAACCTTAATTTTCAAAACCCCATAACTTTGAAATCTAAGACTATAGATAGATAGAGGATAAAGAGGAGGTTAAGAAAACATATTTACCTTTGAGAAATACCTTGAATTGAAGAAAATATTGAATGGAATAGTGTTTTAGGTTTGAAAGGGTTTAGAATGGGTTTAGGGTGTTTTTTTGACGTTGGATTGGGAAAAAAAGGGGAGGAAGACAACTTTTTATTAAAGTGGTCTTGCTTTTCAAAACCTTTGGGTAAAGTTACAACCTTAGTCCCTTCCCTCTTTCCCAAAGCTCAATTAGATCATTTTTTTAGAGTTGACTTGTTTTAATTAAATTTTATTTGACTCGAACTATAAACCCGTTTAACTCCTAGGCCCAAAACACGGGTGTTACATTTAAGTTCCCTAAAAGGTTTCAAATCAACAAGGCTTTGCTCTAATTTGAAAAACTCAAACTCCAAAATATTTTCTAAGTGTTTCAAGGTCAAATTACTCAAAAAGGTTCATGTATATCCATACGCCCCTTACCGTATCGATACCTTTTTTTACAAACTTGGCTACTGGAGAAACACGTTTCGATACGCTCCTTACCATATCGAAATAGGGTATCAAAACATATTGCATCTGTATCGATACACTCTCTTAATAAAATCACACTGAGTTTGAATGTTGTACCGATATGGTCTCACCCGTATCGATACGATTTAAAAGGAATTTTTAAATTTGAAGCCTTAAATATTTTGACTGTTGTTTGTCAGTTGGTAGGTAACCAATTTTTAAAGAGGTGGTTAATGAGTATCGATACGCTCTTACCCGTATCGATACGAATTCCTCTAGTGAGCTTTGTAGGAAAAATTGTATCGATACGGTCTTACCCGTATCGAAACGGTTCCCTAACTCGTACCGATACACCTACACACGTATCGATACACTTCTCTTGTATTTGTGCAATAACTCTTTCTTTTTTGAGACAAGTATCGATATGCCTCCTCGAGTATTGATACGGTAGGCTGCATAAGTGCATTTATGGTGGTAAGAGAGAGTTCCAACGGCTATAATCAATTCCCTAACCACCCAAACGACTAGAATTAATGGAGAAGATATAAAAACAAGTCATTTGAAGACCAACAACAACTATTGCATCCAAGAGAAACATCTATACAAAAAATCCAAGCTCAAGTGCAAAAATTCATATTCTTGTAAAAATCCCAAATTGTATTGAGTGTAATTCTCATCTTGTCTTTCAATTTGGGTTGAGTGCTTGTATTCAAAGGAGCAAATTTGTATTGTGAGATTTCTACTTGCCTTCAATTTCTTCTTTGTAACCAAGTGAGGGTTTGGTCAATTTTGGGTAGAAAATTGACCAGTATTGTAAAGGTTTTCTCCTAAGCCTAGAAAAGGGGAAGATCAATTAGTGAATTGTTGGAAAATCCTTAGTGGGAGCTAAGGTAGTGGATGTAGAGTTCATTTGGAACTTGAACCAATATAATTGCATTGTTCTTCATTTTTATTCATATCACTTCTCCTACAAAATTTTAAAAACCCAATTCCCCCCCCCTCTTGGCTTTGATCAATCCCTTGATCCACTCAACATGTTGTGTAGTCTAAATTCTGTTTTCGATTTTCAACTCAATTTTAAATTGAATTGGTTTAACTAAGGATTTTAATTTATTTTGTATTTGATTGGTGGGTCGCTCTTGTGACCCAAATGTGGCAATTTGAGTCGAGTCGGATCGTCCGTACCAGTATAGGGTGTTACAGATAGTGAAACTCTCGAGATTAAATTATAAAAATATTAGACTAAACTATAAAATTAGAAATAAATAAAGGTCAATTTCAGATGAAACAAATTTTTTAAGGACTAAATTGAATAAAATATTGGTCTCAATTATGGACTAAACTTATGGACTAAACTGGACAAAAATAAAAACCATATTAAAAATATTGGTCTCAATTATAAAAATTAAAAATACATATAGGTTAATTTTGAATTAAAGAAAAAAATTAGGGATTAAATTGAACAAAGATAAAACTATATTAAAAATATTAGATTAAACTATAAAAATTATAAATAGGGGTCAATTTTAGATGAAACAAAATTTTTAAGGACTAAATTGAATAAAAGAATCATATTAAAAATATTTGACTAAATTATAAAAATTAAAAATAAATTATAGTTTTCAAAGCTTAATTTTCTTTCCTCACACTCTTTTATTGTACCAGGCAATAGATAGGAAATAAACTTATTTTCCTTCTAGTTTTTCATCCTCTCAACCAAGCACAACGATGGAAAGAAAAAAAATATTTTTCATCCTTCCATTTTCCCATCACTTTAATTTTTCATCTTCCAATTTTCTTTCCTCTCTACCAAGCATAGCCTAAGATTTATGTAGAACTAAATGTTTTGATATAATAATTGAAAAATGGTTTGGACTAAACTGAAAAGAATTTAAAACATACTTTAAGTCCAAACAACTTGAAAATAAGTTTAGGGATGTTTAAAAAGGTTTTAGCAAGGTTTAAAACGTTTTTAAGTAGTCAAACCAAGTTTTTCAAGGTACCTGTTTCGATACAGGCTAAAATTGTATCGATACATTTTGAAACTGCCAAAACACATACCGAAATAGGGCTTGCCCGTTTCGATATGGGGGGTTTCGGTTTCGAAACACCCCTTTGGTGTTTCGATACGCCAAAAGGTCAAAACCTCCCCAACGGTTATATTTCCCAACGACTTTTTAAATGCAGCTTAACGGTTACTCGTACCGAAACAGTTTGTAACCATTTCAATACAAATCAATACCGTTTCGATAAGACCATATGCGTTTCGATACGACTTGCTACTTCAGGCTCCAACGGCTAGTTCTGAAGAAGGTCGTTCCGATACGGGCTCGTATGTTCTGATACGGACAACTGCATAACAACATTAATGGTAGGAAATAAAGTCTCCAACGACTCCAATTCAAGCTCAACGACTACAAACTCAATTAGGAGTATAAAAGGGACCTTCAAGCATCAAGAGATGGTGAATGCTTCAATTGTCAACAACATTATGCTGAAAGATTGTCTTTAGAGCAAAATTGTATATTCCTTGTAAAGACAACACTTGTGAGCTTAATTATCAAATTTGCTCAAGTGTATAGGTTTTGGGTGAGTGCTTATAGTTGCAAACATTTACCTATTAGAGGGATTTCTAGTTTGCTTTGAATTTCTCTTGTAAGAGAGTGTTTGATCAAGCTTTGGGTAGAAAGCTTGATCGTTGTAACAGTTTCCTCCTAAGCCGAGAAAAGGGGACGAAATTCAATAGTGAATTTGGTTGAAATATTTAGTAGGAATCTAAGGTAGTGGATGTAGGTTTTGGGTTAGAAAGTCGAACCACTCTAAATCCTTGTGTTTATCTCTTATATTTTTAGCTTCCACAAAAACACCCAAAAATCCAATCTTCTCTACACTTGGCAAGCATTTTAGTTGTGACCATCGAGCCCAACAATTTATGGTTTAAGGTTTCTGTTTTAGTATTTGTTGTTAAGTTTCAAGGTTTGAGAATAGATTTTATACTTTAAAGTTTAGGGTTTAAAAATTGGGAGTTGAGATTTAAGACCTCTAAAAGGATACTTGACATCTTTAAAGATCCGTTTGTGAAAAAAGGTACAATGTCAAAAAATACCCCTAACGTTTGACTGAATAGTTATTTTGTCCCATATTCCTTTTTTAAACTGGTTTAGCCCCTAACATTTCATTTTGGGTCAAAAAGGCCCTATGTAGATGAAAATTGTTAGTCAACTGACAGTAAATATCTTGAAATGACTTGACAGAATGACACGTCAACAGAAAAATAAATTTATATTTTATATAATTTTATAAAATTATTTTTGAAATGTGTGACATTATTTCAAGTAAACATCTTTGTCTATATGACATTGTCATTTCAACGTGCATTGTTGTGTAGGTTTTCCACGTCATTTCAAGCCATTTACCGTAAGTTAACTAACAATTTTCATATGTAGAGGGGCTATTTTAAACTAAAATGAAACGTTGTGGGTTAAATTGGTTCAGAAAAAAGAATAAAGATCAAAATGACTATTCAGTCAAACGTTAGGGGTATTTTTTTTAACATTATACCCAACTCCCAAGAAATCTACAAACAATGCATTAAATAATTACTCTTTGATTATAACACATGTAAGTATAATTATAAACAAATAATATTTTATTATTTAATATTAAAATGGGCTGCTAGGTCGGTCGAGGCTCAGTTTAGTTATTACTTGAATAAAAATTTGTATTTTCTTCGTGTTGTAATATGATTTCAAGTTTTTAACATAGACATTTACATAGGTGTGTAAACCAACCGAGCTTAAACGAATAAGATCATGTTTATGTTTGTTTATTTTTAAATGTATTCATGTTTGGTTTGTGTTTGTTTAAATTTTTAATATTGTGTTTGTGCTCATTTATTTATTTTTGAAGGTGTCTGTGTTCGTTTGTTTAGTTTCCACAAACATGTTCGTTTAAGTGTTTGCAAACATGTTCGTTTATTCGTTAGCAAGCGTGTTCATTTATTCGTTCTTGAACATGTTTGTTTATATGCTCAGATATGTTAACAAAATTAACAATAAATAAATAAAACAAAAGCAACAAAATATAGTATAAACGAGCATTTCAGGTTCGTTTATATGTATCTAAATACTACTTACAAAGGAGGAACAACAAAAAGTACTATTTAGATACACCCACAAGCCTTTTCATCATATAAATAGGATTATAAACGAGCTTGTTCGTGAACATAATGTTGGGAAACGCTGATACGCCTCATGGCAAAGCGGAAAAAATTGTCCGGCGTATTCCACCAGTGATCCATGTACGAGGAACGAATCTGGGGTGAAAAGGGATGAACCGTTACCTTAATTCAATCTGGAAAACCGTAGGGAGTTAGGAGAATCCAATTCTTCTAGCGCGATATTGAATTCAAGCCGTCACAATAGCGTTCTGACTTATACGCAGACCACCCGAACGAAACAAACACTATTTTCTCTTCTCTAACCGTTAGAGAGTTTTTTTCAAAAAAAAAAAACATATCTTTGGCTGCTAGACCTTATGCCTTTATATAGCATTCAAAACCCTAATTCTAATTAAATTCGAATTCTTTAAATATACAATATATTTAGCCAAATATAATAAAAAAAGGATAAAATAATTATTACCCCTTATCAAAAAAACATGCTAGCTGTTTTTAACATTTAATAAGGACAAATAGTATTACTATTCTATCACATTTGGTCTATTTCGACAAAAATCAAAAGTTTGAGGGTCCAAAGGAACATAATAAAAATTTAAAGGTTAAAATGACTAAACTGATAAAGAGAATGGGCCAAAAAATCATTATGACTTTTTAGTCTCTATATTTTTCAAATTTAAAATTTCTTAATTTAAATAAGGATAAACTACACATATGATGTAACGCCCCAGTTTTGGGCCTAGATGTTTTAGGCATCGGTTTAGATTAGTCGAACATAGAATTGGAGATTCGAGCCTTTAGAAATGGTTTAGGGAAATCATGGTTCGAGATAAGGTAAAAATATCGTAAAATTTCTAAAATTATCTAAAATCATATAGATGGGTTTGGTAAAATCAATTTTACAAATTAGATTTTGGGACATGTACATTTTGGGCAGTGACTGAAATGTAAAGAATTAAAATTGTTGAAAAAGTGTAATTTTCAAAGTGGAGTCAAATTCTTAGAATCTTTAGGGAGCTTTTTGACAATTAAGCCTTTTCTTTTAATTGGCATGTGATTATAATGTTTTAATTAAAAGTTTAAGAGGGAAGTTTTATTAAAAAGGGGTAGTTATTTGTCGAGCCATTTTGACGTAACTTTTTCATTTTCTCATTCTCTCTTCAGCCAATCATTCCTTATTTTCTCTCAGTTTCCATTTTTTTTCATTCTTTTGCTCTTTTTGATTTACAACTCTTTTCAAAGATTCTTCTCAAAGATTTATAAGATTTCTTAAAGCTTCATGAGTTGAAAACTTGCTGTAGCGACTAATTTTAGAAAGTATCGGTGTCACTTCGAAGAACCGGATTTTAATCGGTTTCTAAAAATTTAATTGGATTAAAGAAATCGAGTTTTTTTAAAAATAAAAGAGAGTCGCCACCGGCCATTTAAAAATGGTAGACCGGACACCGAAACTAAACTAGAGATTTTTCTAAAAAAAAGTGGGATCGGAAGTCGGTTACACGCGGGGAAGGATGGGCACCCCATAGTGCCCAAAATTGGTACCAAAATCATTACCGCTTAATTAATATTAAACTTTACGAATTAAAGTGACAAATCGTATCGAAATTTGGTTATACGAGTGAGTAGATTTTAAAAGCCTTAATATTCGAGAAGGAACGTCTGAACCACCACCACTACGACTGGTACTAGCCTCGTTCGTTCCCGAATAAAAAGACATCACATTACATTTTTATTGTTCAGGTGCAATTTACAAGAATAATAAACGAGACATTAAATCATACAACTAATAAAAAGAAATAAACGAGACATATGTAGCAAGAGACATAGCATGTAATGACATAAATGGACATACATAAAAACACGATGGGTATGCAGATTCAATATTTCACGTAAATTATACGACTCATATAATCATGCAAAAAACATATAATGCGTATATATAGATGCACAACCATACGAAATCACAAAATATATCTATGGCTATATGAGAACTATATTATGTATATATATATATATATATATATATATATACCTACGTAATCATGTGACACCCCTAAACAGAATTCATATAATGTGCGCTACCACATTCTCACCAAAATCACAATACAATTAGATCAAATAAGCATGAACAACAGGCAAACTGAAATCTAAACATGCGTAAATTACAGGATTGATTATGCAATTAAACCGCCAATTTAGGGATGATAATTGAATAAAAAACGAGATTTTAAGGGTTCAAAAGGATTTATCCTTAGAAAGGAAATGAAATGTTTAATTGAATGAGGGTGAAATTGTTATGATTTGGAAAAATAAAAGGGCTGCGCACATGATTTTTCAAACACGGGAGGCTCAAAGGTGGATTAAGACCAATTTTAAAACCTTACGGTAATATAAAAACCAAGCCTTTTCAGCTTCTTTCTCTTTTGGGTAATCTGCCCCAAAGCAAAAAAAAAAAAACTAAAGCCTCCTCTCTCTCTTTTACACTCCCAGGAAAACACGGGAGAAGAAAACTCCGTGAAATCATTCCTTCGGTTCACCCACTCCGGCCGTGAAGGCCACGGGCTTGTCACCGGAGAGGGCCTGAAGCATTGTGCCTTGGAAAACGAGTCAGCTAGAAAAAAGGAAGAAGATTGATCCCTCTCTAGTTTTTTTAGAGTACGAAACCCTTGGGCTCACCCCTAAGGGATTGTTGCCGGAAAGGTCTCGAAACGACCTTCGAAAGGTAAACCCACGAACCCTTTTTTCCTTCGGTTTTTTTTTTGTATGCATGCAACGAATCTGGATGATAAAGATGAGAGTAACTTTGAAGAATGCTTGTATTGCTTTGAATTCAAAAGTTTCCCCTTTTCTCTCTAAGGGCTTACATTGGTTTTCTCAGTTTTCTTTTATAACGAGATTACATCCAAGTAAAACAAAATTTCAAATACATTATCCTCTCTTTTTCATCTCTGATTTCTACCTTTGTCTAGTTGACCTTAGGGGTTCTTTTTTTGTCCGGTTTGTATTTTTGGAAACTAACCACTGTTTCTTTCCGTGTTTGCATGTTACTTTGGCTAAAACAGAAAACGAGCGTGGCGGTGGCAGGAGACTTCAGGCCCGTTAGGGGCAACAAACGGTCGAGTGTCTGAATCACCAGACGGCATGCGCGCGTGAGAAGGGGAAGCATCAGTATGTGGCGGCATGCGCGCGTGAGAAGGGGAAGCATCAGTATGTGGCAGCACGCGTGCACGTGGGGAGCCAAAGCGTCACGCGTTGGGGCTTTGGGTGGTCGTACATGAGTGCATGCCACTTCTAGATCTATCTGGACCGTCCACCGCATTTTGGGTCGAACGGTTGGCATGCATGCGACGCCAGACGACGAACGGGCTGCCCTAGGGTTTTTCGCGAGATCCGACCTGGTCCGTTGAAGGGTGACCAGATCGAATGGTTCTGTTGATGCAGCGCTAGAGCATCGAGTGAGCCTTTAGGGTTTCTGGTTTGGATGTGATCTGGGCCATCGATCATGTCTTCAATCCGACGGTCAAGGTCTAACTGCGCAAAGATGAGAGGCAGACTAGGGTTTTTCTTGGTTATTTGGGCTTACGGGCTGTTTAGGCTTATTGGGTCAACTTGTAATATATATTTTTTTGGTTTGTAATGGACTGACTTAAATAAACAATCTGGGCTTATTCAATTATTCATTATTCATGGGCTGATTTATTTGTGTGTTAATAATAATAATAATAATAATAATAATAATAAGTGAGCAAAAACAAACAACAACAGTGAAAATAATTGCTAATAATAACAATGACTCATAATAATAACGAAAACAAATAGGGGTAATAATAATAAAAGCAAACAAATAATATTAATACCAAAATAATAGTGATGAAATGCGGTACATATATATACATATATTCTATCCTTTTTCCTTTATATCTTTTCTTTTTTTAATTTTTAATTAATTTTTTTCTTTTTAGTCTTGAATCACATAGTAGCCCAATGTAAGCCCTAAATTAACATAAAGTAAAAGGGTTCAAGGTCAGGACAAAATTAGTGATTACAGCTGCCCCTCTTTGCTTATTTCTTGTAAAACAAGAATAAAGCAAAGACCATAAGCACTAATTTTGTCCTACTTCCTTGTCGAACGATTTGCCCTCTCGGAGCTGCAATGCGTCATATCGATTAATTTTCTATCCGAAGCCTTAAGAACATGAGTTCTTTCCCCATAGAACTCATTTCCTAGGCGCATTTTCCGAGTAGTAGTTCCTCCTATACAGGACTCTTCTCTTCTCATATCCGAAATTAAAGATCTATAAGTCCTTTCTCCATAGGACCTCCCGCTTTCGAGACCCTGAAGCCTTGGAATTTTGGGTTCTTTCTTCACAGAACTTTTCTTCCTTAGCGTACTCTTCGAGTAGTAGTTCCTCCTTTACGAACTCCCCTCTTCGTTTATTTGAAGTCAATGATCTACAAGTCCCTTCTCTATAGGACCTTCCGCTTTCGAGACCCTAGCGTCACAAGTTCCCCCTATATAGAACCTTTTCGGACCCCTTCTCTGTGGAATCCTTCATTTTGAAATCTGACGGCAAGATTGAAATCCTTCATTTGAAATCCTTGAGTGGTGAGTGTCTGCCTCCTTTGCTCCGAAATCTTTTCTGTGTTTTTGCTTTGTTGTTTACTTCTCCTTTTATGAAGGGCCCGACTCACTTTTCAGATATCTATGAAAAAAGATGAAATGCTATGATGTTATGAGTTAGCATGCTCCTAACCTAGGGATGCCTAACTACTCGTGATGCATGACTGAGGTTTCCAAGTTATTCAAACAAATTAATTCTATTGACATCCCGTCCTTTGGTGTTGCTTCTTACGTTGGTTGCACCTCTTCTTCGGTTCTACCAGACCCTTGTTCTTCTTCTCCCTTTGGGGGTACTTATCTTGATCCATTTTTGGGATCGTCTGCCTCAAAGTGCCTTTTCGGGTTTTCACTTTGAATACTTTCTTTTCTTTTTCTCTTTTCTTTTTTCCTTTTCTTTTTTCCTTTCACTTTTTCTTTTTCTTTTTCTTTTCTCTTTTTTTAAAAGGATGTCTATCTCGGGGTTTCTATCGGTTTTTACTTCGCGTGATGCCTCTACCTTTTTTCCGGGGGGTTTTCACCGACTTTTGCTTGGGGTCTTCTAGTTGCCCCAGCTCTGGCTTGAATGTAATTCGACGTTGATGTCTGCCTATGGACAAACTTCTCTTAAAAGGTTTAATCATAGTAATACTAATTAATCTTTTGCATATCATAATCTCCACCTCAACTTACTCGTGAGACGCTTTTGGGCGAGAGATGAGAAAATATATCACAATAGGATTTTATTAATAATTTTTTAGAGTCTTGAGATAATTTGAAAGTCATGGCAAACATGAAAAAAAAGAAAAGCAAAAACTAAAATACAAAGTAGGGCTTCGAGCATCAGTTGCATGAATGGCTGAGAACCTGTTGATCAAGCTGGATCTTGAAGTTCCTCGCACTATATCGAAAGCTCTGATTTTGGGGTGCCAAACTTCGTGACTTGTTCGAGCTACTCTTTCTTAGGCCTCTCTCCCATTCTTCTCCCTTTTTTTGCGCCCCTTTTGGGGTTTTCTCTTTGGGTATCCCTTCTCAAGGAATGTCCTTCTGCACCTTCGCTCTTCCTTTTCATACATAGTACTTATTTATTGCGTTTGAGTTCACCAGGTGCTTTAGATCATTTCCATCCATCCATGTTAAAATTAATGCTCCACCAGAGAAGGCTTTTTTGACAACATATGAGCCTTCCCAATTAGGCATCCATTTTCCCCGGGAGTCTTTCTGAGTAAACAGGATCCTTCTAAGTACTAGGTCCCCTTCCCGAAATTCTCTTGGGCGAACCTTTTTATCGTGGGCTCGCATCCTCCTCCTTTGGTACATCTGACCGTGGCAAATGGCTTTTATTCTCTTCTTTTCAATGAGATTCAATCGGTCGAACCGCCTTTGTATCCACTCGGCGTCTTCCAATTTTACTTCGTTCGAAATCCAAAGTGACGAGATTTCTACCTCAATCGGCAGAACCGCCTCTGTGCCATAAACTAGAGATTAAGGTGTGGCTCCTGTGGACGTGTGTATTGAGGTTCGGTAGGCGAAGAGGGCAAATGGAAACTTCTCTTGCCAATCCCTGAAGGTGTCCATTGTCTTCGATATGATTTTCTTGATGTTCTTGTTTGCCGCTTCTACCGCTCCATTCATCTTGGGACGATAACTGGTGGAATTGTGGTGGGTGATTTTGAATTGTTCACACACCTCGTCCATCATTTTGTTGTTCAAGTTAGAAGTGTTGTTGGTGATGATTCTTTCTGGTAAACCATACCGGCAAATGATTTCTTTCTTTAAGAACTTTCAAACAATTGCCTTTGTAATGTTGGCGTAGGAGGCTGCCTCTACCCACTTAGTGATGTAACCAATGACCGCGAGGATAAAGCGATGTCCATTAGAGGCTTTTGGATGAACATGACCCATGACATCCATGCCTCAAACAGCGAAAGGCCATGGAGAATTCATGGTGTGTAGCGGTAACGTCGGAGAGTGGACCTTATCGGCATACACCTGACATTTGTGGCACTTTTTCGCATAATCGATACAATCTCCTTCCATGGTCGACGAAAAATACCCATATCTCATAATTTTGCGAGCCATCGAGAAACTATTAGCGTGGGTTCCACACAGTCCATCGTGTACCTCGGCTAAGATATTCTTAGCTTCCCGAGCATCGATGCATCTTAGTAGCACCTGATCTCAGCCCCTTTTGTATAGGACCTCCCCATCTAACATGTATCTCATTGCCATTCTCCTAATGGTCCTTCTGTCGTTTTCATTGGCTTTTTAGGGATATGTTTGGAACTTGATATAATGGAGGATATCAAAGTACCAAGGGTTTCCATCTACCTCCTCTTCCACAGCGTAACAGTGAGCTGGTATGTCGAAGGTCTGCATTTTGATCGGTCTCATTTATGCTTCAGTGCTTGCTTTAAACATGGCAGCCAAAGTTTCCAAGGCATTTGCCATCTGATTGTCTTCTCTCGGGAGGTAAGCAAAGCTGATCTTCTTAAAGTTCTAGATTAACTCTTGAATCAGATCATAATACTTAACCAGTTTTAAATATCTGGTTTCCCATTCTTTCTGAAGTTGAAAGATTACCAAAGACGAATCTCCAAAGACCCGGAGCCCCCTGACTTTTCTTTCGATGGTTGTACGTAACCCCATAACACATGCCTCATATTCGGCTATGTTATTGGTGCAAAAGAACTATAATCGACTTGTAAAGGGGTAATAGACGTTTTCTGGTGAGATTAGCATTGCCCCTATTCCATGACCTAGGGCATTGGAGGCGCCATCAAAAATAGAGTTTCCATGATCCGTCTTCTAGGGTATCCTTCTCTCCTAAGGATGTATGCATTACGTCCTCATCGGGGAAGTTGAAATTCAAAGGCTCGTAGTCTTCCGAGGCTCGGCCGGCTAGAAAATCGGCTATTGCACTTCCCTTTATCGCCTTCTGACTCACATACACAATATCGTATTCGGACAATAGCATTTGCCAATGCGCCATTTTTTCGGTCAAAGCTGGTGCTTCCATCATTAATTTTAACGGATCCAACTTTGATATTAACCAAGTAGTATGGTACAACATATACTTCCAGAGCCTCTTGGTAGCCCATACCAAGGCACAACATAACTTCTGGATGGTCAGATACCGAGGTGGGGGAAGATTCTGGATGGCCTTGACTTTGTCTGGGTCAATTTCGATCCCTTTTCGGCTGACCACGAAACCTAAGAGTTTTCCGGACATGATGACGAAAGTGCACTTGGCTGGGTTGAGCTTTAGCTGATATTTCCTCAACCTTTGAAAGAGCTTCCTTAGGTTCTGGATGTGCCCCTCCTCGGTTTGGGACTTAGCTATTATATAATCCACATATACCTCGATCTATTTGTGCATCATGCCGTGGAAGAGGGTCACCATAGCTCTTTGATACGTGGCCTCGGTGTTTTTTAACCCGGACGACATTACCTTGTAGCAAAAGGTCCCCCACATGGTTACAAAAGTGGTCTTTTCTATGTCTTCGGGATGCATCTTTATTTGGTTGTACCCCGAGAAACCATCCATGAACGAGAACCACGAGTGCCCCGCGGTATTGTCCACTAGGGTGTCGATGTGGGGTACAAAAAGTTTTCTTTAGGGCTTGCCTTATTGAGGTCTCAATAGTCAACGCACATACGAACTTTTCCGTCTTTTTTCAGAACATGGACTATATTGGCTACCCATTCGGGATACTTGGCGACTTGAAGAAAACTTGCCTCGTATTGTTTCTTTACGTCTTATCTAATCTTTAATAACATGTCATCTCTCATTCGCCGCAATTTTTGTTGAACCGGCTTACACTCAGGATTTATCGGTAACTTGTGTACCACAATATCCGCGTTTAATCCGACATGCCTTTGTAAGTCCAAGCAAAGACATCCTTAAATTCTAAAAGCAATTCAATCAATTCATGTTTATTCTTGGATGAGAACACGATGCCAACCTTTACATCTCTCCTCTCTTCGTTGGTCCCTAGATTAATAACCTCTAATTCTTCATGATGGGGTAGGATTTGCTTCTCTTCACTTTCCATTAATCTAAGCAATTCATCTGGGACCTCACACTCTACATCCTCCTCCCCTTCATCAATTTCGACGAAGTACAAGGGCTGCTTGAAATCTATCTTGGCCATACGTTCAGAATCATTCACGAAGTACAAGGATTTGCTTCTCTCCTCTCTTGCTTTTTGATGATGCTCTTCGCGCGCAAGCTGTTGGGTCACGTCGGCACGCCCCGTGGCGCAGCGGAAAAATTAATCCGACGTAATCCAGCTAGGATCCATGTACAGGAACGATTCCGGGGTGAAAAGATGAAGAGTTACCTTTCAAAAAAACTCTGGAAACTGGAAAGCCGACGGTATGTTAGAATAACCACGTCAAGTAAAACCAGAATCGTCACAGGTTCGCAACGACCTCTACGAAGTCCACCCGAACAAAACGAACAAAGTTTACGCCTCCCTAGCACTTAGAAATAAATTTCGATAGGTTTGAACACCTTCCAGGGAGAAGTCGAAATCCCTCCAGAGATTCCTGAGGGAGTCTGAAATCGACCAGGAGTTCGACCGAGACTTGCAATCGAGCAAGGGAACCTTCAGGGATTTGCCAGGGGGCAAGTAGAACACCAGAAAAATATCGAACAACTTCTCAGAGAGCTTTCTGGGATATGTCGAATTCCAGTGGGGAATCCCTTGGGGTGTTGTCGAAATCTTCAAGAGGAGGAAGAAGGATGATTTGGTTGCTAGCCCTTCTCCCTTTAAATAGTATTTAGAGACTTAATTCTAGTTGAATTCCTTAAATCCAAGTTCAACCAAAATTCATAGAATCTAATTCTACTTGAAATTGGTTTATATTAAATATACATTATATTTAATAATATTAAATGAAATATATATTTAATTATGTAGAATCTTATTCTACATAAAACATGGATTTAAATATACATTATATTTAATCCAAATATATATATATTTTTATTATATAGAATCTCATTCTATCTTTACTTGAATTTAAATATATTTAAATATATATTTTTAATTATGTAGAATCTAATTCTACATAAACTTGGAATTAAATATACATTATATAAATTCCAAATATATATTTAAATTTCTAGAATCCTATTCTATAATATTTAAGTCTCTAAATATTTTTTATGCTCTAAATAATATTTGATAAATACAATATTTATCCAATATTATTCCCATTTAAGGGAGTTGCCGATTTCCCTTATCTCATAAGGGATTTTTGGCAACCTCCCTAAAATAGGGAGTATGGTTTCCAATTTTTGTTCGTTTCATTCAAAGGGTGTGACCCTTGTTGGTTCATGCAACGTCAGCAACAATATTAGAACTGTTCTAATTTTACAAACAATGAGTGGCATCTAGCAATACATCATTGCTACCTAAGTTGCATGAAGTCATGGTTTGACTTTTCTAATTCCTGAATAAATTTTCTTTATGTATTTTATCCTTTGTCCTTTATATCTTAGATGAACACAAGTCATGGGTTAGTCACACTTGCGTTGTCCATCTAGTGTTTCTTGATGTCTTGAGTAGATTATTATAAACGAATCTCTATGATATCTCATATCATAATATTCGAGCATGGCCATGTATTTTCTAATCTCACTCAATCAAGTGGCCGAAGATATTTCTCCCATTATGTAGGAGGGACAAATCCTTTCTTGATCAACCATATTTCACTATATAGGTCATCACGTATCCAATCATCAGTCTTTATAATGTAGTCAGTTACGACACATGTTTGACTATGTGAAAATACGTAAATCTTTTTGTTGAAATCATATTGATCTCAAGTCTGAGGATCATACATATGTTTATCATGAGCAATGTTGTGACTGTCACAAAATTACCCAAGAAACATGCTCATAACGGGTCAATCCAGTATGTTGTTCTCTAGCAAATACTTATGTGTTGATTTTGACATCTCTATGTCAATTAGAACACTTGTTATCAATCAACCACATATTAGTCTTTATATATTATCACTGTCCATACCCATAATAATATTCGACTAAGGATTCTATTTAACAATAACTGTATTATTGTATGGACATTATTACCCAATGGTTAGTTTGACGCACAGAAACATACCAAATGATAATAACGGCAATGCCATTACTTGATAAATCTAGTAAAATAGTATGTCTATTCAATCTTCATATGATTGGTCTTTGGGCATACTCCAACAATCTCCCACTAGCACTAAGACCAATCATTCTCGTGTCTAATACGATATGGCTTAGTGTAACTGACATGCTTATGCTGTGTCAAAAGCTTTGTCAGGGAGTTCATAAAGTTATCAACTTTGTGCGTATGTTGCATACTTTCACATCTCCAAGATGTAAGCACTTTAGAATATGTTTGGATTTATTGATGAGATCTGGGTTTTATTTGCTTACGCAAAGGTTCCATCATAACAGAGTTATGTAGCATCTAATATGCTGGGAACAACCCTTAGTTCAGAAGTGAACCCTTTAGATCCAAACATCCTTCTTTATTGCTATGTCGACTGTAATTCATTCAACCTATGTTGTAGAGTTAGATATTGTCACATGTTGCTAACTCGCAGTATCTTTTATTAATGCAAAACGGATTGCGATCTTTAGTTCCTTTTGATGAGTATGTCATCTACATACAATACTTAGGAAAGTAACAATGCTCCCACTAGCTCTTTTGAAAACAATATTCCCCTTTGTTTCTAGATAAACCAAACCTTTTGATTGTATCTTTTGAAACGAATATCCCAACTTCGAGGAGCTTGCCTTAGTCTACGGATAAACCTTTGTAGCTTACATACCTTCCAAGTGTTTTACTGGAGTGACAAAACCTTCTGGATGTCTCATGTACACATATGTTTCAAGTTTTTCCCTTAGGAAAGCAGTTTTGACATTCCTTTATTTGATTCCATAATCATGGTATGTAACTACTTGAAAGTGAGATTAAGATGGATTAAACATAGCTACAAGGAAGATGCTTTATCATAGTCTATACTATGAAGTTTGTCGAAAACTTTTAGCGACGAATCATCCTTTGTATGTTATATCATCCATGTCGGTTTTTCTTTTTTAAAAGAAAAACTCATCCATACCTCTTAGGTTTTACCCTTTTAGGTAACCAAAGTCTATACTTGGTTTTAGACATGGATTTCATCTCATCTCTCATGGCTCTTAGCCATTTCTCGAATTTTGGGCTTCACCATTACTTTCTGATAAGACCTAGTCTTCATCTTGATCCGAAATGAAGAGTGTTTCCATGTACAGATAGTGAGAAATCCATATTTCTCATGTAGATGGTATTCTCTTAAGGATCAACACAATGTTTTGTTTTGTTCCAATGTTCCTTGATCATTTGTGGAACATTCTCAATCTTTGGTTCATAAATTTGTTGTCTAAAATTTCATCAAATTCCAAATTCCATTTTTTTCTTTTGTGAGAGGTAATCTCTTTCGAGAGAAACTCTCGTTTGAGCAACAAACATTTTGTTCTCGTTGAAAAATGAAATCCCTTAGTGATAAGTATTCTCTTTCGAGATAAACTATCGTTTGAGCACCAAATATTTTGTTCTCGTTAAAGTTGAAGAAATAAAATCCCTTTGTGAGAATTAATCTCTTTCAAGATAAACTCTCGTTTGAGAAACAAACGCTTTGTTCTCGTTAGGATAAACAACAAATGGAGTTTTTAAGGTTCGAACTTTGTAAACATTTTAACATGTAAGTAACCTTAAAACTTTAAAGGTATTCTAGAACAATTCTTAGTCCATATCTTATATGGCGTTTCGAACAAAAAAACGATTAAGTATGAGAGTTGTTTTTCTATTGTGTAAAGAATTCGAAAATGACTTGTTCTGAATCAACACATGTCTAACATATTTGATTATGTTTCAAAGACTTTTCGTTCCACTTGCGGGATTTAATTATGGGATAATCCCATATTCTTTGAAAGTTCATCAAACCTTAAGTATTCTTGAATTTGATCTCATCAAATTACCTTAATACTTTTTACGAGTTTGAGATTAGTCATTTGTTTTATTTATCTTATAAATATTATTGATTTGATTAGTTTAAAGATCATTGATTCGTTGTGCCATAAGAGATTAATAAGAATAACATTTATTTAAATAATCTCAAAATTAAAATATCTTGTCCTTACAAGATAACTAAAACTTAGGCACAAAGTAATAATCTTAAAAACTAAAACAAATCTATTTAAGCAAAAACACATGTCCTAATGTATGATGTAGCAACTCTTGCTTTATTTCCATTCGCAGGTCCATGTCTATTCTGATGCCTTCTCTTTAGAAGCCTCTGAGGTTGATGCCTCACTCGTTTTTGCTTTCTTGACTTCTTGTAGGTGTGTGGGGCAGTTTCTCTTCCAATGTCCGGTCTTGCCGCAATGGAAACATTTTCCATCCTTCTTGATTCCCTTCTTAGGTTTCAATGCCTCCTTTCCATCGGTTTTGGTCTTACCATCACCTTTAGACTTTGCTGCCGATTTACCTTTCTTCTTGCCCTTGCGGACCATCAGAACAGGTTTAGGTCCTACCTTCTCCAGGTTGATTTCAGCAGTTCTCAACATGCCGAGCAACTGTGGCAGCATCTTGTTAATTTCATTCATATTGAAATTAAGGACGAACTGATTGAAACTATCCGACAACGATTGCAGGATGCCATCAGTAGCTAATTCGTCTTTCAGCGGAAAGCCGAGCTTCTCCAACGTTTGGATGTAGCCCATCATTTTGATGACGTGAGCTCCTACGGGAGATCCCTCACTCATCTTGCATTGAAACAGAGCTTTAGAGGTCTCGTACCTCTCTTGACGAGCTTTCCCTTCATAAATCTCCTTGAGAATTTGAATCATATCATAAGCTACCATGTCCTCATGTTGCTTCTGAAGCTCAGGGGTCATGGAGACAAGCATAAGACAACTGACATCCAGCATGTCGTCCATTTGTTTCTTAAACTTGTCTTTGTCAGCTCTGGAAGCAGTGGCAACCGGTTCATCAGGAACAAGTTCTTCAATGACATATTCCTTATTTTCCTGTTTGAGAACAATTCTCAAATTGTAGAACCAGTCAAGGAAGTTTATGCCATTGAGCTTATCCTTCTCAAGGGTAGATCTCAGAGATAGAGTATTATTTGCCATTAATTCTACAACAAAGAAAATATGCTATATAAGTTTTACTAAATTTTAAAATTTATAGATAGGTCTTTACTATAAATTTACTCCCACTATTTTCTTCAAAATTAAAAACCCTCTAGTTTTAATTTCGGAAAAATGTTTCGATAGTTTTTTCTAGTGAGTGAGGATCCGTATTTCACCATTCCTAAATCAGCTTTGGCCAGTCTTTCAGGAAATGGTTATTTAGGTAAGTAACACCTTACTAATTACATCTTATGTAATTCCTCATCTTTTGGCGAACAACTCTTG
This sequence comes from Hibiscus tridactylites, assembly GCA_958450335.1. Taxonomy (NCBI): domain Eukaryota; kingdom Viridiplantae; phylum Streptophyta; class Magnoliopsida; order Malvales; family Malvaceae; genus Hibiscus; species Hibiscus tridactylites. Next base: position 22,337,569 of record OY288276.1, on the reverse strand, counting down.
TTCTTTAAATCATCTTATGATTAACCAAAACTTTTAACCACTAGGTTTTCTAATCCTATTAGAACAACCCAGCTAAGTCAATACCAATATCTCAACCGGCGAATATCACTAGCTTATTCTTCGCATTTAACTAAGATAGATAAATGTGACATTGCTTTGGCAAAGCTCACATTATATCGATCGAAGCTTTAACGAGGGTAAATATTGGATGGTTAAAACATACATAGAATTATAGTGAGGGATTTACTTAATTATCTCATCATTTTAACATTGATCCTATCAATAGAACTATGTTTAATCATGCTTATAAAACATCCATTTAATCACATACAAGGTAAATATAAGTGGTAAAAAAATATGCAATGATTATGGCCCTTCTTAACCTAAGGCGACCCGTCCCAAGCCAATGGGATGACCATTCTACTAAAGATAGAATCTGCTTATGAAATGCCCGGTCCACCAGGGAAGGCCTACCACACTGCTACCTTGGTCCTTGCTTTATCTCCACGAGTATTTACAATTTTCAGAAACTCGCGTTATATGCGAGGGAGTGAGATGAGAAGAGAAGTACAATAGAAGATAGAGAAAGGCACGACACGCAGGCCGTATTTATAAAAACCAAAACTATAAAGGCTATGGGCTATAACCATGCAAAACAAACACCGTGCAATCTAACATGCATTTCAAACATCGTGCGAACAAAGTAACGATGTGTTTACGGAGTTTTAAACTGATTATCCCTATGTTGCGGTTAATGGGCCAAAGAAGGATCACGAGGTTTCATAAACCATTTGCATTAACGAACAAATACACCAGGTAGGTCAACATGAAAGAGAGGTGGTGCACTAGGAACACTTAAGTACCAGGTCTTTGATGATGCCAATCCTAGACATGCATTTTTCATAACGTCTAACCATAACTCTTATGGATTAACTGTGAAAGATAGTTCGATAACTTTTATCAAATTAGAAGCCCTTTTAGAGATTTCATAAATCTATGAAACTACGAACAACTACTTGTTCTCTAGACTAACTATTAGTCTCAACATGTTAACATTTAACATTGAAGCAACCTAACATAGTTATGATTAACTCTTAATCATTCAGCGATAATCGAAATAAGTCTTTATTAGGTGTGATACGATAAACGATAAATATCTAAATCGAATCAAACATCATGCATCTCATACATAAACATCACCCAAGAATTTAAGTCTGAATCCGTATGATACAAGTGGCTCTGATACCACTGTTGGGTCACGTCGGCACGCCCTGTGGCGCAGCGGAAAAATTAATCCGACGTAATCCAGCCAGGATCTATGTACAGGAATGAATCCGGGGTGAAAAGATGAAGAGTTACCTTTTAAAAAAACTCTGGAAACTGGAAAACCGACGGTATGTCGGATTAACCACGTCAAGTAAAAGCGGAATCATCACAGGTTTGCAACGACCTCTACTGAGTCCACCCAAACAAAACGAACAAAGTTTCCGCCTCCCTAACACTTAGGAATAAATTTCGACAGGTTTGAACACCTTCTAGGGAGAAGTCGAAATCCCTCCAAAGATTCCTGAGGGAGTCTGAAATCGATCAGGAGTTCAACAGGGACTTGCAATCGAGCAAGGGAACCTTCAGGGATTTGCCAAGGGGCAAGTAGAACACCAGAAAAATATCGAACAGCTTCTCAGAGAGCTTTCTGGGATATGTCAAATTCTAGTGGGGAATCCCTAGGGGTGTTGTCGAAATCTTCAAGAGGAGGAAGAATGATGATTTGGTTGCTAGCCTTTGTCCCTTTAAATAGTATTCAGAGACTTAATTCTAGTTGAATTCCTTAAATCCAAGTTCAACCAAAATTCATAGAATCTAATTCTACTTGAAATTGGTTTATATTAAATATATATTATATTTAATAATATTAAGTGAAATATATATATATATATATATATATATATATATATATATATATAATTATGTAGAATCTTATTCTACATAAAACATAGATTTAAATATACATTATATTTAATCCAAATATATATATATATTTTATTATATAGAATCTCATTCTATCTTTACTTGGATTTAAATATATTTAAATATATATTTTTTAATTATGTAGAATCTAATTCTATATAAACTTGGAATTAAATATACATTATATAAATTCCAAATATATATTTAAATTTCTAGAATCTTATTCTATAATATTTAAGTCTCTAAATATTTTCCATGCTCTAAATAATATTTGATAAATACAATATTTATCCAATATTATTCCCATTTAAGGGAGTTGCTGATTTCCCTTATCCCATAGGGATTTTCGGCAACCTCCCTAAAATAGGGAGTATGGTTTCCAATTTTTGTTCATTTCATTCGAAGGGTGTGACCCTTGTAGGTTCATGCAACGTTAGCAGCAAAATTAGAACTGTTCTAATTTTACAAACAATGAGTGGCATCTAGCAATACATCATTGCTACCTAAGTTGCATGAAGTCATGGTTTGACTTTCCTAATTCCTGAATAAACTTTCTTTATGTATTTTATCCTTTTGTCCTTTATATCTTAGATGAACACAAGTCATGGGTTAGTCACACTTGCGTTGTCCATCTAGTGTTTCTTGATGTCTTGAGTAGATTATTATAAAGGAATCTCTATGATATCTCATATCATAATATTCGAGCATGGCCATGCATTTTCTAATCTCACTCAATCAAGTGGCCGAAGATATTTCTCCCATTATGTAGGAGGGACAAATCCTTTCTTGATCAACCATATTTCACTACATAGGTCATCACGTATCCAATCATCAGTCTTTATAATGTAGTCAGTTATGACACACGTTTGACTATGTCATAATACGTAAATCTTTATGTTGAAATCATGTTGATCTCAAGTCTGAGGATCATACATATGTTTATCATGAGCAATGTTGTGATTGTCACATGATTACCCAAGAAACATGCTCATAGCGGGTCAATCCAGTATGTTGTTCTCTAACAAATACTTATGTGTTGATTTTGTCATCTTTATGTCAATTAACCACATATTAGTCTTTATATATTATCACTATCCATACCCATAATAATATTCGACTAAGGATTCTATTTAACAATAATCGTATTATTGTATGGACATTATTATCCAATGTTTGTTTGATGCACATAAACATACCAAATGGTAATAACGGCAATGCCATTACTTGATAAATCTAGTAAAATAGTATGTATATTCAATCATTATATGATTGGTCTTTGGGCATACTCCAACACAAGCACCCCTGAAAATTCCTCCAGAGACCTCTTCCTTTCTTGGCTCCCTGCCCTAGAGTTTCTCGGACTGTCATCTTGGTGCAGTTGGACAGTCGATAGCGTGGGATCTTACTTCCTTCCGCCAAAGAGGTGGCGTTTACAAATTCCAAGGCCTTTTCGTCCGTCTGTACGTAAGGGGCATCAGTTTTTATGGAAGCAATGATGTCTTGCTCGGCCCCTACGCTCACCAACTCCCCATCCATGACAAACTTGACTTTTTCATGTAGTGACGAGGGTACATAAACCGCTAAGTGAATCCAAGGCCTACCCAACAGACAGTTATAGGTTAGCCGGATGTCCATCACCACAAAGTCGATGACATACTCGGTTGGTCCAATCACTAACGCCACTTCGATCTTCTCAATTACTTCTCTTTGAGTCCCGTTAAAAGCTCTAACGGAGTTGTGACAAGGCTTTATGTGCGAACTATCAATTGGCAACCTTTGTAGGGTGATCATTGGTAACACATTCAAAGCTGATCTGTTGTCGATAAGCACACCTGGTAGAATATGCCTCTTACGGTGGGTAGTGATGCTTAAAGCCTTGGTTGATCTCATACTCCCATCCGGGATCTTGTCATCACTGAAGGTAATGTAATTATCGACGGTGATGTGACCCATTATCCGGTCTAGGTTTCCTACTGATATGTTGTCCGGGACAAAGGTTTGATTTAACACCTTTAGTAACGCGTTCCAGTGCTTATATGAGCTTAACAGTAACTCAAGTATCGAGATCTGTGAGTGTTGTTTCCGGAGTTGCTCGACGATGCTATACTCACTGTGATTCAAAAACTTTAGGAATTCTTGATCTTGTGTTTTTGTGAGTGGCTGATGGATCTTGGGTGGTGGATCATCTCCAAAGATCTTCTCAAGTTCGCCCCCATCCTCCTTTTCTTTTTGCCTTGGTTCTTCCATAGCTTTAGATGTTTCCGGCGAATAGCATCTACCGCTTCTTGTGAAGTGCCCCGCCTCATTTACCTCTTTGGAGTCATGCTCCGTTGGCTCTTTTTGCATTGGCTCTTTTCCTTTGGGCGACTCCTCGCCCTCTCACGCCTCGGAACCTCTGGTACAGAGATATGCGTAGTGTAGTTCCACGGGACCTTCCAGGTATCCTTAAAAGGAAACGATGTTGGCATTGTTAACACAATCTTAGAGCCGCCTTGATGCTTGTCTCTTGAGGTGATTCTTCTTCTTTTGGCTTGATTGAGATCCTAAACGGTCTTTCAACTCCATACAGAGTCTTAGGGCTATCCGACGTGCAGACCTCCCATTCTTTCTTTCCGCCAGCTTTCTCAAAGAAAGCAATCTTCTTATTGTCCATCATCTTCTAAATTTGTTTCTTGAAATCTTCACAATTCTGGATGTCATATCCCTCCTCTTGGTGATACTCACAGTAAGGGCCACAACTCTTCTGCACAATCACCATGCCTCGATCAATTTGGCGTGCCATACACAATTGCTGGAAGACCCACCTTAATGGGGATTTGATCTCGGACACGCTTCACTTCTCCCTCCTAGTATACTCATCTTCAATAGCATTAACACCCCATCCTCCATGGTTGGGTAGTGGATTGGTGGTCGCACTTGGCTCTTCTAATTGTAATACCTATGTCTTGATTAGGTTTTGCAAGAACTTCTTAAATGTGATGCAATTTTCTATCATGTGCCCCAGAACGCCAGCATGATACTCGCAATTCACCTTACCATCGTACCACGCGGGAAAAGTTGGTTCAAATGGAGGGACATAATGGGGCCTAACCAAATCGGCCTTGCGCAACTGTGAATATAATTCGGCATACGATATCGGTAGGGGGTGAACGCCATTTTCTCACTTTCCTTCCTCAGAGGCCTTGACTCTTTGTTGTTCGGGCCTTGCCCTCCTCCATTCGTGTTTTTTGGTTGGGAGATGGTAAAGTTCTTTTGGGGCATTATATGTCCCTACAGTGTCTACTTCGTTGTCCTTCCTTTTGTAATTCCTCTGAGAATTTTCTCCACTGTCGATCCTCCCACTTTTTATAGCCACCTCGATAGATTCGCCGGTTCTTGACATATTAGCAAAACTTTGAGTGGTGTTGTTTATCAAATGATCAAACAAGGCGCCCTTCAAAGTGTTTACGAACATGGGCGTAATTTCGTATTCGGGGATTGGTGGCTGGATTTGAGCAGCCACATCACGCCACCTTTGAGCATATTGGCGTAAAGTTTCATTCGACCTTTGTTCCATACTCCCCAACATGATTCGATTAGGGTCATGTCCATTACGTGCTTATATTGTTCCACAAAGACCCTTGAGAGGTCCTTCCATGATTTAATGTTGACCCGACTGAGCTGAGTGTACCACCGGGTTGCCGAACCCGTTAAGCAATCTTGAAAGCAGTGGATGAGTAATTTTTATTCTTTTATGAAAGCCGCCATCTTTCGGCAACACATAGTGACATGGGCGGAAGGGAAACTTGTCCCATCATACTTGTCGAAGCCGAGAACCTTGAACTTTGGCAGTATTTCCAAATCCGCCACAAGACTTAGATCACTAGCATTATTCCCTTGTTCATCTATCCCTTGCAGTGCCTTGAAATTTTCCTCAAAGAAACAGAATCTCTCTTCGTATTTCCTTTCCATTTTGGCTCTAATTCGTTCTTCCACCTCGTTCATCATACTTAAGTCCAGAACTTCATTTTCGAGGCCTTCCCCTAATTCCACCAGCTAATTGGTTGAGGAGCCCATATGGCAGTTAGTTTGAGGGCCTGTTAGGTTGGAAGCTCCTCCAAGGTTGATGTGTGTTGAGTGTGTAAAAGTTCTATTATTTACACCCTTTTTAACCCATATTTCTGCTGCATTCAAGCATCATTGCATTGCATTTAGGTTAGTTTACAGCAAAACATCACAAATATATTAAAGGCACGGATTCTACTAAAAGATGGCGTATTTTGCAGGTTGCTGCCATAGTTGACGAAGAAGGCAGGCGCAGGGCAGAGAAGCAGAAGAGCTGAAATGGACAAGCAGACGACGAGGACGATGCTGCCATGGATCTGCCGTGACAACATGGTGACAGCAATTTTATGAAGAGGAAAAGCAAAGTGGACCTCGATAGATAGAGAAAATTATGCTCGTCTGTCGTGTGAAAACCATATATTTTTCCAAGCCCCGGATCAAAAGATATATCAAGCCAAAGCTCAAGGAGAGAAAATCCCAAGAAACAAGGAGGGCGGCTGAAAAGTAGGATACTTGGAGATTAAGTCTTTATTAGAATCTTACTTTTAATTAAAGTTGTAATCCTTGTTACCTTAGAATACTTGAGCCCAAAGCTTATATAAGGGCATAGATTTCAACCTAGGAGATATCATACATCTTCCCCATAACCGACAACTAAAACCCCTCCGCCGTTTACCCGCCGTCGACATGTTCTAAAAACCCCCTAGGGCCACGGGTTGTTTTGTAAAGTAGTTGCAAGGGTTGTTTTGTTTTAGGATTTTCCAAGTTCAATAAAATAAACTTCAAGTTCTCTTATTTTGGTTATTAACATCTTGCAAGAGCATCGGGAGAGCATTGTGAGGTTATCCATTTACTTAGCATCGGGAGAGTTAAGTATACGAAAGAAATAAGAGCGAGTTCTCTAGTTTATAGTTGAACTATCTCGTGCCTAGGGATAGGGCGAGGTTAAGTGGCTAAAGAAGAATTCATACACATCGGTGTTCATCCTTCGATTCACGCCGGGAGGTATCATCAAGAAGTGATCATCGACAGACTTGGACCTAGGGATAGGCCAAGGCAGATCTGGGATTCTTGCCAAACTTGAAATTACTGAGTTGGTGTGTTTGCTACCGCGACAGCCAACGGACAGCCGCCGCGACAGGTGCTGTCGGCGACAGGCGCGACGACAGAACTGGATTTCCTAAGCATTGCAATACCTGCACTACTGAGCAATTCAATACCAGCCCATTCTCTTCATCTTGATATTCCAACTCTTTTATTTACGTTTTTCTTTATTATTCTCGTGACAATTCTCTCAATTATTTCCTTTACTTCCATGCAGTGAACTAAGGTGAAGCTATTGACCCAATCCTTGTGGAGACGATATCCGATACTTCGTATCACTTTACTACTTGCGTCGTGTACACTTGCACTACAATTGCGATAGACTCTTTTACAAGCAATAAGTTTTTGGCGCCGTTTCCGGGGATTGGCAACATAACTACACCTTTCTTTTATTGCACTTTTCGTTTTCGTTTTCATTTTTGTTTTTCTTTTAATTTTTCTTTTTCTATTTTTCGTTAGTACTTTCAACTCTTGCTTTTCACGAGGTTTTCTTGTTTATGCGCAGATCTAAAAGAGGTGAAGATCCTGAGTATAAATTAGATCCGGAAATCGAACGTTCTTTCAATCTCAAGAAACAACTTCGCCACCTTTTAGACAGGAACGAGTACCTTGAGGAACAGCTAGAGCAGATGGCCCGTAATTCGCCCGCTGGTGGAGGTATACCGCCTGTCGGCGACCCGCCCGCAGCAGCCGGACGACGGTCCTGTCGTGACTACATGTTGAACGATCATGTAGAGCTGGAAACCACGCTGCCAGATATTGATGTTGACAACTTCGAGCTTAAACCTGTCATGTTTAGTATGATCAACAATGTCGGACAGTTTAGTGGTGTTGTGACAGAAGATGCTAGGGAGCATCGCAAAACGTTCCAGGAGATCTGTGGTTCGTTTACACTGCTAGGAGTTAATCCGGAGATACTGAGGCTTAGGTTATTTCCCCATTCATTGAGGGACAGAGCTAAAACTTGGTGGAATAAACTTACGCCGGGTTCAATCGTAACTTGGGCAGATTTATCTCGTGAATTCTTATCTCGTTTTAATCCTTCGCATTTATCTAAGCGAATACGTAATGAAATTTCTACTTTTCAACAGGAAGATGACGAGCCGATGCACGAGGCCTGGGACAGATTTACTACTCTTCTACGGAACTGCCCAATGCATGGTTTCCCCGTCTAGAATCAGGTAACTAAGTTTTATAATGCTGCCAACTTACAAACTCGCATTCGAATTGATTCTGCAGCAAACGAACTATTATTGGATAAAGATCCAGACGAGGCATTACAAGTTTTGAAAAATCTGGCTAAGAATGAGGAGCAGTTTCCGACAGCTAGAAGAGGGGGTAAACGGGTACTTGCTGTCAAGGATTATGAGGCCGACAGCACAATGAAATCACAGGTAGCATTCCTTACTAAAGCAATGAAAAGGTTATTGAATGATGATGGATTACAAGGATTTGCTGTCGAGGAAGTATGTGACATCTGTGAGGGAAATCATAGTCAGGATGAGAGCCCAATACAAATAGAAGAGGGAAAATATGTTGGAAATTACAAGCCGAATTATAATTCCAACAACTATAATCCCAATTGGAGGAAGGATCCCAAGTTTTCCTGGAGTAATCCCAACAATGCCCTGAATCCGCAAGCACACAATCAGAATCAGGGAGGACCTAGATTGCTGACGCGACAACAATTGCCGCCGCACCTGCCGCCGCAGCAGCAACAGCAGCCACCAGCTGCCACGAGCAGTATATTGGAACAGACTCTGGCCACCTTTATGTCTCAGACCGGTACTTATATTGAAAATATGAATCAGTTTGTCAAGAAGACAGAGAATTTCATGGATAAAACAGAGATGAGGATGACAAATCATGAAGCTACTTTGAAATCTCTGGAGACACAAATGGGTCAGGTTTCTCAACATATTAAGCCGAGGCAGAATGGAGGATTCCCTAGTAATACTGAAAATGCTAGACCGCCCACACATGAGCAATGTAAGGCGATTACTACTAGGAGTGGGAAGAAACTACCAGGACCGGAAAAAGAAGCTGAAACGATAAAGGAACCAGCCTTAGACAAACCTGCCGAGGAAACTGCCCCGACAGGTGACAAACAGACTGCTGCCGATGAGCCTGTCACGACAGCAGAAGCGACAGAGGAGAAAAAAGATGATTACCGTCCTCAGATTCGTATGCAGTGGGAAGGACGTATTGTTGATTACCGTCCCCCGCCACCTTTTCCCCAACGGATACAACAAGCTAAGCAAGAATCTCAACTTAAAAAGATTTATGATATTTTTAAGCAGGTTCATATTAATATTCCGCTGTTAGATGCCGTTAGGGAGATGCCCGGTTATGCTAAATTTCTCAAGGATGTTATGTCGAAAAAATCTAAACTTGGGGAATTTGAAACGGTAAAGATGACAGAAGGTTGCATGAGTATTCTTCACCGGCAGCCACCCAGAAAAAGAAGGATCCGGGGAGCTTCATCATACCTTGCGTAATCGGAAATAAATTTGTGGGTAAGACACTTTGTGATCTTGGTGCTAGTGTTAATTTAATGCCAAAGTCTGTTTTTCAGAAATTAGGTATTGGAAAGGCGCGGCCCACGACAGTAACTCTACAGCTGGCAGACCGCTCTTACGTTCATCCAGAAGGAAAAATTGGAGATATTCTGGTAAGAGTGGATAAGTTTATTTTTCCTGCTGACTTTCTTGTTTTAGATTGTGAGGCAGACGAAAACGCACCAGTCATCCTTGGGCGGCCCTTCTTAGCCACGGGAAGATCACTGATTGATGTGGAGAAAGGAGAACTCACCATGCGAGTAAACGATCAAGAGATTAAGTTGAATGTTCTCCAAGCGATGAAACATGCTGATGTGGACGAGGAATGCAAGGCTATCACTGATGTTACCCTTGATCAACCCTGCATCAGGTCGGGTTGTCACGATATTAAATTTGGGCACTGCCGCAGAAGCCATCTACATGTCTGTCACGATTGCAACGATGACAGCACCGACGACAGCAACTCCTCTGATTCCGATACATCTGATACTGAAGATCAGGAGGAGGTAAACTGGATAGGCAATCGTCCAGGTAAGTTATTCGAACCTTTGAATTATACTTCGGATAACCATGTAATCCAAAAGCCATCTACTGTTGAACCACCTGCCTTAGAATTGAAGCCCCTGCCAGGGCAGTTAAAATATGCTTTTCTTGGTTCAAATGACACACTGCCCGTAATCATCTCTTCTAAGCTGCCGCAGGAACAGGAACGGCAGCTCATCGGCATGCTAAGGCAGCACACAAAGGCGATTGGATGGACGATTGCTGACATTCAAGGCATTAGTCCGGCGTTATGCATGCACAAAATCCTTTTAGAGGAAGATCATAAGCCGACTATAGATGCCCAAAGGCGGCTAAACCATGCGATGAAAGAGGTGGTGCGTAAAGAGATAATCAAATGGTTAGATGCTGGTATTATTTACGCCATCTCCGACAGCAAATGGGTGAGCCCGGTGCAATGTGTTCCCAAGAAAGGAGGAATGACTGTGATAACCAATGAGAACAATGAGTTAATCCCAACCAGGACTGTGACCGGTTAGAGGATTTGTATGGGCTATCGGAAGCTCAACAAAGCTACCTGAAAGGACCACTTTCCTTTACCCTTTATTAATCAAATGCTTGATAGATTAGCGGGTAAACCTTACTATTGTTTTCTTGATGGTTATTCAGGTTACAATCAAATTGCTATCGCACCGGAGGATCAAGAAAAGACGACTTTCACATGCCCCTATGGAACGTACGCTTTTAGGAGGATGCCGTTTGGACTATGTAATGCACCCGCCACCTTCCAAAGGTGCATGATGGCCATATTCTCCGACATGGTAGAGGACTTCCTTGAGATTTTTATGGATGACTTTTCCGTCTTTGGAGACGATTTTGAGAGCTGCCTCGGCAATCTACAAAAGGTACTTGAAAGATGTGAAAAAGCTAATCTTGTTTTGAATTGGGAAAAATGCCACTTTATGGTGGATGAAGGGATAGTCCTTGGCCATAAGATTAGCTGTCGTGGGATAGAAGTCGACAGGGCCAAAATAGAAGTGATCGAGAAGCTGCCGCCGCCAACCACAGTCAAGGGCATTAGAAGTTTCTTAGAGCATGCTGGTTTTTATCGGAGATTCATTGCAAATTTCTCAAAAATCACCAAGCCCCTATGCCATCTCTTAGAGCAGAACCGACCCTTTGACTTTAATGAAGAATGTACTGAAGCATTCAAGGTTCTGAAGGAAAAACTGGTAACAGCCCCAATAGTACAGCCACCAGACTGGACACAGCCATTTGAGATTATGTGTGATGCTAGTGACTATGCTGTCGGGGCAGCACTTGGGCAGCGCAGAGATAAGATGTTTCATGTCATATATTACGCCAGCAAGACACTGAATGATGCCCAAGTGAACTACACCACCACAGAAAAGGAGCTATTAGCTGTGGTGTTCTCCATCGACAAGTTTCGTTCTTACATACTTGGGACAAAGGTAATAGTGCACACAGACCATTCTGCCCTGAAGTATTTGTTTGCGAAGAAGGATGCAAAGCCTAGATTGATACGGTGGATCCTGCTATTGCAAGAATTCGACCTTGAGATCAAGGACAAAAATGGGACAGAAAATCAGGTGGCAGATCACTTGTCAAGGTTGGAGAAGGGACAGAGTCTGCCAATAGATGAGACACACATACTGGAGACCTTCCCAGATGAGCAGCTCTTTGCTGCCGCAATCGCTGCCGCAACAGCCATGGCGGCAGGTAAGTCTTCTGAACTCCCCTGGTATGCTGATTTCGTTAATTTTATAGTTAGCAGAATACTTCCTTCTGATCTTAATTATCAAGCCAGGAAGAGGTTCCAAAATGATGTTAAGCATTATTATTGGGACGAACCTCTTCTTTTCAAATTATGTGCAGATCAGGTTATAAGGAGGTGTGTACCACAAGAAGAGCAAGAAGACATTCTCCATCACTGCCATGCTTCACAATATGGAGGTCACTTAGGAGGCAACAAAAATGCTGCCAAGGTGCTGCAGTCAGGGTTCTACTGGCCGACATTGTATAGAGATGCACAAGACTTCTACAAGAACTGTGACAGGTGCCAGCGGACAGGTAACATCTCGAGGAGAAACGAGATGCCACTACAGAACATTCTAGAAGTCGAGATCTTCGACGTTTGGGGGATTGATTTTATAGGACCTTTTCCATCTTCATGTGGAAATCTATACATCCTCCTGGCAGTGGATTATGTCTCTAAGTGGGTTGAAGCTATCGCCACTCAAAAGAATGATGCCAAGACAGTCCAAAAGTTTTTGCACAAAAACATTTTTTCTAGATTTGGCATCCATAAGGCGATTATCAGTGATGAAGGGAGACATTTTGACAATAGGGTTATTGCTGCCGCCTTGAAGAAATATGGTGTCAAGCACAAGATCGCGACAGCATACCACCCACAGACCAATGGACAAGCTGAGATATCTAATAGAGAAGTTAAGAACATTCTTGAGAAGATGGTTAAGCCAACTAGGAAAGATTGGTCTTTACTCCTTAATGATGCATTATGGGCATATAGGACAGCTTTTAAGACTCCATTGGGCATGTCTCCATACCGACTGATTTACGGAAAAACCTATCACTTGCCTGTCGAGATCGAGCACAAAGCATATTGGGCAATCAAGGCAGTGAACATGGACTTGGACAAGGCAAGCCAGAAAAGGCTGTTAGATTTGAACGAGATTGAAGAAATACGGACAATGGCCTACGACAATGCAAGGATCTACAAGGAGAAAACTAAGAAGTGGCATGACAGGAAGTTGCTGCCACGACAGTTCTGCCCAGGGTAGCTTGTGTTGTTGTTTAATTCGAGGTTGAAACTCTTCCCAGGGAAGTTAAAATCTAGATGGTCTGGCCCGTTCCAAGTGGTACAAGTTTTTCCCCATGGTGCCATCACTATACGATCATTAAAAGACGAGCACCAATTCAAAGTCAATGGACAGCGCCTCAAGCATTATCAAGGGACTGAAGCCCCAGGAATACAGGAAGTGGTTACTTTAAGAGATGCCCCACAAGGCATCCCTAATTTAACCTAAAATTTATTTTTATTTATTTATTTTTATTAGTTATTATTTATTAGGAAATAAGGTTTATTTTATTCAAATAATGTTTTGTTTTTATAATTTCTTTTTTTTAGGAAATAAAGGAGTCAAGAAGAAAAGGAGAAGTGACCCAAGCCCACCATCCATCCATCAGCCCAACAGAGCCCATTTATTGAAGCCTGTCGTTCCAGCTGCCGCGCAGACACGGATAAGACAGGCTGTCAATAGACTGACACGGCAGACGCAGAAGCGTGTGGCAGACGCGTAACAGACGCATAAATGCGTGTCAGACGCGTAAGACACGCCAAATCTCAATAGTCGCCCCGTTATTCACGCCTGCCGTTACAGCATTAAACGGGCAGCAACTCGACCGCTATAAAACCCCGTTTTCATTTTCACTTTCCTCACTTCTGCTTATTCTTCCTTGCTTTCTCCTCTCATTTTTCTTTGTTTTCTTTACTTTCACAACCCTTGCAACTAATATGTCTTCTAGACAGACCCGCCGCAGTGCTGCTTCAGCCTCTTCATCAGCAGCAGCGTCGCCCTTCGCAACCAAGGACTTTTGGGAAGAAAGGGGTTTCATCTACATTCGAAAGGCATCGAACATGGGGCTCCGACCATTCATCGCGAGGGCAATACGAGCTCAACTATGGGAGCAGTTCGCAGAACAACCAGCAGAATTAAATGACACATTGGTGAAGGAGTTCTATGTTGCCATCGACAGCAGGACGGCGACATTAGTAACTGTCCGTGGGGTAGAGGTACCATTCACAGCCGATAGTATCAACCATATGTATGGCCTCTATTTTGGTCCCAACGACGATGCCCATCAGCAATTTTTGGACACCCTCAACTCTGCCGCCTACGGTGCTGTCATGGCAGAGGTGACAGAAGAGGGAACGGAGTGGAATACAAGCAAAAAGAACCCCAACTCCGTAAAAATGGGGCAGCTACTCCCAGAAGCAAAGCTATGGAATGCTTTCATCAAGAAGCGTATCATGCCGTCCTCCCATCACACGACGGTGGACCAGCAGAGGCTCGCCCTCATTCATTCGATCATGCACGACCGGCCTATCAACGTGGGCCGCTATATGAGGGAAAGCGTCTTGGACTGCACATATCGATCCACCTCACGCCTCTGCCTACCGTTCATGATCACCTCTCTCTGCCGCTGCGCTGCTGTCCCGGAGGCATCCACCGATAAACTGGTCCAAGGACGAGGCTGGACCGATAACAACATTACCAGCCTCATGGAGCTAATAGTCGCAACACCTATCTCCTCCTTCAACCTGGTTGCCTCCCCAGCAGAATCATCCGAGGAACCTGCCACTGAACCTGCCACTGAACCTGCCGCAGCAGCCGCCTAGACAGACCAATCTGCCCAAATCCTTGCCGCCATACAGCGGGTGGAAGACAGACAGATGGGGCTGATGACATTCATCTGGGATTTCGCCAACTCAACGGTAAATTTCATTACCAATACTTTGCATTATCTCGATGTTGTTTTCCCCACTTTCCCTGCCCACTATTTCCACATCCCCACTCTTGTCCACACACCTACACCACCTGCCTCCCCACATGCACATTCTGCTGCTTCCACCCCATCACCTGCCCCGACGGCAACTGGCAGTCCTACGGCCGACACCTCCGCCTGAGGAACGAAGAGACCTGCCTCAGATGACAGCGAGTCAGAACCTCCTATTAGGAGGAATTTGGAGAAGGAATTCACGCCTGTCAAGAGGCAGAAACACGTGGCCGACAGAAAGCTAATGCCCAAGGCCAGCACCACCACCACCAGCACTTGGGATAGTGGCAGCAGCTCAGACATCCAGGTCATGGAGCAACCTGCCCAGCCTGCCCCACAGCCCAGATGCCGCCGTCAGATCCGTGTCAGCAGCAGCAGTGAAGACACCGATTAAAAATTAAGTCTTTTATTTTCTTTTTATTGCTGCCTGCTTATTTATATTTTGTGATGTACCTGCCTTCATCTTATCTGTCATTTGCATTGAGGGCAATGCAACCCTCGAGTTTGGGGGTGGCAACCCTCCATTTTAATGGAGTCTTAGTACATCTTTAATTAATTGTTGTGTCTTTTATTTAATTAATTTAAAAAAAAACTGTTGGCTTAAAACTGTGAAGTAAACTTACCTGTTATGACAGCTCTGTCGTGGCAGCATCTTTAGGACAGTTTAAGGAGAAGTTTAGAGCCTTTCTATAGTTCTGAAAAACTTAAACACCTTTGTGACTGTTATATTGCTTAGATTTCTTTTAGCCAAACTAGAATAGGATGCTTATTACTTGAATAGCCCCTAGAGGTGCCTAACACTGGCTCTAGGAAAGAAATTTAGCAAAAGAAACTCAAAAACCTAGAGGTGCCCGAAACCGGCTCTAGGAAGCTAACTAGAGGTGCCCAAAACTGGCTCTAGTAAAAACTTAGCGTGAAAATAGAAGAAAAGAAGCATGAAAATGTGTCTTCAAAAAAAAATAAACTTTGGCATAAAAATTCGAGTTAAAAAGTTGAATATTCTAGTGAAACTAAGAGAGTCTTGGCATATAACTGTTCACAAGCATGCACACACTGCACGAGGACTATAGTGAGATTCCGGACAGATCCTAATCTTTCCGACAGGTTGCTGCCGTCACAGAGAATGAGCAACGGGTAAGGGACAGTTCACTGTTTGAAAGCCAACACAAAAATTTTCATTTTTCTTTTAGGTCTTAATTGCTTGAGGGCAAGCAAAAACTTGAGTTTGGGGGTGTGTTGAGTGTGTAAAAGTTCTATTATTTACACCCTTTTAACCCATATTTCTGTTGCATTCAAGCATCATTGCATTGCATTTAGGTTAGTTTACAGCAAAACATCACAAATATATTAAAGGCACGGATTCTACTAAAAGATGGCGCATTTTGCAGGTTGCTGCCATAGTTGACGAAGAAGGCAGGCGCAGGGCAGAGAAGCAGAAGAGCTGAACTGGATAAGCAGACGACAAGGACGATGCTGCCATGGATCTGCCGTGACAGCATGGTGACAACAATTTTATGAAGAGGAAAAGCAAAGTGGACCTCGATAGATAGAGAAAATTATGCTCGTCTGTCGTGTGAAAACCATATATTTTTCCATGCCCCGGATCAAAAGATATATCAAGCCAAAGCTCAAGGAGAGAAAATCCCAAGAAACAAGGAGGGCGGCTGAAAAGTAGGATACTTGGAGATTAAGTCTTTATTAGAATCTTACTTTTAAGGGTAATCTTCACCAGTGGTCCCTTTTGTTTAGGGTGTGTTTTATTTTGGTCACCAAAATTCAAAAACGTGTATTCTGGTCCCTAACGTTACAAAACGTTTATATTTTAGTCACCCAACCGTTAGTCTCCGTTACTTGGCTAACGGGTGGCTGACATGGCTTTAAAAAAATAAAAAAACCCACGTGTCACTGCCCTCTCCAAAGTCTAAACCCTCATGGACTTATACCATGCATTCATACTCTCTGTTCCAACGATTCCTTTGTTAGAACTGCGAGAAGACAGTTGCCGGTGCCACCCTCCCCAAATAACCCACTCCTTTCAAGCTATTCAAATATGTTTGGGTTCTCATCTTCTTCTACACCCACCATTGCTTCTCTTTTAGCTTCTACTCTTAACCAACACAAGATCATCAATGGCGGTAGTGTTAAAAACACTGAGCCCTTGGCCTTGCCACCTTTCCTTGATCAGCTTGAGCAAATTGGTTGGAGCACAAATATGGGTTCCTGGCATGATCCGACTAGCATCGGATTCGGGTCCTCGGTCACTTCACTGATCTAGCAAAAAAGGACTGCTTGTTCTTCAAATTATCTCCCTTTTTAATTTTTTTCTTCTTTCTATATGGGAATAAATTAAAAGTTCAAGTACTGATATAACCGAGGAAGAACCGAAGAACATTGGATCGGAGCGATCATGTCAGCTGCAAGAATTCAGCCTGCAGTTTTATATATATACTCGGACTCGGAACGAAAGAGTCCGAGCAACATAGGGTATATCATCTTTCCTCGTCATCATCTGCAGCATTATGTTGAAGAGAGAGACTTACATCCATTTGCTGTAACTTTTTAAACCAGTAAGTTTGGGTTCTATTTTGCATGTGTATATATATATATTTTTGCTTAATTATTTCGATGCACAGATATCTGTATCATCATTCTTCAATTCTCAACCATGAAAGAAGCACTGTCAAACCAGTAAAAAATGCAAAGGACAATCCCCAATTCATCAAGTTTAGGTAAAAAAGGGGTTCTTTAAATATCCTTGATTTAAAAAAGAACACTAAAGTTGTCCTGCAAAATTACACAGAAAACTACACCAAAGCTGTCCTCACAGACCCCTGACTTTCTTGACGAGGATCATTTGAAGCTTGCGAGCGTGGTCCTGCGATCGGATCTTACGCTCCAAATTCTTGCGAGCCAAAATCCGCTTCTCAGAATTCTTCAAATGATGAGTTTGTTCCTGCTTTATCAGCCGTTCGATTCCGCTGGATTGCATCACCCGCTGCATCACCGTCAATGCGTGCTCCAAGTTCCCGTTCCTTACCTGCACCCTTATCCCTCTCATTTGCTGAAACTGACTCGGGTCATGACTCATCGAGTTGATTCCCTGTCTCGCTGGAGCAAAGATCCCCGCAATTGCTCGCCTCCCGTTCATCTCTGTAATAGGTTTTCCAAAAGGTTTGGGAATCCCTCTCTATCAGTAACGTGTATATATATATATATTTGAAGAGAGAGACTTACATCCATGGCTGACATGGGTTTGAGAAGATGATGGTTTGGACTTTGGAGAGGCAGTGACACGTGGGTTTTTTTATTTTTTTAACGAGCCATGTCAGCCACCCGTTAGCAAAGTAACGGAGACTAACGGTTGGGTGACTTAAATATAAACGTTTCGTAACGTTAGGGACCAGAATACACATTTTTGAATTTTGGTGACCAAAATAAAACACACCCTAAACAAAAGGGACCACTGGTGAAGATAACCCTACTTTTAATTAAAGTTGTAATCCTTGTTACCTTAGAATACTTGAGCCCAAAGCTTATATAAGGGCATAGATTTTAACCTAGGAGATATCATACATCTTCCCCATAACCGACAACTAAAACCCCTCCACCGTTTACCCGCCGTCGACATGTTCTAAAAACCCCCTAGGGCCACGAGTTGTTTTGTAAAGTAGTTGCAAGGGTTGTTTTGTTTTAGGATTTTCCAAGTTCAATAAAATAAACTTCAAGTTCTCTTATTTTGGTTATTAACATCTTGCAAGAGCATCGGGAGAGCATTGTGAGGTTATCCATTTACTTAGCATCGAG
Source organism: Hibiscus tridactylites (assembly GCA_958450335.1). NCBI lineage: Eukaryota > Viridiplantae > Streptophyta > Magnoliopsida > Malvales > Malvaceae > Hibiscus > Hibiscus tridactylites. The sequence continues at coordinate 22,318,991 of OY288276.1, read as the reverse complement.
AGAGTTAAGTATACGAAAGAAATAAGAGCGAGTTCTCTAGTTTATAGTTGAACTATCTCGTGCCTAGGGATAGGGCGAGGTTAAGTGGCTAAAGAAGAATTCATACACATCGGTGTTCATCCTTCGATTCACGCCGGGAGGTATCATCAAGACGTGATCATCGACAGACTTGGACCTAGGGATAGGCCAAGGCAGATCTGGGATTCTTGCCAAACTTGAAAGTACTGAGTTGGTGTGTTTGCTGCCGCGACAGCCAACGGACAGCCGCCGCGACAGGTGCTGTCGGCGACAGGCGCGACGACAGAACTGGATTTCCTAAGCATTGCAATACCTGCACTACTGAGCAATTCAATACCAGCCCATTCTCTCCATCTTGATATTCCAACTCTTTTATTTACGTTTTTCTTTATTATTCTCGTGACAATTCTCTCAATTATTTCCTTTACTTCCGTGCAGTGAACTAAGGTGAAGCTATTGGCCCAATCCCTGTGGAGACGATATCTGATACTTCGTATCACTTTACTACTTGCGTCGTATACACTTGCACTACAATCGCGATAGACTCTTTTACACGCAACAATGTGCACTCTCTTCCCGATGACGGGTATTTCCGGTTGAATGTGCGACGTTGTCTCTTCTATTCCTTCTCTCGAACCTCCTTCCTTACTGAACTTCTTTGTGAGTAGTTCGGTCATCTGAGCGATAATGTTGGTTTGCGATTGAGTGATCTGTTCCTTGATATTTTTTTCGATCCCGTCCAATCGACCCTCAAGGTCCTTTTGACCTTGTTCAACCCTGGCCATCCTTGCTTTCAATGCTCGCGATTGGGAACGGGTGTCGTACGAACGTAGAATGGTTGTAGATTGAGATTCTACCACTGTAATAATTTTTTTCAACATTAATTTATTATTATTGATGGATTAATGCATGTTATGTTGTGAAATGGTGCATGAAATGGAAGATACAATGAAATGCGTATAAATATGCATGCAAAGAAAGGTGTTGATCATGCTAGTGGCTCCCCATAGGCCAAATTTCATCAATTATAAATAAGGTTCCCTTGGTACAAGATTGTCAAATCAAAGTCTTACTGATGAGCCTCCACTTATTAACAAAAGATGTTGACCGATAGGCGGTACAACACAAAAAGGGGGGGCCTCCTTACAAAATAGTCATGATAGAGTTCTATAGATAAGCCGCTGCCCTAACCCATAATTCTCCCACTGCTTGGAGTAGCTAGATGAACCTCGGTGCTCCGATCATATCCAGGGTAATAAAAGGGCGTAATGCTTCGGCTTCCGTGGCCAAGTTCTTCACGTGTTGAGCTACCTCTTGCACTTGGACCATCAAGGTCGTATAGTAATCATCTATTTCTTGAATCATCCAGGTTGCATCTTGGAGCCTTCGCAGCCAATAGTCATCCCCACCTACTGTGGCCTCTTCAAGGACTAGGAGCCTACCCTCATAATCTCACACTGTAGCTTCTAAGGTCTTGATCCGAGCTCAGAGTGTTGCATTTTCGTGCTGACTGGTTTGAAGTTCGAAAAAGTCGTTGCGCTCGTGGTACTCTTGATAGGCGGCGTCCAATTCTTCCACCCTTGACTCTAGCTAAGTGATATAAGCTTGACTGTGCTCTAAATTTTTGGTGGTTAACTCATACAAACTTTGCAATTCTTGCACTCGGTTCTTGTGACCGTACGCCTTCCTTTTCCACGCGGCAGTGTTTTCTTTCTCCTTTTCCACCTCTTGCTTTGCCTTCTCTTTCTCTCGACTGAACACGCTGTTTAAGGCTCTCATTTCCTTCTCCAATACTATCTTGTTTCCCGCTCTTTCTTTATCAATTTCTTGCTTGCTTTTTTTCTTCTCTTCCTCGACCAATCGTAGGCCGTTTTCCCTCTCTCTCTCGACTGCTATAAGCTTCTTTTGACCCGCACTTCTTATTGAGGCTTGCATCTTGACAACATCTCTTTGATAAAGAACAATTCTTTTCCTTCAGGTCGGTATTCTCTTTCCTTAAGTCTTTGATTGTTCCCTCCTTGATGTTAATGTCCAAACTCGCCTATAGAGTTCGTTGGCGTGTCCGGTTTGCAAGGCTTCCATCTTCTTCTTTACTTCCTCAAGTTCTTTTCTCACAATATCTACCTCGGAGGGTATTATCCTCATGTGTTCTTCCATGGTCATGGTTGGTCCTTAATCGGGTTTCAGGATTTCATCATTAGTCCTCCACCTTCTCCAAAAATCATAATCTGGGGTGATCATGCTAGTGGCATCCTCATCGACCCTCACACGGTAGCAATGGTCCCATGCTCGAGTGACATTAACAATCTTTGCTCAAAATTCTCTTTTGAAAAGAAACTCGCTACGGCTCAAACTTGAAGTGAAAGGTATGAATTTCCGGGACCCGAATTGCCTAGATACCAATAAAGGTGCACAATCGATTCCCCCATAGAGTCCTAAAAGCATTAACCAATTGTAGTCTCCATATCGTTAAAGGAAGTACGAAACCCGGCCTAGCCAAGGCACCCTCCAGATTATTTCGTTGTCTTGGACATTTCTGAGGATTGTGGCCCACTTCACCTTCTTAATATCCTCCCGCCACTCCTTGGTTAAATACGCTTGCAATGGAGAAAAGTCTTCGAACAAAACTCCTTACAAAACCCTTTTTGGCGTCACCCAAAAGTGGCTCTGAATCCAAACCTGGAGTAGCTGAGCACAACCCTTAAAACGTCCCTCTTTGTGCCTCTGGATCGCGTTTAAGGAGATGAAAGTTTCGGGCAAAATTGTTGCGACATGGTTCACTTTCTTCTTTAGTCGTCCGAGGACATCTAGGACCGCCACATCTATGCCATTAAGAACCCTCAGAAAGATAACCAAACTGTATACTCCCAAGGCGAACAAATCCATCTTCATCACTTCATTGGGGTGCGTCGGTATCAAATCTCGGATGCACTCCCACGAGAAAGCCAAACTATCTCCTTTATGTTGAATCAAACCCTTTACCCAATCAGCGCTCATCTCGGCCACTTCCCTGAGCTTGGTTGGATAATTCTGAGACTTAGAAGGTTTGGAATAGATCCAATCTTGTTTGACTCCCTTGTGATGGAGAAGAGTCATGTACTCCTCGATGGTGGGCATTAAGTCTTCCCCGTTGAAAGTAAAGCAACAGAAGGTCGGGTTCCAAAATTCAAACAAAGCCCGGAACAAAGGTTCGTTGATCCTTACATAAATCAGATCTACCACATCACCATAATTCTCTCGGAACAAGCTTTGTAGTCTTTTATCCCAACACTCCCAAATTCCTTTCAACTCATAAAGGTCGCTTTGTTGAAGACTTACATAAGTGTAACCCGGCACTATGCGCTCACTCGGTGAGCTGTCCCCTTGAACTCTTTGATTTATTTCTGACCAATGTCGGACTTGCGAGTTGACCTCTTCCTTCTTAAGCAACCTCTCATCCATAATGATTGCCTTCAAATTGAGTAGAACCACCTTGATTCAACACCTTTAAATTATGAAATGCAATGCAAAAGAAAAACACAAACATAAAAAATGTGTTAGTATTGAATAAACATAGTTTAATATAATAAGCATAAGAGAAATAAATCGAGCATTAAGCAAGCAACCCTACTTGTCTAGCACACCTAGGTTATCCGCATGGCTCTAAAGAGGTGGGTATTCTAAGTTCGTTACATGCAATTTTGGTTCTAGGAGGTACTCGAATTGTCCTCGTTGTCCCCTACTAAGGGTAGAAAGGCCCCTGGTCATCACCCATTATAGGCTTCTCTCAACCGGGTTCAATTCGAGGGGACCCTTTAGCTATATTCGTATGGAGAAATGATATTCCCACAAAGATATAGGGTATTCGAGCCCCGAAGGTACTTACTAGGCCCACACGGAGGAACGATATCCCAACGAAAGCACTAGCGTTTTCCCCCACATAGAAAAACAGGTTTATATGCCAATTTTATATGCATTTAAAATAAACTCACACTTATAAACAAATATCGATTGATTTGATCACTTTAATTCGAAACTTCTAATATTAATTAAGCAGTAAGGTTTTTTTGGCTTGACTCTCTTTTTTGTTTTTGAAAACAAAAATTAAATCCTCAGCGGAGTCGCCATCCGTAGCGACTAATTTTAGAAAGTATCGGTGTCACTTGGAAGAACCAGATCTTAATCAGTTTCTGAAAATTTAATTGGATTAAAGAAATCGAGTTTTTTAAAAACAAAAGGGAGTCGCCACTGGCCATTTAAAAATGGTAGACCGGACACTGAAACTAAAACCAGAGATTTTTCTTAAAAAAAGTGGGTTCAGAAGTCGGTTACACGCGGGGAAGGATGAGCACCCCCCGTCGTGCCCAAAATTGATACCAAAATCATTATCGCTTAATTAATATTAAACTTTACGAATTAAAGTGACAATTCGTATCAAAATTTGGTTATACGGGTGAGTAGATTTTAAAAGCCTTAATATTCGAGAAGGAACGTCCGAACCACCACCACTACGACTGATACTAGCCTCGTTCGTTCCCGAATAAAAAGACATCACATTACATTTTTATAGTTAGGGTGCAATTTACAAGAATAATAAACGAGACATTAAATTATACAACTAATAAAAAGAAATAAACGAGGCATATGGAGCAAGAGACATAGCATGTAATGGCATAAATGACATAAATGGACATACATAAAAACATGATGGGTATGCAGATTCAATATTTCACGTAAATTATACGACTCATATAATCATGCAAAAAACATATAATGCGTATATATAGATGCATAACCCTACGAAATCACAAAATATATATATGGCTATATTAGAACTATATATTACATATATATACACCCACGTAATCATGTGACACCCCTAAACAGAATTCATATAATGTGTGGAACCACATTCTCACCAAAATCACAATACAATTAGATCAAATAAGCATGAACAGCAGACAAACTGAAATCTAAACATGCGTAAATTACATGATTGATTATGCAATTAAACCGCCTATTTAGGGATGATAATTGAATAAAAAACGGATTTTAAGGGTTCAAAAGGATTTATCCTTAAAAAGGAAATGAACTGTTTAATTGAATGAGGGTGAAATTGTTATGATTTGGAAAAATATAAGGGCTGCGGACATGATTTCTCAAACACGAGAGGCTCAAAGGTGGATTAAGACAAATTTTAAAACCTTACGGTAATATGAAAACCAAGCTTTTTCAGCTTCTTTCCCTTTTGGGAAATCCGTCCCAAAGCAAAAATATAAAGCCTCCTCTCTCCCTTTTACTCTCTCGGGAGAACACTTGAGAAGAAAACTCCACGAAATCATCCCCTCGTTTCACCCACGCCGGCCGTGAAGGCCATGGGCTTGTCACTAAAGAGGGCCTGAAGCGCCGCGCCTTGGAAAACGAGTCGGCCAGATAAAAAGGTAGAAGATTGATCCCTCTCTGGTTTTTCTGAGAGTACAAAACCCTTGGGCTCACCCCTAAAGGATTGTTTCCGGAAGGGTCTCGAAACGACCTCCGAAATGTAAACCCACGAACCCCATTTTCCTTCGATTTTTTTGTATGCATGCAACAAATCTGGAAGAAAAAGATGAGAGTACCTCTGAAGAATGTCTGTATTGCTTTGAATTCGAAAGTTTCCCTTTTTCTCTCTAAGGTCTTACATTGGTTTTCTCGGTTTTCTTTTATATCGAGATTACGTCCAAGTAAAACAAAATTTCAAGTACACTATCCTCTCTTTTTCATCTCTAATTTATGCATTTGTCTAGTTGACCTTAGGGGTTCTTTTTTGTTCGATTTGTATTTTTGGAAACTGACCACTGTTTATTTCCGTGTTTGCATGTCAGTTTGGCTGAAATGGGGAACGAGCGTGGCAGGAGACTTCAGGCCCGTGCGGGGTAGCAAACGGTCGAGTGTCTGAATCACCAGACGACACTCGCGCGTGAGAAGGGGAAGCGTCAGTATGTGGCAGCACGCGCGCGCGTGGGGAGCCAAAGCGTCGCACGTTAGGGCTTTGGGTGGTCGTACGTGAGCTCGTGCCACTCCTGAATCTATCTGGATCGTCCACCGCATTTTGGATCGAACGGTTGGGATGCGTACGACGCCAGAAGACCAACGGGCTGCCCTAGGTTTTTTCGCGAGACTCGATCTAGACCGTTGAAGGGTAACCAGATCGAACGGATCTAGTGATGTAGTGTTAGAGCTTCGAGGGAGACTTTAGGGTTTCTAGTTCGAATGTGATCTGGGCCATCGATCATGTCTACAATTCGACGGTCAGGGTCCAACTGCGCAAAGATGAGAGGCATATTAGGGTTTTTCTTGGTTATTTGGGCTTACAGGCTGTTTGGGCTTATTGGGTCAACTTGTAATCTATATTTTTTTTGGTTTGTAATGGACTGACTTAAATAAACAATTCAGGGTTATTCAATTATTCATTATTCATGGGTTGATTTATTTGTGTGTTAATAATAATAATAATAAATATTATTATTATTATTATTATTATTATAAGTGAGCAAAAACAATGAAAACAATTGTTAATAATAATAAGGACCATAATAATAACGAAAACAAATAGGGGTAATAATAATAATAAAAGCAAACAAATAATACTAATACTAAAATAATAGTGATGAAATGCGGTACATATATATACATATATTCTTTCTTTTTTTCCTTTTTCTCTTTTTAATTTTTAATTAATTCTTTAATTAATTTTTTTCTTTTTAGTCTTGAATCACATAGTAGCCCAATGTAAGCCCTAAATTAACATAAAGTAAAAGGGTTCAAGGTGAGGACAAAATTAGTTATTACACCTGCCAATTGAAAGAAACGCAAGGATTGGAGGTAATTTCGTGCTACTTCTCTAATAAAAGTTCTTTAATGAAATTCCAAAGTATTTGACTCTTGGTTTGTGTCTTTTAATTGAGGTTTTAATGTTGATTTGGTGAAAATACCGAAATCTTGCTAAAAGAGGAAATAAAATGTGATTTTTGTACTTGCTTTATTTTGGTTCAGTTGAGGTGGTTTCTAATCATGTTTTGGAAGATTATTGATGTTGATAATGAGTTTTGATCATAATAATCCCGAAATCATTGAGATCTCTAATTGTTAAATTGTTATATTTTGAGTTTTTAGGTTGTTAGTGTGTAATCTGAGTTGCTAGAGGTATAAGGATGATGTTAGGATATTTTTGGATGTTGATTTATGGTTAAAATGTGATGGAAGTGTTTGTTGATGGCTGGGTTGAGTTTAGTGATCAATCGAAGGTGATTTCGGTTGTTTCGTATGGGTATTTCGGTGCCTTTGGACAGAGCTGCTGGTTTTTAGTGTTTGCTGGTGGTTTTAATGCATTGAGATGCCTTAATCCTCTGTTCTTGTGTGGTATAAATAGGGGAGGATTCTTTGGAAGCATTTGGCGAAGTTCCGGGGACTTCAGACGCTTAATTTTCACGTCAGTGATTGAGGTTTAGCGAGTCGGTGAGTGTAAATGGGATTTTCAGCTTTGAAACATCTTAAAAGTGGTTTTGGGAACTTAGTGTAAGCTTGAAACGCTTTACTAAGTTCAAAAGTAAGTAAAGTGATTTTCTCCCTCAGATTGTGATATTATAAGCATGTAGATGCACTTGATTTTATATGTGTTAACCTACTGTTTTAAAGCATGATTTGAGTATATGATTTGTTGTTGATGATGACATATTGTTAAAGGATGCACTAGGTAAGTGATCCTTGTATGTATATGCTTATACATGTTTAATGAAGCATGGTTTAATGCTTGGAATATGGCTTATTGTGAATGCTTTAAAAACAGTGAGGTTAGTACTAAATGTGAATTATATTGGCAAGTGATGATGTGTAAAGTGGTTTACAAATGAAATCGGATATAGTTAGCCGGCTATAAGATTGAGTGCACTATAAACAAGTCGACTTGGATGTTGAGGGGTTGTAAATGTACTGAAAACTCCATCCAAGAACCCTAACGATTGAGGAAATTGAGTTGTGTCCCATCTCTCGCTAGTGGGGTTATACATCTACCGATGAGTGGTGTTGAGGGGTTGTAAGGTACCGAATACTCCACCATGGGTGTCGCAACGGTGGAGGGTAGCTCTCGTGTGTGAACCTTGAGATGCCGGTGAGAATGTATGAAGTGTTGGGACAACACTTGGAAATCCGTGTATCTGATACTTTTTGGGAAATGAGAATGTTGTTGATCAATAATGAGCCAATATAATTGATTAATTGCTATGGAATGTATATGGATGCATAACATGAAAAATACAAGTTTTTTTCTTAAGCTTTGCATATTGGTAGCTATGCATGGAAGGCTTGAGTTATATGTTAGCAAATGGATTTTCTATTGAAGTATTTGATACTTGTTGCATGTGGTATAACATGTTGATTTTTGTTAATGAAGTGCATGGATTTCAAGAAAACATGATGATTTTCAAAAGTGTAAAATGGTTATAAGCATTGATGGTGTTTTTGGGTTTTGAGCACTCCTCACTGAGCTTGTATGCTTACACTCTCTTTTGTCCATCAATTCAGATAATTAAGTGTTTGGAGGCAGCAACTTGCAAGGGAATCCTAAGAGACTTCACTTTGAAAGTATGTTTCGGTTATGGACTAGAATAATAAGGGTAATGGGGGATTTCATTGGTTGTTTGCGTGATGTGTACGAACACCCTTTGAGCATGTTTGCTTCATGTTTTATACTTGTAAAAGGCCTTCATATGGTGTTTGGAGTATTGGTTTGAGTTTTAACTCTTGAGTGGCTTATTTGCTAGGTTGCATGCCTTTAGAATTCCATTGATGCAATTAGCCATGCTTTGATGTTAATTATGCTGCAAATGTTTGAGGATTAATGTTTATGTATGATGCAAGCATGTTAGAAACATGTTAGATTGGTTTTGGGATGGTTTTTAGAGTGAAAACCAGCAAAATCTGTCATTACAGGCCCAAGTGTTTCGAAACGCTCGAGCCTACATCGAAACGATATGCCTAAAATGGCCTTAGGGTTTTGAAATGGATAAGGTATGTTCCGGTACAATTTGCTACTGGAAACCGTGGTTTCGAAACACCTCAAGGGAGTTTCGATACGAGCCTGTGTTTTGAAACATGGCCTTAATGTTTTGAAACGGGTGACAGTTATGTTAGTTGATGGAATGTTCTGATTCTTTGCGTTTTAGTCCATGAATGTTGTGGATGCATTTGAATGAGCATGAATGATTATTTTGAGTTGAGATTTGACTGAGATACATGTGAATAGGCTAATTAAAGGACGGTAACACAAAAAAGGCTTAAGTCCTTGTGAATCGAAAAATTATAAAATGATCCCTAAAAGTCGTAATTAGATGAAATTGATGTATGTTTGAGTTGTGAGTGATCCGCTGCAATGTTAAACACATAGGAACCTAATTTGCATCTAAATAAGATAAAAAAAATAGGGTTGTTTATTGAGGTAAACCTTCCCGGTTTACTTCAATGTTCCCCATGTGACCCGTTCGGTTCGGTCTATCTGCTAGACCGGGTCGATGGGGTTACATATGACCACTTAACTATGAGGTTGGTGTCAATTTGACCACTGTACTTTCAATTTAGGAAAATATATCATGTAACTATTTAAATGGTTCCAATCAAGCAACCAATCGTTAAAACATAACAGAGAGGTTGACGTGTATTTTAAATAAAACTGGTATAATTACACATTTGGTCCCGTTATTTACACAATCTATCAATTTGGTCCTAATTTTAATTTAATAAAATAAATTAATTGCTCAATTAGGTAGTGAGCTTATTGGAGGACTTTAGCTATTTTTATTTAATTTAATAAATTTATGTATTTTTCTTCCAATCAGGTGAGGACACGTGTCTAGTGCTTGATTATGAGAATTGGCTCTCACATCTTGCCTGAGGTGAAGATTTTAATTTTGATTGAAATACTTATGCTGACTTGTTCTTTTTTGTGTGTTTGTTAGGTGGGGATTGTCAACCATATGGAGGCATGGTTATAACTGTCAAGTATGGGGACTACACTTGAAGGATTGGTACTACTGAAGCCATCAGAGAGGCAATTAAATCTGCTTTTAGATTGAGAACGAAGCGTGCATTTTGGTTGGAGGATGAGTACCATATAGTTTGTAGTCACGACAGGAAAATGCCTTTAGGGAATTATACACTCCATCTTGATGAAGGTAAGATTGGTTGTCAATTGATATGAAAGAGCCATCGCCTTGCACTTATTAATGCATAAACTTTAAGCCAACACCTTCAGGTTGCTATTAAAATAGCTACAAGCATTTTTTTTCACTAGTAGAAGAGAATAACAAGGTGACTTCTTTTTTCAAATACCTTCAATCAGGTTTGGCTGTAAAAGTGTGCTAGTACGATGAGTCAGATCATATACAAGTCCACACAGAAGACGATTTACGTCGGGGCTATACAAGTCTCATGGAGATGGATGGATTCAGAAACATTGACAACATGGATGACTTTCAAACTAATGTTATATATTGAGATGTGAACTGAAAGCTGGCTTGCACAAGTGCAGTGCTCTTGGGGGTCTAAAACGAAGTCGCCTTGCCTTGACATAGGTGTGCATGTGAGATTCTAAGTTTTGTTAGGTATTCACTCTGGTACGGTATCTATTCATATGGCCTTGGCATCTTGTTTGTACATATGCTTTTGGGTTGAAAAAATTGTATTTTGTAGTAAGGTTTTCAAATGAGGTAATTTTTTGAGAATTTATCTAACTTTTGGTTCAACAAGGCATGTCAAGTAAGTGATATTCAAAGCTATATGTCTCATGATTGCATGGATTTCTCTCAGATTTCACACCAAAACAAGACTATAAGTTATTTGAGTAAAAGAACAGAATCAAATATTACCCTTTCTCAACAACTTCACTCTCAATCTCAATGCTGAAATTCCACCTCTCCAAGACCTCATTGGTCGCCCTGCTCATGATAACCTTTACAAGTTTACAACCCTCTGTAGTCTCCCAGCTTCCCGCCATTCTTTCTCAGTCTCAAAAGCTCGAACATTTGGTTGGTAACTATAAACCAACTTCTATGAGAAATTTATTCATCAACTCTTGGATTTAAAAAACATTCTAAAATAAAATAAACCCACGTAGGCAACAGGGTGTCGTGGGGTAGTTGGTTATCACATCAGTCTAACACACTAGAGGTCTCTGGTTCTCTTTCAATTTCCATTGAAATCTATGGCCTTTGAATGGCCAACTCCATGTTTTTTTTTCAGTTCTCAAGTGATTGTTCACACGGCATCCACCCAAGCTTAAAATCGATTGACCATCTCTGGTTTACATATGGGGTGTTTTTGTAGCTGCAAATAAACCTCAGATTTACCTTCTTCAACGTTTCCATATATGTGTTTTAACCTTTAAAAGAAAAGAAATCAATGTTTCAATGTTTTTTGCTATTTTTTCGATATTGAAGATGTAGGGAACATATTACAGCTTCAGAGTTCAGACAATAGAGACTCAATCATGACATTGTGTGAGGCTTTCTTGAGAAAGTGGTGAGTTTTGACTTATGAATTAATCTCAACTAAATTTACTTATTACTATACGCGTTGCATTTTTTATTGATTACAAGTATTGCACGCAAAGTCAAAATGTCAAAAAGCTTAACCAAGATTAGAATAGTTTTAAAGAATCTCACTTGTACAGGCCCTTCTGAATCAAGTTTTAGAAAACAACCTATAACATCATGCTAAACTAAAATATACTTGGTAATCTTAAAAAATCACCAAACATGCTTGGTGACAAAGAATCAATCTCGGTAATGAAAAAAGAATGTTATACATGAATCTTCTAAACTAATTTCTTGCCTGAACATCAACTTTGACAAGTGCAAAACACAGCTCCGAATTCACCCGAAACGACAAGGGTTGCACGATGTTGCCTTCCTCGAGTTCGTTACTTTGCACGATCGAGTTCCATGCTTTGGTCATCACATAAATTTTGGTTTTGGACATCTCCCACCTATTGAAAGTTAGAGTCGTTTCCTTCATGGAAGGGTCTAATAAATGCACTTCCATCGGATTCTTGCCGGCCAATTCTTGAGCCTCTGCTTCGGTGAGGAAATCGTGCATTTTGACTTGGGAAAACCGCACAGAGAATCTACTGGCTGTGGGGTTAACATCAGAGAAAAAAAAGCCTTTTGAATCACCAAAACCAAACCCATGTTGTGGTGTATGATTTTCTCTGGACCAAATGTATGATTTTTATTGAGTCGGAGAAAATCATACAACGTATCCCTCCGAGCCTCCTTAAAAACCTCCCTACAAATGGAGGAAAAGAGTACCCGAAGAGGACACTCAACTACAAACCCCTTATGCAAAAATGCCTGTAAGAGACCACTCAAAATTCCCATCCCCTAACTGCCTATGACGCGATGCTCGATCCCCTACCCCAGCACGCACACTCCCCTGCAGCATCCCCAAACTGCCTATGACGTTGTGCTCGAGCCCCCAGCCCAGCACGCACACGTCCCAGCAGCATGTCCGTTCCCAGCCTTCAACCTCAAGCACCCTCCGCCCTTAGATCCCGACCCACAACCAAACCATCCGATCCACCCCACCCTTAGCCAATGCGTCGGCTACACCATTCACTTCACGCACAACATGGTGGAATACGCACTTCATTGCCATGCATGCATCATCAATGCGTCTGAACAATGGGAAAAGCCTCCATGGCCGACCCTCCCCCTGACTAACCCAAGAGATCGCCACCATCGAATCAGACTCAATAATACAAGGCCTCTCACACCATTTCGACGTCTGAAACGATTCCAATGCAAACGTAATCGCATGATAGTTATTAAGATTTGTTTTTTAAAGAGTGGATTCGATCTTTTAATGATGTAATTATTTTAAAATATATATATATATATATATATATAAATTTAATAGATTATTGTATTTTAATTTATTTTTTATTTGATCATGAATCAAAGTTGACTTAATTAAATATTTAAATGAATTAACTCAATTTAATTGTTACTTAAATGTTTCCAAACATTTTTCTCACCCATAGCAACAAGCTTAAGTTAATTTCAGAATCTAAATATTGGATTTTTGAATTATTATAAAATTAAAATGTATATCAATATATCATGTCAATTTAATTATTGAATTATATTATGGAGATCAATGGGACGAAGCGAGTGTCATGGGTGTATTCCACATTTATCCCCGTTAAGAATTTACGACATGTTCATCGTCACGCAACCTATCCCACTTATATCCCCAAGTTATATATTTCATTAATATTAAATAATACAAATATTATGATTTGTTGATAATTGTATATTATAGTTTATGAAACATATATTATTGGCATATAGCCAAAAAATGCCTATAATATTTGATTAAATAGTCATTTTGACTCTTATTTTTTTGAAGTAATTTAACTCTTTATGTTTCATTTTGGGTCAAAATGGCCCATCTACGGATAAAAATTGTTAGTCAACTAACGACAAACAGCTTGAAATGACTTGACATAATGAAAAGTCAACAGAAAAAAATAATTTTATATTTCATAAAATTATTTTTTGATCGATGTGACATTCTTACAAGTCAACATCTTTGTCTATATCATACTGTTATTTCAACGTGCACTGCCTCGTAGTCATTTCAAGCCTTTCATCATTAGTTAACTAGTAGTTTTCATCAGCAGAGGGGCCATTTTGACTCAAATGAAAAGTTGATGATTAAATTGCTTCAAAAAAATAATAAGAGTAAACTACATAATATGCCACCAAACTATTACCGCTGACTAGTTTATACCTCTGAATTTTAAAAATGTTTAAATCTCCCACTAAACTTTATTTTTCGACACGTTTATGCCACTTCGTCATAAACTCTTTAACAGGACGATGACATGACTAACACGGCCCACGTGGAGGATGCACCAAAATAACATCATTTTGTTGGAGTAAAATAAATAAAAACATGAAATTAATAGGGTTCGAATCCCAAGTGTTTCAAATTAAAAAGTCAAAGCTTAAAGCACTAAATCAATTCAAGATTATGTAATATTTTACCACAAATAATATGTATTTCAAATTATACTTGAAATTGTCAACAATTTCTAAAGCAAGTGGTTAAAAGCACACAAATGGTCACTGAACTTTATTTAAAAATTTAATGTGATAACCAAACATTCAAAAGTTATAGAATGACATCTACACTTTCTATTTTGTTACAAAACGGTAACTTCGCCGTTAGTCACACTTAACTTCCGTTTAAAGGATGATATACCTCATTAAATTAATGGGAAAATTTTCTTTTAGTCCCTCAATTGTAACTAAAATTTTATTTTAGTATTTTTCTAATATAATTTGAGGATTAAGGTTTAGAAAGGAAGGAATTTGGGGTTGTCGGAATTGAGGTTTTGATAGGCCGGGAGGGAAGGTGACAGAGGAACGACCAAAGTCGACGGCAGAAGAACTGAGAATGCAAATGATATGAGATCGTATACCAGTCCGCATAGAGGAAAAGACTTTTTACACAGAAGATGGTTACCGTGAATATCTAGTACGTGGTTGCTACACAAGTCTCAGTGAGATGGATGGATACAGAAACATTGACAATAGGGATGACCTTCAAACTAATGCTATATATTGAGGCGTGAACTGAAAGATGGTGCATCTTGCTTGCACAACTGCAGTGCTCTCGGAGAATCGCCTTGCCTTGACGTAAGTGTGCATGTGGGATTATAAGAGTTGATCTGGATTCCGGTTCTTTCTTCAGAACCATTTACTAAACATGAACCCTGTGAGTAGCATGTTGTGTAGTGTTCTCTTAGGTAATGCATTCACTCCGGTATTGTATCCGTCTTCTTATGGCCTTGCCATCTTGTTTGTACATATACTTCTGGTTCTGGGTTCAAAATATTGTATTTTGTAGCAAGGTTTTCAAATGAGGTCATTTTTTTAGAATTTATTTAACTTTGCTCACCTTATTTCCTTTTCTTTAGATGTGGGCTTGCTTTTCACACCAACCTCAAAAACACTAATTATTAACTCAATTTCATTTACATTTGAATCCAAAAAAATATCTTTGATCAAATCAATAGCAAACGTATTACATTCCATAAAAAACATTATGCTCAAATAAATTCAGTTATAAAATCGAATCTTTATGTTGTGACGATTGAGTTGGAATTGTCCTCGTAATGAATCTTTACGATACTTGATTCAGATTAGTTAATCAATAAGTCAAATCTCAGTTGATGTTATGATCGAGTCTCTATTGTCTGAAGTTCTACTTCTTCAACATGAAAAGCAAAGATAGAATTTTCGGTTGATGTAGGGGCACCATTCAGTTCTATACTATTAAACTGGAAACTTTGTTCCCTACATCTTCAATATCTATAAAATAGCAAAAGCATTGAAGCATTGATTTCTTTTAAAGGTTAAAACGCATAAATGGAAAAAAAAAAAGATAAAAAAACTAGTAAAGAGATCTAAAAAAACAGGGCAAAGTAAGTTTACCAGTGATGGAACATAGGGGCATCTTTGCTTAGAGCAGAGTGCAAAACCCTTTCAAATTTTTAAAAACAACTGACGCGGATCTAAAAATTTAAAAATAGAATTCAAAATAATTTTTGTAATGGGGGTGCAGATTTTCATTTCCCCCTCTACACCCTAAATTAATTTTTTTAGAACAAACTTAACACTAAAAATTTGTTTTCCCTAAATAAGGATAGAAATCATTTGCTCCTTTTCGGTGCCCCTATTTATGCCCCACACTCAAAAATAAGTTTAAGGTTTAAGGTTAGGGATGATGGTTAATGTTTAGGGAATTTAAGATAGGGTATATTTTTAGGGTATAGAATGTAGATTTAAGATTTATAATTTAGGGTTAAGGCTTATAATAGGGTGCAAATGTTCTCCTTATGAGCAATGTGGCTATGCCACTGCTGGAGGAGACCTTCAGCATGTTAGACTAACCTGATAACCAACTACACCACAACACCCTATTGGTTACGTGGTTTTCTGCAAAAGAACTTGGGGGTTATAATCTGGCTTTGAATGTATTTTTAGTTCTAGTAAGCAATAGTATGTTTCCAATATCCAGCTAAAGATTCGATCTTAACAGGTGAATTCAAGTTTTCTGCAAAACCTGACCTTGCGAGAAAGATGGAACCATTGACTACAACTGAGAAACAAAGAGCTTGCATATGAGCTAGTGCTTTCAAATCTGCAAATCACTCTTTCACTGTTGTGGATTCAATATATACGATTAATATTTGAATTTTATGCCTGCGAGCTGTCTGCCATTGTTGAAGGTTGTTTGTGATATATATATATATATATATATATATATATATATATATATATATATGGTAGAAGGTCAAAAATAGCCCTCAACGTTTTATCTTTGGGTCATTTTAGCTCTATTTTTTTTTGTGCAAACAATCATCTAACTTTTTATTTTTCGTTCAAATTTCACTTTTGTTGGATGAAAATCATTAATCAACTAACGATCAATGCATGAGGCTGATGTGGCTTATCTATAGGGCATGTGAAGATGTTGTGGCACTGTCACGTGACATTTTTGCAGACGTGGCATTTTTAAAAAATTAAAAATTTAATTAATTATTTTTAAAAGAAATTTTTTTAAATATTTTTAACCAATCGCCACATTAGCAAAGTGTTATGTGGCAGTGTCAGGTCATCTCCTCATGCCCTGCAAACATGTCACGTCAGCCTCAGGCGCTGATTGTTAGTTGACTAACAGTTTTCATCTAAGAATGGTGAAATTTGAACGAAAAATGAAACGTTAGGTGATTGTTTGCACACAAAAAAAGATAAGGCTAAAATGACCAAGAGGTGAAACGTTGGGGGCTATTTTTGACCTTCTTCCATATATATATTGTATTCTTTATCACAAAGTTGTTGTTGGCCTAGTGGCAAAGGCGTTCCATTTGCTCCAAGCTTATCCTGGTTTGAATCCCCCTAAGTATAAGTTGTTTTGTATTTATTTTCTTCCTCCAATCAGATGACGAATAATTAATTTATTTTATTAAATTAAAAATATGAGTAAATTGATAGATTGTGTAAATAACGAGACCAAATGTGTAATTATTTCAATTTTATTTAATAGTCAAGTCAGCTTTTCTTTTATGTTTTAACGGTTGGTGGTTTGATTGGATCCACTTAAATAGTTACGTGCTATAATCGCCAAAATTAAAAGTATAATGATCAAATTGACACCAACCTCATCGTTAAGTGGCCATATGTGTAGTTTACCCTTTAATTAATAATTGATAAATTTGTTAATTCCTGATGTTAACTTTTGTACTAAACATAAGTTATATATTTAATTTATATTCTCAATTGATTACTTATTTATAATGACATGTCACAAGTAAAAAATATGACGTAATAAATATACAAGATTCAAGTACATCATTCTAGAAGAAAAAAATAATTTAGTGCTAATTTTTTTATTAGAAGTATTCAAATTCTCTCGCTAAAACAATTAAATTTATAAATAAATAAAGATAAACTTGTTGTAAATAAAATAACGTAGAACAACGAACATGAATAAAAGAATAAAGAGATGAGAGAAAGAAGGAGATTCATATTATTCTCAATATAAACTTGTGTACAATGCCTTCAATAAATCATCTATTTATAGGCATAAGAAGTACATGATACATTAACTCTAATTAATATAAATAATATTATTAATGATAAAGTAATTCAAATCTTCTTGATAAAGTTCTTATCATGATAGACATCCACATAGATAAAAATTCATAACACTCCCCCTTGGATGTCTATGAAGATAATGTGCCTCGTTAAAACCTTACTAAGATAAAAAAACTCAGTGGGAAAAAAACTTTAGTAAAGGAAAAAGAGTATACACATCTTTGCTACGCATAACATGTTGCCTCATTCAAAACCTTACAAGGAAAATCCATTAGGACAAAACCTCGGTTAAGGGGAAAAGAGTGCAACGCGTATTTACTCTCCCTCATGAAAACACCACATAAGTTCTTTGAATCTTCATAATTTAATATTGAATACTTTTTCTAAAGATCGCGAGGGATGAAACTTTGGAGTAATATGTTCTGTGATGTATTCACCTTTCATTATCTCTACACAAGATAGCATTTGTATCATTTCTTGTGAAAGTGAATCACATATCTTCTAGATATGTTGGGTCAATGGTCTTAGACAAACACATTTTTGGATTGCCTCGTGCATAACAATTATTTCTAAAAGATTTGAGGAGGCATCGACGGATGCTTGAAGATCTAAAGTTAATGATCTTTGTATATCCATGGATATTTCTTGACCAACTAATATATGGTGCTTCAAAACTAAAAAAGATATAATTATCTATATTCACATCCAACAATCTTGCACCTATTGAGATACTCAACATATATGCTCTATCCACATTGAATATTCTTTAAGATTCTTTCAGCTTATGTCTATCCATAAACAAAAACGCATATTTAAGTGCTTGATCTTTATGTTGAGACAAAACCACATCTCAAGATTCTTTTTCTCAAATACTTTCATTAAATACTTTGAGAGCTCTTCATGAGTTTCTAATTTGAAACTCTTTAGAAGTTTTAATAATATAATGAATCTTGATCTAAATTCTTTTATAAAATATATAAGGAAATCTGATCATACTTGTAGTATTTTTTCAAAAGGTATTTACTAAGGCGATTCCACCAAATGCGCTAAAATATAAATATTCAAGGAGCATATCTAAATAAATTTTCTCGGAAATTTCACTACAAGAAAATGCATTTTTAGTGACATTGAAAATGGTCACAAAAAGTGTTAAATTTAGTCACTGAAATTTACAGTGACTATTTTTCGGAGTCGTCACCAGTCGTCACTAATAACTCTGTCACTATTATATTAGTGACAACTTTCATGTATTTTGTCACAATAGTTATATTTTTTATGACCACACTACTTGACACAAATGATTATTAATAGTGACTAAAATTTAGACACTAATGTTATTCTTACTAGTGACAAACATTCTATCACAAATACATATTTAAATAGTGTCTAAAATTTGTCGTCACTATCAATAATAATAAAAATAATTATATTTTTAGTTGTAACCATTTTATTTAGGGTTTAAACTAATCACTAATTGTCCCTGAAATTCAATGGAGCTTTTGCAGTTTAGTCAGCAAACTTTTAAGTTTTCATTAGATCACTAAAATTTAATTATAGATGATGTAGCATATTCAAATAGTGAAAAATCATGTCATAATTAAGAATTTAAACATAAAAGGAGACTTATACTTAATATATATATATATATATATATATATATATATATATATATATATATATATATATATATTCTTAACCCTTTTTATTTACCTATTTTGTATGTTATGGTGGAGCAATTCAACAATATATCGCACATTCAAAAATTATAAAATGAGAAATGTATGACTTCTGACCCAAAACCAATCATAATGGGAAGTTTATTATAACTCGTTGCCTTGATGCGTATAAGTGTCGCTATATGAAAATATCATATAAATAATAATTATTTTGTTCTCATATTTTAGCTATTAAAGAGGAGACATCCAATTAAAATTTTTCTAAACCGTATTTTTCATAATCAATAGACTTTATAACAATTGATATAGCATAAAATATAAACCTACTAGCTTTTGCAAGACGAATAGTCTAACTGTATAATATGAATCCTTTTATAATCGATCTCACAAACTTCTGGTTGTAAGTTGATAAAACAATGTAGATGCATCTACTAAAATCATATAAAACTTTTCACATTTGTGGATAAATGAGCTCATATTTCATTCAGATATGCAAAACATGGAGTCTCAACTTTAGTACAAGAACTTCGAGTTCTTTTGGTAAGTGGGATCTTAGTCATTTCCTTTGAGAACAAGTAACACAAGAACTTCGTGTTCTTTTAGTGAGTGAAATTTAATCAATTCATTTGAGAATAAGAACCACAAGAACTTCAGGTTCTTTTAATAAATGTGCATGTAAATCTCAATAGCTTTCACATCATTATTGATCAGGATGGTCTAACCGATCATGACAACTATATATATTCCTCAATTTGTAAACTTATGGTTTACCAAAACATGTGATTCAATATCACTTGTACATGTGTGGTACAAATTTTAAAATACAAGTTTCTTTGAAACTTGATACTACATTGTTCACCAAAAATTGTTCCTTTAAATAGAAATATATTTAGCTATTTCAGAGCTTTCAATGAAAATTATTCTTTTGGTAGCAATATGTAGCCCTTTTAGAGCTTTCAACTGACTTTTGGCTACCAACGCTTATATTCACATTGACTTATTTTATATGTCAAATGATTGCATATGTTATCTATAATTCTCGAATGACTATTTTGCGAACTCATATTGTTCTTCTTAAAATTTCGACTTCTAGTGGTGACGATATTATTACCATCAGCTGTAATTATTAAAATATTCGTAATTCTGCACTTTTCATAATGTGTTTTCTCTCAAGAACTTATTGCTCTTCTGGAGCATCAATATTTTTAGCACTTTGAGATATAGTACTCACATTATCCTTTGCATTTAAATGGGAAATATATCTTATGCTTCTGCTAGACATAAATCGTCACCATAGATTATATTTGATAAGTAATCATGTGAAACAAAATAAATAAATGTCATAATATATATATATATATAGCGTAAATAATTAATGCATAAAGTAAATAAGCATAAAGCAAAGTAAATTTAAAAAAGTGATTATCTTTAAGGTTGTGAGAATAATTGGAAGATGATTTATTTCCTTCAAGGTTTATAAGAAAATCAACAACGTTCAAATGAATTAGACTAATAATGTTCAAATGAGTTAGACCAATATCATCTTCGTCATTTTCGCGAACAAATTTGCTTCTATTTTCTTTCCTTTATCATTCAATGATTGTTGATTTTTCAGCGTAAGATAAGTGCGAGACCAATGGTTTATAACATCACATTGGTAATAAAAAAATTGCACTTCCTTAGAATGATTTTTATCACTCTTTTCATTCTTATAACCTCACTACCGGTGGGTAGAAGTATTCTTAAAATTACCATATTTTCCATGTCTATATTCATGGCTTCAATCGCGACCACAACTTCTAATGTGATCTTTATTCTTTCCATTATATAATGTCACATTCACTTTAGGGAATGGAGTGGAGCCAGTGAGCCTTTAAAACCTTTTCAAGATATTGTGTCTGAGGAAAACATTATTAGTGTTAAAAGTGGAGTATGTTTTTATTAACATATCTTCATCATTGATACTCTAATCATATAACTTCAGTTGTGAGTAATTTGGATCATATCAGAGTTATATCACTAACCGAATAGTGATTTACCATGTTTGCATTCACTTCAAGGAATGAAACAGATCCAATAATAGCATGGAATAAACATCATGCTTGCATTCATTTCAGGGAATACCTCCCATAAAACTTTTTGGATTAAGACGAATTTTCGTAACTTGAACTTGGGAGAAGTCATTAGTCGAGTTTTTCAACACATGAGAATTATTGCTTTCAACCAAATATAGACTTTATAAGAGCCTTCTTGTAGATTCAAAATCATTGTGATTTATCGCACTTTAAAATCATAGTTTAAGAGAAAAAAAATAGATTTTAACGATAATGATTTTCCTCTCGAGGATGATGGAGACATAGCAAATGACCAAAACAACTTCTCATAACCTCTTTATCTCATGTCTCTTCTCAAGCCATTCAAACATATCATGTAAAAACTCAAAACTTGGTTAAAATATCAATATTTACTAATAGAATAACATAAATAATAAATTATTTAGAATAAAATAGGATTAAAGAAAGGATTTATATCCAATACACTGGCGTGGCGGTGGAAACTTTTAGTTTTCACAAGCGCCTTAGTTTTAGGGTTTAGGGTCTTAGTTTTGGGTGTAGGGTTTATCGTTTTAGGTGTATAGGTTTAGAATTTAGGGATAATGGTTATATTTAGAGTTCAAGGTTAGAATTTTCAGGTTTAGAGGTTGGGGTTTAGTTTTTAGGGTAATATGGTTAGGATTTAGGTTTTAACTTATAAACCCTGAATTATAACCATAAACTCTAAATTTTAACCATTATCCATAA
The DNA here is from genome assembly GCA_958450335.1 of Hibiscus tridactylites. Lineage (NCBI taxonomy): Eukaryota > Viridiplantae > Streptophyta > Magnoliopsida > Malvales > Malvaceae > Hibiscus > Hibiscus tridactylites. Next base: position 22,296,818 of record OY288276.1, on the reverse strand, counting down.
ATTCTAAACCCCTAGACTTAAACCCATAAACCCTACACCCTAAACTAAGATTTAAACCCTAAAATTAAGGTGCTTGTGGAAATTAAAAGATTCCACTGCCAATGTATAGAATAATAATCCTTAAAGAAAACCTATAGTGACTAAAGTAGATAGATAAGAAACTATAGAGAATCTGATATGAAATTATACCTTTTTTCTTTTATGTGCGCAATTTACGTATTATAAAGCCTTTATTGGAGTTGGGAATTAGTTGTGCACAATAGGGCTTCTAATTGCACTTGGATGCTGCAACATCTCCCGATTTCAATGGGAAACTCTATTACTCTCAATCATGGCATATTTTTCTATCATGACAATCCCAATGAAATTTGGCATCAAAACTGTAATTGCTCCGAATTTACTCAAAATATAGTCGTATATCAAGAAATATTAAACATTAAGTCAAGGAATATTAGAACCAAGTAATAATTATAATAACCAAACAATAGATCAAATACTGGCCTTAATTTAAGAATGATTAACCAACCACTATATCGATATATAAATAAGAAAAACATACTAGACTTTCTAAGTTAAGTTGAATATACGGTAGATGTAGTCACCAATATCATGTTGAAATTTTTTTCGGGAATTGCCAATAAGAACCACGATAATTGAGCGGGATCGTGCTGATAACGTGTTGTAAATAAAATAACGTAGAGCAACGAACAAGAATAAAGAGATGATAGAAAGAGGGAGATTCATATTATTCTCAATCTAGACTTGTGTACAATGCCTTCAATAAATCATCTATTTATAGGCATGAGAAGTACATAATACATTAAACTCTAATTAATGTAGATAATATTCCTAATGATAAAGTAAGTCAAATCTCCTTGATAAAATTCTTATCATGATAGACATCTACATAGATAAATATTCATAACAAAACTACATTATTATTGAACTTATAACACTTTTATTTTGGTCACCAAACTTTCAAAACTTACATTACAATCACTAAACTTTTAATTCATTTTTATGGTAATCATTGTCGTTAAAGTTTCTTAAAAAAACATAATTTTAGATGATTGTTAAATTATCTAAGTTCAATATTAAGTTTGGTTGGATGTTGAAAAATTATTAGTTTAGCTTAGTGGTTAATCAACATGGGCGGAGACACATGCAAGGTTGAGTCTCTCTGCTGACACTCAAAATTTTTAGAAATTTTTTCTTATATAATTTTTATATAAAAAATATAAATGACACCCCTTTTATAAATAAAACGAAACCTTTTATAAATAGTTAATCTCTTTAAATACCGTAAAAAATGACACTCTTTAAATAAATTTTTGAATTTACCCCTGATTAATCATAGTCTCATAATTGAATCTCATTTACGAAAACCTTTTTATTTTGTGGTGATAACAAAGTATAAGTTAAATATAGATTTTAATGGTTTTAACTCAAGTAAATAATATAACTCAGTGGCTAATTGTCTCGTCCCATTCCAATAGGATATGGGTTTGATCCTTAAAATTAATCATTTATCGTTATGGACATCTCACAATGAGAAAACATGATGTTATATGTATACACGCATGATTTGAGGGGATACATATAAGTAAATTAATTATAGGTTTAGTAACAATCGTATTACTTTCCTTTTAAAAGTAATAGTCAAACATTCATATTTAAAATATTTTTTTAAAGAAATACATTTTATTTAGGTTTTACGTTTCCCCCGCGCTGTAACTTCTTTCGTATTTATTTTTTTGTCGATATCGAAAACTAATTTTAACATTGGTTGTCGACTATCGGGTTCATTATTTTTTTTGTTTTTTTTTATATTTTTAATAAGAATTTTTATTCTTGTGGCATGTGTTTCCTCTGCGTTTGTGGCACGATTTTCCTTTACTTTTGTGGTTCGTTTCATTTATCATTTTGGCATGATTCAGCATACATTTGCAGTCGTTTGATGCTCGTACAAAGATCTTTATGGCGCTAGTTTCTGATTTTAATTATGTCGGTGGTCATAAAAAGATAGATCCCCACTCAGTTGATGGTTGTTTGCCGATGTATTCAAACTTGAGTAGCGGAGCAATTTGCCTGATAGTTTGGTTCGCTCACCACTCTTTTTTTCGCCCCGTAAAGTGCCTCATTTGGATAGAGACAAGGAGATTCAGGAAGACTTCTGGATTTTGTCGGTATGCTAATATCTATGGAAGTATTTACTTTTCTTTGCACCTTTGGGTTTTGTATCAGATTTTGGTAGACTAGTCCCCATTATTCTCTCTTCTGGATGCATTGTATTTGAGATATTTTTTCATGATTATTAATAAAATCCAGTTGTCATTGTCAAAAAAGTAATCAAACATGCCATTTTTAAAATGAAACAATTTAGTTACTTAATTAAATTTTGTGACAAACAGGTCACTATGTTATTAAAACTGAAACATGACCTGATATAATAACAATTTTAGTCTCAAAACTTAAACATTATATTAATTTGTTCATAAATAAAAAAATAATCAAATAAATTGAACTATATATATTTAAATATTTTGACATTGCACCCTCCTAACACACCCTTTGATCACATGTTACACTTTGTGCTACTGTCAATAAGCTCGACAACCGACAGATGTGATAGCCCGACAAACACAATTATTTCGCTACTAAACAACTGATAGACTAATGGAATAGACCCATTATAACATTAATGTCGTTTGTTAGTAGAAATAGTAATGTAAATTTTAAATATTAGGTTAAATTTATTGAATTATTTTGAATTAGGACCAAATTAATAGAATGTATAAGTTTTAGAAACTACAATTGTTATTATACCAAGTTGTCTATATAAATTTTAACGACATGTAATCTGTTTGACAAAATTTTTAATTGAGTGACTAAAATTATTACTTTTAGAAGAAAGTGATATCTTTGTAAAAAAAATAATTAAGTGATTAAATTGTTATTTTTAGAAGATAAGTAACCTTTTGTGTAGTTTATCCCAAAAGAATTAGTTATATTACAGAAATATAATTTGAAGGCTTGTTGTTGAATTACCGAACCCAATTTCTGGTATTTTCTCCAAATCCGGTTTGTTTGATTAATAATCGAATCCCCGTAATTCCCAGCCCAAGCTTGCTGTGCAGAATTTCAAGGTAGGTTTTCTGGCGTTGATTATGCTTTTGAATTAGCAACCCAATTCTTGTATATTGTTTAAATTAATTGGGAACTGATTTGTTCGAATGAAGGGGGTTTTGAAATCGGGCTTATTTTGGATCCTTATTGTTTGATTTTAGCTGTTGCAAGGCTGTATTTGTCGGGGGATTTCTTTATTGAGTTATAAATGCACAATGTTCTCTGGTTCATGTCAAAGTATTTGTTTCTAACTGTTCAAATTCTCATTTGGGACGATGATATTGATTTGAATAATCCATCAACAATTCTGAATCCTAAAAAGTATGGAGGCAGTTAGGAGGAAGATGATATACTGTAACTTCAGTCCTATTGTAGTAGACGTGACACACTATATGATCACTGTTATGATGTCAGAATTGGATTGTATGGTCTCATTTGTGATCCAATTCATGAGGTCTATATTTCTGGTTTTTGGCTTCTCATCTCCTAGACAAGGTAGAATGTTGTAGTAGGCTTCACGAAATTGGGTCATGATGTATGAATACATTCTAAAAAAACGTTTTATATTTCAACGAATCACATTAGGTTCGTACTAAGTGAACCGTAAAAGACTAACTTTTCAAATTAGTTCTATATAAGTAGTGATTTGCATTATATTTCTTGTTCCTTGTACCAGACTGAATATAGTGCATTTTTGTGCTAAGTTGAAATGGTTTTTGAGATGAGCTGGACAATCATACGAACACACCATGAACTCATAATACTATGATCTCTAATAAGCTTTTAGAATAGAGGGTTTGATAAAACAGTAATCAGTTGTTGCCTTTATGCATGTACTATTACTCTCTGATGCATAATTTTCGTATGCTAAAGCCATATCTTTTATCAATGTTACTTGGACTCTGGTGTGGATGTTGGATGGATATATGTATGGGACATGTTTTTTCATTTTTCATATATTTTGAGGGTCATATCTCCGCACCCATTCCCATTTCCGAATATGCACCGGAAATAGGTGTCAAACACTGATGTTTTAAGAAAATTGAAGAGTTGGAGGAGCTACAGTCCTTTATCATGTATGATTTTCTTATATTTGTGTTTAGATCATGTATGATTTGCTTATATTTGTGTTTAGATCATGGAAGACCTTTAAAGTTCACTTGTGCTAATGTTTCTTTTTAGTTATAGGGGAAATATTAGGATTATTATCAGGTGCATTGGTGATGGAAATATTCTTTCACACATGGCGTTAAGACTTAAGATTGTGACAGGTGTCCCATTTATTTCTTTTTAAATTTTTAAATTTATCGTAAGGACACTTGTCATAATCCTACCCCTGCTTGTGGAGAAAAAAAATTACTGGCAGTGTACCAAATAATTATTCAAAATATTAAGTTTTTGTCTTAAAACAATTCTGGTGTTTCAGGTGTGAGAAATGCAGGATAATCCGAGGATGCCTCAGTCGGAGGAAGGTTTGAATCCAAAGCTACGAAGAAAGAAAGGCTCAGGAAACAAATCATCATTGCGGAGTGATTTTAAAGGGGCTCAGCAGGTACAAGAATCTGTACCATCAAGAACAGGGCAGAAGACATCCAAAAGGAAGCTAAAGAAAGAAATGTCTCCGGTATTTCAACAACCCGAGAGATCGAATTCGGATTCATTACCTGAGTCTTCAACATCGGGAGACGAATACCGAGCGCTGAGGAGAAAATATTTGCTGCTGGAAGAAGAAAGTTTCGCAATGGGTAAAGAAGTTAAAGAAGTAGAAGATGAAGTGAAGGAACTTGAAGATGAGAAGCTTGCCCTGCTGGATCAGCTGGTTGTATTAGAGGGCCTGATGGATCCTTCAGAGATGCAGTCTCACGGGGTTTAACCATCTTTTTTGTTTCATTGCTGGAGTTTTAACTGTATTAACAATTTGGTTTCATTGTTGGTCCAAATTACATGTTTGTATATTGCTTTGGAACATAAATCCGAACTGAATGATGGGATTTGATCACAGATTATTACTGTCTGAAATTGGAATTGATGCTTTGGACTTGTAAGATCTTCTGAATTGGGTTTTTGACACAAACACAAGACAACACTTGATGCCTGCACACTCTTTTCTTCAGCCATAGTTTGATATTGAAAAGATCGATTCGGACCAACCAATTCCTTTCAAAGATTCATTAATTTCAAAAATATAAATCAATTTCAATCACTAATTTCATATCCACAAGCACACTCATACAACAAAAATCATTAAAAAAACGGATTTTAACGCAGAATATCCTTCACTATACAAACAACCCTCCTATTAAAAATTTTGGATATTACATAAACGGTAGAATAACTCGTAAAAAAAACTCGTAGAGAGGTCGGGATCTACATATATAAAAATCAAATTGATCCAATAACGAACTAGAATAATTTATTTCGAAACTATAGAGAATTTTGAAAACAACATTTATTCTACGTTGAAATTCTTATGTGAGATGCATTCGAGTCTAACATACCCCAAGTTCGAATTACGAAAGGCCTATCAAAATTTTATATGATGAAAAGAAAGAAAGAAAATGACAATTGCTATAATTGGATCCCCAAGATTTACAAGATGGTGTCGGGACGGTAACCAGGAAAGCGCAGATCAAACTCGAGCTTCCTTGAAGTGCAAGAAAACTGACTGGGAACCAAGAGAAACCCCGATGAAGCCGGGCTACCCAGCCGGCTCGGTCTACTCTTCATGAAGGATTGCAATCTAAGGGTACTTCTTCTATCAGCCTCATCTTTTGTTGTTAATTCGTACAAGAAACTTCTCTCCGATCCGACTCAAAGTGACTACATTTCCCAGAGTTTCAACCCTGTTGTTGAGAACTAATAAAGAACCATCCGTCTCCTCTTGAAGAATAAGGATCTTTTGGTCGACTCCTAAGGTAACGGAAAGTGAGCGGTCATATCAGAAACGTATTGTAGACTTCTTGTGTTGAGTACTGAAGTGTTTGCGTAACTGCTTGGATGAAGCCTTGAAGTTGCAGTCAGCAATGGGGCACGAAAGGACACGAGTTTTCGTGTTTCTACTTCATACTATAACTGAATACTTCTTGGTGTTCCGGCACGACACTTTGACAGATTCCAGAACCTTCTCGATCATCCTGCAGCGACTATAGCCAGCCCGACTAGCACAGGTTGGGCATTTATTTCTAATTTTTTGGCAACAGTTTGAACAAACTACATGCCCATTTTCACACTGATAAGCTAGGATACTCAAAGCCTGAAAGCAGACGGAACAATCAAGGAGTTGAGGATCAGTCAAAGTAATAGAAATAGAGCCATCTCTATTAGCTGATCCTTGTTCAGCGTCACTTTCCTCTTCCGACTCTTCTTCTTCTTCTTCTTCCGACTCTTCTTCTTCTTCTTCCGACTCTTCTTCTTCCGACAAGGATGAACCAACCAATGAAGAAGAGTTCGACATGGAGGAACCAGCTCTTGCAACAACCATGAAGTCAAAAATTGATTACGAGGAGGATTGGATCATCGACTCTGGGTGCTCCAATGATGAGAGATGTTGTAGATGTTGTGATCTAACCAATTACGAGTACTACACTTCAAAGAATGTGGTGTTTGATGAAGCTTCTTTTTGGAGGTCGCCTCAGAAGATCGAGCTTCTAGAATCTCATGACTTATTAGAGATTTTAGAAGATAATAAAAAAGGTAAAGGAGCAAGCATCAGATCCAAGTGAAGAAAGAGAAAGCTCACCCTTGGAAGATAAAATCCATTGGAAGACTGTTGTGCATCAACCTACATCTAAGGAGTTTCGTTCAAGCCAAATGGAAGTCGACGAGCTTTATGAGGAAATGTCGAGAGCCATAAGCGAGAATATTGCTAAGTGTTCACAACGATGTGAGAAATCTTCTAGTGAAATTCTTATTCTTAAAGAAGAGAACAAAGTCCTAAGGGAAGAACTTAAGATGGTACGTGGGGAATTGGAAATGATGCTTCTTAGAAAGACACTAGCTCATGATGGGGGAGCTGTCTCATCCGTCCCAATTCCAACTTATCCGAGAATAGAAGTATCTAAACCTAAGTTTTATGAAGGGGATGAGAACGCGAACGATGTAGATGACTTTCTATGGAGCTTGGAACAATACATCCAAGCCACAAACGTCGTTGAGGGTGCTAAGAAGATCAATCGTGCTAGAAAGATCGACCATGCCTTACTTTATTGGGAAGATAATACGATGCTATGGTTGTGGCGTAAACATGGCAAAATGAAGAAGGGAGTTTGCTCCGTTGCTATTTCTAAATCTCTCGCCAAATTTAAGAAACGCGAGAACTCCAAGCAAAAGGGAAACAAAGGTCATTGCGTGGGAAGAAATAAATCACACAAAAGGCGAAGATTAAAGCTAGCATATAAGGAAGAAGCCTTTAAGGGAAAGAGAGATGACAAAGGAGAAAGAGAGCAAATTACTCAACAACAAGGAGATATGAGTATGGAATCTCTCCATATCCTGAATTCTATCAAAGCCAATGATGAGGTGCCTACGTTTGAAAAGAAAGGATTGTTGTTCGAGCAAGTGAAGATTGGAGGACAACCAGTACATGTCTTAGTCAAAAATGGAGCAACAAACAAGTTTATCAAGGAGATCTTTGAAAGAGAGATCAAGGCGAGGCCATCAAAGATAGATGAACAAGTTGCAGACATATTCACGAAGAGTCTAATCAAACTAAAGTTCAAGAAATTCAGAGAAGCACTCTGTATGATCTGCAAAATATATACAGAGAGAAGTCATTGAGAGGAGTGTTAAAGTCCAACCCAAATCCACCGACTTCTCTATGTCTTTCTCCAAAGTTCTAGAATATAACTAAAGTAAAATAATATAATGATAAAAATATCTCCATCTTAACCGACTTATCATGCCTATATATACATGCTAAGGATTGGTGAAAAAGTGTGTAAAGATGAGTGTGGGTGCACGTGTGCAAAGTTGAGAGTGCAAGTTGAGATTGCAAGTGAGGTGTGAGTGACGTGGGAGTGCAAGGCAAGAGTGAGAAAATCAAGTGTGTAACTGTGTTGTAATATTTTCTATATTAATAGAAGTATTATTTCTTGTAATTAGAAGTTTCCCGGTTGAGCCTTAGTTTATGTATTTCTTAGTGCACTTGAATTGGTTACTAATGATCGGCTATGCCGCCTAAGTTATATGATCGGCTCTGCCTCCTGATTAGTATATAGTCAGTTCTACCTCCAAATTGGTGTATGGTCGGCACTGCCGCCGAAGTTGTGCACTAAGAAATTAAAGATAGAAAGGCTAGCCGACTTAGGGAGTTGGTGTAATGTTAGTGGTCAGTCTTAGGTCCTCCGTAGTGGGTGTGTTAGGTCCGTCGGTTTTCCAACAATTGGTATCAGAGCGAGCGGTTCAGGACTTTTACTAGTGGAGAAAGCTTCGGTAAGCGTTGGACGCTTACATTGGTCGGTGCATCAGTTCGTTAAGGAAGACTCCGTCGAAACACAGTCAGGGACTGTAAAGTTTCGTTAAGCATTGGATGCTTACATTGGTCGGCGTTGCATCAAAGTGCTAAGTGGAGACTCTGCCAGAATACAGTCGGGGACTGTAAAGCTTTTGGTTCGGAACGAAGCTTAGATGACGTCGAACATCAGTCAGAATGGCCTAAGACCCGAGTACAATGGGTTTATCGTTGTTGTAAAGGGATGGCCTACACAACCATCCTTAGTCGAGCTGGAGAACTCGGTATGATCTGCAAAATATATGCAGAGAGAAGTCGTTGAGGGGGAGTGTTAAAGTCCAGCCCAAATCCACCGGCTTCTCTATGTCTTTCTCCAAAGTTCTAGAATATAACTAAAGTAAAATAATATAATGATAAAAATATCTCCATCTTAACCGACTTATCATGCCTATATATACATGCTAAGGATTGCTGAAAAAGTGTGTAAAGATGAGTGTGAGTGAACGTGTGCAAAGTTGAGAGTGCAAGTTGAGATTGCAAGTGGAGTGTGAATGACGTGGGAGTGTAAGGCAAGAGTGAGAAATTCAAGTGTGTAAGTGTGTTGTAATATTTTCTATATTAATAGAAGTATTATTTATTGTAATTAGAAGTTTCCCGGTTGAGCCTTATTTTATGTATTTCTTAGTGCACTTGAATTGGTTATTAATGGTCGGCTATGTCGTCTAAGTTATATCGTCGGCTCTGCCGCTTGAATAATATATGGTCGGTTCTACCACCTAATTGGTGTATGATCGTCACTGCCGCCTAAGTTATATGGTCGGTTCTGCCGCCTGAATAGTATATGGTCGGTTTTACCGCCTAGTTGGTGTATGGTCGGCACTGCCGCCTAAGTCTGCACTCAGGGAGTTAGTGTAGTGTTAGTGGTAGAGTAACTGACTGGGAACCAAGAATAATTAAAAAAATAATTTTGCACCACAAACACACGTAGAACGAAAATAATTAAAAAAATATAGGGTTTTAACACAGAATATCCTTCACTATACAAACAGCAATCCTCCCGTATTAAAATTTTTGGAAAATACTCCCTTAAATGGTAGAGTAACTCGGTCAAAATGATCCAACAACGAACTGGAAAAATATATTTCGAAGCTATAGAGAATTTTGAAAACAACAATTATTCTACTTTGGAATTCCTATGTGAAATGCATCAGAATCTAACACCCATACCGAAGTTCCTGAGATGGAATTGCAAAAGGCCTATCAAAATATGATATGATAAAAAAACTGAAAGAAAATGTCAATTGCTATAATTCACTACTTTATTCCCCAAGAAGACGGTAACCAGGAAAGCACAGATCAAACTGGAGCTGCCTTGAAGTGCAAGAGAACTGACTGGGAACCATGAGAAACCCCGATGAAGCCGGGCTATCCACCCGTTTCGGTCTACTCTTCATGAAGGATTGCAATCTAAGGGTACTTCTTCTATCAGCCTCATCTTTTGCTGTTAATTCGTACAATAAACTTCTCTCCGATCCGACTCAAAGTGACTACATTTCCCAGAGTTTCAACCCTGTTGTTGAGAACTAATAAAGAACCATCCCTCTCCTCTTGAAGAATAAGGATCTTTTGGTCGACTCCTAAGGTAACGGAAAGTGAGTGGTTATATCGGAAACGTATTGCAGACTTCTTGTGTTGAGTACTGAAGTGTCTGCGTAACTGCTTGGATGAAGCCTTGAAGTTGCAGTCAGCAATGGGGCACGAAAGGACACGAGTTTTCGTGTTTCTGCTTCATACTATAACTGAATGCTTCTTGGTGTTCCGGCACGACACTTTGACAGATTCCAGAACCTTCTCGATCATCCTGCAGCGACTATAGCCAGCCCGACTAGCACAGGTTGGGCATTTATTTCTAATTTTTTGGCAACAGTTTGAACAAACTACATGCCCATTTTCACACTGATAAGCTGGGATACTCAAAGCCTGAAAGCAGATGGAACAATCAAGGAGTTGAGGATCAGTCAAAGTTATAGAAATAGAGCCATCTCTACTGCCTGATTCACTTTCCTCTTGGTTCTTCTCCTTTCGCTTCCATTCCCTCTTCTCCAAATGATTCTTCTTGTGTTTTATAAAGGGGTTTGGTGGATCAAATACGTTTCATTCCTTCATGTAGGATATCAAGGGATCTTTATTTTAAAAAAAGAAACAAACTTCAGCTTTATCAAATCTAATACGGTTTGTATTTCTGGTTTTACTTGGAAAAATAAACAAGGGATCTTTATTCGTTCATGTACAATATCAAGGGATTTTCAGTTTGTTCACACATTCAATATCTAGTTTTTTTATAATGGCTTAATACACTTTTCCTCCTAAATTTTACTCGTTTTTCCAATTGCCCCTTAAAGTTCATTTTGATCACTTTTGTCCTCTAACGTTTTCTCCGTTATTCATATTGCCCCTTACCGTTAAAAAAATTATACCAATTAGAACGTGCCACGCTATTTTTCTTATTTATTTTTAAATTTTAAAATAAATATATTAAATCATACCCTAAATTTACTCAAATACCCTGGTCTTCTTCCCTAAACTCACCCCGTCTTTTCATCTCCATCCATTCCCATCCATAGCAATTCATTCTCCAAACTTTGAACTCATATTTGTGCCGAAATCCCGAGCCTTTTTCGTGCCGCACCCCTTTCCTTTCAACCATGAATAGTTCCCCGACAGTCGACTCGATAAGATATTTATTTAATGGAATTGTTGCCCCTGCATTTCGCAAGAACCTAAATTTGGCTCTTGGTTCATTACCACAAACAACACTCCCAGCACGGTCAACTGCATAAATGGCATATAACATCTTTGAATGAGCAATAGTGATGGTAAAACGTACTCCATTCGTTGTCTCTGCTCGGTCGATTAAACGCTAATTCAAAGTCGTGATCACCGATTATGGCAATAACCATGTAATCTTCAAACTCGATGTTGGGTTAGCAAAAAGTACAACCTTGTGAATGTGATGATTATCCTTTCGAATCCCACCCCATAAGAAGACTGCAGTTTATAAAGGATGAAGAATAATGTAGGCATTCGGATTGCAACACATTTGTTCCCCGAGGAACAAATACAATTGATTGAGCAACTCAACTCACAAGTAGGGGTGTTCATTGTCGGATATCGGATCGGATCCGATCCGGTTTTTTCGGATATCCGGGTTTTCGGATCGGCAATATAGTGATCCGTATCCGATCCGGAAAAAACCGGATATCCCGTTTTTCGGATACCGGATAATCGGATCGGATATTCGGATATCCGATTATCCGAAAATATAATTTGATTCAACTATTTTTTCGAATTTGAAGGTCGTATTTATGAAAATTTTCGAAATTTCGAATATAACAAACAACAAATTGCTAAATATAACAAGATTCACATCTATGAAAATTCGATTTTTTAAAATTTCAAATATAACAAGCATCAATTTGTTAAATATAAAAAGATTAATATTTTTAAAAAATTAGATATTCGGATTTTCGGGTTTTCGGATAATCCGAAACTTGAAATATCATGATCCGTATCCGATCCGGAAAATCTATAATCGGATCGGATATCCGATCCGAAAATAAAAATCGGATCGGATATCCGAATTTTCGGATCGGATCAACGGATAATCGGATCGGATCGGTCGGATCGGATATTTTTGAACACCCCTACTCACAAGTTGTCATCCACGGTTACCAACCATCCATTTGAAGAGCCCACATATCGAGGGGTGGGTTTGGGGAAGATGGGGTGAGTTTGGGGAAGAAGACGGGGTATTTGGGTAAATTTAGGGTATGATTTAATATATTTATTTTATTTTAAAATTTAAAAATAAATAAATAAAATGACGTGGCGCGTTCTGATTGGTCAAAATAATTTTTTTAATGGTAGGGACAATATGGGTAACGGAAAAAACGTTATGGGACAAAAGTGGTCAAAATAAACTATAGGGGACAAGTTGAGAAAATATGTAAAATTTAGAAGGAAAAAAAGTGTATTAAGCCTTTTTTAAATTAATGTAAAACAAACTTAATATATATATATATATATATATATATATATATATATATAACATAGATTGATTCCATGAAAAAAAAACATAAATTGATTCAATTAATTAAATAATAATAATTTGATAAAATTAAAATTCGAATCTCTACAATATGATATGATTTGATCCGATTTGGTTATGCACAATATTGAGACACGTTAATTTCTTCCATTTCATGTATTTTTTTTGGTACAACATAATAAACCGAAACGTAAGAAAAATCAAGAAAGAGAATAGGCAATGCAAATTTCCAATCTAGCTAGAATTCAACTCTTTTGAATCATTTGGGTTTAAACCTCGAGATTAGTGCTTTCTGTAAGCAGAAATCGAACAAAACGTAGCGGAAAGATCGTAAATAAATATCTCTAGCCATTGTTTGAACTTGTTAGAAAAAAATAATAATTATGGAGCTTTGAATAAAAAATTGATTCAAATGTTGTTGAGGAAAATGTGAAACCAATTGTTGGTTCGTAAATGTGCAGACGTGCACGACGTGGGTAACGCAAATGTCTGAACCGGTTTGGTCCTTCGTAGGCTTCCAGATATTTTGACCTAAATTTAAAATGAATTTTCCTCAAATAAAAGCATAAATTTGCCAAATTTTATCTTGGAATTAAAAGGGTAAATATTAAAAGTTACCATTAATTCAGATAATAATTTTAAAAATTGCTTTATAGGAGAATCAATTGATTCTCAATATTAAATGCTTCATTAGGTCAAAATTTCTACTTATACCCTCATGATAATCCTATAAATAGGGAGTAAAGCTTCTAGGTTTAAAAAAAAAAAACCACATAAATTTTTTATTATTTTACTCTGTGGATTTTACAAGTGATTTTCGGTGATAGGCGAAGGCAAGGGTCGGTTCGTGATCTCAATAGTAGTGCAATTATGGTTGATCTTGTGTTGTTGTATCCTGGGAGACATACGACCAATGAACTCGAGCACCATAGGAGTGGCCGAAAATCTGTCTTAAGGAAACTGCGTTCGTGTAGGCCTCAACACGTTTCTTTTCGTTCCAAATCGGTTTGATTTATATATTGTTGTATTGTTTCTAATTTTGTACTGTTCGTTTAAATAATATTATTTTATCTTATTATTTATTCTTGGATTAACGTTTATTTTCTAACAATCTTAAGACAGATTCTCAGTTTTAATCCAAGACGAACAGATTATTGTATCTAAAGCAATGATTCACACGATGAGAATATTTTCACGCATACAAAAAGGAAAGCCTAATGTTGTTATTTGTGATTTACATGCGTGCTTTTTCCATAACCTTTATATGACTTTAAACTAAAGTGACCAATTATTTCATATTTGATATTTGACCATTTTTTCTTGTCTTCAAAGCTTTTGGTGCCCGTAAATGCTCAAAGACATCTCAACGATTTTTATGGCAGCGAATGCCCAAAGACAAGAAAGGTTGAAATCACCAACACCACGAATTCAACACGATGCAAGCGATTTTCTTGAGATAGAACATTTGGATATTCGATTAGTAAGGTAATTTAAATATTCCTTAATAAATTTTCTTGTAAATATGACACTTTTAAAACCATAAATTATGATATTATTAAGGTAATATTCCATATTAAATTTTGACTTTTAATATGGTATATTTTATGTTATAATTAAACTTTTTTATGACACTGTTAAGGTAATAATGAAATATTCTTTAAACATTTTTGACAATAATATTAAATAATAAATATGACATTTAATATGAAAATATGATAATTTTATAATCTTATATGCCAACATTTCTTGAAATGGAAATAAAAACTTTAAATACATGTTTGCATGTATTGTTAAGATAAAGTTTTAAATTTGGTAATATTATTACGATAGTGTTATCTTATAATGTGGACATTCTAAATATGATTTGTATATAAATTATACTTTGTCACATTTTTGTCTTAATTGTGATTCTTTGTATTTTTGGAAATTATGTGGATTTTATTTCGTACTAACAATTTCTTTTGAGAAATTTTGTAGAGAGAAATATGATATCCAGGCGAAGTCATGTTTTGTTTTAGAAATAAAAGATTTTGTAAAGAATTCGTTTCGAGAATTTAATTCATGTCGTTTTAACGAGTTTATTTGATCTTCTAAACAAGAAATGGAATTAAAATCAAAGGATTAATTCCCTTTGATTTCTGTTGGTTAAACATAATTAAGTTAGATTGATATCTCTGTTGTTTAACAGAAGATATAATGAAAATAAACTACTAAATTAAAATATTGCGTTGATTCTAATTTTAGAAAAGAAAATAAATCATTGAATTTATTTTCAAGAGAATCTTGTATGATTCTAACGTTGCAAGAAAAATAAATCATTGAATTTATTTCCGTGAGAATCAAGTATGATTCAATTTTTGTAAAAGGAAATAAATCATTAAATTTATTTCTATGCTAGAATCGTGCGTTGATTCTAACTTGTTAAGAAAAATAAATCATTGAATTTATTTCCGTAAGAATCAAATGTGATTAAATTTGTGTAAAAGGAAATAAATCATTAAATTTATTTTTGTACTAGAATCATGCGTTGATTCTAACTTGTTAAGAAAAATAAATCTTTGAATTTATTTCCGTAAGAATCAAATATGATTCAATTTGTGTAAAAGGAAATAAATCATTAAATTTATTTATGTACTAGAATCACGTGTTGATTCTAACTTGTTAAGGGAAATAAATCGTTAGATTTGATTTTGTGAGAATCTAGAATGATTCAACATTGAAATAAATTGGTGACTTTATTTTGGAAAGAGAAATAACTTAAAGTTATTATTTCTTAAAGAATCAAGTATAATTCTATTTTAGAAATAAATCGGTGAATTTATTTTGGAAATAAGATTGGCTAAATTCCGACTAAGGTCTCGAATCAAAGCATAGAAGAATTTGGTTCTCTATGTTAAAATTAAATTCTTAAAGCCTATTATGATGCATGCTATAAAGTGCACAATGTTTAAAAATGGCTAAAGAATCAAGAGGGTCGTTGGACCATAAATAGAAGATTCTAAATTGTTGTGAATCAAAGGTACTGATTTCGATTGATCATCCATGCTTGGAATGATTTCAAAAATAGAATCCATAAACGATGATTGAAAGAAAATTTAAAAATGCATGTCTAGGATTGGTTCTTTGAGAGACTTGGTATTTAAGCGTGCCTAGTGCACCACCTCTCTTTCATAAGTTACCTACATGGTGCATTGTTTATTATTGTTCTTTCTATTAATACTGTGTGAACTTTTGTTTGGGGTTTAGTTTATTAAATCTTCGTCGTCTAACAAAAGTTAGAAATTATGTTTCTGTTTCTGATTTTAGTCTTTGACTAAATTCCTGACGTTTAACAGATTCATAATGATTGATTTTAGATTGTGTCTACGTGACACAATGAAAAAATCAGTGAAATTCATTGAAAAGAATTTCATACATAGCAACAAAAGATGTTGCGTAATTGACCGTGATAAACCTGGTTAAATATCTGAAGGATGATCCTCATATTGTTAGAGAGGGTAAGGTAAATATTGTTACCACCTTCAAATGTTACTAAGGTAAATATTGCTAAGACAAATATTATCACGACAAACGTAGTGAAAGTCAAAAACAACTTCAAACCATAAATTAGACGGTGTGTTCAAGAAGCAAAATTTCATGAAAAAAATGCATCAATTGCCATAAGATGGGAACAAGTCTTCAGACTATAGACTTCCAAACAAGAGAAATGTTATTGTCATAACAATTGATATGGCAACATATTGGTTGAAGGAATATGTTTATTATCTTCATTGATGATAGCACAAAAATAATGTAAAGATGAAGCTATAGTAAAAATTGTTCTCTATGAGCATGATGTTGAATCCCAAACTTAATTAAAGGTTTAATATGGGGATTAGCTCTATATGAGTAACGTTGGTACTATAATGTGCCTAACATGTGGGGAAAGTTGTTCTATAAGCTAATTACCTTTTAAACAAGATTCCCCATAATTAAAGAGACTAGACACCATATAAGTTATGAAAGGTAATTAAACCTTCATACAACTACTTGAAAATGTGGGGGTGTCTTGCAAAGGTAATGACCTCATTACTAAAGCAACTGAGAATAGATCCCTAAAAATGGTGGATTGTATTTTCATTGGCTATATAGAACATAGCAATGTATATCGATTTCTTGTGTATGAATCGAAGAACCCTAAGATTCACAAGCATACGATAATGGAAGCAAAGGATGTCTTTTCTTTGAAAATGTATTCCCTTGTAAAGCTAGGGAAGTTGGTCAAAGTTCAATGAAACGAACTTCGAAGATTATCGATAAAGATGACTCAAATGATCAACAAGGGTTTGAGCTTGAAATAGAGCCACAAAGAAGTAAACGAACAAGGGTAGAAAAATTCTTTGGATCATTTTTCTAAACTTTATGCTAGAGGTTGAATCTTAAACGTATAATGATGTTATACATTCATCTGAAGGCATCTTATGGAAGGATGCCATTAAGAGTGAAATTGATTCCATCATGCAAAACCATACGCAGGGAATTAGTGGATCTTCCTCTGTGAATTAAACCACTAAGTTTTGAATGGATTTTCAAACGAAAAATGAAAGCAGATGGAACAATTGATAAGTATAAGGTCAGATTGGTAATAAAAGGTTATCAAATGCCTTGACTATTTCGATACATACCCTCATGTATCAAGGATAACTTCCATAAGTATGATACTTACAATTGTCGGTTTGCGGAATCTAGACGTACATCGAATAGATGTTAAAAGAGCTTTTCTAAATGGAGATCTTGATGAAGAAATATACATGAAACAACCTGAGGGTTATGTAGTTTCAAGTCAAGAGAGAAAAGTATGTAGATTGGTGAAGTCCTTGTATAGACTTAAACAAGCACCAAAGTAAAGATATGAGAAGTTCGATAATGTCATGATGACAAACAACTTCAAGATAAATGAGTGTGACAAATGTGTATATGTCAAAACTACTAACATTGGATATATTACTCTATGTTTGTATGTTAATAACATATTCATTGTTGGAAGCAATAATAAAATTGTAAACGTACCAAAGACTTGTCATGACATGAAAAATATGAGATTAACATATTTGATTTTGGGCATCCAAATCAAACAGTCATTTGAAGGTCTCATATTGACATAGTCACACTACGCGGGCAAGAGAAGTTTGGCAAGGATGTTTCTGGTATAGCCATAACTCCAATAAATACATGCCAACATTTGCCCAAGAACAAAGACCAAAGTGTTGACCAAGTGGAATATGCAAGGGTCATAGGCAATTTAATGTAACTCATGAGTTGCACTAGATGAGATATTACTTTTACTGTGAGCAGTTTAAGCAGATTCACAAGCAATCCGAGTGAAAACCACTAGAAAGAGATTGTGAGGGTACTAAGATATCTTAAATATACTCGGAATTACGAATTGCATTATTCCAGAGATCCTACTATTTAGAAGGATATTCAAATGTGATTGGATATCTGATATTCAAGATATCAAAGGCACAAGTGAATATGTCTTCACTTTGGGAGGAGGAACTGTGTCATGGAAATCTTCAAGAAAAATGGTTATAGTCAAATCCATAATAGAATATGATTTTGAATTTCTAGACAAGTCTAGAAAAGAAGTCGAATGGCTTTAGAAATTTCTTGAAGGATATTCCTGAACGACCAAAGCCAGTGCCCACAATAGGTAGGACATAAAGCTTTGTTTATAATTGTAAGTCGAGACATATGCGTTGTCGACATAATACCGTTAGACAACTGATCTCAAATGAAGTTATCTCTATTGATTTTTTTAAATCAAAGAATAACGTTGCAAATCCATTAACCAAAGGGTTAAATTGAGATCAAGTTGAGAAAACATCGAAAGGAATGAGACTAAAACCCATGTAAATTTAAGGTGCTATGTGAAGGAATACCCTACCTAGTTGACTGGAGATCCCAAGATCTAGGTTCAAATGGACAACCTAATTGCATAGACCTGTGCGGTCACTGTAGGGGCTCTTATCCCCAAGTCCATTCCTATGATGTAAACAATGATCGAAGTGGTTTAGGCTAAGCAATGCTTTTAATGACCATTGTGTGCTTTTGTGAGTCAAGCAACATAAGTCACCTATGTGATAGTGAAGTGGGGCCGCTTCAATGAGACTATTGGGCATAGTTCTTTTAAACTCTTGTAGAACCAGACGATGTCTACGACTTTTGCGTGTAAAAGTGTCTATCGCAATGTAGTGCAAGTGTACACGACGCAAGTAGTAAAGTGATACGGAAGTATCGGATATCGTCTCCACAGGGACTGGGCTAATAGCTTCACCTTGGATTACTGCACGAAAGAGAAGAGAATTATTTAAGTTGTTGTCACGAGATAATAAAGAGTACTTAAATAAAAGAGTAATGAAATTAAGATAGAGAGAATGGGCTGGTATTGAATTCCTCAGTAGTGTAGGTGTTGCAAAGTCTGGAAATATGTGTTCTGTCGTCGTGCCTGTCGCGGCAGCACTCGTCGCAGTAGCAGTCTGTTGTTAGTCGCGGCAGCGATCACACAACTCTGTACTTCAAGCTTGGCAAGAATCCCTGCTATGCCTTGGCCTATCCCTAGGTCCAAGTCTGTCGATGAACACGCCTTTGATGATACCTCTCGGTGTGAATCGAAGGATGAACACCGATGTTGTTGAATTCTTCCTTAGCCACTTAACCTCGTCTTATCCCTAGGTCCGAGATAGTTCAACCATAAACTGGAGAACCCGCACTTATTCCTTTCGTATACTTAACTCTCCCGATATTAAGTAAATAGATAATCTCACAATGCTCTCCCGATACTCTTGCAAGATGTTGAAAACCAGAATAAGCAAACTTGAAGTCTATTTTATTGAACAGAAAATTCCTAAAACAAATGCAATCCTTGCAACTACTGTACAAATCAACATGTGGCCCTAGGGGAAGTTTAGAACATGTTGAGAAGGGGAAAACGGCTAGGGTTTTTGGGAAGAAGGCTAGAGATGAAGATATTCTCCCCTAGGTCGAATTACATGCCTTTATATAGGCCTTGGGTTTAAGTTTTCTAATATGGCAAGAATACAAGTTTAAACTAAAGTACAACTCTATTAAAGACTAAATCTTCAGAGAATATATCTTTAATTCGTCCTTCCTTCTTGCTTGGAGTTTCTTCCTTGAACTTTGGGCTTGGCCTTCATTCTGATCTAAGGCTTGGAAAAATATAAGGGTGCTCCACGACAGATGAGCTTAATTTTCTCTTTCTGTCGAGACCCACTTTGCTTCTTCTCTTCACCACTGCTGTCGTCCCTGGCTGCCACGGCAGTGGCCATGGCAACATTGTCCTCCTTGTCTGCACATCCAGTTCCAGCTCTGCTTCTTCACTGCCCAGCGTCTGCTTCTCCATTTGCTACAGCAGCTACCTGCAAAAGCAACCAATTTCAGTAGAAACTGTGCCTTTTAATATATTTGTGATGTATAATTGAAATCTAACCTAAATGCAATGAATTATGCTTGAATGTAGCAGAAATATGGGTTAAATAGGGGGTAAATTATAGAACTTTTACACACTCAACACACCCCCAAACTCAAGTTTTTGCTTGCCCTCAAGCAATTCAGACTTAAAAAAGAAAAAAACAAGATTTTTTTGTTTGGCTTAAAACAATAATGTAACACCCGAGTTTAGGGGTCGGGTGAAAATAATATTTTAATATTATTTTGGGTTCGGTTCTATAATTAAAATAATCTTTTAGGCCTCGGGTTTCAAAAACAAACTTTTGATGTTGGACTAAATTGAAATGAAATACAATTTGGAGAGATTTTAAAGGAAATGGAAAATAGCCATTCATTAATGGAAAACTTGTAAATAATACAAGTTCCAATTTTAAATCCCCTTTTAACAACATTTCACTATTCACTCTCTTCTCTAACAAAACTAACGTGAAAAGAGAGAGAGAGAGCTCATCCCCTCCACTATTTCATCACATTTCTTCTTCATTTCAACTTGTTTTTGAAAGGTAATATCATTTTTTGACTTGTCCTCAACCTCCTCTCTTCAAAAGTATAAATAGTTTTTATTTTCATTAAGGTTTTGGAAATTGAGTTTTTAAGGGTTTTGATTAAAAATGATAACTTTATTATATTTAACTTAATATTTCGATTTAATGTTGTTAGTTATGAAGTCTATGAGTCAAATGATGCAACATATATGAATTTTACATGGTTTTGAACACATTCCCGAAATTGGGTTTAAAAGGGGTTTTTGAAGGGTTTTGGATGAGTTTTGGGGGTTGTTTTAGGTTGGAATTGGTGGGCTAATGTTAGTACTATGGTTGGGGTGGCTTTGGGATCATTTGGGGGTATAAAAGGTGTTGGAAACATGGGTTTTGATCAAGGTTATTGGGCTGCATGAGTTTGGTAAAATTGGGGTTTGTTCATGGCTTGAAATGTTGAGTTTGATGTTTGAATTGTATTCCGGGTTAACTACTTTGATGCTTGGGCTGATTGGAAGTTGTTTGGCTTGTGTTGAGGTTGTTTAGAGGCGAGAACTTGTGTTGGTGATGCATCAGGAGCGAATCCGGAAGCTTGAAGTTGGTTGCTTGCTTGATATTTGAGCTTGGAAGTAAAGGTGAGTGGTTAACATTTTCACAGTGTTTTCTAAGTGTTTGGTTCGAGCATGTGGACTAGGTCGGGCTTGGTAGACCCACCTAGAGTTAGGGTTAGAGTTGTAGCCTAATCTTAAGCTTAAACTAGAGATATTGGTTGAACTTGTAATTGATGTTTATGCCTCGTAATATTTATGATATGATGATTTATGTATATTGTGTTATACATGTGTGATGAGGCATGGTTGTGATGCATTGTGTTATGCATGTAGATTGTTCATGATTGTGATCATGGTGAGTACGTGCTAAGCACGGAATTGGTTTTAATTGATATTGTGGATTGTGTAAATGTTGGCACTAGTAGGGTACAAATGATCGATCATTAGGATGTTAGTGTGCACACAAGAGTCAAATTCGCGCGTGGCCTTGGTGGCGTTGAGTCACCAAGGAGGAGTACGGGTTCGCCCGGAAATTGTTATATATATTAGTCGATGATGAGTGGAATCCCATCGGCGGGGCGTGGGGATGAGTGGAATCCCCTCCGCGAGACAGGTGATGAGTGGAATCCCACTGTGAGGTAAAGTTGTTGTTGGATGTGAGTTCCAACGTGTTTATCCGCGTATTCGAGTCATAGCTAGGTGCCAATATAAATTGGTATGTGTATTAATGTGATATGGAAAGGTGTTCCTATTTGGATGATTATATGTGTTTACATATGTTATGGAAATGAGCTTGTTGAGCATGACATATTAATGAATATTTGTTTATGCATCATTGACATTTTGGCTCTTGAGGATCTAAGGTATGATCATGCATTTACCTTGGTTGAGATCATGCTTGGACCCTGCATTGTCGAGGTTTGTTTTAAAGATCTTACCCTCACTAAGCTTTATTGCTTACGCTCTCTTTGTTCGACAATGCAGATCAGTAGCTCGTGGGTTGCTAAGTGCAAGAAGAGGCCTCCAAGTGTGTGTGCTTTGTGGTGCTAGCCTAGCTATCAAGTATGATTTTTAGTTATGATGTAATGGTCAAGCAATGGGACATGTATTCGTGCTATGATGCTTTTGAAGTATGATGTTGTTGTTTAGGAGCACGTTAAACTCCTCCTATGTGTTTGTTAAATTGGCTTTTGGGATGTATGCCTTGCTTGTAAACCATGTTGGTATTTTGCTTACCTTAAAATTGTCTAAGTGTTGCCTTTGTTAAAGCATGCTTTATGAAATGACATGTATGGTCTTTGGAAGGGATGCTTTTTGTATATCATGTGTATGTTGAGTATGGTTGCTAGGGAGCATGCCTCTAGAATGTCCTTGTATGACTTGTATGCTTCGTGTAGTTGTTTCGGACGTTTGGAATCAATAGGAGATGTCTAAAACTGGTTTTTGGAAGTTGCAGGCAGCAGGTGTTTCGAAACGGGTTGTCCTGTTTCGAAACGGGTTTGGTTCCAGGGCCCCCGTATCAGAACTCGTTTCGATACGGTTTGGCTACTGTGAGCCCATGTTTCGAAACAAGTTTTGAAACACTTTTGTCACTGGAATTGTCGTTCTGAAACTGGTATCGAAACGGCAAGGCTAAAACGAGACCCTGTTCCGAAACGGGGTGGATGCCTTTCGAAACGAGCTACTGGCATTTTGAATTGAAGCGGGTGTTTCAAAATGGGCTTTGACTGTTTCGAAACACATGCCCAATTTTGGGCTTTTTGACATCTCTAAAGGTTCCAAGTGTTGGGCTTAGGCACTATTTACTGTTGGGCTTCCGCTTAGGTCTACTTGATGCATTTAGATAAGATAAAAATGAAAAAATTTCTCTAGGGTCCGTAACCAAAGTGGAGCCTTAACGGGTTTCATCTCAGTTATCCCCGTGTAGCCCACTCGGATCGGTCAAGCGTCCGGACCGGGACGTGGGGGTTACACTTGTTGGTATCAGAGCCTAAGGTTACCGAGACCTTGGGTAGGTAAGTGAGGTAAGATGTGTTTTATGCTTGATATGCACGGTGTTTGCTTGTATTGTAAGCATGATTGCTTGTGTGACAAGTATGCTGATTGTTTTGCTTAAAAGTATGTTGTTTAAAAGTCTCATTGCTACTATTACATTGGAAAAGAATTTTTAAAGTGAGGGAACGTACTTGAGCACTTAGAAGCCTTGTCTTGCTAACCCAATTTTGTATGTTTGTTGTGGTTGTAGTTATTGTTTGTGAGCGATGTCTAGGCCGAGAGTGGTTCGTCAGGAACCACAGGTTGCAGCTCCTGTTGAGCCGGTGGTTGGAGTGGAGGCTCATATAGAAGGGCCTGCTGCTGGAGTTAGAGTTCCTCCACCACCTCCACCACCACCACCTCATCCGTCTGGAGTTGGAGACGAGGATGGAGCTGAAGGAGAGGGACCTCAGGGTGGTCAGGGTGGCCAAGGTCCGACCGGAATTGATATGACTCCGCTAGTACTAGCTATAGCGGGAGCATTTCAGGCCGCAGTCGCGGGAACTCAGGCTGCAGCTCAGCCTAAGGGTGATGATGCTAGTCTACCGTTGGAGAGGCTCCGTAGCTTAGGGGCCGAAGAGTTCAGAGGGTCTACACCAGAGAGGTCTGAGTTGTGATTAGAGAAGACTGTTCGCATCTTAGCTCAGATGGGTTGTGTAGGTGTGCGTAGATTGGGCTGCGTGATCTCTTTGCTTCAGGGTGATGCCTATAGTTGGTGGGTCACCATTACTACCGGAGTTCCAGAGGCTGAGAGAGATTGGGATTTCTTTGAGTCCGCTTTTAGAAAGAGATACTTGGGACCGAGGTATCTTGATAAGAAGAAACGAGAGTTTATGGCCCTTGTACAGGGAGATGCTTCTGTGACTGACTATGAGATTCGTTTCGTTCGTTTGAGTCAGTATGCTCTTTAATTAGTGCCTACTGAGAGGGCCCGATGTGATCGTTTCAGATATGGGCTTCATGAGGAAGTTAAGAGGAACACCTTAGCTTCAGATTATTCTGACTTTGATGTCTTGGTTGCTAGAGCCAAGGACATTGAGCACAGCTTGGGGCTGGCCAAGCGTTCTGGAGGTTCTAGTTCTGGTAAGAGGCATCACAACTTTGACAGTAGAGATGCCAAGAGGCATAGAGGTGTTGGACAACAGTTTGACCATGGACGTGGCGGTGGCCACCAAGGTAGGGGCCATCAGGGCCATAGAGGAGGAGGGCATTTGTCCGAGTGTACACGTTGTGGGAGACAGCACACTAGTGAGTGTTGGGGTAACTTCCATGCCTGTTGGAACTGTGGTTCGAGGGACCACTTTAGGAGGTAGTGCCCGCATCAGGCGGTACAAGCACCGAACATAGCTCAGGCTCCAGCGAGAGCGACTGATTTTCAGAGAGGCCATGGGCGCGGTCGTGGCTACTTCCAGCCTAGGGCTGATGCTCCTAGGGTAGATGCTCAGAGGAACCTTGCTCACGTTGTGGCAGTGCAGCCAGAGGCAGGAGGACCAGCGATAGTTTATGCTCAAAGAGAGGCCGGGAACGACACTGATGTGATAGCAGGTAAATTTGAGTTACAGTCCATGTCTTTGCTTTCTTTGGTTGATTCGGGTTCTACACATTCCTACATTTTGAGTGAGCATGCACGGAAGTTAGATATACCTGTTGAGATCCTAGATGTAGGTATGCATGTGACTAGTTCTTTTGGTGAGACAGTTGTGGTTAGACGTATGTATAGGAGATGTCCACTGAAGATTCAGGGTCATGTGTTCTTTGTTGATATGATGGGACTTCCTTTTTATGGTTTTGATATCATTCTGGTATGGACTGGTTAGTTGAGTACCGAGCTAGCGTGGATTTTGAGACGAAGAGGATTTCCTTGAAACTTTCTGATGACTACGAGGTAGTAGTAGTAGGCGAGAACATTAAGTTCTTGTCTAATGTGGTGTCAGCTTTAGAGGCCCATAGGTTGATGGATTCCTGATGTGGGGCTTACTTAGCTTATGTTATGAATCCTAATATGAGTGAGGCTAGACCGAAGGACATTAGAACAGTTTATGACTTTCCGGATGTGTTTCCTGAAGAGTTGCCAGGGTTGCCTCTAGACAGAGATGTTGAGTTTGTGATTGAGACTGTTTTAGGGTCTAATCTAGTTTCGATAGCTCCGTATCGTATGGCTCCTAAAGAGTTGAAGGAATTGAAGAGTCAGTTGCAAGAATTATTAGACCGTGGTTTCATTAGGCCTAGTAGTTCTCCTTGGGGTGCTCCTGTGTTGTTTGTGAAAAAAAAGATGGTAGTATGCGCATGTGTATTGACTACAGGTAGTTGAATCAGTTGACTGTGAAGAACAAGTATCCGTTGCCTCACATAGATGATTTGTTTGATCAGTTGAGAGGTGCTTCAGTGTTCTCGAAGATAGATTTGAGATCTGGGTATTACCAGTTGAAAGTGAAAGAGTGCGATGTTCCGAAGACAGCTTTTAGGACTAGATATGGTCACTATGAGTTTCTTGTGATGCCATTTGGGCTCACAAATGCACCTGCCACATTCATGGATATGATGAACAGAATTCTTAGAGACTACCTAGACCGTTTTGTAGTTGTCTTCATAGATGATATACTTGTGTACTCGAAGACAGAAGAAGAGTATGATGAGCACTTGAGATTTGTGTTACAGAGATTGTTGAGCAATCAGTTGTATGCGAAGCTTAGTAAATGTGAGTTTTGGATTCGAGAGGTTGTATTTCTTGGCCATGTTGTTTCGGCCGAAGTTATCCGTGTTTACCCGTCGAAGATTGAGGCTATTGTTGAGTGGAAACAACCTAAGTCTGTGACTGAGATTAGGAGTTTCCTAGGATTAGCCGGTTACTATAGGAGATTTGTTGATGGTTTCTCTAGGGCAGCTGCTCCTTTGACTAAATTGTTGCAAAAATAAGTTAAGTTTGAATGGTCAGATGCAAGACAGAAGGCTTTTGAGAAATTGAAAGAAGCTTTGACAAATGCTCCAGTGTTAGTGCAACCTGTTTCAGGTAAAGAATTTGTGATTTATAGTGATGCTTCCTACATAGGGTTAGGTTGTGTTTTGATGCAAGAAAGAAGAGTTGTTGCTTATGCTTCCAGGCAGTTAAAGGTTCATGAGAAGAACTATCCTACTCATGATATAGAGTTAGCCGCAGTTGTCTTTGCATTGAAAATTTGGCGTCATTACTTGTATGGCAAGAAGTGTATAGTTTACACCGATCACAAGAGCTTGAAATATTTGATGACACAAAAAGAGTTGAACTTGAGACAGAGAAGATGACTTGAGTTGTTAAAAGATTATGATTTGACCATTGAGTACCATCCGGGTAAGGCAAATGTAGTAGCCGATGCTTTGAGTAGAAAAGTTGCAGTTGAGTTGAGAGCTATGTTTGCTAGATTGAGTGTATCCGATGACGGTGGTTTGATCACCGAGTTGCAAGTGAAGCCTTCTTTGATTCAGTTGATTAGAGAGAAGTAGTTGCAAGATGTGACTCTAGTTCCTTAGGTTCAGGACATAGCCGAAGGAAGACCGACCGAGTATAGTTTCAGTGGTGAGAACTTGTTGTGCTTTAGAGATAGAATTGTTGTACCAGAAGATGTTGAGTTGAGACGTCAAATTTTGAGTGAAGCACATTCGAGTCCTTTTTCTATGCATCCGGGTAGTACCAAGATGTACAGTGACTTGAAGAATGACTACTTCTGGGTTGGTTTGAAGAAAGATGTAGTCGAGTATGTGAGCCGTTGTATGGTTTGTCAGAGAGTGAAGGCAGAACATCATGTTCCTTCAGGTTTGTTACAGCCTTTGAAGATTCTGGAATGGAAATGGGAGAGGATCACCATGGACTTTGTGTCAGGGTTACCGTTGTCTCCTTCGAAGAAGAATTCTGTTTGGGTGATTGTTGATAGGTTCACTAAGTGTGCTCACTTCTTAGCAGTGAACACTACAGATTCTTTAGACAAGTTGGAAAACTTGTACATCCGTGAGATTGTGAGACTTCATGGAGTTCCGAAGTCTATTGTTTCAGATAGAGATTCTAGATTTACTTCGAGGTTCTGGGGTTGTTTGCATAGTGCTCTAGGTAGTCGTTTGCATTTCAGTACGTCTTATCATCCGCAGTCTGATGAGCAGTCATAGCGAGTGATACAGATTTTAGAGGATATGCTTCGTTGCTGTGTGATTGACTTCCAGGGTTCTTGGGAGAAGCACTTACGTTTAGTTGAGTTTGCTTACAACAACAGTTATCAGTCTAGTATTCAGATGGCTCCCTATGAGGCTTTGTATGGTAGACGATGTAGGACTCCGATTTGTTGGGCTGAGACAGGTCATAAATTGTTACTTATGCCGGATTTGCTTAAGGGGACTACCGACAAAGTGAAGTTGATTTGTGACCGTTTGAAAGCAGCTTCCGATTGTTAGAAATCTTACGCGGATTTGAAGAGAAAAGAGATTGAGTTCTCCGTGGGTGAGAAAGTATTTCTGAAAGTATCTCCGTGGAAGAAAGTGATGAGATTTGTTCGGAAGGGCAAGTTGAGTCCGAGGTTCATTGGTCTGTATGAGATAGTTGAGCGGATTGGGCCTGTACCTTACCGTTTGAGATTAACTTCTGAGTTAGAGAAGATCCATGATGTTTTTCATGTGTCAATGCTTAGGAGATATAGATCGAATCCTTCTCATGTTATGCCCGTTGAGGAGATAGAGTTGAATCCGGATTTGTCTTACAATGAAGAACCTGTTGAGATACTTGCTTCTGATAGCAATGTGTTACGTGGTAAGACCATAGAGTTGGTCAAGGTGTTGTGGAGATATAGAGGTGTGGAAGAGGCCACGTGGGAGAGGAAAGCTGATATGCTTGAGCAATTCCCGTACTTGTTTCTGTCAGGTAATTTCAAGGACGAAATTCCTTAAATGGGGGAGAGTTTTAACACCCGAGTTTAGGGGTTGGGTGAAAATAATATTTTAATATTATTTTGGGTTCGGTTCTATAATTAAAATAATCTTTTGGGCCTCGGGTTTCAAAAACAAACTTTTGATGTTGGACTAAATTGAAATGAAATACAATTTGGAGAGATTTTAAAGGAAATGGAAAATAGCCATTCATTAATGGCAAACTTGTAAATAATACAAGTTCCAATTTTAAATCCCCTTTTAACAACATTTCACTATTCACTCTCTTCTCCAACAAAACTAATGTGAAAAGAGAGAGCTCATCCCCTCCACTATTCCATCACATTTCTTCTTCATTTCAACTCGTTTTTGAAAGGTAATATCATTTTTTGACTTGTCCTCAACCTCCTCTCTTCAAAAGTACAAATAGTTTTTATTTTCATTAAGGTTTTGGAAATTGAGTTTTTAAGGGTTTTGATTAAAAATGAAAACTTTATTATGTTTAACTTAATATTTCGATTTAATGTTATTAGTTATAAAGTCTATGAGTCAAATGATGAAACATATATGAATTTTATATGGTTTTGAACACATTCACGAAATTGGGTTTAAAGGGGTTTTTGAAGGGTTTTGGATGAGTTTTGTGGATTGTTTTAGGTTGGAATTGGTGGGCTAATGTTAGTACTATGGTTGGGGGTGGCTTTGGGATCATTTGGGGGTATAAAAGATGTTGGAAACATGGGTTTTGATCAAGGTTATTGGGCTGCACGAGTTTGGTAAAATTGGGGTTTGTTCATGGCTTGAAATGTTGAGTTTGATGTTTGAATTGTATTCCGGGTTAACTACTTTGATGCTTGGGCTGATTGAAAGTTGTTTGGTTTGTGTTGAGGTTGTTTAGAGGCGAGAACTTGTGTTGGTGAAGCATCAGGAGCGAATCCGGAAGCGAATCCGGAAGCTTGAAGTTGGTTGCTTGCTTGGTATTTGAGCTTGGAAGTATAGGTGAGTGGTTAACGTTTTCAAAGTGTTTTCTAAGTGTTTGGTTCGAGCATGTGGACTAGGTCGGGCTTGGTAGACCCACCTAGAGTTAGGGTTAGGGTAGTAGCCTAATCCTAAGCTTAAACTAGAGACATTGGTTGAATTTATAATTGATGTTTATGCCTCGTAATATTTATGTTATGATGATTTATGTATATTGTGTTATACATGTGTGATGAGGCATGGTTGTGATGCATTGTGTTATACATGTAGATTGTTTATGATTGTGATCATGGTGAGTACGTGCTAAGCACAGAATTGGTTTTAATTGATATTGTGGATTGTGTAAATGTTGGTACTAGTATGCTTGGGTACAAATGATCAATCATTAGGATGTTAGTGCGCACACACGAGTCAAATTCGCGCGTGACCTTTGTGGCGTTGAGTCACAAAGGAGGAGTACGGGTTCGCCCGGAAATCGTTATATATATTAGTCAATGATGAGTGGAATCCCATCGACGGGGCGTGAGGATGAGTGGAATCCCCTCCGCGAGAACGGTGATGAGTGGAATCCCACCGTGAGGTAAAGTTGTTGTTGGATGTGAGTTCCAACGTGTTTATCCGCGTATTCGAGTCATAGCTAGGTGCCAATATAAATTGATATGTGTATCAATGTGATGTGGAAAGGTGTTCCTATTTGGATGATTATATGTGTTTACATATGTTATGGAAATAAGCTTGCTGAGCATGACATATTAATGAATATTTGTTCATGCATCATTGACAGTTTGGCTCTTGAGGATCTAAGGTATGATCATGCATTTACCTTGGTTGAGATTGTGCTTAGACCCTGCATTGTCAAGGTTTGTTTTAAAGAGCTTACCCTCACTAAGCTTTATTTCTTACGCTTTCTTTGTTCGACAATGTAGATCAGTAGCTATCCGATGTTTGACACCATACTTTTTCAAGGCAACAACTATAACTCTATTGTCGAAGTGTCTCCCTTCATCACTGATTATCACCTTAGGGATGCCGAATCTGGAAAAAATGTTTTTATGCAAAAACCTCTGAACCGTCTTGGCATCATTTTTCTGAGTGGCGATCGCTTCAACCCATTTGGAGACATAGTCCACTGCCAGGAGGATATATAAGTTCCCACATGAAGTTGGGAATGGTCCCATAAAATCTATCCCCCAAACTTCGAAGATCTCGACTTCAAGAATATTTTGCAGTGGCATCTCATGCCTCCTTGAGATGTTTCCAGTCCGTTGACACTTGTCACAGTTTTTGTAGAATGTTTGAGCATCCTTGAACAGTGACGGCCAGTAAAATCCCGACTGCAGAACCTTGGCAACAGTTTTGCTACCTCCTAAGTGTCCTCCATACTGAGAAGCATGACAGTGATGTAGTATAGCTTCCTTTTCATCCCGTGGTACACATCTCCTTATAACCTGATCTGCACAAATTTTGAAAAGAAGAGGTTCGTCCCAATAATAATGCTTAACATCATTTTGGAACCTCTTCCTAGCTTGATAATTAAGGTTAGGAGAAGTTATTCCGCTAACTAAAAAATTAACGAAATCTGCATACCAAGGGAGTTCAGAAAACTTACATGCCGCCATGGTTGTCGCGGCAGTGCTTGTGGCAGCAAACAACTGCTCGTCCGGGAAGGTCTCTAGTATGTGTGTTTCATCTACTGGGAGACCCTTTCCCTTCTCTAACCTTGACAAGTGATCTGCAACTTGATTCTCTGTCCCTTTTTGTCCTTGATTTCAAGGTCGAATTCTTGCAGTAGCAGAATCCAACGTATCAGTCTAGGCTTTGCATCCTTTTTGGTGAACATATACTTCAATGCAGAGTGGTCTGTGTGGACGATGACTTCCGTTCCAAGTATATAAGAATGGAACTTGTCAATAGAGAATACCACGACTAATAATTCCTTTTCTGTGGTAGTGTAATTCACTTGGGCGTCGTTCAATGTTTTGCTGGCATAGTATATGACATGAAAGAGCTTGTCTTTTCTCTGCCCAAGTGTTGCCCCGACAACATAGTCACTAGCATCACACATAATCTCGAATGACAGTTTCCAATCTGGTGGCTGTATTATTGGGGTTGTTACCATCTTTTCTTTCATAACCTTGAATGCCTCAGTACATTCAGCGTTAAAGTCGAAGGGACGGTTCTGCTCCAGAAGATGGCATAAGGGTTTGGTGATCTTTGAAAAGTTCGCGATGAACCTCTGATAAAAACCAGCATGTCCTAAGAAACTTCTGATTCCCTTGACTGTGGTGGGTGGTGGCAGCTTTTCGATTACTTCTATTTTAGCTATGTCGGCTTCTATGCCGCGACAGCTAATTTTATAGCCAAGGACTATCCCTTCATCCACCATGAAGTGACACTTTTCCCAGTTCAATACCTAGTTTGCTTTTTCACATCTCTCGAGCATTTTCTGCAGGTTGCCTAGGCAGCTTTCAAAGTTGTCTCCAAAGACTGAAAAATCATCCATAAATATCTCTAGGAAATCCTCCACCATATCGGAGAATATTGCCATCACGCACCTTTGAAAGGTGGTTGGTGCATTACAAAGTCCAAATGGCATCCTCCTAAAAGCATAAGTACCATATGGGCATGTGAACGTCGTCTTTTCTTGATCTTCCGGTGAGATGGCTATTTGATTATAATCTGAGTAACCATCAAGAAAACAATAGTAAGGCTTACCCGCTAATCTATCAAGCATTTGATCAATAAAGGGTAAGGGGAAGTAGTCCTTTCGGGTAGCTTTGTTAAGCTTCCGGTAGTCCATACAAACCCTCCAACCGGTCACAGTCCTGGTTGGGATTAGCTCGTTTTCTTCGTTGGTTACCACAATTATTCCTCCTTTCTTGGGAACGCATTGTACCGGGCTCACCCACTTGCTATCCGAGATGGCATAGATTATTCCAGCATCTAGCCATTTTATGATCTCTTTACGAACCACCTCTCGCATAGCATCGTTCAGACGTCTTTGTGCATCAATGGCCGGCTTATGATCATCCTCAAAGGGAATCTTATGCATGTATAATGCCGTTCTGATGCCTTGGATATCAGCTATCGTCCATCCAATAGCCTTCTTGTGCTGCTGCAGCATCTCTATTAGCTGCTGCTCCTGTTCCTGCATCAACTTGGAAGAGATGATTACGGGCAACGTATCATTTAAACCAAGGAAAACATATTTTAACTGCCCTGGCAGGGGCTTAAGGTCTAGAACAGGGGGTTCAATAGTTGATGACTTTTGAATTATATGGTTATCCGAGGTATAGTTTAAAGGCTCGAAAAGATGGCATAAGGGTTTGGTGATCTCTGAAAAGTTCGCGATGAACCTCTGATAAAAACCAGCATGTCCTAAGAAACTTCTGATTCCCTTGACTGTGGTGGGTGGTGGCAGCTTTTCGATTACTTCTATTTTAGCTATGTCGGCTTCTATGCCGCGACAGCTAATTTTATAGCCAAGGACTATCCCTTCATCCACCATGAAGTGACACTTTTCCCAGTTCAATACCTAGTTTGCTTTTTCACATCTCTCGAGCATTTTCTGCAGGTTGCCTAGGCAGCTTTCAAAGTTGTCTCCAAAGACTGAAAAATCATCCATAAATATCTCTAGGAAATCCTCCACCATATCGGAGAATATTGCCATCATGCACCTTTGAAAGGTGGTTGGTGCATTACAAAGTCCAAATGGCATCCTCCTAAAAGCATAAGTACCGTATGGGCATGTGAACGTCGTCTTTTCTTGATCTTCCGGTGAGATGGCTATTTGATTATAATCTGAGTAACCATCAAGAAAACAATAGTAAGGCTTACCCGCTAATCTATCAAGCATTTGATCAATAAAGGGTAAGGGGAAGTAGTCCTTTCGGGTAGCTTTGTTAAGCTTCCGGTAGTCCATACAAACCCTCCAACCGGTCACAGTCCTGGTTGGGATTAGCTCGTTTTCTTCGTTGGTTACCACAATTATTCCTCCTTTCTTGGGAACGCATTGTACCGGGCTCACCCACTTGCTATCCGAGATGGCATAGATTATTCCAGCATCTAGCCATTTTATGATCTCTTTACGAACCACCTCTCGCATAGCATCGTTCAGACGTCTTTGTGCATCAATGGTCGGCTTATGATCATCCTCTAAGGGAATCTTATGCATGTATAATGCCGTTCTGATGCCTTGGATATCAGCTATCGTCCATCCAATAGCCTTCTTGTGCTGCTGCAACATCTCTATTAGCTGCTGCTCCTGTTCCTGCATCAACTTGGAAGAGATGATTACGGGCAACGTATCATTTAAACCAAGGAAAACATATTTTAACTGCCCTGGCAGGGGCTTAAGGTCTAGAACAGGGGGTTCAATAGTTGATGACTTTTGAATTATATGGTTATCCGAGGTATAGTTTAAAGGCTCGAACAACTTACCTGGACGATTGCCTATCCAATTTACCTCCTCTTGATCTTCAGTATCAGATATTTCAGATTATGAGAAGCTGCTGTCGTCGGTGTTGTCGTGACAGTCCTTTAAATGGTTGCTGGGGCAGTGGCCAATTTTGATGTCGTGGCAACCCGACCTGATGCAGGATTGGTCAAGGGTAACTTCAGTGATAGCCTTGCATTCTTCTTCTGCATCAGCATGTTTCATTGCTTGGAGAACATTCAGCTTGATCTCTTGATCATTCACTCTCATCGTGAGTTCTCCTTTTTCCACATCAATCAGTGATCTTCCGGTGGCTAAGAAGGGTCGCCCCAGGATGATTGGTGCGTTTTCATCTGCTTCACAATCTAAGACAAGAAAGTCTACAGGAAAAATAAACTTATCCACCCTTACCAGAATATCTTCAACTTTTCCTTCTAGATGAACGTAAGAGCGGTCTGCCAGCTACAGTAATACTGTTGTGGGCCGAGCTTTTCCAATACCTAATTTCTGAAAAACAGATTTGGGCATTAAATTTATGCTAGCACCAAGATCACAAAGTGCCTTACCCACAAATTTGTCTCCGATTATGTATGGTACGATGAAGCTCCCAGGATCCTTCTTCTTCTAGGGTGGATGCTTGTGCAGAATACTCATGCATCCTTCTGTCATCTTAACCGTTTCAAATTCCCCAAGTCTAGATTTCTTCGACATGGCATCCTTGAGAAATTTGGCATAACCAGGCATCTCGTTTATAGCGTCCAATAGCGGAATATTGATATGGACCTGCTTAAAAATATCATAAATCTTCTTAAGCTGTGATTCATGTTTCAATTTCTGTAACCGCTGAGGAAAAAGAGGTGGAGGACGATAATCAGCAATACGTCCTTCCCACTATATTCGAATCTGAGGAGGTTTTGGTTCATCATCTTTCTCCTTTGTCCCATCTGCTGTCGTGACAGGCTCATCGGTAGCAGACTGTTTGTAACATGTCGGGGTAGCTTCCTCGACAGACGACTCCAGGGTTGGTTCCTTAACCGATTCAGCTTCATTCTCTGGCCCTGGTAATTTCTTCCCACTCCTTGTAGTGATAGCTTTACACTGGTCATGTGTGGGCTGTCTAGCGTTTTCAGCATCGCTAGGAAACCTTCATTCTGCCTTGGTTTAATATGCTGGAAAACTTGACCCATCTGTGTCTCCAATGATTTCAGAGTAGCTTCATGATTGGTCATCTGCATCTCTGTTTTATCCATGAATGTCTTTGTCTTCTTGACAAAGTCATTCATGTTCTCAATGTAGGTTCCTGTTTGAGACATAAATGTAGCCAAAGTTTGTTCCAGTATACTAGTTGTGGCAACTGGTGGATGTTGTTGCTGCTGCTGTGGTTGCTGCCGAGTTAGTAATCTAGGTCCTCCCAGGTTCTGAGTATTCTGTGCTTGAGGATTCAGGGCATTATTAGGATTGCTCCAAGAGAAGTTGGGATCCTTTCTCCAGTTGGGATTGTAGTTGTTGGAGTTATAATTCTGTTTATTGTAGTTCCCAACATACATCCCTTCTTCTAACTGTAACGGACATTCCTCCAAACTGTGATTTCCATCGCAAGTTTCGCATACCTCTTCCGCAGAGTAGACAGGCTGTGAATCTTCTTTCAAGAGCTTTTTCATTGCCTTAGTGAGATATGTCATCTGTGATTTTAACGAACTATCGACCTCATAATCTTTTACAGCTAGAACTCGTTTACCCCCTCTTCTTGCTGTAGGAAACTGTTCCTCATTCTTCGCCAGATTTTTCAGTACTGCCATTGCCTCATTTGGATCTTTGTCTAGCAGTAATCCATTCGTTGCTGAATCAATTCTTATACGAGTTTGTAAATTGGCAGCATTATAGAATTTAGTTACCTGGTTCCAAACAGGGAATCCATGCATCGAGCAGTTCCTTAGAAGAGTGGTTAATCTGTCCCAGGCTTCGTGTATTGGCTCGTCATCTTCCTGTTGAAAAGTAGCAATTTCATTACGTAATCGCTCAGATATGTGTGAAGGATTAAAACGAGACAAAAATTCACGCGTTAAATTTGCCCAAGTTCGTATTGAACCCATCGTTAGTTTATTCCACCAAGTCTTTGCCTTGTCCCTCAATGAATGAGGAAATAACCGAAGCCTCAGTATCTCCGGATTAACTCCTGGTAGTCTAAACGAATCACAGATTTCCTAGAACGTTTTCAGATGCTCCCTAGCATCCTCTGTAGCAGCACCACTAAATTGGCCAGCGTTGTTAATCATAATGAGCATAACAGGTTTCAGCTCAAAGTTGTCAACGTCAACGTCTGACAGGGTATTCTCTAGTTCTACATGATCATTGAGCATGTAGTCTCGGCATGACCGATGTGCGGCAGCGATAGGAGGGTCGGCAGGTGGATCATTCCCTCCGTCTCCCACAGGATTTACATTATCCTGAGATTCCTTTGGTCGTTCCTTCTTTCTTCGCGTCTTTCGTTCACCATTGCTTCTAATTGCTCCTCTAGGTATTCGTTTCTTTCAACGAGGTAACAGACTCTTTTCCTAAGATTGTATGTTCGTTCGATTTCAGGATCTAAATGGTGCTCAGGTTCTTTTCCCCGTTGAGATCTGCGTATACACAAACAAAAGACCTTGTGAAAGGTATAGGTTGAACAATCCAAGTATAAACAGAAAAGTAAAGAAAGTGCAGTAAAAGATAGGGTAAAGATATGTTGTCAGTCCCCGGCAACGGCGCCAAAAACTTGTTGCGTATAAAAGTGTCTATCGTAATGTAGTGCAAGTGTACACGAAGCAAGTAGTAAAGTGATACGGAAGTATCAGATATCGTCTCCACGGGGACTGGGCTAATAGCTTAACCTTGGATTACTGCACGAAAGAGAAGAGAATTATTTAAGTTGTTGTCACGAGATAATAAAGAGTACTTAAATAAAAGAGTAATGAAATCAAGATAGAGAGAATGGGTTGGTATTGAATTGCTCAGTAGTGTAGGTGTTGTAAAGTCTGAGAATATATGTTCTGTCGTCGTCCTTGTCGCGGCAGCAGTCTGTTGTTAGTCGCGGCAGCGATCACACAACTCTGTACTTCAAGCTTGGCAAGAATCCCTGCTATGCCTTGGCCTATCCCTAGGTCCAAGTCTGTCGATGAACACGTCTTTGATGATACCTCCCGACATGAATCGAAGGATGAACACCGATGTTGTAGAATTCTTCCTTAGCCACTTAACCTCGTCCTATCCCTAGGTCTGAGATAGTTCAACCATAAACTGGAGAACCCGCACTTATTCCTTTCGTATACTTAACTCTCTCGATATTAAGTAAATAGATAATCTCACAATGCTCTCCCAATACTCTTGCAAGATGTTGAAAACCAGAATAAGCAAACTTGAAGTCTATTTTATTGAACAGGAAAATTCCTAAAACAAATGCAATCCTTGCAACTACTTTACAAATCAACACGTGGCCCTAGGGGAAGTTTAGAACATGTTGAGAAGGGGAAAACAACTAGGGTTTTTGGGAAGAAGGCTAGAGATGAAGATATTCTCCCCTAGGTCGAATTACATGCCTTTATATAGGCCTTGGGTTCAAGTTTTCTAATATGGCAAGAATACAAGTTTAAACTAAAGTACAACTCTATTAAAGACTAAATCTTCAGAGAATATATCTTTAATTCGTCCTTCCTTCTTGCTTGGAGTTTCTTCCTTGAACTTTGGGTTTGACCTTCATTCTGATCTAGGGCTTGGAAAAATATAAGGGTGCTCCACGACAGAATGACTTAATTTTCTCTTTCTGTCGAGACCCACTTTGCTTCTTCTCTTCACCACTATTGTCGTCCTTCGTTGCCATGGCAGCGGCCATGGTAGCATCGTCCTCCTCGTCTGCACATCCAGTTCTAGCTCTGCTTATTCACTGCCCAGCGTCTGCTTCTCCATCTGCTACAGCAGCTACCTGCAAAAGCAACCAATTTCAGTAGAAACTGTGTCATTTAATATATTTGTGATGTATAACTGAAATCTAACCTAATTGCAATGAATTATGCTTGAATGCAGCAGAAATATGGGTTAAATAGGGGTAAATTATAGAACTTTTACACACTCAACAACTGCCATATGGACATACCCATGAGAACTAATACTCTTGTCAGAGAGGTAGTTGTGTGAAGTATGTCATCGTTTACACAAACGGCAGAACAGTTCAAGGACATTACGTCTACTGGTCAGCTAGTAAAGTAAATATACTTTCACAAGGGAAGGTTCAAGGGTGGACACCTACCTATCCTATGTAGCTATCGATCGTAGAATCTATCACCACATCGAGTCCATCGAGTCAAAATGTTTTTGATTAAATCAATTTCATTCATGTGGGGGATTGTTGGAAAAATTTGATAATTTTGGAGCTTTAAATAAGAAATTGATTCAAATGTTGTTGAGGAAAATGTGGAACCAATTGTTGGTTCGTAAATGTGCAGACGTGCACGACGTGGGTAACGCAAATGTCTGAACCGGTCTGTTCCTTCGTGGGCTTGTAGATATTTTGACCCAAATTTGAAATGAATTTTCCTCAAATAAAAGCATAAATTTGCCAAATTTTATCTTAGAATTAAAAGGGTAAATATTGAAAGTTACCTTTAATTCAAATAATAATTTTAGAAATTGCTTTATAGGAGAATCAATTGATTCTCAATATTAAATGCTCCATTAGGTCAAAATTTCTACTTATACCCTCATGACAATCCTATAAATAGGGAGTAAAGCTTCTAGGTTTACAAAAAAAAACACAGAAAATTTTTATTAATTTACTCTGTGGATTTTACAAGTGGTTTTCGGTGATAGGAGAAGGCAAGGGTCGGTTCGTGATCTCCATAGTAGTGCAACTGTGGCTGATCTTGTGTTGTTGTATCCTGGGAGACAGACGACCAATGAACTCGAGCACCATAGGAGTGGCTGAAAATTTGTCTTAAGGAAACTGCGTTCGTGCAGGTCTCAACACGTTTCTTTTGGTTCCAAATCGGTTTGATTTATATATTGCTGTATTGTTCTTAATTTTGTACTGTTCGTTTAAATAATATTATTTTATCTTATTATTTATTCTTGGATTAACGCATAGTTTCTAACAGAACTGTATGTAAAAATGATATGTGTTGCACCACCGTTAAGTACGTCGAACCACCGTAGAACTACCGTCGAATATAGTAAATTCACCGTTAATCCAGCCATTGTTTTCCATTGTTTGATTTACCTTTCTTCTCAAGCCAGCCCTTATACTTGACACAATCCTTTTTTATGTGTCCATTCTTTTTACAGAAGAAACACATGAACTCTTTCTTTATGTCAATTTGGGGTTGCATTTTAGCCTTCCCTTTTTCTTGGCTTGAATTGACCTCATTCTTTGAGTAACCGCCAATGCACTCTCTCCCATCTCCAATATAAGCTTACTTTCTTCTTGATCGCACATGGTCAAAAGTTCATCAATAGACCATTTTTTTTATGTGCGTTATAAGAGATCTTAAATGACCAATATTGAAGACGAAGAGTGTTCAATAAATAGTGCACCAAGAAAGATTCAGACATTTCAATCTCAAGTGCCTTAAGTCGAGCTACCAAATCTCACATCTTATTGATGTGATCACACACACCTTTCACTGTAGTGAGCTTTAGTGATGTGAACTTCATAATTAGAGTGTTGGCTAATGACTTTTGAGAAGTCTGAAACTATTTTTCTATAGCTGTTAATAACTCTTTGACATTCTCATAATGCTCAATCGAGCCACGAACATCAGCAGAAACCTTGCTATTGATGAGCATAATACTTAAGCGATTGGATCGCTCCCACATTTCATATAAAGCAAGATCAACTTGATTGCTGGTGTCAATAATATGCGGCTCAGATTTTCTCATGGCATAGTCAATATACATACACCCCAATTGAAGAAGAATACCCTCCTTCCAGCACTTAAAGTTCTCACTGGTTAATTTAGCAATATTTACCTTATTATCATACATATTCATAGGTTGTAATGCTGCAAAATAAATTGACATACATGCTTAATATAAATTTGAGGCAAACATAAGTCATAATTACCAATACAAATTATGTAAATAATGAATCTAGTAACATAAAAATTGCATGTGGACTAAATTTTTAATTCGATTAGATAGAATTATTTTCTCTCCCTTGTATAAGAATTATTAAATTTATTTTCATAACTCTTGTGGGTAATTATAAAAATTCATCTAATAATCTTTACCTTAATAAATTCTGTAATGAGATTTAATATCTAAGCTTTTCGTATGTGATTTTTAATCTTAGTAATTTTATTTAACTAAAGATCTTATAGCTAGTCTTTAACTAAATAAAATTATGAAAATCACTTAGCTATATATTGATCTTAAACTTTATTCAAAAGTGTTGCTAATTCATTATGCAACATTTTATGTCCAGTCAAATGAGATCCTTACCTTAATTTTATTTAATTAAAGTTGTTGTGGCTAATTCTCTAATTAAATAAATTATTTGGATCCCTAGACATATATTTTATAGTTTTATTGCTTAATACTTTATGCAATAAATCTAAAGTTTTATGTACCTAATTTTATGTATATAACTAATTACTGGATAAATTATATATCATCTCTTAATTTAGGCACATACACTAATTATTTCTAAATTTTTTAATAAAATTATTAATAGATTTTAGAAATTAATTTAATAAAAGCTTACAATTTTTAAACAAAAGTTTACAACACAATCTCTCAAAATTTTAGAATTTAAAGATCAACAAGGCATTTTAATCTTGAGAAATATATAAACTCTAAAACGACAAAGCAAAGATTTAACCATGCTCGGATACCAAGTGTAAGCAAAAATCGAGCAAAACGCAGCGGAAAGATTGTAAATAAATATCTTTGGCCATTGCCTGAACCGTATGCAAAATGAGATGTGTTGCACCACCATCAAGCACGTCGAACCACCGTCGAGTGCCTCGAACCACTGTAAAATTACCGTCGAGTGTCTCAAACCACCGTAAAACTACCGTCGAATATAGTAAATTTAACTACACAAAAAACTAAAAACCAAAACCTTCTAAGCACTCGAAAAATTTCACTAGATAAAATAAAATACTTTATGATTTTTGGTGCTTAAAGATCTTGTGACAATGGATATTTATAGGAGTTTTTTCCATAAAAAAAACCCACCGGTTGGACTCAATTTTACACGTCCACCATCACTTCCAAAATGTGAAAGTGGGACGTGTCCACCAATTATGCATTGAAAAGCAGAGCATGAGTGAGAACGTGGGGATATCCACGAACCACATTATGCAGTTTGCATTAAGTGCTTACACTTTCACTATCACTGCTGCTGCTCCGGCTCCGGCTACCGCTACTCTCACTTCCACTGATACTGCTCCTGCTCCGGCTCCGGCTCCCGCTACCGCTACTCTCACTTCCAGTACTGCTACTGCTCCGGCTCCCGCTACCGCTACTCTCACTTCCATTGCTACTGCTCCGGCTCCCGCTACTCTCACTTCCACTGCTACTGCTCCTGCTCCGGCTACCGCTACTCTCACTTCGTCCCACATTTTGCTTCATCATCACTTACATCAACATCGGCGATCCATTGATGCCCGTTTAATACTTTGTTTGTTAGCCTTAATTTTGAATTATTTTTTAAAAAAAACATTTACTAAATAATTATACTAAGCAAATGCTGCATGAAATTTAGAAAAAGGAAAATCTTCAAGGACTCTGCAGGTTATCAATGTGGCAGTATTCTAAGCTGAACATATTTATATCTGAAAAGTGAATGTATGTACGCATCAAATTTCAAAACCTTAAATTGTGCCACTTCCAAAGTACAGAGCTCTTAACAAAATTCTACATTTTGATATTTAAAAGATGATTCGGACCAACCAATTCTTTTCCTTAACTTCAAAAATATAAATAAATTTCAATCACTAATGTTAAAGTCCAGCCAAATCCATCGACTTCTCTATGTCTTTCTCCAAAGTTCTAGAATATAACTAAAGTAAAATAATATAATGATAAAAATATCTTCATCTTAACCCACTTATCATGCCTATATATACATGCTAAGGATTGGTGAAAAAGTGTGTAAAGATGAGTGTGAGTGCACGTGTGCAAAGTTGAGAGTGCAAGTTGAGATTGCAAGTGAGGTATGAGTGACGTGAGAGTGCAAGACAAGAGTGAGAAAATCAAGTATGTAAGTGTGTTGTAATATTTTCTATATGGATTAATATCCTATACACTGGCGGTGGAAACTGAAAGTTTTCATAAGCGCCTTAGTTTTAGGGTATATGAAGTTAGTTTAGGGTATAGAGTTTAGGGATTTAAGTGTAGGAGTTTAGAATTTAGGGATAGTTATTTCAATTTAAGGTTTAGGGTTATAATTTAGGGTTTATAGGATAGGGTTTAGTTTTTAGGGTAATATGGTGAGGATTTAGGTTTTAACTTATAGACCCTAAATTATAACCCTAAACCTTAAATTGAAACAACTATCTCTAAATTCTAAACACCTACACCAAAACCCATAAACCATATACCCTAAATTAACTACATATACCCTAAAACTAAGGCGTTTGTGGAAACTTTCAGTTTCCACCGCCTGTGTATAGAATATTTATCCTTTCTATATTAATAGAAGTATTATTTCTTGTAATTAGAAGTTTTCCGGTTGAGCCTTAGTTTATGCATTTCTTAGTGCACTTGAATTGGTTACTAATGGTCGGCTATGTCGCCTAAGTTATATGGTCGGCTCTGCTGCCTAAATAGTATATGGTCGGTTCTACCGCCTAATTGGCGTATGGTCGGCACTACCGCCTAAGTTGTGCACTAAGAAATTAAAGATAGAAAGGCTAACTGACTCAGGGAGTTGGTGTAGTGCTAGTGGTCAGTCTTAGGTCCTCCGTAGTGGGTGTGTTGGGTTCGTCAGTGTTGAGTGGATCGAATGATCGAAATAAATCAAGAGGGAGGTGGATTGGATTTTTAAAGTTTTCGGAGGTGGATTTGACAAATAAAAATGGTAGACAAGAAATTTTAGAGTGGTTCAAGTTCCAATCGAACTCTACATCCACTACCTTAGCTTCACTAAGGATTTTCAACAATTCCACTAATTGCTCTTCCCCTTTTCTAGGCTAAGGAGGTAACCGTTACAATTTTGGTCAAATTTTCTACCCAAAATTTGACCCAATCCTCACACAATAGAAACAAAGAAGTTGTTGGCTAAAACAAGTATCTCTCAATACACATTGTAGCCCAATTACAAGCACTCAACCCAATTGAAATGATAAGAATGAAAAATACAATTGGGGTTACAAGACAATAATGGGATTTAGGGACAAATGCTTGGATTTGATGTTTGGATGTTTGCTTTTGGATCAATAGTTGTTGCTGAAGCTTTTAGAGGTCCCTTTTATATATTCTCATTGAATTCTAGCTGTTGTGGTTGTTGCATTCATCAATAGAGTCGTTGGGGATGTTATCTTCCCTCCATAAATGCAGTCTGCAACCAACCGTTTTGAAACGCCCGACTTTGTTTCGAAACAGACCAAAATAGAAAGAGCCGTTGGGGTGCATTAAAGAGCCCGTATCGAAATGGTTAAGCTTGTTTCAATACGCTAAGAGCCGTTTCGAAACCCGTTTTGAAACATTTTTGCCACTGTCAAGGCCTGTATCGAAACGACTTAAAATCGTTTCGATACGCCTTAACGACTTGTGTAAAATCAGTTAACAACTTTCAACGTTCATATTTTTCAAATCAGACTTGAGTGCCGTTTTGAAACGTTGGATGTCGTTTCGATACGGTTTCTCGATGTTCTTAAGCCATTTCGAAACGAGTTTCGAAACAACGGTTCACAGTGTTGAAACCGTTTCGATACCCGTTCCGAAACATGAGTTCACAGTTTCAAAAGTGTTTCGAAACGCCTTAGGCCGTTCCGAAACGGTGACTCGAAAACACTATTTTGGCTTCAAGAACACTTAGAAAAGTTTTGACAATACAAGTTTTTAACTTAGGCATTTTCCTTTAAACATATAGAGAGGTTTGAGGACTTAAAAATTCATTTTCACATTTTCAATTTAGTCCTTAAATTCTTTAGTTATATCAAAAATCAAATTATCGGTTTCACAATCTCCCCCTTTTTGATATAACAAAACCAAAGTTAGAATTTTTAAGAGTTTTGAAAATTTTGAATACATTCTAACTCCCCCTCAATATAAGACGGCTTTTTAAAGTTTTAAAAGGATTTAGATTCAAGTTTTAAAACTTAAAAACACATAAAATACTTAAAACAAATTTTGGCTCTTAGATTACTTCTCCCCCTTTTTGTTAGATCAAAAATAATAAACAAGGCTCAAAGAGAAGAGACAAGGTTAAAAGCAATAAGCAACATAATATAAATTCATAAAATTCAAATATCCAAAACATAAATCTTAAATAATAAGTTCTATTCCCAAACAAAATAAGCAAAGCATAGTTTCATAAAATATAAAGGAAATAAAGATGCAATCTTAGTACTAATATGAATAGCTAATATGAGATGACATGAGAATCCTAAGCCTCGTCGTCGTCACCATCATCATCTATGGAATCATCATCGTCCTTAGCTTGAGAGCGACGAAAATCCATCCATTGGCCATAAAAGGTGGAGAATGACATGTCCATAGATGAATGTTGGTTCCCAAGGGATGTGAGCCGATTCTCATTTGCAAGGAGACGATCATCCACGGATTGCAAGCGAGTATTGATAGCACCAAAACCCCTA
This sequence comes from Hibiscus tridactylites, assembly GCA_958450335.1. Lineage (NCBI taxonomy): Eukaryota > Viridiplantae > Streptophyta > Magnoliopsida > Malvales > Malvaceae > Hibiscus > Hibiscus tridactylites. The sequence continues at coordinate 22,252,469 of OY288276.1, read as the reverse complement.
GACATGGTAGTGTCCATTGTGTTGAACCGCTCGGTGAGAAAAGTCATGAGAGCTTCATTGTTAGCAACCGGAGCTTGTGGTTGAGGTCCAACTTGAAGTGGAGGTGCTTTCCTATCAACTCGTTCCCATTGGCCATTGTTGATGTATTGAAATTCGGACTTACGGAGAGAAGACTCACCAAGTTTTTGCTTGCGGGGTTCCGAAGAGTCATAAGTGCAATCAAGATTAAGCTTCTCAAAGATATAACTTAAAGCAGTCCCATAAGTGAAAGACGAGCGCAGCGGTTTCACGGAGCTTGACATTATTCACCATCTCGGCAAACATGATCTTGACAAGATTAGGACGCTCTCCACGACGAAAACATTCAAGCCAAAAATAATCTACTTGACGAACGTGAGAAAATTTACCACCGGAGGGGCGAATAAACCACGAGACCATCAAGTGGAGGAACCTATCGTGAGCATCCAAGGTAAGCACGGAACCGGTGTGAGAACCAAAGTGAGTCTCATTCTCGATTCCTTCATTCTTAAGACCAAAGGTAGTCTCTAAGAAAGGTATGTCAATGACGATCTTCTTTCCCAAGATAAGAGACTCAATGCGAACAACTTCAAAGTTGTCTTTATTGTTGAAAAGTTGGGCATTCGAGTAAAAGATAAGAACCATGTGCTTGTAGCAAATATCCGGGATACTCAAGAAACCACAAAAGCTCTATTCTTGTAAACGGTGGAGATAACGGAAGAGAAAGCGCTCGGGGTCAAGAAATGACATGTCAACAACACGCTCACAGCGAACGCCAAATGTCTTGACATATTGGAAACGCTCCTTCATCGCAGGAGTTTTGAGACTCTTGAGAAAAAGTTGAGTAAGGTTGGGATGGATAGCGACTTGATTTGAAGCTTCACTCGATTGAGGAGCCTTACGTTTCTTGTTAACATTCTCCATTGAAAAATCCTAAAAACATAAAGCAATCAATTTAAAACAAAATTGAAGTGTATGCGTGAAATTCCTTAATTCAATCCAATGACAAATCCCACTTAGGTTTAAAAACAAATTTTAAGAAAAAAGATATAAAACAGAAAAAAATTAAGAGAAAAACAATTTTAAAAAGAAAGAAAAAAAAGACGAATCAAAAACAATATATTCGAATAAAAATTTGAAGATTTTGAAAAAATTTCACAAGATTTGAAAAACCCAAGTATCAAAACACATAAACTATACAAAATTAAAATTTTCTAACCTAGGATTCGAATACAAATTTAAGGAAAAAGAAAAAGATTAAAATATACCTTAAATTGGGATTTTGGATGAATAGATGGAAATCCTTGCACAAAATTGTTGATGCTTGCTTAGACTTGTGTTTAAGAGTAAAAGCCCTCAAGATTTGGTGAAAAACAATGAGGTTTAGAGGGGTTTTATAGGGAAAATCGATTTAGGGTTTTTAGGGTTTGAGGAGAATTTTAATTAAAGTGAAACTTTAACATTAAAAGCCCCTTTAAAGCAGTCCGCTAACCCGTTTCGGAACAGGTTTCGACCGTTCCGAAACACGGGCACCGAAGGTTGACTGACTTTTCAACTCCAGCTGACTGTTTCGATACGGCTTTGACCGTATCAAATCCCACGTTGACTCGTACCGAAACACGTTTCGATACACCCCTTGGCAGTAGCAAAAACGTTTCGAAACCCTTAGAAGGCGTTTCGAAACACCCTTCTCTCAGATGGAATTTTAAGGCACCCGTATCAAAACAGTTGGACCCGTTTCGATACACCTGGGCCTGGAAGTGCAGATGAGGCTCTAAAAGTGCAGAAAAATGAAAATTTTGAAGGCCTAACTTGCAAGAATGACATGAATGAGCAGGAATAACATGTGCAAACATAAACATACTCCCCCTAACTATAAGCATGGATGAAATTAGGAGTAAAAACACAAAAACATTGCATTTCACAAGATCAAGCAATTTTAAGCACAAAAGAGGTCCTAAAAGGTCAAGATAGGCTAGTTAGACCTAACTCTCTTCTTTAAGGACATGATCTCTAATGAAATGATGCCTCATTTCTATATGTTTGGTTCTAGAGTGTTGGATGGGATTATTTGTTAAACATATGGCACTAGTGTTATCACACTTAAGGGGTATGGTTTCAACTTTAATACCATAATCTAAGAGTTGTTGCTTCATCCAAAGAACTTGAGCACAAAAACTCCCTAAGGATATGTACTCGGCTTCGGTGGTAGATAAGGCTACACTATTTTGTTTCTTAGAGAACCAAGATATAAGCATACTACCTAAGAATTGACAAGTTCCCGAAGTACTCTTCCTATCGATTTTACACCCCCCCATAATCCGCATCCGAATAAGCATGAAGGTTGAAGGTTGAGTCTCTAGGGTACCAAAGACCTAAACAAGGAGTATCTTTAAGGTACCTAAAGATTCTCTTAACTGCTATAAGGTGAGACTCTCTAGGACTAGCTTGAAACCTAGCACACAAGCAAACACTAAACAAAATATCCGGTCTACTTGCGGTAAGGTAAAGCAATGATCCAATCATAGAACGGTAAAGCTTAGAGTCAACACACTTACCTCCTTCATCTTTTTCAAGCTTTGTAGATGAGCTCATAGGTGTGGCTTGAGGCTTTGCATTTTCCAAGCCAAACTTCTTGAGCATATCCTTGATGTACTTTTCTTGATTGATGAAGGTGCCATCCTTCCTTTGCTTGATTTGGAGTCCCAAAAAGAATGAGAGCTCCCCCATCATGCTCATCTCGAATTCACCTTGCATTAGCTTAGCAAACTCTTTGCAATGACATTCGTTAGTAGAACAAAAAATAATGTCATCAACATAAATTTGTACTACTAAAATGTCATTTTTATACCTTTTTATAAAAAGTGTAGTGTCCACCTTACCTTTTTGAAAACCTTTTTCAATTAAAAAGTTTGAAAGTCTTTCATACCAAGCTCTAGGAGCTTGTTTTAAACCATAAAGAGCTTTAGTAAGTTTGAAAACATGATTTGGAAATTTTGAGTCTTCAAAACCCGGTGGTTGTTCCACATACACTTCCTCATTTATAAAACCATTTTAAAATGTGTTTTTAACATCCATTTGAAAAGGCTTGAAATCATGATAACATACATATGCAAGCAACATCCTAATGGCTTCCATTCTAGCTACGGGTGCATAGGTTTTATCAAAATCTATTCCCTCTTCTTGAGTGTAACCTTGTGCTACTAATCTAACTTTATTTCTTACAATGTTACCACTCTCATCTAGTTTGTTCCTAAAGACCAATTTTGTTCCTATAGTAGATTGATTACTAGGTCTATCAACTAATGTCTAAACATTACTTCTCTCAAATTGATTTAACTCTTCTTGCATAGCCATAATCCAAAAATCATCTTTCAATGCTTCTTTTATATTCTTAGGCTCTATGCATGAGATAAATGCAACATGGTTCATAAGTTTAAGAGAAGATCTAATGGTTGCCCCCTTGGATGGATCACCCAAGATTTCACCATCTTTGACATAGTTGAACTCCCTTGGCTAGCTCACTTTCTTTTCCTCAAGATCCAAGTCCTTCAAGGCTTCAAGAGGTGGATCTTGTGTGTCCTCTTCTTTTGTTGGAATCTCATCCTCCTTTGAAGTTTGTCCTCCGTCAAAGGCATTTATGATTCTTACATCATCATCATCACAAGAATCCTTCCCTGGAAGGAGGTTATCATCGAATACAACATGTATAGATTCTTCTACTACTAAAGTTCTCTTGTTAAATACACGATAGGCTTTAGAGGTTAAAGAATATCCTATGAAAATAACTTCATCACTTTTTGCATCAAATTTACCTAAGTTATCTTTTCCATTATTTAAAACAAAACACTTGCAACCAAATGGATGAAAATAGCTAATGTTAGGCTTTTTGGATTTTAAAATCGCATATGGTGTTTTCTTTAAAATTGGCCTAATTATTACTCGGTTTACAATGTAGCAAGTGGTGTTTGTGGCTTCCGCCCAAAAATATTTAGGTAAATTGTTTTCACAAAGCATGGTTCTAGCCATTTCTTGTAAAGTTCTATTTTTCCTCTCAACTACCCAATTTTGTTGAGGAGTTCGAGGAGCCGAAAAATTGTGGTTAATACCATTTTCATTTAAAAACTCTTCAAACCCTAAATTTTGAAATTCGGTTCCATGATCACTTCTAATATGAGAAATTCTAAGTTCAAGATCATTTTGGGTTAGTTTTGAAAATGCGATGAATTTTTCTAAAGCCTCAACTTTAGTACTTAAAAATAGAACCCAAGTAAATCTAGAAAAATCATCAACAAGCACAAATGCATAAGATTTACCACCCAAGCTCATAGTCCTAATTGGCCCAAATAAATCCATATGGATAAGTTGTAAACACCTACTTGTAGAAACATCATTAATAGATTTAAAAGATGACTTATGATGTTTATCCTTAGAGTATGCATCATAAATTTTATCGTTTGAGAACTTAATTTTGGGTAAACCTCTAACTAGATCAAGGGAAACTAATTTTTCTAAAACACTAATGCTAGCATGTCCTACTTTCCTATGCCATAACCATGCATCATTTTCATTTTGAGCTACTAAACATGCATGAGATGTATGTATGTCATCTAGATGCACCATGTAAATGTTACCTATGCGATGACCTATGAACATAATATTATTAGATTTAATGTCAACAATTTTGCACCCATTTTTATCAAATAAAACATTAAATCCTTTATCACATAATTGGCTTATGCTCAACAAATTATGTTTAAGACCATCGACATACAAGGCATTTTCAATAAGAATGGTAGAGTGATTACCTATGGAGCCAATACCTTTAATGTGGCCTTTGGAGTTGTCACCAAATGTCACCACTCCTCCACTTTTTGGCTTTAAATCTATGAATCTACTCTTGTCTCCGGTCATATGCCTCGAGCATCCACTATCAAGGTACCATGAGTTTTGACTTTGTGCTTTGGCCTTGTAGCAATGCCCCCCCTACAAACAAAGATATTAAACTTTTGTTTTTGGTACCCAAATCATTTTGGGTCCACGAGTGTTAGCTCCCAATAACTTGGTTCCCTTAGGAATCCAAGGTAACATAGCAACAATATTATTAGATTTTACAAGTTCCTTAGGAACTCATACACTTCTAATCTTTTTAGTTCTACTATGTCTAGGAAAGCTACTTTGTTTGTAGTTATTAGTCTTTTTCCTAGGTTGGTTTGTTTTAGAAGATTCACCTTTTTCATGCTTCACATTACCAATATATTTTAAAGACTCTTTGAGATTGTTAAGCTCATCTAACATCTTTTGGTGTTCACTATTGCATTGAGAAAGAAGATTATTTAGGTCAACATTTTCATCTTGGAAGAATTTAAGTTCATCTTTCAAACCTAAAATATTTTTCTCAAATTTTAAATTAGCTTGAGAAAGTGAGTCATTTTTATCATTTAATTCCGAAATAATTTTCTTATTCCTAATGACCGACTCCTTGTATTTCTCAACTAATTCATCATAAACCTCTTGCAATTCATCATATGCATCATTTAATTCATCATATGTAAAATCAAAAGATGATGAGTTAGAGGTTACCATGGAGGAATCCTCCTCAAGTGCCATGAGGCAAAGGTTGGTCACTTCTTGTTCATCATCCTCGGATGACTCCTCATCACTCCAAGTAGCAAGCTTGGCTTTGAGCTTATTCTTCTTCTTAAAGCCCTTCTTCTTGAGTTGAGGGCACTCCGAACGAATGTGACCGGGCTTATTGCACTCGAAGCAAATGATTTGATCCCCCACTTCTTCTTTGTTTTTACCTTTAAAATCCATCCGTCTTTGAATTTTCCTTCCTCGGTTGGACTTCATGAAGCGTGAGAATCTTTTGGCTATAATAGTCAATTATTCTAACTCATCCTCCTCACTAGAAGAGCTCTCCTCAAGTAATGAAGCTTTGAGAGCTATTCCCATTTTCTTCTTCTTTTCCACCTCTAGATTCTCTACTCTTTTCTCTTCCTTCTTCTTTTCTTCTTCCCTTCCTTGCTTCATAATCTCATGAGTAAGGAGATAACCCACTAGCTCATCAAGTTTTAGAGTCTTCAAGTTTTTGGCCTCTATGATGGTGGTTCTCTTCCCATCCCAAGATTCGGGAAGTGAGTAGAGTAGCTTCCGGACAAGCTTGTCTTCCGGAATAGTCTCTCCAAATCCTTTAAGCCCATTGAATATGGTTGAGAAGCGATCAAACATCTTAGACACCGTTTCGTTGGGCTCCATCTTGAAATTCTCATAGCTAAGATTGAGAATTCCAATCTTGGTTTCCTTCACATCATTGGTTCCTTCATTGGTGGTCTCAAGAGTATCCCACACTTCCTTGGCACTCTCAATGGAGGAGAGTTTGGAGTAGATTTCCGGACCGAAAGAACAAAAAAGTATGTGAAGAGCTTTGTCATTTATTTGGATCTTCTTCCTCTCTTCTTCACCCATCTCCATCTTTTTCTTTAGAACCATCCTTCCTTCATTATATTGCTTCAATGGAATGTAGCGACCATCTTCAATGACATCCCAAACCAAGTAATCATTGGACTTGATGAAGAGGCACATCCGATTCTTCCAAAACGAATAGTTGTCACGATTTAAGAAAGGCAGTTTTATAGTGGATTGAGACTCGTACATGCTAGATCCGGAGGTAGATGCCATATCTTGATTTTTGGATGATCACACTATTCCTAGGAACTCCTCTTGTGGTTGTTAATCCTTGAAAGAGGTAGGCTCTGATACCAATTGTTGAGTGAATCGAATGATCGAAATAAACCAAGAGGGGGTGAATTGGATTTTTAAAGTTTTTGGAGGTGGAATTGACAAATAAAAATGGTAGAAAAGAAATTTTAGAATGGTTCAAGTTCCAATCGAACTCTACATCAACTACCTTAGCTTCACTAAGGATTTTCAACAATTCCACTAATTGCTCTTCCCCTTTTCTAGGCTAAGAAGGTAACCGTTACAATTTCGGTCAAATATTTTACCCAAAATTTGACGCAATCCTCACACAATAGAAACAAAGAAGTTTTTGGCTAAAACAAGTATCTCTCAATACAAAATGTAGCCCAATTACAAGCACTCAACCCAATTGAAATGATAAGAATGAAAAATACAATTGGGATTACAAGACAATAATGGGATTTAGGCACAAATGTTTAGATTTGATGTTTGGATGTTTGCTTTTGGATCAATAGTTGTTGCTGAAGCTTTTATAGGTCCTTTTTATACATTCTCATTGAATTCTAGCCATTGTGGTTGTTGCATTCATCAATAGAGCCGTTGGGGATGTTATCTTCCCTCTATAAATGCAGTCTATAACCAACCGTTTCGAAACGCCAAACCCTATTTTGAAACATGCCAAAATAGAAAAGAGCCATTGGGGTGCATTAAAGAGCCCGTATCGAAATGGTTAAGCTTGTTTCGATACGCTAAAAGCCGTTTCAAAACCCGTTTCGAAACATTTTTGCCATTGTCAAGGCCTATATCGGAACGGCTTGAAATTGTTTCGATACGCCTTAACGACTTGTGTAAAATCAGTTAAAAACTTTCAACGTTCATATTTTTCAAATATGACTTGAGTGTCGTTTGGAAACGTTGGATGTCGTTTCGATACGGTGTCTTGATGTTCTTAAGCCGTTTCGAAACTCATTTCGAAACAAGGGTTCACAGTGTTGAAACCGTTTCGATACCCGTTCCGAAACATGAGTTTACAGTTTCAAAACTGTTTCGAAATGCCTTAGGCCGTTCTGAAACGATGACTCGAAAAACACTATTTTGGCTTTAAGAACACTTAGAAAAGTTTTGACAATACAAGTTTTTAACTTAGGCATTTTCCCTTAAACATATAGAGAGGTTTGAGGACTTAAAAATTCATTTTCACATTTTCAATTTAGTCCTTAAATTCTTTAGTTATATCAAAATCAAATTATCGGTTTCACAGTCAATTTTCCAACAATTGGTATCAGAGCAGACGGTTCAGGACCTTTACTAGTGAAGAAAGATTCGGTAAGCATTGGACGCTTACATTGGTCGATGCATCAGTTCGTTAAGGGAAGACTCCGCCGAAACATAGTAAGGGACTGTAAAGTTTTGGTAAGCATTGGATGCTTACATTGGTCGACGTTGCATCAAAGTGCTAAGGGGAGACTCTGCCAGAATACAGTTGGGGACTGTAAAGCTTTTGTTTCGGAACCAAGCGTAGTGGACGCCGGGCTTCAGTCAGAATGGCAGACTTTGGAAGCACAAACAACGTGATTAGGAAGCTCAATAACCACAACTACATTTATTAGGAGACATGCATTAAGTCCTACCTACAAGGTCAGGACTTGTGGGAATTAGTTGCAGGCACCGAAACAAACCCTCCACCGGGGGAGAATGCCGAAGCCTTGAGAAAATGGAAGATCAAGGGTGGGAAAGCTTTATATATATTGAAGACAACAATCGAGGATGACCTATTGGAGCATATGCGTGATGAGAAGACACCAAAGGCATCCTGGGAAACTTTGGCGAAATTATTTTCAAAGAAGAATGAACCACGCCTCCAACTCTTGGAAAATGAGCTCACAGGCATCTCACAAGGAAGCTTATCTATTGCTCAGTATTTCACCAAGGTGAAATCTATTTGTCGCGAGATATCTCAACTTGCACTAGAGGAGAAGGTTAGCGAGGCAAGGATGAAAAGAATTATCATCCATGGCCTAAGACCTGAGTACAATGGGTTTATCGCTGCTGTAATGGGATGACCTACTCAACCATCCTTAGTCGAGCTGGAGAACCTGTTGGCTAATCACGAGGAATTAGCCAAACAGATGAACGACGTAACCATAAAAGACGAAGAGGGGGCACTCTTCACCAACAAGAGGAAATGTACGTCAAGAAGACAAGGCATGTCAAATGAAATAAAGACGCAAGAAGACAAGTTTCACTCAAGAGATAGAAGTGACATTTCAGGGGGAGCTCGACAAGAGAAAGAAAACTATCACCAACACTACGTGGAGAATGATAGAAGACAAAGTGGTGAATGCTTCAACTATGGAAGAAAGGGTCATTTTGCTCGACATTGTAGATTACCCATGAGCGAGAGTCGTGAATGCTTCAATCGTGGCAAGAAGGGCCACTTTGCTCAAGATTGCATATTGCCTAGGAGACAGACTTTTCAAGGAAACATGACCACCACAAAAGAAGAAGAGAGTGAGGTCATGTTGAATGCTTCCATTAGTGAGGAAGAATGGGAAGTAGACGATGGACTTTTTGTTGAAGAAGACTTAATAGAAGACATGGAGGAATCGTCCCTGATAGTAGTCACAGACTCAAATATAGACTACAAGGATGAAGAAGAGTTCGACATGGAGGAACCAGCTCTTGCAACAACCATGAAGTCAAAAATTGATTACGAGGAGGATTGGATCGTCGACTCTTGGTGCTCCAATGATGAGAGATGTTGGAGATGTTGTGATCCAACCAATTACGAGTGCTACACTTCAAAGAATGTGGTGTTTGATGAAGCTTCTTAATTGAGGTCTCCTCAGAAGATCGAGCTTCTAGAATCTCATGACTTATAAGAGATTATAGAAGATAATAAAGAAGGTAAAGAGCAAGCACCAAATCCAAGTGAAGAAAGAGAAAGCTCACCCTCGCAAGATAAAATCCCCTGGAAGACGGTTGTACATCAACCTACATCTAAGGAGTTTCGTTCAAGCCAAATGGAAGTCGACGAGCTTTAGGGGGAAATGTCGAAAGCCATAAGTGAGACTATTGCTAAGTGTTCGCAACGATGTGAGACATCTTCTAGTGAAATTCTTATTCTTAAAGAAGAGAACAAAGTCCTAAGGGAAGAACTTAAGATGGTACGTGGGGAATTGGAAATGATGCTTCTTAGAAAGGCACTAGCTCATGATAGGGGAGTTGCCTCATCTGTCCCAATTCCAACTTATTCGAGAATAGAAGTATCTAAACCCTAGTTTTATGAAGGGGATGAGAACGCGAACGATGTAGATGACTTTCTGTGGAGCTTGGAACAATACATCCAAGCCACAAACGTCGTGGAGGGTGCTAAGAAGATCAACCATGCTAGAAAGATCGACCATGCCTTACTTTATTGGGAAGATACTACGATGCTATGGTTGTGGCGTAAGCATGGAAAAATGAAGAAGAGAGTTTGCTCCGTTGCTATTTCTGAATCCCTCGCCAAATTTAAGAAACGTGAGAACTCCAAGCAAAAGGGAAACAAAGTCCATTGTGTGGGAAGAAATAAATCACACAAAAGGCAAAGATTAAAGCTAGCATATAAGGAAGAAGCCTTTAAGGGAAAGAGAGATGACAAAGGAGAAAGAGAGCAAATTACTCAACACAAGGAGATAAGAGTATGCAATCTCTCCATATCCAGAATTCTATCAAAGCGAATGACGAGGTGCCTACGTTTGAAAAGAAAGGATTGTTGTTCGAGCAAGTGAAGATTGGAGGACAACCAGTACGTATCTTAGTCCACAATGGAGCAACAAACAAGTTTATCAAGGAGATCTTTGAAAGAGAGATCAAGACGAGGCCATCAAAGATAGATGAACAAATTGTAGACATATTCACGAAGATTCTAAGCAAAATAAAGTTCGAGAAATTCAGAGAAGCACTTGGTATGATCTGCAAAATATATGCAGAGAGAAGTCATTGAGGGGGAGTGTTAAAGACCAGCCCAAATCCACCGACTTCTCTATGTCTTTCTCCAAAGTTCTAGAATATAACTAAAGTAAAATAATATAATGATAAAAATATCTCCATCTTAACCGACTTATCATGCATATATATACAGGCTAATGATTGGTGAAAAATGTGTAAAGATGAGTGTGAGTGCAAGTATGCAAAGTTGAGATTGCAAGTTGAGATTGCAAGTGAGGCAAGAGTGACGTGAGAGTGCAAGGCAAGAGTGAGAAAATCAAGCGTGTAAGTGTGTTGTAATATTTTCTATATTAATAGAAGTATCATTTCTTGTAATTAGAAGTTTCCCGGTTGTGCCTTAGTTTATGTATTTTTTAGTGCACTTGAATTGGTTACTAATGATCGGCTATGCCGCCTAAGTTATATGGTCGGCTCTGCCTCCTGAATAGTATATGGTCGGTTCTACCGCCTAATTGGTGTATGGTCGGTACTGCCGCCTAAGTTGTGCACTAAGAAATTAAAGATAGAAAGGCTAACCGACTCAGGGAGTTGGTGTAGTGTTAGTGGTCAGTCTTAGGTCCTCCGTATTGGGTGTGTTGGATCCGTCGGTTTTCCAACAATTGGTATCAGGGCGGGCAGTCCGGGACCTTTACTAGTGGAGAAAGCTTCGGTAAGCGTTGGACGCTTACAGAGGTCGGTGCATCAGTTTGTTGAGGGAAGACTCTGTTGAAACACAGTCAGGGACTGTAAAGTTTCGGTAAGCGTTGAATGCTTACATTGGTCGGCGTTACGTCAAAGTGCTAAGGGGAGACTCTGCCAGAATACAGTTAGGGACTGTAAAGCTTTCGGTTCAAAACCAAGCATAGTGTCGTCGGGCGTCAATCAGAATGACAAACTTTGGAAGCACAAGAAACGTGATTAGGAAGCTCAATAACCACAACTACAGTTATTGGGAGACATGCTTAGAGTCATATCTACAAGGTCAGGACTTGTGGGAATTAGTTGCAGGCACCGACACAACTCCCCCACCGGGGGAGAATGTCGAAGCCTTGAGAAAATGGAAGATTAAGGGTGGGAAGGCTTTATATATATTGAAGACCACAATCGAGGAGGATATATTGGAGCATATTCGTGATGAGAAGACACTAAAGGCAGCCTGGGAAACTTTGGCGAAATTATTTTCAAAGAAGAATGAACCACGCCTCCAACTCTTGGAAAATGAGCTCGCGGGCATCTCTCAAGGAAGCTTATCTATTGCTCAGTATTTCACCAAGGTGAAATCTATTTGTCGCGAGATATCTCAACTTGCACTAGAGGAGAAGGTTAGCGAGGAAGGATGAAAAGAATTATCATCCATGGCCTAAGATCTGAGTACAATGGGTTTATCGCTGCTGTAAGGGGATGGCCAACTCAATCATCCTTAGTCGAGCTGGAGAACCTGTATGCTAATCATGAGGAATTAGCCAAACAAATGAACGGTGTAACCATAAAAGATGAAGAGGAGGCACTCTTCACCAACAGGAGGAAAGGTATGTCAAGAAGACAAGGCATGTCAAATGAAATAAGAACGCAAGAAGACAAGTTTCATTCGAGAGATAGAAGTAACATTTCAGGGGGAGGTCGACATGGGAAAGAAGACTATCATCAACAATACGTGGAGAATGATAGAAGACAAAGTGGTGAATGCTTCAACTGTGGAAGAAATGGTCACTTTGCTCGAGATTGTAGATTACCCATGAGCGAGAGTCGTGAATGCTTCAATTGTGGCAAGAAGGGCCACTTTGCTCAAGATTGCATATTTCCTAGGAGACAGACTTTTCAAGGAAACATGACCACCATAAAAGAAGAAGAGAGTGAGGTCATGTTGAATGCTTCCATTAGTGAGGAAGAATGGGAAGTAGACGATGGACTTTTTGTTGAAGAATACTTAATAGAAGACATGGAGTAATCGTCCCTGATAGTAGTCACAGACTTAAATATAGACTACAAGGATGAAGAAGAGTTCGATATGGAGGAACCAGCTCTTGCAACAACCTTGAAGTCAAAAATTGATTACAAGGAGAATTGGATCATCGACTCTGGGTGCTCCAATGATGAGAGATGTTGTAGATGTTGTGATCCAACCAATTACGAGTACTACACTTCAAAGAATGTGGTGTTTGATGAAGCTTCTTTTTGGAGGTCGCCTCAGAAGATCGAGCTTCTAGAATCTCATGACTTATTAGAGATTTCAGAAGATAATAAAAAAGGTAAAAGAGCAAGCATCAGATCCAAGTGAAGAAAGAGAAAGCTCACCCTTGGAAGATAAAATCCATTGGAAGACGGTTGTACATCAACCTACATCTAAGGAGTTTCGTTCAAGCCAAATGGAAGTCGACGAGCTTTACGAGGAAATGTCGAGAGCCATAAGCGAGAATATTGCTAAGTGTTCACAGCGATGTGAGACATCTTCTAGTGAAATTCTTATTCTTAAAGAAGAGAACAAAGTCCTAAGGGAAGAACTTAAGATGGTACGTGGGGAATTGGAAATGATGTTTCTTAGAAAGACACTAGCTCATGATGGGGGAGCTGTCTCATCCGTCCCAATTTCAACTTATCCGAGAATAGAAGTATCTAAACCCATGTTTTATGAAGGGGATGAGAACGCGAACGATGTAGATGACTTTCTATGGAGCTTGGAACAATACATCCAAGCCTCAAACGTCGTTGAGGGTGCTAAGAAGATCAATCGTGCTAGAAAGATCGACCATGCCTTACTTTATTGGGAATATAATACGATGCTATGGTTGTGGCGTAAACATGGCAAAATGAAGAAGGGAGTTTGCTCCGTTGCTATTTCTAAATCTCTCGCCAAATTTAAGAAATGCGAGAACTCCAAGCAAAAGGGAAACAAAGGTCATTGCATGGGAAGAAATAAATCACACAAAAGGCGAAGATTAAAGCTAGCATATAAGGAAGAAGCCTTTAAGGGAAAGAGAGATGACAAAGGAGAAAGAGAGCAAATTACTCATCAACAAGGAGATATGAGTATGGAATCTCTCCATATCCTGAATTCTATCAAAGCCAATGATGAGGTGCCTACGTTTGAAAAGAAAGGATTGTTGTTCAAGCAAGTGAAGATTGGAGGACAACCAGTACATGTCTTAGTCAAAAATGGAGCAACAAATAAGTTTATCAAGGAGATGTTTGAAAGAGAGATCAAGGCGAGGCCATCAAAGATAGATGAACAAGTTGCAGACATATTCACGAAGAGTCTAATCAAACTAAAGTTCAAGAAATTCAGAGAAGCACTCTGTATGATCTGCAAAATATATACAAAGAGAAGTCATTGAGAGGGAGTGTTAAAGTCCAACCCAAATCCACCGACTTCTCTATGTCTTTCTCCAAAGTTCTAGAATATAACTAAAGTAAAATAATATAATGATAAAAATATCTCCATCTTAACGGACTTATCATGCCTATATATACATGCTAAGGATTGGTGAAAAAGTGTGTAAAGATGAGTGTGGGTGCACGTGTGCAAAGTTGCGAGTGCAAGTTGAGATTGCAAGTGAGGTGTGAGTGACGTGGGAGTGCAAGGCAAGAGTGAGAAAATCAAGTGTGTAAGTGTGTTGTAATATTTTCTATATTAATAGAAGTATTATTTCTTGTAATTAGAAGTTTCCCGGTTGAGCCTTAGTTTATGTATTTCTTAGTGCACTTGAATTGGTTACTAATGATCGGCTATGCCGCCTAAGTTATATGGTCGGCTCTGCCTCCTGATTAGTATATAGTTAGTTCTACCGCCTAATTGGTGTATGGTCGGCACTGTCGCCGAAGTTGTGCACTAAGAAATTAAAGATAGAAAGGCTAACCGACTTAGGGAGTTGGTGTAATGTTAGTGGTCAGTCTTAGGTCCTCCGTAGTGGGTGTGTTGGGTCCGTCGGTTTTCCAACAATTGGTATCAGAGCGAGCGGTTCGAGACTTTTACTAGTGGAGAAAGCTTCGGTAAGCGTTGGACGCTTACATTGGTCGGTGCATCAGTTCGTTGAGGAAGACTCCGTCGAAACACAGTCAGGGACTGTAAAGTTTCGTTAAGCATTGGATGCTTACATTGGTCGGCGTTGCATCAAAGTGCTAAGTGGAGACTCTGCCAGAATACAGTCGGGGACTGTAAAGCTTTTGGTTCGGAACGAAGCTTAGATGACGTCGAACATCAGTCAGAATGGCAGTCTTTAGAAGCACAAGCAACGTGATTAGGAAGCTCAATAACCACAACTACGGTTTTTGGGAGACATGCATAGAGTCCTACCTACAAGGTCAGGACTTGTGGGAATTAGTTGCAGGCACCGACACAACTCCTTCACCGGGGGAGAATGCCAAAGCCTTGAGAAAATAGAATATCAAGGGTGGGAAAGCTTTATATATATTGAAGACCACAATCGAAGAGGACTTATTGGAGCATATTCGTGATAAGAAGACACCGAAGGAAGCCTGGGAAACTTTAACGAAATTATTTTCAAAGAAGAATGAAGCACGCCTCCAACTCTTGGAAAATGAGCTCACGGGCAACTCACAAGGAAGCTTATCTATTGCTCAGTATTTCACCAAGGTGAAATCTATATGTCGCGAGATATCTCAACTTGCACTAAAGGAGAAGGTTAGCGAGGCAAGGATGAAAAAAATTATAATCCATGGCCTAAGACCCGAGTACAATGGGTTTATCGTTGTTGTAAGGGGATGGCCTACCCAACCATCCTTAGTCGAGCTGGAGAACTCGGTATGATCTGCAAAATATATGCAGAGAGAAGTCGTTGAGGGGGAGTGTTAAAGTCCAGCCCAAATCCACCGGCTTCTCTATGTCTTTCTCCAAAGTTCTAGAATATAACTAAAGTAAAATAATATAATGATAAAAATATCTCCATCTTAACCGACTTATCATGCCTATATATACATGCTAAGGATTGCTGAAAAAGTGTGTAAAGATGAGTGTGAGTGCACGTGTGCAAAGTTGAGAGTGCAAGTTGAGATTGCAAGTGAGGTGTGAATGACGTGGGAGTGTAAGGCAAGAGTGAGAAATTCAAGTGTGTAGGCGTGTTGTAATATTTTCTATATTAATAGAAGTATTATTTATTGTAATTAGAAGTTTCCCGGTTGAGCCTTATTTGATGTATTTCTTAGTGCACTTGAATTGGTTATTAATGGTCGGCTATGCCGTCTAAGTTATATCGTCGGCTCTGCCGCTTGAATAATATATGGTCGGTTCTACCACCTAATTGGTGTATGGTCGTCACTGCCGCCTAAGTTATATGGTCGGTTCTGCCGCCTGAATAGTATATGGTCGGTTCTACCGCCTAATTGGTGTATGGTCGGCACTGCCGCCTAAGTTCTGCACTCAGGGAGTTAGTGTAGTGTTAGTGGTAGAGTAACTGACTGGGAACCAAGAATAATTAAAAAAAAATTTACACCACAAACACACATAGAACGAAAATAATTAAAAAATATAGGGTTTTAACACAGAATATCCTTCACTATACAAACAGCAATCCTCCCGTATTAAAATTTTTGGAAAATACTCCCTTAAATGGTAGAGTAACTCGGTCAAAATGATCCAACAACGAACTGGAAAAATATATTTCGAAGCTATAGAGAATTTTGAAAACAACAATTATTCTACTTTGGAATTCCTATGTGAAATGCATCAGAATCTAACACCCATACCGAAGTTCCTGAGTTGGAATTGCAAAAGGCCTATCAAAATATGATATGATAAAAAAACTAAAAGAAAATGTCAATTGCTATAATTCACTACTTTATTCTCCAAGAAGACGGTAACCAGGAAAGCACAGATCAAACTGGAGCTGCCTTGAAGTGCAAGAGAACTGACTGGGAACCATGAGAAACCCCGATGAAGCCGGGCTATCCACCCGTTTCGGTCTACTCTTCATGAAGGATTGCAATCTAAGGGTACTTCTTCTATCAGCCTCATCTTTTGCTGTTAATTCGTACAATAAACTTCTCTCCGATCCGACTCAAAGTGACTACATTTCCCAGAGTTTCAACCCTGTTGTTGAGAACTAATAAAGAACCATCCGTCTCCTCTTGAAGAATAAGGATCTTTTGGTCGACTCCTAAGGTAACGGAAAGTGAGCGGTCATATCGGAAACGTATTGCAGACTTCTTGTGTCTGCGTAACTGCTTGGATGAAGCCTTGAAGTTGCAGTCAGCAATGGGGCATGAACATGGCACAAAAGACACAAGTTTTCGTGTTTCTTCTTCATACTATAACTGAATGCTTTTTGGTGTTCCGGCACGACACTTTGACAGATTTCAGAACCTTCTCAATCATCCTGCAGCGACTATAACCAGCCCGACTAGCACAAGTTGGGCATTTATTTCTAATTTTTTTGGCAACAGTTTGAACAAACTACATGCCCATTTTCACACTGATAAGCTGGGATACTCAAAGCTTGAAAGCAGATGGAACAATCAAAGAGTTGAGGATCAGTCAAAGTAATAAAAATAGAGCCATCTCTATTAGCTGATCCTTGTTCAGCGTCACTTTCCTCTTCCGACTCTTCTTCTTCTTCTTCCGACTCTTCTTCTTCCGACTCTTCCTCTTCTTCCGACTTTTCCTCTTCCGGTGTTTCCATTTCATATTCCGAACTGCTTACGACCCTTTGATGCCTACGGATTTGGTTGCTTCCTTCTTCATCTTGCGACTCCGATGTTTCCACTTGAGATTTCGAACTGCTTTCGACCCTTTGATGCTTACGGAATCGGTTGCTTGAAGGAGCCCTTTGATGCTTACGGAATCGGTTGCTTGGTTCTCCTCCTTTCGCTTCCATTCCCACAGTTCCACCCTCTTCTCCAAAGTCCAAACAATTCTTCTTGTTCTACGTTTAGAGTTTTTATAAAGGGTTTTGGTGGACCCCGAATTTAGATTAAATACGTTTCATTCATGTAGGATATCAAGGCCGGGATCTTTATAAAAAAAGTCATCTTTATCAAATCTAATACTAATACGGTTTGCATTTCTAGTATTGCTCGAGAGTATTTATTTTGTTCACATACATTCAATATCTAGTTTTCTTATAATAGAAAATTAAATATTTTATTTTAAATTAGTATAATTTGTTGGGAATGTTTATCTATGTGGATGTTGATTATGATAAGAATTTTATCTAAGAATTTGTTTTACTTTATCCTTAAGAATTTAATCTTTATTAAATTAGATTAAACATGATAAAAGAGTTTGATTTACTTTATCATCAAGAATTTAATCTTCATTAAATTAGATTATACATAATAAGAATTTATCTAGAAATTTAAAGAAGACATTGTACGCACTAATACAATAGAAATTTGTCTCTTGTTCTTTTACTCAACTTTTTGATAATTAAGATTTGAATCTCAACAATATGATTTGATTTGATCCGACAATATTGACTCACGTTAATGTTTTCCATTTAGGTTTCTTCTTTGGTACAAAAAAAACCGAAACCTAAGGAAAATCAAGAAAGATAATAAATAGAATCCAACTCTTTTGAATCATTTGGGGTTAAACCCCGAGATCAGCTTCCCATTAGTTCATTAATGTCTACATAAAAGATTTCAAATAATTGCAAGGTTATATGTTCACAACAAATTTTAACCCTAGTTTAGCAACCACTAATTTGATGGCAATGCCAAACTAGTTCCACCTATAACCCAATTCTTCATTTCCTTAAGTTAACCTTGTCCGACGTGCATTCGGACACGATATGAAGAAACTTAGAAAAACATTGTGCATCCCCATATCAGAAATATGATGTTTCTGACACTCACCTCCAACCTGAGGAACATAGAGTTAAACAGCTACTTGGACTAACCACTTAAATAGAGATGACTGAATCACCACCATCACTGCTTTCACTATCACTGCTGCTGCTCCGGCTCCGGCTCCCGCTACCACTACTCTCACTTCCACTGCTACTGCTACTGCTCGAGCTCAAACTATGTTCTTCTTTCTCTTCTGCATTTACCCGAGCTCGAAGAGCTTCAGCTGCACTCCGTCCCACATTTTGTTCTTC
Source organism: Hibiscus tridactylites (assembly GCA_958450335.1). NCBI lineage: Eukaryota > Viridiplantae > Streptophyta > Magnoliopsida > Malvales > Malvaceae > Hibiscus > Hibiscus tridactylites. The sequence continues at coordinate 22,233,726 of OY288276.1, read as the reverse complement.
ATCATCACTTACATCTACATCGGCGATCTCATCATCCAAGTCATTGTGATGTGGTTCATTGACATCAATACTGATACCAGTTGAAACGTTCTCAGAAGCATTATCTTCTTTAGATATCCCCAAACCATCATTGTCATCGTCGTCATTGACGATATCCACCTGTTCTTCCGATTCGTAACTTTTATGATCCGATGATGCAGTTGGTTTATTCGGAATTGACAACGGGAACTCAGAATTCTTGTCCTTCCTAGATTCTGCAATATGAGCAGCCAAAGTAAGAGTTTGTCATGCTTTAAATAACAAAATGACTAAAAAAGCAAGTTCTTCAAATACAAAGTGGTTACTGCATCTGTAAAAGCTCAGCCACCCGGGTTTTTACGGTGAGTGAAGATAATTGTCTTTTGTTTCAATTCTTAGTATCCTCTAGCCCTCCTTTCGACAATGACAGACCTACCATTCCTTATAGATGTCCTGGAGGCTGGAAGTGCCTATTCTTTCGAGAAAGACACTCAAACATGAGAAACTTCTTAACCTAGCCGGGTACCTTATTTCTGACAGAAGAAACTATCACCAGGAAGGTTTAAGCAACAATGACAGACTGGTAAATGCTACCTTTCCTTAGATGTCCCGAAAGTGCCTATTTGTTCGAGAAAGACTTTATAAAGCTGTGCAAGCCACATTAAACAATAAAAGGAGGAACGAACTGTTTTTTCACTCAAGATGTTCAAACACGATATGCTTCCTACCCTAGCCAAGTGCCTTCTTTCCAATAGAAGAAACAATCTCCTTCGATTAGGCTTTCACCAGGATGGTTTAAGTTTGAACCAAAATTAAGATAGACAAGTAAAATCAAGATGATGAAACCCTAACTTAATTATATTAGATTCTCCTAAGCAAAAAGAACCTCACCTACACTGTCGAAGTCAGATGTATCAATGCGCTCCACCTGAAGCTGTAAATCACATCGAAAACACAACAAATAGAAAAGTTAATATATTGTAGATCTTGCTAAAACAGTAATGGCCCAAAAGATGCATAAAATTGCAGGATCAAGTAAACTCACAGGCAATGGCAGAACCATGACTTTGTTCGAAGATTCAGGCTTTACTCCTTTACCAAGTGGAGGTGAATAACATTCTGCAGCAGGGCCAGCTGAAGCAGCCAAGGCTGCTGACTCGCCGGGATGCCGAACATGCCTCAACCGCTTCATAGCACGGTGTAAACGCTCCAACCGGAAAGTCTCACCATCGAAGAACAACACCGCATCATTATCCTTGTAATCTTCACTGGCACCCTCAAATGTCACCTTGGGTTTTCCATGTTGATTGTTTTCAAATTCTACCTTAACTCGATTATCCTTAGACTTGTGGAGTAATCCTGGTTGGTTCTTATCAATTGATGCTGGTTTAAACTCATCTGAAATAGAATCAAACAAAAAGATGTGATGCTTCGGATTCTTCATTTTTCTTAAAATCCCCAAGTCGGGCCAACACATCCGAATATGGATACGGGATATAACACTCCAAATGCATAGAAAACTTGAAAAAAAATGACCTTTATCTTGATACATAACCATATCTAACACACACCGAGTAAAGTATCCTAAATGTATAATCCCTAGCTAATGTACAAAAGTTCTAATCTCATAAATACCAAATCTGAAATCTCAAAGTTGGAGATTCAATAATGGATATGAACATCACCGGTATTCTAATTCAAATGGATTAAGCTAATGGGGGGTACTTAAAACGAGAAAGGGTTTTCATGGAAACCAAACAGAACCCAGAAAAAATAAGAGCAAAATGAGAACTTACATCGCAAAGTGCAAAATTTGGAGGAAGGCTGATTTTGGTCCTTGAAGGAAGACCCCAAACTTAAATTGTACCAACGATTAGGCTTTGGAGCAGTGCCTGGTTCTTCTTTATTGCTGTTATTTGCCATTTTTTGGAATTGAAACCCTAGAAGAATTTCTGAAACGAGACAACGGAAGGAGAGAGGATTGGCCAATTGGGTCAAAGGGGTACTTTGGTCTTTTTCATTTGCGCGGGCAAAGGTTACACTTTTTATAAAGTCTCCATAGTTTTCCATCAAAACCCTCTCAATTTTTTTCCCTCTCTAATGGCTGCATTTCATCTCAGGTACTTACACTCTTTCCCCCATTCTCCTGTTTCTTTGTTGTTTCACAAATCCTTATTCTTTAATCTTATGTGTGATGTTTTTGTATGATTTGTTCCTTTTTCTGTATAGATCTTTTCTTCCCAATTTCCTCGTTTTAAAAAAAATAAAGTTTGACTCGAGTTCGAGTTTAGGAAAAGATTGAATTGCTTGAAATTTAGCACAAATTCGAGCTGAAATTTTTTACTAATTAAAAATAAGTTCAATTAGGCTCATAAGCTGTTCAAGTCCAGGCGTTATTGTTATTTCTTTCGCAATGAAACTTCAAACTATTAGATTATTGCTTAATTCTTGGATTTATTTGTATTTTTATTGATTGCAGTTTGTAGCATCATTAAGGGCATGGTACATTCGTGCAATTTTACAGTTTCTAAGTCTTTGTAAGTTTTTTTTTTTTACATTTTCTCTTCTATTTCTTGTTCTCCATAATTGCCTGCACAACTTGATAGTTTACTTTATGAAAATACACACTTCACTTTTCCTCAAATAAAACAGTACTAAAAACGACTCTTAAACTGTAATAAAACCTTGCATGTATTTGATATTTTAATCTCCTTAGTCATTACTAGTTGTTGAATTTCAGGAATTTTGGAGCTTTGGCAGCCAGGAGGTCATTGAATTTGAGATCGAATCTTTTGTCCAAGTGTTCGGTTAAGTCGATTAGAATGGAAAATGGTAACAATTGTAGCCCAAAGGATGCAAGCCATGAATCTAGAGGTGCCTTGGTAGTTTTTGAAGGATTGGATCGTAGTGGTAAAACTTCACAATGTGGGAGGCTGCTTTCATATTTGGAGGGATTGGGGCATTCAGTCGAGTTATGGCGATTCCCCGACAGAACAACAAGTGTTGGGCAGATGATATCAGCGTATCTGAGTAATAATTCGCAGTTGGATGACCACACAATCCATCTACTTTTCAGTGCAAATCGGTGGGAGAAGAGGTTCGTTTTCACATTTATGCATTGCATTATATTCTTCTTTAGAAAAATGTTTGCCTGTAGGAAATACACTTACCATATCCGATGTGTGATTGTTTTGTAGTTCTTGACAGATATGTTATACTTACTATGTTTATCCGACACTTGATATTTCTTGAAGTAAACATGAATATTGGAATATCACTCTCCAAAGGAAGACACCTATGTCAGGCTCTTACCCATATCCGACACTTTTTATCAGCATATTGCACAATCTATGAAGTTTGTTGATGTTCGGTTCAGTTTAATTCTTTTCATTAGAACTTTTATTAACCATATTGGTGGAGGAAAATCCTTTAAGTTGCACACTTGCACTGACCCATCCCCACATGCTCATATCTTGGTCTTCTTCTAGGATTTGCAATACTGCATTTTTCAACAAGTGCAATCTTTGAAGTTTTAGCGTCTGATTTAATCATTTGTGTTGGAATTTGTATTCTTTGCTATTATTGTGAAAGGATGATACTTTTACCAACACTTCTCAGACTTTGCTTCATATGCTTATCTTCTCGGATTTGTCATTTTCGTTCTTTCAACAGCAGATATATGTTGGGCATAGGTGTCAGAGTCAGACACATTGATTTTGCAACAAATGGAATCGGAGCAATAGCTTAAAATGATACGTTTTAGGTTAATATGAGAAACTTCAGCAAAACATGGGTTTTGGGCAATCCATTGACTATGTTCACGGTTTTTTGTTTGGTTGCACTGCAAGAATGACAAGTGGGCTGATCTTTGCATAAGTCGGCAAAGTAACACTTTCAGAATCGATTAGCTTGAATAAGCTGATCTTCTTTGAATATTTATTGGATGAAATTACTAAAATTTCTGGGCTTTAAGCAAGTCGGACAAATTCTGATGACATATTTTGGTGATATATACAAGGAATATGATGCACAACATTACTTCCTTTATGAGCATATTTTTCTGCCCCTGTTTAACTTGTGCTATGCATATGAACCACTCAAATATTCCTCCTAATGAATCTGATATCTGCATATGCACACTTCTGATATTAGTTTGCAGCATAAAAGCACTCGTAAATCTACTATCATTTGCAGATCAATGATGGAATCGAAACTAAAAGCTGGAACCACCCTTATAGTAGACCGTTACTCTTATTCTGGGGTTGCTTTCTCATCTGCTAAAGGACTTGATTTCGAATGGTGTAAGGTAAAGGCACACTGACGAAAGAGCTAGCTGCCGCTCTGTATTAAGTTAGTTCCTAGCATGGCCATCAATAACCAAATAAGGTATTTTCTTACAGGCACCAGAGATTGGACTAATAGCTCCTGATCTGGTATTGTACCTTGACATATCGCCCGAGGTTAGTCATGCATGTAACCTCTTTTATGTTAAAACTAGTGAATTGGATTGGTTTTATGTTAAACAACTATTTCTGGTTTTCAACCGAATGAGTTTTTTTAAAAACATTTCTGGTTTGAGTTTTTGGTTGGGTTATTATAATGTTGATTATTCCAGTGTTCAACATCCATGTCAAACATATACTCAGACAAGACTATGGTTGGGACTTGCCCTACACTACTCCGACTTCTCAATTTTCATGAAATTCCAGTGTTCAACATCCATGTCAAACATATTCTCAGACGAGACTATGGTGCTTTGATCTTCTAAGGATCCTCAAAATACATACAAATCTTGAAAAAAAAATGATCATACTTGTGTTGGACACAAACCTATGTCGGCGATTTGCATTTGAGTTCGAGTAATATAGGACTATTCTTTCATTTACCATTTGTTCATGCCTTGGAATATTTCATCGTTTGATATATGTGAGTCTTTTCGGGGGGTTTTGGTATACAGTGCCACCTGCTCAAAGTAATCTGATTACAGTTGATCTCGAGCTTCAACTAGTATTTACAGTACTCCATCTTCCCCTGCCTAAGCTTATATATATAAAGGTGCCCTTTTCCCGTAGAATTAATGGTCCAAATATAATGTCGTTAGAAACTTCTGTATTTAGTTCATTAACAAGGGTCATTTAAAGATGGATTTCTCTGTAAAAGTTCAACCATATAGCCAGGTGTTAATAAAACAAGAGAAAGCTCAATAAAAGTTATGGAAACAGACAATGCAGTTTGCATTAGACATTGTAATGAACATCTTATTTCATGCTTAGGTTGGTGATCTTGAACTTCAAGTTTCTTCACACTTTAATTGGTTAACACATATACATATGATACCTTCATGCAAACATATATACATGCATATCTGTAATACTAAATATAATATTTTCATATTTATCAGAAAGCTGCGGAAAGAGGAGGCTATGGAGATGAGAGATACGAGCAGCTCGAGTTTCAGAAGAAAGTTGCCCAACACTATAAGCTTCTTGAAGATTGTTCTTGGAAGGTAATAGTTTGTTTCATCTTATGCCATATAGCAATAGCAACGAGATGCGTGGCCTCATCATGGTTGGTTTTGAGTTGTGACTTTGATTGGCTCTATTCGGGTTGAATGATGCCAAATTTTAGTCATGGTCGCTCTTAAGTAAATTTCCGGGTTTGCTTCAGAGATGTGACGCACGGTATTAAATATTACCTTTATTTTAGGATGGTAAACATTGTAAAGGGGAAAAAGAGCTAGAGTTTGTGTAATCAAACAACTTCCATCCATCTTATTGCTTCCATTTTTGGGATTGTTAGTGTAAAAGCTTTTGGTCTTAGATGCATGATCAAACCTATGTCAGTCGGGTTTCAGGGTGAGTAACGAATATGGAAATATTTCTGGCACACGTTTACTCATTTTTTTAAAATATCATTCTTATGTCAGGAGTTATACCTCCGAGCCCATGTTGAATACATGTGTCATATACAAGTACATTAGAAAAAAATGAAGAGTCAGCGGCATAGAATCAATCATTTTTTGCATACAGATGATGAGCACTAGACCTCTCAGCTACGGCTACTTGGGTCAAGTAAAGATTTTTTTTGTTCGGTTATCCAAGCCGATGAATAATATCAGCCTCGTTTTGGAATTTCTTGCTACTCTTGCAGATCATAGACGCTTCCGGGTCCTTGGAAGATGTGGAAAAACAGGTGAAGGAGATCGTATCGGAATATGTCATGACTTGCCAGAAAGGGAAGCCACTTTCATCCCTCTGGTCTTACTAGTTGATCTTATTTCTTTTTCCTATTGAAAAGATGCAAAACTTGTGTTTGGCATTGGACTTCATTACTGATGTGAAAGGGGGGAGTAAAGAACACCCAAGTTTCAAAATGGTTGGTTATTGAAAACTGTAACATGTATTTCTCTTTGTGTTTATTATGAGTTAAAACATAATTGTTATTTACTAATATATATTTATTTTTCTTGAGTCTGATTAAAATTTTTGAAGTAATATTCCCATCTGACGTGGTGATTGTTAAAAGGTTGAATTTTGCTCCCCTTACATGGGGATGTTAGTAGTTAGCTGTTCTATGTTAATTTAGGAGCTTGAGGCCCTTTGTCTTTAATCTTCATGCATCAAAAAAAAAATGAATTTTGCTGACAGAAAATTACTCTATATACGGTATTATATTAAGTAAAAAATAGGGTAAACTTCATAAATAATAACTGAATTTTAGTAAATTATTTAATTTGGTAACTAAATTTTTAAATGCTTCAATGTTACTATTAAATTTTTAGTTTTGTTTCAATGTTACCAATGACTTTTTAACAGACATTAGCAACATTTAAAATATTTTGTATAATAACACATTTAGTACTTCACGTTTGTACATTTAAACAATTTTAATTCTAATTTGAAAAAATAATAAATTTAACGCTTATTATTTCAATTTAGCCCTATTTATATTAAAATAATTTAATTTTAAATTCAAAACCCTAAACCTAAAATCATAGATCGTAAACCCTTAATTTTTTTTGAAACCCCATAAACCCTTGAACATTTACAAAATTCATCATTATGGACACAAAATAGCTACTAGCCGGTAAGAGTGTCAACAATTAAATCTTAAAAAATTCGAACTAGTTCGGACATCGCATACTCGTAATCTCAAGTTCTAACTGCCTATAAATAGGGGTGGATCTGGAAATTTAAACTTGGTGGTTCACCGACCAACAATAAATACAATCACATGTAAATCGAGAGTAAATTAAATAAATTTTTAAAAGTTACATTTGAAAAATCATAAAAAAAATAAAAATAAAATTACTAGGACGGTTGTGAATAAAATAATGAAGAACAACAAACAAGTATAAAAGAACAAAGAGATGAGAGAAAGTAGGAGATTCGTATTATTATCTGAAGAACTAATGTTTTGATATAATAATTGAAAAATAGTTTTGGACTAAATTGAAAAGATTTCAAAAGTACCTTTAAGTCCAAACAACTTAAAAATATGTTTGAGGAATGTTTTAAGAGGTTTTGAAGTGTTTTCTAAAGCCAATCTTTACCAAAACCACCCAGGTGTTTTGAAACATCCTTAGGCGTTTCGAAACAACCATTCACAGTTTCAAAACGTTCCGAAACAGCTCTGCCTGTTTCGAAACGGGCTTTAATCTGGGTGGAAATTTTGCTTAGCGTTTCGATACGGCCTCACCGTTTTGATACGCCTATGTGGCAAAGACCTCAACGGGGTTGCTACCGTTTCGATACGAATCAAGGTGTTTCAAAACAGCCAGAGGTGTTTCGAAACAGATTGCTGCATCAGACTTCAACGGCTAGTTCTGAAGAGGGGCGTTCCGATATGGGCTCAACTGTTTCGAAACGGACAACAGCAGAACTGCAATTAATGTGGGAAATAAAGTCTCCAACGGCTCCAAAACAACCCCAACGACTACAAACTCATTTGGGAGTATAACATGAACCTCCAAGCATCAAGTAATGGTTAATGCTTCAATTGTCAACAACACTATGATCAAGAATTTGTCTTAGGGCTTTATTGTTCAATTTATTGTATATACAACACTTGTGAGCCTAATTGTCAAATTTGCTCAAGTGTTTATGTTTTGGGTAAGAGCTTTAATTGTGCAAACATATACCTTCTAGATGGATTTCTAGTTTGCTAAGTCTTTTTTGTGTAAAAGAGTGTTTAATCAAGCTTTGGGTAGAAAGCTTGATCGATGTAATAGTTTTGTTGGGTTGTTAGCACTCTCGAATCGATCACCGAAACCGTCAAGGAGGGTTGTAAATGTTTGGTGGTTGAATTGGCTAAAATCCAAATAAAGGTAGACAAGTGACACAATGATTTTAGAGTGGTTCGACCTTCTAACAAGCACCTACATCCACTACCTTAGCACACCACTAAGGATTTCCCAATTCACTCAACAATGAATTCGTCCCCTTTTCCCGGTTTAGGAGGAAACCGTTACAACCCTATCTTTTGGACTTAGCTAAGATAGAACCAACTCTAGTTTTTCTCTCAAGGCTAAACTAGAACCTCTCCTTTTACAAGGGATTTGTTTGAGTAAACTAGATACCTCACAAGGTTGGTGTTTACACAATTTAAGCTCACAAGAGTAAAATGGATTTATAATTAAGCACTCTCTCTAAAGACTATGTACAAGAGAATAGTAAAAATAAGACTTAAACTCTAATTCTCTTGATCATATTGCTTGGATGTAGTCTCTAACCTTCTTCAAGTGTTCCAGCCTTCAATTTATAGTCCCAATTGAGTTTGTAGCCGTTACTAGCCGTTAGGGATGAATTGGAGCAGTTGAGGACTTTAATTCCCACCATAAATGCACTTCTGCAGCTCACCGTTTCGAAACAGTCGTGCCCGTTTCGAAACACCCTTTAAGTAGAAAGAGCCGTTGCAGTCTAATGAGGCACCCGTATCGGAACGCCTTTGGCTATTTCGGAACACGTATTGAAACGCCTAGTCCCGTATCGAAACAACCTGCATTTAAATGTTAGTTGGGAAATAGCCGTTGGGGTTTATGACCGTTGTGGTCGATGCCATGTAGGCGTATCAAAACGGCATAGCCCGTTTCGAAACGCTAGGCAAAAATCACATCCAGAGAAGGCTCGTTTCGATACCCGTATCGAAACACTTTTGCTACTGGAATCCCCCGTATCGAAACGCCCTAAGGTGTTTTGAAACGCCTGGAAGGTTTTGTGAAGTTTGGCTTTGAAAACATTGTAAAACCTTTAAAAACATTCCCTAAACATAGTTTCAAGTTGTTTGGACTTTAGAAATTGTTTTGAATTCTTTTTAAATCAGTCCAAAGTATTTTTCAACTATTATATCAAAACATTAGTTCTACAATCTCCCATTTTTTGATATAATAAAACTATCTTGAAAAAATGTTTGGGATTCTCCCCCTTTAACTTTAAAAATGTGAATAAGAGATTAAATATATGAAATCAAATAAAGCTCCCCCTTATTCATTTGAAAATTCAATTTTTCAAATCATTCTCCCTTTTTGTTATATCAAAAAGAATTTAAAACATTAAGTTCAAAATAACAATAGAGGTAAAAATTGACAAAATTAATAATTTTTGTTTTAAAGTGGCTCCCCCTTACTCAAAGCATAATTGTTAGGCTTAACAAATAATCTAAGACTTTAAACACAAATTAGATAACCAAATAAACAAAAATGAAAGCTTTTAGCTTTAGAGGTTACCCAATTTCTTCTCTTGTGTGACTAGAGCATTTCTATGATTTTTCTTTGCTTGCCATAGCTCCAACACACCTACAAAAGACATTCACTTGAATTTTGGTATCCAAATTGCTTTGGATCCATTAACGTTAATTTCAATGTCTTTAGTTCCTTTAGGAACCCATACTTGTCTAATCCTATAAGATTGTCTCTTCTTTATAGGACAAGTATGTATAGAATGACCATGATAATGGCAATGTGAGCATTTTGCCATTATGTGACAAGATGAATTATTGAAAATAATTTCCCTTTGTTTTGTTAATCTTTCAAGCTTAACTTTTAAATCAAGATTTTCTTTTTCTAAAACATCTTTGCTCGCTTTTGAAACTCTAAATCATTTTTCAAAATTTTATTTTGGTTTTCAAACTCCATTTTTGTTTTTAAAAGAAAATCATTTTCAGTTTCAAGTTTTGAAATCATTTTCTTAAATTTGGAATTCATGGTCTCAAATTCCAAAAATAATTCATCGAAAGCATCTTGCAACTCATTGAAAGAGTAAGAATAAGGCTCACTTGAGTTAGAAGATACCTTAGGCTCCTCGAGAGCCAAAACACCATCCACCTTTGGATTGGAGAGAGGGTTTGCACATGATTGATCATCATCTTTCTTTTCTCCCTTCTTGTTGCCATAAAGCTTCTCAAGTTTCTCCCACAATTCTTTGGCACTTTTGCATGTGGAGACCTTCTTGGAAACTTCTTCGTTAAGGCCACAATAGAGAATGTGCATCGCCTTGGTGTTTAGCTTTGCCTTCGTGTCGTTGGTACTCCTTTTCTTTTTCTTATTCTTTGGAGCTTCTAAATAACCATCTTCAATGATGTCCCAAACCTCATAGTCTTGAGACTTGATGAAGAATTTCATGATATTGCTCCATTGGAAGTATTCTTCTCCTTCGAAGAGTGGAGGACACGAGATAGAGCGGCCTTCTTCAAATCTTGCCATTTTCTTGAACGGTGGACTACGAGCGATGGATCTTTACTCCCAGATGTTAGTCCTTCGATGGAGATGAGGCTCTGATACCAATTGTTGGGTTGTTAGCACGCTCGAATTGATCACCGAAACCGTCCAGGAGGGTTGTAAATGTTTGGTGGTTGAATTGGCTAAAATCCAAATAAAGGTAGACAAGTGACACAATGATTTTAGAGTGGTTCGGCCTTCTAACAAGCACCTACATCCACTACCTTAGCACACCACTAAGGATTTCCCAATTCACTCAACAGTGAATTCGTCCTCTTTTCCCGGTTTAGGAGGAAACCGTTACAATCCTATCTTTTGGACTTGGCTAAGATAGAACCAACTCTAGTTTTTCTCTCAAGGCTAAACTAGAACCTCTCCTTTTACAAGGGATTTGTTTGAGTAAACTAGATACCTCACAAGGTTGGTGTTTACACAATTTAAGCTCACAAGAGTACAATGGATTTACAATTAAGCACTCTCTCTAAAGACTATGTACTAGAGAATAGTAAAAATAAGACTTAAACTCTAATTATTTTGATCATGTTGCTTGGATGTAGTCTCTAACCTTCTTCAAGTGTTCCAGCCTTCAATTTATAGTCCCAATTGAGTTTGTAGCAGTTACTAGCCGTTAGGGATGAATTGGAGCCGTTGAGGACTTTAATTCCCACCATAAATGCACTTCTACAGCTCACCGTTTCGAAACAGTCGTGCCCGTTTCGAAACACCCTTTAAGTAGAAAGAGCCGTTGCAGTCTGATGAGGCACCCGTATCAGAACACCTTTGGCCGTTTTGGAACACGTATCGAAACGCCTAGTCCCGTATCGAAACGACCTGCATTTAAATGTTAGTTTGGAAATAGCCGTTGGGGTTTATGACCGTTGTTGTCGATGCCACGTAGGCGTATCGAAACGGCATAGCCCGTTTCAAAATGCTAGGCAAAAATCACATCCAGGGAAGGCCCGTTTCGATACCCGTATCGAAACACTTTTACTACTGGAATCCCCCGTATCGAAACGCCCTAAGGTGTTTCGAAACGCCTGGAAGGTTTTGTGAAGTTTGGCTTTGAAAACATTGTAAAACCTTTAAAAACATTCCCTAAACATAGTTTCAAGTTGTTTGGACTTTGAAAATTGTTTTGAATTCTTTTTAAATCAGTCTAAAGTATTTTTCAATTATTATATCCAAACATTAGTTCTACAAGTTTCCTCCTAAACTGAGAAAAGGGGACATAATTCTTAGTGAATTTGTTTGGAAATCCTTAGTGGGAAGCTAAGGTAGTGGATGTAGACCTTGGTTAGAAGGTTGAACCACTATAAATTCTTGTGTCAATTGCCTATCTTTCTATTCCCACATAAACACCCAAATATCCAACTTCTCCGAACTTGGCAAACACATCGGTTGAAGGAATCGAGCACCATAAATCCCAACAATTGATATCAGAGCTTGACTCAATTGAAGAGGATTAACATCATATTGAGGCGATCCGGCAAGCTCGCTCAACATCTCAATCAACCGGCTCAATGGCGCAATCCACCGACAAGCCTCCTTTCTTCGATGGGACCAATTATGCTTATTGGAAGACAAGGATGATGTTCTTTGTCAAATCCAAATACTACAAACTTTGGGATATCATTAAAGATGGCCCGTTTGTACCACAAGGAAGCAAGGCGGAGTGGAGTGCCGACGATCGCAAAAAGATGGAGCTAAAACGCACGGCATTGCACTTCATCTTTTGTGCACTTAGCCTCAACATCTACGAGTAGATAACTTCTTGCGAGAGTGCCAAGGAAGTTTGGGACAAGCTTGAAGTTACATACGAGGGGAAAAACGATGTAAAGGAGACCAAGATCGGCCTCCTCAACCTAGAGTATGAAAACTTTAAGATGGATCCGGAAGAGGACATTGAAAAGATGTTCGATAGGTTCTCCAACATCACCAATGGACTCAAAGGTTATGGAGAAGCCATCCCGGAAGAGAAGCTTGTCTGAAAGCTCATCTACTCCCTTTCCGAGTCATGGGACTCAAAAAGGACCGCCATCATCGAAGCCAAGAATCTCAAGACTTTGAAGCTTGATGAGCTCATGGGGTCACTTCTCACTCACCAAATAATGAAGAAAAACAAAGAAGAGGAGAAGAAGAAGGAAGAGATTAGAGGTATGGGAGAGAAGAAGCTCAAAGGGCTTGACATCAACACAAATGTCATTGCTCTCAAATCCTTCACATGCCATCATGTAGATTCAAGTGATAAGGAAAGTGAAGATGAAGAGATGGCCTATCTCTTCAACAAATTTTCCCGTTTCATGAAGAGCAAAATGGAAAAATCCAAGCATGAATCGAGGAAAAAGATGAAGGAATCTCACAAGTCCAACAAGAAGGAATCATCTTCAAAGCAAGCATATGTGGCCACATGGAGTGATGAAGACTCCACTGATGATGAGGTAGCCCATCTATGCTTGATGGCCCTCAATGAGGGGGAGGTAACTTCTAACTTATCTATTTCAAATCCATATACATGTGATGAGTTACAAGATGCCTATGATTATTTGCTTTTGGAATTCAAGGCATCATTTTCTAAGAACAAAAAGTTGATTTCAAAATTGAAAAATGAGAACGATTTGCTTTCCAAAACAAATCTTGAGTTTGAAGCAAAATTGAAAGATTTTGAACAAAAAGTTTCACATTTGCAAAACTTACTTCAAATAATGGAAAGGATCATCAACAAGAAATTGATGATCTTAAAAAGGAAAAAGATTTGATTTCCAATGAACTTCAAAAGAAAAATGATTTTGGAAAATCAAATTTTTATGTAAGACAACCTAGTGCCTCTAGATTTATAAATGGAAAATGTTTTAGAAGTGTTTGAGTCCCAAAAGGACTAACCACTTCAACTAAAAAGGATGAAATTGAAAAATGAATTCCTAAGGGGACTAAATTTTGTGCAATTAACGTTTATGGATCCAAGGCAATTTGGATACCAAAATTTGTATGATTGTCTTGATTAGGTGTGATGGAAATGTTCAACAAGTCCAATTAATGAGGGGGAGCTCCATGCACACAAGGAAGAACACTTGAAGAAGGAATGCTTCACATTCTACCTTGGAGTTCAAGTGTGGTAAAATCTAGTTGTTTTTCATTTGTTTAATTTGATTTATTCTCTTTTAATTCAACTAGATTATCTAATCTTGGACTAACATTCTTTGATGATGCTTTGAGTAAGGGGGAGCCAATTTTAAAACCAAAATCCTTATTTTTTTGTCATTCTTTTACCTCATAAGTTATTTTGAACTTAAAGTTATTTAAAGTCTTTTTGATATAACAAAATGGGGAGAAATGGTTTGAAAAAAATGAATTTTCAAGAGAATAAGGGGAGCTTTAACCTCTTTTAATTTTTGAAATCTCCTATTCAAATTTTTAAATACAAAGGGGGAGAATCCCAAACAATTTTTCAAGATAGTTTTATTATATCAAAAAGGGGGAGATTGAAGAACTAATGTTTTGATATAATAATTGAAAAATAGTTTTGGACTAAATTGAAAAGATTTCAAAAGTGCCTTTAAGTCCAAACAACTTAAAAATATGTTGGAGGATTGTTTTAAGAGGTTTTGAAGTGTTTTCTAAAGCAATCTTTACAAAACCACCCAGGTGTTTCGAAACACCCTTAGGCGTTTCGAAACAACCATTCACAGTTTCAAAACGTTCTGAAACAGCTCTGCATGTTTTAAAACGGGCTTTAATCTGGGTGAGAATTTTGCTTAGCGTTTCGATACGACCTACCGTTTCAATACGCCTATTTGGCAAAGACCTCAACGGTTAAAATCCCCAACGGCTATTTTCCCAACGACTTTTTAATTTGCAGCTCAATTGACACTCATTCTAAAACAGGGTTGCTACCGTTTTGATACGAATCAAGGTGTTTCGAAACGAATTGCTGCATCAGACTTCAACGGCTAGTTCTGAAGAGAGGCGTTCCGATACAGGCTCGACTGTTCCGAAACGAACAGCACCAGAACTGCAATTAATGTGGGAAATAAAGTCGCCAACGGCTCCAAAACAACCCCAACGGTCCTCAACGGCTACAAACTCATTTGGATGTATAAAAGGGACCTCCAAGCATCAAGTAATGGTTAATGCTTCAATTGTCAACAACACTATGATCAAGAATTTGTCTTAGAGCTTTATTGTTCAATTTATTGTATAGATAACACTTGTGAGCCTAATTGTCAAATTTGCTCAAGTGTTTAGGCTTTGGGTGAGAGCTTTAATTGTGCAAACATATACCTTCTAGAGGGATTTCTAGTTTTCTAAGTCTTTCTTGTGTAAGAGAGTGTTTGATCAAGCTTTGGGTAGAAAGCTTGATCGGTGTAACGGTTTTCTCCTAAACCGAGAAAAAGGGACGAAATTCTTAGTGAATTTGTTTGGAAATCCTTAGTGGGAAGCTAAGGTAGTGGATGTAGACCTTGGTTAGAAGATTGAACAACTATAAATTCTTGTGTCAATTGCCTATCTTTCTATTCCTACATAAACACCCAAATATCTAACTTCTCCGAACTTGGCAAACACATCGATTGAAGGAATCGAGCACCATAAATCCCAACAATTTGGTATCAGAGCTTGGTTCAATTGAAGAAGATTAACATCCTATTGAGGCGATCCGACAAGCTCGATCAACATCTCAATCAACCGGCTCAATGGCACAATCCATCGACAAGCCTCCTTTCTTCAACGGGACCAATTATGCTTATTGGAAGACAAGTATGATGTTCTTTGTCAAATCCAAAGACTACAAACTTTAGGATATCTTTGAAGATGACCCGTTTGTACCACAAGGAAGCAAGGTGGAGTTGAGTGCCGATGACCGCAAGAAGATGAAGCTAAATTGCAAGGCATTGCACTTCATCCGAAGAACTAATGTTTTGATATAAGAAAAATAGTTTTGGACTAAATTGAAAAGATTTCAAAAGTGCCTTTAAGTCCAAACAACTTAAAAAATATGTTTGAGGATTGTTTTAAGAGGTTTTGAAGTGTTTTCTGAAGCTAGTCTTTACAAAACCACCCCAGGTGTTTCGAAACACCCTTAGGCGTTTCGAAACAACCATTCACAGTTTCAAAACGTTCCTTTGAGAACAAGTAGCACAATAACTTCGTGTTCTTTCAATAAGTGAAATTTATTTAATTCTTTTGAGAACAAGCACTACTAGAACTTCAGGTTCCTTTAATAAATGTGCATATAAATCTCAATAGCTTTTGCATCATTATTGATCAGGATGGTCTAACCGATCATGCCAACTATATACAAGTGTGTATATACATTTTGAATTTAGTAAACTTCTGGTTTACCATAACATGTGATTCAATCTCACTCGTACATGTCTAGTACGACCATCTAAATTGTTCCTTTGAATATAAATATATTTAGCTCTTTCAGAGCTTTCAATGAAAAATATCT
The DNA here is from genome assembly GCA_958450335.1 of Hibiscus tridactylites. Classification (NCBI taxonomy): domain Eukaryota; kingdom Viridiplantae; phylum Streptophyta; class Magnoliopsida; order Malvales; family Malvaceae; genus Hibiscus; species Hibiscus tridactylites. The sequence continues at coordinate 22,217,548 of OY288276.1, read as the reverse complement.
TTTGGTAGCAATATATAGCTCTTCTAGAGCTTCCAGCTGACTTTTGGCTACCAGAGCTTATATCCACATTGACTTATTTCAAATGCCAATTGATAACATATGTTATCTATAATTCTCAAAGGAATATTTTGCGAACTCATATTGCACTCTTAAAATTTTCACTTCTAGTGGTGACGATACTATTACCATTAGCGGTAATTATTGCAATATTCACAATTCCACACTTTTCATAATGTGCTTACTCTCAATAACTTATTGCTAAGCATAAATCGTCACTATAAATTATATTTGAAAAATAATCATGTTAAACAAAATAAATAAATATAATAATATATAAATATAAAATGTAAATAGTTAATGTGTAAAGCAAATAAGCATAAAACAAAAATAAATAAAAATATCAATTATTCCCCGTAGATGTTATAAGAGAAATAAAATAAATGGCGAATTATTCCTTTCAAGGGTTATGAGGAAATCAACAATATCCAATTAAGTTGGACCAACAATGCCATAATTATTTTCGCCATTTTTATAAACAAAATTTGTTTATTATTTATTTCTTTTATCATTCAATGATTATTGATTTTTCAACGTACAACAAGTACGATACCAATGGTTTATAACATCGCATTGGTAGTAAAAAGAATTTTACTTCCCTATAATAATCTTTATCACTCTTGTCACCCGTATAACCTCACTACCGGTGGGTAGAAGTATTCTTAAACTGAACATATTTTCCATGTTTATATTCATAGCCTCAACCACGACCACAACTTCTAATGTGACTTTTATTCTTTCCATAATATAATCTCACATTCACTTCAGGGAATGGAGTAGAGCTACTAGATCTTTGAAACCTTTTTTATGATATTGTGTCTGAGGACAACATTATTTGTCCTGAAAAATGGAGTATATTTTTATTAACATATCCTCATCATAGATAACAAAGATTTAATCCTCGTACGTGACATTGTTAAACCAGTCCACAAGGTCCTTTAAAAACCTCATTTGAGACCAGTAGTCTCGCAGAACGGGATGTCCAACCAATATACTTGGATTATATCGAAGTTATGTCTCTAATTGAATAATGATTTACCATATTTGCATTCACTATGAAACAGATCCAATAATTGCATGAAATAAAACATCATGCTTGCATTCACTCCAGGGAATGCCTCATCATCGCGTGGAATAAACATCATGCTTGCATTCACTTCAGGGAATGCCTCCCATAAAACTTTTTTCTGATCAAAATGAATTTCCATAACTTGAATTTGGGAGAAACCAATAGTCGAGTTTTTCGACACATGAGAATTAATGCTTTTGAGCAAAATGACCATGATTTATCGCACTTTAAAATCATAATTGGAAGAATAAAAATAAAATAAAAATTTACTGATATTGATTTTCTTCCCAAGAACAAGAAGCATGACGAATGACCAAGAAAGCTTCTCATAATAATCTCGTCTCTTTCCAAGCTCTTGTCATAACCATTCTTTCACATTTTTTTACAATTATGATCATCGTGTTGATGAGCATGGCTTTTGCTCTCCTTTCCTAATGTGAAGTCACCAAATACTCGTACAAGATGCTTGGCATGCAACACTTTAGTTGTCGTTCGTTCTGCATCGAGTCAACAACCCGCTCAAATAATCCTTGAAGGTTTTGCTGAAGATTAAATATATAAGCTTGGTCCAATGAACATCATATAATATTAGATTGAAGTAATATGTAAATAAAAATATACTGGCCTTAAATTAAGAGTGATTGACCAATCATATTTCAACATATAAATAAATAAAACATACCAAAATTTTCAAATTAAATTGAATATATAGTGATGTAGTCACCAATATTATGTTGAAATTCTTTTTAAGAGTCATAAACAAGAACCAAGGTAACTAGCGAGACCGAGCTTCAAAATCTATGGCTCGTTCAAACTTTTAAAACATGCCACCATCTTCGGTTTAACGTAGGATCAAAACTTTTCCGGTAACTTCTTTGGGATTCAAACAAAGAGCATCAACATCTTTCGAGCAACTATTGATTTTTCAAAAATTAAAATAAAATTAAAGATCACGAGAGAAAAATAACCGATAATTAAAATATAATTGAGGAGAAGAACTTATCTCTAATTCATGCTAGAATCAACTTCTTTTCAACAACTATTTAGGATTTTAACGACAAACACCTCAGTTGATTAGAGTCTCGTGCTGATAACGTGTTGTGAATAAAATAATGAAGAACAACAAACAAGTATAAAAGAACAAAGATATGAGAGAAATAGGGAGGTTTGTATTATTATCAAAACTAAATTTGTGTACAATGCCTTCATCTATTTATAGGCATAAGAAGTACAAAATACATTAAACTCTAATTAATGAGATAATATTCCTAATGATAAAGTAAATAAAATCTCCTAGATAAAGTTCTTATCATTATAGACATCCACATAGATAAGTATTCATAACAAGGACATAATAATTATTACAAATAAACATAGTTATCGAAAAAACCAAAAAATAATAAAATAATAATAATAGAAAAATAATATATGTGGTAATGAAAATAATGATAAATATAATAAAATAGAGGAGAAATATATTACACAATAATTATAACTATAATAACAAAAAAGTCTATTAACTTCCAAAAATAATAGTGGTGTTTTATAATAAAAAGGGTAAATTACTCCAGTGACCACCAAACTTAAAGGGCGTACCTATTTTGACCACTGAACTATCAAACTCATCAATCAGACCACTAAACTTATTAAATTGACCTATTTTGACCATCGCCGTTAAAAAATTAACGGAAGGGTAACAGAGGGGTGACGTGGTAGTTAACAAAATTTTGTAAAATTATACATTTGGTCCCTATTATTTACCTATTATATTAATTTGATCCTAATTTTTATTTAATTAAATAAAATTAATCAACCAATCAGATAATGACACGTGTCAATTCTCAATTGGATACATTTTCTTAATTATAATTTAATTTATTTAGTATATTTTTCTTCCAATCAAGTGGTGACACGTGTCTAGATGCTTGACCTGAATTAAGAGAATTACACGGAGAAAATCAAAGTCAACTCGTTAAAGTTATCCTCGATTAGCAACCTTTTTTTTCTTTTTAACTTGTCTAACTGCATAATTAAATCCTACAGAGTTTGCTCGCGCAATGCATATATTTTCATTTAAACTGATCCTTAACTTTACTTTCATTTGCAACATTCCGATATAAGGTCAATGTTGCGTGTAAAAGTGTCTATGGCAATTGTAGTGCAAGTGTACACGACGCAAGTAGTAAAGTGATACGGAAGTATCAGATATCGTCTCCACAGGGACTGGGCTAATAGCTTCACCTTGAATTACTGTACGAGAGTAAAGAATGATTTAAGATGTTGTCACGAAAATAATAAAGAATACTGGAAAATAGAAATAAAGTAGTCAAGATAGAGAGAATGGGCTGGTATTGAATTGCTCAGTAGTGTAGGTATTGCTAAGTCTAGGAATATCAGCTCTGTCGTCGTCCCCGTCGCGGCAGCACATATCGCGGCGATAGTCTGTTGCTTGTCGCGGCAGCGAACACACAACTCCGTACTTCAATTTTGGCAAGAACCCTGCTGTGCCTTGGCCTATCCCTAGGTCCAAGTCTGTCGATGAACACGTCTTTGATGATACCTCCCGACGTGAATCGAAGGATGAACACCGATATTGTTAAATTCTTCTTTAGCCACTTAACCTCGTCCTATCCCTAGGTCCGAGATAGTTCAACTATAAACTAGAGAACTCGCACTTATTCCTTTCGTATACTTAACTCTCCCGATATTAAGTAAATAGATAACCTCGCAATGCTCTCCCGATACTCTTACAAGATGTTAATAACCAGAATAAGAGAACTTGAAGTTTATTTTATTGAACTGAAAATTCCTAAAACAAAAGCAGACCTTGCAACTACTTTACAAATCAACCCGTGGCCCTAAGGGGAATTTAGAACATGATGAGAGGATGAAAACGACTAGGGTTTTGGGAAGAAGGCTAGAGATAGGTGATGTGTCCTCCTAGGTCGAATTACATGCCTTTATATAGGCTTTGGGTCCAAGTTTTCTAAAATAGCAAGAATATAAGTTTAAATTAAAGTAAAACTCTAATAAAGACTAAATCTTCAGAGAATATAGCTTTAACACGTCCTCCTTCTTGCTTGGATTTTCTCTCCTTGAACTTTGGGCTTGGCCTTCATTTTGATCTAGGGCTTGGAAAAATATAGTGATATTCCACGACAGACGGGCTTAATTTTCTCTTTCTGTCGAGGTCCACTTTGCTTCTTCTCCTCAAAACTGCTGTCGTCCTCTGCTGTCACGGCGGTATCCATGGCAGCATCGTCCTCCTTGTCTGCTCGTCTAGTTCCATCTCTTCTGCTTCTCTACCCAGCGCCTGCCTCTCCATCTGCTACAGCAGCAACCTGCAAAAGCAACCAATTTCAGTAGAAACTGTGCCTTTTAATATATTTGTGATGTCTAACTGTAATCTAGCCTAAATGTAATGAATTATGCTTGAATGCAGCAGAAATATGGGTTAAATAGGGGGTAAATAATAGAACTTTTACACACTCAACACACCCCAAACTCAAATTTTTGCTTGCCCTCAAGCAACTAAGACCTAAGAGAAAAATAAAATGTTTTTGTTTTGGCTTAAAATAGTAAACTTTCCCTTACCCTCCATTCGTTCTTTGTCGACGACAGCACCCTGTCGGATAACTTAGGATTTGTCCGGAATCTCACTATAATCCTCGTGCAGTGTGTGCATGCTTGTGAACAATTATATGCCAAGACTCCCTTAGTTTCACTAGAATATTTCAGCTTCTAACTTGAATTTTTATGCCAAAGTTTATCTTTTTGAAGGTACTTCTCATGCTCTCTTGATTTTTTTTTGTTTTGACTCAATTTCATTATTTTTTAAGCTAAAGTTTCACTAGAGCCGGTTTCGGGCACCTCTAGCTAACTTCCTAGAGCCGGTTTCGGGCACCTCTAGGGCTATTGAGTCTCTTTTGCTAAACTTCTTTCCTAGAGCTAGTGTTAGGCACCTCTAGGGGCTATTCAAGTGCTAAGCTTCCTATTCTCGTTAACTAGAAGAGTTCTAGGCAGTATAACAGTCACAAATGGTGTTTAAGTTTTCAGAACTATAGAAAGGCTCTAAACTTCTCCTATAACTATCCTAAAGGCACTGCAACGACAGAGCTGTCACGGCAGGTAAGTTCAGTTCACAGACTTAAGCCAAAATTTTCATTTTTTAAGAAAAAATAAACTAAGTAAAAGACACAATTTTAAAACTAAATTAGACTCCATTAATGGAGGGATGCCACCCCCAAACTCGAGGGTTGCATTACCCTTAATGCAAATGACAAAATAAAAACAGTACATCACAAAATAAATAAGCAGACATCAAAATAAGTTAAGAAACTCAAATTTTTAAGCGTTGTCATCGCTGCTGCTGCTGACTTGGAGCTGGCGGCGGGCACGGGCCTTCTGAACTGGCTGGCGGATGGGGGAGGCAGATGTGTTCTTCGTTTTGGCCTCCCTCGGAGGTTGAATTCTGGTAGGGGAGATATGAGGAGGTTTCTCCACAACCTGGACCTCTGAGCTGCTGCTGCTGTCCTCACCACTGTTGTCGTCACTGCTACTGCCGCTATCCGGCTTGTTTTTGTCTACTATTCTTTTCTGTCGTTTCACCGGTGTAAACTCTTTGGAGAGATTCCTCTTAATAGAGGGTTTGTTGTCACTCTCCTCCCAAATGGAGGATGAAGAGAAACCGGCAATGAAGGCGTCAAGCTCTTCCGAGGGCATTCTTCGTTTTGTTCCACGGGCAGAAGTCTCAGCACGGGTGCTGCCGGCGGCTGTCGTGGCAGGAGTTGGTGTGGACGCTGTAGAAGGTGTCTGTGGTGTGGCAGCAGGTGTTGGGGTGTAGGCAGGGGTTGGGACAACAAAATAATGTGCAGGGAAGGTAGGAAATACGACATCAGGGAAATTTAAAGAAGTTTGGATAAAGTGTACCGTAGATGCAGTGAAATCCCTGATGAAGCTCATAAGACCGAGCTGCCGTTCCTCCATCTTCTAGATAGCAGCAAGGATCTGAGAGGAGGAGGAGGTCGGGGCTGCTGCTGCTGGTTGCTGCCTGCTTCCGTGGCAACATGTTCATTTTCCGTCGGCTCTGTTGTGGCAGCGGGATCAAATGAGGACAGAGGGGTTGCAACAGTCAGCTCCATTAAGTTGAGTATGTTTTTGTCCGTCCATCCCTTCCCTTGGACTCTAATATCAGTGGCAGCTTCAGGTACCCCATGGCCGCGGCAGAGGGCGGTGATGAGGTAAGGAAGGTAGATCGGTCCCGACGGCCGGTGTGCACACTCCAGAATACTTTCACGGATGAAGCTACCCACATTAATGGGCCTCTCATGCAAAATTGAGTGGATTAAGGCTAACCTGGGCTGATCGAGAGTGGTGTTATGCGAGGACGGCATGATGCGCTTTTTGATAAAAGCGTTCCATAATTTTGCTTCCGGCAAGAGTTGAGTTCTCTTCACTGTCCTCGGGTTCTTGCGATTGGTGTTCCACTGTGTTCCTTCATCTGTCAGCTCTGCCATGACAGCATCATAGGCTGCAGGGTCAAGGCTGTTCAGAAATTGCTGATGACCGTCGTCGTTGATGCCCACGTAAAATCCATACAAGGTGTTGATGTATTCAGCTTCGAATGGCACTTCCCTCCCTCGTACAGTAACTGCTGTCGCAGTCCTGCTGTTGATGGCAGCGTAGAAATCTCGCACTAAAGAGATGTTCATTTCCTCAGGTTGTTCGGCAAAGATCTGCCACTGTAGAGCCCTTATTTTGCGAGCAATGAAGGGCTTTAGGCCCAAATTTCCCTCCTTTGAAGTGTAGATGAATCCCCTTTCCTCCCACATGTCTCTGATCAGGAATGATCGTGGGGAGGATGCTGTCGGGGTGGAGCCGGAGGTAGCACTCCTACGGGTATTTATGGAAGACATTGTTGCAAGGGTTGAGATAATAAAAATGAAAGCAAATAAATTCTAGAGGAAGCAAGTGAGAAGAGAAGAAGTGAGTGAAAATGAAAAAATGAAACGGGGTTTATATAGAGAAGAATTTTTTGCCCGTTGGAGCTGTAACGGCAGGCGCGAATAACGGGGCTAGCTGTTACGCGTTTGCGTGTCTGACGTGTCTGTCATGCGTTTCCGTGTCTGTTGCGCGTCTGTTACGTGTTTCCGTGTCTGTCGCGACAGCGTGTCGACAGCCTGTATTTTCCGCGTCTGTCGCGGCAGCTGTAACGACAGGCTCCAAAATTTGGGCTTGTTGGGCTGGTGGAAGGATGGTGGGCTGAATTCACTTTTCCTTTTCTTCTTGTCTCCTTTAAAACAATAAAAATAAAAGCATTATTTAAAAATAAAATAAACCTAATTTCCTAATATAAATAATAATAAAACTAATAAAAATAAAATTTAGGTTAAATTAGGGATGCTAGGTGGGGCATCTCCTAAGGTAACCACTTCCTGCATTTTTAGGGCTTTAGTCCTCTGATAATGCTTCAAGCGTTGTCCATTGACTTTGAATTGATGTCCGTCTTTTAAAGATCTGATTGTGATGGCACCATGGGGAAAAACTTGTACAACTTGGAATGGGCCAGACCATCTAGATTTAAGCTTCTCTAGGAAGAGTTTCAACCTAGAATTAAATAGCAACACAAGCTGCCCTGGGCAGAACTGTCGTGGCAGCAACTTTTTATCATGCCACTTCTTAGTTTTATCCTTGTAGATTCTTGCGTTGTCATAGGCCATTGTCCGAATTTCTTCAATTTCGTTAAGGTCCAATAGCCTTTTCTGCCCTGCCTTTTCCAAGTCCATATTTACTGCCTTGATTGCCCAGTATGCTTTGTGCTCTATCTCGTCAGGTAAATGGAATGTCTTTCCGTAAATCAGTCGGTAAGGAGACATTCCCAATGGAGTTTTGAAAGCTATCCTATAAGCCCATAATGCATCATTAAGGTGTAAAGACCAATCTTTCCGAGTTGGCTTAACCATCTTTTCAAGAATGTTCTTGACTTCCCTGTTGGATATTTCAGCTTGTCCATTGGTCTGAGGGTGGTATGTTGTTGCAATCCGATGCTTGACACCATACTTTTTCAAGGCAGCAACGATAACCCTGTTGTCGAAATGCCTCCCTTCATCACTGATGATCGCCTTAAGGATGCCGAATCTAGAAAAGATGTTTTTATGTAAAAACTTTTGAACTGTCTTGGCATCATTCTTTTGAGTGGCGATAGCTTCAACCCACTTGGATACATAATCTACTGCCAGGAACATGTACAAATTCCCACATAAATATGGGAATGGTCCCATAAAATCGATCCCCCAAACGTCGAAGATCTTGACTTCAAGAATGTTCTGCAGCGGTATCTCGTGTCTCCTTGAGATGTTTCCTGTCCGTTGGCACTTGTCACAGCTCTTGTAGAAGATTTGAGCATCTTTATACAGTGACGGCCAATAGAATCCGGACTGCAAAACCTTGGCAGCAGTTTTGTTGCCTCCTAAGTGTCCTCCATACTGTGAAGCATGACAGTGATGAAGTATATCTTCCTGCTCATCTTGTTGTACGCATCTCCTTATAACCTGATCTGCACAGATTTTGAAAAGAAGAGGTTCGTCCCAATAATAATGCTTGAAATCATTTTGGAACCTCTTCATGGCTTGATAATTAAGGTCAAGAGGAATTATTCCGCTAACTAAAAAATTAACGAAATCAGCATACCAGGGGAGTTCAAAAGACTTACATGCTGCCATGGCTGTCGCGACAGTGACTGTGGCAGCAAATAGTTGCTCATCCGGCAAGGTCTCCAATATGTTTGTCTCATCTATCGGTAGACTCTTTCCCTTCTCCAACCTTGACAAGTGATCTGCCACTTGATTTTCTGTCCCTTTTTTGTCCTTGATTTCAAGGTCGAATTCTTGCAATAGCAAGATCCATCGTATCAGTCGAGGCTTTGCATCCTTTTTCGCGAACAGATACTTCAGTGCAGAGTGGTCTGTGTGCACTATGACCTTCGTTCCAAGTATATAAGAACGGAACTTGTCAATGGAGAATACCACATCTAATAATTCCTTCTCTGTGGTGGTGTAGTTCACTTGGGCGTCGTTCAGTGTTTTGCTGGCATAGTATATGACGTGAAATAGTTTGTCTCTCCGCTGCCCAAGTGCTGCCCCGACAGCATAGTCACTAGCATCACACATGATCTCAAATGGCTGTGTCCAGTCTGGTGGCTGTACTATTGGGGCTGTTACCAGCTTTTCCTTTAGAACCTTGAATGCCTCAGTACACTCAGTGTTAAAGTAGAAGGGTCGGTTCTGCTCCAGAAGATGGCATAGGGGCTTGGTGATTTTTGAGAAGTTCGCTATGAATCTCCTATAAAAACCAGTATGTCCTAAGAAACTTCTGATTCCCTTGACTATTGTGGGCGGCGGCAGCTTTTCAATCACTTCTATCTTAGATCTGTCGACTTCTATGCCACGGCAGCTAATCTTATGGCCGAGGACTACCCCTTCATCCACCATGAAGTGACATTTTTCCCAGTTCAAAACTAAGTTTGCTTTTTCACATCTCTCGAGTACCTTTTGTAGGTTGCCTAGGCAGCTTTCAAAGTTGTCTCCAAAGACTGAAAAATCATCCATAAAGATCTCTAGGAAATCCTCCACCATATCGGAGAATATTGCCATCATGCACCTTTGGAAGGTGGCTGGTGCATTGCATAGTCCAAATGGCATTCTCTTAAAAGCGTATGTTCCGTAAGGGCATGTGAATGTCGTCTTTTCTTGATCTTCCAGTGCAATAGCTATTTGATTGTAACCTGAATAACCATCAAGAAAACAATAGTAAGGTTTACCCGCTAATCTATCAAGCATTTGATCAATAAAAGGGTAAAGGAAAGTGGTTCTTTCGGGTAGCTTTGTTAATTTTCCGATAGTCCATACAAACCCTCCAACCGGTCACAGTCCTGGTTGGGATTAGCTCATTGTTTTCGTTGGTCACCACGGTCGTTCCTCCTTTCTTGGGAACACATTGCACCGGGCTCACCCATTTGCTGTCCGAGATGGCGTAGATTATTCCAGCATCTAGCCATTTGATTATCTCCTTTCGCACCACCCCTTTCATCGCATGGTTCAGCCGCCTTTGAGCATCAATAGTCGGCTTATGATCATCCTCTAGAAGGATTTTATGCATACATAATGCCAGACTAATGCCTTGAATATCAGCGATCGTCCATCCAATAGCCTTTTTTTGCTGCTGCAACATCCCTATTAACTGTTGTTCATGTTCCTGCATCAACTTGGAAGAGATGATTACGGGCAACGTATCATTTAAACCAAGAAAAACATATTTTAGCTGCCCTGGCAGGGGCTTAAGATCTAAAACAGGGGGCTCAACAGTCGATGGCTTTTGGATTGCATGGTTATCCGAGGTATAATTTAAAGGCTCGAATAACTTACCTGGACGATTGCCTATCCAGTTTACCTCCTCCTGATCTTCAGTATCAGATATGTCAGATTCTGAGGAGTTGTTGTCGTCGGTGCTGCCATGACAGTTTTCTAAGTGGCTGTCGAGGCAGTGATTAATTTTGATGTCGTGACAGCTCGACCTGATGCAGGGTTGATCAAGGGTAACTTTAGTGATAACCTTGCATTCTTCATATGCATCAACATGCTTCATAGCTTGGAGAACATTCAACTTGATTTCTTGATCGTTCACTCTCATGGTGAGTTCTCCTTTTTCCACATCAATCAGTGATCTTCCCGTGGCTAAGAAGGGTCGCCCCAAGATGATTGGTGCGTTTTCATCTGCTTCACAATCTAAAACAAGAAAGTCAGCAGGAAAAATAAACTTATCCACTCTTACCAGAATATCTTCGATTTTTCCTTCCGGATGAACGTAAGAGCGATCTGCCAGCTGCAGAATTACTGTCGTGGGTCGAGCTTTTCCAATACCTAGTTTCTGAAATACAGATTTTGGCATTAAATTTATACTAGCACCAAGATCACAAAGTGCCTTACCCACATATTTGTCTCCGATTACACATGGTATAATGAAGCTCCCATGATCCTTCTTCTTCTGGGTGGATGCTTGTGCAGAATACTCATGCATCCTTCTGTCATCTTAACCGTTTCAAATTCCCCAAGTCTAGATTTCCTTGACATGGCATCCTTGAGAAACTTGGCATAACCGGGTATCTCCCTGACGGCATCTAACAGTGGAATTTTAATGTGAACCTGCTTAAAAATATCATAAATCTTTTTAAGCTGTGATTCTTGTTTCAACTTTTGTAATCGTTGAGGAAAAGGAGGCGGGGGACGATAATCAGTAATACGTCCTTCCCACTGCATACGGATCTGAGGAGGTTTGGGTTCATCATCTTTCTCCTCTGTCCCTTCTGCTGTCGTGACGGGCTCATCGGCAGCAGGCTTCCTCGGTAGGTGACTCCAAGGCTGGTTCAACTGTTTCAGCTTTCTTCTCAGGCCCTGGTAGTTTCTTCCCACTCCTAGTAGTGATGGCTTTACACTGCTCATGTGTGGGCTGTCTAGCATTTTCAGTATTGCTAGGGAATCCGCCATTCTGCCTTGGGTTGATATGCTGGGAAACCTGACCCATTTGTGTCTCCAACGATTTTAGAGTAGCTTCATGATTGGTCATCCGCATCTCTGTTTTATCCATGAATGTCTCCGTCTTCTTGACAAAGTGATTCATGTTCTCAATGTAAGTTCCTGTTTGAGACATAAACGTAGCCAACGTCTGTTCCAGTATACTGTTTGTGGCAGCTGGTGGCTGTTGCTGCTACTGCTGTGGTTGCTGTCGAGTCAGCAATCTAGGTCCTCCCTAATTCTGATTATTCTGTGCTTGAGGATTCAGGGCATTATTAGGATTACTCCAAGAAAACTTGGGATCCTTTCTCCAGCTGGGATTGTAGTTGTTGGAGTTATAATTCTGCTTATTGTAGTTTCCAACATACTTTTCCTCTTCTAACTGTATACGACATTCATCCGAACTGTGATTTCCCTCACAAATTTCACATACCTCTTCGACAGCGAATGCATGCTGTGAATCATCGTTCAAGAGCTTTTTTATTGCCTTAGTAAGGTATGCCACCTGTGATTTCATTGTGCTGTCGGCCTCATAGTCCTTAACAGCTAGAACCCGTTTACCCCCTCTTCTTGCTGTCGGAAACTGCTCCTCATTCTTGGACAGATTTTTCAATACTTGCATTGCCTCATCTGGGTCTTTGTCCAGTAGTAATCTGTTTGCTGCTGAATCAATTCGAATACGAGTTTGTAAATTGGCAGCATTATAAAACTTTGTTACCTGGTTCCAGACGGGGAATCCATGCATTGGGAAGTACCTTAGAAGAGTGGTAAATCTGTCCCAGGCCTCGTGCATTGGCTCGTCATCTTTCTGTTCAAAAGTAGCAATTTCGTTACGTAATCGCTCAGATAAGTGTGAAGGATTAAAACGAGATAAAAATTCACGAGTTAAATCTGCCCAAGTTCTAATTGAACCCGGCGTAAGTTTATTCCACCAAGTTTTTGCTCTGTCCCTCAATGAATGGGGAAATAACCGAAGCCTCAGTATCTCCGGATTAACTCCTGGTAGTCTAAACGAACCACAAATTTCCTGGAACGTTTTCAGATGCTCCCTAGCATCCTCTGTAGCAGCACCACTAAACTGACCGGCGTTGTTGATCATGCTAAACATAACATGTTTCAGCTCGAAATTGTCAACATCTACATCCGGCAGCGTGGTTTCTAGTTCTACATGATCATTCAACATGTAGTCTCGGCAGGACCGTCGTGCGGCAGCGGCAGGAGGGTCACCGACAGGAGGAATAATCTCTCCATCTCTGACAGGAGGGTTATTAACCTGGGGATTCCCTTGGTTGTTCATTGCCTCTAACTGTTCCTCAAGGTATTCGTTCTTGGCTAGTACGTGATGAAGTCGGTTCCTAAGATTGAATGAACGTTCTATTTCAGGATCTAATGGATACTCAGGTTCTTCTCCTCGTCTCGATCTGCGCATAAACAAGAAACCTTGTGAAAAGCACAGGTTGAACAAACCAAAGTAAAACAGAAAAATTAAAAGAATGCAGTAAAAGATAGGGTAAAGTTATGTTGCCAGTCCCCAGCAACGGCGCTAAAAACTTGTTGCGTGTAAAACTGTCTATCGCAATTGTAGTGCAAGTGTACACGACGCAAGTAGTAAAGTGATACGGAAGTATCAGATATCGTCTCCACAGGGACTGGGCTAATAGCTTCACCTTGAATTACTGCACGAGAGTAAAGAATGATTTAAGATGTTGTCACGAAAATAATAAAGAATACTGGAAAATAGAAATAAAGTAATCAAGATAGAGAGAATGGGCTGGTATTGAATTGCTCATTAGTGTAGGTATTGCTAAGTCTAGGAATATCAGCTCTGTCGTCGTCCCTGTTGCAGAAGCACCTGTCGCGGCGGCAGTCTGTTGCTTGTCGCGGCAGCGAACACAACTCCGTACTTCAAGTTTGGCAAGAATCCCTGTTGTGCCTTGGCCTATCCCTAGGTGCAAGTCTGTCGATGAACACGTCTTTGATGATACCTCCCGGCGTGAATCGAAGGATGAACACCGATGTTGTTGAATTCTTCTTTAGCCACTTAACCTCGTCCTATCCCTAGGTCCGAGATAGTTCAACTATAAACTAGAGAACTTGCACTTATTCCTTTCGTATACTTAACTCTCCCGATATTAAGTAAATAGATAACCTCACAATGCTCTCCTGATACTCTTGCAAGATGTTAATAACCAGAATAAGAGGACTTGAAGTTTATTTTATTGAACTGAAAATTCCTAAAAAAAAGCAACCCTTGCAACTATTTTGCAAATCAACTCGTGGCCTTAAGGGGAATTTAGAACATGATGAGAAGATGAAAATGGCTAGGGTTTTGGGAAGAAGGCCAGAGATAGGTGATGTGTCCTCCTAGGTCGAATTACATGCCTTTATATAGGCTTTGGGTCCAAGTTTTCTAAAATAGCAAGAATATAAGTTTAAATTAAAGTACAGCTCTAATAAAGACTAAATCTTCAGAGAATATAGCTTTAACTCGTCCTCCTTCTTGCTTGGATTTTCTCTCCTTGAACTTTGGGCTTGGCCTTCATTCTGATCTAGGGCTTGGAAAAATATAGTGATATTCCACAACAGACGGGCTTAATTTTCTCTTTCTGTCGAGGTCCACTTTGCTTCTTCTCCTCAAAACTGCTGTCGTCCTCTGTTGTCACGGCGGCATCCATGGCAGCATCGTCCTCCTTGTCTGCTCGTCTAGTTCTATCTCTTCTGCTTCTCTGCCCAGCGCCTGCCTCTCCATCTTCTACAGCAGCAACCTGCAAAAGCAACCAATTTTAGTAGAAACTGTGCCTTTTAATATATTTGTGATGTCTAACTGTAATCTAGCCTAAATGCAATGAATTATGCTTGAATGCAGCAGAAATATGGGTTAAATAGGGTAAATAATAGAACTTTTACACACTCAACAGTCAAATTACAAATTAATGTTACCAACATTTAATTAGGTTCATTACATGCTTGTAGGTGAAATATTAACATCATACAATCATTAAAACATCCACAATTTCAAATCATATAAATAGGGACTGAAATGTAAACATTCAAAACTGACATATAATGCCTATTTTAACTAACTTAACGACCCCGTTTCGAAACAGTCACCCATGTTTTGAAACCATGCATTCCAGTAGCATTTGGTATCGGAACGACCTTACTCGTTTCGAAACCAAATCCCCAGATTGATCTCCCCTGCATTCAGACATAACAGAGCCGTATCGAAACGACCTCGTGTTTCGATACAGGTACAAATTATAACTAAAGGTCTCGAAATGGTCTAGTAGTGTTCTGAAACATTAAGACCAAATATGCAAGATGTATCGAAACAGCTGCTACTGTTTCGAAACACATACTAGATATGCATTAAAACAACAACATTTAAGCACCTTAAAACAAACCATATGGCCACCAATCATCATGCAATCATAGGTAAACATCAACAACATATTTATCCAACACATAGACATCAACAAAGGCACCTAGCATCATGAATTGCAAAACATGACTACTCTAAAGGCATGCACCCTATAAGCAATCCACATAGAGTATCAAAATCCAAGGAGTAAAGCATAACAACAATCTAAAGGCCCATTACAAGTCTTAAATGGAAAAACACATTTGCCAAACCAGTGAGTTTAAACAAACATCTCCCAAATACCGAGGTACCCTTCCCATTGCCATTCTACCTTATTAAAAGCGTCAAATCCCATACTTGTAAATTGAGTGATGTCTTGGGTGAAATCCCTTGTTATTTTGCTGCCCAAATACTCACTTATCTGTATTTTTGGAAATGAGAGCGTTAGCACATTTGCTTAGTGAGGGAAAGCTCAATTTAAACAACAACAATGCATTTTTCAAACCAATGAATCCTTCAAAACATAACCACATCATGCTCAACTTTCTCATGCTTTTAAACCACAATAAAAGCATCTTTATAAACCACATGTATCATTATCTCATGCATATCTCAATGCAAAACCAAATCAAAGCTTCTCATGCTTAAATCTCATAAAGCATAATCATCATGTATAAAAGTCTTTATACAAAAGTATTTTAAAACCATGATACATGTTCAACTCATATATTGGCATTTCAAGTGAACCAGATGGAATCTACCCCTATCCTTGGATAACACTACCCCTATCCATTAATAATCAGATATACGGATACCTTGATGGCACTACCCCCATCAAGTCACATGGTGAAACTACCCTCACCATTATCTCACTACGGTCGGGATGCTACTACCCGCATTGCCCATTGGTGATATCACTACCCCTATCACTCGCATCACAATAGCACTACCCATATTATGAAATTGAATAATTTATCTCACGCACAAATTTTGTATATTATAGTGCACTTCTCATCCTATTGGTTGACCAACATATTCGATAATAGAAATCTCATCACTAAGCCAATATATCATTTAAATCCATGTTAACTCACTGCTTTCAATGCATTAATAAAATCATCACATATCCCATCTCAAAACATGCCTCAAATATAGCATAATATATCTCATCAAGAATATAACCTCTTGAAACATAATCAAATCATTTCATGGGATATAAATCACCAAAACCATGCTTATAAAACATGCATAACAATGAGTAACAAACATAATTCAAAACATGAGCATGATAAACCACATGGACTTTAAACCAAAAACTAAGAGCTTTAGTAACCATACTTACTTCCGAGATTAGCTAAGCGTTTCAAGCTTACACTAACCTCCCAAAACCTTGTTTCCAAGCTTACAAAAACATTCAAACCACATCCACTCACCGATACAACTTCGCCTCACTTGCCGAAGCTATTCCAAGCTCCCGAAACTCCAAATATGCCTTCTAACAATCAAGCAACGTCTTGCCCTACTTCTAACCAAGGAAAAACAAAGGATTAATGCACACTCTTGCATCAAAACCTCCAGTAACATAAACCCCAACTCAACTCTAACATTCGCCAAGCAATTAATCACTGATACATCCCGAAAACATCGACAAAACCACTATAAACCGTTCCCAATCATTACCCAGCAAAATCAACCATCAATCCTCATCCATTTACAACCTAAAACACTTCCCCAACCTTTATAAACCTCCAGCTATCAAGAAAACACAACAACAGCCCCTAAAACTCAAGATTTCATCACTAACATATAGCAATCTAACTAGTTTCGTGATTGCTTAACAAAATCTATCAACTTAACATTATTAACCCTTAACAACATGTTAATAATCAATCATTAACTCAACAATTAACATCAAATCCAAATATCTACCATAAATCTTCAAGAAACCTTAATTAAACACAATTTCATCAATTGATATATAAAATCCATTAAAAACAATATGTAAAAGACTAAATACTTGGGAATTTCAATAAAGAACATCTCATTAGAGGAGAAGAATGAACCTACCTCTAATGATGAGCTCTTCCTCCATTTTGAAAAGAAAACCAAAGAGAAAACAAGAGATTCAATAGAGAATCAATAGAAAATAAGAAAATCTTTGAAATCTTAATCAAAATTAGACTTTACCTTTGAAATCTTGTTGTTTGGATGAAGAGATTTCGAGAGAAAAGTGAGAGAAGAAAACTACGTCAAAAACCAATCTTACGAAAAATAAAAAACCGTTTTAACTTCCCTCCATCTTTTTAATATAATTTATTTAATCAAAATTGTAAAATAGGAGGAAAAGTCTCTATTAGCCCTTAGTATTGCTCCTTAAAGATTAAAAGTATTGGCCTTTTACGTTTTTGCCATTGAATTAAACTTTACCAATTTTTACATTTTGGTCTCTAAACCAAAATGTTCGATTTCCAAAATTGTTTTCTTTAAATTACCTTTACCAAAATTAATCATATATATAATTATTATTTTAGGAAATTTTACCATATTTTTATCCGACCAAAATCCTATCAATTTAATTATTTCCCGAAACTAGACTAGACCGCTAAACAAGTTCAAACTGAACCGCCTAACCAAACCCGGCTAGCTCCTAGGCCTAAAATCGATGCGTTACACACCCAATTAGATCCGAATAATATCCAGATATTTCTCCTCCCAAACTCTCGACCTTCCCAGCTCCGTTCGACCTCCGATCTTAGCCACTTTCGGTTTGTGGCTATCACCGCTGCCGCCAACAAATTCGTCGCCACGCCCTGATCAAAACCCAAGAGCCACTCGTAACTTCGCGCTATTTTTGGACGTTTACACTGTCGTCGGTCGTCTATTCGTGACATCGACACCACCATTGTGTTCCTCGTACACCCGCGAGTCGAACCCCACCCTCAATTCACTAAACCGCCGTCGGGACCTCCTCTTCGTTGTGCATGCTTAAGCCTAGATTTGGGTAAAAATGTTTGGGTCATTTTATTTAATTAAATTAAACTTAAGATCAAATTGATATAATAGGTAAATGATAGGGACCAAATGTGTAATTTTACAAATTTTTGTTAACTGCCACGTCACCCATCCATTACCCTTTCATTAATTTTTTAACGGTGGTGGTCAAAATAGTTCAATTTAATAAGTTTAGTGGTCTGATTGACGAGTTCGATAGTTCAGTGGTCAAAAAAGATACCCCCTATAGTTCAGTGGTCACTGGGTAGTTTACCCTAATAAAAATTTAATAACAATAAATATACAACACAATAAATTAATAGTGAAAATAAAAACAACCAACAAGTGTTGGGTGCAATGACAAGACACATTGCACTTCCAAGAAGAGGACTCAGCTCAAACCTTGGAGAGGACATTGTTAGGAGGAAGAGCCACGAATCTCGAACATGGGCCATAAAATGGACATGTTCCAAAAATAATGGAAATAAAAATAACCATATTGATGTATCAAATTGGAAGAAACTAAAACTTGAAATGATCAAAATAACAAGTAATTGTGTAAAATTATATTAAAATAAATTAAAGACAAAAGAAGAAGGATCATTATAGAAATTAACCCAAAAGAGGAAATGTATTTTTTTTTCTTTTTTAATGGTCACGTGACCCACCATGTAATAGGGTAGATACATCCCTGCCTATAAAGCCCAAGTTCTAAGTTCTAATCGCCTATAAAGCTCTGTTTTTTTTTTCTTTCTTAATCCACTCTCTTCGATATTCATAGTCGCATTTTAAACAATAGAGGTAATTATATAACAGATTTGTTAAATAAGCTAGTTGTATCTTAGCTATAATTTTTGATGAGTTGTAAATTAGTTATTAGGTTAGTTATATTAGACAGTTTATTTTTTGATTACTTTAAATACATTGTGATTATTATTTTCATAAATTAATAAAAACGTTCTATTTTCCTCTCTTTTCTCTCTCGAATATTCATCTTCTTTTTTGTCAAAGTTCCCCAAATATCCAAATTAAAGAAAGCCAGAAAACCCTAAATCACATTTTACATACTTCAACATGGTATCAGAAGGATCTTCTGAATCTCTTTCTCATTTTTTCGCTCGAGTTTTCAAGAACGACGATCCGTCCAACGAGTATTACATCCATCCAAACGAAAACCCAGCCCTCGTCTTGACGTTTGCGTTGCTCAATGGCAGCAACTATCATGGTTGGGCTCGCTCTATGAAGATGATGTTGATAGCAAAGAACAAACTCCAGCTTGTTGATGGGTCAATCCGAGAGTTGCTCAAAGACGATCCTCGATTTCAAGCCTGGGTCAAATGCAACAACTTGATGTTGTTGTGGCTTTAGTGTGCGGTTAGCCCAGAGATCGTGCAAAGTGTTATCTGGTTTGGCACTACTTACGAGTTTTGGTCTAATCTTCATGACCGTTTCAATTAAGGAGACTTAATCTGCATATCTAATTTACATCAAGAAATTTATTCTTTTCGTCAAGGTATTCTATATGTTATTGCTTTTCATACCAAGTTAAAGGTCATATGAGATGAATTGTGTAATCTTAGGCCTCTCTCTATGTGTGACTATAAGCTATCCAATTTAGGAAGCAAGATTTTTCTCTTCGATTCCGTAGGGGTTTAAATGATCTGTTTTCTGTACCAAAGTCCTAAATAACATATTTTTTAAATAAGCCAGTTGTATCCTAGCTATAATTTTTGATGAGTTGTAAATTAGTTATTATGTTAGTTTTATTAGACAGTTTATTTTTTATTACTATAAATACATTGTGATTATCATTTTCATAAATTAATAAAAATGTTCTATTTTCCTCTCTTTTCTCTCTCGAATATTCATCTTCTTTTTTGTCAAAGTTCCACAAATATCCAAATTAAAGAAAGCTAAAAACCCTAAATCGCATTTTACATACTTCAACATGGTATCAGAAGGATCTTCTGAACCTCTTTCTCATTCTTTCGCTTGAGTTTTCAAGAACGACGATCCGTACAACGAGTATTACATCCATCCAAACGAAAACCCAGCCCTCCTCTTGATGTCTGCGTTGCTCAATGGCAGCAACTATCATGGTTGTGCTCACTCCATGAAGATGGCGTTGATATCAAAGAACAAACTCTAGCTTGTTGATGGGTCAATCCGAGAGTTGCACAAAGACGATCCTCGATTTCAAGCCTGGGTCAAATGCAACAACTTGATGTTGTTGTGGCTTCAGCAAGCGATTAGCCCAGAGATCGTGCAAAGTGTTATCTAGTTTGGCACTACTTACGAGTTATGGTCTGATCTTCATGACCATTTCAATCAAGGAGACTTAATCTGCTTATCTGATTTACATCAAGAATTTTATTCTTTTCATCAAGGTACTCTCTCTGTTATTGCTTTTCATACCAAGTTAAAGGTCATATGAGATGAATTGTGTAATCTGAGGCCTCTCTCTATGTGTGAATATAAGCTATCCAATTTAGGAAGCAAGATTTTGCTCTTCGGTTCCTTAGGGGTTTAAATGATCTGTTTTCTATATCAAAGTCCTAAATTTTGATGATGAATCTTTTCCCTAAATCAATAAAATATTTTCCATTGTCATTCAGTTGAACGAACTGCCAGTTTTGTTGTCATTAATGATTCAAATATATTGTTGGTCGATAGAAATAATTCACAAAGAGAGGATTCTGGTAATAGGTTTGACAAAAGAACTTATAAGAAATTTACTTGTAATTCTAGGAATCGAAGGCCTTTATGTGCCTTTTGTGGCTTGTAAGGTCATTCTATTGAGAAATGCTACAAGAAGCATGTATATCCTCCTGAATATAAGTATAATTCTTCTGCTAGTAGAGCCAATCTTGTAGGTGCCCCTGTTAAGGATGATGTTGCACATCTTGATTCATTGCCTAAAAATGAAGTCAATTTTGTTTCCTTCACCAAGGAACAATATGAAAGTTTAATGAGATTGTTACAAGAAATGGATGGTTCTGCCTAGAATTCTGTTTCCCAGTCCAAAATGAATGTCTTGTCTTCCAACTTTGATTCTCCCTTAACTGGTGAACCAAGTATTACCTTTACTTGTTCTGAATCAAATGTTTCTATTGATAACAATTCTTTAAATTCTTGTTCTTAGATAATTGACTATGGGCTACTGATCATATATCCAACTCTTTAAATTTCTTTATGGATTATTCTACTGTTAATAATAAATTTGTTAAGTTGCCAAATGGTGAGTTGGTTAAGGTTTTGTACATAGGATCCGTTAAGCTTTAGAATCTTCTAATTTAGTTTTGTCCAATGTTCTTCATATACCATTCTTTGGTTTTAATCTGGTTTCTATTTCTTAGTTAACTCATGATCCTATGATTTCCTTATTTTTATCATGTGATGTCTGTTGTATTCAGGATACCAGACTATGAAGGATGATTTGTTTAGCTAGGAAGCAGTGTGGGTTGTACAAACTTGAACTTCAGGATTCTGCTGACAAAACCACTGTTTGTAATGTAGTTAATTTTGTTTCTTTAGATACTTGGCATGCTAGACTAGGGCATCCATCTAGTCAAATAATGAAAATGTTTCAAACTTTACATTATGCTACTCCTTCTGGTATTATATCAGACTGTGATATTTGTGATTTAGCTAAGCATAAGAGGTTACCCTTCCCAAACAATATTTCTAAAATTGATTCTGTTTTTGATATTGTTCATATAGACATTTGGGATCCCTTTCATGTTCCAAGTATCTATGGTCACTCTTATTTTTTGACTACTGTTGATGATAGAAGTAGGTTTGTCTAGGTATATGTTGAGCTTGATAGGCACGATTATCACCTTCAACCGATGCTTGCCAAGTGGTGGAGAAGTTGTATTTTTGGGTGTTTGAGTTGGTGGAAAAATATAGAATTAAACACAAGGATTTAGAGTGGTTCGACTTTCTAACCCAAAGCCTGCATCCACTACCTTGGAACTCTACCAAGGATTTCCAAAATTCACTAAGAATTTTGTCCCCTTTTCTCGGATGAGGAGGAAACCTTTACAACGATTAAGCTATCTACCCTTAGCTTAATCAAACACTCTCTTACAAGTGAAATTCAAAGCAAACAAGAAATCCCTCTAATGGGTATGTATTTGCAACTCTAAGCACTCACCCAAAACATATACACTTGAGCAAATTTGACAATTTTGGCTCATAAGTGTTTTGTCTATACAAGAGAATAACAATTAAGCTCTAAAGACAATTTGATATCATAATGTTGTTACAATTGAAGCATTAGCCTTTCCTTGATGCTTGGAGGTCCCTTTTATACTTTTAATTGACTTTGTAGCCGTTGGGGTGAATTGGAGCCGTTGGAACCTTTATTTCCCACCATAAATGCAGTTCTGCAGCTTAGCGTATCGATACTCTTCAAATTGTATCGATACGGTCCTGATAAGGAAATAGCCGTTGAGCACTTCTAGTTGGTGCGTATCGATACGCTTGCCACGCGTATCGATACGATCCTACAATTGAAAAGGCCGTTGAGAAATTGATCGTTGGGGTAGTTGAGCATATCGGTACGCGATATAACCGTATCAGTACGCAAACTAGCTGTTTGGTATTTTAAAGCACAACGTATCGATACGACAAAGCGTATCGGTACGGGTTTTGGCTACTGGAAAGTCACTGTAGTTAAAAACCCTAAAGGGTATCGATACGGTAACATACTGTATCGGTATGGTTACATTAAAAGCTTGGTTGTGACTGTTTTAAATGCACTTTAAATTATTCCAAAGCCTTATAATAACCCCTAAATATATATTTCAAGTTGTTTTGACTAAAGGCATGTTTTAAATTCTTTTCAATTTAGTCCAAAACTATTTTCAATTATTATATCAAAACATTTAGTTCTACAATCTCCACCTTTTTGATTTAAAAAAACCAACTTGAAAAATTATTTGGGATTCTCCCCCTTTTTGTTTAAAAATTGAATAAGAGATTTTGAAAATTAAACAAAGTTAAAGCTCCCCCTTATTCATTTGAAAAAATCAATTATATCAAAAAGAATTTAAAATACATTAGGCTCAAAATAACATAGGAGGTTTAAAAAATTTGACACAATTAAAAACTTTTGGTTTTAAAATTGCCCCCTTACTCAAAGCATCAAATATTGTTAGTTCAACATATATGATTAAACTAGTTGAATTAAAAGATATAAAACTAAATAAAAATAAATTCAACTAATTTTACCACACTTGAATCCAAATGAGGATGTGAAGCCTTCCTTCTTCAAGTGCTCTCTTTGTGTGCATGGAGCTCCCCCTCAAATTTGGACTTGTTGATCACTCTTCATCACACCTAACATAAGACAATCAAGTAATTTTTGGTATCCAAATTGCTTTGGATCCATAGACGTCAGTGGCACAAATTTTAGTCCCCTTAGGAATCCATTTTACAATTTCATCCTTTTTAGTTGAAGTGATTAGTTCTTTTGGAGCCCAAACACTTCTAAAAACTCTTCTATTAAAAAATCTAGGGGCACTAGATTGTCTAATGTAAAAATTTGATTTTCCCAAATTATTTTTCTTTTGGAGTTCATTGGAAATCAAATCTTTTTTCTTTCTTAAGATCATCAATCTTCTTTTGATGATCCTTTTCAATCGTTTGAAGCAACTCTTGTAAACTTAAAACTTTAAGTTCAAAATCTTTGATTTTTGCTTCAAACTCTAAATTGGTTTTAGAAAACAAATCATTTTCAGTTTTTAAATTTGAAATCAATTTCTTGTTTTTCAAAAATGAAGCTTTGAATTTAAAAACAAATTCATCATAGGCTTCTTTTAACTCATCAAAAGTGTATGAATTTAAACTAGGTGAGTTAGAAGTTACCTCTCCCTCATTGAGGGCCATGAAGCATAGGTGGGTTACCTTATCTTCGGTGGAGTCTTTATCACTCCATGTCGCCACGTATGCTTTCTTTGAAGATGATCCCTTTTTGTTAGACTTGTGGGAATCATTCATCTTCTTCTTCGATTCATCCTTGGATTTAGCCATCTCGCTCTTCATGAATCGAGTGAATTTTTTTTTGAAGAGATGAACAATCTCTTCATCTTCACTTTCCTCCTCGCTCAAATAAACGTGTTGGCATGTAGAGGATTTGAGAGTAACGACACTCGCGTTGATGCCTAGCTCCATGATTTTTTTTCTTCCCCTTCTTCTTTATCTCTTCCTTCTTCTCCTCCTCTTCTTTTTCTTTCTTCAGCATTTCATGAGTGAGAAGAGACCCTATGAGTTCATCTAACTTCAAGGTCTTTAGATTTTTGGCTTCGATGATAGCGGTCTTCTTTGATTCTCATGACTTGGGAAGAGAATATAGAAGCTTTCGGACAAGCTAATCTTCCGAAATGATTTCTCTATATCCTTTGAGTCCATTAGTGATGGTGGAGAATCTATCGAACATCTTTGTGATGTCTTCATCCAGTTCCATCTTGAAGTTCTCATACTCGTGGTTGAGGAGGCAGATCTTGGTCTCCTTTACTTCATTTGTTCCCTCGTATGTGACTTCAATCTTGTCCTATACTTCATTGGCATCTTCGCAAGAGGACATTTTCTCATAGATCTTGGGGCCAAATGCACAAAAGAGGATGTGCAAGGCCTTGCAATTAAGCTCCATCTTCTTGCGATCATTCGCACTCCATTCCGCCTTTACTCTTTGTGGCACATAAGGACCCTCTTCAACAATATCCCAAAGCTTGTAGTCTTTAGATTTGATGAAGAACTTCATTCTAATCTTCCAATGAGCGTAGTTGGTCCCGTTAAAGAAAGGTGACTTGTCGATGGATTGCGTCATTTGACCGGTTGATTGAATGTTTTATCGAGCTTCCCGGATCGCCTCAATAGGATGTTAATCCCCTTCGATTGAGCCTTGCTCTGATACCAATTGTTGAGCTTAATAGGCACGATTATCACCTTCAACCGATGCTTGCCAAGTGGTGGAGAAGTTGGATTTTTGGGTGTTTGAGTTGGCGAAAAAAATAAATAATTAAATACAAGGATTTAGAGTGGTTCGGCTTTCTAACCCAAAGCCTACATCCACTACCTTGGAACTCCACCAAGGATTTCCCAAATTCACTATGAATTTCGTCCCCTTTTCTCGGATGAGGAGGAAACTGTTACAACGATTAAGCTATCTACCCTTAGCTTAATCAAACACTCTCTTACAAGTGAAATTCAAAGTAAACAAGAAATCCCTCTAATAGGTATGTGTTTGCAACTCTAAGCACTCACCCAAAACCTATATACTTGAGCAAATTTGACAATTTTAGCTCATAAGTGTTTTGTCTATACAAGAGAATAACAATTAAGCTCTAAAGACAATTTGACATCATAATGTTATTACAATTAAAGTATTAGCCTTTCATTGATGCTTGGAGGTCCCTTTTATACTTCTAATTGACTTTGTAGCCGTCAAGGACCGTTGGGGGTGAATTGGAGCCGTTGGAACCTTTATTTTCCACCATAAATGCAGTTCTATAGCTTAACGTATCGATACTCTTCAAATTGTATCAATAGGTCCCGATAAGGAAATAGCCTTTGAGAACTTCCAGCTGGTGCATATCGATACGCGTGGCAAGCGTATCGATACGGTCCTACAATTTCAAATATTCTGTTGGGAAATTGACCGTTGGGGTAGTTGAGGTATCGGTACGTAATACAACCGCATCGGTATGCAAACTAGCCGTTTGGTATTTTAAAGCACAGCGTATCGATACGGTAAAGCGTATCGGTACGAGTTTTGGCTACTAGAAAATCACTATAGTTAAAACCCCTAAAGGGTATCGATACAATAACATATCGTATCGGTACGGTTACATTAAAAGCTTGGTTTTGACTGTTTTAAATGCACTTTAAATTATTTCAAAGCCTTATAAAAACCCTTAAATATATTTTTCAAGTTGTTTTGACTAAAGGCATGTTTTAAGTTCTTTTCAATTTATTCCAAAACACTTTTCAATTTAGTCCAAAACATTTTTCAATTATTATATCAAAACATTTAGTTCTACAGTATATCCTATGAAGTTTAAATCTGAGGCTAGAAACTTGATTTCTAATTTTTGTAATTTCGTTGACACTCAGTTTTCTAAGAAAGTTAAGTGTATAAGGACTAATAATGCAAAAGAATTTGAAATGGTTGATTTTTTTAATTCCAAAGGGATGGTACATCAAACTTCTTGTACTCACACTCCTCAACAAAATAGTATCGTTGAGAGAAAACATCAAAATCTTCTTACTGTTTCTAGGGCCTTAAGAATTCAATCTAATTTTTCTTTTTCTTTTTGGACGGACCGTGTTCTCGTTCTGTATTTTTAATTAATATCACCCCTACCCCTATCTTGATAATAAAACCCATTTGAAGTACTTTTTCATACTAAACCTCAATATGATCATCTCAGAATTACTGGATGCCTTGTTTATGCTTTTTTTTTTGCCTAAAGCTAAGACAAAGATACATCCTAAGGCTATTAAATGTATTTTTTTGGGTTTTCCTAAAAACATGAAAGGCTATAGACTATTTGCCTTAGATACTAAAATTGTTTTTAGTGGAAGATTCTCTTCTTGAAAGAAACCAAATTGATGTGGATATTTTTTCAGCAAATATACCTATTCATGAAAATATTTCAGTTTCTGATAATGATGTTATTCATGATTATGTTGTTCCTCATACTACCTTGATCCTACTATGATATTGCCTACTCCTGATTCTGCTACGACATTGCCTACTCATGATTCTGCTAGGACATTTTCAACTCATGATTCTGTTATTCCTAACTCTCCCACTGAGACATTACTTACTCAGTCTGATATTTGTTCTGTTCTTAGGCCATCTAGAACTGTTAGATTACCACGGAAATATAAAGATTACCAAGTTAGTTTGCCTAAATCTAGAACAATACTTCATTCTGTTTCTCAAGTTCTTTTTTATGGTAACATATCTTCCTAGCATCATTCTTTTATTGCTAATGTTGACTTATTAATTGAACCTAAAAAACTACAAGCAAGCCCTTTTGCATGAATGTTGAAAAAATGTTATGAAAAAAGAAATTTTAGCCTTAGAAAATAATAATACTTGGGTTTTAGTTTCTCTTACTCCCGGTAAAACAACTATAGGTTGTAAATGGGGTTTTAAAACAAAACTTAAATCCGATGGCACTCTTGATAGATATAAAGCTAGGTTAGTTGCTAAAGGTTACACTCAACAGTCTATAGTTGATTTTCTTAACACCTTTAGTCATGTTGCTAAAATTACCACAATTAGGACTTTAATAACTGTTGTTGTTGCTTAAAACTGCGATTTACAACAACTAAACATAAATAATGCTTTCCTACATGATTTTTTACAAGAGAAAGTTTACATGGACTTACCACATGATTTTCTACAGCAAATCCCGGTTTTGTTTGCAAATTAAATAAAAGTTTATATGGCTTAAAACAAGCTAGCAGACAATGGAATGAAAGGTTGACCATTGCTTTGGTCAAACATGGTTTTAAACAGGCAGCTTCTGACACTAGTCTTTTCAATAAAAGAGAAGGGTCTGAATTCATTAACTTAGAAGTTTATGTGGATGCCATTATTCTTGCTAACCCTTGATCAAAACAGATTTATTATTTTTAGAAATACAACATTCCATCACTGTATTTTAGATTTTATAGTTCCTTATAATGAAGAATTTTGGTATTGTTTAAGGGTTTAGGGTATAAAGTTTTTATGGTATAATGGTTTAGGGTTAAATTATTTTTAATAAAAAATAGAGCTAAATTGAAATAATGTTTAAATAATAAGGGTTAAATTTATTATTTTTTCGAATTAGAACTAAATTTTTAAAATGTATAAACACGAAGGACTAAATGTGTTATTATACAAAATATTTTAAATGATGTTAACGTATGTTTGAAGGGTCAATGATAATATTGAAACAAAATCAAAAATTTAATGATAACATTGAAGCAATTGAAAATTTAATTATCAAATTGAACAATTTACTAAAGTACGGTTATCATTTGTGAACTTTACCCTAAAATATTAGGAGTAGAGTTCAACTATACAATTTGCATTTGACTATGTGCGTCGGAAGGAAGCTTAATTTAAAAATCTATTAATAGATTCAAAAATCAAAACTTGAGCGGTTGAAATTGTAAATAAAAAATTTATTAATAGATTCAAAACTTGAGCGATTAAAATTGTATATAAAAAAATAATTATTTTATGCACAAATGCTTGCGAAAATTTGTTTTCACAAGCCTTTTAATTTTAGGGTTTAGGGATTTTGTTTAGAGTCTAGTGTTAAGAGGTTTTAGTATACGAGTTTTGAATTTAATGGGTGTGGTTAGAATTTAGGTTTAGGGTTAAAATTTAGTGTTTATAGGTTAAAATCTAAATCTCTAACCATATTATCCTAAAAACTAAATCTTAACCTTTAAGCCCTAAATTTTGACCCTAAACCCTCATTTCTAAACCCTTCACTTAAACCCTTAAACGATAAACCCTAAGCAATGTCCCCAAACCCTAAAATCAAAACGTTTCTGGAAATGTTTCATTTCCGCCGTAAGTGCATGAGATATTTTCCTATTAAAAATCCCATAAATTTTGAGCAATTGAATAAAATCCAATCATATGAAGAAATAGGTGATTTGGTTGAATATTCTCTTTTGGAATTTTATTGAGAAAAATACCCCCTTTAAATAACATTTAGAAAAATACCCCTCATTCAAGTCACGTAGGGCGAACTCTCATTTTGCAAAACACGAGTTTGGAACTCTCATTTTGCAAAACGCGAGTTTACCCTATGTGACCTAAATGGGGGTATTTTTTTCTAATATTATTTAGAGAGGGTATTTTTCTCGATAAAATTCCAAAAGAGAATATTCAACCAAATGTACCAAAAGAAGCTAGAAAAGGAAAGTTAATTTAAAAATATATTAATAAGTCCTCAGCTTTTCCAAGGTTCCATGAAATTAAATAAAAATAGATAAGAGATCTGTTAATTTATTAATTGGTTGGGTGATCAACAATACTCGTGTTATTTTATTTTTTTATACATTTGAACACTGACATTTACCTTAGGAATGTACTCTCTTTTTTTAATAAAAATAAAAATAAGGTAAATTATATAAATTGTCCCCCAACTATAGAGTACTTTTTTGTTGAGTCTTTCAACTATGAAAAATTACACAATGGCCCCTCAACTTAAAAAGGTAAAAAAAAAATTGGTCCAATGTCGTTAAATTTGTGATGACGTAATAGTTAATAAAAATTGGTATAATAACCTATTTAGTCCTCTACATTTACTTATTTTTATCAATTTAACCCTTTTTTATAATCCTCTACTATAGCCCTACTTCCATGACTTCTTACATGGCCTTCATTTTGTCCAATAACCCTTACGTCCGACACCCCTCACTTGTCCAACCGTCCCACACTCTTCCGGTCTCATCCCCATGCTTCGACGCTCGCTCCAACAATCCTGCTTATGCACATCAACTCCTTGTTAGGCGCCATCTGCCCTTAGATTTGATTTGGTAAACCTTAAATCAATTGTTTAAATATGAAAGACTAAATGTATTATTATGTCAATCTTTATTAACTATCATGGCATAGTGGCGTAACAAAATAAGGGCGGGTGGGAGCCACGACCCAACCTAAAATTTGTAAAATTATACTTTTGACCCTTATAATTTAAAATAAATTATTTTGGTCCCTACAAAAATTTTAGAAATTTAGATTAAGCTTCAAAATTTGTGATCTTTTTTAATTAAACACTTCCCATAATTCTTAAAAGTTCTTGTTAAGCCTCTCAAATTTTCAAAAAAAATTAGTTAAACCCCAAATATTTTGAAAAAAAATTAAATTTAAGCCTTACAATTTTTTAAATTTTTTTTAATTAAACCTCTAAATTTTTTAAAATTTAAAGTTGCCCCCAAACTCTATCATCAAGTTTCGCCGTTGATGCCACTAGCAACTTGTTATTTCTTTTTAAAAACAAAAGACCATTTTGTAACTGTTCATAGTCGAAGAACTTAAAAAAGCAACATATTGTCAGAAGACTATTTATATATTTTACACATAAAAATAAAAACATGTCTCATGAGAACCTAAAATCCGGGAAGGTCTAAAATTAAGCGTCTTAAAATTAGGCGCATTTTTGTGTAGCTACATAAATTCTTATCATTTTGGTAAGGATTTATGTAGGATGGATAACAAATTGTGTAACTACATAATTATGGAAAATTTTACAACGGCCGTCACAGACCGCTGAACACCACTAACGCTGAACACCGCTGAACATCATTAAATTAATTAATAAAGATTAAAAATATGAATGACTCAACACACAATTAATAATTATTTAAAATAAAATTTCAATTAAATTATTTTAGATTTATATTGTAACACCCAAGTTTAGGGGTCGGGTGAAAATAATATTTTAATATTATTTCGGGTCCGGTTTTATAATTTAAAATAACCTTTGGGCCTTGTATTTTCAAACAAATGATTTTTACGTCGCGCTTATGTTAAATCAAGCCCAAAATGTCATGGATGTCATGCTATTGGAATTTTCCATTTTCATTAAGGGTAAATGGGTCTTTTGGATTTAAAACAAAAAGAAATTTAAAATACCATAAATTTACTCATCTTCTCCCTCCCTCAAGAAAAACTCACGACAAAACCCATCTCCCTCCTTGAGTTATTATTCCATTCCATAGCTCACTCATTCTTGAAGTTTTCTCAAACGTAAGGTCGTTTTTGACTTGCTCTCATCTTCCCCTCTTTGGAAGTACCACTATTTTTCATTTTTACCCATGTTTTGGAATATGAGTTTTTAAGAGTTTTGATTTAAAAATGGTGCCTTTATTGTTCTTGACTTAATATTTTAAGTGATTAATGTTAGACATGTTGTTTAGGAAGCATAAGGTCCAATTTGTATGATTTTTAAAGAGTTTTGTTAAATTTCCCGGATTTGGGTTTTGGGGAGGTTTTGAGTTGAGATATGGGGGTGTTTTATGTGGAAATGAGAGGGATAATGGATAGGCTAAATGTAAGGGCTGTTTTGGAGGCTTTAGGGAGTAATTTAAGGGTTGGAATCATTGGTTTTAGGGTGAGTTTAGGGACTGCTCGGGATTATGGATTTTGGGTTGTTTTCAATGGAAAATTTGATGTCTTGTGCTTGGTATGTAATCCGGGTTGACTATTTTGGAATGTGGACTGATTTGGGATTGTTTAAATTGTGTTGGAATGTTTAGAAGCAAGAAATTTGGTTGGTGAAGCTTCGGGGACAAATTCGGGGATTTCAGAGTCTTGAGCTTGGTCTTCGGTCTTCTCTTGGGTAACAACGGTGAGTAGAATTGTTAGTTTTGCATTGTGCTCGATATGGACCCTTTTTGGGGTTTGGGTGGGACCTTGTAGGGTCACCTAAACCCGAGTGTAAGCCTCTCTACTCCTATGTTGTTGTGATGGATGAACGGTTATGTGTTATGATTATCATGAGCATGTTAATGTTGTTATTGTGTAGTCGAGTTGAGTTCGTGCCTCACGTGATGGTGGTCTAAACTACGGTGATGTGTAGTCCTACCGGTAGTGACTAGTAGGAAAGTACTTTGATGTGTAGTCCCATTGGAAATCTACTAGTCGAAACGGTGATGTGTAGTCCCACCGTGTGTGTATGTTGGTTGTGCTTGTGCAAACCATGTGTTGTCGTTGAGATAGTCACTTCGTGCATCCATTGCTTTTCTTGCATATAAAATGTGTTTTAGAAAAACTGCATGTTGTGGATTGTAGAGCCTCTCTCACTAAGCTAGTAGCTTACGCTCTCTTTGTTTCCCACATGCAGATCGTTAGAGTTCGGAAGGCAAGCGGGCGAGGGAGGAGCTTTTGGAGTTCTCAAGCTAACGCAAGTATGATTTGTGTTTTGTAATAATGCCTAAACGATGGGGTATAGATTTTTAGGAGTTGGTGTCAAACTCCTTAGGTGATTGTGTTTGAGCATGTTAAACTCATGGATGTGTTATGCTTTTGTTTCATGGATTGCGGTCTATGCTTATCATGTTGCTTATTTGAACATGCCTAAATGTGTATGTTGTTGGCCTATGTATGCCTTATGTTTGACTATCTTGTGTATGGGGCCTTATGCTTTCCAAGTATGCTCTTTTTGTGGAATTGCATGAAATCTTTGATTTGTATGATTCTCGTTAGATTCAATGCCTCGCACGCTAAATCCCGGTTGTAGTTTTGATGTATGTATGTTTGTATGAGCTTAGGGGAGTCCAAAAATGCATCTAGAGTCGTGTTTGAGGTCGTTTAGTTAAAATTGGTGGAATTGCAGTGCAGGGCGTATCGGTACGCCTAAGGGCCGTATCGATACGGCCTTGCCCAAAGGCCACAATTTTAGCCAGGCGTATCGATACCCTGGGGGTACCGATACCCTCCCAACTCACTGGAATTTTGAGAAATGAGTGAGAGTAGGTCGTAACGATACGAGGTTTACATGTATCGATATGATCCTACTACGTTGACCAAGAAGAGTTGACCGAGAAGGGGCGTATCGATACGCTCAAGGGCTGTATCGATACGGTCTTCCCGGAGTTGACTGTTGGGTTGACCTTGGTCAAGGCGTATCGATACCCTCTGTAGGTGTATCGATACGTCCTGCTTGAAAAGGAAAAATTGGGCTGTTTAATTGAATGTCTTGTGGGTTCCTGTATCCGTGTTTGTTCGTTGCGCGTCCTATCTCATAGATTTTATTAAAGGCATCAAAAAATAGGGTTGCTAACCGAAGGGGAGCCTTAGCGGGTTTCACTTCGGTTTTCCCCGTGTGGCCCACTCGGACCGGTCATCCGGCCAGACCGGGACGAGGGGGTTACATATATTCTATTTTTAATCTTTATTTTTAAATAATTGAATCAAATATCAACCATAGTCAATCCCTAAATTAAAAACCTTAAATCTTTTTCTCCTCCCCAACTTAAAATCACCATCCTTCACAATCTCTAGATTCATCCTTAAACCCTTTTCTTCTTGTAGCCACCTTCGTTCTTGTGAGAGATTATTGTTGTCGTTAACCCTTGCCTGCGGGCAGGATTCCCCGTTATTGTCGTCATTCACCCTATCAATCATCTAGTTCAGTCATTTGATCATGAAAAATTGTTAGGTACTGATTTTTAAGATGTAACACCCGGGTTCGGGGGTCGGGTGAAATTAAAATAATAAAATAATATTTCGAACCTCGAGTTTTCAAAATAAATAAATTATGTTGGACTTATTTCAAAACAAGCCCAAATAGCCATGGATATCCTTCTTTTGTAAATGTCTTATTTCATTAAGGGTAAAATGGTCTTTGGCCTTTTAAATTTAAAACAAACATTAAAAATAACTTTTTGGCTCATCTTCTTCCCCACCCATCTTCCATTTCCACGACAACATCCCCTCCCCTCCTCAAGGTTACTATTCCATCACCATACTCTCTCATCTTTGGTGATTTTTAAAAGGTAAACCCATATTTGACTTGTCCTCTCTTTCCTCTACAAGCTTGTACCTTTATTTTTCATTAAAGCTCATGGTTTTGTAATTTGGAGTTTTGAAGTTTTGGATTAAAATGTCATCTTTATTAGCTTTAACTTAAGTTTTTGATTTGTTGAGGTTATATAAGTTATTTGCTATCTAAAAGGTCCAACCTATGTAATTTTTACATGGCTTTATAAAAATTCCCGAAATTGGGTTTTAGAGAGGTTTTAGAAGGGTTTTAGGTTGGTTTTTTGGGCTGTTTTGGGTGAAGTCTTGAGGGCTGATGTTAGTGTGATGGTTGAGGGTTGTTTTGGAAGCTTTTTAGGAGTGTTAAAAGTATTGGAATCAATGGATTTTGGCTGTGCATAAGGGCTGCTCGAAAATGGGGTTTTGAGAATGTTTTGGGTTGAATACTTGCTTGGTTTGTGTTCCGGGTTTGTTACAGTGATTTGTGGACTGAAATATGGTTGTTTTGATTGTGTTGAATTGCTTAGAAGCGAGGAATTGCGTTGGTGAAGCCTCGGGGTCGAATCCGGAACTATTGGGAGCTTGATCGGCTAGAGTTGTTGAGCTTGGAATAGTCGATGAGTGGTTAATGATTTCAACTTGGTTTAAATTGGTTTTCAAACGTTGGTTCAAGCATGTGGACTAGGTTGGGCTTGGTAAACCCACCTAGAGTTGGGATTAGATTGATAGTCTAATCCCAAGCTTTAGTTAGAGACTTTTGTTGAACTTTAAATGTTGAGTATGCCTCTTGTTTCATGTTAATTGTGATTAATGTGGTTATGTATATTGTGATATACATGTGTGTTTGTAACACCCCAATTTAGCCCTAATTTTAAAATCCCTAATTGTGAGAATTCCCAATTGGAAACCCTAGAATTTGGGGGGAAATCGGAATTTAACCTAATCTAAAATGGGGACCAAATTGAATAAAATTATAAGTTTGGTAGTTATTTTGTTAGGCGGGCAAGAATAGAGACCCCTATTCGGTAATTTACCCATTTGTCTAGGGTAAACACTCCTTTGGTCTGATTCTGGTTATATGCGCCGCTCACCATCTCTTTTTCTCTAATAAAAAATTTACAAAGCAATAGTAAAACCCTTCCCCGTCGTTTTTCCGCCCACGCTCCGACGTGGGTATTGTTGCCGTTCGTTCGTCAATCGGTGGCCATCGTTGCTTTTCCCTTTCCCGCCTGATCAAAACCCACCCTTCAACGTCCTTCGTCGCTGCCGTCTTCGCTAGAGAAGGAGAGGCCGAAGCTTTCGAACCCTCTCGCGCCGCCGTCGCTGCCGTCCTCTGTGAGCACCGTTACCATCGGAAACGTTTGAGTTTCCTTCGAGAACTACCGCCGCCGTCCTCTGTGTGTGCCGCCGTCGTCCTTTTCGCACGCGTCGTGTCCGTCCGAGTTTGGGTGAGTCGTGGTTGGGCTTCGGGTTTGTCGTTGCCGGCCTGTTGGTCGTTGTGTTGGCCGCTGTCGGGCCGTGGCCGTCGTTGTATTCATGGGGGTTGCGCCGAGGGTGGTCGGGCGCCGCCGGCGAACATGGTGTTAGGGTTTGATAAATTGGGGATTAGGGTTTGGATGATTTGGGGGCTGTTGGATCTGATCTGAACTGGTTGGGGGTGTTGGTGAACCGGACGGCTGGGTTGAACCGAACCGGACAGTGGGCTGATGCAACGATGACATCATCCGCTGTTGCAATGCTGAAACAACGATGACGTCATCTGCTGTTGCATTGCTGATGCAGTCAATGATGACGTCATCGCAGTCAATGATGACGTCAGCGATGACGTCAGCGTTGACTTTTGGTTGACTTTTTCGGCTGAGTCCACTCTAAAGTTTTTCGACATTCCGGTTCTGTTGCCGCTGTCCGTTTCTTCAAATTCGAACCCGAAATGCTTTATGGATCAAGTTTATATGTTAACCTCAGATTTTTGTAAGTGTTGCATCGGAATTTGACTCGGTTGTTTTGTGTTCAGGTGACGTGGATTCTGACCACGAGATTTTACCTCCTCCTCCACCGGGCAGACCTCCGGTGGCACAGTCTTCGAGATCTGCTAGTAAGTGTTCTGTTAAGCGTAAATATTCGAATGTGGCATAGTAGGAAGTCTTATATAGTGTTTTGTATTTTTAGGAGCTGATTCTGTCCGACCTACCGCTAGGGCTGAGCGTGGGAGACGTCACTATCGACGTTGACTTTTTAGCTACCTAAGGTGTGTTCTCTGTCTGTGCTACATGTATGTGTTACCTGATTTCGTGATCTGTATGAAAATATTCTGTGTTATCCTGCTCGGTTGATTGAGAAATATTTTGTATGCTATTCTGCTCTGTTATCTGATAAATATTGCATGACTCGACTGTATGCCATTTTGTTCTGTTTTCTGATAAACATTATATGACTCGGATATTATGATCATGTTATGTAACACATATCGGAATCGGATTATTATGTACATGCATCTTAGTTATTAAACAAGATTGCATTCGGACTCTGAAATCGGATTACATGTCATTTCATTGGGTTGGGATATTGTACGGAGGAAGCTCAGCGACTTCATCCTTCGGGTTGAACTTCGCTTCGGATCAGTAGTTCCATCCTTCGGGATGAGTTCTGCTTCGGACATGGTGTTGAGGTGCAGAGTGGTTCAGGGGAACCTTACTCTTCGGACGGTGATGTAGTTGGGTGCATGTCATGTTATGATATATATATGCTCTGCTTGTATACTTCGGAATATCTGTAAATTCGTAATATGTTGTTGACTGTTGAATTGACTTTTGTTATGCACTTTAGAGACACACTGAGCTTTATAGCTGACTCCCCCTTAGTATCTGTTTCAGATTCCCAGACTTAGGTTTCGGTACTTGGAGGATCACGTTCGAATATTATTTGATATTATTTATCAGTACGTTTTGCTCTAGACTTATATTTAATTATTTAAGTATTTTCGGATTTGGTTGTAAAGGGGACTTTGGACATTTATTGTTTTTGGGGTTTGATAAACTATTTTAGCATGCTTGTTTTACTATGAAACATTTAAAGATATCTTTTATAATTGAATAATATTTTGGCATAATTTTTATAAATAAACTTACTTGAGGCGAAAGTCTCCAAATTGTCAATTTCGATTTGTTATAAACCCTTAGGTCAAAATAAGGGGGTTACATTTAGTGGTATCAGAACCAGGTTACACCCCTCGGCCTGTGAGGCTCGATAAAAATTTGATTTTAAAAGTTTTCAAAACAAAAAAAAATGTATGCATAGTAAATGTTTTCGGAAATTACGAGATTTTCAGATAAATGTCCGGATTTTTAAAAAAAAAGTAATATATGTTTTTAATTAAAGTCTCCAAGTACCAATTTTGACTTTAGGACTCTTCTTTTGTAGATAGACTACTATGCCACCCCGTAGGAGTACTAGAGCTACGACCGGCCGAGGCTGTGGACGAGGTCGTACCGCTGCTAATACGAGTGACGTTAATCCTCCCGAGCATTCGCCACCACATCAAGAGGACCCACAGCATGAGCAGGCTGAGGAGCAGCATGAGGTTCATACGAGTGGTCAACAGACCGATCACCCTGATCAGCAGACTCAGAGTGATGGTCCCCGTGCAGCCGGTAACAGTGAGACTGCTGGAGTTGATGTTGCTGCTGTGCATTTGGAGCTACTTGAGTATCTTCGACAGGGTTCTAGGAGACCCATATCTGCCGAGTTTTTGTCTGCTGGTATGTCGATGTTTGATGGTAAGACGGCTGCAGATCCAGCTGACGCTGAGTATTGGTTGGAGAAACTACAGCAGTTATTTGATGAGATAGACTACCCTACCGACAGAAAATTAAGAGCTGTTGTATCTTTATTGAAGGGTGAAGCCCTGAACTGGTGGGAAGCTGAGAAGACCATTATTTCTGCTAGTCGGATCACTTGGGATCATTTCCGTCAGGCTTTCCGAGACAGATATGTTGGGGCTGAGTATCTAGCCAAGTGTCGTGAGGACTTTATAAATCTGAAGCAAAATGATATGACTGTGAATCAGTATGAGATTGAGTTTCTGAGGCTGGTACAGTACGTCCCTGGGTTAGTTACTACCGAGGAAGAGAAGTGCAGCTGGTTTCTAAAGGGTCTGCGACCTTCGATTAAGACTGGTGTGTCTTTACATTTGGACAAAGAGTACAAAGCTATTACCTTACGAGCTAGGACTGCAGAACGCAATGAGGCAGAGTTGAGGCAAGCTGAGTCTCATGGTATGGATCGGGGTAAGAGGCAGTCGACCGCGATAGTTCAGTATAGTCAGGGTAGCCAGACCAGGAAGAGGGCAAGAGATGAGAGTGACTATCAGAGTTATTCCAGAGCCAGACCAGTGACCACTGCGGTTCCGACTTCTAGTGTTGGAGGATCGTCTAGCACGCGGGGGCCACCACTGTGTTCTTTTTGCAAGAAATGGCATTCTGGGGAGTGTAGGAGACAGTCCGGGGCTTGTTTTCGATGTGGGTCTTTTGATCATATTTTCAGAGATTGTCCGCATGCACCTCCATCAGCTCATATGACGACTCCGTCACAGGCATCAGTACAGACTCCTGCTAGGGGTAGAGGTCGAGGTAGACCCGATTTTACAGTATCTGCTGGTAGAGGTAGGCCAGCTCAGAGTGGAGGATCAGCTAGATCCTGGGTGAGACAGCCAGGTTTGGTTTATGCTACCAGGAGGCATGAGGATCGTGATGAGCCAGATGTTATTGCTGGTACATTTTCTATCCACTCTATTCCGTATTTTGCTTTATTAGATATTGGTTCTACTCATTCATATGTTGCGAGTTCGGTATCTGGGGGACTTGAAATTCCGGTTGAGAATACTGGGAACGATGTTTCCGTTTATAGTCCAGTGGGTGATCATGTTAAGGTTACCAAAGTGTACAAGAATTGCCCTTTGGAGATTCAAGGGAAAATATTCTCCGCCGATTTGATGGAGTTACCTTTCAGAGAGTTCGACCTTATTCTCGGAATGGATTGGTTATCCGCTCATCGAGTCCGTTTGGATTGTGAAAAGAAAAGGGCGACTCTGAAAACCTCAGATGGGTGTGAGGTGATTATGGTTGGAGAGCGTAGAGGTTATATGACCAATGTTGTTTCGGCTCTCAAAGCAGAAAAGATGATTCGACATGGGGCTACTGCCTATCTTGCTTATATTCTTAACTCGAGGCAGTCAGATTCTGGTTTGGATAAGATCCCGGTGGTTAGGGATTTTCCAGATGCTTTTCCGGAGGAATTGCCAGGGGTACCGCCAAAACGTGACGAGGTTGAGTTTGGCATAGATGTATATCCGGGTACAGCTCCTGTCTCTATGGCTCCTTACAGGATGGCTCCGAAAGAGCTGAAGGAATTGAAGATTCAGTTGCAGGAATTGTTGGATAGGGGTTTCATCCGACCTAGTGTTTCTCCTTGGGGAGCCCCTGTTTTGTTTGTAAAGAAGAAGGACGGATCACTTCGGCTTTGTATTGATTATCGGAAGCTGAATAAGCTGACGATCAAGAATAGGTACCCACTTCCCCGTATTGATGACTTGTTCGACCAGTTCCGGGGAGCTACAGTATTTTCTAAGATAGACCTGAGATCGGGTTATTACCAACTCAAGGTTAAGGATTCTGATGTGTTCAAGACCGCTTTTCGGACTCGTTATGGTCATTACGAGTTTCTGGTGATGCCGTTTGGATTGACTAATGCCCCTGCATCCTTTATGGATATGATGAACAGGGTGTTTCAACCCTATCTGGACCAGTTCGTGGTGGTTTTCATTAACGACATACTGGTTTATTCTAAATCGGAGGCAGAACATGAGGAACATCTCCGGGTTGTTCTACAGACTTTGCGTGAAAAGCAGTTGTATGCAAAGTTCAGTAAATGTGAATTCTGGTTGACCGAGGTTACCTTCTTGGGACATGTGGTTTCTGCTAATGGTATTCAGGTTGATCCAAAGAAGATTGAGGCTATTTTGGGTTGGAAGCAGCCCAAGAATGTTCCTGAGATTCGAAGCTTCTTGGGTTTAGCTGGCTATTATCGGAGGTTTGTGGAAGGTTTCTCGATTATTGCAGCTCCACTGACTAAACTTCTGAGGAAGGATATTCCTTTTGTCTGGACTGAGGCTCAGCAGACCAGTTTTGAGAAACTTAAGATCGTGTTGACTGAAGCACCGGTTCTGATTCAGCCTGAGCCTGGGAAGGCCTATACGGTATACAGTGATGCCTCTCACACAGGATTGGGATGTGTTCTGATGCAGGAGGGGAAGGTAGTGGCCTATGCGTCTCGTCAGTTGAAAACGCATGAGTGCAACTACCCCATCCATGATTTGGAGCTTGCTGCTGTGATCTTTGCTCTGAAAATCTGGAGACACTATCTCTACGGAGAGAAGTGCTATATCTTCACCGATCACAAAAGTTTAAAATACCTCCTTACACAGAAAGAGTTGAATCTGAGACAACGTCGTTGGTTGGAGCTTCTTAAGGATTATGACTGTGAGATAGAGTATCACCCGGGAAAGGCGAACGTGGTTGCCGACGCCTTGAGTCGTAATGCTATCTAAGATTTGAGGACCTTGTTTGCTCGGATGAGTTTGTTTGAGGATGGTAGTTTGATGGCAGAACTTCGGGTCATTCCTACGCTGATATCTGATATTCGAGCTGAGCAGCCTACGGATCCTTTTCTTATGCATCGTATCAGAGAGGTTTCTGAGGGTACATCTGTGGATTATACTATTGATCAGGATGGTGTTTTGTGTTTCTGAGGCCGGTACTGCATTCCGAGGAAATCTGGGTTGAAACAGGTTATTCTTCGTGAGGCACATGATAGCCCATACTCTATGCATCCTGGTGGTGATAAGATGTATAAAACCCTTCGTCAGAGGTATTGGTGGAAGGGTCTTAAGCGGGATGTTGTCGGGTTTGTGTCTAAGTGTATGACTTGTCAGAGAGTCAAGGCAGAGCATCAGCGTCCATCTGGGTTGCTTCAGCACATCGAGATTCCTCAGTGGAAGTGGGAGCGTGTGACTATGGATTTTGTCAGTGGTCTTCCGATGACTCCGTCCAAGAAGGACTCCGTCTGGGTTATAGTGGACCGTTTGACTAAGTCTGCTCATTTCATTCCGGTTCGAGTCAACTATCCTTTGAATAAGTTGGCTCGGCTCTATATTTCAGAGATTGTTCGACTTCATGGGGTACCACTATCGATTATTTCTGATCGTGATCCGAGGTTTACAGCGAAGTTCTGGAAGGCACTTCACTCTGCTTTGGGTACCCGGTTGAACTTCAGTACATCTTATCATCTGCAGACTGACGGGCAGTCCGAGCGTGTGATTCAGATTCTTGAGGACATGTTGAGAGGTTGTGTTCTTGATTACAGTGGTAGTTGGGAGGATTTCTTGCCGCTCGCAGAGTTTGTATATAATAACAGCTACCAGACCAGTATCAAAATGGCACCGTATGAGGCTCTGTATGGGCGTAGGTGTAGGTCACCGATTGGGTGGACTGAACTTAATGAGCATAGATTGTTGGGACCAAACCTAGTCCGTGAGGCCGAGCAGACAGTCAGATTGATTCGAGACCGGCTTAAGGTTGCTTTTGACAGACAGAAGTCTTATGTTGACTTGAGACGTCGAGATCTTGAGTTTGAGGTTGGTGATGAGGTTTTCCTGAAAGTATCTCCTTGGAGGAAGGTACTTCGGTTTGGTCGGAAGGGTAAGCTGAGTCCTCGTTATATTGGTCCTTATCGGATTCTTCGTCGGGTCGGACCTGTTGCTTATCAGCTTGAGTTACCACCAGAGCTTCAGCGCATTCATGATGTTTTCCATGTTTCTGTGTTGAGACGCTATCATGCTGATCCGTCTCATGTTTTACCTGTGGAGGAGATTGAGATTCGACCTGATTTGCGTTTTGAGGAGGAGCCTATCGAGATTCTTGCTCAGGATAAGAAAGTTCTCAGAAGGAAGACCATTAACATGGTCAAAGTCTTGTGGCGTGGTCGCAGTCATGATGAGGCTACCTGGGAGCCCAAAGCTGTCATCAAAGCTCAGTATCCGCAGTTGTTTGCTCCAGGTAAATTTCGAGGCCGAAATTTCTTTTTACGGGGGGAGAGTTGTAACACCCCAATTTAGCCCTAATTTTAAAATCCCTAATTGTGAGAATTCCCAATTGGAAACCCTAGAATTTGGGGGAAAATCGGAATTTAACCTAATCTAAAATGGGGACCAAATTGAATAAAATTATAAGTTTGGTAGTTATTTTGTTAGGCGGGCAAGAATAGAGACCCCTATTCGGTAATTTACCCATTTGTCTAGGGTAAACACTCTTTTGGTCTGATTCTGGTTATATGCGCCGCTCACCATCTCTTTTTCTCTAATAAAATAATAATAAAAAATTTACAAAGCAATAGTAAAACCCTTCCTCGTCGTTTTTCCGTCCACGCTCCGACGTGGGTATTGCCGCCGTTCGTTCGTCAATCGGTGGCCATCGTTGCTTTCCCCTTTCCCGCCTGATCAAAACCCACCCTTCAGCGTCCTTCGTCGCTGCCGTCTTCGCTAGAGAAGGAGAGGCCGAAGCTTTCGAACCCTCTCGCGCCGCCGTCGCCGCCGTCCTCTGTGAGCACCGTTACCATCGGAAACGTTTGAGTTTCCTTCGAGAACTGCCGCCGCCGTCCTCTGCGTGTGCCGCCGTCGTCCTTTGCGCACACGTCGTGTCCGTCCGAGTTTGGGTGAGTCGTGGTTGGGCTTCGGGTTTGTCGTTGCCGGCCTGTTGGTCGTTGTGTTGGCCGCTGTCGGGCCGTGGCCGTCATTGTATTAATGGGGGTTGCGCCGAGGGTGGTCGGGCGCCGCCGGCGGACATGGTGTTAGGGTTTGATAAATTGGGGATTAGGGTTTGGATGATTTGGGGGCTGTTGGATCTGATCTGAACCGGTTAGGGGTGTTGGTGAACCGGACGGCTGGGTTGAACCGAACCGGACAGTGGGCTGATGCAACGATGACGTCATCCGCTGTTGCAGTGCTGATGCAACGATGACGTCATCTGCTGTTGCATTGCTGATGCAGTCAATGATGACGTCATCGCAGTCAATGATGACGTCAGCGATGACGTCACCGTTGACTTTTGGTTGACTTTTTCGGCTGAGTCCACTCTAAAGTTTTTCGACGTTCCGGTTCCGTTGCCGCTGTCCGTTTCTTCAAATTCGAACCCGAAATGCTTTATGGATCAATTTTATATGTTAACCTCAGATTTTTGTAAGTGTTGCATCGGAATTTGACTCGGTTGTTTTGTGTTCAGGTGACGTGGATTCTGACCACGAGATTTTACCTCCTCCTCCGCCGGGCAGACCTCCGGTGGCACAGTCTTCGAGATCTGCTAGTAAGTGTTCTGTTAAGCGTAAATATTCGAATGTGGCATAGTAGGAAGTCTTATATAGTGTTTTGTATTTTTAGGAGCTGATTCTGTCCGACCTACCGCTAGGGCTGAGCATGGGAGACGTCACTATCAACGTTGACTTTTTAGCTACCTAAGGTGTGTTCTCTGTCTGTGCTACATGTATGTGTTACCTGATTTCGTGATCTGTATGAAAATATTCTGTGTTATCCTGCTCGGTTGATTGAGAAATATTTTGTATGCTATTCTGCTCTGTTATCTGATAAATATTGCATGACTCGACTGTATGCCATTTTGTTCTGTTTTCTGATAAACATTATATGACTCGGATATTATGATCATGTTATGTAACACATATCGGAATCAGATTATTATGTACATGCATCTTAGTTATTATACAAGATTGCATTCGGACTCTGAAATCGGATTACATGTCATTTCATTGGGTTGGGATATTGTACGGAGGAAGCTCAGCGACTTCATCCTTCGGGTTGAACTTCGCTTCGGATCAATAGTTCTATCCTTCGGGATGAGTTCTGCTTCGGACATGGTGTTGAGGTGCAGAGTGGTTCAGGGGAACCTTACTCTTCGGACGGTGATGTAGTTGGGTGCATGTCATGTTATGATACATACATATATGCTCTGCTTGTATACTTTGGAATATCTGTAAATTCGTAATATGTTGTTGACTGTTGAATTGACTTTTGTTATGCACTTTAGAGACACACTGAGCTTTATAGCTGACTCCCCCTTAGTATCTGTTTCAGATTCCCAGACTTAGGTTTCGGTACTTGGAGGATCTCGTTCGAATATTATTTGATATTATTTATCAGTACGTTTTGCTCTAGACTTATATTTAATTATTTAAGTATTTTCGGATTTGGTTGTAAAGGGGACTTTGGACATTTATTGTTTTTGGGGTTTGATAAACTATTT
Source organism: Hibiscus tridactylites (assembly GCA_958450335.1). Taxonomy (NCBI): domain Eukaryota; kingdom Viridiplantae; phylum Streptophyta; class Magnoliopsida; order Malvales; family Malvaceae; genus Hibiscus; species Hibiscus tridactylites. The sequence goes on along the minus strand of OY288276.1, from coordinate 22,173,633 downwards.
TAGCATGCTTGTTTTACTATGAAACATTTAAAGATATCTTTTATAATTGAATAATAATTTGGCATAATTTTTATAAATAAACTTACTTGAGGCGAAAGTCTCCAAATTGTCAATTTCGATTTGTTATAAACCCTTAGGTCAAAATAAGGGGGTTACAGTGTTGAGGCATGATATTGATGTATTGTTCTATGCTTGTGGTTGTGAAAATGTGGTTTGTGCATGATGGTAGATCATGGTGAGTACGTGCTAAGCACGAAAATTGGTAAGAAATAGTGTTGTGAAAGATTATGAAATGTGTTAGTATTGGCACTAGTATGCTTGAGTACAATGATCGATCATTAGGATGTTTAGTGTGCACACGAGAGTCAAAATGCGCGTGTGGTCTTGGTGATGGTAGTCATCAAGATGGAGTACGAGTTCACCCAGAAATCTTCTTATATATGTTAGTCGGTGATGAGTGGAATCCCATCGACAGGGCGTGAGGATGAGTGGAATCCCCTCCGCGTGAAACGGTGATGAGTGGAATCCCACCGTAAGGTAATGGTTGTGTTGTTGGATGTGAGTTCCAACGGTTATCCGCGTATTCGGGTCATAGCTAATACATTGATATATGTGTTCCATATGTTGTGTTTATGGACTTGTTGAGCATGGCATGATATTGATATTGTGTTCATGCATCATCACATTTGACTCATGTGGTTCGAAGGTAAGAATTCATGCATCCTACCCTAGTTGTTTGCTCGTGCTTGGACCCTGCATTGTCGAGGTTTGTTTTATGAGCTTACCCTCACTAAGCTTTATGCTTACGCTCTCTTTTATTCGACAATGCAGATCCTTAGTTCGTGGGTTGCTTGTGCAAGGAGAGGGCCTCCAAGTGTGCTAGTTGCGTTTTTGATCATCAAGTATGAATTTCTAAGTTATGGATGTAATAGACAAGCAATGAGATTTGAGGTTTTGATTTATGTTGTTGTTAGGTGTTAGGAGCATGTTTAGACTCCTATGGTTTGTGGATGTTTGCCTAAGGCTTGCTCATGCCTAGCATGTTGGCCTTGTGCCCTTTTATGAATGATCTTATGTATGTTCTTGTCTAAGTCATGATATCTTGAATGCTATGTATGCATCTTATGTTGAATTGATGATTCCTTTCAATGTATTGTTTTTGTATGTATGTTATGTGTTAAGCATGTTGGTTGTAGGGTGTCTTGCCTTTAGAGTTAATGCATGTTTGGTTGGACGTCTTAGTTGGTGTTTTGAGGCAGCCTTGTGCCTTAAACCAGCTAAAACCAGTCTGTTCGCAGCAGGCGTATCGAAACGGCTGGACCCGTTTCGATACGGTCCTCTTGTTTCAGGCCAAGCGTTTCGATACGTGGGAGGGGCGTTTCGATACCATTTTGCTACTGGAAATCTGAGATTTTGACGAGAAATTGAGGGTATCGAAACGAGTTCAGGTGTTTCGAAACGGTCTTCGTAGCGTTGACCACGAGAAGTTGACTGTTGAGGGCGTATTGATACGGTCAACCAACGTATCGATACGGTCTCCTCGAGTTGACTTTGGCCAGTTGACCTAGTCAAGGTGTATCGATACACTCTTTGGGCATATCGATATGGCCTACAGTTTAAGCTAAAATGGGATGTTTTTGATTGGCTGTTTGTTCGTTCGCCTCGTTTGTAGTTTCCGCTGTTGTCGTTTCACATAGGACATATTAATGCATCTAGACAAGATAATAATAAATGAAAAGTTTTTCTTGGGTTGTTAATCGAAGTGGAGCCTTAACGGGTTTCGCCTCGGTTATCCCCGTGTAACCCACTCGGACCGGTCAGTCGCCCGAGCCGGGACGAGGGGGTTACATAAGAGCTCTAGGTTTGTGCCCTCGTTCAATATCCTGCCTAAACCTCTTCGCCTCGTTCTTTGATTCAATACAAGGTTCCCTTTCTATGCTTTCTTTCTTTGCTACCTCATAGGCTGCATCATCACCCCCTACTACCGCTGCTCTACCTCTTACTACATAGTTTCTTTTCTTCAGTAGTTAAGAAAACAAACAAGTTCTTCTTAAACAAGTATGTGTACACATGCACGGATAAAAAGTATATTGATTGCATGTTGGGACCAAATGTGTGCACTAACTACTGAGAGATAGTTCAATCAAGAACGACTGTTCAACTTCAAGCTTTTAAGCGAAATTAGTCCACAACATTGGTAATTTTGGGAAGCAAAGTTTCGACCAAATAAAAATGGGAGCTTAATTCAACTGTCATGATGGTATACAATAGTATCAAACCTCCTCCCGCGTTATTTTTGTTATTCATAGCAAAATGTCAGCAAAAAGGAAAGAAAAAGGACATGTAAATCACGAATTAGACCGTTGAAGGACTTGATCTTCCTGTAAGGCCAGCGAGGAATTCTAAATTCTTTGCACTTTCTTTTCAGAACAGTGAGACCAACATTCCAAATTCTCTGCACTTCCGAGCAGATTGCGTCGCGTAAGTTTTTTCTTTTGAAGGTCATTCTTGTTCGAATCTTTGTTCAACTCACTGGTATATTGGAAGTCTTTGTAGGTTGTTTTTCTTGGAGTTGTTTATTTGGATGACTATCTAAGGTAAAATTGACTAGTTCGGGTTGATCTTGATCTTGAGTCGAGATGTCAGGTGTGGTTTCAAAGTTTGTTTCGAGGTGGCTCCTTACGCATAATTTCGGGGAAGGTTCCCTTCCAACAAGTTTGGGTGCTACTGACTCTGAGTATTGTTTCAACCCCAGTTTGGTGTTTACAGGGGATCAATGCTAGAGAAAGAAATATATTTTCAAATTTGGTAGTTTTAAGACTTCAAATTCTTCTACTATTGTGAGCTCGAACAAGTAACGACAGTTTCACAGGCAGTGCTGAATTTGTGATCAACACTGTTGTTGATTTGTTGGAGCTCTAGCTTTGACATCATCGAGGGTTCTAAAACTATTAGTCGAGGAAGGAACATATATGTATATTATGATTATAAATATATTATATAATATAATATTTGATTTATTTAATAACATCAAAAATCTTATTTACACACTTGAAAAATAACATGAAGACATATATTTTATATGGTTGGTTAGATAAAGTCATTTAAATTGGAATCAATACATAGTATAACATTATAAATAATTACAATTAAATTTGTATAGAAACTCGATTCGACTCGGCTCGAAAAAATTTTAAATAAATTTTGATTGAAAAAATTAGACGCGTCAACTCGAATAACTCGATTTTTTTTCACTCGACTCGACTCGATTGAATGTCCAGCCCTAGTTGTGTCATTCTTCAGAGTAAGCCAAGCAATCACCTAGGGCCATATAAAACCAATTTATTTCTAAATCTGCAGTGTTGTACGTCTTGGGGATGTTTTTCTTGTTTAAGTGAACTGTTAACTGTTGTTTAGGGTGTTGTACCCCAAATGAGTATTTTCTTGTTTCTGTGGACTAGACTGATCTGGTTCATATCATATGTTAAGTGTTTACATTCTATATGTATTATGGTGTTAGCTTTGATTCTCGTTGTAGTTGTAATGGTATTGCTATTCAGCAGTTTATTATAACAAAATAATTATTGACCGAACAAAAAAACATTTTTCAAGACAACTAGTAAAGTGCATAACAAATATACATGTATGAATAGCTTCTAGCCTTCAACTAATGAATCTGTGAATTGCAAGTCTTGGAGAGAGAAAAAACTTAAGTGACCACAACTTTAATTTTTGAAATTGGTGAATAAAAGTTTACATTTACTAAATATAAGCGATAATTTCAGTAGTTTATCCTAATAAAAATGGAATAGTTTAAAATGTAGAACTAAAAATACATTGGAGTTATAATTGAATCCTATGAAAAAAAGGAAAGAAAAGAAAAGGCATATTTCAATTCAGTGAAGTACTTTGATCTTTTCATTGCTATACAAACACGGATGGAAATCTTCTACCCCTTTTCGGTGCCTCTACATATGCCCCCACGCTTAAAATTAAGTTTAAGGTTTAGGGTTTTAGATCAGAGGTTGTGGTTAAGGTTTAGGAAATTTAGGCTAGGGTGTATTTTTTAGGGTATAGGGTGTAAGGTTTAGGATTTAAAAGTTAGGGTTAGGCCTTGTAGTTTAATTTTGTAGTACTTTTTAGTGTTGAGGCATAAATAAAGACACCAAAAAGGAGCATACGAATTTTACCCTACAAACACATGGTCATGTACACAAGCAATAAATAAATCTTTTCAAACAAAATAATATCATATGCTATGTAGGAGATTCATTTGTCTTCTTCTTTAGTGCACAACAGTTCTCTTTCTATGGAAGTGAATGATTTAGCAGTATCTTGCATCTCAGTAGTCTTCAAGATAATTCCCTGTCAACTCATATTTCAACATTTCATTATTTTTTAGGGTAAACTACACTGGTAGTCACCGAATTTTTAAGGCGTTTTCAATAAGGTCACCGAACTTTTAAAACTTTCATTACAGTCACCCAACTTTTAATTTGCTTTCAATAAGGTCACTGCCGTCAACCACCGTTAAAAAAGCTGACGTGGCATGTTAAATGTAAGGGTAAAATACACTGTTAGTCACTGAACTTTTAAGAGGCTTTCAATATGGTCACCGAACTTTTAAAACTTTCATTACCATCACTCAACTTTTAATTTGCTTTCATTACCGTTAAAAAAGCTGATGTGACACGTTAAGTTTAAAAATAAACTTTTTCCCACCCTATTTTATCTACATGCCTTATTTTCTTCCATCCAAACATGTTTATCTTTTAGATACATTAATATTTTCCTTTGTAGTCCTCATTATCTAGTGCATGACTCAGTAAATGTCGGGCCTGAAGCATAAAGAGGATTTTTATGAGCAAAATTTTAGTTATTTCTTTATCATTCCATCATCGGATGTCTCCCAATATTTTTGTTGTTCTCACACATGTCGCATGCATGTCTAGATACATTAATATTTTCCTTGATGTGTTACTAGAGAAGTAACGACCTTCACCAAAAAATTACAATTTGATTCATATGGAAGAAAGAGACATGTTTGGATGGAAGAAAATAAGAGGGAAGAGAAAATATGGCGAGAAAACGTTTATTTTTAAACTTAACATGTCACATCAGCTTTTTTTAACGGTAATGAAAGCGAATTAAAAGTTAAGTGATAGTAATGAAATTTTTAAAAGTTCGGTGACCATATTGAAAGCCTCTAAAAAGTTCAATGACTAACAGTGTATTTTACCCTTGCATTTAACATGCCACGTCAGCTTTTTTAACGGTGGTTGACGGCAGTGACCTTATTGAAAGCGAATTAAAAGTTGGGTGACTGTAATAAAAGTTTTAAAAGTTCAGTGACCTTATTGAAAATGCCCTAAAAGTTTAGTGACTACCAGTGTAGTTTACCCTATTTTTTACTTAATATTCTAATCAAAACCATTTTTTTTCTTTTAATAAACAGTTCCATTTTAAAACTCATATGCATGTAAAAGCCACACCCATCATCCATGTAATGCACAGAGTAAATCATTCACTCTGTCCATGACAAAAGACGTGAGGATTATGTTAAGTTGATCAACCAAGGTCTCTGGTACTGTCATTCACTCTGTCAACAACATTACTTTCATACGACTTAGCGTACAAGTAAGTTTGTTATCGAGTGAATTCATTGATGGGGATCTGTTGATTAAAGGACATTGATCTGCTATGAAACCCTAAAATTCAAGTTTATGCTTACTAAAAGTTGCTACTTGCTAGGGTATTCTGTTTTTTGGGTTTTCCTCCAGGATCATCATCAAAGCAAATGGGATAAGTGAAATTACGCTGATGCAAGAACTTGACTATCACCATATGCATAACAAAGTCCTCATGGAAAATCAGCCCTAGACCGACACTATTTCATGTAATAAGTTGAAGTCAATGAATACTCAACTCCCACAATATGCACTATGCAATATATCATGAGGAGGCGCGCCGCCGAATCTGGGGGAGAAGGCGCGTGAACAAGGAAGACAAACAAGATCGGTGTTGAGTTAGAGTGAACGGCGACAACGACGGCTACATAAAAAATTTAGGAATAGTTTAGGGTTTTAGAGGATAGAAAATTTAATACTAATATTTTAAATTAAAGATTACAAATACTATAAAATAAAAAGATTAGATGGTAATTGAAATTTTATCTTAAATAATTTATAATTATATGTTGAGTCCTTGTTCATCAATGTTTGACGCACGTGGTAAATTCATCCCATAATTATTGTTTAAGTACAAAAATCCTTACCATTTGTGTAACTACTTAATTATTGCATAATTACATAATTATTGTGTAACTACACAAATTCTTATATGATAACTTAAATTCTTACCATTTGTGTAAGAATATGTGTAGATTGTAAGGAATTGCATAACTACATAAATCTTGTCATTTTTATAAGAATTGTGTAACTCGAACTTAATTTTAGCCTAATGGTAAGGTTGCCTAACCCAAGCTCCCGTAAAATTCAACTAATAAACAAATTTAAATATAAGACGAAAGATCTTGACTTCATCAATAGTCTAATGTCACATTCACTTGTGGACGTTCAAAATTGAAAGGTTCAAGATTAAAATCAGACAACACCACAAGGAAATGAAATCGACCCAACTCCTAAATTTGTGAAGATATATCGGATTGTCCCACTTTACCACTCAAGAAACTAAACAAGCATGGTACTAAAATTGCCTAGGATAATCTCGCCACAAGTTACATCAGTATCTTTCATGGAAAGAAAGATAAAGATGAATCCCATAAATGAAAGTTTCAAATGTCAATATTATCCATCCAGCATCAATGTGTATGCACGATCCTTGACCGTTTTCAACCACAACAAATCAGCGTGTAGTCAATTCATGGCAAAAGACCCATCCTTCCATTTTAGTTCCTTTGGAATGCAACAGTGGCTACGCGCGATCCCACAGATCCACCAAACATAAATGTTGGATAAGTCTGAACATGATTCAGATATCGAAACTGGGGATGGTCTTTCTGGGTTTCTTGGTCCTTGACTGTGTTTGGCTCTTGGGATGTTGCAATGTTCCTTTGATTGAAATTTTCCACCTCTTGCACCAATTCATCTTTTGTATGGTTGCAAGATGTAATCACCTACAAACAGCATTAAAATTAAAAAAGGATTGGGCAAAGGTTGCTCTCTATGTTGTTCCGACTCTTTATTTAATACGCCCCTCAAAATGCACAGAAAAACTTGGAAAAAGATTTGAAAATACCCATATCTGACACATCTGAATCCTGGTAACATAGGTGATACTGTATATTTCGTTTAATTCTCACATACATGTTTAAGAAGATTTGATCTTATCCAAGTAGTCAATGCAATGACCCTCATTTCACAGACAGATTTAGAAAATAAAAGATAAAACCATAAACAAGCCTGTAAGGTGCTTACTAATATTCCACCGGGGGCCAACAACTTTGAAACTGAATCCCAATACATCATCCTGAAAAGGAATTTCAAGGAAATTTATAAGGTGGTCAGATAGAAAGTCAAAACAACTGTAAAAGATAAAGTTTCTTTCTTTCTTTTTTTTTTTTTTGGGGGGGGGGGGGGGGGGGGACTAACTAACTAACTAATGCCCATCATATGCATAAGTGCAACTTGCACAACTCAATTCATGAGATTCTATCATCTGCATGGACGTGAACTTCCTTATAATCAGTTATGCATCGTGCATATTGCTGTACCAAGGAAACAGAAGGTGACTGGGAAAATTTTAGTAGAGATGGGATCACTGTTACCTTTTTATAGGTCCATCAGGATGCAAGCCAATGGCATCAAGAGTCCCCTTATCCATGACAAGTTGAAACTGTCTATCCAACTTGGTCTCAAGAACATCATCAACCTAAGGACGAAATGAAAATGGTAACTGCCAACTGCCAAGGTGCTTTGAGTACAGTGAGAGCCAACAGAGTTATCAATTATGTAGGAATTCAACTCCAACAGGAATGTTTTTATGCTCCATTTTCTGCATAAGAAACCTACAACTCCATCCTTATCTCTTAGAAGGAGTGTTTTAAGTCTTAATATCCAGTTTTCTTCGTAACATGGATCTTAATTGTCTTTTGGACTGCATTGCCAGCCCCATCTTCCCCAAGCCATTATATTTTGGTTTTATAGCACCCCTTACAAGGTTGAAAAAGTTCTAAATATAAACAAATATCTAAAAAGAAGTAAGAATGTTGATAAGTGGGGTACAATGGTTTCTCACAACAGATGAAAGCAAACGAAATAGGTCGTCTTAATTAAGACAAATGGATTAGGAAGTTCTAAAGATTAAACAAGAATCAAAAGAAAGAACCAAGACAATGCTGATGTACAAGTATATAGAAACAAATATACAAAGCATGAGAATTAACCATTGCACACATACTATAGAGCAATTCGATTCAAATCGGAGATAAGCACTTCCATATAAAGAACATGATAATACTAAAAAAAAATTAATGGGAGGAAAACAATCTGTACATAAAAGCTAGTTAGATTCATAAAATGCCATCCATACCAGAAACTTAATGTTTGAAAATCCATCTCGATCAGCAAGGCTTCGAGCAAGGTCAATTGCCCCTTCACTATAATCAGTTCCAGTTAAATCTGTGAACCTGAATTAAAAAATGCAGCACATTCACCTAACCATTACCATCAAAGCAATAACAAGAAGAAAATTTTGTTTCTTTGCACATAAATTTATCGTAAAGTTTATCCAAAGCCTAAATATATTATTTGAATCTATTTATTTTTACTACAATTAAATAGATTAAACCAACACTGAAGTGATACACGATGGGAGAACAGAAATAGCCTTTTTTCTGTGCCATTTTAGTTCTTTTTGTGTGTGTGCGCTCTGTCAGTATGGTCTCTCTAATTATAGAAAAAGCCAATCACTCAATTCAAATACAAAAATAATAATAAATTGTAACAGTTCATAAAGTGTTTGATGCACATCCCGAATAAAGTGTCATTCAATTGATTAAACCTAAAGTGCCATTCTCATTAGGTCCTTCTGTCGGCCCATCCGTTAGTTTTGGTGTTAAATACCAAGGCTGCATCTTTGATCTGAAGTGTTTAACATATTTATTAATCCATACAAGTTTTGAAACAGAACATGTTACATTTAAGTAGGAATTTAACACCTAAGCTAACAGCTGATAGAATGACTTCAATGGAACAATACTTTAGTTTCAGAATTTAATTTGAATGTCTTGAAGCTTTGGGATCAATTTAAAGTTTTATTGATACTTTGGGTACATCTGTTGCAATGAAACCTAATAATATGCATGCAATTATAAATGGGAAAATGTTATCTGATTATTAAAATGGTTCATTTTTCAAGTAATACAGCCAAGAAGGCTGTATTGCCATATTCAAACACTAGTTACACTATCAGTGTGTCTCTATATATCATTATTGTTTCGCCTTCACATTTATATGCATCATTTCATGTCCATAATTGATGCATACACATGCAAGTGATTTTTTTCCGTCTTTAAGTAAAGTTGCATCCTTTTCTACAGAAAACACTCATTCATACCCATTATCACTGATAATATTCTGGCCAACCCAAATTCAAGTCTAAGACTAAGAGCTGCTCTCATTTGCTTATGTTGAATCCAGCAAAATATGTCTTAACCAGGAGAGCAATAGAAAGAACAATGTGCATGCCAACTGATTGTTTCACTTAAGGACTGTGAATTAATTTTACTTGAATTCATATTTGTAGCATAAAATATCAGAACTACAGGCAAAATCTTAGAGTGTACCCCTGCTTAGAAAGTTCCTGAAGGAGCAGACCATTGCCCGTGCCAATGTCAAGTACACTCCAGGAAGACAAATACTTATCATCCTGTTCAATAGGCTGAGATTTGGCCTCTCCAACATGATTCGGGATGTGACCTTGGGAAACATCAATACACAAGCTTTTGGTCCAAGAAATAACAGTATCCATGACATCAGTTCCAAACCTATGGAAAGAGAGGTAAAAAGCTGAAGAGCAAAACTAACTAAAAGACTCAAAGTGAAATTAGCACAGATAAAGGTTCTTAAATTGGCACAGATACCAACTCAAAGAAGGTATCAAGTTACTGGGTCGTTGGGTAATAAACCATAGAAATTAATATTAAATTACATTCCATTAAATATATTTATTCACAGCTTATGTATTTATGCGATAACTGATAAATAACAAAAATTTGGCTATTAGTACAAAGATCATGCCTATCCTGAAGGCAAATTAGCATAATTAAGGTAATGCTAACCAAATTTCACCGGCGTGGCCATGTTCACGAAAATTTGCAAGCTCATCAAGATATGCAGCATCCCAGTAACTCTGAAGACCAAGCATCGATGTCATTGCATCCGCATCCGCATCCGGTTCATCCTTGTCAGAACTGTATGTACAACACAAACCATACAGGCAATGATAGATATACACTATTCAACATCTTTAGCAATGAGTGAAAATAACATAGTCCTAGAATTACATCCATGAAAACCAAATCCTGAAAAGCTTCTGTTTCAATGTTAACTTTCCCACTTGCCATAAAAAGTATAGCGTGTTTTTGGATATAAAGGGAAATAATAATCTTGAATAATTAAAACAAAATTACATAAACTCATAAAGAGCAAAATCCATGAGCCATATCGCTTTTACATTTTCATGGAATAAATCACTGTTTGATTCGGTATTTCATTATACTAATATACTCATTAGCACATTTTTCATCATATATGATTTTTCTTTATACCATTTCCTTTTGCTTTATAGCTGAAAACGGGGAAGAAGCAAAAGAACCAAACTAGAAGAAAAGAACTTGTTTCATGATATCATTCCTCTATAACAACAAATATTTTACACATTGAATTTAGATCTATGAACTTTTTGGTTGTAAAGAACTACAATTTCTATAGACTGGTAATCTGCATAACTTTTATTTTCATTTTAATACCAGTGATCCACTGCCACATATATTTATCTTTAGAATAATATAAAAAACACATTAATGCAAGCTATAAATTCGACAGATAAGGTAAAATAAACTATGAAAATTTCCAACCCAAAAGTCAAACTATGTTAAATGTTCATTTGACCTTTTCGCGAAAATTTAAATTGTCAGTAGATCAAATCTCAAGCTTAAAATTCACTCCCAAAAAATACATAAACAACAAACATAAAAGTAAGAAAGTAAGCTCAGAATTCAGTTTCTGCAACTCCAAAACCCTGATTTATCAACTAACTTAGAAACTCAGAAGAAAACCTGTAGTCAGAAGCGGGCCGGAAGTTGGCAGCGGAGGAGAGGGCTTCGGCGGCATCAGCGTGGCGCTGCTCATCATCAAGTGTGCTTCCGTAATCGCTCTTTATAGACCATGAATCCGCAGCCACCGACCTGTCGTCGTCGGACGCCACATCTCGACCGGTCTGAAGCTGTTGCAGCGGCGCCGAAAGATGCTGGTTTGCTTCCGACGACTCCTCTGGCGACAATCTCATTCCTGCCATGGATCTCAAGCTACTTAACTCGGAAACAAAAGATTTAATTTGTGAGTGAAGCAATAAAGATGGAGGACTTGATTTGTTTTAAGACTTCGATATTTGTTCAATGAAAATAGAAAAAAGGGAAGATTGACCCAAATATTACTTTGGGTTTTTTTTTTAATTCCAGCAATAAATGGTAAGAGATTATGGACAGAAATAGGGATGTCTATTGTACAAACCCTAAGGTCTGCTAGTGCACAACCTGAGTTTAAAGTTTTTTTTTTTGGGGGGGTTGTGCAATGTTGAAATTCGGGTTGTCTTCCTCCCCATTCTTAATAGGGTAAATTATATAAATAGTCTCCTGACTATGGTCCAATTATCTTTTGCGTTCTTCGACTATCAAATGTTACAAATTGGTCCTTTAACTAAAATTTACATACAAAATGGTCTCATTCCGTTAAAAAATTGACAAACGTCTTACGTGAACGTTAATACGCTGACTAGGTTCAGATAAAATTATTTTTTTATTATACTAAATTTCCATGTCATTAAAAATATAAGTTTAAAAAAATCCCCTTTAAAAAACCCTAACCAGAGGACCAAATCCCACAAAACTCAGTCTCATTTTTCTTCTAAACTTTATCTAGGAAAGAAGGAAGCCAATATGAAAGATGGACTCAAGAAGAGAGATTTCGAAATGTATTGTGGAGTGGAAGCTGATCTCCGAACATCATGGAGTAATGCTAACCCAGGTAGGAGATTTTTCGGCTGCTCTAAGTATGGTGTTGGTCGTAATTGTAATTTTTTTCTGTGGTGTGATTCAGAAATTGGAAATCGAGAAAGAATTGTTATTGTTGGATTGTTGAAGAAAATCAGAAAAGTCGAAGAAGGAAGAAAAAAAGAACGAATGTTTTGGATTGCTTATTTGGCTATGTGTGTACTGATATTATGGTTTTTTATGTAGGTTTGATTAGGGTTCTAGATTTTCATTTTGGGGGTTTTGGGGAATTTGTATGGGTTTGTGGGGATTAAAGGTTCTAGAAGTTAAAAATCTTGTGAGGAAACTTTTTGTAATTGTTGAAGTAATGAAAATCTCGTGTGAAATCTTGTGGGAAAACTTTTTGTAATTTATATGGGTTTGTGAGAAAACTTATGTTAAAGTAATGGAAATTTAAGGGTTTGACTTCATCGTGAATTTTTTGTATTTACATTTGGCTATGAAACATAATTTTCAGCACATAATGCATTTGGCCTATGAAACATAATTTTCAGTGCATTTGGCTATGAAAATTTCTATTAAAGTAATAAAGATTTTCATTTCCATATAATGCTTGTACAAAATAGTAAAGCATTAACGTTTCTACAAAATGAGATGTGACCAACAAAGTATTAAAGCATCAATGTTTCTACAAAATGAGATATGCCCAACAAAAAGATTTGTGCCTATTCAAAAGAGTTAATTGGCCATTAAACTAATACTTGGCATTTTTCAAAAGAGTTACTTAGCATTAAATTAATACTTGGCCATTAAACTAACACTGCTCCACCCTAGTGTTTGTAACATTGCTTCTGGTTGTGTCTGAGGTTGTACCATCACTATTTTGAGTGTTCGTTGACATCCATCTAACTGTGAATGCATTTGACTGCCTTGTATGTTTTTTTCTTGAATCTTGCTGGACTGTAGGTTCCTTCCTCTTTATAGGTAGCTTCTACCTTAGCATTCTGGGTTGCTGGATTGCTGTTTGAGATTGTTGAGTTGGAGGTTGACCAGTTTGAGGTTGAACATATGGAGGTTGACCAGTTTGAGGTTGAACAGATGGAGATTGTTTCCTTGTTGTGGGAACCTATAAAACAAGGGAAACAAGTTCTAATGTTATGAAGAAAACAAAATAAATACATAACTAAGAAGTAAGCAAAAATACATTACCCTTCGAGCATTTCTCTTATTCCCACCCACTTCACCCTTGCAAGTTCTGATGTTATGACCAGATTTGCCACACTTAGTACACTTCAATTTCACATATTTTCGGCTCAGCTTTGTGGAAGCAGTGGCAGTTTCATCAGCTTCTTTTTTTCTTGATTTACGAGGTCTTCCAGGTGGTCTTCTCAATGGTGGGGGCAATATAGATTGACAATCATTTTGAGGAGTCCACTGATTTGGTCCTCTAATTGGGTTGATGAAGTTCGAATAAATTCTTCCTTGTGTTGTCTTGGTGTAACATTCATCAACATGTGATTCTGGCCTAACTCCAATTAACAACATCACTGACACGACATGGTTGCATGGGATACCAGTTAACTCCCATCTTCTACATGTACAAGTCAATGCTTGCATGTTGACAACATGATGGTTGCCATATCCACATTCAACTTGATATTGTTCACCACCAGCATTTCTAGGCCAGACATTATTTTTGAAGTAAGCAAATGACATACAAATTTTAGGTAAGTAAACTAAAGATTAATTGAAATCAGTTTTATTACCTATTGGATAGTTCAATTGTAAGCTCCAACTTCTTCTGAATTTTAGGACATAGAAGCCCAACATATTTTTCAGCTTGTGATTGTTTCTTTGCGATCCTTTGCATGATCATAGTCCTTATGGTTTCCATCATGGTAATGATAGGCTTGTCCCTTGCTTCGAGTATAAACTTAATAAATAAAAAAAAATAAAATGTTAGTATATATCAATTATTAGTTCAAACATTATTTAGGAAATAATACATACCTTGTTAAAATATTCACATAGGTTATTCAACAACATGTCAGTTTTGGTGTTACTTGTGAAAAAGGCCTTACACCATTTGTCAGGGTTGATCTTGACCAACCAATCATAAGACTTCGATGACACAGTTTTAATTTCTTCCAATGTGTCTTTGAACTCTTTAACAGTAGTTGATCTTGCAGCTTTCCAGAAAAGATCCTTCAGATGTTTTCCCTTGTTGCAATCTTCAGACTTGAAGTTTGTATACAAATGTCTAACACATGTCCTGTGTTGGGAATGTGGAAAAAGTTCTGCAATAACATCCACAAGCCCGTGTAAACACCAACCAAATTGTTTGTTAGTCATAAAAACATGCAAATAAGAAATAAAAATTGAAAATATTATATTATGTACCTTTTGTCTGTCAAACATGAAAGAGATGTGATAAGAGTTGGTAATATTCACATCATCTTTCAAAATGTCGAAGAACCATGCCCAAGAGTCACCACACTCACTTTCCACACATGCATATGCAATAGGATAGATGCAGTCATCAACATCTATTCCAACTGCTGCCAAAATATGCCCACCATAATATCCTTTTAAATGGCATCCATCAAGATAAATAATTGGTCTGCATCCAGCCTTGAATCCATCTTTGCATGCTTGCATGCAAACATACATTCTCTAAAACAGACACTCATTTAAGTAGCATATGGTAGTGATCCCTCGATTGGTATTTCTTAGCTCAACAAGATAGTCATATATCTTCAAATATTGTTGCTTCTGACTTCTCATTATCTGCTCAAGGGCATAATCTCTGGCCCTCAAACATTTAGTGAGACACACACGAGCAATGTGGTCCTTGTAAACATCTTTCATTAAATATGTGGGTGGATAATTGCAATCTTCCAAAAACTTATAAAAATACTCTTTTGCAATCCATTTAGCTGTCACATGCTTATTCTTAAGGTCTCTAGCACATCTATGTTGAGGAATATAAGTTTTAATCTGCCATGATGTGTCTACTGGGTCACTTGGGTTCATTGGTGAAGCCCTTACTGTCCATGAACATCCTGGTTTGCATGCTGCCACTAATTTTCTTTTATCATTTTTCTTGAATTTCACATTATACTTATTTATCCTTCCATATTGACAAATGACTTCTTTCAAAATCTTTTTATCATCAAAAACTAAACCAGTTTCAAACCTAGGGTTAATCATATCAACAGTACTGTTGAATTCATGAAACCTATGATCATCAGAGTCTGACTCATGCACACTGTTCAATGAGTCAGATTTTTGACTATCACTATCACTCACCACTTTAGATCCAATTTTTAAATCAGATAACCCTATGCCACAATACTCTCTCTCAACTTCATTTGCCACATTCTCAGTACATGTTTCTTCCTCACCAACATCATTATCAGAATCTACAAACACAGATTCAGAATTGTTTGAACTAGAATCATAATCAGCAGACTCAACATACACAGAATCAGAATCAAAATCATTATCAGACTTCACAAACACATTCTCAGTATGTCCTAAATTAGGTTCCTCACCAATATCAAATTCATCATTCAAGTCATGCTGCTCTAACTCAGATTCATCATTTGAGTCATTATGCCCTAAGTCAGGTCCATATACAATGGATTCTTCCACTACGTACACATTTAGGTAGTGGTCCCTAGGCATATTGTTTATCAAACTCAGGACATCTTGGTCAGTATTTAACTGCCTGATTGATTCTCTAGTTAGATTAATTTCTGCCATTTTCTAATATAATTTGTCTGGACACCTATATCCTAATATAAATACCATATTAGCAAACTCAAGCATGTTCATTCCATCAATTTTACACCAATCATAATGAGTAATAAATTTTCCAGTGTACCTAAATGCAAGATCCTCAACAAAACAACCCCCCATGATGCATAATTGTTGTGCATAACTTTGAATCTGTCTCTGAAGAACAATAAAGAAAATAAAAATGTGCACATTAAACTATTGAATCATCATATGAATAAAACTTTAAAAACAGTGCACATTAAACTATTATATCAAACTTAAACAAGAATTTCTCATTAAAATAATCAAATATCGGACATACAAATTAAACTAAACTAAAATAATCCACAAAACTAATGCACAAAAGTCAGTTTCATACCATTAAAGTACTAAACTAAACAATAATTTAAACCTAAACTAAAGTACATAGTAACCGAACAAAACTAATGCACAAGAATTTAAACAATAATTTAAACCTAAACTAATCCAAACTTAAACAAAAATTTCTCATTAAAGTGCATAGTAACAGAACAAAACTAAAGTACTAAACTAAACAATAATTTAAACCTAAACTAATGCACACAAGTCAGTTTCATACCATTAAAGCAGAAAACTAAATAATAATTTAAACATAAACTAGTCCACTGTTAGTTTTATATCACTAAAGCACAAAAACTAAGTCAATTTCAGTAAAATATTTAAAGTCGGTTTCATCAGAATATTCAAAGTCCTCAGAATATTCAAAGTTAGTTTTATACCACTAAAACCCTAAACTAAACAATAAGTTAAACCCTAAACAACATTCAAAGTTATCAGAATATTTACAAACTAAACTAAGTTAGTTTATCGTAATATAAGTCACAAAACTAAGTTATCAGAATATAACTACTAAAAACCCTAAATCAATTGAACTCACAAAAACCCTAAATCAACTAAACCCTAAATCGCAAAAATTAAACACAAAGTCAATCGAATCAAAAAAATGCAAACTTAATATCTTACCATAGCGAACAGCTCCTTGCCCTTTCGACCGAAGTTTGCGATAATACATCCTTAACCTTAATCTATGTTGAAGAACTCACAAAAACCCTAAATTAATTGAACCCAATTTCACAACACTCTAAAGCATTTTCTCTGAGAGAAATTTTCTTTCGTTTTCAGTTTATTTCTGTGTTTTAGGGCTAATCTGATGATGGAGGATAATGAACCGTTGTGTAAGTGTTTAATCAAAACACACCATTTTGAGGAGGCTACATTAGCATCCTAGTCAACGTATTAAGTCCACGTAAGACGTCTGTCAATTTTTTAACGGAATGTGACCATTTTGTATGTAAATTTTAGTTAAGGGACCAATTTGTAATATTTGATAGTCGGGGGACGCAAAAGATAATTGGACCATAGTCGGGGGACTATTTATGTAGTTTACCATTCTTAATATTAGGTGAAGCCACGTGGCATTATTTGAGAAGGCCAACAATGTTCAAAATCGGGGTGTGCTCCTCTCGTTTTTGTACAAAGCTCGTGTTTCAAAGTCAGCACCTCGGGGTGCAATATTGGATGAATGTTAATTTTTTTAATTGGAAAGTGCTAATTTTTATTTAAGGCAGGTGCTAGTATCAATGTCTAAATTTTTTTTAATTGGATGAATGTGAGGTACGTATTGTGTGATTAAAATTAAAAGGGGCTACACATTTTTTATCGAATATAAAATAATAAATAATTATCATTTCAATATTAAATATTATAAATATGAGATATAAGGGTTTACGTATTAAAAATTTAGCGCTAATTAATTTTTAATATTTAGTGTTTTAGGTTAGAGATTTTAATTTTTAATGTAATTTTAAAAAATATTTTATACTAATTATGTACTAAAATATAACTTAATTTTAATTTAGTGATCAGTCTTTTCAGACTGAAAAAAACGATTCGAATAATTATTTTAATTCATATAGGTGCAGGTGTAGGGTTTCAGCGATTTGAAATAATAGTGGTGTAGGTGCATGTGTAGGGTTTCAGTGAAGTGATATAGGTGCAAGTGTAGGTGCAGGTATATGTTTCAGTGATGTGAAATAATAGTGGTGTAGGTGCAGATGTAAGATTTCAGTGATGTAATATAGGTGCATGTGTAGGTTTCAGTGATGTAAAATAATAGTGGTGTAGGTGCAGGTGTATTGTAGTAATAAAACTTTAATTGTTATAATAATTTTAAATTATGTAGGGGTAGTGTAATTTTTTGATTGGAAATCTGTTAGTGAATATTAATTTTCTTGTAGGGGTATTATATGGAAATATTCAAGTTGGGTTTCTTTTAAATAGGTTGCGTTAGTGTTGAAGAATGTAATTTGATAGAAAACTGTTTACTAGAAATTTGAATAGAGAGGAAGAAGAAGAAGAAGAAGAAGAAGAAGAAGAAGAAGAAGAAGAAGAAGAAGAAGAAGAAGAAGAAGAAGAAGAAGAAGAAGAAAGTTGGAAGAAAAAAAAATGTAAGTTGTTTTGAAATATTATTTTTTTATCTGCATAATTTTGATGTTGTTTGAAAATTAATTGTGGATTGAATTTTTTTGAATATGCAGAGAAAATGAGCAACAACAGTTGTTTTGTGACTATCCATTACAATGGACAAATGGTAAAATCTGATGTTGGTATCGTATTTCTTTCGGAGAGGCCTACGAAGATGAGAATTAACAAAGAAATCACACTTCGAGTATTGAAAAAGGAGATATCGAAGAAAATTGGAGCTTCGATTCATAGTTTGCGGTACCGGTGGATGACATGTTTGAATCCAGTCATATATTCTGCGATTTCTCTCGAAGATAATGAAGATGTGGACATTATGATTGTAGAGCATGAGTCAATGGGAATTCGAAATGTCGAGTTGTTTGCTGAGATTCTTGATATTTCCGACCCCTCTAGAAACACAATTGGAGAATCTAGTCAAATGGGTGTCGGTAACGAAATTGATATGTCCGGAGGCAGTTTTGTTGCAATGTTGGCAACTGGGACATCTAGTGGATTTCATGAAGGTGGGCCGTCAACATTTGGTCCATCGTACGGGCCGATTGTTGATGCTAATATTGCACTTGGACGTGGCCGATGGGGAGAATCATTAGAAGATTCCAGCGAAGATGAAGATATTAGGGATCCTGATTTGTTCCCGAATAACGTTGGTCAAGCCCTTGACTTCAGTGTTGAAGAATTTGTTCCGACTGGGGGCGACATTACATTATACGAAGCTCCCGCTCATATGCACTTGGTGGATTTCGATGCGATGAGGGCGCCACAATTTCCAGATATGCCCCAACTAAATTCAAGTCAGAATGGCGACTTGTTTGAGGGGCTGGAATTTAAGGCAAAGGATGAAGCTATATTGGCAATTAAAGAGTATAACATCAGACAACATGTAGATTATGCGGTTGCAGAATCCAACACGAAAACTTTCCTTGCGAAGTGTGTGAAGTACGGAGCAGGGTGCAACTGGAAGATTCGTGTAACGAATCTTAAAAAGAGTGGTCGTTGAGAGGTCACGAAGTACAATGACGATCACACATGTTTACGAATAGCCATCGAACAGGACCACAACAAATTGGACTCCAGCGTAATAAGTCATCACGTGATAAAGTTGGTCAAAGCAAATCCAAGGGTTCCAGTTTCAACCATTCAAGCAACCGTTGCACAACTATTTCAATATCAAATACAATACAAGAAGGGGTGGCGTGCAAGGGATAATGCGTTGCATTCAGTGTACGGTGATTACGACAGATCGCATAATGATCTACTAGCGTTATTGATGGCAATGACACAGTTCATCCCAGGAACCATAGCCAGGTATCAAACAAATGATGCGTGCGACCGACAAGGGCAATTGCTTCAAGGGTATAAATTTTTCCATCGGCTGTTCTGGGCTTTCAAGCCATGCATTGACGACTTTCCATATTGTAAGCGTATGATCCAAGTGGATGGAACGTAGCTTTACGGGAAATACTATCACATACTGCTGGTTGCCGTTATGCAAGATGGTGAGAGCAATGTCATTTCGATTGCATTCGCAATTGTTGAGGGGGAAACTGCTGAAGCTTGAGATTTCTTTTTGACAAATTTGCGTGAGCATGTGGTCTGGGAAGACGGGGTTTGTATTATCTCTGATCGAGGGACGGGTATCAAAGCGACCATTAATCGAGAGGGAAGTCGTTGGACACCTCCCTATGCATACCCTGCATACTGTGTTCGTCACATCGGAAAGAATGTCGTTGAAAGGTTCAAAAATCAGTACCTTCGCAATGAGATTATGAGCATGGGTAAGTGTCATTCTTTTAAATTATGTTATATATGTGTATGCAGTGATGTGTTTTGATTTATGTTGATGCTAAGTCAAACAAATATTATGGCACATGGTATCAATTACTATAGCCAGAATTTGAAAGGAAGATGTTGGGTTTAATGAAATATGGCAAGCGTGTTTAGAGTTGGGCCAACAACATCGAGAGAGATGGGCCCAATTATATGATGAAGGTGGTAGACGATACGGGCAAATGACTACCAACCTTGTGGAGTGCATTAATGGAGTACTCAAAGAGTCACGCCATCTCCCAATAGCAGCTTGGTAACAGAGACATACTATCGTTTGGCTAAGGTTTGGGCCGTCAAAGGGAAGCAGGTGCAGTCCTTAATAAATAGGGGACAACGATGGGCTACTACAATAGTTGAAAAAATGGATGAAAATGTGAAGAGTGCAACGGCGTTGGTGGTTCACGCATTCGACCGCCATAATCAGACTGTCGATGTTGTTGCTTTCAGATCCCGACACGGAGCCCCCCACTCGAATGTATTTTGAGTAGATTTCAGACGTAAATGGTGTGACTGTGGCGAGTTCCAAGCGCGGCGATATCCATGTGCTCATGCAGTTGCAGCATGTATGTTCATCAACGTTGACCCGTACACATTTGTTGATGAATGCTTCAGTCTCAGCTAGATGTTAGAAATTTACAAAATTAAGTTCCCACCGATCCCGAATTCTATGTATTGGCCGCCAGTGGAGCATGATAAATGGTTACCGGATCCGACACTCCGTAGAAAGCCAACTGGGCAACCTAGATCGACTCGGATCTACACGAGTATGGATCTTCCTCACAGAGAGAAGGGCCAACGCAAGAGATGCAGCATATGTAGGGGTGAAGGCCATTTGAAATCAAAATGTCCCAATGAACCAATATATGCGGCCATGCCTCAATGATTATTTCCGGAAAACTAGTAATGTGTTCATCCTGAAATCTCAATAGAGGAGCTTGCTCAGTCATCCTACATGATAAGTATGAATATATTATAACCCGAGACTTAATTTTGTAAAATTCTACGCAATTAAAATTTTCATTCTAATACATTTATTACACTACTAAATAACTAAATAAATGTTCAGAATTTAAATTTCGTTGAATTTTACCGAATTAAAAATAATACTAGATATTATAAATTAATTTTATTTAAATTTCAATTCAACTACACTACTATTAAAAGACTAATAACATCCATATTTTTTAATACATACAATTTTAAGGTCACTAATTATTAAAAAACTCTCAAATTCATTAATATTTGTATTGCATTTATCACACTACTAAATAACTAAATAAATGCTTCGAATTTAAATTTCATTGAATTTTACGGAATTAAAAATAAAACTATAATTTAAAATAATTTCTTCAAAATTACAAATAAAACTAGAATTAAAAAACTCCCAAATTCATTAAATTTTGTTTGAAGTTTATAAATTAATTTTACCGAATTTATTTACTAATTTTCAACAACTCCTAAATAAAATAATTTCTTCAAAATTACAAATAAAATTTAAAAACATCTTTTTTACTACTACTACTACTATTACTAATATAACTTTAATCCTTAGTCCCTATATCATTCACTAATTTCCCTTTAAAACTCATCAACTTTAATTTTTTTACAAATTACTCACTAATTTATTACTTTCGCTTCATAACCTTCAATTTTAACATTTTTACAAACTAATCACTAATCTACTTATAATAAATACCCTAATTACAATCGGTATATACATAAAATTTTTAAAAAGGTCCTAAATTAAAACATTAATATTGTTTACCCTAAACCAACTCCTAACCTAAGTTAAATTTTTTTCAAAATTACAAATAAAATTAAAAAAATATTTTTTACTAATAACTCTTAAATTAAAAAACTTTAATATTTTTTACTATGTCAACTCCTAAGTTTTTTTTCTTCAAAATTACAAATAAATTTTAAAAATGTTTTTACTTTTTTGATTCAACTCCAAATATACTCATTTTACTCCCAAAATACTCCAAATATAAACATTTTCATCATTAATGTTATAAAATCTAACATAAAATTAACAACAATAGAAATATTCAAACATTAAAATTTTCAAATATCAACTCCAAAATTAAAAAAAAACAAATTAATCTCTTCATAAATTTAAAAAATTCAACCACCAAATTAAAATTGCATTATACTTACTATATTTCTTCAAATCTCTCTTTCTCAAACTCTTCACAAAATTTCTTCTTCTCCTCTTCAACAACCTATTTAACACAAAAATTTCAATATTTCAAACATCAACTTCAAAATTCTAACATACATAAAATTAAAAAAAAACTAATCTGAAAAAACAAAAAACAAATTGTAACTACAAAAAATACATACATTACAAATATAAATATAAATTTAACATAATTTTTTCAAATAAAATTGCATTATACTTACTATATTTCTTCAAATCTCTCTTTCTCAAACTCTTCACAAAATTTCTTTTTCTCCTCTTCAACAACCTATTTAACACAAAAAATTCAATATTTCAAACATCAACTTCAAAATTCTAACATATATAAAATAAAAAAAACTAATCTCAAAAAATAAAAAAAATTGTAACTACAAAAAATACATACATTACAAATATAAATATAAATTTAACATAATTTTTTCAAATAAAATTGCATTATACTTACTATATTTCTTCAAATCTCTCTTTCTCAAACTCTTCACAAAATTTCGTCTTCTCCTCTTCAACAACCTATTTAACATAAAAATTTTAATATTTCAAAAATTAACTTCAAAATTCTAACATATATAAAATTAAAAACTAATCTGAAAAAATAAAAAAATTGGTAACTACAAAAAATACATACATTACAAATATAAATATAAATTTAACATAATTTTCTCAAATAAAATATAAATACTTACAAAATTTCTTCAAATTCTTCCTCTTCTATCTCCTATCTTCTTTCTTCAACCTTCAACACAACCCCTATTTATCTCCAACTCATTTCAATTTCAACCATAAAAAAACCACCTCCGATTCATCCAATTAAAAAAAATCAGACATAAAGCCTGACCCGTTTGCCACCCTGACCCGCGTGCCATGCACCAATATTCCGGGCACTGTTCACAAACGGGGGGAGGGCAGCCCAACTTTAAATAGTGCCAGGCACCCCTGCTCACGCCACGTGTCTTATTTTGCATTATAAAGGCAGCCATTTACCATTTATTGCACTGTTCAAAAGCAACGGGTGGGGAACCCGATTTTGAACAGTTCTTTACTCCCCAAAACGCGCCACGTGCCGGCCTGTTTTGTTAGAAAGTGGAGAGATTGGAATCCGTTTTTGAACATTATCCTAAGTCTAAATACACTGTTCAAAATTGAGGCGTGGTCAACCGATGTTCACTTTTTGAACAATAAACATCCCTATTTCTGTCCATAATCTCTTACCATATTTATTGTTGGAATTAAAAAAACCCAAAGTAATATTTGGGTCAATCTTCCTAGAAAAAGTGGAGATTTTAAGGAGATTTTTTCTCCAGGGCTCTTTTGGTAATTTCATTTTTATTATTTTTAAAGCGTTAACTACTAGGATGATCACTTATGTTTCCCCTCAGTACAGAGTTGATAACTGATTCTGAAAAACAACAGTAAGGCCACTTACGTTTTTGGTAACTCAGCCGTTTGTTGTCGTTAAATGTTAACGGGAGGCTGATCTGAGATAATAAAAAAAGATAAATTACCTAGACAGTCCCTAAATTATTACTTCACTCTTATTTTGACCACTGAAATAAAAATAATTTATACAATTACACATTTAATCCTCCACATTTACATTTTTTATTTCTTCTCTCCTCCACCATCTTCCATATTCTTCTTCAGCTAACTCAATCTTTAATTTTCTATTATATTAATCATAATTCACACAACATATTATAATCCATCATCGTATATATCCACGTTTTAAATAATGTTTGTAATTCTTAATATGGTTCAGTACAAAATAATGCCCAATTTACGTGTAACAATGTTTACATAGCATATTCGAAAGGCTTAAATGAAAATAGGTGCCTAAAGTATTCCTTTTTTGAACTTTAGGTGCCTAAAGTATTTTGTTTTTGTAAAAATAGGTGCCCAAAGTTTCAACCGTTATAATTTTAGGTGCTAGACCGTTAAAGGGTGTTAAAAAATTATCAACCAATCAATGCTCGATAAGTGGCACTATTTTTATTTTTTAAAATCAATCTAATGAAAAAAGTTCAGAATTTTTAATCTTTAATCAAGAAATTTTACAAAACAATTTTCAAATCCCTAAAATTACCCAAACCCCCAAATCACCGCCGCTTCTACCGTCGATCGCCGCCCCTTCCGCCGTCGATCGCCGCCCCTTCCGCTGCCGATCGCCGCCCCTGACCACACTCCTTTGGCCGCCGGAGTATGGCGGCCATTTCCTCTAAAACAACGTCACCGAAAACAGTGAACGACGTGCCAGTCGATTTCGCGTTTGACGTTAGGTTGCACGTCGTTCGGCGTTTCTAGTGACACAATGTTGGGGGAAATGATTGCCATGCTCCGGCGACCAAAGGGGTGTAGTCAGGGGCAGTGATCGACGGCGGAAGCGACGACGATTTGGGTGTTTGGATTTGAGTAATTTTAGGGATTTGAGGATTGCTTTGTAAAATTTCCCAAATTTTGAGATTTTTTGAAAGATTAAAAATTCTGAGTTGAGGATTACAAACATTATTTGAAACATTGATATATACGATGATGGATTATAATGTACGGTGTTAATTGAGGATTAATATAGTAGAAAATTAGAGATTGAGTTAGATAAAGAAGAATAAAAAAATTGTAAATGTGGAGGATTAAATGTGAAATTATACAAATTATTTTTATTTCGGTGGTCAAAATAGGAGTGAAGTAATAGTTTAGGGAATGTCTAGGTAATTTATCCTTCTTTTCTTGTTTCAGATCAACCTCCCGTCAAAGGTTAACGACAACAAACGGTTGAGTGACCAAAAGTTTGCGCCCTCGAAAACGTAAGGTTAACGACAACGAACGACTGAGTGACCAAAAGTTTACGCCCCGAAAACGTAAGTGATTTTACTTGCCGTTTTCATAATTGGTGACCAACTCTGTACTTGGGGGAAACATAAGTGACCATCCAGTAGTTAACCCATTTTTAAATTGAGTAAACTATGATGTTAGTGTCGATATGACCACTACACTTCCAATTGCCTCGTTATGGCCACTTAACTATTTAAATAGTATCAATCAAGTCATATAATACTATTTTTAATAATTGATGGACTTTAGCTATTAGTTGATTTAATAATTCTATTTATAACTAAAACAAACTTGCATTGGTTGGCTTGTGGCATGATTTGAACTAGGGTCCGCCTAGTGCAAAAAGCATGACTTTTCCACTAGGTCAAGTGCATTTTTTGAATAACGACATCTGAAATTTATTAATCACTATAAAAGATAATACAATGTATCAAAAGAGAAAAAAGAGAGGACAAGACCACTAAAAATCTCTTACAATGGTGCAAAGAAAAGCATACACTTCCATCGAGATTAGCATACCAAAATTCAGAAACATTCATGAATCTCCTTGTGTCTATCCAAACAAGACACTTTACAGGAATAAAAAAGGAGTGGTGAGCGAATAAGCTATCATGCATATTGCCCCGCTACCCAGGTCTTATTACATCGACAACCAATCATCAACCGAGTGGGAATCCATCTTTCTAAGACCACCGACGGAACCATAATCAGAGATTAGCGCCATGAAGATCTCTGTACAAGCATCAACCGATCGCTAAGGTATGCTGAAATCATGGCACATGAACAGAATGAAACGAACCACAACAAAACAAAGAAAAACGTGTCACAATGACAGAGGAAACACGTGCCACAAAGACAAAGATTCTTATTAAAATATTGAAAAAACAAAAAACTAATTGATTCGGTGGTCGAAAACTAATACTAATATTGATTGCCGACCACCGATCAAAGGAATTGAACAAAATTGAGAGCGGATAGGGTTGTCATTTTTTAGCGGAGGAAAAGAGTTGAGAGAAGCTAAGGTTATCTCTATCGGCCAAGTGCATTTTTGTGATGCAAAGTACAAAATTTAATATATGTCTTAAGTTATTGTTAATGCTAGGAAAAAAATATATATGAATTACGGGACTCGAACATGACATGCTTGGGATGCATATTGCAGTTGCGACGTAACACTTGCTATTGCGGTCCTTACATATATAACGGTTGTGAATTTTCTTAATAACATATGCTATTGTAAACATAACAGTTACAGATATCGCGATTTCTAACGGTGCCAAAACCGCTATATAACACTCGTTATTATGGAACGCTATTTAAATCGATGGCTTGTATGCAAAATGTGGTGACAAAGATTCCATTAATCTGACATTTCACGAGAGAGAATCTAGATGTGGTTTCTTGGTCAACGATGATATGTAGCTGTGCACAACATGGATGTGCTAGAGATGCTTTAAACCTCTTAGGGTTGATGACGGAACACAAAATGTCGTGATATAGATTCCATTGATCTGACATTTTACCGTGAGATTTTTATCCTGCACAATCATGTCTATTTTGTTTTTGAGAATGGTGAACATTGATCTTGTGTTAGCGATGGTAGTGGTGGCACTGTCGATGATGGAGACCTCATCGATATGGTAGGTGTTGATGAAATCCTTGATGATGATTCATGATTGAAGGATTTTGGGCAACAGCTAGTTGAAGCAAAAATTGTTGGATGTTGGATCCATTGGAGCTGGAGGCTATATTGGGTGGAGATACAGAGGAATCAAGTCTACCTTTGTTGATCCAAGCGACGGTGGGGACGTGGTGGGAGAATTTGATGAGGATATATGAGGTAGTGAACAACGATGGTAAAGGCTCGGTGTATAGTCTTGGGTTTCTTGGAAAGCTGAGGTTTAGCGTTGGCGGTGTAACTGTACACCTGACAAACTTGACTCGAGAATTGAGACCCGAACTGATTTACCTAACTTGAGACCCGAAACCGACCCGAAACATGAAATAAACCGAACTGGCCTAAAACCGAACTAAATCTTAGTTAAACCGAAAAATAGATCTGAACTGATTTTCAACCGAACTAAATGAACCTGAACTGAAGGCAACTCGAAATAAAAAAGATATTAAAATAAATAAAGACAAGAAGTGAATTGCTGCACAACTCACCAAAAAGCCAAATATACGGGCTATATAAAGTCATATATGGGGTGTAAAAACCTAACTCGACCTAAAAACCCGACCAAAACCGATCGATCTCCCATTAACTAGAAATTGGCCCGACCCGATATAAACTGAACTGAAATTCAATCGACCCAAAAATCAACCGAATCGAACTGATACCTGACCCGAAGTCACCATAGACCTGAACTTAAACCAAACCGACTCGAACTAAATTTAAACTGAATGCAGTTATTGCGTTTTAAAGGTGTACTATAAATGATACGCAAATAGTGTAAGTATACACGTCGAAACAAGTAGTAAAGTGATGAGTGAGTACCGTCTTCACAATGATTGGAGGTAATTTAAGTCAAGTTGAAGCACACAAACAAGGATTAAAATATAAATGAAATAGCAAGTGGGAACAAGCCAAGAAATGCGATAGCAAACGACTGAAATAAAACTGAACTAAAACAAGGATACTTCAAGGGTCCTCTCACGTGTACGAAGCTCTCTAATGGAATGACATGCTGGGCTTGCCAAGGACTTCTATGTCTAAACCTAAAGAATGTCTAGAATTACCTTACCCACAACCTGCTCGACATAGTTTACTTAAGTGTTTCTAAACTATCTCTAGCAAGAAACCTGTCAACTAGAATGCTATGGCAATACCTCTCAGGGTGAACCCTAGTAAGCTGCTTATCAATGAAGTTCTACTCCTTTTAATTGTTGAAACTCTTTCCTTATCTCTAAGGTGAGTTAAGGTTTTACCTCTCAGCATCAAACCCTCATTTTCCACGTGGATCTAAGCCTAACTCTCTTGAATATTAAGCTATCAAACACCTAAGCTAAGGCTAACTCTCGAAGGCTCTTACAAGCTTAGGGCAAGCAAACAATGGACAAAGCATGTAAAGAGTGAGGAAGCAAACTAAAACATAAAACATAAATATCCAAAACAAGCCCAAGCCACTTAAAATCAGTTCATGGCTGGGCAAATATCATATACAAACAATCGTTTAAAACAACCCATCCGAATAATAAGTAATGAAATAGCAAAAGCAACTAGAGAAAAGGAAACTCCCAAGCCACCTTGGACTGTCGTAAACCACTCTAAGCTCGATGCTTCTCTCAAAGGCCAACAAGTTCACCCCCTTGGAGCTTCAACAATGGAGGACACCACGATGAAGAAGATGAAAGAAGGAAGTCGCATTTCTTTCCTTCTTAGCTCACAAAATATCTTCTTTTTCGGCCTCCCTTTTTAATATGGGTGTCTTGTCCTTTATATAGTGGGGGCTCCTAGGGTTTTGTTCCCTAAATTCCAAGAGAATATTCCCTTCACATGTGGCCTCAAAGTTGGTTGATAGGTTCACGTGTAAGGATGCAAAATATCCTTAGCTCTGTCCTCTAGCGCGCCCAGAAATGCTATCCAAAATGCTATGACATTTTCCCTGCAGTGCTCCTCATTTCCCTGCACATCACAACACCAAAAAAAACCTTCCCAGTCAACACCATTCTCATAAATAAATAAAGATAACCAAGCAAGTAACACCAAATGCAACTACATGAGCTAAATGCAACTATATTCTATGAAATGGGCTTGATTTCATTCAAAAACCTAAGTAAAACAAAAGGCACGAAATGTTAACCTTTTACAAGGTTAACACACCCTCAAACTTAAGCTATTGCTTGTCCTTAAGCAATAAACAGAAAAATGTTACAACATAGAATCAGTTCACGATAGAGCCATGTCAAAATTTCAGTTCCCAGAACATACCAGCTTCAACATGAAAGACATCTTTGAGATTTTAAGAACTACTCATATAGGGCAAGTTCCTAAGGAATGCAAGTGTGATGACTACATCCTTTCCAAGCTTAACAAAGTTAGAAAATCATTGATTAAGTTCTCCAGTTTTCCCTATCTTTTCAAAAAAAAATTCTTTTTTTTTGTTCCATGAGGGGTGTAATCTCATCACAACTATCGTCCTTAACTCTAGATGAGTATGGAGCAAACATCTCACCTTAAGCCGATAAATAGAGTAATCCCGTGACAACTTTCATTCACTCATTTGATGTTCTTCCATTTATTTAATTGCAGTATCCAGGCAAAACAACACAAAACGAGGTGTCCCTCTTTAGCTATTCTTCAACATTTATTCATATTTCAACGTAAATAGATAAAAAGGAAACTAATTAAGCCTTTAAGCTTTCATTTATCTTTCAGGTTCATTCTGTACATTTTAAACTAAGGCATACAAGAGTTCTTTCACCAAAAGTTATCTAACAATGAAAAACATAGAGAACATGGAATTATGCAACAATCACATCACAAAGCATATCCTATAGGCAGTTCTACCAATATCAATAGTCATAAACATTCAATCAATTCACAACCATAAAATTTAAGTTCTTATCATCAAACATCATCAACTTATCCATAAAAATGTTATCGCACTAACTAAATGCCATAGCAAAAGTTTGTTCAGTACTAAATGCTAATGCAAATGCTTAACTATGAGCACTAACACCCCAAACTTGAAGAATGCATTGTCTTCAATGCATGAAAATAAAATCAATGAAACTAATCTAAATGAAATGCAAGGGAGGTACCTCTCTACGATCCTACTTTGGTGTTGCTTTCTGAGCAGCCCCATGCTTGATGCTTTTCTTTTTCAGCGAAGTAATGGGAGGGTCAGCATTAGCTTGTTCTGGTGGTGGGGTTGCATCATCTTGGTCTTCCTGGTCGGGTTGGTCAGGATGGTCATCATCAGTTGCACTTTCTTTAGCAGGAATGGTCCACACACGACCGGCAGTGCGCTTCTGGTGACGCTTTGATCCCGTCACGACATATGGGGTTATTTCCACTGAATGTTCTGGTGCAGGGTTAGGTGTGGGATCAACCATCTCTTCATCGTCACTTTGAATAATGACTAGTTCAGTAGAAGGTTCCTTAGGAGGCGGGGCTAGGATAGGAGATTTTCCTTTCCTCTTTCTTTTCTTGCGCTGGGTCTTGCGTAGTTGGCTCTTGTTGGGGCAGGAGTTGAATTCGAGGTTGTGACTCTCATGGTTATGGAAGGGTCCTTATGGTTGGCAAACAATTCCTTGGGGAATGTTGGGAAGTCAACTTTAATATACGGCTACATCTCCTTTATGTAGGCATTCATTACAACATCCCTCTCCTTGACATACCTAAAAAAGGTTGTCAAGTTGCCTTACATCTCCTCCATGTCTGCTTGCAGTCGTTTAGTTGAGGCTACGAGTGCTGCGATTCTTGCAGAAGCAATAGTTTTGGCTCCAACCTCCAACGTTTCCACTGGAGCATCCTCATCAAACCCTCTCAGGACAAGGATTTGATCTGGGGTTAAGGGACCCCTTCCCTTATCGATCTCATCCTCTTGAAGGTCCTTAAAGACTTGTTTCTTGCGGTAGAGTGTCATGATGAGATTGGGAAAGATTAGAGGGCTCAA
Source organism: Hibiscus tridactylites (assembly GCA_958450335.1). Lineage (NCBI taxonomy): Eukaryota > Viridiplantae > Streptophyta > Magnoliopsida > Malvales > Malvaceae > Hibiscus > Hibiscus tridactylites. The sequence continues at coordinate 22,142,624 of OY288276.1, read as the reverse complement.
TTTTCTCTTCAAGCATGTAGTGATTCCAAACCTTGGCATCGGGCTTCGAGCATCCCCGCTCCACTAACCTAGTGGCTGGGTCTAACTTTGTCCCACTGAAACATAAGTCATCAAGGACTTCCTTATACGTTTGGACATCAGCTCCTTCGACAAAAAGAGTCTATTGGTCCACCATATTCTTCAGACCATATATCTTGTTCATTGTTGTAGCAGTGAACTTTATCTGTTAACCTCTGACATACATACCAGACTAGGTAGGGCTCGTTAGGGTTAAGATTGTTTTGTGTAGTAGTTGTGAGTACGGTTGTAATTAGTTGAAGTTTCTAATGCAATTTGAATTCAAGGTTTGTTTATTCCATATTCTTCATCTTTGTTTGAAATAGATTCGAGAGATCTTTGTGAGCACATCCATTTGTTTCAATTCGAGAGAGCTTAACTCAAGAAAGGGATAAACACGATTTCCTCCAATTAAGGCGAAAATCAACTTAGCTTAGAGATATGTTTAGGTTTAAGGCGGCTAAGAAGGAACGTAAGAAGGTTGTTGTTCAATCTAGGTTTACGCCGAGAGGTATAGTCAAAGAGTGAGCATCAACAATATTCAAACTTAGAGATAAGTCGGAATCAGTTTAGGACATTCTGCTGAACCTTGAAGGCTCGCCGAGTTCCCCGCCGTGGCATTGTTCAATCTGTCACCCGTCGTGGCGGTGATATCGACTTTGCATCTTAAGACTTTTTCGAAGTTCAATGAAGTTTCACACTATGACGCAATTCAACCTCACCCTTATTCTTATTCTGATTACTCAATCTTTTTATTATTTGTTTACTTTAGTTTATGCAACTTTCACAAACCAACTCAATTCAATTGTGTTTTTTACTTTTCTCTGTGCATGAATTTATTCTTGAAGTAGCTATCCAGTCCCTGAGGAGACGATAATCTTTTATACTATAACTTGACAGAAGTGTACACTTGCACTTGATTTAGAGAACTCATTTACGCTTTACAAGCCCTCACTCTTGTCCTTCTTAAGAGATGAATCTTCTTGCACTTCGGGTTCTTCTTGCATAGTCTTAGGGTTGGAATCTGTTGCTTTCTTCCCCTCAAACTTATCTTCTTTGTTAAGTTGGGTGTCACTCCTTAAAGTAAGTGCACTACATTGCTCATTGCCATGAGGTTTAGTGACTTCAATATCACTAGGCAAACTACCATGAGGTTGAACTTGTAAAGCTTGAGCTATTTGACCTACTTGGGTTTCCAAAGCTTTCAAAGATGAGCTGTGACTTTGTAGTAGTGCACCTTGGCTCTTGATAGAAATTGTATGATCCTGAAGTAAAGCCTTCATAGACGTCACAAAGTCTTAGAGAGTAACTTCCAAAGAATTGTTGTTCGATGATGAGACTAATCCCTTGTTGTCATTTTGCCATGGCATATTTTGCTGAAAACCTTGGGGTTCAGTCTGATTTTGTTGTTGATACGAGCTACTGGTATTATGGTTTCCTTGATTCCACCAAGAAAGATTTGGATGTTGACGCCATCCTGGGTTATATGTGTTTGAATAGGGGTTGCTGTTTCGATTGTAGTTCCCTACGTAGTTTGTAGACTTGTGGTTTTCCGGGCACTCGCTCACACGATGACTTCCATCACAACAAACACAAGCTGTTGCAACATTGACTTCCTTCACTTCATTTTGACGTTGGATATTGTTCAACATATTTGTAATGGTCGACAGTTGAGCTGAAACGAAATCATTAGCATCAAGCTCAAGTGTCCCATGAGTCTTCCTCCCCGTTCTGTAACACCCCAATTTTGGGCTTAAAAGTTTTGGGTTTGGACCGGGACGGTCGGGTTGCGGTTTGAATATAAAAAGGTGATTTTAGGAAAACCTAGTTCGGGATGCATTAAAAATATGGAAAAATATCTTAAAATCCTCTTTTATTATATATAAGAGAATGGTGGAATCAATTTTACAAAATGAGGTTTGGAAGAGTGACATTTTGGGTTAGTGACTAAAATGTAATTTTTGAAAACTGGGTGACTATTTTAAAAAGGATTGAAACTTTGAATCTTTAAGGAGCTATTTACCCAATAAGAGTTTCTCCAGATTTTTCTTGATATTAATCAATTAATTAATGGTTTTAATTAAAGGTAAAAAGGAGGGAAAAGATATTTTGTCATTTTAACTAACTTTTCCCAAATTTTCCATTTTCTTTTCTCTCAACTTTTCTCTCAACCCAAACACATTTCTCCAGCAAATTTCCCTCCGATTTTGACATCTAGAGATTAGATTTCAACCTTCATTTGATCTCTAATCATTTCTTCAACAAAACCTTAGCATTTGCTTATTGGATTTTCAAGATCTTGGTTCCAAAAAGGGAGAAACTCAAGTTTAGAGGTATGAACGTCCTTCTCCTCTAAATTCTCAGTTCTTTACTGAAATTCCCAAGTTCTCAATCCTTGATTTGTGTTTTATTAAAGGTTTTACAAATGTGTTCTTGATCTTGGCTTTAAAATGCAAGATTTGGTTAATTTTTGATGAAATTCGTATGAAATGGTTGGGCACTGTTTTGAGGTGTCTTTTTGATGTTAAATGAATGTATAATTGATGAGAAATTGAGGTTTAATCAATGCAATCCCGAATAGGTTGGTTTTCCTAAGTTTTGCTTGAGTTTTTGGTTGTTTTTGGAGTGATCTTGATGATCTGTTATAGCTGGAGGTATAATGACGTGTTTGGACTCTTTTTGGATGTTAATTGAGGTTTAAGAATGATTAGAATTGATGGATCTTGGCTGGGTAGTGTTGTGGAGTTGTTTGGAGGTGATTTCGGTTGTGTTTGGTAGCCGAAATGTGAGTGTTGATGAGAGCAGCGAGTTTAGGTGCTTTCATTGAAGATATTAATGCATGATGATGCATTAATCCTCTGCTTTGATGTGTTTAAAACAGGGGAGACATCTTTGGATCCTTGTGGTGTTGATCCGGAAGCTTGATCGGTGTTTCGACAAGTTGCGAAACGGAATCGGTGAGTGGATTTTGGTTTTCAGCTTTGAAACCAATGTTTTGAAGGTTTGGGAGCTTAGTTAAAGTCTAAACAACTTTGCTAAGCTCAAGAGTAAGTTTTCGGAAAAACTCTCTTGTTGATGAACCATGGGTTGGTTGAATGCAATGTGATTTGCTTGCATGTTTTAAATTCTGTTTTGAAAGCATATTTTAGCATGTTTATTTGCTGATTTTATAAGCCATGTGTTGAAGGATGCTCAAGGTAAGAGATCCTTGTTTTGAACATTGTTAAATGTGGTTTTGATGCATAACGATGCATGATAATTATGGCTTTGTTAAATGCTTTAAAACAGTGGAATATTGTTGTTAAATGATGTATATTGGCAAGTGATGTCTTGAGAATGGTTAAGAACACTATGGTGGTTAAAAGTCCATAGGAGGTTCTTGTATTAAGAACAACATGGTGGTTAAAAGTCCATGGTTGGTTCTTGTACTAAGGTCACAAAGGTGGTTAAAAGTCCTTGTGTGAGCCTTGTGTATTCTAAGGTCACAAAGGTGGTTAAAAGTCCTTGTGTGGACCTTGTGTATTTTAAGAACACCATGGTGGTTAAAAGTCCATGGGTGATTCTTGTGCTAAGGACACAATGGTGGTTAAAAGTCCATGTGTGGTCCTTGTGAATTGTAAGATCACAATGGTGGTTAAAAGTCCATGTGTGGATCTTGTATTGATTGTATTTTGAGACGGAAAAAGATTATGATTATCACTTGTGGCCAATATGACATGTTAATAATTTGAAGCATGAAGTGCTTGTTTTAAATGCTTATGTGCATGTGTAAATGTAGTTTGAACTAAGGTTTATAAAGGTGTTTTATAAATGCATTATTGAGTTGTTTTAAATGAGCATTCCTCACTAAGCTATTTGCTTACGCTCTCTCTTTTCTTAAACCAATAATGCAGAGCATTGAAGTGCATTAGGGGCAGCAAGGAGGCCAAGAATCTAAGAGGAAGCTTAAGCTCATGTATGGTGAAAGTTTCTTAACACTATTAGCTTTTGGCATTTGGCAATGGGGGACCTATGTTGTTATTTTGGGAGATGTCTTGGACTCCCTAAGTTGATTTTATGTTGTTGTTGATGATGGAACATGTAATTGGCTTTTGTGAAGTTGGTTTGGTATTATGATGCTTGAATGGTTTTCTAAATAGGATGCATGCCTATAGAATTGGGGATTTGCTTATTTGATGCCATGTTTGAGAATGGTTGATGCTATTATGTTCCTTAAGCATATAATGACTTGTGTGAATGTTTTGGTTGCCTTTGGAACATGTTTGATGGGTTGATTGTGTATTAAACCAGCAAAATTCTGCAAATCTGGGCAGCCTGTTTCGGAACAGGTGCTACCGTTTCGGAACAAAAGGCCTGAAATGGTCTTGGCGTTTCGAAACGGGTAGAGTCGTTTCGAAACAAAAATGCTACTGCCAAGCCCTGTTACGGAACTTGTTTCGGAACGGTCCCGCGTTTCGGACGGATTATCCCCGTTTCGGAACACTCGACCGTTGGACACTGAAATTGACGATTATATGTTTTGAAATCCTTGCGTTTTGGTCCTGAACTTTGTATATGCAATTGAATGAGTTTGAGATGTCCGTTTGAGCTGAAATTTGGCAGAGAAGCATGAGACACGGCTAATTTCATAATGGTAACTCAAAAGTTGGTTAAGTCCTTATGATTTTCAGAATTTGCATTTTGGTCCCTAAATTCATAAATTGTGCAATCGAGTTCCTAAATGTTTTCTGATTGTGCTGATCTTTGAGTATGCTGTTCTTGTGAACATATCTAGGTTTAATGTACATTTAGATAAGACTTAAAATAAAAAAGGGTCGTTAATCAAGGTTGACTTTCGGGTTGACTTTGGTTTTCCCCGTGTAAACTTCTTAATTCGGTTTAACCGTCTGGGCCGGGTTAAGGGGGTTACATTTGGTGGTATCAGAGCTGAGTTCTCGAGTAATTGGGAACTAATGAATGGGTGTTAAGTGCTTGAATGCTTTGTATGCATGTTGAGTGAAAGCATGATGTGTGAATTGTAAGCATGTTACAATTGTGGTGTATGCTGTGGTGAAAGCATGTTAGGGGGACCCATTGCCAAATCAAAGCTAATGTAATGATTTGTTTTTAAGTGGAAATGAGCTTGAGTACTTGGATTGCTTACCTTGCTGAGCCTGACTTTGTTTGTTGCATTGTGATTGCATTGTTAGTGTATGACACCTCGTAGAGAATTGAGGGTTAATACGCGAGCTATGGCTCAAAATGAGAATGAAGAAAATGCTGAGCATATGGTGGATTTACCTCCTCCGCCTGGTGGTGGTGGTGCTGGGGATGAAGGAGCTGGTGTTGCAGCTGGTGCTGGGGTCGCTGGACCTGAAGCTGGTCAGGGGCAAGCTGTACCTGACATGTCAGTGTTGGTTCAAGCTATTGCTGGTGCTTTTCGAGCAGCGGTAGCTGGAGCTCAAGGAGCTGGGCATCAGGGTGATGCTGGTGTTAAACTACCCTTGGAACGTTTGCGCAGTCTGGGAGGGACTGAGTTCAGGGGTTTGTCTGCTGAAGGTTCTGAATCTTGGTTGGAGAGTACCAAGAGAATCTTGGGACAAATGAATTGCACTGATGTGCAGAAGCTTGGCTGTGTGGTATCATTGTTGTAAGACGATGCATACACTTGGTGGACAACCACTATCTCTGGGATGGCGGATGCTGATGTAACATGGACGTTCTTTCAGAACGCGTTCAAGAGAAGGTATCTGGGTGTGAGGTACCTAGATGAAAAGAAAAGAGAATTCATGTCTCTTACCCAAGGGAGCATGTCTGTAGCTGAGTACGAGGTTCAGTTTGTCCGACTCAGTCAGTACGCACCTGAGCTTGTTCCGGATGAGCGGGAGAGGTGTGAAAGGTTCCGTTATGGTTTGGTGACGGAAGTGAAGACGTATATGCTGGCTGCTGAGTATAATGATTTTGATGTGCTGGTTGGTCGAGCAAAGGACATTGAGATGAACTTGGGTTTATCTTCTAGAAGTGCTGGTTCCGGTGCTGGTAAACGAGTTGTTGAGTATAGTTCCGGTGGTGGACGAAACAAGAGAGGACGTGATCAGAAGTATCAGTCTTCAGCTAAGCGAGGTGGTGGTGCGCCTGCTCAGGGAGGCAAGGCAAGAGCTAAACCGAACACATGTTGGACATGCGGATCGCGTGACTATATGAAGCGTGATTGTCCTCGAGCTGTGAGGGAGGTGCAAGCTCCTGTTGTGGCGGCTGGTAACTCGTGCTGGAACCGTGGATCTACGGATCACATGAGGAGGGAGTGTCCTCTGTTGGCTGGTGGTGGCCAAGGACGTGCTCCTATTGTTGCACCACAGAGAGGTCGTGGGCGCGGCCGTGGTATCTTTCAGCGGAGAGAGGAAGGTGGCCGAAATGTGGCTCATGTTGTAGCTGTTCAGCCTGAGGGTGGTGGCCAGGCTAGAGTGTATGCTTAGAGAGAGGGGAGGAATGACACAGATGTGATCGCAGGTACTTTCACTTTGCAATCCTTGTCATTACTTTCCTTGATTGATTCTGGATCTACACACTCATACATATTGCGTGAGCATGCTGAATTGCTTGGTTTGCCTGTTGAGTCTTTGGATGTTGGTATGCGTGTCACTAGTTCTTTTGGTGAGACTGTTGTGACTCGAAAGCTTTATAGAAGATGTCCTTTGGTTGTGCAAGATCATGTTTTTCATGTTGATCTTATGGAATTTCCTTTCTATGGTTTTGATGTAATCCTTGGTATGGATTGGCTTGTTGAGCATCGAGCTGTAGTGGATTGTGAAAATAAGCAAGTTTCGTTGAAGCTTGCGGATGATTATGAGGTTGTTGTGGTTGGTGAGAATGTGAAGTTTCTTGCCAATGTGGTGTCTACGTTGGAGGCGAGCCGGATGCTGAGGCAAGGTTGTGAGGCTTATCTCGCTTTTGTGATGAATCCTAGCTCTAAGGAGTTGCGGGCGCAAGATATCAGGACTGTGCGAGAGTTTCCTTGTGTGTTTCCTGAGGAGTTGCCTGGATTGCCTCCTAATCACGAAGTGGAGTTTGGGATTGAGTTGTATGAAAACACAACTCCAGTGTCCATTACCCCTTATAGAATGGCACCTAAGGAGTTGAAAGAGCTGAAGACGCAATTGCAAGAGTTGCTTGATCGTGGGTTCATTCGGCCGAGTGTGTCACCTTGGGGTGCACCGGTCTTGTTTGTGAAGAAGAAGGATGGCACTATGAGAATGTGCATTGATTATCGTCAGCTTAACAAGTTGACTATCAAGAATCGGTATCCATTGCCGAGAATTGATGATCTTTTTGATCAATTTCGGGGAGCAGCTGTGTTCTCTAAGATTGACTTAAGGTCAGGGTATTACCAGTTGAAGGTGAAGGATGTGGATGTGCCGAAGAAAGCTTTCAGAACGAGATATGGGCATTATGAGTTCCTTGTGATGCCGTTTGGTTTGACAAATGCTCCTGCAGCTTTTATGAACATGATGAATCGAGTGTTCCACGAATACTTGGATAAATTTGTTGTGGTGTTCATTGATGATATCCTCGTGTACTCGCGTACTGAGGAGGAGCATGAAGGGCATTTGAGGATTGTGTTGCAGGCCTTGTTGGAGAATCAGCTTTATGCCAAGCTGAGCAAGTGTGAGTTCTGGCTAAGAGAAGTGGTATTTCTTGGTCATGTGGTCTCTGCTGAGGGGATTCGAGTTGATCCTCAGAAGATTGAGGCAGTGATGAATTGGAAGGTTCCTAAGTCTGTTCATGAAGTCCATAGTTTCCTTGGTTTGGCGGGATACTATCGGAGGTTCGTGGATGGGTTTTCGAAGATTGCTGCACCTTTGACGAAGTTGTTGCAGAATGATGTTAAGTATGAGTGGACGGAAGCGAGACAACAGGCTTTTGAGAAGCTTAAGGCAGCTTTGACGCAAGCTCCTATCTTGGTTCAACCTGAATCAGGGAAAGAGTTTGTGGTGTATAGTGATGCGTCCTATGTTGGTTTGGGATGTGTGTTGATGCAAGAGGGTAAGGTGGTGGCTTATGCATCGCGGCAGTTGAAGGTGCATGAGCGCAATTATCCTACGCATGACATTGAGTTGGCTGCAGTGGTTTTTGCTTTGAAAATCTGGAGACATTACCTGTATGGTGAGAAGTGTACTGTGTACACGGATCACAAGAGTTTGAAGTATCTGATGTCTCAGAATGAGTTGAATCTTAGGCAGCGACTTTGGGTGGAGTTGCTCAAGGATTATGATTTGACAATTGAGTATCATCCGGGAAAAGCTAATGTTGTAGCGGATGCCTTGAGTAGAAAGGTAGCTATTGAGCTGAGGGCTATGTTTGCCAGTTTGAGTATTTCGCGTGATGGTGGTCTTGTGGCTGAGTTACAAGTGAAACCATCTTTGGTTCAGTTGATCAAGGAAAAGCAGTTGTTGGATGATTCCTTGGTACCGCATGTTCAGGATATTGCGGAGGGTAGGCCTTCGGATTTCTGTTTTAATGATGATGGAGTGTTGTGTTTTGGGAGTCGGATAGTTGTGCCCAATGATGTTGAGTTGAGGCGTGCTATTCTGACTGAAGGTCATAGTAGTCCTTTTGCTATGCACCCTGGTAATACTAAGATGTATCGTGATCTTCGTGATGAGTACTATTGGGTGGGTTTAAAGAAAGATGTTGCTGAGTTTGTCAGCAAGTGCATGGTGTGTCAGCGGGTTAAGGCTGAGCATCAGTTTCCTTCAGGGTTGTTGCAACCGTTGAGAATTCCTGAATGGAAGTGGGAAAGGATTACCATGGATTTTGTATCTGGTTTGCCTTTGTCGCCATCGAAGAAGAATTCGGTGTGGGTGATTGTGGATCGCCTGACGAAGTGTGCGCATTTCTTGCCTGTGCATACTACGTACACTTTGGATAAGCTTGCGGAGCTGTACATTGCTGAGATTGTGTGGCTGCATGGTGTGCCTAAGTCGATTGTGTCGGATAGGGATCCGAGGTTTACATCGCATTTCTGGCAGTGTTTGCATCAGGCTTTGGGTACACGGTTGAATTTCAGTTCATCTTATCATCCGCAGTCGGATGGTCAGTCCGAGCGTGTTATCCAGGTTTTGGAGGATATGTTAAGGTGCTATGTGATTGAGTTCCAGGGCTCTTGGGAGAAACATTTGCCTTTGGTGGAGTTTGCTTATAATAATAGTTATCAGGCAAGTATTCAAATGGCACCTTATGAAGCTTTGTACGGGAGGAAGTGTAGGACTCCTCTTTGTTGGGTTGAAACAGGTCAGAAGTTGGTTTCGATGCCAGCTTTGTTGAAAGGAACCACCGAGAAGGTGAAGCTCATTTGTGAGCGCTTGAAGGCGGCTTCTGATCGGCAAAAGTCTTACGCGGATTTGAAGCGTAAGGAGATTGAGTATGCGGTGGGTGACCGTGTGTTTTTGAAAGTTTCGCCTTGGAAAAAGGTGATGAGATTTGGCTGAAAGGGTAAGTTGAGCCCTAGGTACATTGGACCATACGAGGTGATTGAGCGTGTGGGCCCTGTTGCGTACAAGTTGAGGTTACCGCAAGAGTTGGAAAAGATTCACGACGTGTTTCATGTTTCTATGCTTCGGAAGTATAGATCGGATCCTTCACATGTGATGCCTGTGGAAGAAGTGGAATTGAATCCAGATTTGACCTATGATGAGGAACCGGTGAAGATTCTGGATTCTGATAGTAAAGTTCTTCGAGGCAGGACCATTGAGTTGGTAAAGGTGTTTTGGAAACATCGTGGTGTTGAAGAAGCCACGTGGGAGCGAAAGGATGACATGCTAAAGCAGTTTCCGTACCTCTTTCCTTCAGGTAAATTTCGAGGACGAAATTTCTTAAGGGGGGGAGAGTTGTAACACCCCAATTTTGGGCTTAGAAGTTTTGGGTTTTGACCGGGATGGTCGGGTTGCGGTTCGAATATAAAAAGGTGATTTTAGGAAAACCTAGTTCGGGATGCATTAAAAATATGGAAAAATATCTTTAAATCCTCTTTTATTATATATAAGAGAATGGTGGAATCAATTTTACAAAATGAGGTTTGGAAGAGTGACATTTTGGGTTAGTGACTAAAATGTAATTTTTAAAAACTGGGTGACTATTTTAAAAAGGATTGAAACTTTGAATCTTTAAGGAGCTATTTACCCAATAAGAGTTTCTCCAGATTTTTCTTGATATTAATCAATTAATTAATGGTTTTAATTAAAGGTAAAAAGGAGGGAAAAGATATTTTGTCATTTTAACTAACTTTTCCCAAATTTTCCATTTTCTTTTCGCTCAACTTTTATCTCAACCCAAACACATTTCTCCAGCAAATTTCCCTCCGATTTTGACATCTAGAGATTAGATTTCAACCTTCATTTGATCTCTAATCATTTCTTCAACAAAACCTTAGCATTTGCTTATTGGATTTTCAAGATCTTGGTTCCAAAAAGGGAGAAACTCAAGTTTAGAGGTATGAACGTCCTTCTCCTCTAAATTCTCAGTTCTTTACTGAAATTCCCAAGTTCTCAATCCTTGATTTGTGTTTTATTAAAGGTTTTACAAATGTGTTCTTGATCTTGGCTTTAAAATGCAAGATTTGGTTAATTTTTGATGAAATTCGTATGAAATGGTTGGGAACTGTTTTGAGGTGTCTTTTTGATGTTAAATGAATGTATAATTGATGAGAAATTGAGGTTTAATCAATGCAATCCCGAATAGGTTGGTTTTCCTAAGTTTTGCTTGAGTTTTTGGTTGTTTTTGGAGTGATCTTGATGATCTGTTATAGCTGGAGGTATAAGGACGTGTTTGGACTCTTTTTGAATGTTAATTGAGGTTTAAGAATGATTAGAATTAATGGATCTTGGCTGGGTAGTGTTGTGGAGTTATTTAGAGGTGATTTCAGTTGTGTTTGGTAGCCGAAATGTGAGTGTTGATGAGAGCAACGAGTTTAGGTGCTTTCATTGAAGATATTAATGCATGATGATGCATTAATCCTCTGCTTTGATGTGTTTAAAATAGGGGAGACATCTTTGGATCCTTGTGGTGTTGATCCGGAAGCTTGATCGGTGTTTCGGCAAGTTGCGAAACGGAATCGATGAGTGGATTTTGGTTTTCAGCTTTGAAACCAATGTTTTGAAGGTTTGGGAGCTTAGTTAAAGTCTATACAACTTTGCTAAGCTCAAGAGTAAGTTTTCGGAAAAACTCTCTTGTTGATGAACCATGGGTTGGTTGAATGCAATGTGATTTGCTTGCATGTTTTAAATTCTGTTTTGAAGGCATATTTTAGCATGTTTATTTGCTGATTTTATAAGCCATGTGTTGAAGGATGCTCAAGGTAAGAGATCCTTGTTTTGAACATTGTTAAATGTGGTTTTGATGCATAACGATGCATGATAATTATGGCTTTGTTAAATGCTTTAAAACAGTGGAATATTGTTGTTAAATGATGTATATTGGCAAGTGATGTCTTGAGAATGGTTAAGAACACTATGGTGGTTAGAAGTCCATAGGAGGTTCTTGTATTAAGAACAACATGGTGGTTAAAAGTCCATGGTTGGTTCTTGTACTAAGGTCACAAAGGTGGTTAAAAGTCCTTGTGTGAGCCTTGTGTATTCTAAGGTCACAAAGGTGGTTAAAAGTCCTTGTGTGGACCTTGTGTATTTTAAGAACACCATGGTGGTTAAAAGTCCATGGGTGATTCTTGTGCTAAGGACACAATGGTGGTTAAAAGTCCATGTGTGGTCCTTGTGAATTGTAAGATCACAATGGTGGTTAAAAGTCAATGTGTGGATCTTGTATTGATTGTATTTTGAGACGGAAAAAGATTATGATTATCACTTGTGGCCAATATGACATGTTAATAATTTGAAGCATGAAGTGCTTGTTTAAATGCTTATGTGCATGTGTAAATGTAGTTTGAACTAAGGTTTATAAAGGTATTTTATAAATGCATTATTGAGTTGTTTTAAATGAGCATTCCTCACTAAGTTATTTGCTTACGCTCTCTCTTTTCTTAAACCAATAATGCAGAGCATTGAAGTGCATTAGGGGCAGCAAGGAGGCCAAGAACCTAAGAGGAAGCTTAAGCTCATGTATGGTGAAAGTTTCTTAACACTATTAGCTTTTGGCATTTGGCAATGGGGGACCTATGTTGTTGTTTTGGGAGATGTCTTGGACTCCCTAAGTTGATTTTATGTTGTTGTTGATGATGGAACATGTAATTGGCTTTTGTGAAGTTGGTTTGGTATTATGATGCTTGAATGGTTTTCTAAATAGGATGCATGCCTATAGAATTGGGGATTTGCTTATTTGATGCCATGTTTGAGAATGGTTGATGCTATTATGTTCCTTAAGCATATAATGACTTGTGTGTATGTTTTGGTTGCCTTTGGAACATGTTTGATGGGTTGATTGTGTATTAAACCAGCAAAATTCTGCAAATCTGGGCAGCCTGTTTCGGAACAGGTGCTACCGTTTCGGAACAAAAGGCCTGAAATGGTCTTGGCGTTTCGAAACGGGTAGAGCCGTTCCGGAACGAAAATGCTACTACCAAGCCCTGTTCCGAAACTTGTTTCGGAACGGTCCCGCGTTTCGGAACGGATTATCCCCGTTTCGGAACACTCGACCGTTGGGCACTGAAATTGACGGTTATATGTTTTGAAATCCTTGTGTTTTGGTCCTGAACTTTGTATATGCAATTGAATGAGTTTGAGATGTCCGTTTGAGCTGAAATTTGGTAGAGAAGCATGAGACATGACTAATTTCATAATGGTAACTCAAAAGTTGGTTAAGTCCTTATGATTTTCAGAATTTGCATTTTGGTCCCTAAATTCATAAATTGTGCAATCGAGTTCCTAAATGTTTTCTGATTGTGCTGATCTTTGAGTATGCTGTTCTTGTGAACATATCTAGGTTTAATGTACATTTAGATAAGACTTAAAATAAAAAAAGGGTCGTTAATCAAGGTTGACTTTGGTTCTCCCCGTGTAAACTTCTTAATTCGGTTCAACCGTCTGGGCCGGGTTAAGAGGGTTACACGTTCCAAGTCTAGTAGTTGGAAATTGGTAGTCATTGTTTGCTATCTTATCAAGGACATCAAATGCTTATTCAGGTGACTTATCCAGCAAAGTTCCATTTGCTGAAGCATCTAGCATCATCCTTCTGGGAGCATTAACACCATAGTAGAACATCACAACTTGCGTCCAATCGTGAAAACCATGATTTGTACATTTGCGGAGCATTCCCTTGTATCTATCCCATCACTCGTACATCAACTCATCATCATTTTGATGCAATGAAGCGATATCATTCCTTAGCTGGGTGTTTATATTGGGTGGATTATACTGATGCAAAAAGCTTTTGCATAGATCTACCCATGTCTCCATTGAACCATCGGGTACTCCACTCAACCAAGCTCGTGCTCGATCATGCAATGAATAAGGAAATAACTTAAGCTTCAACACATCTTCATGCACACCTTGTTGTTTAAATGAGTCACAAACTTCCAAGAATGCACGAATGTGCTGCATTGCATCTTCATGAGGCAATCCACCAAATTGACCAATTGAGTTCAACATGTTGAACATCACCGGTTTGAGTTCGAAGTGAGTTGCATGAATTTTGGGAGCTATGATCCCAAAGTTAAGATCATCCAAGATTGGGTTCAAATGATCTCTAATAGCTCGTGGATGAACTACAGCTTCGCCATTTATTGCAGCATCAGGATCTTCTTGGTTATCTCTTGGTTGACCTCCTTAGTTATGACCTCTATACATGACTGATAAAGCTTGTTGTGTACACCTTCTTTCACGGAAAAATTGTTCAATCTCAGGAACTATTGGTAGTATGGGTTCATTGGGTCTTCCACGGGTCATGCTACAGCACAACACCTGAAAAAGATAAGGGTAAACTACACAGATGACTACTGAACTAAGGGTTTGGTGTCAAAATGACCACTATATTATTTTTTGTCGCAAATACACCACACAACTATTTAAATGGTTCCGTTTTAGCCACCCGCCGTTAAAAAAATGAAAAAGTTGACGAAACTGTTAAAAAAATTGGTATAATTACACATTTGGTCATCTATATTTATACAATATATCAATTTAGTCCTAATTTTAATCTAATAAAATAAATTAGTATAATTACACATTTGGTCCTCTATATTTATACCAATTTTTTTAACAGTTCCGTAAACTTTTTCGTTTTTTTAACGACGTGTGGCTAAAATGGAACCATTTAAATAGTTGTGTGGTGCATTTGCAACAAAAAATAATATAGTGGTCATTTTGACACCAAACCCATAGTTCAGTGGTCATCTGTGTAGTTTACCCAAAAGATAAATAAAAACAACTAGTTAGTCTATACAAAAAGAAGAAATAAAATGGTGCAAAAACTAAACTTTAAATGATCAATTGCCAATCCCTGGAAACGACGCTAAAAACTTGTTACATTGTAAGGGTTTACTACAAATGATACGCAAATAGTGCAATCATACACGTCGAAACAAGTAGTAAAGTGATGAGTGAGTATCGTCTCCACAGGGATTGGAGGTAATTTAAGTCAAGTTGAAGCATACAAACAAATACTAAAATATAAATGAAATAGCAAGTGGGAACAAGGCAAGAAATGCGATAGCAAACAACTAAAATAAAATTGAACTAAAACAAGGATACTTCAAGGGTCCTCTTACGTGTACGAAGCTCTCTAATGGAATGATAGACTAGCCTTGCCAATGACTTCTATGTCTAAACCTAAAGAATATATAGAACTACCTTACCCGCAACATGCTCTACAGAGTTTACTTAGGTGTTTCTAAACTATCTCTAGCAAGAAACCTAACAACCATAATGCTATGGCAATACCTCTTAGCGTGAACCCTAGCAAGCTGCTTATCAATGAAGTTCTACTCCTTTTAGTCGTTGAAACTCTTTCCTTATCTTTAAGGTGAGTTAGGGTTTTACCTCTCATTATCAAACCCCATTGTCCACGTGGATCTAAGCCTAACTCTCTCGAATATTAAGATACCAAACACCTAAGCTAAGGCTAACTCTCGAAGGCTCTTACAAACTTAGGGCAAGCAAACAATGGACAAAACATGTAAAGAATGAGGAAACAAACTAAACATTCATTCAAACTTAAAACATAAATATCAAAAACAAGCCCAACCCACTAAAATAAGTTCATGCCTGGGAAAATATCATCCACAAACAATCGTTTAAAACAATCCATTCGAATAATAAGTAATGAAATAGCAAATGCAACTAGAGAAAGGGAAACTCCCAAGCCGCCTTGGACTGTCGTGACCTCTAAGGTCGCTGCTTCTCTCAAAGGCCATCAAGTTCACCCCCTTAGAGCTTCAACAATGGAGGACACCACGATAAAGAAGATGATGGAAGGAAGTCACCTTTCTTTCCTTCTTATCTCACAAAATATCCTCTTTTTGGCCTCCCCTTTAATGTGGGTGTCTTGTCCTTTATATAGTGGGGGTTCCTAGGGTTTTGTTCCCCAAATTCAAAGGGAATATTCCCTTCACATGTGGCCTCAAAGCTGGCTGATAGGTTCACGTGTAAGGCTGCAAAATATCCTTAGCTCTTTGTCCTCTAATGTGCCCAGAAATGCTATCCAAAATGCTATGGCATTTTCCCTGCGCTGCTCCTCATTTCCCCGCACATTACCACACCAAACAAAACCTTTCCAAGCAGCACCATTCTCATAAATAAACAAAAATAACCAAACAAGTAACACCAAATGCATCTACATGAGCTAAATGCAACTATATGCTATGAAATGAGATGAAATGGGCTTGATTTCATTCAACAACCTAAGTAAAAAAAGGCATGAAATGTTAACCTTTTACAAGGTTAACAATAGTCAAACCTAAAATGAACCAAACGAAATTGAACCTGCACCGAATGACTCATTTTCCACCTCTAGGCGTAAGTATCATTCACGATGGTGTTAGGTGTGTTATGAAGAGAAAAAGAGGTTATGGGAAAAGAGAAATGATGAAGGGATCGAGGGAGCGGAAGAGGAAAGTTTCAAGTTTGGAGGAAAAGTGAGAAATGTCTAAAAAATTACTATAAAATGAAATTGTTAGCACTAATTGAATGAAAATAAACTAAATTGAAAAAGATTGAATTATTTGATGTGTCATTGTATGATCAATGTTTAAATCCAAATTGTCTCGATTGGTGTAATCATTGCAGTAGACGACGCCCCGAGGTTAACACAACTCCTTCAAAATTCTTACACTCAAAATTTTTAAGCTAGACAAAGTGATATTGCTCTTCTCTTCACATAATCGAAAATCAGAAAATAGATGGATGAAAGTGCTTGAGATACACTGAAAGTGAATCGGAATCCTGCTATGCATAGGCTAAAAGAAGGGGCAAAATCAACAAATTACGCACCACAATAATGAAAGAAATTAATTTGCTTGTAATTGTCATATTAAATATGATTTTAGTCATGTAACTGCCATTTTAAATATGTAGCAAATGAATGAGTAAATCTTGTAACTATCAACTTAAAGATGAAGTAAATGGGTGATTTAAATCTTGTAATTGTATCTTAAATTTACAGTAAATGAGTGATTAACCTTCCAAATTTCTCCGCCACCATTTCTAACATCAACCCTCAAACGCGCAAATGAAAAGAATTTTGAGGAGAAAGATCATAAGAAGACCAATAGCGAAATTAGTCTCTTAAGCACTAATGGACGTATCTTGAACAAATACGTAGTGACGATGAGTGATCCTTCTATTTGACAAGTAAACGGATGTTGAACTTGTAAAGATATGGGTAAACTAATGACACACGACTAACCTCATTCATCCACTAAGTCTGTGATAAATCAATATATAGGGTTAGGATCTATTTACATAGAATGTAAAACTCATAGTTTTACACATTTTTGTATCATTGGATGAGAGAAATGGATGGCTGAGATTAAATCCTTACTTTTTCCAAGTGATAATCTTCACATATCTTATTGTTAATCTCAGTCATCCGTTTCACCCACCAAACAATCCAAAAACGTGTAAAAGTTAAAAACTCTTACACTATGTAACTGGATTCTATCCCATATATATAAATATATATAGTCACACATTAGTATTCTAATGAGTGTAACGGAAAAAAAATTAGCGTCTTTTATAGAAGGTTTAATGACCCGAATTTGGGATCCAAGGGTTGGTTTATACCAAAATATGGGCTTAGCATTTGGTCCGAGAGTTTGGCTCTTTGAGAGCCTTAATAGGCCTATAGATTAGTGTTGGGCTTGAGTCTTTGGGTTTGGTTATGTGTTGGGGAATGATGGAAGGGTAGAGAGGTAATTACCTCTTTTTGAAGAGAGGAATGAGGGGCTTCTTTAATTTTCTGCAGAAAAGTTGTTTGGTGTGATCGTCTTGTTCCCTTGTCTTCTCTCTTGATCCATTCTCATCTTTCTCCAAAGAAGCAAAGCCTAAAGGTCCAATCTTTGTGTTTTGAAGTGTGAATTTCGGATTTTGAGTAGAGAGTTTTCTTATCAGCATCCAAGGATCTACGTTTTGAGGTAAGATTCATCAAGTTTGGTGGATGATAGAAATGGTGGGTTTTGTGGGGTTTAAGTTAAAGGTTTCTAAGAGGATATTTAATCTCATTTTTCCAACCCTAAGAGCAAGTCTTGTTGAAATCCTTATCTCTTACAAGTTGTAACTCGTTTACAACTTCCTTGGGTAGTGAACGAGGTTGAAAATTCTTCCCAAAAGCTTGAGAATAAGAAAGCTTGAGGAACTTGGTTAGTGTCATACCCTAAATTCGTCTCACCTATGTTATTATTATTATTATCATCATCATCTTCTTCATATTATTCTCTTAAATCAAATATATATTAAGTAAATAAACCTTTATCATTATTATTGTTTATGTTATTATTTCAATTCTTCTTCTTATTATTATATCAAATATTATATATACATATTAAACCTCATTTAAATAACAATCCATATCCATATATATTTTCAAATATCCAAAAACAATCCACATATATATCCATATAAATCAATAATCACTCCATTAAATATATGATAAATGTCAATTTACAATAAAATACAAAGCCCAATATTACAGAACCCATTAATAGCCCGAGATTACTGATATTCTCTACAATTTTCTAGATCTTTCCAAAGTTGCCAGGTGGCGAGCAGTGATTGATTAGTTTTGTCTCACAAGGATTAACTCCTCTTTTTCCCGACATGTTCTGCACCATTGATGAAAAGAAGATTTAATGGCCAAGGATATAAGAGGCACACAATGTGCTTTCTGCAAACCCTTTCATGTTCAACGTTCCCACTTTTGCAACAAAGAATTATTCCATAATCTTAGGCATGTTGACACCACCCCACGCGCCAATGATTCACCCGAACCAATCTAGAGGCTCCTTCCATCAACCTCAGCCATTAATGTCACATCCTGAAAACTGGCTTAGTTAGAATTAGGTTTTGCTGATGGCAAATTTGAATCTGATGTGTGAAATGTTGTAATGAATGACCTTTGTACCCCTCTTTTGTAATGAGATTTCATTTTGATCCTATTTGGATATTTAAGTCTCCTTGTATGCATTTCAAAGCCAAAAATGCAATTTTTGAGCAAGGTGTATCGATATGGTCAGGTCAGTATCAATACGACCCAACTATCAATAACTAACTTACCTATTTTAGCGAGGGCGAATCGATACGACCAGGAGTGTATCGGTATAGGCCCCCTGTTTCGAATATGCTTAAAGGCTAAGTAAACCCTCAAGTGAGGGAAATCCCTTTATTGGTTAGAAGGGGAGGTGGATAATCATTAAAGGTCTGATAACCACCCATTACATAAAAAGGAAAAGCTTTATTCCTTTGCTTTTGTTCTACCGAAACCAAATTCCAAAGCAAGCACCACCATTGTCTTCGACCTTAACTCAAGCACTCACCTCTATCTTTGAACTCTCTAAGCTCGAGTGTTCTTCGATTCGAAGACTCCATCGCGAAGCCTTTGGTTGGGTAAGGAGAAACCCTCAATCAATTGTTAAATTCCTTGATCCATTGGAGTTTAATTTTAAGCCAAAATTCTAAGTCTAATCTATGAATGATCACCATATGGTTATATATTGGTTGTAATGGTTCTTTGTGTTCATTCTTAGCTCAAGTATTGGAGGAAATCAATCTGTCAACTCCGACTAAGCCTAGGAACAAAGGAATCAAAATTCGGGAATCCTAAAAGCTTCTGTGCTCTAGGTGAGTGTAGTTGTGTCAAGGGATAAGCTAGGTGCCATCCTATTGCATTTGATTATAAATTTGATTTGCATTTTGTTAAAGGCTCAATTAGAGCAACCATATGTGGATTCGAATGGTAAGATTGGTAAGTCCTTTGAATTGTTTTGATATGTCTATAAGCATACATTTGATATTTGAATTATGTGATTTATGGAATTTAATATGAATATGTTATGTGATATGGAGCTAAGGCTCGTTATGTTATCCGAAATGATATGATCTGAATGGTATGAATTATGATAAAATATGTGAACTTGGACATTTAGAGACATTGGATACAATTGGCATGCCATAGGTTTATTTGAGCTAGTATAAGTAGGGGTGGACTACGGTCCGGGGATACGACCTATATGTGGGGGAAATAAGGATGGATTGTGTAAGGGACTTTCCAGAGCTACGACTCAAGGCTACGACCTATCTCCCAGTATATGTGTTGTTGTAAAGGGAAATCTACGTATCCATTTGTTACATTTTCCAAGGGATTGATTTATGTTAAATAAGCTATGAAAATGTGAAAATATGTTAATTGGGATTAAGCATGTGATTAATGTAACGCCATGATTTAGGGCCTAGATGTTTTAGACATCGGGTCGAACTGGTCGAGAACGGTTCGAATCGCGTAAGGTGATTTCAGGAAATCAAGGATCGGGATAGGATAAAATTGTGATAAAAATTTCTAAAATCCTCTAAAAATATAATTAAGGGGTTGGTCAAATCAATTTTACAAAAAGGGTTTTGGAAAATGAACATTTTGAGTAGTGACCAAATTGTAAAGTTTCAAAACTGGAAAAATGTGCTTTTTAAGGTGGAAGCCAAAATCTTACAATCTTTAGGGGGCTTTAAGTCAATTTGACCTTTCTTCAATATGACATGTGATTTAAATGGGTTTTAATTAAATGATTTTAATTAGAATTTTATATTAATTAATTGGTAGTTAATGGATTTTCATTTTACGTAACTACCAATTCCCTCTCATTTTAGCCAAACACCATTTTCTCTCATCTTTTCCAAAATTCTTCCTCCCCAAAACTCTCTCAACTTTTCCTAAATCATTATCAAGAGATCTTCCTTAATTCTTCAAGTTTTTTGCAAGGAAAACTTGTCATCTATTGAAGGAAGCAAAGATTGGAGGTAAATCCCGTTCTCAACCTCTAATCTAAGTTTTTATTGAAATTCCCAAGGTCTTTGGCTTCTAAATACTATTTTTGAGTGAGTTTTCAATATAGTTTTGATTTGAGATCAAAATCTTGTGAAAATGTGGATGAAATCTTGATTTTCGGACTTGATGAGTTGGGCACTGTTTTGTGTTGATTTTAATTGATTTCTAAGTTGGTTTATATGTTAAAATGAAGTGTGGTTAATATAGATCCCGAAATCCTTGAGATCCTTGAGTTTCTTGGTAGTTTTAGGTGTGATTTTGGGGTGAAATGGTGGAATCTTGATTGCTGGAGGTATAGGGATGAGTTAGGATGTTTGTTAGATGTGTTTTGATGTTGATAATGCTTTGGTAGTGATGTATGATGGCTGGGCATGGTTTAGGAAGTAATCGATTGAGTTTTCGGTTGTTTTGGAAGGGTATTTTGGTGTAGTTTGGGTGGGCAACGAGTTTGTGAATTGTTGCTGGTGTTAGAATGCATTTTAATGCATTTAGATCTCTGTTTTGATGATGTGAAAACATGGGATCTTGATCCGGGAGCAAACAGGGTGATTTTGGAGGCTCTAGAGGTGTAATTTCTATGTTGGCGAACAAGGCTTCACATATCGGTGAGTGGAAATGCAATTTCCTGCTTTGTAACGCTTTGAGCGTGCTCTTGGGAGCTTAGTGTAAGTTTGATACACTTAACTAAGCTCAAGTGTAAGTGTTTCGGTAATCCCACTCTTGGAAATGTGATAAGTTTGATGAAAATGCATTTGATGTAAGAGTGGATTTGTTTACTGTTTTTAAGCATGGTTTAATGCTGGATTTTAATGTCATTATGTTAAGGATGCACTAGGTAAGTGATCCTTGGTTTTCATATGAAAATGCATATGATGTTAAACATGTGTGCTTGTGGAAATGACATTGTGGTTATGCTTGAAAAATATTGGATTAATGTGGATAAATGATTCTATTGGCAAGTGATGAAAATGGTTTTTGGTTACTTTAATCGGATATAGTTAGCCGGCTATAGGATTGGGTGCACCGTAAATAAAGTCGCCTTGGATGTTGAGGGGTTGTGATTGTGCCGTAATCTCCATCCAAGTAACCTAACGATTGAGGTTAAGATCACAACGGTGAATGATTAGTCCCGTGTGTTAGTCTTGTGTATGTGTCCCATACTCTCGTTAGTGGAATTATACAACTACCAATGAGTAATGTTGAGGGGTTGTGATAATGACATTAATCTCCACCACAGGTGTTGAGGGGTTGTGATTGTGCCATTTGTCTCCACCTTGTGTAGTTCGGTAGTTTGTATGAAGCGTGAGGGACAACGCTTGTAATCCGCGTATCTGACTGTGTCTTGTGTTGAAATGGTTTGTGGATTATCACTTGGAAGCCAATATAGTGTAAATGAATTAAGTGAAGCATGAGATGCTTGAATATGATGCAAGGTTGTATGAGATATATGTGTATGATGCAAGAATGCATGTGATGCTTGTTAAGTATGAGCAAAGGTTTATTTGTTGTTATAAGTTGATGTTTATGTGCATGAGGTTTAAAATGTGCATTGAGGTCTTGAGAAGACATGTTTTAGAAATTGCATGAAATGTAAAGTGTTGGTTTTGCAAAACATGAAACATGCATTGATGAATGTTGATTAGCGATCCTCACTAAGCTTTATGTCTACGCTCTTTTGTTTCATCAATGCAGAGAATTGAACCTTTGAAGGCAGCCCAAAAGCAAGAGGAATCCAAAGCTTTGTTAAAGAGATGTATGTGGTTCATCTTTAGTGTAATAAGTGGCAATGGGTGGGATTTATACTTTGGATTGTATGAGGTTGTTTCCTTTACTTCGAGCATGTTTGTTTGCCTATACTTGAGTTGTAAATGGCCTTTGGAGTTTGGATTTTGGTTTATTTGGTGTTATGACTTGTTATGGTTTTGGTGAACTAGGGAGCATGCCTTTAGTGCCTTTGCCTATGTGTTGGTTGCCATGTTTAAGCTATAGCCTCGGTATGATGATTGTTGATATATATCCTTGATGTATGCATGTTGAGGCATGTCTCGGGAATGATTCGAGTATGGAAATACATGAAAAACCATCAAAATCTACTGTTGCAGAGCAAGGCGTATCGGAACGCCCTTACCTGTTTCGGAACGGGTGAAGGCGTATCGAAACACTTTGGCTACTGGAAGAGGGTGTTTCGGTATGGGTCTCGAAACGCACCCGAGTATCGAAACGGGGTTGACCGTTTCGAAACAACCGTTTTGGTACAGGGCCATCTGTATCGAAACACTAGACCGTTGGATTTGAATTTTGAGCCGTGCCGAGTTTCCGTTTCTTACATTTTGGTCCTTAAATGTTGGCAGCTTAAATTAGTGAGTTTGAATGATCCTTGAGTTTATTTTTGACACGATGGCATGTTATGAGATTAATTGAGGTTTGGTAATTTTAGAATCTTGAAAGTCCCTATAATTTATGAACTTTACGTTTTAGTCCCTAAAATACGTTTTTGTTCAATTGACTCCCTGTTTGAGGTCCATTTGCTGTATCGCTTCCGCTGGAGTAGTTTACTAAACATATAGGTTAATACTGAGCATTTAGAAAAGATAAAAGAAAAAAACGGGTCGTTAACCAAGGTTGACTTTCGGGTTGACTTTGGTTTTCCTTGTGTAATCTTCGTGGTTCGGGTTAAATGTCTAGACCGGGCTAAGGGGGTTACAATTTAAGTGATTAAAGTTATGATTATGATACTTAAATGCATCGTTATGTAACCCATGTTGATAGTTTGCTATTTATGCCATTTTATTGTGTTATTATGACTACCTCACTAGGCTAAGTAAGCCTAACGTTTGAGTGTCTCATGCATTTCAGGACCTTGAAGCTTTCCAAATTCGATCGTGTATTTTGTGGTTGTAAGTCACCTCTTCCGAGCATACATATGTTTACTTTTGTTTCCAAACTCCTATTAAGGTGGCATATGGTTTTAATGTGTTGTAATATCTTATTTTGATGTGGTTTTGTAAGCCTAATAGTAACTAGGTGTGGTATGAGTATAATGGTATGTTTGGAAATGGCTAACTAGACTAAAATGAGCCTAAATGCCCTATTTGGTAAAATCTTAGTAAACAAATTCGAGTCGCTTTGAAATTTGACATACAACTAGAATCACTGTTTTAAAGGTTGCTGGTAAAGTTTGGTAAAATTTGATTAATGTTTGGTTGGGTAAATCGAATAAAAACCAACAAAATTCTGTCATTACAAGTCAACCCGTATCGATACATGTGATGGTGTATCTGTACGGTTAGACATATATCAGCTTAAGGAAACATGGCGTATTGATACAGATAGGTGTATCAATACGGAAATTGGTCACTGGATTCTGGTTTGAAAATGGTATCGATACGGTCTTAGGTCGTATCAGTACGGGGTCAATGCAGTCAACGCGTATCGATATAGGCTTAGCTATATCGGTACGAGCTTGATATCCTTTGAATATGGAATTCCGAAATTAGGCTTAGCGTATTGATACGACACTTAGGGTATCGATACAGTGTCTGTTATAAGGTATAAAAATGAAGTCTTATGCAGTTTTCAAAATGGTCACTAATAACTATTCAACCTAATTAGTCTACTAAACGATATCTGATAGAAACGAAACTCCATAGAGTATTAATTGTTAAGTTTAATTACAAGTTGGTAACAAGGAATCTAATTAGGACCGCTAATTCATAAAGTTTTCAATTTAGTTCCTTAAGGTTTAAAAAGTTTAAAATTGGCCCTAATTCTGATAAGATTAGTAATGATTAGAGTCGTTAAGCCTTAAGAATGAATAATAAGACACTCTGACCAAAATCTGAACTTTGATTTCGTATCAGAACCTCCGATAAGTTTTCCGATGACACTATCTGACCCGGATCTCTATCAGACCAGGAAAGAGGTGTTACAATTGTGGTATTAGAGCTTAGGTTTAGTCGATTCTAGGACTAAACCGAGGCCCATCATGAGTCTGCATCTGCATATGCCACCTAGGAGTTTATTTGTATATGTTATATGTGACTTGCAGCTTACACGGTTCAATATTTCTGTATGATTAGATTTGAAAATGGTCACACCCACATATAGATGTGTGGTGAATGAATCTAATCCTGATTGCTCCTCGACACACGGGGATAATCTGAGGGCTGAAAATAGGCCTGAACAAGTGGAACAACATGACCCACCTTGACCTCCTCCGATGTCGTCTGCTCAACAAGAATATTTGACGTTAGTGGGGGACGTGTTTAGGCAGGTTGTTGTGTCTCTTAGGTAAGAATCACTCCCCCAGCCTGCTGAAGTACCTCTACCTGCATCAAAAGCTCCTATTGATAAGCTCAAGTAGTATCTGGTTTATACCTCCACCGACCAAGACCTGGATAATCCTGAGGTCGTAGAATACTGGCTGGGAAATACTCTAAAGATGCTGAATAAACAAATGAAATGCCCTGAGGAGAACAAGCTGGAATGTGCCCTAGCTCTGATCGCCAAACAAGCCCAAAGTTGGTGGGATACTGTAACGCTCATCGTACATGAGCA
Source organism: Hibiscus tridactylites (assembly GCA_958450335.1). Classification (NCBI taxonomy): domain Eukaryota; kingdom Viridiplantae; phylum Streptophyta; class Magnoliopsida; order Malvales; family Malvaceae; genus Hibiscus; species Hibiscus tridactylites. Next base: position 22,117,556 of record OY288276.1, on the reverse strand, counting down.
TCGAGTTACGTGGGACTTCTTCTTTTAGGAGTTCCACAAGAAGTATGTTAATGATCACTACATCGCTGAGAGGCGTAAGAGATTTCTCCATATGAAGCAAGAAGGAAAACCGATGGAGCAATCTATCAGGAATTTTGCAAGTATGCAGGATACGGTGCGCAGATTATTCGCACAGAGAAGGAGAAATACAAAATGTTTGTTCATGGCCTCTCTCTTCACCGTCTTGGAGTTAGAATACTTCCAAACCTTAGTTAATTGAGACATCGTTGCTGAAGCCTCCCAAAAGGCTTTTGAAAGGAGGAAAGAGAACCAAGCCCGATCCGATAAGAGATTCCTTAATGATTCCAAGCCTCTTGTGTCTCAAAAGAAAGGAAGACAATGGGACCAGAAATGTGTTTTTCTTTGAGCAAATGCCACGATCAGGCTATGTGCCATTGGTCCAGTCTTCAGGAACATTTGTTGCTCGTACATATTCAGTTGATATTACGAGCGGCTCCACGAAGGGTTCTCAAATTCCTTTGTGTAACTTCTACCGGAAGAGGCACCCAAGGCAGTGCCGCAGATAGGCTAGATCTTGCTATCTTTGTGGCGAGTCTGGACATTTCATCCGACAATGTCCGTAGAATCCACATGCTCCTACATCCTTAGCGTCTCAGAACATTCCTAACAAGGGGAGGGGAGCAAAGTCGATGCCGTCTGGATCCACGGGGAGACCTCACAACACCAATACCCCTTTTGTTGGTCGTGAACCACAAACCTCAGCCCATCTGTATCATGTTCGAGGTCGTGAACATGAGGATGACCCTGATGTGATTGCAGGTATGGTGGAATTATGTTCTGATCATGTTTATGCTTTAATAGATCCAGGCTCTACACATTCTTTCATAAGTGAACCCTTGATTGAAAAGTGTGCCTTAGAATCAGAACCGATCACTTTTGAGATTATTGTTTCTAATCTGTTAGGGGATAGTGTGATCATTCAATAGGTTTGTAAATCATGTCCTCTGAGGATCTAAGAGATTCCTTTTCAGGCCAACTTGATGGCCTTACCCTTTCGAGAGTTCGACCTTATCCTAGGCCTTGATTGGTTAGTTGAACATTAAGTCTGGGTGGATTGTTCGAAGAAGAAGTTATACCTCTGTGGACTTTGTAAGGAGAGTATAAGCTTAATGAAATATAAACCTGACCCTAAGAAGACTCTTTTGTGTGCCATAGAGTCTAAAGAAGATCTAAAACTTGAAGTCGTGCCAGCGGTGAAAGAATTCCCTGATGTGTTTCCTGATGAACTTTCAAAATTCCCTCCCGCCCAAGAAGTAGAATTCGGGGTAAAAGTGTGTAGACTCTCGGTGTGAATGATTATTTGCTGGCAATAGGGTGTAAAAGATATTAGAAAAGTGTTAACATAGTGCCAAGAAAATCTATTGCGTGCAAGTATACGCGGTCTGCAAGTAATACAACGGTTAAGCTGAGTGTCGATCCCACAGAGATTGCATGAGGAACTCGATTGCTTTGCAGGGTTACTTGTCTTTGAGAAAAAGATTGTTTGTTCGGAAATTGGGTTGAAAATTAAGGGATAATAAAAGTGAAACAATGAAAACATCGGAAAAAAGTGTGGCTTAGCAAATGATGAGTGCCAGCAAGGATTGCTTGGTTTTCACGCTAGTCAGTCCATGCCAGCCTTTAATAAATCCTGTCTTGGCATTGTTTCCCGAGCAGATTTAAAATGATAGCATTACCTCTCTCAATGGTAATACCCTAAATTAATTATGCAAAACCCTTATATCTCTATAATGAAGTTTTTCACAAGTTAATCCGATTAAGTCCCAATCTTTACTCTTGAGGGGTAGATTTCTCTTCTGAAGTAAGTTCATCTACTTGAACATCTTTTCCCGAAGCATCTCTCCTCAGTATCCAGCATTTGATCGTTTCCACCCAAGTCAGTTATGGTATTGAGTTGCAATAGGCAAACTATGCTAGCGGTCACTTGGCATAGTACTTAAAAAGGGAGTGCCAGCTCTCGCTTGGCAGTACATTTAAAAATGATAATCATGCCAGATAGAAAAACACTGCCGAGACAGTTGCGATTTATTAAAAACTAAACATAAACCATAGCGTTCAACGCAAACACCCCTAACCAACTATGAAATCAGTTCATGGTGGGGGTATCAACCAAAAAACCATAATCATTTTTAACATCCATCATCATTAAAACTAAATGAAAATAAAATAACAACAAAGATAATGGGCAAGAAGAGGGTCTCTCGATGCAACTCCTCTCAGCCAGGCTCTTAGTCGGATGTTGAACCTTATCTCCGATTACTCTCTTTCTTCGTTTCTCTCTCTCGTCAATTTTTCTTTGCTCGGATTTAAATAGGTCTCCATGTATAGCCTAGGATTATCTTGGATTTGAATTTTAAACATACAAGGATAGTGAAGGTGATCATCTTATCCGACGTTTGAATCCTAAGGCTGGTCAGATTAGGGCTAACGTCATTGTACCATTGCTCTTATGGCATCGCAGCTCAACATGGTACCGCCAACCACACTTGGCATTGTTTGTCCGCTATTTTTTCGGAGATTGATCCAATCCCTATTTTCTCGCAGCCTGATCTGGTCCTATTTTTTCGGGCTCAACATCTTCTTGGCCTGACATCAAATGTTCTTCTTTACCGACCGGTGCTTGGCATTAAAGGTCCTTCTATGCCAACGACTACTTGGCATCCTCCTTGGTGTCGTCTCCTTCCTGGGCTAACCTGCTCATGTTCTGTCAGCTGCTATGCCATCAGCTATGCCAACCTGTAAAAAGGTGCCAAAAACAACCCTTCACACTGACATAACACTGAATCCTAACTCTTTATGCAATGCATGACTTTACAACCTAAAGGCAGCTAAATATACTTAAATGACAAGAAAGAGCATGTGAAATAAGCATAAAAATTAGTACTTTTTGGAGTGTGAACACTCCCACACACCTAGCTCATTACTTGTCCTCAAGTAATGAAAAATAAAAATAAAAATAAAATGATGAAAATGATACCTCGACAAAGTTTTGGTTGGCATGTCAACCGATGCTGGCAAGTAAAAGTTGGCATATGTCTATCGTCAGTTATCTTAGTTCAGTAATGCCAAACATATAAGAATTCAAGATCATCAATATAAATCTAGTTTAAGGTCATGAAGAGTGAATGATGTGCGGGCAATGTGCATCAAATATCCTTTCACTCCCTTAGCCAATTTTACTTTAGAAACTCAGATTATTATTATTTTTTTCTGCCAAAGGTATGCGATTTTTTTATTTTATTGCTCGCATTAGATTAGGGTAGCGTCATGCATTGTTTGGCGTGAGATATAAGAGGGAGCATACCACGAATACCCACGTTAGTCCAGACTACATCACTTACCAACCTATTACACTCATACCTTAAGTCATATTTGCTTGAGAACTAAGAGGGAGCAAACCACGAAGCCCCAAGTTAACAATTTTCCTAGGCAGATGAGTGTTCTAAAGTTCTTCAACATTTGGCACCCATTGGTGCACTATCCCCTTTTACCTTGGCATTTTATTTATGTATTTCCTTTTCTTTTTCTTTTTTTAGAATCTGAGCATAGTTTCAAACACTCTAAGCTTGCTAGGTAACTAGATACAATTCACATGTTAAGTGTAAATTCAAGTCCCTAAACTAGATATCAATTGACAAGCAATCCTGGCATACTATCCTGCTGGCATAGGCATCTTAAATTTCCTCATCAAATAGACACCTAGGTCAAATTAAACTTGCCTAACAAATGTTAACATGCTTCAAAAATCGGCTGAGACAAAATTTTCTTTTTCACTTTTTAGTGGTTCGGTATACATGGCGTTAATCCTAATCTAACCTATATGACATGGCATAAATGTGAGGAAATACGCATCCCCAAACCCAAGATGCGCAATGTCCTCAATGCATGAAACAACACATATAAATAACAAAATAGAAGATAACAATGCATGAACATGTGAATGCAAATAAGGTGCAAAGAGTTAGTATGAAGAAGACTCCCCTTCAAAAGAGACTCCTCCTCGGCGGCACGTGCTTCAGCTGCTATCTTGGCATGTTCCTTTCTCTAGGATAGGCTTCCATGGTCAAGAGTCACCCTCTTCTTTCTACTCCACCCTTGAGCGGTAGTGGAGGCAGGGGTCTCTTTCACAACCTTCACCAGCTCGGATGAGGTTGGCGTGGCAGTTGACTCGGCAGGTGCATTAGGTTTCTTCTCATTTTCATCAGCAGATTCTAGTGGCGTAGCAGACTTGGCAGTTTCATCTTTGACATGGGAAATAGGTTATGTGGCACTCGACGGAACTGGACTGGGCATTGAACTATGAACCAGATTGGGAATTGGGTTGGCTAGCATGACATCATCTTCAGCAAATATCTCTTCCGAAAAGGCAAGAAAAGCTGGCATGATGCCAAAGGAAAGGCTCACCAAGGTTTCCCTAATGGCAAGGTCTCTAGCCTGGTCATATCACCAGAGCTTTCTCTATTGCTCCTCAGCCTTCTCCAATTTCTGGAGAATAATCTTCTGGCATTGATGTATCAGGGTGAGCAATGCCATCGAGTCTGCTAGCATTGAATCTGGTTGCATTGAGGTTGTTGGCTTGGATTTTGGTGTCTTGGCCTTGTGCATTGGTGTGGCAGCCTTGCCCTTATCCTTCACAGTAATGCCAATGAGGTTTTTCCAATCGGCCGACGTGATAGTATAGCCCTTTACCTCAAGGGCAATGTCTTCCTCGGTTGTGGGCACATTGTACTGGCGACAAATATTACAAATTAACAATAGGAAGAACAAACCTCCAGTCGGCTTGAGAGCGTATTTGTATACTTCATTGATGATAATCTGACCAACATAATTTTCCTCCCTAATAGGATAGAATGTAGCAATGCCAAGTAGTCCTCCGAAACAGTCTTGTTGTGGGTCGTCAGCATCAAACTTTCCTTGAAGAAATGGTTCCAGCCCTTTGCTTGTGGTTTAAGGGCCACTCTCTTAACTGTATGGTATCCCTTGGAGGACACAATCCACTCTGTGCCCGGATCGCATAGATCCTTCAGCAATGTCTTGCGCTTGGCATCAGTCATGTTAGCAACGAACGCGCCATGCTCATCCTCTTCGTCCAGCTTGAGCATAATGGTGATAGACCCTTCATCAAATCTCACACATTCACCCATGATCAATAAAAATAAATTCGACTTGGTAGTTAAATGCACATAAAAATTCACGAACTAGATTTGGAAAGATCTCACCCTTTTGTTGGTAAAACTCTTGCCATTTGTGCTTGGTGACAATGTCCATGAACTCAGGGGGAAAGACTTGATTTTTCTCCGGGTTGAAGTTGAAGTTTTTCTCAAAGAAAAAAGAATTTTAAGCGAAGTGACCTTCACATCTCTTTTGAATCTCCTCGTTGAAGAACTTCTTTAAGGGTCTAGACGAAGATGCCATGAGAAATCTTGAAGTATTTGCGCTTGGTTATGGTCAAGAAAAAGAAAAGATTGAAGCTTGATTTTCTTGTTTATGGTGAGAGAGAGTAAATCGACTAGGTGAAGAAGATGAAGTAAAAAGGGTAAGAGGTTTTATAGGCTTTGAAAGATGGAAAGGTTGAGTGTTGCAAAAAGGGTAATTATGACCGATTTAAAGAAGGTAATGATGAAAAAGTGGCGTGTTTTGGGGAAGGAAAAAGGGATGATGTGATAAGTATAGAAAGGATAAATGATAGGGATAGGTTTTAAGGTGATAAGATATGGAGTGATAAGGTAATTAAATTGAATTTAAATTACCTTAATTTTTGGGCGACTATGGTTTATTATTTTTTTCTCTCTCTTGGTGTAAATTAAATCAAGCTAGGGTAATTTCTTTTCTCCAAGTTACTCTCGCCGCATGCCAAGCTCTGTTGCTGGCACCATTTCTGGGCGTGGCATCATTCAATCCTATTACTCATTGAAAATTAATGTACCTGACTGGCACCAAATCTGCATCCACTCAAATTAAACCTTTCAATCCAACAAAAGAAAATCTAAAAAAAGAATACAAGAAAAAGAAAAACTAATAAAAAATCCTGAACCCTAAAAACGAAGAAAAACAACTAAACTAATATTTACAAAGTTTCAAACTTGTCGATGGTGTCATGGTATTTCTGCCAAGAGAACAGTCTCCTTGGCATTTCTCTGTTGTCCCTCAAAATAGTGCTTTAAGCACTGTCCATTTACCTTAAAAATTTCTCCAATTTTCAAATTCTTGTTGTCCACAGCACCATGAGCATAGGGCTGTACTACTTCAAAAGGGCCCAACCATCTCGACTTAAGCTTGCCTGGAAATAATTTAAGACGCGAGTTAAAAAGAAGAACAAGTTGAACTACCTCGAAATGTCTAGGCAGAATTTTCTTGTCATGCCAACGTTTGGTTCTTTCCTTATATAGCTTAGAATTCTCATAGGCGAGTGCTCGGAATTCTTCCAACTCATTGAGTTCTAGCATCATTTTTTCTCCCGCTGTGGCCCATGCCATGTCAAGTGTTTTGATTGACCAATAGGCTTTATGTTCAAGCTCTACTAGAAGATAGCATGGTTTACCATATACAAGCTTGAAGGGTGAAGTGACCAACGGAGATTTGAAAGCAGTTCTATAGGCCCACAGAGCCTATCTAGTCTCAAAGACCAATCCTTTCTTAAAGGTTTCATAGTCTTTTCTAGGATATTCTTGATTTGCTTGTTGGAAATCTCGGCTTACCCATTTGTCTATGGATGATAGGCCATGGCTATCCTTTGTTGTATCTTATACATGCACAAAGCTTTAGATATTAGCCTGCATTTAAAATGGGTGCCCTAATCATGAATGATCACTCGAGGAGCACCAAAACGAGTAAAAATATGCTTGTGCAAAAACTTGGCAACAACCTTGGCGTCATTTGTTGGCAGGGCAGTAGCCTCTACCCACTTGGAAATATAATTGACTGCCACAAGAATATATATATATATATATATATATATATATATATATATATATATATATATATATATATATATATATATATATATTGCTAAAAGATGGGGGAAATGGACCCATAAAGTCTATTCCCCAAACATCAAATAAGTCTACCAGCATGATGTTCTGGAGCGGAAGTTGATGTCTGCCAGAGATATTCCAAGTCCGTTGGCATGGATCACATACCTTGGTGTAGTCATGACCATCCTTATACAGTGTAGGCCAATAAAAACCCGACTGCAACACTTTGGAAGCAATCTTTAGTCCAGCAAAATGTCCACCATATGGCGCAACATGGCATGATTGCAAAATAGCTTGCTGCTCATCCTCTGGCACACAACGACGGATCACTTGACCGGAACAATGCTTAAATAGGAAAGGTTCATCCTTATATTACTGCCGAACATAACGCAAAAAAACACTTCCTGTCATTGTAGTCTAAATTTATCAAAAGCAAATACAAATGCAAGAAGTTCTTTCTCAGTTGTTGTATAATTAAGTTGTGCTTCATTAAGTGTTATGCTGGCATAGTATATGGCATGAAAAACTTTGTCAAGTCGCTGCCCAAGCACTGCTCCGATGGCATAGTCGTTGTCATCACACATGAGCTCAAAGGGCTCATTCCAGTCTGGTGCCATAACTATAGGCGCATTAACCAGCTTCTCTTTAAGGACCTAAAACGCTCTAAACAAGAATCGTCATATGCAAAAGCGACATCTTTTTCTAATAATAAGAATAAAGGTTTAGAAATTTTAGAAAAGTCCCTAATGAATCGTCGATAAAAACCAGCATGACCTAGAAAAATTCTTTCACCTTTAACACTTGTGGGGGGTGGTAATTGCTTGATTACTTCGACTTTTTTTGGATCAACCTCTAATCCATTCTTGGTCACCCTATGCCCGAGAACAATGCCCTCCTTCACCATGAAGTAACGTTTTTCCCAGTTCAAGACTAGATTGGTCTCAATGCATCTCCTCAAAACTTGCTCCAAACTCAGAATGCATTCCTCAAATGTGTTACCAAACACTAAGAAATCATCCATAAACACTTCCATGTTGTGCTCAATCAAATCAGAAAAATAGACATTATACAACGCTGAAACGTTGCAAGCGCATTGCACAACCCGAATGACATCCTTCTAAAGGCAAATGTCCCACATGGACAAGTGAATGCCGTCTTCTCTTGGTCGTCGGGGCTATTACAATCTGATTATATCTGAATAACCATCTAAAAAGCAATAGAAAGCTTTACCTGCCAGTTTTTCTAACTTCTGATCGATGAAAGACAAAGGAAAGTGGCCCTTCCTCGTGACTTTATTCAGCCTCCTATAATCCATGCACATTCTCCATCTTGTGATTGTTCTGGAGGGAATCAACTCATCTTTGCTATTCTAGATAACAATCATGCCACCCTTCTTTGGCACGTACTGCACCGGGCTAATCCAAGAGCTATAAGATATGAGATAGATTATTCTGGCTTCAAGCCATTTAATAATCTCTTTTTTTACAACTTCTTTCATGCTAGGGTTCAGCTTTCTTTGACCTTCAATGGTCTTGCCATGATATTCCTCCAAAATCATCTTGTGCATGCAAATGATTGGGCTTATACCTCAAATATCTACCAAGGTCCAACCCAACACTTGCTTAGGTTTTTAATATTGCCAACAATCTTGCCTCTTGATTATTAGTGAGATCAATGGCAATAATCACTGGCAGATTTAAGTGCTCACCTAGATAGGCATACTTCATGTGTTTTGGCAGTGGCTTAAGCTCTAACTCTGGTGGTTCCTCGATTGATGGTTTCAGTTTCTTTATCTCTCTGCCATCCAACTGGAGAGGCTCAAAGTAACTCGCATCTTTAGTCTCCAAGACTGGTTTCTCAGGTTCCTCAAACAGTTCAACTAGGCTGTCAAGCATGTTGGCATCGGATTCTGCATCCTGGCACAAATGTGCCATGTCCAAAGTATAAATGGCTTCCATCATCTCCTCGGCTTGACATTCATCTGATTTATCTGCACATTTCAAAGCTTGAAACACATTAGAAGTAATATGTTGGTCATTCATTCACATGATTAGTTCCCCTTTATGAACGTCAATAAGGGCCCTACCCGTGGCAAGGAATGGCCTACCCAAAATAATTGGCACATTAGTGTCAGCTTCATAATCAAAAATGATAAAATCAGCTGGAAATATAAATTTGTCTACCTTTACCAACATATCCTCAATCTTACCCTTGGGATGTGCATAGGATCGGTCTACCAACTGGAGTGTCATCGTGGTAGGTCTTTCTTCTATGCCAAACTTCTTGAAAACATATAGTGGCATCAAATTGATGTTGGCTCCTAAATCACACAATGCCTTACTCATGAATTTATTGCCGATTGTACAAAGGATATTAAAGCTCTCTAGATCTTTAAGCTTTGGTGGAAATCAATTCAAGATCATGGTGTTGCATTCTTGCGTAAGGGCAACACTCTCGAACTCTCCCAACTTCCTCTTTTTGGACAAGATGTCCTTCATGAATTTTACATACTTGGGAATTTGCTCAAGGGGTCTACCAATGGAATGTTAATTTGCAATTGCTTAAGCCCTTCCAAAAAGCGCTTAAATTGCTGGTCCTTCTTGTGCTTTTGAAGTCTGCCCGGAAATGGTGGTGGTGGATACACATGTACTGGCATTGTCGGCTTTGCCAAGGCAGTGCTGTCATCCATTTTGGCATCAGTATGCTTTCTAGCCTCAGTCTACTTGTCATCTTTGTTAACATCTTCGTTGGCACTAGTACTGGCATCCTGTTGAACACTGGAACTGGCATGAGTGTTGGTATCATTGTGGGCATCAGCACTGGCATCACCTTCTTTGGCTTTCTCCTTCTCTGATTTCTTTGGCTCGTCTGCTGGCACTAGTTTCCCAACTTTGCAGTCGACCGACTGCTTGGCAGCCGTTTCTGCCTCACAATGTTTACCATTTCAAATGGTTATGGACTTGCACTCGTCACTACCTTTGTGCCGAGCATCTTCAGTGTCACTTGACAAAGCTCCTTGTGGACGATTGTTGAGTGCATTCGCAAGTTGTCCCATTTGAATCTCTAAATTCTGTATTGAAGCTACTAGACTATGAACTGTGACATCATCATGCTTAGTGTATTCTGTAAGATTGCCTCATTGATTGAGTCTTTGCCCTTGCTAGAAATTATTTTGAACTCTCTGCGGCATGGTATTTTGACAAAATGTTGGCATGACATTCTGATTTTATCTATGTGTATTCTGGCATTGTGCATTGTACTGGTTTCCCCTTGATTTCCCCAAGCTAAGTTAGGGTGCTGCCTCCAACCTGCATTATAAGACTTGAAGTTAGAATTATAATAACGTCTAGAATTGCCAATGAAATTTACTAACGCAGGATTGGCAGGGCATTCATCCACATGGTGGTTCTGTAACACCCCTTCCCGGTCTGGTAGAGAACTGGATCGAAAAGTGCTACCGGAGAACATATCGGAGATCCAGGGTCAATTTTAAACTTTTTGAACTTTAGGGATTAAACATGCCAATTATTAGTCTGTGAAATTTCATTATTATTAGAGGTCATTTACCAATTCAATTAACCTATTTATAATTTATTGACCAATTTATGAACCTTCTGAGTCTATAACTTAGCTAGTTTTACCATTCATTAAGCCATGTATCGAAACACCTTAGGCTGTATCGATACGAGTTCACATAATTTAAACCTTTATTCGATTCTGTCAAGTTCTGTATCGATATGCCATCACCTGTATCGATACAGGTTGACCAAATTTTGACTCTTCTTATCAGTCCGACTGTATCGATACACATTGTTCAAAGGTTGAATTTTTCGATACACCCTAAGGGCCGCATCAATCTAATTAATTTTTCAGACCTTACTGTCAAATTCTATTTCGATACACCCCAGAGTGTATCAAAACGCCTTGTTTCTCCAGAAAAATTATACAAGGCCATTTCGATACGCCATGACCCGTATCGGAATGCATGACCTATAATGACAGATTTTATCTGATGTTTAGTCATTTTAACCACCCAAACCTTGCCCAAACACTACCAAATTTTACCAGCAAGTCTAAAATCCATAATTCTAGTAGCATGCCAAATTTTAGAGCAATTTGAGTTCATTTTTCTGATTTTCACCTTTTAGTACTTTTAGGCCCATTTAACTAGTTTCATTCTTTCAAAAACATGCCATTTTGTCCATACAACACCTATGCATATCTAGACCATCATACACATATCAAAATAGCCACATATGACTTATCTAAACCATATACATGTATCAATAGGCTTATACAAAACATGTTTCAACCATATGCCACCCTATTAGGAGTTAAGGCAAAATATAAGCATACATATGATTGGAAGGAGTGACTTGCAACCGCAACACATGATCGAGGCTCGATGTCATTCAAGGTCCTGAAATTCTTGAGACACACATTGTTAGGCTTATATAGCATAGTGAGGTAGTCATAACAAGCGTAAATCAACTAAATGACATGAATATCATACTATGATCATGAACAACATGCCATCATACTTAAATATTTTAATTGCACCATTTATCACATAAGTCTCATGCTTAAGTTAATTTATCATACTTTTACGTAATCATAGCAAAGTTTAGTATATACCAATCTCTTGGACATATTAACAAATGGATACGTGGATTCCCCTTTACACCACACATATCGAAAATTAAGTCGTAGCCTTGAGCCGTAGCTTCGGATAGGTCCCTTACACAATCCATCCTTATCTCACCACATAAGGGCCGTAGCCAAATCCCTTACTGAGCTCAATTAACCCTATGGCATGCCAATTGTATCCAAATTTCACAATGTCCAAGTTCACATATTTCATCATAATTCATACCTTTCAGATTATATCGTATCGGATAACAAAACGAGCCTTAGATCCATGTCATATAATATAGGTGTTCATCCAAATCCCAAATATCATATAACATGTTCATATACGCATGCATTAAAACAATTCAAAGAACTTACCAATCTCATCATTTGAGTCCATGGATGATAGCTCTACTTGAGCCTTTAACAAATGCAAATTAAATTCAAAATCAAATGCAACGGGAAGGCACCTAGCCTATCCCTTGACATAACTACACTCACCTAGAGCACAAAAACTTTTAAGATTCTCGAATTTTGATTCCTTTCTTCTTAGGCTTGATTGGAGATGACGAGTTGTTTTCTTCCAATACTTGATCTAAGAATAAACATAAAGAATCATTATAATCAATATAACAATACGATACTTATTCAAAAAATTAAGCCTAGAGTTTCGATTTGAAATTAAACTCTAATTGTTCATGGAATTTAATTATTGAAAGATGGTTTCTCCTTACCCGACTGATGGTTATGCAATGGATTTTTTTGAATAGAAGAAAGCTTGAGCTTGGAGAATTCAAGGATGGAGGTGTGAGATTAATTTTAAGGTGGAAGACAATGGTGGTATTTGCTTAAGGTTTGGGTTTCAGTGGAGTAAAACAAAGATGAAGAGAACATCCTTTTTTATGCAACATGTGGGAATCATACTTTCAATAACTACCCACCTCCCCTTTAACCAATAATGAGCTTTCCCTCACTCGAGGGTTTACTAACTGTAGAGCGTTTGAGTGTTCTCTATTTATGAGCGCAAGTGCACACTCATGTCAAGTTATAGTATATAAGATATCGTCTCCCACAGGGATTGGAGAGCTTAAACTCGAATTGTGATTTCTGCACAAAGGAAAATTAAATGCACAAATAAGTGGGGTTGTTTAAAAAAGAAATAAACAAACACAAGTAAATAAAGAGAAGATATTAGATTGATAGAATGGGTCAGGTTATGCTACTGAGTAGTGCAAAACTGCGTTGAATAGGATAAGTTGTTCTGCGCTGCCAGACTTTGATGCCTCGACAGAGGATGACAGATTGGCTGCTTTGACGCTTTCGTTGCCTCGGTAGTGGAACGGATGTGTGTCTCGGCAGAAAACTCGGCAGTCTTTCAAGGTTCGACAGAACGCTTCGACAATGATCCTGCTTATGTCTAAGTCAGAATATTGTTGTTGCCCACTGCAAATAATACCAGTCGCGGCGTGAATCTTGCAAAGACAGCAATGTTGGTTCGTTCTCTTTTAGCTGCCTTAAACTCGTACCTATGTCTAGGCCAAATTGATCAACACTTGATTAGAGTGAGGACCGTACTTACTCCTTTCGTGAGTTCGACTCTCTCGATACCGAACAAATGGATAGTTAACAACTAATATCTCAAACTTAATTGAAAACTATGAAGCACATTGAATAAGCAAACCTTGAAGTTTTATTGCAAAAATAAACTTAATTCCTAAACAACCGTTCTCACACTAGTTTACAACATAACCCAAACCCAAAAGAGAATTTAGAACATAATTGGCGGCAAGAAAACCTAAACTATGCCTAAGGGAAAACCTAAGTTGTTTTGAAGTACAAAAGATGTCAAATATATATAGGCAATAACTAGGTCAAGTTCTCCTTGGAGTAGAAGTCTTCAAAGTAGCTTTTGCATTAAATGCAACCTTTAATTCTGACTTCTTTGAGTTGAATGCGGACTCCTTCGGCGGCTCTGTCCACTGCTCCAGGCGTTGGAAAATTGAGTGTATGACATCGTTAGAATCAGGATTTTCTGCTCCATAGATCACACTCCAATTCTCCAATTTCTCAAATAGCTATCTTGGGCGGCAGGTGTGGTGGCGGCAGCTACTCGGCAGCGGCTGTCTCTGTCTGGAACTGTATCAGTATAGCTCCTTGGTCTGCTGCCTCAACATCAGCTCCTCTCTCCTTCTGCCAGCTTCTAGTACCTAAAACTAAAACTAAACTAAAACATTATCGTTTCCTTACCAAATAAGAGATAATCAATAAAAAGCATGGCAAAGTAAAGAATACTGTAAAATGCAATGGATGAACCTAATTACGCCTAAAATGTACTTAGAAACAACAATAATATGAGATAGAATGTGCACAAAATATAGAACTTATGGTCAGTTTACACACCCCTAAACTCGAACTATTGCTTGTCCTCAAGCAATGCAAACGTAAACATACTTGCCCTTTAAACAAACCAAAAAGAAAAACCTGTTTTAAACTTGATTTAACACCTCAAGGCCGTGGCACCTGTCATTAGATTAGTGAGAGGGGAATAGCACGAATTACCTTAGAACTAAACTATAATGCTAGTGAAGTGTGTGCAGGAACTGCGTACAAGCTGAAGTTGAAGAACATTCTAAGTAAACAAAGATGTTGTCATGATATATAAGGTTGCTGTCGAGGCAACATAATTAAGCACAATTGATAATCATGGCAATAAGGGCTTCAGCTCATCACAACTACCTCCTAGAGCCGGTTGCGGGCACCTCTAGGGAAAGACATCATAAAATTTTCTTTCATGTCGTGGCAGTGCTTTCTTTTTCTGTTTGTTACCTGTCTCGACGACTTCCTGCAATCATGTTAGAATTTTTAAAATAATTCAAGCATGCAATGTTTATCAGAAATTCAAACAAATTCAGAAAGTAACAATAGTGTCTTTAATTTTTGGCAATTATAGAATAATCCTAAGTTTACTTCATGCTTTCCCCAAAATTAAGTTCATTTTAATTGGTGCAAATAATTTAGAGTCGGCTATCCTATCATAGGCACAAGTTCTAACAATTTTTTTCTTATCGACAAATTTTTAAGGCAAGTACATTATGCAACCTAATATGCACTAGTTATGCCTAAAATGAGTGCTAACCCCCAAACTCCAGATGGGCATTGCCCTCTGTAATCACTAATTTTGTCCGGGATAACCTTTTTTATTTTGTTTTATTATAATGAGCTTATATGGGCTGTTGTTTAATTGTTACTTATATAAATTCGTGTAAGTGGTTGTTATTAAAATCCAAAAGCAAAAAAAAAACATTACTATTATATTGTTATAATCTATTTGAAAAAACCCCTAAACATTACTAATATATTATGTTATGTTATTTTCCTATCTATTTTTTCTTTCATTTGATATCTTATAATCATCATCATCATCATCATCATCATCATCATCATCATCATCATCATCATCATCATCATCATCATCATCATTGTTGTTGTTGTTGTTATTATATTATTATTATTATCATTATTATTATTAAAATCAAAAAAAGAAAAACAACTATGAATTATATTAAATTAAATAAGAGCCCAATATATAAATAATTATAAAGTCCAAAATATTAATAAGCCTAATAATAATAATCTGCCCATTAGAGTCCATAAAAAACCCAAAAATTAAATATATATTACATGGCCCAATAAGACCGAATAATTAAAACAACAGAAACCTTAATTCCCTATCTCTTTTGCGCAGCCCATCCTCTACCGTCAGATCTAATCTAGATCTGACAGTCCAGATCGAGCCTCGGATGGAAACCCTAAGAGCCCCTCAAACCCTTCAGCACCGCATCGATCACGATCGTCGGATCTGAGAGCACACTAATGGTCCGGATCAACGCGGAGAAGCTTCCAAAGCTCTATGCGCTTACGCGTTCATCATTCCAGCTCTCCACGCGCGCGACTACGAGCCACACACCGTTCGAGCCTCTTCAGCTTCTTGCCACAATTGTTCAGATCCCTCATTGACGGCTGGGATCACTCCACGAAGTCTGACTGGTCCCCAAACTCCTCATTCAACCACGATACCATGCGCAAACAAACAAAAAAAAGAGCGTCACAACCGTTTTGGAGAAAAACAAACATTTCGCAAACGAATACAAACAAATCAGGAGCAGCCAATGGAGAATTTCTATTCAATGTAATATCATTTCTAAATTTGTAATTTTCGGCTATAAAAGGCGAAACTAAACAATGTAAAAAAGGAAAGAACATTGGGGGATTTTAGAGAACCTTCAATGCAAAATCAGTCTGCTGAGGTATACCCTCTTTCTTTTTATTTTCGAAGCATATCATAATCAAAAGAGGGGTTTAAGGTTTCTGTTTCTTACCCTCATGATCGTCTGTTTTCCCATTGTGCCGCCGCACATCCTTGCCGGTAATAAGCCTTTTGGCCTCTTGAGGCCATGAACGGTGAACCGGTGAGGAAACAAAGGTTGAAAGGTTTTTTTAAAATGGATTTTGAGTCTCGGCTTCTAAAGGTTTAAGCAAAAACCGAGGGGGGGGGTTGTTTTGAGGTCTTGCTCCAGATTAGGTTTTAGATCGGAAAAAGGGTTTGTTTTTGGTGCTTTGAGTCCGCCGGCTGCCGACTAGCAGCAACCGGTGCGGCGGTGTTCGACAGACGAGAGAACGAATGTGGGTCTAGGTCCTTTAGGGTTAGCAAAAGGAGTCTAAAATGCTTTAAACGCGTTTTTATAACGTTTTATTATTTAAAATTGGTATAATCACGTTTCAGGTCCTTCCTTATCGCGCTATTTACACGCATAGGGGTTTCCGCGTTTCCAAATTGTGTTTTCGGTCCTTAAAACTTTGAAATGTTTTATAATGTCGTCTCAAGCCTGGTTTGTGGTGGTCTAATTCCCCGTCTGCCCCCTTCTAGTTTCTGTCTCTATCATTTTATTCCTAATTTCATTGTTTTACCCTCTTAATCATGCATGTTTTAATTTTTCCCTATAGTTTCTGTTCTTTAATTTCCAGTCCTTAATTTCTGATGTTTAGTGTACTTGTTTGTTATTCTTGCTTAATTATGTATACTTGTATGTGTTATGGCCCGATCTCACTTATATTTTTATATAATATGTTGTTTACATATGATCTAGTTTATATAATATACACCATATCTGATGTATAGTTTTATATATAATATATAATTTTCATATAATGTATAGTTCAATATATAAATATGGTTTTAATACAATATATAGTATATGCATATAATATATAGTTTTATATACGTACATGGTTTTTCTAAAGAATTTAATACATAGTTTTTCTAATGTTTTTTAAAATATAGTTTACATAATATAATATGTATAGTGTATGATATTATATTAGTAATATATTTTGTTTCATATTTTTATTTGTTTATACCTTATGCTTTGGTGATTATTTATCGTGTCATGCATCTTTTTAATTGATATTCATATGACCTTTAACAGTTTGGTATGTTAATTAATCAATTTAAACCATACAAAAGGGAGGTATCCATTAACCTTGATATTTGTGTCGAAACATTCCGAACTTAATGGATGTGGACCAATATTTGGGTTAATCTTTACCGTATCAAGGTAAACAATGATTTAAAAAGGGAAACATCATAACATCATTCCTAAATGTTTGTATCATGTATAAAGGTGACGTACGCAAGTCGAACCATAAATTAACACGGTAGTCAGACTTATATGATGTGGATTTAATCTATGGTCTGATGTATCGTTATCCTTATTAATTAAATGCTTAATTAATTCTATACCAATGATTTGATAAAGCCCACACAATTAGAGTCATATTTTCAGTTAAGAACATCTAATTAAATTCACTTTAAACTTTAAATAATTTCCATCAATTAAAGGCAACAAATATTTTGGTGCCGATTTCCAGGCGTGATGGGGGTGCTAATCCTTCCCCACGCGTAACCAACTCCCGAACCTTTTTCAAAATGAATCTCTGGTTTTTATGGTGTCCGGCCTACCTAATTGGCCGGTGGCGACTCCAAATTTTTACCGTTTTCTGAAACTCAAATTTTCCAAAAGAAAATTCACTTTTAACCGATTTCCTAGAAAAGCGGGATACCTAAAAGTAGTTTTTTGAAAAAACATTATTACAGTTTGGCGACTTCGCTGGGGATAGAATTTTGTTTTACAAAACAAAAAGAGAGTTAAGCCAAGAAAATACTTTTTGCCTTTAGTCGATGGAAATTATGTAAAGTTTAATTTAACTTTATTGAGTTTGTTCTTCCTAGAAAATGTGACTAAAATTGTACAGGCTTTAAAAATGGTAGCATTCGAATTAATTCTTCATTTAGTTTCTAAGGAGTCACTGACATGTGTTGCATCATGGTCATCAAGCATGAGCTTCTTCCATTAAGTGGGAGTGAAATGCCCATACCCACGTGAGTATCCCTTCACAGGTCGGTAATTCACTTCCGGAATCCACGCCTTTGACACATGAGTAGCCCTCCACGTCATTAGGTCGTGCTTTCCCTCGAACTGAAACCAATTCACAAGCTTGTAATGGGCCAGAATTGGGGTTCTTGTTGCCTTAGTAGGTAATAAGATAGGTTCGGGTACCCTTGTTAGAACCGAACCCATGTATGAGAATCTAAGAAGCCCACCTCATTAGAGCCATGCGGATAACCGTAGAATTAGAATTCATGTCGTAGGTTTTTCCTTTATCTACCTTGTTTTGTTAATTGCTTTTCTCCTTGCGATTAATTTTGCTCACTTAATTATTTACCTTTTTACTAACACATTCGTTCTTAGTGTTCTTTTACTTGTTCTGTTTATTTGTTATGCATATTCATGACATTTTCATATGAAGTGTTGATTCGAGAACAATCCAAAATTGAAGGCTTCTGTGATGGGAGAAAGAATGCATCATAACGAGTTGAAGAATCTCAAAGTTCAAAATTGATCGGAAGACGAGCAACAGCTAATCCGGTTATTGGCGGAGAAGGAATCTAGTTGTCTTTTATATGGTAGATATTTCCTTTTCTTGTTGTAACGAGACTTGATCTCCATTGTGAAAAGTTGTTTAATGAGGATGTTCGTCGGTCAACACTTTTTTGCACTATTCCTTGCATACTTGTCTTTAAATTATCTCATTTTCATACATATGATACATTGCATACATTAATCAATCATTGAATTAATTACGAGAAATATCATGGCAGAAAGTGAAAGTTTAATCTGCAATCATTCCTCATTCATACGCAACCCGTTTGCAAACCCTAGCAATGGAAGAGAGATTAGCCAAGGTAGAGAAAGGGAAAAAGGACCTCGAAACTCATTTGGATGGGGTCAGCAAGAATATCAGTGATCAGATCACATAGTCGCAAGCTTCTATTATTGCTCAGATGACTGACCTGTTATTGAAGATGAAAAGCGAGGAAGGAGTTTCTATGGATAGCTCAAACATTGAAGAACACGAGGGTACTACATCCCATGTTAAGGATCAACCAGTAGTGCCAAATCCAGGAAAAAGAGTCTACATTAATCTCGCGGGAGTTTATGCCAATCCCGCTATTGGAACACTTGTTAGCCACCACGGGGGAACCTCAACAAATCAGATCATTGACTTAGGGGCAAGATATGAGGATGAGGTGGAGAGGATTAAGGCTGAGATGGAAGAGAAGCATGAGGAGAGGTTTCGCTTCTTTGAAGAAAGATTCAAGATCTTACAAGGGACGAATGAGCAAGGGAATGATGCTAATGATTTGAGCCTTATAACAGATTTAGTCCTTCCGCCAAAATTCAAAGTTCCCGATTTTGAGAAGTATGACGGAACTACTTGCCCCTTAGCGCATATTACTATGTATTGCCAGAAGATGGAAACTTTTATAAAAGATGAAAAGCTACTTATTCACTGTTTTCAAGATAGTTTAACTGGTTCCACAACCCGTTGATATACTCAACTTAGTTGAGTATACATCAAGTTATGGAGAGATCTTTCAAAAGCATTCGTGGGTCAGTACAAGCATGTAACTGATATGACTCCAAATTGGCTCATGCTACAAGGTTTGGAATAAAAGCACAATGAGAGTTTCCGTGAGTATGCCCAGCGTTGGCAAGACGTGGCAGCTCAGGTGCAGCCTCCACTTCCGGAAAGTTAAATCATTCATATGTTTGTGGACAAACTAAAAGAAGTCTTGTATGATCGCTTGATAAGTAATCCTGCCAATAGCTTTGCGGACATGGTCATGACGTGAGAACGTATTGAGGATGCTATTAAGAAAGGGAAGATTGTAGATCCCTATAGCACAACCGCCCACAAGGGGCATGAGTCTCAAGTTCATATGGTGGGTTCTTGCCCAAACAACCAGTCTTATGGTCGCTACCATAATCAAGCATCCTGGCCTGCAAAGCCACTAAGGGTTCTTCATCCGGTTCCTATGTCGTACACCGATTTGCTCCCATTGCTTATTGAGAAGAAGCTTTTGACCCCAGTTCAGTCCAAACCAAAGGATCCTCCCTATCCTGAAGGTTATGATTTTAGTGTCGTATGTGACTAACATGTGGGAAGTACGGGCCACACCACAGAGAATTGTGGGGCACTGAAAAACAAGGTTCATGGACTGATTGAGAACGGTCTGTTGAAGTTTTGAAAAGAAAGAATGACGAGCGTGACTTTTGGGAGGTGTTGTTTCCCGGTATTTTAGGAGCTCGTGTGTTCAAGTTTTCTTTCATGTTTCTTTTTCTCATGAAGTAATGTATGGAACCAACATTGCTATCATTTGCCTGAAGATAGCAATGATCTTTTTTTGAGGGCACTTGTTATGTTTGCGAATTTTCTTTCTAATGAAAATGCATCTTGCTTAAAATACAATGACCTTGAAATCATATATATGTATATCCCTCCTTACTTCTGTAGGTCCTCGGATATCACATGCATGATGTGGCATTAATTCTAGTGAAAGAGATCGATCCAATGGTGTGATAACGGTAAAGTGTGATTTCCCGCTCCGTTCGTTCTGGTCGGTAAAACGAAAGAAGCAAGATTACTATTCCTTCAATGATGTTCGATGATAATAAAATCTCCTAGGAAAGCCAAAATAGAGTTGCTTGAATGTGCCTAAAGAAAAGAGGAAAATATATACTATTTCAACATAAAATGTTTTTAACTTCAGAACCTGGTAATAAGCATTAACAAAAAGCACTCCAATTTTCGAAACCTGGTAATAGGAATTTTTGGTTATGAGTGTGGAATTTTAGGGGCACTCCGTTGAAGCCTGAAACTCTTCGCTTCATGAGTGATGGTAATATTTTCAAAAGTTTGACCATGCCGAGTAACTCGGGGTATTGTTGTATGCTCCATCATTATCCTCGAGACAAAGCACCGTGACGGGTTGAATTCCCCTAGGAAAAAAGAAAATGAATGAACAAATTGAATAAGTCCCAAAGAGGAATACTTGAGGACACTGACACAAAATCAATGGTAATCATAAGCACACATTTGCATATAAAGTCCTTAGAATGACAAGTTCCACGCTCCATGGGCTAAACAAAAGTCGAAAGTTTAAACATACATATGAGTGGAGAAACCTGATGAGAACAAGAAGGAATAGTAATCGAATAGATCGAGCAAGTACCATAATCATGAGGATGAACCAAGCATTTTGGGAGGAGTTTTTACAACTTCACATATCGCCACAACATTCAAAGTCTTCGTAGACACAATCTATGCTTGAAATGATCATCAGAAACTTGAATCTAAGACGCTCTTGCATTTGATATCCGGGGCATCCTATTCTGTTTTTCTTTTAATTAGAATTTTGGCTTCAAGGTTCTGTATATTAATCTAAAAATCCATTCTTCATTAGAATGACGACCAACGAATTTATATAATTTAAACAAAGAAATTTCCTTGTATTACTTCAGAGATAAATGCATCGCCGTAAGCGAGGACCAAAATTGAGGGGCACTACATGATGTGGGATGATGAAGGACCATTGAAGTTAAGGGGCATCATTATCCGTGGGACAATAGGGGCTTTTGCACGTAAGATTTCGAATCAAAATAGAGGGGAGATGCCATAAGGCTTGAAAGTACTTGGGTAATGATTCTGATTACGACTAAGATCATTGGACTCGGGGAATGAGCAACACAAGTTGAGGGAAAATTTTGTTAGGACATGTGACTGATGAATGGTTGTAGTCCCAAGATGATGACCACCAACCCTAGAGAACGGAGACGAGCTAAAGCCATGCATCTTTGCATTCTCATGACCATACACATCTTTGCATCATGAAACATGCTCATGCATCATTAATAGCTAGACATCCCTATGTTAGGAGCATGTTAATTCATACCATCATAGCATTTTGTTTATTTTAAACAGGTATTTAAAGATTGATAAAGGGGTGGATTTACCACTTCACGAGAGGAGAAATAGATCTCATAAGAACCAAGACTCCTTTGACTGATATTAAGATTTTAATCCCTAATTTTAATCCCTCCCCAAATGATATTTTTCTCAAAATTAAAATTTCTCTATTTTATCATTCCCAAATGATGTTTTTTCTTAGAATTTAAAAAGGATATTTTTCTCAAAACTCAATTTCTCAATTTTGTCCTTCCTAAATGATGTTTTTCTTAAAATTCAAATTTCTCAATGCTATCTCCTTAAAGATATTTTTTTAAACTCAAAATTTTCAATCCAATCTTTTCAAAAGGATGTTTTCCTCAAAACCCAAATGTCTCAATTTTATCCTTCCCAAAGGATGTTTTTTTAAACTCGATTTCTCTTATTTTAGTCCTTCCAAAAGGATATTTTTCTCAAAAATCAAATTCCTCAATTTTATTCCTTTCAAAAGGATATTTTTCTCAAAAATCAAATTCATCAATTTTAGTCCTTCCAAAAGGATATTTTTTCTCAAAATTCAAATTCCTCAATTTTATTCCTTCCAAAAGGATATTTTTCCCAAAATTCAAATACCTCAATTTTAGTGCTTCCAAAAGGATATTTTTCTCAAAATTCAAATTCCTCAATTTTATTCCTTCTAATAGGATATTTTTCTCAAAATTCAAATTTCTCAATTTATTCATTCCAAAAGGATATTTTTCTCAAAATTCAAATTTCTCGATTTTATTCCTTCCAAAATGAAATTTTTCTAAAAATTCAAATTCCTTAATTTTATTCCTTCCAAAAGGATATTTTTCTCAAAATTCAAAATTCTCAATTTTATTCCTTCCAAAAGGACATTTTCTCAAAAATTCAAATTTCTCAATTTTATCCTTTCAAAAGGACGTTTTTCTAAAAATTCAGATTTCTCAAATTTATCCCCCTTTAGGATGTTTTTTTTTCTTTCAAAATCCGTGTTTCCTGGTTTTTTAATTTAAAAAAACTCACACCTTAAGGATTTCAAAGCGAAGGAGGCATATACCCAAAGCTTAAGGACTTCAGGCGAAGGATTTCGAACTCGCCGCATCAGAATTTAAGAGCAAAAGAGCTCAAGGATTTTCATCCAGGAAAACCGGAAGACCTACTCAGTTTGTTTTTGCCGTTTTGGGAAAGCAAGTTGTTTGGGTTTGTTCTCTGCCGCTTTAGGGGAATGAATCTATTATTATCTGATCTGTCCCTTGCTGTTCCGGAAGGACATGCCAACACTACCCACTTTGTTTTAGTCGTTTCGGGAAAGCAAATTGTTTGTTCACTGCCTCTTCAGAGGAGCAGATCACCTAAACATTGAAGTTGGACAAAATTAGTGCTTATGATCTTTGCTTTATTCTTGTTCCACAAGGATAAGCAAAGAGGGGCAGCTATAATCACTAATTTTGTCCGGGATAACATTTTTATTTTGTTTTATTATAACAGGCTTATATGGGCTGTTGTTTAATTGTTAACTATATAAATATGTGTAAGTGGTTGTTATTAAAATCCAAAAGCAAAAATACATTACTATTATATTGTTATATTCTATTTGAAAAAACCCCTACACATTACTAATATATTATGTTATGTTATTTTCCTATCTTTTTTTCTTTCATTTGATATCTTATCATCATCATCATCATCATCATCATTATTATTATTATCAGAAAAAGAAAAACAACTATGAATTCTATTAAATTAAACAAGAGCCCAGTATATAAATAATTATAAAGTCCAAAACATTAATAAACCTAATAATAATAATCTGCCCATTAGAGTCCATAAAAAGCCCAAAATTAAATATATATTACATGGCCCAATAATCCCGAATAATTAAAACAACAGAAACCCTAATTCCCTATCTCTTTTGCGCATCCCATCCTCTACCGTCAGATCTAATCTAGATCTGACAGTCCAGATCGAGCCTTGGATGGAAACCCTAGGAGCCCCTCAAACCATTCAGTGCCGCATCGATCACGACCATTGGATCCGAGAGCACACCAACGATCCGGATCAACGCGGAGAAGCTTCCAGAGCTCTATGCGCCTACGCATTTGTTGTTTCAGCTCTCCACACGTGTGAGTGCGAGCCACACACCTTTCGAGCCTCTTCAGCTTCTTGCCAAAACCGTCCAGATCCCTCATTGACGACTGGGATCGCTCCATGATGCCCGATTGGTCCCCAACCTCCTCATTCAGCCACGACACCATGCGCAAACAAACAAAAAAGAGAGCGTCAGAGCCGTTTTGGAGAAAAACAAACATTTCGCAGTTGAATACAAACAAATCAGGAGCAGCTAATGGAGAATTTCTATTCAATGTAATTTCATTTCTAAATTTGTAATTTTCGGCTATAAAAGCCGAAACCAAACAATGTAAAAAAGGAAGGAACATTGGAGGATTTCAGAGAACAATCAATGCAAAATCAGTCTGTTGAGGTATACCCTCTTTCTTTTTATTTTTGAAGCATATCATAATCAAAAGAGGGGTTTAGGGTTTCTGTTTCTTACCCTCGTGATCGTCTGGTTTCCCTTTGTTCCGTCGCACATCCTTGCCAGTAATAAGCCTTTGGCCTTCTGAGCCCATGCATGGTGAACCGGTGAGGAAACAAAGGTTGAAAGGTTTTTTAAAATGGATTTTGAGTCTCAGCTTCTGAAGGTTTAAGCAAAAACGGGGGGTTTGTTTTGAGGTCTTACTCCAGATTTGGTTTTAGATTAGAAAAAGGGTTTGTTTTTGGAGCTTTAAGTTCTCCGGTTGCCGACTAGCGGCAACCGGTGCGACGGTGTTGGACAAACGAGAGAACTGATGTGGGTCTAGGTCCTTTAGGGTTAGCAAAAGGAGTCTAAAATGTTTTAAAAGAGTTTTTATAACTTTATAATTATTTAAAATTGGTATAATTATGTTTTGGGTCCTTCCGTGTCGCGCTATTTACACGCATAGGGGTTTTTGCGTTTCCAAATTGTGTTTTCGGTCCTTGAAACTTCGAAATGCTTTATAATGTTGTCTCAATCCTGGTTTGTGGTGGTCTAATTCCCCGTCTGCCCCATTTTAGTTTCTGTCTCTATTATTTTAGTCCTAATTCCACTGTTTTACCCTCTTAATCATGCATGTTTTAATTTTTGCCTTGCAATTTCTGTTCTTTAATTTCCAGTCCTTAATTTCCGATGTTTAGTGTACTTGTTTGTTATTCTTGCTTAATTACGTATACTTGTATGTGTTGTGGCCCGATCTCACTTATATTTTTATATAATATGTTGTTTACATATGATCTAGTTTATATAATATACACCATATTTGATGTATAGTTTTATATATAATATATAATTTTCATATAATGTATAGTTATATATATAAATATGGTTTTAATACAATATATAGTATATGCATATAATATATAGTTTTATATACGTACCTATATATACATATATTTGAAGTTTTTATATAACATATAGCACATATATAATATATGGTTTTAGAATGTATAATATATAGAATATATATATATATATATATATATATATATATATATATATATGTATAATACCCATGACGTTCATGATGTTTATAATAAATAACATATGATTTTTCTAAAGAATTCAATACATAGTTTTTCTGAAGTTTTTTAATATATAGTTTACATAATATAATATGTATAGTATATGATATTTTATTAGTAATATATTTTGTTTCATATTTTTATTTGTTTATACCTTACGTTTTGGTGATTATTTATCGTGTCATGCGTCTTTTTAATTGGCATTCATATGACCTTTAACGATTTGTTATGTTAATTAGTCAATTTAAACCATACAAAAGGGAGGTATCCATTAACCCAGATATTTGCGTCGAAACAGTCCAAACTCAATGGATGTGGACCAAATATTTGGGTTAATCTTTACCCTCTCGAGGTAAACAATAATTTAAAAAGGGAAACATCATAACATCATTCCTAAATGTTTGTATCATACATAAAGGTGACGTACGAAAGTCGAACCATAAATTAACACGGTAGTCAGAATTATATGATGTCGTTTTAATCTATGGTTCGATGTATCGTCATCCTTATTAATTAAATGCTTAATTAATTTTAAAGCAACGATTTGATAAAGCTCGCACAATTAGAGTCAGATTTTTAGTTAAGAACGTCTAATTAAATTCACTTTAAACTTTAAATAATTTTCATCGATTAAAGCCAACAAATATTTTTGTGCTAATTTCTGGGCGTGATGGGGGTGCTAATCCTTCCCCACGCGTAACCAACTCCTGAACCTTTTTCAAAATGAATCTCTGGTTTTTATGGTGTCCGGCCTACCTAAGTGGCCGATGGTGACTCCAAATTTTTACCGTTTTCCAAAACTCGAATTTTCCAAAAGAAAATCCCCTTTTAACCGATTTCCTAGAAAAGCGGGATACCTAAAACTAGTTTTTGAAAAAACATTATTACACCCTCAATGCACAAAATAAAATACATAAGAAAAACAAAATGGTAAATACAATTATGAGAATTAAAACATAAAACAAACAATTAAATAAAGAAAAGAAAAGAAAAAAAAAGAAAAAGCTCTAGAAGTTGGTTGAGGGCTGAGAGGAAGCTTGGGTTTTGGCGGTAGAGGAGGAAGATGAGGATTGAATGACAATGCGGCAGCCAACAGGTGTCCGGGCGGTAGACTTGGCAGGTGATAATTTTGTTGACCGCGACGATTGGACTCTCTTAGGAGTGGGGCGAGGTTCTTCACGAGGTGCTTCACTCTTTTCCGTCTCAGATTCTGACTTCTCATCATCTGACTCGGTGGATATGATGTGCCGCTTCCTCTTCCTTGTTTCCTTCTCTGTTGGTTCTGACGAAGGGTCTGTCACCATTGTGGCTGCTGCTCGACCTCATTGGATGTGGAGGTGTTTTCCACCATTGCCACTGTGCAGGTGGGGGAAAGTTGTTGCTGATGCCTCTCGGGGGTGTCTGTCGCCGTGTTGGAAGCGGAGGTGGCGGAGTATGATGGGTAGTGCGTCGGAGATGACATCTGGCGATGGGAGGCGGCGTGGTGGGCATCTGCTTCTGATGGTGTGCCTTCTTTGGGTGCGGCTGCGGTGCCTAGGTCTGCTAGGAATGTGGGCAGTGTGGGTAGGGGTGTTCATTTTCGAATATCGGATTCGATCTGATCTGAAAATTCGGATATCTGAAAAATTCGGATCACCTAAATAGAGACCCGTATCCGATCCGAAAAAATCGGATATTCGAAAAACCAGATATCTGAATTTTTGGATCAGATACTCGGATATCCGAATATCCGAAATTTATGAATTTATTTGATTATTTTTTAATTTAATGGTTCTATCCATGAAAATTTTAGGTTTTCGAATATAAAAATTAATAAATTATTTAATATAACAATCTTTGTATCCATGGAAATTTTAATTTTTCATATATAACAAGTAAAAATATCGAATATAACAAGATTTATACCTATAAAAAATTTGAATTTTCAAATATTGGATAATCGGATATCCGATCCGAATGTAAAACCACTATCTGTATCCGATCTGAAATTTTCGGATATCCGATCAGAATTATCCGAAAAATAAAAAAACGGATCAAATCAACGGATAATCGGATCGGATCAATCGGATCGGATTTTTTTGAACACCCCTAAGTGTGGGGCCATCATTGGGAAATTTCTGAAGGAGATAGGCCACAAAAGCCTCTTGGACCTCCCCCACGTACTTCATGAAGGTTAATTGTTGGTGCTCTATTCTTTTGTTATTGTCGATGAGAGTAAGCAGCAAGGCATTGACTTCACTGGTCTTGGCAACTTCATTACTGCCTAGGGCGGCTGGTGTGGCTGGCTGGGCGGTGAAGGGCTGGCTGGGAGTGATGGGTTCTTTTTCTTGGGCCTGCATCATCTGCTGGCGGACTTTTCTAGTCCAACCCAAATGTCTTGCGGAAATATTGAAGTTGTCATCTCATCGTTTGGATCTGATGGCACATTGAAGTTGGCACATAAGCCGGTGATGAAAGACATGAAGTACAGCTTGCCCTTTGACTTGCGGAAACAGTTGTGGATCTCCTTGCAAATGATTTCTCCAACATTGATGAGCCGGTTCACCATGATGGAATGGATGAGGGCGAGATGCGGCCGGTCAACGGTGGAATTGTGGGAGGTGGGCAGCAGACATCGTTTGATGAAGGTGTTCCATAGCATCGGCTTGGGTAGCAGTCGACAGCGTTGCACTGAGCAGCCATGTTTTCCCGCCAACAACAACGTGTTGGGCTTGCACAGCCTCGCCTTTATTCTATCGTATTTAGCAGCTGTTAGTGACTGGCTCCATTCTTCGTGAGGGTTGTCTTCCATCTCGAGCCTATAGAAGCTGTTGATGACTGTGACATTTAGCTTTACTGGTTCCCCTAACACAAAAACAAACGACAGCTCATGGAGGGGGTTGTAAGCATAGAATTCTCTGACCAACGTGATGTTTTCTGCCTCCGGCTGTTGTACGAACATCTCCCAAGCTTTGATGTGTATCTTTTCAAACATGGCGGGCTCTAAGCCAAGATCCCCGGTCTGCTGGGAGTAATGGAACCCTTGTTCCTCTCATATAGCTTGTTTTGCGAACTGGGTTATGTATCTCTTTTCATCTTCACGAGAGAAGAAGCATTGGAAGGTGGGTTTAGACTAGGATGCGGATGCCATGTGTGAGACAATATTTTTATAATGTAAAACATAAAAAGAAGGTTATTAGAACGAGAGCAGTGGATTCAAGAAGAGTTTAACAAGGAGATGAAAGTAAAGTAAATGAATGAGAGAAGTGAGGTTTATATAGATGTTGCCGAGAGATGCCGTGGCAGCATTAAATGTCCAACGGGAAAGTTGTCTCGCATACGTTACAGGTTTTCTGCCCGTTATTCCTGTAGCCGTTGGCAGCTAGCCGTTAGCGGGCAACAAGCCGTTACGCGGTTTCTACGCTGGGCCGCCCTTGGTTGTCTTGGCGGGATGGTGGGTGGGCTCCTTGTTGGGCCTTCTTCTTGGTCCGACTCTTTTATTCCTAAAGCCTGAAATAAAAACAAAAATAATTTATTACTAAAAATGAATTCTGAAAAATAAAAATATGGAAAATAAATCCAACTAATTTAAAATCTAATCCTAAAAGAAAGAAAATAAATTACAATAAATGAAATTCTATTCCTAAAACATAAAAATAAAAAAAATAAAAAAATAATTAAGTTATGTTGAGAGTGCATTGGGGTGCATCTCCAAGACATAACCACTTCCTAAGGTGGTGTTTCTTGTCTTTCTTTCCTGGGGGGGTCCTCATGTTCTGTAAGGTGGTGTGATGTTGGGTCTTTCAGCCTACCCTTTGGTCTGCCGTGACAGCTGCTGTATTGCCCTGTCTCAGTGCTGTTTTTGGAGGTCTAAGCATCTGAGCATCCTTCCTTTTCCTTTACTGAGGGTTGTAACACATTTAGCTTGATGCTTTGATTGTCTACCCTCATGATTAGCTCCCCATGCTCCACATCAATTAACGTTCTGCCTGTGGCCAAGAATGGTCGCCCAAGGATGATAGGGGCCTTTTCATCGGCCTCGCGGTCTAGGATGAGGAAGTCTGCTGGAAAAATAAGGTTGCCCACTCGAACTAAGATGTCTTCGATCTTGCCCTCCGGTTGTACGAATGAGTGATTAGCAAGTTTCAGCATAATGGAGGTAGGTTTGGCTTGCCCAATGCCTAGCTTGTCGAAGACTGCCTTAGGCATCAAGTTGGATGCTGGCTCCTAAGTCACACAGGGCTTTTGTTGCATGGTTGCTGTCGATTCTGCATGGTATAACAAAACTGCCTAGATCTGTTTTCTTGGGCGGCAGCCTGTTGTGAAGCATAGCCATGCACTCCTCTATCACAACAACTATTTTGAACTCCCCAATTCTCTTCCTCTTAGAAACCATGTCCCTTAAGTATTTTGCATAGTTGGGCATGTTCTGGATGGCTTCTATGAGGGGGATATTTATGTGCACCTGATTCAAAATATCAAAGAATTTCTGGAACTAGTGCTCCTGCTTCTAATGCTTTAATCGTTGGGGGAAAGGTGCCGGCAGGCGGATGTCCTCTATACGCTCCTTGCATGGGAACTTGATATGTGGAGGATCATCTGCCTCAGGGCTGCTGTCAGTCTCATATGCCGGGGCGGCTGGTGTTGATGTTGCCGCGACATGCAGTTCATTTTGTACAGGTTGTTCGTCTGCTGGCTTTCCCATTCTAGGTTCATCCATATGTTTCCCACTTCTGGTTGATTTGGCTTTGCATTGTTCATATGTGGGTTTAACTGCTGCCTCTGCACTGCTGGATGCTGCACCCATTATCTTGCTGCTAGGGGTGTTCATTTTTGGATAGCAAATTCGATCAGATCCGAAAAATTCGAATCACCTAAATAGCGAGCCGTATCCGATCCGAAAAACCAGATATTCGAATTTTCAGATCGGATACTCGGATATCTGAATATCCAAAATTTATGAATTTATTTGATTATTTTTTTAATTTAATGGTTCTATCCATGAAAATTTTATTTTTTCGAATATAAAAATTAATGGAAATTTTAATTTTTCATATATAACAAGTAAAAATATCGAATATAACAAGATTTATACCTATAAAAAATTTGAATTTTTGGATATCGGATAATCGGATATCTGATCCGAATGTAAAACCACTATCCGTTCTGATCTAAAATTTTCGGATATTCGATCCAAATTATCCGAAAAATAAAAAAATGGATCGGATATCCGAAATTTCGGATCAGATCAACGGATAATCGGATCGGATCAATTGGATCGGATTTTTTTGAACACCCCTACCTGCTGCTAAAGATCTCTGTGAATTGCCCAAATTGGGTCTATAGGTTCTTTATCACAGCTTCCTGGTTGTTCATCCTCATCTCTGTCTTGTCCATAAACGACTCAGTTTTATCAATAAACTTATTAGTACGAACAATAAAATCACTAGTTCTAAACATAAAAGTATGTAAAGTTGCTTCTAGTGAATTATTGTTCTGTGGTTGCTAAGCTTGCTGTTTGGACTGGTTCTGCTGGTAACCTCTCTGTTGTTGTTTTGGATTGGCAGCAATTTTAGGATTGCTTCAGGAGAAGTTTGGGTGATTCCTCCATCCAGGGTTGTACATGTTCGTGGTGGGCCTTTTGTTTCTCTCGTATCCTCCCATGAAATTTGAAGATGTGGTACATTCAGAGGAATCGTGGTTGCCCCCACACTCATCACAGAACGACTCTACAGCCTTGGCCTCGTAGATTTTTCCAGTGGGTTTTTCCATGTTCATAACCAGCTCTGTTAGTTTGTCGAGGCAGGCTTTGAAAGATACCGAGGCTTCTACTTTGTTCACAGTAGATGTCCGCCTAATGGGTAGGCTGTTGGAAACTTATAGTCATTTTTGGCGGCTTGGTTCAGGATCCGCAACGCCTCCTCTGGTGGTCGGACAAGGATGATTTCGTTTGCGGGCGCGTTGAGCATCATTCGAGTTGGGTAGTTCACCCCATTGTAAAACATCGACACCTGCGTCCAAGCCAGAAAACCATGAAGCGGGCAGTTATTGAGCATTTGTTTGCACCGTTCCCATACTTCATACATGGGCTCGTCATCCCCTTGTCGGAAGGATGTGATCTCATTTCTCAATCTATTTGTGATGTTAGATGGGCTGAAACGATCCAGAAAGTCATTTCACAGCTCTGTCCAAGTATTAAATGACCTTACTGGCTGGTTGTTCAACCACTGCTTCGCCCTATCCCTTAGTGAATAGGGAAATAACCTCAGCCTTAGCACGTCTTGGTGGACTCCGTGTATCTTGAAGGCTCTGCAAATATCTTGGAATCCTCTCAAGTGCTGCTGAGCATCTTCTGTGGTAGTCCCTCTGATTTGACCCAAGGTGTTGATCATATTGAACATCACGGGCTTTAATTCAAAGTGATCCGCTTCGATTTCAGGCTCTGTCGCGGTAGGATCAAACCCTCTGAAGTCATGCTCCAAGTAGTCACTGGTGGTTCGAACATAATGTGGTTGCCTGGGCGGAATTGGAGGTTGCTATCTGAGTGGAACTTGCTGCTATTCTCTGGGCGGTGGATCTTGCTGCCCATCCCTACCGATATGAGCATCAATGGAAGAGCTGTCTTCCTGGTCGTTCACCATTGTTACTTTTGTTTTTCCTTCTTCCTTGTCTTTCCCTAAGGCTTCTCTAACTTCTTTCTTGAGTTCTCTTGCTCTTCGTTCGATGTCGTCAAAGAAAACAATTTCACCCTTTGGATTTGCTCTGGTCATGCACTAGCAAAAGAAAATGTAAAAATTCTTTTTTTATAAAAAATAAACATAATAAAAAAACTAAAAATTGAATGCAAATAAAAGTAAAGGTGCAGAAATATAAAAATGAATTTTTGCTGTTACTAATCCCCGGCAACGGAGCGTAATCGTCTCCCACAGGGATTGGACATCTTAAACTCGAATTGTGATTTCTGCACAAAGGAAAATTAGATGCACAAATAAGTGTGGTTGTTTAAAAAAGAAATAAACAAACACAAGTAAATAAAGCGAAGAGATCAAATTGATAGAATGGGTAAGGTTATGCTGCTGAGTAGTGTGAAACTGCGTTGAATAGGATAAGTTGTTCTGCGCTGCCAGACTTTGCTGCCTCGGCGGAGGATGGCAGATTGGCTGTTTTGACGCCTTTGCTGCCTCGGTAGTGGAACAGATGTATGTCTCGGCGAAAACTCGGCAGTTTTTCAAGGTTCGGTAGAACGCTTCGACAGTGATCCCGCTATGTCTAAGTCAGAATGTTGTTGTTTCCCACTGCAGATAATACCAGTCGCGACGTGAATCTTGCAAAGACAACAATGTTGGTTCATTCTCTTTTAGCCGCCTTAAACTCGTACCTATGTCTAGGCCGAATTGATCAACACTTGATCAGAGTGATGACCGTACTTACTCCTTTCGTGTGTTCGACTCTCTCGATACCGAACAAATGGATATTTAACAACTAATCTCTCGAACTTAATTGAAAACTATGAAGCACATGGAATAAGCAAACCTTGAAGTTTTATTGCAAAAATAAACTTAATTCCTAAACAACTGTTCTCACACTAGTTTACAACATAACCCAAACCCAAAAGAGAATTTAGAACATAATTGGCGGCAAGAAAACCTAAACTATGCCTAAGGGAAAACCTAAGTTGTTTTGAAGTACAAAAGATGTCGAATATATTTAGGCATTAGCTAGGTCAAGTCCTCATTAGAGTAGAAGTCTTCAAAGTAGCTTTTGCATTAAATGCAACCTTTAATTATGTCTTCTTTGAGTTGAACGCAACCTTCTCGTTGCCTTGCATCGCAAGTAATCTTGAGTTCCTCCTTCAGCGGCTCTATCCGCTACTCCAGGCGTCAGAAAATTGAGTGGATGGCATCGTTAGAATCAGGATTTTCTGCTCCACATATCGCACTCCAATTCCTCAAATAGCTGCCTTGGGCTGTTGGTATGGCGACGGCAACTACTAGGTAGCGGCTGTCTCTGTATGGAACTACATCACTACAACTCCTTGGTCTGCTGCCTCAGCATCAGCTCCTCTCTCCTTTTGCCAGCTTCTAGTGCCTGAAACTAAAACTAAACTAAAATAGTATCTTTTCCTTACCAAATAAGAGATAATCAATAAAAAGCATGTTAAAGTAAAGAATATTGTAAAATGCAATGCATGAACCTAATTATGCCTAAAATGTATTTAAAAACAACAATAATATGAGATGGAATGTTCACAAAATATAGAACTTATGGACACTTTACACTAACCTTAAATCAGATTCGAACCAGAGGACCCGTATCGATACATGCTTTAGTTGTATCGATACGGCTAGACGGAAACATGTAAGGTAGTTAATACCGTTAGGCCGTATCGAAACAAGCCTCGTTGCTTTGAAACGCCTACTTTAAAAATGTATCGATACACGTCCAACTGTATCGATACGCTTAGCCTCATTTCAACATTTTATCCTCTAATTCTTTTACAAAGAGGTCCTATAATTCAATTTAAGTCCAACTAACTTATATTACTTAAAAATTGGGTACACGAGTTGAACAATTTGTAACCCCCTCGACATGATCTGCAAAAAAGACCGAACCGAACGGATCATACGGGGAATATTGAAGTAAACTGGGAAGTTTACCTCAATAAATGTCCCTATTTTTTCATTTTATCTTGAATAGTTGCGCATTATTATCCTATGTGATAAACTTTGTTGCAGAATGATTTGCAACTCAATCAGACAACGATTAAGGACCCAATTGAACACAAACACATTTTATGGACCATTTTGTAATTTTAACAAATTACAAAGACTTATACAATTTTTAAGTTACCAACCTTTAATTAATATCATTAAATGCTTCTCTGTTAAATCTTAGTTCAAAACAATCATCCAAGCTTATATAATTGCATAAACAACATTTAGGGACTAAAATATAAAAAACAGAACTTCAGAAGATTCCAATAATCAACTTAGCTGCTGGGTGTTTCGGTAGAGGTTTCCCTGCATCGAAATGCTCGTATCGGAACAAGGTCGAGTGTCTCGAAGCTCATGCTTGTATCGAAACAGCCCATAGGGTGTTTCGAAATATGCAATTCCAGTAACTAAACGTACCGAAATAGCTCGTCCCCGTTCCGATACCCCTAAGCCATTTCAGGCTCACCGTTTCGGTACAGGCTCGAGTGTACCGAAATGCCTGGGCCTGTAATGACACTTTTTGCTGGTTTTCACACTTTAATCCAATCAAAATCATTCCCACATGCTTTCATCATTCCCAAAACGTTACGACATCCTCCCATTGCCAATTATTATTACTAATAGGTAAACATAAAACCATATTTGAGCTAAGTCTCACTCCTTGGAATCCTTCTTGCTTTCTTGCTGCCTCAGAGGAGTTAATTTTCTGCATTGTTGGTAAAAGTGAGCGTAAGCACAAATGCTTAGTGAGGGATGCTCAAAACAAAACCAAACACAACAATGCATTTTAAGACCATTTCTCATTTAGAAATCTCTATCTCATCATGCTCGTTCTATCTCATGCTTGAAATCATTTACAAAGCAAAAACTATATTATTTAAATCACAAGTACCATCTATCTCATGCATTAACCAAAATGCAAAGTCTCAAAGAAAAGCTTACTCATGCTTGTTTCTTATAAGCACTTCTCAAATCATGGTCTCATATGAAAAAAACAATGCATAAAAATCATTTATACTCAAGGTACATATGAATATCATATATTGGCATTTTAGCAACCTTACTCGGATATGCAGGTAGCTTGACGGAATCTCACATCGTCAAGTCGTACCACGGTGGAACCTCACATCACCAGACTCTCAAGGCGATATCTCTTATCACGACAAAGCTTGATGGAATCTCTCATCATCAAGACTTACCGTGGTGGAATCTCTCATCACCAGACTCTCACTTTAAAACGGGATGACACTACCCCCATTGCCCGAACCAAAGAGCACATACAAATTTTGAATACTATAGTGCACTTCTCATCCTATTGGTCGACCAATTATATTTGGTAACAATAATCTCATCTCATGCCAATATACTCATTTTAAACATCATTTACCTACTATTTTTCAATGCATAAACATAAATCATTCTCACCCCATTTCAAAAGTTGAGGATTAATGCATAAAACAATATGTGTAATTCTATCTCATAGGATCACATAAATCATCAATCATTTCTCAAAACATGCATAAAATAGTAGGTGTAATTCTATCTTCAAAACCTGAGCATTTGAATTGTCATGGAATTTGGCCCAAATCAAGGAGAAATCATCATTTAGAGGTAAGGATGTTCTTCTCCTCTAAATACTCAGTTCTTTACTGAAATTCCCAAGTTGTCAATCCTTTATTAAAGTTTTATAAATGGATTTAATGTTAGAAACTTGATTTTGGCTTAAAACTCAAGATTTGGAAGAAATCTTGAAGATTTTCATTGTAATGGATTGGGCTCTGTTTTGAGATGATTCTTTAATGTATTTTGGATGTCTAATGATGTTTGAAATGAGGTTTTATCAATCTAAACCTGAATAGGTTGTATTACCTAACTTTTTGCTTATGAAAATGGTGGTTTTTGAGGTGTTCTTGGTGTTCTGTTATAGCTGGAGGTATAAGGATGAGTTTAGGTTTATTTTGGATGTTAATTGATGTTTAGAAATGGTTAGAAGTGATGGATCTTGGATGGGATAAGTTTTGGAAGAGTTTGGAGGTGTTTTCTGTTGTGTTTGGTAGCCGAAATGTTGGTTTTGGGTAGAGCAGCGAGTTTAGGAGTGTTGGCTGAAGATTTCAATGCATGATGATGCATTAATCCTCTTCTTTGATGTGTTTAAAACAAGAGAGACATCTTTAGACACTTTTGGAGTTGATCCGGAAGCTTAATTGGCGTTTCGGCAAGCAAACGAAACGAAATTGGTAAGTGGAGTTGGTTTGCAGGTTTGGAACAATTAGTTGGAGGTTTTTGGAGCTTAGTTTAAGTCTAAACAACTTAGCTAAGCTCAAGAGTAAGTTTTCGGAAAAACTACCTCGGATGTGCTAGATTGTGGTTTGATGCATTGGATACGAAATGCATGTTTAATTACTGTTTTGAAAGCATGATTTAGCATGATTATTGCTGGTTTTGAAAGCCTTGTATTGAAGGATGCTCAAGGTAAGAGATCCTTGGTTTGACATGTTATTAATATGGTTATGATGCATAGTGATGCATGTTGTTAAGTGGCTTTGATTAATGCTTTAAAACATTGAATTGTTGATGGTATTTGATGTATATTGGCAAGTGATGTAATGGTTTTAAAGTACTTGAATCGGATATAGTTAGCCGGCTATAGGATTGGGTGCACCGTAAGTAAATTCACCTTGGATGTTGAGGGGTTGTGATTGTACCGTAAACTCCATCCAAGTACCTAACGATTGAGGTAAGATCACAGTGGTGGTTGTAAATTCCATGTGTGGATCTTGTGTCATGTGTCCCTTACTCTCGTTAGTAGAAGTATACAACTACCGGTGAGTGGTGTTGAGGGGTTGTGATTGTACT
Organism: Hibiscus tridactylites; assembly: GCA_958450335.1. Taxonomy (NCBI): domain Eukaryota; kingdom Viridiplantae; phylum Streptophyta; class Magnoliopsida; order Malvales; family Malvaceae; genus Hibiscus; species Hibiscus tridactylites. Next base: position 22,080,373 of record OY288276.1, on the reverse strand, counting down.
GTTATACTCCACCACGGGTGTCACATCAATAGAGGGATTGCTCTTGAGTGTGAACCTTGTGTAGTCTAGTAGTGTGTATGAAGCGTGTGGGACAACGCTTGTAATCCGCGTATCTGATTGTGTTTTGTGTTGAAATGGTTATGAACCATCACTTGAAAGCCAATATATTGTATTGAATGTAATGAAGCGTGAGATGCTTGAAAAAGATGCTTGGTAGCATGAGAAAGAGAAGTGCATGTGGTTTAAAAGTTTTGTTAAAAGTGTTTACTAAAAATGCATTATTGTAATGGTTTTGTCTAGAGCATGCCTCACTAAGCATTTGTGCTTTCGCTCTCTCTTACCAATAATGCAGATAATTGAGGTGCTTTGGGCATCAAGGAAGCTAAGTGCATCCAAGGGAATCCAAGCTCATGTACGGTGATGTTTTCATACACTATTAGTTTTGATAAATTGGCAATGGGAACCTAAGATTTGTTTTGGGAGATGTGTTGAACTCTCTAAGGTTGGGGCATGTTGCCTTTGTTGGTTTGAATTTGTAAATGGCCTTTAAATGCTTGATTTGAAGTTTGTTTGCTCTTTTTGGTTTGATAATAGGAAGCATGCCTCTAGACATGTGATATTTCATGTTTGATGCTATGAAAGTGTTTAGGAGTCCTAAACATGTACCTTATATGCTTGATGACTTGTTGATATGTTTGGGAAGTCATTAGGATGAGTTTGAATGGATTTGTGTATGAAAAATCAGCAAAATCTGCAGCTTCTGGGCAAACAGTATTGAAACACTCTTTGGCGTTTCGAAACGGGGGCCTGTAATGGCCTTCGTGTTTCGAAATGGCTGGCGGCTGTTTCGAAACAATTTGGCTACTGGAAGGCCTTGTTTCGGAACTAGTCTCGGAACCAACCCGCCTTTTGGAACGGTCAACATCATTTTGGTCCCTGTTCCAATACAGCAGGTGAACGTTTCGAAACAGGTGACCGTTGGTCACTGATTTGAATGATGCTGAAGTTTGCAAGCTTTACGTTTTAGTCCCAAATGTTAAAACTGAAATTGTTTGAGTTTGAGACGTCCATTTAAGGTGAAATTTGACAGGGAAGCATGTAACGTGACTAATTTCATATTGGTAACTTTAGAATCAGTTTTGACCTTCTAACTTACAGAAATTACATTTTGGTCCCTAATCTTGTATTAAATGCAATTGAGTCCCTGTTTGTTATCCGATCGCTGTGTCTTTTTCAAATAAGTTTTATGGGAACTCACTTAGGGTTAATGTGCATCTAGACATGTTTAAATAAAAAAAAGGGTTGTGAATCAAGGTTGACTTTTGGGATGACTTTGGTTTTCCCCGTGTAATCTTCGTAATTTGGGTCAGCCGTCTAGGCCGGGCTAAGGGGGTTACACTATGCCTAAAGAAAACCTAAGATAATTTGAATTAGAATTACAATAAGTATTTGTAGGCAATAGCTAGGTCTAGCCATTCTTGAAGTAGAAGCCCTCAAAAGTAGCTTACCATATTAAAAGTGACTTTAAACTCTAACTTCTTTGAGTTGAATGTGGACTTTATCATGTTGCCTTGTCCCGCAAGTAATCTCGATATTTTGCTTTGACGGCTCTGCACGCTGCTATAGATGTTAAACAATTGAGTGGACAACATCGATAGAATCAGGTTTTTTGCTCTACAAATCGCACTCCGGTTCTCCAACTTCATAGTTTGCTGCCATGGGCAGCAAGGTGGGCGGCGGCAGCACTCGGCAACAGCTGTTTTTGTCTGAAACTGCATTAGTACAGCTCCCTGGTTCGCTGCCTCAGCATCGCATCCTCGGCTCCTCTTTCCCTCAGTCAGTCTTTAGTACCTAAAACCAAAAGTACACTATAACAATATATTCACCAAATAAAAAGATAGTCTATAAAAATATGGGAAAGTAAAGAAATACTGTAAAATGCAATGCATGGTCCTAATTATGCCTATGATTTACTAAAAAATAGCAATATTATGAGATGTAATGTGCATTAAATATAGAACTTGTGCACACTTTACACCAAGGCATGTACATTAATAGAGTTTAGACTTAGGGATAAGAAGGAACCATTGAAGAACGTTTTTTCAAACCTTGGAGGTTGACGCTTTATTCCCCAGGTAGTAGTCGTGTTCTTTGTCACGGTCATTCTCTTGCCCATTGTCGATGCAATCAAGTTGACGTTTGCATTCAAAATGGAGACAATTTCATTCAATTTCCACACTACGACACAACATAATCGAGCCTACTCTATTAGCATATTTATTCAATCTCTTAATTTACTTGTTTTCTTTATTTTAGTTGTTTGCTCTACCAAACTATTACTTGTGCTTTTATTGTTCTACAGTGCGAGACGATACTCTTTGGAAGTAGCCCCAATCACTTTGGAGACGATATCTTTTATACTATAACTTGGCAACATGTATACTTTCACTAAAATTGCGACACTGAATACGCGCTAACAAGTTTTTGGTGCCGTTTCCAGGGATTGGCAAGATCGACTTTGTTTTTAATTTCTTGCACTTTTATTTTTACTTTTTATCGATGCAATCAAGTTGACGTTTGCATTCAAAACGGAGACAATTTCATTCAATTTCCACACTACGACACAACATAATCGAGCCTACTCTATTAGCATATTTATTCAATCTCTTAATTTACTTGTTTTCTTTATTTTAGTTGTTTGCTCTACCAAACTATTACTTGTGTTTTTATTGTTCTACAGTGCGAGACAATACTCTTTGGAAGTAGCCCCAATCACTGTGGAGACGATATCTTTTACACTATAACTTGGCAACATGTATACTTGCACTAAAATTGCGACACTGAATACGCGCTAACAAGTTTTTGGTGCCGTTTCCAGGGATTGGCAAGATCGACTTTGTTTTTAATTTCTTGCACTTTTATTTTTACTTTTTATTGTTTAGTTTCTCAAGGGTTAACAAAATTTGGTTTTGCATTGGTGTTTGACCAGGGCAAATCCAACAGCTCTAGAATATCCCCTTGACCTGGAGATTGAACGTACCTACTGTAGACTCAAACAAAAACTGAAACCAGCAATGGCAGATCCAGTGCGCAATAACAATGCCAGCGGCAATTAGAATGCTGCAGCATGAGACAGAGCGATTCTGCGACCTCAATTTGCTCAAGTAAGAAACCTAATTGTATGAGATTATTTTGAAGATCTCAACGGACTGAACCAATGAGTTGTCGCACCTGCAATCGAAGGTGCCCATTTTGAATTAAAGCCCATAATGTTCAATATGATCAATACAATTGGTCAATTTGGCGGCTCGGCAACTGAAGGTGCCAGACAACACCTCAAATCCTTCTTGGAGATTTGCATCTCATTCAAACTAAAAGGAGTCCATGAAGATATTTTGAGGCTAAAATTATTACCCTATTCAATGAGGGATAGGGCGAAAACCTGGTTGAATAGTATCCCAGTCGGATCTATAGGATCTTGGACAGATTTATGTCTTTGTTTCCTTGCTCGATTTAATCATACAAATATGACTGATAAGTTACGTAACGAAATCACTTCATTCCGGCAGGCAGATGATGAATCCATGTATGAAGCTTAGGAGCGATACAGAGAGCTTTTGCACAAGTGTCCCCTACACGGATTCCCTTTTATGGACTCAAGTGACAATGTTTTACAATGCGGTGAACATGTCGAAAAGGATGATGCTAGATGCCTTGGTGAATGGCATACTTCTAGACAAGCCACCAGAAGAAGCTATGGAAATCTTGAAGAGACTTGCTAAAAATGACTATCAATTCCCAACAGCCAGAAGAGGAGGAGTTAGACGCCATGCGACAATAAACGAGCTTGAGTCATCGGATTTAATTCTCTCGCAATTGGCTACCCTAACCAATTTGGTTAAGAACATACAACGACCGAGCAACAAACAAGAGGTCATGGTAGTAGGTTCCTTTTGCGATTTATGTAATGGTAACCATGATTCTTCTGAGGGTCCGTATAACCTAGAGTCTAGTTTATATGTTGGAAAATACAACCGAAACAACAACATGATGTCCAACACCTACAATCCGGCCTGGAAGAAACATCCAAATTTCTCATGGAGCAATCCCAACAATGCCTTGAATCAGAACAATGAGAATGCTCCAGCATCGGGATTCCAACAGAACATGCCACGGCAATCGATGCCGCAACAACCATCAATGCCATCCATTTCTTTGGAAAACTCTTTAAATACTTTCATGTCTCATATATGGCTAATACTGATAAGTTCATAAAAAGACTGATGCTTTTATTGACATGAATGAGATGAGAATGCAGAACCATTATGCAACTTTGAAATCATTGGAAACTCAAGTTGGGCAATTCGCTCAGATCCTGAATTCGAGACCAATAGGCGGTTTGCCTAGCGATACTGAGGTCGCAAGAGGAACAACTCATGAGCAATGCAAGGCAATCACCACACGAAGTGGTAAACAACTCAAGGAACCCCAAATTCACAAAATAGAGGAGGCAGAAACAAAGGAGCTGATTGCATCTGCAATGCCCAGTAATATTACCTCGGCAATGCCTAGTAACATTGCCTCGGCAATGCAAAGTAACATTGCCTCGGCAATGCCTGATAACACTGCCTCGACGATGCTCGACAAAGAGACCACAGAAACCAAGAAGGCATCTGAAAGTCTTGATTCAATGCCTCAAATTAAATTCCCATGCAAGGAACAAATTGATGACATTCGACTTCCACCACTGTTCCCATAGAGGTTGAAACGACAGAAACAAGAATACCAATTCAAGGAGTTCCTCGACATCATGAATCAAGTCCACATCAACTTGCCTTTGGTAGAAGCAATCGAGCAAATGTCGAACTACACCAAGTTCCATAAAGACATTGTCTCTAAGAGAACAAGAATAGGGGAATTTGAAACGATTGTTGTAACAGAAAGATGTATGGCCATTCTATACAACCAAATGCCACCTAAGCTGAAAGACCCCGATAGTTTAACCATACCATGTGCGATTGGGAATCACTATGTCGGGAAGACATTATGCGACCTTGGGGCAAGCATAAACCTTATGACAAAAGCAGTTTTTCAATGATTGGGAATAAGGAAGGCGAGACCTAGTACAGTGATGCTACAACTTGTTGATAGATCTTATGTTCATCTAGAGGGGAAATTGAGGATATCCTAGTAAGAGTTGATAAATTTATTTTCCCTGCTGACTTCATTGTTTTGGACTGTGAAGCAGATGAGTTTGCACCTATTATCCTTGGGAGGCCATTCCTAGCTACGAGAAGAACCTTGATCGACATTGAGAGAGGAGAACTCACCATGAGAGTGAATGATCATCAAATCAAGTTGAATGTTTTTCACATCCTAAAGCATGCCAATGACCTAGAAGAATGTCAATTCATATATGCCATAACCGAGTTTGACCTAGATATAGATTGCCTCAACAATTGCCTTGGCAATGGTTGTGAAAATTGCATCAGTAATGACCGTGAAAATTGCCTCGGCAATGCTTGTGACGACTGCCTTGGTAATTACTTTGACAATTGCCCTAACCCTGAAGAGAAGAACGACGATGAGCTGGAGGATGCCAACTGGATAGCTAGTCATCCAGGTAAGTATTTCGAACCATTAGATTAATCAGGGGAGGAAAGAAGGATCGAAAACCCCTCTATCAAGCAACCTATTGTTCTTGAATTGAAACCATTGTCAGGGAAATTGAAATATGTTTATTTGGTAACCAATGACACATTGCTCGTAATCATCTCTTCTAAGTTGTAGCTTGAACATAAGCAAAGATTGATCGACATGCTAAAGATGCACAAAAAGGCAATAGGATGGACAATTGCTGATTTGAAGAGAATTAGCCCAGTGGTTTGTATGCACAAAATTCTTTTGGAGGATGATCATAAACCAACCATTGAGGCACACAGATTGAAATGATTCATGAAAGAGGCGGTAAGGAAAGAAATCATCAATTGGCTTGACGTCGGTATCATCTATCCTATCTCTGACAGTACATGGGTAAGTCTGGTACAATGTGTACCAAAAATGGAGGTATAACTGTGGTAAGCAATGAAAACAATAAACTAATCCCAACCAGGACCGTGACTGGTTGGAGGGTTTGCATGGATTAACGTAAGTTGAATAAAGCTACTAGGAAGGATCACTTTCCTTTACCCTTTATTGACCAAATGCTTGACCATCTTGCAGGTAAACCTTTTTTATTGTTTTCTTGATGGTTATTCAGGGTATAACCAAATTGCCGTAGCACCAGAAGATCAAGAAAATACCACATTCACATGCCCATATGGCACTTATGCCTTTCAAAGGATGCCTTTCGGACTATGCAATGCCCCGGAAACCTTCCAACGATGCATGATGGAAATTTTCTCCGGTGGTAGAAGATTTCCTGGAAATCTTCATGGATGATTTCTTTGTATTTGGAGATGATTTTGACAATTACGTAGGAAATTTGGAGAAAGTACTTAAACGATGCGAGGAATTCGACTTGGTCCTAAATTGGGAGAAGTGCCACTTTATGGTGGATGAAGGCATAGATCTCAGCCACAAGATCTCCTCCAAGGGAATTGAAGTTGACAAAGCAAAGATTGGAGTGATCGAGAAACTACCCCCACCAACTTCAGTCAAAGAAATTTGAAGCTTTTTGGGACACGCAGGTTCTTATAGAAGATTCATTGAAAACTTTTCTATAATCACTAAACCTTTGTGTAACCTACTTGAACAGGATAGAGCCTTTGACTTTAATGACTCATGCACTGAAGCATTCGAGACACTGAAACAGAAGCTTGTGACCACACCCATAGTGATTCCACCAGACTGGACAATGCTCTTCGAACTCATGTGCGACACAAGTGATTTTGCAATAGGAGCAACCCCAGGTCAAAGAAAAGGCAAGATCTTCCATGTGATCTACTATGCTAGTAAAACTCTGAACGAGGCCCAAGTCAACTACACAACCACAGAGAATGAATTACTAGCAGTATTATTTGCTTTTAACAAGTTTCGATCATACCAAATCAGAACAAAGGTGACTGTTCACATTGACCACTCGGCAATCAAGTACATGTTTTCCAAGAAAGATGCCAAGCGTCGCTTGATTCGTTGGATTCTACTGGTACAAGAATTTGACATTGAAACCAAGGACATGAAAGGTACTGAGAACCAAGTTGTTGATCACTTATCACGATTAGAACAAAGAGAGAAAGAGACCAGTCCAATAGAAATACAAGAAGCATTCCCAGATGAGCAATTGCTCATTGCCTCCACAACTCCAGAAGGCATTGCCTCGGCAACCCAAATAAGCACTGCCTCGGAAACACAGATGGGCACTGCCTTGGCAATTATCGATAGCATTGCCTCGACAATAACTTCGGCAACTGTTGCAGCACTTTCATCGACACCATGGTATGTCAATCTTGTAAATTTCTTAGTTAGTGGTATTTTACCTTATAACTTTACTCACCAAGGAAAGAAGCGGTTCCGACATGATGCTAAGCATTATTTTGGGACGAGCCTCTTTTGTTTAAATAATGTGCGGATCAGGTTATAAGAAGGTGTGTTTTAGAAGAAGAACAACAAGATGTGCTCCAAAAATGCCATTCTTCACCCTATTGAGGAAACTTTGGAGGGACGCGTACGATATCCAAAATTTTACAATCCGGACTATACTACCTGACTCTTTACATGGACACCCAAGTTTTCTACAAGCAATGTGATCGTTGTCAACGGACCGGAAATATTTCAAGACAAAACGAGATGCCCTTGCAGAACATCCTTGAAGTCGAGTTGTTCGATGTTTGGGGAATCAATTTCATGGGGCCCTTCCCATATTCATGCGAGAATCTCTACATCCTACTCTCTGTTGACTACGTGCCCAAATAGGTAGATGTAATTGCAACACCAAAAAATGACTCCAAAACCGTGTAAAGATTCCTACAGAAAAACATATTTACATGATTTGGAATGCCAAGGGCAATCATAAGTGACAAAAGCAAGAACTTCAACAATAAACTTATTGCCAAGGCATTGCAGATATTTGGAGTGACATAAAAAATTGCCACAACATACCATCCACAAACCAATTGACAAGTCGAGATCTCGAAAAGAGAGTTGAAGAATATCCTTGAAAAGGTAGTCAACCCCTCTCGCAAAGACTGATCTCTTCAACTCGATGATGCACTTTGGGCCTATAGGACAACATTTAAAACACCATTGGGCATGTCAACCTTTCGACTCGTGTATAGTAAAGCATGCTATCTGCCAGTGGAAATTAAGAACAAGGCATATTGGGCAATCAAGACCGTGAACATGGATTGAGAGAGTGTTGGAGAAAAATGATTACTGGACCTCAATGAGATAGAGGAGTTCCGTGCCTTAGCCTACGATAATGCCATGATCTACAAAGAAAAAACCTAACAGTGGCATGACAAGATATTATTGCCGCGACAATTCTTGCCCGGGCAATTAGTCTTCCTTTTCAATTCTCGATTGAAGCTATTCCCAGTGAAACTATGATCGAGATGGGCTGGACCTTTCGAAGTGGTCAAAGCATTCCCCCATGGTGCTGTAACAATCAAGTCCACAAAAGATGGTCACGAATTTAAAGTTAATGAGCAAAGATTGAAGCACTACACTGGCACCCATGTCGTGAGGGAAAAGAAAGTGATTACTTTAGGAGATGCATCCTCATACACTCCTTTAGTATCTTTATATTTATTTTTATTTTTCCCACATCTTTAAATTATTTTTTTTATTTTTTTAGGATAACAGTGTTATTTTTAAATAATGTTCTTTATATTATTTTGTTTTTAGGAAGGAGTTCAAGGGTGTGAAGAAGATGGGTCGATTGGTGTTAAGAAATTCCAAGCCCAAACTAAAACCCATTCACGACAACCTCTCCTATTCCCCCAAAACACGACAAATTTTCCTATTCCCCCTTTATTGCCGCCCAAAACTCACCCACTCCCAAGGCAACTCTTGTCGTACACGTAACCGTTGGCATTCAAAATTTGAATGCCAAATAAGTATTACCCCTCCATTTATTTAAACCCCCTCTAAACACTCAACCATCACACCCATTCTCTTCTCCATCCTTGAACTTAAAAGTTTTCCCCCTTTTATTTTCTCTCTAGTTCCCGACTTCTCACAACCAACAAACCACTCAACCATGGCCTTGAAGCTAGGAAGAGAAGAGCACTCTCAAGCAACTGAGGAAATGACCTTCAAATGGTTCGCCCCACCGGAGGTAAAACAGAGAAACCTCGCCAAATTTGTCAGCCGACAAGTGTAGGAAGAGCAAGGCTTCCAATACTCATCATCACACACTGATTTCAGGTTGGAGCGTTTCATCTTCAACAAATCGAGCATAAAAATGGCAAATCCTTTTCCACCAACCGGGGCCGGCCAACATAAATTGGGTAAGGAAATTCTACGCCCACTCTCCAAATCCCAACAATCTATACGTACATGTTCGAGGCCAAGCCATACTAGTGGACGCCAATTCCATCAATCTTTACTATAGTATTCATGTGGCCAAAGATGAACAGAAGGAGTACGTCGATGAACTCACGGCGGACGACTATGAAGATATGCTCAAGGAGTTGTGCATTGCCGACACGGCATGGAACAAAGGAGTGAACAATAATGTAACCCCCTAAATCCGACCCAGTTGTTTTTGGTACCTTTTTGCAAGTTGGCATAGCTAATGGCACAACAACTGGTAGAGAAAAAGCAAGTTAGCCTAAGAAGGAGACAACACCAAGGAGGGTGTCGAGTAGTCGTTGGCACAAAAAAACCTTTAATGCCAAGCACCGGTTGGCAAAGAAGAATATGTTAATGCCAAGCCAAGAAGATGTTGACCCTCGAAAAAATAGGACCAGATCAGACAGCGAGAAAATAGGGATTGGATCAATTTTCAAAAAAATAGCAGACAAGTAGTGCCAAGCGCGGTTCGGAGTACCATGTCGAGCTGCGATGCTAGAAGAGTTATGACACGATGACGTCAGCCCTAATCTAACCAGCCTTAAAACCGGATAAGATGATCACCTTCCTTAACCCTGCACATTCAAAATTGAAATCCAAGATAATCTTAGGCAATCCATAGAGTCCTATTTAAATCTGACCAAAGCAAAATTGACGAGAGAGCGGAACGAGGAAGGGGAGTGATCGGAGATAAGGTTCAACATCCAACTAAGAGCCTGGTTGTGAGGAGCTACATCGAGAGACCCTCTTCTAGCCAATGCTCTTAGTTGTTATTTTAGTTTCATTTAGTTTTATCGATGATGAATGTTAAAAACGATTATGGTTTTTTTGGTTGATACCCTCACCATGAACTGATTTCATAGTTGATGAGGGGTGTTTGCGTTGAACACTATGGTTTATGTTCAGTTTTTAATAAACCACAACTGTCTCGGTAGTGTTTTTCGATCTGGCATGATTATCTTTTTTAAGTATACTGCCAAGCGAGAGCTAGCACTTCTTTTTTAACTACTATGCCAAGCGACCGTTGAAGCATCAACAACAGTCCTTGTCTATGCGTTCAATCCGTTGTAGAAGGTTTGTATCTGGGTCCAATTTGGGTTAAATCTTTCCCATGCATCATATAGGGTCTCGTCCTCAACCTTCCTGAAGGTAATGATCTCACCACATAGCTTGGCAGTGAGCGTCGCCGGCTGGAATCGTGTTAGAAACATTTGGCATAGATCTGCCCATGAAGTGCCTGAGCCAAGTGGCAAAGAATTGAGCAAAGTCTTCGTTCTATCTCTCAAAGAAAAAGTAAATAGTTTCAGCTTCACACTATCATCATACACTCTTGGTTGCTGAAATAATTGGCATATCTCCATGAACTGCTTTAAATGTTGCCTTGGATCTCTAGTCAGTATTCCATCGAACCTTATCTCTGATCAATCTCCTTCCTCGTTCCGATGTCTCATCAATTTTGCTTTGATCAGATTTAAATAGGACTCCATGGATTGCCTAGGATTATCCTGGATTTGAATTTTGAACGTACAAGGAAAAGGAAGATGATCATCTTATCCGGTGTTTGAATCCTAATGCTGGTCAGATTAGGGTTGATGTCAGCTTGTCATAACTCTTCTAGCATCGCAGCTCGACATGGTACTCCGAACCACGCTTGGCACTACTTGTTCGCTATTTTTTCAAAAATTGATCCAATCCCTATTTTCTCGCAGTCTGATCTGGTTCTATTTTTTCAGGGTCAACATCTTCTTGGCCTGGCATCAAATGTTCTTCTTTGCCAACCGATGCTTGGAATTAAAGGTCTTTTTGTGCCAACAACTACTCGACATCCTCCTTGGTGTTGTCTCCTTCTTGGGCTAACTTGCTCTGCCATCTATTGTGCCATCAGCTATTCCAACATGCAAAAAGGTGCCAAAAACAACCCTTCATACTGATATAACACCGAATCCTAACTCTTTATGCAATGTATGACTTTACAACATAAATGCAGCTAAATGTACTTAAAAGACAAGAAAGAGCATGTGAAATAAGCATAAGAATTAGTACTTTTGGAGTGTCAACAAAGTGCAACCTGGAACTACCCTAGTATCCATCACTCCGTATAGAATGGCCCCGGTGGAGTTAAAAGAACTAAAGGCCCAAATCAAAGACCTTTCAAATAAGGTATTCATCCGAACGAGTTCCTCAACCTGGGGAGCACCGGTATTGTTCGTTAAGAAGAATGATGGATCGATGCCCCTATGCATTGACCATCGTCAGTGGAACAAGGTGACGATCAAGAACAAGTATTCGCTTCCGAGAATTGATGATCTATTCGACCAATTGAAAGATGATTCTGTCTATTCTAAGATCGACCTTCGGTCTTGATATTATCAAATGCTAGTGAAGGAGTCTGATGTTCCAAAGACTTCTTTCCGAACTAGATACGGCCACTATGAATTCCTAGTGATGCCTTTTGGGCTCACGAATACACCTGCAGCCTTTATGGATTTAATGAACCATATGTTCCGACCCTATCTTGATAAGTTCGTGGTTGTCTTTATAGATGACATCTTGATCTTAATTTTATAGATGACATCATGAAGAACACCTTCAGATTATGCTTCAAACTTTTCGAGAGAAACAATTATACGCCAAATTCAGCAAGTGTGAATTCAAGTATCCTTTCTGAGACATATGATCTCTTCTGCGGGATTTCAAGTTGACCCAAAGAAGATTCAAGCAATCCTTGACTGGATTCCTCCAAAGAATGTGGGAGAGGTTCGTAGTTTCCTGGGCCTTGACTGGATGTCTGAATGCTCATTTTTAGCTTAAGAAGCATGGCAAGTTGTTGGCTGAATTGAGAGTTTAGTCGACCATTGTATCTCGAATCAAAGCACTCCAAGAATCTGATGAGAAGTTGCAAACTCTCATTGCTATGGTCAAAGATAATTCAGATCCTGACTTTGCTATGAATTCTGAAGGGTTGCTATGTTTCCGTAACCACATATGTGTTCCTGATGATGATGATCTTTTAAATCAAATCTTGAGTGAAGCTCATTCCAGTCCTTCTCTGTTTATCCAAGAGCTATCAAAATGTATAAGGACCTAAAATAGTTACATTGGTGGTTCGGAATGAAAAGTGAGATCACAGACTTTGTGCCAAGGTGTTTAACTTGCAAATGAGTCAAAGCATAGCACAAGGTGCCAAGTGACCTCCTCTAGCCTATCGAGATTCCAAAGTGGAAATGAGAGCGTATCCAAATGGACTTTGTAAGTGGTCTGCCTATGACACCGAAGAAAAATGATGACATCTAGGTTATCGTAGACTGATTCACCAAGTCTGCTCACTTCCTTCTGGTGAGAATGGATTTTAGTCTGCCTAAGCCTGCAGAGTTGTATATTCGTGAAGTCATTCGGTTACATGGAGTTCATGTATCCATTATCTCCGATCGTGGTCCAAGATTTGCAGCTCGATTTTGGAGGACCTTACATGAGGCCTTGGGAATGCAATTGCACCTTAGCACTGCTTTCTATCCTCAAACTGAAGGCCAATCTGAAAGATTTGCTCAGGTAACTCTAATCCCTTCTTTGAGTTATGTGCATAAGTGTTTGTACCAATTTTGATTCCTTCTTGTAGATCTTGGAAGATATACTCCAAGCTTGTATCATCGACTTCGGGAATACGGGGGAGAAATCCCTACCCTTGGTTGAGTTTGCTTATAACAACAACTACCAAGCCTCAACCCAAATGGCTCAGTGTAAAGCTCTTTATGAAAGGAGATGTAGAACTCCTCTTTGTTGGACCGAACTCAGTGAAGACAAGATATTGGGTCCTAACTTACTTCAGGAAACCGAAGAAAGGACGACCATTATCTGTGATCAGCTTAAGGTTGCCTTCGACCAACATAAGTCCTATACTGATTTGAAAAGAAGAGATATCCAATACGAGGTGGGTGAGAAGGCCTTCATCAAAGTATCTCTGTGGAAGAAGATCCTTCGTTTCGGTAAAAAGGGGAAGCTAAGTCCTCGTTTCATCGGCCCATTGAAAGTGATCGGAAGAGTTGGACCTTTTGCTTACTGATTAGCTCTTCCCGAGGAGTTAAGTCGAATTCACAATGTGTCGCAACCCTTTTAGGAGCTTCGACTTTTTGGAAAACTTAAAAAAATAGTGTTGCCACCAATCTTTTTTGAAAAGTGTGATTGGATCACTTTAAAACGGGGTTATTTTAATAAAACAAAGGTTTTGGTCTACGAAAACTAGAAAAACGAGTTCGAGGGTCGTTTACGCGTGGGGAAGGGTTAGCACCCCCTCCCCGAAGCCCAAAATTGGTACCTTATTGATTTAAAAAAACGCTTTCAAAGTTGGAATTTGCAAGTTCACGAAGGTTCGATTTTATTTGTCCATTTATTGAATATAAGTTTATTTTAACGACCTTATCGCCTGAGAAATGGATTTTAAATTAATTTCACTTTTCAAACAACATGGAAGTACAATGTGTTGAGCATTTTTATTAATTCTAGGTTTGGTTATTTTAAATCCTAAAAAGGTCTAAGTCTTTTATTCCTAATTGTGGGTTTGAGTTTGTTTAAGTGTGTTTTTTTTAAAGAAAATTTTCTACAAACGCGTCTCTATCTAAGCTTTTAGAACATAGTCCTAAGTTTTGACCTATTTATAAAGAACAAACAAGAAACTTGAAATATTCCTTTGTGTTTATTTTTATTGTTTCTTTTAAAAAAATCCTTTATTCGTTTTTAGCTTTAAAACTAAAACCTTTCTTTTTGACATTTTCGCTTTTTAATCTTATTAATTTTCTACATTTTTAATTTCATCTTTTTCATTTTCAAAACTTTTTTAGTTAAACCATTTTTTAGGAAAAAAGATTTTTACATTTTCAAACTCTTATTCTCTGAAATTTTAAACTTTTAACCTAGAGTTATTTGTTTTCTTCTTAAAACCCTTTTGAAATTTATCTTTCGTTTTTTTAATTTTAAAAATTATATTTTAAACACCTTAATTTATTTATTTTTTCTTTTTTTAAAAAAATATTTTTAAATTATGTAAGAAATTTTATTTTTTATAACTTTTATTTTTGAAGTCAAAGTTTTCTTTTTAAGGCCCCTGTATTATAAAATTGTTTTATTATTTTATTATTTTTTAAAACCCACTTTTTCTAAAGATATAAGGTTTATTTATATTCCTAATTTTTAATTTCCCATCTTAAAAACTTTATTAACACCCAATTTTCCTTGATTTTGGTTTCTTTCAAATTAACCACTAATTTAAATTCTTTTTTAAAGAAACATTAATTCACTTTTATTCCCAAATTCAAAAGGATTCAAACATCTTTTAGCAACATTTATTTCATTTTCAAGATTGAAATTCTCAAAAACAACATTTTTTTATTTTATTTAAGAATTTAAAAGATTAAAGCGAAAACTAAAGCAAAATAAAGAACGAAATTGTTACTCAAATTCAAGAATCAATACCCCAAATTCAAGCAACCTACAAACATGCACAAAAACAAAACCAAAATTCAACCAAGAACAAGAAAGAATCAAAAAATGAAAATAAAAGGAAGAAAAGAAGTTTACCGAAAATGAAGAACACGAGTATGACTTCTTCTTGAATTGCTTCCAAACATCCCCGGAAAAGTCCCAAAGCTCGAACTCACTCCAAGAATTTTCCCAACAAATTCAAAGAAACTTTCAAGAATTTTTGTAAAATTTTTAAAGCCTCTTTTGCTTTTCTAAGTGGTGAAGAAAAAAGGTGTACAAAGGGGTTTTTACACTAGTCCCAACCCTTTCAATTCAATGGAAAATCGAGATTTAATCCCCAAATTGAAGCTCAAATCTGACCAAAAACGTGATTATCAGAATAACCCCTCAAAATATTCCCGATTTGGTTCAAATTTAGAGTCAAATTTCTCCCTTGATTCGAGCCTTGGTTTTAACTACTCGATTCAGTTTTTTGTAGATTCCGGCGACGATAGGCGACGACAGTGAGCGACATCGGTGGCGTTGGAACGAAAAGGTCGAGGCAGACGAACTGGCACCTTTAGCGGCGGCGGCCATGGCCCCAACCTGGGGGTTTTGGTTCCCCAATCGGGCGAGTGGTTGCGCGTGTCTCGCCCTTTTTTTACTGTTTTGACTTTTTCTGTTTTAATTAGTATCTTTGGGGCCAATTTTTTTTTTATTATTTAGGAATGGGCTTATAAGAAGAATGTGTTATTATTTTGGGAGGGGTTAATTCTGAAA
This sequence comes from Hibiscus tridactylites, assembly GCA_958450335.1. Taxonomy (NCBI): domain Eukaryota; kingdom Viridiplantae; phylum Streptophyta; class Magnoliopsida; order Malvales; family Malvaceae; genus Hibiscus; species Hibiscus tridactylites. The sequence continues at coordinate 22,064,626 of OY288276.1, read as the reverse complement.
TAAAATGGGCTTCAAACAAATGGGTTTTAAAAAAAGACCCTTAATTAACCCAAACGGCTCTTATTATTTTTTGCATTTATTTTACTATTGTAAATAATGATAATAATAATGAGTAAAAAAATGGGTCAAAATCTAGTGACAACAGCTGCCCCTCTTTGCTTATCTCTTGTGCAACAAGGATAAAGCAAAGACAAAAAGGCACTGATTTTCACCGATTTTCTGGTTTGCTCCATTCTCCTGATGCCCGAACGGATAGGCATGTTTTATTCTCCAAATGCCCGAATAGATGAGCATGTTCCATTATGCAAACGCCTGAATGGATTGGCGGGTTCTATTCTCTTTTTGCTCGAATAGATGAGTTGGGCTCTATTATCCAAATGCCCAAATAGATGAGCAAGATTCCATTCTTCGTACGCCCGAACGGATAGGCAGATTCTATTCTTCAAATCCCTGAATAGGATTCTATTCTCCAAATGCCCATATAGATGAGCTGGGTTTTATTCGCCAAATGCCCGAATAGATGAGTAGGGTTCTATTCTCCAAATGCCGAAATAGATGATCTAGATTCCATTCTCTGAATGCCTCAATAGATGAGATGGGTTCTATTCTCCGAATGCCCGAATATATGAGCTGATTTCGAAAAAAAAGTTTCATCCTCCTTACGCTTGGATGAATATGCAAGTTCGAAAAGATTTCATCATCCTCATGCTTGAATGAATAAGCAAACATGCTTCAAAAGATTTCATCCTCCTTATGCTTGGATGAATAAGAAAACATGATTCAAAAGATTTCATCCTTCTTATGCTTGGATGAATAAGCAAACTTAAAAAGATTTCATCATCCTTATGCTTGGATGAATAAGCGAACTCCATTCTCTTTATGCTTGAACGGATAGGTGAATCTTTCGAAAAAAATCATCCTCCTTATGCTTGGATGAATAAGTAGGTTATATTCTCCTTGCACTCGAATAGATAAGTAGATTCCAAAAAAGGTTTCATTCACCTTACAGTTTGATGAATAAGCGGGTTCTATTCTCCTTATGCTCGAATAGATGAGCAGATTCTATTCTCCAAATGCTCAAACAGATAGGCGAGTTCTTTTGCTGAAAGGTCTTTCGTGTACCTAAAAAATGAAATATATATAATGCAATTATAATGTGCATGCCCCTAGGGATGCCTAAAACTTGAATGCATGTCTCATCTCTTTTGCTTTTTGAATTGTTTTTCTCAGAATTAATTTTTCCACATGTTTGCTCGCTTAGTCCAGATAAACAGTCGTGCCTTTTCACTGTATTTCTTCGATTCATGGAAAACATCTGATATTTACAAATATTCTCACTTAATCCAGTGATCTTACACTCCGGGTTGGAAAGGACAGACTTCCCCAACTTTCATTGCTTCGCCATTCTCATTCTTTATATCTCTTTGCTCCATCGAAAACATCTGATCTTCATAAACAAATGTCTCAAGATCTACTATCATTGTAGTTGATACATCAATATTGAGTGAAAGGATTCCTTGTGTGGCCTTGAAAGCTTCAAGTCTTCATATGCCCCTTATTAAGCATTAAGCACCTTTAGCGCTTCTTGTGAGTTCTCAAATTCTTGCCCCTACAAGGCACCTTGAAGTGCTTGCATGTAAATCCGTGCAGCAAAGCTTATTTCTACCTTGAATGTCTTCAAATGGTGTTGGCGCTTTAATCTCTTCCTCTCACGCCTATCAAAGTCGGGGATCTTGAATCCTTGATCGACATAACTTGCCTTAATCTGACGAAACATTTTGCCCACTTGGCATGGCTTTATCCCTTTTCATGCTTTAGGGATCTTACATCTTAAGTGTGGATCTTGACAACACAACTCACTTAAAACTCTTCAACACATGTGCTTCTTCTTCTTTTCTCTTTTTACCTTCTCATGCAAGGCGATGCCCCATTCAAACTGAGGTTCAATTATCGACCACTTCATTATTTCCTAAAGCGATGTAATCACTCGTTCATGGTTCCCTACAGTTGGGATCAATACCAAGAAACCCTTTGTTTTTTATGAATCCATGTTAGCCTACTTGTAAGATGCAAGAAAATGCTAGAAATGATATTTCAAAGGAAGAAGTCATGGCAGATGCAAGAAAAGGTTAAAATGTGGATTTTAAGAAAATAGTCATGAAAAACACAAGAATAGGACAAAGTCAGGTGCCCCAAAATTTATAGCATGAATGATTCATGAATCCATCAACCGGATAGTGCCCCACTTTTTGGTGGCTCTCTTTTACTCACACACTCCCAAAATTTAAAATTTCCCACTTTTCTAATCTCAATCAGACATTAAAAGCTCGAGGTCCCTGAAGAAAGGTTAACTCAATTAGGCGAAATGTGTTTTGAAGACAAAGTCCTTTTTCTCAAATATTCATGTGTGATCCAAATCGTGTTTAGAGGCTTTTAATGTAGGCTAGGCTCGGGTTGCCAAAGAAAGGTATATATGCTCAAATACATGTTAAAGGGTGATTAAACCAAGGATCAACTTTTCCTGATGAAATATCTGTTCTTCTTCTTTTTATTCTTTGGATCACTCTAGACTGCCCATTTTGGGTTTTCACCCTAGAGTTCATTTCCTTTTTTGGCACACATCTCGTTTGAAGGATTTATTTCAAATTTTTCCTTCGCATTTCTTCTTTCTTTTTCTTCTTTTCTTCTTTCTTCTTTTCTTCTTCTTCTTCTTCTTTTTCTTTCTTTTTACTTTTCTTTTTCCTTTATTCTTCTTTTCTTTTCTTTTTCCTTTTCCCCTTCTTTTGTGTCATTTTCAATTTAGGACATTTAACTTGATCTGACATGTTTTTTCAAACAATTTTTCATTTTTTTGCCGCCCAGTGCGGGGAGTGATCATTGGTTGGGGTTCAATCAGAAGAAAAATAATATCAGACTCAAAGAGGGACAACAATGGATTTTTATTTTCTTTTGGTGAAGGAAAATGAAGGAATGTCAAATGTCATTTCACACACAAACATCGTCGAAGAGAAGCGGTCTTCAGTTGGTAGATGTTTTAGAGTTATCACTTCATTTAAGGACCCTAATAGCAATGTCTGAGAGGAAAATTCACTCAAAATCTTTATATTAAACCTGAACACACATTTTGCCTCTCTATCTCGAGATTAGATTCAAGAATCATTCATACAATCTGTAACACCCCAATTTTGGGCTTAGAAGTTTTGAGTTTGAACCAGACCGGTCAGATTTTCGGTTCGAATATAAAAGGTGGTTTTAAGGAAAGCCTAGTTCGGGATGCATTAAAAATATGGAAAAATATCCAAAAATCCTCTTTTATTATATATAAGAGAAAGGTGAAATCAATTTTACAAAATGAGGTTTGGAAGAGTGACATTTTGGGTTAGTGACCAAAATGTAATTTTTGAAAACTGGGTGACTGTTTTAAAAAGGATTGAAACTTTGAATCTTTAAGGAGCTATTTACCCAAAAGAGTTTCTCCAGATTTTTCTTAAAATTAATCAATTTAATTAATGGTTTTAATTAAGTGTAAAAAGGAGGGAAAAGATATTTTGCTATTTGTAACTAACTTTTCTCTAAATTTCCATTTTCTTTTCTCTCAACTTTTCTCTCAACCCAAACACATTTCTCCAGCAAAATTCCCTCTGATTTTGACAACTAAATATGACATTTCAATCCTCATTTGATCTCTAATCAATTCTACACTAAAACCTTGGCATTAGCTTATTGGATTTTCAAGAATCTTGGTTCCAAAAAGGGAGAAACTCAAGTTTAGAGGTATGAACGTCCTTCTCCTCTAAATTCTCAGTTCTTTACTGAAATTCCCAAGTTCTCAATCCTTGATTTGAGTTTTATTAAAGGTTTTGATGTTGTGATCTTGATTTTGGCTTAAAATGCAAGATTTGGATTTAATTTTGAAGAAATTCGTAATAATTGATTGGGCTCTATTTTGAGATGTCTTTTTGATGTAATTTGGATGTCTAAATGATGTATAATTGAGGTTTGATCAATGCAATCCCGGATAGGTTGATTTTCCTAAGTTTTTACTTGTGAAAATGGTGGTTTTTGGGGTGATCTTGGTGTTTTGTTAATGCTGGAGGTATAAGGACGTGTTTGGGATCATTTTGGATGTTAATTGATGTTTATAAATGGTTAGAAGTGATGGATCTTGGCTGGGTTAAGTCTTGGAAGTGTTTGGAGGTGATTTCGGTTGTGTTTGGTAGCCGAAATGTTGGATTTGCAAAGAGCAGCGAGTTTAGGTGTGTTGCTGGTGTTTTTAATGCATTATGATGCATTAATCCTCTGTTGTTATGTGCTTGAAACAGGGGAGAATGATCCGTGAGCAATAGAGGTGGCGTTGAAGGTTTCGGATGCTTGGAAGGCTTGTTGGCTAGCCTTGTTTTGTGTATCGGTGAGTGAAGTTGGGTTTTCGGCTTTAAAACCAAGGTTTGAAGGTTTTGAGAGCTTAGTTTAAGTCTAAACAACTTAGCTAAGCTCAAGAGTAAGTAAATGGAATTTCTCTCTTGGTTTGTGTTATGAATTGGTTTTTAAAGCACTTGTGATTGTTGGAAGCAATGCATGTGATTTGCATGTTTTAAATTTTGTTTTGAAAGCATATTTAAGCATGGTATAATGCTGGTTTTGAAAGCCATGTGTGAAGGATGCTCAAGGTAAGAGATCCTTGGTTTTGTACATTGGAATTGTGGAATCGTTGCATAGTGTTGCATGTTGTTTAATGGCTTTGTGTAATGCTTCAAAAACAGTGGATTGATGATGGTAATTGGTGGTTTTGGCATTTTGGTTATGCTTGTAAAACAATGGATTAATGTGGTAAAATGGTTATATTGGCAAGTGATGTAAGTGGTTCTTGGTTACTTTAATCGGATATAGTTAGCCGGCTATAGGATTGGGTGCACCGTGAATAAAGTCGCCTTGGATGTGGAGTGGTTGTGATTGAACCGGTAACTCTATCCAAGTACACTAACGAGATGGTTAAGAACACCATGGTGGTTAAAATTCCATGGGTGGGTCTTGTGTTAAGGTCATAATGGTGGTTAAAATTCCATTTGAGGACCTTGTGTAAGCAAAGGTCATAATGGTGGTTAAAATTCCATTTGAGGACCTTGTGCTTGTTAAGATCACAATGGTGGTGTAAAGTCCATGTGTGGATCTTGTGTAGTATGTCCCGGATCTCGTTAGTGATGTTATACAACTACCAATGGGTGATGTTAAGGTCATATGGTGGTTAAAATTCCATATGAAGACCTTGTGAATGTTAAGGTCATATGGTGGTTAAAATTCCATATGAGGACCTTGTGTATGGTAAGGTCAAAATGGTGGTTAAAATTCCATTTGGGGACCTTGAGATTGGTAGTGTGTATGAAGCGTAGGGACAACGCTTGTGATCCGCGTATCCGATTGGATGTTGAGTTGAAAAGTGGATATGGTTTATCACTTGGAAGCCAAAATAATGTTCTTGAGTGTAATGAAGCATGTGATGCTTGAAATGATGCATGATTGCATGAGAAGTGTGTAATGTTTTATGAATGCATGTTTACTTGTTAGCTTGAACAAGTGTTTATTATCTATTGAGAATGGTGCATGTGTGCATGAAATCTCTTTAGTGCATTGAAGTCTTGCGAAGACTTGTTTTTAAAGGCATGTGATGCAAATATTGAGTTGTGGTTCATATGTTGCATTTGTTTAATGCACGTGCTAGATTGAATGAGTAAGTGGTTTTTAAAGGTTTCTTGCTTTGAAATGATTTTCAATGTATGAGAAAAGTATGATGTGAAGTGGAAGTGTTTTCCAAGGATCTTGTATTTAACTTTGCATATGATATTCATGCATGTAATGGTTAAATTGATGGTTTTTCAAGGTTGTGCTTTGAAGTGAATTACTTAGCTATCCTAAGCTAAGGGTTGGTTTTCATGTTTGAGCAATGCATGTCTTAAAGCACGTTGTTAAAAAGGGGTTTTCAAACATTGCTTTGGTTTATCGAATTGTGTGGCTTTTAAAAGAGGTTTTATGTCTCGCTGCATTGATGGTGTTTTGGTTTTGAGCATTCCTCACTAAGCATTATGTGCTTACGCTCCTTTTTGTCCATCAATGCAGATATTTGAAGTTGGGACAACGAGAAACAAGGGATTCAAGAAGAGCTCCACTTGAGATGTATGTCTTGGTTAATAGCTATAGATAATAAAGGCAATGGGGGGAGAATCTCTTATGTTGATGTTTAATGAGATTGTGTATGTTGGACAAGTTTGGTTTATGATTTTGAACTATGTGGTTTAACGCTTGCAACGTTTGAGTCTTCTCATTCTTAAGTCGTTATGCTATGCTTCTTGTTTAAAAAGCATGTTTGAGTGTTGGATGTGTTGAATGAGTTGGTGCACCTAGGGGTGGTTTTGTATCTAGATTTTGATGCATTTTGGTAGGTATGATGCTTGGAATGTTGTTGATTAAATGTGGGGTGGTTTGGAGCATGTTTGATGGGGTTTACAGGTGTTTAAAAAGGCCTATCTGCTGTTTCTGGGCAGGGTGTTTCGAAACACCCTTGCCTGTTTCGAAACAGGCCCTTGAATTGGCCAGGGTGTTCCTGAACGGCCTAGACCCGTTTCTGAACACTTTGGCTACTGCCAAGGGGTGTTCCTGAACGGCCTAGACCCGTTTCGGAACACCTGACCGTTGGGCATAAAATTTGAATTGTTTTGAGGTTTGCAAGCTTTACGTTTTAGTCCTGATTCTTGTATGTGCAATTGCTTGAGTTTGAGATGTCCGTTTGAGATAAAATTTGGCAGAGAGGCATGAAACATGACTAATTTCATAATGGCAACTTAAAAATTGGTAAAGTCCTCTTAATTTTCAGAATTTACAAATTGGTCCCTAAATTCGTATTTTGTGCAATTGGGTCCCTTATTGTTTTCCGATTGCTGTGATTTTTGAGTATGCTTATCTCAAGAGTATGCCTAGGTTTAATGTGCATCTATACAAGTTTAAAAAGAAAAAAAAGGGTCGTTAATCAAGGTTGACTTTCGGGTTGACTTTGGTTTTCCCCGTGTAATCTTCGTAGTTCGGGTCAACCGTCTAGGCCGGGCTAAGGGGGTTACATTTGGTGGTATTAGAGCTGAGTTGCGAATGCTTTGGGGAAATGGTAAATTGTTGTAATATGTGTTTGATGTTTATTCTGATGTGTGGTTGAAAGCCGGTTGAAATACGTGTTTTTGAGCGAATTGTTGATGTTTTTAGCATGCTTTTTGATTGTGGATTTTCATTGAGCTAATGTAGTTTTGTGCTGATGTTATGCTGGTGTTGTGAGCTGATTTTATGAATAATGAAAGTGTAATGGGTATGATATGTTGATATTATGCTGTTACGAGTGAATGTTGTTTGCTGAGAGCATGATCGAAATATGTTGATTGATATGCTCGATGTTGTGATATCCATGTTTTTATTGACTGTTATGTCATGTAAAAGGGGAGAATTTGGGATACCCATTGCCTTATTATTATAGCTATTGTGTTATGTTGGAATTGGAGTCTTGAATCCTTGCTTGAAGCTGGCCTGATCGTTTTGTTTGTTTTGTTATGATAGCTTGTTGTTATAGCATGGTGAAATCAATGAAAGAATGGCAGTTAGGTGAGATGGTTGCTGCTTTAGAGCAGGTTGTTAAGGCGTGGAATTCACCTTTTAATGGAGGTGTTTCGTCTCAGTCATCAGTGCCTGGAGTTGAGGTAGTAAGGCAGGAGGAAGAAGTTGGTTCTGTGATGAAGAGTTCATCACCTATAGTTCAAGAGGTGTTGGGAACATCTCAGGCTTTGGCAAAAGTAAGGCCTGTAGACATGCCGGTTGTGGGATGTGCGGGTTTGTCGAAACAGCGTTTACATGATTTGGGAGCCGTGGAGTATCATGGTTCGACACCTGAGACATTCGAGGCCTGGTTGGCCAGTGTAATTCTGATTTTGGATCAGGAAGGTTGTGACTACGCTTGTAAGCTGGGAAGTGTTGTCTCATTGATGTTGGATGACGCTTGTGCCTGGTGGACATCTGTGGCGGTGGCATCGCACATCCACGATATAGATTGGGACTTCTTTGTGTATGCTTTTTATGAAAGGTACCTTGGAGAAGAATTCCCAAGGGTTAAGTAACGTGAGGGTGTGGTTTCAGTTTATGAAGGTGAGAAGAGTTTAAGCGAGAGAGTTGTGGGTACTGACCTCGGGAGCGGTCAGCATAAGAGGCTACGTGATAGAAGGTTTTGCTTGAATCGAAGTCTGGGTGGTAGTGCAAATCTGGGGCAAGTGCTGCATGATCAAGGAGTGGAAGCCCAGCTACCGGTGTGTGACCGTTGTGGAAGGCACCATGTAGGAGGTTGTTGGGGCGCAGGAGTTTGTTGGAACTGTGGTTCTAAAGAGCATGTGAAGCGAAATTGTCCTCAAGTGGTGAGATCAGCTTCAGTGGTAGCAGAAGGGTCTCTGAAGGGTCGTGGGTACGGCCGAGACGAGGTTCGAAGGTGGCAGGAAGGGCTGGGAGGTGTGAGGAGCTTGGAGAATGAAATCTGTTGGAATTGTGGGTCTGTTGGACATTTGAGACGTAATTGTTTGAAGTTGGCTCGGGGTGTTCAGGGTTCTTTACCGCAGGGAGATGGTGATGACCTTAATGTGTTAGCTGATGCTGCAGCGGTGCAGCTAGAGAATGATGGTTCTGCGAGGAAGAGAGCTTGTATGTTGAAGCTCCAGGACAGTAAGGTGTTTACAGGTAACCTTGTTAAGTAACCTTTGCCCTAGTTATCTTAGTTTGGTTTCGGGTTGGTTTTTCCTTGCGTTGTGGGTATGGTCTCGTTGCTAGCATGTTTAGGGTAGTAGTTGGTGTTGTTTTGAAAAAAAAAACTTTAGTGTGAAGAGGGCATTAGTGAGTATCTTGTGGATAATGGGTTGTTAGAATGATGGGGTTAGACAAGTTGGAAGTGAGATAGGAGGTTGTTCTTAGACGGATCCTGAGGATGTTATTGGTGGGTGTGAATCGACATACATGCACAGTTAAAAATCATTTGTTATATGCTATATTATATATGTGCTGGTCCATGCATACATGTGACATGACATTAGAGGTTTTGCATGCATGTACATCAGGCATTGATAGGGCATATTGGTGATCATGCATACGTACGTTCACACTCGCTAATAGCTAATCGGGACTGTTAGTGTTGTGATAGGATCAGGTTGGGTGATGGGTTTTTAAGGTTGTTTTGGTGCTAGGAGAATGTTAGAAGTAATGGAGGGTGTTAAGCGAGCTATCAGTAATAGTGAGTGCGGTATAGCATGTTGGCAGAAGGAAAGTGTTTTGGCACTTAAAGAGTTTAGTGGTGTGGTGGTGAGGAGATTATCGGTTGAAGTTAGAACTGGTCAGGTGGTTTTGAATAGCTAGTAGAAGTGGTAGTTCCTTGGTGTTAAGTGATGTTGCAGGTTAGTGGATGTGTTACCAGAGTGCTGAGGTAACTTGGCATTGATGTAGTAGTAGAAGGGTTGTTTTTGTAGGTGATGGTTCATAGCAACCTTTGAGGAGTTGAGAAGAGGTTTTGTTGTGGGTTGTTGAAAAGGGTTAGCCTGGGAGAATAGAAGTTTCGTAACCTAAATATGTATGTATAGGTTGGGCGATGTTCTAGTAAGGCAAGTGTTGTAGTCAAAACTTGAAGTGGAAAGGCAATGTAAGATCAAAGGCCATTGTTGGTTGGACGGGTTCTTGTGAGAAGTGGTTGGCTGGTTGTGAATAAGTAATTCCTTATGAAGTCAGCTGGTGGTGTGTGGAACGGCTGGCGGAGTCAAGGTTGGGGTTTTGTGACGTGATTTTCGGATGTTAGGTGAGTAGTCCTGGTGAGTCGTTACGGTGATGATAGTGGCGGATGTGAAGGAATGTCAGCAATACGTTGAGAAGTTTGGGTAAGCAGTTGATGCTTAAGAATTTTTGCTTGTTGTGGTAGTCTTTGAAAGAGGTTGAGTAGTTTTGCAAGGAGTTTTAGAAGCAGTGAAGGTTGTGGGTCACATGGTGGTTGAACTGGATTGGTTGGTGTCACTGTGTGAACAAGTTTTGGGAGTTATGAGCTAAGGTGGTGTATGCTGTAAAAGTTGGAGGTTCTTCAGGTTGTTGTTGGGGCTATGTGCAGTCCGGAAGTGTGAAAGGTTAAGATGTGGTTAACATATGAGTGTTCTGGAATTCGTGAACAGTATGTGGTGGTGTTGAGTTTGGGTGGAGTTTTGTGAGGAGAGTGTTCAGTGGTGGTTAAGTCTCCTGTGTTGCCTTATGGGTTGCTTTGAGAAGTTTGGTTGTTCTCTTTTCGCCAGTTGAAATTTCGAGGACGAAATTTCCTAAGAGGGGGAGAGTTGTAACACCCCAATTTTGGGCTTAGAAGTTTTGAGTTTGAACCAGACCGGTCGGATTTTCGGTTCGAATATAAAAGGTGGTTTTAAGGAAAGCCTAGTTCGGGATGCATTAAAAATATGGAAAAATATCCAAAAATCCTCTTTTATTATATATAAGAGAAAGGTGAAATCAATTTTACAAAATGAGGTTTGGAAGAGTGACATTTTGGGTTAGTGACCAAAATGTAATTTTTGAAAACTAGGTGACTGTTTTAAAAAGAATTGAAACTTTGAATATTTAAGGAGCTATTTACCCAAAAGAGTTTCTCCAGATTTTTCTTAATATTAATCAATTTAATTAATGGTTTTAATTAAGTGTAAAAAGGAGGGAAAAGATATTTTGCTATTTGTAACTAACTTTTCTCTAAATTTCCATTTTCTTTTCTCTCAACTTTTCTCTCAACCCAAACACATTTCTCCAGCAAAATTCCCTCTGATTTTGACAACTAAATATGAGATTTCAATCCTCATTTGATCTCTAATCAATTCTACAACAAAACCTTGGCATTAGCTTATTGGATTTTCAAGAATCTTGGTTCCAAAAAGGGAGAAACTCAAGTTTAGAGGTATGAACGTCCTTCTCCTCTAAATTCTCAGTTCTTTACTGAAATTCCCAAGTTCTCAATCCTTGATTTGAGTTTTATTAAAGGTTTTGATGTTGTGATCTTGATTTTGGCTTAAAATGCAAGATTTGGATTTAATTTTGAAGAAATTCGTAATAATTGATTGGGCTCTGTTTTGAGATGTCTTTTTGATGTAATTGGGATGTCTAAATGATGTATAATTGAGGTTTGATCAATGCAATCCCGGATAGGTTGATTTTCCTAAGTTTTTACTTGTGAAAATGGTGGTTTTTGGGGTGATCTTGGTGTTTTGTTAATGCTGGAGGTATAAGGACGTGTTTGGGATCATTTTGGATGTTAATTGATGTTTATAAATGGTTAGAAGTGATGGATCTTGGCTGGGTTAAGTCTTGGAAGTGTTTGGAGGTGATTTCTGTTGTGTTTGGTAGCCGAAATGTTGGATTTGCAAAGAGCGGCGAGTTTAGGTGTGTTGCTGGTGTTTTTAATGCATTGTGATGCATTAATCCTCTGTTGTTATGTGCTTGAAACATGGGAGAATGATCCGTGAGCAATAGAGGTGGCGTTGAAGGTTTCGGATGCTTGGAAGGCTTGTTGGCTAGCCTTGTTTTGTGTATCGGTGAGTGAAGTTGGGTTTTCGGCTTTAAAACCAAGGTTTGAAGGTTTTGAGAGCTTAGTTTAAGTCTAAACAACTTAGCTAAGCTCAAGAGTAAGTAAATGGAATTTCTCTCTTGGTTTGTGTTATGAATTGGTTTTTAAAGCACTTGTGATTGTTGGAAGCAATGCATGTGATTTGCATGTTTTAAATTTTGTTTTGAAAGCATATTTTAGCATGGTATAATGCTGGTTTTGAAAGCCATGTGTGAAGGATGCTCAAGGTAAGAGATCCTTGGTTTTGTACATTGGAATTGTGGAATCGTTGCATAGTGTTGCATGTTGTTTAATGGCTTTGTGTAATGCTTCAAAAACAGTGGATTGATGATGGTAATTGGTGGTTTTGGCATTTTGGTTATGCTTGTAAAACAATGGATTAATGTGGTAAAATGGTTATATTGGCAAGTGATGTAAGTGGTTCTTGGTTACTTTAATCGGATATAGTTAGCTGGCTATAGGATTGGGTGCACCGTGAGTAAAGTCGCCTTGGATGTGGAGTGGTTGTGATTGAACCGGTAACTCCATCCAAGTACACTAACGAGATGGTTAAGAACACCATGGTGGTTAAAATTCCATGGGTGGGTCTTGTGTTAAGGTCATAATGGTGGTTAAAATTCCATTTGAGGACCTTGGTAAGCAAAGGTCATAATGGTGGTTAAAATTCCCTTTGAGGACCTTGTGCTTGTTAAGATCACAATGGTGGTGTAAAGTCCATGTGTGGATCTTGTGTAGTATGTCCCGGATCTCGTTAGTGATGTTATACAACTACCAATGGGTGATGTTAAGGTCATATGGTGGTTAAAATTCCATATGAGGACCTTGTGAATGTTAAGGTCATATGGTGGTTAAAATTTCATATGAGGACCTTGTGAATGTTAAGGTCATATGGTGGTTAAAATTCCATATGAGGACCTTGTGTATGGTAAGGTCAAAATGGTGGTTAAAATTCCATTTGGGAACCTTGAGATTGGTAGTGTGTATGAAGCGTAGGGACAACGCTTGTGATCCGCGTATCCGATTGGATGTTGAGTTGAAAAGTGGATATGGTTTATCACTTGGAAGCCAAAATAATGTTCTTGAGTGTAATGAAGCATGTGATGCTTGAAATGATGCATGATTGCATGAGAAGTGTGTAATGTTTTATGAATGCATGTTTACTTGTTAGCTTGAACAAGTGTTTATTATCTATTGAGAATGGTGCATATGTGCATGAAATCTCTTTAGTGCATTGAAGTCTTGCGAAGACTTGTTTTTAAAGGCATGTGATGCAAATATTGAGTTGTGGTTCATATGTTGCATTTGTTTAATGCACGTGCTAGATTGAATGAGTAAGTGGTTTTTAAAGGTTTCTTGCTTTGAAATGATTTTCAATGTATGAGAAAAGTATGATGTGAAGTGGAAGTGTTTTCCAAGGATCTTGTATTTAACTTTGCATATGATATTCATGCATGGAATGGTTAAATTGATGGTTTTTCAAGGTTGTGCTTTGAAGTGAATTACTTAGCTATCCTAAGCTAAGGGTTGGTTTTCATGTTTGAGCAATGCATGTCTTAAAGCACGTTGTTAAAATGGGGTTTTCAAACATTGCTTTGGTTTATCGAATTGTGTGGCTTTTAAAAGAGGTTTTATGTCTCGCTGCATTGATGGTGTTTTGGTTTTGAGCATTCCTCACTAAGCATTATGTGCTTACGCTCCTTTTTGTCCATCAATGCAGATATTTGAAGTTGGGACAGCGAGAAGCAAGGGATTCAAGAAGAGCTCCACTTGAGATGTATGTCACGGTTAATAGCTATAGATAATAAAGGAAATGGGGGAAGAATCTCTTATGTTGATGTTTAATGAGATTGTGTATGTTGGACAAGTTTGGTTTATGATTTTGAACTATGTGGTTTAACGCTTGCAACGTTTGAGTCTTCTCATTCTTAAGTCGTTATGCTATGCTTCTTGTTTAAAAAGCATGTTTGAGTGTTGGATGTGTTGAATGAGTTGGTGCACCTAGGGGTGGTTTTGTATCTAGATTTTGATTCATTTTGGTAAGTATGATGCTTGGAATGTTGTTGATTAAATGTGGGGTGGTTTGGAGCATGTTTGATGGGGTTTACAGGTGTTTAAAAAGGCCTATCTGCTGTTTCTGGGCAGGGTGTTTCGAAACACCCTTGCCTGTTTCGAAACATGCCCTTGAATTGGCCAGGGTGTTCCTGAACGGCCTAGACCCGTTTCTGAACACTTTGGCTACTGCCAAGGGGTGTTCCTGAACGGCCTAGACCCGTTTCGGAACACCTGACCGTTGGGCATAAAATTTGAATTGTTTTGAGGTTTGCAAGCTTTACGTTTTAGTCCTGATATTTGTATGTGCAATTGCTTGAGTTTGAGATGTCCGTTTGAGATGAAATTCGGCACAGAGGCATGAAACATGACTAATTTCATAATGGTAACTTAAAAATTGGTAAAGTCCTCTTAATTTTCATAATTTACAAATTGGTCCCTAAATTCGTATTTTGTGCAATTGTGTCCCTTATTGTTTTCCGACTGCTGTGATTTTTGAGTATGCTTATCTCAAGAGTATGCCTAGGTTTAATGTGCATCTAGAAAAGTTTAAAAAGAAAAAAAAGGGTTGTTAATCAAGGTTGACTTTCGGGTTGACTTTGGTTTTCCCCGTGTAATCTTTGTAGTTCGGGTCAACCGTCTAGGCCGGGCTAAGGGGGTTACACAATCAATAATAGGGACTCTGCAAAGAAGATGCTTGCTTAAATAGAAATGGATGAAGAATGAGAAGAAGGGAAAATGATGAAACAAATAATGAGAAATGTTTGCCACTTGAAAAAAAATGTATCTTTAAACAAGTAAATTAACATAAAAGCCCTTACAAAAGATCCCTAATGCTCGCGGGAAAAAGCAAAAGGGTTGATTCTAAGTATGACCCCAACTGTCTATGAAGATTATGCATTATTCCAAAGAAACAAGTATAAATTTCAGCTAATCTTGCCATCATCTGTTTTGTGACGAATTTTCTAAATGCGTTCGTCATATTCTTTTTCTTTGAGTCTCCCACTTTTGAAAGCTGCCAATATCAACTCCCCCGTTCATGACCATGTCTGCAAAATCTTCGGTGGCGTGATTTAACATATAGTCATAGAAGGGACCATTTACAGTCTCCACAAACATTGGAGTAACCTCATTTTTCGACAGTGGAAGTTGAACTTGGGCTGCCACATCTCGCTATCTCTGGGAATACTAGCGGAAGCTCTCATTGGGCTTTTGTTCCATATTCTGTAGTACAATCCTGCTTGGGGCCATATCTGTTACATGCTCGCACTGTTTGAGAAAAGCTTTCGACAGATCTCTCCAACTGCATATGTTGACCTGACTCAGTTGAGCATACCATCAGATAGAAGTCCCAAATAGACTGTCTTGGAAACAGTGGATCAACAACTTCTCATTTTCTAAATGTGGTGACATTTTCCGACAATACATAGTCAAATGTGCCAATGGGCATGTAGTTCCATTGTACGTTTCAAAGTCAGGGGCCTTAAACTTTGAAGGAGCCACCTGGTCAGATAATAGACTCAAATCTCTAGCATCTATGCCACCATAAATGCATCTTTCTTGAGAAGATTTAATCATTTCCTCCAGCTTCTTATAGAGATCTTCCCATTTCCTCTCGATCTTTGCCTTGTTAGTTTTTTCATCGAAGTCAGGCATCTCGTGGCTGCAAACCTCATCGGTGTTTTCTTTTAATTCAGTACGGGTAGAATATTCTACAAAATGGGGTAAGATCTTGACTTTAGGTGAAGCCGCTTCCTTTTGCATCCATGATTGTGCGAAAGCCACCACCGGGAACCGAGGTAAAGTATTGGTGTCTTCTCCTACTTTTGGGTCTTTGAACCCAAATATGGCTGCAGTTTGGCTAACTATTTTCCTGTGTGATAACTCAATATGTTTCTTCATATCATTTTCCATTTTCTCAAGGTTATCACAGATGCTCTTCTGGTTTGCTTTTAGAGTTGTCAATCTTTCCTCGGTGTTCATGACTCGAGTCGTGTTTGCGTGTGATATTTACTACTTAAATGGAATTTTCCAAAATTAATCTTTTTATTATACATGTGTGAATACAATGATCAAATCATTATTTAATGCAAAAAAAAAACAAATGCATGGAAGCAAATGTATGTATGTGAAAGCATGAATGCAGGAGAAGGGTCATCAATTCTATTAAGGTGTTTCTCTAGATGTAGCTTCCATTGGATGACGAAGGTCCTACAAATACGTCTTAGTCTGAGCACTCATTTCTTTGATCAATCTTTCAAGCCTTGGTCCTACCTTCCCTATCGGTTTGACATGGGGCGAAGAAATGTAGCTTCTTGACGCCACATACTTAGCTACATCTTCAATTTAGGATGTTATGCTTCTATCGAACTCGTCTCGCTCCTGGGTCCTTTTGACGTTACCCCTAAGTTGAATAGACCAATGATCATCTTCAAATTCTGCTTGGTTGGACATTCGAAGTCATAGCACTTGCGACTTATGGTATTTTGTTTGGCGCTAATGTGATTACTCGACAAGTTCTCATTGCTTACAGGTGGGCCTCAAGTTGGTGAAGTACATTTGCATTGTCTTCTTCATTTAGGTACCCTCCATCCATGGCGAAAGCTTTTCTAATTGAGCAACATGCTTTAGAATCGATCCCCTCTAAATATGGGATGTATGCAACAAATAAATATGCCACATAAACAAAACAAAGCACACACAAAAAGGTTAGTACTATTTTTAGTAAAAAACAAAAATAAAACCTAAAAGGTCCAAAATAATTTCATTGTACGAATAATTCTGAGCAGCACATTCAAACAGTCTAGGATATGTCTCCACAGATTATTCTTGCGACTTTAACCAGACTCAACACCCTAGGCTTTTCGTATGGATCTATTGGGGTAGGCTCTAGATTCTCAAACTTGGTTTGGTTCTAAAAGGGTACCCGAGCTGTCCTCGTTGTCCCCTACAAAGAGTAGCAAGGCCCTCGATTCTCAATCATCATAGGCTTCAAACGAATCGAGTTCAACTCAGGAGGACTCACCATCGATGCCTTCTCGAAGAATCAATATTGTTATGAAGACAAAGGGAATGAGTCCCGAAGGTACTTGCTAGGCGCATACGAAGAATCAATATTCTTATATTGAGCAAAGCGTGTTCCCCTCACTTAAACGAACGAGACAAAGCTCGGGTATAGAGCTTGAAATTAAGTATTAAATGCGTAAAATAGAATTATATTCATTTAAATGGACAAATAAATTAAAATTTTTTATGAACTTGCAAATTCCATTATTTTTTTAAAAAAAAAACTTCTTGAAAACCATTTAAAATCAATTTGTGGCTTGACCCTCTTTTGTTTTTATTTTAAAAACAAAAACACGTCCCTAATGGAGTCGCCAAGCTGTCACAACCCTTTTTAAGAGCTTCAACTTTTTGGAAAACTTAAAAAAAAACAGAGTCGCTACCAATCTTTTTTGAAAAGTGTGATTGGATCACTTTAAAACGAGGTTATTTTAATAAAACATTTTGTTTTAATAAAACAACGGTTTTTTCTACAAAAACAAAAAAACGGGTTCAGGGATCAGTTACTCGTGGGGAAGGGTTAGCACCCCCCCCTCGAAGCCCAAAATTGGTACCTTATTGATTTCAAAAAACGCTTTCAAAGTTTGAATTTGCAAGTTCACGAAGGTTCGATTTTATTTGTCCATTTAATGAATATAAGTTTATTTTAACAACTTTATCGCCTGAGAAATGAACTTTAATCACCGTCAACATTTCTGGCCCTAACCCGTTATCCCCGTTTGATAAGACATCGCTTTAAATTAATTTCACTTTTCAAACAGCATGGAAATTCAATGTGTTTAGCATTTTTATTCATTTTAGGTTTCATTATTTTAAATCCTAAAAAGGTCTAAGTCTTTTATTCCTAATTGTGGGTTTGAGTTTGTTTAAGTGTATTTTTTGTGAAGAAATTTTTTCTACAAACACGTCTCTATCTAAGCTTTTAGAACCTAGTCCTAAGTTTTGACCTATTTCTAAAGAACAAACAAGAAACTTGAAATATTCCTTTGTGTTTATTTTTATTGTTTCTTTTAAAAAATCCTTTATTATTTTTTAGCTTTAAAACTAAAACCCTTCTTTTTGACATTTTCGCTTTTTAGTCTTATTAATTTTCTACATTTTTAATTTCATCTTTTTTCCTTTTGCAAACCTTTTTATTTAAACCATTTTTTAGGAAGAAAGATTTTTATATTTTCAAACTCTTATTCTCTGACATTTTAAACTTTTAACCTAGGGTTATTTGTTTTTTATTAAAGCCCTTTTGAATTTTATCTTTCGTTTTTTTTTTAATTTTAAAACTTATTTTTAAACACTTTTATTTATTTATTTTTAAAAAAACATTTTTAAATTACCTAAGAACTTTTATTTTTTATAACTTTTATTTGTGAAGTCAAAGTTTTCTTTTTAAGCCCCTTTATTATAAAATTCTTTTATTATTTTTTATAACCCACTTTTTCTAAATATCTTAGGTTTATTTAAATTCCTACATTTTTATTTCCCATCTTAAAAACTTTGTTAACACAAAATTTTCCTTGATTTTGGTTTCTTTCAAATTAACCACTAATTCAAGTTCTTTTTTAAAGAAACATTAATTCACTTGTATTCCCAAATTTAAAAGGATTCAAACATCTTTTAGCAACATTCGTTTCATTTTCAAGATTGAAATTCTCAAAAAACAACATTTTTATTTTATTTAAGAATTTAAAAGATTAAAGCGAAAACTAAAGTAAAATAAAGAATGGAATTGTTACCCAAATTCAAGAATCAATCCTCCACAATCGAAAGCAACCTACAAACATGCACAAAAACAAAACCAAAATTCAACCAAGAACAAGAAAGAATCAAAAAAATGAAAACAAATGGAAGAAAAGAAGTTTACTGAAAATGAAGAACACGAGTATGACTTCTTCTTGATTTTCTTCGAAACGTCTCCGAAAAATGACTCAAAGCTCGAACTCACTCCAAGAATTTTTCCAACAAATTCAGAGAAACATTCAAGAATTTTCGGAAATTTTTTAAAGCAATTTTTGCTTTTCTAAGTGGTGAAGAACAATGGTGTACAAAAGGGTTTTTATACTAGTCCCTCGCCATTTCAATTCAATGCCAAATCGGGATTTAATCTCCAAATTGAAGCTCAAATCCGACCAAGGACTTGATCCTCGGAAAAACCCCTCAAAAAAATTCCAGATTTGGTTCAAATTCGGAGTCAAATTACTCCCTTGATTCGAGCCTAGGTTTTAACTAGTCAGTTTAGTTTTTTTCAAATTCCAGCGACGATAGGGGACGGCGGAGAACGGGATCAGTGGCATTGGAATGACGACGTCAAGGCGGACCGACTGGTACCTTCAACGGCAACGGCCGCGTGGCTGCACATGCCTCGCCCTTTTTTACCTTTTTGACTTTTTTTTGTTTTAATTAGCTATTTTTTCCTTGGCCCTAGGTTTTACTGTCCCTAATCTAATGGCTTATTTTAATCCTTAAAACAAATGTGTTTTTGGGCCAATTTATTTTTATTATTATTTGAGAATGGGCTTATAAGAAGAATGGGTTATTATTTTTGGAGGAGTTTATTCTTAAATAAAATGGGCTTAAAACAAATGGGTTTTAAACAAAAAAAACCCTTTTTAACCCAAACGGACTCTTATTATTTTTTGCATTTTTTTGGTTTTAAATAATAATAATAATAATAATAATAATAATAATAATAATAATAATAATAATAATAATAATAATAATAATAATAATAATAAGTAAAAAAACGGGATGAAAATCTAGTGACAACACAATGTTTTCCATGTATCCATGTTACGCAAGTATCGGTCAGATCCTTCCCATGTGATCGAACCGAAATCTGTGGAAATCCAATCTAATCTGACGTACGAGGAAGAAACTGTGCAAATCCTCGCACGAGAAATCAAGCATCTTCGTAACAAATATGTTCCCTTAGTGAAGGTTCTGTGGAGAAGCCATTATGTAGAAGAGGTGACTTGGGAGCCCAAAGAAGCTATGCAGAAACAATATCCTCATCTCTTTGCTTAAGGTGAAAATTCGAGGATGAATGTTCTGAAAGGGTGAGAGTTGTCACATCCCGAAAAGTGGCTAATTCGAAATAGGTTCTGGTGATCGGGAAATTTGAATCAGATGTGTAAAATGTTTTAATGAATGACCTTTGTACTGCTTTTTGTAATAAGATTTCATTTTGATCCTATTTGGATAATTAAGTCTCCTTGTATGCATTTTAAAGCCAAAAATGCAATTTTTGAGCAAGGCGTGTCGATATGGTTAGGCCAGTATCGATACGGCCCAACCGTCAATAACTAGCTTACCTATTTTGGCGAGGGTGTACCAATACGGCCATGAGCGTATCAGTACGGACCCCTTGTTTCGAATCCGCTTAAAGGCTAAGTAAACCCTCAAGTGAGGGAAAGCCCCTTATTGGTTAAAAGGGGAGGTGGATAATCATTAAAGGTCTGAGTACCACCCATTGCATAAAAAGAAAAAGCTTTATTCCTTCTTTTGTTCTACCGAAACTAAATTCTAAAGCAAGCACCACCATTATCTTCCACCTTAACTCAAGCACACACCTCTATCTTTGAACTCTCTAAGCTCGATTGTTCTTTGATTCGAAGACTCCATCGCGAAGCCTTTGGTTGGGTAAGGAGAAACCCTCAATCAATTGTTAAATTCCTTGATCCATTAGAGTTTAATTTTAAGTCGAAATTCTAAGTCTAATCTTCGAATGATCACCATATGGTTATATATTGGTTGTAATGGTTCTTTGTGTTCATTCCTAGCTCAAGTATTGGAATAAATCGATCCATCAAATCCATCTAAGCCTAGGAAAAAAGGAATCGAAATTCGGGAATCCTAAAAGCTTACACGCTCTAGGTGAGTGTAGTTGTGTCAAGGGATAGGCTAGGTGCCACCTTGTTGCATTTGATTATGAATTTGATTTGCATTTTGTCAAAGGCTCAAGTAGAGCAACCATATGTGGATTCGAATGGTAAGTCCTTTGAATTGTTTTGATATGTCTATAAGCATACATGTGATATTCGAATTATGTAATTTATGGAATTTGATATGAATATGTTATGTGATGTGGAGCTAAGGCTCGTTTTGTTATCCGAAATGATATGATCCGAAAGGTATGAATCATGATAAAATATGTGAACTTGGACATTTGTGGATATTGGATACAATTGACATGCCATAAAGTTATTTGAGCTCGTAAAAGTAAGGGTGGACTACGGTCCGGGGCTACGGCCTATATGTGGGGGAAATAGGGATGGATTGTGTAAGGGACTTTCCGGAGCTACGGCTCAAGGCTATGGCCTATCTTCCGTTATATGTGTTGATGTAAAGGGAAATCCGCGTATCTATTTGTTACATTTTCTTAGGGATTGATTTATGTTAAATAAGCTATGAAAATATGAAATCTGTTAATTGGGATTAAGCATGTGATTTAAGTGATTAAAGTTATGATTATGATACTAAACTGCATCGTCATGTAACCCATGTTGATAGTTTGCTATTTATGCCATTTTATTGTGTTATTATGGCTACCTCACTAGTCTAAGTAAGCCTAACGTTTGAGTGTCTCATACATTTCAAGACCTTGAAACTTTCCAAATTCGATCAAGTATTTTACGGTTACAAGTCACGTCTTCTGAGCATACGTATGTTTAATTTTGTTTCCGAACTCCTATTAAGGTGTCATATGGTTTTAAAGTGTTGTAATAACTTATTTTGATGTGGTTGTGTAAGCCTAATAGTAACTAGGTGTGGTATGAGTATAATGGTATTTTTGGAAATGGCTAAGTAGAGTAAAATGAGCCTAAATGCCCTATTTGGTAAAAACGTATTAAACGGATTCAAGGCGCTTTGAAATTTGACATACAACTAGAATCATTGCTTTAAAGGTTTCTGGTAAAATTTGATTAATGTTTGGTTGGGTAAATCGAATAAAAACAAAAAAATCTGTCATTACAGGTCAGGCCATACCGATACGGGTGATGGCGTATCGGTACGGTTAGGCATAAATTGGATTAAGAAAACAAGGCATATCGATACAGAAATTGGTCACTGGATTCTGGTTTGAATAATGGTATCGATACAGTCTTAGGTCGTATCGGTAACGGGTTAACGTAGTCAACGCGTATCGATACATGCTTAACTGTACCAGTACGAGATTGATATCTTTTGAATATGGAATTATGAAATTAGGCTTAGCATATCGATACGACACTTAGGGTATCGATACAGTGTTTGTTAAATCTGTTATAAGGTATAAAAATGAAGTCTTAGGCAGTTTTCAAAATGGATAATAATAACTACTTGGCCTAATTAGTCTAGTAAACGATATCTGATAGAAACGAAATTCCACAGAGTATTAATTGTTAAGTTTAATTACAAGTTGGTAAATAAGAAATCTGATTAGGACTTCTAATTCATAAATTTTTCAATTTAGTCCCTTAAGGTTTAAAAAGTTTAAAATTGACCCTAATTCTGATAAGATTGGTAATGATTAGAGTCGCTAAGCCTTAAGAATGAATAATAAGATACTCAGACCAAAATCTAAACTCTAATTTCGTTTCTGATCCTTCAATACGTTTTCCGATGACACTACCTGACCTGGATCTCTGCCAGGCCAGGAAGGGGCTGTTACAATCAAGACCAGTAACAAATCAACACATCACTGAATATACAAAGAAAAGTGTATATATCGATGATAGATTTAGGGAATAAAGCCGAAGTACATAAATTTAAAAGAGGTAATATCAATAAATTTGACACCAATGACATCAACATTTTATTATCTCTGACATGCATATACATAGGAGAGAGAGAGTAATAAAGGGAAAATGATTACATAGTTAAAAGTCATTTATTATTCAAAAAAGAGAGAGATATAAGATACGTGCATGAAACTTAAAGGTCATCGAAGCCAAAAAGTCGCTAGAGCTCAAGTAGCCAAACCGTCAAATGATCTGAGGTAGTCTTCTTCCTTGCATTTTCATTTCATGCAAATAAGATAGTAAAGGTCAGTCATTTTAAGGTTGCATCTAAGAAATAAAATGAATTCGAATCTATTTACCTTTTTGATTTCTGATAAGTCATTTGGAGTTATTGTTTGAGGTTGGTTGTTGATCAAAGGCTTTCTGATGTGGTGGAGCTGAAAAGTTGTTGGGTTTTTGGGTAGATGATCAAACAATGTCGAGTTGGCCAATAGGGGGTGAATTGGCTTTTTAAAATGAAAGGGAGCAAAGTGGTAAAATAAAAATTGAAGAAAAATAGATATAGAGTGGTTCAAGCTTCTAACAAGCTCTACATCCACTACCTTAGCTCCCACTAAGGATTTCAACTAATTCACTAATGAATTCTTACCCTTTTATATGATTAGGAGGAAACGGTTACAAGGATCAAAGATTTCTGCCCAAAGCTTGATCAAAATCACTCTTTTACAAGAAGAAGTTGGCAAATTGAAAATGAACCTCTCAATAGGTAAAATATTTGCCCAATTACAATAGCACACTCCCCAAACTTGAAATGAAAGATTACAAATGAAATACACAAGTTGAGTGTAAGGGTTTGACTCTAAACGGCTCAAATAGATTGGATTTTTGCTTAATTGTGC
This sequence comes from Hibiscus tridactylites, assembly GCA_958450335.1. Taxonomy (NCBI): domain Eukaryota; kingdom Viridiplantae; phylum Streptophyta; class Magnoliopsida; order Malvales; family Malvaceae; genus Hibiscus; species Hibiscus tridactylites. Next base: position 22,041,257 of record OY288276.1, on the reverse strand, counting down.
TTCAAATGATGAATGGATATTGATAAGTGCCCAAAAGTCCTATATTTTGACCCATTTTACATGACAATTATCACTCAACCTACACCTATTTGAGCTGCATTATGGCCTTTCATGCATAAAGTTCATCATTTATATACCTTTGAGCTTTATACTCTGTGTAATCTATGAAAAATGTACTATTTAATGCATGCTTGGCACTTTTGTAGATTTACACTGTTGGAGCAGGAGGATGCCACCACATCACAAAAAGCAGCAGGGAAGAAGAGGTAGAATTAGCAGACAACAGACCCTGATCAAGCCAAGCCACATGACAACTTCTACCGAGGGAAGCTGATGAAGCCTTGTGGAGCAGAGCAGATCAATGCCGATGTAGCATTCCGCATGAGGGGAAATGGGTAAAGTGGTAGCCGACTTGTAGAGCTTGAAACGCCGGATTTTTTTACACACTTTGTGTGGCAGTTGGAGCTCAAGAAGAGGAGGAAAACATGGAAGGAAGGGTAAAGTTGGACTTTTGGCCAAAAATGTATATTGTAATAAATTAAAAAGATTTACCTCTTTAATAAAGTCTAGTCCAAGTCCAACTTAACTTCTTCTCCAAGAAGGATTTGTGCCTACATCTTCCCCTATATAAGGGCTTGTTGCCATGAAGAAACACATGGAGAAGTGATTGAGCTTAGGATTAGTTTAGTTATGTTCTAAATTTCTTTGGGTTAGGATTAGTTTGTTTAGTAGTTGTGTGAAAACTCTTTGTACTTAGTTTTTGTTCTTAATGCAATAAAAGTTAAGGTTTGCTTTTTTGGCTTTAATTATTTTTGCATTCTACTCGGGAAAGGATTTGTGAGATCATCCATTTGTTCAATATTGGGAGAGTTGAGCTCACGAAAGGAATAAGTACGGTTTTCGCCCCACGTGGTGTTAACTAACTCAGCTTAGGGGTAGGTTAGAGTCTCAGCGGCTAAAAGAAGTGTATGAACAGTTGGTGTTTGTCCTTTGATTCACGCCGGGAGGAATCATCAGAGTTTAGTCATCAACCAGCGTTCCGTGCTTAGGGATAAGTCATAACCACCCAAGGACGCTTTGCTGAGCCTTAACTGCATCTGCCCACAAGCAATGGATTGTTGCGGCAGGAGTTCAACCATTGAAGCCACGACAAGGATTTAGGTCATTGCCACGAAAATAGTGTGTTGCTGCATTTAAGAACAGAAACGAAGTCAAGAGGATTTCACACTACGACACACTCTAATCCGACCCATCTTCTCATCTTGATTATTTTATTTTATGGATTTTCTTAGTTTAGTTATTTTTAGATTATCTCAAATCACCCAATTAATCTGTGTTTTTACTTTATTTATTTTATAGTGCGAGGGAGAGAATCGAAGGTCGAGTACCAATCCTTGTGGAGACGATACTTTTATACTTATCCCTATATTACTTGTTTCGTGTATACTTGCACAATTGTAGAGCACTATTTACATGCAACAAGTATTTGGCGTCGTTGCCAGGGACTGGCAACTTTCGTTTTTATTTTCTTGCACTTTCTATTTTATCTAGTTTATTTTTTTTTTAGTACTATAAAATTTGGTTTTGTCTTGATGCATGACCAGAGCTAACCAAGGAAGCCCATTGCGAGATACAGATCCAGAAATCGAATGCACTTACCGAAGGCTTAGATGGGAGAACGAAGCCGCAATGTAGCAACATGAGGACCCATCCCGAGGTCGCGGCCGCAGCATCAACCAAGTGCCGTCGGTACACAATGTTATTGGGCAAAATCCTGTCGATGGGCAACCACTTGTTGAAGAGCAGCAGATCCCGACAGGAGATGGAGCAAATCTGCAAGCTCCATTTGTACAAGTACGACACCCAACAATCATAGATTACCTTGAGATCGAGGCCGCCCACTTCGAGCTGAAGCTCGTGATGTTTAATATGATCAACACTATGGGGCAATTTGGCGCCTCCGCAATTGAAGATGCCGGATAGCACCTCAAGTCCTTTCTCTAGATTTGAAACTCATTTAAAATTCATAGAATACATGAGGATATTCTAAGATTGAAGTTGTTCCCTATTCACTAAGGGATAGGGCAAAAACCTGGCTCAACAGTATCTCAGCATGATCAATTGGATCATGGAGTGATCTCTGTCGTGATTTCTTAGCTCATTTTAATCCTACAAATTTAACTGACATGTTACGTAACAAGATCACTTCATTTCGATAGGCTGATGACGAGTCCATGCATGAGGCTTGGGAGCGATATTGAGAGCTGTTACACAAATGCCCCTTGCACGGATTCCCAGTATGGACGTAGATGACCATGTTCTTTAATGCAGTTAACATGGAAACTAGGATGATGCTTGATGCCTTGGCAAACAACATACTCTTAGATAAAGAGCAAGAAAAAGCGATGGAGATTCTAAACAGGACGTCCAAGAATGATTATCAGTTCCCCATAGCCAGAAGGGGAGGAGTCCGCCGTCAACCCATAATTAATGAAATAGAGTCCGCTGAGCCAATTTCATCTCAGATCGCCACCATGACGAAGCTAGTTCTGAATTACAGTCACAAAATAATCAATAGAAAGTCAAGGTAATAGATTTGTTTTGCGAGAACTGTGGGGATAACCATGCTTTTTCTGAATGCCCGCAGAACCCAGAGTCAGCCAACTTTGTTGGAAACTTCAACCGCAACAATCAGATGTCCAACAACTATAATCCAGCCTGGAAAAAGCACCCCAACTTCTCCTTGATCAACCCTAACAATGCTCTCAATCCGCAGCATCAGAATGCTACAACCGCATGATTCCAACAAACCATACTGCCTAAACAGCACATGCCATCGCAACAACCGACACAGTCTAGTTCCTTAGAAAACACTCTGCATGCTTTTATGAATCAAACTAGTGCATATATGGCTAACACTGAAAAGTTCATAAAAAGACTGAAACTTTTATGGACAGGACAGAAATGCTGCCACAGAACAACGAGGCAACGTTGAAATCCTTAGAAATGCAAGTGAGGAAGATCGCTCAAATACTGAACATCAGGGCAGTTTGAGGTTTCACTAGCGATACTAAAGCCGCTAATACATCGTACGAGCAATGCAAGGCTGTAACCGCCAAGAGTGGTATTCAACTACAAGAGACACAAGCCAAACAACAAGCAAAAGAAAAACCACAAAAGCCCACTGTCCCTACATAGTCTAAGGACAAGGATGTCGCGACACCAATCAAGACAAATCCTGTTGCCGCGGACCCTATGACATCACCCACATAGCCTAGAGATAGCTCACCAGCTCCACCATTCCCACAGAGGCTGAAATAACCCAAGCAAGAGTACCAGTTTAAAAAGTTCTCAGATATGCTAAAACAAGTACATATTAATATACCTTTGGTGGAGGCTATTATGCAGATTCCAAACTATTCCAAGTTCTTCAAGGACACAATGTCAAAAAGAAAACAAATTGAGGAATTTGAAACGGTGGCTGTAACAGAGGAATGCATGGTCACATTACATAATCGAGCACCACCCAAGCTTAAGGATCCCAAAAGCTTTCTCATACCATGCACGATTGGGAACACATATGAGGGGAGAGCGGTATGTGATTTAGGTGCAAGCATCAATATCATGCCCAAATCCGTCTTTAAAAAATTGGGGATTGAGACGGCACAACCGACCACAGTGATGCTATAGCTTACTGACGGATCACATGTGCAACTAGAAGGGAAAATCGAAGATATCCTGGTAAAACTGAATAAGTTTATTTTCCCTATTGATTTCCTCATCTTAGATTGCGATACAGATGAAAGCGCTTTATTGATACTTGGACGACCATTCCTCGCAACTGGGAGGACTATAATCGATGTGGAGAAAGGAGAAATGACAATGAGTATTAATGGCGAGCATGTTACAATTCATGTCCTGAACAGTAGAAAACATGCCAACGATACAACAACTTGTTAGGCACTCCAGACCACTCAGAAATAAGGTAGCAGTAAGGAACCAAATGGCCCCAGCACTGAAGCGGTAAAATGCTGTGGCAAACATATTGGACCATGCCAGGACACATGTCGTGGCAGGCAAGAGAGAGAACATGGACAAAGGCTGCTACCACATACAAGAGCACATGTTATGAGGGATAAGGAAGTATACACTTTAGGGGATGCATCCAAGTGCACTCCTTTAGTGCACTAATCGTTTCTCTCTTTACCTTATTTTTATTTTCATTTTTTTAGGTTCAGTTTTTTTTTTTATTTTTCAAAATAAATTTTTAGTTATCTATATTTATTTCTAACATTTTTACTCAGAATAAAATTTTCTTTTCTTGTTTTTTTAGGAGGGAGGTCAAGAAAGAAAGAAGAGAGGAACAAAAGGCTTAGAGAAGTGACCGTTAGCTGCTTCCGCATCTGACGCCCAATGCGCTGCAAGAGCCGCAAATACTAGTTTTCCAACGGGCAGAAACCTCAACGGGATGCAATGGCTAGAAACGGTCGCGGCCTCGAATTGCACTCCAACGACACAATGTGCCGAGACTCTATAAAAGGGCCACTACTCTCCTTTGTTTTTCACTTCCTACTTTCTTTTACTTTCTTGAATTTCACAGTTATTTACGCTCTATTTTGCTCTTAATCTTTTTTTACTCTCTCTCAATTTCTCTCACCGCTCTTATCAAATTCAGAAGGCAACTAGAGGAGCATCTTCCAGCACTACCACGGCACCATCCTATATTCGCTTCACACCGGCATCGGTGGAAGAAAGGTTCAAAACGCACTACATCGCATGACAGGTGTGGGAAGAGCAAGGGTTCCATACCTCAAGTGAAACAAATTACGGCATCGAGCACTTCCTCTTCAACAAAATCATACACCATAAGTGGCAAGTCTTCTGCCTCCAGCTGTCCCAAGCCAATCTAACGATCGTAGGAGAGTTCTATGCTCATAGGCCAAGTGCCGACACACTATTTGTGCATGTGAGGGGAAAACCATCCGCATCGATGCCGACACCATCAACAGGTTCTACGGCCTGTACATTGAAAGAAATGAGCATGTCGAGGTTTTGGAGGCCATAGATGAAGACGATTTCCTAAGCATAAAGGAGGAGCTTTGCTTCGTCGGCATACCATGGAAGGCCGAATCACATAAGGGATCGGTGCAGTAGAAACATCTCAGGCCGGAAGCCAAACTGTGGAACAAGTTCATCTGCCACTGCCTTCTGTCGACATCCCACAGTACGGTCGTTGATCGGCCTAGGCTTGCTCTTATCCACTCTATTATGCAAAATCGTAAAATTAATGTGGGTAATTTAATTGTGCAGGAAATCTACAAATGCACAACAAAGAAGAAAAGGACGCTCTTTTTTTCGTCACTCATTACCGGCCTTTGCATGCAGAATGAAGTTCCATTCGATAGAACCGATGAATTCACAAAAGAAAGACAATGATGGGGCAAGGTGACCTGCCATAGAATAATGGAGATCTTAGACACCAAGCCTCTGCAGGCCACATCGATGTAGAGTATTGTCGGGGCAGCAGCCTCGACATCCGTCTGGTGACACCTCAAACCCAAGCCCCTGCCGCCGCAGGCCTCCAACAGATCCTGAACAAGCTGGAATATATGGAAAACAAATGCCATTTACCTTTTGAGATAGAGCACATAGCTTACTAGGCTATCAAGGCAGTGAACATAGACTTAGATAAGGCAGGACAGAAGAGGTTACTTGACTTGAATGAAATTGAAGAAATTCGAGCAATGGCCTACGTCAACGCAAGGATTTACAAGGACAAGACAAAGAGGTGGCATGACAAGAAGTTGCTGCCACGACAGTTCTGCCCAGGGCAGCTTGTGTTGTTGTTTAACTCTAGGTTGAAACTTTTCCCAGGGAAGCTTAAATCTAGATAGTCTGGCCCATTCCAAGTTGTGCAGGTTTTTCCTCATGGTGCCATCACGATTAAATCCTTAAAAGACGGGCACCAATTTAAAGTCAACGGACAGAGACTAAAGCATTATCAGGGGACTGAAGCCCCAAGGATGCAGGAAGTGGTTACTTTAGGAGATGCCCCTCAAGGCATCCCTAATTTAACTTAATTTTATTTTTATTTTATTAATTATGTATTTTATTTATTAGGAAATTAGAATTATTTTATTTTTAGGAACTAAGTTTTTATTTTAATTTTTTTTAGGAAATAAGTGAAACAAGGAGAGGAGAAGAAGTGAACCAGCCCACCATCTTAACAGCAGCCAAAAAAGCCCAACGAAGGAGTCTATCGTCATAGCCTGTCAACAGCTGTCGCGACAGACGCAAAAAATACAGCCTGTCACCACGTTGTCGCGGCAGACACGCAAACGCGTAACAGACGCGCAGCAGACACAGAAAGCGTGACAGACGCGTCAGAAACCGCGTAACAGCTGGACCCGTTATTCGTGCCTGCCGTTACAGCTCTAACGGGCAGTAAACCATTCACCTATATAAACCCTATTTACAATTCATTTTTCACATCAATTTTACTCTCTGAACTTGCTTTCTCTCTAGATCTAAAATTTCTTTCATTTTCTACAGCCTTGCTACTATGAGTACCAGACAGACAAGACGAAGTGCTGCCTCCAGCTCTGCCTCAGCAGCCGACACACCCAGCCATGACACCATCCCTAACCGCTTTGCCACCACCGACTCCGTCGACAGATATTACAGCTCTTTCCAAAAGAGGGATATGTGGGAAAAGAGGTTTCCTTTGCACCAAACGCATGGAAGACTTCGGGCTTCAACCGTTCATTGCACGAAAAATTAAGGCCCTCAAATGGCAGATGTTTGATGCCCAGCCCGAGGAGATGAATGTCACATTGGTCTGGGAATTTTACGCTGCTGTCGACAGCAAGGATACGAAGACCATGACCGAACGAGGTTAAGAAGTTACTTTCGAGCCTAAATACATCAATACCCTCTATGGCATCTATGTCAGAAAAAATGGAGAACGGACACAAGAAGTTCATAGAGAGTCTGACGCCGGCAGACTACGATTCTGTCATGGCATAATTAACTGAAGAGGGGACATAGTGGAATACTGACCCCAAGCATCGGTTGACGGTAAAACGCACTCAACTCACTCCGAAGGCCAAACTTCGGAACCACTTCGTAAAGAAGATGATAATGCCTTCTTCCCACAACAGCACGGTTGACCGACCCAGGTTAGCTCTCGTTCACTACATTTTAAATGAGAGACCCATAAATGTCGGCCGGTATATACGAGAGGGAATTTTGGAGTGTGCTCTTCGACCGTCGGGACCTCTTGCCTTCCCGTACCTCATCACCGAGATCTGCCGCAGCCACAACATTCCCGGAATCCCTGAAGATTACAAGGTCCGAGGGAAGGGATGGACGGAGCAAAACATTTTCAGCTTAATGGAACTGAAAGCAGCCACACCACTCTCTTTCTTCAACCCGTCTGCCACAGCAGAAGAGCCAGCAGAGCCCATTCAGCCAGAACTTGCCGTCGTAGAACAACAGCAACCAACGTCAGCAGCCCCTCCACCAGACTCCTAAAAAAGATGGGCAGCTTGGTCTGATGAGTTTCGTCAGAGACTTCACGGCAGCCACAGTACATTTCATTAAAAACAGTTTAAATTTTCCAAATGTACAATTTCCTGCTTTCCTAGAAGAATACTTCGCTACCCCTACACCTGCCCATACTCCCACTCCTGCTGCCACACCAAAAACACCCTCTGCTGCATCCACTCCAACCCCGGCCGCGACAGCTGAAGGCGGCAGCCACACCGCCACTGCCTCTGCAAGAGGAGAGAAACGAAAGGAACCACTGCCCAAACTTGATGACGACTACTTCGTCGGGTTCTCTTCCTCCTCCATCTGGCAAGAATCTGATGGGGAGCCCTCTGTCAAAAGAAACCTTTCAAAGGAGTTCACTCCGATGAAAAGGCAGAAGCCCAACACTGGTGAAGGATCATCTGGCCAGGGCAAGTCTGCCCGCAGCAGCAGTAGTAGCATCATCAGCTCATCTGATGAGGTACAAGTGCTAGAAAAGCCACCCCAAATCTCACCCACTCGTATCCAGCCCCCAAGGGAAGCCAAGAAGAAAACTGCCTCCGCCTCTCCGAGCACTCTTCCGGCACCGACAATGAAGGTCACTACCCGCCGGCAGCTATAGATTAGCAGCAGCAGCAGCGACGACAGCACCTGAAATTAAGTTCCTATCTTATTAAGTTCCTATCTTATTTTTGTTGTTCTGTTGTTTTATTATTATCGTGCATTGAGGGCAATGCAACCCTTGAGTTTGGGGGTCGCATCCCTCCAGTAATGAAGTGTCCTTTATGTTTAAAAATTGTGTCTAAGTGTTTAGTTTATTTTTGCTTAAAAAAATTTGGCTTAAGTCTTTGAACTAAACTTACCTGCCGCGACATATGCTGTCGTGACAGTGCCTTTAGGAAATTTTAGGATTTGTTTAGAACCTTGCTATGAGTCTAATCTATACAACACTCTTTGTGACTCTTATGCCATCTAGATTACTTTAGTACACTGGAATAGGAATGTTTACCCACTTTAAACTACCCTAGAGGTGCCTATCACTGGCTCTAGGTAAACAATAAAAGAATGAAAATTATTCAAACTCATTTGCATGCAAAACTTCCTTGCACTTATTTTAGGAGATTTCTTTTTGAGCTAAGTTAGAAAAAACTAAAGGAGCCTAAGAATTGCCTCCAAAAAAGATGCAGTTAATTCAAGAGTCAGAAAAACTAAAGGACCCTAAGAATTGCCTCAAAAAAATTGAATTGGCATAACCTCAAGTTTGTAAGCATAACTATTCTGATATACTAAGGTAGTCTAGATACATAGTTGTTCACAAAACCTACACACACCACACAAGAATTATAGCATGGTTCCGAATGAATCCAGAAATGCCCGACAAGGTATTGCTCTTGATAGAAAATAAGTGGTAGGTAATGTAGGGTTCATTGATTTAAGCCAAAACAAAAAAGATTTCATTTTAGTTAGGTAACAATTGCTTGAGGGAAAGCAAGAACTTGAGTTTGGGGGCGTGTTGAGTGTGTAAAAGTTCTATATTTTACCCCTTATTTAACCCATATTTCTGTTGCATTCAAGCATAATACATTGCATTTAGGTACAGTTTCACATATACATCACAATTATATAAAATGGCACAGTTGCAACTGATTTTGGTTACTTTTGCAGGTAGCTGTCGTAGCAGACTCATGATAGCAATGGAGCACAGCTGGAACACAGGACTGAATTCGAGAAGGAAGACGCTGCCGAGGCCACTACCGCGGTAGCCAATGACGACAACAATGGTGAAGGGAAAAAGTGAAGTGGAGCTCGACAGATAGAGGAAATTAAGTCGGTCTGTCGTGGGCCACTCCTATATTTTTCTTAGCCCTAGATCAGAATGAAGGCCAAGCCCAAAGGTCAAGGAAGAAACCCAAAGCAAGAAAAGAGGACGAATTAAAGGCATCTACTCTGAAGATTTAGTCTTGATTAGAGTTGTACTTTAGTTTGAACTTGTATTCTTGCCTTATTAGAAAACATAAACCCAAGGCCTATATAAAGGCATGTAATTCGACCTAGGGAAGGATATCTCATTCTCTAGCCGTCTTCCCCAAAACCCTAGTCGTTTTCCCCCTTCTCATCATGTTCTAAACTTCCCCCAGGGCTAAGGGTTGATTCTTTAAATTAGTTGCAAGGATTGTACTGTTTTTAGGATTTTTTGTTCAATAAAATAAACTTCAAGTTTGCTTATTCTGGTTTTCAACATCTTACAAGAGTATCGGGAGAGCATTGTGAGATTATACATTTACTTAATATTGGGAGAGTTAAGTATACGAAAGGAATAAGTACGGGTTCTCCAATTTATGGTTGAACTATCTCGGACCTAGGGATAGGACGAGGTTAAGTGGCTAAGGAAGAATTCAACAACATCGGTGTTCATCCTTCGATTCACGCCGGGAGATATCATCTAAGACGTGTTCATTGACAGACTTGGACCTAGGGATAGGACAAGTCACAGCAGGGATTCTTGCCAAGCTTGAAGTACAGAGTTGTGTGATCACTGCCGCGACAACAACAGACGGTTGCCGCCGTAGGTGCTGCCGCGACAGGGACGACAACAGAACATGAAGTTCTATACAGCGCAACACCTGCACTACCGAGCAAATCAATACCGGCCTTTTGTTTACCATGAATATTTTAATCTTTTATCTTCAGTATTCTTCATTATTCCTCTACAAACAATTAAACTCTCTTCTTTCTATCTTGTGCTGCAATCCAAGGATAAAGCTAATTCCAGTCCTTGTGGATTCGACTTCCGATACTTCGTGTATCACTTTACTACTTGCGTCGTGTACACTTGCAATCTATTCTGATAGACTATTTTACGCGCAACAATTGGCATCTCTCTACTCACAAGTTCTTGGCACACCACTGGTCCATCTAGGCCCACAGCTCTTGGCATTCCTAAATGCGTTCCTAACTATGTTGCTTTCATGTGTCCATTTCTCTGCTGAATCCTATGCCAAACCTTCAAAATAGCCACAAAACAACCTTTCACTGTAGCATAGGTAACCTACTAACTCCTTGATGAAAATGCATGATCCTAGAAAATTAATGCAACTAAATGTACCAAAAAACAAGAAAAAGCATATCAAAATAGGCATGGAAAACAATACTTTTGAGGAGGTAACACCCCCAAACCCAGCTTATTTCTTGCCCTCAAGTAATGCAAAAGAAAGAAAAATAAAAATGGTGAAAATAATACCTCTTCAAAAGTTTGGTTGGAATGCCAAAAAATGTTGGCAAGTAGAGTTTGATGCTAATGCTACCCTCATGAATCACGGTGCACAATGCCAAGAAGAAAATAATTCAAGCACAACAATATAACTCTGGTCTAAGTGCATGATTTGTGCGCAAAGTGTGGGCAGTATGCATCTAATTATCCTTTCACCCCCTTAGCCAAATTCTACTTCCTAAACTCATATTCTTATTTTTTTCTTTTCTTTGCCAAGGGTCTTTGCCATTATCTTAAGCTTGCTTTGTGATATTGTTTAGCGTGAGTGATAAGAGGGAGCATACCATGAATCCCCACCTTAATCCATACATCACTAGGATTTCTCTTCAACTCATACTCTAGGGTTTTGGACTTGAGAACTAAGAGGGAGCATACCACGAAGCCCCAAGTAACTTATTATCCCTAAAATAGAGGAAAGTTCATTTCATTTTTTTACCATGACAGAACATTGTTGCCTTATTTTCTTTTACCCATGCATTCTTTTTTTAATCTGAGCATTGATTCAAATAGTCTAAGTTTGCTAGGGAACTATATACATACCACATGCTAAGCGTGAATCAATTTCCTAAACTAGAGATCAATTGGCAAGCAACTTGGCATACTATCTACTGGCATGGCAAACTGAAGATTAAAAATTTATTATTGGGTAGATAACTAGAATCAAAATAAGCTTGTCTAACCAATTGTTAACAAACTTCAAATTTCGGTCGAGACAAAATTTTCTTTTTCACTTTTTTATGGTTCAATATGAAACTACTCTACATGAACTATATGACAAACAAAAAATTTAAACGTGAAATGCATGGAACAATGTGAGAAAATGTGCACCCCAAAAACCAAGATATGCATTATCCTCAACGCATGAAACAACACATATATACAATAAAAACAGAAAAATAAAAAGTGCATGAACATGAAGATGCAAGAATGAAATGCAAAGGAGTTAAGTATAAGAAGTCTCCCCTTCGGAGACCTCTTCCTCTCGTTTGGCACGGGCTTCTTCTTCTTTTCTGGCATGGGTCTTCCTCATGGTTAGGCTCCCACGTTCAAGGGCCATTCTTTTCTTCCCTTTCCAACCTTGCTTTGAGGCAGCAGTGGTGGCTCCAATAACCTCCTTCTTCTTGGCAGGGTCTGTTGGCGGTGTAACTGACATATATTTTGGCTTCTTGGTAGGAATGTCCTCCGAATCATAAGAGGAATCGGTGCTGACAATTTCAACATGCACCGGGGACATCGGAACTGTGGCACTAGACTCGAAACTGGAAGAACTGACTAGACTAGCTGACTTAACTGAACTTGTTGATTTGACTGGACTGGCTGACTTGACATCACTGGTAGAGAGCTCGATAGGGAATGGTGAAAACAAGGGTAACTCGTCGGGAGAAAGTTTAACAAGAACCTCCCGCACGATGTCATCCTTCTCCTTGGTATAGTGCCTAAGTTTGGCATTTAGCTCCTCGGCTGCCTCTAACTTCTGGAGAATAATCTCCTGGCGAGCGTAAACTTGAGATAGCACTGCCAACGAGCTTGTTGGAATGGTTTTTGGCACAATGCTGGTTTGCCTTTGGCTTTGGCTTTGGCGTGGCAATCTTGACTTTTCCTTTCCCCTTCTCTTTTAGCTCTCCAGCCGTAAGATTTTTCCAAATAAGGACAATGATAGTGGTCCCTTTAATGACCTGGCCGTGATCCTCATCCATCCTTGGCACTTCATGGCGCAAACAAATGTTATAAATTAAGAAAGGGAAAAACAAACTTCCATTACTCTTGGCCACTGCATTTGTGGGTTTCCTCGATGATGATTCTGCTAACGTTTATCTTGCGCCCCTTGACAATGGTGTGCAAAATGATCAGCCAGTCATCAGAAACCGTGTCATTATGAGGTGTGGGAATGAGATTATGTTTGATAAAATGATTCAAACCCCGCATATGAGGCTTCAATGCCAACCTCTTGACAATCTGGTGGCTGGTAGACAAGTCATTCCAAGTTGTGCCAGGTTCGCACAACTCTTCTAGTATCTTCTTGCGTTTAGCAACGTTCATGGTCTTGACTTCCTCAAAATATTCATCTATTTCACTAGGTAAAGAAAAGAGTGAGTTAACATAACCCTCATCAAATTAGACACACTTACACTGAATCATCAAAAATTGAGAGTCTTTGGTTAAGTGCGCGTAAAACTCTTGAATAATAGTGGCGTAAACCTCTCCCTTCTGCTCGCAGAAAGCATTCCACTTGTGCATGTCGACGATCACCATGAACTCCAGCGGGAATCCAACAGTGAAATCTAGTTGAAAATCGAAGTGCTTCTCATAAAGGAAAGATCTTGAAAAGAAGTTCGTCTCTATCTTCTTGTGGACTTCATCATTGAAGAACTACTTGAAAGGAGTAGATGATGAAGCCATGGAGATTAAAAGTCGAGAGAAGAAAAAGAAAGATGAAAGGTTCTTGAATCTTGCTTGAAGAAAGATGGAAAGTGAGAAAAATCTTGGTGAAATTAGTTTTAAGGTAAGTGTAAAACTAATGAATTGATTTTGATATAACAAAGGATTTAAAGACTAAATTGAAAAGGAGAAAATGAATTTTTAAGTCCTCAAAACCTCTCTATGTGTTTAAAGAAAAATGTCCATGTCAAAACTTAAACTTATCAAAAAATTTCTTAAGTGTTTACCAAGTCAAAACGGTGATCTTCGAGTCACCGTTTCGGAACGTTTTAAAACGGTTAACCTCTGTTACAAAACTAGCTTTCCTGTTTTGATACGGGTGTATCGAAACAAGTCTTTGTGTTTCTAAACGGATGAAGAACAACAGAACGATTTGAACCGTTTCGATACGGTTGTATCGAAACGACCTCAAACCTTTCGAAACGACTTTCAAAATTGGTTTCAAAATATGACCATTGAACTTTTAACTAATTTTTTAAGATATATTTAAAGTGCACCGAAACACTGCTAATCTGTTTCGATACATGTTTTGACAGTGGCAAATTGTTTCGAAACGGGCTTCAGCACGTTTTGGAACATGCTCTTAGCGTATTGAAACGATCGTGTTCGTTTCGGTACGGCCTATTTATTATACCCCAACGGCTATTTCTATTTTGGTCTGTTTTGAAATAGGGTCGGGCATTTCGAAACGAGTAGTTGCAGACTGCATTTATGGAGGGAAGATAACATCCCAACGGCTATAATAATGAAGGCAACAACCCCAACGACTAGAATTCAATGAGAATATATAAAAGGGACTTCTAAAAGAACCAGCAATAACTATTGATCCTAAAAGAAACATCCAAACATCAAATTCAAGCATTTATGCTAAAATCCCATATTTTCTTGTAAACCTCAATTGTAGAATCTTGTAATTCCAATCTTATTTGTTCAATTGGGTTGAGTGCTTGTAAAAGGGGCTACATTTGTATTGAGAGATACTAGCTATTAGCCTTAATCTTCTTTGTAATCTTTGAGTGAGGATTGGGTCAATTTTTGGGTAGAAAAATTTACAACTTTGTAAAGGTTTCCTCCTAAGCCTAGAAAAAAGGGAAGATCAACTAGTAGAGTTGTTGGAAAATCCTTAGTGAAGCTAAGGTAGTGGATGTAGAGTTCAATTGGAACTTGAACTACTCTAAATCTCTTGTCTTGCAAATTTTTATTTTCCATTCCACCACCAAAATTTCTAAAAATCCAATTCACCCCCTTCTTTGCTTAAATCAATTCTACGATCCACTCAACAATTGGTATTAGAGCCTACCTCTTTGAAGGATTAACAACCACAAGAGGAGTTCCTAAGAGAGTGTGATCTATTCTAAAGACAAGTCATGGCATCTACTTCAACCTCCAACCTCTATAAGTCACAATCAACCACTAAACCACCCTTCTTCAATGGGGACAACTACCCATATTGAAAGTGTAACCCCCTTAACCCGGTCTAGACGGTTGACCCGAATTAAGAAAGTCACACGGGGAAAACCAAAGTCAACCCGAAAGTCAACCTTGATTAACGACCCTTTTTTTTTCTTTTTAATCTTGTCTAGATGCACATTAACCTTAATTGTGATCATACAAACAACATATTAAAAGATCACAAACATCAGAGATCAAACAGGGACCCAAATGAACAAATTACAACTTTAGGGACCAAATTGTAAATTCTGGTAAATTAAGGGTTTTATCCCAAATTAAAGTTACCATCTTGAAATTAGTCAGGTTTCATGCTTCTCTGTGAAATTTCAGCTCAAAAGGACATCCACAGCTCATGCAATTGATCATACAAGATTCAGGACCAAAACGCAAACAAATCAAAACATATAACTACCATGACAGCCCTCTAACGGTCGACCGTTCCGAAACAGGCTAGCCCTGTTCCGAAACACGGGCCGTTCCGAAACGGGTTCCGGAACGTGGCTTCGGCAGAGGCCAAACCGTTTCGAAACGGTGTATACCGTTTCGGACGTCTGGGTTCATGCAAGGCACCCGTTCCGAAACGGTACACCCCTGTTCCGAAACGCCTGCACAAAAATCAGCAAACAAGCATATCTAATCATGCAATTGGACACTCACACATGCTCCAAACATCACCAAACTTTACCAGCATGCAATTAAACATATTTTAGGCATATAAGCATCATCAAATCAACAAAATAACATCACATGCAAAAAGCCCCAATTCAATGGTCATGCTTCCTACACAAGCTATCCACTCAAGCATCAACTTGCAAAACAAGCATATAAGGTTCAAACCCAAAAACCAGCAACATCATCAACATTAAACATACTTAGGGAGTCTTAAACACCTCCCAAAACATATACATTGGTCCCCCATTGCCAAAACATACAAAAGCTAAATTGTTTAACAAAACCTTCCATACATTGAGCTTTACTTGAACTTGTTTGCTTGCCTTCTCTTGCTGCCCTCAATGTACTCTAATGCTCTGCATTATTGAATCAAGAAAACGAGAGAGCGTAAGCCAAAGCTTAGTGAGGAGTGCTCTTTAAAAACCATTCAATAATGCAATTAAAACCATTTGTAAATCATGCTTGTACACAACCTTTACACATGCTCAAAGCATACTTTAAATCAAGCAATATCATGCTTCCACATTTCATTTAAACAAGCATCTCATGCTTCAGCGTAAACATTTAAACATGCATCTCATGCATCTCAATGTACTATACATGTCATATTGGCTCAAGTCAAACATTTCATTTATGAAATCAAGTTCAACAACTTTCCCCAAGGACTTTTAAACACCTTGGCCCCAAGGACTTTTAAACACCTTGGCCATGGACTTTTAAACACCATGAAAGGACCACACAAGGACTTTTAACCACCTTTGTGTCCGTAGCTTGAATTACCCCAAGGACTTTTAAACACCTTGGCCCCAAGGACTTTTAAACACCTTGGCCCCATGGACTTTTAAACACCATGGAAAGGAGCACCTAAGGACTTTTAACCACCTTAGAGTCCGCAACAAGATTCATCCAAGGACTTTTAACCACCTTGATGATCTTAGATAACAAGGCTCACTCAAGGACTTTTAACCACCTTAGTGACCTTCACTTTTACAAACCATCACTTGCCAATACACACTTTATACATCATGTAATCCACTGTTTTAAAGCATTTAAACCAAGCCATTTCATCATGCATTTCAAAGCATTAAATCATCATTTAACAATGCATAAAAACAAGGTACTCCTACCTAGATTCACCTTCAACACATGGCTTAAAACATCAGCATAAATCATGCTAAAACATCAGCAATTAACATGCTTAATCATGCTTTCAAAACAGTAACCAAATCATGCAAAATCATCATTTTACATTACATCAAAACATGGCCACCACTTAAGAGAGTAATCCGAAAACTTACACTTGAGCTTAGCAAAGTTGTTTAGACTTAAACTAAGCTCCCAAAACCTTGGTTTCAAAGCCGAAAACCATTTTCACAAATCCACTCACCGATTTCCACTTTGCTTCAAGCCAAAGCACCAAATCAAGCCTCCGGATCAACAATTCTTGGATCCAAGGATGCCTCCCCTGTTTCAACACATTAAAGCAGAGGATTAATGCATCATCATGCATTAATTGCTTCAATGAAAGCATCTAAACTCGCTGCTCTCACTAAACCTCCATTTTCGGCCACCAAACACAACCGAAAATGCATCCGAAACACTTCTAAACAAAGCCCAGCCACAAACCAGCAAAACCTCACTTCCATTAACATCATTTAACATCTAAAAACAACCTACAACCATCCTTATACCTCCAGCAACACCAGATCCACAAGATCACCACAAAAGCTACCTTAAAACACAAGCTAAAATTAGGAAACTCAACCTATCCGGGATTGCATCAATCAAGACTCATTTCCACATCAATTTAATGATCATTTAACATCAAAAACACTTCTCAAAACACAGATTTAACAGATCAAACGAAAATCAAGTGAAATCATCAAGATCTTGCATAATTAGCCAAGATCCATAAATCAACCTTAAAACCTTTAATCAATTATCAAATTAGGATTGAAAACTTTAGGAATTTCATTAAAGAACTTGAAGTTCAGAGGAGAAGGACGTTCTTACCTCCAAACTTGAGTTTCTCCTCTTTTTGGAATAGAAAAGCTTGATAAATCTTGAAGCAATTGAAGAGGATTTGAAGACACAATGATTTGCAATCAATTGAGAGTTGAAAGAAGGTTTTTAGGTGAGAAAATCAGAATAAGATCTCTGGAAATTGAGTGTTTGGGTTGAGAGAAAAAGATAGGAAGAAAATAGGTAGTTAAATGAGAAAATAGCTAAAAATAGATTTTCCCTCCTTTTGATTCTTTTAAAATCAGAATTATGTGTTAAAATATCTTAGAAAAATCTGGAGAAACTCCCTTTGGGTAAATAGCTCCTTAAAGATTCAAAGTTTCAACCCTTTATAAATAGCCACCAAACTTTCAAAAATTACATTTTGGTCACTAGCCAAAATGTCACACTTCCGAAACTCATTTTCCAAAATTGATTTCACTGTTCACTTAATTATAATAAAAGATGATTTTAGAACATTTTTCCATATTTTTAATGCAACCCGAACTAGGCTTTCCTATTTTAACCTCTTACGATTCGAACAGCACTTTGACCAACCGGTCAACGCCCAAGACTTCCAAGCCCAAAACCGGGGCGTTACAGAAAGAATCGGATGCGTCTCTTCATCAAGTCAATGGATTACATGGTTTGGGATGTAGTGGAAGAAGGTCCCTACATTTCGGTTAAGAGAACCGATGAAGAAAGACTAGTTCCGAAAGTAAAGTCAGAGATGAAAGAGGAAGATAAACGAAAGATGCAAGTCAATGACAAAGCTCTACATATCATATTTTGTGCACTTGGTCCGGATATCTACTCAAAGGTTTCATCTATCGAAAGCGCAAAGGAAGTGTGGGACACATTGGAGACGACTTATAAAGGCACTAGCGATGTGAAAGAGACGAAGATTAGGTTGCTAAACTTGAGCTATGAGAATTTTTAGATGGACCCCGATGAGAGCGTCTCAAAGATGTTTGATCGGTTTTCGATCATCGTTAATGGCCTTAAAGGATTCAGTGAAGTAATTCCCGAAGATAAGCTAGTGAGGAAGCTTTTATATTCTCTCCCGGAGTCTTGGGATGGTAAGAGGACGACCATCGTTGAAGAAAAGAATTTGAAAACTTCAAAGCTTGATGAGCTTGTTGGGTCTCTTCTTACACACAAGATCATGAAGCAAGGAAGAGAGGAAGAGAGAAGAATAGAGAGGCACGAGGTAGAGAAGAAGAAGAAGCTAGGAGTTGCTCTCAAAGCCTCTCTACAAGAGGAGAGCTCTTCTAGAGAGGAGGAAGACTTTGAGGAATTGGCTATGATAGTCAAACGATTCTCACGGTTCATGAAGTCTAATTGAGGGAGAAATTTTCAAAGAAAGATGGACTTCAAGAACAAAAGCAAAGAAGAAGAGAGGGGTCAAATCATTTTCTTTGAGTGCAAGAATTCGGGTCACATGCGTTCCGATTACCCTCAACTCAAGAAGAACTTTGAGAAGAAGAAGAAGCTCAAAGCCAAGCTTGCTACTTGGAGTGATGAGGAGTCATCTAAGGATGAGGAACATGAAGTGGCCAACTTTTTCCTCATGGCTCTTGAGGAGGATTCTTCTATGGTAACCTCTAACTCATCCACTTTTGATTTTACATTTAATGAACTTTAAGATGCTTATGATGAGTTACAAGAGGTATATGATGAGTTGGTTGAGAAATACAAGGAGTTGATTTTAAAAAATAAGAAAATGATTTCGGTTTTAAGGACCCAAAATGACTCCCTTTCTAAAACCAACTTGGAATTAGAAAAGAAGGTCTTGGTTTTACAAAATTCCTCAAATGAGTTTGAAAAGAAATCAAATGATTTAAATGACCTTCTTGAAAAATACCATGTTTACCACGAAGAGGAGGTGAGTAACTCAAAGCTTCTCTAACCAATGTTGGGAAAACTGTTTTGAAAAAGGATCTTCTTCAAAATCCCAACATGTGAAGAGAAACTTTGTTGACCACAAACAAAGAGGCTCACATAAGTATCATAAGAACAAAAAGGTTATAAGTGTATGGGTTCCTAAGGAACTTGTAGTTTCTAACAATATTGTAGCCATTTCATCTTGGATTCCTAAGGGAACCACGTATTTGGGAACTAACACTCATGAACCCAAAATGATTTGGGTACCAAAAATCAAAGTTTAACTCTTTGTTTGTAGAGGAGCATTGCTACAAAGCCAAAACTCATGGTACCTTGATAGTGGATGCTCGAGGCACATGATCGGAGACAAGAGTCTATTCATGGATTTAAAGCCAAAAAGTGGAGGAGTAGAGACATTTGGTGACAACTCCAAAGGCCACATTGAAGGTATTGGCTCTATAGGTAATCACTCTACTATACTCATTGAAAATGTTTTGTATGTTAATGGTCTAAAACATAATCTATTGAGCATTAGTCAATTGTGTTATAAAGGGTTTAATGTCTTATTTGATAAAAATGGATGTAAAATTGTTGACATTAAATCAAATAAAATAATGCTCATTGGTCATCGCATAGGTAACATATATATGGCGCATCTAGATGACATTCATTCATCTCATGCATGCTTTGTTGCACAAAATGAAAATGATGCATAGTTATGGCATAGGAAACTAGGACATGCTAGCATTAGTGTTTTAGAAAAATTAGTTTCCCTATATCTAGTTAGAGGTTTACCCAAGATCAAGTTCTCAAATGATAAAATATGTGATGCATGCTCTAAGGGTAAACAACATAGATCATCCTTTAAATCCATTAATGATGTTTCTATTAGTATGGGTTTACAACTAATTCATATGGATCTATTTGGGCCAATTAGGACAACTAGCTTGGGTGGAAAATCATATGATTTTGTGCTTGTTGATGATTACCCTAGTTATACTCGGGTTCTCTTTTTAAGCACCCAGGATGAGGCCTTAGAAAACTTCATCACATTTTCAAAATTAACCCAAAATGATCTTGAACTTAAAATTTCACATATTAGAAGTGATCATGGAACGAAATTTCAAAATATGAGTTTTAATGAATTTTGTAATGAAAATGGGATTAGCCATAATTTTTCGGCTCCTCGAACTCCTCAACAAAAATGGGGTAGTTGAAAGGAAATTAAAACTTTAGAAGAAATGGCTAGGACAATGCTTTGTCAACGTTTCGGTAGGACCGTTTCGAAACGATCGTGCCTGTTTCGAAACGCGTATCCGAAAAACTTTTTAAGGGCTTTAATTAATAAGGTTTGTTTTTTCATTAAAACTCCTAAAAACCCTAAACCCAATTTTCCCTATAAAAACCCTCTAAACCTCATTGTTTTTCATCAAATCTTGAGGGCTTTTACTCACAAACTAAAGTCTAAGCAAGCTTCAACAAATTGGTGCAATTTCTTCCATTCATTCATCCAAAAATCCCTTTTGAGGTATTTTTCATCCTTTTCTTCTTTCCTTTGATTTTATTCGTATCTTAGGTTAGAAAATATTTGTTTTGTATTGTTTATATGTTTTGCAACTTGGGTTTTTCAAAATTTGTAAAAAAAATCAAAATCTCAAAGTTTTTTATTCGAATATATTTGGTTTTACTCGTATTTTTTTGTTTTTCAAAAGTTGTTTTCTTCTTCAATTTATATATATATATATATATATATATATATATATATGTTTTTAAAAGTTTCTTTTTAAAACCTTAATGGGATTTTTCATTAGATTGAATTAAGGATTTACATGCATACATTTAAATCTTTATTTGCTTGCTTTATGTTTTTAGGAATTTCATGGAAAACATTAACAAGAAACGCAAGACTCCAACGGGTGAAGCTTCAACCCAAGCTAACATTCGTCCTAACCTCACCCTCCCTTTTCAAAAGAGTCTTCGGAATCAAGAGACTAAGGAATGTTTCAAAATTATCAAAGATTTAGCCGTTCGTCGAGAGTGTGTTGTGGATATCACGTTCCTTGACTCTGAGCGCTTGGAATTCCACTACTTAGCTCTCTTGCGAGGATGGAGTTTCTTGGTCTTTTTGAGCATTCTGGACATTGTCTACAAGCATATTGTCCTACTATTCTACTCCAATGTCGTTCTTATTGATAATGAAGATCATACCGAGGTGATCGGCATTGAGTCATACCTCTTGGGCAAAAATTCACTATTAATATATCCATTTTAGAGAAAGCTCTTGGGCTCAATGATGAAGGCATTGAGGATGAGAACCACTTTGGTGCTGACACCGGATCCGTTCTCACATTGGATGCTCATGACCGGTTTCTCCATTTGATGTTTTCTTGGTTCATCCGCCCTTTTGGAGGTAATTTTGCCCACGTTCGTCAAGTTCATTACTTTTGGTTGGAGTGTTTTCGCAAAGCATAACACCCAAACTTGGTCAAAATTATGTTCGTCGAGATGGTCCATCAAGTGAAGATTCATGAAACCGATGCTCTTACATTCTTCACTTATGGGACTGTTTTAAGCTATATCTTTGTTTCTCTCAATGTTGATTGTTCTTTTGATTCTCCGGAACCCCGCAAGCAAAAGATTGGTGAGTCTTCTCTTATCACGTCTGGGTTTCGCTATACTCTTGGCCAATGGGTTCGTGTTGATAGGCGAGCTCCGGTACCTCAAGTTGAGCCTCCATCTCAAGCTTTGGCTCCTAACAATGAGGCACTTATGGCTTTCCTTACCGTGCGGTTCAAATCGATTGATACGAACATGGCTTCGGGATTTGGTGCTATCAACACTCGTTTGCAATCCGTGGAGGATCGTATTCTTGGAAACGAGAATCGTCTTACCGCTCTTGAGAATCAACAATCATCTATAGACTTATCCTTCTCCATATTCTATAGTGATTAGAGGAACTATCGGCGTGCTCAAGCTAAAGCCAATGATGATTCTCTTGATGATGATGGTGGTGACGATGATGACGAGGCTTAGGATTTCCATTTCATATCATACTAGTTTATCATTTTAGGAATAAGTTTGCACCCTTCTATATTTTTATGTTTTAAAGACCTATGCTTTGCTTATTTTGTTTGGGATTAAGCTTAAACTATATTGCTTTAAGTATTTATGTTTGGTTATTTGTTTGTTGAACGTAATTCTATCTATATTATAATGCTTGGTTTCTTGCTTTTAACCTTGTTTCTTCTCGTGATTAGCCTTGATTATTATTCTTTTTGATCTAACAAAAAGGGGGGAGAAGTAATATAAGAGCCAAATTTTCTTTACGTTCGTTTTGAGTTTCAAACACTTGAATTTTTAAATCTCTTCAAAACTTTAAAACACGTCTTACATTGAGGGGGAGATAGAACGTCTTCAAGATTTCAAAATTCTTAAAAATTCAAACTTTGTTTTGTTATATCAAAAGGGGGGAGATTGTAAAACTACTGAATTGATTTTGATATAACAAAGGATTTAAGGACTAAATTGAAAAAGAGAAAATGAATTTTTAAGTCCTCAAAAGCTCTCTATGTGTTTAAAGAAGAATGTCCATGTCAAAACTTAAACTTATCAAAAAATTTATAAGTGTTTACCAAGTCAAAACAATGATTTTCGAGTCACCATTTCGGAACGGCCTTTAGGCGTTTTGGAACGTTTTGAAACTGTTATCCTCTGTTTCATAACTAGCTTTCTCGTTTCGATACGGGTCTATCGAAACAGGTCTTTGTGTTTCGAAACGGATGAAGAACAACAGAACGATTTGAACCGTTTCGATACGGCTATATCGAAACGACCTCAAATGTTTCGAAACGACTTTCAAACTTGGTTTCAAAATATGACCGTGAACTTTTAACTAATTTATTTAAGATATATTTAAAGCATATCGAAACACTACTAAGTCATTTCGATACAGGTTTTGACAGTGGAAAAATGTTTCGAAACGGGCTTCAGCACGTTTCGGAACATGCTCTTAGCGTATCGAAACGATCGTGTCCGTTTCGGTACGGCTTATTTATTACACCTCAATGGTTATTTCTATTTTGGTCTGTTTCGAAACAGGATCGGGCGTTTCAGAACAGGTAGTTGCTGTTGCGTGTAAAATAGTCTATCGCAATGGTAGTGCAAGTGTACACGACGCAAGTAGTAAAGTGATACGAAGTATCGGATATCGTCTCTACAGGGATTGGGCTAATAGCTTCACCTTAATTCGCTGCACGAAAGTAAAGAAAATATTTGAGAGTTGTCACGAAAATAATAGAGTAAACGCAAATAAAAAGAAGTAAAAATATCAAGATAGAGAGAATGGGCTGGTATTGAATTGCTCAGTAGTGCAGGTATTGCAGAGTTTAGGAAATCCAGTTCTGTCGTCGCGCCCGTCGCGGCAGCACCTGTCGCGGCAGCAGTCTGTTGATCGTCGCGGCAGCAAACACACCAACTCAGTACTTTCAAGTTTGGCAAGAATCCCAGATCTGCCTTGGCCTATCCCTAGGTCCAAGTCTGTCGATGGTCACGTCTTGATGATACCTTCTGGCGTGAATCGAAGGATGAACACCGATGTGTATGAATTCTTCTTTAGCCACTTAACCTCGCCCTATCCCTAGGCACGAGATAGTTCAACTATAAACTAGAGAACTTGCTCTTATTTCTTTCGTATACTTAACTCTCCCGATGCTAAGTAAATAGATAACCTCACAATGCTCTCCCGATGCTCTTGCAAGATATTAATAACCAAAATAAGAGAACCTGAAGTTTATTTTATTGAACTGAAAAATCCTAAAACAAAACAACCCTTGCAACTACTTTACAAATCAACCCGTGGCCCTAAGGGGAATTTAGAACATGTCGGTGGCGAGTAATGGCTAGGGGTTTTTGGTTGTCGATTATGGGGTAATCGGCTATGGTGTCCTTCTAGGTTAAAATACATGCCCTTATATAAGCTTTGGGCTCAAGTTATCTAAGTTAACAAGGATTACAACTTTAATTAAAAGTATGATTCTAATAAAGACTTAATCTTCAAGGAATCTACTTTCCAGCTGTCTTCCTTGTTTCTTGGGATTTCCTCTCCTTGAACTTTGGGCTTGACATATCTTTTGATCCGGGGCTTGGAAAAATATATGGTTTTCACACGACAGACGGGCTGAATTTTCTCTATCTGTCGAGGTCCACTTTGCTTTTCCTCCACAAAATTGATGTCGTCCTCTGCTGTCACGGCAACACCATGGCAGCATCGTCCTCTTTGTCTGCTTGTCCAGTTTAGCTCTTCTGATTCTTCGCCCAGCGCCTGCCTTCACCGTCTTCTATGGCAGCTACCTGCAAAAACCACCATTCTTTAGTAGAATATGTGCCTTTAATATATTTGTGATGTTTTGCTGTAAACTAACCTAAATGCAATGAAATGATGCTTGAATGTAGCAGAGATATGGGTTAAAAAGGGTGTAAATAATAGAACTTTTACACACTCAACACACCCCCAAACTCAAGTTTTTGCTTGCCCTCAAGCAACTAAGACCTAAAAGAAAAAATGAAATATTTTTGTTTTGGCTTTCAAACAGTGAACTTTCCCTTACCCGTCGTTCGTTCCCTGTGGCGGCAGCAACCTGTCGGAGAGTTTAGGATCTATCTGGAATCTCACTATAGTCCTCGTGTAGTGTGTGCATGCTTGTGAACAGTTATATGCCAAGACTCTCTTAGTTTCACTAGAATATTATACTTTAGCTTGTTTAGAGTTTTTTTTACGAGACTGATTTCTTTCTTTTTCTTACTAGAGCCAGAATAGGGCACCTCTAGTTATTTCTTTTTTTTCTCTAATTTCTTCTCATTTCTACTAGAGCCAGTATTTCAGGCACGTCTAATTAACTGTCTAGAGTCGGTGATAGGCACCTCTAGAAGTTTTTCTCTGGTTATCTGCCTAGAGCCAGTGGTGGGCACCTCTAGGTTTCCTGAGAGTCTAGTCTCTTTTCTACTCTAAGTGCTAAGTTTTCTATTCTAGTTTGGCTAAGAGAAGTCTAAGCAGTATAACAGTCACAATGGTGTTTAAGTTTTCAGAACTATAGAAAGGTTCTAAACTTCTCCTTGAACTATCCTAAAGTTGTTGTCACGACAGAACTGTCACGATAGGCAAGTTTAATTCACAGTTTTCAGCCAAAATTTCCAATATTTTCATTTTTTATTAACCTTAAAATAACTAAGTAAAAGACACCAACAATTAACTAAGATGTACTTGGACTCCATTAATAT
The DNA here is from genome assembly GCA_958450335.1 of Hibiscus tridactylites. NCBI lineage: Eukaryota > Viridiplantae > Streptophyta > Magnoliopsida > Malvales > Malvaceae > Hibiscus > Hibiscus tridactylites. The sequence goes on along the minus strand of OY288276.1, from coordinate 22,015,732 downwards.
GGAGGGTTGCCACCCCCAAACTCAAGGGTTGCATTGCCCTCAATGTAAATGACAAAATGAAAAATGAAGGCAGTACATCACAAAATATAGAAATAGCAAGCAGCAATAAGAGAATAAGAAACTTAAATTTTAAGCATTGTCTTCACTGTTGCTGCTGAGGCGGATTTGGCGGCGGATTCTGGGCTTTGGGGCAGGCTGGGTTGGTTGCTGCACAACCTAAATGTCAGAGCTAGTGCCGCTGTCCTAGCTGCTGCTGCTGCTGCTGACCTTGGGCAGAGTCTTCTTGTTGGTCATTCTTTTCTGCCTCTTGATTGGTGTAAATTCTTTCGCAAGGTTCCTCAGAATAGAGGGTTCGGCATCGCTTTCTGCCCAGATGGATGAAGAAGAGAATCTATCTACAAAGGCATCAATGTCATCCGAAGGTACCGGTCGCTTTGTTCCTCAGGCGGATGTTTCAGCCTGAGGGCTGCCGGCTGCCGTCGGGGCAGGTGATGGAATGGAGGCAGCAGATGGTGTATGTGGTGTGGCAGCAGGTGTAGGTGTGTGGGTAGGGGTGGGGACGGTGAAGTAGTGGGCAGGGAAGGTGGGAAAGACAACATCAGGAAAATTTAAAGTATTGTGAATGAAATTTACCGTAGATGCGGCAAAATCCTTGATGAATGTCATTAGACCCAGCTGTCTGTCCTCCATCCTTTGAATAGCAGCAAGGATCTGAGTGGATGGGTCTGTCGGAGCAGCTGCTGCGGCAGGTTCAGGAGTTGGCTGCTCTGATGATTCTGCTGGGGCGGCGGCGGGGTTGAAGGAGTTGATAGGGGCTGCCACTGTCAGCTCCATGAGGCTGATGATATTCTTGTCTGTCTAGCCCCGTCCTTTCACTATGCGATCGGTGTCGGCTTCCGGTACGTCATAACAGCGGCAGAGGGATGTGATAAGGTAGGGAAGGCAGAGGAGGGCCGTCGATCTATGGGCGCAGTCCAAAATACTCTCCCGTGTATAACTCCCCACATTGATGGGTCGTTTATTGAGAATGGAGTGTATTAGGGCTAACCTCTGTTGGTCAACTGTGGTGTGATGTGATGACGACAGAATCCTCTTCTTAATAAAGGCGTTCCACAGTTTGGCCTCCGGTAGTAGCTGCCCCCTCTTCACTGTGTGGGGATTTTTGCGGCTCGTGTTCAATTTAGTCCCTTCTTCTGTTACTTCTGCCATGACAGCATCGAAGGCAGCATCGTCAAGAGTGTCAAGGAACTGCTGGTGAGCATCGTCGTTGGGGCCGAAGTGGAGACCATAGAAAGAGTTTATGCGCTCAGCTGTGAACTGCACTTCTGTCCCTCGGACAGTCACTGTTGTTGTCGTCCTGCTGTTGATGGCAGCATAGAATTCCCTCACCAGCGTCTCATTCATCTCTGCTGGCTGCTCCGCGAATGTTTCCCACAAGAGAGTCTAATCGTCCGTACGATGAAAGGCTTGAGGCCCTTATTGACTGCTCTTGGAGTGTAAATAAAGCCTCTTTCTTCCCATAAGTCTCTAGTAGCAAAGGATTGTGGGGTAGGTGCTGCCGGTGAAGAAGTTGAAGCAGCACTGCGGCGGGTTCTTCTAGAAGACATGTTAGTGCAAGGGTTGTTGAAAGTAAAATAAAGCAAAAGAAAACTAAAGGGGAGATCAAGTAAGAAAAGTAGAAGTAAATGAAAATGAGAATGAAACGGGGTTTTATAGAAGAGGAGTAGCTGCCCGTTGAAGGTGTAACGGCAGGCGTGAATAACGGGGCGACTTTTGAGCTTTAGCGTGCCTGACGCGTCTGACACGCGTTTCTGCGTCTATTACGCGTCTGTCACACGTTTCCGCGTCTGTCGTGACAGCCTCTGTTTTCCGTGTCCGTCGCGGCAGCTGGAACGACAGGCTTCAATATTGGGCTTTATTGGGCTGATGGATGGATGGTAGGCTTGGGTCACTTCTCCTATTCTTCTTGCCTCCTTTATTTCCTAAAAACAATAAATAAAAACATTATTTGAATAAACCTTATTTCCTAATAATAATAAATAATAAAAATAAATAAAAATAAAATTTAGGTTAAATTAGGGATGCCAGGTGGGGCATCTCCTAAGGTAACCACTTTCTGCATTCCTGGGGCTTCAGTCCCCTATAATGCTTGAGGCGCTGTCCGTTGACTTTGAATTAGTGCCCGTCTTTTAATGATCGGATTGTGATGGCACCATGGGGAAAAACTTGTACGACTTGGAACGGGCCAGACCATCTAGATTTTAGCTTCCCTGGGAAGAGTTTCAGTCTAGAATTGAACAACAATACAAGCTGCCCTGGGCAGAACTGTCGTGGCAGCAACTTACTGTCATGCCACTTCTTAGTTTTCTCCTTGTAAATTCTTGCATTGTCGTAGGCCATTGTCCGTATTTCTTCAATCTCGTTCAGATCTAACAGCCTTTTCTGTCCTGCCTTGTCCAAGTCCAAATTTACTGCCTTGATCGCCCAGTATGCTCTGTGCTCTATCTCGACAGGTAGATGGCAGGTTTTCCCATAAATCAATCGGTATGGAGACATACCCAATGGAGTTTTGAAAGCTGTCCTATATGCCCATAACGCATCATTGAGGAGTAAAGACCAGTCTTTCCTAGTTGGCTTAACCATCTTCTCAAGAATGTTCTTAACTTCCCTATTAGATATTTCAGCTTGTCCATTGGTCTGCGGGTGGTATGCTGTCGCAATCCGATGTTTGACACCATACTTCTTCAGGGCGGCAGCAATAACCCTATTGTCGAAATGCCTCCCTTCATCACTGATAATCACCTTGGGGATGCCAAACCTAGAAAAGATATTTTTGTGTAAAAACCGTTGGACTGTCTTGGCATCATTCTTTTGTGTGGCGATGGCTTCAACCCACTTAGAGACATAATCTACTGCCAGGAGGATGTATAGATTTCCACATGAAGATGGAAAAGGTCCCATAAAATCGATCCCCCAAACATCAAAGATTTCGACTTCTAGTATGTTCTGCAGCGGCATCTCGTTTCTCCTTGAGATGTTTCCTGTCCGTTGGCACCTGTCACAGTTCTTGTAAAAGAGTTGTGCATCTTTGTACAGTGACGGCCAATAAAACCCTGACTGCAGCACCTTGGAAGCAGTTTTGTTGCCTCCTAAGTGACCTCCATACTGTGAAGAATGGCAGTGATGATGTCTTCCTGTTCTTCTTGTGGTACACACCTCCTTATAACCTGATCTGCACAAATTTTGAAAAGATGAGGTTCGTCCCAATAATAATGCTTAACATAATTTTGGAACCTCTTCCTGGCTTGATAATTAAGATCAGAAGGAATTATTCCGCTAACTGTAAAATTAACGAAATCAGCATACCAGGGGAGTTCAGAAGACTTACCTGCCGCCATGGCTGTCGCGGCAGCGATAGCGGCAGCAAAGAGCTGCTCGTCTGGGAAGGTCTCTAGTATGTGTGTCTCATCTGTTGGTAGACTCTGTCCCTTCTCCAACCTTGACAAGTGATCTGCTACCTGATTTTCTGTCCCTTTTTTGTCCTTGATTTCAAGATCGAATTCTTGCAATAGCAGGATCCACCGTATCAATCTAGGCTTTGCATCCTTTTTCGCGAATAAATACTTCAGGGCAGAATGGTCTGTGTGCACTATTACCTTCGTTCCAAGTATGTAAGAACGAAACTTGTCAATGGAGAACACCACAGCTAATAGCTCCTTTTCTGTGGTGGTGTAATTCACTTGGGCATCATTTAGTGTCTTACTGGCATAATATATGACATGAAATAGCTTGTCTCTCCGCTGCCCAAGTGCTGCCCCGACAGCATAGTCACTAGCATCACACATAATCTCGAATGGCTGTGTCCAGTCTGGTGGCTGTACTATTAGGGCTGTTACCAGTTTTTCCTTCAGAACCTTGAATGCTTCAGTACATTCATCATTAAAGTCAAAGGGTCGATTCTGCTCCAAAAGATGGCATAGGGGCTTGGTGATTTTTGAGAAATTTGCAATGAATCTCCGATAAAAACCAGCACGCCCTAAGAAACTTCTAATGCCCTTGACTGTGGTCGGCGGCGGCAGCTTCTCGATCACTTCTATTTTGGCCCTGTCGACTTCTATCCCACGACAGCTAATCTTATGGCCAAGGACTATCCCTTCATCCACCATAAAGTGGCATTTTTCCAAATTTAAAACTAGGTTTGCTTTTTCACATCTTTCAAGTACCTTTTGTAGATTGCCTAGGCAGCTCTCAAAATCGTCTCCAAAGACTGAAAAATCATCCATAAATATTACAAGGAAGTCCTCCACCATATCGGAGAATATGGCCATCATGCACCTTTGGAAGGTGGCGGGTGCATTACATAATCCAAACGGCATTCTCCTAAAAGCATACGTTCCGTAGGGGCATGTGAAATTCGTCTTCTCTTGATCCTCCGGTGCGATAGCAATTTGATTATAACCTGAATAACCATCAAGAAAAAAATAGTAAGGTTTACCTGCTAATCTATCAAGGAATTGATCAATAAAGGGTAAAGGGAAGTGGTCCTTTCGGGTAGCTTTGTTAAGCTTCCGATAGTCCATACAAACCCTCCAACCAATCACAGTCCTGGTTGGGATTAACTCATTGTTTTTGTTGGTCACCACGGTCATTCCTCCTTTCTTGGGAACGCATTGCAGCGGGCTCACCCATTTGCTGTCGGAGATGGCGTAAATAATACCAGCATCTAACCATTTGATTATATCTTTACGAACCACCTCTTTCATCGCATGGTTTAACCGCCTTTGGGCATCTATAGTCGGCTTATGATCTTCCACTAAAAGGATTTTGTGCATGCATAACGCTTGACTAATGCCTTGAATATCAGCTATCGTCCATCTAATCGCCTTTTTGTGCTGCCGCAGCATCCCTATGAGCTGCCGTTCCTGTTCCTGTGGCAGCTTAGAAGAGATGATTACGGGCAACATATCATTTGAACCAAGAAAAGCATATTTTAGCTGCCCTGGCAGGGGCTTCAGTTCTAAGGCAGGTGGTTCAACAGTAGATGGCTTTTGGATTGCATGGTTATCCGAAGTATAATTCAAAGGTTCGAATAACTTACCTGGGCGATTGCTTATCCAGTTTACCTCCTCCTGATCTTCAGTATCAGATGTATCGGAATCAGAGGAGTTGCTGTTGCCGGTGCTGTCGTCAGTACTGTCGTGACAGGCCTGTAGGTGGCTGCCGCGGCAGTGGCCAACTTTTATATCGTAACAGCCTGACCTGATGCAGGGTTGATCAAGGGTAACTTCAGTGATAGCCTTGCATTCCTCGTCTACATCAGCATGCTTCATAGCTTGGAGAACATTTAACTTAATCTCTTGATCATTCACTCTCATGGTGAGTTCTCATTTCTCCACATCAATCAGTGATCTTCCCGTGGCTAAGAAGGGTCGCCCAAGGATGATTGGTGCGTTTTCGTCTACCTCACAATCTAAAACAAGAAAGTCAGCAGGAAAAATAAATTTATCCACTCTTACCAGAATATCTTCAATTTTTCCTTCCGGATGAACATAAGAGCGGTCTGCCAGCTACAGAGTTACTATCGTGGGCCGCGCCTTTCCAATACCTAATTTCTGAAAAACAGATTTTGGCATTAAATTAACACTAGCACCAAGATCACAAAGTGCCTTACCCACATATTTATTTCCGATTACACAAGGTATGATGAAGCTCCCCGGATCCTTCTTTTTCTGGGGTGGCTGCCTATGCAGAATACTCATGCAACCTTCTGTCATCTTTACCGTTTCAAATTCCCCAAGTTTAGATTTCTTTGACATGACATCCTTGAGAAATTTGGCATAACCGGGCATCTCCCTAACGACATCTAACAGCGGAATATTAATATGAACCTGCTTAAAAATATCATATATCTTTTTAAGTTGAGATTCTAGCTTAGCTTGTTGTATCCGTTGAGGAAAAGGAGGTGGGGGACGATAATCAGCAATACGCCCTTCCCACTGCATACGAATCTGAGGAGGTTTAGGTTCATCAATTTTCTCCTATGTCGCTTCTGCTGTCGTGACAGGCTCATCGGCAGCAGTCTGCTTATTACTTGTCGGGGCAGCTTCCTCAGCAGGTCTGTCCAAGGCTGGTTCCTTTACTGTTTCAGCTTCTTTTTCTGGCCCTGGTAGTTTCTTCCCACTCCTAGTAGTAATGGCTTTACACTGCTCATGTGTGGGCTGCCTAGCATTTTCAGTATTACTAGGAAATCCTCCAGTCTGCCTTGGCTTAATATGTTGGGAAACCTGACACATTTGTGTCTCCAAAGATTTCAGAGTAGCTTCATGATTCGTCATCCGCATCTCTGTTTTATCCATGAAATTCTCTGTCTTCTTGACAAACTGATTCATATTCTCAATATAAGTACCTGTCTGAGACATAAAAGTGGCCAGTGTCTGTTCCAGTATACTACTCGTGGCAGCTGGTGGCTGCTGTTGTTGCTGCTGCGGCGGCAGCTGTGGCGGCAGTTGTTGTCACGTCAGCAATCTAGGTCCTCCCTGATTCTGATTATGTGCTTGAGGATTCAGGGAATTATTAGGATTACTCCAAGAAAACTTGGGATCCTTCCTCCAATTGGGATTATAGTTGTTGGAATTGTAATTCGGCTTGTAGTTTCCAACATATTTTCCCTCTTCTAACTGTATCGGGCATTCATCTGAACCATGATTTCCCTCACAGATTTCACATACCTCCTCAACAGCAAATCCTTGTTGTCCATCGTCATTCAATAACTTTTTCATTGCTTTAGTAAGGAATGCTACCTGTGATTTCATCGTGCTGCCGGCTTCATAATCCTTGACAGCTAGTACCCGTTTACCCCCTCTTCTTGCTATCGGAAACTGCTCCTCATTCTTAGCTAGATTTTTCAATACTTGCATTGCCTCGTCCGGATCTTTAACCAATAATAGTCCGTTTGCTGCTGAATCAATTCGAATACGAGTTTGTAAGTTGGCAGCATTATAAAACTTTGTTACCTGATTCCAGACGGGGAATCCATGCATTGGGCAGTTTCGTAGAAGAGTAGTAAATCTGTCCCAGGCCTCGTGCATTGGCTCGTCATCTTCCTGTTGAAAAGTAGCAATTTCATTACGTAATCGCTCAGATAAATGCGAAGGATTAAAACGAGATAAGAATTCACGAGATAAATCTGCCCAAGTTCTAATTGAACCCGGCGTAAGTTTATTCCACCAAGTTTTAGCTTTGTCCCTCAATGGATGGGGAAATAACCGAAGCCTCAGTATCTCCGGACTAACTCCTGGCAGTCTAAACGAACCACAGATCTCCTGGAACGTTTTGAGATGCTCCCTAGCATCCTCAGTAACAGCACCACTAAACTGCCCGGCATTGTTGATCATACTAAACATGACAGGTTTCAGCTCGAAGTTGTCAACATCAATATCCGGCAGCGTGGTCTCCAACTCTACATGATCGTTCAACATGTAGTCACGACAAGACCGTCGGCCGGCGGCAGGGTTGCCGACAGGCGGTCTGCCCTCTTCATCTCCAACATGAGGGTTGTTTCCTTGGTGTGCCATTATCTCTAAATGTTCCTCAAGGTACTCGTTCCTGGCTAGAAGGTGACGAAGTTGTTTCTTGAGATTGAATGATCGTTCGATTTCCGGATCTAATGGATACTCAGGATCTTTACCTCGATTCTATTTGCGCATAAACAAGAAACCTTGTGAAAAGCAAGAGTTGAATGCACCAAAGAAAAACAGAAAAATAAAAATAAAAACAAAAAATAAAAACGAAAAGTGCAATAAAAGAAAGGTGGAGTTATGTTGCCAATCCCCGGCAACGGCGCCAAAAACTTGTTGCGTGTAAAATAGTCTATCGCAATGGTAGTGCAAGTGTACACGACGCAAGTAGTAAAGTGATATGAAGTATCGGATATCGTCTCCACAGGGATTGGGCTAATAGCTTCACCTTAATTCGCTGCACGAAAGTAAAGAAAATATTTGAGAGTTGTCACGAAAATAATAGAGTAAACGCAAATAAAAAGAAGTAAAAATATCAAGATAGAGAGAATGGGCTGGTATTGAATTGCTCAGTAGTGCAGGTATTGCAGAGTTTAGGAAATCCAGTTCTGTCGTCGCGCCCGTCGCGGCAGCACCTGTCGCAGCAGCAGTCTATTGATCGTCGCGGCAGCAAACACACCAACTCAGTACTTTCAAGTTTGGCAAGAATCCCAGATCTGCCTTGGCCTATCCCTAGGTCCAAGTCTGTCGATGATCACGTCTTAATGATACCTCCCGGCGTGAATCGAAGGATGAACACCGATGTGTATGAATTCTTCTTTAGCCACTTAACCTCGCCCTATCCCTAGGCACGAGATAGTTCAACTATAAACTAGAGAACTTGCTCTTATTTCTTTCGTATACTTAACTCTCCCGATGCTAAGTAAATAGATAACCTCACAATGCTCTCCTGATGCTCTTGCAAGATATTAATAACCAAAATAAGAGAACTTGAAGTTTATTTTATTGAACTGAAAAATCTTAAAACAAAACAACCCTTGCAACTACTTTACAAATCAACCCGTGGCCCTAAGGGGAATTTAGAACATGTCGGCGGCGGGTAACGGCTAGGGGTTTTTGGTTGTCGGTTATGGGGTAATCGGCTATGGTGTCCTTCTAGGTTAAAATACATGCCCTTATATAAGCTTTGGGCTCAAGTTATCTAAGTTGACAAGGATTACAACTTTAATTAAAAGTATGATTCTAATAAAGACTTAATCTTCAAGGAATCTACTTTCCAGCCGTCTTCCTTGTTTCTTGGGATTTCCTCTCCTTGAACTTTGAGCTTGACATATCTTTTGATCCGGGGCTTGGAAAAATATATGGTTTTCACACGACAGACGGGCTGAATTTTCTCTATCTGTCGAGGTCCACTTTTCTTTTCCTCCACAAATTGTTGTCGTCCTCTGCTATCACGGCAGCACCATGGCAGCATCGTTCTCTTTGTCTGCTTGTCCAGTTCAGCTCTTCTGCTTCTCCGCCCAGCGCCTGCCTTCACCGTCTTCTATGGCAGCTACCTGCAAAAACCACCATTCTTTAGTAGAATCCGTGCCTTTAATATATTTGTGATGTTTTGCTGTAAACTAACCTAAATGCAATGAAATGATGCTTGAATGTAGCAGAGATATGGGTTAAAAATGGTGTAAATAATAGAACTTTTACACACTCAACAGTTGCAGACTGCATTTATGGAGGGAAGATAACATTCCAACGGCTATAATAATGAAGGCAACAACCCCAACGGCTAGAATTCAATTAGAAGGTATAAAAGGGACTTCTAAAAGCACCATCAATAACTATTGATCCTAAAAGAAACATCCAAACATCAAATTCAAGCATTTGTGCTAAAATCCCATATTTTCTTGTAAACCCCAATTGTAGAATCTTGTAATTCTTATCTTATTTATTCAATTGGGTTGAGTCCTTGTAAAAGGGGCTACATTTTTATTGAGGGATACTAGCTATTAGCCTTAATCTTCTTTGTAATCTTTGAGTAAGAATTGGGTCAATTTTTGGGTAGAAAAATTGACCACCTCGTAAAGGTTTCCTCCTAAGCCTATAAAAGGGAAGATCAACTAGTGGAGTTGTTGGAAAATCCTTAGTGAAGCTAAGGTAGTGGATGTAGAGTTCAATTGGAACTTGAACTACTCTAAATCTCTTGTCTAGAAAATTTTTATTTTCCACTCCACCACCAAAATTTCTAAAAATCCAATTCACCCCCCTCTTGGCTTAAATCGATTCTACGATCCACTCAACAGTAAGGGAGTGGAAAAGGTTGACTGTGTAATAAGGTATTAATGAGGGTAGCCGAAAAATAGGGGTAGATAATGATGGGATGTAGAAAGTTTTAATTGGGAAGAGTTTAATTTTGAATGAAAAGTGATAAGTGATAAGGGTATGGAAATGATTTGAAGTGATAGAGTGATCATGATAAAATTAATTATCATTAAAAGGGGCGACTAAAGATAATTCTCCTAAAATATTTTCTCATCTTAATCAAGCTAGGGTTTTTTATTCCTTTACACGAAAAGCCTGCGAATGTCCTTGGCATGGGACATGGCATAATATCTGGCTAGTATGTTGGTTTCCAGTCCATCTGGCAATATTCCTGGCATAATTTCTGTCAAAATTTCTGTCAAAATTTCTGCACACATTCAATGAAAAATTGTGTAACGCGGGAAAGGAATAAAAATTGTAAAATAACAAAAAGACAGAAAAACAAAAATCTAATTCCTAAAAGAAAATAAAAACAACTATCCTAATATTTACAAAGAGTTTCAAACCTACAGGCATTTCATTCTAACTCTGCCAACAGGATAGCCTTCTTTGCATTATTTTGCTTACTGTCAAAGTAATGTTTTAGACATTGGTCGTTCACTTTAAAAATTTCTCTTGTTCTGAAGTTCTTAATGCCCACGGCCCCATGAACATATAGCTTCACAACTTCGTAAGGACCTGTCTACCTTGATTTGAGCTTACATGGAAAAAGTTTAAGCCGTGAGTTAAACAATAGAACATGCTGACCTATTTCGAACTGTCTTGGAAAGATCCGACTATCATGCCAACGTTTGGCCTTCTCCTCGTATATCCTAGCATTCACATAAGCATGCTTCCTAATATCCTGTTAGAGTATGCCCAAAGACCAATCATATGATGATTGTATTGACATACTATCTTTACCGATTTTACCAAATAAAGGCATTGCCGTTATTTTCTTCTGTTATATTTCTGTGCATCAAATTAACAAAAGACAATAATGTTCATATAATAATATGATTATTATTAAAAGATCCTTAGTTGAGTATTATTATGTGCATGTATAATAATAATACGTTTAAAGCTAACATATTGTTGATTGATGACAATGTGTTGTCATTGACATAATGATGTCAAAATCAAAGCATGAATATTATGTTAGATAACAACATATTGGATTGACCTGCTATAAGCATATGTCTTCGATTATTATGTAATTGTCACGATATTGCTCATAATGATAACTATATGTATGATCCTTTGACTTGAGATCATTATTATCTTAACATATATTGTTGTGTGCTTTGATGCAGTTAAATGTGCTCCCTAAATTGGTTACACTATAAAGACTGACATTGAGCATATCATGATATGTGTAGTGGGGTATGAATGGTCGAGATAGGAATTTGTCCTTCCTACATAATAGGAAACATATCACAGGCCACTTGATTGAGTAAGACTAGAAATCTATGGCCATGCTCGAATAAGTTGATATGAGATATCACATATTATTCGTCTGTTGTCTACTCTAGATATCAAGAAATAATAGATAGGCAAAACAAGTGTGATTATTCCAAGACTTGTGCCTATTCTAGATATAAAGGACAAAGGGATATAATACATTAGAATAGTTGATCAGGAAGATGTTACGTTGAATCTTTACTTCCTGTGATTTGGGTGACAATGATACATTGCTAGATGTCAATCATTGTTTGTGATATTGGAATAGTTCTGATAATTGCTACTACTGTTATTGGAACCTACAGGGTCACACCCTAGGGTTGAAAAGAGCAATTAATGAATAAGTTACATATGTAGAATTTAGTTGTACATATATAACATGTATAATTAATATTAAGACATATATATTTGATATATATGCTAAAGTATTTTATTATACATAGAATTCCGAATTTGAAATAATTAGAGTAATTATAGTTCAGAATTAATTAAAAATCCTATGCAGTTAGGGTAACATACTATAAAAAGGGGTTAATGGTCTAGCAACCGTCTAACCCTATGAAACGTATTTTTCTCAATAACGTTTTTTGAAAAAGAAAATTGCTCTCAAGTTTTCAACCGAGTGAACTGAGTAGAGGCTGAGACGATCTATTCGTGGAGGCTAAGATTCGTATCGTTCATGAGATTGCTAGACGTTTCTGTTCGTGGTTTTTATCAAGGAACTCAATGTAAGTAAACCTATCTCTCCCTCCTGAATTCGGATTAAACGTACATGGATCGCTGGTGAGATCGTCGTGTTTGTTTTTCCACTGCACCATGGGGTGCGCCGATGATCCAACAGTGGTATCTGAGCCACTTGTACGATTCGGGTTAAATACTTGGATTATGCGATATGTTTATGATGTATGCTTTGTTTTATCGTTTTTGGCGTATATGTATGATATATTTTTTCGATTCGATAACTGGTATGATTAAGATGTTAATATATTTTAATGAATTTTGCAATCAATGGTTAAGAGTTAATCATGAATATGTTGCTGCAAGGGTTTATATGGTAATTGTTATCATATCGATCGACGGGTATGCGATAGTAGATCGCATTTGACGGTGGAACAATGGGTGTTTCCGATATGGAAAAACCTACGGGACTGCAAATCCCAAAAACACGATTTTATTGATAAAAGTTATCAAATTGTGAGGTTTTTCCACAAAAACCCCCGCCAGCGACTGCGGGGCCGCCGGACCCCCGCGAGGGGCTCTGCCCCTTGACCACTTCGTAGGCAACATAGATCGTAGGCCCACATTAAAATCTTTAACAAACGCGCAACAATGTATATGTATGATATGCTTGTTTTGTATGGTGTTTGACATGCATGGTTATAGCCCTTTTGTTTTAGAATAGTTGTAATTTAAAATACGGCTTGCGCGTCGTGCCTCTCTACTCTTCTGTTTTATTTCTCTTCTCATCTTACTCCCTCGTATGTAAAACGAGTTTCTGAAAATTGTAATCATATGAAGATTCGAAGGAGCAAACGAATGGACCAGTTAAAGACGAGAAGATGCTTGAGAGTTCTTTTTCTTCTAGGATTCTTGGTTCTCCCATTGGCTTGGGATGGGCCACCATAATTTTTCCTTTGGGCTATAACCATTGCATCTTATTTACTGCTTATATATATCATGTATGTTATGCCATGAATGTTGTCTCTACAAATTTTATTAATATACACTTTGATGAGATCAATAAGGGCCTAATATTAAAATGAACAATGATGAGATAATTATGAAAACCCCTAACTACAATCTAAGTTAATTTAACCGCCCCATATTTACCCTCGTTAAGGCTTCGATCGATATCATGTGAGTTTTGCCAAAGCAATATCACATGAGTCTATCTTGGTTAAACGCGAAGAATAAGTAAGTGATATTTGCAGGTTGAAATATGGGTGATAACTTGGCTAGGTTATTCTAATAGGATTAGAAACCTAGAGGTTAAATTTTGGATAAATCATAAGATGATTTGAACAAGAGTTGTTCACCGAATGGAGGAGTTACATTGGATGTGATTAGTAAGGTGTTACTTACCTAAATAACCTTTTTCCTAAAAGAAAAGCCAAAGTTGATTTAGGAAGAAGTTGAAATATGGATCATCACTCACTAGAAAAATTGTGATATGTTTTTCCGAAAGTTAAAACTTGAGGGTTTTTAATTTTGAATAAAATGGTGGGAGTAATTTATTAATAAAAACCTATTTATAAAGTTCAAACTCGGTAAATAAACTTACATTACATATTTCCATTGTTGTAGACTCAATGGCAAACAACACACTTTCACTGCGATCGATCCTTGAGAAGGATAAACTCAATTGCTTGAATTTCCTTGACTGGTTCTGAAATTGGAGAATTGTTCTCAAGCAGGAAAAGAAGGAATATGTCATTGAAGAACATGTTCCTGATAAACTGGCTGCTAATGCTCCTAGAGCTGACAAAGACAAGTTTAAGAAACACATGGATGGCATGTTAGATGTCGGATGTCTTATGCTTTCCACCATGACCCCTGAGCTTCAGAAGCAACATGAGGACATGGTAGCCTCTGAGATGATTCAACACCTCAAGGAAATGTATGAGGGGCAAGCGCGTCAAGAGAGGTATGAGACCTCTAAAGCTCTATTTCAATGAAAAATGAGTGAGGGATCTCCCGTAGGAGCTCATGTCATTAAAATGATGGGTTGTATCCAAACATTGGAGAAGCTGGGATTTCCACTCAAAGATGAAATGGCCACTGATGTCATCCTCCAATCGTCGCCGAAAAGTTTCAACCAATTTGTCCTTAATTTCAACATGAATGAAAGTAATAAGACTTTACCACAGTTACTTGGCATGTTACAAACTGATGAAAACAACCTGAAAAAGGTTGGACTTAAGCCCATTCTGATGGTCTGCAAGGACAAAAGGAAGGGAAAGACTGTAGCAAAGCCTAAGGGTAATGGCAAGGGCAAGCCCAAAGGAAAGGATGCATTGAAACCCAAAGGGGGAGTTAGCAAGGAAGGAAAATGTTTCCACTGCGGCAAGATCGGACATTGGAAGAGAAATTGCCCTACTTATCTTAAAGAAGTCAAAAAGACAAAAGCATACGGAGCGTCTACTTTAGGTATTTATGTCATAGATGTTAATTTGTCAACGTCTACTTCTTGGGTATTAGATACCGGATGTGGTTCTCATATTTGTACATATGTACAGGTACTACAAAAGAAAAGGAATCTGGCTAAAGGAGACACAGACCTACGAGTAGGAAATGGAGCAAGAGTTGATGCATTAGCTATATGAACATACGTTTTGTCTTTGCCTAGTGGACTTGATTTAAATTTAGAAGATTGTTATTTTGTGCCTAGTTTAACTAAGAACATTATTTCTATTTCTTGTTTGGACAAGATATGTTTTGAGATTATTATTAAGAATAATTTTTGTTCCTTTTATCTCGATAATGTTTTTATGGTTCGGCACAATTAATTAACAGTCTTTACATTTTGGATCAAGATAATACTATTTATAACATAAATACGAAAAAATCAAAGATAAATGACTCAAATCAAACATACCTTTGGCACTGTCATTTAGGCTATATAAGTGAGAAACGTATATCAAAACTCCATAAAGATGGACTTTTACATTCATTTGTTTTCGAACAATATGTTGTATGTGAATCTTGCTTATTAGGAAAAGTGACTAAAGCCCCCTTTAACGGTAAAGATGAAAGA
This sequence comes from Hibiscus tridactylites, assembly GCA_958450335.1. NCBI lineage: Eukaryota > Viridiplantae > Streptophyta > Magnoliopsida > Malvales > Malvaceae > Hibiscus > Hibiscus tridactylites. Next base: position 22,000,705 of record OY288276.1, on the reverse strand, counting down.
GTAAGTGATTTATTGGGATTAATACATATTGATGTATGTGGGCCAATAAATACGCAAGATAGAGGAGGATTCCAGTACTTTATTACATTCACTGATGATTTTAGTCGGTATGGGTATATCTACCTTATGCCCCATAAATCTAAAGCACTTGAAAATTTCAAGGAGTTCAAAAATGAAGTACAGAATCAAACAGGCAAGAGTATTAAGGCACTTCGATCAGATCGAGGTGGAGAATACTTAAGCATAGAGTTTGATGAACTCCTAAAAGAGTGTAGGATTGTCTCATAACTTACCCCACCTGGTACACGATAGTGGAATGGAGTTTCCGAGAGAAGGAATCGAACATTTTTAGACATGGTTCGATCCATGATGAGTCATAGTGATCTTTTGACTTCTTTTTAGGAACATGCACTTGAAACAGCTGCTTTCAAACTAAATCGTGTTCCAACTAAATCGGTTCAAAAGACACCATATGAGATATAGACTGGGAAGCGTCCTAGTATGTCTTTTATGAAGATTTGGGGTTGTGAGGCTTATGTTAAACATCAGATGTCTACAAAGCTTGAACCTAAATCTCATAAATATATATTTGTTGGATATCCTAAGGAAACCAAGGGATATGATTTCTTTAACCATAACAAGAACAAAGTGTTTGTTGCTCGAATGGGAGTTTTTCTCGAAAGAGAATTCCTCTCAAAGAAAGGGAAGAGTAGAAATATTGAACTTGGAGAAGTTCAAGATCAACAAATTAATGAGCCAGAGATTGAGCATGTTCCACAAGTTGTTGAGGAACAATCAACAGATTTAGAAACACGACCACTGCGTAGATCCACAAGAGAGTCATGTACCTGAGAGATATGAATTTCTTGTTACTACACATGGAGACGTTCTTTTGTTGGATCAAGACGATCTTAGGACTTATCAAGAGGCGGCGGCGAGCCTAGACTCTAAGAATTGGTTTGAAGCCATGAGATCTAAAATGGATTCCATGTCTAAAAACCAAGTATGGACTTTGGTTGATCCACCTGAAGGGGTCAAACCAATAGGGTGTAAATGGGTTTTCAAGAAGAAAACCGACATGGATGGTAATATACAAACATATAAGGGGTGATTAGTCGCTAAAGGTTTTCGACAAGTTCATGGTATAGACTATGACGAAACCTTCTCCCCTGTAGCTATGTTTAAATCCATCCGGATCTTGCTTGCAATAGTTGCATTCCATGATTATGAAATCTGGCAAATGGACATCAAAACCGTTTTCCTTAATGGAAAACTTGAAGAAGATGTGTATATGGCACAACCATAAGGTTTTGTTGCTCCTGAAAATGCTAGAAAGGTTTGTAAGCTACAAAGGTCCATTTATGGATTGAAGCAGGCTTCTCGAAGCTGGAATCTTCATTTCAACGATGCAATCCAAGAGTCTGGATTTATAAGAAATGAAGATGAGCCTTGTGTTTACAAAAGGGCTAGTGGGAGCATTGTTTCTTTCCTAATCTTGTATGTAGATGACATACTCATCATAGGAAATGATATACCTACTTTATAGTCTGTTAAGACTTGGTTAGGTAGTTGTTTTTCTATGAAAGATTTGGGTGAGGCAGCATATATCTTAGGGGTTAAGATCTATAGAGATAGACCAAGATGACTCCTAGGTCTGAGTCAAAGTACATACATAGACAAAGTGCTGAAAAGGTTCAGTACGGAAGAATATAAGAAAGGGTTCTTGCCCATGAGATATGGTATTTATCTTCCGAAGGATATGTGCCCTTCAACTTCACAAGAAAGAGAAAGGATAAATAAAATTCCATATGATTCGGCTATTGGTTCTATCATGTATGCCATGATATGTACTCGACCAGACGTATCGTATGCCTTAAGCATGACGAGTCGATATCAGGTAAACCCAGGTGAATGTCACTAGGTTGCAGTTAAAAACATCCTCAAGTACTTAAGAAGAACTAAGGATACATTTCTTGTCTATGGGGGTGACGAAGAGCTTAGTGTAAAAGGTTACACTAACGCCAGCTTCCAAACAGACAAGGATGACTCGCGATCGCAATATGGTTTTGTGTTTTGTCTTAATGGAGTTGTTGTGAGCTGGAAAAGTTCAAAACAAGACACAGTAGCTGACTCTACAACGGAGGCTGCGTACATTCCAGCCAACGAAGCGGCAAAAGAGACTGTTTGGATCAAGAAGTTCGTAATTGAACTAGGGGTTGTTCCCATCATATCAGATGCTATAGAACTCTATTGTGACAACAATGGAGCCATTGAACAAGCAAAGGAACCCAGATCTCATCAACAATCCAAACACATTCTGAGGCGTTTTCATCTCATTCGAGAGATCATAGATCGGGGAGATGTGGAAATATGCAAAGTACACACAAACGGTAACATTCTCGATCCCCTGACGAAGCCTTTGGCACAGCAAAAGCATGATCGTCACACTGAGTCACTTGGTATTAGATATGTGAGTGATTGGTCTTAGTGCTAGTGGGAGATTGTTAGAGTATGCCCAAAGACCAATCATATGATGATTGTATTGACATACTATCTTTACCGATTTTATCAAATAAGGGCATTTCCGTTATTTTCTTCTATTATATTTCTGTGCATCAAATTAACAGAACACAATAATGTCCATATAATAATATGATTATTATTAAAAGATCCTTAGTTGAGTATTATTATGGGCATGTATAATAATAATAATAATAATAATACGTTTAAAGCTAACATGTTGTTGATTGATGACAATGTGTTGTCATTGACATAGTGATATCAAAATCAAAGCATGAATATGATGTTGGATAACAACATATTGGATTAACCCGCTATGAGCATATGTCTTGGATTATTATGTAATTGTCACGATATTGCTCATAATGATAACTATATGTATGATCCTTTGACTTGAGATCATTATTATCTTAACATATATTGTTGTGTGCTTTGATGCAGTTAAACATGCACCGTAAATGGTTACACTATAAAGACTGACATTGAGCATATCATGATATGTGTAGTGGGGTATGAATGGTCGAGATAGGAATTTGTCCTTCCTACATAATAGGAAACATATCATAGGCCACTTGATTGAGTAAGACTAGAAATGCATGGCCATGCTCGAATATGTTGATATGAGATACCACATATTATTCGTCTGTTGTCTACTCTAGATATCAATAATAATAGATAGGCAAAACAAGTGTGACTATTCCAAGACTTGTGCATATTCTAGATATAAAGGACAAAGGGATATAATACATTAGAATAGTTGATCACGAAGATGTTACATTGAATCTTTACTTCTAGTAATTTAGGTGACAAAGATACATTGCTAGATGTCAATTATTGTTTGTGATATTGGAATAGTTCTGATAATTGCTACTAATGTTACTGGAACCTACAGGGTCACACCCCAGGGTTGAAAAGAGCAATTAATGAATAAGTTACATATCTACAATTTAGTTGTACGTATATAACTTGTATAATTAATATTAAGACATATATATTTTACATATATGCTAAAGTATTTTATTATACATAGAATTCCGAATTTAAAATAATTAAAGTAATTATAGTTCGGAATTAATTAAAAATCCTATGCAGTTAGGGTAACATACTATAAAAAGGGGATGATGGTCTAGCAGCCGTCTAACCCTTCGAAACGTATTTTTCTCAAAAACATTTTTTGAAAACGAAAATTGCTCTCAACTTTTCAACCAGGTGAACTGAGTAGAGGCTGAGACGATCTATTCGTGGAGGCTAAGATATGCATCATTCATGTTATCGTTAGACGTTTCTGTTCGTGTTGTTTATCAAGGAACTCAATGTAAGTAAACATATATCTTCCTTCAGAATTCAGATTAAACATACATGGATCGCGGGTGAGATCGTCGTGTTTGTTTTTCTGCTACGCCATGGGGTGCGCCGATGATCCAACAATTCCTCCAACTCATTGAGGTCGATCAACCTCTTTTCTCCAACAACTCTTAATGCCATGTCAAGTTTTCGGGTGGCCCAATAGGCTTTATGTTCAAATTCCACTAGCAGATGGCATGGTTTTCCAAAGACAAGTCTAAATGGTGAAGTACCCAAAGGAGTTTTAAATGCAGTTCTATAATCCCACAAGGACTCATCTAGCCTCAAAGACCAGTCTTTCCTCGTTGGTTTTATAGTCTTCTCTAAAATTTTCTTAATCTTCTTGTTTGATATCTCGGCTTGCACGTTCATTTGTGGATGATAAGTTGTGGTAATTTGATGCTGAATTCCATACGTGCACAAAGCTTTAGAGATAAAAAATACATTTAAAATGAGTACCCTCATCATGAATGATCATTCTAGGGGCACCAAATCGAGTAAAAATGTGCTTGCGCAAAAACTTGGAACAACCTTGGCATTATTTGTTGGCAGGGCAACAACCTCTACCCACTTTGATACATAGTCAATTGCCACAAGAATATACACATTACCAATTGATTGGGGAAAAGGACCCATAAAGTATATCCGCCATACATCAAATAAATCTACAGGCATAATGTTCTGGAGTGGCAGTTGGTATCTTCCAGAGATGTTCCCTGACTGTTGGCATCGATCGCATACTTGTGGGCATTCTTGTAAAGCGTGGGCCAAAATAATCCTGACTGCAACACCTTGGAAGCAGTCTTCATCCCAGCAAAGTGACCTCGATATGGTGCGACATGGCATAGATGCAATATATTTCGTTGCTTATCCTCTAGCACGCACCGACAAATCTCTTGGTCGACACACTTTTTGAACAATATCGGCTCATCCCAATAGTATTGCCTTACCTCTCATAGAAATCTTTTCTTGGCATTGTATGCCAAGTCAGGTGGCAGAATATTGCTTACCAGGTAGTTGACTATGTCAGCGTACCATGGCATGGCATTAACTGCAAGCAAATACTCGTTAGGAAACTCATCTCTAATAGTAGTGGTCTTACCATATTCAATGTGATGCTCCAATCGAGAAAGGAGGTCAGCTACTAAGTTTTCGATGTCTTTCTTGTCTCTGATCTCTAAGTCAAATTCTTGAAGTAAGAGTGTCTATTGGATCAGTCTAGGCTTGGCATCTTTCTTTCCCAAGAGATACTTCAATGTCGAGTGATCTATATACACCACAACCTTGTTACCAATAAGATAAGATCTAAATTTATCAAAAGCAAATACAACCGCAAGAAACTCTTTCTCGGTTGTGGTGTAATTAAGTTGTGTTTCATTGATTGTTCTGTTGGCATAGTATATGGCGTGAAAAACTTTGCCACGTCATTTTCCAAGCACTGCTCCGATGGCATAGTTGCTGGCATTGCACATGAGCTAGAAGGGCTCATTCCAGTCGATGGCATAGTCGTTGGCATCGCACATGAGCTCGAAAGGCTCATTCCACTCTGGTGCCACGACTATAGGGGCATTAACCAGCTTCTCTTTAAGGTCCTAAAACGCTCTCAAACAAGAATCATCAAATGTAAAAGCGACATCTTTCTCTAATAACAAGCATAAAGGTTTAGAAATTTTAGAAAAGTCTTTAATGAATCATCGATAAAAACTTGTATGACCTAAAAAGCTTCTTACACCTTTAACACTTGTGGGAGGTGGCAACTGCTTGATTACTTCGACTTTTGTTGGATCAACCTCTAGTCAATTCTTGGTCACCCTGTTCCCGAGAACAATGCCCTCATTCACCATGTAGTGACATTTTTCCCAGTTCAAGACTAGGTTTATCTCAGTGTATCTCCTCAAAATTTGCTCCAAGCTCATAATGTATTCCTCAAATGTGTTACCAAACACTGAGAAATCATCCATAAACACTTCCATGTTGTGCTCAATCAAATCAGAAAAAAATAGACATCATACAATGTTGAAACATTGCCGGCACATTGCACAAACCGAATGGCATCCTTCTGAAGGAAAATGTCCCATATGGACATGTGAGTGTTGTATTTTCTTGGTCGTCAGGGGCTATTGCAATCTGATTAAAAGCTGAATAACCATCTAAGAAACAATAGAAAGCTTTACATTCCAGTTTGTCTAACATATGATCGATGAAAGGAAAAGGGAAATGGCCATTCCTCGTGACTTTATTCGGCCTCCTATAGTCCATGGACACTCTCCATCCGGTGATGGTCCTAGAGGGAATCAATTCCACTTCACTGTTTTGCACAACAGTCATGCCACCTTTCTTTGACACACACTGTATTGGGTTAACCCAAGAGCTATCGGATATGGGATAGATTATTTTGGCAACAAGCCATTTGATAATCTCTTTTTTACAGCTTCTTTCATGCTCGGGTTCAGCCTCCTTTGACCTTCAATGGTCTTGCCATGATATTCCTCCAAAATAATCTTGTGCATGCAAATGATTAGGCTCATACCTTAGATGTCTGCCAAGGTCCAACCCAACGTTTGCTTATAATTCCTTAATATTGCCAATAATCTTGCCTCCTGATCATTAGTGAGATCAATGGCAATAATCGCTAGCAGAGTTGAATGCTCACCTAGATAAGCATACTTCAAGTGTTCTGGAAGTGGATTAAGCTCCAACTCTGGTGGTTCCTCAATTGATGGTTTCGGTTTCTTTATCTCTCTATCGGCCAACTGGAATGGCTCAAAGTAACTCACATCTTCAGCCTCCAAGGATGTTTCCTCTGGTTTCTCAAACAGTTTAGCTATACCATCAAGCATGTCGTCATCAAATTATGCATCCTGGAACAATTGTGCCATGTCCAAAGTATAAATGGCCTCCATCATCTCCTCGGCTTGATATTCATCCGGTTCATCTACATATTTCAAAGCTTGAAACACGTTAAAAGTAACATGTTGGTCATTTATTTGCATGGTTAGTTCCCATTTATGAATATCAATAAGAGCTCTACTCGTGGCAAGGAATGGCCTACCCAAAATAATTGGAACATTAATGTCAGCTTCATAATCCAAAATGATAAAATCAGCTGGAAATATAAATTTGTCTACCTTAACCAACACATCTTCGATCTTACCCTTGGGATGTGTATAGGATCGGTCTGCCAACTGAAGTGTTATTGTGGTAGGTCTTGCTTCTATACCAAGCTTCTTGAAAACAGATAGTGGTATCAAATTGATGTTGGCTCCTAAATCACATAATGCCTTGCCCATGAATTTGTTGCCAATTGTACAAGGGATAGTAAAACTCCCTAGATTTTTCAGCTTTGGTGGCAATCGGTTTAGGATCATGGCACTACATCCTTCAGTAAGAGAAATAGTTTCAAACTCTCCCAACCTCCTCTTTTTGGACAAGATGTCGGTCATGAACTTACATAGTTGGGCATTTGCTCAAAGGCCTCTACCAATGGAATGTTAATTTGCAATTGCTTAAGAACTTCCAAAAAACCCGCTTAAATTACTGGTCATGCTTGTGTTTTTGAAGTCTTGATGGAAATGGTGGTGGTGGACACATATATGTTGGAACTGTCAGCTTTGCCGAGGCAGAGTTGGAATCCACTTTAGTATCAATATGCATTTTGGCCTCAATCTACTTGTCATCATTGCTAACATCATCGTTGGCACTGGAACTGGCATCATGTTGAGCGTTGGCACTGGCATGCGCATTGGCATCATTGTAGGCATAACCACTAGCATCATCTTCTTTAGTTTTCTCCTTCTATGATTCCCCAGGCTTTTCTGTTGGAACAAGCTTAGCATCTTGGCTATCAACTGGCTGCTTGGCAGCTATTTTTGCCTCGCAATGTTTACCACTTCGAATGGTTATGGCCTTGCATTGCTCATTACCTTTGTGACGACCATCTTCAGTGTCACTTCGCAAAGCTCCTTGTGGATGATTGTTGAGTGCATTCGCAATTTGTCCCATTTGGATCCCCAAGTTCCGTATTGAGGCTACCAGACTATGAACTGTGACATCATTATGCTATGTGTACTATGTAACATTGCCTCCTTAATTGAGTCTTTACCCTTGCTGGAAATTATTTTGAACTCTCTGCCGCATGGTATTTTGATAGAATGCCAGCATGGCATTTTGGTTTTGCCTGTAGGCATTCCGGCGTTGTGCATTGTACTGGTTTCCTCCATGATTTCCCCAAGCTAAGTTAGGGTGTTGCCTCCAACCTGCATTATAAGTGTTGGAGTTAGGATTATAATAACATCCAGAATTGCCAATAAAATTTACCTACTCAGGATTGGCAGGGCATTCATCCACATGGTGGTTCTCTTCACAAATAGTGCAAAATGGCTCCTATGCTTTAACTGCTTGGGACTCATTTCTTTTTTGTAAATTCTCACCATGCTGGTGAAGATGGAAATTTGGGCATGAATGGATGTTAGCTCATCCAATTGTAGTTCCCATTGGCTTTGGTTCCAGTCCCAAATCTAGCAACATGATATTTAAAATCATTGATGGCTATCCTTTCAAGGATGCCAACGACTTCCGTATAATTTTTGTTAAGCAATGATCCAGATGCTAAAACATTAACAACAGTCCTTGTCTGTGTGCTCAATCTGTTATAGAAGGTTTGTATATGGGTCCAATTTGGGAACCCGTGCATAGGACACCTTCTCAACAAGTCTTTAAATCTTTCCCACACATCATACAAGGAAATCGCATTATAAACTTTTGGCATAGATCTGCCCATGAAGTGACTGAGACATGTGCCAAGGAATTGAGCCACGTCTTTGCTCTGTATCCTCAAATACTTCTAGTTGCTGAAATAATTAGCATATCTCCATGAATTTCTTTAAATGCTACATTGGATCTCCAGTTAGTGCTCCATGGAACTGTGCTACATTCAAAAGAGTTGAGATCATTACGAGTTTGAGTTTGAAATTTGATGCATTTACCTCATTGCCAATAACTCCTGGCATTAAGCATGTGATGTCATGTGATGATTGCTCTCAAATGGGTCTCTCTTCTTTGACATTGTTGACGACATTATTATTGTGTAATGGTATTCCTTCATTGTCTAGTTTATTCTCTTCATTGTTTTGAAAACCATTTACTCCTATGTTTCCTTGATTTATGTGATTCACTCTCGAATTCTCTTTTTTAATCTACGCAAGGTGCGTTTAATCTCATGGTCTAATGGACAAGCTTCCCTCTCAGTACGGTTCCTGGTCATACACTAGTAAAAACATAAATAAAATAAAAACAAAGACGAAACAAGTAAAAAATTTAAAACAATCAAATCTGTTGCAGTCCCTGGAAACGGCGCCAAAAACTTGTAGACTCTGTAGAAGATGTGTAAAATTGATGCTGGAAAAAGGTATAAATGATATGTATTGGGCAAGTTATACCAAGAGTCTTTTGCGTGCAAGTATACACGATCTGCAAGTAATACAGCTTGGTAAGCCGAGTTATCAATCCCATAGAGATTGACTTGAATTCGACTATTTAATTGTTACTTGCTTTGAAAGAAAAGATGTTTGTTTTGAAGGTTGTTTTAAAACTAAAGAAAAGAAAAAAATGAAGTAAATTGTTGGCAAGGAAGGTGTTTCTAAATGAATGATGATTGTTGGCAGTGAATGCCTAAATTAAACATGGCTCATGCTAGCCTTCATTGGCAAAATTGTCTTGGCATTATTTGCCGAGCAGATTCAACAGTAGCAAAGCCTCTCTCGATGGTCATTTGTCTAAATTGGCCAAGTAAAAACCCCTATATCTCTATAGTGCATGTTTTTCTTAAACCAATTTGATTAAAACCAATCTATACTCTGAGGGTGTAGATTTCACTTCCGAAGTAAGTTCATCTACTTGAACGACTTCTCTCAATGCTTCTCTCCCAAGTATTCAACAACTTAATCGTCGCCATCCCAAGTCTGTTAAGATATTGGGAGGCAATAGGCGTACTATTCCAGCCCTCGCATGGCAAAGTGTTTAGGAAAAATTAGAATATGCCAAATAGAAAAACTTTGCTAAAACCAGAATTATTTTAAAGGAACTAAGGCATAAAGCCAATATTCAATTCAAAACATCCCCCACCAACTATGAAAATTAGTTCATGGTGAGGGGATTAACCAGAACAACCATAATCGTTTTCAAAAACATCATCATAAAAAACTAGAGATAAACTACTTATGCCAAGGGCAAAGGCAGATGGGTCTCTCGATGCAGCCCTCCACGCCATGATCTTGGTCAAGAGGTTGAACCACCCTTCCTTGGTGTAGCCGGCCATTACTCCAGCACTGTACTCCGTTCACTCTCCACTCGATCACTCTCACTTTGTCTTTCTTTGTCTATCTATGCTCAATGCTTAATCAGTTGGTCTTTATATAGGCATGGGTGGGAAAGGATGAGATAAGCCTTTTCATTTGATGTTGAAATGATCGAGGGATAAGAGATAGAGCTCTATCTGATCATTTTGACATCTTATCATCTCGGTGTGATATCTTATCAAGCTAAAGATGACGACATCATGTCGATGTTGCCTTGGCATCCAAGCTTGGCACAACATCGCCAACATCACTTGGCACCACCTTATCTGCTATTTTTTCGGATATTGGTCTATTAGCGATCTTTTAGGAGCCTAATCCTTTTCCTATTTTTTCAGGGTTCATCATCTCTTGGCATGGCATCACTGGCATCTCTCTACCAACAAGTGCTTGGCACACCAATGGTCCATCTGTGCCTACAGCTCTTGGCATTCCTAATTGCGTTCCTAATTGTGTTGCTTTCCTGCGTCAATTTCTCTGCCGAATCCTATGCCAAACCTGCAAAATAGCCACAAAACAACCCTTCACTCTGGCATAGGTAACCTACTAACTCCTTGACGAAAATGCATGATCCTAGCTAATTAATGAAAATAAATGTACCTGAAAACAAGTAAAATCAAAATAGACATGAAAAACAATACTTTTGAAGAGGTAATAGCAGATAACAAAGAGGGCGTATCGATATGCAGGAAGGCGTATCAAAATGATAAAGGGGCCATATCGAAATAGATATAGGCTGTATCGATGAAATTTTTGCAAACTTAGACACTTTCAAACTCCGTATCAGTACACCACAACGGTGTATCAGTACGAGTAACTGAAATTCAAAAGTTTGCTGATTTCATTTAACTGACAAGGCAACGGTCATTTAGTAAATGCAAAGTGTTGGGATGTGTGGGGCTCGATTCGTTCAACCGATTTTGCTTACCAAGTGGTAGAGAGGTGGATATTTGGGTGGAAGGGTTGTGGAAGCTAGAAAGAATATTGACACAAAGATTTATAGTGGTTCGGCCTTCTAACAAGCACCTACATCCACTACCTTAGCACCCCACTAAGGATTTCACAATCAATCCACTAATTGATTCGTCCATTTTTCTAGGATTAGGAGGAAACCCTTACAACCGATCAAGCTTCTACCCAAGCCTTGATCAAAACCCTCTTTTACAAAGAGATAAAGAAAGCAAACTTAAACCCTCTAATAGGTATTTGTTTGCACAATGAAGCACTCACCCAAAACCTAAAACACTTGAGCAAATTTGACAATTTTGGCTCACTAGTGTTTGTCTATACAAGAAATGACAAATTAAGCACTAAGACAATTTCTTGATCATTTGTTGATTGACAATTGAAGCATTAGTCTTCTCTTGATGCTTGAAGGTCCCTTTTATACTCCCAATTGAGTTTATAGCCGTTTAGGACCGTTGGGGTTGAAATAGAGTCGTTGGAGCCTTTAATTCCCTCCATAAATGCAGTTCTGCAGCTCCCCGTTTCGAAACGCTCGAAGCCGTTTCGAAACGCCCTTAATATAGAAAGAGCCGTTGCAGTCTGTCAGGGCACCCGTTTCGGAACACCCCCTTGCCGTTTCGGAACGCGTATCGGAACGCTATAATCCCGTATCGAAACGACCTGCATTAAAAAGTTAGTTGGGAAAGAGCCGTTAGGGTTTATGACCGTTGTGGTCAGTGCCACGTGGGCGTATCGGAACGGCCTAGCCCGTTTCGAAACGCTAAGGCCCGTTTCGATACGTGTATCGAAACGTTTTAGCCACTGGAGGCACCTGTTTCGAAACGCCCTAAGGTGTTTCGAAACACTTGGTCAGTTTTGTGAAAAATGGCCTTTGAAAACATGAAAAACCTTTTTTAAAGACATCCCTAAACATGTTTGGACTTTGGAAATGTTTTAAATCCTTTTTAAATCAGTCCAAATTATTTTTCAATTATTATATCAAAACATTAGTTCTACAATCTCCCCCTTTTTGATATAATAAAACCACTTGAAAAATTGTTTGGGATTCTCCCCCTTTAACTTTAAAAAAAGTGAATAAGAGATAAAAAGTTTTAATTCAAATAAAGCTCCCCCTTATTCATTTGAAAAATCAATTTTTCAAACCATTTCTCCCCCTTTTTGTTATATCAAAAAGAATTTGAAACATGAAGTTCAAAAATAACAATAGAGGTAAAAAATTTGATAAAAATGAAAATTTGGTTTTAAAATGGCTCCCCCTTACTCAAAGCATCATTGAAATGTTAGTCCAAGATATATGATCATCTAGTTGAATTAAATAGAAAATAAGACAAATAAATTCAAAAACAACTAGAAATTTTACCAACACTTGAACCCAAGGGAGGATGTGAAGCCTTCTTTCTTCAAGTGTTCTTCCGTGTGTGTATGGAGCTACCCCTCAATGTTTGACTTGTTGAACATCTCCATCACACCTACAATAGACAATCAAGTAACTTTTGGTATCCAAATTGCTTTGGATCCATAAACGTTAGTTGCACAAAATTTAGTCCCCTTAGGAATCCATTTTTCAATTTCATTCTTTTTAATTGAAGTATTAAGTCCTTTTGGGACCCAAACACTTCTAAAACATTTACCATTTATAAATCTAGGGGCACTAGATTGTCTAACATAAAAATTTGATTTTCCAAAATTGTTTTTCTTTTCAAGCTCTTTGGAAATCAAATCTTTTTCTACTTGAACATTTTGAAGCAATTTTTGTTAATCAAGACATTTTAACTCAAACTCTTCAAGTTTTGCTTCAAGTTCAAGTTTGGTTTTAGAAAGCAAATCATTTTGAATTTTTAACTTTGAAATCAATTTATTGTTTTTCAAAATGTGGCTTTTAAAATCTAAAACCAAATCATCATAGGCATCTTGTAATTCATCAAAGGAATAAGAACATGAAGTAGATGAATTAGAAGTTACCCTTGAATCTTCTTCGATGGCCATAAGGCAAAGGTTGGCTTGTTCATCGTCGGTGGAGTCTTCATCACTCCAAGTAGCCAATTGTGCCTTCTTCTTATGGCTTGAAGTGCTTGCCCTCTCCTTTCTTTTAGGTTCTCGTTCAAGCTCTCTCAAGGCTTTCTTCATGAAAGGGGCACACTTCTTGAAGAGATGAACTATCTCTTCATCTTCATCCTCCTCTTCACTTGAGTAGACATGATGGCAAGTGGATGACTTGAGAGCCATGGCACTAGCATTAATGCCAAGCCCTTTGATTTTCTTCTCTCCCATAGCTCTAATTTCTTCCCTCTTCTTCTCATCCTCTTTGTTCTTCTTCATGATTTGATGAGTAAGAAGTGACCCCATTACTTCATCAAGCTTCAAAGTCTTCAAATTTTTGGCTTCGATGATGGCGGTCCTCTTTGAGTCCCAAGACTCGGGAAGTGAGTAGATGAGCTTTCGAACAAGCTTCTCCTCCGGGATGGCTTCTCCATAACCTTTAAGACCATTTGTGATGGTGGAGAACCGATCAAACATCTTCTCGATGTTCTCTTCCGGATCCATTTTGAAGTTCTCATACTCCAAGGTTAGGAGCCCAATCTTGGTCTCCTTGACTTCATTTGTCCCCTCGTATGTGACTTCAAGCTTGTTCCATACCTCCTTGGCACTCTCACAAGAAGACATCTTCTCATAGATGGATGGACCAAATGCACAAAACAAGATGTGCAATGCTTTGCAATTAAGCTCCATCTTCTTGCGATCGTCGGCACTCCACTCCGCTTTACTTCTTTTAGGCACGAACGGACCATCTTCAACTACATCCCATAGCTTGTAATCTCTTGATTTGATGAAGAACTTCATCTTTGTCTTCCAATGGGCATAGTGGGTTCCGTCGAAGAAGGGCGGTTTGTCTATGGATTGCGCCATTTGAGCCGGTTGATGAAAAAGTGATCGAGCTTGCCGGATCTTCTCAATAGGATGTTAATCCTCACCGATTGAGCCAAGCTCTGATACCAATTGTTGGGATGTGTGGGGCTCGATTCATTCAACCGATTTTGCTCACCAAGTGGTGGAGAGGTGGATATTTGGGTGGAAGGGTTGTGGAAGCTAGAAAGAATATTGACACAAAGATTTATAGTGGTTCGGCCTTCTAACAAGCACCTACATCCACTACCTTAGCTCCCCACTAAGGATTTCACAATCAATCCACTAATTGATTCGTCCCCTTTTCTAGGATTAGGAGGAAACCCTTACAACCGATCAAGCTTCTACCCAAGCCTTGATCAAAACCCTCTTTTACAAAGAGATAAAGAAAGCAAACTTAAACCCTCTAATAGGTATTTGTTTGCACAATGAAGCACTCACCCAAAACCTAAAACACTTGAGCAAATTTGACAATTTTGGCTCACTAGTGTTTGTCTATACAAGAAATGACAAATTAAGCACTAAGACAATTTCTTGATCATTTGTTGATTGACAATTGAAGCATTAGTCTTCTCTTGATGCTTGAAGGTCCCTTTTATACTCCCAATTGAGTTTATAGCCGTTTGGGACCGTTGGGGTTGAAATAGAGTCGTTGGAGCCTTTAATTCCCTCCATAAATGCAGTTCTGCAGCTCCCCGTTTCGAAACGCTCGAAGCCGTTTCGAAACGCCCTTAATATAGAAAGAGCCGTTGCAGTCTGTCAGGGCACCCATTTCGGAACACCCCCTTGCCGTTTCGGAACGCGTATCAGAACGCTATAAGCCCGTATCGAAACGACCTGCATTCAAAAGTTAGTTGGGAAAGAGCCGTTTGGGTTTATGACCGTTGTGGTCAGTGCCACGTGGGCGTATCGAAACGGCCTAGCCCGTTTCGAAACGCTAAGGCCCGTTTCGATATGTGTATCGAAACGTTTTAGCCACTGGAGGCACCTGTTTCGAAACGCCCTAAGGTGTTTCGAAACACTTGGTCAGTTTTGTGAAAAATGGCCTTTGAAAACATGAAAAACCTTTTTTAAAGACATCCCTAATATGTTTGGACTTTGGAAATGTTTTAAATCCTTTTTAAATCAGTCCAAATTATTTTTCAATTATTATATCAAAACATTAGTTCTACACAAAGATTTGAAAATCTTAACCACCGTATCGATACGGTATAGGTCCGTATTGGTATGCTAAAACACAAACCTTAAGCTCAGATGAATGTCGTATCGAAACAGGCATATCTGTATCGAAACACTTGTATCGAAATAGGCATGAATGGTTATTTTGCATACGTAGCATGCCTATAGTTTACCCTTGATGCATATTGTCATGCTATGATGTTGATTTTCCATGTATGCTTGAGGTTTGATGTTTAGATAAGTTGTATGCACGTTGGAAGCATGATTGGTTGATTTTGAATGAATTTAAGTGTGAAAATCCAGCAAAAATATAAAATTTCAGGTCTAGTGTTTCGATACGCCTAAGGCTATATCGAAACGGAGTCTCTGAAATGGCTTGAGGTTTCGAAACGGGGCTAAGTGTATCGGAACAGACTTGATAAATCTAGCTATTGGAATTTCGAGTTCTGAAACACTTGAATGAGTGTTTCGATACGGGCCCGCGTTCTGCAACACTGAGACTCGTCCCAAAATGGGGTGTAATGATACAGGGCTGAGTGTATCGATACACCGAGCTGAAAAAGTGGTTGATGGAATCTTTTTGAGTTTTGTCTTTTTACATTTTAGTCTCTGAATGTTGTGGATGCAATTAAATGAGCTTGGATGGTTGTTTTAAGTTGAGATTTGACAAAGTGGCATGTAATGTGACTAACTAATGGTTGGTAACTTAAAAACTGAAGAAGTCCTTTTAAATGGCTAAAATTACAAATTGGTCCCTAAAGCATATTGTATACAGTTGAGTGCCTAATCGAAGTTTGAATTAACTTTTGATTCTTCTATTATGAGCTTGAACACTTAGTTTAAAGATGTGCATCTAGACAAGATAAAAAAATAGGGTTGTTTATTGAGGTAAACCTTCTCGGTTAACTTTAATATTCCTCGTGTGACTCATTCGGTTCGGTCTTTCGCTCAGACCGAGTCGAGGGGGTTACAAAAACAAAGAGTTTTGATGGATATTTATAGGATTAAAACTAGGATTTTAATAAAAGTTTGATTTAAAGTTGAAAACCCCTCTTTAAAGACTCATTTAAGATTTTGTGTCCTCGGGTACCGATATGCCACGTGATGTATCGAAACATATGTACCGGTACGCTTTTAAAGTTGTACCGAAACACGAGCTTGTATTGATACATGTCTAATTATACCAAAACACTATCGATGCACCCGTTCCGATACCATTTTTGCCAGAAACTAGTTTGGTCCTGTGTCCAAGAGCCTGTATCGAAACGCTTTGACCCGTTTTGATAGACTTGTTCCAGAAAGTGCATTTTGGGCAACAAGAGGCTTATGAAGACTATTTTAATCGAGTCTAAATGCATGTGTATGACATATGATCAACATGTATAGACTAGAACAGAAGCATACTCCCCCTAGCAACAAGCATAGATGCATAAAGGAGCAAAAACACATAAGCACATACATCAATCAAATTCAAGCAAGTTTTTGAACTTGAGTGGCTCTAAAGGGTCAAGAAAGGCTAGTTAGACCTAACTCTCTCCTAAGAGTCCAAAACCGCTATTTTTCTAGAGGTTTGGTAAAGATGTCCGCTAATTGATTCAAGCTGACAACATACTCTAGAACTACATTATTTTTCATGGCATGATCCCTAATAAAACGATGTCTTATTTCTATGTGTTTGGTTCTAGGATGGTGGATGGGATTCTTAGTGAGACATATGGCACTAGTATTGTCACACTTAAGGGGTATGGTACCTACATCAACTCTATAATCTAAAAGTTATTGCTTCATCCAAAGGACTTGAGCACAACAACTTCCGGATGATATATATTCTGCTTCGGTGGTAGATAATGCTACACTATTTTGTTTCTTAGAGAACCAAGATATGAGCATACTACCTAGGAATTGACATGTTTCGGAGGCACTTTTTCTATCTATCTTACATTCCCCGTAATTCACATCCGAGAAAGCATGCAAAATAAAGGAGGAATCTCTAGGATACCAAAGTCCTAATAAGGTGTGTCTCTAAGGTATCTAAAGATTCTCTTAACGGCTATAAGGTGTGATTCTCTAGGACTAGCTTGAAACCTAGAACACAAGCAAACACTAAACATAATATCGGGTCTACTTGTGGTAAGGTAAAGCAAAGAGCCAATCATAGAACAATAAAGCTTTAAATCAACACACCTACCTCATTCATCTTTCTCAAGCTTTATAGATGAGCTCATTGGAGTGGCTTGAGGTTTCACAGTCTCTAAGCCAAACTTCTTGAGCATGTCCTTGATGTATTTAGCTTGAATAATGAAGGTGTCATCCTTCATTTGTTTGATTTGGAGTCCCAAGAAGAATGTAAGCTCCTCCATAATGCTCATCTCAAACTCACCTTGCATTAGCTTAACAAACTCTTGGAAAAACAACTCATTAGTAGAAACAAAAATAATGTCATCAACATAAATTTGAACTACTAAGATGTCTTTGCCATTTCTTTTAATAAAGAGTGTAGTGTTCATCTTTCTTTTCTCAAAACCTTTTTCAAACCATAAGTCTTTCATACCATGCTCTAGGAGCTTGATTCAAACCATATAAAGCTTTAGTAAGTTTAAAAACATGGTTTAGAAGTTTAGGATCTTCAAAACCGGGCGGTTGTTCTACATACATATCTTCATTTATAAAACCATTTAAAAATGCACTCTTGACATCCATTTGAATAGGCTTGAATTCATGATAACATGCAAATGCAAGAAGCATCCTAATAGCCTCCATCCTAGCTACGACTGTATATGTTTCATCAAAATCGATTCCCTCTTCTTGAGTGTAACCTTGAGCAACAAGTCTAGCCTTGTTTCTTACTATGTTACCACTCTCATCTAGTATGTTCATAAAAACCCATTTAGTCCCTATAGTAGATTTATTACTAGGCCTATCAACTAATGTCCAAACTTGACTCCTCTCAGATTGATTTAATTCTTCTTGCATAACCAATATCCAAAAATCATCATTTAATGCTTCTTTGATATTTTTAGGCTTTATGCATGAAATGCATGCAACATTATGCATAAGTTTAAGAGAGGATCTAGTGGTTACCCCTTTGGATGGATCACCAAAAATCTCACC
Source organism: Hibiscus tridactylites (assembly GCA_958450335.1). Lineage (NCBI taxonomy): Eukaryota > Viridiplantae > Streptophyta > Magnoliopsida > Malvales > Malvaceae > Hibiscus > Hibiscus tridactylites. The sequence goes on along the minus strand of OY288276.1, from coordinate 21,982,328 downwards.
ACCTTTGTCATAGTTGTACTCCCTTGGGTAGCTTACTTCCTTTTCCTCTAGAATCATGTCCTTCAAGGCTTCTAGAGGTGGATCTTGTGCTTCTTCATCTTTGCTTGGAACCTCATACACATTTGATGATTGTCCACCATCATTGGCTTTAATGATTCCTACATAATCATCATCACAAGAATCCTTCCTCGGAAGGAGGTTATCATCGAAAACCACGTGAATTGACTCTTAAACAACTAAAGTTCTTTTGTTAAATACACGATAGGCTTCAGAGTTTAAAGAGTAACCTTGAAAAATAGCTTCATCACTTTTAGCATCAAATTTGCCTAAATTGTCTTTTCCATTATTTAAAACAAAACACTTGCATCCAAAAGGATGAAAATAGCTAATGTTAGGCTTTTTAGATTTTAAAATCTCATAAGGTGTTTTCTTTAAAATCGGTCTAATCATTACTCGTTTTATGATGTAGCAATCGGTATTTGTGGCTTCCGCCCAAAATACTTAGGCAAATTATTTTCACAAAGCATGGTTCTAGCCATTTATTCTAAAGTTTGGTTTTTCCTCTCAACTACCCCATTTTGTTGAGGAGTGTGAGGATGAAAAAATTATGGCTTATAACATTTGAATTACAAAAATCCTCAAATCCTAAGTTTTGAAATCTGGTTTAATGATCACTTCTAATATGAGAAACTAATTGACCAATATCATTTTGAGTGATTATTGAAAACATGATGAACTTTTCTAAAGCTCCATCCTTAGTACTTAAGAATAGAACCCAAGTGTATCTAGAGTACTTGTAGACTCTCGGCGTGAATAGGCAATTGCTGGCAATAGGGCAGAAAATATGTTGGAAAAGTATAAAAACAATGCCAAGTAAAGTTTATTGCATGCAAGTATACATGGTCTGCAAGTAATACATCAGTTAAGTTGAGTTATCGATCCCACAGGGAATGTGTTCAAGGGTCTAATTGTTTAGCCAAGTACTTGCTTTGTGAAAAGATTAGTTTTGAATAGAAATGATTTTGAAATGTCTGATAAGAAAAGAAATGAAATAAAATAAATTTGAAGGCAAGGAAAGGGTCTTAACAAATGACGAGTGTTGGCAAGGAGTGCCATGCTTTCACGCTATTTGTGTCATGCCAGCCTTTACTAAATCCTGTCTTAGCATTGTTTTCCGAGCAGATTCAAAGGTGACAATACCTCTGTTGATGGCATTGCCATAAATCAATTATGTAAAACCCCCTAGATGTCTATAGTGCATGTTTTTACATAAAGCAATTCGATTAAGTTCCAAACTTTAATCTCAAGGGGTAGATTTCACTCCCGAAGTAAGTTCATCTACTTGAACATCTTCTTTCGAAGTAACTCTCCTTAGTACCTGGAAATCAATCGTTGCCACCCAAGTCAGTTATGATATTAAGTTGCAATAAGCCAACTATGCTAGCTTCCGCTTGGCAAAGTATTTAAAAAGATAGTGCTAGATGTCGCGTGGCAACACACTTAAAAGTGAAGAACATGCCATATAGGAAAAACAGTGTCGAAGCAGTGTTTATTTATTAAAAACTAAACATTAAAAACATCATTCAAACGCAACACCCCTCACCAACTATAAAATCATTTCATGGTGAGGGTATCAACCAAAAACACATAATCGTTCACAACATCCATCATCATTAAAACTGAGAAAAATAAAAATAACAATAAAGAAGATTGGCTAGAAGAGGGTTCGTCGATACAGCTCTTCACGGCCAGGCTCTCGACTGTTGCTTCTTATCTCCAATCACTTTCCTCGATTCTCCACCGTCTCTCCCTCCTTTCGTTTAGATTTGATTGAGATTAAATAGGACTCCATGGATAGCCTAGGAATATCTTGAATTTGAATTTGAACGTGCAGAGATAAGATACATGATCATCTTCTCTGGCGTTTGAATCCTAAGGCTGATCAGGTTAGAGCTGACGTCATCGTGCCAGTACTCCTCTAGCATCACAGCTTGGCATGGTACTGCCAACCGTGCTTGGCACTGTTCGCCCCCTATTTTCTCGGAGATTGATCCGATTCATATTTTCTCGTAGCCTGATCTAATCATATTTTTTTGGAGTCAACATATTCTTGGCCTGGCATCAAATGTTCTTCTCTACCGCCCGGTGCTTGGCCCTAAAGGTCCTTCTATGCCAACGTCAACTCGGCATCCTCCTTGGTGTCATCTCATGCTCCTGCTCCGCCAGCTGTTGTGCCATCAACTATGCCAACTGTAAAGTGTCCACAAATTCTATATTTCATGCACATTCCATCTCATATTATTATTGTTTTTAGTACATCTTAGGCTTAATTAGGACCATGCGTTGCATTTTATAATATTTCTTTACTTTGCCATGTTTTTCTAGATTATCCTTTGTTTGGTAAAGAAAAGGTATTGTTTTAGTGTACTTTTGGTTTTAGGTACTAGAGGCTGACAGAGGGAAAGAGGAGCTGAGGATGTGATGCTAAGGCAGTGAACCAGGGAGTTGTACTAATGCAGTTCCAAACAGAGACAGTAGCTGTCGAGTAGCTGCCGCCGCCCACCTTGCTATACAAGACAGCAGACTATGGAGTTGGAGAACCGGAGTGCGATTTGTGGAGCAGGAAATCATGATTCTATCGATGATGTCCATTCAATTTGTCGACGTCTGTAGCAGCGGGCAGAGCCGCCAAAGTTAAATCTCGAGATTGCTTACAAAATAAGGCAACGTGATAAAGTCCACATTCAACTCAAAGAAGTCAGAGTTTAAAGTCACATTTAATGTGGAAAGCTACTTTGAAGACTTCTACTTCAAGAAGGAATAGACCTAGCTAATGCCTATATATACCCATTGTAATTCTAATTCAAGAGAGCAGAGGTTTTCCTTAGGCATAGCTTAGGTTTTCTTGCCGCCGACATGTTCTAATTCTCTCTTTGGGTTTGGGTTTGGGTTATGTTGTAATTAGTTGTGAGAACAGTTGTTTAGGTTTTCAAGTTTGTTTTTGCAACAAAATACTCTTAGTTTGCTTAATTCATGTGCTTCACTTCCTTCAATTAGTTCCGAAAGTCCAGTTGAAGAATCCATTTGTCGGGCACGACAGTGTCAAACTCACGAAATAATTAAGCACGGTCTCATCATGAAGAGGTGTTGACTAATTCAGCTTAGACATAAGTTAGGATTTCAGCGGCTAAAAAGAGCAACCAAACGTTGACTGTCTGTGTTAAGTTTACGCTGAGATTGCTAGGTATTGTCTACATCACACAGCAACAGAATCCTAGCCTAGACATGGGTAGGATCACTTCAGAATTGCTTCGCCGAACTTGGAGTATTTGCCAGATTTGCCGTCGGGACTTCTCTCTATCTCACCTACCGGGACAGCGAAAGTTGCAAGAGCAGATTGTCGTCGTGGCAACGAAAGTTGCCGCCGCCTCAATCCGCCATCTACCGTCGAGGCAGTAGAGTCTGGCAGTGCAAAGCAACTTGACATATTCAACGCATTTTTACACTAAGCAGCAGCATAACCCTGCCCTCTATATCAATCTGATCACTTCCTATTTTATTAGTTGTGTTTTTATTTTACTTTTCTTCTCAACATCCACCTTACTTGTGCATTTACTTTTCTTGTGCAGGAATAACAATTTGAATCAAGTTGTCCAATCCCTGTGAGAGACGATATTTTATATACTATAACTTGACAAGAGTGTGCACTTGAGCTCATAAATAGAGAACACCCAAACGCTCTACAAGTTTTTGGCGCCACTACCGGGGATTGGTAACAACAAAATTCATCTTTAATTTCTGCACTTTTATTTCTTTACATTTTATTTTATTTTATTTTTAATTCTAACAAAAAAATAGAATTTTACAATTTCCTTTGCTAGTGTATGACCAGGGCGAATCCAAAATGAGAAATCCTCTTCTACGACGATATCGAACGAAGAGCAAGAGAGCTTAAGACGGAGATCAGAGTAACCCTAGGGTATGCCAAAGAGGAAAAAGAAAAAGCAAAGGTAAACATGGACCCTCCCAACTATGCCGCGAACGGCAGGGAAGGGCAGCAATACTTGTCGTCCAGATAACAGCAAAATCCACCAAGGCAGCAACCCCCTCTTCCGCCAAGGCAGCCACAGAAGATGTTCGGCAGCACTTGAGAGGATTCCTGGACATCTGCAGAGCATTACAAATACACGGGGCCCATCAAGACGTACTGAGGCTGAGATTATTTCCCTATTCACTGAGGGATAGGGCAAAACAATGGTTAAACAACCAGCCAATGGGGTCGTTCAACACATGGACAGAGCTGTGTAAAGTTTTTTTGGATCGATTCAGCCCATCCAATGTCACAGACAAACTACGAAATGAGATAACAAGCTTCCGACAAGGGGATGACGAGCCGATGTATGAAGCGTGGGAGCGGTACCAACAAATGCTGAACAACTGCCCGCTACATGGTTTTCCAGCTTGGACACTGGTATCAATGTTCTACAACATGGTGAACTACCCAACATGGTTGATGATTGATACCTCACCCAATGGAATCATCCTTGACAAACGACCAGAGGAGGCACTACGGATTTTGAACAAAGCCGCCAAGAACGACTACAAGTATCCAACAGCCCGCCGAGGCGGCGTTAGGCGGCCAACCACTATGAACGAGGTAGAAGCCTCAGAATCTATCAATGCCCGCCTTGACAAGCTGACAGAGCTGGTCATGAGCATCGTAAAACCTGTTGGGAAAATCTATAAGGTAAAGGTTATGGAGCCATTCTATGACGAGTGTGGGGGCAACCATGATGCCTCTGACTGCACTACATCTGCCAACTTTATGAAAGGATACGAGAGGAACAGCATACCAGCCCATAACACCTACAACCTTGGATGGAAGAACCATCCCAACTTCTCATGGAGCAACCCAAAGATTGCTGCAAACCCACAACAGCAATAGGGAGGCTACCAACAAAACTTGTCCAGACAGCAGGCTCAGAAGCCGCAAAATAATAATTTACTAGAAGCAACTCTTCATACTTTTATGTCTCAAACTAGTGATTTTATTGTTCGCACTAATAAATTCATTGATAAAACTGAGTGTTTCATGGATAGGATGGAGATGAAGATGAACAACCAGGAGGCTGCTATAAAAAACATGGAGACCCAATTTGGGTAGTTCATAGAGATCTTCAGCAGCAGAACAATGGGAGCAGCATCCAGCAGCACAGAGGCAACAGCCAAACCTACTTACGAGCAGTGCAAAGCCATATATACTAGAAGTGGGAAGCAGTTAGATGAACCTAGGGTGGAAAACAACCAAAAATACAGTCAGCCCAGAGAGAACAACCTGTCGTGGCAGCATCAACACCAGCCACCCCGGCAACTAAACTTGACAGCAGTCCTGAAGCAGATGATCCTCCACAGATTAAGTTCCCATGCAAGGATCGTATAGAGGGCATCCGCCTACCAGCACCTTTCCCCTAGAGGCTTAAGCAACAGAAGCAAGAGCACCAGTTTAGAAGATTCTTAGATATTCTAAACCAGGTGCACATAAACATACCTCTAATAGAAGCCATTCAAAATATGCCCAACTATGCCAAACATCTCAGGGACATGGTTTCTAAAAGGAAGTGGATTGGGGAGTTTGAAACAGTAGCTGTAACAGAAGAGTGCATGGCAATGTTGAACAACAAACTGCCGCCCAAGCAAACAGACCCGGGAAGCTTTGTTATCCCATGCAGGATAGGCAGCAAACACGAAACAAAAGCCTTGTGCGACTTGGGATCCAGCATCAACCTAATCCCCAAAGCATTCTTTGATAAATTAAGAATCGGGCTAACCAAACCTACCTCCGTCATGCTAAAACTTGCCGATCATTCGTTTGTACAATCGGGGGGTAAAATCGAAGACATCCTAGTGAAGGTGGGCAACCTTATTCTTCCAGCCGATTTCCTCATCCTAGACTGTGAGGCCGATGAGAAAGCCCCTATCATCCTTGGGCGACCATTCTTGGCCACGGACAGTTAATAGATGTGGAACATGGGGAGCTGACCATGAGGGTAGACAACCAGAGCATAAAGCTAAATGTGCTACAACCCTTAGGAAAAGAAAAGGAAGGATGCCCATATGCAAAAGCTGCCAAAATCAGCATAGAGACAAGCCAAGGTAGGAGTTGTCATGACAGAACAAAAGGCATGCTGAAGGACCCAGTAGCATAGCACCTGAAGGAACAAGAGGACCCCCCAGGAGGGAAGGACAAGCCAAATTACCTCAGAAAGTGGTTATGTCTGGGAGATATACCTAAATGCACTCCCAACATAACTTAATATTATATTTTCTTTATTTTTATTTTTATTTTTATGCATTAGGATTAGGATTAGAGTTTAATTTATTTTTTAGGAATAAAAGACCCAGATCAATAAGGAGACCCAGCAAGGAGCCCGTCCACCATCCCGCCGAGACAGCCCAGCGCAGAACGCGTAACGGCTAGTTGATCGCTAACGCCTAGCTACCAACGGCTACGAAAATAACGAGCACAAACCTCGTAACGTGCGCGAGACAACTAGACCGTTAGACATTTAATGCCACAACGGCACCTGTCGGCAACCTCTATTTAAACCCTTCTCACTTCATTTATTTACTTTACTTTCACCTCCTTGCTATCTATTTCTTGCATCCACTGCTCTCACCTATTTTCTATTTGAATTTCAGTAAACATCAACCGTTTCACATGGCTTCCTCATCGGCACCCAAACCCACCTTCCAACACTTCTTCTCCCACACAGATGAAAAGAGATACCGAACTCAGATCGCAAAGCAGAACATATTGTCACGGGGCTAGGCTTATATGGCTAGCTCGTGCGGCACTTGGTCGGGAAATGAACTTTGAAAGGGACCAAGTAAGCCTTAAAGCTAAGTCTTGGCTTGGCTAGAGTTGCGGAAGCGTTGCGAAGAAAGAAAGAACAAGATGGCTCGAGTGATTTGCAAAACGAAGAGCCTCGTTAAAAACCCCCTCTAAGCCTAGTTAGGGGGAAAAGAGTACTCGACGTTGCTAAGCTTTTATTGATGAAAGAAAGATGAAAACAAAGAGAATTCAGGATGATTACAAATGAGGGGGTGAGGCCCTTTTTATAGCCTAGCACCTCCCGATCTAACGGTCACTATTGATTACAATGGATGGCCAAGATTGGCCTAGGCTATCTAATAAAGGCAAGAGATTGCTATTAGGGATTCCTTCCATCTTGGTTGATCTTCTTTCCTTGTGAAAGGGATATGATTCTCCATGAATCGAGGGATGGATGGATGCTTGCTTGTTGCCTTGTATGCCATGGTCAAAGGGGTAGATATTCCCCAAGGAATGGGCTTGAATGGCCATGGATGGTTGAAATTCGGATGGGCCCATAGGGGTGGCTGGACGGGCTGCTTGGTGCTGCTCGGACAGGCCTATGGGTGCTGAAGGCCGGGCTGCTCGGTGCTGCTCGGTCAGGCCCTTGGGTGCTGCGCGGACAGGCCCTCGGGTGCTGCTGGGCGGCCTGCTCCGTGCTGGGCGGACAGGCCCTTGTGTGCGCGCGGGCAGGCTGAATTGTAGCCCCATGGGTGTGGCAGAGTGGGCTGAACGGTTTGAGGCCCCATGGGTGCTGGAAATGGCCCCTAGGTGTGTGGCAGATTGGGCCCTAGGGTGCACAACGGTAACATTCTCCTCCACCGAATTGAGCGACGCCCTCGTCGCTCGTTGGGCTTCAAAATCGGCAATCTTGTCTTCAAATTGCCACAAGTCTTTGTCTAGCTCCCAACTACCCTCGGCTTCGGTTAGACCCTTCCAAAGCACAAAGTATTCGTGCCTTGGTTGGTAGCCTTTGCGTCGAATGACTCGATCGACTTCAATGGCTTCGACTTCTCTTTCGAACGAAGTCCTAACTCCAACGGGTGCTCGCTTGGAGATGTTTCTTTCCGGATCTTCCTCGTCCTTGTGATAAGGCTTGAGAACACTCACATGGAAGACGGGATGAACTTGAATGTTGGATGGCAAGTCTAGCTTGTAGGCCACCTTGCCTACTCTCTTGATCACACGAAATGGGCCTTCATACTTCCTCACAAGAGACCTGTGAACAGAAGCATTTCGAAAGGTTAGATTAAGTTTAGCCAAAACTAAATCATTTACCTGAAATTCGACGTCGCGTCGCTTCTTGTCGGCCCACTTCTTCATTCGCTTGCTTGCTTTGTGAAGGCAAGCGTTGGCTAAGTCTTGTTGCTCTTGCAAGTCCTTCACTACATGGAAGGCGGCTGGATTTGGACCTTGGTACTTAGTCACAATGGCGTCCGGTGTGAGCGGTTGTTGGCCCATCACTATCTCGAACGGACTTTGGTTCGTGGCTTCGCTCCTATGCAAGTTGTAGGAGAATTGGGCCACATCTAGCAAGTCGGGCCAATTTCGTTGGGATGCACTGACGAAATGCCTCAAGTAGATCTCCAATAATGCGTTGGCCCTCTCGGTTTGCCCATCGGATTGTGGATGAAAACTTGTTGAAAGGTTCAAGGAGGAACCCAACAACTTGAACAACTCGGTCCAAAACTTACCCGTGAACCGAGCGTCTCGATCACTTACTATAGACTTTGGGATTCCCCAAAGCTTCACGACATGCTTCAAGAAGAGACGAGCGGCTTCTTCGGCGGGGCATGTCTTGTTGGCAGGAATAAATGTAGCATACTTTGAAAACCTGTCTACTACAACCATAATACTCGAAAAATTATTAACACAAGGAAAACCAATTATAAAGTCAAGAGAAATACTTTCCCATGGTCTTTCCGGTATTGGAAAAGGTTGAAGTAGTCCCATCGGCTTGTTTGCTTCGATCTTGTCTTGTTGGCAAACAAGACAAGTCTTCACGTACGCTTCTACATCTTCATTCATACGAGGCCAATAATAACGTTCATTAAGCAAAGCTAAGGTACGATGCATACCTGGGTGTCCGGCCCACTTCGAATCGTGACATTCTTTCATCAATGTCTTTCTCAAATTGTTGAAGTAGGGAACGAACAAACGTTGGCCTCTTGTGAAGAGAAGATCGTCTTCGACCCAAAATCTCCGTGTCTTACCCTCTTTGGCAAAGATGACTAGGTTCTTTGCGGTGGGATCATGCGTCAAGCCTTCCTTGATGGATTCTAACAACTCACCACTAGGTTGGCTAATGGAGGCAAGGCTAGCTTTTCGGCTAAGCGCATCGGCCACGGTGTTGGTCTTCCCGGGCTTATGCTCCATTGAAAAGTCGAATTCCGCCAAGAAATCTTTCCACCTAGCTTGCTTAGGAGACAATTTCTTTTGGGTTAGAAAATAAGAAAGGGCAGAATTATCGGTAAAGACGACAAACCTGGAACCCAATATGTAGTGTCGCCATGTGCGAAGGCAATGGATGATGGCGGTCATCTCCTTCTCTTGAACGGTGTAACGCCTTTCGGTGTCGTTCAACTTCCGGCTTTCGAAGGCAATGGGATGGCCTTCTTGCATCAAAACTCCACCAATGGCATAATCGGATGCATCGGTGTGGATGACGAATTGCTTGGAATGGTCGGGCAAGGCAAGGACGGGCTCACTTACCATGGCTTGTTTAAGCCTTTCGAACGCTTGTTGACAAGTTGGACTCCATTCCCAAGGTTTGTCCTTCTTCAAGAGTTCGGTCAAAGGCGTTGCTATGGCGGAGTAACCTTGCACAAACTTACGATAATAGTTAGCTAAACCAAGGAAAGAACGAAGTTCGGTTACCTTAGTCGGCGGTTCCCAATCGTCGATGGCTCGAACTTTGCTTGGATCCATTCGGATTTTACCACCTCCAATGATGTGGCCTAAGAACGGAACTTCTTGTTGAGCGAAACTGCATTTTTCGCGCTTGATGTAAAGCTCGTTCTCACGAAGAACCTGCAAAACCTTTCTCAAGTGCATTAAATGTTCATGGAAAGTCTCACTATAGATGACAATGTCATCTAAGTAGACAACAACAAAATGATCAAGAAAAGGTGAAAGTACCTTATTCATTAAAGTACAAAATGTTGCGGGAGCGTTTGTAAGGCCAAATGGCATTACAAGAAACTCAAAAGATCCATACCTTGTGATGCACGCGGTTTTGGGCTCGTCACCTTCGGCTATGCGAACTTGGTAATATCCCGAGCGAAGATCTAACTTTGTGAAGAATCTAGCACTTCCAAGTTGATCAAATAAATCGGTAATCAAAGGAATAGGGTATTTATTCTTTACCGTGAGTTTGTTTAGAGCGCGGTAGTCGACACACATACGCAAGCTACCGTCTTTCTTCCTTTGAAAGAGGATGGGTGCTCCAAACGGACCCTTGGATGGGCGAATGTACCCGGCATCCAAGAGCTCTTTAAGTTGTTTTCGGAGCTCTTCTAACTCCGGTGGCGCCATTCTATAAGGTGCTTTGCTCGGCGGCTCGGCATTTGGCACCAACTCAATGCGATGATCCACCTCTCGCTTGGGTGGTAAGGCCTTCGGTAATTCGGAAGGCATAGTGTCCTCGAACTCCACGAGAACACGTTCCACTTCTTCGGGAACTTCTTCGGCTTCTATCGCCTCGTCTTCCTTGAGCACGGCAAGGAAAGACTCTTCCTCCTTTCGCACACCATTGCGGAATTGGATGGAAGACAACATCTTGGATTGGGTACCTACATCTCGACTCACGGGGACCAAACATTGTTGGGCGCGATCGAGCACAACCAATATATCGGCAAAAGGCAAGATAAGTGCATTAATCTTGTCCAAAAAAGATAAACCAATCACAAGATCGTAATCGTCAAGAGGAATTACCTTAATATCCTCACGACCTTTCCAACTTCCAAGTTGGATTTCGACCCTCTTTGCAACTCCGGCAATGGGCGCTTCTTTCGAGTTGACAGTCTTGATCCACCCACTCGTCTTCAACACGTTGAGTTTGAGTTTTTGGGCGGCTCCTTCGGACATGAACAGCTCGGATGCTCCGGTGTCCACAAGTGCACGCAATTGCTTTCCGGCAATCGTGACTTCTACAAACATAAGACCACTTTTGGGTTTGTTAGATAAAGAATTCACTTGGAGATTACTTACAATTGCTCCAAGCTGGGCGGCGGGTTCGTCGTTGGATTTGACGGTAGAAAGATTTGTCCTTTGTGGACAATCTCGAATATGATGAGGTCCTTTGCATTGCAAACATCCTCGTCTCTCCCATGGCTTATTCGATCGGCCTTGTCGGTTATTGTTGTTGAAATTCTTTTCGTGGTTAAATCTATCACCTCCGGCTTTGGCATTCTTTTCTCCCCAATTCTTGGATTTCGGTTTTGATTTGGGCGAGTCTCGCTTCTCGAACATGGCTATTGCCTCGGCTTCATCAAGAGCATGTGAAAGATCTTTGACACCACGTCTTTCCAACTCCATGTTAGCCCATCGGTTTAACCCATCCATGAAAATTGAGAAGCCTTCATCTTCTCCTAAGTTGGTGATTTGGAGCTTTAATGCGATGAACTTCTTCACATAGTCATGGATGTTGTTTTCGTGCTTGAGTTGGCGTAACTTTGAGCGCAACTCTCTTTGAGCATTCTTGGGATAGAACGACTCACGGATCTCGCTTTGAAGCTCTTCCCAAGTTTCTACGGGAGCTTCTCCATCGTAGTCGGCACACCTATTTCTCCACCATAAAAGAGCATCGTCAATAAAATAACTTGAAGCAACATTTACCTTAGTGGATTCATCCACGGTGTTGGTGTTGCGGAAATATTGGTTCATGCTCCACAAGAAAGTGTCGGTTTCTTGAGCATCTCTTGATCCTTTGAATCCCTTTGGTTTCGGCACATCGGCTAGCACTCTACTCGGACTTGAAACCACTCCGTTGGCTACGGCGGTCTTATAGATGTTGAGTTCGGCCCTTAGCACATCCATCGCCTTTTCTAGTTCGGTTAGCCCCTCTTTGAGATATCTATTCTCAATCTCCACGTCATCGACCTTAGTTGCGAGGTCTTGGGAATCATCCTTGCAACCATCACCCCGAGACTCCAACTTTGCTAGTCGGTCCTCGACATCATCGAGTATCTTTCTCGACTCGATTGTGTTATCTTCCAAACGGGTAACTTTGTCTTGCAAGGTTGAGATGGCATCTCTCGAACTACCCCTCTTGGCTTTTCCACGAGTTTCCATTGGCTTGGAGGTGCCGTCGGCAGGAACATCACTTGGATTCGTCATCTCGAACAATTCTTCGCTAAAACGTTGGCTCTGATACCACTTGTCACGGGGCTAGGCTTATATGGCTAGCTCGTGCGGCACTTGGTCGGGAAATGAACTTTGAAAGGGACCAAGTAAGCCTTAAAGCTAAGTCTTGGCTTGGCTAGAGTTGCGGAAGCGTTGCGAAGAAAGAAAGAACAAGATGGCTCGAGTGATTTGCAAAACGAAGAGCCTCGTTAAAAACCCCCTCTAAGCCTAGTTAGGGGGAAAAGAGTACTCGACGTTGCTAAGCTTTTATTGATGAAAGAAAGATGAAAACAAAGAGAATTCAGGATGATTACAAATGAGGGGGTGAGGCCCTTTTTATAGCCTAGCACCTCCCGATCTAACGGTCACTATTGATTACAATGGATGGCCAAGATTGGCCTAGGCTATCTAATAAAGGCAAGAGATTGCTATTAGGGATTCCTTCCATCTTGGTTGATCTTCTTTCCTTGTGAAAGGGATATGATTCTCCATGAATCGAGGGATGGATGGATGCTTGCTTGTTGCCTTGTATGCCATGGTCAAAGGGGTAGATATTCCCCAAGGAATGGGCTTGAATGGCCATGGATGGTTGAAATTCGGATGGGCCCATAGGGGTGGCTGGACGGGCTGCTTGGTGCTGCTCGGACAGGCCTATGGGTGCTGAAGGCCGGGCTGCTCGGTCAGGCCCTTGGGTGCTGCGCGGACAGGCCCTCGGGTGCTGCTGGGCGGCCTGCTCGGTGCTGGGCGGACAGGCCCTTGTGTGCGCGCGGGCAGGCTGAATTGTAGCCCCATGGGTGCGGCAGAGTGGGCTGAACGGTTTGAGGCCCCATGGGTGCTGGAAATGGCCCCTAGGTGTGCGGCAGATTGGGCCCTAGGGTGCACAACGGTAACAATATGAGAGGAACAAGGCTTTCACTATACTCGACACACAGGAGATCTCGGACTAGAACCAAATCTAGTCGAAACCATCCACATCAAGGGATAGGAAATCTTCGCACGACAGCCAGAGATAGCCAACATCACCTTGGTCAGGGAGTTCTATGCCCACCATCCCCGCCAAGAGATGCCATTCGTGCACGTCCGAGGGGAACATGTCAAGCTCAATGTTGTCGTCATTAACAACTTCTATGGCCTGGATATGCGTGACAACCCTCACAAGGAGTGGAGGTAGTCACTGACGGCTGTCGATTATGAGAAAATCAAGGCCAAACTATGCAAGTCCAATACTTCTTGGTTGGCAGGCAAGCATGGAGGATCTTTCCAACACCGCCGCCTGCTGCTCGAGGTAATGCTATGGAACACATTCGTCAAGAGGCGTCTGCTGCCCACCTCCCACAACTCTATCGTCGATCAGTCGCGCCTTGCTCTAATCCATATCATTATGATGAAACGGCCCATCAATGTTGTGAAAGTTTTCTGCAAGGAGATCCACACCTGCTTCTGGAACACGAAGGGTAGGTTGTACTTTCCGTCCCTCATCACAGGCCTTTACGCTAACTTTGGTGTTTTGATCGACCCAAAAGATGAGATGACAACAGCCAAAGAAGGGTGGACCAGAAAAGTCTACCTGCAGATGATGCAGGCCCCGGAGACAGAGCCCATAACGCCCAGCCAGCCATCTGCTGCCCAGCCTGGCACTCCAGCCGCTCCGGCAGTACTGAAGCTGCCCTAGACAACGAAGTCATCACGCTGTTGCAAACCCTTATCAACAGCATCAAGCGCATCGAGCAACAGCAGTTGACCTTCATGAAATACGTGGGGGAAGTCCAAGAAGCCTTTGTGGCTAATCTCCTGCAGAAATTCCATGACGACAGACCCATCCTGCAGACCTTGCAGTAGCAGCCCTGGAACAAGGAACGTCATCCGCCACCGCTGCCCGCCATGCCGCTTCCCGCCGCCAGGAGCCCTCTCCGACGCACTACCCATCTTACTCAGCCACCACCACATCTAACACAGTGGAAGACTCCCCCGAGAGGCATCAGCAGCACCATTCACCTACTTGCATAGCAGCGACAGAGGAGATTGAGCAGCAGCAGCCAGAACCAGCAACAGCAGTGGTAGCAACAGCAGCAGCCATCCCAATGGCGATTGACCCTACGGAAGCATCCACAGAGGAAGGCACTAGGAAGAGGAAGCGACACAACATTGCCGCCGAGCCTGTGGATGACGAGACAGAGTCAGAAGAGAGCGAAGCACCTCCTGTCGCTCCCCCTGCCGAACCTCAATAAGAGCCTCGCCCCACGCCCAAAAGATTCCAGCCGCCATGGACAGCAAAAATCTCACCTGCTAAGTCTGCCGCCAAGACATTTGCTGACCGCCGCTTCATCATCCAAACCTCTTCCTCTTCCTCAGCAGCAAAGACTCAAGCCTCCTCTCAACCCTCGGCCAATTTTTAGTTTTTCTTCTTTCTCTTTTCTTTATTTTATTTTTTCTTTTGTTTTCTTTTCTATATCTCTTGTATTTAATTCTATTTTTCTATTTTATTTTGTGCATTGGGGGCAATGTCCATCTCGAGTTTGGGGGGATAGCTCTCGCATCTTTTGTCTAGGCATACTTAGTAGCATATAGGTTGCATTGTACTTGCCTTAGTAATAATCGGAACAGAAAAAATTTGTTATATAACTTGTGCCTATGATAGTTAGTTGATTACTTATTTTCGCACCAATAATAAATTGAACTTAATATGGGAAAAGCATGAAAAATGACTTAGATTTTTTTAATTTCCAAAACTGTCAAACACCATTGTTACTTGCTGGATTTGTTAGAATATCTAATGAACACTGCCTGCTTGTTTTTAGAATTCTTTGCAAAGTTCTAATAATGATTGCAGGTAGCCACCGAGGCAGAAAAGAGAAACAGAAAAATACAGCTTAGGTTTTCCTTTGGCATAGCTTAGGTTTTCTTGCCGCCTACATGTACTAATTCTCTCTTTGGGTTTGGGTTATGTTGTAATTAGTTGTGAGAACGGTTGTTTAGGTTTTAAAGTTTGTTTTTGCAATAAAATACTCTTAGTTTTCTTAATTCATATGCTTCACTTCCTTCAATTAGTTCCAAAAGTCCATTTGAAGAATCCATTTATCGGGTACGACAGTGTCAAACTCACGAAAGAATTAAGCACGGTCTCATTATGAAGAGGTGTTGACTAATTTAGCTTAGACATAAGTTAGAATTTCAGCGGTTAAAAGGAGCAACCAAATGTTGATTGTCTGTGTTAGGTTTACGCTGTGATTACTAGGTATTGCCTACATCACGCAGCAACAGAATCCTAGCCTAGACATAGGTAGGATCATTTCAGAATTGCTTCGTCGAACTTAGAGTATTTGCTAGATTTGTCGTCGGGACTTCTCTCCATCTCACCTACCGGGACAGCGAAAGTTGCAAGAGTAGATTCCCACCATGGCAACAAAAGTTGCCGCCGCCTCAATCTGCCATCTACCGCTGAGGCAGTAGAGTCTGGTAGTGCAAAGCAACTTGACCTATTCAACACAGTTTCACACTAAGCATCAGCATAACCCTGTCCTCTATATCAATCTGATCACTTCCTATTTTATTACTTGTGTTTTTATTTTACTTTTCTTCTCAACATCCACCTTACTTGTGCATTTACTTTTCTTGTGCAGGAATAACAATTCGAATCAAGCTATCCAATCCCTGTGGGAGACGATATCTTATATACTATAACTTGATAGGAGTGTGCACTTGCGCTCATAAATAGAGAACACCCAAACATTCTACACCAACCTTTAAAAAGGTACCAAAAACAATCCCTCCACACTGGCATAACACCAAATCCTAACTCTTAATGCAAATGCATGGTTCCTAAGGCAAAATGCAACTAAATGTACCTAAAAACAAGTAAAAGCATGTAAATTGCTATATCAATCAGTACTTTTGGAGCGTCAACACTCCACCATACTTAGCTCGTTACTTGTCCTCAAGTAACGCAAATGAAAATAGAAAAACTAAAAAAGTGAAAATAATACCTCGGTAAAGTTTTGGTCAGCACGCCAACAGACGCATGCAAGCAGAATTTGGCATTGATCTACCCTCAGTAATCTTAGTGTAGTAATGCCAAGCATATAGAAAATTCAAGAGCATCAATATAACTCTAGTCTTAGGGTATGAAAGTGCATGAAGTGTAGGAAATATGAATCAAGTGTCCACTAACTCCCTTAGTTAAATCTACTACCTAAACTCATAATTATAATATTTTTTCTCTTTTCTTGCCTAGGGTTTTTTTTCTGGCGTTAACTTAAGCTAACCTCATAATACTGTTTAGCGTGAGTAATAAGAGGGAGCATACCACAAATCCCCACCTTAATCCAAACATCACTTGGCTTTCTCTTCAACTCATACTCTAGGGTTTTGGACTTAAGAACTAAAAGGGAGCAAACCACGAAGCCCTAAGTACTTATTATCCCTAAGTAGAGGAGAGTTTCATTTTTTTTCAAAGCCTTGGCAGAACATTGCTACCTTATTTGTTTCTTTTTACCCTGGCATCAATATTTTTTTTCAATTCTGAGCATAGTTTCAAATTTTCTAAGTTTGCTAGGGAACTAGATGCATACTATGTGTTTAAGTGTAATTCAATTCCCAAAACTAGAGATCAATTGGCAACCAATCTTGGCATTACTATTCTACTGACATAGGCATCTAAAGATTTAAATTTCCTTATCGGAAAATTACCTAGGTCAAACTAAACTTGCCTACAAATGTTAACATGCTTCAAAAATTAGCCGAGACAAAATTTTCTTTTTCTTTTGTTTTTTAGTGGTTCGGTATGCAAACTATCCTAACCTACATGGCATGGCATGAAAATAGAATTTAAACTTGAATGCATGTCATGGCATAGCTATGAGAAGATGCACACCCCCAAACCCAAGATGTGCATTGTCCTCAATGCATGAAACAACACATATATACAAGAAAAACAGAAAATAGAAAATGCATGAATCATATAAAATGCATGAAAAATAAATAAAATGTAAAGAGTTGGGATGAAGAAGACTCTCCTTCATAAAAGACTCCTCCATGGGCGGCACAAGCTTTAGCTACTAATATGGCTCGAGTCTTTTGTTGGGCGTAGCTTCCACGGCCATAAGTCGTCCTTTTCTTTCTGCTCCCTCCTTGAGCAGTAGTGGAAGCAGGTGTTTCTTTCACAACATTCACCAACTAAAATGAGGTTGGTGTGGCAGCGGACTCAGCAGGGGTAGCAGGTTTCTTCTCACTTTGGTCCTTAGATACTTGTGGTGTAGCAAACTTAACAGTTTCATCCTTGAGAGGGGAGATTGGTTCTGTGGCATTGGATGGTATTGTAATGGGAACTGGAGTGTGAATTGGACATGGCACTGGGCTGGTTGGAATTGTATCATCATTGGCAAAGATACCCACGGGAAAGGCAGGGAATGCTGGCATGACTCTTGGGGAATGACTCACCAAGGTTTCTTTGATGACAGCGTCTCTGGCACACTCATATTTCCAGAGCCTCTTCCTCTACTCCTCAGCCTCCTCTAATTTTCTAAAAAATTTCTATTGTCGTAGATATATCTGGGCAAGCCTTTTCATTGTCTCTACTGGCATTGAGGTTGTTGACTTTGCCTTTGGTTCCTTAACCCTGGGTGTTGGAGTAGTAGCCTTGGCCTTGCCCTTGTCCATGTCTTTCACAAAAATGTCAGTGAGGTTCCTCCAATCGATTGGCGTAATTGTGTAACCCTTTACTTTGAGGGCAACGTCGTCCTCTGCCGTGGGCACATCATGTCGCCAGCAAATGTTGCAAATAAGAAGATGAAAGAATAACCCTCCAGTTGGCTTTAGGGAACACTTGTAAATCTCATCAATGATAATCCAGCCAATATTAATCTTCCGGCCCTTAATGATTGAATGCAACAAAACCAGTCGGTCCTCTGAAATGGTCTCATTATGGGTTGTCATCATCATACTTGCTTTAAGAAAATGATTCCAGCCCTTCGCTTGTGGCTTAAGGGCTACTCTCTTGATCGTGCGGTGCCTTTCTGAGGATACACTCCACTCCGTGCCTGGTTCATACAAATATTCCAAGATCATCTTCCTCTTGGAAGTGGTCATGTTGGCGGCAAACTCTGCATGCTCATTCCCCACATCTATCTTGAGCATTGTGTTGATTTCCCCTTCATCAAAACCCACACATTTTCTCAGATCATCAAGAATGGGTTAGCTTTAGTAGTCAAATGTGCGTAAACTTCACGAACAAGATTTGGAAAGATCTCACCCTTTTGTTGGCAAAACGTCTTCCACTTGTGTTTGGCTACAATGTCCATAACTTTAGAGGGAAAGTCTTGATCTTTCTCGGGCTCGAAACTGAAATTCCTTTCGAAGCAAAAGGACTTTGAAGCAAAGTTTTCTTCATATTTTTTTTTGGATTTCTTCGTTGAAAAATGTTTGGAAAGATTTGGAGGAAAACGCCATGGGGATTTTTTAAAAGGAAAGAAAAAAATCTTGATTTTCTTTGGATGAAAAGAGAGAGAGGTGAACGGCTAGGGAAAAAGGTGAAGTGAAAAGGTAAAGGAAGAATGGTGATCAAGTTGAAAGATGGAAAGGTTGAGTATTTAGGGTAGAAAGTAATTATGATGGATTTGAAGAAGGTAATGATGAAAAGACAGTGTGTTTTGGGGAGAGAAAAAAGGGATGATGTGATAGCTTATGGAAAGGATAAATGATAAGGTTTAAAGTGATAGGGTATGAAGTGAAAAGGAAATTAAATTAAATTTAAATTACCTTAATTTTTGGACGGCTAGGGTTTATTAGTTTTTTATTTCTCTCACATGGTTTAAATTAAATCAAGCTAGGGTAATTTCTTTTCCCCAAAGTTACTCCTTCCGCACGCCAAGCTTTATACTGGCATTGTTCCCGGCAAGGCACTGCACTCATTCTCTCGTCCTGCCCATATACGTCTCTACACAGGCATACTTCCTGGCACAAAAAATCTGCATGCACTCAAACAAAACCCCTTCAATACAGAAAAGAAAAAAGTAACAAATAAAATTAAAAAAAACTAAAAAATTGAAAAAGAAAATTTCTAATCATACTATTTACAAGAAAATACCAACTCTATGGCATCAGGGTAGTTCTGCCAAGAGGGTGACCTTCTTGGCAGTACTCTATTCTTTATCCCAATAATGCTTCAGGCGTTACCCATTCACCTTAAAAGTATCACCAGTTTTTGTGTCCTTAATATCCACCGCTCCGTGGGCATAGGGTTTCACAACCTCAAAAGAGTCTGACCATCTTGACGTGAGCTTTTCTGGAAACAATTTTAGGCGTGAGTTAAACAAAAGGACTTGTTGACCTACCTCGAAGTTTCGTGGCAGAATCCTCTTATCATGCTAGTGCTTGGTTCGTTCTTTATATAACTTGACATTCTCATAAGCATGCGCCCTAAATTCTTCCATTTCATTTAGGTCCAACATTCGTTTTTCTCTCGCGACTGCCCATGCCATATCCAATGTCTTAATTGCCCAGTAGGCTTTGTGCTCGAGTTCTACCGGCCAATGGCATGGCTTACCATATTCAAGATTAAAAGGTGAAGTGCCCAACGGAGTTTTGAAGGCGATCCTATAAGCCCACAAAGCCTCATCTAACCTCAAAGACCAATCCCTCCTTAAAGGATTCACAGTCTTTTCTAGGATATTCTTAATTTGTTTGATAGAAATCTCAGCTTACCCATTTGTCTATGGATGATAGGTTGTGGGTATCCTTTGTTGTATCCCATACATGCACAAAGCTTTAGAGATTAGATTACATTTAAAATAGGTGCCCTTGTCCTGAATGATCACTCGAGCATCACCAAAACGTGTAAAAATATGCTTGTGCAAAATTTTGACAACGGCCTTGGCATCATTTGTTGGCAAGGCTATAGCCTCTACCCATTTGGAAACATAGTCAATTGCCACTAGGATATATATTGCCAAAACATTGGGGAAATGGCCCCATAAAGTCTATCCCCCAAACTCAAACAAGTCCAAGAGTATGATGTTCTGGAGCGGAAGTTGATATCTGCTAGAGATATTCCCAATTTGTTGGCATGGATCACATTCCTTGGTAAATTCATGAGCATCCTTATATAGCGTGGGCCAATAAGAACATGACTGCAGCACCTTGGCGGCAGTTTTTAGTCCAGCAAAGTGTCCTCCATATGGTGTGGCATGGCATGCTTGCAAAATAGCATGTTGCCCATCTTCTAGAACACAAAGATGGATCACTTGATCGGCACATTGCTTAAATAGAAATGACTCATCCCAATAATACTGTCGGACATAGCGCAAAAACCGTTTCTTGGCATTATACCCCAAATCTGGTGGCATGATCTTACTTACAAGATAATTGACTATGTCGACATACCATAGCGTAGCATTGGCCGTGAGTAAATACTCATCTGGGAACTCATCTTTGATGGCATTAGTCTTACCATCCTCTAGGTGATGCTCTAATCGGGATAAGTGGTCAACTACTAAGTTTTCACTGCCCTTCTTATCTTGGATCTCGAGGTCAAATTCTTGAAGTAGAAGCTTCCATCGGATCAATCTTGGCTTGGCATCCTTCTTTGCCAAGAGGTACTTCAATGCCGAGTGATCTATAAAAAACTATTTTATTACCTATCAAATAAGGTCTAAATTTATCAAAAGCAAATACAACTGTAAGAAATTCTTTCTCAGTTGTTGTGTAATTAAGTTGTGCTTCAATAAGTGTTCTATTGGCATAATATATGGTGTGAAAAACTCTGTCACGACGCTGTCCAAGTATAGCTCCTATGGCATAGTCTTTGGCATCACACATAAGCTCGAAAGGCTCATTCCAGTCTGGTGCCACGACTATAGGGGCATTAACCAGCTTCTCCTTAAGGACCTAAAACGCTTTCAAACAAGAATCATCAAATGCAAAAGCGGCATCCTTTTCTAATAACAAGTATAAAGGTTTAGAAATTTTAGAAAAGTCCTTAATAAATCGTCGATAAAATTTGGCATGACCTAAAAAACTTCTTACACATTTAACACTCGGGGGTGGCAATTGCTTGATTACCTCCACTTTTGCTGGATCAACCTCTAGTCCATTCTTGGTCACTCTATGCCTGAGAACAATGCCCTCCTTCACCATAAAGTGGCATTTTTCCCAATTCAAGACTAGATTTGTCTCAATGCACCTCCGAAGAACTTGCTCCAAGCTTAGGATGCATTCCTCAAATGTGCTACCAAACACTAAGAAGTCATCCATAAATACTTCCATGTTGTGCTCAATCAGATCAGAAAAAATGGACATCATACAACGTTGAAACGTTGTCGGTGCATTGTACAAACCAAAAGGCATTCTTCTAAAGGCAAATGTTCTATATGAACAAGTGAATGTGGTCTTCTCTTGGTCATCGAGGGCTACTGCAATCTAATTGTAACCTGAATAACCATCTAAAAAGCAATAAAAAGCCTTACTTGTCAGTTTGTCTAACATCTTATCGATGAAAGGTAAAGGGAAGTGATCCTTCCTCGTAACCTTATTCAGCCTCCTATAATCCATGCACACTCTCCATCCTATAATTTTTCTGGAGGGAATCAACTCATCCTTGCTATTTTGAACAAAAGTCATGCCACCCTTATTTGGCACGCACTATACCGGGCTAACTCAAGAGCTATCAGATATGGGATAGATTATTTCGGCATCAATCCATTTAATAATCTCCTTTTTACAACCTCTTTCTTGCTCGGGTTCAACCTCCTTCGACCTTCAATAGTCTTGGCATGATATTCCTCCAAAATAATCTTGTGCATGCAAATGGTTGGGATTATCCCTCGGATATCTGTCAAGGTCCATCCCAACGCTTGCTTATAGATTCTTAATATTTCCAGCAATCTTGCCTCCTGATCATTAGTGAGATCAGTGGCAATAATCACCGGCAGAGTTAAGTGCTCAACTAGATAGGCATACTTTAAGTGTTCTGGTAGTGGCTTAAGTTCCAACTCTGGTGGTTCCTCGATTAATGGTTTTGATTTGGTTGTCGCACTGTTGGCTAACTTCAATGGCTCAAAATAACTCACCTCTTCAGCCTCCAAGGTTGATTCCTCAGGTTCCTCAAAAAGTTCAGCAATGCCATCAAGCATTCTGGAATTAAATTCTGCATCCTGGCACAACTATGCCATGTCCAGAGTATAAACAGCCTCCATCATCTCCTCAGCTTGACATTCATTGAATTCATCTGAACATTTCAAATCTTGAAACACGTTAAAAGTAATAAGCTGGTCATTCATTCGCATGGTTAGTTCCCCTTTATGAACATCAATAAGCGCCCTACCCGTGGCAAGGAATGGCCTACCCAAAATAATTGGCACATTAGTAGTAACTTCATAATCTAACATGATAAAATTAGCTGGAAATATAAATTTGTCTACCTTTACCAGCACATCCTCAATCTTACCTTTTTTATGTGCATAGGATCAGTCTACCAATTGTAGTGTCACCGTGGTAGGTCTCGCTTTTATGCCAAGTTTCCTGAAAACATATAATGGCATTAAATTGATGTTGGCTCCTAAATCAAATATTGCCTTACCCATGAATTTATTGCCAATTGTACAAGGAATAGTAAAACTCCCTAGATCTTAAGCTTTGGTGGCAATCGGTTCAAAATCATGGTACTACATTCTTGCGTGAGAGCAACAGTTTCAAATTCTCCCAACTTCCTCTTTTTTGACAAAATGTCTTTCATGAATTTTACATAGTTGGGCATTTGCTCAAGGGATTCAATCAATGGAATGTTAATTTGTAATTGCTTAAGCACTTCCAAGAAGCGTTTGAATTGCTGGTCCTGCTTGTGCTTTTGGTGTCTAGCTGAGGCAGTGCTTGCATCCACATTGACATCAGTTTGCTTTCTTACCTCTGTCTGCTTGTCATCCTTGTACATTCCATCGTTGGCAATGGAACGGGTATCCTGCTGAGCACTGGAGCTGGCATGAGAATTAGCATCATATGCTTTGGCTTTCTCCTCCTCTAATTCCATAGGCTCCACTGCTGGCATTGGTTTGCCAACTTGGCATTCAACCGACTGCTTGGCAGCCGTTTCTGCCTCACATTGTTTACCACTTCGAAGGGTTATGGCCTTACATTGTTCATTGCTTTTGTGTCGAGTATCTTCAGTGTCACTTGGCAAAGCTCCTTGTGGACTATTGTTGAGTGCATTCGCAAGCTGTCCCATCTAGATCTCTAAATTACGTATTGACGCTGCCAGGCTATGAACTGTGACATCATCCTGCTTTGTGTATTCTATAAGATTACCCCTATTGATTGAGTCTTTGCCCATGCTGGAAATTATTTTGAACTCCTTGCGGCATAGTGTTTTGGCAGAATGCTGGCATGGCATTCTGATTTTGCCTCTAGGCATTCTGGCGATGTATATTGTACTAGTTTCCCCCTTGGTTTCCCCAAGATAAGTTAGGGTGCTACCTCCAACCTGCATTCATCCGCATGGTGGTTCTCTCCGCAGATAGTGCAAAATAGCTTTAATGCTTTAACTTCTTGGGACTCATTACTTTTTTGCAAATTTTCACCATGCTGGTGAGGTTGGAAATCTCGGCATGGATGGACGTTAGCTCATCCAACTGTAATTTTGCACTTGCTTTGGTTCCAGTCCCAAGTCTAGCTACAAGATTTTCAAAATTATTTATGGCTATCCTTTCAAGGATGCCAACAGCTTCTGTATAGTTTTTGTCGAGCAATGATCCGACTGCTGAGGCATCAACAACAGTTCTTGTCTATGTGTTCAATCCGTTGTAAAAGGTTTGTATATGGGTCTAATTTGGGAACCCATGCATAGGACACCTTCTTAACAAGTCCTTAAATCTTTCCCAGGCATCATATAGGGTCTCGTCCTCGGCCTACCTAAAGGTAATGATCTCACCGCACAGCTTGGCAGTAAGTGTCACAGCTGAAATCGTGTTAAGAACTTCTGGCATAGATTTGCTCGGAAAGTGACTGAGCCAGGTGGAAAAGAATTGAGCCACGTCCGTACTCTGTCCCTCAAAGAGAAAGTAAAAAGTTTCAACTTCACAATATCCTAAGACACTCCTGATTGCTGAAATAATTGGCAAATCTCTATAAATTACTTTAAATGATGCCTTGGATCTCTAGTCAGTGCTCTATCGAATTGTCCTACATTCGAAAGAGTAAGATCATTACGTGTTTAAGCTCGAAATTTGATGCATTTACCTCATTGCCAATAACTCCTGGCATTAAGCATGTGATGTCATGTGTTGATTGTTCTCAAATGGATCTCTCTTTTTCGCCATTGTTGACGGCATTATCATTGTGTAATGCTATCCCTCCATTGTTTGGTTGATTCTCCTGATTGTTTTGAACACCATTTACTCCTCCATTCCCTTAATTTTCGTGATTCATCTCTTGGATCTTCTTTCTCAATCTGCACAACGTGCGTTCAATCTCAAGATCTAATGGTCTAACTTCCCTCTCAGCACATTTTCTGGGCATACACTGATAAAAGAAAACATAAAATAAAAATAAAACAAGTAAAAACAATTAAATCTATTGCAATCCACAGCAATGGCGCCAAAAACTTGTAAACTCTCGGCGTGAATAAGCAATTACTGGCAATAGGGCAGAAAATATGTTGGAAAAGTATAAAAACAATACCAAGTAAAGTCTATTGCATGCAAGTATACACGGTCTGCAAGTAATACAGCAGTTAAGCTGAGTTATCGATCCCACAGGGAATGCGTTCAAGGGTCTAATTGTTTAGCCAAGTACTTACTTTGTAAAAAGATTGTTTTGATTGGAAATGATTTTGAAATGTCTGATAAGAAAAGAAATGAAATAAAATAAAGTTGAAGGCAAGGAAAGGATCTTAGAAAGTGATGAGCATTGGCAAGGAGTGCCTAGTTTTCACGTTATTTGTGCCATGCCAGCCTTTAATAAATCATGTCTTGGCATTGTTTGTCGAGCAGATTCAAAGGTGGCAATACCTCTGTCAATGGTATTGCCCTAAATCAATTATGGAAAACCTCATATATGTCTATAGTGCATGTTTTTACATAAATCAATTCGATTAAGTTCCAATCTTTACTCCTAAGGGGTAGATTTCACTCCTGAAGTAAGTTCATCTACTTGAACATCTTCTTTTGAAGCATCTCTCCCTAGTACCTAGCAATCAATCGTTGCCACCCAAGTCAGTTATGATATTGAGTTGCAATAAGCCAACTATGTCAGCTTTCGCTTGGCAAAGTATTTAAAAAGATAGTGTCAAATATCGCGTGGTAACACACTTAAAATTGAAGAACATACCAGATAGGAAGAACAGTGCCAATGCAGTGTTGATTTATTAAAAACTAAATATTAAAAATAGCATTCAAACGAAACACCCCTCACCAACTATAAAATCAGTTCATGGTGAGGGTATCAACCAAAAAACACAATCGTTTTCAACATCCACCGTCATTAAAACTAAGAAAAAGAAAAATAGTAATAAAGAGGACGAGCTAGAAGAGGGTTCGTTGATACAGCTCTTCACGGCCATGCTCTCGACTGTTGCTCCTTATCTCCAATCATTTTCCTCGATTCTCCACCGTCTCTCCCTCCTTTCGTTTTTCTTTGATCGGGATTAAATAGGACTTCATAGGTAGCCTAGGAATATCTTGAATTTGAATTTGAACGTGCAAGGATAAGGTAGGCGATCATCTTATCTGGCGTTCGAATACTAAGGCAGAACAGGTTAGGGTTGCGTCATCGTGCCAGTACTTCTCTGGCATCACAGCTTGGCATGGTACTGCCAACCGTGCTTGGCACTGCTCATCCTCTATTTTCTCAGAGATTGATCTGATCCATATTTTCTCATAGCCTGGTCTGGTCCTATTTTTTCAGAGTTAACATATTCTTAGCCTGGCATCAAATGTTCTTCTCTGCCACCCGATGCTTGGCATTAAAGTTCCTTCTGCACCAACGTCAACTCGGCATCCTCCTTGGTGTCGTCTCCTACTCTGCCAGTTGTTGTGCCATCAGTTGTGCCAACTTGTAAAAAGGTGCCAAAAACAACCCCTTCACACTGGCATAACACCAAATCCTAACTCTTAATGCAATGCATGGTTCCTAACGCAAAATGCAACTAAATGTACTTAAAATACAAGTAAAAGCATGTGGAATTGGTATATAAATCAGTACTTTTGGAGCGTCAACGGTAATCATATGCTAAAGCAAAAGCATATGAATTTCCACCCAAGCTCGTTGTCCTAATAGGCCCAGAGAGATCCATATGGATCCATTGTAACACTCTATTAATTGAAACATCATTAATAGGTTTAAAAGATACCCTTTTATGTTTACCCTTAGCACAAGAATCACAAATTTTATCTAGAGAAAATTTTAGCTTAGGTAAACCTCTTAATATATCTTGGGAAACCAATTTTTCTAAAACATTCATGCTAGCGTGTCCTAGTTTCCTATGCAATAAGCATGAATCATGTTCATCCTTAGCTACAAAGCATGCATTAGAAATGTGTATGTCATCTAAATGCACCATGTATATATTACATATGCGATGACTGTTGCGTGTAAAAGTGTCTATCGCAATTGTAGTGCAAGTGTACACGACGCAAGTAGTAAAGTGATACAGAAGTATCGGATATCGTCTCCACAGGGACTGGGCTAATAGCTTCACCTTGAATTACTGAACGAGAGTAAAGAAAATATTTAAGATGTTTGTCACGAAAATAATAAAGAGAACTTAAATAAAAGAGTAGAGAAATCAAGATAGAGAGAATGGGCTGGTATTGGATTGCTCAGTAGTGCAGGTATTGCTAAGTCTGGGAATATCAGCTCTGTCGTCGTCCCCGTCGCGGCAGCACCTGTCGCGGCAGCAGTCTATTGCTTGTCGCGGCAGTGAACACTCAACTCCGTACTTCAAGTTTGGCAAGAATCCCTGTTGTGCCTTGGCCTATCCCTAGGTCCAAGTCTGTCGATGAACACGTCTTTGATGATACCTCTCGGCATGAATCGAAGGATGAACACCGATGTTGTTGAATTCTTCTTTAGCCACTTAACCTCGTTCTATCCCTAGGTCCGAGATAGTTCAACTATAAACTAGAGAACTCACACTTATTTCTTTCGTATACTTAACTCTCCCGATATTAAGTAAATAGATAACCTCGCAATGCTCTCCCGATACTCTTGCAAGATGTTAACAACCAGAATAAGAGAACTTGAACTTTATTTTATTGAACTGAAAATTCCTAAAACAAAAGCAACCCTTGCAACTACTTTACAAAACAACCCGTGGCCCTAAGGGGAATTTAGAACATGATGAGAGGATGAAAACGGCTAGGGTTTTGGGAAGAAGGCTAGAGATGGGTGATGTTCTTTCCTAGGTCGAAATATATGCCCTTATATAGGCTTTGGGTCCAAGTTTTCTAAAATAGCAAGAATACAAGTTTAAATTAAAGTACAACTCTAATAAAGACTAAATCTCCAAAGAATCTAACTTTAAATCGTCCTCCTTCTTGCTTGGGATTTTCTCTCCTTGAACTTTGGGCTTGGTATTCCTTCTGATCTAGGGCTTGGAAAAATATAGTGGTTTTCCACGATAGACGGGCTGAATTTTCTCTATCTGTCAAGGTCCACTTTGCTTCTTCTCCTCAAAACGGTTGTCGTCATCTGTTGTCACGACGGCAACCATGGCAACATCGTCCTCCTTAACTGCTCGTCCAGTTCCAGCTCTTCTGCTTCACTGCCCAGCGCCTGTCTTTCCATCTACTACAGCAGCAACCTGCAAAAGCAACCAATTTCAGTAGAAACTGTGCCATTTAATATATTTGTGATGTTTAACTATAACTAACCTAAATGCAATGAATTATGCTTGAATGCAGCAAAAATATGGGTTAAATAGGGGGTAAATAATAGAACTTTTACACACTCAACACACCCCCAAACTCAAGTTTTTGCTTGCCCTCAAGCAACTAAGACCTAAAAGAAAAATGAAATATTTTTGTTTTGGCTTAAAACAGTGAACTTTCCATTACCCTTCATTCTTTTTCTGTGACGGCAGCACCCTGTTGGATAACTTAGGATTTGTCCGGAGTCTTACTATAGTCCTCGTGCAGTGTGTGCATGCTTGTGAACAGTTATATGCCAAGACTCTCTTAATTTCACTAGAATATTATACTTTAGCTTGTTTAGAGTTTTCTTCGAGACTCAATTAATTTTTACTAGAGCCAGAATCGGACACCTCTAGTTATTTTCTTTTTTTAATTGATTTTTTCTCTTTTCTACTAGAGCCAGTATTTCAGGCACCTTTAGTTAACTATCTAGAGCCGGTGATAGGCACCTCTAGAAGTTTTTCTCTGGTTGTCTGCCTAGAGCTAGTGATAGGCACCTCTAGGTTTCCTGAGATTCTAGTCTTTTTTCTACTCTAAGTGTTAAGCTTCCTATTCTAGTTGACTAAAAGAGTTCTAAGCAGTATAACAGTCACAAATAGTGTTTTAAGTTTTCAGAACTATAGAAAGGCTCTAAACTGCTCCTAAAGCTATCCTAAAGGCACTGCCACGACAGAGCTGTCACGGCAGGTAAGTTCAGTTCACAGACTTAAGCCAAAATATTCAATTTTTCATCATTTTTTTAGTAAAAATAAACTAAGTAAAAGACACAATTTTAAAAACTAAATTAGACTCCATTTAATGGAGGGATGCCACCCCCAAACTCGAGGGTTGCATTGCCCTCAATGCAAATGACAAGATAAAAATAAAAATAAACAGTACATCACAAAATATATAAGTAGACAGCAAAAGAAGTTAAGAAACTTAAATTTTAAGTGATGTCATTACTGCTGCTGCTGACTCTGATCTGGCGGTGGGCACGAGCTTTCGGAGCTGGCTGGGGATGGGGGAGGCAGGTGTGTTCTTCGTTTTGGCCTCCCTCGGTGGTTGAATCCTGGTTGGGGAGATGTGAGGGGGTTCCTCCACAACCTGGACTTCTGAGCTGCTGCTGCTGTCCTCACCACTGCTGTTGTCACTGCTGCTGCCGCTGACCCTTTTCATATTGTTTTTATCTGCCGTCCTCTTCTGCCGTTTCACCGGTGTAAACTCCTTTGATAGATTCCTCTTAATAGAGGGTTCATTGTCGCTTGCGGCCCAAACGGAGGATTAAGAAAACCCGGCAATGAAGGCATCAAGCTCTTTCGAAGGCATTCTACGTTTCGTTCCACGGGCAGAAGTCTCAGCATGGTTGTTGTCAGCAGCTGTTGGGGCAGGTGTTGGTGTTGATGCTGTAGATGGTGTTCGTGGTGTGGCAGCAGGTGTTGGGGTGTGGGTAGGGGTTGGTACAGCAAAATAATGTGCAGGGAAGGTGGGAAATATGACATCAGGGAAATTTAAAGAGTTTTGGATAAAAATGTACCGTAGATGCAGTAAAATCCCTGATGAAGCTCATCAGACCGAGCTGTCGTTCCTCCATCTTTTGGATAGCAGCTAGGATCTGGGAGGAGGAGTCGGTCGGGGCTGCTGCTGTTGGTTACTGCCTGGCTGCTATGGCGGCAGGCTCAGTCTCCGGCGGCTCTGTCGTGTCTGCTGGCGTGGCAGCTGGATCAAATGATGACAGAGGGGTAGCAACAGTCAGCTCCATTAAGCTGAGTATGTTCTTTTCCGTCCATCCCTTCCCTTGGACTCGAATATCCGTGGCAGCTTCAGGTACCCCCATGGCCGCGGCAAAGGGCAGTGATGAGGTACGGCAGATAAGTGATCCCGTCGGCCGGTGTGCGCACTCCAGGATGCTCTCACGGATAAAGTTGCCCACGTTAATGGGCCTCTCATGTAAAATGGAGTGAATTAAGGCTAACCTGGGCTGGGCGACCGTGATATTGTGTGACAACGACATGATACGCTTCTTGATAAAAGTGTTCCATAATTTAGCTTCCGACAGGAGTTGAGTCCTCTTGACCGTCCTTGGGTTCTTACGGTTGGTATTCCAGTGGGTTCTGTCATCGGTCAGCTCTGCCATGACAGCATCATAGGCAGCAGGGTCAAGGGTGTTCAGGAACTATTGGTGGTCGTCGTCGTTGTTGTCGATGTAAAATCCATACAGGGTGTTGATGTATTCAGCTTCGAACGGTACTTCCCTTCCTCGTACAGTGACTGCCGTTGCCGTCCTGCTGTCGATGGCAGCGTAGAAATCTCGCACCAAAGAGACGTTCATCTCCTCTGATTGTTCGGCAAAGATCTACCACTGTAGAGCTCGAATTTTTCGGGCAATGAACGGCTTTAGGCCCAGATTTCCCTCCTTTGAAGTGTAAATGAATCCCCTCTCTTCCCACATATCTCTGATCTGAAATGAGCGTGGGGGGGTTGCTGTCGAGGTGGAGCTGGAGACAGCACTCCTACGGGTTTTTCTAGAAGACATTGTTGCAAGGGTTGTGAAAATAAAAAATGAAAGCAAAAATTCTAGAGGAGTAAGGAAGAATAGTAGAAGTGAGTGAAAATGAAAAAATGAAACGGGGTTTATATAGAGAAGGATTTGCTGCCCGTTGGAGCTGTAACGGCAGGCGCGAATAACGGGGCCAGCTGTTACATGGTAGTGTGTCTGACGCGTCTGTCACGCGTTTCCATGTCTTTTGCGCGTCTATTACGCGTTTCTGTGTCTGTCGCGGCAGCGTGTTGACAGCCTATATTTTCCGCGTCTGTCGCTGCAGCTGTAACGATAGGCTCCAAACCTTGGGCTTGTTAGGCTGATGGAAGGATGGTGGGTTGATTTCACTTCTCCTGTTCGGCTTGACTCCTTTATTTCCTAAAAACAATTAAAATAAAAAAACATTATTAAAAATAAATCTAATTTCCTAATATATAAATAATAAATAATAATAAAACTTAAAATAAAATAAAAATTAGGTTAAATTAGGGATGTCAGGTGGGGCATCTCCTAAGGTAACCACTTCCTGCATTCTCAGGGCTTCATTCCCCTGATAATGCTTCAAGCGCTATCCGTTGACTTTGAATTGGTGCCCGTCTTTTAAAGACCTGATTGTGATGGCACCATGGGGAAAAACATGCACAACTTGGAACGGGCCAGACCATCTAGATTTCAGCTTCCCTGGGAAAAGTTTCAATCTAGAGTTGAATAACAATAAAGTTGCCCTGGGCAGAACTGTCGTGGCAGCAACTTTTTATCATGCAACTCCTTAGTTTTATCCTTGAAGATTCTTGCATTGTCATATGTCATTGTCCGAATTTCTTCAATTTCGTTCAAATCCAGTAGCCTTTTCTGCCCTGCCTTTTCCATGTCCATATTAACTGCCTTGACTGCCCAGTATGCTCTGTGCTCTATCTCGACAGGTAGATGACATGTTTTCCCATAAATCAATCGGTACGGAGACATTCCCAATGGAGTCTTGAAAGCTGTCCAATAAGCCCATAACGCATCATTCAGGTGTAAAGACCAATCTTTCCTAGTTGGCTTAACCATCTTCTCAAGAATGTTCTTGACTTCCCTGTTGGAGATTTCAGCTTGTCCATTGGTCTGTGGGTGATATGTTGTTGCGATCCTATGCTTGACACCATACTTCTTCAAGACAGCAGCAATAACCTGGTTGTCGAAATGTCTCCCTTCATCACTGATGATCGCCTTAGGAATGCCAAATCTGGAAAAGATGTTTTTGTGTAAAAACTTCTGAACTGTCTTGGCATCATTCTTTTGAGTGGCGATAGCTTCAACCCACTTAGATACATAATCTACTGCCATGCGGATATATAAGTTCCCACATGAAGATGGGAATGGTCCCATAAAATCAATCCCCAAAACGTTGAAGATCTCGACTTCAAGAATGTTCTACAGCGGAATCTCGTGTCTCCTTGAGATGTTTCCTGTCCGTTGGCACTTGTCACAACTCTTGTAGAAGATTTGAGCATCTTTATACAGTGACGGCCAATAAAATTCTGACTACAGAACCTTGGCAGCAGTTTTGTTGCCTCCTAAGTGTCCTCCATACTGTGAAGCATGGCAGTGATGAAGTATATCTTCCTGCTCATCTTGTGGTACGCATCTCCTTATAACTTGATCTGCACAGATTTTGAAAAGAAGAGGTTCGTCCCAATAATAATGCTTAACATCATTTTGAAACCTCTTCCTGGCTTGATAATTAAGGTCAGGAGGAATTATTCCGCTAACTAGGAAATTAACGAAATTAGCATACTAGAGGAGTTCAGGAGACTTATCTGCCGCCATGGCTATCGCGGCAGTGACTGCGGTAGCAAATAGCTGCTCATCTGGGAAGGTCTCCAGTATGTTTGTCTCATTTGTCGATAGACTCTGTCCCTTCTCCAACCTTGACAAGTGATCTGCCACTTGATTTTTTGTCCCCTTTTTGTCCTTGATTTCAAGGTCGAATTCTTGCAATAGCAGGATCCAACGTATCAATCGAGGCTTTGCATCCTTTTCGCGAACAGATACTTCAATGCAGAGTGATTTGTGTGCGCTATGACCTTCGTTCCAAGTATAGAAGAACGAAACTTGTCAATGGAGAATACCACAGCTAATAACTCCTTTTCTGTGGTGGTGTAGTTCACTTGGGCGTCATTCAGTGTTTTGCTAGCATAGTATATGACGTGAAAAAGTTTGTCTCTTCGCTGCCCAAGTGCTGCCCCGACAACATAGTCACTAGCATCACACATGATCTCAAATGGTTGTGTCCAGTCTGGTGGCTGTACTATTGGAGCTGTTACCAGCTTTTCCTTCAGAGCCTTGAATGCTTCAGTACATTCTTCATTAAAGTCGAAGGGTCGGTTCTGCTCCAGAAGATGGCATAAGGGCTTGGTGATTTTTGAAAAATTCGCAATGAACCTTCGATAAAAACTAGCATGTCCTAAGAAACTTCTGATTCCCTTGACTGTGGTGGGCGGCGGCAGCTTTTCGATCACTTCTATCTTGGCTCTGTCGACTTCTATGTCACGGCAGCTAATCTTATGGCCAAGGACTATCCCTTCATCCACCATGAAGTGACATTTTTCCCAGTTCAACACTAAGTTTGCTTTTTCACATCTTTCGAGCACCTTTTGTAGGTTGCCTAGGTAGCTTTCAAAGTCGTCTCTAGAGACTGAAAAGTTATCCATAAAGATCTCCAGGAAATCCTCCACCATATCGGAGAATATGGCCATCATGCACCTTTGGAAAGTGGATGGTGCATTGCATAGTCCAAATGGCAATCTCCTAAAAGCATCAGTTCCGTAGGGGCATGTGAATGTCGTCTTTTCTTGATCTTCCGGTGCGATAGCTATTTGATTGTAACCTGAATATCCATCAAGAAAACAATAATAAGGTTTACCCGCTAGTCTATCAAGCATTTGATCAATAAAGGGTAAAGGAAAGTGGTCCTTTCGGGTAGCTTTGTTAAGCTTCCGATAGTCCATACAAACCCTCCAACCGGTCACAGTCCTGGTTGGGATTAGCTCATTGTTTTCGTTGGTCACCACGGTCATTCCTCCTTTTTTGGGAACGCATTACACTGGGCTCACCCATTTGCTGTCCGAGATGGCATAGATTATTCCAGCATCTAACCATTTGATTATCTCTTTTCGCACCACCTCTTTCATCGCATGGTTCAGCCGCCTTTGAGCATCTATAGTCGGCTTATGATCATCCTCGAGAAGGATTTTATGCATACATAAGGCCAGACTAATGCCTTGAATGTCAGCTACCGTCCATCCAATAGCCTTTTTATGTTGTTGCAACATCTCTATTAACCGTTGTTCCTGTTCCTGCATCAACTTGGAAGAGATGATTATGGGCAACGTATCATTTAAACCAAGAAAAGCATATTTTAGCTGCCCTGGCAGGAGCTTAAGATCTAAAACAGTGGGCTCAACAGTTGACGGCTTTTGAATTGCATGGTTATCCGAGGTATAATTTAAAGGCTCGAATAACTTACCTGGACGATCACCTATCCATTTTACCTCCTCCTGATCTTCAGTATCAGATGTATCAGATTCTGAGGAGTTGTTGTCGTCGGTGCTGTCATGACAGTCTTCTAAGTGGCTGCCGAGGCAGTGACCAATGTGGATGTCATGACAGCCCGACCTGATGCAGGGTTGGTCAAGGGTAACTTCAGTGATAACCTTGCATTCTTCTTCTGCATCAGCGTGCTTCATAGCTTGGAGAGCATTCAACTTTATTTCTTGATCGTTCACTCTCATGGTGAGTTCTTCTTTTTCCACATCAATCAGTGATCTTCCTTGGCTAAGAAGGGTCGCCCCAGGATGATTGGTGCGTTTTCATCTGCTTCACAATCTAGAACAAGAAAGTCAGCAGGAAAAATAAACTTATCCACTCTTACCAGAATGTCTTCGATTTTTCCCTTTCGGATGATAGTAAGAGCGGTCTGCCAGCTGCAGAATTACTATCGTGGGCCGAGCTTCTCCAATATCTAATTTCTGAAAAACAGATTTTGGCATTAAATTTATACTAGCACCAAGATCACAAAGTGCCTTACCCACGTATTTGTCTCCGATTACACATGGTATGATGAAGGTCCCCGGATCCTTCTTTTTCTGGGGTGGATGCTTGTGCAGAATACTCATGCATCCTTCTATCATCTTCACCATTTCAAATTCCCCAAGTATAGATTTCTTCGACATGGCATCCTTGAGGAATTTGGCACAACCGGGCATCACCCTAACAGCATCTAACAGTGGAATGTTAATATGAACCTGCTTTAAAATATCATAAATCTTTTTAAGCTGAGATTCTTGCTTCAATTTCTGTAATCGCTGAGGGAAAGGAGGTGGGGGACGATAATCAGCAATACGTCCTTCCCACTACATACAGATCTGAGGAGGTTTGGGTTTATCATCTTTCTCCTCTGTCGCTTCGACTGTCGTGACAGGCTCATCGGTAGCAGTCTGTTTGTTACCTATCGGGGCAGCTTCCTCGGCAGGTGATTCCAAGGCTGGTTTCTTCACTGTTTCAGCTTCCTTCTCTGCCCCTGGTAGTTTCTTCCCACTCCTAGTAGTGATGGCTTTACACTGCTCATGTGTGGGTTGCCTAGCATTTTCAGTATTGCTAGGAGATCCGCCAGTCTGCCTTGGGTTGATATGCTGATAGACCTGACCCATCTGTGTCTCCAACGATTTTAGAGTAGCTTCATGATTTGTCATCCGCATCTCTATTTTATCCATGAATGTCTCCGTCTTCTTGACAAATTGATTCATGTTCTCTATATAAGTTCCTGTCTGAGACATAAACGTAGCCAGAGTCTGTTCCAGTATACTATTTGTGGCAGCTGGTGGCTGTTGCTGCTGCTTCTGCGGTTGCTGTTGAGTCAGCAATCTAGGTCCTCCCTGATTCTGATTATTGTGTACTTGAGGATTCAGGGCATTATTAGGATTACTCTAAGAAAACTTGGGATCCTTTCTCCAGTTGGGATTGTAGTTGTTGGAATTATAGTTCTGCTTATTATAGTTTCCAACATACTTTCCCTCTTCTAACTGTATAGGACATTCATCCAAACTGTGATTTCCCTCACAAATTCCACATACCTCCTCGACAGCGAATGCATGCTGTGAATCATCATTTAAGAGCTTTTTCATTGCCTTAGTGAGATATGCCACTTGTGATTTCATTGTGTTGTCGGCCTCATAATCCTTAACAGCTAAGACCCGTTTACCCCCTCTTCTTACTGTCGGAAACTGCTCCTCATTCTTAGCCAGATTTTTCTATACTTGCATTGCCTCATCTGGGTCTTTGTCCAGTAGTAATCTGTTTGCTGCTGAGTCAATTCGAATACGAGTTTGTAAATTGGCAGCATTATAAAACTTAGTTACCTGGTTCCAGACGGGGAATCCATGCATTGGCTAGTTTCGTAGGAGAGTGGTAAATCTGTCCCAGGCCTCGTGCATTGGCTCGTCATCTTCCTGTTGAAAAGTATCAATTTCATTACGTAATCGCTCAGATAAATGTGAAGGATTAAAACGAGATAAGAATTCACGAGTTAGATCTGCCCAAGTTCTAATTGAACCCGGCGTAAGTTTATTCCACCAAGTCTTTGCTCTGTCCCTCAACGAATGAGGAAATAACCGAAGCCTCAGTATCTCCAGATTAACTCTTGGTAGTCTAAACGAACCACAGATCTCCTGGAACGTTTTCAGATGCTCCCTAGCATCCTCTGTAGCAGCACTACTAAATTGACCGTCATTGTTGATCATGCTGAACATAACAGGTTTCAGCTCGAAGTTGTCAACATCTACATCCGGCAGCGTGGTTTCTAGTTCTACATGATCATTCAGTATGTAGTCTCGGCAGGACCGTCGTGCGGCAGCGGCGGGCGGGTCGCCGACAGGAGGGATAATCTCTCCATCTCTGGCAGGATTATCAACCTGGGGGTTCCCTTGGTTCTGCATCGTCTCTAACTGTTCCTCAAGGTACTCGTTCCTGGCTAGTACGTGACGAAGTCGGTTCCTAAGATTGAATGAAAGTTCGATTTCAAGATCTAATGGATACTCATGTTCTTCTCCTCGTCTCGATCTGCGCATAAACAAGAGACCTTGTGAAAAGCAAAAGTTGAGCAAACCAAATTAAAACAGAAAAATAAAAAGAAAAAGAAAAGTGCAGTAAAAGTAAAGGTAGAGTTATGTTGCCAGTCCCCGGCAACGGCGCCAAAAACCTGTTGCGTGTAAAGGTGTCTATCGCAATTGTAGTGCAAGTGTACACGACGCAAGTAGTAAAGTGATACGGAAGTATCGGATATCGTCTCCATAGGGACTGGGCTAATAGCTTCACCTTGAATTACTGTACGAGAGTAAAGAAAATATTTAAGATGTTTGTCACGAAAATAATAAAGAGAACTTAAATAAAAGAGTAAAGAAATCAAGATAGAGAGAATGGGCTAGTATTGGATTGCTCAGTAGTGCAGATATTGCTAAGTCTGAGAATATCAGCTTTGTCGTCGTCCCCGTCGCGGCAGCACCTGTCGCGGCGGCAGTCTGTTGCTTGTCACGGCAACGAACACTCAACTCCGTACTTCAAGTTTGGCAAGAATCCCTGTTGTGCCTTGGCCTATCCCTAGGTCCAAGTCTGTCGATGAACACGTCTTTGATGATACCTCCCGACGTGTATCGAAGGATGAACACCAATGTTGTTGAATTCTTCTTTAGCCACTTAACCTCGTCATATCCCTAGGTCCGAGATAGTTCAACTATAAACTAGAGAAATCGCACTTATTCCTTTCGTATACTTAACTCTCCCAATATTAAGTAAATAGATAACCTCGCAATGCTCTCCTGATACTCTTGCAAGATGTTAATAACCAGAATAAGAGAACTTGAAGTTTATTTTATTGAACTGAAAATTCCTAAAACAAAAGCAACCCTTGCAACTACTTTACAAAACAACTCGTGGCTCTAAGGGGAATTTAGAACATGATGAGAGGATGAAAACGGCTAGGGTTTTGGGTTGAAGGCTAGAGATGGGTGATGTTCTTTCCTAGGTCGAAATACATGCCCTTATGTAGGCTTTGGGTCCAAGTTTTCTAAAATAGCAAGAATACAAGTTTAAATTAAAGTACAACTCTAATAAAGATTAAATCTCCAGAGAATCTAACTTTAAATCGTCCTCCTTCTTGCTTGGGATTTTCTCTCCTTGAACTTTGGGCTTGGTATTCCTTCCGATCTAGGGCTTGGAAAAATATAGTGGTTTTCTATGACAGACGGGCTAAATTTTCTCTATCTGTCAAGGTCCACTTTGCTTCTTCTCCTCAAAACTGTTGTCGTCCTCTGCTGTCACGGCGGCAACCATGGCAGTATCGTCCTCCTTGACTGCTCGTCCAGTTCCAGCTCTTTTGCTTCACTACCCAGCGCTTGCCTTTCCATCTGCTACAGCAGCAACCTGCAAAAGCAACCAATTTCAGTAGAAACTGTGCCATTTAATATATTTGTGATGTTTAACTGTAAACTAACCTAAATGCAATGAATTATGCTTGAATGCAGCAGAAATATGGGTTAAATAGGGGGTAAATAATAGAACTTTTACACTCTCACCAATGACCTACGAGCATTATTTTGTTAGTTTCAATGTTCAAGATTTTACAACCATTTATATCAAAGAGAACATTAAAACCTTTATCACATAATTGACTAATGCTCAACAAATTATGTTTTAGATTGTTGACATATAAAACATTATCAATGAGTATGGAAGAGTGATTACCAATGGAGCCAATTCCTTTAATGTGGCCTTTGGAGTTGTCACCAAATGTCACTACTCCACCACTCTTTTGCTTTAGTTCCATGAATCTACTCTTGTCGCCTGTTGAGTGTGTAAAAGTTCTATTATTTACACCCTTTTTAACCCATATTTCTGCTGCATTCAAGCATCATTGCATTGCATTTAGGTTAGTTTTCAATAAAACGTCACAATTATATAAAAGGCACGGATTCTACTGAAAGATGGCTATTTTCGCAGGTATCTGTCACAGTAGATGTCGAAGGCAGGCGCAGGGCAGATAAGCAGGAGAGCTGAACTGGACAAGCAGCTGAAAAAGACGAACCTGTCATGGACCTGTCGTGACAGCACGGTGACAGCAGATTTATGAAGAGGAAAAGTGAAGTGGACCTCGATAGATAGAGAAAAATCTGCTCGTCTGTCGTGTGAAAGCCGAATATTTTTCCAAGCCCCGGATCAAAAGATATGTCAAGCCAAAGCTCAAGGAGAAGAATTTCCATGAAACAAGGAGGCGGCTGAAAAGTAGGAATCCTTAGAGATTTAGTCTTTATAAGAATCTTACTTTTAATTAAAGTTGTAATCCTTGTTACCTTAGATAACTTGAACCTAAAGCTTATATAAAGGGCATAGACTAAACCTAGGGCATAACCGATTACCCCATAACAAAAACCAAAACCATGTCGTTTACCTGTCACCGATATGTTCTAAAAACCCCCTAGGGCTACGGGTTGTTTTGTAAAGTAGTTGCAAGGGTTGCTTTGTTTTAGGATTTTTTCAAGTTCAATAAAATAAACTTCAAGTTCTTTTATCTTGGTTTTAATATCTTGCAAGAGCATCGGGAGAGCATTGTGAGGTTATCCATTTACTTAGCATCGGGAGAGTTAAGTATACGAAAGAGGTAAAAGCGCGTTCTCTAGTTTATAGTTGAACCATCTCGTGCTTAGGGATAAGGCGAGGTTAAGTGGCTAAGGAAGAATTCATACACATCGGTGTTCATCCTTCGATTCACGCCGGGAGGTATCATCAAAGACGTGATCATCGACAGACTTGTGCCTAGGGATAGGGCAAGGCAGATCAGGGATTCTTGCCAAGCTTGAAGTACGGAGTTAGTGTTCGCTGCCGCGACAGCTAACGGACAGACGCCGCGACAGGTGCTGTCGGCGACGGGTGCGACGACAGAATTGGAGATCCTAAGCAATTCAATACCTGCACTACCGAGCAATTCAATACCAGCCCATTCTCTCTATCTTGATATCTCAATTCCTTTATTTACGTTTTTACATTATTATTCGTGACAATTCTCTCAAACTATTTCTTTTACTTCGTGCAGTGAAATTAGGTGAAGCTATTAGCCCAATCCCTGTGGAGACGATATCTGATACTTTGTATCACTTTACTACTTACGTCGTGTATACTTGCACTATAATTGCGATAGACTATTTTACACGCAACAAGTTTTTGGCGCCGTTGCCGGGGATTGGCAACATAACTACACCTTTCTTTCCTTGCACTTTTTGTTTTCGTTTTTGTTTTTGTTTTTTATTTTTATTTTCTTTAATTTTTCTTTTGTGTTTTAAACTCTTGCTTTTCACAAGTTTTTCCTGTTTATGCGCAGATCGAAAAGAGGTGAAGATCCTGAGTATAAATTAGATCCGGAGATCGAACGTTCCTTTAATCTCAAGAAACAGATTCGCCACCTCTTAGACAGGAACGAATACCTTGAGAAAGAGCTAGAGCAGATGGCCCGTAATCAGCCTGTAGGTGAAGAAATCCCACCTGTCGGTGACCCGCCCGCGGCAGGTGGACGACGGTCATGTCGTGACTACATGCTGAACGATCATGTAGAACTGGAGACCACGTTGCCGGATATTGACGTTGACAACTTCGAACTTAAACCTGTCATGTTTAGTATGATCAACAACGCCGGGCAGTTTAGTGGTTCTGCGACAGAAGATGCTAGGGAGCATCTCAAAACGTTCCAGGAGATCTGTGGTTCGTTTAGACTACCAGGAGTTAGTCCGGAGATACTGAGGCTTCGGTTATTTCCCCATTCATTGAGGGACAGAGCTAAAACTTGGTGGAATAAACTTACACCGGGTTCTATTATGACTTGGGCAGATTTAACTCGTGAATTTTTGTCTCGTTTTAATCCTTCACATCTAGCTGAGCGATTACGTAATGAAATTGCTACTTTTCAACAGGAAGATGACGAGCCAATGCACGAGGCCTGGGACAGATTTACAACTCTTCTTCGAAACTGCCCAATGCATGGATTCCCCGTCTGGAATCAGGTAACTAAGTTCTATAATGCTGCTAACTTACAAACTCGCATTCGAATTGATTCTGCAGCAAATGGACTATTATTGGATAAAGATCCGGACGAGGCCCTGCAAGTTTTGAAACATCTGGCTAAGAATGAGGAGCAGTTTCCGACCGCTAGAAGAGGAGGCAAACGGGTACTTGCTGTCAAGGACTATGAGGCCGACAGCACTATGAAATCGCAGGTAGCATTCCTTACTAAAGCCATGAAAAAGTTATTGAATGATGATGAATTACAAGGATTTGCTGTCGAGGAAGTTTGTGCTACTTGTGAGGGAAATCATAGTAGGGATGAGTGCCCAATAAATATTGAAGAGGGAAAATATGTTGGAAATTACAAGCCGAACTACAATTCCAACAACTATAATCCCAATTGGAGGAAGGATCCCAAATTCTCCTGGAGTAACCCAAACAACGCCCTGAATCCACAAGCGCATAATCAGAATCAGGGGGGTCCTAGATTGTTGACGCGACAGAACCTGCCGCAGAACCTGCCACCTCAGCAGCAACAGCAGCCACCACCTACCACGAGTAGTATATTGGAGCAGACTCTGGCCACCTTTATGTCTCAGACTGGTACATATATGGAGAATATTAATCAGTTTGTCAAGAAGACGGAAAACTTTATGGATGAAACCAAGATGAGAATGACAAATCATGAGGCTACCTTGAAATCTCTAGAGACACAAATGGGTCAGGTGTCGCAGCACATTAAACCGAGGCAGAATGGAGGTTTCCCTAGCAATACTGAAAATGCTAGACCGCCCCCACACGAGCAATGTAAGGCGATTACTACTAGGAGTGGGAAAAAGTTACCAGGGCCGGAAAAAGAAGCTGAAATAGAAAAGGAACCTGCCTTGGATAAACCTGCCGAGGAAGCTGCCCCGACGGGTGATAAACAGACTGCTGCCGATGAACCTATCACGACAGTAGACGTGACAGAGGAGAAAAAAGAAGATTATCGTCCTCAGATTCACATGCAGTGGGAAGGACGCATTGCTGATTACCGTCCTCCACCACCTTTTCCGCAACGGATACAGCAAGCTAAGCATGAATCTCAACTCAAAAAAATTTATGATATTTTTAAACAGGTTCATATTAACATTCCGTTGTTAGATGCTGTTAGGGAGATGCCCGGTTATGCTAAATTTCTCAAGGATGTTATGTCGAAAAAATCTAAACTTGGGGAATTTGAAACGGTAAGGATGCAAGAAGGTTGCATGAGTATTCTTCATCGGCAACCACCCCAGAAAAAGAAGGATCCGGGGAGCTTCCTCATACCTTGCGTAATCGGCGATAAATTTGTGGGTAAGGCATTATGTGATCTTGGTGCTAGTGTTAATCTAATGCCCAAATCTGTTTTTCAGAAACTAGGTATTGGCAAGGCGCGGCCCACGACAGTTGCCCTACAGCTAGCCGACCGCTCTTACGTTCACCCCGAGGGAAAAATTGAAGACATCTTGGTAAGAGTGGATAAACTTATTTTTCCTGCTGACTTCCTTATTTTAGATTGTGAGGCAGATGAGAACGCACCAGTCATCCTTGGGCGACCCTTCTTAGCCACGGGCAGATCATTGATTGATGTGGAGAAAGGAGAACTCACCATGCGCGTGAACGATCAAGAAATTAAGTTGAATGTTCTCCAAGCAATGAAACATGCTGATGTGGATGAGGAATGCAAGGCCATCATTGAGGTGACCTTTGATCAACCCTGCATCAGGTCGGGCTGCCGTGATATAAAATTTGGTCACTGCTGCGACAGCCATCTACAGACCTGTCACGACAGTAACGACGACAGCACCGACGACAGCGACTCCTCTGAATCCGATATATCTGATACTGAAGGTCATGAGGAGGTAGACTGGTTAGACCATCGTCCAGGTAAGTTATTCGAACCTTTGAATTACACTTCGGATAACCATTTAATCCAAAAGCCATCTACTGTTGAACCACCTGTCTTAGAACTTAAGCCCCTGCCAGGGCAGCTTAAATATGCTTATCTTGGTTGTGATAACACACTACCCGTAATCATCTCTGCTAAGCTGCCGCAGGAACAGGAACGACAGCTGATCGACATGTTGAGGCAGCATAAAAAGGCGATAGGATGGACGATATCAGACATTCAGGGCATTAGTCCGGCAATCTGTATGCACAAAATCCTCCTAGAGGAAGATCATAAGCCGACTATTGATGCCCAAAGGCGGTTAAACTTTGCAATGAAGGAGGTAGTGCGTAAAGAAATAATTAAATGGTTAGATGCTGGTATTATTTACGCCATCTCCGACAGCAAATGGGTAAGCCCGGTGCAATGTGTTCCCAAGAAAGGAGGCATGACCGTGATAACCAACGAAAACAACGAGTTAATCCCAACCAGGACTGTGACCGGTTGGAGGATTTGTATGGACTATCGGAAGCTTAACAAAGCTACTCGAAAGGACCACTTTCCTTTACCCTTTATTGATCAAATGCTTGATAGATTAGCGGGTAAACCTTACTATTGTTTTCTTGATGGTTATTCAGGATATAATCAAATTGCTATTGCACAGGAGGACCAAGAGAAAACGACCTTCACATGCCCTTACGGAACATACGCATTTAGGAGGATGCCGTTCGGCCTATGTAACGCACCTGCCACCTTCCAAAGGTGCATGATGGCAATATTCTCCGACATGGTAGAGGACTTCCTCGAGATCTTCATGGATGATTTTTCTGTCTTT
Organism: Hibiscus tridactylites; assembly: GCA_958450335.1. Lineage (NCBI taxonomy): Eukaryota > Viridiplantae > Streptophyta > Magnoliopsida > Malvales > Malvaceae > Hibiscus > Hibiscus tridactylites. The sequence continues at coordinate 21,938,867 of OY288276.1, read as the reverse complement.
GGAGATGATTTTGAGAGCTGCCTCGGCAACCTTCAAAAGGTACTTGAAAGATGTGAAAAAGCTAATCTTGTTCTTAATTGGGAAAAATGCCATTTTATGGTAGATGAGGGGATAGTCCTTGGCCATAAGATTAGCTGCCGAGGGATAGAAGTCGACAGGGCCAAAATAGAGGTAATTGAGAAGCTGCCGCCGCCAACCACAGTCAAGGGCATTAGGAGTTTTCTAGGGCATGCTGGTTTTTATAGGAGATTTATTGCAAATTTCTCAAAAATCACGAAGCCCCTATGTCATCTCTTAGAGCAGAACCGACCCTTTGACTTTAATGAAGAATGTACTGAAGCATTCAAGGTTCTGAAGGAAAGCTAGTGACAGCCCACATAGTACAGCCACCAGACTGGACGCAACCGTTTGAAATTATGTGTGATGCTAGTGACTATGCTGTCGGGGCAGCACTTGGGCAGCGAAAGGACAGGCTGTTTCATGTCATATACTACGCCAGCAAAACATTGAATGATGCCCAAGTGAACTATACCACCACAGAAAAGGAGCTGTTAGCTGTGGTGTTCTCCATCGACAAGTTTCGTTCTTACATACTTGGGACGAAAGTAATAGTGCACACCGACCATTCTGCCCTTAAGTACTTGTTCGCAAAGAAGGATGCAAAGCCTAGGTTGATACGATGGATCTTGCTATTACAAGAGTTCGACCTTGAAATCAAAGACAAAAAGGGGACAGAAAATCAGGTGGCAGATCACTTGTCGAGGTTGGAGAAGGGACAGAGTCTACCTTTAGATGAAACACATATACTAGAGACCTTCCCAGATGAACAGCTCTTTGCTGCCGCAATAGCTGTCGCGACAGCCATGGCGGCAGGTAAGTCTTCTAACCTTCCCTGGTATGCTGATTTCGTTAATTTTATAGTTAGCGGAATATTACCTTCTGATCTTACTTATCAAGCCAGGAAGAGGTTTCAAAATAATGTTAAACATTATTATTGGGACGAACCTCTTCTTTTCAAAATGTGCGCAGATCAGGTTATAAGGAGATGTGTACCACAAGAAGAACAAGAAGACATTCTCCATCACTGTCATGCTTCACAATATGGAGGACACTTAGGAGGCAATAAAACTGCTGCCAAGGTGCTGCAGTCAGGGTTCTACTGGCCGACACTGTATAAGGACGCACAGGAATTTTACAAAAACTGTGACAGGTGCCAGCGGACAAGTAATATCTCGAGGAGAAACGAGATGCCACTGCAGAATATTTTAGAAGTCGAAATCTTCGATGTTTGGGGGATTGATTTTATGGGACCTTTTCCATCTTCGTGTGGAAATCTTTACATCCTCCTAGCAGTAGATTATGTCTCCAAGTGGGTAGAGGCAATCGCAACTCAAAAGAATGATGCCAAAACGGTCCAAAAGTTTTTGCACAAAAACATCTTTTCTAGATTTGGCATCCCTAGAGCGATTATCAGTGATGAAGGGAGACATTTCGATAACAGGGTAATTGCTGCCGCCTTGAAGAAATATGGTGTCAAGCACAGGATCGCGACAGCATACCACCCACAGACCAACGGACAGGCTGAGATTTCCAACAGGGAAGTGAAGAACATTCTTGAAAAGATGGTTAAACCAACTAGGAAAGATTGGTCTCTACTTCTGAATGATGCATTATGGGCATACAGGACAGCTTTCAAAACTCCATTGGGCATGTCTCCATTTCGATTGATCTATGGGAAAACCTGCCACCTGCCTGTCGAGATAGAGCACAAGGCATATTGGGCAATAAAGGCAGTAAACATGGACGTGGACAAAGCAGGCCAGAAAAGGCTGTTAGATTTGAATGAGATCGATGAAATACGGACGATGGCCTACGACAACGCAAGAATATACAAGGAGAAAACAAAGAAGTGGCATGACAAGAAGTTGCTGCCACGTCAGTTCTGCCCAGGGCAGCTTGTATTGTTGTTTAATTCTAGGTTGAAACTCTTCCCAGGGAAGCTTAAATCTAGATGGTCTGGTCCGTTCCAAGTGGTTCAAGTTTTTCCCCATGGTGCCATTACAATTCAATCATTAAAGGACGGGCACCAATTCAAAGTCAATGGACAACGCCTCAAGCATTATCAGGGGACTGAAGCCCCAGGAATACAGGAAGTGGTTACCTTAGGTGATGCCCCACAAGGCATCCCTAATTTAACCTAATTCTTATTTTTATTTTATTTTATTATTTATTATTATTTATTAGGAATTAGATTTATTTTATTTGAATAATATTTTGTTTTTAATTTCAGTTTTTAGGAAATAAAGGAATCAAGTGAGAAAGAAGAAGTGGCCCAAACCCACCGCTCATCCACCAGCCCAATAAAGCCCATTTATGGTAACCTGTCGTTTCGGCTGCCGGCGCAGACGGATTTGACAGGCTGTCAACAGACGCACAGCAGACGAAGAAGCGTGTGGCAGACGCACAGCAGACGCATTAATGCGTGTCAGACGCGTTAGACACGCAACATCCAATCTGCTGCCCCGTTATTCCCGCCTGCCGTTGCGGCATTAAATGGGCAGCTACTCGACCGCTATATAAACCCCTTCTCCTTTTCATTTTCCATCACTTCTGATTTTCTCTCTTGTTATTCCCTTCTAGTTTTATCTATTTTCTTTCTTTTTCAGCCCTTGCAACCAAAATGTCTTCACGACAAACCCGTCAGAACGCTGCTGCCGCTTCTTCTTCAGCAGCAGCATCCCCGTTCGCTAAAAAGGAGCTATGGGAGGAACGGAGCTTCATCTATAACAGAGATGCCCCTCTTTTTAGACTCCGGTCGTTCATTATGAAGGCCATCACAGCACAATTTTGGGAGGACTTTGCCGAGCAGCCGGCAGAGCTTAACGACACTCTGGTCAGGGAATTTTATGCGGCGATCGAAAGTAAGACGGCGACATCTGTCATCGTCCGAGGAGTGACAGTTCCTTTCACCGCCAGCAGCATCAACCATGTATTCGGCCTCTTCTTTGGCCCCAATGACGATGCTCATCAACAATTTTGGGACACCCTCGACGCTGCCGGACATGATGCTGTCATGAGGGAGTTGACAGAGGCGGGAACGACATGGAGCACCAGTAAGAAGAACCCCAACTCCGTCAATAGGGCGCAGCTACTCCCCGAGGCAAAACTATGGAATGCTTTTATCAAAAAGCGTATCCTGCCCTCGTCCCACCATACGACAGTCAACAGACAGCGGTTGGCCCTCATCCACTCTATCATGCATGACAGGCCCATCAATGTGGGCAGGTACATGCGGGACAGCATTCTCGATTGTGCCTTCCGATCAGATTCACGACTCTGCCTGCCCTTCACCATCACTGCCCTCTGCCGCTGCGCTGCCGTACCGGAGGACCCTTCAGAAAAAATCAAGAAGGGCAGCGGCTGGACAGACAGCAACATCTCCAGCCTCATGGAGATCATCGTCGTATCGCCCCTCAACGCCTTCGATCCAAACGCCCCACCTGCTGAGTCTGATGATGAACCTGCCACTGAACCTGCCCCAGAAGCTGCGACCAACACCGCTCCGGCAGATCAGAACGCCCACATCCTAGCTGCCATCTTGAGGATAGAGGAGCGCTAGATGGGTTTGATGACTTTCATCCGTGACTTCTCCAATGCAACGGTAAATTTCATTACCAATACTTTGAATTTTCCGGATGTCATTTTCCCCACCTTCCCCGCCCATTATTTTAATATCCCCTCCCCCACTCCCACACCACCTGTCTCTCCCCACGGAGAATCTGCCTCCTCCACACCTTCCTAGACGGCAGCCGGCAGCCCACCGGCAGACACCTCCCCTCGAGGCACCAAGCGAGCTGCCACTGATGACAGCCCTCTTGTTCGGAGGAATTTGGACAGCGCCTTCACGCGGGTAAAACGTATTAAGCATGTGGCCAACAAGAGAAGGCTGTCCAAAGCCATCACGAGTAGCAGCTGGGACAGCAGCAGCAGTTCTGATGTCCGACTAGTGGAGCCACCTGCCCTTCAACCTGCTGACGACCCTGTCCCCCAACCGGAGGAAGTACCTGCACCTCAACAGGCTGATGAACCTGTTGATCAACCTGCTCCGGAACCTGCCCAGCCACCTCCCCAACGCAGACGCCGCCATCAGATCCGCGTCAGCAGCAGCAGCGAGGACAGCGAATAAAATTTAAGTTTTTATTTCTTTTTCTCCTTTTATTGCTACCTGCCCTTACATATTTGTGATGTACTTTTATTTATCGTGTTTTTCTTTATTTATTTTTGTGTCCTTTTGCATTGAGGGCAATGCAACCCTCGAGTTTGGGGGTGGCAACCCTCCATATTTAATGGAGTCTTTAGCACATCTTTTGATTAATTGTTGTGTCTTATTAGTTATTTATTTTCTTTTATCTAAAAAAAATCAGAAAATTTAAATTGTTGGCTTAAAACTGTGAAGTTAACTTACCTGTCATGACGGCTCTGTCGTGGCAGCATCTTTAGGACAGGTTAAGGAAAAGTTTAGAGCCTTTCTATAGTTCTGAAAACTTAAACACTTTTGTGACTGTTATATTGCTTAGATTTCTTTTAGCCAAACTAGAATAGGAAGCTTAGAACTTGGATAGCCCCTAGAGGTGCCTAACACTGGCTCTAGGAAAGAAGTTTAGCAAAAGAAAAATCAAAAACCTAGAGGTGCCCGAAACCGGCTCTAGGAAGCTAACTAGAGGTGCCCGAAACTGGCTCTAGAAAAACTTAGCTTGAAAATAGAAGAAAAAGAAGCATGAAAATGTGCCTTCTAAAAAAGAAAGTAAACTTTGGCATAAAATTCGAGTTAAGGAGTTGAATATTCTAGTGAAACTAAGAGAGTCTTAGCATATAACTGTTCACAAGCATGCACACACTGCACGAGAGCTATAGGGAGATTCTGGACAAATCCTAACCTTTCCGACAGGTTGCTGCCGCCATAGAGAACGAGCGACAGGTAAGGGACAGTTCACTGTTTGAAGGCCAACACAAAAATTTTCAGTTTCTTTTAAGTCTTCATTGCTTGAGGGCAAGCAAAAACTTGAGCTTGGGGGTGTGTTGAGTGTGTAAAAGTTCTATTATTTACACCCTTTTTAACCCATATTTCTGCTGCATTCAAGCATCATTGCATTGCATTTAGGTTAGTTTTCAATAAAACGTCACAATTATATAAAAGGCACGGATTCTACTGAAAGATGGCTATTTTCGCAGGTATCTGTCACAGTAGATGTCGAAGGCAGGCGCAGGGCAGATAAGCAGGAGAGCTGAACTGGACAAGCAGCTGAAAAAGACGAACCTGTCATGGACCTGTCGTGACAGCACGGTGACAGCAGATTTATGAAGAGGAAAAGTGAAGTGGACCTCGATAGATAGAGAAAAATCTGCTCGTCTGTCGTGTGAAAGCCGAATATTTTTCCAAGCCCCGGATCAAAAGATATGTCAAGCCAAAGCTCAAGGAGAAGAATTTCCATGAAACAAGGAGGCGGCTGAAAAGTAGGAATCCTTAGAGATTTAGTCTTTATAAGAATCTTACTTTTAATTAAAGTTGTAATCCTTGTTACCTTAGATAACTTGAACCCAAAGCTTATATAAAGGGCATAGACTAAACCTAGGGCATAACCGATTACCCCATAACAAAAACCAAAACCCTGCCGTTTACCTGTCACCGATATGTTCTAAAAAACCCCTAGGGCTACGGGTTGTTTTGTAAAGTAGTTGCAAGGGTTGCTTTGTTTTAGGATTTTTTCAAGTTCAATAAAATAAACTTCAAGTTCTTTTATCTTGGTTTTAATATCTTGCAAGAGCATCGGGAGAGCATTGTGAAGTTATCCATTTACTTAGCATCGGGAGAGTTAAGTATACGAAAGAGGTAAAAGCGCGTTCTCTAGTTTATAGTTGAACCATCTCGTGCTTAGGGATAAGGCGAGGTTAAGTGGCTAAGGAAGAATTCATACACATCGGTGTTCATCCTTCGATTCACGCCGGGAGGTATCATCAAAGACGTGATCATCGACAGACTTGTGCCTAGGGATAGGGCAAGGCAGATCAGGGATTCTTGCCAAGCTTGAAGTACGGAGTTAGTGTTCGCTGCCGCGACAGCTAACGGACAGACGCCGCGACAGGTGCTGTCAGCGACGGGTGCGACGACAGAATTGGAGATCCTAAGCAATTCAATACCTGCACTACCGAGCAATTCAATACCAGCCCATTCTCTCTATCTTGATATCTCAATTCCTTTATTTACGTTTTTACATTATTATTCGTGACAATTCTCTCAAACTATTTCTTTTACTTCGTGCAGTGAAATTAGGTGAAGCTATTAGCCCAATCCCTGTGGAGACGATATCCGATACTTTGTATCACTTTACTACTTGCGTCGTGTATACTTGCACTATAATTGCGATAGACTATTTTACACGCAACATCGCCGGTCATGTGTCTTGAGCATCAACTATCAAGGTACCATGTGTTTTAACTGGAAGCTTTGGCCTTGTAAAAATGCTCCCCCTACAAACAAAGATTAGGTATTGATTTCCGGTACCCAAATAAGTTTGGGTCCATGGACATTAGCTCCCAAAATCTTGGTTCCCTTGGGAATCCAAGAAGCAATAGCATGTAAATCATTAGAAGCAATTAGGTTCTTGGGAACCCAAACACTCCTAATCCTCTTTCCTCTAGAGGGCCTTTGGAAGCCTCTTTGTTTGTGATTAACAAAGTTTCTTTTTCCATAGTTGGGTTTTGAAGATTCACCTTTTTCAAAACTTGAATTCCCATCTTTGCTCAAAGAAGCTTTGAGATCATTCACCTCCTTATGGTGATGATCATTAAGCTCAGAAAAAAGGTTGTTTAAATCAATGTTTTCTTTTTCAAAATATGTTAAATTGTCTTTCAAAGCACAAACCTTCTTTTCAAGTTCAGAATTGGTTTAGATAAGGAATCGTTTTGTGTTTTCAAATCAAAAATGAGTTTCTTGTTTTTCAAAATTGATTCCTTATATTTCTCAACCAATTCATCATATACCTCTTATAGCTCATCATATGCTTCTTGAAGCTCGTCATATGTAAAATCAAAGTTAGATGAGTTAGAGGTTACCTTAGGATCCTTCTCCAAGGCTTTGAGGCAAAGGTTGGCAACTTCGTGCTCCTCTTCATCGAATGATTCCTTATCACTCCAAGTAGGAATGTTAGCCTTAAACTTCTTCTTCTTCCCAAAGATCTTTCTTTTGAGTTGGGGGTAGCCGGTTCGTATATTCCCCAGTTTCTTGCACTCATAGTAGATGAGTTGATCATTCTCTTCCTCCTTGTTCTTGTTCTTGAAGTCTCATTTTCTAATGAACTTTCTACATTTATTAGACTTCATGAATTGAGTGAATCTTTTGGCTAACATGACCATTTCCTCGTCTTCCTCCTCACTTGAATCGCTCTCTTCATGCGAAGCTTTGAGAGCAATTCCAATCTTTTTCTTCTATACCTCTTTCTTCTCCATTCTTTTCTCTTTTCTTTTCTTTTCTTCTTCTCTTCATTGCTTCGTGATCTCATGAGTAAGAACCGATCCCCTAGTGCATCGGGCTTCAATGTCTTCAAATCTTTTTCCTCGATGATGACAGTCATCTTCCCATCCCATAACTCAGGAAGAGAATAGAAAAGTTTTCGAACAAGTTTATCTTCGGGAATGACTTCACTGAAGCCTTTGAGACCGTTGACGATGACGGGGAAACGATCAAACATATTGGTGACGCTTTCATCGGGCTCCATCTTAAAATTTTATAGCTCAAATTGAGGATTCCAAGCCTTCACACTTGTACACAAAGACATCTTCGAGTACATATCTGGTCTAAGAGCACAAAATAGCATGTGTAATGCTTTGTCGTTTACTTGAAGCTTCTTTCGATCATCATCGGTCATCTTGATCTTGGACTTGGGAACGAGTATACCTTCTACATCTCTCTTCATAGGAATTGATGGATCATCTTGCACTACATCCCATAGGAGCTAGTCATTTGATTTGATGAAGAGCCTCATCCTATTCTTCCAAAAAGGATGGTTGTCCCCATTGAAAGAATGAGGTTTGGTAATGGATTGTGACTCATAGAAGTTTTGGTCGGAGGTAGATGTCATGGCTTGAATTGTAGGTTGATCAATCTCTCTTAGAATTGACTCAAGAGGGTGTTAATCCTTCAAATAAGAATAGCTCTAATACCAATTGTTAAGATGATTAAACAATGTCGAATTGGATAAGATGGGGTGAATTGGCTTTTTAAAATGAAAGGGAGCAAAATGGTAAAATAAAAATTGAAGACAAAGAGATTTAGAGTGGTTCAAGATTCTAACAAGCTCTACATCCACTACCTTAGCTCCCACTACGGATTTCAACCAATTCACTAATGAATTCCCCCTTTTTCTAGGATTAGGAGGAACCCATTACAAGGATCAAAGCTTTCTACCCAAAGCTTGATCAAAATCACTCTTTTACAAGAAGAAGTTGGCAAATTGAAAATGAACCTCTCAATAGGTAAAATATTTTCCCAGTTACAATAGCACACTCCCCAAACTTAAAATTATAAATTAATTACACAAGTTGGGTGTAAAGGTTTGACTCTAAATGGCTCAAAGAGATTGGATTTTTGCTTAAGTGTGCTTGGCTTGATGAATGGTTGTTGTTGTAGCTCTAGAGGCTTGCTTTTATACCTTCTCATTGAATTCTAGCTGTTTGGATGGTTGGCATCATCAATAGAGCCGTTGAGCTCTCTTTTTTCCATCATAAATGCACTTCTGTAACCTACCGTTTCGGTATACAGGGTACCATTATTGATACTTGTCTCAAAACAGAAAGAGTCGTTGCAAGTAATAAAGAGGGCGTATTGATACGTGGGAAGGCATATCAAAACGATAAAGGGGGCGTATCGAAATGGCTATAGGTTGTATCGATGCAATTTTTGCAAACTTAGACACTGTCAAACTTTGTATCGGTATGCCACAAGGGTGTATCGGTACGGGTAACTGAAATTCAAAAGTTTATTGATTTCATCTAACTAACAAGGCAACGGTCATTTAATAAATGCAAAGATTTGAAAATCTTAACCCCCATATTGATATGGTATAAGTCTGTATCGGTACACTAAAACACTAACCTTAAGCTCAGATGAATGTCGTATCAAAACACCTGTATCGAAACAGACTCGGCCATATTGAAACATGAAGTTCCAATAGCTAATTAAGAGGAGGCTGTATCGAAACGTTGGGATAGAGTATCGAAACGCCTGTGTAGTTTTGTAAAGTTTGGCTTTGGAAAGACAAAGCCGTATTGAAACACTTATATAGTGTATCGAAACGCTTGGGCGATTTTGTTATGATTGGCTTTGAAAATACTTAAAAAATTGTGGGATTTAAGTTTTCACTTGGAAACAATTTTGGTTTAAAATCCTTGTCAATAGTGAAACTTTCAAATACTTAAAAATTTATTTACTTTGCAATTCGGTCCTTAAACTATTTGTTATATCAAAGTCAAATATATGGTTTACATTAGATCTAAGTTAGATTTGGGGAGGTTGTTCAAATCCTCATATATTCTGAATTAGGATTTGAACGAGGACACATTTAGGTTTAAAAAAGGGTATGTGTTCTAGGGGATTTTGGAAGGAAAACAAGAAAATATGATATTCAGGATTTGATTTTGGATCAAAGAGAGTAAAAAGTGAAGAATGTGATGTTTGTTCTTATTTTTTAGGTGTTAGATCTGAAAAATAAGTTTAGAAAGAAGATATAGGGTTTCTAAAGATCAAACCTAGGTTTTTGGTTAAGAACACAAGCCTTGTTTTTGAAAAAAAAGGTAAGTTTGATCTGGTTTGGGTGTGTTTTCTGGGAATTTCGTGTTTTTTAGAGAGAGATGCTCTCAATTTTGGGATATTAAAGTTGAGGAGAGAGAGGAAAAAAAGAGGGAAAAGGTTGGTTTGGTTTGGGATGTGGTTTTATATAGTCGTGGATTCAGATGATTAAGATTCGCGCATTCCTAAACGGGTCGCGCCCATTTATCATAGATATGCTACCCGTTTCCTTCAGTTTTTATTTCTTTCAATTTGGTCTCGTTGTGCTTTAATTTGCGCTTTGTAATTCTAGATTTATTCAATTAAGTCCCTAATTCATTAATTAAAGTTTAAATTTCATTCAATTTTAAAACTTATTTTTTAATTTATGTATTTTATTTATTTGTTTTATTCATGTATGCTTGTTTTTTAGGTTTTAGATTAGGTTGGCTTAGTTTAATTTAATTAATTTAATATATACCTTTGTCTTAATGAGGCATATGCTTAATCTAATTGAATTAAATTTAGGTTAGTTTAGGTTTAGTTTAAAATTTAATTTAGTTAATTTAAAATATGCCATTGGCTTAATGGGGAATATGTTTAAATTAATCAAAATAAATTTAGGTATTTTAGATTCGTTAAAACCTTTAGTTAGAATATAGCATGAATTAATTTAATTAAATTAAAATATGTCCTTGGCTTAATGGGATATATTTTAAATTAATTAAATTTATACTATTTATTTTAATTATTTTAGGATATAAAATTAATATTCAATTTAGTTCACAACTTAGAAATCATAATCATTAACTTGATTTCTTTTAAATAGTGTCCTTGGCTTAATGGGATACAATTCGATACTAATCAAATTAATCATTAAAGATTAAGATAATTTCATAAAATATTAGGTTTTAAATTTCTAGGTTCTTTAATTTGGGATTAATATTAGAATAACTTAGATAATAATAGATCACTAATTATATTTTTCATAATTTGGGCCTTTTTAGGTTATAACTTTTGTGGACCTTTGGTGTGTTTCTTTAAAGCCTTAACGTGCAATGCATTTAATTGACATTCTTTTAATTTATATTATTTAATTTAATAAATATTTTGTTAATTAATTTTAAATATAAAAAGGAGGTATTTATTAACTCGAGTATTTGTGTCGTAATATATTGACTTAATGGATATTGACCAAATATTCAAATTAATTAATAATGTATAAACGTAAACTTTAAAATGAATAAAATTTGACAAATCATAGCATCATACTTAACTGTTTGCATCATGCATAAAGGTGATGTTCTTAATTCGAACCATAAATTAATATGACATTCAGGCTTATTTGATGTCGATTTAATCTATGGTACGAATTTAAAGTTACCATAATTAATTAAATGGTTAATTAATTCAAATCCACCAAATGTTAAAGCCCACTTACTTAAAGTTTGTATTCAATTTAGAACATTTAATTAAACTCAATTTAAATTTCAAAAAATTTCACCGATAAAAGCAACGTATGATTTGGTAGCGATTTCGGGTGTTGTGGGAGTGTTAATCCTTCCACACACGTAACCAACTCACAAATCCATTTTTAAATGAATCTCTAGTTTTATGGTGTTCGGTCTATCAGAGTGAATGGCGGCGACTCCAGTCCTTTAAAAATGTTTTTTTTTTTTCAAAATTCAAATTAACAACAAACCCCATCATCGAGCAAATAGTTGTTATGACAGTTTGAGGCTTCTTTTCCAGTAGTGAGAGCAAGGTTAGTACACTACTAACTTCTTTGTTTGATGTACATCCTAAGAATGATGTCTTGTGTGCTTGAATTTAATCTGTATGGTTGTTTTTAGATGTTGAATGCTTGAGACCCTCTTTAATGGTAAAACTCAGATTTCATGTTAATAACTTGTAAAAATGGTACCAAACCACCCTAATAACTTTCATAAGATGTAGGATCGGGTAAAGGGGTTAAAGGTTGTGTTTTTGGGGCTTGGGAAGTGATTTCCAAAGCATAGGAAGCCATTTTTGGGCTTTGATATTGGTACTCGGGGAGGCAGTACCGGTACCCTAGTGTTATGTGTTTAAGAACATTGTTCATTAAGATGAGCTATGAATGAGGTACCAATATAGTGTTCAACCAGTACTGGTACGCTTTGTAAAGAGGTATCGGTACGGGTCGACCTGTGTCGGTACGCGAAGGCTAGATGAAATTCTAATAAATTCAAATGATATCGGTACGCTGTGAGTATTGGTACCCAAGGATATTGTACCGATACGCGAGGGCCAGTACCGATATCCACCGGGCAATCTACCGTAAAAGTTGTGTTTGAGTTTGAATGGTTGATAATTTGAAGGCAATGGTCCAATGGGGTTCTAATGTGGTAAAATAAATTGTAAAACTGAGAAACCGAGATTTAACCCTCATTTATGAGCATAATATGTAATAACATGGTAAAGTTTGGGCGACTTGTTGTAATAGCAACCTTAAGAGATCCTTGGGGATTGAATGATGTTGTGTGTCGTATGTGGTTGTGTGTCTATGGTGTGTGTTGTATTTGACACCTTATTTGGTTGAGTCACCTTGATTGATGGTATTTGGATACCAGAGAGCATGTTGCAAAACCATGAGATGAGATGCCGAATGTACGTTCCCGAAGTTGTGTGCCACCGGGCCTTATCTAAAGATACAAATGTATCGTGTACCGACACGCTATGTATTTATGCGCAACTTCTCTTTTTGATTTGGCAGGTATCGATACCCATTATACCAAAAATGCATTTATGACTGGATTTAAAGTCTCCAACGACTATTTTTCATCTCCAATGGCTATAAACGACTAGTTTTTAACAGCTAATTTTTAACATCTAGTTTTCATCTCCAACAGCTATAAACAGCTAGTTTTTCATTATACACTATAAATACAAGCCAAGGACACTTGAAGAATAAAAGGATGTGCATCCAAGCTTAAAGATCAAGAGAGTAAAGTTTTTCATTATTTATTTCTTTGTAATCTCTTGTGTTTCTTTAGTTCAATCCTAGTAAGCCAAAAAGTGTAAACACCCACCTAGAGAGGTATTTTGTTTACAAATGTCAAGATCTTATTGTTGAGGGATATGTTTTAGTTAATCCTTATAAAAACTAGGGAGAGGGTTCTATCTTAGCCCGTGAAAAGATAGGTTGTAAAAATTATCTCTTTGTCCTGTAAAAAGAAAGAATTCATGGTAGTGAATTGGGAAATCCTTAGTGTGGATGCTAAGGTAGTAGATGTAGACCTTGGTTGAGAAAATTCAATGTGTCGAATTGTCATTTCATTTTTTATTTTTGCTTCATCAATTCCGTACAAACACATGTCCTCACATTGCTCGTATTATCTTTAGCGAGATAATTGGTTCCATTAACAAAGGTTTTCGCTCCTAACATTCCTTTCTCTATGCTTGTGTCGTCAGCCACATCTTTCAGTATCAGAATATTGATTTCTCCTTTGATCCGGTATCTCCCTTAATTAGTAAGCTTGATGAAACCACGGCTCATGAAACCGATTACTATTTTAAGAATGTGAATGGGTGCAAAAGCATCAAGCTGAGATGGATGTTGATGATGGCGATGGTGATGCTTTGGCTATTGGTGTTGCTCCTATTTGTTTTGATGGTGATGTGCCTCCTCCGCAACAAGTTGCAATCATTCAGTCTATTTATAATTATATGTTTGATCGGTTTGGAGCTACGACGACTCGACATCATGCCATAAATACTCGTCAAATAGCCACAAAAGCTAGACAACAAGCCATAGAAGAAGATATTGGTGCTCTTCGTCGTCACTTTATGCCTCCTCTCAATAAACTAAATGATTAATCTTGGATTTTAGATAAATTATTTTTTTATTGACTTAACGTGTTTGTTTTAGATTTGAACTTCATGTTTTTATCTTGCTTTAGAACAATATGTTGTTTTTATGTTAGTTTGATTTTTTTTACTTATTTTCTATGACTTTGTATATTTATGAGCTTGATGATTGGACTTTATTTTATGTTTCTTTATTATGAGTTTGATATTGGTTCCTAAATTGCACTAATATTTCTTCTTTTGTAGCTTTATGATTCATTTTTTTATTTAACAAAAATGTGGGAGAAAATTTTGTACAATCCGGTGCAATAATTTTCAAAATAACTTTTTAAACTCTAATTTTTTTCTTCTAGCCCCAAAGCTTTTATTAGTAAAGGGAAAAAATTATTTTCGACAAACTTAAAACATATTTTAAAATTTTACAAATATTTTTTTGGTTATATCAAGAATGAGGAGATTAATAGCTTTATGATTATTTTGATATAACACAATAAAATGTGTAAAATTTGTTCAAGGGCTTTTTAAAACAATTCTTCAAAATATTTCATGTCAAACATAATGATAAAGTATTTTGACTTTGTTCCACTATTAAACATTTTTAAAAGGTCAAAAACTTGTGGAAAATCAATTTTTTTAGAGCAAAGTTTTGAAATTGTCTTCCTAGTTTCGAAACTTTATGACAAGTTTCGAAACTTCTTGTGTAGTTTCAATACTTGAGAACATGGTGGGGTTTTAAGATTTGAAATTTTGGTTAAAGTTTGGAAACATGTGCAAGAGTTTCGAAACTCCTGGGTTTTAACGGTCGAATTTTTAATCTGGCTCAAATAGTTTCGAAACTCTTTGAGAAATTTCGAAACTTCTGTGTATGTGAGCATTAAATGCCTGATTTTATGACATCCAACGGCTATAAAACTTCTCCAACGGCTAGAAATTGATTAGAGGATTTAAAACGGACCTCTAAGTGATTGAAAACCATCAAGAAAGTCCATACCAACAATCAAGCAAAAAGAATTATTGTATTTGAGCTTTAAAGTCTATTTTTCTTGTAAGAACATTAGTGAGCTTTCATTGTTTAATTTTTGCTCAAGTTTTCATATGGGTGAGAGCTTAATTTTACAAACTTACTTGCCTTGCGAGGTTTGTTTAGTTTGCTAAATTTGTATTTTTTTCTCTTTGAGAGTGTTATTAAGGTTTTGGGTATAAACCTTAAGGGTGTTTGTAAGGTTATCTCCTTGAGTCTTAAAAGGAATCAAATCTAGTGAATTTTAGAAATCCTTAGCGTGAATAACTAATGGCGTGAATGTATTAGAAGTTGAACCACTCTAAAATGATTGTGCAAATTGTCTATCTTTTTCGATTGCTTCCACAAATTTTTTATAAGTCGATTCACCCCCTCTTGGCATTTTGATTGATCATATTAAGTCTAACAGGTACCCACCAAGTTTTATGATTTTGTTGTGACCACATTGAATTTAAAATACTAAGTTGGGCATTCACCATGAATTTCTCAATCAATGGGCTTGAGACACATCACCTTCTCGACAAGTCTAGAACCAATCTCCTACTTAACTCTTTTGTTAGTGGATTAGCTAGGTTCTCATAAGTTATCTCGAACTTCAAAATGAATGATCCACTTTAATTCATGCCTTCTCCTAATACTTAATTTTCAGACACCCTACATTTTTAAGTGTCTTAATCAAAATTATTGACTTAAATAGACCACGAAATATTTTCATCTACTATAACCAAAAGAATGTATCTTAATAAGATAGATCAAATATTACTCTTGACTTCTTCACTAAGTTAAAGAATATCATTTAGTCATAGTATTTTATAAATTAGAATAGTGAGTATAGTAAACAATAACACACTAGGTAGGTATTTAATGTTGTAATTTATTCAAGAGTTAATTACTGGGATGGTCACTTATGTTTTTCCCAAGTACAGAGTTGGTCACCGATTCTGAAAAATGACCAGTAAGGTCATTTACGTTTTCGGGGCGTAAACTTTTGGTCACCTAGCCGTTTGTTGCCATTAACCTTTGACGGGAGGTTGATCTGAAATAAGAAAAAAAGAATAAATTACCTAGACAGACCCTAAACTATTACTTCACTCCTATTTTAACCACTGAAATAAAAACAATTTGTATAATTACACATGTAATCCTCTACATTTACATTTTTTTATTTCTTCTTCATCTAACTCAATCTCTAATTTTCTACAATATTAATCATTAATTCACACCGTATAGTATAATCCATTACCGTATATACCCATGTTTCAAATAATGTTTGTAATTCTCAACTCAGAAATTTTAATTTTTAAAAAATCCCGAAATTTTGAAATTTTTACAAGAAATCCTCAACTCCCTAAAATTACCCAAACCCAAACCACAAACTCGCCACTACTTTCATCGTCGATCGTCACCTCTGACTACACCCCTTTGGTCACCAGAGTGTGGCGGTCATTTCCCCCAACACGGCATCACTGGAAACGGTAAACGGCGTTCAACCGAATGTCGAACGCGAAATCGACGTTCGGCTAGCACGTCATTCACCGTTTCTGGTGATGCCGTGTTGGGGGAAATGGTCTTCATGCTATGGCGACCAAAGGTCTGCGGTCATGGACGACGGTCGGCGGTGGAAGCAGTGGCAATTTAGGGGTTAGGGTTTGGGTAATTTTAGGGATTTAAGGACTATTTTGTAAAATTTCTTAAATTTACAGATTAAAGATTAAAAATTCTGAGTTTTTTTCATTATATTGATTTTAAAAAATAAAAATAGTGCCACATGTCGAGAATTGATTGGTTGATAATTTTTTAACACTCCTTTAACGGTCTGGCACCTAAAATTATAACGGTTAAAACTTTTGGCACCTATTTTTAAAAAAAATACTTTAGGCAACTAAAGTTCAAAAAAGGTATACTTTAGGCACCTATTTTCATTTAAGTCTTTCGAATATGCTATGTAAAGATTGTTGCACGTAAATTGAGCATTATTTTGTATTGAACCATATTAAGAATTACAAACATTATTTGAAACATGGATATATACGACGATGAATTATAATATACAGTGTGAATTAAGAATTAATATAATAGAAAATTAAAGATTGAGTTGGCTGAAAAAGAATATGGAAGATGGTGGAGGAGAGAATAAATAAAAAATGTAAATGTGGAAGATTAAATGTGTAATTATACAAATTATTTTTATTTCGGTGGTCAAAATAAGAGCGAAGTAATAGTTTAGGGACTGTCTAGGTAATTTATCATTTTTTTATTATCTCAAATCAGCCTCTCGTTAACATTTAACGACAGCAAACGACTGAGTGACCAAAAGTTTATGTCTCGAAAACGTAAGTGATCTTACGAGTTGTTTTTCAGAATCAGTGACCAACTCTGTACTAGAGAAAACATAAATGATCATCCTAGTAGTTAACCCTTTATTAATAAATGTTATGGTTCGCTCAGTGGTAAAAACACCTTATTATTCTTAGCTTTACGTGGGTTTGAATCCCATTCATTCCAAAATTTATCACCATTTAATTGGAGGTTAATAATAAATTTATTTAATTAAATAAAAGTATTTAAATTTTTTAATTATGTGGTGACATGTGTAACTATCTAATTAAATTATTAATTTATTAAATTAAATTAAAAATATGAGCAAATTAAGGATCAAAATGTATAATTATACAAATTTTTGTTAACTTTCACGTTATTTATCTCTTAAATTTTAACGACAGATAGCTTGATTAATGTCGTTTAAATAATTAAAATAACACAATTAAAAGTATGATGGTCATAGTTTACCCAAAATATTAAACTCCCGAAACATCGGCCTATCAGGCCCATTGACTAGCCTATGTTGAACAGGCGCGAAAGAACTTCTCTCTTTTCAGGCAACCGCTTCACTCCCCTTCCTCTCGGAACTCCTAAATCAACCTACCAGAAAAGCGTCTAATTTTCTCCGCCGCGCGAAGCTCTGCCGATGTCCTCTCACTCGGCAGCCACCACCAGCGCCGCTGCCGTCAAAATCCTTACAATAGACTCCACCCAACTCTACCTCGCTGCCACAAACTCCTCCGATTCTACCCTTTGTTTCCCCCCAATTCCCTCCTCTTTCCTTCCCTCCAAACTCATCCCCAACACCCGCTTCCTTATTGACTCCTTCCGCCACTCCACCGCCACCACCAGAACCTTCTCCGCCGCCTACTTCCTTTCCCACTTCCACTCCGACCATTATTCCGGCCTCTCACCTTCCTGGTCCGAAGGCATAATCTTTTGTTCCCACCTCACTTCCCTACTCCTTATCCAAACCCTTAAAGTACCACCTCATTTCATCTTCCCCTTACCTCTAAACGACCCCGTTGTGGTAGACGGCTGTGAGGTCGTTCTCATTGACGCTAATCATTGCCCTGGTGCTGTCCAGTTTTTATTCAAAGTTCCCACAAAAAATGGGAGCTTTGAAAGGTATGTTCACACGGGAGATTGTCGTTATTGTAACTCGATGAAGTTGAATAGTTATTTGAAGGAATTTGTTGGTTGTGATGCTATTTTTTTAGATACAACTTATTGTAATCCAAAATTCGTGTTTCCTTCTCAAGAAGAATCGGTTGATTATGTGGCTAGTGTGGTCGATAGGATAGGGAAGGAGTTTAAGGAAAAAAGGGTTTTGTTTCTTGTTGCCACTTATGTTGTTGGGAAAGAGAAGATTTTGGTTGAGATTGCTCGGCGATGTAAGAGGAAGATATTTGTGGATGGGAGGAAATCGGAGATTTTGAATATTTTGGGGTATGGGAAAGATGAAGTTTTTACTGTAGATGAGAGTGAGAGCGATGTCCATGTTGTTGGTTGGAATGTATTAGGTGAGACTTGGCCGTATTTTCGACCGAATTTTGTGAAAATGAAAGATATTATGGTGGAAAAAGGGTATGAGAAGGTTGTTGGTTTTGTGCCAACTGGGTGGACTTATGAAATCAAAAGGAATAAATTTTCTGTGAGATCAAAGGATTCAGTCGAGATACATCTAGTCCCTTACAGTGAGCATTCTAATTATGATGAGCTTAGAGAATATGTGAAGTTTTTGAAACCCAAGAAGGTTATTCCTACTGTTGGTATGGACATTGAGAACCTTGACGGTAAGCATGCTGCTAAATTGAGAAAACACTTTGCTGGGCTGGTTGATGAAATGGCTAATAAAAAGGACTTCCTGATGGGTTTTCATCGTGGGAATTGTGGAAGTGTAGAAAAAGTTGAAATGGATGTCAGTCCTGCCTTGAACAAGGAAAAGGACACGGTGAGAAAGCAAAATATATCAGAGATGAAAACTATTGAGAGTAATGATGTATATATTACTTTGAATGATTCATCTTTTGTGGACAAATCTGATTTACAAGATTCAGCTATACCTAGCGAGGAGGAAAGAGAGAGAATAGTTGAGGAATTAGGCAACTCTTTGCCCAAATGGGTTACCAGGGACCATATATTAAATTTGATTAGCAGCTCCAGATGGAATATTGTTGAAGCAGTTTCTAATTTTTATGAACATGAAAATGAATTATATGAGCAAATCTCTGCTGTCAGAACTCCTGATTCTGCTTCTCAGGCTGGTTCATCTAACAACTCTGTCTCACTTCTAAATTCAGGGCCTTTTAGAAGTAGCACTCATGAAAGTTTAAGCCTTCATTTAAGTCAAGTCATCAAGCCTTCTAGTTCTAAACTTTCAGTTCGGAGCAACATATCTCCTGGCAAAAGAAAGAAAAACTCTGAGAACAGGTCGAATAAGAAAGTCAAAAGTAACTCAAAATTGGAATCTAGCGGGTCAAAGCAACCTATGATAACTAGCTTCTTTGGCAAAGTTTCGGTTGATGACTCTAAAGGTGGTAAGACTGATCCGCAATTTGAGGAATGCCCTAAAAGTGAAAGTACTTTGCCTAGTGACTTGACTAAATCATATTTAGAGAAAATCGATCAGTTTATTCAGATAATAAATGCCAATGAATCGTCAAGAGATTATGTGGTCACCTTACTTGAAAAGGCCCAAGGAGATATCAACAAGGCACTTGATATATATTACAGTAATCCTGACGTGAACGATGATGAGAATACAGAAGGTATGGTAGTTTCCAATAAGTCAGCTCAGGTACCCAGCTGTACTAATGATTGCCCTGTTAGCAAGAACAAACATTCGCAGGAGGAATCAAGATGTATTACGTATTTATCTTTGCAAGGAAAACCAGTGGAAAATGTTGGCACAACTCTTGTATCGTTGCCTCCTGATAAATATAAACCTATAGAACATGGTTGGTGTCATGAAGTTGTTTAATTTATTATTTTTTTAATATTGTATCTTGAAACTCTTGTAATTCTGTAGTATTGTAGCATCTATTTAGACGTTATATTATTGGTTTTAACTGCTTGGCATTTTTTTTCTGAGTTATAGTCTTATTGCATCTTTAGTGTCTCTTTCTTTTTGGGGCAAATTCATAGAACTTCTCTGCTTATTCATAAAATTTTGAAACTCCTACTGAGATGTGTATGCAGCATGCTGGAGATCCGGTCAGCCTGCTCCATATGTCCATCTTGCACGGACTTTTGACCTTGTTGGCAGTGAAAAGGGCAAGATTAAAGCTACTTCTATGCTTTGCAATATGTTTAGGAGGTTGGTAAAACTGTACCATGTTATTTTGTATATATTTCTTGGTTGTGAAATCCAAGTTCACATTACATTACCTATAACTGACTGCCAACCTTTTTTCCTCTATGGCTTCTTTCAACTAGTTTGCTGGCCTTGTCCCCCGAGGATGTGCTTCCTGCTGTTTATCTGTGCACCCACAAAATTGCGGCTGACCATGAAAACATTGTTAGTCCACTTCACCAGTTCCCTGTCCTTATCTTCCTTTTTTTTTGTTTCACACAGTAGTTGAGTTTTACTCTTTATTCTTAAGGACAAATTTCCCTTCAAATTGTATATTTTAGATTGCTTAACAAATAAGAAACAGAATATTAAGAGAGATTTGCTGCAAAAAAAAAGAGTATTCATGCTGTAGTAATGATGCAGGAATTGAATATTGGCGGAAGCTTGGTTACGTCCGCACTGGAAGAAGCTTGTGGGACAAACCGTTCGAAAATAAGGGATATGTACAATGACATGGGTGATCTTGGTAGAAGCAGATACTTCCAGTCATAGTTTTCCATTTTCTGTTACTTTTTACCCATGATTATTTTTGGAGAGACTTCTTAACACCTACATTTGGTCTAAGGTGATGTTGCACAAACATGCCGGCAAACCCAAACACTACTTGCTACTCCACCACCACTATTAATTAGGGACGTATATTCGGTGCTTCGGAAGATAAGGTATGATCAACCCAGTATGGATCCTGCAACACCAAATGAGTATGACAGTGCTGAAATATTGAATCCATTATTAGAATCATTAGATACTGATTTGTTTCCAGAGATGTTAGGAAACTATGAGTGTCACCTTAATTTGCTGTACTTAGAACTTGAAATAATTGGTTAAAACCTGGGTTTTGGTGGTAAGAAATTCATTGAGAACTTATCACAATATCTTCTTCATAAGGTTAAGAACTGTTTTCTAGGTCACTAAACATATTAGAAGCAGAATGTTATTACCACTGTTGATGATAGACAAAGGATTGGGTCCCCAGTGATCTCATGTTATATCATGCTATAAATATCTAATGGCTTGGATATATCGAGTCCTAGATGCATATGATTGTGCCTAGGGATTCATGCTCTAAAACTAGTCTTTTCCATAGCTTCTCTTTTTTCTTCTGTCCAAATAAGAGAAATTTAGTCCTTCTAAAATTTGATTACTATAGCTAAGTAAAACACCATGCTTACCAATGTGTTTGTATTGTTTTAATCTTTTTCATCTATATTCTATTAGTCTCGTTTTCCTCATATAGCATTTATCAGTGTACAAACAGGCAGTGGCAGTACCATCCGGAAGAAAAACCTCATTGTGAGTCTTATACGTTCATGTAGAGAGAAAGAGATGAAGTTTCTAGTTAGAACTTTGGTAAGATTCAAAAAAATGATCCTTTTTTGTATGTATCTTATGCAGGCAATTCTTGATTTTATTTATGTAATCATGTGAATCTTATATGCAAGTGTTTTTAATTGGTAATATGTGTTATGGAAATGAGGATAATGAGTTTCTTTTATCATATTGAAGTTTAGGCTCATTTGACAATCTCTTTATTCTATTGCATTTTCCCCACCCAATTGATACATCTTGCATGGTTGATGTGATCAAAGCAAACACTTCTTTGTGCTGTTATTTTTTAATGCTCATTGTCGTGATTGCTATTGGGATGGTACTAGTAAAAATATCAACCTTCACATGCCTGAATTTTTTTAGCAATTTTCATGGAGGCATGTTCATAATTTTTAATTTGTACATTTTTCTAAAACTTCATGGTAAATGAAGGATTCTTTTTAAATTGATGTGCGAGCATTGACTTGTATTGTAATGTCTTCTGTTTCTAACTCATGGCACATACAGGTCAGGAATCTGCGAATAGGAGCAATGTTGAAAACGGTTCTGCCTGCACTGGCTCAAGCAGTTGTTATGAATTCCTCTCTTAATCTTTATCATGAAGGGACAGCAGATAGTCTAAAAGAGAAGCTTCAGGTTCAATGCTAATCATAAGCTAATAAATTATTATTTTTTTGAAGAGTATGAAATAGTAGATCTCTTCATGAAGGCTTGAAATCCCCCCCCCCCCCCCCCCAACCAAAAAACAAAATAAAAACGGGTATAATGAATCTGTGGATGTTTGGATCTAACATCCACTGTCTGCTTATCTACACTACATATGCATAATACTATTTTCAACATTGCTTTCTTTCCAAGCCAGCAATTATTTGTGTCTGTTTCTGATTTGATCTTTGTTTACTCGTCAGGACCTTTCAACAGCAGTAACTGAAGCATATAATGTACTTCCAAATTTGGTAAGTGATTATATATTTTATATCAAAGTTCTTCACTGTATTTTATTTTCTAAATTTATAAGCTCCCGGATTTCCTTATCCACTTTATGAGATGTTTATATATAATATATTTATATATGTGTTATTATATGCATTTATTTGCTCTTGATACCTTTGTTTGTTGTAACTTATAGATTTAAGCCCGGTTCATTTTCTTTATAATGTGTTGCACATGCCAGTTTGTTGCCTTTCCTTTACCCCGTTCTTTATATATGTGGTACATCTATGCTCATGATGCATTGTTGACAGGATTTACTTGTTCCTTCACTAATGAAGGAAGGTATTGCGTTTACATCATCAACCTTGTCGATGGTTCCGGGAATACCTATTAAGCCCATGCTTGCAAAGTATGTTTAGTTGTTTACATGCTGCTCTATTGTTTCTTTCTTGTATATCAAAATGTACTAATGCTGTTTCCTATGGGTGGTATTTATTGTTGTCCATGATGGTAGAATTACCAATGGGGTTCCAGAAGTACTGAAGCTTTTTCAAAACAAAGCTTTTACATGTGAATATAAGTAAGATTTTCTCTCTCTTTCTCTGTGGATTATTCACGTTCCTGAAATTTAAAAGTGTATTATTTTTTTTCTTGAATGACATTAGTTGGATAACTGATTGGAAGAGACATCTTGTGGTTTCGCACCATGCTTCTGTGTCCCTTAGTTTTATCACATGTTGGCTATGACTGAGTGGTTCCATGTGCATATAATTTTCAGATACGATGGTCAGCGTGTCCAAATTCACAAATTGGCTGATGGAGCAATGCGTGTCTTTTCACGAAATGGGGATGAAACGACATTAAGATTTCCAGATTTAATTAATACAATTAAAGAGTCTGCTAAGCCTGCTGCCCGGACTTTCGTATTGGATGCTGAGGTGAGATTGTCTAACAGCAAGATGCCTTTTACTTTTTTAGGTTGCTAATTCTGTTTCTCGTTGTGGCTTCAGGTTGTTGCAATTGATAGGAAGAATGGTCAGAAGCTGATGTCCTTCCAAGAATTATCTTCAAGAGAAAGAGGGAGCAAAGATTCTTTGATCACAGTGGAGAAAATAAAGGTTTTCTCTATATTCACTTTGTTATATTACATGATTAGATTTACTGTTTTTCTATGGAAGTTTATAGTGCAAACATCAAACATTTAGGCAAATTGAAATTAATCTTAAGACATGAACAATCTGCATTGCTGTTTAACTAATTGTTTTTAATATACCTGTTTCCTTTGTGCTTTTCTAAGTGATGTTAGAGGCCCTTTCAATATGTAGTTTTCACATTCACTCATCTTCTCTTATAAGTTTAATTTCCCCCCCCCCCCCCCCTATCCTGAAGTTAAATTTTGAGGTTTCTTTCTAATTATCTTTGCAACATGCAGGTGAACATTTGCGTATTCGTGTTTGATATCATGTTTGCTAATGGAGAGCAGTAAATATCTTGAACTCTCTCTTGAAATTGTTCTGAGTTCCTTTATTGGTATACATCTATATACATATGTAGACTACAAGACTGTAGCAGTAGTGTTTTCTGATTCTTTGAACTCAAACAACAGGAGCTTTCCTATGAGCAATAATAAACCAATCTTTGCATGGAATTTAGTATATTGAATAAGAATAGAGTATTCCATTTATCAGTTATATATCTTTCCTCCATTCCTCTTTAATTCGCAAATACACATATTTGCACAACTGCATGCAAGAAATTCATGTAACTCAGACTTGAGTGTGAGTGTTGGATATGAGTATTTGTCTAACTTAGGTGTGCTTATAAGGTTTTTCTATGTATTTGGAGGATCTTTCAAAAGTCATATTTCCATACCCATGTCCAGGTATGCAGTGGATCTTGGTGTTTGACATGGGTACTTCAACAAAAATGAAGAATAGGAGTAACATAGAAATTCACTAAATAACAGAAATTCGGCTAGTGATTTTTCTCCTTCAAATTGTGAATTCTTTGAACACATTTTATTTCTCTCATCCTGTGAATTCACCTTGACCATAAACATGTTTCCTCGATAAAAAAAAAAGAGAAGAAACTTTGGCATGAACTTGTAATTATCCCAACAGCGTGCCATGTTTCCAATGTGCTCTAGATCTTGTGTTTTCAACTGCATTTCAAGCTACTTCATTTAAATGAAATACACTGTGTCAACCTCTCTTTTCATAATTTAAAATGGACTTTATGCTGCTCTGGTTTATTCCTTTACTAGAAGACCTTGCAAATGCAAATGATATCAAGTGTCCTTCTAACATATGGGGATTTATGAGCAATTAGTACAAGGATTCAATCAATGTTTGTAAACTCCTTTCTCAAAGTGATAGAGATTGGTAATCTTGTTGAAATATCTCCATATTTACTTTTGCGTTTTAAGTTTAGCAAACTGATGAGTGGTTGACTGTATTGCCATTAGTTTTATGAAATACCTATGCTACTCTGACTCTTCAGTTTTCTTGAAGTACCTGTATTTGACACTTGTGTCCGATGTTTATTCGGACGTGGGTATGGGGATATAAACCTCTTAGCCCTTAGGACCCTCCAAATACATAGAAAAAATTAAAAAGATCGAACATACCCTTGTTTGATGCATAACCGTATTTGACATTCACACTTGAATCCAAGTAATGTAGCTGGTAGTGTAATTCTTTACTCAGTGCTGTGGCATAGAGTAGTCTTACATTTTTATCATCCTATACTGTTATGCTAAAAAATCAACCTATACTGTTGTATGTCAATCACTTAAAATCTAGCTATTGTTGTAGTGAAGCATTCTTTGTTCTTTCTGGAATAAAAGAGTGTAGACTGTCATGTAGATGTCAATCTCTTTGTCTGAAAAATACACCTTATATTACAATTAGTTGCCCCTCTTTTTTTTGCTGCTGTTTTTTTTCCATTCAACTTAAAAAATATGATATACTCTCTATTACAGGCTGTTAGATGTTCCTTTGCGCCAAAGAAGGAAACGTATGCCTTTCCCCTCCCACATTTTTTTGGGGTTAATTTCTTTCAAATTCCCTCTTATCAGTCTCACTAGCTGTAAATTTAATCCCTTTTTTGTCATGCTTAAAAAATTAGGTTTGAAGGATTTGTTTCACGATGAGAAGTTGGGTCATTTTGAATATGCAAAAGAAATCACTGTAAGACCTCTGGACTGTGCTTGTTTATGAAATCCCAATTTTTAGTTATTAGCTCAGATGTGAGTTTCAGGTGTAGCCGTATTTATCTTGTGTCTGAGACAGGTCTATTTATTTATTTTTTATGTATTTGGAAGGTACCTGATCATATGTCCACCCATAACCAAATATGTTTTGGATATAGGTACTTAAAGAAAATGAAGTGTCAGAACAACATAGGACTAATTAGTAATCTCTTGGTTAATAGGTTGAAGCAGATGATGCTTGTTTGACCAGTGAAACCACATTTACTCGGATAAATTCCTTCCTTGAAGGTGCATTGCAGTTTTCATGTGAAGGAATTGTGGTTAAATCCTTGGATACTGATGCTGGATATCTTCCATCAAAGCGTAGTGATTCATGGTTAAAGGTTCTGTGATTACCAGAATATTTGATAATTTAACTGTTTCGAAAATAAGAAGAGGGTTAAATATTGAATCCAATTGCTTGGTGATCTCTATTAGGTAAAGCGGGACTATGTGGAAGGGTTAAGTGACTCCCTTGATTTAGTCCCAATTGGTGCATGGCATGGTAATGGAAGAAAAGCAGGATGGTAATGACCATATATATATATTCCCCTTAGCTGTAGTGTTAAATAATGCTTCTTGATGTATTTGAAATTTATAGAGGGTAAGAGTTAGATTCCTTGGTCTATAGTAAGCTTTTGATTTTAGAAGTTCATGAAACTGTGTAACATTCTGCAGTCGCATTGATTGAAAACCATCCCCTCCTAAGCCCACTAGGATGGAATTACTTATGCAAAACTAATAAGTAGGTAAATATGACTGATAGGCATCAAGAAAATACATATAAGCTCGTAGAGACTCTTGGAATCATCTGAACTTCGGCCTAATAACTTAGAAAATCCCAGGTGTGCTGAAATGATCTTGGTGACATTGGTAAACTTAAATTTGATATCATTTGATAAATAGCCTGTGATACCTAAGAGACCAGATGTTTTAACAGCTGCAATGTTTAGTAAGCATGTAGAATTGATGTGAAAGGGTAGTGGTTTGTATTTTATGAAGTATGTTCAGATATTGTCAAAGAAATGTTATAGACGATTGAACACAAATCCATAAATATTCATTTATTATACTGCATTTGAACTTCAAGCTAGTAACTTAGAAAATCCCAAGTTTGCTGAAACGTTCTTGGTGGCACTGGTAAGCTTTAAATTTGATATCATTTGATAAATAGCCTTTGATTTATTAGAGACCCTATGTTCTAATTGCTGATTTGCATTTTATGAAGTATGTTGATATATTACCAAAGAAAATGTTATATATTATTGAATTAAAATTGAGTAATATCCATCCATTCGTTGCGCAGCATGTCCTTACGGCATGCTCCCAATGTGAATCTTTTTAGTTTTAAGTCATGCTTTGATGTATGTTGCTTGTCTCGTGCAGGTATAGTCCGTTCCTCATGGCATGCTACAACCCAGACACTGAAGATTTTCAAAGCGTATGCCGTGTTATGTCTGGATTCTCTGATTCGTTTTACAAAGAGGTAAAGTGGGGTGTTGATGATGTTTGTATCTTAGAAAGTGTATTTTTCTTCATGTTACCAAGGATATGGTGTAAATTAAAACCTGGACATCGTTATGCTTTGTGTGAGAATAGTTTTGTTTCAGAATTTAACATCTTTTTTATGCTGGCTTAGCTAAGATTTTGACAGCAAGCATATCTGCTTCACAACTTATAGGAGTACAAGTTATACAGTCGCTGAGATTTGATCTAATGGCCATAACACGGCTAAATATTGTGCTTGTTTCTGGTTTGAATCACTCTTTGATAGCTCCTTTAAGAAGCCAGATCAGACTTCTGGTTTCTTTCCGAAGATCCTACCATTATTAACCTATGTTACTTAGACTAGGATGTTAGTGTTAAGTATCAAGATATGTCCAAAACAGTACGTTAAAAAATTTCCCAAGTTTTTTTTTTGTATATTTGGATGATCTTTAAAGGGTCATATTCTCATACTCATTGTCGGATATGCATTGGTAGGTGTGTTGGACATCGGTACTTTGACATAATGAAGTCGGAGCAACGTAGCTAGTAACACATTTCTCTGCACATATACATACAAGTTTCAATTCTTCATGTTACCCTAAACTTTAAGTTATTCTGTTTTCTTTATCGAATTCAGATGAAAGAGTTCTTTTCCGGAGATAGGATCTTAGCCAAAAAGCCTGCTTACTATCAAACAGCTGAGGTGCCTGATATGTGGTTCACTCCGGAACTTGTTTGGCAGATACGAGCTGCAGACTTCACTGTATCACCAGTTCATCAGGCTGCGATAGGGTTAGTCCATCCCTCCCGTGGCATCTCAATGAGATTTCCAAGGTTCATCCGCTCAGTGACAGACAGAAACCCCGAGGAATGCAGCACAGCAACAGACATAGCTGAAATGTTTCATTCGCAGACTCGAAAGATGGACGTGAGTGTCTAACAATGACCACTGTTTTAGGGTTCGTGTACATATGTTTTCCGTCCAGGTTCTTGTATTGGCTTGGCTGGTGTTTAACCCTTTCTGTTTTGTAATTATATTCATGGCATAATGCCAAAAAATGCCCTATTCTTTTTTAACCAATTTTATCTTTAACGTTTCATTTTGGGTCAAAATAGTCCTTCTGCCAATAAAAAGTATTGGTCAACTAACGATAAATAACTTAAAATAAAGTGACAAGCTTACATAGTAGGGCACGCCGTGATAACAGTTTCGTATAGACAAAAAATATTTTTATAATATTGTATAAAATATAAAATATTTTTATATTTTAAGATGTTTATCATTAGTTAATTAATAATAGTTATTTTGATTCAAAATAAAATGTTATGAGTTAAATTGGTTAAAAAAATATGAGTCAAAATAACTATTTAATTATTAGGGGTATTTTTTTATATTTATGCCTATATTTATCAAGACAATTCAATGTTACAAATTTGGACTTGCAATTGTTCCCTTTGATTTTCTTAGATTTGAAATTCGAATTTCGTTTTTTAGCGTTTGCATTTTTTTACTTAATTTTCATGCAAATTGATTATATACGCTTGAGTTGACATTAATACTATAGATTCGGTTTGTATGCTACTTCAGTCCTGCCTTTTTTTTATTATTAAGGAGAAGAATACTATTAAGGGGCGTTTGTGTAAAATTTATGTTTGATTTTGATATAACTAAGTATGTTAAGGATTAAATTGAAAACTTGAAATAAATTTCTAAGTCCTTTAAATGATTTTTAAATCACCAACACCTTAATATGATTTGAAAAACTCAAACTTCAAATATTTTCTAAGTGTTCCAAAGTCAAAGTGTTGAAAAACGTCCAGGCGTATCGATACGCTTGAAGCCGTATCGATACCATTTTTACAAAGTTGACTACTGGAAAGACGCATTTTGATACGCTCTTAACCGTATCGAAACAGCGTATCGAAACAGATTCCATCTGTATCGATACGCCCCTCTGTAAAAATTGAAGGAGTTTGAATGGTGTAGGGATACGGTTCCACCCGTATCGATACGGTTTTAACAAAATTTTTAAAATACAGAGAGGTTTAAATGTTTTCGACATTTGGTGTCAGTCGTTAGGTAACTAACATTTAAAGTGGCAGTTGTCCCGTATCGATACGGTGTTACCCGTATCGAAACGGTCCATGTCCCGTACCGATACGCTTACACGCGTTTCAATACGTCCTCTTTATTATGTGCAACGACTCTTTTGTTTTGAGACAGGTATCGATACGGGTCTTCGTGTACCGATACGGATAGCTGCAGAAGTGCATTTATGGTGGAAAGAGAGGGTCCCAACGGCTATAATCAATACCCTAACCACCCAAATGGATAGAATTGATAGAGAAGGTATAAATTGAAGCTTATTGAAGACCAGCAACAACTATTACATCAAAGATAAACATCCAAACAAAAATCCAACCTCATTGTGCTTATTTTCCAATTTCTTGTAAACCTCAAATTATGTTGTATTCAATTTCTATCCTATCTCAAATTTGGGTTGAGTGTTTGTACTGAAAAGGGCAATATTGTATTTGAGAGATATCTTTCTTGCCTAATTTCTTCTTTGTTTCACTTGTGAGGGTTTGGTCAAATTTTAGGTAGAGAATTTGACCGATTGTGTAAAGGTTACCTCCTAGGCCTTGAAAAGGGGAAGAACAAATTAGTGAATTGTTGCAAATCCTTAGTGGTAGTTAAGGTAGTGGATGTAGAGTTCATTTGGAATTTGAACCACTCTAAAATCATTTGTTCTTCATTTTTAGCTATCATTTTTCTCCAACAATTTTTTAATAGCCCAATTCACCCCCTTTTGGCATTGATCAATCCATTGATCCACTTAACAATTGGTATCAGAGCCTACCTCTTTGAAGGATTAACAACCACAAGAGGAGTTCCTAGGAAGAGTGTGATCATTCAAAAATCAAGCCATGACATCAACCTCCGGATCAAGCATGTACAAGTCTCAATCCACCACAAAACCATCATTCTTCAATGGTGACAACTATCCATTTTGGAAGAACCGGATGCGCCTCTTCATCAAATCCAACGTTTACCTTGTTTGGGATGTCATTGAAGATGGTCCCTATATTCCTTTGAAGAGGGATGGTGAAGGAAAGTTGGTTCTAAAGAAGAAGATTGAGATGAGTGAAGATGAGAGAAAGAAGATCCAAATTAATGACAAAGCTATTCACATGCTCTTTTGTTCTTTCGGTCCCGACATCTACTCCAAAGTCTCCTCCATTGAAAGTGCCAAAGAAGTATGGGACGCACTAGAGACCACCTATGAGGGAACTAGTGATGTGAAGGAGACCAAGATTGGAATTCTCAATCTTAGTTATGAGAATTTCAAGATGGAGCCCGACGAAACCGTGTCCAAGATGTTCGATCGCTTCTCAACTATCGTCAACGGGCTTAAAGGTTTTGGAGAGACAATCCCGGAAGACAAACTTGTCTGGAAGCTACTCTACTCACTTCCTGAATCTTGGGATGGGAAGAGAACCGCCATCATCGAGGCCAAAAACTTGAAGACACTAAAACTTGATGAGCTAGTGGGTTCTCTCCTTACTCATGAGATAATGAAGCAAGGAAGGGAAGATGAAAAAAAGAATGAAGAGAAAAGAGTGGAGAAGCTAGAGGTAGAAAAGAAAAAGAAAATGGGAGTGGCTCTCAAAGCTTCATTACATGAGGAGAGCACTTCTAGTAAGGAGGATGATTTAGAAGAATTTGTTATGATAGCCAAAAGATTCTCACGATTCATGAGGTCCAACCGAGGAAGGAAGATTCAAAGAAAAATGGACTTCAAGGGTAAAAACAAAGAAGAAGAGAGGGATCAAATCATTTGCTACGAGTGCAAAAAGCCCGGTCACATTCGTTCAGAGTGCCCTCAACTCAAGAAGAAGGGCTTTGAGAAGAAGAAGAAGCTCAAAGCCAAGCTTGCTACTTGGAGTGATGATGAGTCATCCGAGGATGACGAACAAGAAGTGGCCAAACTTTGCCTCATGGCGCTTGAGGAGGATTCCTCCATGGTAACCTATAACTCATCATTTTTTGACTTTACATTTGATGAATTACATTATGCATATGATGAGTTGCAAGAGGTTTATGATGAGTTAGTTGAGAAATACAAAGAGTCAGTCATTAGAAATAAGAAAATTATTTCGGAATTAAATGATAAAAATGACTCACTTTCTCAAGCTAACTTAAAATTTGAGAAAAAGATTTTAGGTTTGAAAGATGAACTTAAATTCTTCCAAGATGAAAATGTAGACCTAAATAATCTTCTTTCTCAATGCAATAGTGAACACCAAAATGTGTTAGATGAGCTTAACAAGCTCAAAGAGTCTTTCAAAAATGTTGGTAATGTGAAGCATGAAAAAGGTGAATCATCTAAAACCAACCAACCTAGGAGAAAGACTAATAACTACAAACAAAGTAGCCTCCCTACACATAATAAACCTAAAAGGGTTAGGAGTGTATGGATTCCTAAGGAACTCGTCAAATCTAATGATTTTGTTGCTATGTCACCTTGGATTCCTAAGGGAACCAAGCTTTTGGAAGCTAACACACGTGGACCCAAAATGATTTGGGTACCAAAAACAAAAGTTTAATATCTTTGTTTGTAGGGGGAGCATTGCTACAACGCCAAAGCACAAAGTCAAAAGTCATGGTACCTTGATAATGGATGCTCGAGGCATATGACCGGAGACAAGAGTAGGTTCATGGACTTAAAGCCAAAAAGTGGAGGAGTAGTGACATTTGGTGACAACTCCAAAGGCCACATTAAAGGTATTGGCTCCATAGGTTACCACTCTACCATTCTTATTGAAAATGTTTTGTATGTCGATGGTCTTAAACATAATTTGTTGAGCATAAGCTAATTATGTGATAAAGGATTTAATGTCTTATTTGATAAAAATGGGTGCAAAATTGTTGACATTAAATCAAATAATATTGTGCTCATAGGTCATCGCATATGTAACATTTACATGGTGCATTTAGATGACATACATACATCCCACGCATGTTTAGTAGCTCAAAATGAAAATGATGCATGGCTATGGCATAGGAAACTAGGACATGCTAGCATTAGTGTTTTAGAAAAATTAGTTTCCCTAGACCTAGTTAGAGGTTTACCCAAAACTAAGTTCTCAAATGATAAAATTTGTGATGCATGCTCTAAGGGTAAACAACATAAGTCATCCTTTAAACCCATTAATGATGTTTCTACAAGTAGGTGTTTACAACTTATTCATATGGATTTATTTGGGCCTATTAGGACTATGAGCTTGGGTGGTAAATCTTATGCATTTGTACTTGTTGATGATTTTTCTAGATTTACTTGGGTTCTATTTTTAAGTACTAAAGATGAGGCTTTAAAAAAATTCATCACATTTTCTAAATTAACCCAAAATGATCTTGAACTTAGAATTTCTCATATTAGAAGTGATCATGGAACCGAATTTCAAAATCTAGGGTTTGAAGAGTTTTTAAATGAAAATGGTATTAGCCACAATTTTTCGACTCCTCGAACTCCTCAACAAAATGGGGTAGTTGAGAGGAAAATAGAACTTTATAGGAAATGGCTAGAACCATGCTTTGTGAAAACAATTTACCTAAATATTTTTGGGCAGAAGCCACAAACACAACTTGCTACATTGTAAACCGAGTAATGATTAGGCCACTTTTAAAGAAAACACCATATGAGATTTTAAAATCTAAAAAGCCTAACATTAGCTATTTTCATCCATTTGGTTGCAAGTGTTTTGTTTTAAATAATGGAAAAGACAACTTAGGTAAATTTGATGCAAAAAGTGATGAAACTATTTTCATAGGATATTCCTTAAACTCTAAAGCCTATCGTGTATTTAACAAGAGAACTTTAGTAGTAGAAGAATCTATACATGTTGTATTCGATGATAACCTCCTTCCAAGGAAGGATTCTTGTGATGATGATGATGTAGGAATCATTAATGCCTTTGATGGAGGACAAACTTCAAAGGAGGATGAGATTCCAAAAAAAGAAGAGGATACACAAGATCCACCTCTTGAAGCCTTGAAGGACTTGGCTCTTGAGGAAAAGGAAGTGAGCTACCCAAGGGAGTTCAACTATGTCAAAGGTGGTGAAATCTTGGGTGATCCATCCAAGGGGGTAACCACTAGATCTTCTCTTAAACTTATGAACCATGTTGCATTTATCTCATGCATAGAGCCTAAGAATATAAAAGAAACATTAAAAGATGACTTTTGGATTATGGTTATGCAAGAAGAATTAAATCAATTTGAGAGAAGTAATGTTTGGACATTAGTTGATAGGCCTAGTAATCAATCTACTATAGGAACTAAATGGGTCTTTAGGAACAAACTAGATGAGAATAGTAACATTGTGAGAAATAAAGCTAGATTAGTAGCACAATGTTACACTCAAGAAGAGGGAATAGATTTTGATGAAACCTATGCACCCGTAGCTAGAATGGAGGCCATTAGGATGTTGCTTGCATATGCATGTTATCACGATTTCAAGCCTTTTTAAATGGATGTTAAAAGTGCATTTTTAAATGGTTTTATAAATGAGAAAGTGTATGTGGAACAACCACCGGGTTTTGAAGACTCAAAATTTCCAAATCATGTTTTCAAACTTACTAAAGCTCTTTATGGTTTAAAACAAGCTCCTAGAGCTTGGTATGAAAGACTTTCAAACTTTTTGATTGAAAAAGGTAAGGTGGACACTACACTTTTCATAAAAAGGTATAAAAATGACATCTTAGTAGTACAAATTTATGTTGATGATATTATTTTTGGATCTACTAATGAGTTTCATTGCAAAGAGTTTGCTAAGTTAATGCAAGTTGAATTCGAGATGAGCATGATGGGGGAGCTCTCATTCTTTTTGGGACTCCAAATCAAGCAAAGGAAGGATGACACCTTCATCAATCAAGCAAAGTACATCAAGGATATGCTCAAGAAGTTTGGCTTGGAGAATGCAAAGCCTCAAGCCACACCTATGAGCTCATCTACAAAGCTTGACAAAGATGAAGGAGGTAAGTGTGTTGACTCTAAGCTTTACCGTTCTATGATTGGATCTTTGCTTTACCTTACCGCAAGTAGACTAGATATTTTGTTTAGTGTTTGCTTGTGTACTAGGTTTCAAGCTAGTCCTAGAGAGTCTCACCTTATAGCCGTTAAGAGAATCTTTAGGTACCTTATAGATGCTCCTTGTTTAGGACTTTGGTACCCTAGAGACTCCACCTTCAACCTTCATGCTTATTCGGATGCGAATTATGGGGGGTGTAAAATTGATAGGAAGAGTACTTCGGGAACTTGTCAATTCTTAGGTAGTATGCTCTTATCTTGGTTCTCTAAGAAACAAAATAGTGTAGCTCTTTCTACCACTGAAGCCGAGTACATATCCTTAGGGAGTTGTTGTGCTCAAGTCCTTTGGATGAAACAACAACTCTTAGATTATGATATTAAAGTCGGAACCATACCCCTTAAGTGTGATAACACTAGTGCCATATGTTTAACAAAAAATCTCATCCAACACTCTAGAACCAAACATATAGAGATAAAAGCATCATTTCATTAGAGATCATGTCCTTAAGGAAGATGTTGTTATAGAGTACGTTGACACCTTAAACCAACTAGCGGACATCTTTACAAAGCCTTTAGATAAAGAGCGTTTTTGGTCCCTTAGGAGAGAGTTAGGTCTAACTAGCCTTCCTTGACCCTTTAGGATCTTTTTTAAAGTTAAAATTGCTTGATCTTGAGAAATTGCATGTTAATGTGTTGTAGCTCTTGAAAATATACATGCTTATAGCTAGGGGAGTATGATTATGATAAAATATGCTTAGAACTGCTCATTCATCATTTGCATTCATTTAGGAGATGTTAAAATCGAGCTTTTGGTTGTTCTTAAAGCCTAAAATGTATTTCTGGGCATAGGGTATCGATACGGTTAAACTTGTTTCGATACGAGCAACAATCGTTTCGATACGGTTTGCATCCGTTTCGATTCGAACCTTCAACGGGCATTTTAAATGGAATTATGTTTTTACCCTCATATCGATACACCCTCAGGCGTATCGATACGCGATTGCGCAGACAACTATCAATTGGCATTTAAGAGTTCAACTTTTACCAAAATTGAATTTTCTCAAAACCCTAGAAACCCTAGCCGTTTTCACTCTATAAATACCCTTTCTTTCCCTCATATTTTCACACCACAACTCAAAATCTCTAGAGGGTTTTCAAAATCAAGCAAAGCTCTTAAGCTTTTCATCAATTGGGTGCTAAGTTCCTCTCCCATTCCTCTCTAATAAATATCAAGGTAAAACTCTTTCTTTTTACTTTTACTTTTTCTTTTAATTTTCGTTTCAAATTTTATTTTTTTTGTTTTGTCTTTTTAAATCAAAATCTCTTTTCAAAAACGGAATAGACACGACACGTTCTTCCCTAAGAGTGAAACCTTGAAAACGTTTATAACGTGACATATCTGAAGGGGTTGGAAAACAATGTTAGATTATATAAGGAAGATTTGGTTGGTTTAGGATTACCTTCATCATCGTCAACAGGATCGGAAGAAGTGGCAAGGTGACGTCTCGCTTTCTTTTTCGGTGCCATAACCCTAAAAAGCATCAAAATAATTCGAATATGTATGCAATTAACATCTCATTCAATCCAATAAATTCCAATAATTCAAGGTATTTGAAAATAAATTTTAATATTAAAAATATAAACATGTATAAAAGAGAAGATTGGTTAAAAAAATTCGAAAAACAGTTTACAAAAATATGCGATATAAAATTATATTCGAATAAAAATTTCAGATTTTAAAAAGTTTTTGTAAAAACTTGAAAACCCATATCACAAATATATATTTTATACAAAAATTACGTTAAAAAAACTACTAAAAACAAACAAAAATTAAAAAGAAAAGGAAAGAAAATTTATACCTTGATTTACTAGAATAGATGGATGGGTTGATGTGAATGCACAAGATTGTTGACAAAGCTTTGCTTTGATGTGTAGATGAAAAACCCTCAACGCATTTTAAGTTTGATGTGAAAAATTTAAGGAATTGAGGGGGGTTTTATAGGGAGGTGCGGTGCGGCTAGGGTTTGTAGAGAAAAAGAGGGGAAAAGTTTTAAAGTGTTTTTGACAAAATACAACCCTAATTTAACTCTCTATCGAGACCATATCAATACGCTCTACAAGCGTATCGATACGTGCTTGCCCTAATTTTTAATTCAACTTTAATAACATATCGATACGCATGATCGTATCGATATAGTTTGACCTGTATCACTTCCCTTGACGAACCTGCATCGATACGCGTGATCGTATCGGTACAGTTTGACCTGTATCATTTCCCTCGACGAACCCGTATCGATACGCCTTTACCAGATAAGACATTTTTTACAGTTTTAAGTTCAAAAATCCAACTTTAAACGTCCCTAAATGCATGTGAATGACATATGAACAAGTTTTAATGGCTAAAATTAATGCATACTCCCCCTAGCAACATGCATAGAAGCAAAAAGAGGCAAATTAACAGAAGCATGAATATCAACCAATTTCAAGCAAATTTTTGACCATTTGGGACCTAAAAGGGTCAAGAAAGGCTAGTTAAACCTAACTTTCTCCTAAGGGTCCAAAAACGCTCTTTATCTAAAAGTTTGGTAAATATATCCGCTAATTGGTTCAAGGTATTAACATATTCTAGAACAACATCATTTTTCAAAACATGGTCTCTAATAAAATGATGTCTAATTTCTATATGTTTGGTTCTAGAGTGTTGGATGGGATTCTTAATGAGACAAATAGCACTAGTGTTGTCACACCTAATGGGTATGGTTTCTACTTGAACACCATAATCTAAGAGTTGTTGCTTCATCCAAAGGACTTGAGCATAACAAATCTCTAAGGATATGTACTCTGCTTCGGTGGTAGATAAGGCTACGGTATTTTGTTTCTTAGAGAACCAAGATACGAGCATACTACTTGAGAATTGGCATGTCCCGGGTGTACTTTTCCTATCTATCTTGCATCCCCTATAATCCGCATCCGAATAAGCATGAAGGCTAAAGGAAGAATTCTTAGGATACCAAAGACCTAAGTTAGGTGTGTCTCTAAGGTATCTAAAAATTCTCTTAATGGCTACTAAGTGTGATTCTCTAAGACTAGCTTGGAACCTAGCACACAAGCAAACACTAAACATGATATCCAGTCTACTTGCGATAAGATAAAGCAAAGAACCTATCATGGATCTATAAAGTTTAGAACCAACACACTTACCTCCTTCATCTTTGTCAAGCTTTATGGAATAGCTAATAGGAGTGGCTTGAGGCTTTACATTCTCCAAGCGGAACTTTTTGAGCATATCATTCACATACTTTGATTGATTTATGAAGGTGTCATCCTTTCTTTGTTTGATTTGGAGCCCCAAAAAGAATGAGAGTTCCCTCATCATGCTCATCTCGAACTCACCTTGCATTAACTTAGAAAATTCTTCGCAATAATATTTATTAGTAGAACCAAAAATGATATCATCAACATAAATTTGCACTACTAAGATGTCATTACTATATTTTTTTATGAAAAGTGTAGTGTCCACCTTACCTTTTTCAAAACCGTTTTCAATCAAAAAGTTTGAAAGTCTTTCATACCAAGCTCTAGGAGGTTGTTTTAAACCATAAAGGGCCTTGGTTAGTTTAAAAACATGATTTGGAAATTTTGAATCCTCAAAACCCAGTGGGTTTTCAACATACACTTCTTCATTTATAAAACCATTTAGAAAAGCATTTTTTACATCCATTTGAAAAAGCTTAAAATCATGGTAACATGCAAATGCTAGAAGCATCCTAATAGCTTCCATTCTAGTTATGGGTGCATATGTTTCATCAAAATCAATTCCCTCTTCTTGAGTATAACCTTGAGCAACAAGCCTAGCCTTGTTTCTCACTATGTTACCACTCTCATCTAGTTTATTCCTAAAGACCCATTTAGTTCCTATAGTAGATTGATTACTAAGCCTTTCAACTAATGTCCATACTTGACTTCTCTCAAATTGATTTAATTCTTCTTGCATGGCCAAAATCCAAAAATCATCTTTTAATGATTCTTTGATATTTTTAGGCTCAATGCATGAAAGAAATGCAACATAATTCATTAATTTGAGAGAGGATCTAGTAGTTACCCCTTGGATGGATCACCCAAGATTTCACCACCTTTTACATAGTTGAACTCCCTTGGGTAAGTTACCTCCTTTTCCTCAAGAGCCAAGTCCTTCAAGGCTTCAAGAGGTGGATCTTGTGCATCTTCTTCTTTGGTTGGAATCTCATCCACCTTTGACGTTTGTCCTCCATCAATAGCTTCAAGGATCCCTACGTCATCATCATCACAAGAATCCTTCCTCGGAAGAGGTTATCATCGAAAACAACATGTATAGACTCTTCTACTACTAAAGTTCTCTTATTAAATACACGATAGAATTTAGAGTTTAGAGAATATCCTAAGAAAATAGCTTCATCACTTTTAGCATCAAATTTACCTAAGTTGTCTTTTTCATTATTTAAAACAAAACACTTGCAACCAAATGGATGAAAATAGCTCATGTTAGGCTTCTTAGATTTTAAAATCTCATATGGTGTTTTCTTTAAAATTAGCCTAATCATTACTCGATTTATAATGTAGTAAGCGGTATTTGTGGCTTCCGCCCAAAAATATTTAGGTAAATTATTTTCACAAAGCATGGTTCTAGTCATTTCTTCTAAAGTTCGATTTTTCCTCTCAACTACCCCATTTTGTTGAGGAGTGCGAGGTGCAAAAAAATTGTTGTTAATCCCATTTTCATTTAAAAACTCTTCAAAACCTAGATTTTGAAACTCGGTTCCATGATCACTTCTAATATGAGAAATTTTAAGCTCAAGAACATTTTGAGTTATTTTAGAAAATGTGATGCATTTTTCTAAAGCCTCATCTTTTGTACTTTAGAATAGAACCCAAGTAAACCTAGAATAGTCATCAACAAGTACAAAAGCATGCGATTTACCACCCAAGCTCATAGTCCTAATAGGCCCAAAAAGATCCATATGAATCAATTGTAAACATCTACTAGTAGAGACATCAATAATGGATTTAAATAAGGATCTATGTTGTTTACCCTTAGAGCATGCATCACATATTTTATCATTAGAGAACTTAAGTTTGGGTAAACCTCTAACTAGATTAAGGGAAATTAATTTCTCTAAAACACTCATGCTAGCATGTCCTAATTTTCAATGCCAAAGCTGTGAGTCATGTTCATCATGTACAACTAAACATGCGTAAGATGTATGAATGTCATATAAATACACCATGTAAATATTTCCTATCCTATGCCTTATGAGCATCAATTGATTCGTTTTAATGTTCACTATTTTGCAACCATTTTTATCAAAGAGAACATTAAAACCTTCATCACATAATTGATCAATGCTCAACAAATTATGTTTAAGACCGTTGACATATAAGACATTTTCAATGAAAATAGAAGAGTGGTTACCAATGGAGCCAATTCCTTCAATGTGGCCTTTGGAGTTGTCACCGAAAGTTACTACTCCACCGCTCTTTGGCTTTAGCTCCAAGAATCTACTCTTGTCACTAGCCATGTGTCTTGAGCATCCACTATCAAGGTACCATGAGTTTTGACTTTAAGCTTTGGCTTTGTAGCAATGCTCCCCCTACAAACAAAGAAATTAGGCTTTGGTTTTTGGTACCCAAATCATTTTGGGTCCATGTGTGTTAGCCCTCAAAACCTTGGTTCCTTTAGGAATCCAAGAAGCAATAGCATTCATGTTATTAGAAACAACGAGTTCCTTAGGAACCCAGACACTCCCAATTCTTTGACTTTTAGATTGCTTAGAAAAATTTCTTTGTTTAGGATAAAGAGGTTTTCTTTTTTACTTATTGGGTTTTAGAAGAAATTCATTTTTCAAAATTGTTTCTCCCAATAGTAATAGAAGTTTTAAGATTATCCACCTCCTTTGTGTGATAATCTTGAAAATCGGAAAGAAGTTTTTCAAGATCAATATTTTTCTTCTTAAGATCATTTGAAAGATTTATCAAGTATAAAACCTTCTTTTCCAATTCCGAGTTAGATTTTGAAAGAGACTCATTTTGAATTTTCAAATCGAAAATATTTTTCTTATTTTTCAAAATTAATTCTTTATATTTTTAACTAACTCATCATAGACCTCTTGCAACTCATCATATGCATCATTAAGTTCATCATAGGTAAAATCAAAATTATATGAGTTGAGGTTTACCTTTGGATCATCATCAATGGCCATGAGACAAAGGTTAGTCACTTCCTCCTCCTCATCGGATGACTCCTCGTCACTCTAAGTTGCCACTTGAGCTTTGAACTTGTTCTTTTTCCCAAAACTCTTCCTCTTCAATTGAGGGCACGCAGAATAGATGTGGCAGAACTTCTTGCACTCATAGCAAATGATTTGGTCCTTCTCCTCTTCTTTACTCTTGTTCTTGAAGTCCCCTTTTCTATTGAATTTTCTCCCTCGGTTGGACTTCATGAAGTGAGTGAATCGTTTGGCCAACATGGTCATCTCTTCATCTTCATCTTCATCTTCACTAGAATCCATTTCATAATATGAAGCTTTTAGAGTGATTACAATCTTCTTCTTCTCAACTTTCTTCTTCTCAACCTTCATCTCCTCCATCTTCTTTTCTTCTTCTCTTCCCTTCATGATCTCATGGGTAAGTAGAGATCCAATAAGAGCATCTAGCTTGAGAGTCTTCAAATCTCTAGCTTCAATAATGGTCGTTCTCTTGCTATCCCATGATTCCGGAAGAGAATACAACAACTTCCTCGCTAGCTTGTCTTCATGAATCATTTCGCCGAAGCCCTTTAATTCATTGATGATGACCGAGAATCGATTAAACATCTTGGAAACACTCTCATCGGGATCCATTTTGAAGTTTTCATAGCATAGATTGAGTAGTCCGATCTTTGTTTCCTTGACGTCGTTAGTTCCCTCATATGTTGTCTCGAGGGTGTCCCAAACTTCCTTGGCATTCTCAATCGAAGACACCTTGGAGTAGATATCCGGACCAAGAGCACAAAAGATCACATGTAAAGCTTTATCGTTGACTTGCATTCTTCTTCTATCATCTTCGGTCATTTCGGCTTTGACCTTTGGGACAAGTCTTCCTTCACCATCTCTCTTCATCGGAATGTATGGCCCTTTTTCAACTACATCTCATACCATGTAGTTGGTAGACTTGATGAAGAGTCTCATCATATTCTTCTAATATGGGTAGTTATCCCCATTGAAGAATGGTGGTTTAGTGGTAGATTGAGACTCAAAGAGGTTGGAAGTGGAAGTGGATGTCATTGCTTGACTTGTTGTTGATCAAACTCTCCTAGAATCAACTCAAGAGGGTTGTAATCCTTCCAATGAGTGTAGCTCTGATACCAATTGTTGAGTTGATCAAACAATTGCAAATGGCCAAGAGGGAGGGTGAATTGGCGATAAAAAAATTAAGGGTGGAAATTGGAAGAATAAAATTTTGGACACAAGACAATTATAGTGGTTAAAGTTCTCCAATGAACTCTACATCCACTACCTTAGCTCCCACTAAGGATTTTCAACCAATCCACTAATTGAATTTTTTCCCTTTTCTTGGATGAGAAGGAAACCTTACAAATTGATTAAGCTTTCTACCCAAAGCTTAATCCACTCACTTTTACAAAGAAGAGTTTTGGTAAACTTTACAAATTCCTCTCTAAGGATGATGTTTACCCAATTACATTCACACACTCCCCAAACTCACA
This sequence comes from Hibiscus tridactylites, assembly GCA_958450335.1. NCBI lineage: Eukaryota > Viridiplantae > Streptophyta > Magnoliopsida > Malvales > Malvaceae > Hibiscus > Hibiscus tridactylites. The sequence goes on along the minus strand of OY288276.1, from coordinate 21,896,672 downwards.
ATAAGAATTACAATGAAGAACACAAAGGAGTTGGGTACAAAGATTTGACTCTAAGGAACAAAGTTTGGATTTGAGTGCTTTGATGTTGCTTGTAGGTTCAATGGTTGTTGCTGGTGCATTTTAGACTTGTTTTTATACCCTTGTATTGATTTCTAGCCGTTTGGGTGGTTAAGATCATCAATAGAGCCATTGGGCTGCAATTTTCCGCAGTAAATGTTGCTCAACAACCTACCCTATTGGTACGTCTCGTGGGCATATCGGTACCTATCTCAAATAAAAAGAGTCGTTGTGACTAAAAAACATAGCGTATCGATACGCTTCGAGGGCGTATTGGTACGATATTAAGGGTTGTACCGATATGGATAGGCGTATCGATACGGATTTTGCTCACTGGAATCCTGAGTTTGGTTTTAATGAAAAGTGTATCGGTACGCTCCCTTAGCATATCGGTACGGTTCAACGATCATTTAAAATTTAGGATACCAACTAACTGACAAGCCAACGCTCGAAAAATTAAATGCAAGGATTTTGCAAAGATTAGCATATCGTATCGATACGGTGACGTGTCGTATCAGTACGCTATAGCAAAATGATATTTTGATAAGAAAATTGTATCGATACAATTCCAATGCGTATTGATACACTATAGCTTAAAGTCTTGCCCAGATGAATATCGTATTGATGCGAGTACATACTGTATCGGTACGCTATGAACGATTAAAATTCCTGTGTTGAAAACCGTATCGATACGCTTGGGCGTTTTTTTGAATTTTGGCTTGAAAACACATGAAAAGACTTAGTGAAATTTGAACATTTAAGTATGTTTTGTCTTGAAATAAAGTTTGGTTCAAAATTGCTTGTAAAAATGTAAGTCTTTGAAAAATACTTAAAAATTTATTGTTTTACAATTTCGTCCAAAAGTTAAATTGTTATATCAAAATCAATTTTAGTTTCACATTATCAAAGATGAGCTTTTCCCCAATTTTACTTTCTTTTAAAGAACTTGATTTTCACATTGGAAGCTAAGAACATGCTTTTAAGATGATTTTCGCCATTGCATCCATATTTCACCTCCTAAATCAAAACAAACATAATTTCCATAATTAATCGCATAATATAATTAGAGTATGAAGGAATTAATCATAACAAGATGTATATAATTATAACCTATCACAATAAATAAAGTGAAGATTTACAAAGAGTATTTGCAACTGTTGAAAACAAACAAAGATTAAGTTCAGTTGGAATCATTTGTTGAATCATTGTTGATTTGATGAGGGAAAAGAATAAAAAAAGTGAGACGGCGTTGTTGTTGGATAATTACGTGTGCAAATATAAAAATAGTTTTGTCGACTGCTAAGAATATCAGTGTTTTGGGATGATGGTGAATGGTTGTTTAGATGGTGATCGAAGGTCGCTTGAATGGTGGATTTGAGGATTCTTGTTGTCTGTTAGAGTTTTTGGTAGGGTTTTTGCTCAATTGAGGTTTGTGTCTTCTCACTCTCTGTTGCATGGCTCTTTATATAGACTTGGTCAAGAATAGACAAGTGTCGAAAGAAAGTTATTATGGCATGGATGATGATTAGACATTCTTGGATGTGCTGGTTTAGTTCAACTCATCGTTAATATGGATCAAGTGTGTTGTCACGTGGTCCGAGATAATGTGTGAACTATATGAGCTTCTACGTGTCTCGTCGATGGTCGTCCGTATACCAGGTTTGCGGGAGATCAGAGTTGTGTGTACACACGTTTATGGGCTCGCCCATAAGGGGTTTGTGTTTGGTGGAGGTTCATATGAGCTCGTATGGCAGAGGTTCGTAAGGGAGATCGGAGTTACGTGTTCACATGTTTACGGGTTCACCCACTGGGTTTGTGTTTGGTAGGTTCGCATGAGCTCGTATGGTGGAAGTTCACATGATGGAGGTTTCCAAGGGCTAACACTTGCCCCCCAAGTGAGAGAAGGTTATAAAGTGACCTTCGTGGATCTAGGTATTGAAGTAGATCTTTAGAATGGTGGTTGTTTCTTTGAAAAATGTGCTTAATTGAGATTTCAAAATTTCAAAATTTTGAATTATTTTTTGGCGCGCGTGTGAGTTTGTAGTTTTGTAAACCGAAATGTTGCATTTATTACGTCTGGCGCAGATAATTAATACCCTAGTATAGTTGTGCAACTTTTTCAATCGATTATCACCATGTGTTCGTTGGGTGAAATGAATCATTTTATTTTGGAAGACGTATCGTTTTGGGGAGGTTTTTCAAGATCTATAAATAGTGTCATTTGTTACTATTAACCTTTACTTGCGAAATTTTCTTGTTCCATTGCTGACGTTGTATGTCAAAATCGTTTAGGTAATTTCTCTTTGTTTTCCATCTCTATTCTTTGTATATTTTTATTTCTTGTTTTCTGATGACTGTCGAGGGTAATCTATACATGATAGAGAGTGAGGAATATGAGTGCTCTACGAAGACACAAAAGATGTACAATCCGTTGGAGTGTCGAGGTTTACGTTGTTGGGATCATTTCATGTACCAGTTTACCGTGCCCAGGGGGTTGTATCATCTTAGTATGGTAAAACAAGGGGAACGCCCTTGGTTCTTTGTGCCTTTATATACGTTCGAGGTGGGATTCCATCTGTTGTTTCATCTTTTTTATGGAGTGGTTCAAGTTGTATGGGATAGCTTCGGGGCAGTTATCCGAGTTGGGTTGGTGGGTATTGATAACCTACTTTCTCAATCGCGACTTCATGACAAAGAGCCCTTTATTTTTGGTTTTCGCCATTTTTACAACGTTAGTGTTGCGTGCGAAAAGAATGTGAAGGGTTTTGTGATGACTACTGTTTGCAACAACATGCAGTCTATTATGAGCAACGTGGCGACCAACTTTCGCCTTGATAGGAAAAAGTACATCAAGATGGAACATAAATTTGGTCAACTTCCATTTCCCTTGATTTGGTGCAAGCCTTCTAAAGCTAGCAATGCGAGGCCGAAAGCTAGCGATGTTTCACTAGTGGATATGGCATATATCGGTAGATTGCGAGCAGGGCCTCCATCTAGATATAAGATAGTGTGCACTCTTAGGAATGTGTGAGTTCATTGTTTGATGGAGAATAGTCCTAATGGGTGGGATGATGTTGAAAAGAACATTGTCTATGCTAAGTTGTTGGTGAAGACCCCTCACTATTTGGAAGCATGGCCTCATGGTAGCATTCGCTCTGCTAAGGTTGCGTTTATTTTGTTGGGTTTGGTTGAGGAACCTATAAACTTTCTCAATGAATATGTTGGTGGTCCCTCATGTTCGCAAGTGGAATTATATGAATAAGGATTCATCAGCAGAGAGTGTTAGAGTATGCCTAAAGACCAATCATGAGATGGTTGTAAAAGACATACTTATTTTATCTTGTTTATTAATATAAAGCCATTATTATTATTATTTTAGTCTTTTTTGTGCATTTATGAATAAACTGAATTTTAATAAAGTCCTTAGAATAATATAGTTATTCTTGAATGTCCTTAGTTGAGTATTATTGTGGGCATGGACAACAATAATATATTAAGACTAATATGTAGTTGATTGATGACAAAGCGTTGTCAATGATACGGAGATGTCAAAATCAATACATAAGTATGTGTTAGAGAATGACATAGTGGACTGACCTACTATGAGCATGTTTCTTGGATTATTATGTGATAGTCACGACATCGCTCGTGGTGATAACTACATGTATGATCCTCAGACTTGAGATCATCATCATTTCAACATCGTGAGTGACATATTTTGATACGGTCAAACGTGTGTCGTAACTGACTACACTATAAAGACTGACATTGGATATGTCATAATCTATGTAGCGAAATATGGTTCATCAAGATAGAATTTGTCCCTCCTACATAATAGGAGTAATATCATAGGCCACTTGATTGAGTGAGACTAGAAAATGCATGGCCATGCTCGAATAAATTGATATGAGATATCATAACTATTCGTTTATAATAGTCTACTTAAGATATCAAGAAACATTAGATGGAAAATACAAGTGTGACAAATCCATGACTTGTGTCCAATCTAGATATGAGGATAAAAGGATGTAATACATAAAAGAAGTTAATCACGGAAAAAGGTAAAGTCGAACCACGACTTCATGTAACTTAGGTAGCAATGATGTATTGCTAGATGCCACCCATTACTTGTAATATTCTAATTGTTCTAGATATTACTACTAACGTTACATGAACCTACAAGGGTCACACCCTACGATTGAAACGAACAAATATCGACTAAATAGCATGAGTACAAACTTGTACACGTAATAATTATTAAAACGAAATTATTATAATTATAGATAATCTCGTGTGTGTGTGTGTGTGTATATGTATATATTAATACTAGATAATTATTGTAATTATCAAATACTATTAATATATATATATATATATATATATATATATATATATCTAAAGAAACCTGATTAAAGTAGAATCAGATTCTACATATTTAATTATATTCGGTTAAATCTACTATATATTTAATGAATCCAAATTAAAGTAGAATCAGATTCTACATATTTAATTATATTCAGTTAAATATATTGTATATTTAATGAATCCGAATTTAATTAAAATTAACTTTTTGAATGCTATATAAAGGCATAAGGTCTAACAGCCAATATGTGTTTTTTCGGAAAACCTCTCTAACAGTTAGAGAAGAGAAAGTATTGTTCGTTTCGTTCGTGTGGTGTACCACCCTGATTAAATCCCCAATTTGAAACCCTAATTTGGAGAAATCCCTAATTTTTAAAACCTAAATTTAAGTGGGAATTTTGTTTAAAACCTAATTGAGCTAGGGGGTTAAATTGGATTAAGATAGAAGTTTGGTGGCTCTTTTGTGATGTGGGTAGAAGTAGAGGCCCTTAATGGGTAATTTACCCAAAAACTAGGGTAAAAGTCTAGTTTGGATTTTCAATTCCTTTTATCTATTTTGGAGCCGCACAACAACCTTCCCCCCTCTCTCTTTGTTTTTCGATTATCATCAAGACCCCTTTCATTTTTTCGATCAAGCTCTAGTGAGGGCTCTACCATCGTCTGTTCGCCGTTTGTGACCGTTGGTGTGCTCACCGTGACTGTGCGACCAAAGCCCAACCTTCAAAATCTCCTTGCGCCACTGTCCTTCGCCGGAAACGGTTAGAACCGTTCGAAACCACCTCAGGTTTTTGAAGCGTCATCGTTCTTCTTCATTCCCGTTCAGTTTGGGCTTGTGGGTAAGCAATCGTAGCCTTGTTTCGGGCTCCCTTTTCTGTTTTAGGTGGTAAGAGTCGCGTCCGATCGACATCGTCGTTTTGTTAGGGCGCCGGCGACGGGATCCTAGAGCTAGGAATTCGGGGTTAAGGATTTTGGAATAAAATGGATCTAGAGATTGTGGATTTGGGGGAAATTAAAAGAAATTAGTGTTAATCTAATTTGATTTGGGGGAAAAAGAATGAATCGAATTGGCCAATGAACCAAACCAGAATCATCGAACCGAACCTTGGACCGAACTAGGAAAACCGAACCGATCTAGACCCCCTAAATCGATCCGGACTTTTGTGACCAAACCGGGTCAGTAGTGATGTCATCCGCTGATCATGATGTTGACGCAAGCTATAGACGTTGGCGATGACATCATTGTTGACCATGATGGAGTCAGCGTTGACTTTTTCGGTCAAAGCCAACCTTTATGTTTTTCGACGCCTCGGTTCTAGATTTGCAGCCTGTTTTTCCAAATTCAATCCTGAACAACTGTTTTTGACCATTCAAATTAATTTATGCTCAGTTGATAAATTATGTAAATTGGTTTCTGAATTGGATTTCTTTTGCGTTCAGGTGACATAGATTCGGACACCGAGATTCTTCCTCCTCCTCTGCCTGGTCAACCTCCTGCATCTCAGCCTTCGAGTTCTGTGCGTACATGTAATTAAATAAGTTTATGTTTAGTATCTTGTGGCATAGTAGTAGTGAAATCTTACATGGTGTTACCCTTGTAGGTGTCGATCATGTTCAGCCTGTTACTAGATCTGAGCGTGGGAGACGTCACTCCCGACGTTGAGCTGTTAGCTGTCTGAGGTGTGTTCTCTACTTGTGCTATATTATTTGTGATGTTGTTGTATGATGTCTGACTTGTGAAAATATGTTGTGATCTGAGCTATGTGCTATGCTTTATGTAATTCTGTTAAGCTTCATACATCGGAATTTGAATAACTTTTGTCGGATTAAATGCTCATGCATTTTCGGATTAATAATGTTTGCATTCGGACTATAATCAAATTTTCATGTCATATCATTCGGGTTGGGAAATGTACGGAGGAAGATAAGTGGTTTCACCCTTCGGGCTGAATTCCACTTTGGACTTGGTGACAATGTAGAGAGTGGTTCAGGGGAACCTTACTCTTCGGACGGTGATGTAGATGGGTTCATGACATAGACTTAGGTGCATCGTGCTTTGCATATCTGTGTACTTAAATGACTATGTTGACTGTATGATTCTTATGATATATTCTGTCTAATGCACTTTAGGGACACACTGAGCTTAATAGCTGACTCCCTCTTAGCTTCTATTTCAGATTCTCAGACATAAGAGTTTGGTACTTGGAGGACCACAGTTTCTCAGACATAAGAGTTTCAGTATGGACATTTCGGATTTATAGATTATTTATTTTATTTTAGATTATTATTTTGGGATTTATGTAATTTCGGATACATATGTTTTTATTTTGGGGTTTTAACTGTTTTAACATGCATGAGAATTTTTATGTGGATTTTTCTGAATAATTTATTTTTTTGATGTTTTCATTTAAACGTCCGCATTTTTGAAAAATGGAATTTAATGTGAAACGATACCATTTTCACTAAATAATCTAATTATTTAATTTTCAAAACCTAATAATCATTTTACTTGAGGGCCACGTTTGCAACCCGACTTCCTAGATTTGGGCATAAGCCTTGGGTCGGGTTTAGGGGGTTACATTTAGTGGTATCAGAGCCTAGGTTCAACCCTCGGACTGTGAGGCTCAAACAAGTTTTAAACTGAATCTGAACTTTTGCATGCATGCTAATATTTTCGGGAAAAATGGGTGTCTTTGGGAAAGTAAATATTTTCAGAATTTTGATTTATTTTGAATAGAACTCCAAGTACTGAAACTGATCTTAGGACTCTTTAACTTTTGTAGATAGACTACTATGCCACCTCGTAGTAGCTCTAGATTAGCGGCCGGTCGTGGTCGTGGAAAAATGCGTGGTCGAGGTCATACCGCAACAACTGAGAGCGGTGCTTCACAGTCTGTGGGAGCACCACCGAATTGGGATAATGTTCATGATGTTAATGAGGAAGAGCAGGCCGTGGATCAGCAGCCTAGAGTTCAGCAGACTGGAGCCTAGTAGACTGGGGCCCAACAGACTGGGGCTCAACGGGCTGGTGGTGAGGATCAGCCAACTCAGCGAGCACAGGGTGATGGACCACCTCGTTTTGGGGACAGTGAGACTGCGGGCTTAGATAGTGCTGTAGTGCATATGGAGTTTCTCTGTTACCTTCGTCAGTCTGAGGGTGTTAGGAAACCCATATTTACCGAGTTTCTGGCTACCGGGATGACTATGTTCGATGGGAAGACGGGTACAAATCCGGTTGATGTTGAGTACTGGTTGAAGAAGCTTCAGAGGTTGTTTGTTGAGATAAACTATCCTACTGACCGGAAGCTTAGGGCTATTGTATCATTATTGCAAAGAGAGGCTCGGAATTGGTGGGAGGCTTAGGAGCATGTTATTCCAGCTGGTCAGATTTCTTGGGACTATTTCTGATAGGCTTTCCGTGACCGATATGTTGGTGCTAACTATCTAACCAAGTGTCAGGATGATTTCATGAATCTAAAGCAGAACATCATGTCTGTGAATGATTATGAGATTGAGTTTATGAGACTGATTCAGTATGTTCCGGGGCTGGTGATTACAGAAAAGGAGAAATGTGGTTGGTTTCTAAAAGGGTTGTGTCCTTCGATTAAGGCGGGTGTGGCTCTTCATATGGACAGTGAGTATAAGGAGATCACTAGGTGAGCTAGGACAGCTGAGCGGAATGAGGCAGAGTTGAAGCTTCTTGAGTCGTATGGTACTGATAGAGGTAGGAGGCAGTCCACTACATCAGTTCAGCACAGTCAGGGTAATCAGTCTAGGAAGAGAGCTAGAGACGAGTCTGATCATCGGGGTTATTCCATAGCTAGATCGTTGACTTCCACAGTTCTGACAGTTAGTGTCGAGGGTCCGACTAGTACTCGTAGGGTGCCACAGTGTTCCTTTTGCAAAAAGTGGCATCCGGGTGAGTGTAAGAGGCAGTCTAGGGCTTGTTTCCGATGTGGATCTCTTGAGCGTCTTTTCAGGGATTGTTCGATTTAGCCTCCAACATCTTATGCTCTGAGTCAGTCTCAGGCATATGTACAGACTCTGACTAGAGGCAGAGGATATGGCAGGCCTGCTGCTTCGGGTACCGCTAGTAGGGGTAGACTTGCTTAGAGTAGAGGATCTTATGGTTCTGGGGTGAGACAACCAGGGTTAGTCTATTCTACCAGGAGACATGAGGATCGCGATGAACCAGACGTTATTGCCAGTACTTTTTCTATCCATTCTATTTCATATTTTGCTCTACTTGATAGTGGTTCGACTCACTCATATGTTGCGGGTTATGTATCTGTGGGTCTTGAAATTCCTATTGAGAGTACCGATAATGCTGTCACCATACACAGTCCGGTGGATAATCCTATTGAGGTTACCAAAGTGTATAAGAATTGTCCTCTCGAGCTTCAAGGAGAGATCTTTCCAGCAAATTTGATGAAGTTACCATTTGGGGAGTTTTATCTCATTCTCGGTATGGATTGGTTATCCGCTCACCGAGTCACTTTAGATTGTGAAAAGAAGAGGGCAACTCTGAGGACCTCTGCTGATCGTGAGGTAGTTCTTGTTGGGGAGCGTAGAGGTTTTCTATCTAATGTTGTATCAGCTCTCAAGGCTGAGAAGATGATCAAGAAGGGGTCTATTTCCTATCTTGCTTACATTCTTGATCCGAGCTAGTCTGATACTAGGATGGATAAGATTTAGGTTGTGAGAGACTTTCCGTATGTATTCTCGAAAGAATTGTCTGGTGTACCGCCAAAGCGTGATGAGGTTGAGTTTGTCATTGAGGTTTACTCGGGTTCAGCTCCTATGTCTATGGCTCCTTATCAGATGGCACCGAAAGAGTTGAAGGTGCAGTTGCAAGAGTTGTTGGACAGAGGGTTCATTCGGCCTAGTGTTTCACCATGGGGAGCTCTTGTCCTGTTTGAAAAGAACAAAAAAGGGACACTAAGGTTTTGTATCGATTATCGGAAGCTGAATAAGCTGGCGATCAAGAATAAGTATCCCCCTCCTCATATTGATGATCTCTTTGATTAGTTTCAGAGAGCTACAGTGTTTTCTAAGATACACCTGAGATCTGGTTATTACCAACTCAAGGTTAAGGATTCTAATGTGTTCAAGACAACTTTTCGGACATGCTACGGACATTATGAGTTTCTTGTGATGCCTTTCGGATTGACTAACGCCCCTGTCGCGTTTATGGACTTGATGAATCGAGTGTTCCAACCTTATCTTGACCAGTTTGTTGTGGTCTTTATTGATGATATTCTGGTCTATTCCAAACCTGAGGCTGAACATTAGGAGCATCTTCGGATTGTTTTACAGACTCTTTGGGAGAAACAGTTGTATGCGAAGTTCAGCAAATGTGAGTTTTGGCTTTCGGATGTTGTATTTCTGGGACATGTAGTGTCAGCTGCAGGTATTCAGGTTGATCCGAGGAAGATTGAAGCCATTATGAATTGGAAGCAACCCAGGAATGTTTCTGAGGTCCGAAGTTTCTTGGGTTTAGCCAGCTATTATCGGAGGTTTGTTGAGGGTTTCTCTATCATTGTGGCTCCTTTGACTAAACTTCTGAGGAAGGGCATTCCCTTTGTTTGGGCTGAGGCCCAATAGTCTAGCTTTGAGAAGCTCAAGACCGTGTTGACTGAAGCACCGATTTTGACCCAGCCTGAGCCTAGTAAGGCCTACACCATTTACAGTGATGCTTCTCACACTGGATTGGGATGTGTTCTGATGCAGGATGGGAAGGTAGTGGCTTATGCGTCCCGATAGTTAAAACCGCATGAGTGCAACTATCCTACCCATAACCTTGAGCTTGCTGTCGTGATTTTTGCTCTCAAGATCTGGAGACACTATCTTTACAGAGAGAAGTGTTATATCTACAGAGACCATAAGAGTCTGAAATATATCCTCACCCAGAAGGACCTTAATCTAAGACAATGTCGTTGAGTCGTAATGCCATTACAAAATTGAGAGCTCTATTTTCCCAGATGAGTTTGTATGATGATGGTAGTCTTTTGGCAGAACTTCGGGTTATTCCTACAATGATTTCTGATATTCTAGCTGAGTAACCTAGTGATCCATTTTTGATGCATCGTATCAGAGAGGTGCAGGAAGGTACATCTCGAGATTTCTGTATTGATCAGGATGGGGTATTATGTTTTCGTAGCTGATATTGTATTCCGAGGTAATCAGGGTTACAACAGGTTATTATTCGTGAGGCCCACGACAATCCTTATTCTATGCATCATGGTGGGGACAAGATGTATAAGAATCTTCATGCAATGTATTGGTGGAAGGGTCTCAAGCGTGATGTTGTAAGGTTTGTGTCCAAGTGTTTGACCTGCCAGAAGGTCAAAGCAGAGCATCAACGTCCATCTGAGTTACTTCAGCATATTGAGATCCCTTAGTGGAAATGGGAGCGCGTGACTATGGATTTTGTTAGTGGTCTTCCTTTGACTCCGTCAAAGAAGGACTCTATTTGGGTTATTATGGATCGGTTGACTAAGTCTGCGCACTTCATTCTTGTTTGAGTTGACTATTCCTTGAGTAAGTTAGCTCTACTCTATATCTTTGAGATTGTTCGTCTTCATGGGATACTGTTATCTATTATTTCCAACCGGGATTCGAGGTTTACATCGAAATTTTAGAGAGCTCTGCATACTGCTTTGGGTACTCAGTTGAGTTTCAGCACTTCTTATCATCCGCAGATTGATGGCCAGTCCGAGCAGGTAATTCAGATTCTTGAGGATATGTTGAGAGGTTGTGTGGTGGATTATAGAGGCAGTTAGGATGATTTCTTGCCGTTTGCTGAGTTCGCCTATAATAACAATTATCAGGCCAGTTTCAAGATGGCACCGTATGAGGCTCTGTATGGGCGTAAGTGTCGTTCACCTATTGGTTGGACTGAGCTGAATGAGCATAGGTTGTTGGGACCTAAGATCGTACATGAGGCTGAGCAGATTGTCAGATTGATTCGGGATCGGCTTAAGGCTGCTTTTGACCGGTAGAAGTCTTATGCCGATTTGAGACGTTGGGATATCGAGTATGAGGTGGGTGATCAAGTTTTCTTGAAAGTATCTCCGTGGAGGAAGGTACTCCTATTTGGTCGAAAAGGCAAGTTGGGTCCTCGTTACATCGGACCTTATCGAATTATTCGTCGGGTTGGAGCAGTTGCCTATCATCTTGAGTTACCTCCCGAGCTTCAGCGTATTCATGATGTCTTCCAAGTCTCTGTGTTGAGACGATATCATGCTGATCTGTCTTACGTTCTTCCAGTGGAGGAGGTTGAGATCCGTCCTGACTTGCGTTTTGAGGAAGAGCCCGTTGAGATTCTTGCTCATGACAAGAAGGTTCTTAGGAGGAAGACCATTAAGATGGTCAAGGTCTTGTGGCGTGGACGTAGTCATGATGAGGCTACATAGGAGCCCAAGGCTATTGTCAGAGCTCAGTATCCGCATATCTTTGATCCAGGAAAATTTTGAGGCCGAAATTTCTTTTAAGGATGGGAGAATTGTAACACCCTAATTAAATCCCCAATTTGAAACCTTAATTCAGAGAAATTCCTAATTTTTAAAACCTAAATTTAATTGGGAATTTTGTTTAAAACCTAATTGAGCTAGGGGGTTAAATTGGATTACGATAGAAGTTTGGTGGCCCTTTTGTGATGCGGGTAGAAGTAGAGACCCTAAATGGATAATTTACCCAAAAACTAGGGTAAAAGCCTAGTTTGGCTTTTCAATTCCCTTTTTCTGTTTTGGAGTCGTACAACAACCTTCCCCCCCCCCTCTCTCTCTATTTTTTATTATCATCAAGACCCTTTCGTTTTTTTCGATCAAGCTCCGGTGCGGGCTCTACCATCATTCGTTCGTCGTTTGTGACCGTCGGTGTGCTCATCGTGACCGTGCGACCAAATTCCAACCTTCAAACTCTCATTGCGCCACTGTCCTTCGCCAGAAATGGTTAGAACCGTTCGAAACCACCTCGAATTTTTGTAGCGCTATCGTTCTTCGTCCTCGTTCAGTTTGGGCTCGTGGGTAAGCCAACGTAGCCTTGTTTCGGGCTCTCCTTTCTAGTTTAGGTGGTACGAGTCGCGGCCGGTCGCCATCATCTTTTTGTTGGGGCGCCGCTGCTGCGATCCTAGAGCTAGGGGTTCGGGGTTAAGGATTTGGGAATAAAATAGATCTAGGGTTTGTGGATTTAGGGGAAATTAAAAGAAATTAGGGTTAATCTAATTTGATTTGAGGAAAAAGAATGAATCGAACCGGCCAATGAACCGAACCAGAATCATCGAACCGAATCAAACCTTGGACCGAACCAGGAAAACCGAACTGATCTAGACCCCCTAAATTGAACCGAACTTTTGTGACCAAACCGGGTGACATCAGCAGTGATGTCATCTGCTGATGATGATGCTGACGCAAGCTGCCGACGTCAGCGATGATGTCATAGTTGACCATGATGACGTCATCGTTGACTTTTTCGGTCAAAGCCAACCTTTATGTTTTCTGACGCCCCAGTTCCAAATTCGCAGGCTGTTTTTCCAAATTAGATCCTGAACAACTGTTTTTGACCATTCAAATTAATTTATGCTTAGTTGAGAAATTGTGTAAATTGGTTTCTGAATCGGATTTCTTTTGCGTTCATGTGACATAGATTCGGGCACCGAGATTCTTCCTCCTCCTCCGCCTGGTCGACCTCATGCATCTTAGCCTTTGACTTCTGCGCGTACGTGTAATTAAATAAGTTTCTGTTTAGTAGCTTGTGGCATAGTAGTAGTGAAATCTTACATAGTGTTACCCTTGTAGGTGTTGATCTTGTTAAACCCGTTACTAGATCTGATCGTGGGAGACGTCACTTCTGACGTTGAGCTGTTAGTTATCTGAGGTGTGTTCTCTACTTGTGTTATATTATCTGTGTTGTTGTTGTATGATGTCTGACTTGTGAAAATATGTTGTGATCTGAGCTATGTGCTATGCTTTGTGTAATTCTGTTAAGCATCATACATCGAAATTTTAATAACTTCTGTCGGATTAAATGCTCATACATTTTCAGATTAATAATGTTTGCATTCATACTAGAATCGGATTTTCATGTCATATCATTCGGGTTGAGAAATGTACGGTGGAAGATCAGTGGTTTCACCCTTCGGGCTAAATTCCACTTCGGACTTGGTGACGATGTAGAGAGTGGTTCAGGGGAACCTTACTCTTCGGACGGTGATGTAGATGGGTTCATGACATAGACTTAGGTGCATCGTGCTTTGCATATTTGTGTACTTAAATGACTATGTTGACTGTATGATTCTTGTGATATATTCTGTCTAATGCACTTTAGAGACACGCTGAGCTTAATAGCTAACTCCCCCTTAGCTTCTATTTCTGATTCTCAAACATAGGAGTTCGGTACTTGGAGGACCACAGTTTATCAGATTATTTTAGTTTTCAGTATGAACATTTTGGATTTACAGATTATTTATTTTATTTTAGATTATTATTTTGAGATTTATGTAATTTCGGATACATATGTTTTTATTTTGGGTTTTTAACTTTTTTAGCATGCATGAGAATTTTTATGTGGATTTTTCTGAATAATTTATTTTGTGATGTTTTCATTTAAACATCCGCGTTTCTGAAAAATGGAATTTAATGTGAAACGGTACCATTTTCAATAAATAAACTAATTATTTAATTTTCAAAACCTAATAATCATTTTACTTGAGGGTCATGTTTTCAACCCGACTTCCTAGATTCTGCCCATAACCCTTGGGTCGGGTTTATGGGTTTACAGGTGGACTGCGTAGAGGTCGGAACGCGATTATGCTGACTCGGATTGGATTTGGATTCTCCTATACTCCTTGCGCAATTCCATATCTATTAAGGTATCGTTTCATTCTTTTCACCCCGAATTCGCTCCTCGTACATGGATCTCTGGAGGTAATCTCTAGATATTTTTTCCGTTACGCCATGGGGTGTACCGGCTTTTCCCAACATGGAAAATGATAAAAAAAAAAGGTTATTGAAAGTTGCAGTCCCATCAATGCCTCTAGTAATCCCAAAACTGCCCCATATATTCCCCCAGATGAAGTGGAAAGCAGTTATGCGAACTTGGAACGCAGGACCAAGAGGAGAACAGATCATGCGATAAGTTCGTAATATATTTTTGAAGGTATTTTACTTTACCGATGAATGTAAATTTTCATTCCCTTGCAGGGTCCTATTTTTTTGCTTTGCTTCAAAAATGTCTAATGAGAGCATGGTCTATGTATCAATCACATACGATTTGTTTACCTTTAATAGCACTTTATTTTACTTATATTATGACTACTACTAATGCGGACTTGCCTTTGTTTGTAATTTGAAGAAGCTGTTGGTGGCGATCGTGAACGCCTTACTAGTGGCGAGTTGGGAGGATATTCGCAAGATGATCTTGTGGACCTTATTGTCGATGATATTGCAAACACTACTGAGACGCCTCGAGCGAATCCTAGCGGAAGCTCTATCAATGCATCATACCGATGACCCGTGATGCAAGCAAAGTAACCGAGACACTATCAACAATCTGATTTGCCAAGAGAGTGCGCGAGGAAAAGATAGCTAATGATGACGAGACCATGACGACCATGGAAGTCCCTGAGGGAGTGGGACGAGTCCTAGAAGAGTTCAAGGATGCCAGACCTTCTGAATTTCCGAAGGCGTTGCCACCAAAGAGTGAGGTGGACCATGAGAGTGAGACTGATACGAGTGTTGTGCCACCATCCAAAGCCCAACGTCGGATAGCATCACCAAGTTTTGATGATTTGAAGCAAGCCAAAGCGAGTGAGCCAAAATTGGTGCTGCCATATAGCACCAAACTATCCGAGTCAAACACTGAGGCATCAAACTTTACCATTGAGAGCTGTTGATGCAAGAAGAGCATCCAATTGCTTTCAAGAGTAAAAAGCCGAGTGAGACCAAGAAGCGAGACACCATCCAAGAGAAGGAGGTGATTGTAGTGACAACATGGCGAGAGCCTGTTACGGAGTTTGATGGACCCATGGAGCCCAAGCCAAGGAAGGTGAGCACCATAGCGGACGAAGCAAGCCGAGAGTCTCCAACCCAAGCCATTAAACAACCAGAGGGAGAAGTGCTCGAGAGCACCATAGAGGGTCTACCCCACGACCTTTTTGCCAACAAGATATGGTGGAGACCAACAAGTGGACAGACCAAACCCATAAAGGGCATTGTGTCCAAGGTAAGCAATTCTGCTTTCACAAAATTGAGTCTAACTAATGGTTGTTTTGTCCACAGGTTACTTGTGAGACCGAGCGGGGGACTGCACCGAGCCATGGAGCAAGTAGGTAAGGAGGCCTACAAAATGGAGTTGCCACCAAAGCTACGAGTAGATCTTGCTACCAACACCTGCATGTCCAAGCCGTTCAACGCGGATGTCGATGACCCGGAGCAGAATGTGCTAAGCCGAGCAACACTAGGAGTGTAGTCCTCCTATGAGAAGGAGAAATGAGACAACCTGACGGATCGAGTATCAGACCCGAATAGAAGGCACGAAGGCCTTGCACTTTGGAAGACACTTCTCGAAGCCAAACGAGAACTTGTCGAGGAGCCATGATAGTTCAAGGACAAGACTGTCGAGACCCATCACCGGCAAGCGATGAGGACGTTGCTAGATCCAGTTTGGGAGAATGTCACGGGCCGCCAGCCCATGACCAAGAGGTAGCACACCAAGGGGCATGTCCAAGCACACCACGTGCCGCACCCGACCGAGGGACCCGAGCTAGCACCCTTCACACACACCATGGGGCCGAGGCAAGCACCTCATGTGCTGCCCATGAGAAAGAGACCTGAGGGAGCACTCTTATCACACCTAATAAGGCCTAAGAGAGCACACTTCATGCTGCCCAGACCATGGAGCCCGATTCGACACACTTTGTGCACACCTAGGGCCCAAACGAGCACCCTTCAAGCTGCCCACGACCCTAGCACCCAAATCAGCCCCAAGCATGCTACCAAGGAGGTTGTGGCCAAGCAAACCGGGCCAATCTATGCCCAATCCACCCAAGAGACCAAGAGCCATTGAGGAAGATCTTCTTTTGACCAAAATATATAGAAATAGATCTTCTTTGAGCAACACTTGAGGAAAGTATCCTTTTCCAACCCAAATAGGATATATTGAGTGACTCTTACACTTTTACATTAGGCAATTTTGTAATATGAGCGATATTGTTTCTATAGTTAGAGAACAAGAATCATGGATTGATCTTTAGCCTTTAGATCAGTTCATTATAGACCGTTAGATGCTAGGAGGTGAGCCTATAAATAGATGCTCACTCTCACCATTGCAATTCATCTTTCATTCATTCATTTCTTGAGTATTTGAGTAAAGAGTTACATTTCTCTTCACACTCTCTTGTTCTTTGTTTTCCTTTCTTGCCTTGCCTTAGCCACTTTTCCCACAAAGCTTATGTTGTTCTAAGCATTCTAGCTTAGTGATTTTGAAGGCTAACTTAGTCTTCGACTAAGATTGTCGATTAAGGTCGAGTGGATTAGCTAGTCAGACTCTAGCCCCGTGACATTATGTAAAATCGTTTAAAACGGAACTAATTAGTATCATAACATTATAAATGTTTACAATTAAATTTGAACATAAAATCGAACAACTCGACTCGAAAAATTTTCAAACAAAGTTTGAGTTATAAAATATGATTGTTTAACTTGATTTTTTACCCGGCTCAAGTGTCACATCAACGTCCCAAGCCAAGTCAACATGCCACATCATCATCATCCTGCGTTAACCGTTAGTCAACTAACAGTTTCCATGCACGGGACCATTTTAACTCAAAATGAAATGTTACGGGTGAAAGTATGCAAAAAAAAGGAATAGGGGTCGAAATGAGCATTCCATAAAACATTAGAGGCATTTTTTTTGATATTTTGACTTTTTATATCTTGACGTCGAAATTGATTTTGTTTCTATTATTAGTTTATATATAAGCAAGGAACTAGCAAGTCTAAAATCTCCTACCCTCTCTCCAAATCCATTTCAAGAAATCAACTGCTAAGAATTAGATATAAGGAAGGGATGCTCTGCATCAACTGTCTATCGAATTCATTTGAAGAAACATTATGCAACATTTTGTTTTAATAACCCATTTTATGTTCTTGGTAGTCTTTAAAGTTTAAAGATGAAGGACAAAGATAAAGAAATAGTCAAAGATGATGAAAAAGGCTTGGCCAAAGATGATGCCAAAGCAGAAGCCAAGCGCCTAATGCATCCGCCACTGCTTTCACCACCTGAGACGCTGCAAAACGTGTAATCTCCTAAACCTTGCACAAAAGAAATGTGTCGAATCTAAAAATTCGCGTTTGAAAACTTAATCCTCAAAAAAATTAATTTACAAATTATACTTTAAATTTAAAAAGAATGTATAACGACAATTTAATAAATATATTATAATAAATAAAACATAAATGTCATAATTAATATTCGTGTGTTTAAATAAAATCTCTGAAACAAAACCATGGTAAAAGAATGCTAAAATAATCCGAAAAACATAAATAGTCTCAAAGTATGAAATTACATCAATGTCAAAATAATAATTAATAATCTGAATAACTAAAAATAGTTTCATACTGAATAATAAAATAACCAGATAAAAGGTGAGATCCTCCAAGTACCCCGTCGCCTAAAGTCCAAAGATATATGTAAGAGGAAACTATGAGAGAGTAAGCTAAAGACATTAATGTGTCTCCAAAGTACAAGAAAACTATAGTCATAAAACATAATAATTATTTCTTAAAATTGTTTAAAACATAAAACCAATGGTACAATATCACAAGCATAATGCAATGCACCCAACTACGTCCGCCAAAGATTAGGAAGGTTCCTATAGCCTCCTCGCTACGTCCGCCATCCGAAGTGAAATTCAGCCTGAAGGGTGAAACCACTGAACTTCCCCGTACAAATCTCAACCCATGCTCATACATATATGATGTTTAAAACTCAAATTTCATAAAACTCAATTCTATAAATTCGATATTTCATAAAATATACTTCATAAATCATAGTCCATAAATCTATAAATCATGGTTATGTAAATCCGGTAATAAAAACAAATTCTGAAATTGTATGCATAAGATGTCAACCATACAAGCCATAATGCATATAAATAATCACATAAGGTGTAAAACACAAGACATATGAAAAAAAATTATATATGGCACCGGAAGAAACACACCTTAGCCAAAGCAAAACTTACCTACTGATATTTTGACTTTTTATATCCTGACATCGAAATTGATTTTGTTTCTATTATCAGTTTATATATAAGCAAGGAACTGGCAAGTCTAAAATCTCCTACCCTCTCTCCAAATCCATTTCAAGAAATCAACTGCTAAGAATTAGATATAAGGAAGAGATGTTCTGCATCAACTGTCTATCGAATTCATTTGAAGAAACATTATGCAACATTTTGTTTTAATAACCTATTTTATGTTCTTGGTAGTCTTTAAAGTTTAAAGATGAAGGACAAAGATAAAGAAATAGTCAAAGATGATGAAAAAGGCTTGGCCAAAGATGATGCCAAAGCAGAACGTGTAATCTCCTAAACCTTGCACAAAAGAAATGTGTCGAATCTAAAAATTCGCATTTGAAAACTTAATCCTCAAAAAAAATAATTTACAAATTATACTTTAAATTTAAAAAGAATGTATAACGACAATTTAATAAATATATTATAATAAATAAAACATAAATGTCATAATTAATATTCGTGTGTTTAAATAAAATTTCTGAAACAAAACCATGGTAAAAGAATGCTAAAATAATCCGAAAAACATTAATAGTCTCAAAGTATGAAATTACATCAATGTCAAAATAATAATTAATAATCTGAATAACTAAAAATAATTTCATACTGAATAATAAAATAACCAGATAAAAGGTGAGATCCTCCAAGTACCCCGTCGCCTAAAGTCCAAAGATATATGTAAGAGGAAACTATGAGAGAGTAAGCTAAAGACATTAATGTGTCCCCAAAGTACAAGAAAACTATAGTCATAAAACACAATAATTATTTCTTAAAATCGTTTAAAACATAAAACCAATGGTACAATATCACAAGCGTAATGCAATGCGTCCAACTACGTCCGCCAAAGATTAGGAATGTTCCCATAGCCTCCTCGCTACGTCCGCCATCCGAAGTGAAATTTAGGCTGAAGGGTGAAACCACTGAACTTTCCCGTACAAATCTGAACTCATGCTCATACATATATGATGTTTAAAACTCAAATTTCATAAAACTCAATTCTATAAATTCGATATTTCATAAAACATACTTCATAAATCATAGTCCATAAATCTATAAATCATGGTTATGTAAATCCGGTAATAAAAACAAATTCTGAAATTGTATGCATGATATGTAACCATACAAGCCATAATGCATATAAATAATCACATAAGGTGTAAAACACAACACATAGGAAAAAAATTATATATGGCACCGGAACAAATTAAAACTCAACCTACTGAATGACGCGTCTCTCACGATCAAAAGTATTAGGTCCAATTGTATTAGTAACTATGATAATAACTTCTATATTATTACTATTATCACTGTGCCACCAAATTAAGTATAAAACACTAATCTAAATATTTAGAGGCTTATTTGATTTGAAAAGCTGATCAACAGTTGGCTCAAAGGAATAGTTGGATCGAACATTACAATTTACAAGTTTCGGCAGCAGATGCGAAAGCGGAGAGAGGACTTACGGGTGCTGAATCGATGGCAGCAAGCAGCAGACTCATGTGTGGATAAAAAAGCCAAGATTCTTAAATCTTAACCCCCCCAATGGCAATGGCATGCACCATTTTATTTTTAATCTTTTCATACATTGCAATCTTCCCGCCAAATTTGACAACCGGCTATCACCGCACACTTTTCGACAGCTTACAAGTTGCCAGAAATAAAATAAATAAATAAAAACTTTTAGTTTATTTTTATTTCCCCCCAAATTACCATTTCCTTAATTTTCCCTCCATCCCAACTCCATCCATTAATCCCAATTTCATTTGCAGTTTCTTTCGAACCCCAAATCCCAAAACCCCACTCAAAGGAAACAGTTTCTTTGATTTTCAAAAAAACCACTTCTTTGGATCTTCTGTTTCTTCCGTCTCCCCCCTTTAACTTTAGGTTTTTATTTAGAGTTCGATGAATTTTCGAGAAGCTAGGGTTTATATTTATAGAGTAGTAAATAGTGTAATTTTTCTCTGATTCCAGACAATGAGTGCCGTCAACATTACTAACGTTACCGTTTTGGATAACCCGGCGTCCTTCTTGTCTGCTTTTCAGTTCGAGATATCCTACGAGTGTTTGACTCCTCTTAAAGATGGTACGGGTACCCTTTCTTTCTCAACATTTCTTTTTTTTTTCTGGTTTCAATGCTTTTAAGTTTTTAATTTCTTTTTAATTTGTTTGTTTTGAGTTCTTTTAGTTGGGGTTTGGTTGAGGTCAAGACTATGAGGTTGTTTCCCCTTCCTTTATTTTTCGTCTCTTTTGTTTAATGAGAAATTTGTGGGACGATAATAAAGATTTGGTATGCTTGAATAAGATCATTTAGTTAATTGGTGATATAATTGTGGGTTAGGGTTTGCAGTTTTTACTGAAGAAAGTTAGGGTTTGGGCCAGGCATGAATTGATCTTCACTTGCATGCTTTGATTGCATATTTTGGTTTTATCAGTCTATATGATATATATATTTGTTTTTTCAAAAGTGAAACTTAGAAATAGGAATTTGTTGTATTTTCTAAAGGCTCTCTATCACTCACCCAAGCTTCTCCAGATTTGGGTGTGGCTGACTAATCTGCTTGTTTTGCTCGGCAAGTTTATAAGCTTTATGCACTGACGGAGTTCTAACGTGTTCAAATCTTGAAGCCTCGACAATGAACTAGGCAGTGTTGTTATCTTAAGATTTCGATAAAGATAGAGAACCTTTAGATGCTTCAGTTTTCGAATAGAGTGTGGATTTGGTTTTATTGAAGAAAGTTAGGGTTTGAGCATATTTAATAACAACTTGATTAACCAGTGCAACAAACTCCTCAAACCATAAAACCTTTGAAAAGCTTTCCACGGCCAAACACCTCGAAAGTATTTTCAGCCAACCTCAGAGATGGAGCTACTTGTCTTTAGCTAGACCTAGTACCTCCAATTTACCTGCCTCTTCAAATGCCTCATTCACCTCATAGGACAGCTCCAACATCCGTTACCACAAAATTTCACATGTGATCCTCCAGTGCAGTTTACAAGGCTAAGATTTCTATGTCAAGTGTTATCAATTCGGGTTCTTCCAAACCAATGACCTATAATAGCACTAAAAGTGCCAGTAAATTACCTTCATCGACTAAAATTGAGGATAGGAGGTAAAAGGCTTTTGTTTTTGGTGTGTAACAAAGTATACACTAGGGAATCGATGCACTAAGTTACATCTGTACCAGATTTTGGTTGAGGTATTGTAAGAAGAAGGGGAGCAAGAGAAGTTCGTAGATTGTGAGAAAGAGCTAGACGATGTGTATGGAGAGTGTGTAGGATCAGATCCACTAGTACTATCTTTATAGGCTATGTTGGGTGTCATTAGTTGTGACACCATGAAAATTCAAGTGAAGGTTGTAAAGTTCAGTTTAGTAGCTTTGGTCAAAAAGTAGGGGTTGTACCATTGACTTGTTGGTTCTACCATTGAAAAGGAGTGACAATGCTTGGAGATCAATGGTTGTGATACAAGAATAAGAGGGTAAAATTAATCATTTTGATGAAACATTATCTGATTTGTGTTGACTTTTCGAATGGGATTCAAGTATTTCTAGGTCGAGATGTCTTCTTATGGATCGGCCGCTTGTCATTTATCTTTCCAATGCATCTTGAAACGCCTCAATCGGACATAAAAAAGTATACATTCATTTTAGCGAAGACAATGCAATTAGAAAAATACATATGGTCTAATAAGAGTTTTTTTAATAATTACGAATTTTCAATATTTTTATCGATTATTTGCAAAAAATTCACCATAAGGTTCTTCATATGTATTTTAGATAAGTTATGATCAGATTTAACATTTATGTGTATTTTATTAAGTTATTTATATAAGTTAGGATATATTTTATTTCAGGTTAAATTACATACATATTCCATCGACTATAGAGTTTTTTTTTGTTGAGTCCCCTTATTATAAAAAGTTAAAATATCACCCGACTTGATAAAAGTAACAAATTGGTCTGTTGTCCCTTGTCATTAAAAAGTTAACGGAAGATGACGTAGTAGTTGATAAAATTGGTATAATAATAATACATTTAGCTTCGAACTTTTAAATTTTTTATTTGGTCCTAATTCTAAATAATCTATCCTCAATATTCAATATTTTATCAATTTAATCCCTAAAAACCCTCTAACAACTCTATAGGCATTGACCCTCCTCCCCAACATCAAAACCCATAAATCTGACAACGACCAGCAACTCCTCGACAATTAAATTATCCCCAAATTAGGAACCTACAAATTCTTTTATCAAATAATTTCAATAATCTTTGGGTTTGTTCTGATCCTAGAGCTGTGACTGAAGATGTTGCCATACCATCGAACAACTTGTTTTCAGCTGGCGGAAGCACAGTTCATTTGTTTTCAGATTCAACGGGATCAAAGACATGAATCCCGCCATCTGAGATAGGATCCTATCATTATGATTTATGACCAGATCCCATCAATGACAACTCAGTCAAGGGAAAACAATTTTTTTTTTTAAGATTTCTCTGCCAGAGCAATGAGGTTCTGTTGTCTGTCATCGCCTCTGCAACGTCACCCAAAAATCAACACTGTTCAATAATGGAAAGCAACATAGCATAAAATTGATGCTACAACGTAAGTTTTCTCCAAAATGGTTTGGTCCATTCTCCATGATAGCTAGGCTGGGGAAGGTTGCCTACCTCTTACAGTTGCTTAGTGGGTCTGAGCTGCACCCCAATTTTCATGTTTCTCAGCTTAAGAAACACATTGGTGTTACTCCGTATCAATCTGAGCTGCCTGTAGTAGGAAATGATGGAACAATCACTAAGGAACCCCTGAATATTTTGGCACGAAGGATGGTTAAGAAGGGGAATCAAGCTGTGATAGAGGTGCTGGTAGAATGGCAAAATTTGTTTCCTAAAGATGCCACCCGGGATGTCTTACATCAGTTGCAGCGGCAATTTCCATCCTATGATCCTTGAGGTCAAGGATCCTTTGAATCAGGGAGCATTGTTGTGTGCTGTTTATAATAGTGGAATTTCGTGTCTTTTCATGAGTAGTATAATGTAAATACGCTGTTGTTTGGTTGTTTAAGAAGAGTCTTAAAACACTGTCATTTTATTATTATGTTTTAGCATTATGCTCTGTTGTTTTTGGTCAGTAGTAAGTCCTTGTTTAATCTGGACTGTTTTATTTTGGGGTTAATTGAGGCTGAGATAAATGTTGCTGGTAGTTTTGGAATGAATGAAAATTTCTGCTCCTTCTCTCAATTCTTCTTCTTCTCCCTGTGATTTCTGGTTTTCTTGATCTTGTATTTTCTGAGCCTTTAACAAATAACTCTATAAGAATATCCTTAAGAACAGAGGAATATAATTTTAGAATGTTAAGAATGCATATTTGAATATTTTGATACAAATTATACAAGGACCTAAGGTATTGACTAGAGTTCCAGATTTAAGTAGAATGGTTGCTAATTGTCATCTTGTACGAAAGCATTCTAAAGTTTATAGAATAACAAAATGTGGAATGCCGATTCTCTGTGTAGAAGAGCAGCTTTTCAGTTCAATGACCTGTTTTTGTATGTTTTAGCCATGCATGTCGCTTGGCCTTGGAAATTGACTTTAAGACAGTTCCTAACATGGTTGCTTCGATTTTTCTTAGTCTTCTCTTACATGTAGAAGGTTTGAGTTTCATTAAAATTAGAATTTTAAGTTTGTCAGATAAAAAAGACATTGACTTAGGGACGGAACTATGTTAAGGGTGGGAGGGGCAATTGTCCCCCTCAACTTTGATGGTCTAATTACATTTTAGGCCATTGATAGTTTTGAAACCATTTTAATTAAGTCCTTGCCCCTCCCAAAATTATCCGGTATAATTTATTTTTAGGACCTTATCAGTTTTAAAATTAATTAAATTAAGAATTGACCCCAAATCTTTATGATTTAATTGCTTTTAAAACCTTTTAATTTTAAAATTAGCGAATTTAAATCCTATCTCCTTTAATTTTTTATGGTTTAATTACTTTTTAAGATCCGGTCATTCCAAAATTAAACACCTCCCCCCTCATGATTCAATCCTGGCTTCGTCCCTGGATTGACTTATATTTGTTTTCTTATTATTCATGAATACATTCTGCATCTGTTTGTATTAATCTAATATAAGAATTTACCACCCAAATCTGTCTACCTAGTAATGGTATGTTTTTGTTGACTTCATGTCTTTTTTGAGGTTAAAAATATTCATGTTTTATTGGGTTGGCAGATTTGGAATGGAAACTTATCTATGTGGGATCTGCAGAAGATGAGACTTACGATCAACTACTGGAGAGTGTACTTGTTGGACCTGTTAATGTTGGAAATTACCGTTTTGTATTACAGGCAATCTCAACAAACTCGGTTTTAGTTGTAGATTTGATGTATCTGTTTTAATTTCTTACCTTTGCCCTTGAATATGTTGCAGGCAGACCCACCAGACCCTTCAAGGATTCGTGAAGAAGATATTATAGGTGTTACAGTGCTTCTATTGACTTGTTCGTATCTTGGCCAAGAGTTTGTCCGGGTGGGCTACTATGTTAACAATGATTATGATGATGAGCAGCTTAGAGAGGAACCTCCCCCAAAGGTCTTGACTGAGAAAGTCCAAAGAAATATTCTGTCTGATAAACCCAGGGTAACAAAGTTCCCCATAAATTTCCACCCCGAGAATGGTGGAAATGAAGAGCCCCCGCCATCTGATCGCCCTGTTGAAAATGAGGGAAATGAGGAATCCCCTGCATCGGATCACCCTGTTGGAAATGACAAAAAAGAGGAACATCCTGCTTCTCCCAATCCAAAAGAACAGCAGGAACCTTAAAGTTTCTAATTAGCTGATATGGTCAGTATTCAAGATGGGTAACTTTTAAATATGAACCACAGTTTGACAATGGATGAGGATGCTTGATTCGGAAGTGCTGGGTTTCAATTGGCTGTTTTTGTTTGTTAGAGTTGCTGTTTTACTATGATGATTTGCTTAGGAACTTGAAAGTTAAAATTGGATTTCCAAGTTTGTAATATACTTCTAAAGGAACTTAGTTTCACTTTCTTCCACCTCATTTTGACCCGGGCAGGGGCAGCCCGTGTGTATGCTTAGTGGACGGATTGGAGACAAACACCTCCTAACTCACAATGTTATTTATAATTTTCATCCACTAAAAATTAGTTAATTAATTTTTTTGTCACTAATTCATTTATAATTAATTTCTATTATTTACATGAGATAAAATAATGAAGATTTAAATTAATACCCGTTTAGAAGAAAATGTAATACTTGTGTTGTTTTGTTTAAATTATTTTGGTAGGAAAAATGGTGAGTTATGACCTCCACCACATCCAAATTCCAATTGAAACCAAAACTCCATTTTAACACTCCTTCCTTCACCCATACTTTATAAATTCTTTTTCTTTCATAGTTTATAGAAAACCTTTCCTAATTACATTTCAATTTTCCTCCAGGAAAAATGTCGGACTGCTTCGACGGCAATGTTTTAGCAGCTAAATCCTTTGCCCGTTTCGGCGTTACCCACATGTTTGGCGTCGTCGGTATACCCGTTACTTCTCTTGCCAACCGTGCCGTCCAATTCGGTATCCGTTTCATCGCTTTTCACAACGAACAATCCGCTGGTTACGCTGCTTCAGCTTACGGCTATCTCACCGCTCGACCCGCTCTTCTCTTGACCGTTTCCGGTCCGGGTTGTGTCCACGGTCTGGCCGGCTTGTCCAATGCTATGATCAACACCTGGCCCATGGTCTTGATCTCCGGCTCCTCCGACCAGAAGGATGCCGGCCGTGGAGATTTCCAGGAGCTTGATCAGATAGAAGCTGTGAAACCCTTTTCGAAATTCTCGGTTAAAGCCAAAGATATCAAGGAAATTCCCAGTTGTGTTGCTAGGGTTATGGATCATGCAGTTTCGGGTCGACCCGGTGGATGCTATTTGGATTTACCAACTGACGTGTTGCATCAAACGGTAACTGAATCCGAAGCTGAGAAATTGTTGGCTGAGGTCGAGAAAGGACGGGTTTCTGAAGAACCTAAAGCTCCGCCGAGTTCCGAGATCGAAAAGGCGGTTAGTGTGTTAAGGAAGGCGGAAAGGCCATTGATTGTGTTTGGCAAAGGGGCGGCTTATGGCCGAGCTGAAGGGGAACTAAGGAAGTTGATTGAAAGAACGGGAATCCCCTTTTTGCCAACTCCAATGGGTAAAGGACTGGTAAACGATAACCATGAGTTGGCCGCTAGTGCCGCAAGGTCACTCGCCATCGGAAAATGTGATGTGGCATTGGTGGTTGGGGCAAGGCTCAATTGGCTATTGCATTTTGGGGAGAGTCCTAAATGGGATAAAGATGTGAAGTTCATTATAGTGGATGTTTGTGAGGAAGAGATTAAGTTGAGAAAACCTCATTTGGGTTTAGTTGGGGATGCTAAGAAGGTTTTGGAGATGATTAATAAGGAGATTAAGGATGACCCTTTTTGTTTAGGGAAGTCTCATCCTTGGGTTGAGGCTGTTTCGAAGAAGGTAAAGGATAATGTGTCGAAAATGGAAGCTCAGTTGGCAAAAGATGTTGTGCCCTTTAACTTTTTGACTCCTATGAGAATTATTAGAGATGCTATTTTGGGGCTTGGGAATCCGGCTCCAGTGGTGGTTTCGGAAGGGGCAAATACTATGGATGTTGGTAGGTCCGTTTTGGTTCAGACTGAGCCTAGGACTAGGTTGGATGCAGGGACTTGGGGGACAATGGGAGTTGGTTTAGGTTATTGCATTGCAGCTGCTGTGGCTAATCCCGACCGCCTTGTGGTTGCAGTTGAAGGGGACTCGGGATTTGGGTTCAGTGCAATGGAGGTTGAGGTATGTTTCCTACCGTTAAACTCTCACTTGCACAATTAATTTTTATGTTTAATGCTAATGAAGAAATATAGGGAATGCTTATGTTGATGATTTATTAATATAGTATTATACAATACCCTTGGGTGTGAGGTTTACTCTTTTAGTTTTGTAAGAGGTTTAATATTATACTTCCTGTTGCTTATTAAGATGGAACTAATTTTCTTTTTTCTATTAATCTAATACCGACTAAGGAAGTGATGATGGTGTTTCCTAGGGTCCATGTATTATATCTTATCCTTGTTTCAACTTTTTTGGCGAAAGACAAATTCGTTGATCAAGTCAGCCAAATTGTGAAAGAAAATTTGGATTAGCGACTTAATTTATTTTGTAATAATCAGTTAGATAACGGTAACTATTTTGCTCCTTTTGGCATGGCAATTTCGAATATGCCGGTGCCTCCCTGTAAAAGCATTTTTAACAAGGATCTGTCCATGTCGGACTGAATATGGAATTTTATTTTAGGATTTCGAAATCATAGAGTTGATTGTGTCACAGTTTCTTGAAAAAGAGTTAAGTATCATGCACGAGCAAAGTTGTTTGGTGAAATCTTGGTGTTTGATAATAACTTATTGAAGGACACCTCGTTTTTTTGTCTGATGTGTCAATTCTTGATGTTCTTCCTTTTCTATGATGTTCTTCCTTTTCTATTGTGCTCTCTCTCTTTTAAATCTCCGAAGAATTTTCTTTTTTTATTTTTTAAAGGTGCTTTAAGAAATCTCGGAATTATAAACGCACTCTCTGGTTTATGCCCATTTCTGATTGGAGCTATTTATTTGGTTGATAAACTTTTGAATATGGTGTGTTTACCTTCTCTTAATAACGCAGACATTGGTTCGATACAAGTTGCCGGTTGTAGTGATAGTCTTTAACAATGGTGGTGTCTACGGTGGTGACCGTAGGAGCCCCGAGGAAGTTACTGGCCCTTTCAAAGATGATCCTGCCCCCACTTCGTTTGTTCCTGGTGCCGCTTACCATACGGTAATGGAAGCTTTCGGGGGGAAGGGTTACCTTGTTGGGACACCTGATGAATTAAAATCTGCCCTTTCTGAATCCTTTTCTGCAAGGAAGCCAGCTGTGATAAATGTGACAATCGATCCTTATGCTGGTGCAGAAAGTGGGAGAATGCAGCACAAGAACTGAGGTAGTTTCGGTTCTATCCTCCTAAATTTAAGCCAGATGTGGTAATTGATCCTTTCGCCGTGCTGAAAGCGGGAAACTGCAGCGCAGGAACTGAAGTAGTTTCGTTTTAAATTTCTTTTCCCACCACTTACGGAACTGGGCATTCTATGCCAATGAATAATATACAAGTTTGGATTTGATTTACGTTCA
The DNA here is from genome assembly GCA_958450335.1 of Hibiscus tridactylites. Classification (NCBI taxonomy): domain Eukaryota; kingdom Viridiplantae; phylum Streptophyta; class Magnoliopsida; order Malvales; family Malvaceae; genus Hibiscus; species Hibiscus tridactylites. The sequence goes on along the minus strand of OY288276.1, from coordinate 21,867,750 downwards.
ATGGTGATATAGAAGAAATAGAGATAATGTATTTTGACTTCTATCAAATGCAAAATGCAATGCCATTTATAAAATGTTTGTGTTATGATTTTTCTCACAGCATTGTTGGTGCTTGGTGGTAGTAATTGTTGATATTGTATATTTCAACCTACACGAAGATTCTGAATTATCATACTCAATATTTTAGATATCTGAAAATATTGTGTGAATTCTCAATCATCTATATTAATATGTATTGTTTGAGATTAGGGTTTGTTGCGTGTAAAAAAGTCCATCGCAATTGAGTGCAAGTATACACGTCGCAAGTAATAAAGTGATGAAGTATCGGATATTGTCTTCACATGGGCTGAAAATACTTTTATCCTTAAATCTCCGCACAAGAAAAGAAATAATATTAATAAAGTAATTTTGGAAAACTTGAAGATAAACTAAAGTAAACGAGGAAATCAGATTGAGGGAATAGGCTGGTATTGATTTCCTCAGTAGTGTAGGTAGGTATTGCACTGATCAAAGGAACTTCTGTTGCTTCTGTCGTTGCGCCTGTCGCGGCAGCGGCCAACAACTATGTACTTCAAGTTTGACAAGAATCCCTGTTGTGACTTGTCCTATCCCTAGGCTCAAGTTCTGTCGATGAACACGCCTTGGATGATACCTCCCGGCGTGAATCGAAGGATGAACACCGATGTTTGTGAATTCTTCTTTAGCCACTTAACCTTGAATCTATCCCTAGGCCAAGATGGTTTAACCATAAACTGAAAAATTCGTATTTACTCATTTCGTATACTTAATCTCCCGATATTAAGTAAATGGATAATCTCACATTGCTCTCTCGAAACTCTTATGAGATGTTGAAACCAGAATAAATAAACTTGAAGCTTTTATTAATTGAACAGAAAAAATCCTAAGAAACAGAACAATCCTTACAACTACCTTACAAGATCAACCCTTAGTCCTAGAGGGAGTCTAGAACATGATGTAGAGAGAGAAACGACTAGGGTTTTAGGGGAAGACGTGTAACCCCCTCGTCCTGGTCTGGCCGGATGACCGGTCCGAGCGAGCTACACGGGGAAAATCGAGTGAAAACCCCCAAAGGAATTTCCCTCGGTTAGCAACCCTATATTTTTTTTCATTTTAAATCTTATCTAGATGAGTAATTAATCCTAAGCGATTCACAACAGCGGAAACATTCAAGGAAACACATTCGAATCACGGCCATGCATAACAGTCAATTTTAAACTTACAGGGCAGGCCGTATCGGTACCCTAGCTAGGGGTATCGATACGCCCTGTCTAGGTCAACCCAAGAAGTCAACCCCGAGAAGTCCGTATCGATACATCCCTTGAGCGTATCGATACGCCCTCCTCGGTCAACCCTTCTTGGTCAACAGAGTAGACCCGTACCGATACTCGGGAACCCCGTATCGGTACGCTCTATTCTCACTCAAAACTCCAAATTCCAGTAACTTTGGAGCGTATCGATACCCTTAGGGTATCGGTACGCAAGGCAAAATCTGTGGCCTTTGGGCAAGACCGTATCGATACGACCCTGAGGCGTATCGATACGCCCTGCACTGCAATTCCACAAATTTCAACTTAAACGACCCCAACACAACTCTAAATGCATTTCTTGACTCACCTAAGCGTATACAAACATGAAGGCAAACATACTTAAGCCAAAGGAAGCATTCATTCATGAAACAAAACATTCATACATAGCATTCCAATTAAAGAGCAAATTAGGCAATATTGTGCATACATAAAAGCTCAAATGGTCTTAAAGGCACAAGTCAATCAAAAGAGGTTTGCACTCATACACAAGGCAACCCAGACATTCTAAAACATGCCATCACACACATCCACATTCATCAAGTATTACATGCTTACAATCCATAATCAAACTCAAATCATCCACATTCAAAAGAGTCATACAAGCTCATACACAACCCTTGCCACATTGATAGCTAATACAAAATCGATAACCATACTTGAGCCACAAACTTGGAAAGCCCTTCTTGCCTTGCCTTGAGCTAACACCACGCTAGTGATCTGCATTGTTGAACATTGAGAGCATAAGCTATAAGCTTAGTGAGGGTGCTCTAAAACGAAAAACATCAACAATGTAGGGTTCAAGCATGTAAATCCTAATCTTACATACATCAAGCATAGGCATATAATCAAGTAGACCTAGCTAGTCTTTCAAGTGGCAAATATGGTCTCTCAATCCTACCAAGCTCAATCATCAATATCAACATCATGAAACAACAACATATATCACAACCATATATCACCATATAAGAACAAGTTAATTGGCCACTATTAATTACCCCGATTGTGCGGATTTAAACCTCAACAACACTTTACCTCGGTGGAATTACACTCATCACCGGACCTTGCATGTGCGGGATTCCACTCATCGCCACATGCCCTACGGATGGGATTCCACTCATCATCCCGTAGAAATATATATAAAAAGCTTCCGGTGGAATGTTACATCACCGTACTCCACCTTGATGACTTAACGCCATCAAGGCCACGTACGTTTTGACTCAATTTGTGTGCACACTAATCCTAATGATCGATCATTTACAACCGGTAATTATTTTAATGCCAGTTATCATTATCACACCACATATCATCAATCACAACTCATGCTCTTCACATATATTCACATCATGACATATACATGCACCAATAACCACAAACACAAGAGCATAGTTAAGTAAGCACAATAGTGTCCATGAATATCAATGGTTAAATTAACAACTTAAATTAACTATAAGTGGCCTACCAAGCACACTTTACACACACACACTACACATACTCGAACCAAACTTTAAATCAAGTTTGAAACCACTCACCGCCCTTCCTTAGAAAATCGAACCAATCCTCCTACGAACCCGGATTCGGTCCCAAAGCGCCTTCAACGACTCCTCTTGCTTCTAGCCAAGCCAAAACATATGTGTTACTTCAAAATTCAATGCTAAACTCAACCATCAACTTACTTTACAACACAAGCCAAAAATCCACAAATTTCTAAACCCCTTAATACCCCAAAAACCCAGTTTTCGTGCTCCCCTAAAGCCTTGCTGAAATCTCAATTTCCAAACACCCAAATGACCTCCAAAATGTCCCAAATCACCCTCCTAACATACCCTAACCATCATCCCTTAGTTTTCCACCTAAAACCCACCAAAAACCCAAGTTTTAATACCTTAAAGTTTGCCCTAAGAACCTACTACGAATTTTCATCAAAACTCAACCAATTTGATATATAATGTGTATTTCATCATGATTAAACAAAACCCCAACACAATTTATTGAAACAAATCGGAAAACCCCTTTAAAAATCCAAACTTTGATATAAACCCTAATTTTCAAAACCCCATGTTTTTGAAATCCAAGACCATAGATAGATAGAGGATAAAGAGGAGATTAAGAAAACATAATTGCCTTTGAAAAACACCTTGAATCGAAGTAGCAATCCAATGGAATAGTGTTTTAGGTTTGAAAGAGATTTGAAGGGGGTTTGGGGGCTTTAGACGTTGGAAAGAGGATAAAGGGGGAGGAAGACAACTTTTTATTAAAGTGGTCTTGCTTTTCAAAACTTTTGGGTAAAATTACAACCTTAGTCCCTTCCCTTTTTCCCAAAGCTCAATTAGACCCAATTTAGGTTGAATTGATTTTTAATTAAATTTTATTGACTCGAATTTTAACCCTGTTAACTCCTAGGCCCAAAACACGGGTGTTACAACTCTCTCCCACTTAAGGAATTTCGTCCCCGAAATTACCTGACTGAAAGAGATACGGAAACTGCCTTTCCATATCCTCCTTCCTCTCCCAAGTGGCCTCGTCCACACCTCTACGTTGCCACCGCACCTTCACTAACTCAATCGATCTACCCCTCAACACATTACTGTCAGAAGCTAAGATCTCCACTGGTTCTTCCTCATACGTCAAATCCGGATTCAATTCAATTTCTTCTACGGGCATAACATGTGATGGATCGGACCTATACTTACGAAGCATCGACACATGGAACACATCATGTATCTTCTCAAGCTCGGATGGCAAACGCAACTGATAAGCAACGAGACCAACCCTCTTCACAATCTCATACGGCCCTATGTACCTCGGACTCAACTTCCCTTTTCGGCCAAATCTCATCACTCTCTTCCACGGAGACACCTTCAAGAATACCTTCTCACCCACTGAGAACTCAACTTCCTTCCTCTTCAAATCGGCATAGGACTTCTGCCTATCCGAAGTCGCTTTCAAACGATCACAAATCAATTTTACCTTGTCTGTTGTCCCTTTGAGCAAATCCGGCATAGGTAACAATTTCTGTCCTACCTCGGCCCAACAAACTGGAGTCCTACACTTTCGTCCATACAAGGCCTCATACGGTGCCATCTGAATGCTCGACTGAAAGCTATTATTGTACGCAAACTCTACTAGAGGCAAATGCTTCTCCCAAGTACCTTGGAAGTCTATGATACAACAACGCAACATGTCCTCTAAGATCTGAATAACCCTCTCTGACTGACCATCTGACTGAGGATGATAAGAAGTGCTGAAGTTCAAACGGGTACCCAAAGCTGTATGTAGACACTCCCAAAATCTAGAAGTAAACCGCGGATCTCTATCTGACACAATGGACTTCGGCACACCATGCAGTCTCACAATCTTACCAATGTACAAATCGGCCAATCCATCTAAAGTGTAAGTAGTGTTGACTGCCAAGAAGTGAGCACACTTCGTAAAGCGATCCACTATCACCCAAACTGAGTTCTTCTTCGTAGGAGTCAAAGGCAAACCCGAAACAAAATCCATGGTGATGTTCTCCCATTTCCATTCCGGAATTCTCAACGACTGTAACAAACCTGAGGGAACCTGATGTTCCGCCTTCACTCTCTGACACACTAAGTATTTACTCACAAAGTCGGCCACATCTCTCTTCAAGCCAACCCAAAAGTACTCATTCTTCAAGTCACGGTACATCTTCGTACTTCCAGGATGCATAGCAAACGGACTACTGTGGGCTTCAGTCAAGATCGTACGTCTCAAGTCACTGTCCTCTGGCACAACTATTCTATCTTTGAAACACAAAACCCCGTCAGTACCGAAACTGTAGTCTGAAGATCTACCCTCGGCTATATCTTGCACGTGAGGTGCCAAGGATCTATCTAAGAGTTGTTTCTCTCTAATCAACTGACCTAGAGTAGGTCTAACCTGAAGCTCGGCTATCAAGCCACCATCTCCGGACAAACTCAATTTAGCAAACATAGCTCTCAAGTCCACGACCACCTTCCTACTCAATGCATCGGCCACTACATTGGCCTTACCCGGATGGTACTCAATAGTAAGATCATAGTCTTTTAGCAACTCTAACCATCTACGCTGTCTGAGATTCAAATCTCGCTGAGTCATAATGTATTTCAAACTCTTGTGGTCGGTGTACACTGTGCATCTCTCACCGTACAAATAGTGCCTCCAAATCTTCAGAGCAAACACAACTGTAGCTAACTCTATGTCATGGGTCGGATAGTTGCGCTCATGGGTCTTCAACTGTCTTGAGGCATAAGCCACTACTCTCTTGTCTTGTATCAGAACACATCCTAACCCTACATAAGAGGCATCACTGTAAACTACATAGTCCTTTCCGGACTCAGGCTGAATCAAAATCGGAGCTTGGGTCAAAGCTTCTTTCAACTTCTCAAAGGCTCTCTATCTTGCATCTGTCCACTCAAACTGAACACTCTTCTGAAGTAACTGTTTCAAAGGAGCGGCTAACTTAGAGAAACCCTCTACAAACCTCCTATAGTATCCAGCTAAGCCTAGGAAGCTACGTACCTCGGTCACAGACTTCGGTTGCTTCCACTCAACAATGGCTTCAATCTTCTTCGGATCAACTCTAATCCCATCGGCTGACACTACATGTCCTAAGAAGACTACCTCACGGATCCAGAATTCACACTTGCTGAGCTTCGCATACAACTGATGATCTAGCAAAGTCTTCAAAACAAGTCTCAAGTGTCGGTCATGGTCTTCTTCAGTTCTCGAATACACCAAAATGTCATCAATAAACACAACTACAAACTGATCTAGATACTGATGAAAGATCCTATTCATCATGTCCATGAAAGCAGCCGGTGCATTAGTCAACCCAAATGGCATGACTAAAAACTCATAATGGCCATATCTAGTCCTAAAGGCCGTCTTCGGTATATCAACCTCTCTTACCTTTAGCTGGTAGTAGCCTGATCTCAAATCAATCTTCAAAAAGACATATGCTCCCCTCAACTGATCAAACAAGTCGTCAATTCTAGGCAACAGATATTTGTTCTTCACTGTCAACTGATTTAACTGCCTGTAATCTATACACATTTTCATGCTTCCATCTTTCTTCTTCACAAACAACACTGGTGCACCCCAAGGTGAAGAACTAGGCCTAATAAAACCTCTATCTGTCAATTCTTGCAACTGAGTCTTCAACTCTTTCAATTCCTTCGGTGCCATACGATACGGAGCAATCGAAACTAGAGCTGAATTAGAATAAGTCTCAATGTTGAACTCTACCTCTCTGTCCGGTGGTAACCCTGGCAATTCTTCCGGAAATACACTAGGAAAATCATATACTGTCCGGATGTCCTGAGGTCTAACCTCACTCATGTTAGGGTTCATCACATACGCTAAGTATGCTTCACACCCCAACTCAACTAATCTCTTAGCCTCTAACACTGAAATCACATTGGACAAGAACTTCACGTTCTCACCCACCACTACAATCTCATAGTCATCCGTGAGCTTCAAAGAAATCCGCTTAGTTTCAAAATCTATCCTAGTTCTATGCTCTGTGAGCCAATCCATACCCAGAATCACATCGAAACCATAGAAAGGAAGTTCCATCATATCCATTGGAAACACATGCCCCTGAACCATCAACGGACACCTTCGGTACATCTTCCTAGCTACTACCGTGTTCCCAAAGGAACTAGTAACACTAACTCCTACCTCTAACATTTCACAAGGCAAATTCAAAGACCGTGGATGCTCACTCAATATATAGGAATGTGTAGACCCAGAGTTAATCAAAGAAAGCAAACCCAAAGACTGTATCGAGAAGTTACCTGCGATCACATCGGTGTCATGCTGATCCCCACGCTGAGCATAAACTCTGGCCTGACCTCCGCCCTCTGGCTGAACTGCAACTACATGTGCTATGTTCCTCTGACCATCGTTCCTCGGCTGGAAGTTACCTCTACCGCGCCCGCGGCCTCTCTGAAAGTCGTTAGCTCTAGCAGGAGCCTGAGCTGGTGCCTGTCCCACCTGATGTGGACAGTCACGCCTAATGTGGTCTCTAGCACCACAACTCCAACAAGAATGATAATTTCCCCAACACTCACCGGTGTGGTTTTTCCCGCAAGTAGCACATGTGGGCAACTTCCCACCAACTCTCTGGCCCTGATGGCCCCTACCGTGGTTACCGCCACCACGCCTATGATCATACTGATGCCTGTTGTCCCGATGCCTCTTGGCATCACCTCTATCAAAGTTGCTGGACCTCTTGCCCGAACTAGATCCACCTGACCGCCTGGTCAAACTCAAACTGTGCTCTAAGTCCTTGGCCCTCGCGACCAAGACATCAAAATCAGTGTAATCCGAAGCTAGAGTATACGTCTTGATTTCTTCACTCAGCCCATAACGGAAGCGGTTACAAAGCTCCACCTCAGTGGGTACAAGCTCAGGTGCATACTGACTCAATCTGACAAACCGGATCTCATAATCGGTCACGGACATATTCCCCTGAAGCAGTGCCATAAACTCCTTCTTCCTCTCATCGAGGTATCGCGGACCCAGATACTTCTTACAGAAAGCTGTCTCAAAGAACTCCCAAGTGATCTCGGCCTCATCCATACCCGTAGTAATGGTGACCCACCAAGTGTAGGCATCACCCTGAAGCAAAGACTCAACACATCCCAACTTGCGCTCACCAGTACACCCCATCTGAGCAAGAATACGAACAGTCTTCTCAAACCACAACTCTGATCGCTCTGAAGTAGCACCTCTGAACTCTTCGGCCCCAAGGCCCCGAAGTCTCTCTAAAGGTAATCCGGTACCCTCACCCTGATGGTGTGCTGCCTCACCCCCAGCTACTGCAGCCTGAAATGCCCCGCTATTGCCTGAACCAACGAAGCTAAGTCTATCCCGGCCGGTCCTTGGCCACCTTGGCCACCTTGACCTCCTTGTGGTCCTACTCCCTCGGCCCTGGCCTCACCTCCCACTCCAGGTGGAGGAGGTGGCAGTGGTGGAGGTGGTGGAGGAGCTCCAACTCCAACCACAGGCTCTCCCACTTGAGCCTCAACTCTCACTACTGGCTCAACTCTCGGAGCCTCTACCCGTGGTTCCGGTCGGACCATCCTAGGCCTCCCACGTGGTCTCATGATACAGCTAGGAAGGTATAAACTACAACAAGAAACAGATAAGGATTACGTTAGCCAAAGCAAGGGTTCAATAGTGCTCAAGTACTCCTCTTTCTAAAAATCTTTTTAAATTAAGTAATAGTAGCAATGGGCATACACTCACACCAGACACAACATTTCATGCATTCAAAACATCATACGATCAATCAAACATCAAGGATTCATGGCAAAACATGCATCGAACAACACAATCATTTAACACATTAAGCTTACCTCACTTACCTGCCTGAGGTCTCGGTAACCTCAGGCTCTAATACCAACAAATGTAACCCCCTCGTCCCGGTCTGGCCGGATGACCGGTCCGAGCGAGCTACACGGGGAAAACCGAGTGAAAACCCCCAAAGGAATTTCCCCTCGGTTAGCAACACTATATTTTTTTCATTTTAAATCTTATCTAGATGAGTAATTAATCCTAAGCGATTCACAACAGCGGAAACATTCAAGGAAACACATTCGAATCACGGCCATGCATAACAGTCAATTTTAAACTTACAGGGCAGGCCGTATCGGTACCCTAGCTAGGGGTATCGATACGCCCTGTCTAGGTCAACCTCGAGAAGTCCGTATCGATACATCCCTTGAGCGTATCGATACGCCCTCCTCGGTCAACCCTTCTTGGTCAACAGAGTAGACCCGTACCGATACTCGGGAACCCCGTATCGGTACGCTCTATTCTCACTCAAAACTCCAAATTCCAGTAACTTTGGAGGGTATCGATACCCTTAGGGTATCGGTACGCAAGGCAAAATCTGTGGCCTTTGAGCAAGACCGTATCGATACGGCCCTGAGGCGTATCGATACGCCCTGCACTGCAATTCCACAAATTTCAACTTAAACGACCCCAACACGACTCTAAATGCATTTCTTGACTCACCTAAGCGTATACAAACATGCAAGCAAACTTACTTAAGCCAAAGGAAGCATTCATTCATGAAACAAAACATTCATACATAGCATTCCAATTAAAGAGCAAATTAGGCAATATTGTGCATACATTAAAGCTCAAATGGTCTTAAAGGCACAAGTCAATCAAAAGAGGTTTGCACTCATACACAAGGCAACCCAGACATTCTAAAACATGCCATCACACACATCCACATTCATCAAGTATTACATGCTTACAATCCATAATCAAACTCAAATCATCCACATTCAAAAGAGTCATACAAGCTCATACACAACCCTTGCCACATTGATAGCTAATACAAAATCGATAACCATACTTGAGCCACAAACTTGGAAAGCCCTTCTTGCCTTGCCTTGAGCTAACACCACGCTAGTGATCTTCATTGTTGAACATTGAGAGCATAAGCTATAAGCTTAGTGAGGGTGCTCTAAAACGAAAAACATCAACAATGCAGGGTTCAAGCATGTAAATCCTAATCTTACCTACATCAAGCATAGGCATATAATCAAGTAGACCTAGCTAGTCTTTTAAGTGGCAAATATGGTCTCTCAATCCTACCAAGCTCAATCATCAATATCAACATCATAAAACAACAACATATATCACAACCATATATCACCATATAAGAACAAGTTAATTGGCCACTATTAATTACCCCGATTGTGCGGATTTAAACCTCAACAACACTTTACCTCGGTGGGATTACACTCATCACCGGACCTTGCATGTGTGGGATTCCACTCATCGCCATATGCCCTACGGATGGGATTCCACTCATCATCCCGTAGAAATATATATAAAAAGCTTCCGGTGGAATGTTACATCACCGTACTCCTCCTTGATGACTTAACGCCATCAAGGCCACGTACGTTTTGACTCAATTTGTGTGCACACTAATCCTAATGATCGATCATTTACAACCGGTAATTATTTTAGTGCCAGTTATCATTATCACACCACATATCATCAATCACAACTCATGCTCTTCACATATATTCACATCATGACATATACATGCACCAATAACCACAAGCACAAGAGCATAATTAAGTAAGCACAATAGTGTCCATGAATATCAATGGTTAAATTAACAACTTAAATTAACTAGAAGTGGCCTACCAAGCACACTTTACACACACACACTACACATACTCGAACCAAACTTTAAATCAAGTTTGAAACCACTCACCGCCCTTCCTTAGCAAATCGAACCAATCCTCCTATGAACCCGGATTCGGTCCCAAAGCGCCTTCAACGACTCCTCTTGCTTCTAGCCAAGCCAAAACATATGTGTTACTTCAAAATTCAATGCTAAACTCAACCATCAACTTACTTTACAACACAAGCCAAAAATCCACAAATTTCTAAACCCCTTAATACCTCAAAAACCCAGTTTTCGTGCTCCCCTAAAGCCTTACTGAAATCTCAATTTCCAAACACCCAAATGACCTCCAAAATGTGCCAAATCACCCTCCTAACATACCCTAACCATCAGCCCTTAGTTTTCCACCTAAAACCCACCAAAAACCCAAGTTTTAATATCTTAAAGTTTGCCCTAAGAACCTACTACGAATTTTCATCAAAACTCAACCAATTTGATATATAATGTGTATTTCATCATGATTAAACAAAACCCCAACACAATTTATTGAAACAAATCGGAAAACCCCTTTAAAAATCCAAACTTTGATATAAACCCTAATTTTCAAAATCCCATGTTTTTGAAATCCAAGACCATAGATAGATAGAGGATAAAGAGGAGATTAAGAAAACATAATCACCTTTGAAAAACACCTTGAATCGAAGTAGCAATCCAGTGGAATAGTGTTTTAGGTTTGAAAGAGATTTGAAGGGGTTTGGGGGCTTTAGACGTTGGAAAGGGGATAAAGGGGGAGGAAGACAACTTTTTATTAAAGTGGTCTTGCTTTTCAAAACTTTTGGGTAAAATTACAACCTTAGTCCCTTCCCTTTTTCCCAAAGCTCAATTAGACCCAATTTAGGTTGAATTCATTTTTAATTAAATTTTATCGACTCGAATTTTAACCCGGTTAACTCCTAGGCCCAAAACACGGGTGTTACAAGACGACTAGGAGCTAGATATCCTTTGCCTTGTTGAATTACATTCATATATATAGGCCTTGGACTTGAGTTTTCTTAATGGCCAAGAATACTAGTTTGAATTAAAGTACAGCTCTATTAAATACAAAATCTCTGAGTAGATGTCTTTTAATTTGCCCAATCTTCTTGCTTTGACTTTTTCCTCAAACTTTGGGCAAGGCCTTCCTTGTGCTTCTGGGCTCCAACAGTTATGCAAGTGGTCCACAAAAATCAGGCTTTAAATGCTCTATCGATCGAACTCCACTTTGCATTTTTCATCACCATAGTCTTCACTGCCGCCTCTTCTGCCACGACAGATGTCACAACAGTGTTGAATTGGACCATCTCCTGCAATTCTTTACTCCAGCTCTGCTATTATCTTTTGTTCCCCTGTTGCCTTAGATACTGTCACGACAGGTACCTGCAAGAATACACCAAAATCAACAATATCTGTGCAATATTTTTCAATTGTGATGTTTATACAAAATCATTCCTAAAATGTAACTAAACATGCTTGAGTGCATCAATAATATGAGTAAAAGGGGGTTGAAATATAGAACATTTATGCATTTAACACACCCCAAACTCAAGTTATTGCTTGTCCTCAGGCAAATGCAACCTAACTAAAATGACTCTTTTTTTTGTTTTGGCTTAAATCAGTGAGCAACTATTACCTACAACACATTCACCATCTAGATCAGTACCTTTTCGAATGTTTAAAGACTTATTCGGAGCAATGCTATAATTCTCGTGTAAGTGTGTGCAGGTTTTGTGAACAAATATGTGCCTAGACTTCTTTAGCAACCAGAATAGTTACTTAACTTGAGTTTTATTTCAAAAAATAATTCTTAACTAGAGCCAATTTCGGGCACCTCTAGCTTGATTTCTAAAGTTCTTCTATTTTTACTAGAGCCGGTGTTTGGGCACCTCTAGTTTAATTTCCTAGAGCCAGTGTTAGGCACCTCTATGAGTACTTCTAGTTTAATTTCCTAGAGCCAGTGTTAGGCACCTCTAGGAGTAAACTAATTTTAAGTTTTTTTTTCTAACTCAAGTAGCTAAGCTTCCTATTCTAAGTTTGCTAACAGAGTCTTAACATCATATAAGTCACAAAGTTTTTTTTTTGTTTTTTAAGAGTTCAGAACTATAGCAAGGCTCTAAATACTTCCTAAAACACTCTAAAGATATTGTCACGACAGAGATTGCCGCGGCAGGTAAGAGCAGTTCACAGACTTAAGCCAATTTTTTTTGACACAAAAATGACACAAATTAAAAATAAGTTCATTAATAATAATTAAGAAGAATGCCTACCCCCAAACTCGAGGGTTGCATTGTCGCCAATGCATGACACAAAACAAAAAAATAAAAACATCACAAAACGGAAAATAAAATATGGACGACAGAAAAGTAAAAGAACTTAAGTTGAGGAGTTGTCGTCGCTGCTGCTATCGATGCAGAGCTGTCGTCGGGCAGTTGCTTTTATGGAAGAGGCTGGTTTTGGAGTTGAAGAGGGTGATGCTACCTTCTTTTTTGGCTCTCCAGGTGGTTGGACTCTGGTGGGTGAAATTTTTTGTGCCTTTTCCAGGACCTCGAGCTCACTATCATTGTTTCCGTCTGCTCTGTCGCGGCAGGGTCCCTCAACATCAATATTAAGCTTTTTATTCTTCATCTAAGGGAAGTTCTTGGCTATCTCCCGGACAACAGAGGGCTCAGAGTCGGAGTCATCCTGCTAGACTAAGGAGGAGGTTAAACCTTCGAAATATTTTGGGTCTATTTCTGGCAGTGGTTCCTTTCGTTTGGTTCCTCGATAAGTGGCAGACCGTCTATCGCCGTCTCCGGCCGTGGCAAAGGGTGAAGCAGAGGCATCTGTCGGTGTGGGCGTCTTGGGGCTGGCAGCAGGTGTAGGGGCAGAGAGAAGGGTTTCTGGAAAAGAGGGAAACTGCACGTTTGGATAATTAAGCTCAACTTTTGTAAAGTTTACCGTGGCAGTGGTGAAGTCCCTCATGTACTCCATGAATCCCAACTATCATGCCTCCATCTTCTTCAGCAGTTGAATTATTTGGTTGGAGGAGGTGGCTTTTGGTTGTGCAGGTTCTGTCTGCTCGGGCTCTGCCGCGACAGGTTCTGTGGAATCTAGTTCTGTCGTTGGTTATGTCGTGGCAGAGGGATCAACATACTCCATTGGGGCGGTTGCCTTCAGTTCCATCAAGCTATAGATGTTCTGCTACGTCCACCCCTTGCCCTGGATCTTCACATCTTCATCAATTTCGGGCACATTGTTGGCTCGACAGAGGGATGTGATTAGGTAAGGAAAAAGAGAGGACCCATTCCTCCTAGTGCACACTCATGGATACTATCGAGGATGTATTTACCTACGTTGATCTGCCATTCATTAATGATGGAGTGTACGAGGGCAAGCCTCTATCGGTCTACTGTTGTGTTATGAGACGTTGGCATGAGACGTTTTTTTCACAAAGTAGTTTCACAGTTTGGCAGTAGGTGTAAGTTGGGTTCTTCGCACCGTCCATCTATGTTTTGGATCCTCGTTCCAATTGGTGCCCTCTTCTGTCAGGTCTGCCATGATGCTGTCATAGTCTGCCGATGACAGACTGCAGATAAACCTGTTGTGTGCATCCTCTTTCCTGCACATATATATGCCATATAGAGTATTGATGTAGGCTGGCTCGAGAGAGATTTCCTTACCCCTAATAGTGACTGTCGTGGCATCCTTGGATGTGACAGCAGCATAAAATTCGCGAACAAGTGTAACGTTCATCTTCTCGGGTTGTGCCGCGAACATCTGCCACTTTAATGCAATGATCCGTTTGGCAATAAACCCTTCAAGCCCTAGATCTCTTATCTTCTTTACGTAGGTGAAGCCTCTTTCCTCCTACATCTCCCATTTCTTAAAAGATTCATAGTATCTTTTCTCTGAATCTGCCAAGGCGAACCTTTTATGAATTCTGCTATGGCTAGGAGTGGACACTGCCACGGAAGATGTGGAGGCAGCACTTCTTCTGGTCAATCTCGTCGTCATTGTAAGGAATTGTAGAAATGAAAGAAAATACTTGAAAAGCTATAATGCTCGGAAACAAAGTAGAGAGAAGAGAATGAGGTGAAAAAGAAATGGAGGTAGTGGTTTATATAGAATGGGGTTCTGCCCGTTGAAGCTTTAACGGGTGGCGTGAAAAATGGAGTCAACTGTCACACAGTTTCTTGACGCGTCTGTTACGCATTTCCGTGTCTGTCGCGATAGCTTGGTGACAGGCTGTATTTGCACGTCTACCGCGACAGCTGGTGATCGGCTGTCACGACAGCCTTGTTACCATTGGGCTTCTTGGGCTGTTGTGAGTGTGGTGTGCTGGTTTATTCCTTCTCTTTACTCTGCTTCTTTTATTTTCTTGAAAACTAAAATAAACAAATCTTAAATTCTTATTTCCTAAAGCAATAAAAATAAATAAAAATAAAATAAAATAAAATAAGTTAAATTAGGGATGCCTTGAGGGGCATCTCCTAAAGTAACTACTTCTTGCTCTCTTGGGTCTTCAGTCCCCTGATAGTGCTTTAGCCTTTGTCTATTGACTTTGAACTGAAGCCCATCATTGATTGATCTGATTGTGATGTCATCGTGAGGAAAAACCTAGACTACTTGGAAGGGTCCAGACCACCTAGACTTTAGCTTTCCTGGGAAAAGCTTCAACCTAGAGTTGAACAACAACACCTTCTGCCCTGGGCTAAACTGTCGTGGCAACAGTTTTCTGTCGTGCCACTTCTTTGTTTTGTCCTTATAAATTCTGGCGTTGTCATAGGCCATGACTCAAATTTCTTCAATTTCATTTAAGTCTAGTAGCCTTTCCTGCCCTGCTTTGTTTCCAGTCCATGTTAACTGTCTTGATAGCCCAATATGCTTTATGTTCTATCTCAACAGGTAGGTGGCAAGTTTTTCCGTAGATGAGGCGGTAGGGTGACATTCCCAATGGTGTCTTAAATGCAGTTCTGTAGGCCCATAATGCATCATTCAGATGAGGAGACAAGTCCTTCCTAGTTGGTTTAACCATCTTTTCTAGGATGTTCTTCACTTCTCTATTTAAGATCTCAACCTGCCCATTGGTTTGAGGGTTATATGCTGTTGCGATCATGTGCTTAACTCCATACTTCTTCAATGCACTAGCAATTACCCTGTTGTCAAAGTGCCTACCCTCATCACTAATGATCGCCCTTGGGATGCTAAACCTTGTGAAGATATGTTTGTGGAGAAATCTTTGCACGGTCTTGGCATCATTTTTTTGCGTGGTGATAGCCTCTACCTACTTGGACACGTAGTCTACTGCCAACAGTATGTACATATTCCCACAAGAAGCTGGGAATGCTCCCATGAAGTCGATTCCCCGAACATCAAAAATTTCGACTTCGAGAATGTTCTGCAGGGGCATCTCATGCCTTCTAAAGATGTTTTCAATCCTTTGGCACTTGTCACAATGCTTGTAAAAGGCTTGTCCTTGAACAATATAGGCCAAAAGAAACCAGATTGCAAAACTTTGGCAGCAATTTTGTTTCCTCCAAAGTGTCCTCCATAAGGAGCAACAGGGCAGTGATGAAGCACTTCTTCCTGTGGTATGCATCTCCTGATGATCTGATCTGTACAATTCTTAAATAAAATAGGCTCGTCCCAATAATAATGTTTTGCATCATTTTGGAACCCCTTCCTTGCTTTGTAGTTAAGTTCATGAGGTAATAAACCACTAACAAGGTAATTTACTATGTCAGTATACCAAGGGATTTCAGAAAGTTTACCTGTCGCCATGGCTACCGCGATAGTGCTGGTGGCAGTAAATAACTGCTCGTCTGGGAAAGTTTCATGTATGTTAACTTTGTTTTTGTCTTGATCCTTTCCCATCTCCAGTCTTTACAAGTGATCAGCTACTTGGTTTTCTGTCCCCTTTTTGTCCTTGATATCTATATCAAATTCTTGCAACAGCAGAATCCAACGTATCAATCGTGGTTTTGCGTCCTTCTTGGTGAACAGATATTTTAGTGCTGAATAATCTGTATGGACTACCACTTTTGTTCCAAGTATGTATGGTCTGAACTTGTCAAAGGCGAATACCACCGCTAGCAAATCCTTCTCTGTTGTGGTGTAGTTTATCTGGGCATCATTTAAAGTCTTGTTGGCATAATATATAACGTGGAAGAGTTTCTCCTTCCGCTGCCCTAGTGTTGCCCCGACAACATAGTCATTGACGTCACACATTATCTCAAACGGTAAACTCCAGTCTGGTGGCTGCACTATTAGGGTTGTTACCAGCTTCTCCATCAGCGTCTTGAATTCTTCAGTACATTCAGTATTGAAGTCAAAGGCCCTATTCTGTTCCAACAAGAGACACAGGGGGTTTAGTGATTTTAGAAAAAATGGCAATAAATCTACGATAAAACCCTGCGTGTCCCAAGAAACTTCTAATGACTTTGACTGTGGTGGGTGGCAGCAATTTTTCGATAACTTCGATTTTTGCTCTGTCCACTTCTATGCTGCGGCAGGAGACTTTGTGTCCCAGCATTATACACTCATCCACCATAAAGTGGCATTTTCCCAGTTCAATACAAGGTTTGCCTCCTCACATCTTTCAAGCACCTTCTTCAATTTGCCTAGGCAATCGTTGAAACTGTCTCTAAAGATGGAAAAGTCAATCATGAAGATCTCCAGGAAATCTTCCACCATATTCGAGAATATTGCCATCATACACCGTTGAAAAGTTGTTGGTGCATTATATAATCAAAATGGCATTCTTCGAAAGGCGTACGTTCCGTATAGGCATGTGAAGGTTATCTTCTCCTGGTCCTCCGGTGCAATTTCAATTTGATTGTAACCTGAGTAACCATCAAGGAAACAATAATAAGGCTTCCCTGCTAATCTATCTAACATTTGATCAATAAAGGGTAAGGGGAAGTGGTCTTTCCGGGTAGCTTTATTAAGCTTCCGGTAGTCCATACAAACCCTCCAATCGGTCACAGTCCTGGTTGGGATTAGCTCGTTGTCCTTGTTGGTCACCACAGTTATGGCTCCCTTCTTGGGTACGCAATGCACTGGGCTCACCCACTTACTATTCGATATGGCGTAGATAATTCCAGCATCAAGCCATTTGATAATCTCTTTTCGTACCACCTCTCACATAGCTTCATTTAGTCTTCTCTGGGCATCAATCATCGGCTTATGGTCATCCTCCAAGAGGATCTTATGCATACAAATTGCCAGACTGATACCTTGGATGTCGGCAATGGCCCATCCAATCGCCTTCTTATGCTGCTGTAGCATCTTGATCAGCTGTTGTTCATGTTCCTGCATCAACTTAGAAGAGATGATTACGGTCATCGTATCATTAAGACCAAGAAACACATATTTAAGCTGCCCTGGAAGGGGTTTAAGATCTAAGGCAGGTGGCTGATCTATAAAAGGCTTTTGAATCACATGTTCATTAGAGGTATAGTTCAATGGTTCAAAGAACTTACCTGGACGCATGCCTATCCAATTTACCTCCCCAGGACCTTTAGTATCATATGTTTTATTGTCTGAGGAGTCGCTGTCGTCAATGCTGTCGTGGCAGTCTTCTAGGTGACTGTGGTGATAGTGACCAAATTTTCTGTCGTGACAGCTTGTTCTAATGCAAGGTTGGTCAACAATTACTTCTGATATTGCCTTACATTCTTCCTCTGCATCAGCTTGTTTTATGGCTTGGAGAATATTGAGCTTTATATGATGGTCATTGACTCTTATAGTTAGTTCTCCTTTCTCTACATCGATCACTGTTTTGCCTGTGGCTAGGAAGGGTCGCCTTAGGATGATCGGTGCATTCTCATCTGCTTTACAGTCTAAAACAAGAAAGTCGGCAGGGAATATAAATTTATCCACTCTTACCAGAATATCCTCAATCTTTCCTTCCGGTTGTACGTAAGAGCGGTCTGCCAATTGGAGCATGACTGTTGTGGGTCTTGCTTGTCCAATACCTAACTTCTGAAAAATAGATTTGGGCATTAGATTAATACTAGCACCAAGATCACAAAGTGTCTTACCCACAAACTTATCACCAATTATGCATGGTATGATGAAACTCCCAGGATCCTTCTTCTTTGGGGGTGGACGCTTATGAAGGATTGCCATGCATCATTCCGTCATCATTACAGTTTCAAATTCCCCTAGTCTGGATTTCTTAGAAATTGCATCTTTCAAGAATTTTGCATAACCTGGCATCTGCTTAATGGACTTCAACAACGAAATGTTGATGTGTACTTGCTTAAAAACATTGTAGATCTTTTTAAGTTGGTACTCATGTTTATGTTTCTTTAACCGTTGTGGAAAATGGGGTGGAGGACGATAATCTTCAAGGCGTTTTTCACATGTGAATCGGATCTGAGGAGGCTCACAATCTTCAGCTTCTTCTGTCGCCTCCTCTACTTCTTCTGCTGTCGTGGCAGGGGTGACGCCAGCAGGTTGCTTCCTTTCTGCCGGGGCAGTGTTCTCAGCAGGTGTCTGTAGGGTCGATTCCTTACCAGATGTTTCTTTTACTTTCGACCCTTGTAGTTGTTTCCCACTCCTCGTTGTAATGGCTTTACACTGTTCGTGTGTGGGTTTTCTAGTGACCTCAGTATCACTAGGGAATCCTCCATTTTGCCTTGTGTTGATGAACTGTGAAATCTGACCCATCTGCGTCTCTAGAGATTTTCCTTGTGTTGATGAACTGTGAAATCTGACCCATCTGCGTCTCTAGAGATTTTAAGGTAGCTTCATGGTTTGTCATTCTCATCTTTGTCTTATCCATGAAGGTTTCAGTTTTCTTGACAAAATGATCCATGTTGGCCATATATGCTCCAGTTTGAGACATGAATGTTGCTAGGGTCTGTTCCAATATGCTTGTGGTGGCTGTCGGCTGTTGTTGTAGCTGCTGCTGTGGTTGTTGTCGTGACAGAATTCTGGGACCTCCTTGGTTCTGGTTATTCTAGACTGGAGGATTCAATGTATTGTTTGGGTTACTCCAAGAAAATTTGGAGTCCTTCCTCCAATTCGGGTTGTAGTTGTTGGAATCATAGCTTTTGTTATTGTTGTAATTTCCAACATACATTCCCTCCTCTAGTTGTATGGGGTACTCTTCTCTACTAGGGTTTCCACTACAATTTTCACACACCTCCTCGACAGAAAATACAACCTTAGATTCTTTTCTCTGCAGGTTTTCAACCACCTTGGTGAAGTATGCTAACAGAGTTTTTACGTAATTGTCAGATTCGTACTCCTTGACAAATGCTCCTCGTCTCCATCCTCTTCGAGCTGTGGGGAACTGTTCATCGTTCTTTGCTAACTTTTTCAATACCAGCATTGCATCTTCTGGTTCCTTGTCTAGTAACAAGCTGTTTGCTGCTGAGTCTATCCTCATTCGAGTGTGTGCATTAGCATCATTATAGAATTTGACAACCTGATTCCATACAGGGAATCCATGCATCGGGCAGTTTTGTAAGAGAGTTGTAAAGCGGTCCCACGCCTCATGCATTGGTTTGTTATCTTCCTGTTGAAAAGTAGCAATCTCGTTACGCAAGGGAAGGAATAAAATGAGAAAGAAATTCATGACAGAGATCCGCCCAAGTTCTTATTGAACACGGGGTTAACTTGTTCCACCAGGTTTTCGCTCTATCCCTCAATGAATGAGGAAATAGTCGGAGTCTCAGTACTTCCGGGCTTATTCTTGGTTGTCTAAATGATCCACAGATCTCCTAGAAGGTTTTTAGATGTTCACGCGCATCCTCTGTAGCAGATCCACCAAATTGTCCAACTGAATTTATCATGCTGAACATCACATGTTTAAGTTCAAAGTGTTGAGCTTCCACATATGGCAGTGTAGTTTGCAGTTCAACGTGATCGTTATCCATGTAATCTCAGCAAGTCTGTCGAGTTGCTGGGGCAGTAGGAGGTTGCCGATCATTTTGGGCATCAATAGGAGGGTCAACATCAACCTTGAGGTTGTTGTTGTTGTTGTTATCTGCCCCATTGCGATGTCTTTCGTTCACCATTGCTTCAAGTCTTTCCTCAAGATAGTTGTTTCTTTCTATCAAGAGTCAGGCTTGGTTCTTGAGATGGTATGTCCGATCGATTTCTGGATCTAATTCGTATTCAGGTTCTTTACCACGTCTCGATCTACGCATAAGCAATACGAAAACCTTGTGAAAAGCAAAGGGAAAGAAAACAACTAAAAATAGAAAAGAAATAAACACAAAAATAAAAAGGTGCAGTAATTAAAGGTAAAGGTATGTTGCCAGTCCCCGGCAACGACGGAAAAAACTTGTTGCGTGTAAAAGAATCTATCGCAATTGGGTATTGATTTGTTCAGTAGTGCAGGTATTGCACTGGGACTGAAAATACTTTTATCCTTAAATCTCTGCACAAGGAATAAAATAATATTAATAAAGTAATTTTGGAAAACTTGAAGATAAACTAAAGTAAACGAGAAAATCAGATTGAGAGAATAGACTGGTATTGATTTGTTTAGTAGTGCAGGTATTGCACTGGTCAAATGAACTTTTGTTGCTTCTGTCGTTGCGCCTGTCGCGGCAGCACCTGTCGCGGCAGCGGCCAACAACTCTGTACTTCAAGTTTGGCAAGAATCCCTGTTGTGACTTGTCCTATCCCTAGGCCCAAGTTCTATCGATGAACACGTCTTGGATGATACCTCCCAGCGTGAATCGAATGATGAACACCGATGTTTGTGAATTCTTCTTTAGCCACTTAACCTTGAACCTATCCCTAGGCCAAAATGGTTTAACCATAAACTGGAAAACTCGTATTTACTCATTTCGTATACTTAACTCTCCCGATATTAAGTAAATGGATAATCTCACAATGCTCTCTCGAAACTCTTATGAGATGTTGAAACCAGAGTAATTAAACTTGAAGCTTTTCTTAATTGAACAAAAAAAAATCCTAAGAAATAGTACAATTCTTACAACTACCTTACAAGATCAACCCTTAGCCCCAGGGGGAGTTTAGAACATGATGGAGAGAGAGAAACGACTAGGGTTTTGGGGGAAGACGGTTAGGAGCTAGATATCCTTTGCCTTGTCGAATTACATTCATATATATAGGCCTTGGACTTGAGTTTTCTTAATGGCCAAGAATACTAGTTTGAATTAAAGTAAAACTTTATTAAAGACTAAATCTCTGAGTAGATGTCTTTTAATTCACCCTATCTTCTTGCCTTGACTTTTTCCTCAAACTTTGGGCAAGGCCTATCTTGTGCTTCTGGGCTCCGATAGTTATGCAAGTGGTCTACAAAAATCAGGCTTTAAATTCTCTATTGATCGAACTCCACTTTGCATTTTCCATCACCATAGTATCCACTGCCGCCTCTTCTGCCACGACAGATGTCACGACAGTGTTGAATTAGGCCATCTCCTGCAATCCTTTACTCCAGCTCTGCTATTATCTTATGTTCCTCTGCTGCCCTAGATACTGCCACGACAGGTACCTGTAAGAATACACCAAAATCAACAGTATCTGTGCAATATTTCCCAATTGTGATGTTTGTGCAAAATCATTCCTAAAATGCAACTAAACATGCTTGAGTGCATCAATAATATGAGTAAAAGAGGGTTAAAATATAGAACATTTATGCACTCAACAAAGTTTAAGATTAGAGAATATGAAATTTAGAATAAGATGTATTGTTTAGGGTTTAAGGTTGATTTAAAATCTAAAAGTAAGAGTTTAGAATTTTTTAGTTTGTGTTTGGGGAGGATAAATGAAGAAGAAAAATAATTTCTTTTGAATTTTTTTCGTCGCCAGAGCTAGAACGGCGACGGCGGTGATCAGTAGTGCATAATGAGAAAATGAGAGAAAACAGATAACATTGAATGAAAGAATAAATGAAAAAAAAAAGAAATACACCCTTTTAATTATGGCACAAAACACATGAATGAAAAATGGTTTAAAACCATTTGATGCACATTGAAAATTGGTATTGGGAGGGAAAGTTCCCGCACTTTTAGATTTAGAGAAAAATTAATCTTTACAATTTAATTAAAAATAAATAAAAATTACATTTTAAATTAATATTTAATTAAAAATTAGCCTTTAGGGTTTAGTGTTTAGGGTTTAGTGCTAGGGTTTAGGGATTTACTTTTAATTGTTTTTATTTTGGGTTTTCTTTTTATGGGTTTAGGGTTTCTTTTTATGGTTTTAAAATTATTGTTTTACTTTAGTGTTTTGAATTAGGGTTTGGGGTTTATGTTTCATTGTTATCTATTTTGGGTTTTCATGTTATGGGTCTAGTGTTTATGGTTTATTTTGATGGGTCTAGTGTTTAGGGTTTTTTATGGTTTTAGGGCTTTGTTTTAGTTTAGTGTTTGAATTAGGGTTATGGTTTCAGGTTTCATTTTTGGTTTAAGGTTTAGGGTTTTGATTAGAGTTTCAATTTAGAATATATATAATATATTACTATATTATATATATGTATAAACCCTAAAAATAAAAACCCTAATCCATGTATGTATACATATATAATGCATGTAAGTATGTATGTATATATGTATGTATCAATTTATGAACCCTAAACCCTAAAAATAAAAACCCTAATTCATATATGTATGTATATAATGCATGTAAGTATGTATGTATAGATGTATGTATCAATTTATGAACCCTGAACCCTAAACCCTAAAAATAAAAGAATAATCCGTATGTGTGCCCTAAATCCTAAAAAAACCCTAATATATATATATATATATATATAATGCATGTAAGTATGTATGTATCAATTTATGAACCCTAAACCATAATCCCTAAATCATAATCCATAAATCATAATCCATGTATGTTTGTATATATGTATAATGATTGAAAGTATGTATGTATCAATGTACTAACCCTAAACTATAAACCCTAAACCCTAACCCTAATTCATTTTTGTGTTATGTATGTATAATGTATGTATGTATGTATGTATGTATGTATGTATGTATGTATGTATGTATGTATGTATGTATGTATGTATGTATGTATGTATGTATGTATGTATGTATGTATGTATGTATGTATGTATGTATGTATGTATGTATGTATGTATGTATGTATGTATGTATGTATGTATGTATGTATGTATGTATGTATGTATGTATGTATGTATGTATGTATGTATGTATGTATGTATGTATGTATGTATGTATGTATGTATGTATGTATGTATGTATGTATGTATGTATGTATGTATGTATGTATGTATGTATGTATGTATGTATGTATGTATGTATGTATGTATGTATGTATGTATGTATGTATGTATGTATGTATGTATGTATGTATGTATGTATGTATGTATGTATGTATGTATGTATGTATGTATGTATGTATGTATGTATGTATGTATGTATGTATGTATGTATGTATGTATGTATGTATGTATGTATGTATGTATGTATGTATGTATGTATGTATGTATGTATGTATGTATGTATGTATGTATGTATGTATGTATGTATGTATGTATGTATGTATGTATGTATGTATGTATGTATGTATGTATGTATGTATGTATGTATGTATGTATGTATGTATGTATGTATGTATGTATGTATGTATGTATGTATGTATGTATGTATGTATGTATGTATGTATGTATGTATGTATGTATGTATGTATGTATGTATGTATGTATGTATGTATGTATGTATGTATGTATGTATGTATGTATGTATGTATGTATGTATGTATGTATGTATGTATGTATGTATGTATGTATGTATGTATGTATGTATGTATGTATGTATGTATGTATGTATGTATGTATGTATGTATGTATGTATGTATGTATGTATGTATGTATGTATGTATGTATGTATGTATGTATGTATGTATGTATGTATGTATGTATGTATGTATGTATGTATGTATGTATGTATGTATGTATGTATGTATGTATGTATGTATGTATGTATGTATGTATGTATGTATGTATGTATGTATGTATGTATGTATGTATGTATGTATGTATGTATGTATGTATGTATGTATGTATGTATGTATGTATGTATGTATGTATGTATGTATGTATGTATGTATGTATGTATGTATGTATGTATGTATGTATGTATGTATGTATGTATGTATGTATGTATGTATGTATGTATGTATGTATGTATGTATGTATGTATGTATGTATGTATGTATGTATGTATGTATGTATGTATGTATGTATGTATGTATGTATGTATGTATGTATGTATGTATGTATGTATGTATGTATGTATGTATGTATGTATGTATGTATGTATGTATGTATGTATGTATGTATGTATGTATGTATGTATGTATGTATGTATGTATGTATGTATGTATGTATGTATGTATGTATGTATGTATGTATGTATGTATGTATGTATGTATGTATGTATGTATGTATGTATGTATGTATGTATGTATGTATGTATGTATGTATGTATGTATGTATGTATGTATGTATGTATGTATGTATGTATGTATGTATGTATGTATGTATGTATGTATGTATGTATGTATGTATGTATGTATGTATGTATGTATGTATGTATGTATGTATGTATGTATGTATGTATGTATGTATGTATGTATGTATGTATGTATGTATGTATGTATGTATGTATGTATGTATGTATGTATGTATGTATGTATGTATGTATGTATGTATGTATGTATGTATGTATGTATGTATGTATGTATGTATGTATGTATGTATGTATGTATGTATGTATGTATGTATGTATGTATGTATGTATGTATGTATGTATGTAGGAACGTAAAACACTAAACCTTTAACCCTAAACCCTAATATCTAATCCATAAACCCTAAACCATATAAACATATATATAATGTACGTATGTACCAATGTATAAACCCTACCCTACCCCCAAACCCTAAACCTCAAAACAATAAACCATAATTCCTATATGTATGTACATATAATGTATGTTAAATCCTAATCCCTACACAATAAACCCTAAAACCGAATAAACTCGACCTAAAACGAAACCGACATGAAATGAACCTGACCTGAAATGAAATCGACCTGAAATGAACCCGACCTGAAGCGAAACCGACCTGAAATGAACCCGACCTGAAACGAAACCGACCTGAAACGAAACCGACTTGAAATCAACCCGACCTGAAATCAACCCGTCAATTAACCGTTTTGGCCCGACTTGAAATGAACCGAACTGAAATGAATCCGACCCGAAATGAACCCGACCTGAATTGAACACGGTCTGAAATGAACCCGACCTGAAATGAACCTGACCCGAAATAAACCCGAACCCGAACCGAATCGAGTCAAAACAAAAAACGACCTGAGATAACCTGTAATCGATTTAACCCGACCTGACAGAGACCGACCTGAAACCCAACTGTTGACCTGTTTTTACATCCCTATAAGACATAACCAAACTTACAAAACCATCTACCATCACTTCCACTTCCCTCGGTCACGTCCTCTCTACAACCGTACTTGGCTACTTATTTCTAAAATCCATAGCTTCCCTCAAATCATTCTTCTTTTAATCTAAGTTTTATTTGAATATCTTGAATCCTTGGGTTGGCCATGGCAGATATACTTGTTTCTTCCCTTGTGAAGACCATGTTTGGGACCCTAAATTCTCTTGCACTTCGTGAATATGAAATCACAAGTAATTTGGAAACCGAGCATCAAAACATTGAGAGCACTTTAACTACGATCCAGGCTGTGCTTCAAGACGCGGAGCAGAAACAATGGAAGAATGAGGCCGTCAAGAATTGGCTCAGAAAGCTCAAGGATGTCGCTTATGATGCCGATGAGTTTGCTGCGAAAGCTCTGAGATGGGAAGCTCAAAAAAACATGAGCAGCAAAGTAAGTGGTTTCTTTTCGTGGAAAAATTCCACTGTGTTTAATTTCAAGAAGGCTCATGAGGAAAATATTAGATGCTGTAGCGGAGGAGAAAAACAAGTTTCATTTGACCGAAACCGTTGGGGATTTAGAAACTGATGATGATAGGGAATGGCGGCTAAGTAGCTCATTGGTGAATGAATCTGAAATATTTGGAAGGAAGGAGGACAAAGAAAACGTAATCAATGGGGTGTTGGCTAGTTTGTCAGATCCAAATGATTTGTCCATTTATGCCATTTGTGGTATGGGTGGACTCGGAAAGTGTCAAGTATAAATGTAAGGTGGTTAGATTTTGGTTTAGAGTAGTTTAGTTTCTGTTATTCTGAGATGAGTGTAGCTTGCAATTGAATGTGCTGCACCATCTCTATGGTCTGTTTTCTAGAAGGTTGGGTAGAGAAACGGTTAGGAATCTGTTAGCACCGTTATCTCAGCCTAACGATCTAAAGAGTTGTATATAAGGGGCCGGTTCTTTTTTGAGAATATTACGGTCAAACTAATAAATAAAACAAAACGAGAGTACCGTCTCTCCTTCCCCTATTCCTTTTCTTAATTCAATCCATCATAATTCTAAGATCTTTCTCAGATCTTAACATGGTATCATTCACCATTGTTCCTGGTGATAATTCGTCTTCCGCTGTCGTCTGGTGCTGATGCTGTGTCTATTGTGCTTCAGATTGAGTTTTCATGGTTTCTCTGCTCAGGTTCTGTGTTTCTTCTCTTCTCCTTGCTGATTCATTGTCTCGCGATTGCAATTGATTCAGTTTTCCTTTGGTTGTTGTTTCTATTGCGTCAATCTTCGCCTCTAATACCTAGGATTATCCTGCTATTTGGTCATAAGCATGTTTACTCGCAATGACTCATAGGTTACAGAGTAAATCTGTAACCCCCGTAGCCCGGTCTGGACGGTTGACCCGAACTACGAAGATTACACGGGGAAAACCAAAGTCAACCCGAAAGTCAACCTTGATTAACGACCCTTTTTTTTAATCTTATCTAGATGCACATTAACCCTAGTTGTGATCACACAAACAACATACTCAAAGATCACAAACATCAGAGATCAAACAGGGACCCAATTGAACAAATTACAACTTTAGGGACCAAATTGTAATTTCTGAAAACTTTAAGGACTTAACCAGATTTTAAGTTACCAACTTAAAATTAATCATGTTTCATGCTTCTCTGCCAAATTTCAGCTCAAACGGGCATCCCGAACTCATACAATTGCACAAACAAGATTCAGGACCAAAATGCAAACATTTTGAAACATTTAACCGCCCATGTCAGCCCCCAACGGTCACCCGTTCCGAAACAGGCCAAGCCCGTTTCGAAACACGGGACCGTTCCACAACGCGTTCCGCAACGAGGGTCTGGCAGAATGCTTTCCATTTCGGAACGGTGGCACCCGTTTCGGACGCCTGGGTTCATGAAGGGCACCCGTTCCGAAACGGTGTTACCTGTTCCGAAACGCCTAGCCCAGAATGCTGCATTTTGCTCACTCAAACACACAATTGATCATTCAAACATGCTCCAAAAGCCACCAAACTTTACCAACATGCAATTCAACATAAATGAGACATACTTGCATCAACAATTCCACAGAAACACAACATATAAGAAAAGCCCAAAATCTATAGGCATGCTTCCTACACAAGCAACCATTTAGGCACAAACCTTCCAAAACAATCTCAATTAAGCCAATTCATGTTCCAACAACATTAGCAACAACATTTAGACATTCTTGAACAAACATAAACGATCACATACACATAAACCCGAGAGATTCTACCCCATTGCCCTTATTAACTATAGCTATTCACCGAGACATACATCTCCATTGGAGTCCACCTTGAATCCCTTGCTCCTTGCTGTCCAAACTTCAAGAATCTGCATTGATGGACAAAAAGGAGCGTAAGCACATAATGCTTAGTGAGGAATGCTCAAAACCAAAACACCATCAATGCAGCGGGTCATTAAAACACTTTTAAAACAAACCCGATTTGTTTACCAAAGCCATGTTTGAAAACCCTTTTCAACATCAAGCTCAAATCATGCATAAACACCATATGCCAAGCTTAAACCAAGCCATGGAAAACACTCCCATTTCACAACATACCTTTCTTAAACTTGAAAGCCATATCAAGCAAGAAACCTTTTAAAACCATAGCTCAAATATTCTATCACATGCATTCAACCAAGGCAACATAAAAACCATAGCATCATCTTCACATGCCTTTAAAAACAAGTCTTACAAGACTCCAATGCAATATAGATATTTCATGCTCACATGCATCATTTACCAAATGATAACCAACACTTGTTTAACTTAACAAGTAAACATGCATTCACTAGCATCATACACTTTTCATGCAACAATGCATCTTTTCAAGCATCTCATGCTTCACATGCAATCATGCATCAATCCAAGCATCTCATGCTTCACATGCAACCATGCATCATTTCAAGCATCTCATGCTTCACTATGATCAAGAACATTACATTGGCTTCCAATTGATCAACCACATCCACTTTTCAACTCAACAACCCGATCGGATACGCGGATTCTGAGCGTTGTCCCTACGCTCCCTACACCCTACCCAATCCAAGGTCCTCGAATGGGCAACAACCTCCATTATGACCTCATCGTCCTAAGGTTCCCATGTATGGACTTTTAAACACCATACAACCTTAGCTTTTTCCCCAAGGTTCCCATGTATGGACTTTTAACCACCATACAACCTTGACATGCACAAGATTCTCACGTATGGACTTTTAACCACCATACAACCTTTGCATAACCGATTGGTAGTTGTAGAACATCACTAACGAGGTCCGGGACACCCTACACAAGATCCACACATGGACTTAACACTGCCATTGTGATCTCAACAAGCACAAGGTTCTCACATATGGACTTTGAACCACCATATAACCTTTGCTCAACCAAGGTCCTCGAATGGGCAACACCTCCATTATGACCTCATCAACCAAGGTCCTCGAGTGGGCAACAACCTCCACTATGACCTCATCTCGTTAGGATACTTGAAGGGAGCTTATCCGGTCCACTCTTGACCACTCCACCTCCAAGGCGACTTAATTCACGGTGCACCCAATCCTATAGCCGGCTAACTATATCCGATCAACGAACCAAGAACCATTTGCATCACTTGCCAATATAACCATCTTACCATATTAATCCAATGTTCCGCATGCATAAACATAATGCAAAACCATCACAACATTAGCCCAATGATTCACATGCATAACCAATATGCAAAACCATTACCTAATTAATCCAATGATTCACATGCATAACCAATATGCAAAAGGTAACATTTACCATCATCAATTCACTGTTTTAAAGCATCATACAAAGCCATTGATCAACATGCAACACCATGCATCAAAACCACAATTACCATATACAAAAACCAAGGATCCCTTACCTTGAGCATCCTTCTCAAATGGCTTTCAAAACCAGCATTTAAACCATGCTAAAACATGCTTACAAAACAGAATTAAACCATGCAAAACACATGCATTTCAATCATCAATCACATTTGCTTTTAAAACCAAATCACAACACAATTCAAGAGCAAAAATCCTTTTACTTACTCTTGAGCTTAGCAAAGTTGTTTAGACTTACACTAAGCTCCCAAAAACCTTCAAACCTTGTTTTAAAAGCTGAAATCCCAACTTCACTCACCGATAACCAAAACAAGACTAGCCAACAAGCCTTCCAAGCTTCCGAAACCTTCCGCAACACCTCTAAAGCTCACGGATCAAACTCCCCTGTTTCAAGCACACAAAAACAGAACATTAATGCATCCTTATGCATTAAAACACCAGCAACAACAACGCAACTCGCTGCTCATCACAAATCTAACAATTTGGCTACCAAACACAACCGAAATCACCTCCAAACATTTCCAAAACTTAACCCAGCCAAGATCCATCACTTCTAACCATTTTTATACATCAATTAACATGCAAAATGATCATAACCACGTCCTTATACCTCCAGGTATAACAGATCACCAAAAACACTCCAAAAACAACCAAAAACTCAAGCCAAACTTAGGAAATTCAACCTATCCGGGATTGCATTGATTAAACCTCAACTTCTAATCAATTTAGCATTCATTTAACATCATTTTGACACTCCAAAACACTGCCCAAACAGATCACACGAAAATTTCACCAAAATCACCAAATCTTGCATTTTAGCCAAAAATCAAGATCTCAATTGAAAAGCCATTAACAAAACATAAATCAAGGATTGAGAACTTAGGAATTTCAGTAAAGAACTGATAGTTTAGAGGAGAAGGACGTTCTTACCTCCAAACTTGAATTTCTCCATTTTAGAGCCAAAAAGCTTGATGAAACAACTTGCAAATTGAGAGGTTTTGTTGATGAGATGATTAGGAATCAAATGAGAGTTGAAATGAGAGATTTAGATGTCAAAATCAGAGAAGGAAATCTGGAGAATTGTGTTTGGGTTGAGAGAAAATGAGAGAAAAGGAAAATTGAGAGAAAATGGAAAGTTAGTTAAGAAATTGGTTAAAATGATTTCCCTCCCTTTCTTAATCTTTAAAAATCAGAATAAAGCCTTAAAATATCTTAGAAAAATCTGGAGAAATCCTTTTTGGAATAATAGCTCCTTAAAGATTCAAAGTTTCAATCCTTTATAAAACTGTCCCGCAACTTTCAAAAATTACATTTTGGTCACTAGCCAAAATGTCAACCTTCCGAACCTCATTTTCCAAAATTGATTTCACAGTTCACTTATATATATTAAAAGATGATTTTAGAACATTTTTCCATATTTTTAATGCAACCCGAACTAGGCTTTCCTAAATTCACTCTTATATATTCGATCAGCACTTTGACCGAACCGGTCAACGCCCAAAACTTCTGAGCCCAAAACCGGGGCGTTACAGCTCTCCCCCTTAGGAAATTTCGTCCTCGAAATTTCAACTGACGAAAAGAGAAACAGAACCTTCTCAAAGCAACACACAAGACAACACAACAGCCTCAACCTCACAGAACACATTCCACACAAAACCTCCACCAAAACATAACACCACCACACACTGTTCACAAATCCAAACTCTCAAAGGTAACCACGACTTAACCTTCCACATAACCGGATTGTACACAATCCCAACATCAACCTGAAGAACTTCAGCTCTTACAACAGTCAACACTGTAACACACAATTCCCAAGACTTGTCTACACAAAGACAACCACCAAACCAATTTAGCCACTAGGTAACTTCTCTGCTTCTAAAACTCTTGCGACTCCCAAACCCCTTCCAAAGATTTTCCCAACAAGCAAAAATCCTTAAACATCAACTGTTTACTCAAACTCTTCAACGAAGCTGACAATCCTTCACATCCGCCACAACCATTACCATAACAGCTCACCAGGACTACTCACCTAGATACCAAAGATTACATCACAACCCCAACTTGAAACCGTCAGCCATTCCACACACCACCAACTGACTTCAAACGGAACTTTCTTAACCACAACCAGCCTACCACTTCTCACAAGAACCCAAACAACCAACGAAAACCTTCGATCTTTCACAGCCCTTTCACTTCAAACTTCAACCAGAACACTTGCATTACTAGAACATTACTTAACCAAAACACACATAACAGCTTCTGAACTCCTCAAAGGTTGCTAAGAACCAACACAACCCTTTCACAACAACTTAAAAGCTAAACTACCTCAGCACTTGGGAAACACAACCTCAAACTGCAACATCCTTTAGCACCATGGAACTACCACTTCCTTTTAGCTAAACAAATCACTTAACCGATACTAACCTCAACCGATACCCTCCACCACCAAACCACTAAACTCTCTGAGCATCAAACACTATCCTTCTACCAACAGGCTATTCCACCCTCACTATCACTAGCAACTAGTTTACCAAACTCCAACACTTCTAGCTCTCACTCAGCACCAAACAACCTCTAAAAACCCATCATCCCACCTAATCCAACCACAACACTAACAGATTCGATTAGTTATTAGCGAGCGTGAACATCGTATGCATGATCACCTACATGCCCTATCAATGCCTGATGTACATGTATGCAAAACCTCTAATGTCATGCCACATGTATGCATGGACCAACATATATAATATAGCATATAACAATGATTTTAACTGTGCATGAATGCCAGTTCACACCCTCCAATAACATCCTCTAATCTGTCTAAGAACAACCTCCCAACTCACCTTTAACTTATCTAACTCCATCATACCTACAACCATTAACCACAAGATACTCACCCAAGCCTACTTCACACCCAAGATGTTACCAAACCACAACTACCATTACCCCAAACATACTAGCAACAAGACTAGACTTACCACACAAGGAAAACCAACAGAACCCAAACCAAGGTAACTAAAGCAAAGATCACTTAACAAGGTTACCTGAAAGCACAACACCACCCTGAAGCTTCATCAGACGAGCCCTCTTCCTTGCGAAACCATCATCCTCCTGCCGCACCATTGCAGCACTAGCTAACACACCAGGGTCACCACCAACTCCTTGCGGTAAAGAACCTTGGCTATTCCGAGCCAACGTCAAACAATCACGTCTCATGTGTCCAACAGACCCACATTTCCAGCAAACTTCATTTCCCAAACTCTTCACAACCTTCTGCTTTTTCTGCCACCTCTGAACCTTGCCCCGGCCGTACCCACGACCTTTCTGAGACCCTTTGGCTAGCACCAAAGCTGACTTCACTCCATGTGGACAATCACGCTTAACATGCACTTTAGAACCACAATTCCAACAAACACCTGCGCCCCAACAATTTCCAACATGTTGCCTTTTACAACGGTCACACACAGATGGCTGAGCTTCTACTCCTTGCTCAAGCAACACTTGCTCACCAACAACACTACCTGCGCCTTGCTTAACCCCTGGAAATTCCCTTCCAAGATACCTTTCATAAAAAGCCGATACAAAGAAATCCCAATCAATATCAAGGATATGTGACGCCACCGCCACAGATGTCCACCAGGCACAAGCATCCTCCAGCATCAAAGAAACAACGCTCCCCAGCTTACAGGCATAATCACAGCCTTCCTGATCCAAAATCAGAACCACATTGGCCAACCAGGCCTCAAACATCTCCGGTGTAGAACCATGATATTCCACAGCACCCAAATCAAGCAAACGCTGCTTCGGCAAACCCTCACATCTAGCCAGCACATCCACTGATTTTACCTCTACCACAGCCTGAGATGTTCCCAACACTTCCTGCTCAACAGATAACGAACTTTTCACTACAGAACCAGCTTCTTTCCCTTGCCTTACCACCTCAACACTAGGCACAGAAGACTGAGACAAAACACCTTTACAAAAGGGTGAATTCTGTTGCGTGTAAAATAGTCTATCGCAATTATAGTGCAAGTATACACGACGCAAGTAGTAAAGTGATACTAAGTATCGGATATCGTCTCCACAGGGATTGGGCTAATGACTTCACCTTATTTCACTGCACAAAGTAAAAGTAATAGTTTGAGAGAATTGTCACGAAAATAGTAAAAACGCAAATAAAAGGAATTGAGATATCAAGATAGAGAGAATGGGCTGGTATTGAGTTGCTCAGTAGTGTAGGTATTGAATTGCTTAGGATCTCCAGTTCTGTCGTCGCACCCGTCGCCGACAGCACCTGTCGCGGCGTCTATCCGTTAGCTGTCGCGGCAACGAACACTAACTCCGTACTTCAAGCTTGGCAAGAATCCTTGATCTGCCTTGCCCTATCCCTAGGCACAAGTCTGTCGATGATCACGTCTTTGATGATACCTCCCGGCGTGAATCGAAGGATGAACACCGATGTGTATGAATTCTTCTTTAGCCACTTAACCTCGCCTTATCCCTAAGCACGAGATGGTTCAACTATAAACTAGAGAACGCGCTCTTATCTCTTTCGTATACTTAACTCTCCCGATGCTAAGTAAATAGATAACCTCACAATGCTCTCCCGATGCTCTTGCAAGATATTAAAACCAAGATAAAAGAACTTGAAGTTTATTT
Organism: Hibiscus tridactylites; assembly: GCA_958450335.1. NCBI lineage: Eukaryota > Viridiplantae > Streptophyta > Magnoliopsida > Malvales > Malvaceae > Hibiscus > Hibiscus tridactylites. The sequence goes on along the minus strand of OY288276.1, from coordinate 21,833,278 downwards.
TATTGAACTTGAAAAACCCTAAAACAAAGCAACCCTTGCAACTACTTTACAAAACAACCCGTAGCCCTAGGGGGAATTTAGAACATATCGGTGACAGGTAAACGACAGGGTTTTGTTTCGGTTATGGGGTCGTCGGGTATGCCCTAGGTTTAATCTATGCCCTTTATATAAGCTTTGGGCTCAAGTTATCTAAGGTAACAAGGATTACAACTTTAATTAAAAGTAAGATTCTAATAAAGACTAAATCTCTAAGGATTCCTACTTTTCAGCCGCCTCCTTGTTTCATGGAAATTCTTCTCCTTGAGCTTTGGCTTGACATATCTTTTGATCCGGGGCTTGGAAAAATATTCGGCTTCCACACGACAGACGAGCAGATTTTTCTCTATCTATCGAGGTCCACTTCACTTTTCCTCTTCATAAATCTGCTGTCACCATGCTGTCACGACAGGTCCATGACAGGTTCGTCTTCTTCAGCTGCTTGTCCAGTTTAGCTCTCCTGCTTATCTGCCCTGCGCCTGCCTTCGACATCTGCTGTGACAGATACCTGCAAAAATAGCCATCTTTCAGTAGAATCCGTGCCTTTTATATAATTGTGATGTTTTATTAAAAACTAACCTAAATGCAATGCAATGATGCTTGAATGCAGCAGAAATATGGGTTTAAAAAGGTGTAAATGATAGAACTTTTACACACTCAACACACCCCCAAACTCAAGTTTTTGCTTGCCCTCAAGCAATGAAGACTTAAAAGAAAATTGAAAATTTTTATGTTGGCCTTCAAACAGTGAACTGTCCCTTACCTGTCGCTCATTCTCTATGGCGGCAGCAACCTGTCGGAAAGGTTAGGATCTGTCCGAAATCTTCCTATAGCTCTCGTGCAGTGTGTGCATGCTTGTGAACAGTTATATGCTAAGACCCTCTTAGTTTTACTAGAATATTCAACTCCTTAACTCGAATTTTATGCCAAAGTTTACTTTCTTTTAGAAGGCACATTTTCATGCTTCTTTTTCTTCTATTTTCAAGCTAAGTTTTTCTAGAGCCAGTTTTGGGCACCTCTAGTTAGCTTCCTAGAGCCGGTTTCGGGCACCTCTAGGTTTTTGATTTTCTTTTGCTAAACTTCTTTCCTAGAGCCAGTGTTAGGCACCTCTAGGGGCTATCCAAGTTCTAAGCTTCCTATTCTAGTTTGGCTAAAAGAAATCTAAGCAATATAACAGTCACAAAAGTGTTTAAGTTTTTAGAACTATAGAAAGGCTCTAAACTTTTCCTTAACCTGTCCTACAGATGCTGCCACGACAGAGCCGTTATGACAGGTAAGTTAACTTCACAGTTTTAAGCCAACAGTTTAAATTTTCTTATTTTTCTGATTTTTTTTTTAAAAAAACTTATAAGACACAACAGTTAATCAAAAGATGTGCTAAAGACTCCATTAGATATGGAGGGTTGCCACCCCCAAACTCGAGGGTTGCATTGCCCTCAATGCAAAATGACATAAAAACAAACAAAGAAGAACACGATAAATAAAAGTACATCACAAATATATAAGGGCAGGCAGCAATAAGAGGAGTAAAAGAAATAAAAACTTAAATTTTATTCGCTGTCCTCGCTGCTGCTGACGCGGATCTGATGGTAGCGTCTGCGTTGGGGAGGTGGCTGGGCAGGTTCCTGAGCAGGTTGATCAACAGGTTCATCAACCTGTTGAGGTGTAGGTTCTTCATCCGGTTGGGGGACAGAGTTGTCAGCAGGTTGAAGGACAGGTGGCTCCACTAGTCGGATATCAGAACTGCTGCTGCTGTCCCAACTGCCACTCGTTATGGCTTTGGACAACCTTCTCTTGTTGGCCACATGCTTAATACGTTTTACCCGTGTGAAGGCGCTGTCCAAATTCCTCCGGACAAGAGGGCTGTCATCAGTGGCAGCTCGCTTGGTGCCTCGAGGGGAGGTGTCTGCCGGTGGGCTGCCGGCTGCTGTCGGGGATGGTGTGGAGGAGGCAGATTCTCCGTGGGGAGAGACAGGTGGTGTGGGAGTGGGGGAGGGGATATTGAAATAATGGGCGGGGAAGGTGGGGAAAATGACATCCGGAAAATTCAAAGTATTGGTAATGAAATTTACCGTTGCATTGGAGAAGTCACGGATGAAAGTCATCAAACCCATCTGGCGCTCCTCTATCCTCAAGATGGCAGCCAGGATGTGGGCGTTCTGATCTGCCGGAGTGGTGTTGGTGGCAGCTTCTGGGGCAGGTTCGGTGGCAGGTTCATCATCAGACTCAGCGGGAGGGGCGTTTGGATCGAAGGCGTTGAGGGGCGATACGACGATGATCTCCATGAGGCTGGAGATGTTGCTGTCTGTCCAGCCGCTGCCCTTCTTGATTTTGTCTGAAGGGTCCTCCGGTACGGCAGCGCAGCGGCAGAGGGCAGTGATGGTGAAGGGCAGGCAGAGTCATGAATCTGATCGGAAGGCACAATCGAGAATGCTGTCCCGCATGTACCTGCCCACATTGATGGGCCTGTCATGCATGATAGAGTGGATGAGGGCCAACCGCTGTCTGTTGACTGTCGTATGGTGGGACGAGGGCAGGATACGCTTTTTGATAAAAGCATTCCATAGTTTTGCCTCGGGGAGTAGCTCTGCCCTATTGACGGAGTTGGGGTTCTTCTTGCTGGTGCTCCAGGTCGTGCCCGCCTCTGTCAACTCTCTCATGACAGCGTCATGTCCGGCAGCGTCGAGGGTGTCCCAAAATTGTTGATGAGCATCGTCATTGGGGCCAAAGAAGAGGCCGAATACATGGTTGATGCTGCTGGCGGTGAAAGGAACTGTCACTCCTCGGACGATGACAGATGTCGCCGTCTTACTTTCGATTGCCGCATAAAATTCCCTGACCAGAGTGTTGTTAAGCTCTGCCGGCTGCTCGGCAAAGTCCTCCCAAAGTTGTGCTGTTATGGCCTTCATAATGAACGGCCGAAGTCCAAAAAGAGGGGCATCTCTGTTATAGATGAAGCTCCATTCCTCCCATAGTTCTTTGTTAGCGAACGGAGATGCTGCTGCTGAAGAAGAAGCGGCAGCAGCATTCTGACGGGTTTGTCGTGAAGACATTTTTGGTTGCAAGGGCTGAAAAAAAGAAAGAAAATAGGTAAAACTAGAAGGGAATAACAAGAGAGAAAATCAGAAGTGATGAAAAATGAAAAGGGGAAGGGGTTTATATAGCGGTCGAGTAGAAGCCATTTAATGCCGCAACGGCAGGCGGGAATAACGGGGCGGCAGATTGGATATTGCGTGTCTGATGCGTCTGACACGCATTAATGCGTCTGCTATGCGTCTGCCGCACGCTTCTTCGTCTGCTCTGCGTCTGTTGACAGCCTGTCAAATCCGTCTGCGCCGGCAGTCGAAATGACAGGTTACCATAAATGGGCTTTATTGGGCTGGTGGATGAGTGGTGGGCTTGGGCCACTTCTTCTTTCTCACTTGACTCCTTTATTTCCTAAAAACTGAAATTAAAAACAAAACATTATTAAAATAAATCTAATTCCTAATAAATAATAATAATAAAATAAAATAAAAATAAAAACTAGGTTAAATTAGGGATGCCTTGTGGGGCATCACCTAAGGTAACCACTTCCTGTATTCCTGGGGCTTCAGTCCCCTGATAATGCTTGAGGCGTTGTCCATTGACTTTGAATTGGTGCCCGTCCTTTAATGATTGAATTGTAATGGCACCATGGGGAAAAACTTGAACCACTTGGAACGGGCCTGACCATCTGGATTTAAGCTTCCCTGGGAAGAGTTTCAACCTAGAATTAAACAACAATACAAGCTGCCCTGGGCAGAACTAACGTGGCAGCAACTTTTTTTCATGCCACTTCTTTGTTTTCTCTTTGTATATTCTTGCGTTGTCGTAGGCCATCGTCCGTATTTCATCGATCTCATTCAAATCTAACAGCCTTTTCTGGCCTGCCTTGTCCAAGTCCATGTTTACTGCCTTGATTGCCCAATATGCCTTGTGCTCTATCTCGACAGGCAGGTGGCAGGTTTTCCCATAGATTAATCGGAATGGAGACATGCCCAATGGAGTTTTGAAAGCTGTCCTGTATGCCCATAGTGCATCATTCAGAAGTAGAGACCAATCTTTCCTAGTTGGTTTAACCATCTTTTCAAGAATGTTCTTCACTTCCCTGTTAGAAATTTCAGCCTGTCCATTGGTCTGTGGGTGGTATGCTGTCGCGATCCTGTGCTTGACACCATATTTCTTCAAGGCGGCAGCAATTACCCTGTTATCGAAATGTCTCCCTTCATCACTGATAATCGCTCTAGGGATGCCAAATCTAGAAAAGATGTTTTTGTGCAAAAACTTTTGGACCGTTTTGGCATCATTCTTTTGAGTTGCGATTGCTTCTACCCACTTGGAGACATAATCTACTGCTAGGAGGATGTAAAGATTTCCACACGAAGATGGAAAAGGTCCCATAAAATCAATCCCCCAAACGTCGAAGATTTCGACTTCTAAAATATTCTGCAGTGGCATCTCGTTTCTCCTCGAGATATTACCTGTCCGCTGGCACCTGTCACAGTTTTTGTAAAATTCCTGTGCGTCCTTATACAGTGTCGGCCAGTAGAACCCTGACTGCAGCACCTTGGCAGCAGTTTTATTGCCTCCTAAGTGTCCTCCATATTGTGAAGCATGACAGTGATGGGGAATGTCTTCTTGTTCTTCTTGTGGTACACATCTCCTTATAACCTGATCTGCGCACATTTTGAAAAGAAGAGGTTCGTCCCAATAATAATGTTTAACATCATTTTGAAACCTCTTCCTGGCTTGATAAGTAAGATCAGAAGGTAATATTCCGCTAACTATAAAATTAACGAAATCAACATACCAGGGAAGGTTAGAAGGCTTACCTGCCGCCATGGCTGTCGCGACAGCTATTGTGGCAGCAAAGAGCTGCTCATCTGGGAAGGTCTCTAGTATGTGTGTCTCATCTACAGGTAGACTCTGTCCCATCTCCAACCTCGACAAGTGATCTGCCACCTGATTTTCTGTCCCCTTTTTGTCTTTGATTTCAAGGTCGAACTCTTGTAATAGCAAGATCCATCGTATCAACCTAGGCTTTGCATCCTTCTTTGCGAACAAGTACTTAAGGGCAGAATGATCGGTGTGCACTATTACCTTCGTTCCAAGTATATAAGAACGAAACTTGTCGATGGAGAACACCACAGCTAACAGCTCCTTTTCTGTGGTGGTATAATTCACTTGGGCATCATTTAATGTTTTGCTGGCATAATATATGACATGAAACAGCCTGTCCTTGCGCTGCCCAAGTGCTGCCCTGACAGCATAGTCACTAGCATCACACATAATTTCAAACGGTTGCGTCCAGTCTGGTGGCTGTACTATGGGGGCTGTCACTAGCTTTTCCTTTAGAACCTTGAATGCTTCAGTACATTCTTCATTAAAGTCAAAGGGTCGGTTCTGCTCTAAGAGGTGACATAGGGGTTTCGTGATTTTTGAGAAATTTGCAATAAATCTCCTATAAAAACCAGCATGCCCTAGAAAACTCCTAATTCCCTTGACTGTGGTTGGCGGCGGCAGCTTCTCAATTACCTCTATTTTGGCCCTGTCGACTTCTATCCCACGGCAGCTAATCTTATGGCCTAAAACTATCCCTTCATCTACCATAAAATGGCATTTTTCCCAATTAAGAACAAGATTAGCTTTTTCACATCTTTCAAGTACCTTTTTAAGGTTGCCGAGGCAGTTCTCAAAATCGTCTCCAAATGCGTATGTCCCGTAAGGGCATGTGAAGGTCGTTTTCTCTTGGTCCTCCGGTGCAATAGCAATTTGATTATATCCTGAATAACCATCAAGAAAACAATAGTAAGGTTTACCCGCTAATCTATCAAGCATTTGATCAATAAAGGGTAAAGGAAAGTGGTCTTTTCGGGTAGCTTTGTTAAGCTTCCGATAGTCCATACAAACCCTCCAACCGGTCACAGTCCTGGTTGGGATTAACTCATTGTTTTCGTTGGTTATCACGGTCATGCCTCCTTTCTTGGGAACACATTGCACCGGGCTTACCCATTTGCTATCGGAGATGGCGTAAATAATACCAGCATCTAACCATTTAATTATTTCTTTACGCACTACCTCCTTCATTGCAAGGTTTAACCGCCTTTGGGCATCAATAGTCGGCTTATGATCTTCCTCCAGGAGGATTTTGTGCATACAGATTGCCGGACTAATGCCCTGAATGTCTGCTATCGTCCATCCTATCGCCCTTTTATGCTGCCTCAACATGTCGATCAGTTGTCGTTCCTGTTCCTGCGGCAGCTTAGCAGAGATGATTACGGGCAGTGTGTTATCACAACCAAGATAAGCATATTTAAGCTGCCCTGGCAGGGGCTTAAGTTCTAAGACAGGTGGTTCAACAGTAGAGGGCTTTTGGATTAAATGGTTATCCGAAGTGTAATTCAAGGGTTCGAATAACTTACCTGGACGATGGTCTAACCAGTTTACCTCCTCATGACCTTCAGTATCAGATGTATTAGATTTAGAGGAGTCACTGTTGTCGGTGCTGTCATCGTTGCTGTCGTGACAGGCTTGTAGATGGCTGTCGCAGCAGTGACCAAATTTTATATCTCGGCAGCCCGTCCTGATGCAGGGTTGATCAAAGGTCACCTCAATGATGGCCTTGCATTCCTCATCCACATCAGCATGTTTCATTGCTTGGAGAACATTCAACTTAATTTCTTGATCGTTTACGCGCATGGTGAGTTCTCCTTTCTCCACATCAATCAATGATCTTCCCGTGGCTAAGAAGGGTCGCCCTAGGATGACTGGTGCGTTCTCATCTGCCTCACAATCTAAAATAAGAAAGTCAGCAGGAAATATAAGCTTATCCACTCTTACCAAAATATCTTCAATTTTTCCTTCGGGGTGAACGTAAGAGCGGTCGGCTAGTTGTAGGGTAACTGTCGTGGGCCGCGCCTTGCCAATACCTAGTTTCTGAAAAACAGATTTGGGCATTAGATTAACACTAGCTCTAAGATCACATAATGCCTTACCCACAAATTTATCGCCAATTACGCAAGGTATGAGGAAGCTCCCTGGATCCTTCTTTTTCTAGGGTGGTTGCCGATGAAGAATACTCATGCAACCTTCTTGCATCCTTACCGTTTCAAATTCCCCAAGTTTAGATTTTTTAGACATGACATCCTTGAGAAATTTAGCATAACCGGGCATCTCCCTAACAGCATCTAACAACGGAATGTTAATATGAACATGTTTAAAAATATCATAAATCTTTTTAAGTTGAGATTCATGCTTAGCTTGTTTTATCCGTTGAGGAAAAGGTGGTGGAGGACGGTAATCAGCAATGCGTCCTTCCCACTGCATGCGAATCTGAGGACGATACTCATCTTTTTTTTCCTCTGTCGCTTCTGCTATCGTAACAGGCTCATCGGCAGCAGTCTGTTTATCACCTGTCGGGGCAGCTTCCTCGACAGGTTTATCCAAGGCAGGTTCCTTTTCTGTTTCAGCTTCTTTTTCCGGCCCTGGTAACTTTTTCCCACTCCTAGTAGTAATCGCCTTACATTGCTCGTGTGGGGGCGGTCTAGAATTTTCAGTATTGCTAGGGAAACCTCCATTCTGCCTCGGTTTAATATGCTGCGACACCTGACCCATTTGTGTCTCTAGAGATTTCAAGGTGGCCTCATGGTTTGTCATTCTCATCTTAGTTTCATCCATAAAGTCTTCCGTTTTCTTGACAAACTTATTGATGTTCTCCATATACGTACCAGTCTGAGACATAAAGGTGGCCAGAGTCTGCTCCAATATACTATTCGTGGCAGGTGGTGGCTGCTGTTGTTGCTGAGGCGGCAGGTTCTGCGGTAGGTTCTACGGCTGCGGCTGCTGTCGCGTCAACAATCTAGGACCCCCCTGATTCTGATTATATGCTTGCGGATTTAGGGCATTGTTAGGGTTACTCCAGGAAAATTTGGGATCTTTCCTCCAATTAGGGTTGTAGTTGTTGGAATTGTAGTTTGGCTTGTAATTTCCAACATATTTTCCTTCTTCTATATTTATAGGGCACTCATCCCTACTATGATTTCCCTCACATGTAGCACAAACTTCCTCGACAGCAAACCCTCGTACTTCCTCTTCACTCAATAAGTGTTTCATGGCTTTAGTGAGGAATGCTACCTGTGATTTCATAGTGCTGTCGGCCTCATAATCCTTGACAGCAAGTACCCGTTTACCCCCTCTTCTAGCGGTTGGAAACTGCTCCTCATTCTTAGCCAGATGTTTCAAAACTTGCAGGGCCTCGTCCGGATCTTTATCCAATAATAGTCCATTCGCTACAGAATCAATTCGAATGCGAGTTTGTAAGTTAGCAGCATTATAAAACTTAGTTACCTGATTCCAGACGGGGAATCCATGCATTGGGCAGTTTCGAAGAAGAGTTGTGAATCTGTCCCAGGCCTCGTGCATTGGCTCGTCATCTTCCTGTTGAAAAGTAGCAATTTCATTACATAATCGCTCAGGTAAATGTGAAGGATTAAAACGAGACAAAAATTCACGAGTTAAATCTGCCCAAGTCATAATAGAACCCGGTGTAAGTTTATTCCACCAAGTTTTAGCTCTGTCCCTCAATGAATGGGGAAATAACCGAAGTCTCAGTATCTCCGGACTAACTCCTGGTAGTCTAAACGAACCACAGATCTCCTGGAACGTTTTGAGATGCTCCCTAGCATCTTCTGTCGCAGAACCACTAAACTGCCCGGCGTTGTTGATCATACTAAACATGACAGGTTTAAGCTCGAAGTTGTCAACATCAATATCCGTAAGCGTGGTCTCCAGCTCTACATGATCATTCAGCATGTAGTCACGACATGACCGTCGTCGACCAGCCGCGGGCGGGTCACCGACAGGCGGGATTTCTTCACCGACAGGCTGATTACGGGCCATCTGCTCTAGCTCTTTCTCAAGGTATTCGTTTCTGTCTAAAAGGTGGCGAATCTGTTTCTTGAGATTAAAGGAACGTTCGATCTCCGGATCTAATTTATACTCAGCATCTTCACCCCTTTTCGATCTGCGCATAAACAGAAAAACCTTGTGAAAAGCAAGAGTTAAAAACGCAAAAGAAAAATTAAAGAAAAAGAAAAACAAAAACAAGAACGAAAATAAAAACAAAAAGTGCAAGGAAAGAAAGGTGTAGTTATGTTGCCAATCCCGGGCAACGGCGCCAAAAACTTGTTGCGTGTAAAATAGTCTATCGCAATTATAGTGCAAGTATACACGACGCAAGTAGTAAAGTGATACTAAGTATCGGATATCGTCTCCACAGGGATTGGGCTAATGACTTCACCTTATTTCACTGCACAAAGTAAAAGTAATAGTTTGAGAGAATTGTCACGAAAATAGTAAAAACGCAAATAAAAGGAATTGAGATATCAAGATAGAGAGAATGGGCTGGTATTGAGTTGCTCAGTAGTGTAGGTATTGAATTGCTTAGGATCTCCAGTTCTGTCGTCGCACCCGTCGCCGACAGCACCTGTCGCGGCGTCTGTCCGTTAGCTATCGCGGCAGCGAACACTAACTCCGTACTTCAAGCTTGGCAAGAATCCCTGATCTGCCTTGCCCTATCCCTAGGCACAAGTCTGTCGATGATCACGTCTTTGATGATACCTCCCGGCGTGAATCGAAGGATGAACACCGATGTGTATGAATTCTTCTTTAGCCACTTAACCTCGCCTTATCCCTAAGCACGAGATGGTTCAACTATAAACTAGAGAACGCACTCTTATCTCTTTCGTATACTTAACTCTCCCGATGCTAAGTAAATAGATAACCTCACAATGCTCTCCCGATGCTCTTGCAAGATATTAAAACCAAGATAAAAGAACTTGAAGTTTATTTTATTGAACTTGAAAAACCCTAAAACAAAGCAACCCTTGCAACTACTTTACAAAACAACCCGTAGCCCTAGGGGGAATTTAGAACATATCGGTGACAGGTAAACGGCAGGGTTTTGTTTCGGTTATGGGGTCGTCGGGTATGCCCTAGGTTTAATCTATGCCCTTTATATAAGCTTTGGGCTCAAGTTATCTAAGGTAACAAGGATTACAACTTTAATTAAAAGTAAGATTCTAATAAAGACTAAATCTCTAAGGATTCCTACTTTTCAGCCGCCTCCTTGTTTCATGGAAATTCTTCTCCTTGAGCTTTGGCTTGACATATCTTTTGATCCGGGGCTTGGAAAAATATTCGGCTTCCACACGACAGACGAGCAGATTTTTCTCTATCTATCGAGGTCCACTTCACTTTTCCTCTTCATAAATCTGCTGTCACCATGCTGTCACGACAGGTCCATGACAGGTTCGTCTTCTTCAGCTGCTTGTCCAGTTTAGCTCTCCTGCTTATCTGCCCTACGCCTGCCTTCGACATCTGCTGTGACAGATACCTGCAAAAATAGCCATCTTTCAGTAGAATCCGTGCCTTTTATATAATTGTGATGTTTTATTAAAAACTAACCTAAATGCAATGCAATGATGCTTGAATGCAGCAGAAATATGGGTTTAAAAAGGTGTAAATGATAGAACTTTTACACACTCAACAAATTCCTTGCCTTAACAACCTGCCCCAAGGTAGCAACCATCTCCCTCAACCGCCATTCTTTCATCAACTTTGCCATACCACTAACAACAACAACATACAATCACAACAAGCAAACAAACCAGTTAGACCAGCATTAAGCAAGGATTCAAACTCCAACTCCAAAATAACACAATAGCTATATTAATAAGGCAATGGGTATCCCGAATCCTCCCCTTTACATGACATAACTGTCAACACAACATGGATATCGCAACATCAAGCACATCAACAACATACCTTGATCATGCTTACACCAAACAACATCCAATTGCACCAGCATATTAGCAACATAACATGCTCAAAACACATTCACCATGCATAACATCAGCTCATAGCATTAGCACATATCCACATAAACTCAACCAAGATTCATAACCACAAAACATGCTTGCATATATCAGCAACATGCTCAGAAACATCAACAACATACTCAAAAACACATGTTTCAAGCAACTTTCAACCACACAACAAGATAAACATCAAACACACATCACATCAACTTACCGTTTTCCCTAACCTTCGCAACTCAGCTCTGATACCACCAAATGTAACCCCCGTAGCCCGGTCTGGACGGTTGACCCGAACTACAAAGATTACACGGGGAAAACCAAAGTCAACCCGAAAGTCAACCTTGATTAACGACCCTTTTTTTTAATCTTATCTAGATGCACATTAACCCTAGTTGTGATCACACAAACAATATACTCAAAGATCACAAACATCAGAGATCAAACAGGGACCCAATTGAAAAAATTACAACTTTAGGGACCAAATTGTAATTTCTGAAAACTTTAAGGACTTAACCAGATTTTAAGTTACCAACTTAAAATTAATCATGTTTCATGCTTCTCTGCCAAATTTCAGCTCAAACGGGCATCCCGAACTCATACAATTGCACAAACAAGATTCAGGACCAAAATGCAAACATTTTGAAACATTTAACCGCCCATGTCAGCCCCCAACGGTCACCCGTTCCGAAACAGGCCAAGCCCGTTCCGAAACACGGGACCGTTCCGCAACGCGTTCCGCAACGGGGGTCTGGCAGAATGCTTTCCGTTTCGGAACGGTGGCACCCGTTTCGGACGCCTGGGTTCATGCAGGGCACCCGTTCCGAAACGGTGTTACCTGTTCCGAAACGCCTAGCCCAGAATGCTGCATTTTGCTCACTCAAACACACAATTGATCATTCAAACATGCTCCAAAAGCCACCAAACTTTACCAACATGCAATTCAACATAAATGAGACATACTTGCATCAACAATTCCACAGAAACACAACATATAAGAAAAGCCCCAAATCTATAGGCATGCTTCCTACACAAGCAACCATTTAGGCACAAACCTTCCAAAACAATCTCAATTAAGCCAATTCATGTTCCAACAACATTAGCAACAACATTTAGACATTCTTGAACAAACATAAACGATCACATACACATAAACCCGAGAGATTCTACCCCATTGCCCTTATTAACTATAGCTATTCACCGAGACATACATCTCCATTGGAGTCCACCTTGAATCCCTTGCTCCTTGCTGTCCAAACTTCAAGAATCTGCATTGATGGACAAAAAGGAGCGTAAGCACATAATGCTTAGTGAGGAATGCTCAAAACCAAAACACCATCAATGCAGCGGGTCATTAAAACACTTTTAAAACAAACCCGATTTGTTTACCAAAGCCATGTTTGAAAACCCTTTTCAACATCAAGCTCAAATCATGCATAAACACCATATGCCAAGCTTAAACCAAGCCATGGAAAACACTCCCATTTCACAACATACCTTTCTTAAACTTGAAAGCCATATCAAGCAAGAAACCTTTTAAAACCATAGCTCAAATATTCTATCACATGCATTCAACCAAGGCAACATAAAAACCATAACATCATCTTCACATGCCTTTAAAAACAAGTCTTACAAGACTCCAATGCAATATAGATATTTCATGCTCACATGCATCATTTACCAAATGATAACCAACACTTGTTTAACTTAACAAGTAAACATGCATTCACTAGCATCATACACTTTTCATGCAACAATGCATCTTTTCAAGCATCTCATGCTTCACATGCAATCATGCATCAATCCAAGCATCTCATGCTTCACATGCAACCATGCATCATTTCAAGCATCTCATGCTTCACTATGATCAAGAACATTACATTGGCTTCCAATTGATCAACCACATCCACTTTTCAACTCAACAACCCGATCGGATACACGGATTCCGAGCGTTGTCCCTACGCTCCCTACACCCTACCCAATCCAAGGTCCTCGAATGGGCAACAACCTCCATTATGACCTCATCGTCCTAAGGTTCCCATGTATGGACTTTTAAACACCATACAACCTTAGCTTTTTCCCCAAGGTTCCCATGTATGGACTTTTAACCACCATACAACCTTGACATGCACAAGATTCTCACGTATGGACTTTTAACCACCATACAACCTTTGCATAACCGATTGGTAGTTGTAGAACATCACTAACGAGGTCCGGGACACCCTACACAAGATCCACACATGGACTTAACACTGCCATTGTGATCTCAACAAGCACAAGGTTCTCACATATGGACTTTGAACCACCATATAACCTTTGCTCAACCAAGGTCCTCGAATGGGCAACACCTCCATTATGACCTCATCAACCAAGGTCCTCGAGTGGGCAACAACCTCCACTATGACCTCATCTCGTTAGGATACTTGAAGGGAGCTTATCCGGTCCACTCTTGACCACTCCACCTCCAAGGCGACTTAATTCACGGTGCACCCAATCCTATAGCCGGCTAACTATATCCGATCAACGAACCAAGAACCATTTGCATCACTTGCCAATATAACCATCTTACCATATTAATCCAATGTTCCGCATGCATAAACATAATGCAAAACCATCACAACATTAGCCCAATGATTCACATGCATAACCAATATGCAAAACCATTACCTAATTAATCCAATGATTCACATGCATAACCAATATGCAAAAGGTAACATTTACCATCATCAATTCACTGTTTTAAAGCATCATACAAAGCCATTGATCAACATGCAACACCATGCATCAAAACCACAATTACCATATACAAAAACCAAGGATCCCTTACCTTGAGCATCCTTCTCAAATGGCTTTCAAAACCAGCATTTAAACCATGCTAAAACATGCTTACAAAATAGAATTAAACCATGCAAAACACATGCATTTCAATCATCAATCACATTTGCTTTTAAAACCAAATCACAACACAATTCAAGAGCAAAAATCCTTTTACTTACTCTTGAGCTTAGCAAAGTTGTTTAGACTTACACTAAGCTCCCAAAAACCTTCAAACCTTGTTTTAAAAGCTGAAATCCCAACTTCACTCACCGATAACCAAAACAAGACTAGCCAACAAGCCTTTCAAGCTTCCGAAACCTTCTGCAACACCTCTAAAGCTCACGGATCAAACTCCCCTGTTTCAAGCACACAAAAACAGAACATTAATGCATCCTTATGCATTAAAACACCAGCAACAACAACGCAACTCGCTGCTCATCACAAATCTAACAATTTGGCTACCAAACACAACCGAAATCACCTCCAAACATTTCCAAAACTTAACCCAGCCAAGATCCATCACTTCTAACCATTTTTATACATCAATTAACATGCAAAATGATCATAACCACGTCCTTATACCTCCAGGTATAACAGATCACCAAAAACACTCCAAAAACAACCAAAAACTCAAGCCAAACTTAGGAAATTCAACCTATCCGGGATTGCATTGATTAAACCTCAACTTCTAATCAATTTAGCATTCATTTAACATCATTTTGACACTCCAAAACACTGCCCAAACAGATCACACGAAAATTTCACCAAAATCACCAAATCTTGCATTTTAGCCAAAAATCAAGATCTCAATTGAAAAGCCATTAACAAAACATAAATCAAGGATTGAGAACTTAGAAATTTCAGTAAAGAACTGATAGTTTAGAGGAGAAGGACGTTCTTACCTCCAAACTTGAATTTCTCCATTTTAGAGCCAAAAAGCTTGATGAAACAACTTGCAAATTGAGAGGTTTTGTTGATGAGATGATTAGGAATCAAATGAGAGTTGAAATGAGAGATTTAGATGTCAAAATCAGAGAAGGAAATCTGGAGAATTGTGTTTGGGTTGAGAGAAAATGAGAGAAAAGGAAAATTGAGAGAAAATGGAAAGTTAGTTAAGAAATTGGTTAAAATGATTTCCCTCCCTTTCTTAATCTTTAAAAATCAGAATAAAGCCTTAAAATATCTTAGAAAAATCTGGAGAAATCCTTTTTGGAATAATAGCTCCTTAAAGATTCAAAGTTTCAATCCTTTATAAAACTGTCCCGCAACTTTCAAAAATTACATTTTGGTCACTAGCCAAAATGTCAACCTTCCGAACCTCATTTTCCAAAATTGATTTCACAGTTCACTTATATATATTAAAAGATGATTTTAGAACATTTTTCCATATTTTTAATGCAACCCGAACTAGGCTTTCCTAAATTCACTCTTATATATTCGATCAGCACTTTGACCGAACCGGTCAACGCCCAAAACTTCTAAGCCCAAAACCGGGGCGTTAAAAAATCTAGTGACTGCTGATTGAGATATCTTGTAGGTGTTGATTGAAGTTTTTCTTGAATTGTTGTGTTCAACAAAAACATCGCTGAGACTCTGAATTTTCTGGCTGATTTTTCTGTTGATTCGTGGTCTGGTTTCTTATCGTTTGTGTGCCTACAAACTGTTTGTTGTTTTGTCTGTGTGAAAATGACTCAAGGAGGAGCATCGGTTAACTCCAACGCTAGTTATGGTCAGGTGACTAATGGAATGAATGTTTCCAGTGTTCAACAGATACCTAAAATTGATGTTGTAAAGTTGTCTGCGAGCACTTATGTGTTATGGAAACAACAGATTTCGTTGATAATTGATGGTTATGGTCTTCTTCCCTTTTTGTCTGATGAAACTGTTGTACCTAGTCGTACTATAACTGATGCTGCAGGGCAAACTAGTGAAAATTCTAAATATCTTGCGTATTACAGGCAAGATAAACTTCTTGCTTCTTGGATGTTGTCAACTATAAGCTCAGAGGTTCTTCTTAGGTTGACTGGATGCACTACTACTCGTGCAATCTGGTCTAATGTAACTCGTATGTTTGGAGCATGTTCTACAACCAAAACTTCATCTCTTAGGCATAGTCTCCACACCCAGAAAAAGCTAGGCTTGTCCATCACTGAGTATCTAGCTAATATCAAGCTGATTTGCGATACCTTAAATGCCTCTGGAAGTGTTGTTTCTGAGCAAGAACATGTCAGTGTCATTCTTGCAGGCCTGTCTTTAGAATTTGAGTCAGTCATAGCTGTAGCTTCAAAGGAGTTTCTGTCTCTTGAAAAGTTAACTGAGATGCTATTAGATTGTAAGGCTAGAATGCAAATGTTTCAGCAAGATAGTCTCCTTGTTCATGAAAACTTGGTAGTTTAGAGTGATGAAGGTAATGCATCTTCATATGATGAGACTCGAGGTGTTGTGTCACATGGTCCTCACTACTCGTCTGGTAAGTTTCAATTAGGAGGAGGTGCTCAGTTCTATTCTAGAGGTCGTCGTGGTGGTTTTAATAACAATAGAGGCCATGGTCGAGGGAGATATGGATCAAATCGACCTCAGTGCCAACTGTGTGGTCGTATGGGGCATACTGTGCAAAAATGCTATTATAGGTTTGATCTGAGTTATACTGGACATGCTGCCAATGAGGATGACAGTCAGAATGAAGGTACAAATTATGGCTCCACTCAGAACACGAGTCTTGCTACTACAGTAGACAACTCTAGACCTGGAACTCAGCCAGCTCAAGCTTACACACACACCTTTGGTTTTCAACCAAATTCCTACACTCCTTGTGCTCCTAGTACTGGTATTATAGTCAGGTATCTCCTGGTAATGGCTTCTCTGCTGGTCCGGGGAAGTTTTCTTCAGTTGTTGGTCAAGGGGTAAATTCTTTTTCTCCTACTAGTAGCAAGCAAGTCCCTTCTGCAGCTGGTCCTGGTTCTGAGTTTCCTAGTGAACATTCTACTCCTGTGTTTCAACCTACTGGTCATTTTTCTCATGTTCCTGTGATGGTTACACCCAGTGGATCCTCTTTGACTCATGGTGTGTGGTGTCCTGACTCTAGGGCCTCTCACCATGTGACTTCTGATCAGTCTAACATGCACTCTGGAGTTCAATACACAGGTAACACTTCTCTTCTCATGGGAAATGGTG
This sequence comes from Hibiscus tridactylites, assembly GCA_958450335.1. Taxonomy (NCBI): domain Eukaryota; kingdom Viridiplantae; phylum Streptophyta; class Magnoliopsida; order Malvales; family Malvaceae; genus Hibiscus; species Hibiscus tridactylites. Next base: position 21,816,356 of record OY288276.1, on the reverse strand, counting down.
ATAGTGTTGCAATTAAACATGTTGGTCAAGGTTATATCTTCACTCAGTCTAAACCCTTAGTTCTGAAAAATTTGTTACATGTTCCTTCTATTAAAAAGAACTTGTTATCTGTTTTTCAGCTAGCTCGTGATAACAATGTTTATTTTGAATTCTATGCTAATTGCTGATGTGTTAAGGATACTCAGACTCAGAGGACCCTTCTGGAAGGGAAGCTCACTCATGAAGGGTTGTATCAATTGTTTGCTCCAGATTCAGCTTCTCAAGTTTGCTGTTCAATAAAGCATGGAGTTCAGGTTAATAATGTTTCCAAGTCCTCAGATATTTTTGACTTGTGGCATAAGAGACTAGGTCATCCCTCTAGTCGAGTAGTTAGTACTGTTATGCAAAACTCTAATATTGATGTTAAGTCTTGCAATTTGAACCATGTATGCTCTGCCTGCTTAGAAGGGAAAGCTCACAAGCTTCCTTTTTCTTCTTCTTCAACTGAATATAATGAATCTTTTGAGCTTATTGTGTCTGATTTGTGGGGGCCTGCTTCTGTTAGCTCTGATGGGTACCTTTATTATGTGTCCTTTATTGATGTGTGCAGTAGACATACTTGGCTTTATTTAATTAAGAAGAAGTCTGATGTTGCTCAGTGTTTTATTAATTTTCACAAGTTAATAGAAGTTCAGTTTGGTAAAAAAATCAAGAATTTACAAACTGATTGTGGAACTAAATATCTAGCTCTAAGAAACTGGTTAGTTTCTAATGGTGTTCAACATAGGTTTTCTTGTCCTCACACCTCTGAACAAAATGGTAAGGCTGAGAGGAAACATAGACACATTGTTGAAACTGGGTTGACTTTACTTGCTCAAGCTGGTTTACCATTAAGATTTTGGAATCATGCCTTCACAACAGCTGTGTTTCTAATCAATAGGATGCCCACAGAGGTCTTGCATGGTCTGTCACCTTTTGAAAAATTTTATGGAAAAAGGCCCGATTATTCATTTCTAAAAGTTTTTGGTTGCACCTGCTACCCTTACATGAGGCCATATAATCAGCACAAGTTTGATTTTAGAACCTCCAGATGTGTCTTTTTAGGCTATAATTCATTTCAGAAAGGATATAAATGTTTGGATAGTTCTGGCAAAGTTGTGGTCTCCAGGCATGTTATTTTTGATGAGTGTATGTTTCCTTTTCTAAGCAAGTCTGAAGTGACTCAGGAGGAAAATAACACATGTTATTCTAGTTTACCTGTGGTGATTGACACTAGTTATACTTCACATAACTCCTCACATGTTCCTGATTCTTCACATGTTCCTGGTTCTCCTAGTCCATCTGATTTTGCTCCAGTTAGTGGTGAGTGTTGTCCTGGTCAGATAGGTTCTGAGTTATCTGCTAAGCAAGTGTTTGTTGATCCTATTCCTGAATCTAGAACTTCTGAACAAAGTGTTCCTGAAGCTGCTGTCCAGATTGGCAATGATAGTATAGGGATTCAAGCTTATGTGAGTCCAAATAGGTGTGAGGTTGTTCTTTCTGAAGGTGTTAGTGTCTGTCAAGGTCATGTTCAAACTGATACTGAAGCTGGGGTTCCTGTTATTATTGGAAGTAACACTGGAGGTAGGACTAATGCTCATGAGGTTGTTCAAGGTCTCATTGCAGAAGATATTGCTCATGATGAAGAAGGTGGCACTGAGAATGATGGTTCTAGAGGTACTCTTTTTGAGGAAAGAGATCTTTTTGAAGAAAGTCTTTCTACAACAGAAGGTGCTGATAACAATGCTGATACTGTAGATTCTGCAGTGGCAAATGCAGAGGAACATGCTGACTGCACTACTTCTTGTGTTCAAGGTGGTCCTTATACTGCCCCTGATGGCTTGGAGGATCAGTCATCTGTTATTGGTCATCGCATGATTACAAGGAGTAAAAATGGCATCTATAAACCTAAGATCTACCAGGTTTCATTTGGTTGTTCAACTTCAGATTTTGAGCCAAGAACTGTTAAAGAAGCTATGTTGAACCAACACTGGAAGGCAGCTGTTCAAGCTGAATATGATGCTTTAGTGAAAAATGAGACTTGGACATAGTTCCCCTACCTTTGAATAGGAAGGCTGTGAATTGTAAATGGTTGTTCAGGATAAAAAGAAAACCTGATGGTTCAGTAGATCAATACAAAGCTAGGCTTGTAGCAAAAAGGATACCTTCAAGAAGCTGGTATTGATTATCATGAAGTGTTTAGTCCTGTGGTGAAGCCAGTGACTGTTCGTACAATTATTTCCTTGGCTGTCACTCGTGGATGGATTTTAAAACAAGTGGATATAAATAATGTCTTTCTGAATGGTGTTTTGAAAGAAGAGGTGTATATGGTTCAACCTCCAGGATATGAGCAGGGTGATTCCAGTTTAAATTTAGTTTGTAAACTAAACAAAGCAATTTATGGACTCAAACAAGCACCAAGAGCTTGGTTTGAGAGACTAAATGAGTATCTTGTGTCTGATGGTTTTAGTTTAACTAAATCTGATGCTTCCTTGTTTGTGAAAGTCTCTACTAAATCTGTGATATACCTTCTTGTGTATGTAGATGACATCATCTTGACTGGTTCTGATAAATTTGAAGTCCAAGAAATTGTAGATAGACTAAATCAGACTTTCTCTTTAAAAGACCTTGGCACTCTTAGTTATTTTCTAGGTATTGAGATTACCTATTTTTCAGAAGGTCTAATGGTGAGTCAAAAGAAATACATTATGGATCTTTTGCGCAAATATGGTTTTGATGGTAATAAAGGGGCTTTCTACTCCTATGGTCTCTAGTTGCAAGTTGTCTACTCAAGATGGCAGTCCAATTGAGAATGCTACTGAATATAGAAGCATTGTGGGAGCTCTTCAGTACATAGTAATTATCAGGCCTAAAATTGTCTTTGTTGTGAATAGGGTGTGTCAGTTCATACAAAATCCTAGTGATGTCCACTTTAATGCTGTGAAGAGAATTTTCAGATATCTTTAGGGAACTGTGGATTATGGTTTGAGGTTTACATTTAACTCTAGATTAAATATTGAAGGGTTTGCTGATGCCAACTGGGATTCAGATTATGATGACAGGAGGTCAACTTCTGGATTTTGTATATTTTTTGCGGCAATCCGGTGTCGTGGGGTTCAAGGAAGCAACCGGTAGTTTCTAGATCAACAGCTGAAGCTGATTATAGGAGTGTAGCATGTGCCACTGCTGAGATAATGTGGCTTCAATCTTTGCTTAGTGAGTTACATGTCACAGCTGATGGGTTGCCTGTGTTGTGGTGTGACAATTCAAGTGCAGTGGCTGTGTCAGCTAATCCAGTGATGCACTCAAAATTCAAACATGTTGAGTTAGATTTATATTTTGTTCGTGAGCAAGTGGTTGCAGGAAAGATTCAGGTCAATGAAGTCCCAGCTTTTGAGCAATTAGATGATATCCTGACTAAGCCTTTATCTGCTCCTGCCTTTCACAGACACAGACTTAAACTTGATGTGCTTCCTCTATCTTAATCATGTGTATTCTTTTGCTGGTTTGCTAGTGTTTTTGTCTTGTTTTCTTTTGTTTTGAGCAGGTACTCAGTTTGTGTTGACTCTTGTATATGAAGTAGAGTTTTTCAAGGATCTTCAGAATGCAGTTTGTTGGGGGAATGAAGACTGAAGCTTGGTCTATAAAGCAAAGAAGAAATGAAATTTTTTCAAAGGTCTTCTCGGCTAGTGAAGCTGGGGGAATGTCAAGTATAAAGGTAAGGTGGTTAGATTTTGGTTTAGAGTAGTTTAGTTTCTGTTATTCTGAGATGAGTGTAGCTTGCAATTGAATGTGCTGCACCATTTCTATGGTCTGTTTTCTAGAAGGTTGGGTAGAGAAACGGTTAGGAATCTGTTAGCACCGTTATCTCAGCCTACCGTTCTAAAGAGTTGTATATAAGGGGACGGTTCTCTTTTAAGAATATTACGGTCAAACTAATAAATAAAACAAAACGAGAGTACCGTCTCTCCTTCCCCTATTCCTTTTCTTAATTCAATCCATCATAATTCTAAGATCTTTCTCAGATCTTAACAGAAAGACTACTCTTGCTCAACTGCTGACTAGCTTGTGAAGTCCATTGATGGCAGCTGTTCTGGTAGTGAGTAGCTCGACCCTCTGCAACGATGCTTGCAAGAAAAGTTGAGGGGGAAGCGATGATGTTTGGAATGAAAACTATGAAAAGTTGGAATGTTTTAGGGATCCATTGAAGGTTGGAGCAAAAGGCAGTGTGGTGATGGTCACAACTCGAATCGAGAAAGTTGCTCTTATCATGGCCACTCTTCCTATTTGTCTGACAACAATTCTTTGTTACTCTTCAAGCAGCGTTCGTTTCTGATGGAACGGAAGATTGGCAGGAATCGGAAAGCAAATTGTTCAAAAGTGCGGAGGGGTTCCTTTGGCTGTGAAAGCGTAGAGAAAGTGACTGGTTGTCTGTTAAAGAAAGTGAGACATGGGAGATATCGGATGATGGGAGCGGCATTCTACCTGCCTTGAGATTAAGTTATGACAATCTACCATCAAATTTAAGACAGTGTTTTGCGTATTGCTCAATATTCCCGAAAGACAGTAAAATCGATAAATCGCAGCTGATAGAGTTATGGATAGCAAATGGATTTGTTCCTTGCAGGGGACGAAGGGTTTTGCATGAAATTGGAGATCAAATTTTCCTCGAATTAACTTGGAGGTCCTTCTTTCAAGAAGTTGCAGGAGATGATGATGGCACCATGACATGTAAAATGCATGATCTCGTTTATGACCTTGCAATCATCTATTATGCTTGAGTCCTTTGAGCGGCATTCTACCTTTTCCGCAACAATGAGTCCTTTGAGTCTCCGAAAAAGATTCGTCACCTATGTATTCCCTTTCAATCATCTATTATGCTTGATCCCCATTTAGAAAGGAGTCTGCACAGACAATATAATCTCGTCAAAAGCTCTTCGTCAGTGCGGTCGCTCATTCTTGATGGCATTGGTCTGATAGCATCCAATTTTTCTTCTTTGAAACATGTGAGAGCATTGGATGGCAATCTGCATCTATTCTCGAAGTCAGTAGGAAAGATGGTACACCTTAGATACTTAAATGTATGTTATCAAGGGAGCATGGGCCTCTCCAGAATCCCGAATTCCTTTGGTAACTTGGTGCATTTGACATATCTAAACTTTTCTTACTCTAGAATCAGAAGGTTGCCCCAGTCTACCAGTTGCCTCCAAAAGTTGCAGATTATGAAACTCTTCGCCTGTCGCTATCTTCGTGAGCTACCCCAAGGAATGAAGCATATGCTAAGCCTAAAACGTGTTGATGTCTCACATTGTGATTCCCTTAAGCGAACTACACCCGGAATTGGCCACCTGACTCAGTTGCTAGAACTGAGTATATTCATAGTAAGGAAGGAGCATGGCTGTGGAATTGGCGAGCTTAAAGAGTTAGACCTCGGAAAGGAGTTGTCTCTAAAGGAACTCGATAATGTGACAGGTTCAACAGAAGCCAAAAGTGCTAACTTGATAAGGAAGGCAAATCTCCAGTCGTTGAGATTAATCTGGGGAAAGAATGCAGGGGAACATCCAGATAACAAGGAAGAGGTTCTTGGCAGTCTCCAACCTCATTCTAATCTGGAGGATTTACGAATAAGCTGTTATCAAGGTTTAAGGCTACCCGATTGGTTGATTGATTTACCGAATCTGGTCTCAGTTGAGCTTGACCGGTGTAAAAGATGTTCACATCTTCCACCTCTAGGGGAACTACCTTTGCTTAAGTTTCTTAAAATAAGGGGAATGGATGCTGTGAAGTGCATTAGCAATGAATTCTATGGAAATGGAGTTAATCCATTCCCATCATTGGAGACCGGTGTAAAAGATGTTCACATCTTCCACCTCAACGTATTAATCAACAAAAAAACAACGTATTACTCAACAACCACTGCCACAAATCAGATTACAAAATCTCAAGACCATTTCACTACATTTCCAAACCAAGAACTAACCCAACTCTTTATTTTCGGACTTGAACACAACTCAGCAATTACCCATCAATTTAAACATCCAAATCATCACTAAACACGTTCAAAACAACCCTCAAGCATAACCATACCATCATCCCAACTTTCCCTCACAAAACTATCTCAAAAACTCAAGATTTCTACTCTTAAACACACCCACCAATACCCATTTCGGGATTTCAACAAAACACCACCATTTTAAGATATGATACACTTAAGGGCAAGACTATAACATATATTATCTTTACAAATAAAAAACCCATTAAAGTTTCCTCCTTTTACCTAAAATTTGAATACTTGAAGAACTTCAAAAATGGAGTTTATGAAAAACTAAAACCATAGAAACGTTAAGGACGAAGAGGAGAAGTCAAAAACATATTTACCTTGATGAAAACACTTGAAATTGATGAGGAATTTGATGGAATAGTAACTTGGGGTTGGGGAGGTTTTTGTGTCGTGGGTTTTTAGTTTGGAGGAAGAAGAAGAAGACTTTCAAAAGAGCTCTTTTTACTTGTTTTATTTTTCCTCATTGTAAAATTCTCATTTTACCATTAATGAATCACAAGCCCTTTTAAAATCAAAACCAAGCCCATTTTTTATTTAAACCAAGCCCAACGACCTGAACCTGATTTAACTCTCCTAACACCCGACCCCTAAACCCGGGTGTTATATCAAAAATCTGTTAATTTAGGTCGAACCTGTGAACAACAATCAATCTTGTCGATTACATGTTCTTTTCCATTTTGCGACAAGATCTGGAGCCCAAACTTCTCCCATGTTTATCATAGCTTGGATTTCTGACCCTTTATCGGACCAAACATTAGTCAACCTGTAGTACGTCTCTCTCACCAAGCTTGCTATTGGGAAATGACGTGTTCATTTTAATACACCATTTATGCACTCCACAAAGTTGGTTGTGTTGGGTCACGTCGGCACGCCCCGTGACGCAGCGGAAAAATTAATCCGACGTAATCCAGCCAGGATCCATGTACAGGAACGAATCTAGATTGAAAAGATGAAGAGTTACCTTTTAAAACTCTAGAAACTAGAAAACCGACGGTATGTCGGAATAATCCCGTCAAGTAAAACCGGAATCGTCACAGGTTCGCAACAACCTCTACGGAGTCCACCCGAACAAAACGAACAAAGTTTCTGCCTCCCTAACACTTAGGGATAAATTTCGACAAGTTTGAACACCTTCTAGGGAGAAGTCGAAATCCCACCAGGGATTCCAGAGGGAGTCTGAAATTGACCAGGGGTTCTACCGGGACTTGGATTCGAACTAGAAAATCGCCAGGGGGCAAGAGGAACACCAGAAAAATATCGAACAGCTTCTCAAAAGAAATCTGGGACTTGTCGAAAATTCCATAGGGGAATTCCGAGGGATATGTCGAAATTTACAAGGAGGAATAGGGATGATTTGGTTGCTAGCTCTTGTCCCTTTAAATAGTATTCAAAGACTTAATTCTAGTTGAATTCCTTAAATCCAAGTTCAACCAAAATTCATAGAATCTAATTCTACTTGAAATTGGTTTATATTAAATATACATTATATTTAATAATTTTAAATGAAATATATATATATATTTAATTATGTGGAATCTTATTCTACATAAAACATGGATTTAAATATACATTATATTTAATATATATATCTATATATATTTATTATATAGAATCTCATTCTATCTTTACTTGGATTTAAATATATTTAAATATATATATTTTTAATTATGTAGAATCTAATTCTACATAAACTTGGAATTAAATATACATTATATAAATTCCAAACATATATTTAAATTTCTAGAATCTTATTCTATAATATTTAAGTCTTTAAATATTTTTCATACTCTAAATAATATCTGATAAATACAATATTTATCCAATATTATTCCCATTTAAGGGAGTTACCGATTTCCCCTATCTCATAGGGGATTTTCGGCAACCTCCCTAAAATAGGGAGTATGGTTTCCAATTTTTTTGTTCGTTTCATTCGAAGGATGTGACCCTTGTAGGTTCATGTAACGTTAGCAGTAAAATTAGAACTGTTCTAATTTTACAAACAATGAGTGGCATCTAGCAATACATCATTGCTACCTAAGTTGCATGAAGTCATGGTTTGACTTTCCTAATTCCTGAATAAACTTCCTTTATGTATTTCATCCTTTTGTCCTTTATATCTTAGATGAACACAAGTCATGGGTTAGTCACACTTGTGTTGTCCATCTAGTGTTTCTTGATGTCTTGAGTAGATTATGATAAATGAATCTCTATGATATCTCATATCATAATATTCGAGCATGGGTATGCATTTCTAATCTCAATCAATCAAGTGGCCGAAGATATTTCTCCCATTATGTAGGAGGGACAAATCCTTTCTTGATCAACCATCTTTCACTACATAGGTCATCGCGTATCCAATCATCAGTCTTTATAATGTAGTCAGTTACGACACACGTTTGACTATGTCAAATTACGTAAATCTTTATGTTGAAATCATGTTGTTCTCAAGTCTGAGGATTGTACATATGTTTATCATGAGCAATGTTGTGACTGTAACATAATTACCCAAGAAACATGCTCATAGCGGGTCAATCCAGTATGTTGTTCTCTAACAAATACTTATGTGTTGATTTTGACATCTCTATGTCAATGACAACGCTTGTCATCAACCACATATTAGTCTTTATATATTATCACTGTCCATACCCGTAATAATATTCGACTAGGCATTCTATTTAACAATAATCGTATTATTGTATGGACATTATTATCCAATGGTTAGTTTGATGCACAAAAACATACCAAATGATAATAACGGCAATGCCATTACTTGATAAATCTAGTAAAATAGTATGTCTATTCAATCATCATATGATTGGTCTTTGGGCATACTCCAACAATTTCCCACTAGCACTAAGACCAATCATTCTCGTATCTAATACGATATGGCTTAGTGTAACTGACATGCTTATGCTGTGTCAAAAGCTTTGTCAGGGAGTTGACAAAGTTATCAACTTTGTGCGTATGTTGCATACTTTCACCTCTCCAAGATGTAAGAACTTTAGAATATGTTTGGATTTATTGATGAGATCTGGGTTTTATTTGCTTAAGCAAAGTTCCATCATAACAGAGTTATGTAGCATCTAATATGCTGGGAACAATCCTTAGTTCAGAAGTGAACCCTTTAGATCCAAACATCCTTCTTTATTGCTATGTCGACTGTAATACATTCAGCCTATGTTGTAGAGTTAGATACTGTCTCATGTTGCTAACTCGCAATATCTTTTATTAATGCAAAATGGATTGCTATCTTTAGTTCCTTTTGATGAGTATGTCATCTACATACAATACTTAGGAAAGTAACAATGCTCCCACTAGCTCTTTTGAAAAAAAGACTCCCCTTTGTTTCTAGATAAACCAAACCTTTTGATTGTATCTTCTGAAACGAATATCCCAACTTCGAGAAGCTTGCCTTAGTCTACGGATAGACCTTTGTAGCTTACATACCTTCCAAGTGTTTATTGGAGTGACAAAACCTTCTGGATGTGTCATGTACACATCTGTTTCAAGTTTTCCCTTAGGAAAGTGGTTTTGACATTCCTTTATTTGATTCCATAATCATCGTATGTAACTACTTGCAAGTGAGATTAAGATGGATTAAACATAGCTACAAGGAAGATGCTTTATCATAGTATATACTATGAAGTTTGTCGAAAACTTTTAGCGACGAATCATCCTTTGTATGTTTTATCATCCATGTCGATTTTTCCTTTTTGAAAAACTCATCCATACCTCTTAGGTTTTACCCTTTTAGGTAACCAAAGTCTATACTTGGTTTTAGACATGGATTCCATCTCATATCTCATGGCTCTTAGCCATTTCTCGAATTTTGGGCTCACCATTGCTTTCTGATAAGACCTAGTCTTTATCTTGATCCGAAAAGAAGAGTGTTTCCATGTACGGATAGTGAGAAATTGATATTTCTCAAGTATATGGTATTCTCTTAAGGAACAACACAATGGTTGTGTTTTGTTCCAATGTTCCTTGATCATTTGTGGAACATTCTCAATATTTGGTTCATAAATTTGTTGTCTAAAATTTCTGCACATTCCAAATTCCATTTTTTCTTTTGTGAGAGGTAATCTCTTTCAAGAGAAACTCTCGTTTGAGCAACAAACATTTTGTTCTTGTTGAAAAATGAAATCCCTTAGTGATAAGTATTCTCTTTTGAGATAAACTATCGTTTGAGCAACAAATATTTTGTTCTCGTTAAAGTTGAAGAAATAATATCCCTTTGTGAGAATTAATCTCTTTCAAGATAAACTCTCGTTTGAGAAACAAACGCTTTGTTCTCGTTAGGATAAACAACAAATGGAGTTTTTAAGGTTCGAACTTTGTAAACATTTTAAGATGTAGGTAACCATAAAACTTCAAAGGTATTCTAGAACAATTCTTAGTCCATATCTTATATGACGTTTCGAAAAAAAATCACGATTAAGTATGAGACTTGTTTTTCTAGTGTGTAAAGAAGTCGAAAATGACTTGTTCTGAATCAAAACATGTCTAACATATTTGATTCTCTTTCAAAGACTTTTCGTTCCACTTGCGGGATTTAATTATGGGACAATCCCATATTCTTTGAAAGTTCATCAAACTTTAAATATTCTTGAATTTGATCTCATCAAATTACCTTAATACTTTTTATGAGTTTGAGATTAGTCATTTGTTTTATTTATCTTATAAATATTATTGATTTGATTAGTTTAAAGATCATTGATTCGTTGTGCCATAAGAGATTAAAAGAATAACATTTATTTAAATAATCTCAAAATTAAAATATCTTGTCCTTACAAGATAACTTAAACTTAGGCACAAAATAATAATCTTAAAAACTAAAACAAATCTATTTAAGCAAAAACACATGTCCTAATGGATGATATAGCAACTCTTGCTTTATTTCCATTCGCAGATCCATGTCTATTCTGATGCCTTCTCTTTAGAAGCCTCTGAGGTTGATGCCTCACTCGTTTTTGCTTTCTTGACTTCTTGTAGGTGAGTGGGGCAGTTTCTCTTCCAATGTCCGGTCTTGCTACAATAGAAACATTTTCCATCCTTCTTGATTCCCTTCTTAGGTTTCAATGCCTCCTTTCCATCGGTTTTGGTCTTACCATCACCTTTAGACTTTGCTGCCAATTTACCTTTCTTCTTGACCTTGCGGACGATTAGAACAGGTTTAGGTCCTACCTTCTTCAGGTTGATTTCAGCAGTTCTCAACATGCCGAGCAACTGTGGCAGCGTCTTGTTAATTTCATTCATATTGAAATTAAGGACGAACTGATTGAAACTATCCAGCAATGATTGCCGGATGACATCAGTAGCTAATTCATCTTTCAGCGGAAAGCCGAGCTTCTCCAACGTTTGGATGTAGCCCATCATTTTGATGACATGAGCTCCTACGGGAGATCCCTCACTCATCTTGCATTGAAACAGAGCTTTAGAGGTCTCGTACCTCTCTTGACGAGCTTGCCCTTCATAAATCTCCTTGAGATTTTGAATCATATCATAAGCTACCATGTCCTCATGTTGCTTCTGAAGCTCAGGGGTCATGGAGGCAAGCATAAGACAACCGACATCCAGCATGTCGTCCATGTGTTTCTTAAACTTGTCTTTGTCAGCTCTGGAAGCAGTGGCAACCGGTTCATCAGGAACATGTTCTTCAATGACATATTCCTTCTTTTCCTGTTTGAGAACAATTCTCAAATTGCGGAACCAGTCAAGGAAGTTTATGCCATTGAGCTTATCCTTCTCAAGGATAGATCGCAAAGATAGAGTATTATTTGCCATTAATTCTACAACAAAGAAAATGTGCTACATAAGTTTTACTAAATTTTAAAATTTATAGATAGGTCTTTACTATAAATTTACTCCCACTATTTTCTTCAAAATTAAAAACCCTCTAGTTTTACTTTCGGAAAACGTTTCGATAATTTTTCTAGTGAGTGAGGATCCGTATTTCACCATTCCTAAATCAACTTTGGCCAGTCTTTTAGGAAATGATTATTTAGGTAAGTAACACCTTACTAATTACATCTCATGTAATTCCTCATCTTTTGGCGAACAACTCTTGTTCTTTAAATCATCTTATGATTATCTAAAACTTTTAACCACTAGGTTTTCTAATCCTATTAGAACAACCCAGCTAAGTCAATACCAATATCTCAACTAGCGAATATCACTAGCTTATTCTTCACGTTTAACTAAGATAGATAAATGTGACATTGCTTTGGCAAAGCTCGCATTATATTGATCGAAGCTTTAACGAGGGTAAATATTGGATGGTTAAAACAGACTTAGAATTATAGTGAGGGATTTACTTAATTATCTCATCATTTTAACATTGATCCTATCAATAGAACTATGTTTAATCATGCTTATAAAACATCCATTGCATCACATACAAGGTAAATATAAGCGGTAAATAAATATGCAATCGTTATAGCCCTTCTTAACCTAAGGCGGCCCGTCCCAAGCCAATGGGAGGACCATTCTACTAAAGATAGAATCTGCTTCTGAAACGCCCGGTCCACTAGGGAAGGCCGACCACGCTGCTACCTTGGTTCTTGCTTTATCTCCATGAGTATTTACAATTTTCAGAAACTCGCGTTACATGCGAGGGAGTGAGATGAGAAGAGAAGTACAATAGAAGATAGAGAAAGGCACGACACTCAGGCCGTATTTATAAAAACCAAAACTATAAAGGCTATGGGCTATAACCATGCAAAACAAACACCGTGCAATCTAACATGCATTTCAAACATCGTGCAAACAAAGTAACGACGTGTTTACGAAGTTTTAAACTAATTATCCCTATGTTGCGGTTAATGGGCAAAAGAAGGATCACGAGGTTTCATAAACCATTTGCGTTAACGAACAAATACAACAGGTAGGTCAACATGAAAGAGAGGTGGCGCACTAGGTACACTTAAGTACCAGGTCTTTGATGATGCCAATCCTAGACATGCATTTTTCATAACGTCTAACCATAACTCTTATGGATTCACCGTGAAAGATAGTTTGATAACTTTTATCAAATTAGAAGCCCTTTCAGAGATTTCATAAATCTATGAAACTACGAACAACTACTTGTTCTCTAGACTAACTATTAGTCTCAACATGTTAACATTTAACATTGAAGCAACCTAACATAGTTATGATTAACTCTTAATCATTCAGTGATAATCGAAATAAATCTTTATTAGGTGTGATACGATAAACGCTAAATATCTAAATCGAATCAAACAGAATGCATCTCATACATAAACATCACCCAAGAATTTAAGTCTGAATTCGTATGATACAAGTGGCTCTGATACCACTGTTGGGTCACGTCGGCAAGCCCCGTGGCGCAGCGGAAAAATTAATCCGACGTAATCCAGCCAGGATCCATGTACAGGAACGAATCCGGGGTGAAAAGATGAAGAGTTACCTTTTAAAACTCTAGAAATTGGAAAACCGATGGTATGTCAGAATAACCACGTCAAGTAAAACTAGAATCTTCACAGGTTCACAACGACCTCTACGGAGTCCACCGAACAAAACGAACAAAGTTTCCGCCTCCCTAACACTTAGGGATAAATTTCGACAGGTTTGAACACCTTCTAGGGAGAAGTCGAAATCCCTCCAGGGATTCTTGAGGGAGTCTGAAATCGACCAGGAGTTATACCGGGACTTGGTTCGAACTAGGAAATTGCCAGGAATTTTCCATGGGGCAAGAGGAACACCACAAAAAATATCGAATAGCTTCCCAGAAGAAATATGGGACTTGTCGAAAATTCCAGAGGGGAATTCCCAGGGATATGTCGAAATTTACAAGGAGGAATAGGGATGATTTGGTTGCTAGCCCTTGTCCCTTTAAATAGTATTAAGAGACTCAATTCTAGTTGAATTCCTTAAATCCAAGTTCATCCAAAATTCATAGAATCTAATTCTACTTGAAATTGGTTTATATTAAATATACATTATATTTAATAATATTAAATAAATATATTTAATTATGTAGAATCTTATTCTACATAAAACATGGGTTTAAATATACATTATATTTAATCCATATATATATATATTTATTCTATAGAATCTCATTCTATCTTTACTCGGATTTAATTATATTTAAATATATATTTTTAATTATGTAGAATCTAATTCTACATAAACTTGGAATTAAATATACATTATATAAATTTCAAATATATATTTAAATTTCTAGAATCTTATTCTATAATATTTAAGTCTCTAAATATTTTCCATACTCTAAATAATATCTGATAAATACAATATTTATCCAATATTATTCCCATTTAAGGGAGTTGCCGATTTCCCCTATCCTAGAGGGGATTTTCGGCAACTTCCCTAAAATAGGGAGTATGGTTTCCAATTTTTTTTTGTTCGTTTCATTCGAAGGGTGTGACCCTTGTAGGTTCATGCAAAGTTAGCATTAAAATTAGAACTGTTCTAATTTTACAAACAATGAGTGGCATCTAGCAATACATCATTGCACCTAAGTTGCATGAAGTCATGGTTTGACTTTCCTAATTCCTGAATAAACTTCCTTTATGAATTTCATCCTTTTGTCCTTTATATCTTAGATGAACACAAGTCGTGGGTTTGTCACACTTGCGTTGTCCATCTAGTGTTTCTTGATTTCTTGAGTAGATTATGATAAACGAATCTCTATGATATATCATATCATAATATTCGAGCATGGCCATGCATTTTCTAATCTCACTCAATCAAGTGGCCGAAGATATTTCTCTCATTATGTAGGAGGGACAAATCCTTTCTTGATCAACCATATTTCACTACATAGGTCATCACGTATCCAATCATCAGTCTTTATAATGTAGTCAGTTACGACACACATTTGACTATGTCAAATTACGTAAATTTTTATGTTGAAATCATGTTGATCTCAAGTCTGAGGATTATACATATGTTTATCATGAGCAATGTTGTGACTGTCACATAATTACCCAAGAAACATGCTCATAT
Organism: Hibiscus tridactylites; assembly: GCA_958450335.1. NCBI lineage: Eukaryota > Viridiplantae > Streptophyta > Magnoliopsida > Malvales > Malvaceae > Hibiscus > Hibiscus tridactylites. Next base: position 21,801,289 of record OY288276.1, on the reverse strand, counting down.
CGGGTCAATCCAGTATGTTGTTCTCTAACAAATACTTATGTGTTGATTTTGACATCTCTATGTCAATGACAACGCTTGTCATCAACCACATATTAGTCTTTATATATTATCATTGTCCATACCCGTAATAATATTCTACTAGGGATCCTATTTAACAATAATCGTATTATTGTATGGACATTATTATCCAATGGTTAGTTTGATGCACATAAACATACCAAATGATAATAACGACAATGCCATTACTTGATAAATCTAGTAAAATAGTATGTCTATTCAATCATCATATGATTGGTCTTTGGGCATACTCCAACATGTTGTCCTTTGCATGTATCGTCGACCATCATCATATGATTGAGCCCATCTTTCTCTTTCGAAATTGTTTGCCCACGCCCAACATCTTCGTCGTACCTCATCAAACTTGCCAATCCCTCTCAAAATTTGGCCACGGTAGTTCGTACTCTGTTTCATAATATATGTTGTTAGCACCGACAAAAATCATAACACATGAATAATCGAGTATGAAAAAAAATAAATATTACTTACCCATGCCTAAATCATGCTGTGAAGGTGGGATTTTTTTTTTCACTTTTCAATAGCGTTCTTCTTAATATGGCATACACAGTACACAAGATATTAGTGCATAAGTTTCTGTTGAGCTCGATGGTCACAACCGAAATGCTTTCCAAGTATGGAGAAGGTTGATTTTTTTTGTGGTGTTTATGTTGGTGGAAAAGGATAAGAAAAATTAACACGAGATTTAGAGTGGTTCGACTTTCTAACCCAAAGCCTACATCCACTACCTTAGCACACCACTAAGGATTTCACCAATTCACTAAGAATTCTTCCCTTTTTCTAGGCTAAGGAGGCAACCTTTACAACCCGATTAATCTTTCTACCCAAAGATTAACCAAGACACTCTTGTACAAAAAGAATTCAAAGAAAACACAAAATCCCTCTAATAGATTTTTGTTTGCACAATTAAGCCCTCACCCAAAACCTAAACACTTGAGCAAATTTAACAATGTTTAGCTCACAAGTGTTGTCTATACAAGAAATGTGCAATTAAGCTCTAAAGACAATCTTTCATCATAGTGTTGTTGACAATTGAAGCATTAACCATCTCTTGATGCTTGGATGTCCCTTTTTATACTCCTAATTGAGTTTGTAGCCGTTGATGACCGTTGGGGGTGAATTAGAGCCGTTGGAGCCTTTATTTCCCACCATAAATGTAGTTCTGCAGCTTGGCGTATCGGTACCCTTGAATTCGTATCGATACAGCCCCGATAAGAAAATAGCCGTTGAGCACTTCAAGCTGGTGTGTATCGATATGCTTGGCTAGCGTATCGATACGGTCCTGCAATTTAAAAGACTGTTGGGAAAAATGATCGTTGGGGGTAGTTGGGCGTATCGGTACGTGATACAACTGTATTGGTACGCGAACTAGCCGTTGGGTATTTTAAAGCACACCGTATCGATATGGCAAAGCATATCGGTACGGGTTTTGGCTACTAGAAAATAACTGTAGTTAAAACCTTAAAGGGTATCGATACAGTTCCATATCGTATCGGTACAGTTACATTTAAAACATAGTTTTGACAACTTTAAATACACTTTAAATCTTTCCAAAGCCTTGTAAAACTCTTAAACATATTTTCAAGTTGATTTTGACTAAAAACATATTTTAAATTCTTTTCAATTTAGTCCAAAACATTTTTCAATTATCATATCAAAACACTTAGTTCTACAGTTTCCATCAGCTTGTTGGTCGATCAATTGCTGCTAAGATGCTTATTGCTCTATTGAAAATCAAGCAAACCCCTTCTTCTCGAATGTCATGCTCACGTAAATTACTCAAAAATAATTTCCAAGAGTCCACCGACTCCGTATCAACAATTTCGAAGGCAATCGAAAAGATATTTCGATCACCATCTTGTGTAACAACAATCAACGTTACATGTTTTTATCTTCTATACAACAATGTGCCATCGACTTGGACCATACATTTGCAATATGGAAAGCCTTCGATGCATGGCTTGAACACCCAAAATAATTGGTGGAATATTTGCTTCCCTTGAAGAAGTTGACCTTCTCTGTTGCATGCATGCAAGGTTTTATACCTCATTGTGGTTTTAGAAATGAATAATACCATTGCATGCAATAAAGTCGGTAGCTCATTGTATGACTTATTGTAATTACCGTACACCTTTTTGAACGCCTTATCCCTTGCATACCAACCCTTTCCATATTCTATTTGATATTCAAATTGTTGCTTAATAGATGCCATAATCGTTGAAACATTAACCCTTTGGTTTGTTTCAACCAACATCTTCACGTGGTGACATATTACATTCGAGTCCAATTGGCGGTGGTCTTGGTTGATGGAATTTCGTGAACAAGTGTGGCGACCATTGTACTTTGTAACCCAAGCATTTTCCTCTAAATTTTAGAGACTCAAATGTTCCAATTACAATCTTCTCAATATTTAACACATTTTGCAAACAGAGTTCTCAGACTGGAATCTTTAACAATGAAGTCTACATGCTTTCTGATGGAATACTCTTTAATTGCCAATGTAGCTTCTTTATTTTCTTCAAATTTAATCCCAACCGATAAATCATCAGAGGGACACGAACTTAATTGTGGCATGAACGAGAATTCAGGTACCCTCATCGCGTCGTAATCTATTAAGTTCATGTGAGTAGGAGGTTTTGTAACCCCCTTGACCCGACCTAGCCACCAGACCGAATCAAACGGGTTATACGGGAAAACCGAAGCAAAACCCGTTAGGGCTTCACTCCGATTAGCAGCCCTAATTTTTTTCTTTAAATTAATTTTGTCTAAATGCCATATTTGAAACTTATGTGAGGAGGCAAACAACGGAAAAGCAAACATGAATATGAACCAAGCAATACGGACATTAAAGGCTAACTTCTAGCCATTTTACTTCAGACATGATTCATTAAAGGAAACATTCATGCTTAGCATTCATAAAAGGGGTCAAAAGACAAGCCATGACATATTTTAACATTTAAAACATGATAGCAACAAAAGCAACCACACGAGAGTTTAGACACCAACTCCTCAACACAAAAGTCTAGCATTCCCATTGCCTAAGTATTATTACAACCATGAAAAGCCATACTTGAGCTAGCAAAAGAACTCCAAGGTTCCTCCTTTGCCCCACTTGCCTCCCGTAGCCACTAACGATCTGCATTGTTGGAAAAGAGAGCGTAAGCTTGAGATCTTAGTGAGCGGAGCTCAAAATCACAACAACAACAATGCAGTTTCAAAACATATATCTATTTTAAAGACAAAACCATAAGGAGTGGAAAATATTAAACCGAAACATAAGACGAGTTCATGGTGTGCACATGCACAATCATTCCCGGTGGGACTACACATCACCATTCATAAACAACTAGCATATTTCAGGTGGGACTACACATCACCGTACTCATCTACTAGTCAACTTTCGGTGGGACTACACATCACCGTTTTCAACAATACCCTTCCCATTAACCATCACATGAGGCTTTGGCAACAACATAATAATAACATTCAAATGATGTAAAAGCAAAGAGTATTTCACCCAACAACACATATAATCACATTCATCAACACTTAACAAAATAAGGCGATATTTGTTAAACTTACACTTGAGCTTAGGTTGGCCCCTAAAGCTCAACCCAAACCCCAAGATAAACTCTTTTCAACAATCAAAATAAGGAGTTAACACACTTTTCAACAATCAAACCCACTAAAATCAACCTTATCACAATTCGACAACAACCATTTCCAATTCCTAACCAAAACTAACCAAAGCCATTCTCATTTCTACTCTAACAACAAATCAGCCATAACTTCATCAATTTAACATCCAAAACATGTTCACATACCCCGAAAACATCAACCCAACACCATCAAAACATCAGAAGTCTTTCCCCACCATTTCCAAGCCAAAAACCCAAATATCCCCTATCCAAAAATTACCCATTTTCCTAATTCTGAGATTTCTTGATAAACCTATTATCTTAGCATCATTTTACACCCAAAATATGGTTTATAACTCACTCAAATCACTATTTTAACCAACTTTTCTTAAACCCTTCAGAAACCATTTTCTCCCAAAAAGAAGAACATTGAGAAATATTTCAAAGTTTTGAAGGGAAGTTGTTCGAAAATAAGGAGATGTGAAGAAATGTTAGGAACAAAGCACTTACCTTGATGAGTCTTCAAAAATGGTGGAGGTTTGATGGAGGGGAGAAAAATAACGTGAAATGGTTTTGGAGAAGAAAAAGAGGTGGGTAGTTTTAAAATATAATATTTTATTTTAATTCAAAATCCATTTCCAAAACCTATTTGTTACCTATTTTACCAAAAACCCTTTAAGAATCCCTTTTTGTCCAAATCAGACTCGAATGACCCAAATCGCGTTTATTAACCTACTCCGGACTCGGCAACCACCCGAACCCTAGTCTCGGGGCGTTACAGGTTCATACCATGTAATGTCATCACCTACTGAAAAAATTAGGCTCATTACCAAGGTCATCACCAGTCAAATCGAGATCTACAATTTCTTCATCTTCACTAAAATCAACAAGCTTTTCTCCCTATCGACCTTGGAGATTTTCAACGTCAATGCAAACACTCGGATCAACAGTCAGCTTAACAGTCAGGAACGTCGAAGGCCCAACATATGGATGAAATACACTCGATGTCCCACGTTCCAACATCACAATAAAGCTGTCTCCAAACCTATATGCCTAACCCCACTGCCGAAACCCATTTGAGAAGAACTTCCAAATACATTTCTGGATGAGCCTGAAACGTCATATCTCCCACGCACCTCATAATGTAACTCAATACTTCGAATACCTGTTGAATCATGCTATACAATCATGATTCCAAGATCAGTACCATCTTTAAGAGCTATTGCTGAATATATGACTGGATCATGAAATGTCTTCCACCAGTACCGCAAACAACAATCTCAGCTCCTATTTTCATTTTTATGTCACGCTTAAGCTCTTAAAGAGAAATATTCTTTGAAAACCTTATCTTTGTAGTGCCTTCGGATTCAAATATGACACCCATATCAGTTTTCACAATTTGTCCATCGTAATGGACAATAACCTTAAACATGTTGCTCATTGTCTCTACATGTTCAAAACCATATATATTTTTAATCAAAAGTACATAAATCAAAATTACCATATTGTTATATTATATTACTACAATTTTTCCCCTAAAGAATAACATAAAATTAAAATTATAAATGGATGTCTACACATAACAACAACATTCTAAAATAAAAATAAACAAACAATCTAAATAATAAAAATAAAACTAAAAAATCAACTTACTATAAACTTCTTCAAAATTTTCTCCTCCTCCTCCTCCTCTCCTCCCCTCCTCCTCCTTTACTTAAATTTGTTCTCAAATTTTCTTCCACATTTTACCTTTAACCTCACTTATTTAACATAAAAAATCCAACACACAACAATACAAATTTTTTCATGTTATTTACCCATACCATCTCTTTAATAACCATTTCAAATTCAAATTCAATACCCCTACACAATTTAAAATATTTTTTAATACCCTAACCACCCTATTCTCAAGCCTAATTCACAAAAAAATATTATCCCTTTCTCGAACTCAAGACATATAAATCACCCTGCATGCAACAGGATTCCCTCGGTAATTAAGGAAATCCATACTGTGCAGGCTTTATTTTTTTCAGCCTGCTAACCATCCCTGCCACCATTTGAATGCATGTTGAAGTGGGACCAAAGTAACCCGACCTCATTTTTAGGCAAATTTGGCCAAGTAAGCCAATATTTAGGGAATAATTAGGGAATAGGGGTTATACGGCAGAAATTTGGCAAACTAGGCCAATTTCTACAGTGATCCAATGACCACGCCACCTGCAGAAGGCGTCCCTTGGACAACGCCACCTCCTCCTGGCGAGGTCTCTGGTGACCGGCTGGGAGAGCCAATGGCACGGCTGCTGCAGGCGAGCTGTGGCTGGTGCAGGCTTCTGCGGCTTCATGTGGGCTGGCCTACCTCGCCCTCTCCTTATGGCGAGGTGCAGGCTGGCAGGCCTGCTGCTCACGGGCTGCAGCAGGTGGTTGCCCAATTAATTTTTTTTACATTATTTTATTTGTGTGTATATATATAGATAGGTGGTGTGAGTTAAAATTTTAGAGTTGGTTATTTGTGAAGAGAAGAAGAGAAAAAAATTTGTGAAGGTGAAGAATTTTTTGTATATCTTTTTAAAGATATATTCGAAGAGGGTGAGAAAAATTTTGAGTTTAAATTTGTCTGTTATTTTTTTAATTATTAGTGTCCCTATATTATTTTGTGTGATTGATGATCTAATGAAATATATATTTTATTATTGATGAAGCTATCCTGGTTGGTTGTGATTGTCGTTTCGAACAAAAGAAGCTAGTTTTTCGAATTTTGAATCTGGTAAGGGCATGTATTTTTTTAATCTGATTTTTTAAAGTTAGTTTATTAGCTGTATATATTCGAAATGTTGAAGTTAATATATTTTTTTGTATATATTCGAATGCTAATTGTTTTTTAGCTGTAGAAATAGATAATAGCATCTGAAGGAGTTTTGTTGTACCATGAACACATTTCGTCTCATATTCACGAAGAGCAAGTAAGTAAATGTTTTGTAATTTAAAATTTGATATTTACTATGTAATTATTATAACTCGAAATTATAATGAATTAATTATAGGATGTAGAGCATATGATACGCCGTCGAGGAATGAAGATAAAGGAACCTGATGAGCGTTTAGTGTATTACTTACAGCGAGCTGGTTTTTATAATGCCACCTTTCTCCGTAGGTTTAAGATAATCCTCGGGTTGATTACTGCATTGATTGAACGGTGGAGACCAGAGACCCACACATTTCATTTTCCATTTGGTGAATGTACAATAACCCTGGAGGATGTCGCGGTACAACTTGGTATTCCAACAAATGGGACACCATTGGTTGGACAAAATAATTAAAATACATATGACCTTTGCATGCAGTACCTGGGCAAAGCTCCTCCCCAGAGCTGTGTGGACGGGCTACGCCTCAGAGTATCATGGTTGCAGCAGGAATTTATTGTGACCGATGAATCTGGTCATCAAGAACTTGAGTGTGCAGCTCGAGCTTATATACTGCAACTTATTGGTGGTGTGTTGATGCCAGATACATCTGGTAATATGGTTCACACACAATACCTGCAGTTCTTGGGTAATTTGGACACAGCTGCTACATATAGTTGGGGGTCCGCAGTATTAGCATTTTTGTACCATGAAATGTGCAAGGTCACAATTATGCATGGTGAAAAGGCAAATTCAGATATGGGTGGATGTCAAGTATTACTGCAGTCCTGGGCGTGGTACAGGCTGCCGTATTTAACGCTCGCTTTTTCTGTACCGGTTGATATGGTGTAACCCCCTCGTCCCGGTCTGGCCGGATGACCGATCCGAGTGGGCCACACGGGGAAAACCGAGTGAAACCCGTTAAGGTTCCCTTCGGTTAGCAACCCTATTTTTTTTCTTTTCAATTTAATCTTGTCTAGAGGGATATTAAGTCCTAAGTGATTCACAACAGCGGAAAACAAACGAAGGAAAACACATACGAACCACGACCATGCATAAACAGTCAATTTTAAACTTATAAGGCAGGCCGTATCAGTACCCTAGCCAGGGGTATCGATACGCCCTGTCTAGGTCAACCCAAGGAGTCAACCCCGGGAAGACCGTATCGATACAGCCCTTGAGCGTATCGATACGCCCTTCTCGGTCAACCCTCCTTGGTCAACAGAGTAGACTTGTACCGATACTCGTGCACCCCGTATCGGTACGCTCTATTCTCACTCAAAACTCCAAATTCCAATAACTTTGGAGGGTATCGATACCCTTAGGGTATCGGTACGCCAGACAAAATATGTGGCCTTTGGGCAAGACCGTATCGATACGGCCCTGGGGCGTATCGATACGCCCTGCACTGCAATTCCACAAATTCCAACTTAAACGACCCCAACACGACTCTAAATGCATTACTTGACTCACCTAAGCGTATACAAACATGTAAGCAAACATACTTAAGCCGAAGGAAGCATTCATACATGAAACAAAACATTCATACCAAGCATTCAAATTAAAGAGCAATTTAGGCAATATTAGCATACATAAAGACTCAAAAGGGTCTTAAAAGGCACAAGTCAATCACAAGAGGTTTGCACTCATACACAAGGCAACCTAGACATTCTAAAGCATGCCATCACACACACCAACATTCATCATAGTATTACATGCTTACAATCCATAATCAAACTCAAAACATCATCAATCAAATGAGTCATACAAGCTCATACAAAAACCCTTGCCACATTTCTAGCTAATACAAAATTGATAACCGTACTTGAGCCACAAACTTGGAAAGCCCTTCTTGCCTTGCCTCGAGCTAACACCATGCTAATGATCTGCATTGTTGAACATTGAGAGCGTAAGCTATAAACTTAGTGAGGGTGCTCTAAAACGAAAAACATCAACAATGCAGGGTTCAAGCATGTAAATCCTAATCTCACATACATCAAGCATATGCATATAATCAAGTAGACCTAGCTAGTCTTTCAAGTGGCATAATATGGTTTCTCATAATCTACTAAGCTCAAACATTTGTATCAACATCATGTAATAACACCATATACCACAATCATATATCACAATACATGAACAAGTGTAATTGACCACTATTAAATTACCCCGATTGTGCAGATTTAAACCTCAACAACACTTTACCTCGGTGGGATTACACTCATCACCGGACCTTGCATGTGCGGGATTCCACTCATCGCCACATGCCCTACGGATGGGATTCCACTCATCATCCCGTAGAAATATATAAAAAGCTTCCGGTGGAATATTACATCACCGTACTCCTCCTAGATGACTTAACGCCATCAAGGCCACGTACGTTTTGACTCAATTTGTGTGCACACTAATCCTAATGATCGATCATTTACAACCGGTAATTATTTTAGTGCCAATTATCATTATCACATCACATATCATCAACCACACTCATGCTCATCACATATATACACATCATGATATATATACATGCACCAAATAACCACAATCACAAGAGCATAGCTAAGTAAGCACAATAGCATTTATGGATATCAATGGCTAAACTAACAACTTGAATTAACTAGAAGTGGCCTACCAAGCACACTTTACACACACACACCACACATACTCGAACCAACTTTAAATCAAGTTTGAAACCACTCACCGCCCTTCCTTAGCAAATTGAAACAATCCTCCTACGAACCCGAATTCGGTCCCAAAGCCTCTCCAACGCTTCCTCTTGCTTCTAGCCAAACAAAACACACTTATTACACCACAATTCAATGCTAATACTCAATCACCATCTCACTTAACAAACACAAACCAAATTCCACAAATTCCCAATCCACATAATCCCCAAAATACCAATTTTCATGCTCCTCAATAACCTTGTTGAAATTTCCATTTCCAAACCTCCAAATGACCTCCAAAATGTCCCAAATCACCCTCCTATCATACCCTAACCACCAGCCCTTTGTTTTCAACCTAAAACCCACCAAAAACCCAAGTTTTAACACTTTAAAATTGGCCCTAAGACCCTACTACGGATTTTCATTAAAATTCAACCAAATTAATATATGTTGTATCTTTTAACAAGAATAAACAAAGTTCCAACTCAATTTGGTAAAACAAAATGAAAAACCCTTTAAAAACCCATACTTTGATACAAACCCTAATTTTCAAAACTCCATAACTTTGAAATCTAAGACAATGGGTGGATAGGGGATAAAGAGGAGAGTAAGAAAACATGTTTACCTTTCAAAAAGACCTTGGATTGAAGTTGAAAGTCAATGGAATAGTAACTTGAATATTTGAGAGAGTTTGGGGAGGGGGTTTGTTTTCTTCACGTGGGAATAGAGGGGAAAAGGGGGAGAATATGACAACTTTAAAAGTTGTCATCCTTTTTAAAAACTTTTGGATAAATTACAACATAAGTCCTTCCCTTTTTACTAAAGCTCAATTAGGTCACAACTTAGGTTGAATTGTTTTAATTTAAATTTTATTGGCTCGAACCGTAAACCCGGTTAACTCCTAACCCTAAAACACGAGTGTTACAACTCTCTCCCACTTAAGAAATTTCGTCCCCGAAATTACCTGACTGAAAGAGATATGGAAACTGCTTTTCCATATCCTCCTTCCTCTCCCAAGTTGCCTCGTCCACACCTCGACGTTGCCACCGCACCTTCACTAACTCAATCGATCTACCCCTCAACACCTTACTGTCAGAAGCTAAGATCTCAATGGGCTCTTCTTCATAAGTCAAATCCGGATTCAATTCAATTTCTTCTACGGGCATAACATGAGATGGATCGGACCTATACTTACGAAGCATCGAAACATGGAACACATCATGTATCTTCTCAAGGTCGGATGGCAAACGCAACTGATAAGCAACCGAACCAACCCTCTTCACAATCTCATACGGTCCTATGTACCTCGGACTCAATTTCCCTTTTCGACCAAATCTCATCACTTTCTTCCACGGAGACACTTTCAGGAATACTCTCTCACCCACTGAAAACTCAACTTCTTTCCTCTTCAAATCGGCATAGGACTTCTGCCTATCCGAAGCAGCCTTCAAACGATCACAAATCAATTTTACCTTGTCTGTTGTCCCTTTGATCAAATCTGGCATTGGTAACGATTTCTGTCCCACTTCGTCCCAACAAAGTGGAGTCCTACATTTCCGACCATACAAGGCCTCATAAGGAGCCATCTGAATGCTCGACTGAAAGTTGTTATTGTAAGCAAACTCTACTAGAGGCAAATGCTTCTCCCAAGTACCCTGAAAGTCAATGATACAACATTGCAACATATCCTCTAAGATCTGAATAACCCTCTCTGACTGACCATCTGACTGAGGATGATAAGAAGTGCTGAAGTTCAAACGGGTACCCAAAGCTGTATGCAGACACTCCCAAAATCTAGAAGTAAACCGCGGATCTCTATCTGATACAATAGACTTCGGCACACCATGCAATCTCACAATCTCGCCAATATACAAATCGGCCAATCTATCTAAAGTGTAGGTAGTGTTGACTGCCAAGAAGTGAGCACACTTCGTAAAACGATCCACTATCACCCAAACTGAGTTCTTCTTCGTAGGAGTCAAAGGTAAACCCGAAACAAAATCCATGGTGATATTCTCCCATTTCCATTCCGGAATTCTCAACGGCTGTAACAAACCTGAGGGAACATGATGTTCTGCCTTCACTCTCTGACACACTAAGCACTTACTCACAAAGTCGGCTACATCTCTCTTCAAGCCAACCCAAAAGTACTCATTCTTCAAATCATGGTACATCTTTGTACTTCCAGTATGCATAGCAAACGGACTACTGTGGGCTTCAGTCAAGATCGTACGTCTCAAGTCATTGTCCTCTGGCACAACTATTCTATCTTTGAAACACAAAACCCCATCAGTACTGAAACTGTAGTCTGAAGATCTACCCTCGGCTATATCTTGCACGTGAGGTGCCAAAGATTTATCTAAGAGCTGTTTCTCTCTAATCAACTGACCTAGAGTAGGTCTAACCTGAACCTCGGCTATCAAGCCACCATCTCCAGACAAACTCAATCTAGCAAACATAGCTCTCAAGTCCACGGCCACCTTCCTACTCAATGCATCAGCCACTACATTGGCCTTACCCGGATGGTACTCAATAGTAATATCATAGTCTTTTAGCAACTCTAACCACCTACGCTGTCTGAGATTCAAATCTCGCTGAGTCATAATGTACTTCAAACTCTTGTGATCGGTGTACACTGTGCATCTCTCACCGTACAAGTAGTGCCTCCAAATCTTCAGAGCAAACACAACTGTAGCTAACTCTATGTCATGGGTCGGATAGTTGCGCTCATGGGTCTTCAACTGTCTTGAGGCATAAGCCACTACTCTCCGATCTTGCATAAGAACACATCCTAGCCCTACGTAAGAAGCATCACTGTAAACTACATAATCCTTCCCGGACTCTGGCTGAATCAAGATCGGTGCTTGGGTCAAAGCTTCTTTCAATTTCTCAAAGGCCCTCTGTCTTGCATCTTTCCACTCAAACTGAACACTCTTCTGAAGTAACTGTGTCAATGGAGCGGCTAACTTAGAGAAACCCTCTACAAACCTCCTATAGTATCCGGCTAAGCCTAGGAAGCTACGTACTTCTGTCACGGACTTCGGTTGCTTCCACTCAACGATGGCTTCAATCTTCTTCGGATCAACTCTAATCCCATCGGCTGACACTACATGTCCTAAGAAGACTACCTCTCGGATCCAGAATTCACACTTGCTGAGCTTCGCATACAACTGATGATCTAGCAAAGTCTTCAAAACAAGTCTCAAGTGTCGGTCATGGTCTTCTTCAGTTCGCGAATACACCAAAATGTCATCAATGAATACAACTACAAACTGATCTAGATACTGATGAAAAATCCTATTCATCATGTCCATGAAAGCTGTCGGTGCATTAGTCAACCCAAATGGCATGACTAAGAACTCATAATGACCATACCTAGTCCTGAAGGCCGTCTTCGGTACATCGACCTCTCTTACCTTTAGCTGGTAATAACCCGATCTCAAATCAATCTTCGAAAAGACAGATGCTCCCCTCAACTGATCAAACAAGTCATCAATTCTAGGCAACGGATATTTGTTCTTCACTGTCAACTGATTTAACTGCCTGTAATCTATACACATTCTCATGCTTCCGTCTTTCTTCTTCACAAACAAAACTGGTGCACCCCAAGGTGAAGAACTAGGCCTAATAAAACATCTATCTGTCAATTCTTGCAACTGAGTCTTCAACTCTTTCAATTCTTTCGGTGCCATGCGATACGGAGCAATCGAAACAGAAGCTGAATCAGAATAAGTCTCAATGCTGAACTCTACCTCTCTATCTGGTGGTAACCCTGGCAATTCTTCCGGAAACACACTAGGAAAGTCACATACTGTCCGGATGTCCTGAGGTCTAACCTCACTCATGTTAGGGTTCATCACATACGCTAAGTATGCTTCACACCCCAACTCAACTAATCTCTTAGCCTCTAATACTGAAACCACGTTGGACAAGAACTTCACGTTCTCACCCACCACTACAATCTCATAGTCATCTGTGAGCCTCAAAGAAATCCGCTTAGTTTCAAAATCTATCCTAGCTCTATGCTCCGTGAGCCAATCCATACCCAGAATCACATCAAAACCATAGAAAGGAAGTTCCATCATATCCACAGGAAACACATGCCCCTGAACCATCAACGGACACCTTCAGTACATCTTCCTAACTACTACTGTGTCCCCAAAGGAACTAGTAACACTAACTCCTACCTCTAACATCTCACAAGGCAAATTCAAAGACTGTGCATGCTCACTCAATATGTAGGAATGTGTAGACCCAGAGTCAATCAAAGAAAGCAAACCCAAAGACTGTATCGAGAAGTTACCTGCGATCACATCGGTGTCATGCTGATCCCCACGCTGAGCATAAACTCTGGCCTGACCTCCGCCCTCTGGCTGAACTGCAACTACATGTGCTATGTTCCTCTGACCATCGTTCCTCGGCTGGAAGTTACCTCTACCGCGCCCGCGGCCTCTCTGAAAGTCGTTGGCTCTAGCAGGAGCCTGAGCTGGTGCCTGCCCCACCTGATGTGGACAGTCACGTCTAATGTGGTCTCTAGCCCCACAACTCCAACAAGAATGATAATTCCCCCAACACTCACCAGTGTGGTTCCTCCCGCAAGTAGCACATGTGGGCAACTTCCCACCAGCTCACTAACCCTGATGGCCCCTACCGTGGTTACCGCCACCACGTCTATGATCAAAATGATGTCTGTTGTCCCGATGCCTCTTGGCATCACCTCTATCAAAGTTGCTGGACCTCTTACCCGAACTAGATCCACCTGACCGCCTGGTCAAACTCAAACTGTGCTCTAGGTCCTTGGCCCTCGCGACCAAGACATCAAAGTCTGTGTAATCCGAAGCTAGAGTATACGTCTTGATCTCTTCACGCAGCCTATAACGGAAGAGGTTACAACGCTCCACCTCAGTAGGTACAAGCTCAGGTGCATACTGACTCAATCTGACAAACCGGATCTCATAATCTGTCACAGACATACTCCCCTGAAGCAATGCCATAAACTCCCTCTTCCTCTCATCGAGGTATCGCAGACCCAGATACTTCTTACGGAAAGCTGTCTTAAAGAACTCCCAAGTGATCTCGGCCTCATCCATGCCCGTAGTAATGGTGACCCACCAAGTGTAGGCATCACCCTGAAGCAGAGACTCAACACATCCCAACTTGCGCTCGCCAGTACATCCCATCTGAGCAAGAATACGGACAGTCTTCTCGAACCATAACTCTGATCTCTCCGGAGTAGCACCCCTGAACTCTTCGGCCCCAAGGCCCCGAAGTCTCTCTAAAGGTAATCCGGTGCCGTCACCCTAATGGTGTGCTGCCTGACCCCCAGCTACTGTAGCCTGAAACGCCCCGGCTATTGCCTGAACCAACAGAGCTAAGTCAATCCCGGCCGGTCCTTGGCCACCTTGGCCTCCTTGTGGTCCCTCTCCTTCGGCCCCGGCCTCACCTCCCACTCCCGGTGGAGGAGGTGGTGCTGGTGGAGGTGGTGGAGGAGTTCCAACTCCAACCACAGGCTCTCCCACTTGAGCCTCAACCCTAACTACTAGCTCAACTCTCGGAGCCTCTGCCCGTGGTTCCGGTCGAACCATCCTAGGCCTCCCACGTGGTCTCATGATACAGCTAGCAAGGTATAAACTACAACAACAAACAAATAGGATTACGTTAGCGAAAGCAAGGGTCCAATAGTGCTCAAGTACTCCTCTTTCTAAAAATCTTTTTAAATTAAGTAATAGTAGCAATGGGCACACACTCAACACCAGACACAACATCTCATGCTTCAGAACATCATACGATTAATCGAATATTCAAGAATTCATGGCAAGGCATGCATCGAACAACACAATCGGTTAATAAATCAAGCTTACCTCACTTACCTGCCCGAGGTCTCGGTAACCTCAGGCTCTGATACCAACAAATGTAGCCCCCTCGTCCCGGTTTGGCCGGATGACCGGTCTGAGTGGGCCACACGGGGAAAACCGAGTGAAACCCGTTAAGGTTCCCTTCGGTTAGTAACCCTATTTTTTTCTTTTCAATGTAATCTTGTCTAGAGGGATATTAAGTCCTAAGTGATTCACAACAGCGGAAAACAAACGAAGGAAAACACATACGAACCACGGCCATGCATAAACAGTCAATTTTAAACTTATAAGGCAGGCCGTATCGGTACCCTAGCCAGGGGTATCGATACGCCCTGTCTAGGTCAACCCAAGGAGTCAACCCCGGGAAGACCGTATCGATAAAGCCCTTGAGCGTATCGATACGCCCTTCTCGGTCAACCCTCCTTGGTCAACAGAGTAGACTCGTACCGATACTCGTGCACCCCGTATCGGTACGCTCTATTCTCACTCAAAACTCCAAATTCTAGTAACTTTGGAGGGTATCGATACCCTTAGGGTATCGGTACGCCAGGCAAAATCTGTGGCCTTTGGGCAAGACCGTATCGATACGGCCCTGAGGCGTATCGATACGCCCTACACTGCAATTCCACAAATTCCAACTTAAACGACCCCAACACGACTCTAAATGCATTACTCGACTCACCTAAGCGTATACAAACATGTAAGCAAACATACTTAAGCCGAAGGAAGCATTCAAACATGAAACAAAACATTCATACCAAGCATTCCAATTAAAGAGAAATTTAGGCAATATTGGCATACATAAAGACTCAAAAGGGTCTTAAAAGGCACAAGTCAATCACAAGAGGTTTGCACTCATACACAAGGCAACCTAGACATTCTAAAGCATGCCATCACACACACCAACATTCATCATAGTATTACATGCTTACAATCCATAATCAAACTCAAAACATCATCAATCAAATGAGTCATACAAGCTCATACAAAAACCCTTGCCACATTGCTAGCTAATACAAAATTGATAACCGTACTTGAGCCACAAACTTGGAAAGCCCTTCTTGCCTTGCCTCGAGCTAACACCACGCTAATGATCTGCATTGTTGAACATTGAGAGCGTAAGCTATAAGCTTAGTGAGGGTGCTCTAAAACGAAAAACATCAACAATGCAGGGTTCAAGCATGTAAATCCTAATCTCACATACATCAAGCATAGGCATATAATCAAGTAGACCTAGCTAGTCTTTCAAGTGGCGTAATATGGTTTCTCATAATCTACTAAGCTCAAACATTAGTATCAACATCATGTAATAACACCATATACCACAATCATATATCACAATACATGAACAAGTGTAATTGGCCACTATTAAATTACCCCGATTGTGCGGATTTAAACCTCAACAACACTTTACCTCGGTGGGATTACACTCATCACCGAACCTTGCATGTGCGGGATTCCACTCATCATCCCGTAGAAATATATAAAAAGCTTCCGGTGGAATATTACATCACCGTACTCCTCCTTGATGACTTAACGCCATCAAGGCCATGTACGTTTTGACTCAATTTGTGTGCACACTAATCCTAATGATCGATCATTTACAACCGGTAATTATTTTAGTGCCAATTATCATTATCACATCACATATCATCAACCACACTCATGCTCATCACATATATACACATCATGATATATATACATGCACCAAATAACCACAATCACAAGAGCATAGCTAAGTAAGCACAATAGCATTTATGGATATCAATTGCTAAACTAACAACTTGAATTAACTAGAAGTGGCCTACCAAGAACACTTTTCACATACACACCACACATACTCGAACCAACTTTAAATCAAGTTTGAAACCACTCACCGCCCTTCCTTAGCAAATCGAAACAATCCTCCTACGAACCCGGATTCGGTCCCAAAGCCTCTCCAACGCTTCCTCTTGCTTCTAGCCAAACAAAACACACTTATTACACCACAATTCAATGCTAATACTCAATCACCATCTCACTTAACAAACACAAACCAAATTCCACAAATTCCCAATCCACATAATCCCCAAAATACCAATTTTCGTGCTCCCCAATAACCTTGCTGAAATTTCCATTTCCAAACCTCCAAATGACCTCCAAAATGTCCCAAATCACCCTCCTATCATACCCTAACCATCAGCCCTTTGTTTTCAACCAAAAACCCACCAAAAACCCAAGTTTTAACACTTTAAAATTGGCCCTAAGACCCTACTACGGATTTTCATTAAAATTCAACCAAATTAATATATGTTGTATCTTTTAACAAGAATAAACAAAGCCCCAACTCAATTTGGTAAAACAAAATGAAAAACCTTTTAAAAACCCAAACTTTGATACAAACCTTAATTTTCAAAACTCCATAACTTTGAAATCTAAGACAATGGGTGGATAGGGGATAAAGAGGAGAGTAAGAAAACATGTTTACCTTTCAAAAAGACCTTGGATTGAAGTTGAAAGCCAATGGAATAGTAACTTGAATATTTGAGAGAGTTTGGGGAGGGGGTTTGTGTTCTTCACGTGGGAATAGAGGGGAAAAGGGGGAGAAGATGACAACTTTAAAAGTTGTCATCCTTTTTAAAAACTTTTGGGTAAATTACAACATAAGTCCTTCCCTTTTTACTAAAGCTCAATTAGGTCACAACTTAGGTTGAATTGTTTTAATTTAAATTTTATTGACTCGAATCATAAACCCGGTTAACTCCTAACCCCAAAACACGGGTGTTACATATGGAGTTTCCGCTTGCTAGAAGGTAATAATGTGATTGCAGTTGTATATAAATATTTATTGATATAAAATTTATATTCAATGACTTCGAAATATAATTTCAATATATCTTTACAGATGGAGGCATCCGTTGAAGAATGCGGTGGTGGTTCACAACACTGTCAGAGAGACGAGATTAAAGATCCAGACAATAGGAAAAGATCTGGTATCATAATCAATTTATTTTAATATATTAATTGTTCTTATTTAATACTCCCTCCGTCCCATTAATTTTGTCCCTTATTGACTTTTTAAAAGTCAACATTTTTAAACTTTGACCATGATTATTTTAAATATTTTAAAAAATTACATATTATAAAATATATATTTTAAAACTACTTGATTGAAAGTTTATAAAATATATTATTTTACATTTTTTTCATTAATATATTTTATATAATAATAGGTCAAAGTTTAAAAAATTTGACCTAAAAAAAGTCAATAATGGACAAAATTAATGGGACGGAGGGAGTATAATTTAATTTATTATTTGTTCTTATTTTGTATAATGTATATTTTAATTTTGAAAGAAAAATTGTATATTTCATTGTGAATGAATTCATATTAATAATTTTTTTACAGTTTATTTGGCAGCCGTACGCGAATGACGACGTCAGGGCTTGCCTACCACCTACTGTGCTTGAATGTGCAGGATTCTGGGGTGCGATTGTGCCTTTGATCCATTTTTCTATTGTTGAGTTTCATTGTGCTGACAGAGTGTTGAGGCAGTTTAACTTCCATCAACCCATTCTAAGAGCTCCACGAGAAAAAATTCACACCGTTCATAGAGGTAGATTCAATGAGAATTGGATTGTGAAGCAAGCCGATTTCATTGAATTGTGGGAGGAAAGATGGGCGCGGTGGGCTAATGATTTGAGTCCAATTCAAGCCAGCAATTTTGAATTTAATACAGAATACTATTCATGGTTTTCGATAAATGGGAAACCGTTCATAGCATCTGTCGAAGATGCAAATAGATGGCTTGAAAACCCGCAGTGCTCAAGACAGGTTCGTCTCTCAACCGAGTTTGGTCAGAGCTCTCAGCAATCAACAGACGAACCAAACTTGGAAGGAATTTCGGGAGCAACCAACCGAGGTTGGACTTCTTCGTGGGCGCGATCTGACTCCCCCCGAGACATGTAAGCAGTAATCTTTGGGAGCAACCACCATTTGGTAATGTTTCGGAACAAACCCCATTTCAACAAAGTCATCAAACATTTGGATTTGGTCATGTTCCGCAGCAATCACCTTTTAATTTTGCAACTGGTGGTAGCTCATCTTCTCAGCCGGCTTACAATGATGATGAAGGATACGTACCACAATTTCAGTATCTTCAATCATCTGTATATGGGGAAGGTTTTGGTGTTGGTAGCATGACATCTATGTTGTCAACAACTACCATTAGCAGCCCATCATTTCATCCTGAAGAAATGTTTGTTACACCACCTACTATGCAAATAACGGATGAGCAATTTTTCGATGACGATGAGCTGGCTCCTAATCCAAGAGCTCGTAGACAGGTTCAACCCGCTCCGCGGTACTCACAAACAGGCCCTCTCCACCGGCAAGAATTACCCACTAGGAGGGGGAGGAGGCGAAAATAGGGTTTTGTTTTGTTTTTATTTATTTGTAATTTGCGAACCTGGAATATTTAATGTTATATGTATTTCTTTTAATTTCGATTGCATTTTGATATTTATGTTTTTTTTTTTTAATTTTCGTATTCAATTTCTAAATTTGAATTCCAATTCTAAATCAAGATTTTAAATTATAGTAAATAATATTATAGAAAAAAATAAAAAATACAAAATACAAAATAAGAACAAATAATAAATTATAATAAATTAAATTATATTACCTTAAAGTATATTAAATAAGAACAAATTATATTACCTTTAGATGGTTTCTAGTGCAGTGATGTTTAAAGGTCTAAAAGTCAAGTGTTGTGGGTTCATAGGTCAAAAATTAAAGGTCACATATATGGATTCTTCAAAGGTAACAAGTTAAACATTTTTGAAAAAAAAATGAGAATTAATAGGTTGACGGTGCACGTGTGATAAAATTGAAACAAATAAAAATTGAAAAGATGCAATATTTTCTCATTACCATAAAATTAGACATACATTAAACAAAGCATTTAGGTTGACGGTCCGGCACGATAGTTGGAAAGATTTGATTTGTGCGGACACTTGTTTCTTGAATGACCCGGTTGACTACAAATACTACAATGTCTAACTTGAACTCCTCCCTCTCTATCATCTGGATCATCCATATTCGTATTAATACGAGTAGACTTCGGTCAACCCTTCAACTTTCTACGAAGCACGGGATTTGGTAACCATTCTTCGTATATTGGCTCTACCGGCCAATAGTCTTGGTTTGGGATTGTGTTGAACTGAATTCTATATATATTTGCAATATTCTCTAGTTTATAACAGTCATTCGCAAAACCGTAAGGGTCGAGTCGAAAATGCAAACAGGCGGTGTGTGCGTGAGAGCAAGGGTATCTAAATGCTTGGAATGCACCACAATCACACCATTTCTGATGAAGTTTCACAGTGAACATTTTTTGCTCACCTCAGACTGTAGTTTCCACAGAAAATTCCCATCTATTTGAGTCGAATGATCTTACTCGCATAGCGGACGCTTTAGCTTGAAGATCGAACATTTTTTTCGCAGGGCTTTAGACCAATATTGTCCGCTGTTTATTCGGGCGTTGGCATCTTGCCCTTTGTCGGACCACACTTTGCCCAATCTAAAGTAGGTCTCCCACACAATACTTGCAATTGGGAGATGTCGTGTTCCTTTAAGAACAAAGTTTATAGCCTCTGCAAGGTTAGTTGTCATATGACCATAACGCCGACCTTCATCATAGGCTTGTGACCATCTTTCCGTGGGGATGTCATTTACAAATTTTATCACACCTGCACCGTGCCGCCTCAACCTTCTGATCCTTTCATGGAATATTGGTTGAACTAGTTCATACCCTATTTATAAATAAAAAATAAGTTAAATAAAACAACAAGATGAACTCAAAAAAAATTAAATTTTTTATAAACAACAAATAACAACTTACCCGCGCCTAAAACCTCTCTCTTGATCTGACTGTTTCCGAACCGCGTCTTTGCATTCGCTGCAATATGCCGTACACAATATGCTGGATATGCATGTGGAGGTATCAATAAACTCCCAGGTCTGTCAATTACTGATAAGAGCGCAGTTCCTCTATCATAAATCATGCAAATCCCGTCTTCTTTTACAACATAATTGCGTAGGTGCTTCAAAAAGAATTCTCATCCATCCGCGTCTTCCTTTTCAACTATGGCAAAGGCAATTGGGAATATATTATTGTTTCCATCCTGTGCAACGGCCACGAGTAATATATGACCGTACTTCCCATACAACCATGTACCATCCACTTGAATCATGCGTTTACAGAATGGAAACCCTTGAATGCACGCATTGAACGCCCAAAATAACTTACTAAATACTCTTTTACCAGGAATTAATTCGCCTTGTAAGTTGAACACCGGCAAAGTCTCGTACTCTACAACGGTCCCCGGGATGAAATGTTGCATTGCTCGTAAAAGAGCTGGTAGCTCATTATACGATTTATCCCAATCACCATACAGTTCCGCCATCGCCTTTTGCTTTGCCATCCACGCCTTGTAGTAAGACGGAACATAACCAAACTGGGACCGGATAGATGCTACTAACACTGCAATCGAAATTCTTGGATCCTGTTCAACCAAAGTCCTGATTGAAGCACATATTAGATCAGAGTTTAAATTAATATGGTCCTGTGATAAAGCCATATTGGTACATGTGTGCTTATCAATAAACCGTGACACCTCCCACATTTCAGTTCTCTTCTTGTAAGAAATTCTTACCCACTACGGACAATTGTTCTTCCAATAATAACACCTTACACAATAGGTAATTTTGTTGGACTCAACAACAGAAAATGACGTATGGCGTTTGAGACAGTGCTCTTGAACTGCAAGCTTCGCGGCTTTTTTGTTTCAAATTGAACCTTTAGTTCCAGTTCTCCAAAGTTCGAAGATGATGAAGAACCAAATACGCGAGCTTCATATTCTTGATCTTGCATTGCAGTATAGTCAACTTCATACATGCGGGCTAATGGAGCTTCATAGGCTGGAGGTTCCGGTTGTTGGTGATGCAGTGCAGCATTACCCCAAACAGCCGGCTGTTCATTTCTCAACCCGAGCCTACTAACAGCCGCGGCCCAAACATCTTCTTCAACATCAATACCATTGCCTTGAGAAGCTTCTGTCATAATAGCGTCAATATCATCAACATCGAGTAACTGAACGCCATCTTCTTCTTCTTCACTCATAGGAACAATATTTTCTTCATCATCACTGAAATCTTCAAGCGATTCGCCCCAACGACCAACTGTGGGTTCGGTGTCCGAATATGTTGATGAACTCATATTCTGTAAATATTAAAAAACATAAGCACAACATTAAATTTTTGGGTTTTTTTATTAAAATTTAAAAATACTATTACCATATGAATATATATTCAACCATACAAAAAATATACAAACTCTCTAGAATTAAAAAATTTAGATTAAAAGGCAAAATTTACTTACTTAATTTTCACTGGCTTTTACGAACTCTTCAATCACGCTCTTCGAATATTTCTTCAGAAACTCACAAACTCGTCCCTCTTTGCCGAAAAACTCTCTTAATTTTTTTCTCAACCATTACACACTCATCTCATCTTCCCTAAACCCTCTATATATACACATAAAATAATATTAAAAAATTAATCCCCTTTAATAAATCTAGCCCGTACCTAGAACCCTATTTACCCTTTAATAGCCTGACATGCCTAAACCCTATTTAATTTACCCTATATACACTTGCCTGACGTGCCAGCATGGGACATGCAGGTGAATAGGACCTCGCCATTTATATAGGGTAAATTAAATAGGGTTTAGGCACGTCAGGCTATTAAAGGGTAAATATGGTTCTAGGTACGGGCTAGATTTATTAAAACACCTGCTATTAAAGGGTAAAATTAAATAGGGTTCAATGGATATTTTAATTTTTAAATTATTGTTTTTAAGTTATGTATAAAATATGTACCAACATAATACATACTCTGTTATACTTTTTAAAAGATAAAAAATTTTATCAACTTTAAAAATATTAGGTTATTAGTGTGTGCAAAATCGGGTTCGATTAAAATATTTTTAATTTGTGCGAGTAAGTTCGGGTCACTCAAATCTCGACCCTATATTTTTACCAACCGAATGTATAAAATATTTTTATCAACTTTAAAAAATTCATGAAACATGCGAGTACAACATACATGCAAATTAGGGTGTGCAAAATTGGGTTCGACTAACCATTTGTAAATTGTTCCGGTCAACCGGTAAGTTCGGGTCACTCAAATCTCGACCCTATATCGTAACCATTCAACCAGTTAACAGTTTATTCGGTTAACCGAAATATTCGGTACGATCTGAATTCAATGATTTTTTTTACTTTGTTTATTAAAAAAACTAAATTTTAATAATATGTTAAATATATATATATATATAATTTTCAAATACGACCCGCCATCTTAGTATCTTTTTTAAAACACATACAATATTTACAAACCTAAACCCTATATGCCCAATTTTAGCTATACATACTATATAAAAATCATATTATAACCAACTACTAAACCCTATACCCTAAACCTATCCCTATCTCTGACACGTATACCCTAAAGCCAACCCTATCTCTGCCAAACTCTGTGTATTTTAAAGCTTAGATAAAGCCTGACGTGCCTGCATGGCACATGCATGAACAACACCTCGCCATATGCAAATGGCGTGGTGCTGTTCATGCATGTGCCATGCAGGCACGTCAGGGAGAAGCATGCAGCTGAGGAACTGAGCCGCCCACGCTGCCAAGCCTGCCTCCAACAGGACCTCGCCAGGAGGAGGTGACGTTGTCCAAGGGACGCCTTCTGCAGGTGGCGTGGTCATTGGATCGTTGTAGAAATTGGCCTAGTTTTTCAAATTTCGGCCGTATAACCCCTATTCTCTAATTATTCCCTAAATATTGGCTTACTTGCCCAAATTTGCCCATTTTTTAAGGTAAACTATACCATTGACCACCATACTTTGGTTAATGTATTAAAATGACCACCTTAAAAAATCGACTCAATTGACCACTCAAACTATTGAAATTGGATCAATGTGACCACCAGCCGTTAATAGGCTAACGGAATGTGACATGACAGTTAAAAAATTAAAGGTATAATCACACATTTGGTCCTTATTATTTACACATTCTTTCAATTTAGTCCTAATTTTAAACTAATAAAATAAATTAATTAGGTGGTGACACGTGTCAACACCTTATTGGAGGAATTTAATTATTTATATTTGATACAATAAATTATTTTCCTCCTTCAATCAGGCGGTGACACGTGTCACCACCTATTTAGAGGAGAAAAATAAATTCAACCACACATGCTATCCAAGGGATTTGAACCTAGGTAATGTAGGTGCAATTAGCCATGCACCAAGCACCATTTTGTGCTTTAAATCACCAAATTAAATATATATCTCTTATTAAATGAGAGACGTTGAAGGCACAACACTAAATGAGAGACGTTAAATGAGAGCTTATCTTAACTTGGAGAGCTGGGATACTTCACTGGCTGTAACTGCTCGTGAAGAGAGATTCAGGCGTGAAGGGATGTTGCAGTCAGCTGGTGGTCAAAAGAAGTTGAGGATCATGAAAGATGGTAACTATCTTGGTCCATTTGCTTTTAAAATGTGTTATGCTGCTGGTTTTAGACCGAATAATAGTTATCTTGAGGAGCTTCAGAAGTGGCAGAAAATGAAATTCCCTTCTCCGTACTTGAATGCGAGGAGATTCGAAGTTGCATATCCAAAAACTCGAAAAAGAGTGGTGGTCGTACTTCATGAACTCCTCAGTTTGACTATGGAGAAGAGGATGATATCTGCAAAATTGGATGCATTTCATTCAGAGTACCGACTACCGTCTAAGTTATTACTATGTTTGATAAAGCACCACGGTATCTTTTACATTACAAATAAAGGTGCAAGGAGCATTGTATTTCTTAAAGAAGCTTATGATGGTACAAGATTGGTAAACAAATGCCCTATTTTGATGTTTAATGATAAGTTTGTTGCACTTAGCTAGAGAATATAATTGTTGAATCTGAGGAATTTGATGAGAACATTTAGTTGCAAGAAATTGAAGATGAATCAATGAAAATTGAGTTGCAGGAGATGAAAGAAACTGAGAGCAGATCGAAGTAACTGGAGTTGTAGTTGATAACTCAAAAATAACGATATAAACATATAATATATGTGGTACTTCACAACTCAAAAATAGGCTTGGCCTAGTGGCAAGCCTAGTGTTCTCCCACCCTTCCAACCCAGGTTCAAATCCCCCACTCCTAATTCTTAAATTTTAATTTTCCTTCTCCAATCTTGTGACACGTGTCGCAACCTGATAAATTAAATAAAAATAATTAAAGTCATCCAATAAGGTGGTGACACATGTCACCAAATAATTAATTTATTTTATTAAATTAAAATTAGGATCAAATTAATAGAGTGTATAAGTAACGAGGACCAACTGTGTAATTATACCTTTATTTTTTAACTGCCACGTCACCTTCCGTTAGCCCATTAACGGCCGATGGTCACATTGATTCAATTTCAATAATTTGGGTAGTCAATTGAGTCAATTTTTTTTAATATGGTCATTTAATACATTTACCATAGTATGGTGGTCATGGGTTAACTTTTTTTAAGACGAAATAAAAGTTATCCGTTTTCATCATTTTTTAATATTAAACCGAAGCACTGTATCAAGTTGAAATCCGTGTATTCCGACTTCAGAAAAACATAGTTCGAAGCGCAATAGATTGCAAAATAATTTAGGGTGTACAATATATTAAAAAAGGGTAATGTTCACAAACAGTCCCTTTCGTTTGGTGTTTGTTCTAGTTTGGTCACCAGATTTCAAAACAGCTTATTGTGGTCCCTTACGTTTATAATCTGTTTTATTTTAGTCACTTTGCAGTCATTCTCCGTTAGAGGAGTAACGGCCGGCTGACATGGCAATTTTAAAATTAAAAAATTCCATGTGTATAATACACGTCATTGTCCACTCCACCAATACGCCAACATGGACTCTACATTTCTCTCGGGCATTTCATCAAACACCTTCCGGGAATCAATCAAATTGCTGCATCTCGAGTACATGCTCAGCAATGAAGAGGCGATGTGGAAATCGGTGAATACCCCAAATTTGATTGACTCAGCATGCAAAGATTTCCCATAAGTTTGGGCTGAAGCAGAAGCACATGCCTTGAATATCAGAGGAACAAGGCCGGTTTGATACCTTTTCTGTTGAATGCGTTAGGAGACATGGATGTTAGTGAAAGAATTCTTTCAATTTTCAGCAATGTAGTGTCCACTCCAGAAGGTAGAAAGGGGATTAGTATTGCATCGGAAGCATTCCCGATTTTGGTAGACGTGTTGAATTGGACCGACTCGTCGGGATGCCAAGAGAAGGCCTCGTATATTCTCATGGTAATGGCACATAAATCGTATGGAGACAGACATGCCATGATCGAAGCAGGCATCTTTTCGTCATTGCTCGAGCTAACACTCTTGGGTAGTACATTGGCACAGAAGAGAGCTTCTAGGATCTTGGAGGTCTTGAGAGTGGACAAAGGGAAACGAGTGTCGGAGAACTTCGGTGGGAACATGAATGCAGCCGTATCAGCTCTGATTTGCAGCTCTTCATCTTCATCGACGAATCCGAACCGAAAGGAGTGCTTGGTGGAAGAAGAAAACATGGTGAGCGAGGAGAAGAAAGCTGTTAAACAATTGGTCCAACAGAGTTTGCAGAACAACATGAAGAGAATTGTGAACAGGGCCAATTTGCCACAAGATTTCGTTCCGTCGGAACATTTCAAGTCGATCACCGCAAGCTCAACTTCAAAGAGCTTACCCTTTTGAGTCACCGGTTGCAGTGAATGGAGAATGAAGAAGATAGCAATTAGCATGTAGTTTTAGTCTTGTTATCTGTCTCTTTCTTTTTTGGGTAGCTTTTGTCAATGTATGATATCGCCATTGATTCCCGGAAGGTGTTTGATGAAATGCCCGAGAGAAATGTAGAGTCCATGTTGGCGTATTGGTGGAGTGGACAATGACGTGTATTATACACGTGGAATTTTTTTAATTTTAAAATTGCCATGTCAGCCGGCCGTTACTCCTCTAACGGAGAATGACGACAAAGTGACTAAAATAAAACAGATTATAAACGTAAGGGACCACAATAAGCTGTTTTGAAATCTGGTGACCAAACTAGAACAAACACCAAACGAAAGGGACTGTTTGTGAACATTACCCATTAAAAAATTCAACACAATATCATCCCAATTTTGCCCTTTGGAAACTACTCCTTTAACCATCAAATCAAAACAATATTCTCACCTTTTTTTTAAAAAAAGACGTCGCTATGTTATGAATAACTAAAAAAATCACAATTCATCTATTTCGGATACTATCTCCTCATTTACCATATCAAAGCATCCTTATTTTTTAGATTTTTTTAATGAAATGCATGTTGTATAATATTTATTAAATTAATATGTAGTGTGAATGAGATTCTTGTCGTTTATGGTCGTTGGGATGTTTTGGAACTGTTAGGAAGTCATAAAATAGAGTCAAATGCTCATATGCACAAAGCTATTGAAACTTTTGATAAGATTTTGAAACCTTTAGGGTTCTTTAAAAAAGACATAAAGTTAAAAATAACCCCCAACATTTGATTTTCTGGTCACTTTAGCCTCTATTCTTTTTTATGGTGCAAACAACCTCCTAACATTTCAGTTTCGTAAAATTTTCACCCTCGTTAGATGAAAACCTTTAATCAACATACTTTGACCGTTTGTGGATGACGTGGTATGCAAATGTGGTTTGGAGATATGATGTGGCATTGCCACGTGTCATATGACGTGGCAACAATGCCACCTACAAAAATATATATTAATTTTTTAAATTAATTTTAAGAAACGAAGACCAGTAAGAAAATGACATGTGATATCTTCCCAATAGCTTTATTTTGAACAAATCAAAATAAAGTTGATTGGGGGACTCAAACCCAGATAGTAGGAATTAAAGGGCGTTCATCAAACCATCAAGCCAAATCATCCATTTGGTATATGTCTTCGCAGATAAATTATATAATGTGTTTTTTATATTTAAATTATTAATTAATTAAAATAAATAAAAATAAGTTAAAGCACTGGCAAAAAAAAGTAACTTATTCTTCCCCAAAGTGAAAACATCTTAAGTCGACAAAACCCCAAATTGAAAGAATACCTAAATAAAAAAAATTCTTAAATCTCTTTTTGAAATTGAATCAACAGAAAATAATAGCATTTGAATTCAAAAAAGAAATTCTTATATCTCTTTTCTACAAAGGAGCATATTGTATCGAGGAAGAAAATTTGATCTTATTGCAGAAAAAATATTATTCGAAGGTAATTGTTGTTTGCGAATATTTTTTAATTTTTTTAAAAGGTTTAGGTTCGTCAGTTAGTTTAGAATTCATTGTTAATATTTTTTATTTAGGGATTGCACAAATTGATTATTTCAAAAAAGGGGTTTTTAATTTTCGAAACCCCTTTTCAGATTATTAGTAAGTGTCAGGTTGTAGTTTCTTTTAAACTATTGTTAAAAACCTTTTATTTATATTGATTGATTTTACAAATTGTGTAGTTTATTTGAAGAAAGTAGATTGTGATAGGTGGTGTAAGTGTACTTTGTTTGTTTGTGGCTATTTTTTAATGGTAGTGGTCCCTTTATATTTGTTAACTGAAGTGACCTTTTTACATGATTTTCATGTGAATACAACACTATGCTTGGGATGTTGACTTATTTTTTTTTTTAATTTTAGGTCCAATTTTTTAGTGCGGGTGGTCACTCTATTGTGTTTGAACTTGATTTTATTTTGTTTAAGGATGAGTGAGGGCAAGGAATATTGGATGCATTTATAACTTGGTAGAAAATTTGTGAGAGACCCATATGTGAAGTATGTGGATGGAACTTGATTAGGATCAAAGAGGATTTAAATAGTATATCATATTGGGAAGTACATAAACTAATTCAAAACCATTTGCATTTTAATAGCATTGAAATTATTAAAATGTGTGGAGCTTCAGGGTGCTGGTTTGGGTGCCACTGATCGTGATGAAAAAATTGATAATGAAAGTAAGGGTGAAGGTGCGTATGGGAGTAAGGATGGAGAAGATGTTTACTTAATTAAGGTTAAATATTTATTTGATAGTGAGGGTGATGATGAGCTACAATCTGTCAGGGAAAAATTTAGTGGTCTCTCCTTCCAGCCTCTTTTAAGTGCATCGAAACATACATAAAATCTTGGGTTATTGTTGAGGGAGAGACCACTAATTCATGAATTTGGTTTTTAAATCTTGTTTAAACATATTTGGGAATGAAAGATAGTTTAATTGCACAATCATCTGTGACCAACACAAAGTACACTAAAGTCTTGTTTACTGTTTTATTGTTTTTGTAGATATTTATTTACTGTTATCCTAGATAATTGTTTACTGTTTTACTAGTTAATTAGTTATTGGTTTTATTAATTAATTGGTTAATGTTCTATTATTTTATTAGTTAATTGGTTACTGTATAAATAGTTTATACACTAAAGTCTTGCCTACTGTTTTTACTAGTTAATTGGTTAAATTGTTTAATGTTTCACTAGTTGATTGGTTATTGTTTTTTTAGTAATTAATTGGTTAATGTTCTACTATTTTACTAGTTAATCGGTTAATGTATAATTGTTATATTTCTTCTAGTAATTAATTGGTTAATGTTCTACTATTTTTCTAGTTAATTGGTTAATATATAAATGTTCTACTACTTTTAGTAATTAATCGGTTAATGTTCTACTAGATATTAATTAATTGGTTAATAAATAAATTATTTTGCTGGTTATTTGGTGTACTATATATTTATTTACTGTTTTATTGTTATACTAGATAACTGTTCTATTGTTAACTGTACAAACTATTTCATTGTAACTGGTTAATTGTTGTAGTTAACTATAACTATTTTATTGTTCAATATGTATAAATTGTTTTAATAGTTAACTGTAATTGTTTTGCATGATCTTGAAGTTGCTATCAATCATCTTGCCCCAAGTGGAATATGAAAATTGTGCTTGACATGTGTATGTCAATTGCTCTGGAAGGAAGAGGGAAAATCATTTCAATTTAGTTTTTGACAAATTATTAAACCTACAGCCGAGAGAGAATGAGAAGAGAACAAATAAGCATTTTCAAAGCTCGATGAAAAAGTAGTTGCTGAGTTATTTGGCATAAAAGAGAAAATGTGTACCAAAACTTTCTAAAGAATATTTACCACATCAGATATTGTGGACAATAATTTATGCGAGGTTTTTAATTTCAGTATTGTTGAGACAAGATTCAAGAGTATCATTACAATGCTAGAGGAAATTAGAGTGAAGATCATGACTAAAATAGTGGAGAAGAGAGAATTCACGAGTACATGAAAATAGAACTGTGGACCACTAATCAAGAGAAAATTTGATGTTAATTATTAAGAATGCCATCATTGCATAGAGAATAGTTTGAAATGGAGAAGGTGGATGTGAGGTTAAGAAAAGGAGAAAACAATACATTGTGAAATTGAATGAAAGAACATATACATGCAAAAGGTGATAATTGTGTGGAATTTCATGTCCACATGCTTGTTGTGCTTAATATGGCATACTGGTGGGAACCCAGATGACTTTTTGCATTCATGTTATCAAAAGGAAACTTACATCCAAATATATCCATATGATTTGCAACCTATCAATGGTTCCCATGATTGAAGGAAGTCTGAAATGGAGCATGTTCTTTCACCTGTTGAAAAAAATGCCTAAAAGGCCAAAAAATAATAGAAGAAATGCAAAATATGAACCAAAAAATTGAAGTCTGGGCATATTATCAAGACTGGTCTAATTATGAATTATAAAAACTGTGGTGGAGATGGTAGTAAAAGATCATATACTCATCTTAAAAGAGTTACAAAACATGTATAATATATTTTTGACAGAATTAGTTCACATTATTTTCCTCAATTATATTATGTGGACTGACTACTATTCATTTTTACTCTAGGGACAATAATGAAGGTAACTCTCGGACAACATTTGCAAGTATTTCAAATCCCTCACATGTTTCACAAAAAGGAAAAGTAAAGGTAAACATTGTTGCTCATAGAGCAACAAGGAAAAAAACAAGGGATGGACCTCTACACTAATTTGAAGACAAGGGAGCAGACTTTTTATGTAAGTAAAATGTAACACCTCGAGCCTAGGAGTTTGTAATGCCCCGGTTTTGGGCCTAGGAGTTTGTAAGTTGGGTTTAGGGTCCGTTGGACCGAGATTAGAGATTTGGGTTAGTTTGGGATTGGTTCAGGGAAAACCTAGTTTGGGAAGTGATAAAAATATGATAAAAATTTCTAAAATCCTTTTTAAATGTATATAAGGGTTTGGTGAGTTCAATTTTGGAAAATGACATTTGGAAGATGGACATTTCGGTTTAGTGACAAAATCGTAAAAATGGAAAAACTGATTTTAATGGCTATTTTGTAAAAGAGTCAAAACATAGAATCTTTAGGGAGCTAAACTAAATGTAATCAACTATTCCTTTAATTTGACATGTTTTAAATGTGTTTAATTAAAAAGGATTAAAAAGAGAATTAATCTTTACAAACTTATTTTGACGTAACTTCAATTTTCTCTCTTTTCTCATCAGCCAACCACCCATTTTTTTCAAACTTCGAGAGACCATTTCCTATTCATTTTACTTTGATTTCCAAATTATTTCCATGGAGTTTTCTCAACTTATTTCAATGGATTCTTGAATATTTTCAATCAAATCTTGTCAATTGAAAGAATAACAAGGGATCAGAAGTAATTTTCGTGCTTCTCCTCTAATCAATGTTCTTTAATGAAGTTCTAAAGAATATGGCTCTATAATTATGTTTCTTAACAAGGTTTTATGACTGATTTTAATGAGAATGGCCAAATCAAGCTTTAAAAGTTGATTTTGTGTAATTTTCGTAATGTATCTGTTTTGGCTGGTTTATGATCGATTTTAATCATGTTTGGATGTTTATTAATGTTGAGATTGAGGTTTAAGCATTGTAATCCCAAAATTATTTGGATCTCTAGTTGATTAGGTTGTTAGAATTGAGTTTTGTGGTGTTACTGTGATTTTGGGGATGCTGGAGCTATAAGGTTGTTAATAGGTTGATTTTGGATGTTAATAAATGATTATAAATGGTTGCAAGTGTTAGGTTTTGGCTGGGTTGAGTTTGTAGAGTAATCGAAAGTGTTTTCGGTTGTTTTAGATGAGCGTTTTGGTGGTTCTGGGTAGAGCAACGTGGTAGGATTGCTTGCTAGAGTTTTTAATGCATTAATCCTCTGTTTTTATGTGGTTTAAAAAGGGGAGAACGTTTCGGAAGCAAGAAGTGAGGTCTAGGGAGCTTTAGACGCTTAGTTTCACGTCGGCTAATCAAGGTTTCGCGTGTCGATGAGTGAGAACGTGGATTTCAACTTTGAAATATTTTAAAGGTGGTTTTGGGAACTTAGATGTAAGCTTGAAACGCTTGTCTAAGTTTGAAAGTAAGTATAAGGAATTTCTCTCTCGATTGTGCTATTTACGAAATAGTTTTTATGCACTTGGTTTTGAATACATGTTTACCTACATTTAAAGCATGAATATAGCATGGGGTTTTCTATTTTTAATGTTGAAATGATGAAGGATGCACATGGTAAGTGATCCGTGTAAATATACATTTTTATACTTGTGATTTAAAGTATGGTTTAATGCTTGGAAAATGGTTTAATGATGATGCTTTGAAAATAGTGAGGTATGTGATGAAACGAGAATTATATTGGCAAGTGATGTTATGAAATTGGTTTATAAATGTTCAGATATAGTTAGTCGGCTATAGGATTGAGTGCACTATAAACAAGTCGCCTTGGATGTTGAGGGGTTTATACGGTGTATCGAATACTCCATCCAAGTACCCTAACGATTGATGTTTGTTTGTGTGGTGTCTCGTTTCTCGTTAGTGGGGTTATATATCTACCGATAGGTGGTGTTGAGGGGTTTATACGGTGTACTAAATACTCCACCACGAGTGTCATAACGGTGGAGGGTAGCTCTCGTGTGTGAACCTTGATATGCCGGTAAGAATGTATGAAGTGTTGGGACATCACTTATGAATCCGTGTATCTGATATGTTGTTTTGAGAAATGGAATTGCCTAATGATCACTTGTAAGCCAATATAATTGATGATGTATCATGAGATGGTTTATGTTGAATATTGTGATTTATACATGTTTTACTCTTTAAGCTTTGCATATGGTAACTAAGCATGGGAAGGCTTAATTTGAGTGTTAGCAATGGGATTTGCTGTTGATTCATGATACATGTTGCATAAGGATTATTATGCTGATTTTTTATTGAGGAAAATGCATGGTTTTAAAGGCATGATTGTTTTCAAATGATGATTTAAGTTAATTGAAATGAGATTTCAATGTGGACTTGGAAAATGGTTTTCATGTATTGATGGTGTTTTGCTTTTGAGCACTCCTCACTAAGCCTTGTGTGCTTACGCTCTATTTTGTCCATCAATGGAGATAATTGAGGTTTTGGAGGCAACGTGGAGCAAGGGATCGCAAGAGACTTCATTTGAGAATGTATGTTTAAGTTTAGACTATAGGTAATAAGTGCAATGGAGGATCTGTTGTGATTTGGAAGATTTGTGTAAACTCCCTATTTGTGCAAGTTTATATTGCTATTTTAGACCTTTAAATAACCTTTGATATTGGTTTGTGCTTTGCTATGTATTTTGGTATCTTGCTTGGCTTGTTTACTAGGTGGCATGCCTATAGTTTACCTTTGATGCAAAATACCATGTTATGATGTTGAATATGCCATGAATGATTGAGGTTTGATGTTTGGATATGTTATATATATGTTGGAAGCATGCTTGAGTGGTTATGGGTGCATTAAAATGTGAGAAACCAGAAAAATGTGACATTACATGCCCAGGCAAATCGATACGCGGGATACCGTATCGGTACAATATATCCAAAACAGGCATACCATATCGGTACAGGGTAGACCGTATCCATACGGCTAAAGAGCAAAATGAGAAACTATATCGGTACACGAGTCTGTATCGATACCCTTTTGTGCTTATGGAAATCTGAGAAATTGACGAGATAATGGCGTATCGATACAGGATGAAGTGTATCGACATGCTCAGCTGGTAAGTTGGTTAATTAAGGCTTTTTGGTGTTCTGTTTTCTTCCGTTTTGGTCACTAAATGTTTGAATGTTCAATTGAATGAGTTTGAGTGATCGATTTGAGCTGAGATTTGACATAGTGACATGTAACCTGACTAATTAAAGGATGATAACCTAAAATTGGATGAAGTATCTATATTTTATGAAATTGAATATTGGTCCCTAACACATATTTGAAATCAATTGAATGCCTATTCGATGCCCGTTTGAGTTGATGTTTCTTCAGCTGCGAGTCTAAACACTTAGGGTAACAATATGCATCTAGACAATATAAAAAGAAAAAAAATGTTTTTTATTGAGGTAAACTTCCCTGTTTACTTCAATATTCCCCGCGTGACCCGTTCAGTTCGGTCGGGCGTCTAGGCTGGGTCAAGGGGATTACATTTGGTGGTATTATAGCCAGGTTTGAAAGAGTGGGTTATTGGTAAGCTGATAGTAAGTTGATATGACATGATTTCAAATTATACGTTGATGTTTGCTTTGCACGGTCATTGTTTATATTCATATTGATGAAGAATGAATATTGTTGATGCCATGCACGATGGTTGTGATATATGTGTTAGCTGTTATGTACTATTGATGTGAGCCGTATCTTGTTGATTGTTGTGAACGGTGTTTGCGATATGTATGTTGTTTGCCTTATGCTATGCTTGGGGGGGGGGGAAATTGGGATACTCGTTACCTTATTACTAAAGTTAAAGTTTTTTAAATTGAATTGGAAGTTTTGGATCCTTGCTTGAAGCTGGCCTGATTTTTTTTTCTTTTATTATCACACCTTAATTATAATAGCACAATGGGACCGAGGAGAGAGTTGCGATTGAGTACAATCGCTACTGTTGTAGGCAGTGAAATCAGGAGAATGAGGTACCTCCTGGAGAGAATCTACATCCTCTACTACGTCCACCTGGGGGTGAGGAGCAAGGAAAACATGAGCAAGTTGGGCCTGTGTTGGGTGATTTGACGCCTTTAGTTCAGGCGATGACTGGAGCATTCCAGGCTGATGTTGCTGGAGTGCAAGTACAAGCACCAGTTGTTGGGAAAACGGGGTTGCCATTAGAACTCTTGCGTAGTTTGGGCGGTGTTGAGTATCATGGTTTGTATTCCGAGGCAACCGAGGCTTGGATGGTCAGTGTGATTCGGATTTTGAAACAAATGGAGTGAAATGATGCACGTAAGTTAGGATGTGCTGTTTTGCTGTTGCAAGGCGATGCTTACATTTGGTGGATGACTGTAACTGCAGCTTTGGAGCCTAACGAAGTGAACTGGGAGTTCTTTCAAGCTACCTTTTAGAGGAAGTATCTAGGAGTTAGATACTTGGATGATAAGAAACATGAATTCATGTCTTTGGTTCAAGGTAGCATGACTATGGCAGAGTATGAGGTTCAATTTGTACGTTTGAGCCAGTATGCTCCTGAGTTGGTGCCAAGTGATAGGCATCGTTGCGACCGCTTCCGTTACGGTTTGGTGCAGGAAGTGAAGACTTTCATATTTGCCTTTGATTACACAGATTTTGATGTGTTGGTGACACGAGCTAAGTGTATTGAGAAGAGTTTGGGTTTGTCTTCTCGCATGGCTGGTTCTAGCTCGGGTAAGAGAGCTACGGATTCTGGCTCTGGTGGTGGACAATTTAAGAGGCATCATGATTGTAGGTATCGGCTTGAGCAGAGGCGAGGTGTTGTTGGGCGTGGTGCGCCAATTCAGGGTAGTAGGGTGAGTTCTTAGAAAAGTGCTTGTTGGGTATGTGGATCGCATGAGCATTTGAGGCGAGACTGTCCTCGTTTGACTCCAAAAGCACATGCTCATGCGGCTGTGGCGGCTAACTCTTGCTGGAGTTACGGATCGGCTGATCATTTGAGACATGAGTGTCCGTTGTTGGTTGGAGGTGGTCAACTTAGAGCACCTATTGTTGTACCACAACAAGGCTGTGGGCGCGGTCATGATAATTTCCAATGTAAGGAGGATGGTCAGAGGGTTGTGGAATATGTAGTGGCAGTTTAACTTGAGGGTGGTGGTTCTACGAGGGTGTACGCACATTGCGAGGGACAATGATACCGATGTGATTGTAGGTACATTCACTTTGCAATCTTTGTCCTTGTTATCTTTGATTGATTCCGGTTCTACGCATTCATATATCTTGAGTGAGCATGCACATCTGCTTGATATCCCTTTTGAGGTGTTAGATGTGGGAATGTAAGTAACTAGTTCTTTTGGTGAAACGGTTGTTATAAGAAAGTTGTTTAGGATATGTCCTTTATCTGTTCAAGGTCATGTGTTTGCGGTTGATTTAATGAAATTGCATTTCTATGGTTTTGATGTAATCCTTGAAATTAATTGGTTGGCCGAGCATAGGCTGTGGTTGATTTTGATACCAAGCGAGTTACCTTGAAACTTGCTAATGATTACGAAGTGATAATCGTGGGTGAGAATGTTAAATTCTTGTCCAATGTTGTTTCGGCTCTAGAAGCGAGTCGTTTGATGGAATTGGGTTGCGAGGCTTTCTTAGAATATGTCATGAATCCAGGATCAAAGGAAGTGCATGTGCAGGACATACATACGGTATGTGAGTTTCCGGGTGTATTTCCGGAAGAGTTGTCTGGGTTGCTGCCAAATAAAGTGGCTGAGTTTTGCATTGAGTTGTATGAAAATACGACTCCAGTGTCTATTGCTCCCTATCAAATGGCTTAGGAAGAGTTGAAGACGCAACTTCAGGAGTTGCTTGATTGAGGGTTTATTTGGCCTAGTGTTTCACCTTGGGGTGCACCGGTTTTGTTTGTGAAAAAGAAGGATGGCACGATGCGAATGTGTATAGAATATCAACAATTGAACAAGTTGACAATTAAGAATAAGTATCCTATGCCAAGGAATGATGATTTTTTTTTATCAATTTAGAGGTGATTCAATGTTTTCTAAGATCGATTTGAGATCCAGGTATTATCAGTTGAAGGTAAAGGATGTGGATGTGCCTAAGAATGCTTTTCATATGAGGTACGAGCATTATGAGTTTTTGGTGATGTCGTTCGGCTTAATGAATGCACCTACTACATTCATGGACATGATGAATTGTGTGTTTCATGAATTCTTAGACCAGTTTTTAATTGTGTTTATTGATGATATTCTCGTGTACTCTCGTACCGAGGAGGATCATGATAAGCACTTGCAGATTGTGTTGCAAGTTTTGTTGGAAAATCAGCTTTACGTCAAGTTGAGTAAGTTTTAGTTTTAACTTAAAGAAGTTGTCTTTGTTGGACATGTGGTATCATCTGAGGCTATCTGTGTTGATCCACATAAGATCGAGGCGTTGATGAGTTAGAAGACGCCTAAATCTGTGACAGAAGTTCATAGTTTTCTTGGATTGGCGGGTTATTACCATAGGTTTGTGGATGGTTTTTCAAAGATTGCTGCTCCATTAACCAAGTTGTTGCAAAAGAATGATCGGCTTTGAGTGGACAAATGTTGGACAACAAGCTTTCGAGAGGTTGAAGAAAGCTTTGACGCAAGCTCTTATCTTGGTTCAACCCGAGTCGGGTAAGGTGTTTGTGGTTTATAGTGATGCATCATATGTTGGTTTGGGTTGTGTGTTGATGCAAGGTGGGAAGGTTGTGGCATATGCATCTAGACAATTGAAGGTGTACGAGCGCAATTATCCTACTCATTATCTTGAGCTTGCCGCAGTTGTGTTTGCTTTGAAAATTTGGAGGCATTACCTTTAAGGTGAGAAGTGTGTTGTTTATACGGATCATAAGAGTTTGAAGTATTTAATGTCTCAGAAAGAGTTGAATCTTAGGTAATGAAGAAGGTTGGAGTTGCTTAAGGATTATGACTTGACGATAGAGTATCACCCTGGTAAGGCCAAAGTTGTGGCCGATGCTTTGAGTAGGAAGGTAGTTGTGGAGTTGAGAGCCATGTTTGCGCGATTGAGTGTGTCGCAGGATGGTGGATTGATAGTTGAGTTGCAAGTGAAACCTTCTTTGGTTCAGTTGATTAAGGAGAAGCAGTTGCTTGATGACTCGTTGGTATCGTATGTTCAGGATATAGCGGATGGTAATTCAGTGAACTTTTGTTTTAATGATGATGGTGTTATGTGTTTTAAGAGTCGAATAGTTGTGCTGGATGATGTTTAGTTTAGGCGCACTATTCTGACTGAGGCGCATAGTAGCCCTTTTGCTATGCATTGTGGTAGTACTAAGATGTATCGTGGATTGAAGGATGAGTACTATTGGGTTGGGTTGAAGAAGGATGTTGCTGATTTTGTGAGTAACTGTATGGTTTGTCAGCGCGTGAAAGCTGAGCATCAGTTTCCTTCCGGGCTGTTGCAACCTTTGAAGATACCGGAATGGAAATGGGAGATGATTACGATGGATTTTGTGTCGGGTTTGCCTTTGACCCCATCAAAGAAGAACTCTATTTGGGTGATTGTAGACCGTCTTACGAAGTGTGCACATTTCATAGCTGTGCATACTACGTATACGTTGGATAAGTTGGAAGAGTTGTACATTGCGGAAGTTGTGCGGTTGCATGGTGTACCTAAATCCATAGTTTTGGATAGAAATTTGAGGTTTACAGCGAGGTTTTGGGAGTGTTTGCATAAAGCTTTGGGCACACGGCTCAACTTCAGTACCTTATATCATTCTGAGATCGATGGCCAGTTTGAGCGAGTTATTCAAGTGCTTGAGGATATATTGCGGTGTTGTGTATAGATTTCCAAGGTTCTTGGGAGAAACAATTTCCTTTGGTGGAGTTTCCTTATAATAATAGCTATCAAGAAAGTATACAAATGGCTCCGTATGAAGCCTTGTATGGTAGGAAGTGTAGGACGCCTCTTTGTTGGGCGGAAGTAGGGAAAAAGTTAGTTTCTTTGTCAAATTTGCTTAAAGGAACGACAAAGGAGGTAAAGTTTGTTTGTGATCGATTGAAGGCAGCTTTGGATCGTCAAAAGTCTGATGTGGATTTGAAGCGTAGGGAGATTGAGTTTGCGGTTGGTGATTGCGTGTTTCTAAAAGTGTCACCTTGGAAGAAAGTAAGGTTTGGACGTAAGGGTAAGCTTAGTCCAAGGTTTATTGGACCATATGGAGTTATGGAGCGTGTTGGTCATGTTGCATATCGGTTGAGGTTGCATCCCGAGTTGGAAAAAAATTCAAGATGTGTTTCATGTGTCGATGTTACGGAGGTACATGTCGGATCTGTCGCATGTAATGCCAGTTGAGGATATTGAGTTGCGATCGGATTTGTCTTATGATGAGGAACCCGTTGAGATTCTTTATTCTAGTAGCAAAGTTCTTCGTGGTAAGACGATTGAACTTGTGAATGTGTTATGGCGACATCGAGGAGTTTAAGAAGCCACGTGGGAAGGCAAGGCGGACATGTTAAGGCAGTTTCCGCACCTTTTTCCTCCAGGTAAAATTTCGAGGACGAAATTTCCTAAGTGGGGGACAGTTGTAACGCCCCGATTTTGGGCCTAGGAGTTTGTAGGTTGAGTTTAGGGTCCGTTGGACCGAGACTAGAGATTTGGGTTAGTTCGGGATTGGTTCAGGGAAAACCTAGTTCGGGAAGTGATAAAAATATGAGAAAATTTTCTAAATTCCTTTTAAAATGTATATAAGGGTTGGTGAGGTCAATTTTGGAAAATGACATTTGGAAGGTGGACATTTCGGTTTAATGACTAAATCATAAAAATGGAAAAATTGTTTTAATGGCTATTTTGTAAAAGAGCCAAAACTTAGAATCTTTAGGGAGCTAAAGTAAATTTAATTAGCAATTCCTTTAATTTGACATGTTCTAAATGTGTTTAATTAAAAAGGATTAAAAAAGTTTCAATTTAAAAGGGAATTAAGCTTTACAAACTTATTTTGACGTAACTTCCATTTTCTCTCTTTTCTCATAAGCCAACCACCCATTTTCTTTCAAAACTTCCAGAGATCTTTTCCTTTTCATTTTACTTTGATTTCTAAATGATTTTCATGGAGTTTCCTCAACTTGTTTCAATGGATTCTTGAAGATTTTCAATCAAATCTTGTCAATTGAAGGAATATCAAGGGATTAGAGGTAATTTTCGTACTTCTCCTCTAATCAAGGTTCTTTAATGAAATTCCCAAGTATTTGGCTCTTTAATTATGTTTCTTAACAAGGTTTTATGATTGATTTAATGAAAATGGATAAATCAAGCTTTAAAAGATGATTTTGTGTAATTTTCTTAATGGATTTGTTTTGGGTGGTTTATGATTGATTTTAATCATGTTTGGAAGTTTATTAATGTTGAGGTTGAGGTTTAATCATGGTAATCCCGAAACTATTTGGATCTCTAGTTGATTAGGTTGTTATAATTGAGTTTTCGTGGTGTTATTGTGATTTTGGGGATGCTAGAGGTATAATGTTGTTAATAGGTTGATTTTGGATGTTAATAAATGATTATAAATGGTTGGAAGTGTTATGTTTTGGCTGGGTTTAGTTTGTAGAGTAATCGAAGGTGTTTTTGGTTGTTTCGGATAGGCGTTTTGGTGATTTTGGGCAGAACTACGTGGTAGGATTGCTTGTTGGAGTTTTTAATGCATTGAGATGCACTAATCCTCTTTTCTTATGTGGTTTAAATAGGGGAGAATGTTTCGGAAGCAAACGATGAGGTTTCGAGAGCTTCGAATGCTTAGTTTCGCGTGTCGGTGAGTGAGAACGTGGATTTCAGCTTTGAAATATTTTAAAGGTGGTTTAGGGAACTTAGATGTAAGATTGAAATGCTTGTCTAAGTTCGGAAGTAAGTATAAGGAATTTCTCTCTCGGTTGTGCTATTTACGAAATGGTTTTTATGCACTTGGTTTTGAATACATGTTTACCTATTGTTAAAGCATGAATATAGCATGTGGTTTGCTGTTTTTAATGTTGAAATGATGAAGGATGCACATGGTAAGTGATCCTTGTAAGTATATGTTTTATACTTGTGATTTAAAGCATGGTTTAATGCTTGGAAAATGATTTAATGATGATGCTTTGAAAACAGTGAGGTATGTGATGAAACGAGAATTATATTGGCAAGTGATGCTATGAAATTGGTTTATAAATGTTATCTGATATAGTTAGCCGACTATAAGATTGAGTGCACTATAAACAAGTCGCCTTGGATGTTAAGGGGTTTATACAGTGTACCGAATACTCCATCCAAATACCCTAACGATTGAGGTATCTGTGTGTTGTGTCATGTCTTGCGTTAGTGGGGTTATACATCTACCGATGAGTGGTGTTGAGGGGTTTATACGGTGTACTAAATGCTCCACCATGAGTGTCATAACGATGGAGGGTAGCTCCAGTGTGTGCACATTGATATGCCGGTGAGAATGTATGAAGTGTTGGGACAACACTTGTGAATCTGTGTATCTGATATGTTGTTTTGAGAAATGGACTTTCCTAATGATCACTTGTAAGCCAATATAATTGATGATGTATCATGAGATGGTTTATGTTGAATATTGTGATTTATACACGTTTTACTCTTTAAGCTTTGCATATGGTAGTTATGCATAGGAAGGCTTAATTTGAGTGTTAGCAATGAGATTTGTTGTTGATTCATGATACATGTTGCATAAGGATTATTATGCTGATTTTTTTATTAAGGAAAGTGCATGGTTTTAAAGGCATTATGATTTTCAAATGATTATTTAAGTTAATTGAAATGAGATTTAAATGTGGACTTGGAAAATGGTTTTAATGTATTGATGGTGTTTTGCTTTTGAGCACTTCTCACTAAGCCTTGTGTGCTTACGCTCTATTTTGTCCATCAATACAGAGAATTGAAATTTTGGAGGCAGCATGGAGCAAGGGATCACAAGAGACTTAATTTGAGAATGTATGTTTTGGTTTAGACTATACGTAATAAGGGCAATTGCGGACTCGTTGTGTTTTGAGAGATTTGTGTAAACTCCCTATTTGAGCAAGTTTATATTGTTGTTTTACACTTGTAAATGGCCTTTGATTATTGGTTTGTGCTTTGTTATGCATTTTGGTATCTTGCTTGGCTTGTTTACTAGGTGGCATGCTTATAGTTTACCTTTGATGCAAAATGCCATGTTATGATGTTGAATATGCCATGAATGATTGAGGTTTGATGTTTGGATATGTTATATATGTGTTGGAAGAATGCTTGAGTGTTTATGAGTGCATTAAAGTGTGAAAAACCAGCAAAATTTGACATTACATGCCCAGGCGCACCGATACGCGGGCTATCGTATTGGTACATTATAGCCAAAAAGGCATATCATATCGATACGGCTAAAGGACAAAATGAGAAACCGTATCGGTACATGAGGCCGTATCGATACACTTTTGTGCTACTGGAAATCTGAGAAATTGATGAGATAATGGCATATCGATACGGGCTAAAGTGTATTGATACGCTCGGCTGGTAAGTTGGTTAATTAAGGCTTTTTGATGTTCTGTTTTTTTTTCGTTTTGGTCATTGAATGTTTGGATGTTCAATTGCATGAGTTTGAGTGATTGGTTTGAGCTGAGATTTGACAAAGTGGCATTTAACCTGACTAATTAAAGGATGATAACCTAAAATTGGATGAAGTCCCTATATTTTCTGAAATTTCATATTGGTCCCTAACACATGTTTGTAATCAATTGAATGCCTAATCGATGTCTGTTTGAGTTGATGTTTCTTTCGCTGCGAGTCTAAACACT
Source organism: Hibiscus tridactylites (assembly GCA_958450335.1). Taxonomy (NCBI): domain Eukaryota; kingdom Viridiplantae; phylum Streptophyta; class Magnoliopsida; order Malvales; family Malvaceae; genus Hibiscus; species Hibiscus tridactylites. The sequence continues at coordinate 21,758,245 of OY288276.1, read as the reverse complement.
TAGGGTAACTATGTGCATCTAGACAATATAAAAAGAAAAAAATAGGGTCGTTTATTGAGGTAAACTTCCCGTTTTACTTCAATAGTCCCTGTGTGACCCGTTCGGTTCGGTCGGGCGTTTATAGCGGGTCGAGGGGGTTACATAAAATATAATTGTAAGTTCAGTCTGATATAAGCACAAGGAATAGTGCAAGAGCACATGCTGGAATTAAAAGAAATTTGGAGTCTTCATCTTCTTCAATGGCTCCAAACAAAAAAAAAACAGTTCCAGAATATGTAGGAGAACATGTAGGCACTCAAGAATCTGCAACACCAAAGAAATGATTTATTTAAAGTTAAAGACTTGTGCTCTTTTTTGTGGATGAAAATTATTTTTGGGAAACTTTTTGAGTTAAATGCTTTTAGGCTTAACCTTTTGTGGTTAAACATCATAACTTAACAAGTTATTTTGTACATAAAAAATATCGCATTTATTTTGATAGGATAGACAACTGGTTTTATCTTATTTTGCACACGACATGACAAACATTGTCATTTATTATTAAATGACTATTTTTCATGCAATTAATATAATTTCATTTTTCATGCAAGTGAATTCAAAGGCTTATTTGGTACTACAAAGATATTATCACTTAAATTATTAGACATTAAAACTTAAACACTTCAAATAAACTTCAAACCATTAAAGCTTAGGAAATACATAAATAGTTGAACAAATTGTGTTCAACGCATCTCTCTTAATATTCTTGAACCCTAAATTATTAATACAATCACTATTCCCACTAGAATACATATGACACACAATATCGAGAAAATGAACAATGTCTTATAAAATTCTTTTTCTTTCTTCAAAACCTTACATTTCTCTTTCAACCACCTAATCTTGCATGTAATATTGATCTTCTAGCTTCTTGTTCATTTTGGATCTACCAGCTGCCTTATGGAGATCCCGCACCTCAATGCCTTGATTTTCTTCATGATTTATCCTCGACCTTACTGGAGTATGAGCTGAGGTTTCTATTGTACAGATCTGAAACCTCTTATTCGGTAGAAATGTATGACTAGTCATCCTGGGCAGGGGCGAAGAAACATCAACGACTTCAACCGCCTTTCCTCTTTCCGAGTCTTTGAAACCCAACATGGTCGGTACCTGGCTGATGGTGTTTCTTTGGGTTCTTGAAATTTCTTCCTTCAATTCTTTCTCCATTTTATCGAGTCTATCTTGGGTACCCTAATGGCTATTCTCCAAAGTTGTTAATCTGTCTTCCATGGCCATTGCTCTGAATTGAGAACGAGTACTGTATTTGTGAGATGTTTTTGTTAGTTTTAAAATTCTGTCATGTGATTGGTTTCTTATCATGTGTGAATGTATGCAACGATCACAACATAAATGCAAGAAACAATAAAAATGCAAATGCATGAATGCAAGCGAAGGGCTATCGATTCGATTAAGGTATTGATCTAGAAATGGCCTTCATTGGATAACAAAGGTCCTACGAACACATCTCAGTCTAAGCACACAGTTCCTCTATTTCTTCAATTAGTCTTTGAATCCTTGGTCTCACTTTCCCTATTTTTCTGACGTGGGGGTGAAGTAATGTAGCTTCTCTGAGTATCATCATCACATGCCTAGCTACTTCTTCAATTTAGGTTGTGATACTTTTTTCAGACTCGTCTCGCTCCTAGGTTCCTTTGACATAGCCCCTAAGCCGAGTGGACCAATGATCATCTTCAAATTCTTCATTTTGCAATAACTGCTTGGTTGCACGGTCAAAGTAGTCTCATAGCACTTGCAGCTTATGCACGATATTCTACTTGGTACTGATGTGAGCATACTTTGGTATTTCGTCCACGTGGTCACCATACATTCGCATTATCTTCTTCTTTCTTTAGGTACCTTCCGTCCATGGCAAAAGCTTTTTCTAATTGAGCAACATGCTTCAGAATCGGCCCCTTCTAAGTATGAGATACAAATGCAAGGGAAAAAATTAAAAAAAAACAAAATAAAATTAAGATAAGAAAAGGAAAGGAAATGATTAGTATTCTTAAAAACGGAAATAAAACATAAAAGGTCCAAAATAATTTAATTGTACGAATAATTCTGGGCAACACATTCCAACACTCCAGGACATGACCCTAAAGATTATCCTTATGAATAATTTTGACCAGAATAAAGGCCTAAGGTTTTCCACATGGGTCTATTGGGGTGGGTTTTCTAGATTCTCACACAAAAGTTTGGTTCTAAAAAGGTTCCCAAGTTGTCCTCGTTGTCCCCTACTAAAGGTAGCAAGGCCCCTGATTCTCTCACCCATTATAGGCTACAAACGAATCAAGTTCAACTTAGAGGGACTCATTTCCTAAGCCTTTTACGAATGATCAGTATCCTTACAAAGACATAGTGCATATGAGTCCCGAAGGTACTTGCTAGGCTCATACGGAGAATCAATATTCTGACATGAGCAAAGCATTCCCCCCACTTAAAAAAACGAGACAAAGCTCGGGTATAGAGCTTAACCAATTTTAAAATGCGTAAAATAGAATCATATTCATAGATGGACAATTAAATTGAATTTTATGTGAACTTTTCAAACTCCAACGTTAAAACAAACTATAATCGGCTTATGGTCTGACTCTTTTTTTTGTAAAATAAAAAGTCCCCTGCGGAGTCGCCAAGCTGTCGCAACCCTTTCAAGCCCGACCTTTAAAAAAAGACGGAGTCACCACTAATCTTTTAAAAATGTCAGATTGGATCACCTAAAAATGATTTATTTTAATAAAATATTTTATTTTATTTTATTAAAACAACGATTTTGGTCTGCGAAAATATGAAAACGATTTCGGGAGTAAGTTATGCGTGGGGAAGGGTTAGCACCCCCACAACGCCCAAAAATTGGTACCTAGCCGATTACAAAAATGTTTTAATGTCAGAATTTGCAAGTTCACAAAAAAATCGATTTATTTTTTCATTTATTAATATGATTTTATTTTAACAGTTTTACCATTCAGAAAATGAACTTCAATCACCGCCAACACTTCTGGTGCTAACCCGTCATTTCTGTTTGATAAGACACCACATTAATTAGGTTTCCAGTTATTAAACATGGCATCAAAGAAATAAATTAAATTAACAAAATACATGAAAATTAATATAAAACTAAAAAATTAAATAAATACAAAAATAAAATGAATTTTCAAAAAGAATGAGACTATTTTAAGGAAATGTGTATCCTACCCTAAATAGGGTCAACACGATATAGGAGCTAGATTTTAAAACAAAATGAATTAAGACTTAGTTAAAATAATGATAAAAAGGATTTTTTTTTAAAAATGGTTTAATTAAAATAAAAAACGAATTGAAGAATAAAACTAAAAAACCAGTGACCAAATTTAAAATAATAAAAACAATGTAACCAATGGAGAAAAAAAAGTAAAGGCGGAGGGATTTAATGGGCTAATTTAACCTTTTTCTTTTGGGTATAAAACTCAATTTTATAAACACATTTTTATTTCTTCTTCTTCTTTTAACTTTTGGATCAAACAACCCTCCCCTATTTTTCTCAAACAGTTCATCGTGTTCTTCATGAACTGAAGAACCAAGTTATCGGCCACCATGCTTACCACCGTCCGCCCTCCGTCGGTGTAAAGTGTCCAAAAGTCTTATATTTCATGCACTGTCCAACTCTTATTATTTCTGTTTTAAAGCATATTTTAGGCATAATTAGGCTCATGCATAGCATTTTATAGTATTTCATTGTTCTGCCTTACTTTTATAACTTATCATTCATTTGGTGAACAAGATGTATTGTTTTAGTGTATTCTTGCTTGTAGGTACTAAAACCTGAACGAGGGAGCAGAGGAATGGAGGACACAATGCTGAGAAGCAAACTCAGGAGCTGTACTGAAGTAGTTCCAGCTGAAGATAAGTTGCTGTTGAGCACTTGCCGAGCAAAGTTGCTGCCAACCTTGCTGCCCTCGGCAGCTGATTATGGAAGTTTGGAGAACCCGAGCGCGATTTGTAGAGCTAAAACTCCTGATTCTATCGCCGACGTTCACGTGATTTTTCGACGTCTGTAGCAGCGGCTAGGGCTGCCGAAGTGAAATTCACAAGCTTACTTGCGGGCTAAGGAAAACGAGGAAGAGTCCATATTCCAAGCAAAGAAGTCAGCATTTAAAGCTACATTAAAGAACAAAAGCTACTTTAGAGGACTTCAACTTCAAGGAGGACTTGACCTAGTTTTAAGTCTATAAATACCCATTGTACTTCTAGTTTAAATCATCCTAGGTTTTCTATAGACTTTTCTTGTGCTCTTCTCTGCCACCATGTTCTAATTCTCCACTGGGTTAGGGTTATGTTGTAACTAGTGAGAAACGGTTGTTTTAGGTTTTTGAGTTATTTCTTCAATAAAATATTCCAAGTTTACTTAATCCATTGTTCTTCATTCTTTCAATCTTTCCACACCAGTCGTTTGAGAGAATCTATTTGTCGGGCACGAAAGTGCAAGGCTCACGAAAGGGTTAAGTACGATCACAACGGGAGGCGTGACTAACTTGGTTCCACACTAGTCCATAAGTTTCAGCGGCTAAAAGGGATCTCTAACCGAGTTGATTGATTTGGTTCAACACTAGTCCTCAAGTTATCAATCTCGAGCATCCTAACCTAGAAAAAGGAGGGATCACTGTCGACTATCCTGCCGAAATTGGAGTATCTGCCAAACTTGCCGCCATGACGTCTTTCCATTCCACCTGCCGAGATAGTACACACCCCTGCAGTGGCAGTGACATGCTGCGGCCGCATGACAGGGTCGTAGTTTGCTGCTCATCTACCCGCCGAGGCAGCATATCGTGCAGCAAAGGATAACTCATACCTAATTCAACGCAGTTTTCACACTAAGTGGCAGCATAACCCTACCTGCTCTATCAACCTGATTCACCTCTTCTCTTTTACTTGTCTTTTATTTACTTTCTAATCTCAACCAACCATTCACTTGTGTTTTTACTTTACTTTGTGCAGGAACTAAAGAACGAGACAAGCTGTCCAATCCTCGTGGGATTTGACATCTTATATACTATAACTTGACAAGAGTGGTACTTGCGCTCTTACAAAAAGGGAACACCTACACGCCCTACAAGTTTTTGAGCGACGTCGACTTTTGAAAAAAAACCTTTTTTTGCGTTTTGAAACGAGATCAAATCTACTTTTTAAAACAACCCCAAAATTTTTCGAATAAACCCCAAAATCGTTCAAATCCGAAGGGAACAATGGCTTCAAACAAAGGTAAGAACAAAACCTTTTATGTGTATGCGAAAAATAAAAAGAAGATAAAAACAATACCTCAAAACTTGCTTGCTTACTTTATTATTCCACCAATCCGAAGTTTACAATTTGTAATCGATTTGATGTTGTATTCAATTTTGTGTCTAGTCATGTGGGTAAAAACTACAAAGGAGATGGAGGTTTATATAGTTTTTTTCTAACATAAAATACAGAGAAATTAAAAATAAAAATCCCGAATTTCAGTCGATTTTGCTTGATTTTTGCTCTCTTAATTTTTGATTCGGATTTGACTTTCCCCGTGTGTTTGATTTGGTTCGAATTTGTACTGATTTTGGAGATTTCTCTTTATTTTTTAGATTCGAATCTGGTCATCCTAATTTGCTTTCCCATTTTCTCTCCTTTGTTGCGTGTTTTGTAGGCAATAGGGGATGATGTTGGCGGTCATTAGTGGCGAAGAGGCGAGGGTTGGCTCGGCGATTTGAGACTGTCACTGACATTGTTGGACGATGGTGGCATTGCAGCGGCCGACGCTGGAGCAACCGTGGCAGCTTTAGCCATGAAAGCCAATGAGCCTGGTGTACGGGCGCGTGGCCCGTATGTGCTCGGAGATAGGGGCGAGTGGCGGCGTGAGTATGGGAAGCAACCCTTCGTTTTCTTTAGTCCAATCTGGACCGTTGGATCCTAACTCTAGATCCAACTGTTGAGATTAATGCCTACACATTGGATAAACAAAAGGGTTAATTAGGATTTTTAATTGTATTGGCTCCTTATTTATTTAAATGGACTCCTAACTAAAAAAACTCCTTATTTAAAATAAATGTGCCTTTTTATTATTTTATTTTTTAGTCTTTAACTTTAATAATAATACTAATAATAAGATATATAATAATAATAATAATAATAATAATAATAATAATAATAATAATAATAATAATAATAATAATAATAATAATAACAATAATAATAATAATAATAATAGTGGGGTGAAAATTCATTAACAACAGGTACATTTGAAACCGTACTAGTACAGAATTTGGTTACTAGAATTTAGAAAATATGGGGAGGGAAAATTGTATTGGTACACTTAAAATCGTACCGGTACAGGCACAATGGGTATCGGTACGAGTCAAACAGTATCGCTACTCTATGTCTGCTTTTGATACTTTAGCTATTTAAAATCATTTAAAAACATGTCAAAAATACTTTGAAAATATTTCAAACATATTTTTTAAGTTTGTGGACTTTGAAATATTTTTGCAAATTAGTTTAAGTCCAAAAACATTTTTCTTTAGTTATATCAAAATCAAATATCTCAAAAAAGAGCTAGAAATATTGACATCAAGCTCAACGATTGAAAGATGAACCATCTGCCTCATCACAATTACAAAGGTGGTTTACGCACACATTAAAGATGGGTAACCTCCAAGCTTAATATTTTATTTGGTTACTTATTAATTTTTTGAATGATCGTGCATATTTTTATTGTTAAGTATTTTATAAATGCATGACATCAAAAGAGGTTTTATGCATAAGCGTGTTTAACATCTTAATTCTTATTTTTGCATAAACTCTAAAAAGACTTGAATAAATTAAATTTCATGGATTTTAGACTTTATCTTTTTATTGAAATTCAATAATTTTCTTAAGTGTCAAGGTATTTTGAGCTAAAATTTAAAACGAGATGCATTTATTAATGTGAGCTTTTGTTTTTCAAAAGATTTTACTTACTCTCCATTGTTATTTTAAACCTTAAATGATTTAAATTATTTTTGATATAACAAAGAGGGGGAGAGATAAGTTTGAAAATTTTAATTTAAAAAAAAGGAGAACTTTAAATATTTTTCTAAAATATTACATTTTTCTAAAATTATTTTTCTAAGGGAAGATTTTCAAAAATAAATTTTAAGTGGTTTCATTATATCAAAAAGGGGAGATTGTTGAGATATTTATTTTGATATAACTCAAAAAAAATGTTTGTGGACTTAAACAAATTTTCAAAAATATTTAAAGTCAAACAAACTTGAAAATATGTTTGAAATTGTTTTAAAGTGTTTTTGACTTGAACAAATATTTTCAAAGGCATTCCAAAGTCAAAAACAGGCCTTCGGTACAGGTACAGTCCTCCCAGTACCGATACAAAATTGCTCGTACCGGTACGATTATGTCATGTATCAATACACTTTTTGTTTTAAGTTTTTTATTGAGCACTTCTCATACCGATACGGAAACCTCCGTACCGATACGCGAAGTACCGTACCGATACAAATGTATCATCTACCTGTACGCTCTGCATTTATGTGCAACAACTCTTTCTTATTTTGGCAGGTACTAATACCCACTTTCGAGTATTGATACCTAAGGTTGCAAAAATGCACCTATGCCTGGAACTAAAGTTCCCAATGACTAGTTTTTCATTCCACACTATAAATACAAGCCAAGAACGCTTGAAGAATGAGAGGATGGACATCCAAGCTTAAGATCAAGAGAGTAGTGTTTAATTGTCTTTTTCTTTGTAATCTATTGTATTTATTTAGAGTCAAATCCTAGTGAGCCAAATTGTGTAAACACCCACCTAGAGGGGTAAATTATGTTTACATTGTCAAGACCTTGTAATTAAGGGATAGGTTCTAGTTGATCCTTATAAAAACTAGGGATATGGTTCTATCTTACCCCGTGAAAAGATAGGGATGTAAAGTTACCCCTTGAGCCTATGAAAAGGAACAATTCATTGTTAGTGAATTGGGAAATCGTTAGTGTGGATGCTAAGGTAGCGGATTAGACCCTAGTTAGAAGGTCGAACCACTCTAAAATCAATCGTGTCAAAATGTCCATATTTTTCGATTTTTGTTTTTTTCAAATTTAAAAGAAACCTCTACACCCTTCAACGGTTAATATTCGGTTGGAGTACATTGAGCCTTTCATCATTCCCTTTCGGTTCACTTTGCACCCTTTCATTATCATCTAACAAACCATTGTTGCTTCCACCCACAGAAGTATTCTAACAATTTCTAAGATATCTTCTAAGTCTCACATTCTCCTTGTAGATTCCGTTCACTACCTCATAATTGTCGTAGTAAGTACTTTGCTCGATATGAAATGCTTCCATCATACCATTCAAAAAATTGAAAACCATTCTACAATAAGCCAAAAACAGAATAACAAATTCTATTCGAACTCTGATTATTAGAATAGAATCCTAATTAGAACTCTAAATAACCAAAAATTTCCTATAAGCATTATCTATAGAACCATCAAACAACTACTAGAACCCTGTTTATTAGAATCCTAATTTGTACTCTAAATAACCAAAAATTTTAGAATTCTAAAAAATAAAAAATTTTAGAATTTTAAATAACCAAACATTTTCAATGGACATTATCCATAGAACCATCAAATAACTACTACTACCCTAATTATTAATATTTAGGCAAAAATTCATAATCTTAATTACCCAAAAATTTTAAAATCCTACTTAGAAATCTAAAAAAAAGTAATTCAGAATTCTTACCGAAAAATTTGGGTAATCAATTCAGGGGCGGAACTAGAAATTTATAAAGGTGGGGACCAAAATGAGACTAAAAGTTTTGAGGGGGGCTAAAATAAAATTTTATAAAAATTGAAGGATTAATACACTAATTTTATTTTTTTCTTAAAGAAATTAAGAAGTTGGCGGGGACCACATCCCCTGTGGCCCCTGTGATGTTCCGCCACTGGTAATCATAATACCTTCTTCTCAGATTTAAGTCGCTTCATGCAACTTTTCTAGGAGCCAGTTTATCGCAATAACACTTTTTCTCTTCTCCATCATACATGAAATCTCGTTGGATGAACTGAAGATATTTTAAGAACCTAACATTTCTATTGATATAATCGACTTGAAGTATTTCCTCACCTTCGATCGACCTAAAGTATTTGGGGAAAGAAAAATTTAACTTTGAAAGAGATTTAATTCTCTTACAGAGAGAAATTTTAGGGTAAGTAAAATTTGGGGAAGAATGGAGAAGATTGTTTCTTTTGTAGCTTGTGTATTATGTTAAATATGTGTTCGTTATTTTAAAATTCAAAAAAGCACATTATATATTTTATTTGCGAAGGCATATATCAAATGGGTGATTTGTTCTGATGGTTTGGTGAATGCCCTTCAATTCCCACAATATGGGTTTGAGTCCCTTAAGCAATATTATTTTGATTTGTTTAAAAAATGTCATTGGGAAGATGCCATGTGTCATCTTCTTAATGGTCGTCATTTTTTAAAATTAATTTTAAAAATAATATATTTTTTCTTAGGTGGCATTGCTACCACATCATCTCCCAGACCATATTTCCATACCATGTTAGCAAAAAACGGTGAAAGTATGTTGACTAATAATTTCCATCTAATGAATGTGAAAATTGTACGAAACTGAAACGCCAAGAGGTTATTTGCACCAAAAAATAGTGACTAAAGTGACCAAAAAATTAAGCGTTGGGAGATATTTTCAACTTTATACCTTTAAAGAAATTACCCGTTACACAAGCAATGGTATCAAAACCTCTAAGTATGATTTCAAAACATTTAAAAACTTCTCTTTTGACCTAGTTTTTCCTCTCTACTCCAATTGTGCCGCAAGGGCTCTCAACCTTTTTTCTTTGATTAGCCGGCGGCGGTTCCAACTTTTATGTTGGTTACCGTCCGCCGGATTCATTAGTTACCCTATTTTATTTTCTTGCTTTTTATATTTTTAATAAAATCTCTGTCCTTGTGGCACGTGTTTTCTCTGTTCTTGTGGCACGCTTTTTCGTTATTTTTATGGTTCGTTTCATATGTCGTTTTGGCATGATTTCAGCATACCTTAGCGTTCGTTTGATGTTTTTACAATGATCTTCGCGGCGCTAGTTTCTGATTTTGATTCTGTCGGTGTTCATAGAAAGATAGATCCCCTCTCGGTTGATGGTTGTTTGCCGATGTAATCAGACCTGGGTAGCGGAGCAATCTGCCTGATAGTTTGATTCGCTCACCACTCCTTTTTCACATCGTAAAGCGTCTCGTTTGGATAGAGACAAGGAGATTCAGGAAGACTTCTGGATTTTATCGGTATGCTAATATCTATGAAAATATTTATTTTTCTTTGCATCTTTGGGTTGATTGAGATTTTGATGTACTAGATCTCATCATTCTCCATTTTGAATGCTTTGTATTTGAGATATTTTCATAGTTATTAATAAAATTTAGTTGTTATTGTCAAAAAAAAAACATTGTGCATGGTTTCGAAATCATTGGCATGGTATCGAAACCCAAATTTTGATCCCAAAAATTTAATTCCTTACAAGTCTTAAAACCACCAAATAGGGGTATCAAAACTTTTTTTAATAAAAAAAATTTGACTATCTTTTGACTCATAACAATATATAAAAGTAGTGATATAATACATTAATGTCAAAATAAGTGCTCAAAGTGCCTAAACTATTATTTGTACATTTTAGGTACTTAAACTATCTTTTTTTTAGGTGTTTATACTTTTTTTTGCCCTTTTTAGTTGCCGAAGCTATATTTTTTTGTCCATTTTTAAGGTCAAATTGAGGCACCTACTTTGACCAAAAAATAATAGTTTGAACACTTAAAAAGGGTAAAAAAAAATTTAGACACTTAAAATGGGCAAAAATAGTTGATGCACCTAAAAGGGCAAAATAAAATAATTTAGGCACTTATTTTTGTATTAAGCCTAAGTCAAATAGAAAGCCTTTTTAAACTTATCTTTTAAATTTTGTGAATTTTTGAATTATTTTTGAAGTATTCGATCAAGTCCAAAAATGATTTATAAATCTCTGTTATATCAAAATATACTTAATATAAATTTCAGTCCTAAAAGATATCAATTTTTAGTTCACTGATATAATCGATACTAAACTTAAAGTTTAGTGGTATATTGTGTATTTTACTGTTTTAATATTTATATTAACATAAACTCTCGGGTCGGCCTTGCCTAGTCGCTTGGGTGTTTATTAGATAATATTCTTTGGAGATTTGTTTTTTCAACTTTTTGACTTCACCGAAAAGGAAAAGAATACAATTCTCTCCAAATATTCAACCAAATTCCTCTGATTTTTATTAAATAAAAAATTAAAACTAAATAGTGTTTAAATAGATTTAATTTTAGTTCAATTGAACTCGTTATTTGTCATGTTTGGGGATAGGTATGGATATATTTTCGATGTAGTGATTGAGGTTTCGAGTAGTTTGAGATGCATTGCATAAGAAAAGGTAAACTACACATTTAGTCATTCAACTATGAGTATTATTTTTAGTTTTTTATTTTTCACTAAACTTTTAAAAGATACAATAAGGTAAACTCAATAATTAATTGTAGGCTATTCAATAAATCATGACATGTCATGTTAACCTAAGGGTTAATATTTCATTTAACTCCTCAACTCTAATTGATTATCAATTTAATACTTTTCGAATATTTTTGAATGATAATTCCAAAAAAAACTAAAAATTCTATTTTTTTAAAAAATTCTAAAATACTTTTAAAATTATAATTATGTGCTTTTTTAAAAATCATAAAATTCCTTAAAAAATACTAAATTCTAAAAGAATTTGACAATAATAACATTAATGATCCAATCCAATCAAATGATAATCTTATATATGTAACTAAAATAGCACATCAAATTATAACACCTTTTATGATTATTGGTTAGTGTGTTGTTTTTACTCGAGTTATTATACATTTCATTTGCTAGTGCAAAAAAAAAAAATTGAATTATTATTACTATTTAAGCACACTTTTTAAATTAAGATGGTGTAGTGACACTAGATTGAAGCATGCACTTTATATATGTATGTTTGATTAAATTATGAGGTATTACTTTCTCATACCGAGATTCAAACTCATACAAGATGGGGCAAGATGAACATCATTAGCCACTAGGCCAATTAGTGGATCTCACTTTAAAAATATATAGGCTTAAACCAAAAAAAAACCCTCAAACTACACCCTTTTTCTGTTTTAAGCCCTTAAACTATGGTTTGGGCAAAATAAGCTCCTAAACTATTACTTTTTGTCACTTTAAGTCCTTAAACTATCATTTTTGGTCACTATAAGTCCCTAAACTATTTTTAGTGAAAATAAGTACCTAAATTATGTCATTTTTTTTCCTTTTATTCCCTAAACTATCTATTTGTCACAAAGATTGAAAAAATCTTTGTGATGTGTCAACATCTTATTAGTCAAAATATTTTTCTTTTGACTTAAATAACTATCGGACTTATAATGACCCGATCCGATATGGGCAGATTTTTTTAAAATTTTCAAGTTTAGGGTCGGGTCGGGTTTGAAAGGATTAGAAACAATTGCCCAATCGATCGAGTAGGTTTTTGGCCGCCCCGAACCCGACCCGAAAATTTAAAATTAAAACCGACCCGAGTTTAATATATTTTTATCCCCGACCCAACCCGATATGATAAAAAGTATAACTCGACCCCGAAAATTTAATAAAAACCCGATTAAACCCGAACAACCCGAAGAAAATTAATAAAAATGTTAAAAATAATATATATAGAAATATAATATATTTATATATAAATCAGGTCGGGTCGGGGAATTTCCACCCTAAACCCAACCCGAAACCTGAAAATTAAAAAAAATATATGACCCTATCGTATCAGGTCATTATAAGTCTGATAGCTATTAAAGTCAAAAAAAATTATTTTGACTAATAAAATGTTGGCACGTCACAAAGTTTTTTTTTGACAAATAGATAGTTTAGGGACTAAAAGAAAAAAATGACATAGTTTAGGTACTTATTTAGACCAAAAAATAGTTTAGAAACTTAAAGTGACCAAAAATGACAGTTTAAGGACTTAAAGTGTGTAACCGCCCTCGTCCCGGTCCGGGCGGCCGACCGGTCCGAGTGGGTTACACGGGGATAACCGAGGCGAAACCCGTTAAGGCTCCACTTCAGTTAATAACCCAAGAAAACTTTATATTTATTATCTTGTCTAGATGGATTTAATTAAACATATGTGTAAAGCGACAGCAGAAAAAAAGATCACAAGGAGACTAACATCAAACCGGGCCTAAGCCCAACACTTGAGAATCTTTAGAGATGTCAAAAGCCCCATTTTCAGTCATGTGTTTTGAAACAAGTTTTCCCGTTTCGAAACGCGGGCTCCAGTTTAAAATGCCAAACACTCGTACCGAAACACATCCACCCTGTTTCATAACAGGGGTCCATTTCGCCTAGACGTTTCGAAACCCATTTCGGAACACCTTTCGGAACAGGCTCTCACAGTAGCCTAACCGTACCAGAACGCGTTTCGTTACGGGTGACCCTGGAGCCACACCCGTTCCGAAACAGCCTTGCCCGTTCCGAAACGCCTGCAGTCTGTGAGTTTCCAAAACCAGCTTTAATCATCTCTAAACGACCACAACGACTTCACAAGGCAAAACACATGTAAACCCAACTCTAGAGGCATACGCCCTAGTACAAGCATGCTTAAACACACAACATACACGTAAAGACCATACATTAAAAAGGGTCAAGCATTCACCACAAAAAGACATACATTGCATTTTAAGGTTTCATGCCTTAGAAACAAAACACATAAACATTCATGACATGCAACACAAACATGATTTACAAACAAAAATAAGGCATCAACAAGCCACACCATAACATCAACATATTAAAGGAGTCTAAACAAGCTCCTACACAAAACAACAACCTAAATCCCATTGCTCATCTATTACATCCATAACTTAGAAATTCATACTTGATGATAGCAAAAGAACAACTAGCACACTTGGAGGCCCTCTCCTTGCACAAGCAACCCACGAACTAAGGATCTGCATTGTCAAACAAAAGAGAGCGTAAGCGTAAAGCTTAGTGAGGGTAAGCTCATAAAACAAACCTCGACAATGTAGGGTCCAAGCACGAGCAACACAACCAAGGAAGAATGCATATTTTCTTACCTTCGAAACCACAAGAGTCAAATGTATATGATGCATGAACATAATGTCAAATATCATGCCATGCTCAACATGTCCATAAACACAACCATATGGGAACACATTCAACAATACGTATTGGCACCTAGCTATGACCCGAATACACGGATAACAACCGTTGGAACTCACATCAAACATTCAACCATTACCTTACGGTGGGATTACACTCATCACCGTTTCACGCGGAGGGGATTCCACTCATCCTCATGCCCCGTCGATGGGATTCCACTCATCACCGACTAACATATAAAAGAAGATTTCCGGGCGTACCCGTACTCCATCTTGATGACTACCATCACCAAGACCACGCACGCATTTTGACTCTTGTGTGCACACTAAACATCCTAATGATCGATCATTTGTACCCAAGCATACTAGTGCCAATACTAACACATTTCACAATCTTTCATAACACAAGTTCTTACCCTTTCCCGTGCCTAGCACGTAGCCACCATGATTTACAATCATGTACTCACATTACCTCAACCACATACATATCACAATGCATAAACAAATCATCATGCCTCAACACACATTTATATCACAATATACATTTCAACATCAATCACAATTAACATAAAACAAGAGGTATAATAAAATATTTAGAAGTTCAACCAAAGTCTTCTAAACTAAGCTTGAGATTAGACTACCAATCTAATCCCAACTCTAGATGGGTTTACCAAGCTCGACCTAGGTCCACATGCTCGAACCAAAATGTTTGGAAATCATTTAAACCAAAGTTGAAATCATTAACCACTCATTGACTACTCCAAGCTCAACAACTCTAGCCGATCAAGCGCCCAACGATTTCGGATTCGTTCCCGAGACTTCACCAACACAATTCCTTGCTTCTAAACAATCCAACACAATCAAAACAACTACATTTCAGTCCACAGATCACTGTAGCAAACCCGGAATACAATTCAAGCTAATACACGACCCAAAACACTCTAAAAACACCATTTTCGAGCAGCCCTTAAACTCAGCCAAAAACCCTTGATTCCAACACTTTTAACACACCTAAAAGCTTCCAAAACAACCCTTAAACATCACCCAAACATCAGCTCTCAATTTCCAACACAAAACAGCCCCAAAACTCACCTTCAAACCCTTCTAAAACCCCACTTAAACCCAAATTCGTGAATCATAATAAAACCATGTAAAAATTATATATGTTGGACCATTTGGGCTACCAATAACATATCTAACAACAACAAATCAATAGCTCAACTAAAAGCTAACAAAGTTAACATTTTTAATTCTTAACCCCAAAACTTCAAAATGCAAAATACTAGGTTTTATTGAAAACTAAAGGTATAGGCATGAAGGGGAAGATGAGGACAAGTCAAAAACACGATTACCTTTCAAAAATCTTCAAAGATGAAGGAGAATGGTAATGGAATAGTAACCTTGAGGAGGAGGGGGAAGTTTGTCGTGGAATTTTTTGAAGAGAAGAGGAAGAAGATGATAAAATGGGTGTTTTAATTGTTTTGTTTTAATTTAAAAGCCAAAGACCTTTTTACCCTTAATGAAATGAAGTATTCAAAATAGTATGAAACCCATGGCTATTTGGGCTTGATTTAAAATAAGTCCAACATAAATTTATTTGTTTTGAAAATACGAGGCCCAAAATAATATTTTAATATTTTAATTTCACCCGACCCCCAAACCCAGGTGTTACAACTCTCTCCCACTTAAGGAATTTCGTCCCCAAAATTACTTGACGGAAACTGATACAGAAACTGTTCAAGCATATCAGCTTTCCTCTCCACGTGGCTTCTTCCACACCTCTATGTCTCCACAACACCTTGACCAACTCTATGGTCTTGCCACCCAACACCTTGCTATCCGAAGCAAGTATCTCAACTGGTTCTTCATTATAAGACAAATCTGGATTCAGTTCTATCTCCTCAACGGGCATAACATGAGACGAATCTGATCTATATCTCCTAAGCATCGACACATGGAAGACATCGTGTATCTTCTCTAACTCTGAAGGCAATCTTAAACGGTAAGCTACTGGCCCAATTCGCTCAACTATCTCATACGGTCCGATAAACCTCGGACTCAACTTGCCTTTCTAGCCAAATCGCATTACTTTCTTCCACGAAGATACTTTCAGAAACACTTTCTCACCCACTGAAAACTCAATCTCTTTTCTCTTCAAATCTGCGTAAGATTTCTGACGATCGGAAGCTGCTTTCAAACGGTCACAAATCAACTTCACCTTATCAGTAGTCCCCTTAAGCAAATCTGGCATAGGTAACAATTTATGTCCCGTTTCGACTCAACAGATTGGAGTCCTACATCGCCTACCATACAATGCCTCATAAGGAGCCATCTGGATACTAGCCTGGTAACTGTTGTTGTAAGCAAACTCGACTAGGGGTAAATAATTCTCCCAAGAACCCTAGAAGTCAATCACATAACAACGGAGCATATCCTCTAATACATGTATCACTCGTTCTGACTGACCATCAGACTGCGGATGATAAGAAGTACTGAAATGCAAACGGCTACCTAGGGCACTATGTAAACAACTCTAGAACCTCGCTGTGAATCTCGGATCTCTGTCTGATACAATAGACTTCGGAACTCCATACAATCTCACAATCTCACGGATGTTCAAATCTGCCAACTTGTCTAAAGAATCTGTGGTGTTCACTACTAAGAAATGAGCACACTTAGTGAATCTATCAACAATCACCCAAAGAGAATTCTTCTTCGAAGGAGACAACGGTAACCCCAACACAAAGTCCATAGTGATTCTCTCCCACTTCCATTCCGGAATCTTCAAAGGTTGTAACAACCCTGAAGGAACCTGATGTTCTGCCTTTACCCTCTGACAAACCATGCAACAGCTCACATACTCAGCTACATCCTTCTTCAAACCAACCCAGAAATAATCACTCTTCAGATCTCGGTACATCTTAGTACTGCTCGGATGCATAGAAAAAGGACTCGAATGTGCTTCACTCAGAATCACACGTCTCAACTCAACATCTTCAGATACCACAACTCTGTCTCTGAAACATAACACATTCTCATCACTGAAACCGTACTCTGTCGGCCTACCTTCTGCAATGTCCTGAACATGTGAAGCTAAAGACACATCTTGCAACTGTTTCTCTCTGATCATCTAAATCAACGAAGGCTTCACTTGCAACTCTGTAATCAAACCACCATCTCCTGATACACTCAGCCTAGCAAACATAGCTCGCAACTCAACTGCAACTTTTCTGCTCAACGCATCGGCTACTACATTTGCCTTACCCGAATGGTACTCGATAGTCAAATCATAGTCTTTCAACAGTTTAAGCCACCTTCTTTGTCTCAAGTTCAGCTCTCTCTGAGTCATCAGATACTTCAAGCTTTTGTAATCAGTGTAAACCGTGCACTTCTCACCATACAAGTAGTGACACCAAAACTTCAACGCAAACACAACTGCTGCTAACTCAATGTCGTGCGTAGGGTAATTCTTCTCTTGCACCTTCAACTGTCTCGAAGCATAAGCAACAACTATCGTTTCTTGCATCAGAACACAACCTAAACCTACGTAGGAAGCATCACTATAGATCACGAACTTTTTCCTTGAAACTAGCTGTACCAACAATGGAGCATTCGTCAAAAGCACTTTGTCTCGCATTTGACCACTCAAACTTAACTTCTTTTTGCAACAATTTAGTCAACGGAGCAGCTAATCTAGAGAAACCATCAACGAACCTCCTATAGTAACCAACTAGTCCTAGGAAACTCCTAATCTCTGACACTGACTTAGGTTGTTTCCACTCAACAATAGCTTCAATCTTCGTCGGATCAACACGAATACCTTCAGCTGATACCACATGGCCAAGAAACACAACCTCTTTAATCCAGAACTCACATTTTCTCAGTTTAGCATACAACTGGTTGCCCATCAATCTCTGCAAAATAAGTCTCAAGTGCTCATCATGTTCTTCTTCTGATCTCGAGTACACAAGGACGTCGTCTATGAAAACAACTACAAATCGGTTTAGATAGTCTCAGAAAACTCTGTTCATCATGTCCATGAAAGCTTCTGGTGCATTTGTGAGCCCAAACGGCATCACAAGGAACTCATAATGACCATATCTAGTCCTAAAAGCTGTCTTCAGAACATCACATTCCTTTACCTTCAACTGATAGTACCATGATCTCAAATCTACCTTCGAAAACACTGAGGCACTTCTCAACTGATCAAACAGATCATCTATACGAGGCAACAGATACTTGTTCTTTATTGTCAACTGGTTCAACTACCTATAGTCGATACACATCCTCATACTGCCATCCTTCTTCTTCACAAACAACACGGGAGCACCCCAAGGGGAACCACTAGGCCTAATAAAACCTCAGTCTAACAACTCTTGAAGCTGACTTTTCAACTCTTTCGGAGCCATACGATACGGAGCAATAGAAACTGGAGTAGACCCTGAAACAGTCTCAATCACAAACTCTACATCTCTGTCAGGAGGCAAACCTGGTAACTCTTCTGGAAACACATCCGGAAAATCACAAATTGTTCTGATATCTTTCGGTCTAACCTCACTCATATTCGGATTCATCACATACGCTAAATAAGCCCCACAATCGGAGTCCAGCAACCTATGAGCCTCTAAAGCCAACGCAACATTCGACAAGAACTTAACGTTCTCGCCTACTACCACTACCTCGTAGCTATCGGAAAGCTTCAACGAAATTCTCTTTGTCTCAAAATCTACACTAGCTCTATGCTCAACCAACCAATCTATACCCAAAATGATATCAAAACCGTAGAACAGAAGCTCCATCATATCAACAGGAAACACATGACCCTGAATCTTCAACGGACACCTCCTATACATCCGTCTACCTACAACTGTCTCACCGAAGGAACTAGTCACATGCATCCCTACATCTAAAATCTCAACAGGTGTGTCTAACTTCCTTGCATGCTCACTCAAAATGTAAGAATGCGTAAAACCCGAATCGACTAAGGAAAGCAAAGACATGGACTGTAACTCAAAATTACCTGCTATCACATATGTGTCATTCTCTGCCTCTCTCTGTGCGTAAACTCTAGCTAGCCCATCGGCCTCTGGCTGAACTGCCACAACATGAGCAAGATTCCTCGGTGCCTCTATCCTAGGTGCATCCTCCCTTGGTAGGAAGTAACCACGACCGCGCCCACGGCCTTTGTGATAGTCGATCGCTCTCACAGGATCCTGTGCCTGAATCGGTGCCTGTGCCACCTGATGCGGACACTCTCTCCTGAAGTGGTCTCTCGATCCACAGTTCCAGCAAGCATGATAGTTCCCCCAACACTCTCCTAAATGTTGTCTCCCACATCGAGCACACTCGGGCAAACACCCTCCAGCTCTCTAGCCCTGATGGCCTCTACCATGGTGGCCACCGCCACGCCTATGATCAAACTGCTGTCCACTGCCCCGATGCCTCTTGGCATAACCACGATCAAAGTTGTTGTGCCTCTTCCCTGAACTGGATCCTCTCGAACGCTTAGTCAGCCCCAAGCTATGCTCGATGTCCTTGGCCCTAGAGACCAAGACATCAAAATCAGAATAATCAGTAGCCAAGGTGTACCTCTTGGCTTCCTCATGAAGCCCATACCTGAACCGATCACAACGGTCCCTCTCAGTAGGAACCAACTTCGGAGCATACTGACTCAAACGAACAAAGCGGATCTCATAATCTGTCACTGATGTGTCTCCCTGAACAAGAGCCATGAACTCCCGCTTCTTCTTATCCAGATATCTCGGCCTCAAATACCTCTTTCTGAAAGCAGTCTCAAAGAAGTTCCAACTAATCTCAGCCTCTGGCATGCCGGTAGTAATGGTGACCCACTGGGTGTAGGCATCACCCTGAAGCAACGAAACTACATAGCCCAACTTACGAGCCCCAACACATCCCATCTGAGCCAAAGTACGGACTGTCTTCTCTAGCCACAACTCTGACCTCTAAGGCGTAGATCCCCTGAACTCATCTGCTCCTAGGCTACGGAGCCTCTCTAAGGGTAAGCTAGCATCATCACCTCTCGGCTGAGCTGCAGCCTGAGCTCCGGCAACTGCAGCCTGAAACGCTCCCGCTATAGCTTGAACTAGCGGAGCCATGTCTATCCCTGCAGGACCTTGGCCACCCTGACCAACCTGAGGTCCCGCTCCCTCAGCTCCAGCCTCACCTTCCACATCAGGTTGAGGAGGTGGTGGTGGAGGAGGAGCTCCGACTCCAATATCAGGCTCTTCCACAGGAGCCTCTACTCCAGCCACTGGCTCATTAACAGGAGCCGCAACACGGGGTTCCTGACGAACCAACCTGGGTCTACCTCTAGGCCTCGACATAACCGCTCACAGATAACAACTACAACAACAACATACAAAAACTGGGTTAGCAAGGGCAAGGGTCCAAGTGGCTCAAGTATGTTTCCCTCACTTAAAAATCCTTTTCCGATGTAATAGAAGCAATGGGACGCTACTCAACATGCTTCAAACAACATACATATACGATCAATTAAGCAAACACACTTACATGGCAATCAAACACCGCGCAATTGCAATAAAAGAAATTAACTTACATCACTTACCTGCCCGAGGTCTCAGAAACCTCATGCTCTGATACCAACAAGTGTAACCCCCTCGTCTTGGTCTGGGCGGCCGACCGGTCCGAGTGGGTTACACGGGGATAACCGAGGCGAAACCCGTTAAGGCTCCACTTCGGTTAACAACCTGAGAAAACTTTTTCATTTATTATCTTGTCTAGATGGATTTAATTAAACCTATGTGTAAAGAGAAAGCGAAAAACAAGACTCACAAGGAGACTAACATCAAACCGGGCCTAAGCCCAACACTTGAGAATCTTTAGAGATGTCAAAAGCCCCATTTTCAGTCCTGTGTTTTGAACCAGGTTTTGCCCATTTTGAAACGCGGGCTCTAGTTTAAAAAGCCAAACACCTGTACTGAAACGCATCCACCCCGTTTCGGAATAGGGGTCCATTTCGCCTAGACGTTTCGAAACCCGTTTCGGAACATGCTCTCACAGTAGCCAAAATATTTCGAAACTTGTATCAGAACAGGGGTTCATAGTAGCCAAACCGTATCGGAACACGTTCCGTTACGGGTGACCCTGGAGCCACACCCGTTCCGAAACAGCCTTACTCGTTCCGAAACGCCTGTAGTCTATGAGTTTCCAAAACCAGCTTTAATCATCTCTAAACGACCCCAACGACTTCACAAGGCAAAACACAACATGTAAACCCAACTCTAGAGGCATACGCCCTAGTACAAGCATGCTTAAACACACAACATACACATAAAGACCATACATTAAAAAGGGTCAAGCATTCACCACAAAAAGACATACATTGCATTTTAAGGTTTCATGCCTTAGAAACAAAACACATAAACATTCATGAAATGCAACATAAGCATGATTTACAAACCAAAATAAGGCATCAACAAGCCACACCATAACATCAACATATTAAAGGAGTCTAAACAAGCTCCTACACAAAACAACAACCTAAATCCCATTGCTCATCTATTACATCCATAACTTAGAAATTCATACTTGATGATAGCAAAAGCACAACTAGCACACTTGGAGGCCCTCTCCTTGAACAAGCAACCCACGAACTAAGGATATGCATTTTCGAACAAAAGAGAGCGTAAGCGTAAAGCTTAGTGAGGGTAAGCTCATAAAACAAACCTCGACAATGTAGGGTCCAAGCACGAGCAACGCAACCAAGGAAGAATGCATGTTTTCTTACCTTCGAAACTACAAGATTAAAATATATATGATGCATGAACATAATGTCAAATATCATGCCATGCTCAACATGTCCATAAACACAACCATATGGGAACACATTCAACAATACGTATTGGCACCTAGTTAAGACCCGAATACACGGATAACAACCGTTGGAACCCACATCCAACACTCAGCCATTACCTTACGGTGGGATTACACTCATCACCATTTCATGCGGAGGGGATTCCACTCATTCTCACGCCCCGACGATGGGATTCCACTCGTCACCGACTAACATATAAAAGAAGATTACCGGGCGTACCCGTACTCCATCTTGATGACTACCATCACCAAGACCATGTGCGCATTTCGACTCTCGTGTGCACACCAAACATCCTAATGATCGATCATTTGTACCCAGGCATACTAGTGCCAATACTAACACATTTCACAATCTTTCATAACACAAGTTCTTACCCTTTCCCGTGCCTAGCACGTAGCCACCATGATTTACAATCATGTACTCACATTACCTCAACCACATACATATCACAATGCATAAACAAATCATCATGCCTCAACACACATGTATATCACAGTATACATATCAACATCAATCACAATTAACATGAAACAAGAGGCATAATAAAACATTTAAAAGTTCAACCAAAGTCTTCTAAACTAAGCTTGAGATTAGACTACCAATCTAATCCCAACTCTAGGTGGGTTTACCAAGCCCGAGCTAGGTCCACATGTTCGAACCAAAATGTTTGGAAATCATTTAAACCAAGTTGAAATCATTAATCACTCACCGACTACTCCAAGCTCAACAACTCTAGCCGATCAAGCTCCCAACGGTTCCAGATTCATTCCTGAGGCTTCACCAACACAATTTCTTGCTTCTAAACAATCCAACACAATCAAAACAACCACATTTCAGTCCACAGATCAATGTAGCAAACCCGAAATACAATTCAAGCTAATACACGACCCAAAACATTCTCAAAACACCATTTTCGAGCAACCCTTAAACTCAGCCAAAAACCCTTGATTCCAACACTTTTAATACGCCTAAAAGCTTCCAAAACAACCCTTAAACATCACCCAAACATCAGCTTTCAATTTTCAACACAAAACAACCCCAAAACTCACCTTCAAACCCTTCTAAAACCCCACTTAAACCTAAATCCGTGAATCATTATAAAACTATGTAAAAATCATATATGTTGGACCATTTGGGCTACCAATAACATATCTAACAACAACAAATCAAAAGCTCAACTAAAAGCTAACAAAATTAACATTTTTAATTCAAAACCCCAAAACTTCAAAATGCAAAATACTAGGTTTTATTGAAAACTAAAGGTATAGATATGAAGGGGAAGATGGGGACAAGTCAAAAACATGATTACCTTCCAAAAATCTTCAAAGATGAAGGAGAACGGTGATGGAATACTAACCTTGAGGAGGAGGGGGAAGTTTGTCGTGGAAATTTTTGAAGAGAAGGGTGAAGAAGATGATAAAATGGGTGTTTTAATTGTTTTGTTTTAATTTAAAAGCCAAAGACCTTTTTACCCTTAATGAAATAAAGTATTCACAATAGTATGAAATCCATGGCTATTTGGGCTTGATCTAAAATAAGTCCAACATAAATTTATTTGTTTTGAAAATACGAGGCCCAAAATAATATTTTAATATTTTAATTTCACCCAACCCCAAACCCAGGTGTTACAAAGTGACCAAAAATAATAGTTTAGGGGCTTATTTTACCCAAACTATAGTTTAGGGGCTTAAAACAGAAAAAGCTATAGTTTGAGGGCTTCTTTTTGGTTTAAGCCAAATATATATATTAAAAAGGTTTGTGTACAAAACTGTCAAAAGAAAACAACACCCTTATAATTAGGAGTGTTCAAACGGTTAGTTCGGCAATCAACCAAACCGAATTACCATTAACCAAAGTTTTTTCTTTAACCGTTAACCGAATCGATTTTTTTTAAAAGTAACCGAACCAAATAAATTTTGTTTAATTCAGTTAATTTTCAAATTAAAAGATTTTTTCATGAGTTTTTTTTAATTCTAATCAAAATGACAATACAATACAATACAATTTAATTTACAAAATAAAAATCCTTGAAAATTTTTAGTTTACAATGGTTGCATTTATTTAAACAATATTTGAAATAGAATTTAGATTAAACATTACATTAAAACAAGTAACAAAAGAAATGCAAGGTATACTAAAAGAAAAAAATCCCAAACCAAGTAGCCAACTAACTCGAACTTTAACAAGATAAATAGAATACTTAAACTGCTGTCAAGAAGATCAATCGTACATAACTTAAGGAGAAAATATAAGTTGTACATAGAAAAGATCTTTAGAGGGCGTTACTGGTTGCTATGTTAATTGTTCTTGAGGCTGTTTTGCTTTGGTAAAATATTCTTATGTGCTTTGTGATTGAGATGAGGTTGGACGTTAGAGTAATCCCCAATGTGCCAGGTAATAGATGTTTTTGTGTCGCGATGGTGAATCTTTGGCTTTTTTTTCATGGGTGTGGTTTAGGGATGGCAAAATGACTCGGTGTGCCTCAACCTAACCTGGCGAATTTTTAGCCTTGAATTTTGAGAATTGGGGTGGGTTTTTAAAATATTGAGTCGGGGCGGGTTCAGGTATATGCTAGAAATTCTCCACCCCGCCCACCTCTGTATATATTTAAATATATATTTATGAAAATACCACTATATATAAATACTTTTATGGTTGTTAAGGTATTTTTTGTTTTTTTTTTTGGGTTTGTGTTTATCGTAATTTTTTAGATGTTGTTCAAGTTTTAATATATTCGATTCTGACAGTAAATGGTTTGAGTTTATTCTTTTAAATATGTAAATTTTCATGTGGTAATTTTTTTTATCGAAAAATGCATGATTTTATTAAAGAATGATCATACATATCAGCACAATCAACCGGCCTCATTAAAACCCCCCTAAATCCTAGCCGGGGGAAAAGAGTACCGGCGATTGTGGCATAGAAACAACACGTACTACAAAAACCAACAAGCTCGCTCCCAAATCCATGTTGGCCTGTCGACACCGCCCTTAACAAGGGTATCCGCTATGTGATTAGCTTCTCGAAACACATTCGAAAAGCACACCCGTGGCAAAGCCTCACAGGCCTCATCGATCTGATAAAACCAACGCCAAAGTCTCCAAGACCTTCGCTCCAACCCCTGAACCCACGCCACTGCCACCGTCGGATCCGACTCTATAACCACCGATTGCACCCCAACCCACGACATCTCCTGTAACATCCGCAAGGCAAAAGCAATCGCTTGCAACTCAGCCTCACTAGATTCAGCCATCCCGATCGATCCTGAAAAAAGCCCCACAATCCGACTATCTCAGTCCCTTAGTACCCCTCCACAACCCGCCAAACCCGGTTTACCACGGGCTGCTCCATCCACATTAAATTTCCACACACCCAACGGCGGAGGTGACCACACCACCCCCTCCTCTCCGTTGGTTTCACCGTCGACACCACGCTACACTTAATCGGGCAGTCCCACCACACCAACTCAGACAAGTCGGTAGAGCCATACCTGGTCCGAGTCCAATGAAACGACCGTAATTGTACCAAGAAAAATATCCCCTGGCTTGTATATCGCTTATCCTGGAACATAAGTTCATTCCGAGCTAACCACAGCGACCATAAGACACACGCACAACCAATGATCCACCATTGGCGCATATCACCGCTGAAAAAACTGTGATAACACTGACTGATAAACTCCCCAACCCGCCAAGGTCTCACAACCAACACCCCCCACCATGCAAAGAATGAGCTCCAAACATTCCATGCAAGCTCACATTGCCACAAGATATGATCAATATTATCCTCCCCAATCCCACATCCGCGGCATACAAGTGAAGTGTCCACCAACGGCAAGCCACGGTCAAATAACATACGCAACGTAGGCAAGCGACCAACCATGATGAACCAAATAAAGCACTGAATCTTCGGCAACAAAGGTAAATTCCAAGACCAACTCACATCTGAAACGTCTGATAGGCCAAATGACGACATCAGTTTATGCAGCGCACCAACTGAAAACTTTCTCGTCACCTCACGAACCCAAACGAGTCGATCCTCCACACCGCGTCGCAAGGGGAAGCCTATCACACACACCTGTAGCTCATGGACCAAACCCACCTCGAAAGATCGAAGTTCACGGCGAAAGCAATTCCCTCACTCGCCAAACGGTATACTTAACATGTCACACACCCTTGCCATCTTATCGCACGCCAAACCAAACAACCGAGGGAATACCAATTTCAAAGGGTCCGAAACACACCAACAATCGTGACAGAAAAGAATGCACTCGCCATCACCTAAAATTCATGTGAACTGAGCAACATTTAGGAATCTCGACACACACTCATCTTGTTGAACGTCCACTATTTGTTTCCACAAGGCCGACATAGTCCTTTGAAATTATATTTTGTGGTCGTTATGGTGGATTAATCGGATCTAACTTTTATTATCGGTGTAGATTTAATTTTTTTTATATTTTTGGTAGGGTTAGGTTTAAGAGTTGTTTTATCGAGGCGGGTAAATTAATATTTTAATCCAGAATTGATCGAAGTCGAATTTAGAGTTTATAGATCAGGGCGGGTTCGGGGAGGCTAAACCCCCCTCCCCGTTGCTATCTCTAGTATGAATGGAACCACAGACGGAGGGACATAAGCCCGAGAGAGGCTCATGCCCCCAACTAAAAAAATTATTATTATTTTTACCTTTGTGATGTTATTTTAAAAAAAAAATAGATTATTTATATATTTTCTCCTCATTTTTAAAATATTTAAATTTATTTTTATAATTCCAAATCGTAGCTTCGTACTTGGTTGGAACTTACTTTGCATGAGGGTGAAATTAGTTTTTGTTGGACCTCTTTTTATCACATGTATCTTAGGATGAGTCTACCATGTACGACGAACACCGCTGAATACCACTAATGATGAACACCGCTGAACATCATTAAATTAATTAATAAAGATTTAAAATTTTAAGGACTCATTATACAATTAATAATTATTTTTAAAAATTCAATTAAATTATTTTTATATATATTAAAATTTTATTTTTTTAATAAAGGGTAAATTATATATTTAGTACCTCACCTCTTTTCGTATTTCAATTGAACCCTCATTATTTAAATATTATTTCAATTTGACCCTATTCTTTATAAAAAAATAATTTAACCCTTAACCCTCAACCTAAAACCCTTAAACTCTTAAACATATACCCTAAACCATATACCATTAAAAATAATTTCACCATCATCGATTCAATTCAATGAATTGTTAAATTCTCCTTAAAAATTCAATTCAATTATATATATATATATATATATATATATATATATATATATATATATATCAAAATTAATTAAACTCGAATCTCCTAGAATTAACACTATCATCTTATTTGAGATGAAGAGGTCATCATAATTAATCATAATTAATTCAATTCATTGAATTGAATTGAATTAATCGATGATGGTTTTAGACCGCTATTTGAATATCTGAGATTGACTTCAAATCAACTAGTTTGAATCGACTCCTTTTGACACTGCAGCCACTTTCGCGATGCTTCCGGTAACCCATTTGCAGGTACCTTAACAGTCGGATGTCACCATTTTTCACCCCTATGGCCGTTTTCGTTGTCTTGATCTTCATTTTTGGACACATACCAAAAATCTTGTTCTTCTCCAAAGTTGTCTAGAGTCTCCTGTTTTCATTATAAATTTGATCAACCTTTGATTTATTATGAAATGACCTTTTGCAGGTTACTAAAAGGAGAAAGTTACTCACAATAAACATTGTGTCGAGTTTGCGTAGGCCATGTATATTCACGAGCAGATCGCTCCTTTGTCTAGTGACCATAATCTATCAAGTTTGAAATAAA
Organism: Hibiscus tridactylites; assembly: GCA_958450335.1. Lineage (NCBI taxonomy): Eukaryota > Viridiplantae > Streptophyta > Magnoliopsida > Malvales > Malvaceae > Hibiscus > Hibiscus tridactylites. Next base: position 21,730,258 of record OY288276.1, on the reverse strand, counting down.
TTGTTAGATGTTAATATGGTGAAACAATAGTAATAGTTTGAACACTTTTATTTTTTCCCCGGAGAGAGATATGTTACCTTTATGTTTGTTCCGTTCTTCGTTTTCTGTTGTGAAGGAACAAATTTGACAATGTGATCAGTTACCGATAGAAGCCAATCCATTTCTCTTCTCCACTTGCTTTTGTTTCCGGAGCCATATGTCCTAATTTTACTTGTTCTCTGAAAACGGATGATGCATTACCATTGGTCACCGATTCAAATTCATCGATTAATTCAATTCAATGAATTGAATTAATTATGATTAATTGTGATGGTCTCTTCATCTCAAATAAGATGATAGTGTTAATTCTAGGAAATTCAAGTTTAATTAATTTTGATATATATAAAAAATAATTTAATTGAATTTTTTAGGAGAATTCAACAATTCATTGAATTGAATTGAATCGATGATGGTGAAATTATTTTTAATGGTATATGATTTAGGGTATATGTTTAAGAGTTTAAGGTTTAATAGTTTAGGGTTTTAGGTCGAGGTTAAGGGTTAAATTATTTTTTTTATAAAAAATAGGGTCAAATTGAAATAATATTTAAATAATGAGGGTTCAATAGAAATACGAATATAGGTGAGGTACTAAATATATAGTTTACCCTTATTAAAAAAATAAAATTTTAATATATATATAAATAATTTAATTGAATTTTTAAAAATAATTATTAATTGTATAATAAGTCCTTAAAATTTTAAATCTTTATTAATTGATTTAATAGTATTCAGCAGTGTTCATTATTAGTGGTGTTCAGCAATGTTTACAGCACGCTGTAGAATTTCCATTTATCTTATCATGTATTCCACTTTGAGAACTATTTATTAAAATCTTTATTAAGCGAAAAAAGTGTCAAAAACAAGAATGAAAGGTAATGTATGGTTTTAGTTTTAGTTTTAGTTTCAGTTTCTTAGGTTTGTTAGAATTTTAGATATTTTTGGATATTTTTTCTTTGAGTTTTTGAAGGTGGGTTTCAAAATTTTATTGGGTAATTTTGGTAATTTGGTTAATTAACCGTTTTCGAGCTTAATTAACCTATAATTAAATTTTAAAAAAAGTAACCGTTAACGAATCGAAAAAATTTCAGACGCCGACTGTTTAACTGAACTAATTCAGATCGGCCGGTTAATTTAATTTTAACCGAACAATAAACAACACTACCTACAATTGTTATGTGTTTTGCAATTTGTCTTTAGGATTTTGTTTGAACTTTCTTGTTATATCACGGCTTTACTTCGCTTTTCCATTATTAATAAAATGACTTTTGGCTGAAAAAAAATATTTAGTATACTTTGTAAATAACATTAATTTTCTAGTTTCTCAAATAAGTTGGTGATCGGTTAATCGATGTCATCAACTTAGTTAGAACTTTAAATAATAATATAATATCATAATATATTTTAAAATTAAATAAAATACTTAACTAAAAGAGAATATTTTAAACTTTTTTTTTGGATAAGTTGTGAGGTATTATTATCCAAGACATATCAAAACTGTTAATTACAAAGGTTCAAGGAGATAATCCCCAAGCTATGTATAATTGCCTATTTACATCAGTAAATCGAGTATAATTGCTATCAATTCTAATACGAATCACATCCTTGATGCAATTAAGTAAGCATGTATGATCTCGCGCACGCCCCCGAAACTTTCTCCAGTTTCGTTCTTCCCAGATGAAGTACACAAAGGCACTCCAAGCAAGCTTGAGAATAAACACTCGCATGAATTTACCCTTTAAGTGCAAACTGAGCCACTGCAACTCCTCATCCCATGAACAAAAAGTTTTCCTAATGCTGCAGAGAACCAGAATAGAATTCAAAATTTGGGTAGCAAAAGCACATCCACAGAAGAGATGGTCCCTCGATTCTTGTTCAATTTCACATAAGAAGCAAGGTTGGTTCCCATTCAACCCATACGTTGCAGATGATCTTGAGTGGGCAACCTATTCAGAATGGCCATCCAAGCAATAAGAGCATGCTTAGGAATGTGAAGACCAAACCAAATAATCTTATGCCACAAAACTTTGGAATCTTCTCCTCTTATGTTTTTCCAGAGCATCCGTTTATCAATATGGCCAGGAGAAAGAAAAATGTGCACTTCATTCCTCAGTTTCAGCATCTTCTTGATACTCCAACTGAACCATGGTTTTACATCCACAGTCCAATAAGTTTTGTCTTTAAACACATAGGCTTGAACCCAGGCAACCTACAAAGAGCCTTCCATAGATAGCAAGTTCTTAATGAGCAAAATAATGCATGCCTTGTTCCATAGCCCCAAGTTCTTCACCCCTAATCCACCTTCACTCTTGACCTTACAAATAGTCTCCCAACTGACACGAGCCCCCTTTGCTGACTCATCCTTGCCCCTCCAAAAGAACCTCATACACAACTGCTCCAATTGGTGTATAATACCCTTAGGAAGAACAACCTGTCTGCACCAATAATTGGCAATACCAAACAAAACAGAGTTAATAAGCTGCAAACGGCCAGCATAGCTAAGATGCCTATGGCTCCAATGTTCCAACTGATGTATAATCTTCAGTATCAATCCTTCACAGTCCTTAACTGTGAGCTTCCTAGTGACAAGAGGGATTCCAAGGTATCTCACAGGCAATCTGCCAATAGCAAAACCAGTGCCTAAACTCCAAGCTTGCTTGTTTGCTGAAGAAACCCCAGCTAAAAACATCTCAGATTTTGCAGCATTGAGCTTAAGGCCAAACATCTCATAAAAGACCTCAAGAACACTTTGAACACCAAGTAATGAACTGACATCTCCCTTACAGAATATTAATAAGTCATCAGCAAAACACAAGTGAGTAATGTTGACTCTCTTGCACTTTGGATGATAGAGAAAGATCACATTTGCAGCAGACAAATCAAGAAGATGGGAGAGGATGTTCATGGCCAAGACAAACAGGTAAAGAGAGAGGGGATCTCCTTGCCTTAAGCCCTTTCTCCCCTTGAAAAAACCAACCAAACTTCCATTTAAACAAATGGAGAATATACTACCAGTGACACAAGCTATAATCCACTTCCTAAAAACAGCAGACAAGACTATGGCTTCTAGCAGAGCAATGAGAAAGTTCCAATTCAAAGAATCAAATGCTTTTTGAAGATCTACTTTCAGAGCAAACCTAGGTGAAACATTAACCCTTCCATAGCCCTTAACAAGTTCTTGTGCAAGAAGTGTATTATCAGCTATGTTTCTTCCTTTGATAAATGCAGATTGGTTAGGCAATACAATGGATTTGTAAGCCTATCAACCAAAATCTTTGTAATGGCTTTATAAATCACAGAACAACATACAATAGGTCGAAAATCTTTAGGATGGCAAGCATTTGAAATTTTAGGGACTAAGGTTATAGCAGTGGCATTAAATGCAGGGAGCAATTCAGAAGTAGTGAAGAAGAACCTGATGGCACGAACAAAGTCAGCACCTACAATGTCCCAGGCCTTCTTGAAGAACCAGGAGGTGTAACCATCAGGGCCAGGGGCCTTGTCTTTCCCCTGACTAAAAATAGCATTCTTAATTTCATCCACAGACACCTCTTTAACCAGATCACTTTTACATCCTCAGGAAGCACAACATGTAACAAATCTTTCAATTGATTAACACTGCATCCTTTAACACCCTCAACAACAGATCCAATCTGCATGGTGAAGAAAGTAATGAATTCTTCAGCAATCCCCTCAAATGAAGAAATTCTGTTTCCCATGCTGTCAAACATAGAAGATATGGTGTTTCTCTTTTTCTTCATAGCAACCATAGCATGAAAGAACTTGGAACTTTGATCCCCATGCTGCAGCCAATCCACCTTAGCCTTCTACTGAAAGAATTGGGCCTCAACTTTTTCCAGATAAAGAAGTTCAATCTGCAGATGTTGTTCATATTCAATGTCTTGCCTTTCAGGAGCTCCTTGCAAATTCATTAACTGCTGCTGCTCTAACTCCTTCTTCTCTTCAACTCTCCGAGAGATATTAACATAGTGATCATTATTAAGTGTCCTCAATTTCGGCTTCAAACAAAAGAGTTGCTGAATTGGGCTTCCTTCAACAGGCTCATTCCAAGAAGCAGAAATAATTGCCCTAAACTCTGGATGGAGAGTCCAAAAATTAAAAAATTTAAATGGCTTGGGCTTATTAACAGGGGCACATTCTTGAAATTGAAAAATCCCAGGGTAATGATCCGAGACACCAGGGGCAAGGAAATTCACAGTGGAGTCAGGGAACTCAAGAAACCAATTCATGTTTACCAGCACTCGATCTAACTTTCTTGTAAGAAAGGTCTCACACTGCTTATTTGACCACGTGAAGATAGGCCCAAGAAAGGGGTGATCACTCAATCCAGTGTCATTAAGGCAAGAATGGAATGCCTCCATACTTGATGAAGAATGATCACCAGGGACATAAGCAGAACTTTCAGAAGGGTCCAGGATGATGTTGAAATCCCCTCCTACAATCCAAGGAAAAGGACCAACAAGACTTGCCACATGTTTAAGCTATTGCCAGAGCTCCCCTCTCGAACCACTGTCGTTACTCCTATAGACCACAGACAACAAAGCTAGCTTACCATTAATTTCACCTTTGATAGTAAGAACTTGGGAAGCAGAGTGAACCAAGGAAAACTGCAAATTTTTTCTACAGAGCACCCAAATTTTCCCCAACTCAATTGCATCATGATTAGTAAAGGAACACCAATCCTTAGAAAATGATCTACAATTCACCTCAAGATTACTCGATCGAATTCTAGTTTCAGTCAAACAAAGTAATTTAATTTGCAAGCAATCCATTCTAGCAAAAACTTTCTGTTGCTTGCTAGGGTTGTTAAACCCTCGAAGTTCCAAAATGCTATATTCATTGACAAAGAGAAAGAGAGGTACCTTTGGACACAGGCACCATAGTCTTCAACTTATCCACCTTTTTGTTCGCATTTCTTGCAACAAAGCAGCCACTCCCAAAGAAGCAACACGAGGCTTCTTAACTTCAACCACTATTTCAGAGCTAATACTCTGAAGAGCATCAAACCGATTCTGAGACTTACCAAATCCACTAGAAGCCTTACCACGTCCCCTTCCCTTGCCCTTTCCTTTACTCATAGGACTTTTCAAAGGAGGAAAATCCTCATCTGTAACAAGATGAGAAGAACTTGCAACCAGGGTGCATCCAGTTCCATTCCCCTCCTTCTCCTCAACATTAACTGATGGGGTCTTAGGGTCAACATTAACAACAGAAGCAACATCCACTGTTGCAGAATGTGTAGCAACATCCCCAGAACTCAAGGAATCAAGAATCTCCACTGACTTAGAAATTGAAACAGCATCATTAGAGATCGATGGTGCAGGACAAACGACAGTGATCTCCATTGGCTTAGGCTTCCATTCCGTTTTATCAGCATGAACTTCCATACATTGCTTATCCGAATGGCCAGAGACTTTACAAGCAGCACAACTTGCTGGCATCCATGGCAATTTTACCTTCACCATCACAACTTGCTGGCATCCATGGCAATTTTACCTTCACCATCACAATGGTATTATCTTTCATCTTCACTGGGATAACACGAGGCACCGTTGTTCCAGCAACAATCTCCACACAAACTTTGGCAAATTCAAGCCTCTCACGCGAAGCTGTAATCGAATCCATATACAGAGGAATCCCAAGCCCACTAGCAATATTTTAGAACTCGTGTAATTATTAAATTTTTACTTATATTATTACTTATGTATTAAACTCTTAATTTCATCATAAAGATAATAACATTAAACTCGTTGTGTTGCGGATATTATGGGAAAACCGTACAAACATTTACATGAATGGTAATCCCCAATCGGAGGTGGATGTGCGTCATTTTGTTCTTTCCTATTGTGTTGAGTTCTGCCATGTGAATCAACGTTCGGATCTCATTCGACCTCCACTAGCTAATAGCCTAATACTTGGTTGCCCTCGCCTCGGGTCTTCGCTAAGATAAATTTTTATGGTACTTTTTGCCCGCTATGCGATCACTTGGAGTGCTATGTAGCGGGTGGTGCTCCATATGTGGCATTTGTGCTGGATGGTTTCATTGTGGAGGCCTGCGCTTGTTTGTCCGCCATGCAATTTGCATGTGTTTCTAGTTACATGATAATTATTCTTGAAGGTGATCATACAAGCACATTCGTCACTATCGAATTCTTCTGTTTATTATGTTTGCTAGCTAACTTAGAACTCATCCGATTACCTGTTTTTACATCACTAGTAATATTTTTTTTTGTCTTTGGAGTGACTGCTTAGGTCTGTTTCAGAGGAGTTTTTTGGTTGCCCCGATTCAATTGATCCAATCTAAAGTCAAGTGTCCAATTCAGTCAACTTCCAATTTGATTTTTTTACAGTGGTTATAATCCATAATTCTTTTAAATCTTTTTACTCAAATCAGAAATCGATTAAAAAATAAAAATATTTTACATTAACATTTATATGTTGAATTAAAATTTATTTAGAGAACCGAAACATGTTGATTCAAATTTACAAAATCTTTAGCTAAGATGTAATCCGTACCCATTTGGTACAAATTGTAATTACCACTTTACCAGTGGGTTTATCCATATAGTTCAAGAGCAGGAATCAAATTCTTGTAAATCTCACGCAACAACCTTTGATCAAATTCAGAGCTTGAATAACCCAAAGCAACTTTCCGAGCTTTGGGAATCCGTTTTCCTCCGAATTCCTTCTCCGTACTCAAATACCCACCACTCCCAGCTAACCTCAGCATCATATTCATGTATCCATGTCTCAGCTTCGCCAAAAGCTTCATCGGCGAAGCAATCAATGCCCTCCATCGCAGCTTCGGCATCGCTCTTATATTCCAAGACCTCCGGGATCTCCCTCCCATCCTCGTAACTTTCACGTTTCTTTTGTTCTTGATCGCTTCGCCGGCGTACAGTCTTTGGTAGCGCCGCCTTCTCCAGTATCTCTTGAGGGTACCGGGAATTGGTTTCTGAAGTAGCTCCATTGTTTTTATGTTGTCGGAGAAAAATGAAAAGATGATTTTGAGATTGGGTGATCCACGACCAACAGATTTTATATGTACCATGCAAGGGCAATGAAAGTCAATTAATTTTGAGGTCAACAAAGCCGGTTTTTGACTAATCAATTGTACATTGGATGCATAGAATAGCTCAATTTTGCTTCTCTAAATAAAACAAAAATATATATGAATGTAGTACGAAAGTTCGTGTCATACTTGCCGGTTCTTTGAATGCTTAATTGGTGTCCACGGCTAATATTTTAGTAATTTCCAACCAATTATTGTATTGACTTATTCATTGTATGATTTAGTTATTTGTTCTAATTTGAATTCATATCTAATATATATTGAATTTATTTATAATATTGTACAAATATATACGTAATTATCACTTTGACTTCTGAAGTTATACATCATTATCATTTTAGTATTTGAAGAATTGTTCGGCTCAGTTTTACACCAGAAATTTCTTTATGTGAGCCATGTTATTTCACTTTTTTTTTTCTGTTACAAAAAGTCATGTTAAGATAAGAAAGATTCTTGATATTATAACCTGCGATACGTTTAGGGTGCGGCTAAAAGACGACAAGTTTTAAAACTTATCCACGAATTAAAAATGTTAGACTTTTTGATAATAATTTCGGTTAGTATTTTTAGTTTTTTTCAAGTATCAATACTTATTTTGTAAGTATCGATACTTTGTCCCAGACTGAAAATTTATCAAAAAAAACTAAGTATCGATACTTGAAAAAAAAAGAACTCAAAAAATCTCAACCGAAAATGTCATCAAAAAGTCTTACTTTTTCAGTTCGTGGAGAAATTTTAAAATTTATTGTCTTGTAGCCGCACCCCAGGCCTACCCATGTTAAGATCAGAAAGAGAGAATTTCAATGTATTTCATTCAATCTTCATCAAGTGCATATTAGCATTTGGATGAGTCTACCACGTGCGTCGAACACCGCTGAACATCACTAACGTTGAACATCGTTGAACACCATTATATTGATTAAAAAATTAAAAATCTCAAGGACTCAACATACAATTATAGATTATTTAAAATAAATTTTCAATTAAATTATTTTTTCATATATATTATATTTTTTAATTTATTAATTAATAATTATATCAAATATCAAACTTAGTAAATTAAAAAAAAAACCATAATTTTTTTCCTTTTTCATTCCAGTCGTCGCTACTGTTAGTCACCTTTCGCCAGCGTTGAACACCAACGTACTTCTGTCTTGTGGCCGTCGTACGAGCACAATTACCAATGATTGAAGACCATATGGTCCTATAATTGTGCCAAGTTCCATTTCACACTGTAATATAACTTGTTGCAGATGATTAACATTGAGATCTAAAAATCCGTTTGTAGAACTAATGTTTTGATATAATAATTGAAAAAATATTTTGGACCTATTTGAAAAGAATTTAAAACATTTCTTTAAGTCCAAACAACTTAAAATAAGTTTGAGGCATCTTAAAAGTTTTTTGGCAAAATTTTTTTTTTCGATAAAAGGGGGGAGAGCGTCTAACACATGCCTCATTAAAAAACCTCCCTAAGCCTAGTGGAGGAAAAAGAGTGCATGCGTTAGAGCTACAAAAGACAACGAGAAAACCTTACCCATACTCACCGACCAAACACAAGACAACAAAGCGAGAAACGCAACAAATCTAACCTATACCGATCGGTTGTTGTTCCGCTCCATGAAGCAAGTCGGCCTCTAACAAACAATGCACTACTGCCGGTGGAATCTCCCAAAAAGTAGCCCCTATCGTATCTTCCGGCATGGCCTTTGCAAACCAATCTACAACACGGTTTGATTCACGATTAACATACTCAAAGGACACCTCCCATTGACGTTGCACCAACTCCGCTATCGCCACCACCAAGGCATTAGCCGTTCTTTCTTTAGAACCGTTGAGCACATAGCCTATCGCCTCACGACTATCCGACTCAACTTTAATTCGTCGAAACCCAAACCGCCAACCATGCTTGAGCCCCTCCAAGATAGCCCAAAGCTCAGCAAATAAAATGGAACAACAACCAATTTTCCTACTGAATCCAAACAACCAAGCTTCTGTATCCGCACGGCACACCCCCCACTATCGAAGCCGCGCCGGATAGCGGATGCACAGCACCATCAACGTTGATTTTAACCCACTGACAAGGCGGACAACTCCATCGATTCTCCCTTGGAATCACACGAGATAGAGTACTATTAGCCATAGGTAATCTAACGTTTGCCGCATCCACCTCTTCCATATAACACCTGCTCGCAATCACCAACTCCTCACGTTCGATGAAATCCGGATCAAAGAGCTTCTGGTTCCTGCGAAGCCAAAGCTTCCAACATATGATAGGGAAAATCATGACCCAATGCGAAACAAAGCCAGCAAAAGCTCCATCCTTCCTAATATTGGCCTCGATCCAATCCGCCAAATGTAGAGTAAAGAAACTGCTGTGCCTATTTTCATTAAAAATTTGCCGCCAAACCCCTCGCGCAACCGTGCAATCCCGAAGGACATGAAGCGCATCTTCATTTCCATTGCCACAAATACAGCAACGCGCATCCTCATCAATATGTCGGCGCACACGTTCCATGTTGGTAAGTAAACTACCCCGTGCAGCAAGCCAAAGAAAAGTACGGATCCTATAGGGTAACGAGAGCTGCCAAATAGTCTTCCACAAGCCTGAATCATGCCCCACAACAGTACCCAGAATGGGTTATACCCCGTATGCTTTAAAATAGCCAAACTTGACTTTTCAGCAAGCTCGTACCAATGCGGTATACCCCGTATCGATACCCTTTTGCCCAAGTTTTGAATCTGCCAAAACCCGTATCGAAACGGGTGAGACCATATCGATACGGAAAGGGATCGTTTCGATACGCCCCTTAAGCATACCAATCCCTGTTTTAACAACCCCAACGGCTTGTAACACCCTAAATTTGGGCCTAGATGTTTTATAGTTCGAATCGGACCAATCGAGAACGATTCGAATATAAAAGAGAGAGTTAGGGAACACCTAGTTTGGGATGCTTTAAAAATATGGAAAAATATCTAAAAATCCTCATTTATTATGTGAATAAGGATGGTGAAATAAATTCTACAAAATAAGGTTTGGAAATACTACATTTCGGTGTAGTGACCAAATCGCAGTTTTTGCAAAAGTTAAATAGTGATTGTTTTGTAAAAGATTGAAACTTTGAATCTTTAAGAAACTAATTTTACCAAAATATTTTTAATCAGATTTCTTCTTAATTTGGGTGATTTTATTAATGTTTTAATTAAAGGAAAATAGATATAAATTAAAAGGAAACTACCTTTTACTTTTCATAACTACTTTACGTTAATTTTCTCTCCTTCCATTTTCTCTAAAATTCTTTTCAGCCAAACACTCTTTCTCCTTCAATTGGTTATTGATTTTCATCCCTTTTGATTGGATTTCAATTCCTTTTTGATTTCTAATCTTCTCATCATCAAAACCTCTTGATTTTACATTGGATTTTCAAGAAAACTTGCCCAAATCAAGGAGAAATCAGCCATTAGAGCTAAGCTTTGTCCTTCTCCTCTAATGATCACTTCTTTACTAAAATTCTCAAGTTATCAATCCTTTGTTAGTGGTTTTTGAGTTGCTTTAATGTTAGAAACAAGAAATTTTCTTAAAACTCAAGGTTTTCGGAGGAATCTTGATGATTTTCGTGCTTGAGGGTTAGGCCCTATTTGGAGGTTGTTTTCTAATGTATTTTGGATGTTAATTGAAGTAATAAATGAGGTTTTATCAAACAAATCCCGAATAGGCTTGGATTCCTAAGTTTTGTATGCTAGAATGGGGGTTTTTGGGGTGGTTTTGGTGTTCTGTCATAGTTGGAGATATGAGGACGAGTTTGTGGTGGTTTTTGATGTTGATTGATGTTTAGAAATGATTAGGAATGGTAGATCTTGGCTGGGCTTTGTTTTGGAAGAGTTTGGAGATGATTTCGGTTGTGTTTGGTAGCCGAAATGTGGTTTTTGAGTAGAGCAGCGAGTTTAGGTGTGCGGCTGATGATTTCAATGCATGATGATGCATTAATCACATGCTCTTATGTTTTTGAGATTTTAGGGGCTCGATTCGATCAACCGTTCTTGCTCGCCAAGTGTGGAGAAGTTGGATAATTGGGTGTTTTAGTGGGAGGAGAAAATTTGACAATTTGACACAAGGATTTATAGTGGTTCAACCTTCTAACCAAGGTCTACATCCACTACCTTAGCTCCCCACTAAGGATTTCCAACAAATTCACTAAGAATTTCGTCCCCTTTTCTAGGATTAGGAGGAAACCGTTACAACCCTCAAAGCTTTCTACCCAAAGCTTGAAGGAACACTCTCTTTACAAAGAAAGACTTAGCAAACTAGAAATCCCTCAAAAAGGTGTTTGTTTGCAATTCTAAGCACTCACCCAAAACCTAAACACTTGAGAAAATTTAACAATGTAAGCTCACAAGTGTTGTCTAAGCAAGAAATAAACAATTTAAGCTCTAGACATATTTTGACATCATAATGTTGTAACAATTGAAGCATTAACCATTACAAGATGCTTGAAGGTCCCTTTTACACTCCCAATTGAGTTGGTAGCCGTTACTAGCCGTTGGGGATGATTTGGAGCCGTTGAGGACATTATTTCCCTTCATAAATGTTGTTCTGCAGCTATCCGTATCGATACGTGTGGAACCGTATCGGTACGGCCTTCATGAGAAACTAGCCGTTGGGCTCTTGTCAGCCTGGGCGTATCGATACGCTTGGGGGCGTATCGGTACGAGTTCTCATTTAAATGACCGTTGGGAAATAGCCGTTGGGGTTGGTTGAAAGGGGATCAGTACGCTTATCAGGCGTATCGAAACGACCCCGATCCGTATCGAAACGGCCAAGTCTGTTTCGATACGGGTTTTGACAGTGACCAAACTGAGGCAAAAAGGTATCGGTACGGGTACAACCGTATCGATACGGGTACTTTGAAAACACAAGTTTGGCTATTAAAAACATGAAAAATATTTGCCAAAAACCTCTTAAAATACCTCAAACATAATTCCAAGTTGTTTGGACTCTAAAAAAAGTTTTAAATTCTTTTCAAATTAGTCTAAAACATTTTTTAATTATTATATCAAAACACTAGTTCTACAATCTCCCCCTTTTTGATATAATAAAAATAACTTGAAAAATTGTTTGGGATTTTCCCCTTTAACTTTAAAAAATGTGAATAAGAGATTAAAGATATGAAATCAAATAAAACTCCCCCTTATTCATTTGAAAATTTAATTTTTCAAACCATTTCTCCCCCGTTTTGTTATATCAAAAAGAATTTAAAACATCAAGTTCAAAATAACTATAGAGGTAAAAGAAATTTGACACACTTAAAATGTTTGGTTTAAAATTGGCTCCCCCTTACTCAAAGCATCATAAGAATGTTAGTTCAACATATATGATTATCTAGTTGACTTAAATGAAAAATAATCAAATAAAAGTAAAAGCAACTAGATTTTACCACACTTGAACTCAAGGGAGAATGTGAAGCCTTCCTTCTTCAAGTGTTCTTCATATGTGTGCATGGAGCTCCCCCTCAATTTTTGAGTTGTTGATCACTCTCCATCACACCTAGCAAAAGACAATTAAGTGATTTTTGGTATCCAAATTGCTTTGGATCCATAAACGTTAGTAGCACAAATTATAGTCCCCTTAGGAATCCATTTTTCAATGTCATCCTTTTTAATTGAAGTGACTAGTCCTTTTGGGACCCAAACACTTCTTTTTGAACTTTGAGAAGCAAATTTTGTAAATCAAAACATTTTTGTTCAAAATCTTTCAATTTTGCTTCAAGTTCAAGATTTGTTTTGGAAAGCAAATCATTTTCAATTTTTATTTTTGAAATCAACTTTTTGTTCTTGGAAAATGATGCCTTGAATTCCAAAAGCAAATCATCATAGGCATCTTGTAACTCATCAAATGTATAAGAATTTGAAATAGATGAGTTAGAAGTTACCTCCCCCTCATTGAGGGCCATCAAGCATGGGTGGGCTACTTTATCATCAGTGGAGTCTTCATCACTCCATGTGGCCACATATGCTTGTTTTGAAGATGATCCCTTCTTTTTGGATTTGTGGGAGTCCTTCATCTTCTTCATCGATTCATGCTTGGATTTTTCCATTTTGCTCTTCATGAACCGGGCAAATTTGTTGAAGAGATAGGCCATCTCTTCATCTTCACTTTCTTTCTCACTTGAATCTACATGATGGCATGTGGAGGATTTGAGAGCTACGACACTAGTATTGATGCCTAGCTCCATGATCTTCTTCTTCCCCATCGCTCTAATCTCTTCCTTCTTCTTCTCCTCTTCTTTGTTTTTCTTCATTATTTGATGAGTGAGAATAGACCCCATGAGTTCATCAAGCTTCAAGGTTTTAAGATTCTTGGCTTCGATGATGGCAGTCCTCTTTGAGTCCCATGACTTGGGAAGGGAGTAGATGAGCTTTCGGACAAGCTTCTCTTCCGGGATGGCTTCTCCATAACCTTTAAGACCATTGGTGATAGTGGAGAACCTATCAAACATCTTCTCGATGTTCTCTTCCGGATCCATCTTGAAGTTCTCATACTCTAAGGTTAGGAGCCCAATCTTGGTCTCCTTGACTTCATTGGTTCCCTCGTATGTGACTTCAAGCTTGTCCCATACCTCCTTGGCACTCTCACAAGAAGACATCTTCTCATAGATGGTTGGGCCAAATGCACAAAAGAGCATGTGCAAGGCTTTGCAATTTAGCTCCATCTTCTTGCGATCTTCGGCACTCCATTCCGCTTTGCTTCCTTGAGGCACGAACGGACCATCTTCAACTATGTCCCATAGCTTGTAATCACTTGACTTCAAGAAGAATTTCATCTTTGTCTTCCAATGGGCATAGTGATTTCCGTCGAAGAAAGGCGGTTTGTCGATTGATTGTGCCATTGAGCCGGTTGGTGAAATGTTGATCGAGCTTGTCGAATCTTCTCAATAGGATGTGAATCCCCTTCGATTGAGTCAAGCTCTGATACCAATTGTTGAGATTTTAGGGGTTCGATTCGATCAACCGTTCTTGCTCGCCAAGTGTGGAGAAGTTGGATAATTGGGTGTTTTAGTGGGAGGAGAAAATTTGGCAATTTGACACAAGGATTTATAGTGGTTCAACCTTCTAACCAAGGTCTACATCCACTACCTTAGCTCCCCACTAAGGATTTCCAACAAATTCACTACGAATTTCGTCCCCTTTTCTAGGATTAGGAGGAAACCGTTACAACCCTCAAAGCTTTCTACCCAAAGCTTGAAGGAACACTCTCTTTACAAAGAAAGACTTAGCAAACTAGAAATCCCTCTAAAAGGTGTTTGTTTGCAATTCTAAGCACTCACCAAAAACCTAAACACTTGAGCAAATTTAACAATGTAAGCTCACAAGTGTTGTCTAAGCAAGAAATAAACAATTTAAGCTCTAGACATATTTTGACATCATAATGTTGTAACAATGGAAGCATTAACCATTACAAGATGCTTGAAGGTCCCTTTTATACTCCCAATTGAGTTGGTAGCCGTTACTAGCCGTTGGGGATGATTTGGAGCCGTTGAGGACATTATTTCCCTTCATAAATGTTGTTCTGCAGCTATCCGTATCGATACGCGTGGAACCGTATCGGTACGACCTTCATGAGAAACTAGCCGTTGGGCTCTTGTCAGCCTGGGCGTATCGATACGCTTGGGGACGTATCGGTACGGGTTCTCATTTAAATGGCCGTTGGGAAATAGCCGTTGGGGTTGGTTGAAAGGGGATCGGTACGCTTATCATGCGTATCGAAACGACCCCGATCCGTATCGAAATGGCCAAGCCTGTTTCGATACGGGTTTTAACAGTGACCAAACTGAGGCAAAAAGGTATCGGTACGGGTACACTTGTATCGATACGGGTACTTTGAAAACACAAGTTTGGCTATTAAAAACATGAAAAATCTTTTCCAAAAACCTCTTAAAATACCTCAAACATAATTCCAAGTTGTTTGGACTTTAAAACAAGTTTTAAATTCTTTTCAAATTAGTCCAAAACATTTTTTAATTATAATATCAAAACACTAGTTCTACATATGTGTTATAAACAGGGGAGACATCTTCGGAAGCCTTTGGTGTTGATCTAGGAGCCTAGATAGCGTTTCGGCGAGCAAGCGAAACGTAATCGGTGAGTGCGTATGGTTTTAGAAGTCCTTGAGGAACGAAGAAACAAGGTTTGGGGATTTAGGAAAGGTTTGAAACACCTTCTTAAGCTGGAAGTAAGTATTGGCTAGATTGCTCTCCTATATATGGTGGATTGCCCCTAAAATGCTTTTACATGCTCATGATTTGAGATAGATAAATTCCTACTGTTTTTATGCATGGTTTGTAGCATGAGATGACACTTGAAATGGTTTCAAGAAATAACATGTTGCATTGTTGAGATTTGAGCTTTTGTTTTAAAGCATGGCAAATGTTATAGTTTGAAATGAGATGTGAAAGATTTGAGAATTGATGCATGAAAATCAGTAGGTGAGATGATGTTTTAACATACTATATTGGCATAGAAGATGAGATACTTACCGGATATAATTGATCGATCAATAGGAAGAGAGTGCACTATAAACTAAAAATTCGTACGCGCTCTTTGGTTTAATCCAAAGGGAGAGAACCGATGATGGGCATTCCATCGGGTAGGACTTGGTGAAATACCCAAGCTTTATGGCGATGTGAGATACCGCCATGTGAGTACGGTGATGGTAGATGCCACCGGAAATTATGTTACTAGACGAGTGAGTACGGTGATGTTAGATGCCACCGGAAGTGTCTAGTGAGTTGTCCGCATATCTGAGTAATAATGAGATGTGAAATGCCAATATAATATATGAAAATGCTTTTGATTCACATGTACCTATTGTTGAGATGATTTATGCTATGAGAAATGCATATGAGATTTATATATGAAATGCTTTGGCTTTACAAGCTTGAGTATGGCCTTGCCATGAGATTTGCATTGGTTTAAATGCATGAGATAGAATTAAGGTACATGTGTTTTCAATGAGAAGTTGCTTTGAAATGGTTTTCAAGCATGAGATAGAATGATCATGTTGTAGAAAAAGCTTTTGAGAAAGTGGTTTCAAGAAGTGCATTATTGTGTCAGTTTTCTTTAGAGCATGCCTCACTAAGCATTTGTGCTTACGCTCTCTTTTACCAATAATGCAGATAATTGAAGTGTTTTTTGTGCAGCGAAAAGGATAAGAACATCCAAGGAAATACAAGCTCATGTATGGTGATGTTTTTATACACTTTAGTTTTGATGTTGGCAATGGGACCTCAAGGTTGTATTTGGGAGATGTGTTTAAACTCCCTAAGTTTGTGGCTTGCTTGTGTTGGCTTTTATGGATTGTAAATGGTCCTAATTGTATGGTTTTAGGATTGGTTGCTTATATTGGTTTTGAGACTAGGGATCATCCCTTTAGAATATGTGATCTTGTGCTTGATGCCATGCTCTAGTTAGAGAGTCTTAAATGTGTTCCTTAGTAGTAAAATGAGTTGATGGTATGTTGTAGTGCTCTTAAAGGCATGTTTGATCGGTTTAAAAGGAGAAAAACCAACTATATCTGCTGTCACTGGGCAAGGTGTATCGAAACACCCTCAATTGTTTCGAAACGGGGGCATGTAATGGCCATGGTGTTTCGGAATGGTTGAAGATGTTTTGAAACAGTTTGGCTACTGGTGAAGCCTGTTTCGATACTGGTTTCAGAACATACCCGAGTACCGAAACAGTCAACACCGTTTCGATACGACGTTTCAGTACGGAGGGTGGGTGTTCCGATACAGTCGACCATTGGATGTTTTTTGAATTGTCTTAAGTTTTCATTCCTTACATTTTAGTCCTAAATTTTGTAAATGCAATTGATTGAGCTTGAGATGTATTTTAAAGCTGAAATTTGACAAAGGAGCATGTAACATGACTAATTACACATTGGTAAGTCTAAAATCTGCAAAGTCCTTATAGTTTCTAAAAAATACATTTTGGGTCCCTAAATGTTTTTCGACCGCTGTGCCTTTCTCTTGCTTGATTCGTGAGCATTCACAGAGGCTTAATGTTCATCTAGACAATACTAAAACTAAAAAAGGGTCGTTAATCAAAGTTGACTTTTGGGTTGATTTTGGTTTTCCCCGTGTAATCTTCGTAGTTCGGGTCAAGAGTCTAGGCTGGGCTAAGGGGGTTACATTTGTTGGTATCAGAGCCAGGCTATCAAAAAATTGGGGCTTGGTATGTGGTTGTTGAATGTGGTTATGTATGATTGTGTCTTTTCGGTGGAAGTTTGATGCATGAATATTGTTGTATGATTCAATTGAGGTGAATTTGTGATGCTATGCTAGGTTTGGAGTATAGTTGGGGATCCCATTGCCATATCATTACTAATGAGAAGAATTGTTTCAAAAATGAGCTTGAGTACTTGGATTACTTACTTTATTATGCCTAATTGTGTTTATTGCATTCTGTCACTGCATTGTTTTTATTATGGGGCCACGTACAGAGCTGAGAATCAATACTAGATCTATGGCTGATAATGAGAACGCGGAGAATGCTGGGGATTTGCTTCCTCCTCCCCCTGGTGGACAACCTGGTGTTGGTGGAGCTGGGGCTAGTAATGCTGGAGTTGGTGCTGGGGTTGCTGGACCCGAGAATGGTCAGGGGCAAGCTGCTCCGGATATGAATGTGCTGATTCAGGCTATTGCTGGGGCTTTCCAGGCAGCAGTAGCTGGAGCTCATGGAGCTGCACCTCAGGATGGTGCTAATGCGAGATTGCCATTGGAGCGTCTCCGCAGTCTGGGAGGGACTAAGTTCAGAGGTTTGTCACCAGAAGGATTTGAGTCTTGGTTGGAGAGCACCAAGAGGATTCTGGGTCAGTTGAACTGCAACAATGTGCAGAAGCTGGGTTGTATTGTGTCACTACTACATGGTGACGCATACACGTGGTGGACGACCACTATCTCCGGAATGGAGGATGATGAGGTGACTTGGACGTTCTTCTTGAATGCGTTCAAGCGAAAATATCTGGGAGTTCGCTACCTTGACGAGAAGAAGAGGGAGTTTATGTCTCTTATGTAAGGGAACATGTCTGTGGTTGAATATGAGATTTAGTTTGTTCGCCTTAGCCAGTATGCACCTGAGTTAATTCCTAGAGAGAGGGAAAGGTGCGAACGGTTCCATTATGGGCTGGTAGGGAATGTAAAGACTTATATGCTTGTTGCTGATTACACTGATTTCGATGTCTTGGTCACTAGAGCCAAGGACATTGAATTGAATCTTGGTTTGGCGAGCAGAGCTGGTGGATCAAGCTCGGGAAAGCGAGTTGCGGAACGCGATTATGGCAGATATCGCAACAAGAGGCATAAGGACAAAAAGCCACATTACGATGCTAGACGTGGGGGTGGTAACCCTGGTAGAGGTCAGCATGGACCTAATGCTTTCTTGAGGACTCCTGAGTGCAACCGGTGTGGTAGGAGACACGCTGGTGAGTGCTGGGGTAACCTTGGGACATGCTGGAACTGTGGTAACATAGGGCATATGAAGAAAGATTGTCCTCAGCTATTGAGAGAGGGACAGGCTCCGGTGAGAGCAGCTGAGCCATAGAGGGGTCGTGGGCATGGCCGTGGTAATTTTCAGCGTAGGGATGATGGTGGAAGGAACATGGAGCATGTTGTGGTTGTCCAACCTGAGGGTGGTGGTCAGGCTCGAGTGTATGCCCATCGTGAGGGAAGGAATGACACGGACGTGATCGCAGGTACCTTTACTTTGCAATCCTTGTCATTACTTTCTTTGATTGATTCTGGATCTACACACTCGTACATATTGCGTGAACATGCTCAAATGCTTGGTTTGCCTGTTGAGTCTTTGGATGGTTGTGTGTGTGTGACTAGTTCCTTTGGTGAGACGGTTGTAACAAGAAAGTTGTATAGGAGGTGCCCCTTAAAGGTGCAAGATCATGTTTTTCCTGTTGACCTTATGGAGTTGCCATTATATGGTTTTAATGTAATCATTAGCATGGATTGGCTTGTTGAGCATAGAGCCGTTGTTGATTTCGAAAGCAAGCGAGTTTCGTTGAAACTTGAGGATGATTATGAGGTGGTGGTGGTGGGAGAAAATGTGAAATTTCTTGCCAATGTAGTGTCCACGTTGGAAGCAAGCCGGATGTTGCGGCAAGGTTGTGAAGCTTACTTGGCCTTTGTTATGAATCCCAGTTCGAAGGAGGTGCGTGTTCAGGATATAAGGACCGTGTGTGAATTCTCTAGAGTGTTTCCGGAGGAATTACCTGGTTTGCCGCCTAGTAGAGAGGTTGAGTTTGGAATTGAGCTATATGAGAACACAACTCCGGTGTCCATTGCTCCCTATCGCATGGCACCCAAAGATTTGAAGGAGTTGAAGACGCATCTTCAAGAGTTGCTTGACAGTGGCTTCATTCGGCCTAGTGTGTCACCTTGGGGTGCACCAGTCTTGTTTGTGAAAAAGAAGGATGGCACGATAAGAATGTACATTGATTATCGTCAGCTGAACAAGTTGACCGTTAAGAACAAGTATCCTTTGCCGAGGATTGATGATCTTTTTGATCATTTTCGGGGAGCGTTTGTGTTTTCCAAGATTGATCTGAGGTCAGGGTACTACCAGTTAAAGGTGAAGGATGTGGATGTGCCGAAAGCAGCCTTTAGAACGAGGTATGGGCATTATGAGTTCCTTGTGATGCCGTTTGGATTGACGAATACTCCTACTGCTTTCATAGATATGATGAATTAGGTGTTCCATGAATTCTTGGACAAGTTTGTTGTGGTGTTCATCGGCGATATCCTTGTGTACTTCCGTACTGAGGAGGAGCATGAAGGCCATTTGAGGATTGTTTTGCAAGTGCTGTTGGAAAATCAGCTTTATGCTAAGCTGAGCAAATGTGAGTTCTGGTTAAAGGAAGTTGTTTTCCTTGGTGATGTGGTTTCGGCTGAAGGGATTCGAGTTGATCCCCAGAAGGTTGAGGCGGTGATGAATTGGAAGCCTCCTAAGTCTGTTCATGAGGTCCGTAGTTTTCTTGGGTTGGCAGGATACTACCGGAGGTTTGTGAATGGATTTTCTAAGATTGCTACCCTTTGACGAAATTGTTGCAAAAGGATGTTAAGTATGAGTGGACGGAAGCGAGACATCAAGCTTTTTAGAAGCTTAAAGCAGCTTTGATGCAAGCTCTTATCTTGGTTCAACCTGAATCAGGGAAATAGTTTGTGGTGTATAGTGACGCATCCTACGTTGGGTTGGGGTGTGTGTTAATGCAAGAGGGTAAGGTGGTGGCTTACGCATCGTGACAGCTGAAAGTGCATGAGCGCAATTATCCTACGCATGATATTGAGTTGGCTGCGGTGGTTTTTGCTCTAAAGATCTGGAGACATTATCTTTATGGTGAGAAGTGTACTATGTACATGGATCACAAGAGTTTGAAGTATCTGATGTCTCAGAAAGAGTTGAATCTTAGGCAACGACGATGGATGGAGTTGCTTAAGGATTACGATCTGACGATCGAGTATCATCCGGGAAAGGCCAATGTTGTGGCCGATGCTTTGTGCAGAAAAGTGGTGGTGGAGTTAAGGGCGGTTTTGCTAGGTTGAGCATATCGCGAAATGGTGGTCTTATTGCTGAATTGCAAGTGAAACCATCTTTGGTTCAATTGATAAAGGATAAGCAGTTGTTGGATGATTCATTGGTGCCACATGTTCAGGATATTGCTGAAGATAGGCCATCGGATTTCTGTTTTAATGATGATGGTGTTCTATGTTTTGGGAGTCGGATAGTGGTGCCGAATGATGTTGAGTTGAGGCGCACTATTTTGACTGAAGGTCATAGTAGTCCATTCGCTATGCACCCTGGTAGTACAAAGATGTACCGTGATCTGAAGGATGAGTACTATTGGGTGGGTTTGAAGAAAGATGTCGCTGAGTATGTGAGCAAGTGTATGGTTTGTCAGCGGGTTAAGGCTGAGCACCAGTTTCCTTCAGGGTTGTTGCATCCGTTGAGGATCCCTGAATGGAAGTGGGAGAGGATTACCATGGACTTTGTGTCAGGGCTGCCTTTATCGCCATCAAAGAAGAATTCTGTTTGGGTGATCGTGGATCGCCTTACGAAGTGTGTGCATCTCTTACCTGTGCATACTACGTACACCTTGGATAAGCTTGCAGAGTTGTACATTGCTGAGATTGTACGTTTGCATGGCGTACCAAAATCTATAGTGTCGTATAGAGATCTGAGGTTCACTGCAAGGTTTTGGGAGTGTTTGCATCAAGCATTGGGTACGCGACTGAATTTCAGTACTTCTTATCATCCGCAGACAGATGGGCAGTCGGAGCGTGTTATTCAAGTGCTCGAAGATATGTTAAGGTGTTGTGTTATTGAGATTCAAGGCTCTTAGGAGAAGCACTTGCCTTTGGTAGAGTTTGCTTATAATAATAGTTACCAGGCGAGTATTCAAATGGCACCTTATGAAACATTGTATGGGAGGAAGTGCAGAACTCCTCTTTGTTGGGATGAGACGGGACAAAAGTTAGTCTCGATGCCGGCTTTGTTGAAATGAACCACCGAGAAGGTGAAGCTCATTTGTGAGCGGTTGAAGGAAGCATCGGATCGACAAAAGTCTTACGCGGATTTGAAGCGTAAGGAGATAGAGTTTGCGGTGGGTGACCGTGTATTCTTGAAAGTTTCACCTTGGAAGAAGGTGATGAGATTTGGCCGGAAGGGAAAGTTGAGCCCAAGGTATATTGGACCATACGAGGTGATTGAACGTGTAGGTCATGTCGCTTATAAGTTGAGGCTACCACAAGAGTTAGAAAAGATACATAATGTGTTTCATGTATCCATGCTTCGGAGGTATAGATCGGATCCTTCGCATGTTTTGCATGTGGAGAAAGTTGAGTTGAATCCAGATTTGACATATGATGAGGAACCTGTTGAGAATTTGGATTCAGACAGTAAGGTTCTCCGTGGTAAGACCATTGAGCTGGTCAAAGTGTTGTGGAGACATCGTGGTGTTGAGGAAGCCACGTGGGAAAGAATGCAAGACATGAAGAAGTAATTTCCTTACCTTTTTCCTCCAGGTAAATTTCGAGGACGAAATTTCTTAAGAGGGGGAGTTGTAACACCCAAAATTTGGGCCTAGATGTTTTATAGTTCGAATCGGACCGGTCGAGAACGATTCGAATATAAAAGAGAGAGTTAGGGAACACCTAGTTCGGGATGCTTTAAAAATATGGGAAAATATCTAAAAATTCTCATTTATTATGTGAATAAGTATGGTGAAATCAATTTTACAAAATAAGGTTTGGAAATACTACATTTCAGAGTAGTGACCAAATCGTAGTTTTTGCAAAAGTTAAATAGTGACTGTTTTGTAAAGGATTGAAACTTTGAATCTTTAAGGAGCTAATTTTATCAAAATGTTTTTAATCAGATTTCTTCTTAATTTAGGTGATTTTATTAATGTTTTAATTAAAGGAAAATAGAGATTAATTAAAAGGAAACTACCTTTGACTTTTCATAACTACTTTACGTCAATTTTCTCTCCTTCCATTTTCTCTCAAATTCTTTTTAGCCAAAAAATCTTTCTCCTTCAATTGGTTATTGATTTTCATCCCTTTTTATTGGATTTAAATTCCTTTTTGATTCCTAATCTTCTCCTCATCAAAACCTCTTGATTTTACATTGGATTTTCAAGAAAACTTGCCCAAATCAAGGAGAAATCATCCATTAGAGGTAAGCTTCATCCTTCTCCTCTAATGATCAGTTCTTTACTGAAATTCCCAAGTTATCAATTCTTTGTTAGTGGTTTTTGAGTTGCTTTAATGTTAGAAACAAGAAATTGTCTTAAAACTCAAGGTTTTTGGAGGAATCTTGATGGTTTTCGTGCTTGAGGGTTAGGCTCTGTTTGGAGGTTGTTTTCTAATGTATTTTGGATGTTAATTGAAGTTATAAATGTGGTTTTATCAAACAAATCCCGAATAGGCTTGGATTCCTAAGTTTTGTATGCTAGAATGGGGGTTTTGGGGTGGTTTTGTTGTTCTGTCATAACTGGTGGTATGAGGACGAGTTTGTGGTGGTTTTTGATGTTGATTGATATTTAGAAATGATTAGAAGTGGTAGATATTGGTCGGGCTTTGTTTTGGAAGAGTTTCGAGATGATTTCGGTTGTGTTTGGTAGCCGAAATGTGGTTTTTGAGTAGAGCAGCGAGTTTAGGTGTGCGGCTGATGATTTCAATGCATGATGATGCGTTAATCATTTGCTCTTATGTGTTATAAACATGGGAGACATCTTCGGGCGCCTTTGGTGTTGATCCGGGAGCCTAGATAACATTTCGACGAGCAAGCGAAATGTAATCGGTGAGTGTGTATGGTTTTAGAAGTCCTTGAGGGACGAAGAAACAAGGTTTGGGGATTTAGGAAAGGTTTGAGGCACCTTCCTAAGTCTGAAAGTAAGTATTGGCTAGATTGCTCTCCTATATGTGGTGGATTGCCCCTAAAATGCTTTTACATGCTCATGATTTGAGATAGATAAATTCCTACTGTTTTTATGCATGGTTTGCAGCATGAGATGACGCTTGAAATGGTTTCATGAAATAACATGTTGCATTGTTGAGATTTGAGCTTTTGTTTTAAAGCATGAAAAATGTTATGGTTTGAAATGAGATGTGAAAGATTTGAAAATTGATGCATGAAAAACAGTAGGTGAGATGATGTTTTAACATACTATATTGGCATAGAAGATGCGATACTTACCAGATATAATTGATCGATCAATAGGATGAGAGTGCACTATAAACTAAAAATTCGTACGTGCTCTTTGGTTTAATCCAAAGGGAAAGAACCGATGATGGGCATTCCACCGGGTAGGGCTTGGTTAAATACCCAAGCTTTGTGGCGATGTGAGATACAGCCATGTGAGTACGGTGATGGTAGATGCCACCGGAAATTATGTTACTAGACGAGTGAGTACGGTGATATTAGATGCCACCGGAAGTGTCTAGTGAGGTATCCGCATATCCGAGTAATAATGAGATGTGAAATGCCAATATAATATATGAAAATGCTTTTGATTCACATGTACCTATTGTTGAGATGATTTATGCTATGAGAAATGCATATGAGATTTGTATATGAAATGCTTTGGTTTTACAAGCATGAGTATGGCCTTGCCATGAGATTTGCATTGGTTTAAATGCATGAGATAGAATTAAGGTACATGTGTTTTCAATGAGAAGTTGCTTTGAAATGGTTTTCAAGTATGAGATAGAATGAGCATGTTGTAGAAAAAGCTTTTGAGAAAGTGGTTTCAAGAAGTGCAATATTGTGTCGGTTTTCTTTACAGCATGTCTCACTAAGAATTTGTGCTTACGCTCTCTTTTACCAATAATTTATATAATTGAAGTGTTTTTTGGGCAGGGAAAAGGATAAGAACATCCAAGGAAGTACAAGCTCATGTATGGTGATGTTTTTATACACTTTAGTTTTGATATTGGCAATGGGACCTCA
The DNA here is from genome assembly GCA_958450335.1 of Hibiscus tridactylites. Classification (NCBI taxonomy): domain Eukaryota; kingdom Viridiplantae; phylum Streptophyta; class Magnoliopsida; order Malvales; family Malvaceae; genus Hibiscus; species Hibiscus tridactylites. Next base: position 21,705,612 of record OY288276.1, on the reverse strand, counting down.
AGGTTGTATTTAGGAGATGTGTTTAAACTCCCTGAGATTGTGGGTTGTTTGTGTTGGCTTTTATGGATTCTAAATGGTCCTAATTGTATGGTTTGAGGATTGGTTGCTTATATTGGTTTTGAGACTATGGAGCATGCCTTTAGAATATGTGATCTTGTACATGATGCCATGCTCTAGTTTGAGAGTCTTAAATGTGTTCCTTTGTAGTAAAATGAGTTGCTGGTATGTTGTAGTGCTCTTAAAGGCATGTTTGATCGGTTTAAAAGGACAAAAACCAGCTATATCTGCTGTCACTAGGCAAGGTGTATCGAAACACCCTCAATTGTTTCGAAACGGGGGCCTGTAATGGCCATGGTGTTTCAGAACGGTTGAAGCTGTTTCAAAACAGTTTGGCTACTGGTGAAGCCTGTTTCGATACCGGTTTCGGAACATACCCGAGTACCGAAACAGTCAACACCGTTTCGATACGACGTTTCGGTACGGAGGGTGGGTGTTCCGATACAGTCGACCGTTGGATGTGTTTTGAATTGTCTTAAGTTTTCATACCTTACATTTTAGTCCTGAATTTTGTAAATGCAATTGCTTGAGCTTGAGATGTATTTTAAAGCTGAAATTTGACAAAGGAGCATGTAACATGACTAATTACACATTGGTAAGTCTAAAATCTGCAAAGTCCTTATAGTTTCTAAAAATTACATTTTGGGTCCCTAAATGTTTTCCGATCGCTGTGCCTTTCTCTTCCTTAATTCGTGAGCATTCACATAGGCTTAATGTGCATCTAGACAAGATTAAAAATAAAAAAGGGTCGTTAATCAAAGTTGACTTTTGGGTTGACTTTGGTTTTCCCCGTTTAATCTTCGTAGCTCGGGTCAAGCGTCTAGGCCGGGCTAAGGGGCTTACACGGCTATTTCCCAACGGTCCTTTAAATGACATACCGTACCGATACGCCCTCAAGCATTTAATATGGGAAATAAGGTCTCCAACGGCTCTAATTCAACCTCAACGGCTAGTAACGGCTACAAACTCAATAAGGAGTATAAAAGAGACCTCCAAGCATCAAGCAATGGTTAATGCTTCAATTGTCAACAACACTATGATCAAGAAATTCTCTTAGGGCTTTATTGTTTAATTTCTTGTAATAGACAAACACTAGTGAGCCAAAATTGTTATATTTGTTCAAGTGTTTTAGGATTGGGTGAGAGCTTAATCGTGCAAACAAATACCTATTAGAGGGATTTGAGTTTGCTTATTTTTATCTATTTGTAAAGAGGGTTTGATCAAGGCTTTGGGTAGAAAGCTTGGTCGGTTTTGTAAGGGTTTCCTCCCAAGCCTAGAAAAGGGGACAAATCAATAGTGGATTGATTGGAAATCCTTAGTGGGAAGCTAAGGTAGTGGATGTAGACCTTCGTTAGAAGGTTGAACCACTATAAATCATCTTGTCTGTATTCTTTTTAGCTTCCATACCTCTTTCACCCAAAATTCCACTTCTCCACCACTTGGCGAGCAAGAACGGTTGAAGAAATTGAGCACCTTAAATCCCAACAATTGGTATCGGAGCTTGGCTCAATTGAAGAGGATTAACATCCTATTGAGAAGATCCGGCAAGCTCGATCAACATTTCAAACAACCGGCTCAATGGCGCAATCCATCGACAAACCGCCCTTCTTTGACGAAACACACTATGCTCATTGGAAGACAAGTATGAAGTTCTTCATAAAGTCAAAGGACTACAAGCTTTAGAAAATAGTAGAAGATGGTTCGTTCGTGCCATAACAAAGCAAGGCGGTTTGGAGTGCCAAAGATCGCAAGAAGATGGAGCTTAATTGCAAAGCCTTGGACATCCTTTTTTGTGCTTTTGGCACTAACATCTATGAGAAAATGTCTTCTGGTGAGAGTGCTAAGGAAGTTTGGGACAAGCTCGAAGTTACATACGAGGGGACAAACGAAGTAAAAGAGACCAATATCGGGCTCCTCCACCTAGCGTATGAAAACTTCAAGATGGATCCGGATGAGGACATTGAGAAGATGTTCGATAGGTTCTCCACCATCACCAATGAACTTAAAGGTTATGGAGAAGCCATCTCGGAAGAGAAACTTGTCCGAAAGATCATCTACTCCTTTCCCGAGTCATGGGATTCAAAAAGGATCGCCATCATCGAAACCAAGAATCTCAAGACTTTGAAGCTTGATGAACTCATGGGGTCATTTCTCACTCACCAAATTATGTAGAAAAACAAAGAAGAGGAGAAGAAAAGGGAAGAGATTAGAGCTATGGGGGAGAAGAAGCTCAAAGGGCTTGACATCAACACAAATGACATTGCTCTCAAATCCTCCACATCCCATCATGTAGATTCAAGTGAGGAGGAAGATGAAGAAGAATAGATAGTTCATCTCTTCAAGAAGTGTGCCCCTTACATGAAGAAAGCCTTGAAAGAGCTTGAACGAGAATCCATGAAAAAGAAGAGGGCAAGCACTTCAAGCCATAAGAAGAAGGCATATGTGGCTACTTGGAGTGATGAAGACTCCACCGACGTTGAACAAGCCAACCTTTGCCTTATGGCCATCGAAGAAGATTCAAGGGTAGCTTCTAATTCATCTACTTCATGTTCATATTCCTTTGATGAATTATAAGATACCTATGACGATTTGGTTTTAGAATTTAAAAATCACATTTTGAAAAACAAGAAAGTGATTTCAAATTTAAAAATTCAAATGACTTGATTTCTAAAACCAAAATTGAACTTGAAGCAAAACTCGAAGAGTTTGAACAAAAATGTTTTGATTTACAAAATTTTCTTCGTAAAGTTCAAGAAGAAAAAGATTTGATTTCCAAAGAGCTTGAAAAGAAAAATAATGTTGGAAAATCAAATTTTCATGTAAGAAAATCTAGTGCCCCTAGATTTGTAAATGGTAAAGTTTTTAGAAATATTTGGGTCCCAAAAGGACTAAGTACTTCAACTAAAATGGATGAAATTGAAAAATGGATTCCAAACGTCCATGGATCCAAATCAATATGGATACCAAAAATTACTTGATTGTCTTTTGTTAGGTGTGATGAAGATTGATCAACAAGTCCAAAATTGAGGGGGAGCTCTGTTGAGTGTGTAAAAGTTCTATTATTTACACCCTTTTTAACCCATATTTCTGCTGCATTCAAGCATCATTGCATTGCATTTAGGTCAGTTTACAGTAAAACATCACAAATTCACTAAAGGCACGGATTCTACTAAAAGATGGCTGATTTTGCAGGTTACTGCCATGGTTGACGAAGAAGGCAGGCGCAGGGCAGAGAAGCAGAAGAGCTGAACTGGACAAGCAGACGATGAGGACGAAGCTACCATGGACCTGTCGTGACAGCAAGATGACAGCAGCCTGATGAAGAGGAAAAGTAAAATGGACCTCGATAGATAGAGAAAAACCTGCTCGTCTGTCGTGTGAAAGCCAAATATTTTTCCAAGCTCCGGATCGAAAGATATGTCAAGCCAAAGCTCAAGGAGAAGAAATCCCTAGAAACAAGGATGGCGGCTGCAAAGTAGGACTCTTGGAGATTAAGTCTTTATTAGAATCTTACTTTTAATTAAAGTTGTAATCCTTGTTAACTTAGAATACTTGAGCCCAAAGCTTATATAAGGGCATAGATTTTAATAGAGAGGCATCATACCCCATAACCGATAACCTAGTCCCCTCCGCCGTTTACCCGTCGTCGACATGTTCAAAAAAACCCCTAGGGCCACGGGTTGTTTTGTAAAGTAGTTGCAAGGGTTGTTTTGTTTTAGGATTTTCCAAGTTCAATAAAATAAACTTCAAGTTCTCTTATTTCGGTTTTAATATCTTGCAAGAGCATCGGGAGAGCATTGTGAGGTTATCTATTTACTTAGCATCGGGAGAGTTAAGTATACGAAAGAGATAAGAGCGCGTTCTCTAGTTTATAGTTGAACCATCTCGTGCCTAGGGATAAGGCGAGGTTAAGTGGCTAAGGAAGAATTCATACACATCGGTGTTCATCCTTCGATTCACGCTGGGAGGTATCATCAAAGACGTGATCATCGACAGACTTGGACCTAGGGATAGGCCAAGGCAGATCTGGGATTCTTGCCAAACTTGGAGTACGGAGTTAGTGTGTTCGCTGCCGCGACAGCTAACGGACAACCGCCGCGACAGGTGCTGTCGGCGACGGGCGCGACGACAGAACTGGACTTCCTAAGCACTGCAATACCTGCACTACTGAGCAATTCAATACCAGCCCATTCTCTCTATCTTGATATTTCTACTCTTTTTATTTACGTTTACTTTAATATTCTCGTGACAATCTTTTTAAACTATTCCCTTTACTTCGTGCAGTGAAATTAGGTGAAGTCATTAGCCCAATCCCTGTGGAGACGATATCCGATACTTAGTATCACTTTACTACTTGCGTCGTGTATACTTGCACTACAATTGCGATAGACTATTTTACACGCAACAAGTTTTTGGCGCCGTTACCGGGGTCTGGCAACATAACTACACCTTCCTTTTATTGCACTTTTCGTTTTTATTTTAATTTTTGTTTTTGTTTTTATTTTTATTTTTCTTTAATTTTTCTTTTGTGCTTTCAACTCTCGCTTTTCACGAGGTTTTCTTGTTTATGCGCAGATCGAAAAGAGGTGAAGATCCTGAGTATCCATTAGATCCAGAAGTTGAACGTTCCTTCAATCTCAAGAAACAACTTCGCTGACTTTTAGACAGAAACGAATACCTTGAGGAACAGCTAGAGAAGATGGCCCGTAATCCGCCCGCTGGTGATGGTATGCCACCTGTCGGTGACCCGCCTGCAGCAGCCGGACGACGGTCATGTCGTGACTACATGCTGAACGATCATGTAGAGCTGGAGACCACGCTGCCAGACATTGATGTTGATAACTTTGAGCTTAAACCTGTCATGTTTAGTATGATCAACAATGTCGGGCAGTTTAGTGGTGCTGCAACAGAGGATGCTAGAGAGCACCTCAAGACGTTCCAGGAGATCTGTGGTTCGTTTAGACTACCAGGAGTTAGTCCGGAGATACTGAGGCTTCGGTTATTTCCTCATTCATTGAGGGACAGAGCTAAAACTTGGTGGAATAAACTTACGCCGGGTTCAATTATGACTTGGGCAGATCTAACTCGTGAATTTTTATCTCGTTTTAATCCTTCGCATTTATCTGAGCGATTACGTAACGAAATTGCTACTTTTCAACAGGAAGATGACGAGCCGATGCACGAGGCCTGGGACAGATTTACTACTCTTCTTCGAAACTGCCCAATGCATGGATTCCCCGTTTGGAATCAGGTTACAAAGTTCTATAATGCTGCCAACCTACAAACTCGCATCCGAATTGATTCAGCAGCAAATGGATTATTATTGGATAAAGATCTGGACGAGGCATTGCAAGTTTTGAAAAATCTGGCCAAGAATGAGGAGCAGTTTCCGACTACAAGAAGAGGGGGTAAACGGGTACTTGCTGTCAAGGATTATGAAGCCGACAGCACGATGAAATCACAGGTAGCCTTCCTTACTAAAGCAATGAAAAGGTTATTGAATGATGATAGTTTACAAGGATTTGCTGTTGAGGAAGTATGCGATATCTGTGAGGGAAATCATAGTAGGGATGAGTGCCCAATACATATAGAAGAGGGAAAATATGTTGGAAACTACAAGCAAAATTATAACTCCAACAACTATAATCCCAATTGGAGGAAAGATCCCAAATTTTCCTGGAGTAATCCCAACAATGCCCTGAATCCTCAAGCACATAATCAGAATCAGGGAGGTCCTAGACTGTTGACGTGACAGCAGCTGCCGCAGAACCTGCCGCCGCCGCCGCAGCAACAACAACCACCAGCTGCCACGAGTAGTATATTGGAACAGACTCTGGCCACTTTTATGTCTCAGACCGGTACTTATATTGAGAATATGAATCAGTTTGTCAAGAAGACAGAGAATTTCATGGATAAGACGGAGATGAGGATGACAAACCATGAAGCTACTCTGAAATCTCTGGAGACACAAATGGGTCAGGTGTCGCAACACATTAAGCCAAGGCAGAATGGAGGATTTCCTAGCAATACTGAAAATGCTAGACCACCCACACATGAGCAATGTAAGGCGATTACTACTAGGAGTGAGAAGAAACTACCAGGGCCGGAAAAGAAAGCTGAAACAGTAAAAGAACCTGCCTTGGATAAACCTGCCGAGGAAGCTGCCCCGACAGGTGATAAACAGACTGCTGCCGATGAGCATGTCACGACAGCAGAAGCGAAAGAGGAGAAAAAAGATGAATATCGTCCTCAGATTCGCATGCAGTGGGAAGGACGCATTGCTGATTACCGACCCCCACCACCCTTCCCTCAACGGATACAGCAAGCTAAGCATGAATCTCAACTTAAAAAGATTTATGATATTTTTATGCAGGTTCATATTAATATTCCATTGTTAGATGCCGTTAGGGAGATGCCCGGTTATGCTAAATTTCTCAAGGATGTCATGTCGAAAAAATCTAAACTTGGGGAGTTTGAAACGGTAAAGATGACAGAAGGTTGCATGAGCATTCTTCATCGGCAGCCACCCCAGAAAAAGAAGGATCCGGGGAGCTTCATCATACCTTGCGTAATCGGAAATAAATTCGTGGGTAAGGCACTTTGTGATCTTGGTGCTAGTGTTAATCTAATGCCCAAATCTGTTTTTCAGAAATTAGGTATAGGGAAGGCGCGGCCCACGGTAGTCACTCTGCAGCTGGCAGACCGCTCTTACGTTCATCCAGAGGGAAAAATCGAATATATTTTGGTAAGAGTGGATAAGTTTATTTTCCCTGCTGACTTTCTTGTTTTAGATTGTGAATCAGATGAAAATGCACCAATCATCCTTGGGCGACCCTTCTTAGCCACGGGAAGATCATTGATTGATGTGGAGAAAGGAGAACTCACCATGCGAGTGAACGATCAAGAGATCAAGTTGAATGTTCTCCAAGCAATGAAACACGCTGATGTGGACAAGGAATGCAAGGCTATCACAGATGTTACCCTTGATCAACCCTGCATCAGGTCGGGCTGTCACGATATTAAATTTGGTCACTGCTGCGGCAGCCACCTACAGGCCTGTCACGACAGCGACGACGACAGCCCCGACGACAGCAACTCCTCTGAATCCGATACATCTGATACTGAAGATCAGGATGAGATAAACTGGCTAGGCAATCGTCCAGGTAAGTTATTCGAACCTTTGAATTATATTTCGGATAACCATTTAATCCAAAAGCCATCTATTGTTGAACCACCTGCCTTAGAACTGAAGCCCCTGCCAGGGAAGCTTAAATATGCTTTTCTTGGTTCGAATGATACTGTAACCCCCTTAACCCGGCCTAGACGGTTGACCCGAATTAAGGAAGTCACACGGGGAAAACCAAAGTCAACCCAAAAGTCAACCTTGATTAACGACCCTTTTTTTTCTTTTTAATCTTGTCTAGATGCACATTAGGCCTAATGGTGATCACACGAACATCATACTCAAAGATCACAAACATCAGAGATCAAACAGGGACCCAATTGAACAAATTGCAACTTTAGGGACCAAATTGTAATTTCTGATAATTAAAAGGACTTAACCCAAATTAATCTTACCAACTTGAAATTAGTCAGGTTTCATGCTTCTCTGTGAAATTTCAGCTCAAAAGGACTTCCCAAACTCATACAATTGCACAAACAAGATTCAGGACCAAAACGCAAACATTTCAAAACATTTAACTGCCAATGTCAGCCCCCAACGGTCACCCGTTCCGAAACAGGAAGAACCCGTTTCGAAACACGGGTCGTTCCGCAACGCGTACCGCAACGGGGGTCTGGCAGAGTCCAAACCGTTTCGAAACGGTGCATACCGTTTCGGACGCCTGGGTTCAATCAAGGCACCCGTTCCGAAACGGTGCACACTGTTCCGATACGCCCTGCACAAGTATGCTCCAAATGCATTCCAAAACATGCAATTGATCATTCAATCTTGCTCCAATTGCCACCAAACTTTACCAGCATGCAATTCAACATATATAAGACTTGTAAGCATCAACAAATCATCAGAACAACATCACATGCAAAAGCCCCAATTCTATAGGCATGCTTCCTACACAAGCTAGCCATTCAAGCACAAACTTCCACAACAAGCATATAATGATCCAACACAAAATCCAGCATTCTCAACAACATTCAACATACTTAGGGAGTTTAAAACCTCTCCCAAACATACACATTGGTCCCCCATTGCCAAATTACCCAAAAGCTAAAAAGTACTTATAAAACCTTCCATACATTGAGCTTTACTCGTACTTGAATGCTTGCCCTCCTTGCTGCCCTCAAGATACTCTAATGCTCTGCATTATTGAATTAAGAAAACAAAGAGAGCGTAAGCAAAAGCTTAGTGAGGAATGCTCTTTAAACCATTCAATAATGCATTTAAAAACATTTACAAATCATGCTTAAAATCAACCTTTGCACATGCTCAATAGCATACTTAAAACAAGCATCTCATGCTTCAACATAATATAACATGTCATATTGGCTCAAGTGATAGATTCCATTTCATTAAAACAAGTTCATCAACTTCCCAAGGACTTTTAAACACCTTGGCCCCAAGGACTTTTAACCACCTTGGCCATGGACTTTTAAACACCATGAATGAGGACCACACAAGGACTTTTAACCACCTTTGTGTCCATAGCTTGAATCACCCCAAGGACTTTTAAACACCTTGGCCCCAAGGACTTTTAAACACCTTGGCCCCATGGACTTTTAAACACCATGGAAAGGATCACCTAAGGACTTTTAACCACCTTAGTGTCCACAACAAGAACCATCCAAGGACTTTTAACCACCTTGATGTTCTTAAGTAACAAGGCTCACTCAAGGACTTTTAACCACCTTAGTGACCTTAACCTTTTAAAAACATCACTTGCCAATATACATCTTTCCATCATTTAATCCACTGTTTTAAAGCATTAAACCAAGCCATATTCAACATGCATTTAAAAGCATCAAATCCACATTTAATCAATGTACAAAAGCAAGGAACTCCTACCTAGAGTTTCCTTCAACATATGGCTTAAAACATCAGCAAACACCATGCTAAATCATGCTTTCAAAACAGTAATTAAAACATGCAATTAAACCTCTTTGCATCACAACAAAATCATGGCCACCACTAGAGAGAAATTCCGAAAACTTACACTTGAGCTTAGCTAAGTTGTTTAGACTTAAACTAAGCTCCCAAGACATTGGTTTCAAAGCCGAAAACCCAATTTTCACAAACGCGCTCACCGATTTCCACTTTGCTTCAAGCCAAAGCACCAAATCAAGCTTCCGGATCAACAACTCTTGGATCCAAAGATGCTTCCCCTGTTTTCAACACATCAAAGCAGATGATTAATGCATCATCATGCATTAATTGCTTCAATGAAAGCACCTAAACTCGCTGCTCTCATCCACACACCATTTTCGGCCACCAAACACAACCGAAAATGCATCCAAACCACTTCTAAACAAAGCCCAGCCATAAACCAGCAAAACCACACATCCTTAAACATCATATAACATCTAAAAACAACCTATCAACATCCTTAAACCTCCAGCAACATCAGATCCACAAGATCACCTCAAAAACAACCTTGATACACAAGCTAAACTTAGGAAACTCAACCTATCCGGGATTGCATTAATCAAAACTCAATTCCTTATCAATTTAGAGTTCATTTAACATCAAAAACACATCTCAAATCACAGATTAATCGGATCTAACGAAAATCATCAAAAATCATCAAATCTTGCATTATAAGCCAAGATCCATTTCACCACTTAAAAACCTTTAATTAAACATCAATTAAGGATTGAAAACTTAGGAATTTCAGTAAAGAACTGATAGTTTAGAGGAGAAGGACGTTCTTACCTTCAAACTTGAGTTTCTCCTCTTTTTGGAATCAAAAACCTTGTTGAATCAAGTAGCAATTAAAGAGGTTTTGAAGATATGTTGATTAGGAATCAAACGAGAGTTGAAAGGAGGGATTTAGGTGAGAAAATCAGATCCAATTCTCTGGAGAATAGGTGCTTGGGTTGAGAGAAAATGAGAGAAAGAAAATTGAGAAAAGTTGGTTACAAAATCCAAAATAGCCAAATGGCTTTCCCTCCACTTTTAATATCATTTAAAATCAGAATTTAGTCTTAAAATATCTTAGAAAAATCTGGAGAAACTCCCTTTGGGTAAATAGCTCCTTAAAGATTCAAAGTTTCAACCCTTTATAAAACAGCCACAAAACTTTCGAAAATTACATTTTGGTCACTAGCCAAAATGTCACCCTTCCGAAACTCATTTTCCAAAATTGATTTCACAGTTCACTTAATTATATTACAAGATGATTTTAGAACATTTTTCCATATTTTTAATGCAACCCGAACTAGGCTTTCCTAAATTCACCCTTTTAGATTCGAACAGCACTTTGACCGAACCGGTCAACGCCCAAAACTTCTAAGCCCAAAACCGGGGCGTTACAACTCTCCCCCCCTAAAGAAATTTCGTCCTCGAAATTTACCTGAAGGAAAGAGATAAGGAAACTGCTTCAGCATGTCTTCCTTCCGCTCCCACGTGGCTTCCTCAACACCTCGATGCTTCCACAGCACCTTCACCAACTCAATGGTCTTGCCACGAAGAACCTTGCTATCCGAATCCAGAACCTTCACCGGCTCCTCATCGTAGGTCAAATCCGGATTCAATTCCACTTCCTCCACAGGCATCACATGCGAAGGATCAGATCTATACTTTCGGAGCATAGAAACATGGAACACATCATGAATCTTCTCCAGCTCCTGAGGTAACCTCAACCGATACGCAACAGGACCCACTCGCTCAACCACCTCATATGGTCCAATGTATCTAGGGCTCAACTTACCCTTCCGACCAAACCTCATCACCTTCTTCCAAGGCGAAACCCTCAAGAACACACGGTCACCCACCGCATACTCTATCTCCTTACGCTTCAAATCCGCGTAAGACTTTTGCCGATCAGAGGCAGCCTTCAACCGCTCACAGATAAGCTTCACTTTCTCAGTGGTCCCTTTCAACAAAGCCGGCATCGAAACCAACTTTTGACCAGTTTCAGCCCAACAAAGAGGAGTCCTACACTTCCTCCCGTACAAAGCCTCATAAGGTGCCATCTGTATACTCGCCTGATAACTATTGTTATAAGCGAACTCAACCAAAGGCAGATGCTTCTCCCAAGAACCTTGGAACTCAATCACGCAGCATCTCAACATATCCTCCAAGATCTGAATAACTCGCTCAGACTGACCATCCGACTGAGGATGATAGGATGTACTAAAATGCAACCTTGTACCCAAAGCTTGATGCAAACACTGCCAGAAACGCGATGTGAACCTCGGATCCCTATCCGACACAATCGACTTAGGCACACCATGCAGCCTCACAATCTCAGCAATGTACAGCTCTGCCAGCTTATCCAAAGAGAACGTAGTATGCACAGGCAAGAAATGCGCACACTTCGTCAGGCGATCCACAATCACCCAAACAAAGTTCTTCTTTGATGGAGACAAAGGTAATCCAGATACAAAATCCATGGTAACCCTCTCCCACTTCCATTCAGGGATTTTCAACGGTTGCAACAACCCAGAAGGAACCTGATGTTCAGCCTTAACTCGCTGACACACCAAACACTTGCTCACAAACTCTGCAACATCCTTCTTCAAACCCACCCAATAGTACTCATCACGAAGATCACGGTACATCTTAGTACTACCAGGATGTATAGCAAAAGGACTACTATGACCTTCAGTCAAAATAGCACGCCTCAACTCAGCATCAGCAGGCACTACTATTCGACCCCCAAAACACAACACCCCATCATCATTAAAACAGAAATCCGAAGGTCTACCCTCCGCGATATCCTGAACATGAGACACCAAGGAATCATCCAACAACTACTTATCCTTGATCAACTGAACCAACGATGGTTTCACCTGCAACTCAGCAACAAGACCACCATCTCGCGATATGCTCAAGCTAGCAAACATAGCCCTCAGCTCAACAGCTACCTTCCTACTCAAGGCATCCGCAACAACATTAGCCTTTCCAGGGTGGTACTCAATCGTCAGATCATAATCCTTGAGCAACTCCAACCAACGCCGCTGCCTAAGATTCAACTCCTTCTGCGACATCAAATACCTCAAACTCTTGTGATCCGTGTACACAGTACACTTCTCACCATACAGATAATGCCTCCAGATCTTCAGAGCAAAAACCATTGCTGCCAGCTCAATATCATGCGTAGGATAATTGCGCTCATGCACTTTCAACTGCCGCGATGCATAAGCAACCACCTTACCCTCTTGCATCAGCACACATCCCAACCCAACATAGGATGCATCACTATAGACCACAAACTCTTTCCCTGATTCAGGCTGAACCAAGATAGGAGCTTGCGTCAAAGCCGCCTTCAGCTTCTCAAAAGCCTGTTGTCTTGCTTCTGTCCACTCATACTTAACATCTTTCTGTAACAGCTTCGTCAAAGGAGCAGCAATCTTGGAAAAACCATCTACAAACCTTCGGTAGTATCCTGCCAAACCAAGGAAACTACGGACCTCATGAACAGACTTTGGAACCTTCCAGTTCATCACTGCCTCAATCTTCTGAGGATCAACACGAATCCCCTCAGCTGAGACCACATGCCCAAGAAACACCACCTCCTTAAGCCAGAACTCACACTTGCTCAGCTTAGCATAAAGCTGATTCTCCAACAAAGCTTGCAAAACAATCCTCAAATGCTCTTCATGCTCCTCCTCAGTACGCGAGTACACGAGGATATCATCAATGAACACCACAACGAACTTATCTAGGTATTCATGAAACACACGGTTCATCATGTCCATGAAAGCAGCAGGAGCATTTGTCAAACCAAACGGCATCACAAGGAACTCATAATGCCCATACCTTGTCCTGAAAGCTGTCTTAGGCACATCCACATCCTTCACCTTCAACTGGTAATACCCTGACCTCAAGTCAATCTTAGAGAACACAGCAGCTCCCCGGAATTGATCAAAGAGATCATCAATCCTCGGCAAAGGATACCGATTCTTGATAGTCAACTTGTTCAGCTGACGGTAATCAATGCACATCCTCATAGTGCCATCTTTCTTCTTCACAAACAAGACCGGTGCTCCCCAAGGTGACACACTCGGCCGGATGAAACCACGATCAAGCAGCTCTTGCAACTGCGTCTTCAGCTCCTTAGGTGCCATTCTATAGGGAGTAATGGACACAGGAGTTGTATTCTCATACAGCTCAATTCCAAACTCCACCTCGCGATTAGGAGGTAAACCAGGCAACTCCTCAGGAAAAACACCAGGGAACTCCTTCACAACCCTGATATCTTGCACCCTCAACTCCTTAGAACTAGGATTCATCACAAAAGCTAGATAAGCTTCACAGCCTTGCCTCAGCATCCTACTCGCCTCCAAGGTAGAAACAACATTGGCAAGAAACTACACATTCTCACCAACCACAACAACCTCATAATCATCCGCAAGCTTAAGCGAAACACGCTTATTTTCACAATCCACAACAGCACGATGCTCAGCAAGCCAATCCATACCAAGGATTACATCAAAACCATAAAAGGGCAGCTCCATAAGATCAACATGAAAAACATGCTCTTGAACAACCAAAGGACACCTTCTATAAAGCTTCCGAGTCACAATAGTTTCACCAAAAGAACTAGTGACGCGAACACCAACATCCAAAGACTCAACAGGCAAACCAAGCAATTCAGCATGCTCACGCAAAATGTATGAATGCGTAGATCCAGAATCAATCAAAGAAAGCAATGACAAGGATTGCAAAGTAAAGGTACCTGCAATCACATCTGCATCATTCCTCCCTTCACGCTGAGCATACACCCTCGCTTGGCCTCCACCTTCAGGCTGAATAGCCACAACATGGGCTACTCCACGACCACCTTCCTCACGCCTCTGGAAATTACCACGGCCGCGCCCACGACCTCTCTGTGGTGCAGCAACAGCAGGAGCACGCATCTGATCACCAGCCAACCTCGGACAATCTCGCCTCAAGTGGTCTGCAGAACCACAATTCCAACATCCAAAACCAGCTGCCGCAACAGGAGCTTGCACCTCCCTCACAGCACGAGGACAGTCACGCTTCAAGTAACCACGTGAACCACAGATCCAACAAGCACTAGGGTCAGCTCTAGCATTGCCCCCTCTAGCAGGTGCACCACCACCTCTCTTAGCTGAGGACTGATACCTCTGATCACGTCCCCTCTTGTTCCGTCCACCTCCGGAACTATACTCAGCAGCTCTCTTACCAGAACTTGCTCCAGCACCTTTCGCAGACAAACCCAAATTCATCTCTATATCCTTGGCTCGGCCCACTAATACATCAAAATCATCATATTCAGTGGCCAGCACATACATCTTTACCTCCGTTACAAGACCATAACGAAACCTCTCGCACCTCTCCCATTCATCAGGAATAAGCTCAGGTGCATACTGACTGAGTCGCACAAACTGCACCTCATACTCAGCCACACTCATGCTCCCTTGGGTAAGAGTCATGAACTCACGTTTCTTCTCATCAAGATATCTCACACCAAGATATCTCCGCTTGAACACATTCTGAAAGAATGTCCAAGTCACATCAGCTTCAGCCATCCCAGAGATTGTGGTCGTCCACCATGTATAAGCATCGTCCTGCAGCAAGGACACAACACAACCCAACTTTTGCACATCCGTGCAACTCATCTTTCCCAAGATTCGCTTGGTACTCTCCAGCCAAGCTTCCGAACTCTCAGCAGACATACCTCTGAACTCAGTCCCACCAAGACTGCGTAGACGCTCCAAAGGTAGTCTAACACCAACATCTCCCTGATGCCCAGCTCCTTGAGCTCCAGCTACCGCTGCTCGAAAAGCACCCGCAATAGCTTGTACTAACATAGACATATCAGGCATAGCTTGCCCCTGACCAACCTCTGGTCCTGCAGCTCCAGCACCAGCTGCTGCAGCTTCAGCTCTCCCTCCCTCAGCACCACCACCACCAGGCGGAGGAGGAGGTAACACTGCACTACCCGTGTTCTCTTCATTTTCATTCTCATTCTGAGCCGCAGCTCGCACATTACCTCGTAACTCTCTACGTGGTGCCATACTTTTACCATGCAATCACAATGCAAATAAAACAAGTCAGGCCCAGCAAGGTAAGCAATCCAAGTATTCAAGCTCAATTTCATTCAAAATCAGCATCATTTCATTAGCTTTTGTTTGGCAATGGGTACCCTCAACATGTTACATCACAACATACAATTCAATTACACCCAAGTCACAAGCCACTAAACATGCTTTCATACAACAAGCATACATAGCTCATATACTTCAATCATGCATACAAACATTCCCAATTACTCGAGAACTCAGCTCTGATACCACCAAATGTAGCCCCCTTAACCCGGCCTAGACGGTTGACCCGAATTAAGGAAGTCACACGGGGAAAACCAAAGTCAACCCGAAAGTCAACCTTGATTAACGACCCTTTTTTTTCTTTTTAATCTTGTCTAGATGCACATTAGGCCTAATGGTGATCACACGAACATCATACTCAAAGATCACAAACATCAGAGATCAAACAGGGACCCAATTGAACAAATTGCAACTTTAGGGACCAAATTGTAATTTCTGATAATTAAAAGGACTTAACCCAAATTAATCTTACCAACTTGAAATTAGTCAGGTTTCATGCTTCTCTGTGAAATTTCAGCTCAAAAGGACTTCCCAAACTCATACAATTGCACAAACAAGATTCAGGACCAAAACGCAAACATTTCAAAACATTTAACTGCCAATGTCAGCCCCCAACGGTCACCCGTTCCGAAACAGGCAGAACCCGTTTCGAAACACGGGCCGTTCCGCAACGCGTACCGCAACGGGGGTCTGGCAGAGTCCAAACCGTTTCGAAACGGTGCATACCGTTTCGGACGCCTGGGTTCAATCAAGGCACCCGTTCCGAAACGGTGCACACTGTTCCGATACGCCCTGCACAAGTATGCTCCAAATGCATTCCAAAACATGCAATTGATCATTCAATCTTGCTCCAATTGCCACCAAACTTTACCAGCATGCAATTCAACATATATAAGACTTGTAAGCATCAACAAATCATCAGAACAACATCACATGCAAAAAGCCCCAATTCTATAGGCATGCTTCCTACACAAGCTAGCCATTCAAGCACAAACTTCCACAACAAGCATATAATGATCCAACACAAAATCCAGCATTCTCAACAACATTCAACATACTTAGGGAGTTTAAAACCTCTCCCAAACATACACATTGGTCCCCCATTGCCAAATTACCCAAAAGCTAAAAAGTACTTATAAAACCTTCCATACATTGAGCTTTACTTGTACTTGAATGCTTGCCCTCCTTGCTGCCCTCAAGATACTCTAATGCTCTGCATTATTGAATTAAGAAAACAAAGAGAGCGTAAGCAAAAGCTTAGTGAGGAATGCTCTTTAAACCATTCAATAATGCATTTAAAAACATTTACAAATCATGCTTAAAATCAACCTTTGCACATGCTCAATAGCATACTTAAAACAAGCATCTCATGCTTCAACATAATATAACATGTCATATTGGCTCAAGTGATAGATTCCATTTCATTAAAACAAGTTCATCAACTTCCCAAGGACTTTTAAACACTTTGGCCCCAAGGACTTTTAACCACCTTGGACATGGACTTTTAAACACCATGAATGAGGACCACACAAGGACTTTTAACCACCTTTGTGTCCATAGCTTGAATCACCCCAAGGACTTTTAAACACCTTGGCCCCAAGGACTTTTAAACACCTTGGCCCCAAGGACTTTTAAACACCTTGGCCCCATGGACTTTTAAACACCATGGAAAGGATCACCTAAGGACTTTTAACCACCTTAGTGTCCACAACAAGAACCATCCAAGGACTTTTAACCACCTTGATGTTCTTAAGTAACAAGGCTCACTCAAGGACTTTTAACCACCTTAGTGACCTTAACCTTTTAAAAACATCACTTGCCAATATACATCTTTTCATCATTTAATCCACTGTTTTAAAGCATTAAACCAAGCCATATTCAACATGCATTTAAAAGCATCAAATCCACATTTAATCAATGTACAAAAGCAAGGAACTCCTACCTAGAGTTTCCTTCAACATATGGCTTAAAACATCAGCAAACACCATGCTAAATCATGCTTTCAAAACAGTAATTAAAACATGCAATTAAACCTCTTTGCATCACAACAAAATCATGGCCACCACTAGAGAGAAATTCCGAAAACTTACACTTGAGCTTAGCTAAGTTGTTTAGACTTAAACTAAGCTCCCAAGACATTGGTTTCAAAGCCGAAAACCCAATTTTCACAAACGCACTCACCGATTTCCACTTTGCTTCAAGCCAAAGCACCAAATCAAGCTTCCGGATCAACAACTCTTGGATCCAAAGATGCTTCCCCTGTTTTCAACACATCAAAGCAGATGATTAATGCATCATCATGCATTAATTGCTTCAATGAAAGCACCTAAACTCGCTGCTCTCATCCACACACCATTTTCGGCCACCAAACACAACCGAAAATGCATCCAAACCACTTCTAAACAAAGCCCAGCCATAAACCAGCAAAACCACACATCCTTAAACATCATATAACATCTAAAAACAACCTATCAACATCCTTAAACCTCCAGCAACATCAGATCCACAAGATCACCTCAAAAACAACCTTGATACACAAGCTAAACTTAGGAAACTCAACCTATCCGGGATTGCATTAATCAAAACTCAATTCCTTATCAATTTAGAGTTCATTTAACATCAAAAACACATCTCAAATCACAGATTAATCAGATCTAACAAAAATCATCAAAAATCATCAAATCTTGCATTATAAACCAAGATCCATTTCACCACTTAAAAACCTTTAATTAAACATCAATTAAGGATTGAAAACTTAGGAATTTCAGTAAAGAACTGATAGTTTAGAGGAGAAGGACGTTCTTACCTCCAAACTTGAGTTTCTCCTCTTTTTGGAATCAAAAACCTTGTTGAATCAAGTAGCAATTAAAGAGGTTTTGAAGATATGTTGATTAGGAATCAAATGAGAGTTGAAAGGAGGGATTTAGGTGAGAAAATCAGATCCAATTCTCTGGAGAATAGGTGTTTGGGTTGAGAGAAAATGAGAGAAAGAAAATTGAGAAAAGTTGGTTACAAAATCCAAAATAGCCAAATGGCTTTCCCTCCACTTTTAATATCATTTAAAATCAGAATTTAGTCTTAAAATATCTTAGAAAAATCTGGAGAAACTCCCTTTGGGTAAATAGCTCCTTAAAGATTCAAAGTTTCAACCCTTTATAAAACAGCCACAAAACTTTCGAAAATTACATTTTGGTCACTAGCCAAAATGTCACCCTTCCGAAACTCATTTTCCAAAATTGATTTCACAGTTCACTTAATTATATTACAAGATGATTTTAGAACATTTTTCCATATTTTTAATGCAACCCGAACTAGGCTTTCCTAAATTCACCCTTTTAGATTCGAACAACACTTTGACCGAACCGGTCAACGCCCAAAACTTCTAAGCCCAAAACCGGGGCGTTACAGATACGTTGCCCGTAATCATCTCCTCTAAGCTGCCGCAGGAACAAGAACGACAGCTAATCGACATGTTGAGGCAGCACAAGAAGGCAATTGGATGGACGATTGCTGATATACAAGGCATTAGTCCAGCGTTATGCATGCACAAAATCCTTCTAGAGGAAGATCATAAGCCGACTATTGATGCCCAAAGGCGGCTAAACCATGCGATGAAGGAGGTGGTGCATAAAGAGATAATCAAATGGTTAGATGCTGGTATTATTTACGCCATCTCCGACAGCAAATGGGTGAGCCCGGTGCAATGCGTTCCCAAGAAAGGAGGAATGACCTTGTTGACCAATGAGAACAATGAGTTAATCCCAACCAGGACTGTGACCGGTTGGAGGGTTTGTATGGACTATCGGAAGCTTAATAAAGTTACCCGAAAGGACCACTTTCCTTTACCCTTTATTGATCAAATGCTTGATAGATTAGCGGGTAAACCTTACTATTGTTTTCTTGATGGTTACTCAGGTTACAATCAAATTGCTATCGCACCGGAGGATCAAGAAAAGACGACTTTCACATGTCCCTACGGAACATACGCATTTAGGAGAATGCCATTTGGATTATGCAACGCACCCGCCACCTTCCAAAGGTGCATGATGGCTATATTCTCCGACATGGTGGAGGACTTCCTCGAGATTTTTATGGATGATTTTTCCGTCTTTGGAGACGATTTTGAGAGTTGTTTAGGCAATTTACAAAAAGTACTTGAAATATGTGAAAAAGCAAACTTGGTCTTAAATTGGGAAAAATGCCACTTTATGGTG
Organism: Hibiscus tridactylites; assembly: GCA_958450335.1. Classification (NCBI taxonomy): domain Eukaryota; kingdom Viridiplantae; phylum Streptophyta; class Magnoliopsida; order Malvales; family Malvaceae; genus Hibiscus; species Hibiscus tridactylites. The sequence goes on along the minus strand of OY288276.1, from coordinate 21,686,089 downwards.
GATGAGGGGATAGTCCTAGGCCATAAGATTAGCTGCCGTGGGATCAAAGTCGACAGGGCCAAAATAGAAGTGATCGAGAAGTTGCCGCCGCCGACCACAGTCAAGGGCATAAGGAGTTTTTTAGGGCATGCTGGATTTTATCGGAGATTTATTGCAAATTTCTCAAAAATCACGAAGCCCCTATACCATCTTTTGGAGCAGAACACACCCTTTGACTTTAATGATGAATGTACTGAAGCATTCAAGGTTCTGAAGGAAAAACTGGTTACAGCCCCCATAGTACAGCCACCAGACTGGACGCAGCCATTTGAGATTATGTGTGATGCTAGTGACTATGCTGTCGGGGCAGCACTTGGGCAGCGCAGAGATAAGCTGTTTCATGTCATATATTATGCCAGCAAGACATTGAATGACGCCCAAGTGAACTATACCACCACAGAAAAGGAGCTGTTAGCTGTGGTGTTCTCCATTGACAAGTTTCGTTCTTACATACTTGGGACGAAAGTAATAGTGCACACAGACCATTCTGCCCTTAAGTATTTGTTCGCAAAGAAGGATGCAAAGCCTAGACTGATACGGCGGATCCTGCTATTGCAAGAATTCGACCTTGAGATCAAGGACAAGAAAGGGACAGAAAATCAAGTGGCAGACCACTTGTCAAGGTTGGAGACGGGACAGAGTCTGCCAATAGATGAGACACATATACTAGAGACCTTCCCAGATGAGCAGCTCTTTGCTGCCGCAATCGCTGCCGCGACAGCCATGGCGGCAGGTAAGTCTTCTGAACTTCCCTGGTATGCTGATTTCGTTAATTTTATAGTTAGCGGAGTACTTCCTTCTGATCTTAATTATCAAGCCAGGAAGAGGTTCCAAAATGATGTTAAGCATTATTATTGGGACAAACCTCTTCTTTTCAAAATGTGTGCAGATCAGGTTATAAGGAGATGCGTACCACAAGAAGAGCAAGAAGACATTCTCCATCACTGTCATGCTTCCCAATATGGAGGACACTTAGGAGGCAATAAAACTGCTGCCAAGGTGCTGCAGTCAGGATTCTACTGGCCGACACTGTATAAAGACGCACAAGACTTTTACAAGAACTGTGACAGGTGCCAGCGGACAGGTAACATCTCGAGGAGAAACGAGATGCCACTGCAAAACATTCTAGAAGTCGAGATCTTTGACGTTTGGGGATCGATTTTATGGGACCTTTTCCATCTTCATGTGGAAATCTATACATCCTCCTAGCAGTGGACTATGTCTCCAAGTGGGTAGAAGCTATCGCCACTCAAAAGAATGATGCCAAGACGGTCCAAAAGTTCTTACACAAAAACATTTTTTCGAGATTTGGCATTCCTAAGGCGATTATGAGTGATGAAGGGAGACATTTTGATAATAGGGTAATTGCTGCCGCCTTGAAGAAATATGGTGTCAAGCACAGGATCGCGACAGCATACCACCCACAGACCAATGGACAGGCTGAGATATCCAATAGGGAAGTAAAGAATATTCTTGAGAAGATGGTTAAGCCAACTAGGAAAGATTGGTCTTTACTTCTGAATGATGCATTATGGGCATATAGGACAGCCTTTAAGACTCCATTGGGCATGTCTCCATACCGTTTGATTTATGGGAAAACCTGTCATCTGCCTGTCGAGATAGAACACAGGGCATACTGGGCAATCAAGGCAGCGAATATGGACTTGGACAAGGCAGGCCAGAAAAGGCTGTTAGATTTGAATGAACTTGAAGAAATACGGACAATGGCCTACGACAATGCAAGAATATACAAGGAGAAAACTAAGAAGTGGCATGACAAGAAGTTGCTGCCACGTCAGTTCTGCCCAGGGCAACTTGTGTTGTTGTTCAATTCTAGACTGAAACTCTTCCCAGGGAAGCTAAAATCTAGATGGTCCGGCCCGTTCCAAATAGTACAAGTTTTTCCCCATGGTGCCATCACAATCCAATCATTAAAAGACGGGCACCAATTCAAAGTCAATGGACAGCGCCTCAAGCATTATCAGGGGACTGAAGCCCCAGGAATACAGAAAGTGGTTACTTTAGGAGATGCCCCACAAGGCACCCCTAATTTAACCTAAATTTTACTTTTATTTTTATTATTTATTATTTATTAGGAAATTAGGTTTATCTTATTCGAATAATGTTTTTATTTTTTTCTGTCTTTAGGAAATAAAGGAGTCAAGAAGAAAATGAGAAGTGACCCAAGCCCACCATCCATCCATCAGCCCAACAAAGCCCATTTATTGAAGCCTGTCGTTTCGGCTGCCGTCGCAGACGGATAAGACAGGCTGTCAATAGACTGACACGGCAGACGCAGAAGCGTGCGGCAGACGCATAACAGATGCATAAATGCGTGTCAGACGCGTCAGACACACCACAACTCAACAGTTGCTCCGTTATTCACGCCTGCCGTTACGGCATTAAATGGGCAGATCCTCGACCGCTATAAAACCCCGTTTTCACTTTCATTTTTCCTCACTTCTACTTATTCTTACTTGGTTTCTCCTCTCGTTTTCATTTGCTTTCTTTATTTTCACAACCTTTGCAACTAATATGTCGTCTAGATAGACCCGCCGTAGTGCTGCCTCAGCCTCTTCTTCAGCAGCAGCAACGCCCTTCGAAACCAAGGAATTATGGGAGGAAAGAGGCTTCATCTACATCCGCAAAGCACCGAACATGGGGCTCCGACCATTTATCGCGAAGGCGATAAGGAATTTGCTATGGGAGCAGTTCGCCGAACAACCGGCAGAACTAAACGACACGTTGGTGAGGGAGTTTTATGCTGCCATCGACAGCAGAACGGCAACGTCAGTCACCGTCCGAGGGGTAGGAGTGCCATTTACAGCTGACAGCATCAACCACATGTATGGCCTATATTTTGGCCCCGACGATGACGCCCACCAGCAATTTTTAGAGACCCTCGATTCTGCCGCCTACGGTGTTGTCATGGCGGAGGTGACGGAGGAAGGAACAACATGGACAACGAGAAAAAAGAACCCCAACTCTGTCAAAAGGGGGCAGCTGCTCCCAGAAGCAAAGCTGTGGAACGCTTTCATCAAGAAGCGTATCATGCCGTCCTCCCATCACACGACGGTGAACCAGCAGCGGCTGGCTCTCATTCACTCGATCATGCACGACAGGCCTATCAACGTGGGCCGCTATATGAGGGACAACATCTTGGACTGCATATTCCGCTCTTCCTCCCGTCTTTGCCTACCGTTCACGATCACTCTCCTTTGCCGCTGCGCTGCTGTCCCAGAGGTCACCACCGACAAACTAATCAAAGGTCGCGGCTGGACAGAAAACAACATTACAAGCCTCATGGAGCTGATAGTCGCAACACCTATCAACTCTTTCAACCCAGCGGCCTCCCCCGCAGACTCAGATGAGGAGCCTGTCCCTGAACCTGACGCCGCCACCGCCCCGACAGACCAGTCTGCCCACATCCTTGCTGCGATACAACGGGTGGAAGAGAGACAAATGGGACTGATGACCTTCATCCGGGATTTCACCAACTCGACGGTAAACTTCATTACCAACACTTTAAATTATCCCGATGTTAATTTCCCTACTTTTCCTGCCCATTATTTCCGTATCCCCGACGGCAGCTGCAAGTCCTCCGGCCGACAGCCCCGCACGTGGAACGAAGCGGCCAGCCACGGCCGACAGCGAGGAGGAACCTCTGATTAGGTGGAATTTGGAGAGGGAGTTTACGCCTGTCAAGAGGCTGAAACACGTGGCAGACAGAAAGCTAATGCCTAAGGCTAGCACCACCACCAGCAGCACGTGGGACAGTGGCAGCAGTTCATACATCCAGCTTGTGGAGCAACCTGCCCAGCCTCCTCCACAGCCCAGACGCCACCGTCAGATTCGTGTTAGCAGCAGCAGCGAAGACAGCGATTAAAAATTTAAGTCTTTTAGTTTTCCTTTCTTGCTGCCTGCTTTATCTTTATTTTGTGATGTACCTGCCTGCCTTTTATCTGTCATTTTGCATTGAGGGCAATGCAACCCTCGAGTTTGGGGGTGGCACCCTCCATAGTAATGGAGTCTTAGTACATCTTTTTATTATTGTTGTGTCTTTTATTTAAGTTCTCTTATCTTAAAAAAAATCAGAAAATATAAAACTGTTGGCTTAAAACTGTGAAGTTAACTTACCTGTCATGACAGCTCTGTCGTGGCAGCATCTTTAGGACAGTTTAAGGAGAAGTTTAGAGCCTTTCTATAGTTCTGAAAATTTAAAACACCATTGTGACTGTTATATTGCTTAGATTTCTTTTAGCCAAACTAGAATAGAAAACTTAGCTCTTAGAGTAGAAAAGAGACTAGACTCTCAGGAAACCTAGAGGTGCCCAACACTGGCTCTAGGCAGATAACCAGAGAAAAACTTCTAGAGGTGCCTATCACCGGCTCTAGACAGTTAACTAGAGGTGCCTGAAATACTGGCTCTAGTAGAAATGAGAAGAAATTCGAAAAAAAAATCAACTAGAGGTGCCTTATTCTGGCTCTAGTAAAGGAAAGAAAGAAATCAGTCTCGTAAGAAAAACTCTAAACAAGCTAAAGTATAATATTCTAGTGAAACTAAGAGAGTCTTAGCATATAACTGTTCACAAGCATGCACACACTGCACGAGAGCTATAGGGAGATTCCGGACAGATCCGAAAACCTTCCGACAGATTGCTGCCGCCACAGAGAATGAGCGACGGGAAAGGGACAGTTCACTGTTTAAAAGCCAACACAAAAATATTTTTCTTTTAGGTCTTAATTGCTTGAGGGCAAGCAAAAACTTGAGTTTGGGGGTGTGCTGAGTGTGTAAAAGTTCTATTATTTACACCCTTTTTAACCCATATTTCTGCTGCATTCAAGCATGATTGCATTGCATTTAGGTCAGTTTACAGTAAAACATCACAAATTCACTAAAGGAACGGATTCTACTAAAAGATGGCTGATTTTGCAAGTTACTGCCATGGTTGACGAAGAAGGCAGGCGCAGGGCAGAGAAGCAGAATAGCTGAACTGGACAAGCAGACGATGAGGACGAAGCTGTCATGGACCTGTCGTGACAGCAAGATGACAGTAGCCTGATGAAGAGGAAAAGTAAAATGGACCTCGATAGATAGAGAAAAACCTGCTCGTCTGTCGTGTGAAAGCCAAATATTTTTCCAAGCCTCGGATCGAAAGATATGTCAAGCCAAAGCTCAAGGAGAAGAAATCCCTAGAAACAAGGATGGCGGCTGCAAAGTAGGACTCTTGGAGATTAAGTCTTTATTAGAATCTTACTTTTAATTAAAGTTGTAATCCTTGTTAACTTAGAATACTTGAGCCCAAAGCTTATATAAGGGCATAGATTTTAATAGAGAGGCATCATACCCCATAACCGATAACCTAAACCCCTCCGCCGTTTACCCGTCGTCGACATGTTCTAAAAACCCCTAGGGCCACGGGTTGTTTTGTAAAGTAGTTGCAAGGGTTGTTTTGTTTTAGGATTTTCCAAGTTCAATAAAATAAACTTCAAGTTCTCTTATTTCGGTTTTAATATCTTGCAAGAGCATCGGGAGAGCATTGTGAGGTTATCTATTTACTTAGCATCGGGAGAGTTAAGTATACGAAAGAGATAAGAGCGCGTTCTCTAGTTTATAGTTGAACCATCTCGTGCCTAGGGATAGGGCGAGGTTAAGTGGCTAAGGAAGAATTCATACACATCGGTGTTCATCCTTCGATTCACGCCGGGAGGTATCATCAAAGACGTGATCATCGACAAACTTGGACCTAGGGAAAGGCCAAGGCAGATCTGGGATTCTTGCCAAACTTGGAGTACAGAGTTAGTGTGTTCGCTGCCGCGACAGCTAACGGACAGCCGCCGCGACAGGTGCTGTCGGCGACGGGCGCGACGACAGAACTGGACTTCCTAAGCACTGCAATACCTGCACTACTGAGCAATTCAATACCAGCCCATTCTCTCTATCTTGATATTTCTACTCTTTTTATTTACGTTTACTTTAATATTCTCGTGACAATCTTTTTAAACTATTCCCTTTACTTCGTGCAGTGAAATTAGGTGAAGTCATTAGCCCAATCCCTGTGGAGACGATATCCGATACTTAGTATCACTTTACTACTTGCGTCGTGTATACTTGCACTACAATTGCGATAGACTATTTTACACGCAACAAGCTCCATGCACACAAGGAAGAACACTTGAAGAAGGAAGGCTTCACATCCTCCCTTGGGTTCAAGTGTGGTAAAATCTAGTTGTTTTTTGCTTTTATTTGATTTATTTTTACTTATTTCAACTAGATTATAATATGTTGTGACTAACGTCTTTTGATGATGCTTTGAGTAAGTGGGAACCACTTTAAAACCAAAATTCTTAATTTTGTCATTTTTTACCTCTATTGTTATTTTGAGTTAAAAGTGTTTAAATTCTTTTTTATATAACAAGAAGGGGGAGAAATGGTTTGAAAAATTGAATTTTCAAATGAATAAGGAGAGCTTTAATTGATTTTAAATCTTGATTCTCTTATTCAAAATTTATTTCACAAAGGGGGAGAAACCCCAAACAATTTTTCAAGTTGGTTTTATTATATCAAAAAGGGGAAGATTGTAGAACTAATGTTTTGATATAATAATTGAAAAAATGTTTTGGACCTATTTGAAAAGAATTTAAAACATGTCTTTAAGTCCAAACAGCTTGAAAATAAGTTTGAGGCATCTTAAAAGGTTTTTGGTAAAGTTTTGTATGCTTTAAAATAGCCAAACTTGACTTTTCAGCAAGCCTGTACCGATACGGTATACCCCGTATCGATACCCTTTTGCCCAAGTTTTGAATCTGCCAAAACCCGTATCGAAATGGGTGAGACCATATCGATACGGAAAGGGATCGTTTCGATACGCCCCTTAAGCGTACTGATCCCTATTTTAACAACCCAACGGCTATTTTCCAACGGTCCTTTAAATGACATACCGTACCGATACGCCCTTAAGCGTATCGATACGTTTAGGCTGGCAAGAGTCTAATGGCAAGTTTCTGGAGAAGAGTGTACTGATACGGGTTCTCGTGTATCAATACGGAAGGCTCCAAAACTGCATTTAATATGGGAAATAAAGTCTCCAACGGCTCCAATTCAACCTCAACGGTTAGTAACAGCTACAAACTCAATAAGAAGTATAAAAGGGACCTCCAAGCATCAAGCAATGGTTAATGCTTCAATTGTCAACAACACTATTGTTGGGTGTGTAAAAGTTCTATATTTTACCCCTTATTTAACCCATATTTCTACTGCATTCAAGCATAATTCATTGCATTTAGGTACAGTTTCACATATATATCACAATTGTATAAAATGGCACAGTTGCTACTGATTTTGGTTACTTTTGCAGGTAGCTGCTGTAGCAGACTCAGGGCAGTGAAGAAGCAGAGCTGGAACACAGAGCTGGACTCGAGAAGGAAGACGCTGCCATGGCCACTACCGCGGCAGCCAATGACGACAACAAAGGTGAAGAGAAAAAGTGAAGTGGAGCTCGACAGATAGAGGAAATTAAGCCGGTCTGTTTTGGGCCACTCCCATATTTTTCTGAACCCTAGATCAGAATGAAAGCCAAGCCCAAAGTTCAAGAAAGAAACCCAAAGCAAGAAAAGATGACGAATTAAAGGCATATACTTTGAAGATTTAGTCTTAATTAGAGTTGTACTTTAGTTTGAACTTGTATTCTTACCTTATTAGAAAACTTGAACCCAAGGCCTATACAAAGGCATGTAATTCGACCTAGGGAGGGACATCTCATTCTCTAGCCGTCTTCCCCAAACCCCTAGTCGTTTTCCCCCTTCTCATCATGTTATCGGGAGAGCATTGTGAGATTATTCATTTACTTAATATCGGGAGAGTTATGTATACGAAAGGAATAAGTGCGGGTTCTCCAGTTATTGGTTGAACTATCTCGGACCTAAGGATATGACGAGGTTAAGTGGCTAAGGAAGAATTCAACACCATCTGTGTTCATCCTTCAATTCACGCCAGGAGGTATCATCTAAGACGTGTTCATCGACAGACTTGGACCTAGGGATAGGACAAGTCACAGCAGGGATTCCTGCCAAGCTTGATGTACAAAGTTGTATGATCGCTGCCGCGACAACAACAGGCTGCTGCCGCCGCAGGTGCTGCCGCGACAGGAACGACGACAGAACAGGAAGTTCTATACAGTGCAACACCTGCACTACTGAGCAAATCAATACCAGCCTATTTCTTTACCCTGAATATTTTAATCTTTTATCTTCAGTATTCTTCATTATTCCTCTACAAACAATTAAACTCTCTTCTTTCTATATTGTGCAGCAATCCAAGGATAAAGCTAATTCTAGTCCCTGTGGATTCGACATCTGATACTTCGTGTGTCACTTTACTACTTGCGTCGTGTACACTTGCACTCTATTGCGATAGACTATTTTACACGCAACAAGTTTTTGACGCCGCTGTCCGGGACTGGCAACATATCTTTACCCTACTTTTACTACACTTTCTTTTTAATTTTTATGTTTTTATTGAGACTGTTCACCCTGTGCTTTTCACAAGGTTTTTCGTTTGCTTATGCGCAAATCTAGACGAGGCAAAGAACCTGAGTATCAACTAGACCCTAAAATCGAACGCTCGTGTAATCTCAGGAACCGAGTTCGTCTTTTGATAGCCCGAAACGACTATCTTGAAGAACAGTTAGAAGCTATGCATAACGGGAGGAACAACCAAGGGAATCCCGAAGATCCTGAAGATCCTATCGGGGATGAAGGAAACGGACAGCCTGCCACTATCGTGGCCGCACGACGATCATGCCGTGATTACATGATCAATGATCATGTGGAACTAGAGACCACCCTGCCAGACGTGGAAGCTGAAAACTTCGAGCTGAAACCTGTGATGTTCAGCATGATCAATTTCATTGGCCAATTTAGTGGTGATGCTATAGAGGATGCCAGAGAACATCTGAAAACGTTCCAAGAAATCTGTGGATCGTTTAGATTACCAGGAGTAAATCCGGAGATACTGAGGCTTCGGTTATTTCCTCATTCACTGAGAGACAGTGCGAAAACTTGGTGGAATAAACTAACGCCGGGTTCAATACGAATTTGGGCGGATCTCACTCGTGAATTTTTATCTCATTTTAATCCTTCCCATTTATCTGAGCGTTTACGTAATGAAATTGCTACTTTTCAACAGGAAGATGACGAGCCAATGCACGAGCCATGGGACAGGTTTACCACTCTTCTGAGGAATTGCCCGATGCACGGATTCCCAGTTTGGAATCAAGTCATCAAATTCTACAATGCTGCCAACATACACACTCGGATGAGAATAGATTCAGCAGCGAATGGACTGTTGTTAGATAAAGATCCAGACGAAGCCATGATAGTAATGAAAAATATGGCAAAAATGAGGAGCAATTCCCTACAGCAAGGAGAGGTAAACGAGTGCTAGCTGTAAAAGACTATGAAGCCGACAATTCCCTAAAGACACAGGTTGCGTACCTCACAAAGGCAGTAGAAAATTTGCTAAAGAAAGATTTGAAACATGTCAACTCTACAGAAGAGGTATGCGAAACTTGTAGTGGGAATCACAATTCGAAAGACTGCCCGTTACAGATAGAGGAAGGGATGTATGTTGGAAATTACAACAAACCGAGAAATTACGACTCCAACAATTACAATCCCAACTAGAGGAAAGACCTCAAGTTCTCCTGGAGTAACCCAAACAACGCACTGAATCCTCAAGTGCAGAACACTCGAAACCATGAGGCACCTAGAATTCTGACACGGCAGCAACCGCAACAACAGCCGGCAGTCGCACCTAGTATACTGGAGCGGACATTGGCCACATTTATGTCACAGACAGGAGCTTACATGGAAAACATGGATCACTTTGTCAAGAAGACTGAGTCGTTCATGGATAAAACAGAGATGAGAATGACTAACCATGAAGCTACACTAAAATCACTGGAGACACAAACGGGCCAGGTTTCCCAGCATATTAAGCCAAGGCAGAACGGAGGATTCCCTAGCGATACTGAGGTCTCTAGACAACCCACATATGAGCAGTGCAAAGCTATTACAACTAGGAGTGGGAAACAACTGCCAGGGCCGGAGATGAAAGCGGTACCGATTGAGGAACCAGCCCTAGAAAAATCTGCCGCGAATATTGCCCCGACAGAAGATAAACAACCTGCTGCCGCCACACCTGCTACGATAGCAGAAGGGACATAGGAGAAAGACAAGAAGGATGAAGAACCTAAGCCTCCTCAGATCTGAATACCATGTGAAGGGCCACTGGAAGATTATCGTCCTCCACCTCCTTTTCCACAGCGGCTACAAAAGCAGAAACAGGAGTACCAGCTCAAAAAGATCTATGATATTTTTAAGCATGTTCACATCAACATACCGCTGTTAGAGGCCATCAAGGAGATGCCCGATTATGCAAAATTTCTCATGGATGCTATGTCAAAAAGATCCAGACTTGGGGAATTCGAAACGGTAAAAATGACAAAAGGATGCATGACTATTCTGCACAGGCATCCACCCCAGAAAAAGAAGGATCCTGGGAGCTTCATCATACCGTGCATAATTGGTGACAAATTCGTGGGTAAGGCACTTTGTGATCTAGGTGCTAATATTAATTTAATGCCAAAATTTGTGTTTCAGAAATTAGGTATTGGACGAGTACGGCCCACAACAGTTATGCTGCAGCTGGCATACCGCTCTTACGTACAACCAGAAGGGAAGATTGAAGATATTCTGGTAAGAGTGGATAAGTTCATTTTCCCTGCTGCCTTTCTTGTTTTAGATTGTGAAGCAGATGAGAACGCACCAATCATCCTGGGGCGACCCTTCCTAGCCACAGGCATATCACTGATTGATGTAGAAAAGGGAGAACATACAATGAGAGTAAATGATCAAGAGATCAAGCTCAGTGTTCTCCAGGCAATTAAACATGCTGATGCAGAAGAAGAATGCAAGGCCATAACTGCATTAATCCTTGACCAACCCTGCATCAGGTCGAACTGCCATGACATTAAATTTGGTCACTGCCACAGCAGCCATCTGGAAGACTGTCACAACAGCAACGACGACAGCAGCTCCTCAGATTCTGACATATCTGACACTGAAGGTCATGAGGAGGTAAACTGGATAGGAAATCGTCCAGGTAAGTTATTCGAGCCCATAAACTATACCTTGAATGAACACATAATCCAAAAGCCTTCAACTGTAGAACCACCTGTTTTAGACCTTAAGCCCCTGCCAGGGCAGCTTAAATATCGTTTCCTTGGTTTAAATGATACGTTGCCCGTAATCATCTCTTCCAAGTTGATGCAGAAACAGGAACAACAGCTGATAGGGATGCTGCAGCAGCATAAAAAGGCTATTGGATGGACGATAGTTGATATCCAAGGCATCAGTCTGGCACTATGCATGCACAAAATTCTCCTAGAGGATGATCATAAGCCGACCATTGATGCTCGGAGACGCTTAAATGACGCTATGCGAGAAGTGGTTCGAAAAGAAATTATCAAATGGCTTGACACTGGGATAATTTATGCCGTCTCGGATAGTAAGTGGGCGAGCCCGGTGCAGTGTGTTCCTAAGAAGGGATAAATAACCGTGGTGACCAATGAAGAAAACGAGCTAATCCCAACCAGGACAGTGACCGATTGGAGGGTTTGTATGGATTACCGAAAGCTTAACAAAGCTACCCAGAAAGACCATTTTCCCTTATTGATCAAATGCTTGATAGATTAGCGGGGAAACCTTATTATTGTTTTCTTGATGGTTACTCGGGTTATAACCAGATAGCTATTGCACCGGACGATCAAGAGAAAACGACTTTCACTTGCCCATACGACACTTATGCTTTTCGGAGAATGCCATTTGGACTCTACAATGTACCAGCAACATTCCAGAGATGTATGATGGCGATATTCTCCGACATGGTGGAGGACTTCCTAGAAATACTTATGGACGATTTTTCTGTCTTTGGAGACAGTTTTGAAAGTTGTTTAGGCAACCAACTGAAGGTGCTCGAAAGATGAGAGAAAGCGAACTTGGTATTAAACTGGGAAAATGTCACTTCATGGTGGATGAGGGTATAGTCCTGAGCCACAAGGTAAGCTGCCGCGGCATAGAAGTCGACAGAGCAAAGATAGAAGTGATTGAAAAACTGCCGCCACCTACCACAGTCAAGGGAATTAGGAGTTTCTTAGGGCATGTCGGTTTTTATCGAAGGTTTATTGCAAATTTTTCGAAGATTACCAAGCCTCTATGCCACTTACTGGAACAAAATCGTCCCTTTGATTTCAATACTGAATGTACTGAGGCATTCAGAATCCCGAAAGAGAAGTTGGTAACAGCCCCAATTGTACAGCCACCAGACTGGAGTTTTCCATTTGAAATTATGTGTGATGCCAGTGACTATGCTGTGGGGGCAGCACTTGGGCAGAAGAAGGACAAGCTATTCCACGTAATTTATTACGCCAGCAAAACACTAAACGATGCCCAAGTGAATTACACCACAACAGAAAAGGAATTGTTAGCAGTGGTGTTCTCGATTGACAAGTTCCGTTCATACATACTTGGAACGAAGGTGGTAGTCCACACAGACCACTCTTCACTGAAGTATATGTTCGCTAACAAAGATGCAAAACCTAGACTTATACGTTGGATTCTGCTGCTGCCAGAGTTCGACATTGAAATCAAGGATAAAAAGGGGACAGGAAACCAAGTTGCAGACCACTTGTCAAGATTGGAGATGGGAAAAAGTCTACCGACAGACAAGACTTACATACTGGAGACTTTCCTTGACGAGCAGCTATTTGCTGCCACAAGAACCGCTGCGACAGCCATGGCGGCAAGGAAGAGGTTCCAAAATGATGCAAAACATTATTATTGGGACGAACCTCTTCTTTTCAAACATTGTGCAGATCAGATCATAAGGAGGTGTGTACCATAGGATGAGCAGGAAGCTGTGCTTCACCACTGCCATGCTTCACCATATGGAGGAAACTTAGGTGGAAACAAAACTGCTACCAAGGTTTTGCAGTCTTGTTTTTATTGGCCCTCACTATTCAAGGATGCCCAAGCATTCTACAAAAGCTGTGACAAGTGCCAACGGACTAGGAACATCTCAAGAAGACATGAGATGCCACTGCAAAACATCCTAGAAGTAGAAATCTTTGATGTATGGGGGATTGATTTCATGGGACCATTCCCAACATCATGTGGGAATCTCTACATCCTACTGGCAGTGGACTATGTGTCCAAATGGGTTGAAGCGTTCGCCACACAGAAAAATGATGCCAAGACTGTTCAGAGATTTCTACACAAATATATTTTCTCCAGGTTTGGCATACCTAAGGCGATCATTAGTGATGAAGGGAGACATTTCGACAATAGGGTAATAGCTGCTGCCTTAAGAAAATATGGCGAACAACATCGGATCGCAACAGCATATCACCCTCAAACCAATGGACATGCCGAAATATCCAACAAGGAAGTAAATAATATTCTTGAAAAGATGGTTAAACCTACTCGAAAGGACTGGTCTTTACACCTCAATGATGCACTCTGGGCCTACAGAACAGCATTCAAGACACCATTGGGAATGTCACCCTACAGACTGATATATATGGAAAAACATGTCATTTACCTGTTGAGATAGAGCACAGAGCTTACAGGGCTATCAAGGTAGTGAACATGGACTTAGATAAGGCAGGACAAAAGAGGTTACTTGAATTGAATGAAATTGAAGAAATTCGAGCAATGGCCTACAACTACGCAAGGATTTACAAGGACAAGACCAAGAGGTGGCATGACAAGAAGTTGCTGCCACGACAGTTCTTCCCAGGGCAGCTTGTGTTGTTATTTAACTCTAGGTTAAAACTTTTCCCAGTGAAGCTTAAATCTAGATGGTCCGGCCCATTCCAAGTTGTGCAAGTTTTTCCTCATGGTGCCATCACGATCAAATCCTTAAAAGACGGGCACCAATTTAAAGTCAACGGACAGAGACTAAAGCATTATCAGGGGACTGAAGCCCCAAGGATGCAGGAAGTGGTTACTTTAGGAGATGCCCATCAAGGCATCTCTAATTTAACTTAATTTTATTTTTATTTTATTAATCATGTATTTTATTTATTAGGAAATTAGAATTATTTTATTTTTAGGAACTAAGTTTTTATTTTAATTATTTTTAGGAAATAAGTGAAACAAGGAGAGGAGAAGAAGTGAACCAGCCCACCATCTCAACAGCAGCCCAAAAAGCCCAACAAAGGAGTCTGTCGTCACAGCCTGTCAACAGCTGTCGCGAGAGACGCGGAAAATACAGCTTGTCACCATGTTGTTGCGGCAGACACGCAAATGCGTAACAGACGCGCAGAAGACACGGAAATGTATGACAGACGCGTCAGAAACCGCGTAACAGCTGGCCTCGTTATTCGTGCCTGTCGTTACAGCTCCAACGGGCAGCAAACCATTCATCTATATAAACCCCATTTACTATTCATTTTTCACATCACTTTTACTCTCTCAACTTGCTTTCTCTCTAGATCTTAAATTTCTTTCATTTTCTACAGCCTTGCAACTATGAGTACCAGACAAACAAGACGAAGTGCTGCCTCTAGCTCTACCGCAGCAGCCGACACACCCACCACGACACCATCCCTAACCACTTTGCCACCACCGACTCTGTCGACAGATATTACAGCTCTTTCCAAAAGAGGGGTATGTGGGAAGAGAGAGGGTTCCTTTACACCAAAGGCACGGAAAACTTCAGGCTCGAACCGTTCATTGCACGAAAAATTAAGGCACTCAAATGGCAGATGTTTGCTGCCCAGCTCGAGGAGATTAATGTCACATTGGTCCGAGAATTTTATACTGCTGTCGACAGCAAGGATACGAAGACTGTGACCATGCGAGGTAAAGAAGTTACTTTCGAGCCTGAATACATCAATACCCTCTATGGCATCTATGTCAGCAAAAGGGAGAACGGACACAAGAGGTTCGTAGAGAGTCTGTCGCTGGTAGACTACGATGATGTCATGGCAGAGTTAACTGAAGAGGGACAGAGTGGAATACTAACCCCAAGTTCGGTGGACGTTAAAACGCACTCAACTCACTCCGGAGGCCAAACTTTGGAACCACTTCGTAAAGAAGAGGATAATGTCTTCTTCCCACAACAACACGATTGACCGAGCCAGGTTAGCTCTCGTTCACTCCATTTTAAATGAGAGACCCATAAATGTCGGCCGGTATATACAAGAGGGAATTTTGGAGTGTGCCCTTCGACCATCAGGACCCCTTTTCTTCCCGTACCTCATCACCGAGATCTGTCGCGGCCACAACGTTCTAGAAATCCCCGAGGATTTCAAGGTCCGAGAGAAGGGATGGACGGAGTGCAACATATTCAGCTTAAATGGAACTGAAAGCAGCCACACCCCTCTCCTTCTTCAACCTGTCTGCCGCAGCAGAAGAGCCAGCAGAGCCCACTCAGCAAGAACCTGCTGATCAGTGCATAAAAGTTCTATATTTTACCCATCATTTATCCTTATTTTTGTTGCACTCAAGCATGTTTAACTGCATTTTAGGTTAAGTTTTGCATAAACATCACATTTAGATAAAACTGCGCAGATACTGCTAAATTTGGTTATTTTTGCAGGTATCTGCCATGACAGCACCCAGGGCAGAAGTCGTGACAGCATCCAGGGCAGCAGCTGTGACAGCACCCAGGGCAGCAGTCGTGACAACATCCAGGGCAGCAGTTGTGGCAGGCGCTGGGTAGTGATGCAGAAAAGCTGGAACTAGCAGTCAAGGAGGACGATGCTGCCAAGGTTGCTGCCGTGACAGCAGAGGACGACAGCAGTTTTGAGGAGAAGAAGCAAAGTGGACCTTGACAGATAGAGAAAATTCAGCCCGTCTGTCGTGTGAGAACCTTATATTTTTCCAAGCCCCAGATCAGAAGATATCCCAAGCCCAAAGTTCAAGGAGAGAAAATCCCAAGAAACAAGGAGGACGGCTGGAAAGTAGATTCCTTGATGATCTAGTCTTTATTAGAATCATACTTTTAATTAAAGTTGTAATCCTTGTTAAATTAGATAACTTGAGCCCAAAGCTTATATAAGGGCATGTATTTTAACCTAGGGCATATCCAATACCCCACAACCGATAACCAAAAACCCCTAGCCGTTTACCCGCCGCCGACATGTTCTAAATTCCCCTTAGGGCCACGGGTTGAGTTGTAAAGTAGTTGCAAGGGTTGTTTTGTTTTAGGAATTTTCAGTTCAATAAAATAAACTTCAAGTTCTCTTATTTTGGTTATTAATATCTTGCAAGATCATCGGGAGAGCATTGTGAGGTTATCTATTTACTTAGCATCGGGAGAGTTAAGTATACGAAAGAAATAAGAGCAAGTTCTCTAGTTTATAGTTGAACTATCTCTTGCCTAGGGATAGGGCGAGGTTAAGTGGCTAAAGAAGAATTCATACACATCGGTGTTCATCCTTCGATTCACGCCGGGAGGTATCATCAAAGACGTGATCATCGACAGACTTGGACCTAGGGATAGGCCAAGGCAGATCTGGGATTCTTGCCAAACTTGAAAGTACTGAGTTGAGTGTTTCCTGTCGTGACAATCAACGGACTGCTGCCGCGACAGGTGCTGTCCGCGACGGGCGCGACAACAGAACTGGATTTCCTAAACTCTGCAATACCTGCACTACTGAGCAATTCAATACCAGCCCATTCTCTCTATCTTGATTTCTCTACTTTTATTTTCCAGTATTCTTTATTATTTTCGTGACAATATCTTAATCTATTCTTTTCCCCTTGTGCAGATAGCGAAGGAAAGGGTTAGCCCAGTCCCTGTGGAGACGATATCCGATACTCTAGTATCACTTTATTACTTGCGACATGTACACTTGCACTACCATTGCGATAGACTATTTTACACGCAACACATGCCGCCGCAGAGCAGCAATAACCAACGGCAGCAGCCCCTCCAGCAGACTCCTTCACTCAAATTCTGGCCACACTGAAAAAGATGGAGGAACGGTAGCTTGGTCTGATGAGTTTCGCCAGAGACTTCACGGCAGCCACGGTACATTTTATTCAAAATAATTTAAATTTTGCAAATGTACAATTTCCTGCTTTCCCAGAGCAATACTTTGCTGCCCCTACACATGCCCATACTCCCACTCCTGATGCCACACCAAAAACACCCTCTGTTGCATCCACTCCAACCCCGGCCGCGACAGCTGAAGGCGGCAGCCACACTGCCTCTACCATAGGAGAGAAACGAAAGGCGCCGCTGCCTGAACTTGATGATGACTACTTCGTCAGATTCTCTTCATCCTCCATCTGGCAAGAGTCTGATGGGGAGCCCTCTGTCAAAAGAAACCTTTCAAAGGAGTTCACTCTGATGAAAAGGCAGAAGCCCAACAGTGGTGAAGGATCATCTGGCCAGGGCAAGTCTGCCAGCAGCAGCAGCTCATCAGATGAGGTACAAGTGCTGGAAAAGCCACCCAGATCTCACCCACTCGTATCCAGACTCCAAGGGAAGCCAAGAAGAAAACTGCCTCCGCCTCTCCAAGCACTCTGCCGGCACCGACAATGAAGGTCACTGCCCGCCGGCAACTACAGATTAGCAGCAGTAGCAGCGACGACAACACTTGAAATTAAGTTCCTATCTTATTTTTGTTGTTTTGTTGTTTTATTATTATTGTGATGTATTTTGTTTTTATTTTTTTCATCTTTGTCATCATGCATTGAGGGCAATGCAACCCTTGAGTTTGGGGGTGGCACCCCTCCAGTAATGAAGTGTCTTTTATGTTTAAAAATTGTGTCTAAGTGTTTAGTTTATTTTTGCTTAAAAAAATTGGCTTAAGTCTTTGAACTGAACTTACCTATCGCGACATATGCTGTCGTGACAGTGCCTTTAGGAAATTTTAGGATCTGTTTAGAACCTTGCTATGAGTCTAATATGTACAACACTCTTTGTGACTCTTATGCCATCTAGATTACTTTAGTACACTGGAATAGGAATGTTTACCCACTTGAAACTGCCCCTAGAGGTGCCTATCACTAGCTTTAGGAAAACAATAAAAGAAAGAAAATTATTCAGACTCATTTGCATGCAAAACTGCCTTGCACTTATTTTTAGGAGATTTCTTTTTGAGCTAAGTCAGAAAAAACTAAAGGAGCCTAAGAATTGCCTCCATAAAAGATGTAGTTAATTCAAGAGTCAGAAAAACTAAAGGAGCCTAAGAATTGCCTCCAGAAAAAATTAAATAGGCATAACCTCAAGTTTGTAAGCATAACTATTCTGATATACTAAGGTAGTCTAGATACATAGTTGTTCACAAAACCTACACACACCACACAAGAATTATAGCATGGTTCCAAATGAATCCAGAAATACCAAGGTATTGCTCTTGATAGAAAATAAGTGGTAGGTAATGTAGGGTTCACTGATTTAAGCCAAAACAAAAAAAGATTTCATTTTAGTTAGGTAATATTTGCTTGAGGGCAAGTAAGAACTTGAGTTTGGGGGTGTGTTGAGTGTGTAAAAGTTCTATATTTTACCCCTTATTTAACCCATATTTCTGCTGCATTCAAGCATAATTCATTGCATTTAGGTACAATTTCACATATACATCACAATTATATAAAATGGCACAGTTGCCATTGATTTTGGTTACTTTTGCAGGTAGCTGCTGTAACAGACTCAGGGCAGTGAAGAAGCAGAGCTGGAACACAGAGCTGGACTCGAGAAGGAAGATGCTGCCGTGGCCACTGTCGCGGCAGCCAATGATGACAGCAAAGGTGAAGGGAAAAAGTGAAGTGGAGCTCGATAGATAGAGGAAATTAAGCCGGTCTGTCATGGGCCACTCCCATATTTTTCTGGACCCTAGATCAGAATGAAGGTCAAGCCCAAAGTTCAAGGAAGAAACCCAAAGCAAGAAAAGATGATGAATTAAAGGCATCTACTCTGAAGATTTAGTCTTAATTAGAGTTGTACTTTAGTTTGAACTTGTATTCTTACCTTATTAGAAAACTTGAACCCAAAGCCTATATAAAGGCATGTAATTCGACCTAGGGAGGGACATCTCATTCTCTAGCCGTCTTCCCCAAAACCCTAGTCGTTTCTCCCCTTCTCATCATGTTCTAAACTTCCCCTAGGGCTAAGGGTTGATTCTGTAAAGTAGTTGCAAGGATTGTACTGTTTTTAGGATTTTTCTGTTCAATAAAATAAACTTCAAGTTTTCTTATTCTGGTTTTCAACATCTTACAAGAGTATCAGGATAGCATTGTGAGATTATTCATTTACTTAATATCGGGAGAGTTAAGTATACGAAAGGAATAAGTGTGGGTTCTCCAGTTTATGGTTGAACTATCTCGAACCTAGGGATAGGACGAGGTTAAGTGGCTAAGGAAGAATTCAACAACATCGGTGTTCATCCTTCGATTCACGCCACGAGGTATCATCTAAGACGTGTTCATCGACAGACTTGGACCTAGGGATAGGACAAGTCACAGCAGGGATTCTTGCCAAGCTTGAAGTACAAAGTTGTATGATCGATGTCGCGACAACAACAGACTGCTGCCGCGCGCAGGTGCTGCTGCGACAGGAATGACTACAGAACAGGAAGTTCTATACAGTGCAACACCTACAATACTGAGCAAATCAATACTGGCCTATTTCTTTACCCTGAATATTTTAATCTTTTATCTTCAGTATTCTTCATTATTCCTCTACAAACAATTAAACTCTCTTCTTTCTATCTTATGCAGCAATCCAAGGATAAAGCTAATTCCAGTCCTTGTGGATTCGACATCTGATACTTCGTGTATCACTTTACTACTTGCGTCGTGTACACTTGCACTCTATTGCGATAGACTATTTTACACGCAACAACTATGATCAAGAAATTGTCTTAGGGCTTTATTGTTTAATTTCTTGTAATAGACAAACACTAGTGAGCCAAAATTGTTATATTTGCTCAAGTATTTTAGGATTGGGTGAGAGCTTAATCGTGCAAACAAATACCTATTAGAGGGATTTGAGTTTGCTTATTTTTATCTATTTGTAAAGAGGGTTTGATTAAGGATTTGGGTAGAAAGCTTGATCGGTTTTGTATGGGTTTCCTCCTAAGCCTAGAAAAGAGGACGAATCAAAAGTGGATTGATTGGAAATCCTTAGCGGGAAGCTAAGGTAGTGGATGTAGATCTTGGTTAGAAGGTTGAACCACTATAAATCATCTTGTCTTTATTCTTTTTAGCTTCTACACCTCTTTCACCCAAAATTCCACTTCTCCACCACTTGGCGAGCAAGAACGGTTGAAGAAATCGAGCACCTTAAATCCCAACAACGTTATTATATATAAACATACACTACAATCTACATTAAACAGTCAAATCATTACAACCGTAAGAAGCGTTTCCTCCATTGTTTCTACAGGCATTTCTCCAATTACCCAAGACCGAGAAAGTGAAGTAAAAGAGAAAAAAGTAACATGTATAGAGGCGTAGCGGTGTTCGACGCCGGCTGACGGTGACTAACGGCGACATCGGCTGAAATGACAAAGAAAGAAATTATGATTTTTTTTTTTAATTGACTAAGGTTGTATTTGATGTAATTAAAAAAATTAAAAAATATAATATATATGAAAAATAATTTAATTAAAATTTTATTTTAAATAATTTATAATTGTATGTTGAGTCCTTGAAATTATTAATCTTTACTAATCAATTTAATAGTGTTCAACGGTGTTCAGCGTTAGTGGTGTTCAACGGTATTCAGCATTAGTAGTGTTCAGCGGTATTAGTGGTGTTCAACGGTGTTTGACGCACGTAGTAGAATTTTCCTTAGCATTTTTATACAAATTCTAGTGAGCTAACTAACTATATGACCAACTGTTAACCAACTACCAACAAACTAAAACTAATCAGCTAACTAACTTGTACACTTTTTCTTCCAATTAAATCGGATTATGGACATTAGACATCTTTAGAGATTGGATTGTTTGTGTAGTTTGATAAATTAGATTTCGAATAAGAATTATATTTTTTAAAATAATTTAAAGGTGATTATAAGGTAATATATGTTCATAGATATTTTTAACCTTTTGATAATGCATATACTCCTTGTAGATAGAGGAATTTAAACTCAAGTCTCTTAAGTTGAATATCATCTGTTTTTTTACTAGGACACTTGTTAGGTTCATTTCGAATAAGAATTATAAATTCATATTGACCCGACTTTAATTATAATTTAATAATAAAACTATTTCATTTAAATTTCATAATAAAATATATACAATATCCATTATTTATGGAGAAAATTGACTATCTAGTCGGCCTGGCCTAGTCGATTGGGTAAACACACAGATTATTTGTTAATTTGAACTTTGGATTGCAAGTGTGTGTGTGGGACAGGTGTTTATTAGATACTTTTCTTTATAGAGATTTTTTCTTTCAACTATTTTGACTTGACCAAACAAGAAAAGAATACTATTTTCTCCAAATATTCTTTAGAGAACCAATCACCTCTAATTTTTTTATTATATAAAACATTAGAGATGATATACAATGTTTTCAAGTCGTCTGAATCTTAGCTGGATCAATTAAAAAGTTAAAAAATTAATTAAACCCCATAATTTTTTTTACTCAATTTAATTTTCATAATTTAAATTGTCATCAAATAAAAAAAATTATAACGTTGATTGTGTTGACCGTAACATTCACCGTTAGTGAATCCTGACGGTCAACACAATTAACATTACAGAAAAACTTATTTGACCGAAATTTGAATTATAAGAGTTAAATTGGGTGCAAAATTTTTATAAGGGCTTAATTTTTTTGCTTATTTAACCTTTAAACATTTTTATTGTATATTTTAGTTTAAGCCTATTTTTTGAAATTGAAATGGACTAATGACACCAAATTGAAATTGAAGCAAAAACTTAAAAAATATTTTTTTTCAAAAATAAATATTTTATGTAAACTTGAGAAAATTAAATTATTAAATGAACCCAACAAGTGTCCCAGTGAAAAAGCGGATGATGTTCATCTTAGGAGATACGTGGTCAAATTGATTTGTTTACAAAAATGTATGCGTATTGTCAAATAATTAAGAATATGTATGAACATTTACTACATTATAATTACGTTTAGACCATTAAAAATTTTTAAATTATTAAATAATTAAGGTTGTATATAAAAACTTATAGATTCGAATCCCAAGTATTGGGTTTTAATAGTGTTGTGTTGTGAGGAGCTCGATTCGTTCAACCGATGTTGCTCACCAAGTGGTGGAGAGGTGGATTTTTGGGTGGAAGGGTTTTGGAAGCTAAAAAGATAATTGACAAAATGATTTATAGTGGTTCAACCTTCTAACTAAGGTCTACATCCACTACCTTAGCTCCCCACTAAGGATTTCCAATCAATCCACTATTGATTCGTCCCCTTTTCTAGGCTTAGGAGGAAACTCTTTACACCGATCAAGCTTTCTACCCAAAGCATTGATCAAAACCCTCTTTTACAAAGAGAAACAATAAGCAAACTTAAATCCCTCTAATAGGTATTTGTTTGCACAATTTAGCACTCACCTAAAATACTTGAGCAAATTTGACAATTTTGGCTCACTAGTGTTTGTCTATACAATAAATGACAATTTAAGCTCTAAGACAATTTTTGATCATTTGTTGATTGACAATATGAGCATTAACCATATCTTGATGCTTGGAGGTCCCTTTTATACTCCTTGATGAGTTTATAGCCGTTGCTAGCCGTTGGGGTTGATTTTGAGCCGTTGAGGACTTTAATTCCCACCATAAATGCAGTTCTGCAGCTCACTGTTTCGAAATGCTTGAACCCGTTTCGAAACACCCTTTAAGTAGAAAGAGCCGTTGCAGTCTGACAAGGCACCCGTTTCGGAACACGTATCGAAACGCCTTGACCCGTATCGAAACGCCCTGCATTTAAATGTTAGTTGGGAAATAGCCATTGGGGTTTATGACCGTTGTGGTCGAAGCCACGTAGGCGTATCGAAACGGCATAGCCCGTTTCGAAACGCTGGGCTAAAATCTCATCCAGGGAATGCTCGTTTCGATACTCGTATCGAAACACTTTTGCTACTGGAATGCATCGTATCGAAACGCCCTAAGGTGTTTCGAAACGCCTGGAAGGTTTTGTGTATTTTGGCTTTTGAAAACATGCAAAACCCTTTATAAAATATCCCTAAACATAGTTTCAAGTAATTTGGACTTTGGAAATTGTTTTAAATACTTTTTAAATAGTCCAAAATATTTTTCAATTATTATATCAAAACATTAGTTCTACAATCTCCCCCTTTTTAATATAATAAAACTATCTTGAAAATTTGTTTGAGATTCTTCCCCTTTAACTTTAAAAATGTGAATAAGAGAATTAAAGATATAAATCAAATAAAGTTCCCCCTTATTCATTTGAAAATTCAATTTTTCAAACCACATTTCTCCTCTTTTTTGTTATATAAAAAAGAATTTAAAACATTAAATTCAAAATAACAATAGAGGTAAAACTTTTGACAAAAATAAGAATTTGGTTTAAAAATGGCTCCCCTTACTCAAAGCATCATCAAAATGTTAGTCCAACATAAATGATCATCTAGTTGACATAAATAAAAATAAATCAAATAAAAACAAAAGCAACTAGATTTTTACCAACACTCGAACTCAAGGGAGAATGTGAAGTCTTCCTTCTTCAAGTGTTCTTCTTTAGTGTGCATGGAGCTCCCCCTCAATGATTGACTTGTTGAACATCTCCATCACACCTAGCAAAAGACAATCAAGTAATTTTTGGTATCCAAATTGCTTTGGATCCATGAACATTAGTAGCACAAATTTTAGTCCCTTTAGGAATTCATTTTTCAATGTCATCCCTTTTAGTTGAAGTGGTTAGTCCTTTTGGGACCCAAATACTTCTAAAACATTTACCATTTTTGAATCTAGGGGCACTAGATTGTCTTACGTAAAAATTTGATTTTCCAAAATTATTTTTCTTTTCAAGCTCTTTGGAAATCAAATCCTTTTCTTCTTGAACTTTTTGAAGCAAATTTTGTAAATCAAAACATTTTATTTCAAACTCCTTAAGTTTTGCTTCAAGTTCAAGTTTGGTTTTAGAAATCAAGTCATTTTGAATTTTCAACTTTGAAATCACTTTATTATTTTTTAAAATGTGATTTTTAAAGTCTAAAACCAAATCATCATAGGCATCTTGTAATTCATCAAAGGAGTAAGAACATGAAGTAGATGAATTAGAAGTTACCCTTGAATCTTCTTCGATGGCCATAAGGCAAAGGTTGGCTTGTTCATCATCGGTGGAGTCCTCATCACTCCAAGTAGCCACATGTGCCTTCTTTTTATGGCTTGAAGTGCTTGCCCTCTCCTTTTTCTTGGAATCGCGTTCAAGCTCTCTCAAAACTTTCTTCATGAACGGGGCACACTTCTTAAAGAGATGAACTATCTCTTCTTCTTCATCCTCCTCTTCACTTGAGTAAACATGATGGCAAGTGGAGGATTTGAGAGCCACGACACTTGCATTGATGCCTAGCCCTTTGATTTTCTTCTCTCCCAGAGCTTTAATCTCTTCCCTCTTCTTCTCATATTCTTTATTCTTCTTCATGATTTGATGAGTAAGGAGTGGCCCCATGAGTTCACCAAGCTTCAAAGTCTACAAATTCTTTGCTTCGATGATGGCGGTCCTCTTTGAGTCACAAGACTCCGGAAGTGAGTAGATGAGCTTTCAAATAAGCTTTTCCTCCGGGATGGCTTCTCCATAGCCTTTGAGACCATTAGTGATAGTGGAGAACCTATCAAACACCTTCTCAATGTTCTCTTTCGGATCCATTTTAAAGTTCTCATACTCTAAGGTTAGGACCCCAATCTTGGTCTCCTTGACTTCATTGGTCCCATCGTATGTGACTTCAAGCTTGTCTCGTACCTCTTTGGCACTCTCACAAGAAGACATCTTCTCATAGATGGTTAGGCCAAATGCACAAAACAAGATGTGCAAGGCTTTGCAATTAAGCTCTATCTTCTTGCGATCGTCGCACTCCACTCCGCTTTGCTTCTTTGAGGCACGAACATACCATCTTCAACTATATCTCATAGCTTGTAATCTCTAGATTTGATGAAGAACGTCATCTTTGTCTTCTAATGGGCATAGTGGGTTCCGTTAAAGAAAGGCGGTTTGTCGATTGATTGTGCCATTTGAGCCGGTTGATGAAATAGTGATCGAGCTTGCCGGATCTTCTCAATAGGATGTGAATCCCCTTCGATTGAGCCAAGCTCTGATACCAATTGTTGAGTTGTGAGGAGCTCGATTCGTTCAACCGATGTTGCTCACCAAGTGGTGGAGAGGTGGATTTTTGGGTGGAAGGGTTTTGGAAGCTAAAAAGATAATTGACACAATAATTTATAGTGGTTCAACCTTCAAACCAAGGTCT
Organism: Hibiscus tridactylites; assembly: GCA_958450335.1. Taxonomy (NCBI): domain Eukaryota; kingdom Viridiplantae; phylum Streptophyta; class Magnoliopsida; order Malvales; family Malvaceae; genus Hibiscus; species Hibiscus tridactylites. The sequence goes on along the minus strand of OY288276.1, from coordinate 21,660,561 downwards.
ATATCCACTACCTTAGCTCTCCACTAAGGATTTCCAATCAATCCACTATTGATTCGTCCCCTTTTCTAAGCTTAGGAGGAAACCCTTTACACCGATCAAGCTTTCTACTCAAAGCCTTGATCAAAACCCTCTTTTACAAAGAGAAACAATAAGCAAACTTAAATCCCTCTAATAGGTATTTGTTTGCACAATTTAGCACTCGCCCAAAACCTAAAACACTTGAGCAAATTTGACAATTTTGGCTCACTAGTGTTTGTCTATACAATAAATGACAATTTAAGCTCTAAGACAATTTTTGATCATTTGTTGATTGACAATATGAGCATTAACCATATCTTGATGCTTGGAGGTCCCTTTTATACTCCTTGATGAGTTTATAGCCGTTGCTAGCCGTTGGGGTTGATTTTGAGCCGTTGAGGACTTTAATTCCCACCATAAATGCAGTTCTACAGCTCACCGTTTCGAAACGCTTGAACCCGTTTCAAAACACCCTTTAAGTAGAAAGAGCCGTTGCAGTCTGACAAGGCACCCGTTTTGGAACGCCCCTGGCCGTTTCGGAACACATATTGAAACGCCTTGACCCGTATCGAAACGCCATGCATTTAAATGTTAGTTGGGAAATAGCCGTTGGGGTTTATGACCGTTGTGGTCGAAGCCACGTAGGCGTATCGAAACGGCATAGCCCGTTTCGAAACGCTGGGCTAAAATCTCATCTAGGGAATGCCCGTTTCGATACCCGTATCGAAACACTTTTGCTACTGGATTGCATCGTATCGAAACACCCTAAGGTGTTTCGAAACGCCTGGAAGGTTTTGTGTATTTTGGCTTTTGAAAACATGCAAAACCCTTTATAAAATATCCCTAAACATAGTTTCAAGTAATTTGGACTTTGAAAATTGTTTTAAATACTTTTTAAAACAGTTCAAAACATTTTTCAATTATTTTATAAAACATTAGTTCTACAAATAATTTTATTTTTAAGACTTAAAAAAGTGTAAAAAGGCAACAACATCGTTACAGTGATATTTACTATTTAGTACCCTTTATAAATAACAGTAATATTACTCCACAATTCTTTAACCGAGTTGGTGATTAATTAACCGATGGGCCGCACAACATTCACTCAACTTTAAATAACCGTATAGCTATCCGAATATGTTTTTAAAAAATTAAATAGAAATATTTAATTAGAAAAAGAATTTTCTTGAATACAGTATACTCAAATTTAAATTTGATGCCATGTTCGGTTGGAGTGTTATTTTTTCCTATAAAAATAAGGTTGCGATAAACTACATTTACTAGAAAATTTTTAACCATTCGCATGACTTAATTTGAAGGAGATAAATTAAATGTATTATTTATTTTGAATATACATTAATTTATATGTTAAAAAATAAAAATTTATTAATAGAACCGAAACAGATTTGATTCAAATTTACAACAGGTTCAGCAAAGATGGAATGCGTGCCCATTTGTAAATACCAGTTGGTTTATCCATATAGTTCAAGAGCAGGAATCAAATTCTTGTAAATCTCATGCAACAACCTTTGATCAAATTCCGAACTTGAATAACCCAAATCAACTTTCCGAGCTTTGGGAATCCGTTTTCCTCCGAATTCCTTCTCCGTACTCCCCGCTAACCTCAGCATCATATTCATGTATCCATGTTTCAGCTTCGCCATAAGCTTCATCGGCGAAGCAATCATCACCCTCCATTGCAGCTTCGGCATCGCTTTTATCTTCCAAGACCTCCCTCCCATCCTTGTAACTTTCACGTTTCTTCTGTTCTTGTTCGCTTCGCCGGCGTACAGTCTTTGGTAGCGCCGCCTTCTCCAGTATCTCTTCAGGGTACCGGGAATTGGTTTCTGAAGTAGCTCCATTGTTTTTATGTTGGAAAGATGGTTTTGAGACAGCACCAACAGATTTTATATGTACGATGGTGAAGTGATTTCATGCAATGAAAGTCAACAAAGCCGGTTTTTGACTAATCAAATCCAATATAGTATGGATAGAATAACTCAATTTTGATTTTTTTTGTTTGAGCCAAGGTATCCACCGCCTATAGTAGCGACTAATCTTCACGTCGCGAATGTTTTCACTGAGAGGTAAACGACATGGCCATGAATAAAAACTTATTATACATCTTTCGAATTTTTAACAGTATGTATTTTCTATAAAAAAAACTTATTACAATTCACAAAACTTCACTGATATTTTTTTAAACAATAATTTTCAAATTTTTATTTTTTAAATTTAATACTCATATATTTCATGCATGAAAAAATCATATTTTTTAGAAATTAAAAATCATTAGAAATTTCTCATTAAAAAACAGAAATTTGTAAAACCATTTTTTACAATTTTGAATTTTTTTTCTTTCTTTGTAATTTTATGTATTTTTCTAAAAATAATTGTTGTAAGTTTAAAAAAAAAACTTCAATTGTTTTTTAAAATTTTCATGTTACTCGAAAAAAATAGATTTTTATGGATTTTCCTTTTTAAAAATTTTAAATAATTTTATAGAATTATTTGAGTTTAATATATATTACGTGTCACGTGACAAGTTTCTAGAGTGTTATATGACTTTGTAACGAAAAATATGGAGTGAAACAACGTGCTTCATGGAAGAAAAATTAAAGGGCCAAATTATACAAAAGAGTTCTTCGTGTACCAAATCGATAATGAGATAAATTTAAAAGCCAAAATACTATTTAACTTTTTAATATGTTTTGAATAATGAATGTTCGGTCAAACCTAATAAAGAAAATTAGGATGATAATTCAACCTTAGACGCTTGTAATTTCTTGATTAGTTTGAACGTGAATGACTAAATTGAAGCTTGACCCAGCTTAGTTAGATATCCTTTTATTAATTTTTTTTTCGAAAACACCAAATCCAAATACAAACTAAACTGGGTAGTTCTACGGTGCGGAATAGTCGCGGTACGACTACGGTGCAACATCAACTAAAAGTGTTGTATAATACGGAACACGAGACTGAAAATGTTATATTTTTATAATATTTTCGGTTGGTGTCTCGTGACAATATCAATATTTAGAGACAAGTTTCGATACTTAAGAAACCTAAAATGTTATCAGAAGAGATAAATATTGATAGCCGAAGTTAAATTTCGATACTTAACAACTAACTGAAAATGTTGTTAGAAAGTATAACATTTTCAGTTCCGTGTTCAATCTCTATAATATTTTTTGTTAGCGTCGCATAGTAGCCGCACCGTAGCTTACCTAACGTTAGATGCACCTAAACTCCCTTAGCAGAGTACTAGTTAAGTACTGACCACAACAATCGGAAGCGAATGATATATAAATACGATAACATGTCCCAACAAATCAGGGATAACCAGCATGAAATCAGATATAAGCCCCTACTAATCTAATATAATCTCAGCTTTAGCCAAACAATCCCTTCCACCTATGATCATTTCTTATTAAATAACGAATATAATCGAACTTTAAAAATAAAACTCGAGCCAGTTTATATAGAAGTTCAAGCTCTAAACTCGAACTTGAACATCTTACCGTTTGGATTTAACTAATTCCGATTACAACCCTAACTCTACCATTCAAAATCAACATTTTAAAATGAAGTTTCAACTGAATTTTTGAGTAATTTATGCTGTGTATGTGCGTTTGTGTTAAATATATTACTTAAATAGAATGACTTTTGAAACTTTGGCCGTTGAATTTTATTTTTGTAGGCATGAGAAGATCAAAAGAAAACCAGGGCTGAATTCATCTAGAAATGTTTGACCTTAGCGAATATATACAATTATTTTAAAAAATGTGGATTTTGTCAATCATCTTTATTTTTATTTTTCCTGGTTTTTCTATATGGATATGAACATAAATTTTTTAAAAAATGTTATAATTGGATTATTTTCTAATACACAACGTAATGACCGCTCAATTAATTCATTTTTTTTTGGAGTTGTAGAATTCAGTGGAATGATAATACAAATTTTCAAAATCAATCAGATACAGTATAGGGTAATTATTTAATGAATTGGTGATGGTGATTTTTATTTTTCTTTTTTTTTTTGAATAAAACGCCGCCCAAAGCTTTATTAATTGAAATAGAAAAAGACACAAATATCAAGGTGATAAGCCTTGAATACTAACCGGTTACACAATAAAGAAACAAAACCGTGAAAAAAGGAAAACCCAGACAAGGGTTAAACAAACAGACAGAAAAACGAAAAAAGCTAGAGAGGAAAGCAAAACGGGCGACTGAACTTTCGGCGATATGGGTGAGTCGGTGAATGAGAACCGCCACGGGAAGCAAGGGGGAGGAAGCTCTGATGCATGTATTCCAAACCACCCCAAAAAGAACAAACACAAAAAGAATTTCACGGAGGATCTGACCACCGTCGATCCGCATCTACCACCGACCGGACTTCAAACGGGATCTCCTCGAGCCAGTATTCCTCAGGAAGCTCCGATCTATACTCAGAAGCTAGTGCATGCGCCACTCGATTACCGGATCTCGGTGTAAACAGGAACTCACAGAACCTTAGGCGGCGGGCTTCCGATTTGATATCCCAGGTAATAGATCCAATTTCCGATCTATCAAAATTATTAGATTTCAGACTTTTAACTACTGTTAATGAGTCACTCTCTACCTGGATTAAGGTACACCCGACATCCCTTGCAAAAGCGACACCGTGAAGGACCGCCCGAGCTTCCGCCGTAAACGCCGATGGTACCGGCTGAATCACACGACGGGCCGCACCAATGATCAAACCCTCGTTATTACGGATGACTGCAGCTGTCGTAGCTTTTCGTTCCAGCCTACTAAAACTGGCATCGACGTTTACCTTCAACAGAGAGGGTGGAGGAGCCGTCCATGACTTCTGCTGGGTCTGTGGTGGGACTCGGAGACAAGAGTTGGCCATAGACCATTCGGTACAAAAGCTTCTCACAAAGGTAACTACGTCAAAGGTAGATTGCTTCAAACCCTCATGGTACTGCTTATTTCTAGCTGACCATAAAACCCATATAAGAACAAGGGCTTCTGTAATCCTCTGTTTTGTATTGTTGTTGATGATCCAGTGAAACCAATCGTAGAAACTAGCATTATTATAATCACTAGGCCATGAAAAGTTAAGAGCATGCCAACTGGATTTAGACAAAATACAATCTCTGGCCACATGCACATTACTCTCTAGCATAAATTGACAATTCTGACAGTATGGGTCTGAGGCAATGCGTTTTGTAAACAGATTTTCTTTAGTAGGGACATAGTTTAGGACAAAACGCCATACCTGAATCTTAATCTTCTCTGGTAGATTAGCAGACCAAATGGACTTGAATACTGAGGAATCAACTGTAGGTAGGGGGCAGGAGTTAATAAGAGCTTTATAACCCCTGCTTACACTGTAGATACCCGTATTTTCCAAGCCCCAAATTACTAAGTCTTCTCTGCCACTAGCTGAAACTTGGATTTCCAAGATACTGCTCACTTCATCACTAGTAAAGAGTTGTGCTAGAATGTCTGTGTTCCAACCATTCTTCTCCTCATTCAGTAGCTGAGACACCCTATAGAATAAAGGGTGTGGAGGAGATTCAATCTTCCTCAGCTCCTTGCCTGGCAACCAGTAGCCATTCCATATGTTGATGGAATGGCCCGTCCCAACCCTCCATTTTAGACCCATCTGAAGGAGACCCTTAGCGCTCCATAGGCTTCTCCAGATCTGCGAAGGTGCTGACCCCAGGGATGTATTCAAGAAGGTCGTAGTGGGGAAGTATTTTGCCTTGAGTACCCTTGCTAATAAGGACGAGGGATCCTGAACCAGTCTCCATCCTTGCTTAGCCAAAAGGGCAATGTTAAATTTCGCCAGGTCCCGAAAACCCATCCCCCCCCCCAAATCCTTTGGGACACTCAAATCCTTCCAACGACACCAGTGAATACCACGACGTTCAGCACTTCTTTGCCACCAGAAACGGGCCATGATGGATTCTAGTTCCTGGCATAACGATTTGGGGAAGAGGAAGCAGCACATTGCGAAAAGCGGAAGAGCTTGCATGACAGACTTTATGAAAACAGATTTGCCCCCCTAAGATAGCTTACAGGAATTCCAGTTTTTGGAACACTTCAAAAAACGACCCCTCAAGTCAGCAAAAGCCTTCTTTTTGTCCCGACCTACAAACTTTGGTAGCCCCAAGTACTTCTCTGGGTTCGTAGTCCTCAAAACCCCCAAAACTCTGCTTACATCTTCTTTGTTAGCCTCCAGCACGTTTGAGCCAAAAAAGACTCCTGATTTGTCAAAGTTAATGAGTTGTCCCGAACTCCTGGCATAGTGATCAAGGATCTCTTTTATCCTTATAGCACCCTCAGCCGTAGCATCCCCAAAAAGGAGACTATCATCAGCGAATAGTAGATGCGTAATTCTAGGAGCGTAACGATTAATACGAATGCCACGTAAACTGCCCACTGCTGCAGCGTTGCGGAGTAAAGAAGAGAGGCCCTCACTGCACACTAAGAAGAGATATGGGCTTAAAGGATCCCCTTGTCTTAGACCTCTAGAGGGCCTAAAAACTGGGCCCACTTCCCCATTAATGACTACGGAATAAGACACTGTAGTAATGCACTGCATAATTCGGGAGACCCATTGCTCATCGAAGCCCATTTTAAGAAGCATCCCTTCAATAAAGACTCATTCAACCCGGTCATATGCTTTGCTCATATCGAGCTTCAAAGCAAATTCTCCTTGTTTACCAACCCTCTTGTTCCGCAAATAATGAAGAGTCTCATAGGCAACAATAATGTTATCAGTAATGAGCCGGTTTGGGACAAAAGCACTTTGTGTCGTGTCAATGCAGACCGATAGAACCTTTTGGAAGCGGTTTGCAATTACCTTCGCAATAATCTTGAAGAGAACATTGCACAAGCTGATGGGCCGAAATTGGGCCAGAGTGGTGGGTGCCTCAGTTTTGGGAATAAGGACTATATGAGTCCGATTAATATGCTCCATAGAAATCTCCGCTCGCAAAACTGATAGACAGAAAGACGACACGTCATCACCAACAATGTGCCAGAATTTCTGGTAAAAGACTGCCCCTAACCCATCTTCACCCGACGCCTTTAACGGGCTCATTTCCTTCAGTGCCAACCATACCTCCTCTTTTTGATACTCTGCTGTAAGCTTTGAATTCATCTCTGGAGTGATAAAACACCCCACATGGTCATAAATATGTTCCGCATCCGAAGAACCCTGGCTTGAAAACAGAACCTAGAAATAGTCCTTAGCAACCTCATGTAGATCGTACAGATTGTCAACCCACTCATCGGCACTGTTTTTAATCCGAGATATCTTATTCTTCCTTTTCCGTTCCGAGGCATATCTATGAAAGAAGTTTGTATTTCGATCTCCATTGCGGAGCCAATTTGCCCTCGCTTTCTGTTCCCAATAGAGTTCCTTCTTGTCCAATTCCAAATTTAGTTGTAGCTTCGAATCAAGAATCTCGCCAAGTACCTCGTCTGTAGGGTGTAGATCATTCAGTTTCTCAATTCGATCTTGCAATTGCTGCACTGTGAGTCTTTTCTCCTTGCGAATCCTCCTGAACCAAAGATTCAAGCCCGAACTCACAAATTTAAGTCTGTCAGGAACATCCCCCGAAGCCAATTCCCACAATTTGCGAACTTCCGGTTCACACGAATCGTCGAGGAGCCATGCCGCCTCGAATCGAAAATGCCAAGTTCGATTTGATTCCTCACCACCAACCCCTGTATTAAGCTGAAGCGGACAATGGTCCGAGAAAGGGTGAGGCAAATGAGTAATACTAGCGTTAGGGAACAAATTCCACCAGGCGCCATTAGCCACTCCTCGGTCCAGTCTTTCTCTGATTAGAGTGGACTCGAACCGTCCCTTCTCCCATGTGAACCAGGGCCCGTTGTAGCCCAAATCAAAGAGCCCGTAGTCCTCCAGCATATTCCGAAAGCCCTGCATCTGACGCTCACTACGAACCAGTCCTCCTTGCTTTTCTAACGAATAGAGGATTTCATTAAAGTCCCCCATAATAAGCCACGGAAGATCAGAACTACTATTCAACTGTCGCAAAAGGTCCCACGACGCACTCCTCCACCGTTCCTCCGGAGCACCGTAAAACCCCGTAAACCTCCAGCAATTACCGTCAGTGTCACAAGACACAATAGCGTCAATATGTCTATCCGAAAAGAAGGATAAAGATATTTGGCAATTAGCTTTCCAGGCCAGCGACAAACCACCGCCACTCCCATTTGAACTTACATCCACCCCATTAGGGAAACCACAATAACGTCTTACTTTCTCCATACGTGCAGAATTTAAACGAGTCTCAATTAAGAAGACCACCGAGGGATTACTGTCTCGAAGCATTTGCTTGAGACGACGAACTGTTCGAGGTTTCCCCAGACCTCGAACGTTCCAACTCATTACCTTCATTGGGTTCGGCTGGCCCGATCCGTCGAGCCTGCCATTAAATTGTTAGCGTTGACATCACCCGTACTAGAGCCTGAAGCACGGGCCTGCTTACTCCCTTCCTTAAAGCCCAATGGGCTTTCTTCATCAGCATTGCCCATCACGATATCAAAACTTTCCTTTAAATTGAGAGGGGACAAATTTGCTGAATTACCTCTCAAAAATCCTGAGCCAGCAATAGTTCCCATATTTGCTCGGATAGAGTCCACTCCTGAAAAGCGTAGATTATGGGATTGACTCCCCAAATTACTACCCTCGAGTCCCGTCAATTTCGCCCCTGGTGACTCTTCCTCACGAAGCCAAATGCTCACCGGTGCTGCCGCCCGGCGAGGAGGAGCTCGAAGAGAGCTATCCCAACCAAGTGTTAGGTCGCCAGTGCCGTCCATCACCCGCAACGGACAAAAGCTCTCCCCGTGACCTAATCTGCCGCACAAGAAACAAAATATTGATCGGAACTCATACTGGAATCTAACATATTCCGTTGCACCATTCGATACGGCAATCTTCTTCCTGCGCTTCAGAGGTTGTCTGATGTCCAGTGTAACCCTTATTATCATCATTTTCCGGAACCCCAGCGACAAAGATTGTGCATCATAATCAAGGAAAACCCCTAGGAAATTACCGAGAGATTTAGCCACTCCCTCCGACATAAAACCCACCGCAGATCATGTACCTGAACCCACATTTTAACCGAAAATAACGGAACAGTTTGTGGGTCATCAGAGCCTTCCAAACGATGCAAGACCAGCAGATGTGAATTAAAACTCCACGGGCCACCGACATCCACCCTGTCCGCATCCACACTATGATAGAATCGAAACATAAACCGGCCGTTCCCCAGTTCTGAAATCGAAACACCCCCGAGTGGGTGCCAAACATTGGCCATTGTAGATCTCATTGCCTGATAATTCACCACACTAGACGTGAGAAAAAAACCAACAAAACAGTGCTCATAAGAGATTCCATTCTGGATTTCCCCCACATCCACTTGCAGGACATCCTCCTCAGCATCCACAATCGTCAGGGTTTGCAGTTGATTTTCCATGAGAGCCAAATCCGAAAACCAGAAGAAAAAAGAAAACGTGCCACTAAGAGCAGAAGAAACGTGCCACTAAGAGCAGAATAATACTTATTTGTATTTCTTTGATTTTTATTTTTCTAAAATGATTATAATACGTTATCATATATTATTTATTTAAATATTAGTTAATTTTTGTCACACGCTATGTTGATAAACAAAAACGTTTTGCATAAAAATATATTTATAATTTTTTACTCAATAAATGATAATAAGTAAAATAGTAAAGAATTTATATATGTCACATATTTGTTTTTAAGTCGTGGTTTTATTTCTTTTATTTAAATATTATATAAAACATAAAAAAGATAAAAATATTCTTATAATAGTATAATTATGGTTTATAAAAAAGATTTTCCAGTTGTGTATCGTTTAATCGTTAACACAGATCCAATTAAACCCTTCAAATAGTAATAAAGATTAAGAACATACGGTAGTATATTAAAATAGTAATAAAGCTTGTCCGGTTAATTTTCGTGTTATTAGGTAGGAAAATTTAAAAAAGGACGACGCACACCGCTGAACATTATTAACGCAATAGACCGTTGAACATCATTAATTTTTAATAACTTTTAAATAATTATTGAAAACCTCAAAAGCTTGACATGCTATTAATCATATTTCAAAAATAAAATTAGAAAAAATTATTCCATAAATCATTCTCACCACCTCATCAACGGTCATGCTCAATTAAATAAAATCACGTCATCTTTATTTTCTACATAACATTTCTTATAAAGTAAAATTATAAATCATCATCTTCTTCTTCATACATCATATATCAACTATAACATGTTAATGAATAAAATCTAAAAAAAAACTAAAAGCTTAACCCCAAATCAAAAGAGACAAAAATAAAATAATTAATTATAATCTATTAACAACCCTAGAATTTACCCAAGCTTAACACATTAGAATTGATATATGAGCTATGAGAAAAAAGATGATGATTTGTAATTTTACTTTATACAAAAATATTATGTGGAAAATAAAGATGACGTGGTTTTATTTAATTGAGTATGACTATGGATGATGTGGTGAGAATAGTTCATGAAATAATTTTTTTTTCTAATTTTGTTTTGAAATATGATTAATTGCATGTCGAGCCTTTGTGATGCGAAAATCAGTACTATACCTAAGAGAGACTCGATAAAAGTTTCTTAAAGTCTAATCACTCGGGCAAGGGCTAAACAAGTCAAGGGCGCTCTCACAATGTTAATCAAGCGAGTTTGGGACGTTGGGTTTTAAAAGGGCGTTGAACTTGAAGGCAATGGGAGTGAAGAGCTATGCAAGCCATACACTTTGTTGCATTTAGTTTAAATTTTACACATCATTGTTTGTTTAATTTTTGGACACATTATTATTTGTTTTGTGCCTAGTTTTCTCTTTAAAATTTCAGCATTTTATTTAGTGAGTCATGTGGTTTGTTTTATATATTTTAAAATAATATTTTATAATTTAATTTCAGCATTTATATGTCACACGTTAATGAGTTTTATTTGACCATATAGGTGTACAAGTGGCATGCTAGCTTAGAACTTGGAGGGGAAGCATTGTCCAAGTCATTTGGAGAGGATTGTAATAGCAAGAGATGAAAGAAGGAAAGTCAAGAGACACATCTATTTGACTCTTCAATGGATGGCAATAATAAGGAGCGTGATCCAATGCCTTCTCATATGATGTCCATTTATGTTTATTGAGCATATTCATCACCAAAAACGCTAATCATATTGTTTGCCATTTTTGAGCAGGATCCAAGCATAACTGAGTTGTGAAGTCTTCATGAAATTTAATCTCCTATCTCTTAGCTTTTCAACGCATTTTAAATCTCATCAATCCAATTTTGAGATCCCGAGATATGTCCAGATTACCGAAGGTAGTGCAGGTTGGAAAGTCATACGAGATTTGCAACAATTCACTTTCAAGAGGCATGTCCATTCGTATTTCATCACTAATGAAGAGGCTTTATGCATCATCTTGAATGAAGGTAGGACTTTTGGCCTTTTATATCCTTTGTAAGTCTATAAATAAAAGGCTTTTGGTCATTTGTAAACACAACTTAGAATTTGAATATACTTGTGAGATTGTTCTCTCCATTGTTCTTCATTGAACTTCTTGACTTCCAAGCTTGTCCTTGTGATTGTCAATCTCTACTTTCCATCATCTTATAACGTTGGTTCCTAGTTGTATATAACTAGTGGGTTGCGTTCCATCATTTACCTTTTCATCTAATTATAGGGTTGGTTCCTAGATCTTAATATCTAGTGGGTTACCTTTCATCCAAACTATCCTTCAATCTATCCAAACGTCCACTCCCTTCCTCCACCATCCATGCATCCATCATCTTTACTATTTACATCTTCTTTGTTTCATTCCACTAAACTCTTTTGCGAGCCTTCAACAACGATTTCAAATACACCTTGATTTCAGTCTCAACTTCAACCTACGGAGGTGGGCACATATCATTTGGTACCAGAGCTAGTTTAAATCAAAGTACTTGGTTCTTTTTTTCTTGTAACCCCCTCGACTCAACCTAGACGCCCGATCGAACCCAACGGGTCACACGGGGAATATTGAAGTAAACCTAGAAGTTTACCTCAATAAACGACATTTTTTTATCTTTTCTAGACGCACATTGTTAACCTAAGTGTTTAGACTCGCAGCGAAAGAAACATCAACTTAAACAGACATCGATTTGGCATTAGGGGTGGGCATAATTACCCGACCCGGTTAATCCGACCCAGTTACCCGATGACCCGAAGCAAATTTGGTTGGTAATCTTATAAAAAAAATACCAGACCGGGCCGGTTACCCGACCCGGTAATTTTTTCAGGACACGGGAAGGAAGTTTTCCCTTACCGAGTACCCAATCCGATAAATTTTAATATATATTTTTACATTTTAAATTATATTTTTATTTTAAATTTCTTAATATTTTAACCCTAAAACTAAGTTTAAATCCCTAAATTCTTTCTATATTTGTATTATATACTTTTAAGTTTTCAGTTTATTTTTTTAAAAAATATTTTTGTGTTTAACATGTGATTTTTTTAAAATTTTAGAATTAAAAAAATAAAAAAAAATATGAACTGAGTACCCGAGTTGTATGGGTACATATGTTTCAGGTACCCGGATGTGATGGGTCGGGACACGAGACGAGCAATGAGGTACCCGGATGAACCGGGTACCTGAAACCTGGTTACCCAACAATGCCCACCCTTATTTGGCATTCATTTGATTACAACATGCGATAAGGACCAATTTGTAAATTTCAAAAAATACAGGGATTTCATCCAATTTTAGGTTACCATCCTTTAATTAGTCATGTTACATGCCACTGTGTCAAATCTCAGCTCAATTCGACCATTCAATTGAACATCCAAACATTCAGTGATCAAAACGGAAGAAAACAAAACATCAAAAAGCCTTAATTAACCAACTTACCAGCCGAGCGTATCGATACACTTCAACCCGTAACGATACACCATTATCTCGTCAATTTCTCAGATTTCCAATAGGAAAAAAGGGTATCAATACGGCCTCGTGTACCGATACGGTTCCTTAATTTTCCCTTTAGCCATATCGATACGGGCTACCTGTATCGATACAGTATGCCTATTTTGGCTATACTGTACCGATACAGTAGCCCACGTATCGGTACGCTTGGGCTTGTAATGTCACATTTTGCTGGTTTTTCACACTTTAATGTACACATAACCGCTCAAGCATGCTTCCAACATATATATAACATACCCAAACATCAAACCTCAATCATCCATGACATATTCAACATCATAACATAGCATTTTGCATCAAAGGTAAACTATAGGCATGCAACCTAGTAAACAAGCCAAGCAAGATACCAAAATGCATAGCAAGGCACAAACCAATAATCACATGCCATTTACAAGTCTAAAACAACAATATAAACTTTCTCGAATAGGAATTTTACACAAATCTCCCAAAACACAATGGATCCCACATTGCCCTTATTACGTATAGTCTAAACCGAAACATACATTCTCAAATGAAGCCACTTGCGATCCCTTGCTCTACGATGCCTACAAAACATCAATTCTCTGCATTGATGGACAAAATAGAGTGTAAGCACACAAGGCTTAGTTAGGAGTGCTCAAAATCAAAACATAATCAAAGCATTAAAACCTTTTTCCATGTCCACATTGAAATCTCATTTCAATTAACTTAAATCATCATTTGAAAACCATCATGCCTTTAAAACCATGCACTTTTGTTAATTATAAATCGGCATAATAACCCTTATGCAACATGTATCACGAACCAACAACAAATACCATTGTTAACACTCAATTTAAGCCTTCCCATGCATAACTACCATATGCAAAGCTTAAAGAGTAAAACATGTATAAATCACAATATTCAACATAAACCATCTCATGATACATCATCAATTCTATTGGCTTACAAGTGATCATTAGGCAAGTTCGTTTATCAAAACAACATATCGGATACACGGATTCACAAGTATTGTCCCAACACTTCATACATTCTCACAGACATCTCAAGGTTCACACACGAGAGCTACTCTCCACCGTTGTGACACTCGTGGTGGAGTATTCAGTACACAGTATAAACCCTTCAACACCACTCATCGGTAGATGTATAACCCCACTAACGAGAGACGGGACACCATACACACACATACCTCTATTGTTAGGGTACTTGGATGGAGTATTCGGTACACCGTATAAACCCCTCAACATCCAAGGCGACCTGTTTACAGTGCACTCAATCCTATAGCCGACTAACTATATCCGATAACATTTATAAACCAATTTCATAACATCACTCGCCAATATAATTCTCGTTTCGTCACATACCTCACTGTTTTCAAAGCATCATCATTAAATCATTTTCCAAGCATTAAACCATGCTTTAAATCACAAGTATAAAATGTATACTTACAAGGATCACTTACCATGTGCATCCTCCATCATTTCAACATTAAAAATAGCAAACCACATGCTATAATCATGCTTTAACAGTAGGTAAACATGTATTCAAAATCAAGTGCATAAAAACCATTTCATAATAGCATAATCGAGAGAGAAATTGCTTATACTTACTTCCTAACTTAGACAAGCGTTTCAAGCTTACATCTAAGTTCCCAAAACCATCTTAAAAACATTTTAAAGGTGAAAGCCACATTCTCACTCACCGTCACGCGAAAACATGATTAGCCGACGCGAAACTAAGAGTCTGAAGCTCCCGAAACCTCACCGGTTGCTTCTGAAGCGTTCTCCCATGTTTTAACCATATAAGAATAGAGGACTAATGCATCCCAATGCATTAAAAACTCCATGAAGCAATCCTACCACGTTGCTATGCCCAAAACCACCAAAACACCCATCCAAAACATCCAAAAACACCATCGATTACTCTACAAACTCAACCCAGCCAAAACCTAACACTTCCATCCATTTATTAACATTGATTAACATCCAAAACCAACCTATTAACAACCTTATACCTCCAGCATCCCCAAAATCACATTAACACCACAAAAACCCAATTCTAACAACCTAATCAACTAGATATCCAAATAGTTTTGGGGATTACCATGCTTAGACCTCAATCTCAACATTAATAAACTTTCAAAACATGATTAAAATCAATCATAAATCAGCCATAACAGATCCATTACGAAAATTACACAAATCATCATTTAAAGATTGATTTAACCATTTTCTTTAAATCAATCATGAAACCTTGTTAAGAAACACAATTAAAAAGCCAAATACTTGAGAATTTCACTAAAGAACCTTGATTAGAGGAGAAGCACGAAAATTACCTCTAATCCCTTGATATTCCTTCAATTGACAAGATTTAATTGAAAATCTTCAAGAATCCATTGAAACAAGTTGAGGAAACTCCATGGAAATCATTTGAAAATCAAAGTAAAATGAAAAGGAAAAGATCTCTGAAAGTTTTGAAAGAAAATGGGTGGTTGGCTGATGAGAAAAGAGAGAAAATGGAAGTTACGTCAAAATAAGTTTGTAAAGCTTAATTCCCTTTTTAATCAAAACATTTTTAATCTTTTTAATTAAACACATTTAAAACATGTTAAATTAAAGGAATAAATGATTACAATTACTTTAGCTCCCTGAAGATTCTAAGTTTTGGCTCTTTTACAAAATAGCCATTAAAATAGTATTTCCATTTTTTACGATTTAGTCACTAAACCGAAATGTCCACCTTCCAAATGTCATTTTCCAAAATCATCTTCACCAAACCCTTATATACAATTAAAAAGGATTTTAGCAATTTTTCTCAAATTTTTATCACTTCCCGAACTAGGTTTTCCCTAACCAATCCCGAACTAACCCAGATCTCTAATCTCGGTCCAACAGACCCTAAACCCAACCTACAAACTCCTAGGCCTAAAATCGAGGCGTTACAACTCTCCCCCACTTAGGAAATTTCGTCCTTGAAATTTTACCTAGAGGAAAAAAGTGCGGAAACTGCTTCAACATGTTTTCCTTGCTTTCCCACGTGGCCTCATCAGCTCCTCGATGTCGCCACAACACCTTCACAAGTTCAATTGTCTTACTACAAAGAAATTTGCTACTAGAATCAAAAATCTCAATAGGTTCCTCATCATAAGACAAATCCGGTCGCAACTCAATATCCTCAACTGGCATTACATGTGATGGATCCGACATGTACCTCCGCAACATCGACATATGAAACACATCTTAAATTTTTCCAACTCAGGATGCAACCTCAACCGATATGCAACAGAACCAACACGCTCCATAACTTCATATGGTCCAATAAACCTTGGACTAAGCTTACCTCTACGTCCAAACCTCATCACTTTCTTCCAAGGTGACACTTTCAGAAACACGCGATCACCAACCGCAAACTCAATTTCCCTACGCTTCAAATCCACATAAGACTTTTGAAGATCAACCAATCACAAAAAAACTTTACCTTCTTTTTCATTCCTTTAAGCAAATTAGACAAAGAAACTAACTTTTGCCCTGCTTCCACCCAACAAAGAGGTGTTCTACACTTCCTACCATACAAGGCTTAATACGGAGCCATTTGTATACTTGCTTGATAGCTATTATTATAAGAAAACTCCACCAAAGGCAACTGTTTCTCCCAAGAAACTTGGAAATTTATACACAACACCGCAACATATCCTCAAGCACTTGAATAACTCGCTCAGACTGACCATCCGTCTGAGGATGAAACGAGGTACTGAAATTGAGCCGTGTGCCCAAAGCTTTATGCAAACACTCCAAAAACCTCGCTGTAAACCTCAAATCTCTATCCAAAACTATGGATTTAGGTACACCATGCAACCTCACAACTTTCGCAATGTACAACTCTGCCAACTTATCCAACGTATACGTAGTATGCACAACTATGAAATGCGCACACTTCGTAAAACGGTCTACAATCACCCAAATAGAGTTCTTCTTTGATGAAGTCAAAGGCAAACCTGACACAAAATCCATCATAATCCTCTCCCATTTCCATTTTGGTATCTTCAAAGGTTGCAACAGCCCGGAAGGAAACTGATGCTCAGCTTTCACGCGCTGAAAAATCATACACTTACTCACAAAATTAGCTACACCCTTCTTCAACCCAACCCAATAGTACTCATCCTTCAATCCACGATAAATCTTAGTACTACCACGATGCATAGAAAAAGGGTTACTATGCGCCTCAGTCAGAATAATGTGCCTCAACTCAACATCATCCAGCACAACTATTCGACTCTTAAAACACAAAACACCATCATCATTAAAACAAATTTCGTTGAATTACCATCTGTTATATCCTGAACATGCGGTACCAACGAATCATTAAGCAACTGCTTCTCCTTAATCAACTGAACCAAGGAAGGTTTCACTTGCAACTCAGCTATCAATCCACCATCCCGCGACACACTCATTGATGCAAACATGGCTCTCAACTCCACAACTACCTTCCTATTCAAAGCATCGGCCACAACATTGGCCTTACCAGGGTGATACTCTATCGTCAAGTCGTAATCCTTAAGCAACTCCAATCATCTCTGTTGCCTAAGATTCAACTCTTTTTGGGATATTAAATACTTCAAACTCTTATGATCCGTATAAACAACACACTTCTCACCATAAAGGTAATGCCTCCAAATTTTCAAAGCAAACACAATCGCGACAAGCTCAAGATCATGAGTAGGATAGTTGTGCTCAGGCACCTTCAATTGTCTAGATGCATACGCTACAACCTTCACACCTTGCATCAACATACAACCCAAACCAACATACGATGCATCACTATAAACCACAAACTCCTTACCTGACTCGGGTTGAATCAAGATAGGAGCTTGCGTCAAAGCTTCTTTCAACCTCTCGAAAGCTTGTTGTCTAACAAACGGAGTAGCAATCTTTGCAAAACCACACACAAACCTACGGTAATAACCTGCCAATCCAAGGAAACTACGAACTTCCGTCACAGACTTAGGCGTCTTCCAACTCATCACCGCCTCGATCTTTTGTGGATCAACCCGGATACCTTCAGCCGACACCACATGTCCAAGAAAGACAACTTCTTTAAGCCAAAACTCACACTTACTCAACTTGGCGTAAAGCTGATTTTCTAACAAAACTTGCAACACAATCTGCAAGTGCTTATCATGATCCTCCTCGGTACGAGATTACACGAGAATATCATCAATAAACACAACCACAAACTGATCCAAGGATTCATGAAACACATGATTCATCATGTCCATGAATGCAGCAGACACATTCGACAAACCAAACGACATCACCAAAAACTTATAATGCCAGTACCTCGTACGAAAAGCAGTCTTAGGCACATCCACATCCTTTACCTTCGACTGATAATACCTAGATCTCAAATCGATCTTAGAAATCACTGAAGCACCTCGAAACTGGTCAAACAAATCATCAATTCTTGGCAAAGGATACTTATTCTTAACTGTCAACTTGTTCAATTGCCGATAATCTATAAACATTCGCACCGTGCCATCTTTCTTCTTCACAAACAAAACTGGTGCACCCCAAGGTGAAAAACTAGGCCTAATGAACCCTCGATCAAGCAACTTCAAAAGTTGCGTCTTCAACCAGTTCAACTCTTTCGGAGCCATTCGATAGGGAGCAATAGACACTAGAGTCTTATTTTCATAAAACTCAATGCCAAACTTGTAATCCCCTCAGCCCGGCCTAGCCACCAGACCGACCAGAGGTGGTCACGCGGGACTAACCAAAGTTATGGAGCAATAGACACTAGAGTCGTATTTTCATACAACTCAATGCCAAACTTGTAATCCCCTTAGCCCGACCTAGCTACCAGACCGACCAGAGGTGGTCACACGGGACTAACCAAAGAAGGACCCGAAGATTTCTCTCCGGTTAGCAACCCTAAAAGAGGAACAAAACTTTTAAACTTATCTTTTCTAGATGCTCTTTTTCAAACCTAGGCGAGGAACACTCGTAGCAGATAAAAACATGAAGAAACAAACTTCGAACTGTCAACAAGCATACAGGGACCAAAATATAATTCTAGCATAAAACAGGGACCTAACATGAAATTAATATTACCATCTTGAAAATAATTAATTTTTATACATATATGCCAAAATGCAGCACGAAACAACCATTCGAACTCACCCAATTGATAAAACATCAATTGGGGACCAAAACGCAAGAAAATAGAGCTTAGGAGATGCCCTCAACTAACTTAACTGCCAGAAGTTTCGAAACACCACTACGCGTTTCGAAACAGGTTTTCAAAACCAAATTTTCCAGAGGCAAACTGTTTCGAAACACCAAGGGGCGTTTCGAAACAGCTCGGCATAAATCATGCATGTTTTGATACGATCGAGCCCGTTTCGGAACCCTTGTGCATAGTTTGATTCAAAAAGAGTCTTAGGCATTTCTGAAGCTTACCGAAACCATCACAATAACATACCAACAATAAGAGATCAACAAAACATGCATTTCTCAGATAAAGGAACTTAACAACATCAAACAAGAGCATTTCAAGGCATCGATTAAACAAGAACGAAGCATATAAAGAACTACACTTGCATAGGAGGTCAAAACACAAGTTAGGATTAAAAACAACAAAACCAAACTTCTCACAACTTCAAAGGATCATAACAAACTTGTCTCAACAAAAAAAGGAGTTCAAAACACGCTCCCAACTCACAAAAAGGTCTTGCCCCAGTGCTACTACAATACTATTGGGATAAACCATACTTGAGCTAGAGAGCTTAGTGAGCGGTGCTCAAAACTAAAGCAACAACAATGCAGTTTTTAAAACATATAATTTGTTCATAAACCCAAAACCTTCCTTCAAATCATTTCCTTTCAACAAAACCAATAAAATGAGCTAGAAATACAACACAAGGCATATCCTCAAGTCAAAACCACAATATCACAGTTCATCATTACCGATGTATATAACCACAACTTACCAAACTCATTCAAACCATGCATTACCGATGCATACCAAAACTCAACTTACCAACACATGATCAACATCATACTAACACATAGCATAAACATATTGCAAATAAACACATGTATATTGGCCACAAGTGAATCCAGGATGCTACTACCCGTAGAGCCTAAGGTGATAGCACTACCCCTATCACTCTCAAATCGGATATACGGACACCTTGATGGCACTACCCCATCAAGTCACATGCATTACTGATGCATAAAAAAATCATTTCGGCCAGAATGCTACTACCCGCAGAGCCCGTTGGTGATAGCACTAACCCTACCACTCGTATCACAATAGCACTACCCCTATTGTGAAACCGAAGGACACCACACACACGAATTTTGTATTATAGAGCTCTCCACATCCTATTGATCGATCCACTCTTTATGCTTTAAAAATGTTTCCACTCACCAGCAAACCACAAACACAAGTCGAAACACCGATTTAAGCCTCCAGATTACCCAAAAACGCGTATGATGATTCCGAATCCAAAACCCTTGTTCCTAACCATTACAAAATAGAGCATTAAACTTTATTTCAACCCAAAAATTTGCTGGAAAATAGAGACTCATCATCTAGCAACAATCGACCATCAAAACATACCCGAAATAAGCCGAAAACATCGAATAAATCATCCCAAACAATCTCCAGCCAAAACCCAGCAAGATTATCATTATAAATACATCTAATAGCATCCAAAAACATTAACCCATAATCACTTAATCACCATATACCAATTTCTCACAAATCCAAGCCAAAAACCCAAAAATATCAATCTGAAACTTCATCAACTCAACCAAATCCGGGATTCTTTTGATTAACCCATTATCTCAACATATTCCAACATCAAAAACATTTCTCACAGCAATCTAAAACCCAGAAAAACCTGATCTAACCAAGAAACTCACTAAACAACCCTTTTTAGCTTGATTTCTCACTTTTTCATAAACATCTTTGCAAAATCTTTAATCTAAAACAATAAAAGAATCAATAACATGAGAATATCAATAAATAACCTTACAATAGAGGAGAAAAATGCAGCTCACCTCTAATGGTGGAGTTTCCCCTTGATTTTGAAGAAAAACTTAAGAAATCTAAGAGAAAACAATTAGGTTTTAGAAGAAAATCATAAGGAAATACTTTGATGATTAGAAATCAACTTAAAAAGAAGTTTACCTTTGAAAACTTGTTGCTAAAATGGTGTTTGGTTGATGCGAGAGTGAAGAAGGCCTTTTTGGAAGTTTTAACGTCAAAACTTGAATGATATAAAGTTCTTGTTAAAATACAAATAAAAACCCTTTTAAAATCACTTTTAGGAATAAAATAAATAAGGGAAAAGTCTGAAATTATTTCGACATTTTTAAGAACACTCGAGGGAAGTTTTCCCTAAACTCACCCTAAACTACCCTAACTCAAAAAATAGATTCGGCCAACTCTAAAACCATCACCAAAACTCCTAAGCCCAAAATCGAGGCGTTACAACTCTCCCCTACTTAAAGAATTTCATCCTCGAAATTTACTTGATGGGAAGAGATGCAGAAACTGCTTCACCATGTCGTCTTTTCTCTCCTAAGTGGCTTCTTCCATACCACGTCATTATCATTTCACTTTCACTAACTCAATGCTTCTTCCACACAACACCTTGCTTTCCGTAGCCAAGATGTCTACTGGTTCTTCCTCGCAAGACAAATACGGATTCAAATCAATCTCTTCAACAAGCATAATGTGAGACAGATCTGATCTATACTTTCGAAGCGTTGAAACATGGAACACATCATGTATCTTTTCTAACTCGGATGGCAAACGCAATCTGTAAACAAGGGGACCAATTCGTTCAACTATCTCATACGGACCAATAAACCTCGAACTCAGTTTACCTTTCTTACCGAATCTTATCACTTTCTTCCAAGGTGAAACTTTCTGAAACACTTTCTCACCTACCGCATACTCTATCTCACGGAGTTTCATATCCGCATAGGACCTTTGACGATCCATAGCTGCTTTTAGGCGATCACAAATCAATTTTACCTTCTCCGTAGTACCCTTAACATATCCGACAATGATAGTAACTTTTGTCCCGCTTCAGCCCAACAGACAAGTGTTCTACACTTTCTACCATCCAAAGCTTCGTAAGAGCCATCTGAATGCTTACCTGATAACTGTTATCATACGCAAACTCTACTAATGGTAGATGTTTCTCTGATGAACCCTGAAAATCAATAATGCAACACCGCAATATATCTTCTAACACCTGAATTACTGTTTCTGACTGACCATCTGTTTGTGGATGGTAAGATGTGCTGAAATTCAATCGAGTACCCAAAGGATCATGCAAACATTCCTAAGATCGAGCTATGAACCTCAGATCTCTATCTGACACAATAGATTTCGGTACACCATGCAATCTCACTATCTTATGGATGTACAACTCAACCAACTTATCTAATGTGTACGTAGTATGAACAACTATAAAGTGTGCACATTTCATGAGACGATCAACAATTACCCAAACTAAATTCTTCCTAGAAGGTGTCAAAGGCAAATCTAATACAAAATCCATGGTAATTCTTTCCCACTTCCATTCCGAAATTGTCAACGGTTGCAACAAACCTGGGGAAACTGATGTTCGGCCTTCACACACTGACAAACCATACATTTATTCACATACTCGACCATATCATTCTTCAATCCAATCCAATAGTATTCATCTTTTAAACCACGATACATCTTTGTACTACCTAGATGCATAACGAACGGACTACTATGTGCTTCGGTCAAAATGGCACGTCTCAATTCAATGTCATCCGGTACCACTATCCTATTTTTAAAACATAGAACACCATCGCTACTAAAATTAAAATTTGTCGGTTCACTCTCCACAATATCCTGAACATGAGATACTAACGTTCTATCTTGCAACTGTTTCTCTCGGATCTTCTAAATGAACGAAGGTTTCACTTGCAGTTCGGCCACTAAACCACCCTTATGAGACAGACCCAGTCTAGCAAACATTACTCGCAACTCGACTGCCACCTTCCTACTCAAAGCATCAGCCACCACATTGGCTTTCCCTAGATGGTATTCAATCGTAAGGTCGCATTCTTTTAGAAACTCTAGCCATCTTCACTGTCTGAGATTCAATTCTTTCTGTGTCATCAAGTATTTCAAACTCTTGTGATCCATATATAAGGTATATTTCTCACCATAAAGGTAGTGTCTCCAAACCTTCAAAGCAAACACAACCGCGACCAACTCTATATCATGCGTAGGATAATTGCGCTCATGTGTCTTCAACTGTCTCGATGCATACGCTACTACTCTTCCTTCTTGCATCAGTACACAACCCAGACCAACATACGATGCATCACAGTATATCACGTACTCTTTCTCTGTCACTGGTTGTACTAAACAGGAGCTTTCGTCAAAGCTTCTTTCAATTTCTCAAAGGATTGTTGTCTTGCTTATGTCATTCGAAACAAACATCCTTTTGCAACAATTTAGTCAAAGGAGCATCAACTTTAGAAAAGCCTTCTACGAAGCGTCGATAATAACCGGCTAAACCTAAGAAACTGCGGATTTTGGTTACCGATCTCGGTTGCTTCCAATTCACAATTGCTTCAATCTTTTTAAGATCCACTTTGATTCCCTCGACTGGCACAACATGTCCTAGGAAGACTACTTCCCTAATCCAGAACTCACATTTGCTCAACTTGACATATAACTGATTATTTAGCAAAGTTTGCAATACTAACCGCAAATGCTTATCACGATCTTCCTCGGTGCGAGAATATATAAGAATATCATCAATGAACACTACAATAAACTGATCTAAATACTCATGAAATACCCGGTTCATCATATCTATAAAAGCAGCTGGCGCGTTAGTCAGACCAAAGGGCATCACCAAGAATTCATAATGGCCATAACGAGTGCGGAAAGCTGTCTCCGGTATATCTGCCTCTTTTACCTTTAGCTGATAATAACCGGATCTCAAATATATCTTAGAAAATAATGAAGCATCTCGCAACTGATCAAACAAATCGTCAATCCTCGGCAAAGGATACTTATTCTTCACCGTCAGCTTGTTTAACTGTCGATAGTCTATACACATTCTCATACTACCATCTTTCTTTTTAACAAACAGAACTGGTGCGCCCCATGGTGAAATACTCGGACGGATGAATCCTTGGTCTAACAATTCCTAAAGCTGTGTTTTCAACTCTTTCAATTCTTTTGAAGCCATTCGGTACGGAGCAATGGATACGGAAGCAGAATCAACATATGTCTCAATAGCAAACTCAACCTCTCGGTCGGGTGGTACACCAGACAATTCTTCTGGAAATACATTGGGAAAATCGCAAACCATTCTAATGTCTTTCGGTTGAGCTTCACTCATGTTCAGATTCATTACATAAGCCAAATATGTCTGACAACCCTAGTCCAACAATTTATGAACTTCTAAAACTGAAACAACATTAGACAATAATTTAATATTCTCGCCACCTACCATAACTTCCTAATCGTCTGATATCTTCATCGATACTCATTTTGTCTCAAAGACTACCCTAGCCTTGTGCTCCACAAGCCAATTTTAGAGTGTTAGGGTGTTATCTATTTATGAGTGCAAGTGCACACTCCTGTCAAGTTATAGTATAAACGATATCGTCTCCCACATGGGTTGGACAACTTGATTCGAGTTGTTATTCCTGCACAAGAAAAGTAAATGCACAATTAAGTTGAATGTTTGAAAACAAAAGTAAAATAAAAACACATGTAATTAAAAGGGAAGTGATCAGATTGATAGAAAGGCCAAGGATATGCTGCTACTTAGTATGAGACTACGTTGAATAGGACAAGTTGTTTTGCGCTGCCAGACTCTGCTGCCTCGGCGGTGGATGGCAGATAGAATGTTGAGATGCTCTCGCTGCCTCAGTGGCGAACTTGGCAGAAATACAAGGGTCAGCAGAACGCTTCGAAAGTGACTCCGTTTATGTCTAAGTTAAAGTTTTGTTGATGCCCATTGCAGATAATACCAGTCGCGGCGTGAATCATGCAAAGACAGCAATGTTGATTCGTCCTCTTTTAGCCACCCTAAACCCTTAACCTATGTCTAGGCCGGATTGATCACAACGTCTATAGATGAAATAACACTTACTCTTTTCGTGAGTTCGATTCTCTCGATACCGAACAAATGAATAGAATTCAACTAATCTTTCGCCTTAATTGAAAACTATGAAGAACATGGAATAAGTAAACCTTGTAATTTTATTTGTAAAAACAAACTTGAAATCCTTAGAAACCGTTCTCACAACTAATTACAACATAACCCAAACCCAAGGAGAAATTTAGAACATGTTGGCGGCAAGAAAACCTAAACTATGCCTAAGAAAAACGTATGTTCTTTTGAACTAGAATTACAATGGGTATTTATAGGCATTAGCTAGGTCTAGTCGTTCTTGAAGTAGAAATCTTCAAAGTAGCTTTTCACATTAAATGTGACTTTAAACTCTGACTTCTTTGAGTTGAATGTGGATTTTATCACGTTGCCTTGTTCCGCAAGCAATCTCGAGATTCACCTTCGACGGCTATGCCCGCTACTACAGACGTCAGAAAATTGAGTGGACATCATCAATAGAATCATGATTTTCTGCTCTACAAATCGCACTCTGGTTCTCCAATTCCATACTCTGCTGTCTTGGGCGACACGGTGGGTGGCGGCAGTTACTCGACAGCTGTTGTCTCTGTCTAAAACTGTATCACTACAACTCCCTAGTTCGCTGCCTCAACATCACATCTTCAGCTCCTCTTTCCCTCTATCAGCCTCTAGCACATAAAACTGAAAGTACACTAAAATAATAGCTTTTCTTTACCAAACAAAGGATAATCTAGAAAAACATTGTAAAGTAAAGAAATACTGTAAAATGCAATGTATGGTCCTAATTATGCCTAAAATGTACTAAAAAAGGCAATAATATGAGATGGAATGTGCATGAAATATAGAACTTGTGGACACTTTACACACCCCGAAACTCGAACTATTGCTTGTCCTCAAGCAATGCAACCTAAACATACTTGCCCTTATATTAACCAGAAAGAAAAATCCATTTCAACTTGATTTCATATCTCAAGGCCGTGGCACCTAGATTAAATTAGTGAAAGGAACTTAGCAAGAAAATAACTCAGAATTAATTTCTAAGGCCAGTGCAGTGTGTGCAGAACTGTATAAGGCTGAATATGCAGAATAACTAGATAAACAAAGATGTTGTTATGATATATAAGGTTGCTGCCGAGACAACACAGTTAAGCACAATATTTAATCATGGCAATGAGGGCTTCAGCTTATCACAACTACTCTTCTAGGTTTGAAATTAAGATAGGAGCAAACTATAAAACCCCGAACCCATGGAGTAGAGTCATCCCGTGAAAACTTCCATTCACTCATGCTAATTTGTTCGTCACTTCAAAACTTTCATATTCATGGACTTTGATAGCAGCAGAGTGTCCTTGCACATGATTCTTCCTAGAGCCTATTGCGGACACCTCTAGGGTAAACCAACAATGTTTCTTTGTTTTTCTCTCAGCTGCCATGGCAGTGCTGTATTTTTCTATTTACGTTTTCTGCCTCGACGGCTACTTGCAACCATTGTTAGAAATTTGCAAAGAATTCTAAAAACAAAGCAGAAAATGTTCATTAGATATTCTAGAAAATCCAACGAGTAGCAGTAGTGTTTGATAGTTTTGGCAATAAAAAAGTTCTAAGTCATTTTGCATGCTGCATGCTTTTCCCATATTAAGTTCAATTTATTTATTAGTGCGAAAATAAGTAATCAGCTAACTATCATAGGCACAAGTTATATAACAAAATTTTTTGTTTCGGTTAACACTAAGGCAAGTACAATGCAACCTATATGCTACTAAGTGTGCCTAGACAAAAGATGCAAGAGCTATCCCCCCCAAACTCGAGATGGGCATTGCCCTCAATGCACAGAATAAAACAGAAAATGATAAAAGAAGAAAAGTACAAGTGATATATATATAATAGAAAAATAAAATAAAAAAGAGAAAGGAAAAAAAAACTAGAAATCGATTGAGGGTTGAGAGGAGGCTTGAGTCTTTGCTGTTGAGGAGGAGGAAGAGGTTTGGATGATGAAGCGGCGGCCGACAGATGTCTTGGTGACATACTTAGTAGGTGAGATTTTTGCTGTCCGCGGTGGCTGGACTCTCTTGGGCATGGGATGAGGCTGTTCTTGAGGTTTGACAGTGGGAGCGGCAGGAGGTGCTACGCTCTCTTCTGACTTTGTATCGTCGTCCACAGGCTCAACAGCTATGATGTGCCGCTTTCTCTTCCTGGTTCCTTCCTTCGTTGGTGCTGCCAAAGGGTCTATTGCCATTGGGATGACTGTTGCTGTTGTTGGTGCCGACAGCTGCTGCTCAATCTTCTCTGATGAGAAGGTATTTGCCACTGTCGCTGCTGTACAAGGAGGTGAATGGTGTTGATGATGCCTCTCTGTGGAGTCTGCCACTGTGTTGGAAGCAAAGGTGGCTGAGTATGACAAGTAGTTCGTCCGAGACGACATCTGTCTATAGAAGGTGACGTGGCGGGCAGTGGCGACTGATGGCGTTCCTTGTTCTAAGGTAGCCGTGACAGCTAGATCTGTCGGGTAAGGTGGCAAGTTGGGGTCGTCACCGGGATACTTCTCCATGAAATAAGCCACAAAGACTTCTTAGACCTCCCCCACATATTTCATGAAAGTCAGATGTTGCTGCTCGATGCGCTTGGTGCTGTCGATAAGGGTGTGCAACAACATAAGGACTTCACTGGCTGAGGCAGCTTCAGTACTGCTAGGGGCGGCTGGAGTGGTAGGCTGGGCTGCAGAGGGCTGGCTGGGCGTTATGGGCTCTGTCTCTGAGCCCTGCATCATCTGCAGGTAGATTTTTCTGGTCCACCATTCTTTGGCTGTCGTCATCTCATCTTTAGGGTCAGTTGGGACATTGAAAATGGCACAAAGGCCGGTGATGAGTGAAGAGAAATATAGCCTGCCCTTCGTCTTCCGAAAGCAGGGGTGGATCTCCTTATAGATAATCTCCCCCACGTTGATGGGCCTGCTCGTCATGATGCTGTGGATGAGTGCAAGGCGCGGCCGGTCAATGGTGGAGTTATGGGAGGTGGGCAGCAGACTCCTCTTGATGAAGGTAATCCACAACATTGCCTCGGGCAGCAGGTGGCGACGTTGGACAGATCCTCCATGCTTTCCTACCAACCACGGCGTGTTGGGCTTGCATAGTTTGGCCTTGAGTTTCTCATAATCGGCATCTGCCAGTGACAGCCTCCACTTCTCATGAGGGTTATCGTTCATATCTAGGCCATAGAAACTGTTGATCATGGTAGCGTTGATCTTGACAGGTTCCCCTCTGACGAACACGAACAACATCTCCGGGCATGAATGGTGGGCATAGAACTCCCAGACCATGGTGATGTTAGCTATCTCCGGATGCCGTGCGAATATTTCCCATTTCTTGATGTGGGTAGTTTCGAACAGATTTGGTTCTAGGTTGAGATCTCTTGTCTGCCTTGTATAGTGAAAGCCTTGTTCCTCACATATGGCCTATTTTGCGAACTGTGTTCCAATCTCTTTTCTTCCTCGTGGGAGAAAAAGCATTGGAAGGTCGGTTTAGGTGTCGATGTTGAAGCCATGTGAGTCAGTTGAAGTTTATTGAAACTTGAGGGAAAATAAAGTGAGAGCAGTTGATGCAATAATAAGATAGCAAGAAGGTGAAGTAAAATAAATGAATGAAGTGAGAAGGGTTTAAATAGAGGTTGCCGAGCGGTGCTGGGGCATCATTAAATGTCCAACGGTCCAATTGACTCGCGCATGTTACGAAATTTCAACTCGTTATTTTTGTAGCCATTGGCAGCTAGCCGTTAGTGGGCAACTAGCCGTTATGCGTTTTCTGCGCTGGGCTGCCCTGGGCTGTCTCGGCAGGATGGTGGGCGGGCTTCTTGCTGGGCCTTCTTCTTGATCTGGCTCTTTTATTCCTAATCCTGAAATACTAAATAAGGATAATTAAATATTAAAAATAAATTCAGAAAAAATATGGAAATTAATCTTAATCCTAATAAATTGTAATAAATTAAACTCTAATCCTAATGCATAAAATAAAAATAAAGAAACTATAAAAAGTTATGTTTGGAGTGCATTTGAGTGCATCTCCCTGACATAACCACTTCATGAGGTAATTTGACTTATCCTTCCCTCTTGGGGGGTACTCTTGTTCTTGCAGGTGATGTGCTGCTGGGTCCTTTAGCCTGCCATTGGGTCTATCGTGACAGTTGTTGCCTTGACCCGTGTCTATGCTGATTTTGGCAGCCTTAGCATATGGGCGTCCTTCTTTTTCTTTTCCCGAGGGTTGTAGCACGTTTAACTTAAAGCTCTGGTTTTCTACCCTTATGGTCAGCTCCCCATGTTCCACATCTATTAACGTTCTGCCCGTGGCCAAGAATGGTCGCCCAAGGATGATAGGGGTTTTTCATCGGCCTCACAGTCTAGGATGAGGAAATCAGCTGGAAGAATAAGGTTACCCACCTTCATTAGGATGTCTTCGATTTTGCCTTCCGGTTGCACAAAAGAATGATCGGCAAGTTTTAGCATGACAGAGGTGGGTTTGGCTAGCCCAATTCCTAATTTATCGAAGACTACCTTAGGCATTAGGTTGATGCTAGCTCCCAAGTCGCACAAGGCTTTTGTTTCGTGCTTGCTGTCTATCCTACATGGGATAACAAAGTTGCCCAAGTTTGTTTGCTTGGGCGACAGTTTGTTGTGCAATATTGACATGCACTCCTCTGTTACAACAACTGTTTCAAACTCCCAAATCCTCTTCCTTTTAGAAACCATGTCCCTGAGGTATTTGGCATAGTTGGGCATATTCTGAGTGGCTTCTATTAGAGGGATGTTTATGTGCACCTGCTTTAGAATATCAAGGAATCTCCTAAACTGGTGCTCTTGCTTCTGTTGCTTAAGCCTCTAGGGGAAAGGTACTGGCAGGCGGATGTCCTCTATACACTCCTTGCATGGGAACTTTATCTGTGGAGGATCATCTGCTTCAGGACTGCTGTCAGGTTCAGCAGCCAGGGCGGCTGGTGTTGATATTGCAGCGACATATTGTTCTTTCTATGCTGGTTGCGTTTCTGGTTGCTTTTCCACCCCGGGTTCATCCAACTACTTCCCACTTCTGGTAGATATGACTTTGCACTGCTCGTAAGTGGGTTTGGCTGCTGCCTCTGTGCTGCTGGATGCTGCTCCCATTATTCTGCTGCTGAAGATCTTTGTGACTGCCCAAATTGGGTCTCCAAGTTTTTATAGAAGCCTCCTGGTTGTTCATCTTCATCTCCGTCCTTTCCATGAAAGACTCAGTTTTATTAATGAATTTATTAGTACGAACAATAAAATCACTAGTTCTAGACATAAAAGTATGAAGAGTTGCTTCTAGTGAATTATTGTTTTGCGGTTGCTGAGCCTACTGTATGGACAGGTTTTGTTGGTAGCTTCCCTGTTGCTGTTGTGGGTTTGCAGTAGTCTTTGGGTTGCTCCAAGAGAAGTTGGGATGGTTCTTCCATCTAGGGTTGTAGGTGTTCTGAGTAGGCATGTTGTTCCTCTCGTATCCTTCCATAAAGTTGGCAGCTGCGGTGCATTGAGAGGAATCATGGTTGTCCCCACACTCATCACAGAACGGCTCCACAACGTTGACCTCGTGGACTTTCCCAGCAGGTTTCACGATGCTCATGACCAGCTCTGTCAGCTTTTCAAGGTGGGCATTGACAGATTCCGAGGCTTTTACTTCATTCACAGCTACTGGTCGCCTAAGTCTGCTTCAGCGGGCTATTGGATACTTGTAGTCGTTCTTGGCGGCTTGGTTCAGAATCCGCAGTGCCTCCTCTGGTTGTCTGTCAAGGATGATTCCATTGGCTGAGGCATCAATCATCATCTGTGTTGGGTAGTTCACCCCGTTGTAGAACATTGATACTTGTGTCCAAGCCGAAAAATCATGTAGCGGGCAGTTGTTCAACATCTGTTGGTACCGCTCCCATGCTTCATACATCGGCTCGTCATCCCCTTGTCGGAAGGCTGTTATTTCGTTTCTCAGTCTGTCTATGACATTGGATGGGCCGAAACGGTCCAGAAAATCCTTGCACAGCTCTGTCCATGTGCTGACCGATCCTGTTGGCTCGTTGTTTAACCATTGTTTTGCCCTATCCCTCAGCGAATAGGGAAATAGTCTCAGCCTCAGTACGTCTTGATGGACTTCGTGTATTTTGAATGCTCTGCAAATGTCCAGGAATCCTTTCAGGTGCTATCGTGCACCTTCTGTGGTATTCCCTCCAAATTGCCCTAATGTGTTGATCATGTTAAACATAACGGGCTTCAGCTCGAAGTGATCCGCCTCAATCTCTGGTTCTGTCACTGTCGGATCAAACCCTCTGAAGTCATGTTCCAGATAATCCCTTGTGGTTCGAACATACTGTGGCTGCCTGGGCGGCACTTGCTGTTCTCTGAGCGGTGGGTCTCGCTACCCATCCCTGCCGTTCACAACATTGTTGGCAAGGTTGTCGTTCTCCCTATTTACCTTTGCTTTTTCTTTTTCTTCTTTAGTTTTCCCAAGGGCTTCTTTGATTTCCTTCTTGAGCTCTCTTGCTCTCCGTTCGATATCGTCGTAATAAAGGATTTCTCATTTTGGGTTTTCCCTGGTCATACACTAGCAAAGGAAACTGAAATAATATTTTTTTTCAAATAAAAATAAAATAAAATATAAAGAAATACAAGTGCAGAATTTAAAGACGAATTTCGCTGTTACCAATCCTCGGCAACGACGCTAAAAACTTGTAGAGCGTTAGGGTATTCTCTATTTATGAGCGCAAGTGCATACTCCTGTCAAGTTATAGTATAAAAGATATCGTCTCCCACAGGGATTGAACAACTTGATTCGAGTTGTTATTCCTTCATAAGAAAAGTCAATGCACAATTAAGTTAAATGTTTGAAAAGAAAAGTAAAATAAAAACACAAGTAATTAAAAGGGAAGTGATCAGATTGATAGAAAGGGCAAGGTTATTCTGCTGCTTAGTGTGAGACTGCGTTGAGTAAGACAAGTTGTTTTGCGATGCCAGACTCTGCTGCCTCGGTGGTGGATGGCATGTAGACTGCTGAGACCCTCTCGCTGCCTCGGCGACAAACTTGGCAAAACTACAAGGCTCGACAGAACGCTTCGAAAGTGACTCCGCTTATGTCTAAGTTAGAGTTCTGTTGATGCCCACTGCAGATAATACCAGTCGCGACGTGAATCATGAAAAAACAACAATGTTGATTCGTCCTCTTTTAGCCACCTTAAACCCTTAACCTATGTCTAGGCCGAATTGATCGCATTGTCTATAGATGAATCGCACTTACTCCTTTCGTGAGTTCAATTCTCTCGATACCGAAAAAATGGATAAAATTCAACTAATCTTTCGCCTTAATTGAAAACTATGAAGAACATGGAATAAGTAAACCTTGTAATTTTATTTGCAAAAACAAACTTGAAATTCTAAGCAACCGTTCTCACAACTAATTACAACATAACCCATACCCAAGGAGAAATTTAGAACATGTTGGCGGCAAGAAAACCTAAACTATGCCTAAGGAAAACCTATGTTCTTTGGAACTATAAATACAATGGGTATATATAGGCATTAGCAAGGTCTAGTCCTTCTTGAAGTAGAAGTCTTCAAAGTAGCTTTTCACATTAAATGTGACTTTAAACTCTGACTTCTTTGAGTTGAATGTGGATTTTATCACGTTGCCTTGTTTCGCAAGCAATCTCGAGATTCACCTTCGACGGCTCTGCCTGCTGCTACAGACGTCAGAAAATTGAGTGGACAACATCGATAGAATCAGGATTTTCTGCTTTACAAATTGCACTCTTGTTCTCCAACTCTATAGTCTGCTGTCTTGGGCGGCACGGTGGGCGGCGACAACTACTCAACAACTGATGTCTCTGTCTAAAACTACATCAGTACAACTCCCTGGTTCGTTGCCTCAACATCACATCTTCAGCTCCTCTTTCCCTCTGTCAGCCTCTAGTACCTAGAACCGAAAGTACACTAAAACAATACATGTTCTTTACCAAACAAAGGATAATCTAGAAAAACATGGTAAAGTAAAGAAAAACTTTAAAATGCAATGCATGTTCGTAATTAAGCCTAAAATGTACTAAAAAACAACAATAATATGAGATGGAATGTGCATGAAATATAGAACTTGTGGACACTTTACACCAATCCATACTTAAAATCACATCAAACCCATAGAATGGCAATTCCATCATATCCACCGGAAACACGTGACCCTGAACCATTAGCAGACACCTTCAATATACCTTTCTAACCACAAATGTTTCACCGAAAGAACTAGTAACATTCATACCCACATCCAAGGTTTCACACGGTATATCTAGCAACTTGGCATGCTCACTCAAAATGTAGGAATGCGTAGAACCGGAATCAATCAAAGAGAGCAATTTCAATGACTGTAACATAAAATTACCTGCAATCACATTCGTGTCATTCCTACCCCTACGGTGCTCATAAACTCTAGATGGTCCTCCTCACTCAGGCTGTACCGCAACAACGTGCGCCATGTTTCTCTATCCATCGTTCCTAGGTTGGAAGTTTTCTCGCCGCGCCCACGGCCTCTCTGATGTTCGACTGCACGTGCATGAGCCTGACCATCTCTAACTAGGTGCGGACAATCTCGTTTTAGATGTGCTCATGATCCACAATTCCAACATGTATCATAAGCATCCCAAAACTCTCCA
Organism: Hibiscus tridactylites; assembly: GCA_958450335.1. Classification (NCBI taxonomy): domain Eukaryota; kingdom Viridiplantae; phylum Streptophyta; class Magnoliopsida; order Malvales; family Malvaceae; genus Hibiscus; species Hibiscus tridactylites. The sequence goes on along the minus strand of OY288276.1, from coordinate 21,626,649 downwards.
GAGTGTCGCCTCCCACATTTAACACACTCGGGGAAAAGATTAGCAGCTTATTGGCCTTGGTGACCTCATCCCGGGTTACCACCACCTCGCCTATGAACACCATGATGCCTCATATCTTTGTACCTCTTGGCACGATCTCTGTCCCACTCGATAGGTCGTTTCCCTGAACTGGATCCACCGCCTCGAGATGTTAAGCCTAAGCTCTGCTCAATATCTTTGGCCCTAGTGACCAAGACATCAAAGTTTGTGTAATCTGAAGCTAAAATGTAGGTCTTCACATCATTGATCAAACCGTAACGGAAACGCTCACATCGTTCCCTCTCAGTGGGAACCAACTCTGAGGCGTACTCACCCAACCGAACGAGTTGCACCTCATACCCCGATATTGTCATACTACTCTGAACTAGTGCAATAAACTCCCTTTTCTTCCCATCCTGATATATAGGACCGAGATATTTCTTTCGGAAGGCAGAACGAAAGAAATCTCAAGTAACATCAGTTGTAGGCATACCAGTAGTAACAATGGTCCACCAAACATATGCATCACCCTGAAGTAGAGAAACGACACGTCCTAGCTTCCATGCATCAGTGCACTCTATATGACCCAAGATACGGACAATACTCTCAAGCCAAGCCTCAGAACCCTCAAGCGATAAACCACAGAACTCAACTCCGCCCGAACTACGAAGTCTCTCGAGGGGTAAACCACTTCTCTCACCCCGAGGTGGTGCAACTGTAGCCTGATACCCAGCTAATGTTGTCTGAAATGCTTCGGCTATAGCCTGTATGAAAGGAGTCATATCAACATCGGCCTGACCCTGGCCTCCCTGAGGTCCAACACCTCCGTTATCCACTATACCCCCGCCCAGTGGAGGAGGAGGCAAGTTCTCCTCTCGCACATCCTCAACATTCCCACTAATAGCACTACCAACTATAGGTCCACGCCTCGGTCTCATCTTACCACACCAATGATAACAATCTAGCAACACAACAATAAACAACTAAAATGATTTGGGTCAGCAATGGCAAGGGTCCAAGATGCTCAAGTCCTTATTTCAAAAACCACATTTCACAATAGTGTATAGCAATGAGTGCCTTTAACCACAACCTACGCAGCAACAAGACTCCAAACGCCTTACAAAAATCAAACAATGCAAACAACAGACAACCACATCAAATTTACCTCACTTACCTTCCCGATTTCTCGATAAACCTGGCTCTGATACCAACAAATGTAACGCCCTCAACCGGCCTAGCCACCAGACCGACCAGAGGTGGTCACACGTGACTCACCGAAGAAATACCCGAAGATTTCTCTCCGATTAGCAACCCTAAAAGAGGAACAAAACTTTTAAACTTATCTTTTCTAGATGATCTTTTTAAAAGCTAGGTGAGGAACACTCGCAGTAGATAAAAACACAACGAAACAAACTTCGAACTGGCAACAAGCATAGAGAGACCAAAATACAATTCTAGCATAAAAAAGGGACCTAACATGAAATTAATATTACTATCTTGCAAATAATCAGTTTTCATACATATATGCCAAAATGCAGCACGAAACAACCATTCGAACTCATCCAATTGATAAAACATCAACCAGGGACTAAAATGCAAGAAAACAGAGCTTAGGAGATGCCCCCAACTAACTTAACTGCCAGACATTTTGAAACACCACTGCCCGTTTTGTAACAAGGTTTCAAAACAAGATTTTCCAGAGGCAAACTATTCCGAAACACCAAGGGGTGTTTCGAAACAGCTAGGCATAATTCATGCCCGTTTCTTTTAATTCATACCCGTTTCGGAACCCCTGTGCAAAGTTTGCTTCAAAAAGAGTCTTAGGCATTTCCTAAGCTTACCGAAACCATCCCAACAACATACCAACAGCAAGGGATGAACAAAACATGCATTTCTCAGATAAAGGAACTTAACAACATCAAACAAGAGCATTTCAAGGCATCGATTAAACAAGAACGAAGCATATAAAGAAATACACTTGCATAGGAGGTCAAAACACAAGTTAGGATTAAAAACAACGAAACCAAACTTCTCACAGCTACAAAGGATCATAACAAACTTGTCTCAATGAAAAGGGAGTTCAACACACAAAAAGGTCTTGCCCCATTGCTACTACACTACTATTGGGATAAACCATACTTGAGCTAAGATTGGGACTCTTGGACACCTTCCTTGCTCCCTTGCTGCCCCGAAAGGTCTAACGACCTGCATTGTTGGAAAAGAGAGCGTAAGCTAGAGAGCTTAGTGAGTGGTGCTAGAAACCAAAGTAGCAACAATGCAGTTTTTAAAACATATAATTTTTTCATAAACCCAAAAACTTCCTTCAAATCATTTCCTTTCAACAAAACCAATAAAACGACCTAGAAATACAACACAAGTCATATCCTCAATTCAAAACCACAATATCACAGTTCATGCATTGCCAATGTATATAACCATAGCTTATCAAACTCATTCAAACCATGCATTATCGATGCATGTCAAAACTGAACTTACCAACACATGATCAACATCATACCAAGACATAGAATAAACATATTGCAAATAAACACATGTATATTGGCCACAAGTGAATCTGAGATCCTACTACATGCAGAGCCCAAGTTGATAGCACTACCCCTATCACTCTCAAATCGGATATACGGACACCTTGATGGCACTACCCTCATCAAGTCACATGCATTACTGATGCATAAAAAATTCACTTCGGCTGGGATGCTACTACCTGCAGAGCCCGTTGGTGATAGCACTACCCCTACCACTTGCATCACAATAGAACTATCCCTATTGTGAAACCGAAGGATACCACACGCGCGAATTTTGTATTATAGATCTCTCCACATCCTATTGATCGATCAACATATCCGATATATATAACAATTTACCTCCAAGACCATTCACTATTTTCAAAACATAAACATGATCACAACATCCCATTTCAAAGCACATACACTGCATGGCATTTCTCAACATAATTTCGTAACTTTAAAATCATGATATCAACTTATGGGATTTCATATAACAAAATTTAACACAACTCATTATGCATGAAAACAACATGATTAACATAATCATCTATGCATGTGCATCATTATCACATTGAACCAAAACAATCGGAAATAAGGTGAAAACAAGGGCGAAAACAACCAAACTTACGCTTGAGCATAGATTGGTCTTTCGGGCACAACCCAAACCTTTAAAACATGTCCTTAACCCCGTTAAGGCTTTAAAAACATTTGCACTCACCAGCAAACCACAAACACAAGCCAAAACGCCAATTTAAGCCTCCGAATTACCCAAAAACGCGTATGATGTTTCCGAATCCAAAACCCTTGTTCCTAACCATTACAAAACAGATAATTCGACTTTATTTCAACCCAAAAAAATTGCTGGAAAATAGAGACTCATCATCTAGCAACAATCGGCCATCAAAACCTATTCGAAATAAGCCGAAAACATCGAATAAATCAACTCAAACAATCTCCTGCAAAATCCCAGCAAGATTATCATTATAAATACATCTAATAGCATCCAAAAACATTAACCCATCATCACTTAATCAACAGCTGCTGATTTATCACAAATCCAAGCCAAAACCCAAAAATATCAATCTGAAACTTCATCAACTCAACCAAATCCGGGATTCTTTTGATTAACCCATTATGTCACCATATTCCAACATCAAAAACATTGCTCACAACAATATAAAACCCAGCAAAACCTGATCCAACAAAGAAACTTACTAAACAACCTTTTTTAGCTTGATTTCTCACTTTTTCATAAACATCTTTGCAAAATATTTAATCTAAAACAATAAAAGAATCAATAACATGGGAATATCAATAAAGAACCTTACATTAGAGGAGAAAAATGCAGCTCGCCTCTAATGGTAGAATTTCCCCTTGATTTTGAAGAAAAGCTTAAGAAATCTAAGAGAAAACAATTGAGTTTTAGAAGAAAATCATAAGGAAATAATTTGATGATTAGAAATCAACTTAAAAAGAAGTTTACCTTTGAAAACTTGCTGCTAAAATGGTGTTTGGTTAAAAAGAGAGTGAAGAAGGCCTTTTTGGAAGTTTTAACGTCAAAACTTGAATGATATAAAACCCTTTTTAAAATATACATAAAATCCCTTTTAAAATCACTTTTAGGAATAAAATAAATAAGGGAAAAGTCCGAAATTAAACTTGGCTAATTAGCTCCTTAAAGGTTCAATGTTTTGATTCTTTTACGAAACGGTCACTAAAACAGTTTTGAAAATTCCCATTTTAGTCACTAGACCAAAATGTAATAATTCCGGATATTATTTTCCAAAATTGATTTCACACACATCATATATATAATATATAAGGATTTTAGAAATTATTTTCACATTTTTAAGAACACTCGAGGGTAGTTTTCCCTGAACTCACCCCAAAGTACCCTAACTCCAAACACAGATTCGGCCAACTCTAAAACCATCACAAAAACTCCTAAGCCCAAAATCGGGGCGTTACAAAACTCAACCTCTCTACTCGACGACAATCCAGACAACTCTTCCGAAAATACACCCGAAAACTCACATAACGTACGTATGTCATGTACACGCACTTCCTTCAATCATGAATTCATAACACAAGCTAAGAAAGCCTTGCAACCCAATTTCATCAAACGACTCGCTTCTAGAGCCAAAACAGAATTGGATAAGAATTTAATATTCTTGATCACGATTACCACTTCGTAATCATCAACAAGTTTCAAGGTAACTCTCTTGGTATCAAAATCAACCACAACCCCATGTGTTGAGTGTGTAAAAGTTCTATTATTTACACCCTTTTTAACCCATATTTCTGCTGCATTCAAGCATCATTGCATTGCATTTAGGTTAGTTTACAGCAAAACATCACAAATATATTAAAGGCACGGATTCTACTAAAAGATGGCTGATTTTGTAGGTTGCTGCCATAGTTGACGGAGAAGGCAGGCGCAGGGCAAAGAAGCAGCAGAGCTGAACTGGACAAGCAGAGGACGAGGATGATGCTGCCATGGATCTGCCGCGACAGCAAGGTGACAGCAGCCTTTTGAAGAGGAAAAGAAAAGTGGACCTCGATAGATAGAGAAAAATCTGCTCGTCTGTCGTGTGGAAACCAAATAATTTTCCAAGCCCCGGATCAAAATATATGTCAAGCCAAAGCTCAAGGAAAGGAAATCCCAAGAAACAAGGATGGCGGCTGAAAAGTAGGATACTTGGAGATTAAGTCTTTATTAGAATCTTACTTTTAATTAAAGTTGTAATCCTTGTTAACTTAGAATACTTGAGCCCAAAGCTTATATAAGGGCATGTATTTTAACCTAGGGCATATCATACTCCATACCCCATAACCGATAACCAAAACCCCCCTGCTGTTTACCCGCCGTCGTTATGTTCTAAAAACCCCCTAGGGCCACGGGTTGTTTTGTAAAGTAGTTGCAAGGGTTGTTTTGTTTTAGGATTTTCCAAGTTCAATAAAATAAACTTCAAGTTCTCTTATTTTGATTGTTAATATCTTGCAAGAGCATCAGGAGAGCATTGTGAGGTTATCCATTTACTTAGCATCGGGAGAGTTGAGTATACAAAAGAAATAAGAGCAAGTTCTCTAGTTTATAGTTGAACTATCTTGTGCCTAGGGATAGGGCAAGGTTAAGTGGCTAAAGAAGAATTCATACACATCGGTGTTCATCTTTCGATTCACGCCGGGAGGTATCATCAAGACGTGATCATCGACAGACTTGGACCTAGGGATAGGCCAAGGCAGATCTGGGATTCTTGCCAAGCTTGAAGTAAGGAGTTGGTGTGTTCGCTACCGCGACAACTAACGGACAGCCGCCGCGACAGGTGCTGTCGGCGACGGGCGCGACGACAGAATTGGACTTCCTAAGCATTGCAATACCTGCACTACTGAGCAATTCAATACCAGCCCATTCTCTCTATCTTGATATTCCAACTCTTTTATTTATGTTTTCTTTATATTTCTCGTGACAACTTTCTCAATTATTTCCTTTACTTTCGTGCAGTAATTCAAGGCGAAGCTATTAGCCCAATCCCTGTGGAGACGATATCCGATACTTCGTATCACTTTACTACTTGCGTCGTGTACACTTGCACTACAATTGCGATAGACTCTTTTACACGCAACAAGTTTTTGGCGCCGTTTCCGGGGATTGGCAACATAACTACACCTTTCCTTTATTGCACTTTTCGTTTTTGTTTTTGTTTTTCTTTTTATTTTTATTTTTCTATTTTTCGTTAGTACTTTCAACTCTTGCTTTTCACGAGGTTTTCTTGTTTATGCGCAGATCTAAAAGAGGTGAAGATCCTGAATATCCATTAGATCCGGAAGTTGGACGTTCCTTCAATCTCAAGAAACAACTTCGTCACCTTTTAGACAGGAACGAGTACCTTGAGGAACAGCTAGAGAAGATGGCCCGTAATCCGCCCGCTGGTGATGGTATACCGCCTGTCGGCGACCCGCCCGCAGCAGCCGGACGACGGTCCTGTCGTGACTACATGTTGAACGATCATGTAGAGTTGGAGACCACACTGCCGGATATTGATGTTGACAACTTTGAGCTTAAACATGTCATGTTTAGTATGATCAACAATGCCGGACAGTTTAGTGGTGCTGTGACAGAAGATGCCAGGGAGCATCTCAAGACGTTCCAGGAGATCTGTGGTTCGTTTAGACTACCAGGCGTTAATCCGGAGATACTGAGGCTTCGGTTATTCCCCCATTCATTGAGGGACAGAGCTAAAACTTGGTGGAATAAACTCACGCCGGGTTCAATTATGACTTGGGCAGATTTATCTCGTGAATTTTTATCTCGTTTTAATCCTTCGCATTTATCTGAGCGATTACGTAACGAAATTGCTACTTTTCAACAGGAAGATGATGAGCCGATGCACGAGGCCTGGGACAGATTTACTACTCTTCTTCGGAACTGTCCAATGCATGGATTCCCCGTCTGGAATCAGGTAACTAAGTTCTATAATGCTGCCAACCTACAAACTCACATTCGAATTGATTCAGCAGCAAATGGACTATTATTGGATAAAGATCCGGACGAGGCATTGCAAGTTTTGAAAAATCTGGCCAAGAATAAGGAGCAGTTTCCGACTGCAAGAAGAGGGGGTAAACGGGTACTTGCTGTCAAGGATTATGAAGCCGACAACACGATGAAATCACAGGTAGCCTTCCTTACTAAAGCAATGAAAAGGTTATTGAATGATGATGGTTTACAAGGATTTGCTGTTGAGGAAGTATGTGATATCTGTGAGGGAAATCATAGTCGGGATGAGTGCCCAATACAAGTAGAAGAGGGAAAATATGTTGGAAACTACAAGCTGAATTATAATTCCAACAACTATAATCCCAATTGGAGGAAGGATCCTAAATTTTCCTGGAGTAACCCCAATAATGCCCTGAATCCACAAGCACATAATCAGAATCAGGGAGGTCCTAGATTGCTGACGCGACAGCAACAGCCGCAGAATCTGCCGCCGCACCTGCCGCCGCAGCAGCAACAGCAGCCACCAGCTGCCACGAGCAGTATATTGGAACAGACTCTGGCCACCTTTATGTCTCAGACCGGTACTTATATTGAGAATATGAATCAGTTTTTCAAGAAGACAGAGAATTTCATGGATAAAACAGAGATGAGGATGACAAATCATGAAGCTACTTTGAAATCTCTGGAGACACAAATGGGTCAGGTTTCTCAACATATTAAGCTGAGGCAGAATGGAGGATTTCCTAGCAATACTGAAAATGCTAGGCAGCCCATGCATGAGCAGTGTAAAGCTATTACTACTAGGAGTGGGAAGAAACTACAAGGGCCGGAAAAGGAAGCTGAAACAGTAAAGGATCCAGCCTTAGACAAACCTGCCGAGGAAGCTGCCCCGACAGGTGATAAACAGACTGCTGCCGATGAGCCTGTCACGACAGTAGAAGCGACAGAGGAGAAAAATGATGATTATCGTCCTCAGATTTGCATGCAGTGGGAAGGACGTATTGCTGATTACCATCCACCACCACCTTTTCCTCAACGGATACATCAAGCTAAGCAAGAATCTCAACTTAAAAAGATTTATGATATTTTTAAGCAGGTTCATATAAATATTCCGTTGTTAGATGCTGTTAGGGAGATGCCTGGTTATGCTAAATTTCTCAAGGATGTTATATCGAAAAAATCTAAACTTGGGGAGTTTGAAACGGTAAAGATGACAGAAGGTTGCATGAGTATTCTTCACCGGCAGCCACCCCAGAAAAAAGAAGGATCCGGGGAGCTTCATCATACCTTGCGTAATCGACAATAAATTCGTGGGTAAGGCACTTTGTGATCTTGGTGCTAGTGTTAATCTAATGCCAAAATCTGTTTTTCAGAAATTAGGTATTGGAAAGGCGCGGCCCACGACAGTAACTCTGCAGCTGGCAGACCGCTCTTACGTTCATCTTGAAGGAAAAATCGAAGATATTCTGGTAAGAGTGGATAAGTTTATTTTTCCTGCTGACTTTCTTGTTTTAGATTGTGAAGCAGATGAAAATGCACCAATCATCCTTGGGCGACCTTTCTTAGCCACGGGAAGATCACTGATCGATGTGGAGAAAGGAGAACTCACCATGCGAGTGAACGATCAAGAGATCAAGTTGAATATTCTCCAAGCGATGAAACATGCTGATGTAGACGAGGAATGCAAGGCTATCACTGACGTTACCCTTGATCAACCCTGCATCAGGTCGGGCTGTCACGATATTAAATTTGGTCACTGCTGCGGCAGCCACTTACAGGCCTGTCACGACAGCACCGACGACAGCAACCCCTCTAATTCCGAAACATCTGATACTGAAGATCAGGAGGAGGTAAACTGGATAGGCAATCCTCCAGGTAAGTTATTCGAACCTTTGAATTATACTTTGGATAACCATTCAATCCAAAAGCCATCTACTATCGAACCACCTGCCTTAGAACTGAAACCCCTGCCAGGGCAACTTAAATATGCTTTTCTTGGTTCGAATGATACGTTGCCCGTAATCATCTCTTCTAAGCTGCCGCAGGAACAGGAACGGCAGCTGATCGGCATGTTACGGCAGCACAAAAAGGCAATTGGATGGACGATCGCTGATATTCAAGGCATTAGTCCGGCGTTATGCATGCACAAAATCCTTTTAGAGGAAGATCATAAGCCGACTATAGATGCCCAAAGGCGGCTAAACCATGCTATGAAAGAGGTGGTGCGTAAAGAGATAATCAAATGGTTAGATGCTGGTATTATTTACGCCATCTCTGACAGCAAATGGGTGAGCCCGGTGCAATGCGTTCCAAAGAAAGGAGGAATGACCGTGGTGACCAATGAAAACAATGAGTTAATCCCAACCAGGACTGTGACCGGTTGGAGGGTTTGTATGGACTATCGGAAGCTTAACAAAGCTACCCGAAAGGACCACTTTCCTTTACCCTTTATTGATCAAATGCTTGACAGATTAGCGGGTAAACCTTACTATTGTTTTCTTGATGGTTACTCAGGTTACAACCAAATTGCGATCGCACCGGAGGATCAAGAAAAGACGACTTTCACATGCCCCTACGGAACATACGCTTTTAGGAGAATGCCGTTTGGATTATGTAATGCACCCGCCACCTTCCAAAGGTGCATGATGGCCATATTCTCCGACATGGTAGAGGACTTCCTTGAGATTTTTATGGATGATTTTTCCGTCTTTGGAGACGATTTTGAGAGCTGCCTCAGCAATCTACAAAAGGTACTTGAAAGATGTGAAAAAGCTAATCTTGTTTTGAATTGGGAAAAATGTCACTTTATGGTGGATGAAGGGATAGTCCTTGGCCATAAGATTAGCTGCCGTGGGATAGAAGTCGACAGGGCCAAAATAGAGGTAATTGAGAAGCTGCCGCCGCCGACCACAGTCAAGGGCATTAGGAGTTTTTTAGGGCATGCTGGTTTTTATAGAAGATTCATTGCAAATTTCTCAAAAATCACCAAGCCCCTATGCCATCTTTTGGAGCAGAACCGACCCTTTGACTTTAATGAAGAATGTACTGAAGCATTCAAGGTTCTGAAGGAAAAACTAGTAACAGCCCCCATAGTACAGCCACCAGACTGGACACATCCATTTGAGATTATGTGTGATGCTAGTGACTATGTTGTCGGGGCAGCACTTGGGCAGCGCAGAGATAAGCTGTTTCACGTCATATATTATGCCAGCAAGACATTGAATGACGCCCAAGTGAACTATACCACCACAGAAAAGGAGTTGTTAGCTGTGGTGTTCTCCATTGACAAGTTTCGTTCTTACATACTTGGGACGAAGGTAATAGTGCACACAGACCATTCTGCCCTGAAGTATTTGTTCGGAAAGAAGGATGCAATTCCTAGATTGATACGGTGGATCCTGCTATTGCAAGAGTTCGACCTTGAGATCAAGGACAAAAAGGGGACAGAAAATCAGGTGGCAGATCACTTGTCAAGGTTGGAGAAGGGACATAGTCTACCAATCGATGAGACAAACATACTGGAGACCTTCCCAGATGAGCAGCTCTTTGCTGCCGCAATCGCTGCCGCGACAGCCATGGCGGCAGGTAAGTCTTCTGAACTTCCCTGGTATGCTGATTTCGTTAATTTTATAGTTAGCGGAATACTTCCTTCTGATCTTAATTATCAAGCCAGGAAGAGGTTCCAAAATGATGTTAAGCATTATTATTGGGACGAACCTCTTCTTTTCAAAATGTGTGCAGATTAGGTTATAAGGAGGTGTGTACCACAAGAAGAGCAAGAAGACACTCTCCATCACTGCCATGATTCACAATATGGAGGTCACTTAGGAGGCAATAAAACTGCTGCCAAGGTGCTGCAGTCAGGGTTCTACTGGCCGACACTGTACAAAGATGCACAGGACTTCTCCAAGAACTGTGACAGATGCCAAAGGACAGGCAACATCTCGAGGAGAAACGAGATGCCACTGTAGAACATTCTAGAAGTCGAAATTTTCGACGTTTGGGGGATTGATTTTATGGGACCCTTTCCATCTTCATGTGGAAATTTATACATCCTCCTAGCAGTGGATTATGTCTCTAAGTGGGTTGAAGCTATCGCCACTCAAAAGAATGATGCCAAGACGATCCAAAAGTTTTTACACAAAAACATTTTTTCTAGATTTGGCATCCCTAAGGCGATTATCAGTGATGAAGGGAGACATTTTGATAATAGGGTAATTGCTGCCGCCTTAAAGAAATATGGTGTCAAGCACAAGATCGCGACAGCATACCACCCACAGACCAATGGACAAGCTGAGATATCTAATAGGGAAGTTAAGAACATTCTTGAGAAGATGGTTAAGCCAACTAGGAAAGATATGTCTTTACTCCTTAATGATGCATTATGGGCATATCAGACGGCTTTTAAGACTCCGTTGGGCATGTCTCCATACCGATTGATTTATGGGAAAACCTGTCATCTGCATGTCGAGATAGAGCACAAAGCATACTGGGCAATCAAGGCAGTGAATATGGACTTGGACAAGGCAGGACAGAAAAGGCTATTAGATTTGAACGAGATTGAAGAAATACGGACAATGGCCTACGACAATGCAAGAATTTACAAGGAGAAAACAAAGAAGTGGCATGACAAGAAGTTGCTGCCACGACAGTTCTGCCCAGGGCAGCTTGTGTTGTTGTTCAATTCTAGGTTGAAACTCTTCCCAGGGAAGCTAAAATCTAGATGGTCTGGCCCATTCCAAATGGTACAAGTTTTTCCCCATGGTGCCATCACAATCCGATCATTAAAAGACGGACACCAATTTAAACTCAATGGACAGCGCCTCAAGCACTATCAGGGGACTGAAGCCCCAGGAATACAGGAAGTGGTTACCTTAGGAGATGCCCCACAAGGCATCCCTAATTTAACCTAAGTTTTATTTTTATTTTATTATTTATTATTTATTAGGTAATAAGGTTTATTTTTATTTGAATATTTTTTTTCTATTTTCTGTTTTTAGGAAATAAAGGAGTCAAGAAGAAAAGGATAAGTGACCCAAGCCCACCATCCATCCATCAGCCCAGTAGAGCCCATTTATTGAAGTCTGTCGTTCCAGCTGCCGCGCAGACACGGATAAGACAGGCTGTCAACAGAATGACACGGCAGACGCAGAAGCGTGCGGCAGACGCGTAACAGACGCATAAATGCATGTCAGACGCGTCAGACACGCCAAATCTCAACAGTCGCCCCGTTATTCACGCCTGCCGTTACAGCATTAAACGGGCAGCAACTCGACCGCTATAAAACCCCGTTTTCATTTTCATTTTCCTCACTTCTGCTTATTCTTACTTGCTTTCTCCTCTCGTTTTTCTTTATTTTTCTTTCCTTTCACAACCCTTGCAACTAATATGTCTTCTAGACAGACCCGCCGCAGTGCTGCCTCAGCCTCTTCATCAGCAGCACAGTCGCCCTTCGCAACTAAGGAATTATGGGAAGAAAGGGGTTTCATCTACATCCGAAAGGCACCCAACATGGGACTCCGACCATTCATTGCGAGGGCTATAAGGGCTCAATTATGGGAGTAATTCGCCAAACAACCGACAGAATTAAATGACACATTGGTGAGGGAGTTCTATGCTGCCATCGACAGCAAGACGACAACATCAGTAATCGTCCGAGGGGTAGAGGTATCATTCAAAGCCGATAGTATCAACCATATGTATGGCCTCTACTTTGGTCCCAACGACGATACCCATCAGCACTTCTTGGACACCCTCGACTCTGCCGCCTACGGTGCTGTCATGGCAGAGGTGACAGAAGAAGGGACGGAGTGGACTACGAGCAAGAAAAACCCCAACTCCGTAAAAAGGGGGCAGCTACTCCCAGAAGCTAAGCTATGGAACGCTTTCATCAAGAAGCGTATCCTGTCGTCTTCCCATCACACGACGGTAAACCAGCAGTGGCTCGCACTCATTCATTCGATCATGTACGACCGGCCTATCAACGTGGGCCGTTATATGAGGGAAAGCGTCTTGGATTGCACTTATCGAACAACCTCCCGCCTCTGCTTACCGTTCATGATTACTTCACTCTGCCGCTGCGCTGCTGTCCCGGAGGCACCCACCGATAAACTGGTCCAAGGACGAGGCTGGACCGATAACAACATTACCAGCCTCATGGAGCTAATAGTCGCAACACCCATCAACTCCTTCAACCCGGCTGCCTCCCCAGCAGAATCATCCGAGGAACCTGCCACTGAACCTGCCCCTGAGCCTGCCGCAGCAGCCGCCCAGACCGACCAATCTGCACAAATCCTTGCCGCCATACAGCGGGTGGAAGACAGACAATTGGGGCTGATGACATTCATCCGGGATTTCGCCAACTCAACGGTAAATTTCATTACCAATACTTTAAATTATCCCGATGTTATTTTCCCCACTTTTCCTGCCCACTATTTCCACATCCCCACCCCCGTCCACACACCTACACCACCTGCCTCCCCACATATCCATTCTACTGCTTCCACCCCATCACCTGCCCCGACGGTAGCCGGGAGTCCTCCGGCCGACAGCCCCGCACGTGGAACGAAACGACCGGCCTCAGTTGACAGCGAGGCGGAACCTCCTATTAGGAGGAATTTGGAGAAGGAATTCACGCCTGTCAAGAGGCAGAAACATGTGGCAGACAGAAAGCTAATGCCCAAGGCCAGCACCACCACCAGCAGCACTTGAGATAGCAGCAGCAGCTCAGACATCCAGCTTGTGGAGCAACCTGCCCAGCCTCCCCCACAGCCCAGACGCCGCCGTCAGATCCGTGTCAGCAGCAGCAGTGAAGACAACGATTGAAAATTTAAGTCTTTTATTTTCTTTTTATTGTTGCCTGCTTCTTTTTATATATATTTTGTGATGTACCTGCCTTCATTTTACCTGTCATTTTGCATTGAGGGCAATGCAACCCTCGAGTTTGGGGGTGGCAACCCTCCATTTTAATGGAGTCTTAGTACATCTTTAAATTATTGTTGTGTCTTTTATTTAATCTTAAAAAAATCAGAAAAGACTAAAACTGTTGGCTTAAAACTGTGAAGTAAACTTACCTGTCATGACAGCTCTATCGTGGCAGCATCTTTAGGACAGTTTAAGGAGAAGTTTAGAGCCTTTCTATAGTTCTGAAAACTTAAACACCATTGTGACTGTTATACTGCTTAGACTTTTCTTAGCCAAACTAGAATAGAAAACTTAGCACTTAGAGTAGAAAAGAGACTAGACTCTCAGGAAACCTAGAGGTGCCCAACATTGGCTCTAGGCAGATAACCAGAGAAAAAACTTCTAGAGGTGCCTATCACCAGCTCTAGACAGTTAACTAGAGGTGCCTGAAATATTGGCTCTAGTAGAAATGAGAAGAAATTAGAAAAAAAAGAAGAAATTAACTAGAGGTGCCTTATTCTGGCTCTAGTAAGGAAAAGAAAGAAATCAGTCTCGTAAGAAAAACTCTAAACAAGCTAAAGTATAATATTCTAGTGAAACTAAGAGAGTCTTAGCATATAACTGTTCACAAGCATGCACACACTGCACGAGGACTATAGGGAGATTCCGGACAGATCCTAATCTTTCCGACAGGTTGCTGCCGCCACAGAGAATGAGCGACGGGTAAGGGACAGTTCACTGTTTGAAAGCCAACACAAAAATATTTTTCGTTTAGGTCTTAATTGCTTGAGGGCAAGCAAAAACTTGAGTTTGGGGTGTGTTGAGTGTGTAAAAGTTCTATTATTTACACCCTTTTTAACCTATATTTCTGCTGCATTCAAGCATCATTGCATTGCATTTAGGTTAGTTTACAGCAAAACATCACAAATATATTAAAGGCACGAATTCTACTAAAAGATGGCTGATTTTGTAGGTTGCTGCCATAGTTGACGGAGAAGGCAGGCGCAGGGCAGAGAAGCAGCAGAGCTGAACTGGACAAGCAGACGACGAGGATGATGCTGCCATGGATCTGCCGCGACAGCAAGGTGACAGCAGCCTTGTGAAGAGGAAAAACAAAGTGGACCTCGATAGATAGAGAAAAATCTGCTCGTCTGTCGTGTGGAAACCAAATAATTTTCCAAGCCCCGGATCAAAAGATATGTCAAGCCAAAGCTCAAGGAAAGGAAATCCCAAGAAACAAGGATGGCGGCTGAAAAGTAGGATACTTAGAGATTAAGTCTTTATTAGAATCTTACTTTTAATTAAAGTTGTAATCCTTGTTAACTTAGAATACTTGAGCCCAAAGCTTATATAAGGGCATGTATTTTAACCTAGGACATATCATACTCCATACCCCATAACTGATAACCAAAACCCCCCTGCTGTTTACCTGCCGTCGTTATGTTCTAAAAACCCCTAGGGCCACGGGTTGTTTTGTAAAGTAGTTGCAAGGGTTGTTTTGTTTTAGGATTTTCCAAGTTCAATAAAATAAACTTCAAGTTCTCTTATTTTGGTTGTTAATATCTTGCAAGAGCATCGGGAGAGCATTGTGAGGTTATCCATTTACTTAGCATCGGGAGAGTTAAGTATACGAAAGAAATAAGAGCAAGTTCTCTAGTTTATAGTTGAACTATCTTGTGCCTAGGGATAGGGCAAGGTTAAGTGGCTAAAGAAGAATTCATACACATCGGTGTTCATCTTTCGATTCACGCCGGGAGGTATCATCAAGACGTGATCATCGACAGACTTGGACCTAGGGATAGGCCAAGGAAGATCTGGGATTCTTGCCAAGCTTGAAGTAAGGAGTTGGTGTGTTCGCTGCCGCGACGGCTAACGGACAGCCGCCGCGACAGGTGCTGTCGGTGACGGGCGCGACGACAGAACTGGACTTCCTAAGCATTGCAATACCTGCACTACTGAGCAATTCAATACCAGCCCATTCTCTCTATCTTGATATTCCAACTCTTTTATTTACGTTTTTCTTTATATTTCTCGTGACAACTTTCTCAATTATTTCCTTTACTTTCGTGCAGTAATTCAAGGTTAAGCTATTAGCCCAATCCCTGTGGAGACGATATCCGATACTTCGTATCACTTTACTACTTGCGTCGTGTACACTTGCACTACAATTGCGATAGACTCTTTTACACGCAACACCATGCTCGGTCAACCAATCCATTCCAAGGATTACATTAAAACCATAGAAAGGCAATTCCATTAAATCAACTGCAAACACATGGCCTTGAACAGATAATGACATCTCCTAAACAACCTTCTTGTAACAACCGTTTCACCAAAAGAAATAGTTACTTGCATTCCCACATCTAACACCTTAACAGGGATATCAAGAAGATGTGCATGCTCAGTCAAGATATATGAATACTTAGAACCAGAATCAATCAAAGATAACAAGGACAAGGATTGCAAAGTGAATGTGCCTGCAATCACATCGGTATCATTGCGTCTCTCACAGTGTGCGTACACCTTCGCAGGAACACCACCCTTAGGTTGAACTGCCACTACATTTTCTACAGCCCTCTGACCATCCTCCCTACGCTAGAAATTACCACGACCGCGCACATGGCCTCGTTGTGGTGCAACAACAGGTGCTCAACCTGGCTACCTCCAACCAACAACGGGCAATCACGTCTGAAATGATCAACCGATCCGCAACTCCAACAAGAGTTAGCTGTAGGAGCATGTGCTTCTTGAGCCAATCAAGGACAGTCTCACCTCAAATTCTCACGCGATCCACATACCCAAGAAGCATTTTGCTCGGACCTCTCCCTATTACCATGAACTGGCACACCACGCTCAACGACACCTCGCCTCTGCTCAAGCCGATACCTACGATCATAATGCCTCTTAAACTATCCACCACCAGAGTTAGAATACGCAGCTCTCTTACCCGAGCTGGAACCACCCGCGCGAGAAGACAAACCCAAACTCTGCTCAATATCCTTAGCTCGCGTCACCAACACATCAAAATCTGTGTACTCATAGGCCAACATGAAAATCTTCACTTCCTGCACCAAACCATAACGGAAGCGGTCACAATGATGCTTATCAATCGGCACAAACTCGGGGGCATACTCGGCACAACTCTCTCATCAGTCCCATTGTGCTATTATAATTAAGGCATGATAATAAAACAAAACAAAATAATCAGGCCAACTTCAAGCAAGGATCCAAGACATCCAATTAAATTTAAAACACTTCAACTATAGTAATAAGGCAACGGGTATCCCAATTTCCCCCAAACATAGCATAAGACAAACAACATACATATCGCAAGCACCGTACACAACAATCAACAAGATTCAACTCTCAACAACATGTATATAACAATTAACATATACATCACAACCATCATGCATGCCATCATTCTTCATCAACATGAATATAAACAATCACCGTGCAAAGCAAACATCAACGTACAATTTGCAACCACGTCAAATCAACTTACCAATAATCCACTCTTTTTAAACTTGGCTCTAATACCACCAAATGTAATCCCCTTGACCCGTCCTAGACGCCCGACAGAACCGAACTGGTCACATGGGGAATATTGAAGTAAACCGGGAAGTGTACCTCAATAAACGACCATGTTTTTTTTCTTTTTATCTTGTCTAGATGCACATTGTTAACCTAAATGTTTAGACTCACAGCGAAAGAAATGTCAACTCAAACGGACATCGATTTGGCATTCAATTGATTACAATATACGATAAGGACCATTTTTAAATTTCATAAAATATAGGGACTTCATCCAATTTTAGGTTACCATCCTTTAATTAATCATGTTACATGACACTGTGTCAAATCTCAGCTCAATCCGATCATTCAAACACATTTAATTAAACATCCAAACATTCAGTGACCAAAACAGAAGAAAATAGAACATTAAAAGGCCTTAATTAACCAACTTACCAGTCGAGCGTATCGATACACTTTAGCCGTATCGATATGCCATTATCTCGTCAATTTCTCAGATTTCTAGTAGCACAAAAGGATATCGATACGGCCTCGTGTATCAATATGGTTTCTCATTTTGCCCTTCAGTCGTATCGATACAGTCTACCCTGTACCGATACGGTATGCCTATTTTGGATATTGTTGCGTGTAAAATAGTCTATCGCAATTGTAGTGCAAGTATACACGACGCAAGTAGTAAAGTGATACAAAGTATCGGATATCGTCTCCACAGGGATTGGGCTAATGACTTCACCTTATTTCACTGCACGAAGTAAAAGAAATAATTAAGAGTTGTCACGAGAATGATAAAATAAAAACGTATTTAAAAGGATTTGAGATATCAAGATGGAGAGAATGGGCTGGTATTGAGTTGCTCGGTAGAGCAGGTATTGAATTGCTTAGGATCTCCAGTTCTGTCGTTGCACCCGTCGCCGACAGCACCTGTCGCGGCGTCTGTCCGTTAGATGTCGCGGCAGCGATCACTAACTCTGTACTTCAAGTTTGGCAAGAATCCCTAATCTGCCTTGCCCTATCCCTAGGTACAAGTCTGTCGATGATCACGTCTTTGATGATACCTCCCGGCGTGAATCGAAGGATGAACACCGATGTGTATGAATTCTTCCTTAGCCACTTAACCTCGCCTTATCCCTAAGCACGAGATGGTTCAACTATAAACTAGAGAACGCGCTTTTATCTCTTTCGTATACTTAACTCTCCCGATGCTAAGTAAATGGATAACCTCACAATGCTCTCCCGATGCTCTTGCAAGATGTTAAAACCAAGATAAAAGAACTTGAAGTTTATTTTATTGAACTTGAAAAATCCTAAAACAAAGCAACCCTTGCAACTACTTTTACAAAACAACCCGTAGCCCTAGGGGGAATTTAGAACATATCGGTGACAGGTAAACGGCAGGGTTTAGGTGTCGGTTATGGGGTAGTCGGCTATGCCCTAGGTTTAATCTATGCCCTTTATATAAGCTTTGGGCTCAAGTTCTCTAAGGTAACAAGGATTACAACTTTAATTAAAAGTAAGATTCTAATAAAGACTAAATCTCTAAAGTCTCCTACTTTCCAGCCGCATCCTTGCTTTTAGGGATTTCCTCTCCTTTGAGCTTTGGCTTGACATATCTCTTGATCCGGGGCTTGGAAAAATATTCGGCTTCCACACGAACGCCGAGCAGATTTTTCTCTATCTATCGAGGTCCACTTCATTTTTTCCTCTTCATAAATCTGCTGTCACCATGCTGTCACGACAGGTCCGTGACAGGTTCGTCTTCTTCAGCTGCTTGTCCAGTTCAGCTCTCCTGCTTATCTGCCCTGCGCCTGCCTTCGACATCTACTATGACAGATACCTGCAAAAATAACCATCTTTCAGTAGAATCCGTGCCTTTTATATAATTGTGATGTTTTATTGAAAACTAACCTAAATGCAATGCAATGATGCTTGAATGCAGCAGAAATATGGGTTTAAAAAGGTGTGAATGATAGAACTTTTACACACTCAACACACCCCCAAACTCAAGTTTTTGCTTGCCCTCAAGCAATGGAGACTTAAAAGAAAACTGAAATTTTTTGTGTTGGCCTTCAAACAGTGAACTGTCCCTCACCTGTCGCTCATTCTCTATGGCGGCAGCAACCTGTCGGAAGGGTTAGGATCTGTCCGGAATCTCCCTATAGCTCTCGTGCAGTGTGTGCATGCTTGTGAACAGTTATAAGCTAAGACTCTCTTAGTTTCACTAGAATATTCAACTCCTTAACTTGAATTTTATGCCAAAGTTTACTTTCTTTTAGAAGGCACATTTTCATGCTTTTTCTTCTATTTTCAAGCTAAGATTTTCTAGAGCCAGTTTTTGGGCACCTCTAGTTAGCTTCCTAGAGCCGGTTTCGGGCACCTCTAGGTTTTTGATTTTCTTTTGCTAAACTTCTTTCCTAGAGCCAGTGTTAGGCACCTCTAGGGGCTATCCCAGTTCTAAGCTTCCTATTCTAGTTTGGCTAAAAGAAGTCTAAGCATTATAACAGTCACAAAAGTGTTTAAGTTTTCAGAACTATAGAAAGGCTCTAAACTTTTCCTTAACCTGTCCTAATGATGCTGCCACGACAGAGCCGTCATGACAGGTAAGTTAACTTCACAGTTTTAAGCCAACAGTTCAAATTTTCTGATTTTTCTAATTTTTTTTAAAGACTTAAATAACTAATAAGACACAACAATTAAACAAAAGATGTGCTAAAGACTCCATTAAATATGGAGGGTTGCCACCCCCAAACTCGAGGGTTGCATTGCCCTCAATGCAAAATGACATAAAAACAAAGAAAGAAAAACATGAAAAATAAAAGTACATCACAATTATATAAGGGCAGGCAGCAATAAGAGGAGTAAAAGAAATAAAAACTTAAATTTTATTCGCTGTCCTCGTTGCTGCTGCTGACGCGGATCTGATGGTAGCGTCTGCGTTGGGGAGGTGGCTGGGCAGGTTCCGGAGCAGGTTGGTCAACAGGTTCATCAGCCTGTTGAGGTGCAGGTTCTTCCTCCGGTTGGGGGACAGGGTCGTCAGCAGGTTGAAGGGCAGGTGGCTCCACTAGTCGGACATCAGAACTGCCGCTGCTGTCCCAGCTGGTACTCGTGATGGCCTTGGACATCATCCTTTTGTTGGCCACATGTTTGATTCTTTTCACCCGAGTGAAGGCGCTGTCCAAATTCCTCCGGACAAGAGGGCTGTCGTCAGTGGCAGCTCGCTTGGTGCCTCGTGGAGAAGTGTCCGCCGGGGGGCTGTCGGCTGCTGTCGGAGAGGGTGTGGAGGAGGCAGATTCTTCGTGGGGAGAGACAGGTGGTGTGGGAGTGGGAGAGGGGATATTAAAGTAATGGGCGGGGAAGGTGGGGAAAATTACATCCGAAAAATTTAAAGTGTTGGTAATAAAGTTTACCGTTGCGTTGGAGAAATCGCGGATGAATGTCATTAAACCCATCTGCCGCTCCTCTATCCTCAAGATGGCAGCTAAGATGTCGGCGTTCTGACCTGCCGGAGCGGTGTTGGTCGCAGCTTCTGGGGCAGACTCGGTGGCAGGTTCATCATCAGATTCAGCAGGTGGGGCGTTTGGATCGAAGGCGTTGAGGGGCGTTACGACGATGATCTCCATCAGGCTGGAGATGTTGATGTCGGTCCAGCCGCTGCCCTTCTTGATTTTGTCTGAAGGGTCCTCCGGTACGGCAGCGCAGCGGCAGAGGGCCGTAATGGTGAAGGGCAGGCATAGTCGTGAATCTGTTCTGAAGGCACAATCGAGAATGCTTTCTCGCATGTACCTGCCCACGTTGATCGGCCTGTCATGCATGATAGAGTGGATGAGGGCAAGCCACTGCCTGTTGACTGTCGTGTGGTGGGATGAGGGCAGGATACGCTTTTTAATAAAAGCGTTCCATAATTTAGCCTCGGGGAGCAGCTCTGCCCGGTTGACGGAGTTGGGGTTCTTCTTGCTGGTGCTCCAAGTTGTGCCCTTTTCTGTCAATTCCCTCATGACAGCATCGTGGCCGGCAGCGTCGAGAGAGTCCCAAAACTGTTGATGAGCGTCGTCATTGGGGCCAAAGAAGAGGCCGAAGACATGATTGATGCTGCTGGCGGTGAAAGGAACTGTCACTCCTCGGACGACGACAGATGTCGCCGACTTACTCTCTATCGCCTCATAGAATTCCCTAACCAGGGTGTCATTAAGCTCTGCCGGCTGCTCGGCAAAGTCTTCCCAAAGTTGCGCCGTAATGGCCTTCATGATGAACGGCCGGAGTCCAAAAAGAGGAGCATCTCTGTTATAGATGAAGCTCCGTTCCTCCCAAAGTTCTTTGTTGGCGAACGGGGATGCTGCTTCGGAAGAAGAGGCGGCAGCAGCATTTTGGCGAGTCTGTCGTGAAGACATTTTTGGTTGCAAGGGCTGAAAAAGGAGAGAAAATAGATAAAACTAGAGGAGAATACAAGAGAGAAAAATTAGAAGTGAGGAAAAAATGAAAGGGAGAAGGGGTTTATATAGCTGTCGAGTAGCTGCCCATTTAATGCCGCAACGACAGGCGGGAATAACGGAGCGGCAGATTGGATATGGCCTGTCTGACGCGTCTGACACGCATTAATGCGTCTGCGGAGCGTCTGCCGCACGCTTCTTCGTCTGCCGTGCGTCTGTTGACAGCCTGTCAAATCCGTCTGCGCCGGCAGCCGAAACGACAGGTTACCATAGATGGGCTTGGTTGGGCTGATGGATGGGCGGTGGTCTTGGGCCACTTCTTCTTTCTCACTTGTCTCTTTTATTTCCTAAAAACTGAAATTAAAAACAAAACATTATTAAAATAAATCTAGTTCCTAATAAATAATAATAAAATACAATAAAAATAAAACTAGGTTAAATTAGGGATGCCTTGTGGGGCATCACCTAAGGTAACCACTTCCTGAATTCCTGGGGCTTCAGTCCCCTGATAATGCTTGAGGCGTTGTCCATTGACTTTGAATTGGTGCCCGTCTTTTAATGATTGAATTGTAATGGCACCATGGGGGAAAACTTGAATTACTTGGAATGGACCAGACCATCTAGATTTGAGCTTCCCTGGAAAGAGTTTCAACCTTGAATTAAACAACAACACAAGCTGCCCTGGGCAGAACTGTCGCGGCAGCAACTTCTTGTCATGCCACTTCTTTGTTTTCTCCTTGTATATTCTTGCGTTGTCGTAGGCCATTGTCCGTATTTCCTCGATCTCATTCAAATCTAACAGCCTTTTCTGACCTGCCTTGTCCAAGTCCATATTTACTGCCTTGATTGCCCAATATGCCTTGTGTTCTATCTCGACAGGCAGGTGACAGGTTTTCCCATAGATCAATCGGAATGGAGACATGCCCAATGGAGTCTTGAAAGCTGTCCTGTATGCCCATAATGCATCATTCAGAAGTAAAGACCAATCTTTCCTAGTTGGTTTGACCATTTTTTCAAGAATGTTCTTCACTTCCCTGTTGGAAATCTCAGCCTGTCCATTGGTCTGTGGGTGGTATGCTGTCGCTATCTTGTGCTTGACACCATATTTCTTCAAGGCGGCAGCAATTACCCTGTTATCGAAATGTCTCCCTTCATCACTGATAATCGCTCTAGGGATGCCAAATCTAGAAAAGATGTTTTTGTGCAAAAACTTTTGGACCGTTTTGGCATCATTCTTTTGAGTTGCGATTGCTTCTACCCACTTGGAGACATAATCTACTGCTAGGAGGATGTAAAGATTTCCACATGAAGATGGAAAAGGTCCCATAAAATCAATCCCCCATACGTCGAAGATCTCGACTTCTAGGATATTCTGCAGTGGCATCTCGTTTCTCCTTGAGATGTTACCTGTCCGCTGGCACCTGGCACAGTTTTTGTAAAATTCCTGTGCGTCCTTATACAGTGTCGGCCAGTAGAAACCTGACTGCAGCACCTTGGCAGCAGTTTTGTTGCCTCCTAAGTGTCCTCCATATTGTGAGGCATGACAGTGATGGAGAATGTCTTCTTGTTCTTCTTGTGGTACACATCTCCTTATAACCTGATCTGCGCACATTTTGAAAAGAAGAGGTTCGTCCCAATAATAATGTTTTACATCATTTTGAAACCTCTTCCTGGCTTGATAAGTAAGATCAGAAGGTAATATTCCGCTAACTATAAAATTAACGAAATCAGCATACCAGGGAAGGTTAGAAGACTTACCTGCCGCCATGGCTGTCGCGACAGCTATTGCGGCAGCAAAGAGCTGCTCATCTGGGAAGGTCTCTAGTATGTGTGTCTCATCTACAGGTAGACTCTGTCCCATCTCTAACCTCGACAAGTGATCTGCCACCTGATTTTCTGTCCCCTTTTTGTCTTTGATTTCAAGGTCGAACTCTTGTAATAGCAAGATCCATCTTATCAACCTAGGCTTTGCATCCTTCTTTGCGAACAAGTATTTGAGGGCAGAATGATCGGTATGCACTATTACCTTCGTTCCAAGTATGTAAGAACGAAACTTGTCGATGGAGAACACCACAGCTAACAGCTCCTTTTCTGTGGTGGTATAATTCACTTGGGCATCATTCAATGTTTTGCTGGCATAATATATGACATGAAACAGCCTGTCCTTGCGCTGCCCAAGTGCTGCCCCGACAGCATAGTCACTAGCATCACACATAATTTCAAACAGTTGCGTCCAGTCTGGTGGCTGTACTATGGGGGCTGTCACTAGTTTTTCCTTCAGAACCTTGAATGCTTCAGTACATTCTTCATTAAAGTCAAAGGGTCGGTTCTGCTCTAAGAGATGACATAAGGGCTTTGTGATTTTTGAGAAATTTGCGATAAATCTCCTATAGAAACCAGCATGCCCTAGGAAACTCCTAATGCCCTTGACTGTGGTTGGCGGCGGCAGCTTCTCTATGACTTTAATCTTTGCTCTGTCGACTTCTATCCCACGGCAGCTAATCTTATGGCCTAAAACTATCCCCTCATCTACCATAAAATGGCATTTTTCCCAATTAAGAACAAGATTAGCTTTTTCACATCTTTCAAGTACCTTTTGAAGGTTGCCAAGGCAGCTCTCAAAATCGTCTCCAAAGACAGAAAAATCATCCATGAAGATCTCAAGGAAGTCCTCTACCATGTCGGAGAATATTGCCATCATGCACCTTTGGAAGGTGGCAGGTGCGTTACAGAGTCCAAACGGCATCCTCCTAAATGCGTATGTTCCGTAGGGGCAGGTGAAAGTCGTTTTCTCTTGGTCCTCCGGTGCAATAGCAATTTGATTATATCCTGAATAACCATCAAGAAAACAATAGTAAGGTTTACCCGCTAATCTATCAAGCATTTGATCAATAAAGGGTAAAGGAAAGTGGTCTTTTCGGGTAGCTTTGTTAAGCTTCCGATAGTCCATACAAACCCTCCAACCGGTCACAGTCCTGGTTGGGATTAACTCATTGTTTTCGTTGGTTATCACAGTCATGCCTCCTTTCTTGGGAACACATTGCACCGGGCTTACCCATTTTCTATCGGAGATGGCGTAAATGATACCAGCGTCTAACCATTTAATTATTTCTTTACGCACTACCTCCTTCATTACAAGGTTTAACCGCCTTTGGGCATCAATAGTCGGCTTATGATCTTCCTCTAGGAGGATTTTGTGCATACAGATTGCCGGACTAATGCCCTGAATGTCTGCTATAGTCCATCCTATCGCCCTTTTATGCTGCCTCAACATGTCGATCAGCTGTCGTTCCTGTTCCTGCGGCAGCTTAGCAGAGATGATTACGGGTAGTGTTTTATCACTACCAAGATAAGCATATTTAAGCTGCCCTGGCAGGGGTTTAAGTTCTAAGACAGGTGGTTCAACAGTAGATGGCTTTTGGATTAAATGGTTATCCGAAGTGTAATTCAAGGGTTTGAATAACTTACCTGGGCGATAGTCTAACCAGTCTACCTCCTCATGACCTTTAGTATCAGATGAATTGGATTCAGAGGAGTCGCTGTCGTCGGTGCTGTCGTCGTTGCTGTCGTGACAGGCTTGTAAATGGCTGTCGCAGCAGTGACCAAATTTTATATCCTGGCAGCCCGACCTGATGCAGGGTTGATCAAAGGTCACCTCAATGATGGCCTTGCATTCTTCATCCACATGAGCATGTTTCATTGCTTGGAGAACATTCAACTTAATTTCTTGATCGTTTACGCGCATGGTGAGTTCTCCTTTTTCCACATCAATCAATGATCTTCCCGTGGCTAAGAAGGGTCGCCCTAGGATGACTGGTGCGTTCTCATCTGCCTCACAATCTAAAATAAGAAAGTCAGCAGGAAAAATAAGTTTATCCACTCTTACTAAGATGTCTTCAATTTTTCCCTCGGGGTGAACGTAAGAGCGGTCGGCTAGCTGTAGGGTAACTGTCGTGGGCTGCGCCTTGCCAATACCTAATTTCTGAAAAACAGATTTGGGCATTAGATTAACACTAGCACCAAGATCACATAATGCCTTACCCACAAATTTATCTCCGATTACGCAAGGTATGAGGAAGCTCCCTGGATCCTTCTTTTTCTGGGGTGGTTGTCGATGAAGAATACTCATGCAACCTTCTTGCATCCTTACCGTTTCAAATTCCCCAAGTTTAGATTTTTTAGACATGACATCCTTGAGAAATTTAGCATAACCGGGCATTTCCCTAACAGCATCTAACAACGGAATGTTAATATGAACCTGTTTAAAAATATCATAAATCTTTTTAAGTTGAGATTCATGCTTAGCTTGCTGTATCCGTTGCGGAAAAGGTGGTGGAGGACGATAATCAGCAATGCGCCCTTCCCACTGCATGCGAATCTGAGGTCGATACTCATCTTTTTTCTCCTCTGTCGCTTCTGCTGTCGTGACAGGCTCATCGGCAGCAGTCTGTTCATTACCTGTCGGGGCAGCTTCCTCGGCAGGCTTATCCAAGGCAGGTTTCTTTTCTGTTTCAGCTTCTTTTTCCGGCCCTGGTAACTTTTTCCCACTCCTAGTAGTAATCGCCTTACATTGCTCATGAGGGGGCGTTCTAGCATTTTCAGTATTGCTAGGGAATCCTCCATTCTACCGTGGCTTAATATGCTTCGACACCTGACCCATTTGTGTCTCTAGAGATTTCAAGGTGGCCTCATGGTTTGTCATTCTCATCTTAGTCTCATCCATAAAGTCTTCCGTTTTCTTGACAAACTTATTGATGTTATCCATATACGTGCCAGTCTGAGACATAAAGGTGGCCAGAGTCTGCTCCAATATACTACTCGTGGCAGGTGGTGGCTGCTGTTGTTGCTGAGGCGGCAGGTTCTGCGGCAGGTTTTGCGGCTGTGGCTGCTGTCGCGTCAACAATCTAGGTCCCCCCTGATTCTGATTATATGCTTGCGGATTTAGAGCATTGTTGGGGTTACTCCAGGAAAATTTGGGGTCTTTCCTCCAATTAGGGTTGTAATTGTTGGAATTGTAGTTTGGCTTGTAATTTCCAACATATTTTCCTTCTTCTATATTTATAGGGCACTCATCCCTGCTATGATTTCCCTCACATGTAGCACAAACTTCCTCGACAGCAAACCCTCGTACTTCTTCTTCACTCAATAAGTGTTTCATGGCTTTAGTGAGGAATGCTACCTGTGATTTCATAGTGCTGTCGGCCTCATAATCCTTGACAGCAAGTACCCGTTTACCCCCTCTTCTAGCGGTTGGAAACTGCTCCTCATTCTTAGCCAGATGTTTCAGAACTTGCAGGGCCTCGTCTGGATCTTTGTCCAATAGTAGTCCATTTGCTGCAGAATCAATTCGAATGTGAGTTTGTAAGTTAGCAGCATTATAAAACTTAGTTACCTGATTCCAGACGGGGAATCCATGCATTGGGCAGTTTCGAAGAAGGGTTGTGAATCTGTCCCAGGCCTCGTGCATTGGCTCGTCATCTTCCTGTTGAAAAGTAGCAATCTCATTACGTAATCGCTCAGCTAAATGTGAAGGATTAAAACGAGACAAAAATTCACGAGTTAAATCTGCCCAAGTCATAATAGAACCCGGTGTAAGTTTATTCCACCAAGTTTTAGCTCTGTCCCTCAATGAATGGGGGAATAACCGAAGCCTCAGTATCTCCGGACTAACTCCTGGTAGTCTAAACGAACCACAGATCTCCTGGAACGTTTTGAGATGCTCCCTGGCATCTTCTGTCGCAGAACCACCAAACTGCCCGGCATTGTTGATCATACTAAACATGACAGGTTTAAGCTCGAAGTTGTCAACGTCAATATCCGGCAGCGTGGTCTCCAGCTCTACATGATCGTTCAGCATGTAGTCACGACATGACCGTCGTCCACCTTCCGCGGGCGGGTCACCGACAGGCGGTATATCATCACCGACAGGCTGATTACGGACCATCTGCTCTAGCTGTTCTTCAAGGTATTCGTTTCGGTCTAAGAGGTGGCGAATCTGTTTCTTGAGATTAAAGGAACGTTCAATCTCCGGATCTAATTTATACTCAGGATCTTTACCTCTTTTCGATCTGCGCATAAACAGGAAAACCTTGTGAAAAGCAAGAGTTTAAAAACACAAAAGAAAAATTAAAAAAAAAATAAAAACGAAAATAAAAACGAAAATAAAAGCAAAAAGTGCAAGGAAAGAAAGGTGTAGTTATGTTGCCAATCCCCGGCAACGGCGCCAAAAACTTGTTGCGTGTAAAATAGTCTATCGCAATTGTAGTGCAAGTATACACGACGCAAGTAGTAAAGTGATACAAAGTATCGGATATCGTCTCCACAGGGATTGGGCTAATGACTTCACCTTATTTCACTGCACGAAGTAAAAGAAATAATTAAGAGTTGTCACGAGAATGATAAAATAAAAACGTATTTAAAAGGATTTGAGATATCAAGATGGAGAGAATGGGCTGGTATTGAGTTGCTCGGTAGAGCAGGTATTGAATTGCTTAGGATCTCCAGTTCTGTCGTTGCACCCGTCGCCGACAGCACCTGTCGCGGCGTCTGTCTGTTAGCTGTCGCGGCAGCGATCACTAACTCTGTACTTCAAGTTTGGCAAGAATCCCTAATCTGCCTTGCCCTATCCCTAGGTACAAGTCTGTCGATGATCACGTCTTTGATGATACCTCCCGGCGTGAATCGAAGGATGAACACCGATGTGTATGAATTCTTCCTTAGCCACTTAACCTCGCCTTATCCCTAAGCACGAGATGGTTCAACTATAAACTAGAGAACGCGCTTTTATCTCTTTCGTATACTTAACTCTCCCGATGCTAAGTAAATGGATAACCTCACAATGCTCTCCCGATGCTCTTGCAAGATGTTAAAACCAAGATAAAAGAACTTGAAGTTTATTTTATTGAACTTGAAAAATCCTAAAACAAAGCAACCCTTGCAACTACTTTTACAAAACAACCCGTAGCCCTAGGGGGAATTTAGAACATATCGGTGACAGGTAAACGGCAGGGTTTAGGTTTCGGTTATGGGGTAGTCGGCTATGCCCTAGGTTTAATCTATGCCCTTTATATAAGCTTTGGGCTCAAGTTCTCTAAGGTAACAAGGATTACAACTTTAATTAAAAGTAAGATTCTAATAAAGACTAAATCTCTAAAGTCTCCTACTTTCCAGCCGCATCCTTGCTTTTAGGGATTTCCTCTCCTTTGAGCTTTGGCTTGACATATCTCTTGATCCGGGGCTTGGAAAAATATTCGGCTTCCACACGACAGACGAGCAGATTTTTCTCTATCTATCGAGGTCCACTTCATTTTTTCCTCTTCATAAATCTGCTGTCACCATGCTGTCACGACAGGTCCGTGACAGGTTCGTCTTCTTCAGCTGCTTGTCCAGTTCAGCTCTCCTGCTTATCTGCCCTGCGCCTGCCTTCGACATCTACTATGACAGATACCTGCAAAAATAACCATCTTTCAGTAGAATCCGTGCCTTTTATATAATTGTGATGTTTTATTGAAAACTAACCTAAATGCAATGCAATGATGCTTGAATGCAGCAGAAATATGGGTTTAAAAAGGTGTGAATGATAGAACTTTTACACACTCAACAGATATACTGTACTAATACGGTAGCCCGCGTATTGGTACCCCTGGGCCTGTAATGTCACATTTTGCTAGTTTTCACACTTTAATGCACCCATTTCGAAACATGGCACTCTAGTAGCCAAACTGTTTCGAAACAGCTTCAACCATTTTGAAACACCAAGACCATTACAGGCCCTCGTTTCGAAACAATTGAGGGTGTTTTGATACACCTTGCCCAGAAACAGCAGATATAGCTGGTTTTTCACCCTTTAACCCATTCAAATATACCTCAAAGATTCCCAAATCATACCAGCAAACCATTTTACAATTAAGGAACACATTTAGGACTCTCTAGCTCAAGCATGGCATCAAACACAAATTCACATAGTCTAAAGGCATGTTCCCTAGTCTCAAAACTAATATAAGCAACACAACCTCAAACAAAACATTTAAGGCCACTTACAACCCAAAAATGCCAACATAAACATGCCACAAACTTAGGGAGTTCAAACATATCTCCCAAATACAACCTTGGTTTCCCATTGCCATTATATCAAAACTAAGGTGTATGAAAACATCACAACACATGAGCTTGTACTTCCTTGGATGTTCTTATCCTTCTTGATGCCTGGAAACACTTCAATTATCTATATTATTGGTAAAAGAGAGCGTAAGCACAAATGCTTAGTGAGGCATGCTCTAAAGAAAACCAACTCAATAATGCATTTCTTGAAACACTTTCTCAAAAGCTTTTAAACCACATGCTCATTCTATCTCATGCTTGAAAACCATTCAAAGCAACTTCTCATTGAAAACACATGTACCTTCATTCTATCTCATGCATTTAAACCAATGCAAATCTAATGGCAAGGCCATACTCATGCTTGTAAAACCAAAGCATTTCATATACAAATCTCATATGCATTTCTTATAGCATAAATCATCTCAACCATAGGTACATGTGAATAAAAAGCATTTTCATATATTATATTGGCATTTCACATCTCATTATTACTCGGATATGCGGACAACTCACTAGACACTTCCAGTGGCATCTACCATCACCGTACTCACTCGTCTAGTAACATAATTTCCGGTGGCATCTACCATCACTGTACTCACATGGTTGTATCTCACATCGCCACAAAGCTTGGGTATTTCACCAAGCCCTACCCGGTGGAATGCCCATCATCGTTTCTCTCCCTTTGGATTAAACCAAAGAGCACGTACAAATTTTTAGTTTATAGTGCACTTTCATCCTATTGATCGATCAATTATATCCGGTAAGTATTGCATCTTCTATGCCAATATAGTATGTTAAAACATCATCTCACCTACTGTTTTTCATGCATCAATTCTCAAATCTTTCACATCTCATTTCAAACCATAACATTTGCCATGGTTTAAAACAAAAGCTCAAATCTCAACAATGCAACATGTTATTTCATGAAACCATTTCAAGCGTCATCTCATGCTACAAACCATGCATAAAAACAGTAGGAATTTATCTATCTCAAATCATGAGCATGTAAAAGCATTTTAGGGGCAATCCACCACATATAGGAGAGCAATCTAGCCAATACTTACTTCCGGACTTAGGAAGGTGCCTCAAACCTTTCCTTAATCCCCAAACCTTGTTTCTTCGTCCCTCAAGGACTTCTAAAACCATACACACTCACCGATTACGTTTCGCTTGCTCGTCAAAATGCTATCTAGGCTCCCGGATCAACACCAAAGGCGTCCGAAGATGTCTCCCATGTTTATAACACATAAGAGCAGATGATTAACGCATCATCCTACATTGAAATCATCAGCCGCACACCTAAACTCGCTGCTCTACTCAAAAACCACATTTCGGCTACCAAACACAACCGAAATCATCTCCAAACTCTTCCAAAACAAAGCCCGGCCAAGATCTACCACTTCTAATCATTTCTAAACATCAATCAACATCAAAAACCACCACAAACTCGTCCTCATACCACCAGCTATGACAGAACAACAAAACCACCCCAAAACCCCCCATTCTAGCATACAAAACTTAGGAATCCAAGCCTATTCGGGATTTGTTTGATAAAACCAAATTTATAATTAACATCCAAAATACATTAGAAAACAACCTCCAAACAGAGCCTAACCCTCAAGCACGAAAATCATCAAGATTCCTCCAAAAAACTTGAGTTTTAAGACAATTTCTTGTTTCTAACATTAAAGCAACTCAAAAACCACTAACAAAGGATTGATAACTTGGGAATTTCAGTAAAGAACTGATCATTAGAGGAGAAGGACGAAGCTTACCTCTAATGGATGATTTCTCCTTGATTTGGGCAAGTTTTCTTGAAAATCCAATGTAAAATCAAGAGGTTTTGATGAGGATAAGATTAGGAATCAAAAAGGAATTGAAATCCAATAAAAATGGATGAAAATCAATAACCAATTGAAGGAGAAAGAGTTTTTGGCTGAAAAGAATTTGAGAGAAAATTGACGTAAAGTAGTTATGAAAAGTCAAAGGTAGTTTCCTTTTAATTAATCTCTATTTTCCTTTAATTAAAACATTAATAAAATCACCCAAATTAAGAAGAAATTTGATTAAAAACTCATGGCAAAGCCATACTCATGCTTGTAACACCAAACCATTTCATATACAAATCTCATATGCATTTCTCATAGCATAAATCATTTCATCAAAGGTACACGTGAATCAAAAACAATTTCATATTTTATATTAGCATTTCACATCTCATTATTACTCGGATATGCGGACAACTCACTAGACACTTCCAGTGGCATCTACCATCGTCGTACTCACTCGTCTAGTAACATAATTTCCGGTGGAATCTCACATCACCGTACTCACATGGCGAATATCTCATCGCCACAAAGCTTGGGTGTTTCACCAAGTCCTACCCGATGGAATGCCCATCATCGGTTCTCTCCCTTTGGATTAAACCAAGGAGCACGTACGAATTTTTAGTTTATAGTGCACTCTCATCCTATTGATCGATCAATTATATCCGGTAAGTATCTCAACATTTATGCCAATATATTATGTCAAATCATCATTTCACCTACTATTTTTCATACAACAATTCTCAAAACATTATCATCTCGTTTCAAAACCATAACGCTTGCAATGCTTTAAACAAAAGCTCAAATCTCAATCATGCAACACGCTACTTCATGAAATCATTTCAAGCATCATCTCATGCTATAAAACATGCATAAAAATAGTAGGAATTTATCTATCTCAAATCATGAGCATGTAAAAGCATTTTAAGGGAAACCACCACATTTAAGAGAGCAATCTAGCCAATACTTACTTCCAAACTTAGTAAGGTGTTTCAAACCTTTCCTAAATCCCCAAACGTTGATTCTTTGTCCCTCAAGGACTTCTAAAACCATACGCACTCAACGATTACGTTTTGCTTGATCGCCGAAACGCTATCTAGGCTCCCAGATCAACACCAAAGGCATCTGAAGATGTCTCCCCTATTTTTAACACATAAGAGCAGAGGATTAATGCATCATCATGCATTGAAATCATCAGCCACACACCTAAACTCGCTGCTCTACTCAAAAACCACATTTCGGCTACCAAACACAACCGAAATCACCTCCAAACTCTTCCAAAATAAAACCCATCCAAGATCTATCACTTCTAATCATTTCAAAACATCAATTAACATCAAAAACCACCACAAACTCGTCCTTATACCTCCAGCTATGACAGAACACCAAAATCACCCCAAAAACCATCATTCTAGCATACAAAACTTAGGAAACCAAACCTATTCGGAAATTGATTGATAAAACCTCATTTGTAACATCAACTAAAATCCAAAATACATTAGAAAACCACCTCAAAACAGAGCCCAATCATTCACCACGAAAATCTTCAAGATCTATTCCAAAATC
Source organism: Hibiscus tridactylites (assembly GCA_958450335.1). Lineage (NCBI taxonomy): Eukaryota > Viridiplantae > Streptophyta > Magnoliopsida > Malvales > Malvaceae > Hibiscus > Hibiscus tridactylites. The sequence goes on along the minus strand of OY288276.1, from coordinate 21,593,252 downwards.
TTGAGTTTTAATACAATTTCTTGTTTCTAACATCAAAACCACTCAAAAATCATTAACAAAGGATTGATAAATTGAGAATTTCAGTAAAGAACTGATCATTAGAGGAGAAGGACGAAGCTTATCTGTAATGGATGATTTCTCCTTGATTTGGGCAAGTTTTCTTGAAAATTCAATGTAGAAATCAAGAGGATTTTATGAGGAATTGATTAAGAATCAAAAGAAGATTGAAATCTCATCAAATGAAGTGGAAATCAAAGTATAATTGCTGGGGAGAATGTGTTTGGCTGAAGAGAATTTTAGAGAAAATGAAATGAGGGAAAATTTGTGAAAAGTAGTTATGAATAGTCAAAGGTAGTTTCCAATTTAATTAACCTTCATTTCCTTTAATTAAAACATTAATAAAATCACCCAAATTAAGGAAAAGTCTGATGAAAAACATTTTGGTAAAATTAGCTCCTTAAAGATTCAAAGTTTCAATCCTTTACAAAACAGTCACTATTTAACTTTTGCAAAAACTGCGATTTGGTCACTTCACCGAAATGTAGTATTTCCAAACCTTATTTTGTAAAATTGATTTCACCATAATCATTCATATAATAAATGAGGATTTTTAAGTATTTTTCCATAATTTTAAAGCATCCCGAACTAGGTGTTCCCTAAAACTCCCTTTAAGATTAGAACCGTTTTCTGACCGGTCCGATTCAGACTCTAAAACATCTAGGCCCAATTTTAGGGTGTTACAACTCTCCCCCTCTTAAGAAATTTCTTCCTCGAAATTTACCTGAAGGAAAAAGGTAAGGAAATTGCTTCTTCATATCCTTTTTTCTTTCCCACGTGGCTCCCTCAACACCACGATGTCTCCATAACACCTTAACCAACTCAATGGTCTTACCACGGAGAACCTTATTGTCCGAATCCAAAATCTCAACAGGTTCCTCATCAAATGTCAAATCTGGATTCAACTCAACTTCCTCCACAGGCATAACATGCGAAGGATCTGATCTATACCTCCGTAGCATGGATACATGAAACACATTATGTATCTTTTCTAACTCTTGTGGTAACCTCAGCTTATAAGCGACAGGACCCCCACGTTCAATCACCTCGTATGGTCCAATGTACCTTGGGCTCAACTTGCCCTTCCGGCCAAATCTCATCACCTTCTTCCAATGTAAAACTTTCAAGAACACACGGTCACCCACCGCAAATTCTATCTCCTTACGCTTCAAATCCGCGTAAGACTTTTGCCGATCCGCTGCTGCCTTCAACCGCTCACAAATGAGCTTCACCTTCTCTGTGGTTCCTTTCAACAAAGCCGACATCGAGACCAACTTTTGTCTCGTTTCAGCCCAATAAAGAGGAGTTCTGCACTTCCTCCCATAGAAAGCTTCATAAGGTGTCATTTGAATACTTGCCTGGTAACTATTATTATAAGCAAAATCCACAAAAGGCAAGTGCTTCTCCCAAGAGCCTTGAAACTCGATCACACAGCACCTCAACATATTCTCAAGCACTTGGATAACACGCTCTGACTGTCCATTCGTCTGCGGATGATAAGAAGTACTAAAACTCAGTCGCATACCCAATTCTTGATGCAAAGACTCCCAAAACCTCGCAGTGAACCTCGGATCTCTATCCGACACTATAGATTTTGGTATGCCATGCAAACGTACAATCTCAGCAATGTACAACTCTGCAAGCTTATCCAAGGTGTACGTAGTACGCACAGGTAAGAAATGCGCACACTTCGTAAGGTGATCTACAATTACCCAAACAAAATTCTTCTTTGCTGGTGATAGAGGCAAACCAGACACAAAGTCCATGGTGATCCTCTAGCATTTCCATTCATGGATCCTCAGCGGTTGCAACAACCCTGAAGGAAAGTGATGCTCAGCCTTAACCCACTGACAAACCATGCAATTGCTCACATACTCAGCGACATCTTTCTTCAAACCCACCTAGTAGTACTCATCCTTCAGATCACGGTACATCTTTGTACTACCAGGGTGCATAGCAAAAGGACTAATATGAGCTTCGGTCAGAATAGTACGCCTCAACTCAACATCATTCGACACTACTATCCGACTTCGAAAACATAGAACATCATCATCATTAAAACAGAAATTCGATGGTCTATCCTCAGCAATATCATGAACATGTGGCACCAAAGAATCATCCAACAACTGCTTATCCTTTATCAGCTGAACTAGAAATGGTTTCACTTGCAATTCAGCAACAAGACCCCCATCTCGCGATATGCTCAATCTAGCAAACATCGCCCTTAACTCCACCGCCACTTTCCTGCTCAAAGCATAGACCATAACATTGGCCTTTCCCGGGTGATAATCGATCGTTAGATCGTAATCCTTAAGCATTTCCACCCATTGTCGTTGCCTGAGCTTCAACTCTTTCCGAGAAATCAAATACTTCAAATTCTTGTGATCCGTGTACACAATACATTTCTCACCATAAAGATAATGTCTCCAGATCTTCAAAGCAAAAACCACCACAGCTAACTCAATATCATGTGTAGGATAATTGCGCTCATGCACTTTCAACTGACGCGATGCATAAGCAACCACCTTACTCTCTTGCATTAACACACACCCCAAACCAACGTAGGATGCATCACTATACACCACAAACTCTTTCCCTGATTCAGGTTGAACCAAGATAGGAGCTTGCGTCAGAGCTGCCTTAAGCTTCTCAAAAGCTTGATGTCTCGCTTCCGTCCACTCATACTTAACATCTTTTTGCAACAACTTCGTTAAGGGGCAGCAATCTTAGAAAATCCATCCATGAACCTCCGGTACTATCCTGCCAACCCAAGGAAACTACGGACTTCATGAACAGACTTAGGAGGCTTCCAATTCATCACCGCCTCAACCTTCTAGGGATCAACTCAAATCCCTTCAGCTGAAACCACATGACCAAGGAAAACAACTTCCTTTAGCCAAAACTCACACTTTCTCAGCTTAGCATAAAGCTTATTTTCCAACAGCGCTTGCAAAACAATCCTCATATGACCCTCATGCTCCTCCCCAGTACGAGAGTACATAAGGATATCGTCGATGAACACCACAACGAACTTGTCCAAGTATTCATGGAACACCCTATTCATCATGTCCATGAAAGCAGCAAGAGCATTCGTCAAGCCAAACGGCATTACAAGGAACTCATAATGCCCATACCTCGTTCTAAAGGCTGTTTTTGGCACATCTACATCCTTCACCTTTAGCTGATAGTACCCTGACCTCAAATCAGTCTTGGAAAACACAGCCGCTCCCCAAAACTGGTCAAAGAGATCATCAATCCTCGGCAAAAGATACTTGTTCTTAACGGTCAACTTGTTCAGCTGACGATAATCGATGCACATTCTCATTGTGCCATCTTTCTTTTTAACAAACAAGACCGGTGCACCCCAAGAGGACACACTAGGCCTAATGAAGCCACGGTCAAGCAACTCCTGAAGTTGCGTCTTCAACTCCTTCAACTCTTTGGGTGCCATGTGATAGGGAGCAATGGACAACGGAGTTGTGTTCTCATATAGCTCAATCCCAAACTCAACCTCTCGACTAGGCGGCAAACCAGGTAATTCCTCCGGAAACACTCCAGGGAACTCACGCACAGTTCTTATATCCTGAACGCGCACCTCCTTTGAACTAGGATTCATAACAAAGGCTAGATAAGCCTCGCAACCTTGCCGCAACATCCGGCTCGCTTCCAACGTAGACACCACATTAGCAAGAAACTTCACATTTTCTCCCACCACCACCACCTCACAATCATCCGCAAGTTTCAACGAAACTCGCTTGTTTTCAAAATCCACAACAACTCTATGCTCAACAAGCTAATCCATGCCAAGGATGACATCAAAACAATAGAATGGCAATTCCATGAGATCAACAAGAAAAACATGATTTTGCACCTTCAAGGGACATCTCCTATATAACTTTCTTGTCACAATCGTCTCACCAAAGGAACTAGTCACACGCATGCCAACATCCAAAGACTCAACAGGTAAACCAAGCATTTGAGCATGTTCATGCAATATGTACAAGTGTGTAGATCCAGAATCAATCAAAGAAAGTAATGACAAGGATTGCAAAGTAAAGGTACCTGCGATCACATCCGTGTCATTCCTTCCCTCGTGATGGGCATACACTCGAGCCTGACCACCACCCTCAGGCTGGACAGCCACAACATGTGTTACGTTTCTTCCACCATCATCCCTACGCTGAAAATTACCACGGCCGCGCCCACGACCTCTCTGTGACTCAGCTGCTCTCACCGGAGCCTGTCCCTCTCTCAGCGGCTGAGGACAATCTTTCTTCAAATGCCCTCGGTTTCCACAATTCCAGCATGTCCCAAGGTTACCCCAACACTCACCACCATGTCTTCTACCACAACGATTACACTCAGGAGTCCTTAGGAAAGCATTAGGTCCTTGCTGACCTCCACCATGGTTACCACCCCCACGTCTAGCATCATAGTGCGGCTTCTTATCCTTATGTCTCTTGTTGCGATCTCTACCATAATCGCGATCTGCAGCTCGCTTCCCTGAGCTAGAGCCACCAGCTCAACTTGCCAACCCAAGATTTGATTCAATGTCCTTGGCTCTAGTGACCAAGACATCAAAATCAGTGTAATCAGCTGCAAGCATATAGGTCTTTACATCTGCTACAAGCCCATAACGGAAATGCTTGCACCTCTCCCGCTCATTAGATATTAGCTCAGGTGCATACTGGCTAAGGCGAACAAATTGAATCTCATATTCAGCTACAGACACGTTCCCTTGTATAAGAGACATAAACTCTCTCTTCTTTTCATCAAGGTAACGCACTCCCAGATACTTCTGCTTGAACGCATTCAAAAAGAACGTCCAAGTCACTTCTTTATCCTCCATCCCAGAGATAGTGGTCATCCACCACGTATAAGCATCACCATGCAGTAGTGACACAATGCATCCCAGCTTTTGCACATTATTGCAATTCAGCTGACCCAGAATCCTCTTGGTGCTCTCCAACAAAGACTCATATCCTTTCGGAGACAAGCCTCTGAACTCAGTCCCACCTAGATTGTGAAGACGCTCCAAAGGCAATCTCACATTAGCACCAACATGAGGTGCAGCTCCATGACCTCCAGCTACTGCTGCCTAGAAAGCTCCAGCAATAGCATGTATCAGCACAGCCATATCATGAGCAGTTTGCCCCTGCACACCCTCGGGTCCAGCAACCCCAGCAACAACACCAGCATTACCAGCCCCAGCTCCACCACCACCGTGTGGTCCACCAGGGGGAGGAGGAGGTAAATCCTCAGCGTTCTCCATGTTCTCATTATCAGCCATAGATCTAGTATTGATTCTCATCTCTCTGCGTGGCCCCATAATAAAAACAATGCACTGACAAAAATGCAATAAACACAATTAGGCATAATAAGGTAAGTAATCCAAGTACTCAAGCTCATTTTCGAAAACAATTCTCCTCATTAGTTTTGACATGGCAGTGTGATCCCAACCACACTCCAAGCATAGCATGGCATCACAAAATCATCCTAATTAAATCACACATCAATGTTCATACACCAAACTTTCACTGGAAAGATACAATCATGCATAATCACATACAACAACCACATACCAAGCCCCAATTATTCGATAACCCGCTCTGATACCAACAAATGTAACCCCTTAGCCCGGCTTAGACGCTTGACCTGAACTTAGAAGATTACACGGGGAAAACCAAAGTCAACCCGGAAGTCAACCTTGATTAACGAGCCTTTTTTATTTTTATCTTGTCTAGATACATATTAAGCCTAATTAAGCACTCACACATCATGTAAGAGTAAGGCACAGCGATCGGATAACATCTAGGGACTCAATTGCTTAAATTACGTATTTAGGGACCAAAATGTAATTTTTGTAAATTAGAAGGAATTCACTGATTTTAGGATTACCAATATGAAATTAATCATGTTACATGCTTCTTTGTCAAGTTTCAGCTTAAAAAGACATTCCAAACTCAAGCAATTGCATCCACAAACATTTAGGACTAAAATGTAAAGCATGAAGACTCAAAGCAATTCAAATCAACATCCAACGGTCAACTGTACCGGAACGCCTACCCACCGTACCGAAACGCACGTATCAAAACGGGGTTGTAACCCCCTTAGCCCGGCCTAGACGGTTGACCCGAACTACGAAGATTACACGGGGAAAACCAAAGTCAACCCGAAAGTCAACCTTGATTAACGACCCTTTTTTAATTAAACTTATCTAGATGCTCATTAACCCTAAGCGTACTCTTGGGAAAAACATACTTGAAAAGCACAGCGATCGGAAAGCAATAAGGGACTCAATTGCACAACATACAAAAGATAGGGACCAAATTGTAAATTCTGGAAAGATGAGGGACTTAGCTGATTTTTACATTACCAATATCAAATTAATCATATTACATGCTTCCCTGTCAAATTTCACCTCAAACGGACATCTTCCAACTCAAGCAATTGCAAATACAAAATTCGGGAGTAAAACGTAAAGCTTGCAAACCTTTAACCATTCAAATCAGTGCCCAACGGTCTAGTGTTTCGAAACGGGGGTTGACCATTCCGAAACGCGGGTTCGTTTCGAGACCAGTATCGAAACAGGGCTTGGCAGTGGCCAATTCGTTTCGGAACGGCCTCTACCCGTTTCGAAACACGAAAGCCATTATAGGCCCCCGTTTCGAAACGGTAGTGCCCGTTCCGATACTGATTGCCCAGAATGTGCATATTTTGTTGGTTTAACATACAATTAACAATTCAAACACATCCCTATGACCTCCTAATCATGCCAACAAGTCACCATACATATAAGGTACACATTTGCATCATCAAAACTCATTCATGGCATCAATTAAGAAAAACCACAAGTCTATAGGCATGCATCCTAATATTGGAAACCAACCAATCATCAAATCATCAAAGCAAACACCAAAAGGCCGTTTACATGTCCAAAACATCATAGGCATCATGCCAAACTTAGGGAGTCCAAAACATCACCCAACAACACAACCTAGGTTCCCATTGCCAAATACCAAAAGCTAATAATGTTGTAAAAATAGTCATCATACATGAGCTTAGCCTTCCCTTGGATTCTTAGCCTCCTTGCTGCCCTTGAAGCACTTCAATTCTCTGCATTATTGGTTCAAGTAAGAGAGCGTAAGCACGAATGCTTAGTGAGGCATGCTCTAAAGAAACAACACAATAATGCATTTTATAAAACACCTTTCACAAGGCCTTTTCAACACATAACATCAATTCTCATGCAACAATGCATAAACATCAAGCATCTCATGCTTAGATAACATCAACATGTCATATTGGCTTCTAAGTGATAACCATAACAATTTTCAACATAAAACACAATCGGATACGCGGATTACAAGCGTTGTCCCTTACGCTTCATACACACTACCAAACTCACAAGGTGGAGTTTACCGGTACGATCACAACCCCTCAACACCTGTGATGGAGTTTAACGGTACAATCACAACCCCTCCACATCACTCATTGGTAGTTGTATAACATCACTAACGAGAACACGGGACACACAACACAAGATCCACACATGGACATTTTAACCACCATTGTGATCTTAAACATCTCGTTAGTGTACTTGGATGGAGTTTACGGTACAATTACAACCCCTCAACATCCAAGGCGACTTACTTCACGGTGCACCCAATCCTATAGCCGGCTAACTATATCCGATTCAAGTACTTTAAAACCAACACATCACTTGCCAATATACATCTTTAATCATCAACAATTCACTGTTTTAAAGCATTTAATCAAGCCATTTAACAACATGCATCACTATGCATCAAATCCACATTTTCAACATATTAAACCAAGGATCTCTTACCTTGAGCATCCTTCAACACATGGCTTTCAAAACCAGCATTAGTCATGCTAAAACATGCTTTCAAAACAGAATTTAAACATGCAAATTAAACACATTGCATCCAACCATCTCATGGTTCATCAAAGAGAGAGTTTCTCCGAAAACTTACTCTTGAGCTTAGTTAAGTTTCTTAGACTTAAACTAAGCTCCCAAAACCTTCAAACATTGGTTACAAAGCTGTAAACCCAACTTCACTCACCAATTCCGTTTCGCAAGCTTGCCGAAACACCGTTCAAGCCTCCGGATCAACACCACAAGGATTCGAAGATGTCTCCCCTGTTTTAAACACATCAAAGTAGAGGATTAATGCATCATCATGCATTAAAATCTTCAGCCATTACACCTAAACTCGCTGCTCTCACCAAATCTAACATTTCGGCTACCAAACACAACTGAAATCACCTCCAAACTCTTCCACAACATTACCCAGCCAAGATCCATCACTTCTAAACATTCTTAAACATCAATTGACATCCAAAAAGAGCCTAAACTCATCCTTATACCTCCAGCTATAACAGAACACCAAGATCACCCCCAAAAACCACCATTTTCATAAGCAAAAACTTAGGAAAATCAACCTATTCGGGATTGCATTGATTAAACCTCAATTACACATCATTAAACATCCAAAATACATTAAAAATCCATCAAGAAATAGAGCCCAAACAATCACCACGAATTTCTTTAAGATTTAATCCAAATCTTGAGTTTTAAGCCAAAAATCAAGATCACACCATTAAAACCTTTTATAAAAATCAATTTAAGGATTGAGAACTTGGGAATTTCAGTAAAGAACTGAGTATTTAGAGGAGAAGGACATCCTTACCTCTAAATGTAGATTTCTCCTTGTTTAGAGCCAAAATCCTTGAAAATCCAATAAGCAAATGAAGAGGATTTGATGTAGAAAGGATTGGGAATCATTAGATGTTTGAAACCTCATCATTTAGTGTGAAAATCAAAAGAAATCTTGCTGTGAAAATGTGTTTGGCTGAGAGAATTTTGAGAGAAAATGAGATGAGAAAATTTTAAAGAAAGTTAGTTATCAAATCTCAAAAATTGGTTTTCTCATTCTCTTTTAATTAATTAAACATTAAATGGGTCATTAAAATCTAAGAAAAATATGGAGAAATCAATCTTGGGTAAATTAGCTCCTTAAAGATTCAAAGTTTCAATCCTTACAAAACAGTCACCACTAAACTTTTCAAAAATTACATTTTAGTCACTAATTCGAAATGTCACACTTCCAAACCTTATTTTGTAAAATTGATTTCACCACTCTCTTATATGTATTAAAAGAGGATTTTTAGATATTTTTCCATATTTTTAATGCATCCCGAACTAGGCTTTCCCTAAAACCACCTTTTATATTTGAACCGAAAATCAGACCGATCCGGTTCAGACCCTAAACTTCCAAGCCCAAAATTGGGGTCTTACAGGGGTTGACCGTTTCGGTACGCGGGTACGTTCCAAGACCAGTACCGAAACAGGGCACTCTAGTAGCCAAATTGTTTCGAAACAGCTTCAACCGTTTCGAAACACCAAGACCATTACAGGCCCCTGTTTCGAAACAATTGAGGGTGTTTCGATACCCCTTGCCCAGAAACAGCAAATATAGCTGGTTTTTCACCCTTTAACCCATTCAAGCATGCCTCAATGATTCCCAAATCATACCAGCAAACCATTTTATAATTAAGGAACACATTTAGGACTCTCTAGCACGAGCATGGCATCAAACACAAATTCACATAGTCTAAAGGCATGCTCCCTAGTCTCAAAACCAATATAAGCAACACAACCTCAAACCAAACATTAAGGCCACTTACAACCCAAAAATGCCAACATAACCATGCCACAAACTTAGGGAGTTCAAACATATCTCCCAAATAGAACCTTGGTTTCCCATTGCCATTATATCAAAACTAAGGTGTATGAAAACATCACCATACATGAGCTTGTACTTCCTTGGATGTTCTTATCCTTCTTGATGCCCGGAAACACTTCAATTATCTGCATTATTGGTAAAAGAGAGCGTAAGCACAAATGCTTAGTGAGGCATGCTCTAAAGAAAACCAACTCAATAATGCATTTCTTGAAACACTTTCTCAAAAGCTTTTAAACCACATGCTCATTCTATCTCATGCTTGAAAACCATTCAAAGCAACTTTTCATTGAAAACACGTGTACCTTCATTCTATCTCATGCATTTAAACCAATGCAAAACTCATGGCAAAGCCATACTCATGCTTGTAACACCAAAGCATTTCATATACAAATCTCATATGCATTTCTCATAGCATAAATCATTTCATCAAAGGTACACGTGAATCAAAAACAATTTCATATTTTATATTGGCATTTCACATCTCATTATTACTCGGATATACGGACAACTAACTAGACACTTCCGGTGGCATCTACCATCACCGTACTCACTCGTCTAGTAACATAATTTGTGGTGGAATCTCGCATCACCGTACTCACATGGCAGAATCTCTCATCGCCACAAAGCTTGGATGTTTCACCAAGTCCAACCCGATGGAATGCCCATCATCGGTTCTCTCCCTTTGGATTAAACCAAATAGCGCGTACAAATTTTTAGTTTATAGTGCACTCTCATCCTATTGATCGATCAATTATATCCGGTAAGTATCTCATCTTCTATGCCAATATAGTATGTTAAAACATCATCTCACCTACTATTTTTCATGCATCAATTCTCAAATCTTTCACATCTCATTTCAAACCATAACATTTGCCATGCTTTAAAACAAAAGCTCAAATCTCAACAATGCAACATGTTACTTCATGAAATCATTTCAAGCATCATCTCATGCTATAAAACATGCATAAAAACAGTAGGAATTTATTTATCTCAAACCATGAGCATGTAAAAGCATTTTAGGGGCAACCACCACATTTAAGAGAGCAATCTAGCCAATACTTACTTCCGGACTTAGGAAGGTGTTTCAAACCTTTCCTAAATCCCTAAACCTTGATTCTTTGTTCCTCAAGGACTTCTAAAACCATACGCACTCACCGATTACGTTTCGCTTTCTCGCTGAAACGCTATCTAGGCTCCTAGATCAACACCAAAGGCGTTCGAAGATGTCTCCCCTGTTTTTAACACATAAGAGTAGAGGATTAATGCATCATCATCATGCATTGAAATCATCATCCATAAATCTAAACTCGCTGCTCTACTCAAAAACCACATTTCGGCTACCAAACACAACCAAAATCACCTCCAAACTCTTCTGAAACAAAACCCAGCCAAGATCTATCACTTCTAATCATTTCTAAACATCAATTAACATCAAAAACCACCACAAACTCGTCCTTATACCTCCAGCTATGACAGAACACCAAAATCACCCCAAAAACCATCATTCTAGCATACAAAACTTAGGAAACCAAACCTATTCGGGATTTGATTGATAAACCTTCATTTGTAACATCAATTAACATCCAAAATACATTAGAAAACCATCTCAAAATAGAACTCAATCATTCACCACGAAAATCTTCAAGATCTCTTCCAAAATCTTGAGTTTTAATATAATTTCTTGTTTCTAACATCAAAACCACTCAAAAATCATTAAGAAACGATTGATAACTTGGGAATTTCAGTAAAGAACTGATCATTAGAGGAGAAGGACGAAGATTACCTCTAATGGATGATTTCTCTTTGATTTGGGCAAGTTTTCTTGAAAATTCAATGTAGAAATCAAGGGGATTTGATGAGGAATTGATTAAGAATCAAAAGAAGATTGAAATCTCATCAAATGAAGTGGAAATCAAAGTATAATTGCTTAAGAGAATGTGTTTGGCTGAAGAGAATTTGAGAGAAAATGAAATGAGAGAAAATTTGTGAAAAGTAGTTTTAAATAGTCAAAGGTAGTTTCTCATTTAATTAACCTTCATTTCCTTTATTTAAAACATTAATAAAATCACCCAAATTAAGGAAAAATCTGATGAAAAACATTTTGGTAAAATTAGCTCCTTAAAGATTCAAAGTTTCAATCCTTTACAAAACGGTCACTATTTAACTTTTGCAAAAACTGTGATTTGGTCACTACACCGAAATGTAGTATTTCCAAACCTTATTTTGTAAAATTGATTTCACCATAATCATTCATATAATAAATGAGGATTTTTAAGTATTTTTCCATATTTTTAAAGCATCCCGAACTAGGTGTTCCCTAAAACTCCCTTTAAGATTCGATCCGTTTTCTGACCGGTCCGATTCGGACTCTAAAACATCTAGGCCCAATTTTGGGGTGATACAGTCCAAACCAACAGATCATGACCATGAAGGATGGTGGAGAAATTGTCTCCGAGCACGAGGAAGATGAAGCCCAAACATCCTCCGATGATGAGTCAAATCTAGCATTTGCCGAGGATGGTAATATTTTTTGGTTCAACGAAGCCTTAGTCTTCAAGTTTGGGAGGGAGATCAACAACGAGAAAACATCTTCCATACTCGTTGCAAAATACAATGCAAGGTATATAGTGTTATCATTAATAAGGGAAGTTGTATTAATGTGGCAAGTGGCTATTTTGTAGAAAAGCTTGGATTAGCCATAACTTGACACCCGCGCCTATACAAGCTCCAACGGCTAAGCAAAGGGGGAGAAATTAAAGTTACCAAACAAGCCCTCATCCCCTTTTCCATTGGTAAGTGATGAGTGTTCAAAAGTACTATTTTATGACCCTTTTTACTCATATTATTGTTAGACTTAAGCTCATTTTAGTTGTATTATTAGGCATTCATGCATGTTTTAGTGATTTCCTTCACCGTCATGCTTGATTACATAATTTGGTTGATTTTTGTGGAAAATGTACTACGAATGTATGTTTTTATGTGTGCAGGATTGATTCCCCAGGTAAGCTGGAAGTTGTCGAAGCAACTAAGGAAAGAAAGAGGAAGCTGGCGACTTTGAAGGATAAATCCATTTGATTCGAGATAATTACAAAAAGCGGGGATAAATCCTAGAAGAGTTAGAGTTCCATGAAGAGGTCAAAGTGAGATTAAATTCCAAGAGTTTTAGGAGAAGTTTTTGGAGGATAAATAAATAAAAGAGATTCATTTCTTTTATGTTATTTAATTCGAACTTAACTTCCTCCTCAAGAAAGACTTTGACCAAGCCATCTCCTATAAATAGAAGGCCTAGCCGCCTACTTGAAGTAGAGAGTTCGATTGAGAGAGAAAAACCAAGGGGTTGTGCGTTAACTTCTTCTTCCTCTTTGTTCGATTAGATTTATGCTAGAGATATTATTCTTTGTATATCTTTCGAACCCAGTCGTGAACTAATTTTATTTGGCTTGGGTTATTGTGTTTTTATGTTGTTGATAAACGATTATATTTGTTTAGGTTTTTGAGTTGCAATTTGAATTCAAAGTTTGTTCATTCTTGGTTCTTATTTTGATTTCGAGTGAATTGGGAGAGGAACTCAAGAGATATCCAATTATCTAATATCAGGAGAATTAGATTCAAGAAACGAATGAACATGATCTTCATTCAACAAGGCGTTAATGGAGGTTAATCCAACTTAGCGATAAGATTTGGATTTCAACGGCTAAAAGGGGCGTAAGATTGGTTGTTGTTCACCCAAGGTTAACGCAGCGATGTACCACCAAGGCGTGTACAATTGACTAGTTCTTCGGGTTAGGAATAACAAAGAGACATTGAAGAACGTTTTGCCGAGCTTTGAAGGAAGTCGCCCAATTGCCCAGGCAATCACACCAGTCCTAGTTGCCCAGGCAATGACAATTTCCCAGGCAATTCGACTGGCGTTATTTTTTTAAGGCGGTTGAGCTACGCTTGCAATCAATTACCACGACTGTCTATTCAACCATCATACCATGACTCATGATAACCCGACCTACTCTCTTATCTTTACTTTATTCTATTTAGTTTATTTTATTTGATATTTATCAACTTCAATATTATTTTTTTACAGTGTAATAACTTAAGAAAAGTGGCCCAAACCAATCCCTGTTGAGACGATAGTCGATACTTATCATGTCACTTTATTACTTGCGACGTGTATACTTGCACCGTTTGCATTGCACTAAATACGTGCAACAATAAGTACCAAGATGAGGTGCTTTGTGATGTTGTGCCAATGCAAGCTAACCATTTATTTCTAGGGAGACCATGTCAATATGATCGAAGAGCAAACCGCGATGGCTACACCAACCGATATTCTCTTCAACATGAAGGAAAAAAATTGTTTTTGTACCACTCACACCAAGGCAAATCCATGAAGATCAAGTGAGGTTAAAAGAAAATTTCGAGATTTTTAAAAGGAAAGAATGAGAAAAAAAGAGTGAAAAAAATAGAGAGGAGAGCAAACAAAAGAGATCAAGAGAAAAATACGAGATGAAAAAAATGAGTTGGAAAAAATTTGTTTTTTGACAAAAGAAAGAGAAGTGAGGAAATTATTGCTTTCAAAGCAATCTTTACTTTTACTTATGTACGAGAGTTTGCTAACCGCTAACGAACTTGACAATTCTTTGCCTTCTCCTATTGTCTCTTTGATTCAAGAATTTGAAGACATATTCCCAAAGGAGATTCCAAGTGGTTTTCCACCCATTCAAGGCTTAGAGAATCAAATAGACTTTATTCCCGATGCAACCATTCCAAACCGGTCAGCCTACCAAAGCAATCCTGAAGAGACTAAAGAGTTGCAACGTCAAATTGAAGAATTGATGGAAAAAGGTATGTTCGAGGAAGTCTTAGCCCTTGTGCCATTCCGATTTTACTAGTGCCAAAAAAGATAGTTCATGGCGAATGTGCATCGATTGCCGAGCGGTCAACAAGATTACCATCAAATACCGACATCCAATTCCGCCCCTAGACGATATGTTGGACAAACTCAACAGTGCATGCATCTTCTCCAAAATTGATTTGAAAAGTGGCTATCATCAAATAAGGATGCGAGAAGGAGACGAGTGGAACACCACCTTCAAAACCAAGCACAATTTGTATGAGTGGATGATTATGCCTTTTAGCTTAACTAACGCTCTGAGTACTTGTATGCATTTAATGAATCACATACTTCGCCCTTTTCTTGGTAAGTTTTGTGTGATGTATTTTGACGACATCCTTATCTATAACAAGTCTTTTGAGGATCATATGCAACATTTAAGATCAGTATTGGAAGTGCTAAAGAAAGAGATATTGTTTGCAAATCTTAAAAGGTGTTCTTTTTGCACTAACAAAGTTGTCTTTCTAGGTTTCGTGGTCAGCTGGGAAGGACTCGAAGTAGATCAAGAAAAGGTGAAAGCAATTAAAGAATGGCCGCGACCAACGGGCATAAGTCAAGTAAGGAGTTTTCATGGTTTAGCTAGTTTCTATCAAAGGTTTGTTCCAAACTTTAGTACTTTAGCTGCACCCTTAACATGAATCATAAAAAAGAATGCTAATTTTCATTGGGGTGAGGAACAAGAAAATGCCTTTGTTTTGACTGAAGAATGCTTGACCAATGGACCTTAGCTAACACTCCCAGATTTTAATAAAACTTTTGAGATTGAGTGTGATGCATCAGGTTTAGGAATTAGAGCTGTTCTCACTCAGGATGGATGCCCCATTGCTTATTTTAGCGAGAAGTTGAATGGTGCAACTCTCAATTATCCAACATATGACAAAGAGATGTATGCATTAATTCGAGTATTAGAAACATGGGAGCATTACCTTTGGCCCAAGGAATTTGTAATCCACTCCGATCATGAAGCCTTAAAGCATATCAAGGGACAACACAAGTTGAGCAAAAGGCATACCAAGTGGGTGGAATTTCTAGAGACATTTTCGTACATGATCAAGTACAAAAAAGGTAAGGAAAATATTGTTGTCGATGCTTTGTCGAGGAGGTATTTACTTTTCAACACCTTGGGTTCTAAGTTACTTGATTTGCTTACATAAAGGAACTTTATGAAAATGACCCTGACTTTGGTGACATCTATAAAGGTTATGCAGAGGGAATTTTTGATAGGTTCTACCAACATGATGGATACCTCTTTCGTGAAGGCAAGTTGTGCATTCCTCAAGGATCTATTCAGAATATTTTGGTGAATGAAACACATAGTGGAGGACTCATGGGTCACTTTGGCCTGACCAAGACTTTAGAAGCACTTCAAGAACATTTCTTTTGGCCTAAAATAAGACGAGATGTCGAGAGGATGTGCGATATATGCATTACATGCAAGAAGACCAAATCACGCCTTAAGCCCCATGGCTTATACACGCCGCTTCCTATTCCCGAATCACCTTGGGTGGACATTTCCATGGATTTTGTTTTAGGGCTTCCAAGGAGCAAAAGTGGAAAAGACTCAATTTTTGTGGTTGTTGATAGGTTTTCAAAAATGGCATATTTTATTCCTTGTAATAAGACCAATGACGCTTCAAATATTGCTAACTTGTTTTTCAGGGAAGTAGTTCGACTACATGGAATGCCAAGGACAATCGTTCAGATAGGGATGCCAAATCCCTTAGTCATTTTTGAAGAACTTTGTGGAATCGATTAGGCACCAAGTTATTATTTTAACGACTTGTCATCCTCAATCGGATGGGGAGACAGAGGTAGTCAATAGGGTGCTATCAACCATGACCTGAAACCATCATTTGAAAAAATTTAAAATCATGGGAGGAATGTTTACCACATGTCGAATTCGCTTACAACCGATCAGTACATTCCGCCACTAAACATTCTCTGTTTGAAGTGGCTTATGAGTTTAATCCTTTAACCCCTCTTGATTTGATTACTTTACCTAATGATAAATATGTGCATGTAGATGGAAAAAAGAAGGCCGAATTTGTACAAGATCTATATAGGAAGGTGAAGGAAAACATTGAAAAAAGGACATAACAATATGCCAACAAAGCTAACAAAGGACGTAAGCGGGTCATTTTTGAGCCCAGGATTGGGTTTGGGTGTACATACGAAACGAGTGATTTCCCATTCAACGAAAGTCCAGACTATTATCCTGAGGAGACGGTCCTTTCCAAGTCCTTGAAAGGATCAATGACAACACCTACAAGTTAGTATAACATTAGTGCGAGTTTTAATGTTTATGATTTGTCTCCTTATGATGTAGGTGACGATTTTGGGACAAATCGCATAAAAGAATGGGGGATTATGCGGACATCAGTACTATACCTAAGAGAAACCCGATAGAAGTTCCTCAATGTCCAATCACTCGGGCAAGGGCTAAACAATTCAAGGATGCTCTCACAATGTTAATCAAACGAGTTTGGGACGTTGAGTTTCAAAAGGGTGTTGGACTTGAAGGCAATGGGAGTGAAGAGCCATGCAAGTGATTCACTTTGTTGCATTTAGTTTAAATTTTACACATCGTTGTTTGTTTAATTTTTGGACACATTGTTATTTGTTTTGTACCTAGTTTTCTTTTGAAATTTCCAGCATTTTATTTAGTGAGTCACGTGGTTTGTTTTATATGTTTTAAAAACATATTTTGTAATTTAATTTCAGCTTTTATATGTCACACATTAATGTGTTTTATTTGACCATACAGGTGTACAAATGGCACGCTAACTTGGAGCTTGGAGGGGAATCATTGTCCAAGTCATTTGGAGATGATTGTAATAGCAAGAGATGGAAGAAGGAAAGCCAAGAGACATATCTATTTGAATCTTAAATGGATGGCAATAATAAGGAGCATGATCCAATGCCTTTTCATATAATGTCCATTTATATTCATTGGGCATATTTATCACCAAAAACGCCAGTCATATTGTTTTCCATGTTCGACCAGGATCCAAGCATAACTATGTTCTTAAGTCTTCATGAAACTTAATCTCCTATCTTTTAGCTTTCCAACGCATTTTGAATCGCATCAATCTGATATCGAGAGCTCGAGATATTTTTAGATTACCAAAGGCAGTGCAGGCTGGAAAGTCATACGGGATTTGCAACCATTCACTTCCAAGAGGCATGTCCAATCATATTTCAACACTAATGAAGAGGCTTTATGCATCATCTTGAATGAAGGAAGGACTTTTGGCCTTTCATATCCTTTGTAAGCCTATAAATAGAAGGCTTTTGGTCATTTGTAAACACAACTTAGAATTTGAATATACTTGTGAGATTTCTCTCCATGTTGTTCTTCATTGAACTTCTTGACTTCCAAGTTTGTTCTTGTGATTGTCAATCTCTACTTTCCATCATCTTATAACATTGGTTCCTAGTTGCATATAACTAGTGGGTCGCATTCCATCATCTACATTTCCATCTAATTATAGTGTTGGTTCTTAGATCTCAATATCTAGTGGGTCACGTTCCATCCAAATTATCCTTTAATCTATTCAAATGTCCACTCCCTTCCACCATCATCCACGCATCCATCCTCTTTACCATTTTCATCTTCTTTGTTTCATCCCACCGAACCCTTTTGTTAGCCTTCAACAATGATTTCAAATACACCTCGATTTACAATCGGGAACAAATACGTCTAAACTTCAACCTACGGAGGCTAGCTCGTATCACTTTGAGATTTTTAATAATGATTTAAAAGTCAATAAAAATTAATGGTGTTCAACGATGTATTGCGTTAGTTGTGTTCAACGGTGTGATTTTTCTTATATTTTTTTATTTTTAATAATGATTTAAAAGTCATTAAAAAAATATGTCTCAACTTCAACCTACGGAGGCTAGCTCGTTCTAGACTCATCCTATTAGGAATATGTCTGGATCATGTTTGTTTACCTGAGTTGTAAACTTTCATTATATTTTGGATTTTTCTTCTTTTAATAAAATTATTGTACTCATGTTAAAAAATGCATGGTAGTATATTAAAATTGTCAACTACTAGCACGGTCTCTAAAGCCTATACGAGTCTCGACATATCATACCACCACCATGCATCTCATAAATATTAGTCTCATTATTATCGGTCTCTAAACATGCTTATTTCTCATCTACCTAGTTTGCAACCACTGGCACGTAAGACAATTATATTTATGATGCTCATGAAGCATTCGAAGTTTGAGGTGTACTAACCTCAAGCCAAATCAATAAATCATCATCCAAGCTCCAATCATCTCCTTAAATTCAAAATTCGAGTCCACAAAACCCTTAGATAAAACAAACACGACTCCATAAGCAGAATCACATTATCATACTACTTTAGAGAATAAAACGCGTAAAACTAGCTTACCAGGTTTGAATTAAAGTTGGGCGTTCGATCGTGTAGAGTTAAAAAATTTCGAGTTATTCGAGTTTGCAAGTCCTATTTAACGAATCAAACTTTATTTAAAACTTTTTCGAATTGAGTCGAGTTTATGAAAATTGTGTCGAGTCGAATCGAGTTGATTTTTTTGGAATTTTGTAAAAATTTAATTGTACATATATATTTTTTCATATATATTTCTATATGCATATACCTAGTAGTGCACATATATATTTCTATATGCATATACTTAGGGCTGGGCGGTGCACATATTGATTCCAATTTTAACAGCTTTCTATATGCATATACGATATACATATATATTTCATTCATATTTTCACATGTGATATACATAATAAATCATGTAGAATTGGCAAACTCGACTCAAATATAAAAATTGATAAACTAATTACTAAAAATTTTGAGTTATTCGAATTTCCATTTCATAACTCAAACTTTATTTGAAATTTTTTTGAGTCAAGTCGAGTTTATGAAATTACAAGTCAAGTTAAAATAAGTCACTTTTTTCGTCTATATTTGATTCGAATAATTTGGATTTTTTTAGTCGAGTTTTGCCTACCCCTAGTTCAAATTTGGCGAAACGGACTGCACCAAAGAACTCAGAACATCGAAAACACCTTAGGAAGGGTCTTCCGGAAAAAGTCAACGCCTTTCAATGGCGGTCGGGCAGTGCGGTGCGGTTGGGTAGCACGTTCGGGCATGACGGTGCGGTCTGGGCAGTGCGGTTCAGTCCGGTTCGATTCAATTCGATCCGGCCCAACAGGACCGACATGGTTCACCATACCAAGGCCTAGTTCAATTGGCCAGGCACGCCCACGCGCAGGCGGCGGCAAGAGCTCTAGATCCATTCTTCTCCGGCCAGTGAATCCAATGGTGCCCACGGTTCGCGGCGGTAGACGACGACGGTTCTTGATGCTTGAGCTTCTTTTAATCTTCATTCTTCTCACCCCGACGAGTGGTTGCAACAGGGAAACCACCAGCGGACGCGTCTCGACGAGCTCTACTCGATGGCGGCAACGGTGTAACCCACGACAATGACAAAAAGAGATTCAAAAATTCTCCCCCAAAATGTTTCTCTCTTTTACCATTTTCTCTCTTTCTAATAATGTCTTCCTTTCTTTTCCATCCAACCACCATCCCCTTTTAAAATTCAAAAACCCCCTAATCCCAACATTGGATAAAATAATTAAATAACACACATATTCCTTTATTCCACTAGGCCCAAATTAATTATTCTCAATTTAGACTCCCAAAATAAAGGCCCAAAACTCGGGTTCGAGACTCGATTCGCTAATCCGGAAATTGGTTCGTTGCAATTTTGACTGATTGTCTGGCATATGACACTTGTAATGACCCAGATTCCAGGTTAATAATTCGGATCTTGAATTTGGGTTTGAGTATCTTGATGTTAAGAATTTAAATTAAAAGAATATGAACTTGGAAGATCAAATTTGAAGAAATTGATGACCAAAATTGAAAGAAATAAGATTCATAATTTTAAAGTGGAGACAAGGGAAGAGTTGGACTCTTTAATGATTACTTTACCCAAAGTAACTATGGAAGCTTTTGCAAGAAATTGTTTAGGACCACTAGATGTGGATGAAATTGACATCTTTATTTTGTGCCCTTGGATATAATGTATTTTATATTTAATTTTAAAAGGGAATTTTATATTAGTAAGAAAAAGGGAAAAGATGAACAAAAAAGTTCATTCTTCTCCTCCATGTTGGACGGCAAAGGGCAAAGAGAGAGAGAAATGAGGTAAGAGTTTTTTTGTCGCTCGACAAAGCATGATTTTATTGATTAATCATAATTTACCTAAACCTCAGTTCTATGCGTCATTAATAACCTCTATAAGCCTAGTTGTGGGAAAATAGTATATGCAACCGTAGTAATACAAAACCAGCAAAGCACCACGATGCAGCCACACCACTATCAACAAAACTCAATAACATACAACCAGGCTCACAAATAAACCAACAATTAACACACATGATTTTACTACTAGCACAACCAGATTGGACATCACCACCAAGCTTTAAAAATTTCCAGTCTATTAATTCCATCCTTTGCCAAACACTTTGCTGTCAAATTTCCTAGACCTGCAGTGGGAACAAAACATACATGCCCAATTCTATGTGTAGTTTGATCGATCTCAGCAAGAATTGCCCACCAATGCCAAGGTCGTTGTAAAGGATTTCGAATCCAGTTTAACACTAAGTTAGATCTCGATTCAACCACTAGCTTGAACTTATCAGTATACTCTGCTTCAATGAAGGTGATTAAAGCCAATTATATAGCTGCTAATTCTGCAAAGACCACACCAAAATTCGACAAGGGGCCTGAAAACGAAGTTTTGATTTCGCCCTTCCCCGACTTTAACACGCCCCACAACCAACCCTTCCATAGTGGACAACTCCTTTAACACTAAACTTTACTGATCCCAAAGGAGGAAAATCATAATCTGCTGCACTTTTCTTAGAAGATAGAAGACAATCTAGGGGGTTGTCCCACCATCCTTCAAAATCCCCATTCCAACCATCTTTGGACGCTTTTCACCAAATAAGAGCCCTGAATTTTGTAGAGAACAAAAGATCTTTTAGATTTGAGCGTTTTACATTAAAGATCATATCATTTCTAGTTAGCCAAATACTCCATAAAGCTGCAACAATTGTTACAAGCCAAATACATATGCTCAACCCTGTGTAAGTTTGAGAAAAACAAAATTCGAATAGATCGTCAATATTACTAGGATTAGTCCATTGAATCTTCCACCACTTGCAGAACGCATCCTACGTTGCTTTGGGGGTAAGAGTTTTAAACTTCATTTTTAAATTTTATCCATTTCTAGTTGTATTTTGGCATAGCTTGTGAAATAAGAAAATGTTTCTCTTCACTTTCTCTTTAAGATGAGTATAATATTTTCGGTTAATATTTGGTTTTGAAAAAAAAATCCTAAAATCTCATGGAATTCTAGAGTGAGAAAGTTAAGGGTTTTGTAGCAATGGTAAATTAAAAGGGATTGTAATAAGATAATAGATTTTTAAGTTGGGTTTTGGATAGGCCCTGAAGTTGTTTCATAAATATTCTTGAGAAATCTTATTGGGGTTTAAAAAGATTTGATTTAAAAAGAAAAGGGGATTCAAGCTTAGTTTGGATAATTAAATTTGTTTGCTTACCTTTACTAATCGTTGGAATGATAGCAATTCTTTTTGTGGCACTTGGTTGATTTGTGCAAGAGTTTTGAAGAAATCTCATTTTCATTTTAGGAAGATGGAAAGCTGAAGGAAGCTAACATTTCAAGAATTTTGCCTAAGGTTAGTACATCTCAAACTACGAAATGTTTCATGAGCATAAAAAGTGTAATTGCCTTGCTTGTTAGTGGTTGCAAAATAGGTTGATGATAGATAAGCATGTACTGAGATCGGTGTTATAATACTCAATTAATATGAGATGCATGACGAGGTTTAAGGATATGGTTGACTCGTATAGACTTTGGAGATCGTGTAGGGTTTAGATAATTGTATATCATTGTGATGACTGTTTGAATTGCGTGTTGTGATGATTGGGTGTCAGAGTATGTGTATGGAGGTATTCGATGGAAATTGTGCGTAAGGGATAAATACCAGTAATGTTCGAATAAATGATCATAAAGCCGGTAATTAATATTAATTGATTAAATACGTTAGTAAACAAACCCTAATGACTTTTATAAGCTTTAGGGATCGAATAAGGCATTGTAAAATCGTAACCCAAAGAATGGTATGAACTTGTAAGTAGGTATCGATACGAGCTTCGGCCGTATCGGTACGCGATTAGGGACTGTATCAGTATGGGTCGACTCGTACCGATACTTGTGGAAATTAAGGATGTATAGTAAGCTATAGTAGTATCCATACACGTGTGAGTATCGGTACCCATGGGTACCGTATCGGTACGAGTCGATCCGTATTGATACTTGTGGAAATTAAAGATGTCCAGTAAGCTATATTAGTATCGATACACATGTGAGTACCGGTACCCATGGGTACTGTATCGATACTCGTGTTCGAGTATCGACACCCATCAAATGGAATTATAATGCTGTAAATATGGAAATTGACATGGGTTATTAAAGAGATTACATGGATTAATGGAGATAATTAATGAGAATGACTAAAGTACCATTCCATAATAATTTATAACTTGCTAAACGTTGGGTGACTTGATGGTAATAGCAACCGTAGGGATCCTTGGTGGGTCGTGTGATGTTGTGTGCTGTGTGGTAGACGTGTCATTGTTATGTGTTGATATGGACACCTAGATGATTGAATCATCTTGATTGATGAATTTTGGGTACCCAGTGTGAGAAAGAGTGTGTTGCAACACCATGGTTAAATATTTTCGAATGTATGAACTCGATGCTTAGTGCGACTGGGACTCATTCGAAGATGCTTGATGAGAGATTCCTAGCATAGGTGTATGTATTCTAACGTTTAGTGGTACTGGGCCTCACCCTAAAGAGTGTATAACCTCGATGCTTAGTGGACTCGGGCCTCACTCAAAATGTATGATCTCGATGCTTAGTGAAACCGGGCCTCACTCGTATATTGTGGTATAATGCTTATATGCTATGAGAAACTTATGCTTTCTTGATATGCTATATGATTTGGTGGCTAGAGGTAGCACTATACTTATATGGTGTTATATTACCCTGTTATGAGTATTAGGGGTGTTAAAAAATACCCGGCCCGAACTACCCGACTCGACAATCCGTCTACCCGATTAAAATTTTCCGGGTATTTATATTGAAGTACCCAAATTTTTCAGGCCGGGTACCCAACCCACAATTTTTTTCGGGTAGTTGGGCCGGGTCAGGGCCGAAATTTTTTTATAACCGGGTACCTGACCTGACCCGACCCGCTAATTTTAATTTTTATATATTATATATTTTAAATTATATTTTCATTTTTATGTTTCTTATTATTTTTCCTTAAAATTAATTTTAAATCCCTAACTTCTTTTTATACTTGTATTATATACTTTTAAGTTTACAATTTTTCAAAAATATTTATATTAATTTTTCAATATAAGAGTCAAAAGGAAAATCATGATCGAGATTAATATTTTTAATACCTTCTTTGGTTGATAAACTTTAATATATATATATATATATATATATCCAAATATTTCTCTCTTAAAACTAACCTCAAATCAATAATTTTTGTGTTTGAAATATATATCATGAAATTTTATGTGTTTCTTATGTATTTTTTTTTAAAATTAGATTTAAAAAAGTAAATCGGGTACCCGATACCCAATTTTATGGGTACCCGGTTCTTATGGGCTAGGTCACGGGCTGACTTTTTGGTACCTGAAAATTCTGGGTACCTGAAAATTCGGATACCCGAATATGAAATCCCCTAATGAGTATGGTTGGGGCATGTGTACCATGTATGATGATTGTTGTGATGAGAGCATGTGTTTAGGTGACTAGTGGTAGCACCATATGTTTATTTATCTCTCCTTATTGCTCGTACTAACTTGCATATTTATGTTTATGATTAGCATGAAGTATAGTAGAGTAAGTGTGTACCACTGAGCTTTGTAAGCTTAGCGCTCGAAATCGTTGTTTTCGTGCGTAGGTTAATCATCGGACCGTGGGATAGATGAGCACTTTGAGTACGAGATTCCAGCACATGGAGGTTTTCAGAGTACGATACTTGTGTTTAGTGGGCTGTGTATTCATAGGACCTTACGTGGTCGAGTCTATAATTCTTATTTTTGAAATTGTATCAATCAAATCAAATGTTTAAATGTTTTAAAGTGAATTGGAGCTCATTTGTATCATTTTGATTATTCATTTACATTTTCAACTGTTGGCTTTCAATGTTTTTAAGAAATACCTTGTTGGGCTAAATCGAATTGAGAAATTTTATAATTTTGGGTTGAGCTTGAGGCCCAAATTTGATAACCGGGTCGAGGGTGTTACAATACTTCACATATTTTTTCTGAAAGTGTCAGGAAATCTATCATGAGAAAACAGTTCCTTCATCAAGATAATGGGGTTTTCGGTCGTGGGATCCCATGAAGGCAAGAAAAGCCAGTGGTAGTTGAATAGGTGATCGGAGGGAAGCAATTCAAGGATATAGGTTAGGGTTTGGAATTTTTTAGAAAATAAAGATTTTTTGGTTTTTTAATAATAAAAATAAAAAAAACAGAAATAAGCCAGATGTCACGTTTTTATTGGATAATAGAAATTTTTTAACATGTCTTGGAAAAACCTTAAAAGGGTTACAAAATGAAACGTTAAATACCTATTTGGGTCCAAAAATAATTTAAGCACCTAATTAAAAAATGATATAGTTTAGACACTTATTTAACGGTTAAGTTAAAACAAAAGTACCATCATATAATACTAACTATTCTTTATGAGAAAGAAAATTTTAATAATTTTCCAAATAATATTTCACTCGATTAATCGATAACATTAACTTAGCCAAAAGCTTAAAATAATATGGATAAATAATACACTAAATTTATTATTATTGTTAAATATTTTAATCCTTAAATAACTTAATTTAATTAGTTTTATCTAGAACCCAACAAGTATCTATGAGATGATGTTCATTCTAGAAGACTCGAATTAATAATATCTATGAGATAATACCTTGTAATCAACTTTAGGCTATTCAAAAAATTATATTTAATGTTGACTAAATCTTGATCTAATTAATATTGTTATTATTATAGTATAAAAAATTATAGTCAATTTAGCCGTCATTAAAAATTCAATTGCTCATTCATAGTATTTTTTGTACTCAATTTATTTCTCATAATTTAAATTGTGTTCGATCAAACTTACATAATTTAAATAGACCCTCGGTAACATTGAACGTCAAATTAGACTAATTTTGACAGTTAAGTCTCAAACAACCATTATAGTGATGACACGTGACACATTTTGAAAGTCATAAAACTTTAAAAATCACAAAAAATTGAAATATTTGAAATTAAAAAAAATATTTTTATAATTTTAATAGTTTTATTTAATTTATTATTATTATATATTTTTAATATTTTCGATATATATAATTTAAAAATATAAAAGTTTTTATATTAAAAATATAAAAGTTTTTATATTTTTATAATATTTTATATTTTATAATTATTCTTATAATTTTTTAGTATTTATGGAATTTTTTTAATATCTTGGAAATTTTCGCTTTTTTTTAAGTCTTTACGGTCTAGTAACACGTCATTTTCAGAGTGTATTATGTGTCATTATTTTATTTGTTGTCAATGAATTAACAATTAAAATTGGTCCACGGCTACGAAATGATTAAATTAAAATAATTTCGTTTAATGAAAGTTAAATTGAGTGTAAAAGTTTTTGTAAAAGTTTAATTATTTTTTAAAAAAATTTAGTTGAGGAATAAATTGGTGCCCAAGTCTATATAAAATTTAAGTTTCTAATCTCATATTGTTGTCTGCCATTTTGTTATATTTTGTGATGTTTTTTTTTTCTTTTTCTTTTTCATAACTGTCATTTGCATTGAGGGCAATGCAACCTTCGAGTTTGGGGGTGGCATCCCTCCATTAATGGAGTCTCTTTAGGTTTAATGGTGTCTTTTACTTAGTTTATTTTTTGCTAAAAAAAGAAGAAAAAATGGCTTAAGTCTTTGAACTTCACTTACCTGCCACGACATATGCTGTCGCGACAGTACCTTTAGAAAATTTTAGGATCTGTTTAGAGCCCTGCTATGATTCTACCCTGTAAAACACTCTTTGTGACTCTTATGCTTTTTAGATTTCTTTAGTACACTGGAATAGGAATGTTTACCCACTTAAAACTGCCCCTAGAGATGCCTATCACTGGCTCTAGGAAGATGAAAAAGAAAAAAAAATATTCAGACTCAATAGCTTGCAAAACTGCCTTGCACTTATTTTAGGAGATTTCTTTTTGAGCTAAGTTAGAAAAAACTAAATGAGCCCAAGAATTGCCTCCAGAAAAGATGCAGCTAAATAAAGAGTCAGAAAAAAAAAACTAAAGGAGCCTAAGAATTGCCTCCAGAAAAATTGAAATGGCATAACCTCAAGTTTGTAGTCATACCTATTCTAGTATACTAAGGTAGCCTAGATGCATAAGTGTTCACAAAACCCGCACACACTTCACAAGAATTATAGCATGGTTCCGAATAAGTCCAGAAATGTCCGACAAGGTACTATTCGTGATAGAATACAAGTGGTAGGTAAGGAAAAGTTCACTGTTTTAAGCCAAAAAAATTTTGTTTTTCTTTTTTAGGTCTGAATTGCTTGAGGGCAAGCAAAAACTTGAGTTTGGGGGTGTGTTGAGTGTGTAAAAGTTCTATATTTTACCCCTTATTTAACCCATATTTCTGCTGCATTCAAGCATAATTCAGTGCATTTAGGTTAGATTTCATTTATGCATCACAAATATATCAAATGGCACAGTTTCTACTGAAATTGGTTGTTTTTACAGGTAGCTGTTGTAGCAGATGGAGGGCAGTGGAGAAGTAGACGCTGGGCAGAAAAGAAGCAGATCTGGAACTGGATGTGCAGACAAGGAGGACGATGCTGCCATGGTCACTGCCGTGGTAGCCAAGGACGACAGCAAAGGTGAAGGGAAGAAGTAAAGTGGACCTCGACAGAAAGAGAAATTTAAGCCGGTCTGTCGTGGAGCGTCCTTATATTTTTCCGAGCCCTAGATCAGAATGAAGGCCAAGCCCAAAGTTCAAGGAAGAAACTCCAAGCAAGAAGGAAGGACGAATTAAAGATATATTCTCTAAAGATTTAGTCTTTAATAGATTTGTACTTTAATTTAAACTTGTATTCTTGCCATATTAGAAAACTTGAACCCAAGACCTATATAAAGGCGTGTAATTCGACCTAGAGGAGGAGATCTTACTCTCTAGCCTTCTTCCCAAAACCCTAGCCGTTTTCCCCTTCTCATCATGTTCTAAACTTCCCCTAGGGCTAAAGGGTTGATTTGTAAAGTAGTTGCAAGGATTGCATTTGTTTTAGGAATTTTTATGTTCAATAAAATAGACTTCAAGTTTGCTTATTCTGGTTCTAAACATCTTGCAAGAGTATCGGGAGAGCATTGTGAGATTATACATTTACTTAATATCGGGAGAGTTAAGTATACAAAAGGAATAAGTACGAGTTCTCCAGTTTATGGTTGAACTATCTCGGACCTAGGGATAGGACGAGGTTAAGTGGCTAAGGAAGAATTCAACAACATCGGTGTTCATCCTTCGATTCACATCGGGAGGTATCATCAAATACGTGTTCATCGACAGACTTGGACCTAGGGATAGGCCAAGGCACAGCAGGGATTCTTGCTAAGCTTGAAGTACGGAGTTGTGTGTTCGCTGCCGCGACAACAACAGACTGCTGCCGCGACAGGGGCCGCGACGGAGCAGATATTCCTAGACTTTGCAACACCTACACTACGGAGCAAATAAATACATGCCCACTCCCTCTATCTGATTTCTTTACTCTCAATTTCTAGTTCTCTTTATTATTTCTTGACAACAATTTAAACTATTTCTTTTCTCTCTTGTGCAGCAATCAAAGGTTAAAGCTATTAGCCCAGTCCTTGTGGAGACGATATCCGATACTTACGTATCACTTTACTACTTGCGTCGTGTACACTTGCACTACATTGCGATAGACACTTTTACACGCAACAACGGTCTGAATGATGAATTGAGCCCGATCTTTACTGCTCTGGGGATTACTGATTTCCAGAATCTTGTTAATCACGCCATTGCAACGGAAGCTAAAATAAGAGTTGCCAAAAGAAAGAAAGGGGGTAATCGAATTGATAAGAAGCAGAAACGGGATGACAAATCCCAATGGCAATCTAAGAAGACCAAATTTCAAAAAGAAGGTTCTTCTAATTTCACCTCAGCTCCGAAGAATAATTATACTTCAAAGCCTTCAATAGTGATCAAATCTTCAGTACCAGCTATATCAGTTAATAGCACGGGAAATTCGGAGAAAAGTTCTCCTTGCATGTTCTGTCAGAAGCTACATCGTGGCCAATGTCGTTTTCAATCAAATTTGTGTTATGCGTGCGGTGGCGATGACCATTACATTAAAGATTGTCCTTGGAAGCCTGAGCAAACTCTAGCTAGGAATTCTACAATTCCTAGTCCGGCACCATCCAATCGGAACAAGAATATCAAACAAGCTCAATCGAGCTATCAATGGAGAGGAAAAAGTACTCATTCGAATGCCCTTACTCATCAAGAATCCTGAGTCTTGTTCGTGTTTACAACCATTCATGGCAGAGAGGACGAAGAATCTCCTGACATCATTGCTGGTACTATTGAACTAAACCTTAACCCTATTTATGCTTTGATAGACTCGGGATCTACTCATTCATTCCTATGTACAAACTTAATAGAAAAATTGAGCTTAAAGCCTGAACTTGTTTGAACCAACCTTGTAGTTTCTAATCCTTTAAGGGGAACTTCTAATATAAACTTGATTTGTAGAGATTGCCTACTTACCATTCGAAACACGCCATTTCTTGTTGATCTATATATTTTGCCAACTTGTGAATTTGATATGATATTGGGATTAGATTGGTTAAGTAAACACGAAGCTTGGGTAGATTGTTAAAACAAAAGACTATACCTTCAGGGTTTAGGGAAAGAGTCTATACTCCTAATCGATAAAAAACCTATCTCTATTTTTGCTTCTATGGTCTTACAAGATCAAATTGAATTCGATTTACCGAAAATGCCAATTGTTTATGAATTCATTGATGTTTTCCCTAAGGAACTCCCTGGTCTCCCTCCGACTAGAGAAGTGGAATTTGGGATTGAAGTTCAGCCTGGAACAAACCCGGTGTCTATTACGCCCTATCGTATGGCACCCGTCGAGTTGAAAGAACTCAAGAAGCAAATTCAAGAACTCAAATACAAGGGATTCATTCGACCTAGTACATCTACCTGGAGTGCTCATGTCTTGTTCATCAAGAAAAAGGACGGGACAATGAGGCTTTGTATTGATTACCGTCAATTAAACAAAGTAACGATCAAGAACAAGTATCCGTTGCCAAGGATTGAGGACTTGTTCGATCAACTCAAACATGCTGACGTGTTTTCCAAGATCGACCTTCGATCGGGTTATTATCAGATGAAAGTGAATGATGATGATGTGCCCAAATCAGCTTTTAGAACAAGATACGGCCACTACGAATTTCTAGTAATGCCATTCGGGCTAACCAATACCCCGACCGCATTCATGGATCTCATGACCAGAGTATTCAAGCCTTATCTCGATAAATTTGTGGTCGTCTTTATAAATGACATCTTGGTCTACTCTCGTAACAAGGAGGAACATGTCGAACACCTCTGAATCGTCTTACAAACTCTCTAAGAACGTCAGTTGTTCGCTAAATTCTCCAAGTGTGAATTCTGGCTATCAGAAGTCTCGTTCCTTGGCCATGTCATCTCGGCTCAAGGAATTAAGGTAGACCTGAAGAAAGTTCAGTCTATTGTCGATTGGAGACATTCGAGAAATGTGAGTGAAATTCGAAGTTTTCTCAGTTAGTCGGATACTATAGAAGATTTGTTAAGGGATTCTCTACTATCGCCCTGCCTTTAACAAAGCTTCTTAGAAAAGAAGAGCCTTTTGTGTGGTCAGAGAGGCAACAACAAAGTTTTGACCAAGTTAAGCAAAGCTTTGACTCATGTCCCAGTTCTTATCCAACCAGAATTGGGAAAAGAATTCACGGTTTATAGCGATGCATCTCATTCAGGTCTAGGATGCGTCCTGATGCAAGGAGATAATGTGATTTCTTACGCTTCACGTCAATTGAAACCTCATGAACTAAATTATCCGACTCACGACCTAGAACTTACTGTGATCGTGTTCGCTCTTAAAATCTAGAGGCATTATTTGTACGGTGAAAAGTGTTATCTATTTACCGATCACAAGAGTCTCAAATATCTCATGACTCAAAAAGATCTGAATCTAAGGTAGAGTAGATGGTTAGAACTGCTTAAGGACTACGATCTGATGATTGATTACCATACGTGGAAAACAAACGTGGTCATTGATGCCCTTAGTCGGAGACCATACTCGGGTAAATCCATTTAAATTAAAAACCTTGAATATTTGAATTAAAATTAGTCTTTCTTGTTTTACAAGAAATCATTCGAACACTTGCCTTGTTTTGCAAGTAACCACTCAAATTTTTGTCTAAATTCTCTTACTCGATCTTGTAGCTTCAAATGCTATAAATTCTCATCTCCGAGTGTATCAGAAGCGAGGATTCATGTCCGAGCTTCAAATCCAATCTAGTTTAATCTCGAGAATTAAGGAATTGCAACAAAGTGACCCTGAACTTCAAGCTATCATCTCGAAGCTTGGCTCAGAAACCAATCAAGACTTCTCAATTCATTCGAATGGCATGTTATATTTCAAGAATAGAGTATGTATTCCAAATAATGAAGAATTGGAAAATGAAATTATGCATGAAGCTCATCAAAGTCCCTTCTCGATTCATCCTGGATCTCTCAAAATGTTTAAAGACCTTCAAACTTTGTATTGGTGGCTAGGAATGAAATCAGCCATCACTGATTATGTATCTAAGTGTTTGAACTGTCAAAGAATCAAAGTCGAACACCAAGCTCCCACTGGATTGCTCCAACCTCTCGAATTCCCGCAATGGAAGTGGGGTCGAATCACTATGGATTTTGTAACTAGTCTTCCTTGCACTCCAAGAAAATGTGATGCAGTGTGGGTAATAGTGGACCGATTCACTAAGCCGGCTCACTTTATCCCTGTTCGAATGAACTATAGTCTGGAAACTCTAGCTAACCTGTATATTCGAGAAGTGATTCGCTTTCACAGAGTTCCTACTTCAATTGTCTCTGATCGAGATCCTAGGTTCACAGCTCGATTCTGGAAAACTTTGCAACGGGACCTTGGAACCAAGTTGAATCTTAGTACAGCTTTCCATCCTCAAAGCGATGATCAATCCGAAAGAGTGATACAAGTTCTTGAAGATATGCTTAGAGCCTATGTTATTGAATTCGGCAGTGTGGGTAGAAATCCATACCACTCGTAGAATTTCCTTATAACAACAGTTATCAAGCTTCGATTCAAATGGCTCTGTTCAAAGCTCTATATGGAAGAAGGTGTAGAACACCTTTATGCTGGTCTGAGTTAGGTGAAAACAAAGTTTTTGGTCCTCAATTGCTTCGGGAAACCGAAGAGCAAGTTCAAATCATTCACACCAGATCGAAGCAAGCCTTTGACAGGCAAAAGGCTTATGCTGACTTAAAACGAAGGGACATCCAGTACAATATTGGAGACAAAGTATTCCTTAAAGTTTCTCTCTAGAAGAAAGTCTTTAGATTTGGCAAGAAAGGAAAGCTCAGTCTTCGATTCATCGGACCCTTCGAAGTTACAAAAAGGATTGGTCTAGTGGCTTATCGACTTGCACTTCCTAGCGAGTTCGATAAAATCCATAATGTATTTCATGTTTCAATGCTTCGAAAGTATCGATCCGATCCATCTCACGTTTTGGAACCGGAAGAGGTGGAATTAAATCTCAATTTATCATATGAACAGGAGCCAGTTCAAATTCTTGATAGAGAAATCAAAAGACTTCGAAACAAAAATGTTCCTTTAGTCAAAGTATTGTGGAGAAATCATAAAGTGAAGGAAGCGATATGGGAACCTGAAGATACGATGCAGAAATAATATCCAAGTCTGTTCAGTTCAGGTAAGAACTCGAGGGTGAATTCTTTCTTTTAAGGAGGGGAGAATTGTAACACCCTAAAACGTAGCTTAAATGTTAGAGGATAATTAAATGAGATTTTAGTTTGATTAAACTAGAATATTAAATGATTTAGCTAATTAAATTGTTAGTGATTAAATTGAAAGCCGAAAAGAATTAAAAGATTCAATTGAAAAGTGATTAAACCGAATAAAAGAGAAAATAAAGACTTTGCATATTAAAATTCTGAATTCTTGAATTGCCCTTGGTTAAGTTTTATTAAGGGGCTAAACCAAGGATAGAATTGACAATTTCCTTAGTCAATTAAGACACTCAAATGTCAAACACCGTCATTTCCTTTCTTCTCCACATACCGGCTGCTTAGTGAGAAAGGGAAAAATTTAGATAAAATTGAGAGATAGAGAGAGAGAGAGAGAGAGAGAGACTCGGCCATTATAGAAGCAAGAGAAAGAAGAAAAGCTTGCATGTTCTTGAGTTTAATTCAGTAAGTCAAATTGAAGGAGCAAAATAAGTATGGTCTTCCTTCTAGTATTCGAATATACTTAGAATTTCTTAAATTTTTGTGTTTCGATTTATGCTAGAAAGCAATTTTTGAAAATTAAAGGGTTTAATTATGTCTAGAGTAATCTGCCCGGAAGGAAACATTGCACTGAACAACAACTTCTAAAATACACCAAAAATAGTAGGAATGAAATTTTGATCTGAAATTTTGATAGAAAATACTTGAAGATGTCTATTTTAATTAGAAACAAACGGAACTAAGATTCAAGTTGTTTGGAGAAATCTGGAACTAAAATCGTATGAGTAGTGCAAGCTGTCCAACATGTATGAGTGTCATAATTTTGAACAATAATCTGTATTGATTGGTTTGAAATTAAAATACAAAATTTATATGGTCTTAAAGATAATTTTACTATCTTTAAGATGGTATAGATTAATTGAAAATCCGATTTACGGATTGAGAGATAAGACCAAATTAGTAACCAGGATTGAATCTGTCCAGAACTGAAAATAAAGTTAAGGGGTGTTGTGGATTGAGTTTAATCGAGTAATTGTTTGTTAGAATAAATGATGATCAGTTCTGTAATTGATTGTGAATAATTGAATAGATCCAAGAGCGGAGGATATCGAGGAAAACTTGATAGCCGGATCATCGAAGGATCGAAGGAAA
This sequence comes from Hibiscus tridactylites, assembly GCA_958450335.1. Taxonomy (NCBI): domain Eukaryota; kingdom Viridiplantae; phylum Streptophyta; class Magnoliopsida; order Malvales; family Malvaceae; genus Hibiscus; species Hibiscus tridactylites. The sequence goes on along the minus strand of OY288276.1, from coordinate 21,559,163 downwards.
GGCATCTGAGTTCAAGATTAGTTGGGCGTTTGTGAGTGAAACTATTTTTGGAGTTGAGACTAGTGACTTAACTAAACTTTGTTTTGATTATTGTTTGTGGTTATGCGTGAAATTGAAATTAATCTTGGCTTGGTAAATTAAATCGTAAAGGAAGAAAGATTAAAAGGGAAATTGGTAAGTTGAAATTAATCGAAGGATCGAATGATTGAATGTCGTTGATTGATTCGATAAGAGCATCTAGTTAATTATATTGGGAAAACAAATGTTGTACTTAGAATTGAATTCTAAGTTTCTTGTACAGATTGGTGAATTGGATTGAATGTTAGGACCTTTTGAATTATTATAGATAATTGTAATAGATAGTTAAAAAAAGTACGGGCCATTACGTGTTAGTTAAAGGTTCGATTAGCAGCGATTGTAACATTTCTCGTTCCTAATCGGGGCGAGGGGTGTTACAAGGCCCAAATTAATTATTCTTAATTTAGAATCCCAAAATAAAGGCCCAAAACTCGGGTTCGAGACCCGATTCGCTAACCCAAAAATTGGTTCATTACAATTTTAACTGATTATCTGGCATATGACACTTGTAATGACCCAGATTCCGAGTTAATAATTCAGATCTTGAATTTGTGTTTGAGCATCTTGATGTTAAGGATTTAAATTAAAAGAATAGGATATTGGGAGATCAAATTTGAGGAAATTGATGACCAAAATTGAAAGAAATAAGATTCATAATTCTAAAGTGGAGACAAGAGAAGAGTTGGACTCTTTAATGATTACTTTATCCAAAGTAACTATGGAAGCTTTTGCAAGAAATTGTTTAGGACCACTAGATGTGGATGAGATTGACATCTTTATTTTGTGCCCTTGGATATAATGTATTTTATATTTAATTTTAAAAGGGAATTTTATAAAAATAAGAAAAAGGAAAAAGATGAACAAAAAATTCATTCTTCTCCTCCATGTTGGACGGCAAAGAGAGAGAAAAATGAGGTAAGAGTTTTTTAGTCGCTCGACAAAGCATGATTTTATTGATTAATCATAATTTATCTAAACTTACAGTTGTATGCCTCATTAAAAACCTCCATAAGCCTAGTTGGAAGAAAATAGTAATACAACCGTAGTAATACAAAACCAGCAAAGCACCACGCTACAACCACACTACTTTCAACAAAACCTAGCAACATACAAGAAGGCTCACAAATAAACCAACAATTAACACACATGATTTTACTACTAGCACAGCCAGATTGGAAATCACCACCAAGTTTTAAAAATTTTCAGTCTATTAATTTCATCCTTTGCTAACCATTTTGCTCTCAAATTTCCTAGACCTGCAGTGGGAATAAAACATACCTGCCCAATTCTATGTGCAACTTGATCGATCTTAGCAAGAATCGCCCACCAATGCCAAGGTCGTTGTAAAGGATTTCGAATCCAGTTTAGCACTAAGTTTGATCTCGATTCAACCACTAGCTCGAACTTATCAGTATACTCTACTTCAATGAAAGTTATTAAAGCCACTTTTATAGCTGCTAATTTTACAAAGACCACACCAAAATTCGAAAATAGAACTGAAAACAAGGCTCTGATTTCGCACTTCCCCGACATTAACATTCCTCACAACCAACCCTTCCATAGTGGACTACTCCATTAACACTAAACTTTACTGATCCCAAAGGAGGGAAACCATAATCTGCTGCACTTTTCTTAGAAGATAGAAGACAATCCAAGGTGTTGTCCCACCATCTTTCAAAGTCCCCATTCGAACCATCTTTGGACGCTTTCCACCAAATAAGAGCCCTCAATTTTGTAGAGAACAAAAGATCTTTCAGATTTGAGCGTTTTACATTAAAGATCATATCATTTCTAGTTAGCCAAATACTCCATAAAACTGCAGCAATTGTTACAAGCCAAATGCATCTGCTCAACCCTGTGTAAGTTTGAGAAAAACAAAATTCGAATAGATCGCCAATATTACTTGGATCAGTCCATTGAATCTTCCACCACTGGCAGAACGCACCCTACGTTGCTTTGGGGGTAAGAGTTTTAAACTTCATTTTAAATTTTCTCCATTTCTAGTTGTATTTTGGCATAGCTTGTGAAATAAGAAAATGTTTCTCTTCACTTTCTCTTTAAGATGAGTATAATATTGTGGGTTATTATTTGGTTTTGAAAAAAATCCTAAACTCCTATGAAATTCTAGAGTGAGAAAGTTAGGGTTTTGTAGCAATGGTAAATTAAAGAGGATTTGAATAAGATAATAAACTTTTAAGTTGGGTTTTGGATAAGCCCTAAAGTTGTTTCATCAATATTCTTGAGAAATTTTATTAGGGGTTTAAAAAGATTTGATTTAAAAAGAAAAGGAGATTCAAGATTAGTTTGGATAATTAAATTTGTTTGCTTACCTTTACTAATCGTTGGAATGATAGTAATTCTTTTTGTGGCACTTGGTTGATTTATGCAAGAGTTTTGAAGAAATCTCATTTTCATTTTAGGAAGATGGAAAGTAGAAGGAAGCTAACATTTCAAGAATTTTGCCTAAGGTTAGTATACCTCGAACTTCAAAATATTTCATGAGCATAAGAAGTGTAATTGCCTTGCTTGTTAGTCGTTGCAAAATAGATTGATGATAGATAAGCATGTATTGAGATCGGTGTTATGATACTCGATTAATATGAGATGCATGATGAGGTTTGGGGATATGGTTGACTCGTATAGACTTTGGTGATCGTGTAGGGTTTGGACAATCGTATATCATTGTGATGACTATTTGAATTGCGTGTTGTGATGATTGGGTGTCAGAGTATGAATATGGAGGTATTCGATGGAAATTGTGCGTAAGGGATAAATACTAGTAATATTCGAATAAATGATCATATAACAAGTAATTAATATTAATTAATTAAATACGTTAGTAAACAAACCCTAATGACTTTTATAAGCTTTAAGGATCGAGTAAGGCATTGTAAAATCGTAATTCAAAGAAATGGTACGAACTCGTAAGTAGGGCATCGATGCGAGCTTTGACCACCGGTACGCGATTGGGGACCGTATCGGTACGGGTCGACCCGTATCGATACTTGTGGAAATTAAGGATATACAGTAAGCTATAGTAGTACCGATACGCGTGTGAGTATCGGTACCCATGGGTACCGTATCGTTACAAGTCGACATGTACAGATGCTTGTAGAAATTAAAGATGTCTAGTAAGCTATATTAGTATAAATACGCGTCTGAGTACCAGTACCCATGGGTACTGTATCGATACTCGTGTTTGAGTATCGGTACTCGTCGAATGGGATTATAATGCTAATGTAAATATGGAAATTGACGTGGGTTATTAAAGAGATAACATGGTTTAGTGGAGATAATTAATGAGAATGACTAATGTACCCTTCCATAATAATTTATAACTTGGTAAACATTGGGTGACTTTATGGTAATAGCAACCGTAGGGATCCTTGGTAGGTCGTGTGATGTAGTGTGATGTGTGGTAGACGTGTCCTTGTTATGTGCTAATATGGACACTTAGATGATTGAATCATCTTGATTGATGGGTTTCGGGTACCCAGTGTGAGAAAGAGTGTGTTGCAACACTATGGTTAAATATTTTCGAATGTATGAACTTGATGCTTAGTGCGACTGGGACTCATTCGAATATGTTTTATAAGAGATTCTTAGCTTGGGTGTATGTATCCTGACGCTTAGTGGTACCGAGCCTCACCCCAAAGAGTGTATGATCCCGATACTTAGTGGAACTGGGTCTCACTCAAAGTGTATGATCTCGATGCTTAGTGAGACCGGGTCTCACTCGTATATTGTGGTATAATGCTTATATGCTATGAGAAGCTTATGCTTTCTTGCTATGTTATATGATTTGGTGACTAGAGGTAGCACCATATTTATATGATGTTATATTACCATATTATGAGTATGGTTGGGCCATGTGTGCCACGTATGATGATTATTGTGATAAGAGCATGTGTTTAGGCGACTAGTGGTAGCACCATGTGTTTATTTATCTCTCCTTATTGCTCGTACTAGCTTGCATGCTTTTGTTTATGATTAGCATGAAGTATAGTACAGTAGATGTATACCACTGAGCTTTGTAAGCTCAGCGCTCAGAATCGTTGTTTCCGTGCGTAGGTTGATCATTGGACCGTTGGATAGATGAGCACTTTGAGTACCGGATTCCAGCACATGGAGGTTTTCAGAGTACGATACTTGTGTTTAGTGGGCTGTGTATTCATAGGACCTTACGTGGCCGAGTCTATAATTCTTATTTTTAAAATTGTATTAATCAAATCAGATGTTTAAATGTTTTATAGTGAATTGGAGCTCATTTGTATCGTTTTGATTATTCATTTACATTTTCAACTGTTGGCTTTAAATATTTTTGAGAAATACCTTGTTGGGCGAAATCGAATTGAGAAATTTTATGGTTTTGGGTTGAGCTTGAGGCCCAAATTTGATAACCATGTCGAGGGTGTTACAATACTTCACAATTTTTTTTTCTGAAAGTGTCAGGAAATCTATCATGAGAAAACGGTTCCTTCATCAAGATGATGGGGTTTTCGGTTGTGGGGTCCGATGAAGGCAAGAGTAGCCGGTGGTGGTTGAATAGGTGATCGGAGGGAAGAAATTCAAGGACATAGGTTAAGGTTTGGAATTTTTTAGAAAATAAAGATTTTTGGTTTTTTAATAAGAAAAATAAAAAAAACAGAAATAAGCCAGATGTCACGTTTTTATTGGATAATAGAAATTTTTTAACATGTCCTTGAAAAACCTTAAAAGTGTTACAAAATGAAATGTTAGATGGCTATTTGGGCCCAAAAATAATTTAAGCACTTAATTAAAAAATATAGTATAGTTTAGACACTTATTTAACGGTTAAGTCAAAACAAAAGTACCATCATATAATACTAACTATTCTTTATGAGAAAGAAAATTTTAATAATTTTCCAAATAATATTTCACTCGATTAATCAATGAAATTAACTTAGCCAGAAACTTAAAATAATATGGATAAATAATACACTAAATTTAGTTATTATTGTTAAATATTTTAATCCTTAAATTACTTAATTTAGTTAGACTAATCTAGAACCCAAACAAGTGTTCTCAGTAGAAAAGCGGATGATGTCCACCTTAGGAGATCCAAGTTCAATCGTTTTATCTACAAGGTGTGTGTGCATTGTCAAAGGGTTAAAAATATGTATGAGATGATGTTCATTCTAAAAGACTCGGGTTAAGAATATCTATGAGATAATACCTTATAATTTAAACTATTCAAAAAATTATATTTAATGTTGACTAAATCTGGATCTAATTAATATCGTTATTATTATAATATAAAAATGAATAATAATTTATATAAAAAATTATAGTCAATTTAGCCCTCAATAAAAAAAATTCAATTGCTCCTTCATAGTATTTTTTTACTCAATTTATTCCTCATAATTTAAAATGCGATCGATCAAACCCTCATAATTTAAATAGACCCTCAGTATCATTGAACGTTAAATTAGACTGATTTTGACACTTAAATTACAAACAATCATTATAATGATGACATGTGACGCATCTTGAAAATCATAAAACTTTAAAAATCACAAAAAAACTAAAATATTTAAAATTTAAAAATTTATAATTTTAATAGTTTTATTTAATTTTATTATTATTATTATTATATATTTAATATTTTTGAAATTTATATATATTTAAAACATAAAAGTTATTATATTTTTTATAATATTTTATATTTTATAATTATTCATATAATTTTTTAGTATTTATGGAAATTTTAAATATCTTAGAAGTTTTCGCTTTTTTAAGTATTTACGGTCTAGTGACACGTCATTTTTAGAGTGTACTATGTGTTATCATTTTATTCGTTGTTAATGAGTTGATAATAAAAATTGGTCAACTGCTACGAAATAATTAAATTTAAAAAATTGTTTAATGAAAGTTAAATTGAGTGCAAATGTTTTGTAAAAGGTTAATTATTTTTGAAAAAAATTTAGCTGAGGAATAAATTGGTGCCTAGGTCTATATAAAATTACATTGCATCATCAAAAGTTTTAATTTCAAAGACTATTTATTAATAATGCATAAATTTATACAATACATTAAATATTATCTCACGAATATTCATAAATAAACTATTCATATCCGGGATAGATTTAGGGGCCAAAAGAATGGTTATTTTTAAATATTTGAAATTCATATATAACTTTTAGAAAAAATTTATATATTTGCTTTTACAAGTATATTTTCTCATAAAATTTTATAATGTCGACCTTAATATAAAATTATGTATCCGTGGATATTCATTTCTATCTCCACCGGGAGCGATGAGATGGCTTCGTTGTCTTGTCCGGTCCGGTAATGCTTGAACCACTTGTCACTCCCCATGCAATATGCAACTTATTTTCTTCTTTTATCTTTCCATTATTAAAGTTTTTCTTCTTTTATATTATTTCTAGCTTCACACATACGCTCCAACACTCTCCAACTTGTCTGCTTTTATTATTACTTAACTAGATCTAGACTCACCGCCCACCACCCCAGCCCGACCCTCTTCCACCGCCATGGATCCGCAACCCTCTTCCGCCCCAAAGCTACGACTAATGTGTAGCTACGGCGGCCGTATCATCCCACGTCCCCAAACCAAATCATTTTACTATTTCGGCGGCGAAAACCGCTTACTCACCATCCCCACCACCGACAACACCTTCACCACGCTTACACTTTCTTCCCTCACCACCCACCTCTCCACCTTTCTCCGCCTCACCACCCCATTTATTCTCAAATACCAACTTCCAAATCAAGACCTTGACTCTCTCATTTCCATCTCAACCGATGATGATCTCCAAATCATGTTGGAAGAGCACAAGAGGCTCTCTTCTAGTTCTACTGCCGTATCTTCACGTATCAGGCTCTTCCTTTTTCCTGTTGGCAATGGCGATAAAGCTGAGTTGACTCATCCGAAACGAGAGAGTTGGTTTGTTGATGCTTTGAGGAGTGCAAGAGTGGGGTTCGGAGGTGAAAGTGGTGAACAAGCTGAGTCTATTCCTTTGGAAACTTCTTCTTCCTTTGGTTCTACTTCTTCTTCGCTTTCTTTGTCCAGTTTGCCTCCGATCAAACACTCACCTGATTCAATACCCAGGTAATAAAAACAAATTTGGGTCTTTCTTTATATATAAAAAGAAATGAGCTTTATAGTATAAATGTGCATTTTTAAATATTCTTCGTTTTTGCTCCATGGTTTCGTTTCCTTATTCTCTTAGAGGCAGCAAGCAGTCCAGTTGTTTGACTTTTTTCCCCTGCAAAAAAGGGGTTTCCGGTAAAAGAAATTTTGGAGAGATTTTGGCGATTTCTATTGTTTTGATTCGTTTTGGCTGATTATGAAATGAGCTTGTTAATACTTAATTGTTGGATAAACAGTTGTTTCAGAAGCTTGAATGTCATGTTTAGAGTTCAAATTGAATCCATTAAACTTGTGAATCAAATTTCTAACTCGAGAATTTCGGGTTAAAGGTGTGGGGATTGGAAGCAACTTTGATAAATTATTAGCTTAATTCAATAGAGCTGAAATGGCACTGCTGGTTGCTTTTGTTTGACCTTTTAAGTTTATCTTCATGTATGTTCAAGATGATGCTTCCTTTGACTCTGAAATTTTGTCTCATTCCAACAGCGATGAATATGTTGGGAATACTGTTTCTAACGTGCAGACTGGAACTTTTCAAGACCAAGTTGGCTACATGGCTTCAATGGAGAATAGGCCCTGTTCTAACCCTTTTGAATCAGACAAGAAAGTTGCTGATCCTTCCTCTGGGGTTGAGGTGCATAAACCAATTCATGCTTCTGGGTTTCCAGTAAATCTGATGCATTTACCTCAGCAACAAACACAAGTAATTCATGAGGATACCCATTACGCCCCGCCGAATGTGCCTGGAACACAGCCTGTTACGTCATATTACCCAGTTTATTATCCGGTGCCACAGCAGCAGCAGCACCTCCATTATCAATCGAATCAGCCTTATCCAACGTATTATGTCCCTGTCGCGCCGACTCAGCCATACAATATACCTGTACAACACGGTATGGTTCAAGCCACGAGCATCTGTGCTGGTCATCCCCGAGCTCCTCCAAATGCTACGTTCATTCCAACTCAAGTGGTTCTCAAGGAGGTTGCAGTAGCACCTCAACCTATAGCTGACTTATACTCACAACAATACCAAGAAATTCCAGCAGCACACCAACAGATTCATCTACCTCATACCGAAACTGAAACAAGGTTTGCAGGGGCTCAAATTCAGCACCAACCTCAATCACTTGGTGTTGCTGCTGGTGAAACTGCGAATCCCACTAACAAACTTGATGATGATCCTGCTCGAGTCCAAATATACAAATCTCAACCACCCCCACCAATGTTGCCTTCACAGTATCAAACAATGACCAAAGCCACAACATTGCTTTTGTCCGAGGCTCTGGCGAAGTTGCATACAGACAATGCTGAACAACAGATTAAAGCATCGGAACCGTAATGATTTGAATCTCCATCTGGGAAAACAATTTTGGTAGTGGTGTCTTGGTAACTTTGTAGTAATGTGTAGCTTGCCTGCCATATGAATAGACAATTTGGTCGTCCTCTTTGACTTATTTCTTTATTTATTTTTGTTAGATGTTCTAAATACATAAAAATGACTCACCTAGAGATGTTAACAAATATATGTTTACTCTGCTAATGTTCATTGTAAGTGATGAATCCATTCTTCTAAGAGAACTGAAATGAATAGTATTTCACATTAATTTGCCTGAAATATACTCTGTGATCCAATTGATGGTAAACATATTATGAACTCCCCTTAGCTTTATGAAGTCAATTTCTTGAAACTATAACTCACAAACCTCATTGAAGGTCTCCGATCAGGTGAAGGCCAAAGCAAGCTTGAGTATGGCGCTTATGTTGTCTTACTCACCCCATCTATGAGCCGAGGAGGGATCAATGATGGACGAGAGTGGCTTCCTTTCCTTGATCCCGAGTTGAATCCATTGAACCAGATCGACCTCCGAAGACCCTACTTGAATACTAGGCAACTTTCCAGATATCATCTCCAATAAAATCACTCCATATGAATAAACATCACATTTCTGTGATGGTTTCATGTCATTCAAGCCTTATGGTGCTCGATGGTATGATTCGTTTGAGGATTCATTTATTGCTGTTAACTCGTATGGGGAACTTTGTTGTGATGTTCAGATTGCCATCTGTTGTTCCACCTGGAATTCTGGTGATTCCTCAGTTATGTTGGCGAGGCAACCGAGTCCCAAGTCAGAAATATGAGGCTCCATATTTTCATTCTTAGACTAGAGAAAAAGGAATTTTGAAAAACCTGGAAAACGAAAGGGCGTCTGAAGAAGACGATACAAAACCCTTAATTGAAATAAAGAAAGGCAAAGAGAACACTTAGGGTTTTCAAGAAGGGACCTGAGATGTAGGCATTCTCCCTTCTCTCCCCTCCTCCATTAACAAACAAGAACAGGCATCGACTGAAGCAGTAGATGAATTAGCACACCTCATGAACACTCATCTTGGTACGAAACAACTGAAAGTACGACTTTGATAGTGATTTAGTTAGTCCTTCAGCCGCTTGATGTTCAGACGGAACATAGTTGACCTCAAGCTTTTTTTGTGCTATTTTCTCACGAATGAAATGAATGTCCAATTCCACATGTTTGGACTTGGAGTGAAGAACAAGATTGCCAGAGAGAGCTACTGCACTTGTATTATCGTTCCATACGACAAGAGTGGTCGAGGGTTTCACACCCATCTCATGTAAAACCGTGGTTACCCAAGTTAATTCAGAAACAACATCCGCAATACTTCGATACTCTGCCTCTGTTGTGGATCTAGAAACAGACTTTTGCTTTTTAGGACACCAAGCGACCAAATAATTGTTTGTGTAAATACAATACCATGTTGTCGAACGACGATCATCTAGATTATTTCCCCAATCCGCATCCGCAAAGGCAACCAGGCTTGGGGGCCCTTCATCAGAAGCAACAAACAGTAACCCAGAATTAATAGTACCAGCGAGATAATGCAAAATTTGCTTTATAGCCAACCAATGCCTTTCACAAGGCTTGTGCATAAACTGCGCAACCTTATTTACGTTAAACGCAATATCTAGACGAGTGTGGCAAATGTACAGAAGCGCGCCAACAATGCTACGAAACTCATAAGGGTCACTCAAAGGGCTACCATCATCATTTGCAAGCTTCGTCGAGGGCAACATAGGTGTGGGGGAAGACTTGGCTTGACTCATTTTAGTCTTTTTGTAGTAACTCCAGAATGTATTTCGTTAACTAAGATGAATAGATTCTTCGTTTCACCGTACCTCTATGCCAAGAAAAATTGAAGGTGACCAAGGTCTTTTAGCACAGACTTCGCACTCAAGCTGCTAATAACACGTTCAACAACAGCTTCAGAATGGCCGGTGACAATTATGTCATCAACTTAGACTAACAAGTACGTGAAGACACCATGTTTGTCACATATAAACAAGGAAGCATCAACCCCGGATTCCCGAAAACCATTCTTAAGAAGATATATGTGAAGCTTGGTATACCAATTGCGAGGTGACTGACGTAGACCATATAATGCCTTCTGTAAGCAACAAACAAGATTAGATCCATCATTTCCAGTTTGAACGAAGCCCATAGGTTGCTGCATATAAACTACTTCATTTAACTCACCGTTTAAAAAGGCATTGTTCATATCAATCTGCCTCAAACGTCACTTGTTCGAGACAGCAAGGGACAGTACAATATTCAGATTTGAAAAACGAACAAAAGGACTGAAAGTTTCTTTAAAATCTTGGCCTGGTACTTGCAAAAAAACCTTTGGCGACTATACGTGCCTTGTACTAAGAAACCGTGCCGTCTGAATTGTATTTAACCCGAAATAACCACTTACACTCGACTGATTTGCGTCATTCAAGGAGGGGTACAAGTGTCCAGGTGTTGTTACTTACAAGGGCATTGTATTCCGTCAATATTGCATCATGCCAAGCTTTTGAACTTAAAATCTGCTTTACAGTTTCAGGAACCCACTCGTCTTGCACCATAGTGGCAAAGAAAACATTTGGCTTAAAGATGCCCTTCTTAATTCTTGTTACCATAGCGTGGGCATCAGGAGTATGACCAGGGAGAAGACCTGGTGAAGATGAGACCACCATCACTGGTTGCACAACATCACCCTCAAGCTCAGAGTTATGGTGGGAGTCACTTGCACAAACCAAATAATCAGGACTACTGTGGTTCGAAGAACCTCTATGTTCAGGCAGAGGTGAGACAGTACTTGCTGGCCGAGAGACACCAGAAGGACTTGATTGGGACGCCCCAAGGTTAGGCATACCAGGCTGAGGGCTAGCATGGATAGGTGCACTACTTGTAGCCCTGGGTGACAACTGCAAGGCAGTAACATGAGGTGTGGCAGCACTTGGAGATGGCTGCTCAGTAATCACACTAGTAGTTTCAGGATCTCCATGGGAAGTACTTGGGGACGACTCTACTGCCACATTGGCAAGGACATTATTTTCAACATCATCGGAAGACAACCACAACGAGGCAGACTCAAAACATTCAGACTGAGAGTGAGGCTCCGATGACTATTTTTCTGCAAATGAAAAAATGGACTCATTAAACACCACATGCCGAGATAAAATAATTTTATCTTGTGGCGTAAGGCACTTGTAGCCTTTGTGTTGTGGACAGTATCCCAGAAATGTACATGCTTGAGAATGAATGTCTAACTTATGCTTCTGAAAAGGACGCAAATGAGGGAAGCACTACACCTGAACACATGCAAGAAGCCATAATCTGGTTTTTGATTGAACAGCTTCCCATAAGGTGAAAGCCCACCAAGGACCTTTGTAGGGAGACAGTTGATCAAATTGGTGGCACTGACCACCGCAAAAGACCAGAACCACAAGGGAAGAGAGGCTTGTGCAAGAAGGGTCAGGGCTAGCTCGACCACATGGCGATGTTTGCGTTCCACCACCCCGTTTTGTTCGGACGTGTGAGAACACATAATGCGGTGGTTAATACCAGCAGCCGCTAGGATCGGGGACAAGCGTCAAAACTCTCCACCTCAATCACTTTGTACCTCATTGATTGTCACTCCAAACTGCGTGTGTACATACTTAGAGAACAACTGAAACACTGTAACAGCCTGTGATTTATCCTTAAGTAAGTAAAGCCAGGTATGGCGAGAAAAAACATCAATAAACGATATATAATAACGAAAACCAGTGGATGCAATATGGGTTGGACCCTACAAATTCGTAAACACCAACTAAAATGGACTATCGTAAACAATATTAGAGTTTGGAAACGGCAGTTTATGACTTTTGCCAAGCTGACATGCAGTTCACAAAACACTTTTATTTTCATCCAAAGGAACAACAAGAATATTACAATTCTTAAAAGCTGTGACTAAAGAAGCATGAGCAGAGTGACCCAACCTGCGATGCCAGAGATCATACTCAAAGCATCCAACATGAACTAAACTATTTTAGCATTATTAACAGAACATAAATCTTTATTGAAAACATAAAGTCCTCCTTCTTCAACGTCTTGGAGAAGCACATTCTCTGACGCTTCATCACGAACAACACTTCTATTGGCATGAAACTGGAAGAAAACGCGGTTATCTCTAGCAAACTTAGACACCGAAAGAAAATTTTTAGTCACATGTGGAACAACAAGCAAATTATGTAGCATCAAAGCCCTGGAGTTAGAATCCAACGAAGAGTAACCAACTTTAGAGATAGTGAGTCCTTCACCATCACCCACTAGAAGCTTACTTGGTCCCGAGTAATCGATGCGGTGATGAGCATTAGAGGCATCAAAAGTGACATGGTGCGTAGCGCCAGTGTCCACAAACCACTAGTCACGATTTCCAAAACCAGGAGAGGACTGACCAAAGGCTACGCCTGTAGAGTGACACATGAGAGAAGAGACATTAGTGTCAATAGAACAGACATGAGTATTATTATAAATATCCTTAAAAAATGTAGGAAAAAATTACACAATTAGTCCCGAGTCGGGTCGGGTATTTTTCACCATAAACCTGAACCCGACCCGATTTTACCCTTAATAAAAGCCCGATCCGACCCGAACCCGATTTTTCATTAAAAAAATCCGACCCGATCAGGCTGGGTCGGTACCCGACCGAGTCGGGTAAAATGCCCATCCCTAACTAAGTAACTTGTGGTGTAATTCAAATGTAACAATAAAGTGAATCATAGATGATATTTTGAGGACAAAAATTCTCTGTACATTGCTGGTGTTTTTTGTGTGCCCAAACATTAAAAATTAATTCATAAGTCTTAACTCTAAATTTTAAATCTTTGACCTTAAAAAATACGCCCAACACCTTAAACTATAATCTTAAACTTTAAACTTATTTTTTAGTGATTAAACATAAATAGTGATACTAAAATGTTACAGTCGATTTTCATTCATATTTTCACGATTTCAAAAGTTTCTCCGAACTCATTTTTGTACATAATATAGATAGAAATATAGATTATAGATATTCATATATTAATAAGTTAGTAATTCGATGTTGTTTATTTATGTTGTGTTTTGGTCAATTCTTTTGTTTATTTATGTTTTGTTTTGGTCACTTCTATTATTTCACCTAATTCGATTTGATTGGGTTAGAATTTTTTTATTTAAAATGAGTTTTAATTTAGGGTAAAAATATTTGACCCGATCGGAGACTAGTAGGTTAGTTTCCCCCTATATCCTTTTCTCTTTATATTTTTTAAATTAGATCATAAAAATTAATTTTTTTTACAATTGAGTCTCTAAAATTATTTTTTTGTAATTAAGTCCTTGAAATTAATTTTATGTAGATATGATCGAGTTTGAGTTTGTGTACATAATTTTCTTGTCGAATTTATTAAGGATGGGTTTGAGACTTTGAGTTTAGTATAACTATTTTCAGGTCGAGTTCGGGTTAGTTAAAAACCCGACCCATGCCTATACCTAATATTAGAATTGCGAAATTTACGGAGTAGTTAATATTTGTTATAGACAGTCTGAATTCATTTACATCACAGATTCAAAGAAAGAAATAACCTACAATTACATTTGTAAATGCCTCAATCACTCTCTTTAAATTCAAGTTTTTTGTTTTAAGAAGATCTAAGCATTGGCGATAAAGAAATTACCTTGAAACATCACAAGCTTAAGCATCTTTAACCAACTTTCTTACCGGTGAAGATCTTGGCCAGATTTGGGATCACTTTTCTTTTCTTCTTAATGATGAATGGGGTCGATCCAGCCACCCGTGTCACCGGTGACGACGATCCACGGAACCTTGATCTTCCTAATGGTGTCAAGTTGCCATTGCTTTTCCTTGATTTTCTATTCAATGGTGATTGCTTGTTTTGTCCTTCAACATTTTCCCAGTTCCTCAGTTCTTTCTCTATCATTTTCTTTGCTGAAAGTGACCTTTCGGTTCGATATGCTTCGTGTTCTTCCTCCACCTTCGTCTCCCTAAGATCTCTTCGAGCCGTTTCGGTTTTCATCAATATTTCCCTTTCACTAGCCTTGAGAGCTTCAATCCATGCCTGAGCTGCAGCAACTTTCTTATCAGCAATTTCTTCGGCTCCAACCGCCCGTCCGGTTAAGTACTCGTACTCAAATTTCGATATGGTAATGGTGGAATTTTGATTAGATGCTGAGGCTCTAGATTGCATTGTGGTCTCTATGAGAGATCTCAACTGTTCTAGAGCTGAAGTCTCTGCTGACTTGACTGCTTCAAGTTCCTCCACAGCCGCCTGCAGCTTTTCCTCGGTTGAGTCTATTTCAGACTCAGTTTTACGGATTTCTTCTTCGATTTTTGCGATGTCTTCGGTTACAAGAGCCTTCTCTTTCTTTGATGCTTCAGTTTCAGTTCTTAACTGTTCAAGTGTGAGGGAAAGATTGGTCACAATTGATTTAGCTTTTTCTTCAGCTGCTGTCACTGCTTCCAACTTCGATTTGGCTCTTAAGAGCTTTGAGTTGAGACTTTTAACTCTCAAATCTATCTTTTCATCCGTCTTCTTCAATTCTTCTGTTTCTTCTGTAACACGTTTCAGCTCGTTTCGGATAACATCCATCGACGACATATACCGAAAACCCTCTTCTCGAATCGAAGCCAATTCGTTCTTAGCTGCCTGCAACTCCTTATTGATTGACTCTGATGAAGGTGTTTGATCTCTAACTTGCTTGAGTTTATCTTGTAAGAGATTAATATCTGACAAAGTGACATTCAATCTTTGTTCCAACTCTTTGGTTCGATCGATCTCTTCGACCATGTCCTTCATTTTCTTCTGCGTTTCCTCCATCCTATATGCGAATTCAGCAACTTCTTTCTCTTTTTGAGCTCCGATATCTGCAGCTTCTTTCGATGCCTCGATCCGGGCCAATTCAACGAGAACATGCTCCTCGTTAGCCGCCTCGATTTCCTTCCTGAGCTCTTTGATATAATTACCGTTAGACATCATTTTCGAGCTTGAATCTTCGTAATCCTTCACTGCTCTTGCTTTGTCTGCCATTACAGATGCCATTTCAAGCTTAAGTTCACTGAGTTCATGTTTCCCCATTTCCAGTTCTTTCATAACTTCAGCATACAGATAACTTTCCTTACTCCGGAAAACCGAAGCCTTCTCTTCGAGTTTCCCTTTCGTTTTCAAAGATTCAACATCTTTAATCCTTTCCTTAGCTTTACAATTCGATTCCTCTATCATTGAAGCCAAATCCTTCACTGTTTTCTTTGCACTAAAGAGTTCAGATTCTGCTTTAAACTTTGCCGATTCTGCATTTCTTCTACTCTCTTTATAACGACTCATATCCATCTTTGCAATATGAAGCTCCTTTGCTTTTGACAATGGCTTCTTAACAATTAAAATCACACAATGACAAATTCATCAGCCAAAATTGAAGTTTTTGTTAATTCCATTGCATAAAAACTATAGTTTTTAACACTATGAAAAAACAAAATCATGACTAAAGCATCAGTTCCATTAAATCGGTGCAACCGAAAATCCGACCCGAGTTTTTAATACAATGAAAAACCAAAACTATACCTCCTCATTCTGGGGCTTCTTCAATGAAGAACTACCTTCAAGAATCATTCCTCCATACATATTTTCTGGAGCTTTACTTGATCCAATTCTTTTTCTCTCCATTTTTAATCTGACACACAAGAAAAACATATAAATAGTGGAGCAAATGGCCTGGAGTTCCAATATCAAATTTACATATTGTTACCATGCCCTGAACTGCAAACAGGTTAAAAACTGAAAGGGAGGGGAAGCTAAAACTATGGAAGAAGAGATTGACAACGTACCAAGAAACTGTGGGGTGAGTTAGAACATAATGAATGGTGAGTGGAAATTAAAGCTGCACTGAAATCGTAATTTGCAGGAGGTAGAAGAAGAAAGTGTTTGTGGGATGAGTCAGAATAGAAACGTGTTAAGTTCTAAAGGCTAAGAACAAGCGAATGGAATAAAAAGATAAAACGGCTGACAGTCAGACACAGAGAGGACAGTAGTTTGAATCCCCTTGAATGGCTAATATTCTTGGATGCAACGCTAGCCATATAAAATGGATTACTCATTTTTATATTTTAAAAATTAAAAATATTTACCGGCCACCAAATCGGTCTAAAGGGATGAAGCACTAAATCTCTCAATTAAAATTTTTGGGTTTGAATATTATCGTTTTGAATGGACCAATAAAGTATATGTAGTATCCGATCTAGATTAATGAGCTAATGAGTTAGATTTCAGTTTTTTTTTAAAAGAAAAACTAAAAAATATTTTAAAATTAAATAAAAAATAAAATTCTACGCAGTTTGAATAATTATAATTTTTTATTAATGGATCAAAAGTTGAATCAGGTCAAATAAATTATATTTATACTATTACGAACATAACTGAAATTTAATTCAATAAATCATACTATTACGATGTAGTTAGTTAGAATCATAATTTCGATTCTTTTGACCTTTTGCATTGTTGATATTTTTATACAATTTTGTAATATTTTGTATTATTATGTTAAGTTTGATTACACAAATATTTTTCCGAAAATAATTGCATAAATATTAATATGAGAAAAAAATTGATTATTACGCGAGTTTTAAAATAACAAATAGTAATATAAAGAAAAAGTAAAGTAGTATAAATCTTAACTTAAAATTATTAACTGAAATTAATTTCTAACTAACACATATATTAAAAAATAAAAAATAAAGAACTCCCCTACTAAGTATAGAGTTTAAGTCTAAATTCGATTACAATTGCACTCGGATATTTTTAATTTGAATTTGGATTTTTTTCAATTGAATTTATATTTGATATTTTTTCAGATTGGATTCAGACTAAATTGTCATCTATAGTGTTGACCCGAGTTTGAGGGGTAGATCCGCGAATTTTAGCGTATTTAGAGTATATTGTGTTTCAGCCTATGATATTTTTATTTTAATGCAAATCAGTCTATAATTTTGTGTATTTAATTTCTCGTGTTTTCAATTTATGCTATTTAATTCTATATTTAATTCATTTTCATCCCTGGTTTGCTAACTACATTTAAATTTTTGTGTTTATTATTTATGCTTTTAATTTGCTTCATATTAAAATTTATAATTTATGATTTTAATTTGCTTCCTATTTATTTCTTCATTATATTTATTTTGTGTTTGTCTATGAATTTATCTTAGATTTATTTCCTTTTTCATATTTATGTATATATGTATAAATGCATATGATATACGTACATATATTACACTATATTTTTATTCATATGTATATATTATGCTATATTAGGTTTATTTAATAAATTAAATCATATTAAATACTATTATTATTATTTAACTTGCATTTTTAGCACATTTATATTTTTATTATTACTTTTAATATGAATATATAAGTTAATTTTGTTTTTACCGTTATTCTAAGTTACATAATATATATTTATGTTTCTTTTAATGTATTTAGGTTAACTTTTTTACTTTATATAAGTTGACTTATTGTTTTAATGTAAATATTATAAATGATATTTTGTTTTAAAGAATTAGAGGTCATAAATTGTAACACCCTAAACCTGGATGTCACATTTGAGCCTTAAGCCCAACCCATTTCCATAAAAATATGTCAACTCAATTTAGCCCAAACAAGATATTTTCCAAAAACATTAAATCCAACAGTTAAAAATATAGATAAATAATTTAAATGGTTACAAAAGAGCTCCACTTTAATTTAAAATATTTAAACATTAGCTTGATCGACACAATTAAAAAATAAGAGGTACAGACTCGACCACGTAAGGTCCTATGAATACTCAGTCCACTAAATACAAGTACCGTACTCTGGCAACCACCACTTGCTGGAATCTCATACTAATAGTGCTCCTCAATCCCACAATCCAACGATCAACCTACATATGGAAACAATGATTCTGAGCGTTGAGCTGAAAAAGCTCATAGGTACACATTTACTTTACTATATGTTGAGTGTGTAAAAGTTCTATAATTTACCCCTATTTAACCCATATTTCTGCTGCATTCAAGCATATTTCATTGCATTTAGGTTAGATTTCAGTTATACATCACAAATATATTAAATGGCACAGTTTCTACTGAAATTGGTTGCTTTTGCAGGTAGTTGCTGTAGCAGATGGAGGGCAGCGGAGAGCAGACGCTGGGCAGTAAAGAAGCAGAGCTGGAACTGGATGTGCAGAGGAGGAGGACGATGCTGCCATTGCCGCTGCCGTGGCAGCCAAGGACGACAGCAATGGTGAAGAGAAGAACCAAAATGGGCCTCGACAGAAAGAGAAAATTAAGCCGGTCTATCGTGGAGCACCCTTATATTTTTCCAAGACCTAGATTAGAATGAAGGCCAAGCCCAAAGTTCAAGGAAGAAACTCCAAGCAAGAAGGAAGGACGGATTAAAGATTTATTCTCTGAAGATTTAGTCTTTAATAGAGTTGTACTTTAGTTTAAACTTGTATTCTTGCCATATTAGAAAACTTGAACCCAAGGCCTATATAAAGGCATGCAATTCGACATAGGGAAAGATATCTTCGTCTCTAGCCTTCTTCCCAAAACCCTAGCCGTTTTTCCCTTCTCATCATGTTCTAAACTTTTCCTAGGGCCACGGGTTGATTTGTAAAGTAGTTGCAAGGATTGCATTTGTTTTAGGAATTTTTCTGTTTAATAAAATAGACTTCAAGTTTGCTTATTCTGGTTTTCAACATCTTGCAAGAGTATCGGGAGAGCATTATGAGATTACACATTTACTTAATATCGAGAGAGTTAAGTATATGAAAAGAATAAGTACGGGTTCTCCAGTTTATGGTTGAACTATCTCGGACCTAGGGATAGGACGAGGTTAAGTGGCTAAGGAAGAATTCAACAACATCGGTGTTCATCCTTCGATTCACGCCGGGAGGTATCATCAAAGACGTGTTCATCGATAGACTTGGACCTAGGGATATGCCAAGGCATAGCAGGGATTCTTGCCAAGCTTGAAGTACAGAGTTGTGCGATCGCTGCCGCGATTAACAACAGACCGCTGCCGCGATAGGTGCTGTCGCGACAGGCACGACGACAGAACAAATATTCCTAGACTTTGCGGCACCTACACTACTGAGCAATTCAATACCGACCCATTCTCTCTATATTGATTTCTTTAATCTTAAATTCCAGGTTATCTTTATTATTTCGTGACAAACATATTAAACTATTCTTTTTCCTCTCGTGCAGTAATCCAAGGTGAAGCTATTAGCCCAGTCCCTGTGGAGATGATATCCAATACTTACGTATCACTTTACTACTTGTGTCGTGTACACTTGCACTACATTGCGATAGACACTTTTACACGCAACAAGTTTTTGGCGCCGCTGTCGGGGACTGGCAGCATATCTTTACCCTATCTTTTACTGCACTACTTTTACTTTTCTATTTTGTCTTTCTTGAGTTGTTCAACTTGTGCTTTTCACAAGGTTTTCTGTTTATGCGTAGATCGAGACGAGGAAAGGAACTTGAGTACCAGATAGATCCTGAAATCGAACGCTCGTGCAATCTTAGGAACCGACTCCGACTCGTATTAGCCAGAAACGAATACCTTGAAGAACAGTTAGAGGCCATGAACAATCCAAGGAATCCCCAGGATGCTGAAGATCCTGCTGGAAATCGAGGGAACGATCCACCTGCCGACCCTCCTTTCGCTGCCGCACGCCGGTCATACCGAGACTACATGCTCAATGATCATGTAGAACTAGAAACAACCATGCCAGACGTAGACGTTGACAACTTTGAGCTGAAACCTGTTATGTTCAGCATGATTAACAACGCTGGCCAATTTAGTGCTGCTGCTACAGAGGATGCTAGGGAGCATCCAAAAACGTTCGAGGAAATCTGTGGTTCGTTTAGACTACCAGGAGTTAATCCGGAGATACTGAGGCTTCGGTTATTTCCTCATTCATTGAGGGACATGGCAAAGACTTGGTGGAATAAACTAACGTCGGGTTCAATAAGAACTTGGGCAGATTTAACTCGTGAATTTTTGTCTCGTTTTAATCCTTCACACTTATATGAGCGATTACGTAACGAAATTGCTACTTTACAACAGGAAGATGACGAGCCAATGCACGAGGCCTGAGATAGATTTACCACTCTTCTAAAGAACTGCCCGATGCATGGATTTCCTATTTGGAACCAGGTAACAAAATTTTATAATGCTGCCAACTTACAGACTCGTATGAGAATTGATTCAGCAGCGAATGGATTGCTGTTGGACAAAGATCCAGAAGATGCAATGGCGGTATTGAAAAATCTGGCAAAGAATGAGGAACAGTTTCCTACAGCAAGAAGAGGGGGTAAACGAGTTCTAGCTGTAAAAGATTATAAGGCCGATAGTTCTCTAAAATCACATGTGGCATATCTCACTAAGACAATGAAAAAGCTGTTGAAAGAAGATTCACAACCTGCCTACTCTGCTGAAGAGGCATGCGAGACTTGCGATGGGAACCACAGTTCGGAAGATTGTCTGCTACAGTTAGAAGAAGGGATGTATGTTGGGAACTACAATTCCAAAAAAAAATTGTTTTTTTACGTTCACCCAGAAGGAAAAATTGAAGATATTTTGGTAAGAGTGGATAAATTTATTTTTCATGCTGACTTTCTTGTCTTAGATTGTGAAGCAGATGAAAACGCACCAATCATCCTGGGGCGACCCTTCTTAGCCACAAGAAGATCCCTGATTGATGTGGAAAAAGGAGAACTCACTATGCGAGTGAACGATCATGAGATCAAGCTGAATGTTCTCCAAGCAATAAAACATGCTGATGCAGAAGAAGAGTGCAAGGCCATCACTGAAATTACCCTTGACCAACCCTGCATTAGGTCGGGCTGCCACGACATTAAAATTGGCCACTGCCCCAGCAACCATTTAGAAGACTGTCACGAAAGCACTGACGGCAGCAACTCCTCAGAATCTGATACATCTGATACTGAAGATCAAGAGGAGGTAAATTGGATAGGTAATCGTCCAGGTAAGTTTGAACCCTTAAACTATACCTCGGATGACCATATAGTCCAAAAGCCATCAACTGTAGGGCCCCATGTTCTAGATCTTAAGCCCCTGCCAGGGCAGCTAAAATATGTTTTCCTTGGTTTAAATGATACGTTGCCCGTAATCATCTCTTCCAAGTTGATGCAGGAACATGAACAACAACTGATATGGATGCTGTAGCAGCACAAAAAGGCTATTGGATGGACGATAGATGATATCCAAGGCATCAGTCTGGCACTATGCATGCATAAAATCCTCTTAGAGGATGATCATAAGCCGACCATTGATGCACAAAGACGTCTGAACGATGCTATGCGAGAGGTGGTGCGTAAGGAAATCATAAAATGGCTAGATGCTGGAATAATCTATGCCATCTTGGATAGCAAGTGGGTGAGCCTGGTGCAGTGCGTTCCCAAGAAAGGAGGAATAACCGTGGTAACCAACAAAGAAAACGAGCTAATCCCAACCAGGACTGTGACCGGTTAGAGGGTTTGTATGGACTACCGGAAGCTTAACAAAGCTACCCGAAAGGACCACTTTCCCCTGCCTTTTATTGATCAAATGCTTGATAGATTAGCAGGAAAACCTTACTATTGTTTTCTTGATGGTTACTCAGGTTATAATCAAATATCCATTGCACCGAAAGATCAAGAAAAGACGACGTTTACATGCCCATACGGTACTTATGCTTTTCGGAGGATGCCATTTGGACTTTGTAATGCACCAACGACCTTTCAAAGGTGCATGATGGCAATATTCTCTGATATGGTGGAGGATTTCCTGGAGATATTCATGGATGATTTTTCTGTCTTTGGAGACAATTTTGAAAGCTGCCTACGCAACCTACAGAAAGTGCTCGAAAGATGTGAGAAAGCAAACTTGGTATTGAACTGGGAGAAGTGTCACTTCATGGTGGATGAAGGGATAGTCCTAGGCCATAAAATAAGCTGTCGCGGCATAGAAGTCGACAGAGCTAAAATCGAGGTAATCGAAAAGCTGCCACCACCCACCACAGTTAAGGGAATCAGAAGTTTCTTAGGGCATGCTGGTTTTTATCGGAGGTTTATCGCGAACTTTTCAAAGATCACCAAACCCTTATGCCATCTTCTGGAGCAGAACCGTCCCTTCGACTTCAACGCTGAATGTACCGAGGCATTCAAGGTTCTGAAAGAAAAGCTGGTAAAAGCCCCAATAGTACAGCCACCAGATTGGAAACTACCATTTGAGATTATGTGTGATGCTAGTGACTATGCTGTCGGGGCAGCACTTGGGCAGAGAAAAGACAAGCTCTTTCATGTCATATACTATGCCAGCAAAACATTGAACGGCGCCCAAGTGAACTACACCACAACAGAGAAGGAACTGTTAGCTGTGGTGTTCTCTATTGACAAGTTCCGTTCATATATACTTGGAACGAAGGTCATAGTCCACAGAGACCACTCTGCATTGAAGTATCTGTTCACCAAAAAGGATGCAAAGCCTAGACTGTTACGTTGGATTCTGCTACTGCAAGAGTTCGACCTTGAGATCAAGGACAAAAAGGGGACAAAGAATCAAGTTGCAGATCACTTGTCAAGGTTAGAGAAGGGCAAGAGTCTCCCAGCAGACGAGACACACATATTGGAGACTTTCCCTGACGAGCAACTGTTCGCTGCCACAAGCACTGCCGCGACAGCCATGGCGGCAGGTAAGTTTTCTGAACTCCCCTGGTATGCTGATTTCGTTAATTTTTTAGTTAGCGGAATAACTCCTCCTGACCTTAATTATCAAGCTAGGAAGAGGTTCCAAAATGATGTTAAGCATTATTATTGGGACGAACCTCTTCTTTTCAAATATTGTGCAGATCAGGTTATTAGGAGATGTGTACCACAGGATGAACAAGAAGCTATACTACATCACTGTCATGCTTCACAGTATGGAGGACACTTAGGAGGTAACAAAACTGCTGCCAAGGTTTTGCAGTCGGGATTTTATTGGCCGTCACTGTTCAAGGATACCCAAACATTCTACAAAAACTGTGACAAGTGTCAACGGACTGGAAACATCTCAAGGAGACATGAGATGGCGCTGCAAAATATTCTTGAAGTCGAGATCTTCGACGTTTGGGGGATAGATTTTATGGGACCATTCCCAACTTCTTGTGGGAACTTATATATCCTCCTGGCAGTGGACTATGTGTCCAAATGGGTTGAAGCGATCGCCACTCAGAAAAACGATGCCAAGACGGTCCAGAGGTTTTTGCATAAAAACATATTTTCCAAATTTGGCATCCCCAAGGCGATCATCAGTGATGAAGGGAGACATTTTGACAATGGGGTTATAGTTGCTGCCTTGAAAAAGTATAGTGTAAAACATCGGATCGCAACAGCATACCACCCTCAGACCAATGGACATGCTGAAATATCCAACAGAGAGGTTAAGAACATTCTCGAAAAGATGGTTAAACCAACTAGGAAGGACTGGTCTCTACACCTCAATGATGCATTATGGGCCTACAGAACAACGTTCAAAACTCCATTGGGAATGTCGCCCTACCGGCTGATTTATGGGAAAACATGCCATTTACCTGTTGAGATTGAGCACAAAGCATACTGGGCCATCAAGGAAGTGAATATGGACTTGGAAAAAGTAGGACAGAAAAGGCTACTTAATCTAAATGAGATCGAATAAATTCGAACAATGGCTTATGACAACGCAAGAATCTACAAAGACAAGACCAAGAAGTGGCATGACAAGAAGTTGCTGCCACGACAGTTCTGCCCAGGGCAACTTGTGTTGCTGTTCAACTCTAGGTTGAAACTCTTCCCTGGGAAGCTGAAATCTAGGTGGTCTGGCCCATTTCAAGTGGTGCAGGTTTTTCCCCATGGTGCCATAACAATCAGATCTCTAAAAGACGGGCACCAATTCAAAGTCAATGGACAAAGGTTGAAGCATTATCAGGGGACTGAAGCCCCAAGAATGCATGAAGTGGTTACTTTAGGAGATGCCCCTCCTGGCATCCCTAATTTAACCTAATTTTATTTTTATTTATTTCTATATTTATTTATTAGGTAATTAGAATTATTTTATTTTTTTAGGAACTAAAGCTTTTATTTTTATTGTTTTTAGGAAATAAAGGAGACAAGGAGAAGAGGAGAAGTGAATTCAGCCCACTATTTTTCCATCAGCCCA
The DNA here is from genome assembly GCA_958450335.1 of Hibiscus tridactylites. Classification (NCBI taxonomy): domain Eukaryota; kingdom Viridiplantae; phylum Streptophyta; class Magnoliopsida; order Malvales; family Malvaceae; genus Hibiscus; species Hibiscus tridactylites. Next base: position 21,534,351 of record OY288276.1, on the reverse strand, counting down.
AAAAGCCCAATTTTGGTGCCTGCCGTTACAACTGCCGCGACAGACGCGGAAAATCCAGCCTGTCAACACGCTGTCACGACAGACACGTAAACGCGTAACAGATGCGCAGTAGACACGGAAACGCGTGACAGACGCGTCAGAAATCGTGTAACAGCTGGCCCCGTTATTTACGCTTGCCGTTACAGCTCCAACGGGCAGCAAACTCACCATCTATATAAATCCCATTTTACTATTCATTTTTCACTCAATTCTACTCTTTCTACTTGTTTCCTCTAGAATTTTTACTTGCTTTCATTTTCTTCCACAGCCCTTGCAACATGACTTCTAGAAACACCCGCCGAAGTTCTGCCTCAGGATCTGCCCCGACAGTATCAACTCCAAGATCCTTCTAGATCCGTGATATGTGGGAGGAGAAAGGTTTTATTTACACCCCCGGAGGCAAAGCTTTGGAACGCTTTCATCAAGAAACGGATTATGCCCTCCTCTCACAATACAACAGTCGACAAACCAAAGTTAGCCCTCATCCATTCCATATTACATGAGAGGCCAATTAACGTTGGCAGATATGTCCGAGAGGGCATATTGGATTGCGCATACCGGCCGACAGGACCACTCTTCTACCCTTATCTCATCACCGCCCTCTACCGCGGCCACCTTGTACCGGAAGCTGCCAAAGATTTACGAGTTCGAGGGAAAGGCTGGACAGACAGGAACATACTCAGCCTGATGGAACTCACTGCTGCCACCCCCTGTCATCTTTCGACCCTACTGCCACAACAACAGAGCCGACAGAGTCCACCGACACCAAGCCTGCTGCCACAGAAGCCAGGCAGCCTACTACAGCAGCTCCTCCAAGTGACACCTCCTCACAGATCCTTGCTGCCATTCAAAAATTGGAGGAGAGACAGCTCGGCCTCATGAGTTTCATCCGAGACTTCACCACCGCCACGGTACATTTCATCCACACTTCTTTAAATTTCCCCGATGCTCTATTCCCCACTTTCCCCAACCATTATTTTGCTGCCCCCACCCATGCCCATACACCTACCCCTGCTGCCACGCCCAAAACGCCATCTGCTGCATCCACTCCGACCCCTGCCATAATAGCTGCAGGCGGCAGCCGCACAGCCGACACATCTACCCAGGGGACCAAGAGAAAGGAGCCTGAAGACGACCTTGATAGGTATATTGCTGGTTTCTCTTATTTCGAAATCTGGGAGGCATCCGACAACGAGCCCTCTGTCAAGAGGAACTTGTCCAAGGAGTTCACAATAGAGAAGTGACAGAAAATAGTAGCAGATAAAGGAAAATCTGACAGCGGCAGTAGCGGCAGCTGCAGCAGCAGCAGCTCCGAGGTTCAGGTAGTGGAGAAACCTCCTCATATCTCCTCTACTCGTATTCAACCTCCAAGGGAGGCCAAAACCAAGAATACCTCTTCCTCTCCCATCCGCCCGCCAGCACCAGCCAAGAAGGTCACTGCCCGTCGGCAGATTCAACTCAGCAACAGCAACGGCGACGACAGCGCCTGAAATTTTAAGTTTCTTATCTTATTTTGCTGCCTGCCTTTTATTATATTTTGTGATGTTGTTTTTTATTTGTCATCTATGTCATTTGCATTGAGGGCAATGCAACCCTCGAGTTTGGGGGTGGCATCCCTCCATTAATGGAGTCTTTTAAGTTTAAAAATTGTGTCTTTTACTTAGTTTATTTTTGCTTAAAAAATGATGAAATTTTGGCTTAAGTCTTTGAATTGAACTTACCTGCCGTGACAGCCTCTGTCGTGGCAGTGCCTTTAGGATAGTTTTAGGAGCAGTTTAGAGCCTTACTATAGTTCTAAATCTTAAACACCATTTGTGACTTTTATACTGCCTAGAACTCTACTAGTAAACTAGAATAGAAAGCTTAGCACTTGAGTTGCCCCTAGAGGTGCATAACACTGGCTCTAGAAAAAGAAGTTAAGAAAAATAGACTCAATACAGCTAGAGGTGCCCGAAACCGGCTCTAGGAAGTTAGCTAGAGGTGCCCGAAACTGACTCTAGTCAAACTTAAGCTTAAGAAAACAGAATCGAGTCTACATAAAAACTAAATGAGCCTAAGAATTGCCTCCAAAAAGATGAAGATTAGCATAAAAATTCAATTTAGAAGCTTAACTATTCTAGTAAACTAAGGGAGTCTTGGCATTTAATTGTTCACAAGCATGCACACACTTCACGAGAATTATAGCAAGGTTCCGGATGAATCCTGAATTATCTAACAAGGTGTTGTTCACAATAGGGAATGGATGATAGGTAAGGAAAAAGTTCACTATTTTAAGCCAAACAAAAATATCATTTTTCTTTTAGGTCTGAATTGCTTGAGGGCAAGCAAAAAACTTGAGTTTGGGGGTGTGTTGAGTGTGTAAAAGTTCTATAATTTACCCCCTATTTAACCCATATTTCTGCTTCATTCAAGCATATTTCATTGCATTTAGGTTAGATTTTAGTTATACATCACAAATATATTAAATGGCATAGTTTCTACTGAAATTGGTTGCTTTTGCAGGTAGCTGCTGTAGCAGATGGAGGGCAGTGGAGAGCAGACGCTGGGTAGTAAAGAAGTAGAGCTGGAACTGGATGTGCAGACGAGGAGAACGATGTTTCCATTTCCGTTGCCGTGGAAGCCAAGGACGAAAACAGTGGTGAAGAGAAGAAGCAAAGTGGGCCTCGACAAAAAGATAAAATTAAGCCGGTCTGTCGTGGAGCACTCTTATATTTTTACAAGCCCTAGATCAGAATGAAGGCCAAGCCCAAAGTTCAAGGAAGAAACTCCAAGCAAGAAGGAAGGACGAATTAAAGATATATTCTCTGAAGATTTAGTCTTTAATAGAGGTGTACTTTAGTTTAAACTTGTATTCTTGCCATATTAGAAAACTTGAACCCAAGGCCTATATAAAGGCATGTAATTCGACCTAGGGAAAGATATCTTCATCTCTAGCCTTCTTCCCAAAACCCTAGCCGTTTTCCCCTTCTCATCATGTTCTAAGCTTCCCCTAGGGCCACGGGTTGATTTGTAAAGTAGTTGCAAGGATTGCATTTGTTTTAGGAATTTTTCTGTTCAATAAAATAGACTTCAAGTTTGCTTATTCTGGTTTTCAACATCTTGCAAGAGTATCGGGAGAGCATTGTGAGATTACACATTTACTTAATATCGGGAGAGTTAAGTATACGAAAGGAATAAGTACAGGTTCTCCAGTTTATGGTTGAACTATCTCGGACCTAGGGATAGGACGGGGTTAAGTGGCTAAGAAAGAATTCAACAACATCGGTGTTTATCCTTCGATTCACGCCGGGAGGTATCATCAAAGACGTGTTCATCAACAGACTTGGACCTAGGGATAGGCCAAGGCATAGCAGGGATTCTTGCCAAGCTTGAAGTAAAGAGTTGTGTGATCGCTGCCGCAACAGGTGCTGCCGCGACAGGCGCGACGACAGAACATATATTCCTAGACTTTGTGACTCCTACACTACTGAGCAATTCAATACCGACCCATTCTCTCTATCTTGATTTCTTTAATCTTAAATTCCAGTTATCTTTATTATTTCGTGACAAACATATTAAACTATTCTTTTTCCTCTCGTGCAGTAATCCAAGGTGAAGCTATTAGCCTAGTCCATGTGGAGACGATATCCGATACTTACGTATCACTTTACTACTTGCGTCATGTACACTTGCACTACATTGCTATAGACACTTTTACAGGCAACACTATACTTCATGCTAATCATAAACATAAGCATGCAAGCTATTATGAGAAAAATCATACTCGTGATCTCACCAGATCATCCGAGCAAAACACATAAAGTCATACCACAAACCTATAGTGAGGCTCGGTGTCACACATCCTTGGTAACGTACACCTACAATCGATATCTCTCCTCAAGTGTCTTTGAATGAGGCTCGGTTGCACACAACCTCGAGAATGTACATCCGGCATCTCTAACCATAATGTTGTAACGCGCACTCTAGGTATCCAGATCCCATCAACCAAGGTGACTCAACCAAACAAGGTGTCTAATATACCACATAGCAGAGACACAACTACCATACGACACATAGCATCACTCGATCCACCAAAGATCTCCTATGGTTGCTATTACAACAAGTCACCTAAGGTTATACCAAGTTATTACACATTATGCTCGTATATGAGGGTTAAATCTCGGTTTCTCAATTTTACAATTTATTTAACCACATTAGAATCCCATTGGGTCGTAGTCCTTGAATTAACAGCCCTTCAAACTCAAACTCAACTTTTTGGGCAAATTACCTAGTGGGTACCGGTACTGGCCCTCGCGTACTGGTACGATACTCTTGGGTGCCGATACTCACAATGCACCGATATGAATATTGCTTACTGGAAATCCTAGATTTTTACAAGTATTGGTATATATGGGTCGACCCGTACAAGTACAATCGAAGCCCGTACCAATACCCTACTCACGGGTTCGTACAATTTCCTTGAATTACGATATTACAAGGCTCTATTCGATCAACGATCACTTTGTAGATATTCTATTTTACGTACCATTTTTACTTGACTTTTGTGTGTTTTAAGTTCATTTAGTTAAATTTAGAGTAGTTTGTATATAGTTAGGGAGTTACACAACCTATGCTTAAATTGTTATATATTTTGGTACTTTTACGGGAAAGGTAGTGCTTGTGGTGCATGCGCAGGAACTAGATGGATGCTGAAAGAAAGTTGGAGTATAAGGATGACAAATCTCTCGGCTGGAAATGACGAGGCAAGAAGAGTTGGAGACAAATATGCTTTGACCCACGTGGACCATCTCCTAGATACGAAACATTAAAGATAGCGGGAAAGCAAAGATCCTCTTAAATGGGGTTGTGCGCTTTAGGGTTATGAAACCCTAGTTTCTCCGCCTGTATAAGGAAGACTTGGGCAACAATTTAAGAGAGCACGATCACAGATGACAACCCCTAGTCTTTATCTATCAGAGAACCACCGAAGTAGAAGTTCTAAAGGAGTCTCCACACGACTGACGCCATCGAGAGAGGTTGAAGAAGTGTGAGATCTGCAGCACAGTTAGCAAGCCAGGAGGAAGATCGTCGAGGACGCGTAACCTTTTTTTATCCCTTGCTTGATAAACTACATATATTTTTAATTATTTTATGGATGTTTTAGGCTCAAACATGAGCTAAATACTTTTTAGTTGGGTTTATTGCTCACAGGATTTTATGTCTTGAATACTTTATTTTAATGTTATAGTTCTTTTTTCCTTTATCTATTACGTTCATCGTTTTTCATGCATAGTTATTGTAAGAGCTTTCGAGAGAGACCTTTTAACTATTGATCTGTGGTTTAATACCGAGAGAGTTAGGTTAAACAAACGTGAACAGTAGGGCTAAGCTATTAACTTAGTGCTAACTCGGCATAGACATAAGTTTAGTGTTTCAATGACTAAAAGGGAGAAGTTGAATAAATAATAGAGTTGTTAGGGTTTACGTAGACATGTATTATCTTGGCTTCAATGTTATTAACTTTTAGGCATCGAGAGAGTGAGAAGTGCATTAGAAAATCTTGTCGAGTAGATAAAGATTTTTTGATGCTTTAATATCATGAATAGTGTAACTAAGCATTGAACACTAATGTATCAAGGTAGGCTTATATGATACACAACGAAATTGTAAAATAGAATAAGGAAAACAGACAAACATGCATTTTAAAACAAATAAGTACAAATATGCTATGTAATATCAATTGCCACATAGTTTAATAATATTATTTTAATTATAAATTATTTAAATTTAATCATAATTTTTTAAACATCATTGCCAAAATTTTATTCATTTCATGATTTTTTCCATAAAATAATTTTACAATTTTTTTACTTTGAACTATAAAATAAAAGTGATTGCAACATAATTGTTATAAATGGATCATATAACATTTTTTATTTTTAGAAATAAAATATATTAAAGTCTAATGTAAGATAGTTTCTTTTTTTATCGGCAAAAGTATGATTTTATTAAATTCATACAAGCCAAAACAAGACCACGAGCCTCATTAAAAACCTCCCTAATCCTAAATGATGGAAAGAGTACTCGTGGTAATGTATACAAGAAACAAACGCCAAAAAGACCAACAGAGCATAAAACATAGCAACGAAAAATAACTAAAACCACACGAGTCCACAAGGAATCGTTAATCCATAACTCGAAACCATGATGTTCGCTCAACTCCACCCTTCGCCAAAGCATCCGCCAAACTATTTGCTTCGTGATACACAATAGTAAAACAAATGCCTGGTAAAGCTATGCATACCTCATCAATTTGGCGAAAGCAATCCCATAATTTCCACAGTCAACGTTCCAAATTTAAAATCCACGAAAAAACCACTATAGAATCAGACTCAATAATCACGGAAGACGCATCACTCAATTTTGATATGTGAAACAACCTCAAAGCATGACAAATAGCATACAATTCAGCCTCATTCGAATCAAGCACACGTAATGGACTGGAGAACAAAGCCAAAATTTGTCTTGTAAAACCTATGTTTGATTTTGATATAACAAATTATTCAAGGACCAATTTGCAAAAGTAAACAAATTTTTAAGTACTCAAAAGTCTCACTCATGACAAGGATATTAAACCTAAAAATTGTTTCAAAGTCAAAACTTAAACCCCAAAGAATTTTCTAAATGTTTCAAGCCAAACTTAACCAAATTGCCCAGGCGTATCGATACGCCCTATAACATTTCGTAATGGAATTTTAATTAAACACATCGTTTCCTCACGGCTCACCCCGTTTCGGTAAGGTGTTCCGATACAGCCTTGTCCGTTTCGATACGACTTTCAACCTAGGATGTTTTACTTATGAGTTTCGGTACAGGTCTTAGGTGTATCGATCCTCAGTTTTGGTATGACACGTCAGCATACAGATACAGGGTCTTAAGAGTTTTGAAGTCCTTGCATTAAATTTTTTGACTGTTCAATGTCAGTTAAAGCTTTAAAAGTCAGTTATACTGTACTGATACGAATTATGCATGTTTCGATATGCCTTTGTAAAAACAAGCTATATGTTTTGATACGCCCCTTAGGCGTACCAATGCAATTTTCCAAAGACTTTTTCCTCAGATTCCAGTGAGCAAAATCCTTACTAATACGACCTAGCCGTTTCGATACGCAGCACATTTTAATCTATAACCGTTTCGATACGCCTTCCCACGTATCGATACGACCGTGCGTTTACTCTTGCAACGGCTAGTTTTTGTCTTACAGGTACCGAAACGGGGCTCTCGTGTACTGATACGCCCTACTAGAGAAGTGCATTTATTGTGGGAAAAATGGTCTCCAACGGCTCTATTTATGATCTCAGCTACTCAAACGGTTAGAAATCAATGAGGGGGATATAAAAGCAAGACTCCAAAGCTACAACAACAACTATTGATCAAGTGAAAAGCATTCAAGCAAAAATCCAACCTCTTTGAGCCTTTTAGAGTCAAACCATTGTACCCAACTTGTGTAATTTCACTATAATCTTTTATTTCAAGTTTGGGGAGAGTGCACTTGTAATTGGGAAAATTAAAAGCCTTTTTGAGAGGTCAATTTCTATTTTCCACAACTTCTTGTAAAAGAGTGAGTTTGATTAAGCTTTGGGTAGAAAGCTTAATCGGTTTGTAACGGTTTCCTCCTAAGCCAAGAAAAGAGGATGAATTCCTTAGCGAATTGTTTGAAATCCTTAGTGGGAAGCTAAGTTAGTGGATGTAGAGCTTGAAACTCTATAAATCTCTTGTCCATCATTTTTATCTTTCCAACTTGCTTCTTAGATTTTTTAATTGCCAATTCACCTCATCTTGACCATTTGCCATCAATTGATCATCTCAACAATTGGTATCAGAGATACACTCATTGGAAGAATTAACACCCTCTTGATTGGATTCTAGGAGAGATACATCAATCTATATTCAAGCCATGGAATCTACCTCCGCTCAAAACTTGTACGAGTCTCAATCGATAACCAAACCACCTTTCTTCAATGGAGACAACTATCCTTATTGGAAGAATCAGATGAGGCTATTCATCAAATCAAATGATTATGTCATTTGGGATGTAATTGAAGATGGACCATCCATTCCAATAATGCAAGAAGGAGATAGTCAAGTTCCAAAATCAAAGCAAGAAATGATGGATGAAGAAAGAATGAAGCTACAAGTAAATAACAATACCTTGCACATGCTCTTTTGTGCACTTGGACTTGATATGTACTCGAAGATGTCTTCGTGTACCAGTGCAAAGGAGGTGTGGGACACGCTCGAGACCACTTATGGGGGCGCCAACGATGTAAAGGAGACCAAGATTTGAATCCTCAACTTGAGCTACGAGAATTTCAAGATGGAGCCCGATGAGAACGTCACAAAGATGTTCGATTGTTTCTCCGTAATCGTCAATGGTCTCAAAGGCTTCGGTGAAATTATTCTCGAAGACAAGCTTGTCTAGAAACTCCTCTATTCTCTTCCTAAGTCATGGGATGGGAAAAGAACCGTCATCGTCAAGGCAAATGATTTGAAGACTTTGAAGCTCGATGCTCTCATGGGTTGTCTTCTTACTCATGAGATTATGAAGCAAGGAAGAGAAGAAGAGAATAGAAGAGAAGAGAAGAAGATCGAGAAGAAAGAGGTAGAGAAGAAGAAACTCGAAATTGCTCTCAAAGCTTCTTTTGAAGAGAGTGATTCAAGTGAGGAGGAAGATGAGGAGATGGCTATGCTAGCCAAAGATTCACTCAGTTCATGAAGTCCAATAGAGGAAGAAAGCTTAACCGAAAAGGAGACTTCAAGAATAAGAACAAGAAGGAGGAGAAGGATCAACTCATATGCTATGAGTGCAAGAAGTTGAGGCACATAAGAACCGAATGTCCTCAACTCAAAAGAAAGAGCTTCGGGAAGAAGAAGAAGCTCAAGGAAAATGTTGCTACTTGGAGTAATGAGGAATCATCCGATAAAGAGGAGCAAGAAGTTGCCAACCTTTGTCTCATGGCTCTTGAAGAAGATCCTAAGGTAACCTTTAACTTATCTACATTTGATTTCACTTTTGATGAGCTTCAAGAAGCTTATGATGAGTTGCAAGAAGTGTATGAAGAATTGGTTGAGAAGTATAAGGAATCAGTTTTGAAAAACAAGAAAATCATCTTTGATTTTGAAAACACAAAACGATTCTTTATCTAAGACCAATTCGGAACTCGAAAAGAAGGTGGCTAATTTACAAGAAAATTAAAAGTATTTTGAAAAAGAAAATGTTGATTTAAGCAACCTTATTTCTGAATTCCATGATCTTCACCACAATGAGGTGAATGAGCTCAAAGCTTCCTTGAGCAAAGTTGGGACAATTAGTTTTGAGAAAGAACAATCTTTAAAACCCAACTATATAAAAAGGAACTTTGTTAACCACAAACAAAGAGGCTTCCAAAGGCCCTCTAGAGGTAAATGGATTAGAAGTGTGTGGGTTCCTAAGGAACTAGTTGATTCTAATAATATTCATGCCATTTCTTCTTGGATTACCAAACGAACCAAGTTTTGGGGGGCTAATACTCATGGACCCAAAATGATTTGGGTACCAAAAACCAAGGCATTTCTAGAAACCAACCAACCAATACCTTATCATTGTCCCCGAGAAAAAAAAACAATGAAGACAAGACACCGAGAAATCTCCTAACGGCACATGCCATATTATATCCAACCTCCACCATTGAAAGAAAAAAGTCCAAACCTCCCACATGTAGCAGCAATTAAAAAGAATATGATCAACCACTTCCTCGCCAACATTACACTATCGACAACACAGACCATCGACCTCCAAAGGTACCCCCACGCTCTTAAAGACCCCAATGTCAGTAAATGCTACTTCAACACAAACCAAACGAAACATTTAACCTTCGATGGCACATCTAAAATCCCAAATCGCAGTCATTTTCGCATCCTCTTCAAGACCAAAAGAATACATAAATTTTGATAAAGGCGCTACCGAACAAATACAATTATTGGAAGGTTTTCAAATCAACCTATCTTCCAACTCAGTAATCAACCGAACTCCCCCCACAATTTCTTTTAACTCCCACAATTGATGTTCCTCAAAAGAGCGAAGTTGTCGCTTAAATAAAGCAGGCCATTCCCCTTGGACAAACTGCCCGACACGTGCATAATTTTAAACAAAACAAGCCATCCCCCCACAATTTCTTTTAACTCCCGCAGTTGATTTTCCTCAAAAGAGCGAAGTTTTCGCTTAAACAAAGCAGGCCATTCCCCTTGGACAAACTGCCTGACACGCGCATAATTTTCCACAACAGCCAAATTTTCCCGTGCCAGTTGAAACAAACTAGAAAATACATATAACAAAGGTTCATCTGAACACCAGCGGTCACGCCAAAACAATATGTGCCTCCCATTAACAATCAGCCATGCAAATTTTGATAAATCCACAAATCGTTGCACACAAGCATCGTCTTGGACCTCCACAATTTGTCTCCAAACCACAAATAGATTCTGTTTCACATTACAATTAAAACACCACTTTATCACATCCTCGCCATACTTGTCCACAATCAATGACCGCCACAAAGAAGCACCTTCCATAGCGTACCTCTAACTCCATTTCGCCAACAAAGCTAGATTACGCAAATGTAGATCTACTGCTCCCAATCCACCACAATGCTTAGGTCTAAACACAGTCCTCTAGTTCACCTACTCATATTATGAGTCGTCCCCGATCCACCCCATATAAAGGACCTCATAATACGATCAATCTTTAATATAACACTCTTCGAAACCACGAACACTCCCATATAATACATAGGTAACGAAAAGAAGACCGAATTCACTAAAACTACATGTGCAACAAAGATAATGACCTTTTCTTCCATCATGATAGCTGTAACGCCCTGATTTTGGGCTTGGAAGTTAGCTGGGTTTAGCTAGACGGCACGGGTGAACTGGTCTAGGAAATTTAGACTAGTTTGGAGAATAATTTTTTTAAAAAAATATTTTGAGCGATATAAAATATGAGAAAATGGTTAAAATAATTATTTAATATGAAAATAATTTTGGTAAAATAAATTTTGGGAAATGAGATTTGGAAGAAAGATATTTCGGTTAGTGACCAAAATGTAATTTTGGCAAAACTATTTTTAGTGATTGTTTTGTAAAAAGAGTCAAAACTTTGAATCCTTAAGGAGCTATTTGTCCAAAGTCTAATATCATATTTTTACCCTTAATTGGCTATTTTAAAATGGTTTTGGAAATAATAAATGGGTTGAGAGAATTTATTTTATAATTAAATTGTCTAAAATAAAACTTACGTAACTACTTTCTCTCTAAAAGTTTTCTCACCAGTTCTTACCAGCCAAACACTCTTTTCTTCTTCAAAATCTTGAGGTAAACTTTTGATTTCTCTAATCTTTTATTGTCAAATAATTTCTCATTGGTTTCTTATCAAGACGTTATAGTTTTAATCTTGTTTTCTCATGTAATCCGATTAAGGGGAAAAGCATCCATTAGAGGTGGGCAGCGTTTTACTCCTCTAATCTAAGGTTATTTATTGAAATTCCCAAGTTCTTGACTATTTACATATGTTTTCTAATGGTTTTAATGTATTAGTTATGGAATTTTGCTTAATCAAGGTTTAATTGGTGGAATCTTTTGGTTTTTGAATTGGATTTATTTTGATGGTTTTTGGATTGGTTTAATAATATTTTGGATGTTTAATAAAGTGGTAAAGTGGGTTTTAATAATGGAATCCCGAAACTAGGTGAATTGCTAGATTTCTAAGTTGAAATCTTTGAGTTTATGGCTTGTTTATGTGATTTAATGGTTGTTGGTGGTAAAAGGATGTTGAGGTGACGTTTTTAGATGTATATTGATGTTTTTAATGGTTAATCTCCCTGGATATTGGCTGGTTGATGTTGTTTAATGTTTTTAGAATGATTTTGCCGATATTTTCGGTTGATTTTGGATGTCGTTTGCTTGGTTTTTTAGACAGAATTGTAGAGTTGAATTCCTAGAGGTTTTGATGTAATAATGTGCATTAATCCTCTGTTTTGATTTATTTAGAAGCAGGGGAGAATGATTCGATGCCTTTAGAAGAGGTCTTAGTTGCTCCAGAGGCTTGTCGCTTCAGCAAGTGGAGCAAAGATTTTTCAGTGAGTGGAAATGGTTTTAAAAGCTTTTCGAAGGTTTGAAAGCAAGGTTTAGGGGTTTAGATTGAGCTTGAAATGCTAATCTACGCTCAGAAGTAAGTATGGAAGATTTCGCTCTCGATATTTCGGTTTTGCCATTGTTTTGATTGCTCATGCTCATGTTTTAGAAATAGATTTGTTACCAACTATTTATGCATGTTTTGAGCATTGAGAATTGATGCATATGATCCCTGTAGAACTAATTAATGATTTGAAAGAGTTTATAACTTGTTGAGAAAATGCTATGCTTTGTTTATGCTTTTGAGATGTGATGAGAATTAGAATTATGTTTATGCATTGAAAACAATAGGGTAACATGGTTTAAAAGTGTATATTGACAAAGTGATGAGACTTAATATTATCGGATATATCTAGTCGGCCAATAGAATGAGAAATGCACTATAATATACAAAATTCGTACGTGAGACAAATTCTTCGGTTACCCAATAAGGGTAGTGCTATTGTGTTGCGAGTGACAGGGGTAGTTCTGTCACCAACGGGCAATGGGGGTAAGGCCATCCCGGCTGAGGTGAGATTATGGTGAGGGTAGTTTCACCATGAGACTTGATGGGGGTAGTGCCATCAAGGTGTCCGCATACTCGAACATGAATGGATAAGGGTAGTGCTATCCAAGGATAGGGGTAGTTCCATTCGGGTCACTTTTAATGCCAATATATGAGATTACATGTATCATGATTTTTAATGGTTTTGTATAATGAGATTTATACATGAGATTCCATTTTGGGAAATGCTTTATGATGTTCAAGCATGGGAAGCTTGTAATGAGATGAGCATTGTGGTAAATGCATGAGATTGATGATACATGTTTTACAAATGATTATTGATTTTTCTTTGAAAGGGATTTAAAGCATGAGCTGTCTTTGAGCATGATGAAAAGAGATTTGTATTTGAGAAATGGTTTTAAAATGCATTGTTATCGATTTTTATTCGAGCGACCCTCACTAGGGATTTATGCTTACGCTCTCTTTTTCCAACAATGCAGAGAAATAGCTATTTGGAGGCAGCAAGAAGGCAAGAGAAGATTCCAAGGGTTTTTTCATAGCTCAAGTATGATTTTACATTTATTAAATAGTAATAAATGGCAATGTGAGGGTACCTATATGTTTTGAGAGGTTGTGTTTTGAAACTCCCTAGGTCGTGGCAAGTTTATATTTCCTATTTGAACTTGTAAATGGCCTTTAGTTGCTAGCATTTGGTTTGGTTTGCATTTTGAGGTTTGAATGGATGTTTTGCATAGGAAGCATGCATATAGTTTGTTAACAATGTTAAGTTGGCGTTGGAAGCATGTTAGAATGATTTAAATGTTTATGCTTAGGTTGGAAGCATGTTAGAATGATTTCGGATATGTATTTATGTACCAGCAAAAAGTGACATTATAGGCCCAAGCATACTGAAACGCAGACTAGCGTACCGGTACGATATGCCTAAAATAGCCTAGGCTTTTCGATACATGCTAAGCTGTTTTGATACATTATGCTTAGATTAAGCTATGTGTTTCGATACACGGGGTGTATCGGTACGGGTTTGTGGATTTGAAACAGAGGAAGCTTATTGGACAAACACGTATTGATACGAGCCTTGGTGTATCGATACGCTTAGCCATATATGTTAGATTTTGGAATCTGCAAGTTTACTTTTCTTACGTTTTAGTCCATGAATGTTAAGTATGCAATTGGTTGAGTTTGGGATGTTGCCTAAAGCTGATTTTTGACATGTAAGCATGAAATGAGACTAATTAAGGATTGGTAATCTTAAACTGACTTAAGTCCCTATATTTATTGATTTTTACAAAATGATTCCTAAAACGCGTTAGGAATCAATCAAATATCCAATTGACATCGTCCAAGTCGTAACTTTATCCATTGCGAGCATGATCAAAAGGAAGATGATCAATGCAAGATATAATAAACAGTGAAGACAAAAGAGTAGCTTAAGAGTGGGCAAGCAAACAATTTTTTTTTCATTTTCTTTTCAGTTTTTCGAAACTATTTTTTTCTTTTTTCGAAGTAATTGCTTCCTTTAATTCTGTTTTTTTCTTTTTTCCTGAAAAATTCTGCCCTTTATTCGAATTGCAGCCCCTTATTTGTCTAGCAATACAGTTTCTAGCATTTGATCAATCAAAAGGTTTGGTTGAGGGTTAAGCCAAAAAAATGGGATATAAGGCTTCAAGAGGGTTCACTAAGCGAAAGGTAAGTTTTAATGAAAGAGAGAAAATGGTTAAATCCTAATGCCTAAATCATCTCAAAGCACCTCATTCTAGTGTAGTCTCAAATCGTATACAAGCCACAAGTTCTAGATTCCTAAATTCAAGATGACACTATCAAGCAAGGAAAAATGAGCATAAAGAATAAGATGCATGCTCAAGGCTCAAATTCTCACAAAATTAGGCTAAGTTGATTAAGCTAGGCGAGAAATCCAATTATCACAATCAAGGCAAATTGAAAGAGATGTCAAACTATCATTTTGCTTATGTCATTTGATTATCAAAAAATGTCAACATTCAAATATTCCTACACACTATAACAATTATAACATGCTGGACATCAAGCAATGGCAAGAAAAAGTTCATCTCAAAGTCAAATAAAAGTCAAACATATATCAAACAAGCAAGACAAGTGGTTTTGCAACCCTCCCCCTCACTTATATGAATTGCCCCAATTCAAAATAAAAATAAAGAAAATGAGGAACAAATAAGGGTAAAAGATACTCCCTGTGAATGATGAAATTGAGTCCATCGTTGGCATTGAGTGGAATGAGGGAGACAGTGAACGAGGAGGAGGAGCACGGTGGGAGTTTCTCAGGCCAACAGTGGCAGAGAGCCTTGAATGGCGGCTGGCGAACGGTGCCAGAGAAGGTGTAGTGAAGGGTGGTTCCGCAACAAGGAGGAGCGGTGGTGACAAGACCCGTATTGCTGGATACCTCCATGAAGGCTGCCGACGCGGTGAATTATCATCATCCTTCAAGAACAAAGTGTGGGCAGAGGCTCATCCCGACCTTGGTGTCGTGCGTGGACCATTGGTGGTGTTGGGGTTTTGGGTGGGCTCGGTTTTGTGGGGGAAGAAGGGGGGGTTCGATTTTTGGTGGTGATGAAGTGAAGAAGATGATTAGGGGTGGCTTGGTGAGATTCGGTGGAGGATTGGCGAGATCAAGGAGAGGAGCCGATTTGTGATGTGGGTGGGGAAAAGGAAGGAGACGAAATGGGGGAATTTAGGGGAAAAGTAAAATAAAAGAAATGGGTTTATTTTATTTGGATTGGCTGCGGGAGATATTTGGGTGGTCAAAGGGTCAAAGGGTTAAAGCTAAGGGGTTTGGCTAAAAATGCACCGCAGACCATAGGTTTTGCTAACGTGCATCGTTTAATGAAACGGTGCACCTCACTGCTCTTCGAAAATTCCTTGATGTAGAGTGGAAATTAGTATTGCTAGAGTCCCAGAAAGAGATTGGAAAAGCTAAGAAATTAAAACAAAAATTAAAGCTAAAAAAAATAAATAAAAAGGAAAATAAAAATAAAAATTAACGAAAATGAAAAGAACGGGTTGCCTCCCATTTAACGCTTTGTTTAACGTCATTTAGCTCGACGACCTGTGCTAATTTTTTGTTAAATGATTTCGCCTATATTTACATCATCGAGATCCGCAAATTCTCTATTCCTGGTCATAAAAAAACAATGAAATTTGTTAATAATTGCCGAAAATAATTCTCCCCGGCAACGACGCCAATTTTGACAAGCGTCGTTTTACCCGTCAAAATAAATAAATAATTAACCTCTTTCAACAAATAATAAAATAAAGAAATTGAGTAGTTATTGGGAAAGAGGGTCGATCCACAGGGAGATTAGTCGAATTTTTGACTGAAGGTTGCTTTGATTAATGCTTATAGGAATATCTGTGAAAACAAGAAAAGTAAAAAAAAGGGTTGATCGAATATTGAGTGTAAATGAAATAAAAGAATTTAAATGCAAAAGTAAGAAAATAATGAGATAGCCCAGATAAATAAATTAGCCTGGAGCTAGCCTTGTCAATTCTTTCGATCATTGAAATGGTTTTTTACTCCGGGGATCACATCGGTTACAGTCTGTGCGGCCCAACCCGTCGCAACTTGCTTCTCTCTCGAGTAACCAATCCTCCCAAGTCTATCTTCGAAGGTTGATTCTTAAACAAATTAACCACGTCTATCGCCGTTAAAATATTTAGTTTTGAAAGCAGGAAAAGCCCGACTCAAAAATTGTCTTAAAAAGAATCGCTTCTGATTTTATCTTTCCTTAGCGGACCGCCGCTAAGAGTGTTCATAGGAAGTTGAAATTGCCACAGGCCGATCCTTCCTCCCAACTATGTTTTTAAACGATTCCAGATCAACAAGCTCTTTTTGATTTGAAAAATGATTAAAAACTTCAGTAAGGCTGATTGCCAAACTATCTAAGCAGAAAGATAAGAATGTATTCCCGAAGGAAATTAAGCAATGTTCAATTCTCACGATTTGAATTGACTTGGCTAGTTCTTGGCTCAAGAGATTTAGCTAAGCATGATATTAGTTATCATACTTAACTTGTTTTCATAAAAATAATTGAAGAACATTAAAAGAACAAAAAAGTAAAGAAAATAGAACTTGATTAAAGACTAGAAATAACAAGAGTTTCAAACTAGACGGTGGAGATGAATTGATTGATGCCTAAGCCTTTACCAAGGAGTGGTATTTATAGGCTTTGATTTACAAAGATAAAAGATAAGAAAATTTAAAATAATAAAGTAAAGATAAAACAATTTAAATGTTTTGAAATTTAAATGCAGGAAATCTAAACAGATAATCTGATAAGATCTCTCAGAACATTCCAGAAGCTTCTAGAAGTCGCCACGTAACTGCCACGTCAGACGCACCGTGCCCAGTGTCGTGCCCACGATGCCAGTCATGACCAGAATAATAAAAAGACTGCAGAAATGCCCTCTTTTGCTACTGTTTTCCAGAATTAGGTCCATTGCATAAAATATAGCATAATGAAATGGATTAGGTAGCAAGAAATCCTAAAAACTTAGAAAATAGCAATTAAAAAGTGTCACATTTGAGAGCTTATCAATCACCTTAGGAGTTAATATGGGCATCTAGACAAGATAAAAAGAAAAAAATAGGGTCGTTTATCGGAGTAAATCTTCGCGGTTTTACTTCGATATTCCCCGTATAACTCGCTCGAGTTGGTAAAATGGTTGGACCGGGTCAAGGGGTTACACTAGCTTCTTACGCACTTTTTGTACCAACGGCTCCCAAATTTGCATGCTTCATGGATAGGAAACTCCCCTCGGCTATAGCCCAATATTACCGCCATTTCATCAAACAAAGAATCCTCAACACCAACTCTACAAAGGCAAGACTTATCATAATTGATTTGCAATCCTTAGGCATATTCGAAGCATGTTAGTACATGTTTCAAATTAATAACATAATTAAGTTCACCTTGCAAGAACAACATTGTATCATCGGCAATTTGTTGATGCGAAATACGACAATTAGGAGCCACCCGAACCCCCATGATGAAGCCTCTCTCTTCCGCATTGATTAGAAATTGGTGTAACATTTCCACGACGATAACTAAAAGTAATAGGGACAATGGATCCCCTTGTTGCACCCCCCCGTTGCATCGCAAATTCTTTAGTCGGGCAACCATTAACAAATATAGACAACCAAGCTGTGCCTACACATTCTTGAACCCATCGTCGCCATACATGACCAAACCCATCCGAATTAAAATCTGATCAAGACAATCCTATTTCAAGCAGTCATACACTTTTGCAAAAATCCAATTTCAAAATTACACCCCTTTGCTAAAACGTCGTTGGTGTATTGAATAGATTTTCTCATTCGCAAGTGATGCTTGTCGAATAATGATGCACTTTAGAGAAAGTATACTCATCGTATCAAGTAATAAAGTGAAGAGTAGAGTGTCGAGTCCACGAGGATTGGATCAATAACTATGAAGTTATCGTACTTAGGAATATGTTTGCAAGTATTGGTGATTGTCAGTTTAAGTAAAACTAAATTAACTAATTTAAAGGTAGCTATGATTAAAACAAACAACTAAAGCGACTTAACAAATAATTATGGAGGTTGGGATTATTACTAAGGATATATGCCTGATTACCTATATCAATGCTATAGCGATGGGCAATACATGTCTGCGTAAACCGTTAGATTCTTCATCTACTCGACATGATTTTCTAATAAACTTCTGACTCTCTTGAAGCCTAGAAGTTAATAATATTGTAGTTAAGGTGATACATGTCTGTGTTAACCCTAAAGACTCTATTATTTGTTTAAGAACTCCCTTTTAGTCATTAAAACCCTAAACTTATGTTTAATTCAGATTAAGACTAAGTTAACAGCTTAGCCCCATTGTTCATGTTTGTATAACCTAAATCTTTCGATATTAAGCCACATATCAATAGTTAATAGGTCTCTCTCCATTACTCTTACAATTAACTACGCATTAAGAGCATGAACATAAAAGATGAGGGGAAAACAACTAAACCATTGAAATAAAATAATCAAAACAGAAAATCCTGGGACACAATAATCCCAACTAAAAATTTTAGCTCATGTCTGAGCCTAAAACATCTATAGTTAAAAGAGCTGAGCGTCCTCGAAAAAACTCCCTCCATGCCGTCCAATTATGTTGCAGATACCCTTTCCATCAACCTCTCTCGATGGCTTCGTTCATTGAAGAGAATCGTCTTGATTCGCCCTGGAGGTTCTTCGCAAGCTCGGACTAGGACTGTCATCTAAACTCATTCTCCCTTGAAGTAGCTTTCTAGTCTCTCGTATAGAGGCAGTGAAACTAGGGCTTCAGTACCCTAAAGTGCACGCAGCTTCAATAACGGGAAGCCATTGGTTTCCCGCTTCATTTAATGTTGCGTATCTGGGAAAAATTCCACGTGGACATAGGCAGATTCATCTCCAATTCTTCATGCCTCGTCAGCTCCAGCCATGCGATCTACTCTTCTCATGCTCCAGAAATCCTCCAGCATCTTGCATATGCACCACAAAGCACCACCTTTCATGTGAAAAAGCACTACTATATATGACATTGAAAACACATGTGGTGTAACTCCCTATCTACATGGAAGTATGTACAATCTAACCTAAATGCAATCTAAATGAGCTTGAAAACATGCAAAAGATAAGAATTAAGGGCACACAAAATAGGTCAATTATGCACTCCTCAAATACACCCAAACTTGAACTAATGCTTGTCCTCAAGCGATGCAAAATGAAAGCAAGAAAAACAAAAACAGAAAATAAAAACAATAAATAGCTTATAAGTCCTAAGGTTCCACTAAGCTATGATTACAGTGATTCCATGTTATATTGCAGCAGTAATTCATTATTCAGCCATGTTGATGATAAGCAAATGTATTAAAGTTTACAGTTTGTTTAAAAGATCAAATGTACTGTAAGTGCAATGTGTGCTCAGTTACATGCATTCATCACTTAATAGCCTTAGAGAAGCTTAAGGGTTGCTTTCTTTTTCTGCCTCCGCATATTGTTTTCCTTTTCATCATATTTTTACTCCATGTTCTTTTTAAGTTTGAAAATTGTATCATCGGGGCTTCAACTTACCACACCAACTCTTCAGTACCTGAAGATGGAGTGGAGCAAACAGCCCATCCCCGAGCCCTACGAACAATGTCATCCCGTGAAGACTTTCATTCACTCTTTGCTAGTACTATCATTGCTACCAAGGAAAGTTAAATGGAGAAAACACAACTCACCTAGTGTACTAAGATAGCAAGATGCATAGAAGTGTGCCCCTCAATAGTTTTGTTTAAATGATCAAGTCTTGATTTATTTTCTTTATTTTTTAGAGAGTATTTAGCCCTTTATTTTTCTACATTGAGAATTTAAATTCATTCACTTTGATTCATACTTTGGCATCATAAATTCGACCTAGAGCATCCCTAAGGTTTCTTAAATGTTAGATTACATGCAACAAGTGATTTTTAAGGGCTACAACGGATTCATCATTAAGTTCAAAACCTAAAGCTCTTAACACCTTGCAAAGCATGAACATAGATTCATCATAGGAAGTCATAATTTTTGAGTTGATCAAACAATGGCTAAACACCAAGAGGGGGTGAATTGGTAGAATAAAAATTGAAGGGTTCAAGAAGGAAATTTTAAAATGAAGACAACACGATTTAGAGTGGTTCAAGCTTCGAACAAGCTCTACATCGACTACCTTAGCACCCTACTGATGATTTCAACAATTCACTAAATTGAATTCATCCCCCTTCATTCGGCTTCGGAGGAAACCTTACAAACCGGTCAATCTTTCTACCTGTATCGAAACGGTTATGAGCCGTTTCAAAACGACACTTAAAAAACAAAAGCCCAGATGAAGGCTATACCGAAACGGGAAACCCTAGTCTCAAAACAAGGAATTGCACATTGAAACGAGGTTTTTCTAGTAAGCTCCTAAAATCAATTCGTATAAAAAAAATTGGCTTTGAAACACTTAGAAAATTTTATAGGTTTAAGTTTTGACTTTAAAACATTTTAAGTCTAAAATTTACTTGTCAAATATGAGTCTTTTGAGTACTTAAAAATTTATTTACTTTGCAATTTGGTCCTTAGATTATTTGTTATATCAAAATCAAACACTTGTTTTACAATCTCCCTCTTTTTGATATAACAAAACCAAAGTAAATTTTTAAGTAAACCCCCTAAATTGAAGCTAGATTTTGAAAAAGATTTTTAAAAAATAGCTTAACCCTTCTCCCCCTTTTTGTTAGATCAAAATCAATGAAGTAATAAAGAATATAACCAAGAGATAAAGCAATATAACACAAGAACAAAGCATAATTAATGCAACATAGTATCATTAGGTATAATAAACCAAAGCAAAAGTTCCAAAATATCCAAACTTAATATCCAAAGTTAATACCTAAAATCAAGAGATCAAAGTATAAGTCCTAAAACAAAACATAGATAGGTACATAAAAAAGGGAAATCCTAAACTAGATGATATGCAATGAGATGCAATGAACTAAGGCTCATCGTCATCTTTATCTTCATCATTAACGGTGTTCCTTCTAAATTGCCTCTACTCGCCATAAAAGCTGGTAAAAGACATGTTCGTCAATGCTTATTAAGTTTCTATCGAAGTAATTCGATTCTCAACATTTTTAACGCGTTCCTCCAAGGATGTGAAACGAGTGTCAATAGCGGCAAAACCAGAGTTCGTGTTGGTTTGCAAGCCATTGAATTGCTCGGTTGGAAAAGTCATGAGAGCTTCATTGTTAGGTGGAGAAACTTAAGTTTGAGGTTCGAGGGCCGCAACTTGAGGACGATTCTCAACACAAACCCAATCTCCATCAATGAAGTGAAACTTGCAACGGAGAAGAGTGCGCTCATCGATGGGATCCTTAAGAGATTCCGGAAAATCAAGAGAGCAATCGATCCCCAATTTTGAGAGCAAATAACTCAAATCGGTTCTATAGGTGAAGGAGGTGACAAGATCCAAGTTACAATTTTGGACAGGATGCACCATCTCAGCAAACATGATGTGGCAAAGATTTGGTCGACGTTCCTCACGAAAGCAACGAAGGCAAAAATCGTCGTCTTGGCGGATGTGGGAGAACATTCCTCCAAATGGATGTAAAGTGTTCTAAAGTCCTATATTTCATACACTTTCCAACTCTTATTATGACTGTTTTTAAGCACATTTTAGGCATAAGTAGGGTCATGCATAGCATTTTATAGTATTTCATTGTTCAGCCTTACTCTATAACTTATCATTTATTTAGGTGAACAAGAGATACTATTTTAGTGTATTCTTGCTTGTAAGTACTAACAACTGAACGAGGGAACCGAGGAACGGAAGACACAATGCTGAGGAAGCAAACCCAGGAGCTGTACTGAAGTAGTTCCAGCTGAAGACAAGTTGCCGTCGAGCACCTGCCGAGTAGAGTTGCCGCTGACCTTGCTGCCCTCAGCAGCTGACTATGGAAGTTGGGAGAACTAGGGCGTTATTTGTAGAGCAAAAACTCCTGAATCTATCGCCGACTTTCATATAATTTTCTGACATCTGTAGCAGCGGCTAGGGCTACCGAAGCGAAATTCCCAATTTTACTTGTGGGCTAAGGAAAGCGAGGAAGAGTCCATATTTCAAGCAAAGAAGTCGGCATTTAAAACTATATTAACGAAGGAAAGCTACTTTAGAGGACTTCTACTTCAAGGAGGACTTAACCTAGTTTTGAGTCTATAAAAACCCAATGTACTTCTAGTTTAAATCATCCTAGGTTTTCCATAGACTCTTCTTGTGTTCTTCACTGCCGCCATGTTCTAAATTCTATTTGGGTTAGGGTTATGTTGTAACTAGAGTGAAACGGTTGTTTAAGGTTTTTGAGTTATTTATTCAATAAAATATTCCAAGTTTACTTAACCCATTGTTCTTCATTCTTTCAATCTTTCTACACCAGACGTTTGAGAGAATCTATTTGTCGGGCACAAAAGTACAACGCTCATGAAAAGTTTAAGTACGGTCACAATGTAAGGCGTGACTAACTTGGTTCCACACTAGTCCACAAGTTTCAGCGGTTAAAAGGGGTCACTAACCGAGTTGACTGACTTGGTTCAACAGTAGTCCTCAAGTTAGCAATCTCGAGCATCATAACCTAGAAATAGGAGGGATCACTGTCGACTATCCTGTCGAACTCGGAGTATCTGTCAGACTTGCCGCCAGGATGTCTTTCCATTCCACCTGCCGAGACAGTACACACCCCTACAGTGGCAGTGACCTCCTGCGGCCGCGTGACAGGGTCGTAGTTTTTCGCCCACCGTACCCGCCGAGGCAGCATATCATGGCAGCAAAAGATAACTCATACCTATTACAATGCAGTTCTCACACTAAATGGCAGCATAACCCTGCCTATTCTATCAACCTGATTCACCTCTTCTTTATTATTTGTGCTTTTATTTACTTTTCTATCTCAACCAATCATTCACTTGTGTTTTACTTTACCATTGTTCTGGAACTACGAAACGAGACAAGCTATCCAGTCCTCGCGGGATTTGACATCTTATATACTATAACTTGATAGGAGTGTGCACTTGCGCTCCCACAAAAGGGAACACCTACACGCCCTACAAAGGACGAAACCACCAAGAGACCGTGAGATGAAGGATGCAATCATGAGCATCAACGACCGTAACGGAGCCACCAAGAGTGTGTCCCAAAGAGTTTTCATCCGAAATACCCTCATCTTCAAACCCAAAAACATTGACCAAAGTTTGAGAATCAATCCAAAACTTCTTTCCCATGAGGTAGAATTCAATGGCAATCAGTTGAGAACGATCAACATTGGAAATACATCGAGCATTGGCATTAATAAGAAGAACCATGTTATAGTACAAAGTATCGGGTAAGCTCAAAAAGGGTAAGAAACACCAACGCCTCAATAAAGAGAGATAACGGAATTGAAAACATTCAGAATCCAAAAAGATTATAGAAGTAACACGCTCACGTCGGCTTGTATGATCTTGAAAGAGTTTGAAGTTGGTATGGGCGTCATTGTTTCGAAGACTATTTTGATAGAGTAGAGTGAGGTTGGGAAGAGGGGATTCGTCATCATTGTTTGTACTTCCCCCAACCTCATCAATTCTTACTCTCTTCCTATAACCCATATTCAAAATCTAAAAACAAATCAAGATACAAAACGCATGTATGCGTAAATCAACAAAATTCAATCCAATAGACCAATGTGTATCAAAACAGTGTGAAACTGTAAAGACGCCGTTTCGAAACACGAAAGGTGTGTATCGAAATAGTTAACCAATTTTCAAAAATTCAGTTTTGACAAGTAACGGCTAGTTCATTTAATGCTCATCTTTGAAAATACTTAACCGCTGTATCGAAACGGTTATGAGACGTTTCGAAACGACACTTAAAAAGCAAAATCCCAGATGAAGGCTATATCGAAATGGGCAAGCCCGTTTCGAAACCCTAGTCTCAAAATAAGGAATTGCGTATTGAAACAGGGTTTTTTCCAATAAGCTCCTAAAATCAATTCGTATCGAAAAATTTGGCTTTGAAACACTTAGAAAATTGTATAGGTTTATGTTTTGACTTTAAAACATTTTAAGTCTAAAATTTACTTGTCAAATGTGAGTCTTTTGAGTACTTAAAAATTTATTTACTTTGCAATTTGGTCCTTAGATTATTTGTTATATCAAAATCAAACATTGGTTTTACAATCTCCCCCTTTTTGATATAACAAAACCAAAGTAAATTTTTAAGTGAACCCCCTAAATTGAAGCTAGATTTTGAAAAAGATTTTAAAAAAAAGCTTAACCCTTCTCCCCTTTTTGTTAGATCAAAATCAATGAAGGAATAAAGAATATAAGCAAGAGATAAAGCAATATAGCACAAGAACAAAGCATAATTAAGGCAACATAATATCATTAGGCATAATAAACCAAATCAAAAGTTCCAAAATATCCAAACTTAATACCTAAAATCAAGAGATCAAAGAATAGGTCCTAAAACAAAACATCGATAGGTGCATAAAAAGGGAAATCCTAAACTAGATGATATGCAATGAGATGCAAAGAACTAAGGCTCATCATCATCTTTATCTTCATCATTAGCGGTGTTCCTTCTAAATTGCCTCCACTCACCATAAAAGCCGGTAAAAGACATGTTCGTCGGCGCTTATTGAGTTTCAACCGAAGTAATTCGATTCTCAATATTTTGAACGCGTTCCTCCAAGGATGTGAAACAAGTGTCAATAGCGGAAAAACTAGAGTTCGTGTTGGTTTGCAAGCCATTGAATTGCTCGGTTAGAAAATTCATGAGAGCTTCATTGTTAGGTGGAGAAACTAAAGTTTGAGGTTTGAGGGCCGCAACTTGAGGATGATTGTCAACACAAACCCAATCTCCATCAATGAAGTGAAACTTGCAACGGAGAAGAATGCGCTCATCGATGGGATCCTTGAGAGATTCTGGACAATCAAGAGAGCAATCGATCCCCAATTTTGAGAACAAATAACTCAAATCGGTTCTATAGGTGAAGGAAGTGACAAGATCCGAGTTACGATTTTGGACAAGATGCACCATCTCGGAAAACATGATGCGACAAAGATTTGATCGACTTTCCTCACGAAAGACAAGAAGCCAAAAATCGTCGACTTGGCGGATGTGGGGGAACTTTCCTCCAGATGGACGAAACCACCAAGGGACCATGAGATGAAGGATGCGATCATGAGCATCAAGGACCATAACGCAGCCACCAAGAGTGTTTCCCAAAGAGTTTTCATCCGAAATACCCTCATCTTCAAACCCAAAAACATTGACCAAAGTTTAAGAATCAATCTGAAACTTCTTCCCCACGAGGTAGAATTTAGTGGCAATCACTTGAGAACGATCGGTATTGGAAATACATCGAGCATTGGCATTAAAAAGAAGAACCATGTTACGGTACAAAGTATCGAGTAAGCTCAAAAAGGGTAAGAAACACCAACGCCTCAATAAAGGGAGATAACGAAATTGAAAACATTCATAATCCAAAAAGGGTATAGAAGTAACACGCTCACGTCGGATTGCATGATCTTGAACGAGTTTGAAGTTGGTATGGGCGTCATTGTTTCGAAGACTCTTTTGATAGAGTAGAGTGAGGTTGGGACGAGGGGATTCGTCATCATTGTTTGTACTTCCCCCCAGCCTCATCAGTTCTTACTCTCTTCCTAGAACCCATATTCGAAATCTAAAAACAAATCAAGATACAAAATGCATGTATGTGTAAATCAACCAAATTCAATTCAATCGACAAGATGTTGATAAAAATATATACAATATAATTTTAAAATATATATAAATATAAAACGAATTTTTGGTAAAAAGATTTTCGAAAAACAATAAAGAAAAATATACGATATAAATGTTATATTCGAACAAAAAAAATTCGAATTCTAAAGAATTTTGGCAAAAACATCAAAACCTATACTACAAGTATATATTCTATAGAAAAATTGACTAAAAACATTGAAGAAAATCAAACCAAAATTAAAAAAGAAAAGAAAAGGGTTTATACCTTGAGATAGGAAATTGGATGAATGAAGGATGATTAATGCACCAAATTGCTTGCAAAGGCTTAGCTTTGATGTGTAGATTGAAAACCCTCAAAAGATTTTAGGTTTTAGTGTGGAAAATCAAGAGATTTGAGGAGTTTATATAGGGATTTTCGGCTAGGGTTTGAAAGTAAAAGAGAGTTTGAGTTTTAATTAAATTCGGATACTCATTTAAGGCATATTTAAACAATTTGCGCAAACGCGTATCGATACGCCACTTGGCATATCAGAACAGGGGCATCAAAACGCTTCCGAGCCGTTTTGGTACAAGACCTGTTTCGATATAGGTACTAGCTATTTTGAAACAACACTGCGAACCCGTATTAAAACGCGAAGAGCCTGTTTCGATAACGCAAATTACAGTAGCCAACTTATTTTAAGAAGTGAGAGCCCCTGTTTCGATACACCTTTGCCAGATGCATTTTTGGGGTAGTTTTAAGTCCAAAAATCTAACTTAGATCGAGGTTAAATTCATGTAAATGATATATGAGCATGCTATATGGACTAAAACAGTTGCATACTCCCTCTAACAATAAGCATATATGTAAAATGAGACAAATCAACACAAGCATGATCATCAAATAATTTCAAGCACATTTTTGCTCATTTGGGACCTAAAAGGGTCAAGGAAGGCTGGTTAAACCTTACTCTCTTCTAAGGGTCCAAAAATGTTCATTATCTAAAGGTTTGGTAAATATGTCCGCTTATTGGTTCAAGGTATCAACATATTCTAGAACTACATGATTTTTCAAGACATGATCTCTAATGAAATGATATCTAATTTCTATATGTTTGGTTCTAGAGTGTTGGATGAGATTCTTAGTGAGACATGTAATACCCCAATTCATAGCCTAGTTGAAAACCCTAAATTATTTAACAAATAAATTGTAAACATTTTGTACAAGAACAAAAGATTAGAATGAACTAATGAAATTAATAGTGTAACTATTAATCTAAACTTATAATACAATGTTAATAGGATAATATATATTATCATATGGTGGAAATTAGTATTATAATTACATAAAATATATATGATAGTGGGATTTTTAAAGCCAAATAAAACTTGGCTATTAGGAAGCCAAGTGTCCCACTTGAAGAAACATGAGGGACACTCGACACTTACTAAGGAAAAATAAGGAATTGTGTCATTGTCTTCATTATCCATCATCCTCCCACCGAAACTAAGAGAGAGTTTAGAAAGAAAAAATCTGAAGAAACTAAGAAAGCTCATCAAGAATTCTAGGGCTGGAGATTTAAATTGATGCATGCATGTTTAAAAGAGCTCAAGTAAGTGTATTTGTTAACCGATTTTAATTGTGAGTTCGATGATTGTTTATGTTTGAATTTTGGAAATTTTGTATGAAAAATTAGTGTTGTTGTCTTAAATGGTTTCTGGGTTAGTGTAAAATTGCAATTAGAATAAGAATCAAGCATGAAATCGGTCATTTAAAACTGTAGAAATGGGCAGATTCGACTTAGCATGTTGCTCCTGAAAAATCTGCAAATTTGACCATGTTCCAGTCTTATCTGGAATAGTTTCAGTAGGAAAACATAGAAAATTAAATTTCCTAGAGGATAGAAGTGTTGGATTAGTGGAAATGTTCATAGGTTGCTGGAAAAATTTACTGAGATGAAACTGGTTACCTAGAGAGTTAAAACAATGTTAGTGGACTGTTTTGGCTAAATTGAGAAGTTTGGGGATTGAAATGCTATAAGTTTAATTTTGGAAATAATGTTTAGAAACAGGGGAAATGTTTTATGAATGGGTCATAACTTGAATTGGTTGATTAATTACTTGAATTATATGTTAAAGTGATTAGAATGCTTAATAGGTGAATTGAGCTTAAATGGGACTAATCTGGAAACATGATAAAAATCAGGACTATATTGTTTTGTTTAGGGACCATGTAGGACTTAAAAATACAGGGGATAACAGGGTAAACATAGGTTTAAAATGCTGAATTAAATTCTTAAAGGACCTAGATGAAAATATGCATCAAAGTGACCTAACTTGTAATCTGGCAGTTTAGTCCCACGCATAATGCCCTGTCTTTAAACGCAAAACTATATTGATTGAGAAATTGGAAAAATATGTGCCATACATGGTTGAAAATATCTTTGAATAATATTTTTAGAATTGTGAAGTAATTGAAATTTGGATATGTGTGTAAAAAGATGTATCCAGATTAGTAACAGGTGCTCAAACTGCCAGTAGGAAAAACAATTTTGAGTGTTTAGTGTTTTTACTTGTGTAAATGAGTTTATATATTTGAAATGGCTTCTAATGTGTTTTGTATATGTTTGTATATGAATGTTAAGATCAAGAGTTTCAAGAAACCTTGAAGGAAACAAGGGTTGGGCAGCCAAATAGGAAGAACAAATGCATTGTGATCAAAGATCAAGTCTAGCTTGGAGTATTGTGAGTGTGGTTAAACTTAATGTTAGGATTAACGTCCTAACCAATGTTTATGTTTTAAATTATGATTTTACATTGAATCATGAAATGAATCTAATATGAACTTGGTAATAATCTTAAAGGAAGAAGGATTAAAAGGAAATATGAAAGCATGTTACATGTTAGTAGTTAGCTTTCTTTGTTTGATGTTTGATATGGCTTGCCTTGCTTAAATGGCTATAAGAATTATGAAATGAGCATGAAGTTGATGTTATTCTACTGTTTTTATATGATATTTGATTTAGATTATGATAGCTAATTGTTGGAAATTGATTAAACCATGACCTTGAATAGGCTTTGTGTACTTGTGATGTGAACATGTTATATGATCTTACAAATTGGTTGCCATACACTTGAATATGCTTGATGGAAATTAAAAGACATCTAAAGTCCTTGGATGGCTAGTTGGTCTTAGGTAGAAAGGCATGCCTTAGAGTCTAGAGCTCCTCTAAAAACTTAGTACCTTGTGTACTATCTGATATGGTGTAATTAGTACCTAATGATCTAGATGCTTGGTGCATCCTATGTGTACATGTTATATGTGATATATTGGTGTATAAGACACCTTAATACAATGTGCATTCTCTTAATTTTTGATGTTATGTGCATCCTCTGATGTTGGTACTTAGTACCTAATAGTACTTGATTACCTAGTCCATCTATCTACCAAGGCAAACATTAAAAACACTCTGAATAAGACTTGTGATAATATCAATGATATATGTTTGATGTGTCAATCTAATTGGCTTGAAATGTATATGATAATCAGGGTTATTGGTTATGTTCGAATGAAGTAAATGAATATGAACTATGTTTGAACGTTTGAACTATGTTTGATCAATGTATTTGAAGACTTGGAAATTTGTCTATTTTATTGTGTCATATGAAAGTATGCTTTGGTGGATATTTGATATGTTGTGTTCTTATGCTTTTAATGTTAAATTGTTAATGAAACTAGCTAAGTAATACTTGATCATGTTTGAGATTAGTTAGGTGTTTCTTAAATGGCATTAAGCCTAGCTAGGTAAACTTGGTTAAACAAAATAAAACATTTAAAAGAGTGAATTAATAGATATAGGAACTGCCTCACTAAGTACATATCATACTTATCACTCTTCTGTTTCCTTCTTCCTAAACCTACATGTTACTCTGATTCCGAAGCTACCCTATTTGATCCAGGAGCAAATCACAAGCCAATGACAAATATGATATGGTATTTTCGTTTAGACTCCTAAAAGGTGGCATAGATATGTATATATAGTCGTGTCACATGCATTTTGGACATTGTATATACATGTTTAGTTGGGTACAGTAAGACCTAAGTTCTATGTTTTGTAATGGTTGAACCAATTATGTTTGATATATATATGAATGGCTATGTGTTGATATGTATACAAATGTGGTTAATGTTTGATTAAGAATTAATGTGAATCTTGCAAATGCTATGGATTGTTATATGTTTTGCTATTCAAATGATTGATGTTAAACATGATAAGAATATTTGATTGATTAGGGGATATTGCATCTAGAATCCTTCTTGGATTGGTTGATTAATTCGAGTGGTTCGTGATGTTATAGGATGGCATTACGAATCTAGTTGTTTAATATTGAATGAAGTAGAAATGATTCTAAATGTTGGTTAAATAGTTCGAATGGTCCTAGGATGTTATAGTCCAATTCGAATGGGTTAGTATGATGTACAAGGATGAGTTGTTTGATCACATGTTCATATGTTGTTGAATTTTATAGGATTGTTTGATTGAAGTTTTAATAGATCATGTAATTGTATGTAGTTTCGAATATGCTATGTTTAAAATGTTAAATTGAATATGTCATAGGGTAATCCAGATTTGTTGTTCTTGTAATGATGTTTGAATGTAGAAGCATGATTATATGAATGATATTGTTGTGTTAGCTTATATGATTAGGTATGATTAAGATTTTAACATATTTGATAATGTTAAGTTAAAGTTTTTGTTAGCCCACCTATTTTTATGATGTAAGTTTAGAATTCTATGAATTGTTGTGAATGTTACAGGTTTTAATAGTTTCAAATCAGTTCTGAAAAATTGTAACGCCCTTCACTCCTAACCTGGTGAGGTGTGTTACAAAAAAATGGCACTAGTGTTGTCACACTTAAAGGGTATGGTATCTACTTGAACACCATAGTCTAAGAGTTGTTGCTTCATCCAAAGAACTTGAGCACAACAACTCTCTAAGGATATGTACTCCGCTTTGGTGGTAGATAAGGCCACGCTATTTTGTTTCTTAGAGAACCAAGATACGAGCATACTACCTAAGAATTGACATGTTCCGGAGGTACTTTTCCTATCTATCTTACATCCCCCATAATCCGCATCGGAGAAAGCATGAAGGTCAAAGGAGGAATCCTTAGGATACCAAAGACCTAAATTAGGTGTATCTCTAAGGTACCTAAAAATTCTTTTAATGGCAACTAGGTGTGATTCTCTATGGCTAGCTTGAAACCTAGCACACAAGCAAACACTAAACATAATATCCGGTCTACTTGTGGTAAGGTAAAGCAAAGAGCCAATCATAGATCTATAAAGCTTAGAATCGACACACTTACCTCCCTCATCTTTGTCAAGCTTGATTGATGAGCTCATTGGAGTGACTTGAGGCTTTACGTTCTCCAAGCCAAACTTCTTGAGCATGTCCTTTATGTATTTTGCTTGATTGATGAAGGTGCCATCTTTTCTTTGCCTGATTTGGTGCCCCCAAAAGAATGAGAGCTCTCCTATCATGCTCATATCAAAATCACCTTGCATTAGCATAGAAAATTCTTGGCAATAAAATTCATTAGTAGAACCAAAAATAATATCACCAACATATATTTGAACTACTAAGATGCCATTGCCATATCTTTTAATGAAAAGTGTAGTATCCACCTTGCCTTTTTCAAAACCTTTTTGAATTAAAAAGTTTGAAAGCCTTTCATACCAAGCTCTAGGAGCTTGTTTTAAACCATAAAGAGCTTTAGTTAGTTTGAAAACATGATTTGGAAATTGTGGATCTTCAAAACGCGGTGGTTGTTCAACATACACTTCTTCATTTATAAACCCATTTAGAAAAGAATTTTTCACATCCATTTGAAAAAGCTTGAAATCATGATAGCATGCAAATGTAAGAAGCATCTTTATAGCTTCTATTCTAGCTACGGGTGCATATGTTTCATCAAAATCAATTCCCTCTTGAGTGTAACCTTGAGCAACAAGCCTAGCCTTGTTCCTCACTATGTTACCACTCTTATCTAGTTTGTTTCTAAATACCCACTTACTTCCTATAGTAGATTGATTACTAAGCCTATCAACTAATGTCTATACTCTACTTCTCTCAAATTGATTAAGTTCCTCTTGCATAGCCAATATCCAAAAATTATCGTTTAACGTTTCTTTGACATTTTTAGGCTCTATGCATGAGATGAATGCAACACAATTCATAATTTTGAGAGAGGATCTAGTAGTTACCCCCTTCGATGGATCACCCAAGATTTCGCCACCTTTGATATAGTTGAACTCCCTTGGGTATGTCACATTCTTTTCCTCAAGAGCCAAGTCCTTCAAGGCTTCAAGAGATGGATCTTGTGTTTCCTCTTCTTTAGATGGAATCTCATCCACCTTTAATGTTTGTCCTCCATCAATGGCTTCAATGATCCCTACAATATCATCATCACAAGATTCCTTCCTCGGAAGGAGGTTATCGTAAAAAACAACATGTATAGACTCTTCAACAAACAAAGTTATTTTATTAAATACCCAGTAGACTTTAGAGTTTAAAGAATAACCCAAAAATATTGCTTCATCACTTTTAGCATCAAATTTACTTAAGTTGTCTTTTCCATTGATTAAAACAAAACATTTACAACCAAAAGGGTGGAAATAGCTAATGTTAGGCCTTTTGGATTTCAAAATCTCATAAAGTGTTTTCTTTAAAATAGGCCTAATCATTACTCTATTAATAATATAACAAGTCGTATTAGTGGCTTCCGCCCAAAAATACTTAGGTAAATTGTTTTCACAAAGCATGGTCCTAACTATCTCTTCTAAAGTTCTATTTTTTCTCTCAACTACCCCCATTTTGTTGAGTAGTGCGAGAAGCCGAAAAATTATGGCTAATACCATTTTCATTACAAAAATCTTCAAAACCCATATTTTGAAACTCGATTCCATGATCACTTCTAATATGTGAGATTTTAAGATCAAGATCATTTTGGGTAATTTTTGTAAATGTGGTGAAGTTTTCTAAAGCCTCATCCTTAGTACTTAAGAATAGAACCCAGGTGTATCTAGAAAACTCATCTATCAATACAAATGCATATGACTTACCACCCAAGCTCATAGTTCTAATAGGCCCAAATAAATCCATGTGGATTAATTGTAACACCCTACTAGTCGAAACATCATTAATGGGTTTAATTGAGTTTCTCTTCTGTTTACCCTTAGCACAAGCATCACATATTTTATCTAATGAAAATTTTAGTTTGGGTAAACCTCTAACTAGATTTTGGGAAACTAATTTTTCTAAAACACTTATGCTAGCATGCCTTAGTTTCCTATGCCACAAACAACCATGCATCATTTTCATCATGTGCAACTAAACATGCAAGGGATGTATGTATGTCATCTAAATGCACAATATAAATGTTTTCTATGCGATAACCAATGAGCATTATTTTATTTGTTTTAATGTTTAAAATTTTACACTCATTTTTATCAAAATGAACATCAAAATCTTTGTCACAAAGTTGACTAATGCTCAATAGATTATGTTTTAGACCATTGACATATAAAACATTTTCAATAAATGTAGATGAGAGATTACCAATGGAGCCTATGCCTTCAGTTTGGCCTTTGGAGTTGTCACCAAATGTCTCAATTCCTCCACATTTTGGTTTAAGCTCCAAGAATCTACTCTTGTCTTCGGTCATGTGCCTCGAGCAACCACAATCAATGTACCATGTGTTTTTACTTGAGGCTTTCACCTTGAAGCATTGCTCCCCCTACAAACAAAGATATTAAGATTTAATTTTTGGTACCCAAAATGATTTGGGTTCATGAGAGTTAGCTCCCAAAAGCTTGGTCCCCTTAGGAATCCAAGAAGCAGTTGCATTTACATTATTAGAAACAATACACTCCTAATTCTTTTAACTTTAGATTGCTTTTGAAAACCTCTTTGTTTGGGGTAAAATGGTTTTCTCTTAACATATTAGGTTTTTGAAGAATTTCCTTTTTAAGAGCATGTTTCCCAATAGTAAGAGAATTTTTGACATTATCCACTTCCTTTGTGTGATAATCTTGAAAATCGGAAAGAAGTTTTTGTGGTCTATGTTTTTCTTTTTAAGTTCATTAGAAAGATTTACCAAGTTTAAAACCTTCTTTTCCAATTCGGAATTGGTTTTAGAAAAAGATTCATTTTGAAGTTTTAAATCAGAAATGATTTTCTAATTTTTCAAAATAGACTCCTTGTATTTTTCAACCAATTCATCATAAACATTTTGTAACTCATCATATTCATCATATAATTCATAATAAGTAAGAGATGAGTTAGAGTTTACCATATGATCCTCCTCAAAGGTCATGAGACAAAGATTGGCCACTTCCTCCTCTTCCTCGGATGACTCCTCATCACTCTAAGTTGCCATTTGAGCTTTGAGCTTGTTCTTCTTCCCAAAGCTCTTCTTCCTCAATTGAGGACAATCGGTTCGAATATGGTCGGGCTACTTGCACTCATAACAACTGAGTTGGTCCTTTTCATCCTCTTTTCCTCTATTCTTGAAGTCTCATATTCTATTGAATTTTCTTCCTCGATTGGACTTCATGAATCGAGTGAATCATTTGGCCAACATGGCCATCTCTTCATCCTCCTCCTCACTAGAATCGCTTTCGTTGTATGAAGCTTTAAGTGCGATTCCTAGTTTCTTCTTTTCAACCTCTTTCTTCTCTACCTTATTCTCTTCTTTCTTCTTTTCTTCTTCTCTCCCTTGCTTCATGATCTCATGGGTGAGTAGAGATCCAGCAAGGGCATCTAGCTTGAGAGTCTTCAAATCTTGAGCTTTGATGATGGTCGTCCTCTTGCTTTTCTTCGGAAGAGAGTAGAGTAGCTTACGGACTAGCTTTTCTTCGGGAATAGCTTTTCTTCGGCTTCCATTTTGAAGTTTTCATAACTCAAATTGAGCAACATGATCTTCATCTCTTTGACGTCACTTGTTCCTTCATATGTAATCTCTAGGGTGTCCCACACTTCTTTTGCACTTTCGATTGAGGACACCTTTAATTATACGTCGGGACCGAGAGCACAAAATATCATGTGCAAGGCTTTGTCGTTGACTTGCAAACGCCTTCTATCTTCATCGGTCTTTTCAGCTTTGGTCTTCGGAACAAGCCTTCTTTAACTGTCTCTCTTCATCGAAAAAAAAGACTGTCTTCTACCACGTCCTAAACCATGTAGTTGTTTGATTTGATGAAGAACCGCATATGATTCTTCCGATAGGGATAGTTATCCCCATTGAAGAATGGTTGTTTGGTGATAGATAGTGACTCGTAGAGGTTTTGGCCAGAGATGGATGCCATAGCACGATGCTGATTGAAGTGCGATTGATCAAACTCTTCCAAGATATACTCAAGAGGATGTTAGTCCTTCCAATATGTGTAGCTCTGATACCATTTGTTGAGTTAATCGTACAATGGCTAAATCCCAAGAGGGGGTGAATTCGTAGAATAAAAATTGAAGGGTGCAAGTAGGAAATTGAAAATGAAGACAACATGATTTAGAGTGGTTCAAGCTTCGAACAAGCTCTACATCCACTACCTCAACACCCTACTGAGGATTTCAACAATTCACTAACTTGAATTCGTCCCATTTTCTCGGCTTAGCAGGAAACCTTACAAACCGGTCAATCTTTCTACCCAAAGATTGACCCAAGAACACTCTTTACAAGAGAAAGATAGGCAAACATTAAAAATACCTCTCAAAGGCTAATTGTTTACCCAATTACAAATAAACACTCCCCAAACTCTAAAAGGATTTACAATGAAGAACTTCAAATCAGTTGGGTACAAGAATTTTACACTTATGATCAAGGGTTTGGATTTGATTGCTTGGGTGTTGCTTTTTGGTTCAATAGTTGTTGCTGGTGCTTTTGAGGCTTGATTTTATACCTTCTCATTGATTTCTAGTCATTTGGGTGGTTGAGATCATTGTTGACGCTCCAAAATTACTGTTTTTAAGTCTATTTCACATGCATTTTCTTGTCTTTTAAGTACATTTAGTTGCATTTAGGTCACAAAATCATACATTTGCATAAAGAGTTAGGAACTAGTGCTATGCTAGAGTGAAGGGATGTTTTTGTTGATATTTTTGTAGATTTGGCACAGAAATGAGCAGAGCAGACCAGCGTAGGCAAGAAACGATGCCAA
This sequence comes from Hibiscus tridactylites, assembly GCA_958450335.1. NCBI lineage: Eukaryota > Viridiplantae > Streptophyta > Magnoliopsida > Malvales > Malvaceae > Hibiscus > Hibiscus tridactylites. The sequence goes on along the minus strand of OY288276.1, from coordinate 21,498,097 downwards.
GGATGATGCTGAGTAGCTGTTGTGTAATGTCCCGGTTTTGGGCCTAGATGTTTTGACGAGTAGGGTTGGGCCGGTGGAACCGATGTCGGTTGTTCGAACCATTTAGAAGGTGGTTTAGGGAAATCAAGGTTCGGGATGGGATAAAAATATGATAAAAATTCCTAAAATCCTATAAAATGGGTTTTAAGAGGTTGGTCAAATCAATTTTACAAAACGGGTTTTTTAAAGTGAACATTTTGGTAGTGACCAAAATGTAAATATTTAAAAGTTAGAAAAATGTGTTTTCAAGAAGAGTCAAAAATCTTAGAATCTTTAGGGAGATACTTGGAAATTATGTGTTTCCCATAATTGGGCATGTGTTTTAAATGTTTATTAAATTATTAAAAATGTTTTATTTAATTAATTAAGAAAAGTTAGTTAATCGGTTAATAAAATTTTTGACGAGCTTTTCATTTCTCACTTTCACTTCAGCCAAACACCTTTCATTTTCTCTCAATTTTCCAGAAATTCTTTTCTCTCAAATCCTCCTTTGGTTTCTATCATTTTCTTATTGATATCTTCTATTTCCATCAACTTTCTTCAAGCAAATCTTGCCAAATTAGAGGAGAAGCAAGGATTAGAGGTAATTTTCGTGCTAACCCTCTAATCTAGGTTCTTTAATGAAATTCTAAAAATATTTGACTCTTTAATACGGATTTTGAATGAGGTTTTGCTGTTAGATTGTTAAACTCTTGAAATCTTGATTGAATAATAGATTTTAAGGTGATTTTTGGAGTTTGATTTAAATGGCTGGTTTGAGATTGTTTCTAAATGAGTTTTGAAAGGTTTTTGGTGTTGAAGTGGAGTTTTAATAATGTAGATCCTGAAATCCTTGAGATCCCTAGTATTTGAAGTGTTTTTGGGTGAGTTTTTGAGGTGTTCTTGAGAAATTTGAGTTTCTGGAGATATAAGGATGATTTTAGGTTGTTTTTGGATGTTGATTAATGCCTATAATGTGTTGGATGAGTTGGGTAATGGCTGGGCTGAGGTTAGAGGTCAAACGATTGGGTTTTCGGTTGTTTTGGATGGGTATTTTGGTGCTTTAGAGCAGGGCTGCGAGATTTCTTGTGTGTGCTGGAGTTTTGGATGCATTTTAATGCATTGAACCTCTATTTTGATGTGTTGAAATCATGAGATTGTAATCCGGAAGCAAACAAAGTGTTTTTGGAGGCTTCAGAAGATCGGTAGTCGCGTCGGCAAGCGTGGTTTTGCAAGTCGGTGAGTGTAATTTGGTTTTCTAGCGTGGAAACATTTTAAAAAAGGTTTTGGGAACTTAATAAGAGCTTGAAACGCTTTATTAAGATCAGAAGTAAGTGAATCGAAATTTCCCCCTCGGTTGTGCTTGTTTTGGACCAATGGTTGCACTTGATTTTAATTGCATTAACCTACTGTTGTAAAGCATATTTTGAATGTATAAAATGTGTATGATGATGCCATGTGGTTTAAGGATGCACTAGGTAAGTGATCCTTGTATGCATGTGTTGATGCATGGGATTTGAAGCATGGTTTAATGCTTGATTTATGGCTTATCATGAATGCTTTGTAAAAACAGTGAGTTATACATGAGGTATGGGTTATATTGGCAAGTGATGTTGAATAAAATGTTTTATAAATGAAATCAGATATAGTTAGCCGGCTATAGGATTCAGTGCACTATAAACAAGTCGCCTTGATGTTGAGGGGTTGTGAATGTACCGAATATAGAAAGGTGTGGGACAACCCTTGGTAATCCATGTATCCGATATATGATTTTGAGATTATTGTTTATCACTTGTGAGCCAATATTATGAAATGAATTATTGTGGAAATGTTGTAATGTATATTTTGAAACATGCATGTTTTGGCTTAAGCTTAGCATAATGGTGTTTATGCTTAAAAGGCTTGAAAATTGTGTAGCAATGGTTTAATTGCTGAATTTAATTGAATAATGTTGCATGAGGTTTAATACAATGATTTTGATGTTAAAGTGCATGATTTGTTAAGAAAGGCATGATGGCTTTTGAAAAGAGAGAAAATCGGTTTTGTACATTGATGATGTATGTGGTTTTGAGCAACCCTCACTAAGCTTGTATGCTTATGCTCTCTTTGTTCATCAATGCAGATAATTAGACTTCGGAGGCAGAATCTTCAAGGGTATCTTCCAAGACATTTGCTAAAAGTATGTTGTGTTCTTGAACTAGTGTAATAAGGGCAATGGGGGTGTCCAATGCTTTGAATGTACCGAATACTCCATCCAAGTACCCTAATGGTTGAGGATTGTTTAAGGTTGCAACGGTTGAGGGTAGCTGCCAGGTGCGAACCTTGTGTGTGTCTCGTCTCTCGTTAGTGGATACATCTACCGATGAGTGGTGTTGAGGGGTTGTGATTGTACCGAATACTCCACCATGGGTGTCACAACGATGGAGGGTCACTCTCGTGTGTGAGCATTGTAATGCCGGTAGAGTGTATGAAGGGTGTGGGACAACCCTTGGTAATCCATGTATCCGATATATGTTTTTGAGATTGTTGTTTATCACTTGTGAGCCAATATAATGAAATGAATTATTGTGGAAATGTTGTAATGCATATTTTGAAAGATGCATGTTTTGGCTTAAGCTTAGCATAATGGTGTTTATGCTTGAAAGGCTTGGAAATTGTGTAGCAATGGGTTAATTGCTGAATTTAATTGAATCATGTTGCATGAGGTTTAATACAATGATTTTGATGTTAAAGTGCATGATTTGTTAAGAAAGGCATGATGGTTTTTGAAAAGACCGAAAAGCAGTTTTGTGCATTGATGATGTATGTGGTTTTGAGAAATCCTCACTAAGCTTGTATGCTTATGCTCTCTTTGTTCATCAATGCAGATAATTAGACTTCGGAGATAGTATGTTGTGTTCTTGAACTAGTGCAATAAGGGCAATGGAGTGTCCAATGCTTTGAATGTTGTTAGTTTGATATTTTCTGGTTTTGTGCAAGTTTGAGATGCATATTTGGACTTGTAAATGGCCTTTGAGTTTGGTTTTATGCTTGCATTTCGATTTTAGCCTTTTGGTGCTTATAACATCTAGGAAGCATGCCTTTAGTTTCGTAGCTTATGAGAACGATGCTATGATGTTGCTTATGGTTCGTATATTTTGTCATTGATGTGTAATTAAGTTGCCAATATGTTAGGGCATGTGTCAGGATGGATTCGGAGGGCATAAAGTGATTTAAACAAGCTTTTTAGAACATTGCAAGCCCAGGTGTTTCCAAACACCCTTACCTATTTCGAAACGGTGGCCTGAAATGGCCTTGGTATTTCGGAACATTGAGGACTATTTCTAAACATTTTGCCTCTGTGAACCATCGTACCGAAACGTGTCTTGAGGAGTTTCGAAACGAACTCGCGTATCGAAACGGTCAGCTGTGTTTCGAAATGGCCATTCCGATACTGGGCATTCTGTTTCGAAACGTTTGACCGTTGGACTTGTTTTTAAATTGTTCTAAGTTTTTGCTTTTTCTGTTTTGGTCCCTATTTGCCTTTTATGCAATTGAATGAGTTCTAAATATCATTTGAGCTGAGATTTCACCGAGAAGCATGTAATGAACCTAATTAAAGGTTGGTAACTCGAATTTGCTAGTAACCCTTATATTTTTTGAAAATTACAAAATGGTCCCTAAACCTTAACTGGCTTTAATTGAAGGGCGATTGTGCTGATGTTTCATCCGCTGCTTGTGTACGTACACGTAGGAACCTAAGTTGTATCTAGACAAGATAAAAAGAAGAAAAAAAGGTTGTTTATTGAGGTAAACCTTCCCAGTTTACTTCAATATTCCCCGTGTGATCCATTCGGTCTATCGGTCAGGCCGAGTCGAGGGGATTACATTTGGTGGTATCAGAGCCAGGTTACGAAAGGTTGGGGTGATGGTAAGTAGTTGTTAAGTGATTTGCGATGTGGATATGTATTTTGGTGATATTTGCTTTGCCTGGTGAATGTTTAAGCATGCTTATGTTGAATGTGTGATAGTGATGCTATACATGATGAATGAATATGGATGTGAATTGTTCTACGATGATGATTGGGCTGAATCTTGATGCTTGAGTCATATGATGGTTGAAGTATGCATGTAGTATGCTTTATGCTATGTTGGGGGGAAATTGGGATACCCATTGCCTTATTACCTAGTGAAATGTTTTAAATTGGTTTTGAAAGTCTTGGGATCCTTGTTCAGAGTTGGCCTGATCATTTGTCTGTTTTATTTTCATGTTTAAATGTTAACTAGCACAATATGACCGAGTCGTGAGTTATGTTCTGAAGCGATAGCTCCTGATGAGCAGCAGCGTTGCCAGGAGAACGAGGTTCTGCCTGGAGGAAACTTACCTCCTCCTCTGCCACCACCACATGGGGGTGGGGAGCAGGAGCAGCAAAGACAGGCTGGTCTGGGGATTGGAGATTGGACGCCTTTAGTGCAAGCGATGACGGGAGCATTTCAGGGTGCTGCTGCCGGAGTGCATGTACAAGCTCATGCTGCTAGGCAAGTGGGATTGCCATTGGAGCGATTGAGGTGTTTGGGAGGAGTAGAGTTTTGCGAATTATCTCCCGAGGCGTCTGAGGCATGGCTGGCCAGTACGATCCGGATATTGAATCAGATGGGGCGCAATGCTGCACAGAAGCTGGGCTGCGCAATATCGATGTTGCATGGTGATGCATATCCATGGTGAACGACTGCGACCACAACAATGGAGCATGAAGGGGTAGATTGGATGTTCTTCCGGTCTGCTTTTAAGAGAAAGTGCCTTGGAGTTATGTACTTGGATGATAATAAGAGAGAGTTTATGTCTTTGGTTAAGGGGAATATGACCGTAGCTGAGTACGAGGTCCAGTTCGTACGGTTGAGCCAGTATGCTCCAAAGTTGATGCCGAGTGATAGGCATCGGTGCGATCGTTTTCGGTATGGCTTGGTGCAGGACGTGAAGACGTACATGCTAGCTACGGATTATACAAATTTTGACGTGCTCGTGACTCGAGCCAAAGATATAGATTAGAGCTTAGGTCTGACCTCGCGTGGGAGTGGTTCTGGTTTGGGCAAGAGAGCTTCTGATACTGACCCTAGTGGTGGGCAGAGTAAGAGGAACCGGGACCGTAGATATCAGCCTGCGGCTAGGTATGGTAACTTTGGACGAGGTGCACCAGCTCAGGGCAACAGGCCGAGGGTTGAGCAGGGTACATGCTGGACGTGTGGTTCACGGGAGAACTTGAGGAGGGATTGCCCTCGTGCGGCTCGTGAAGTGCAGGCTCCTGTGGTTGGAGCTAATTCAACTTGACACTGTGGATCCACTGATCATATGAGGAGTGAGTGTCCCCTGTTAGCGGCAGGTGGTCAGGGTCGTGCACCAGTTGTTAATCAGCAGAGATGTCGTGGGCGCAGCAGTGGTAACTTTCAGAGGAGAGAGGATGGTCAGAGAGATATGGCACATGTGGTTGCTGTTCAGCCAGAAGGAGGTGGTCCCGCGAGGGTGTACGCACATCGTGAGGGACGTAACGAAACTGATGTGATTGTATGTACCTTCACCTTGCAATCCCTATCTTTGTTAGCATTGATTGATTCTGGATCTACGCATTCATACATCTTGAGTGAGCATGCACATTTTCTTGATATTCCTGTTGAGATGCTAGATGTAGGAATGCAAGTAACAAGTTCTTTTCGTGAGACTGTTGTTACAAGGAAACTGTATAGAAGGTGCCCGTTGTCTGTTCAATGTCATGTATTCTCTATTGATTTGATGGAATTACCTTTTTATGGCTTTGATGTGATTCTTGGAATGGACTAGTTGGTTGAACACCGAGCTATGGTGGATTTTTGATGTTAAGCGGGTTACCCTGAAGCTTGCGGATGATTATGATGTAGTAATCGTGGGGAGAATGTGAAGTTCTTGTCTAACGCAATTTCGGCTCTTGAAGCGAGTCGGATGATGGTGTTGGGATGCGAAGCTATCTTAGCGTATGTGATGAATCCTGGCACGAAGGAAGTGCATGTTCAAGACATACGAACTGTATGTGAGTTTCCGGGTGTCTTTCCGGAAGAGTTGCCTGGATTGCCACCAAATTGAGAGGTTGAGTTTGGTAAATAGTTGTACGAGAATACGACTCTGGTGTCCATTGCTCCTTATCGTATGGCACCTAAGGAGTTGAAGACGCAACTTCAGGAGCTGCTTGACCGAGGGTTCATAAGGCCGAGTATTTCACCTTAGGGTGAGCCGGTCTTGTTTGTGAAGAAGAAGGATGGTACCATGCGTATGTGCATTGATTATCGGCAACTAAACAAGTTGACGATTAAGAACAAGTACCCTTTACCGAGGATCGATGATTTGTTCCATCAATTTCGTGGTACTTTGTTGTTTTCGAAGATAGATTTGAGGTCAAGGTACTATCATCTTAAGGTTAAGGATGTGGATGTACCTAAGATAGCTTTTTGGACTAGGTACGACCATTATGAGTTTTTGGTGATGCTGTTTGGCTTGAAAAATGCACCGGCTGCATTCATGGACATGATGAATAAGGTGTTCCACGAGTTTCTGGATCAGTTCGTGGTGGTGTTTATCGATGATATTCTCGTGTATTCACGTACCAAGGAGGATCATGATAAGAACTTGAGGATTGTGTTACAAGTGTTGTTGGAGAATCAGCTTTATGCTAAGCTGAGCAAGTGCGAGTTTTGGCTCAAGGAAGTGGTTTTTCTTGGACATGTGGTGTCAGTCCAAGGTATCTGAGTTGATCCACTCAAGGTTGAGGCGGTGATGACTTGGAAGACGCCTAAGTCAGTGACGGAAGTGCGTAGTTTCCTTGGGTTGGAAGGTTACTACCGAAGGTTTGTCGAAGGTTTCTCTAAGATTGCTGCTCCTTTGACTAAATTGTTGCAAAAGAATGTTCGCTTTGAGTGGACGGATGTTAGGTAGCAAGCTTTCAAGAAGTTGAAGGAAGCTTTGACGCAAGCTCCCATCTTTATTCAACCAGAGTCGGGTAAGGAGTTTGTAGTCTATAGCGATGCATCATATGTTGGTTTGGGTTGCATATTGATACAAGGTGGGAAGGTTGTGGCTTATGCATCTAGACAGTTGAAGGTGCATGAGCGCAACTACCCTACGCATGATCTTGAGCACGCGGTAGTGGTTTTTGCTTTGAAGATTTGGAGACACTACCTTTATGGTGAAAGATGTGTGGTTTATACCGACCATAAGAGTTTGAAGTATTTTATGTCGCAAAAGGAGTTGAATCTTAGGCAACGAAGATGGTTGGAGTTGCTCAAGGATTACGATCTGACCATTGAGTATCATCCGGGAAAGGCCAATGTGGTGGTCGATGCCTTGAGTAGGAAGGTAGCTGTTGAGCTGAGAGCTATGTTTGCTCGTTTGAGTATATCGCGTGATGGTGTCTTGATAGTCGAGTTACATGTGAAACCTTCCTTGATTCAGTTGATTAAGGAGAAGCAGTTGTTAGATGATTCGTTGGTGCCTCATGTTAAGGACATAGCCGATGGTAAGGCTACAAATTTCTGCTTTAATGATGATGGAGTTCTACGTTTCAAAAGTCAAATAGTGGTGCCAGAAGATGTTAAGTTGAGGCGCACTATTTTGACTGAGGCTCATAGAAGTCCTTTTGCTATGCACCCTGGTAGTACTAAGATGTATCGTGGCCTGAAGGATGAGTACTATTGGGTGGGGTTGAAAAAGGATGTGGCTGATTTTGTAAGCAAGTGTATGGTTTGCCAACGGGTGAAGGCTGAGCTTCAGTTTCCTTCCGATTTGTTACAGCCTTTAAGGATACCAGAGTGGAAATGTAGAGGATTACGATGGATTTCGTATTCGGGTTGTCTTTGACACCGTCAAAGAAAAACTCAGTGTGGGTGATTGTGGATCGTCTTACGAAGTGTGCACATTTCTTGGCTGTGCATACTACGTATACGTTGGATAAGTTGGTTGAGTTGTATATTGCTGAGATTGTGCGTTTGAACGATGTGCCCAAGTCTATAGTGTCGAATAGAGATCTATGGTTCACAGCGAGGTTTTGGGAATGTTTACATCAGGCGTTGGGTACGCGGTTGAATTTCAGCACTTTATATCATCCTCAGTCGGATGGGCAGTCAGAGCGAGTTATCCAGGTGCTGGAGGATATGTTGCGATGTTGTGTGATTGTTTCCCAAGGTTCTTGGGAGAAGCATCTGCCATTGGTTGAGTTTGCATATAACAACAGTTTTCAGGCAAGTATACAGATGGCATCGTATGAGGGCTTGTATGAGAGGAAGTGTAGAACGCCTCTGTTTTGTGCTGAGGGGAGGCAAAAGTTACTTTCCTTGCCGGATATGCTTAAGGGAACAACTGAAAAAGTCAAGCTTATATGTGAGCGGTTGAAGGCTGCATCAGATCGCCATAAGTCTTACGCAGATTTAAACCGTAAAGAGGTTCAGTTTGCGGTTGAGGATCGCGTGTTTCTTAAGGTATCGCCTTGGAAGAAGGTGATTAGATTTGGACGTAAGGGAAAGCTTAGTCCGAGGTTTATTGGACCTTATGGAGGTTGTGGAGCGAGTTGGTCTTGTGGCTTATTGGTTGAGGTTGCCTCCTGAGTTGGAAAAGATCCATGATGTGTTTCATGTATCTATGTTGCGGAGATATAGATCGGATCCTTCGCATGTGATGCCGGTAGAGAAAATTGAGTTGAATCCAGATTTTTCCTACAATGAAGAACCGGTGAGAATTCTAGATTCAAGTAGCAAAGTTCTTCGTGGCAAGACGATTGAGCTTGTGAAGGTGTTGTGGCGACACCGAGGAGTTGAGGAGGCCACGTGGGAAAGCAAGGCAGATATGCTGAGGCAATTCCTGTATCTTTTTCCTTCAGGTAAAATTTTGAGGACGAAATTTCCTAAGAGGGGGAAAGTTGTAACACCCCAGTTTTGGGCCTAGATGTTTTGACAAGTCGGGTTGGGTCGATGCAACTGGTGTCAGTTGTTCGAACCATTTAGAAGGTGGTTTAGGGAAATCAAGGTTCTGGATGGGATAAAAATATGCTAAAAATTCCTAAAATCCTCTAAAATGGTATTTAAGAGGTTAGTCAAATCAATTTTACAAAACGGTTTTCTAAAGTGTACATTTTGGGTAGTGACCAAAATGTAAAGAATTAATAGTTGCAAAAATGTGATTTTCAAGAAGAGTCAAAAATCTTAGAATCTTTAGGGAGCTACTTGGAAATTATTTCCTTTCCCTAATTTGGCATGTGTTTTAAATGTTTATTAAATAATTAAAAATGTTTTATTTAATTAATTTAGAAAAGTTAGTTAATCGGTTAATAAAATTTTTGACGAGCTTTTCATTTCTCACTTTAGCCAAACACTCTTCCTTTTCTCTCAATTTTCTAGAAATTCTTTTCTCTCAATTCCTCTTTTGGTTTCTATCATTTCCTTATTGATTTCTTCCATTTTCCTTCAAGTTTCTTCAAGCAAATCTTGCCAAATTAGAGGAGAAGCAAGGATTTGAGGTAATTTTCATGCTAACCCTCTAATCTAGGTTCTTGAATGAAATTCCAAAGATATTTGACTCTTTAATACTGATTTTGAATGAGGTTTTGATGTTAGATTGTTAAACTCTTGAAATCTTGAATGAAAAATGGATTTTAAGGTGATTTTCGGAGTTTGATTTAAATGGCTGGTTTGAGATTGTTTCTAAGTGAGTTTTGAAAGGTTTTTGGTGTGGAAGTGGAGTCTTAATCATGTAGATCCCGAAATCCTTGAGATCCTTAGTTTTTGAATTGTTTTGGGGTGAGTTTTTGAGGTGTTCTTGAGGAATTTGAGTTGCTAGAGATATAAGAATGGTTTTAGGTTGTTTTTGGATGTTAATTAATGCCTAAAATGTGTTTGATGAGTTGGGTAATGGCTGGGCTGAGGTTAGAGGTCAATCGATTGAGTTTTCGGATGTTTCGGATGAGTGTTTTGGTGCTTTAGAGCATGGCTGCGGGATTTCTTATGTGTGCTTGAGTTTTGGATGCATTTTAATGCATTGAACCTTTGTTTTGATGTCTTGAAAATAGGGGATTGTAATCCGGAAGCAAATGAAGTGTTTTAGAGGCTTCGGAAGATCGGTAGTCGCGTAGGCAAGCGTGGTTTCGCGAGTCAGTGAGTGGAATTTGGTTTTCCAGCACGGAAATGTTTTAGAAAAGGTTTTGGGAACTTAATAAGAGCTTGAAACGCTTTATTAAATTCGGAAGTGAGTGAATTGAAATTTCCCCCTCGGTTGTGCTACTTTTGGACCAATGGTTGCACTTGATTTTAATTGCATTAACCTACTATTTTAAAGCATGTTTTGAATGTATAAAATGTGTATGATGATGCCATGTGGTTTAAGGATGCACTAGGTAAGTGATCCTTGTATGCATGTGTTGATGCATGGGATTTGAAGCATGGTTTAATGTTTGATATATGGCTTATCATGAATGCTTTGTAAAAACAGTGAGTTATGCATGAGGTATGGGTTATATTGGCAAGTGATGTTGAATAAAATGTTTTATAAATGAAATCAGATATAGTTAGCCGGCTATAGGATTCAGTGCACTATAAACAAGTCGCCTTGATGTTGAGGGGTTGTGATTGTACCGAATATAGAAAGGTGTGGGACAACCCTTGGTAATCCATGTATCCGATATATGATTTTGAGATTATTGTTTATCACTTGTGAGCCAATATTATGAAATGAATTATTGTGGAAATGTTGTAATGTATATTTTGAAACATGCATGTTTTGGCTTAAGCTTAGTATAATGGTGTTTATGCTTAAAAGGCTTGAAAATTGTGTAGCAATGGTTTAATTGCTGAATTTAATTGAATAATGTTGCATGAGGTTTAATACAATGATTTTGATGTTAAAGTGCATGATTTGTTAAGAAAGGCATGATGGCTTTTGAAAAGAGCGAAAAGCGGTTTTGTGCATTGATGATGTATTAGGTTTTGAGCAACCCTCACTAAGCTTGTATGCTTATGCTCTCTTTGTTCATCAATGCAGATAATTAGACTTCGGAGGCAGAATCTTCAAGGGTATCTTCCAAGACATTTGCTAAAAATATGTTGTGTTCTTGAACTAGTGTAATAAGGGCAATGGGGGTATCCAATGCTTTGAATGTTGTTAGTTTGATATTTTCTGGTTTTCTGCAAGTTTGAGATGCATATTTGGACTTGTAAATGGCCTTTGAGTTTGGTTTTATGCTTGCATTTGGATTTTAGCCTTTTGGTGCTTTTAACATCTACGAAGCATGCCTTTAGAACCGTAGCTTATGAGAACGATGCTATGATGTTGCTTATGCTTCGTATATTTGGTCATTGATGTGTAATTAAGTTGCCAATATGATAGGGCATGTGTCGGGATGGATTCGAAGGACATAAAGTGATTTAAACCAGCTTTTTAGAACATTACAATCGCAGGTGTTTCGAAACACCCTTGCATGTTTCGAAATGGTGGCCTGAAATGGCCATGGTGTTTCGGAACAATGAGGCCTATTTCGTAACATTTTGCCTCTGTGAACCATCGTACTGAAACGTGTCTTAAGGAGTTTCGAAACGAAACCGGGTATCAAAATGCTCAGCTCTATTTCGAAACGGTCGTTCTGATACTGGGCATTCTGTTACGAAACGTTTGACCGTTGGACCTGTTTTTGAATTGTTCTGAATTTCTGCTTCTTACATTTCGGTCCCTGTTTGCCTTGTATGCAATTGGACGAGTTCTAAATGTCATTTGAGCTGAGATTTCACCGAGAAGCATGTAATGAACCTAATTAAAGGTTTGTAACTCGAATTTGCTAATAACCCTTACAATTTATGAAAATTACAAAATGGTCCCTAAACCTTAATCAGCTTTAATCGAAGGGCGATTTTGTTGATGTTTCATCCGCTTCTTGTGTACATACAAATAGGAACCTAAGTTGTATCTAGACAAGATAAAAAGAAAAAAAGGGTCGTTTATTGAGGTAAACCTTCCTGATTTACTAAAAATATTCCACGTGTGATCCGTTCGGTTTGTTCTATCGGTTAGGCCGGGTCGAGGGGGTTACATGTTGGCAGAGAAGGACCAAACATTGCCAAGCACCAGTTGGCAGAGAAGAGAACTTGATGCCATGTCAAGTATCTGTTGAACCCGAAAAAATAGGAACAGGTCAGGCTGCGAGAAAATATGGTTTGGATCAAACTCTAAAAAATAGCGGATAAGCAATGCCAAGCGCAGTTTGCAGAACCATGGCAAGCTAGGATGCCAAAGTTGCGTCGGCACGATGGTGTCAACCTTAGCCTGATCAGCTTATCACCTTATCAGCCTATCACTTCAAATCTGGATAAAGGTGATCACAAGCCTTATCCCTTGAACGTTCAAATTTCAAATATAAAGGCTTATCCTAGCCTCCTTTACACGCCTATTTAAAGATCGATTGTGAAGAGCAAAGGGTAGAGATTTTTCGAGAGGATTGATCACAATCGACTGCACCAAGGAGAGGTGGTTTGACCAGCTTGACCGAGAGCCTAGACCGTGAAGGGCTGCATCAAGAGACCTCATTCTCGCCATTCTATTTGGTTTAGTTGTTTTTATTTTGTTTTAATGATGATGTTCTTGTAGAACGATGAAAGTTTTTTGGTTGATACCCTCACCATGAACTTATTTAATAGTTGGTGAGGGGTGTTTGCGTTTGAACACTATTTTTAATGTTTAGTTTTTAATAAATCAAAATTGTCTCGGCAATGTTTTTCTATCTAGCACGCTTTACTGTTTTCTAAATGTTCTGCCAAGCGAGAGCTGGCGTTACCATTTTCTAAATACTTTGCCAAGCGAAAACTGCCATGGTTGGCCTATTGCTTCTCAATATATTAACAGACTTGGGTGGCAACGATCAGATGATGGATACTAAGGAGAGATGTTTCGAAAGAAGATGTTCAAGTAGATGAACTTACTTCGGGAGTGAAATCTACCCCTTAGGAGTAAAGTTTATGAAAAAGCATTCACTATAGACATATAGAGGTTTTTGCATAAATAATTTAGGGCAATGCCATCGAAAGAGTCATTGCCATCTTTAAATCTACTCAGCAAACGATGCCAAGACGAGATTTGTAAAAGGCTGCATGGCATGAATAACGTGAAAACCATGCATCCCTTGCCAACGCTTATCATTCATTTAAACACTCTCCTTGCCAAAGTCTTTACTTTGTTTTATTTCTTTTCTTGTTAGTCATTTTCAAAATCACTTCCAATCAAAACAATCTTTTTTCCAAGACAAGTAATCAAACAAAGCAATCGAATTCCAATACAATCTTTGTGGGATCAATACTCAACTTAACTATTGTATTACTATAAAGTGCTCATAAGTCTTATATTTTGTATGCATTCCATCTCATATCATTTATATTCTTAAGTGCATTTTAGGCATATTTAGGTGCATGCATGCATTATTTACAGTATTCCTTACTTTACCAAGTTTCTATTGAATATCTTAGATTTGGTAAGAAAAGATATTGTTTTAGTTTAGTTTTAGTTTCAGATGCTAGAAGTTGCCATGAGGAGGAGAAATCAGAGGAGCTGATACTGAGGCAGCAAACCAAGGAGATGTACTGAAGCAGTTCAACACAGAGAGAGATGCTGTCGAGTAGCCGTCGCTGCCATATCTGCCGCCCAGGGCAGCAACTTGGGGAATTGGCAAATTGGAGTGCGATTGGAAGAGCATAATTTTCTGAGTCCAGTGAGCCCATCCACGCAATTTACTGATACTAAAAACAACGAACAGAGCTGATAAAGGAGAAAATGTCTAAGGCGGCCTAAGCTTACTTGTGGCACAAGGAGTCCAAATTCAAGTCAAAGAAGTCTGAATTAAAGGATGCATTCAATGCAAAAGCTACATTATCATAAGGAAGACTTCTACTCCAAGGAGGACTTAACCTAGGCCATACCCTATATATATTTGATCATATTTTGTATCTTAGAGGAGGATAGTCGGCATAGCTTAGTTTCTCTTGTATTTTCTTGCCGCTACTATGTTCTAAATTCTCTAGGGTTTGGGTTGTGTTTAAAGTAGTTGTGAGAACGGTTGTTTAGGTTTAAGTTTGTTATTGCAATAAATTCAATGTTTTCTTATTTCATGTTCTTCATTGTTTTCAATTGAGTTCGAAAGATCGATTGTGAGCAATCCATTTGTTTGGCATCGAGAGAGTCAAACTCACCAAAGAAGTAAGCATGATCTCATCCATATCAGGTGTTCATCAATCCAATCTAGACATAGGTTAGGGTTTAAAGTGGCTAAAAGAGGATGAACCAATGGTTGTTGTTCATTGCAAGATTCACGCTGACGGCTATTATCTGAAGCAGGCATCAACAATATTCTAGCTTATACATAAGTAAAATCATTCTCGAAGCATTCTGCCAAGCCTTGAAGGTCTACCGAGTTTGCCGCCGAGCCAATCATCTGTTCCACCTGTCGGGGCAGCGAAAGTTGTTGAAGCACCAATAAGCCATCTTCCGCCGAGGCAGCAAATTCTGGCAGCGCAATACAACTTGACCTATTCAACGCAGTTTCACACTACAAAGCAGCATAACCTGACCCATTTTATCAACCCGATCTCTTCCTTAAATTACTTGTGTTTATTTATTTTTCTTTTAAACAAACTGAACTTGACTTGTGCATTTAATATTCTTTGTGCAGGAATTTATATCTGAATTAGCTGCCCAATCCTCGTGGGAGACAATAACTTTTATACTATAACTTGACAAGAGTGTGCACTTGTGCTCATAATTGGAGAACACCTAAACGCTCTACAAGTTTTTGGTGTCGTTGCCGGGGATTGGCAACAGTAAATTCATATTTATTTTTCTGCACTTTTATTTTATTTCATTTAATTTCAATTTTTAATTTTTTCCCTTTTTAGTCGAAAAAAAGAATTTTACAGTTTTCTTGCCTATTTTATGACCAGAGCCCACCCGTCGGCAGAAATCGTTTACATAGACGAGATCGACAAAAAGAAAGGAAACTAAAGAAAGAAGCAAGAGAAGCCCTTAGAAAAGCTAAAGAAAAAGGAAAAGCAAAGGCAACCATGCATAACGGCCAAGACGACAACCCTGCCAACAATGCCCAAAACGGCATGGACACGCACCAAGATCTGCCGCATGGGTAGTAGCCCCCAATTTAGCCCAGGCAGCAACAATATGTGTGCACCACTCGAGACTACTTGAAGCACGACTTTAGAGGATTTGATCCAACTGTGGCATAGCTTGAAATTGAAGCAGATCACTTCGAGTTGAAAACCAGTGATGTTCAACATGATAAACACATTGGGGCAATTTGGAGGAACTGCCACGGAAGATGCTCGGCAGCACTTGAGGGGGTTCCTTGATATTTGCAGAGCTTTTAATACATGTAGTCCATCAAGATGTGCTTAAGCTGAGACTATTTCCCTATTCAATGAGGGATAGGGAAAACAATGGCTAAACAACCAAACGGCATGATCATTCAACACTTGGACAGAATTGTGCAAGGACATCCTCGATCGTTTCAGTCCTTCAAACGTGGCCGACATATTAAGAAACGAAATCACTGCCTTCCACCAAGGAGATGACGAACCAATGTATCAAGCTTGGAAGAGATACCAACTGATGTTGAACAACTACCTACTTCACGGTTTCCCATCTTGGACTCAAGTGTCGATGTTCTATAATGGAGTAAATCAACCAAAGAGAATGATGCTTGACACTTCAGCCAATGGAATCATCCTAGACAGACCACCTGAGGAGGCACTACAGATTCTGAATAGAATTGCAAAGAATGAGTACAAGTTTCCTACAGCCCGCTGCGACAGCATAAGGCGGCCAGCTGTTGTGAATGAAGTAGAAGCTACCGAATCTATCAATGCCCGCCTGGATAAACTGACACAGCTGGTGATGAATATGGCCAAACCCACTGGGAAAACATATGAGGCCAAAGTTGGGGAGCCCTTCTGTGATGAGTGTGGGGGCAACCATGATTCCTCTGAATACAATGAATCTGCCAATTTTATGGGGACATATGAGAGGAACAGCATGCCCAACAGCAACGCGTACAATCCGGGCTAGAGAAAGCATCCAAATTTCTCCTGGAGTAACCCTAGCACGATTGCAAATCCAACCTAGCAACCAAGAGGATATCAGCAGAACCTGTCTCGACAGCAGCCTCAGCAGCAATAGAATACGAACAATAATTCACTCGAATCTACTTTACATACTTTTATATCTTGCAATAGTGATTTTATTGTTCATACTAATAAATTTATTGATAAGACTGAATCTTTCATAGACAGGACTGAGATGCGGTTGCAGAATCAAGAGGCAGCAATCAAAAACCTGAAAACCAAGTTCGGGCAATTTACTCAGATTATAAGCAACGGGTCAATGGGTGCATCATCGAGTATTAGAGAGGCCACAACAAAACCTACTTATAAGCAGTGTAAAGCAATAACGACAAGAAGTGGGAAACAATTAGATTATCCCATAGTTGAGAAGCCAAAGGAAAAGCAACCAGAACCGCCCGCCACAGCAGCACACGAACAACCTACGGTGGCAGCAAAACAAACTGAGGCCCAGACAGATGACAGCAGCGCTAAGACAAATGATCCTGAACCCCCACAGATCAGATTTCCCTATAAGGAACGCATCCAGGACATCCGTCTGCCGCCGCCCTTCCCCCAAAGACTTAAACATCAAAAGCAAGAGCACCAGTTCAAGAAATTTATGGATATTCTCAAACATGTGCACATCAATATTCCACTCATGGAAGCCATACTAAAAATTCCAAATTATGCAAAGTATTTGAAAGCTATGGTTTCAAAGAGAATGAGAGTTGGGGAATTTGAGACGGTAGTTGTCACTGAAGAATGCACGGCAATGCTACATAACAAGGTGCCGCCCAAGAGGACAGATCCAGGCAGCTGTATCATTCCATGCAAGATAGGCAGCAACCATGATATGAGAGCTCTATGTGACCTAGAAGCAAGCATTAATCTGATGCCCAAGGATGTCTTCAACAAATTAGGAATTGAAAAAGAAAAAACCAACCTCTATCATGCTCCAATTAGCTGACCATTCCTTTGTGCAGCCGGAAGGAAAAAATTAAAGATATCCTTGTATGAGTGGGCAACTTCATTTTTCCAGCTGATTTCCTTATCTTGGACTGTGAGGCAGACGAGAACGCCCCAATCATTCTTGGGCGACCATTCTTGGCCACGGGCAGAACATTAATAGATGTAGAGAATGGGGAACTCATAATGAGGGTTGACAATCAGAACATAAAGATACATTTTTTACAACCCATGAAACCAGCAAAAGAAAAAGAGGTATGCCAAGACAAACATGCCTCCAAGGTCAGCACAGAAACAGAGCAAGGCAGCAGCCGCTAGGGCAGAAAGTAGGGCAGCAACAAAGACCCCAAGGAGCAAGATGACCCACCTGGACCAAAAGCAAAACACAACCAACTCAGGAAGTGGTTATGTTTAGGAGATGCATCTCAATGCACTCCCAACATAACTTAATTTATTTTGAATATCTTTCTTTTTTTTATTTTTTATGTTTTAGGATTAGATTTTAATTTATTGCAATTTATTTCCACATTTTTATTTTTTTAGATTTTCAGTTTTCTTTATTTATTTAATTATTTTTATTTCAAGTTTAGGAATAATTAAGCAGGACCAAGAAGAAGGCCCAACAAGGAGCCCGCCCCCGATGCCGCCGAAACAGCTAAGGCCAGCCCAACGACCAAAATGCGTAACGGCTAGCCGTCAACGACTACAATGTAACGAGCATTTAATCCTGTAACGTGCGCCGAAAAATCTGCCCGTTAGGAATTTAATGCCGCCACGACATCTCTCGGCAACCCCTATATATACCTCACTATTTCATTCATTTTCTTCATTTCATCTCCTTGTTTAACCTCTTCTTCGTCAACATGCTCTCTTACTATTTTCTATTTTCAGTTTACTTTCAGACTACAACCGTCTCACCATGGCATCATCACAATCTAAGACCTCTTTCTAGCGATTCTTCTCTGAGTTCAATCAAAAGAGGCACAGAACACAATTCGCCAATCAATTAGTATGGGAGGAGCAAGGATTCCATTACTCACAACAGACAGGAGATTTAGGTCTCGAGCCCGCCCTCTTTGAGAAGATACATAGCCAAGGATGAGAGATTTTTGAAAAGCAGCCCGACATGGCCAATATCACCCTCGTCCGAGAGTTCTACGCCCACCAACCCCACCCAGAAATATCGTTTGTCTTCGTCCGAGGGGAGGCAGTAAAACTCAACGCCGCCACCAACAATAGATTTTACAGGCTGAAGATGGAGGATAATCTTCATGGAAATGGCGGCAGACATTGACATTGGTTGACTATGACAGAATGAAAAAATGGCTTTTTGAACCAAACACCCCGTGACTGGCAGGGAAACACAGCGGGTCTGTGCAGCACCACCGTCTGCTGCCAGAGGCAATGTTGTGGAACACCTCCATCAAAAGACGCCCGCCGCCCACCTCCCACAACACAACAGTTGATTGACCTTGTCTCGCCCTGATCCACTCGATTATGAACAACCAGCCGATCAACGTAGGAGATATAATCTTCAAAGAGATCTACAGCTGCTACCGGAAGTCGAAGGGCATACTCTATTTCCCCTCTCTCATCACAGGATTGTGCACGAACTTGAACGTCCCCACCGACTCCAAGGATGTGATGACACCATCAAGAGAAGGCTGGACCAGAAAAGTCAGGCTCCAGATGATGCAGGCGCCTGAAATAGAGCTGATCACACCATCCTAGCCATCTGCAGCCCACATAGCCACACCATCAGCAAGAGGCAGCACTGAGGCTGCCCAAAATCCTAAGGTCATCTTTTGCAAAAGTTTCCTAATGACGGTCCCTCAGAGCCCAGACATCCAGAGGAACTAGCCACCGCAACTGAACCAAGAGAGGCTACCCCCCCCCCTCAAAAGCTGCTGCCTGTTATGTCGCCTTCTGCCGGCAGATGCCTTCTCCCGTACGATACCCATCATACTCAGCCACATCTTCTTCAAACACGATGGCTGACACTCTAGAGAGGCATCACCAACAATTCTCTCCAGCTATCACAGTGGCAAAGGACAAGTTGCACCATTCCAAGGATTCTGGGTAGCAGATGATAGAAACTAGGGAACCAATGGCCACAGTAGAACCATCGGCAGCACCCATTGCGGAACCAAGCAGGAAAAGGAAGTGGCATATAATCTCGACCGAGCCGGAGGATGAGGACTCAAAAACTGAACCGATCCACATTGAAGCTCCTCGCCTTACGCCCAAGAGAGTCCAGCCGCCGCGCACAGCAATGATTTCACCTGCCAAGCCTGTTGTCAGGACCTCTACTAGCCGCCGCCTGAGCATCCAATCATCATCTTCCTCTTCTACCTCAAAACCTCCAGCATCATCTCCACCATCAGACAACTTTTAGCACTGTGTTTTCTTTTCCCTTCTTATTTCTTATTTATTTTGTTTTTCTGTTTTTTTTTTATTTTGTGCATTGAGAGCAATGCCCATCTCGAGTTTGGGGGAAAGGGGTTAGCACTTATTTATTGTCTAGGCATACTTAGATCATATAGTTGCATATATACTTGCCTTTAAATTAATCAAAAGAAGAAAACAATTTAGAACTTGTGCCTATGATAGGATAGCAGATTTTAAATTTTTCGCACCATTAAATAAAAAGAACTTAATTTTGGTGAAAGCATGAAGAAAACTTAGAATTTTTCTATGATTTCCAAAAAATCATAAACACTATTATTACTTGCTGAATTTGAGTGAATCTCTGATAAACACTGCCTATTTGAATTATTTGTAAAATTCTACCATGGTTGCAGGAAGCTGCCGCGACAAACAACAAACAGAAAAAGAGAAAAGCACTGTCGTGGCAGGAACAAAGAAAGATATGTTGTTTTACCCTAGAGGTGCACGAAATAGGCTCTAGGAAGAATCATGTGCCAAAGACACTCTGCTACTATCAAAGTCCATGAATCTAAAAATTTTTGAAGTGACGGATAAATTAGCATGAGTGAATGAAAGTCTTCACGGGATGACTCTACTCAATGGGTTCGGAGTTTTGTAGTTTGCTCCTATCTTAATTTCAGACCTAAAGAGTAGTTGTGATGAGATGAAGCCCTTATTGCCATGATTGCAAATTGTACTTAATTGTGCTGCCTAGGCAGCAACCTTATATTACCTTGAAAACATCTTTGTTTACTTAGAATATTCTTCAAATTCAGTTTGTACACGGTTTTTGCACACACTGCACTGGCATTATAGTCTAATTCTAAGGTAATTCATGTTATATTCCTTTCACTAATCTAATGATAGGTGCCACAGCCTTGAGGTGCGAAATCAAGTTTAAAACAGGTTTTTCTTTCTGATTAGTGCAAGGGCAAGTATGTTTAGGATTGCATTGCTTGAGGGCAAGCAATAGTTCGAGTTTGGGGGTGTGTAAAGTACTCATAAGTCTTATATTTTGTATGCATTCCATCTCATATTATTGCTATTCTTAAGTGCATTTTAGGCATATTTAGGTGCATGCATGCATGATATACAATATTCTTTACATTACCATGTTTCTATTGAATATCTTTTATTTGGTAAGAAAAGATATTGTTTTAGTTGAGTTTTGGTTTCAGATGCTAGAAGCTGTCAGGAGGAGGAGAAATCGCAGGAGCTGATACTGAGGCAGCAAACCAAGGAGCTGTACTGAAGCAGTTCAACACAGAGAGAGGTGTTGTCGAGTAGCCGTTGTCGCCATATCTGTCGCCCATGGCAGCAACTTGAGGAATTGGTAAATTGAAGTGCGATTGGAAGATCATAATTTTCTGAGTACAATGAGCCCATCCACGCAATTTACTGATGTTGAAAACAACGGACAGAACCGATAAATGAGAAAATGTCTAAGGTGGCCTAAGCTTACTTGTGGCACAAGGAGTCCAAATTCAAGTCAAAGAAGTCAGAATTAAAGGATGCATTTAATGCAAAAGCTACTTTATCATGAGTAGGACTTCTACTCCAAGGAGGACTTAACCTAGGCCATGCCCTATATATACTTGATCATATTTTTTATCTTAGAGGAGGATATTCGGCATAGCTTAGTTTCTCTTGTATTTTCTTGCCGCCACTATGTTCTAAATTCTCTAGGGTTTGGGTTGTGTTGTAAAGTAATTGTGAGAATGGTTGTTTAGGTTTATGTTTTTTATTGCAATAAATTTAAGGTTTGCTTATTTCATGTTCTTCATTGTTTTCAATTGAGTTCAAAATATCGATTGTGAGCAATCCATTTGTTTGGCATCGAGAGAGTCAAACTCACAAAAGAAGTAAGCACGATCTCATCCATACCAGGTGTTGATCAATCCAACCTAGACATGGGTTAGGGTTTAAAGCAGCTAAAAGAGGACGAACCAAAGGTTGTTGTTTATTGCAAGAATCACGCCGACGGGTATTATCTGCAGCGGGCATCAACAATATTCTAGCTTAGACATAAGTAGAATCATTCTCGAAGCGCTATGCCAAGCCTTGAAGGTCTGCCGAGTTTGCCGCTGAGCCAATCATCCGTTCCACCTATCGAGGCAGCGAAAGTTGTTGAAGCACCAATCTGGCATCTTCCGCCGAGGCAGCAAAGTCTAGCAGCGCAATACAGCTTGACCTATTCAACGCAGTTTCACACTACAAAGCAGTATAACCTGGCCCATTCTATCAACATGATCTCTTCCTTAAATTACTTGTGTTTATTTACTTTTATTTTAAACAAACTGAAATTGACTTGTGCATTTAATATTCTTTGTGGAGGAATTTATATTCGAATTAGCTATCCAATCCTCGTGGGAGACGATATCTTTTATACTATTACTTGACAAGAGTGTGCGCTTGTGCTCATAATTGGAGAACACCCAAACGCTCTACAATTACTTGCAGACATTGTATACTTGCACACAACAGATTTTCTTGGCACTGTGTTAACACTTTTCCTATATCTTTTACGCCCTATTGCAAGCAAAAAAATCATTCACGCTGAGAGTCTACAAGTTTTTGGCGTCGTTGCTGGGGATTGCCACGAAGTTTTATTGTTTTGATTTTTACTTGTCTTTGTTTTAGTTTATGATTGTTTTCCTTTTATTATTTATTTTTCTAACATTATTTTTAGTTTCATTTGTTTTAGGTACTTCTAGGAACATGGGGGATCAAGAAATGAGCATTAGAGACCATATGCCATGGTATAACCAAGGAGATGAAATTTTTGCTTACGATAATGGCATTGCGGCTGCAACACATATGCCATGGAAAAACAACCCTTAACATTAGCCGAGCTACTCGTACGATGATCAAATAGACTTCTATGATGATTACAACTTCGTTGATACAACACACATGTCTTGGTAAGATAACTTACACTTAAAGGAGGATGTGAAAGCTAGGACGGATGCTTAATATCAAGAGATTGGAGAAAACATTAGAAAAATTGAAAATCACATGACACTGATTTTGAACATCCTAAACAGCATGCCACAACAACTAGTTCAAGGGGATTATGAAATTTCAAACCAAGAAGATGAAGGTAAGCAGCCTATTATTTTCCAAGAAGAGAAATCAGTGCCAGCAGGTGAATCCAAGGAGGTAGAGAAAGAAGAGGCAGAGGTTGATGATGCCAACCCACTATATGACGTCAGACCACTATTCAATGCTAGACAGCAGTCAAATGCCAGCACCACTGTGTCAAAACCAGTGGAGCCACCATTTTTCCATCCCCACGTCGGTAAGACAATAAGGTATTACTATTAACATTTCTAACGCTCTTAAATGTACAGATGAAATTGAATGCCATGCAATTGAACCAATGGAATCCATTTTGGATGAGAACTTGGCATTGATTTTCCAAGGGATCAAAGTGGATGCCATAAAACATAAGTGTGATGGCAGAGCAATTGAGCGACAGAGAATATCTATTCTAGTCTGGACTAATGTCAAGAAGCGAGGTGTGCTCAAGTGGCTTGTTGCTGGAAGGAAAAGTGGATGTCGAATGACTAGAATGAAGAACTAGAGCGGGAACATTTTGTCGTCACAACAATGCCAGAGATACTATGGCCCAAAACTGAAGATTTCCTGAATATTCTGGAACAAAATAAAGATGACTATGCCTCGACAATAAAGGGATTCTTTGGTTTTTTAAGGTGGTTGTTCAAAGCCATCGTGGTAAAATATTCCATTTCATGGTGCAATCGAGAATTTGACATGAGAAATTCTTTGGTTTCCTATGTTGGCTATTCAAACAAAGGATTGCCACAGCCTACCACCTACCAACCAAGGGCCAACTTTTGAAGCACTATTTGGAAGGTGATCAGAACAAAGCCAAGGAGGTTATCCTCTTGGCAGAGGTATCGTAACATCATCATCATGTTTGAATTAGGTTAGATGTTTTTTTCTCTTTATTTTTAGGATTTAGGATTTTTAGTACTTTTTTCTTTCTTTTAATTTTCATTTTATTTCCTTTGCTATGTTGAAAGGTTTGCTTTAAGAATGTGCAGATTTCGTATGCCAAGGAGGGACTAGCATGAGACGATTAGGAGATTCAGGCATGTGCCGATTTCTGTGCCATAGCAGCGAATTGGCATGAGAAGTTGGCAGAATGAAAGAATCTAGTGTGCCATGAGCAATGCCAGCGCAGAAGCTTGGCATGCAGCGAATTGGAATTTTGGGAGACGAATTTACCCTAGCTTGATTAAATTCAGTCCATTGAAGAGAGAGATTATTTTTCTTTGAATTTTAACCCTAGCCTTCCCATATTTAAGTTGAATTTAAATTCAATTTAAATATCTTAACCCTATATCAGTTTAACCTTATTATATCACTTACAACCTTATCACATAACTCTTATCACTTTAACTTTATCCTATCACTTACAACCTTATCACATAACCCTTATCACTTACCCCTTATCAAATCAAATCTTTTTATTTTCCATCATTAACCCCAATTAATTTGGCTACTTTAATTAAAACCTATTAACACTTAACTCTTTACTTTTCACCTACCTTATTCGTTCAAAGAAACAAAAACTCTTTCACTTCTCTATCAAGCAAGAAACCAAGATTCATATTTTTCTCTTCTTCTTCCTTTGACCAAACCTTCCAAAGCCTCATCTCTTTAATGCCATGTTTAAGTTAGAGGGTGTGGAGGATGAACACATGGAGTATACCAACTCAATGATTGTTGCCAAGAGAAAAAAGTTGTTGGCAGAATTGTGCAAGCCTGGCACGACATGGACGGTGTCTTCTAAGAGACATCAAACGGTCAAGAGATTGGCACTAAAATCTTAACCGAGGGGGTGGAACCATTGAAGGCAAATCTGATGCCAACCACCCCAATGAAACGATGTTATAAAATAGGTGGCATTACTGCACTCGATCATTGTTGGCCAGAAAATCAATGTCAGCAAAATCATCATTGAGGAGACTTATAAATGAGTTGGTAAGAGTAATGGTAGTCTATTCTTTCCATTATTCATTTCTAACATTTGTATGAAGCATGGTGTCCTAAGCTTGATTTGGACAAAGGCCAAGAGATCAAGGGCACCACCATCTCGCCAGCTATATGGAAGAATCTAACTGCCACGGAGATCAAGGAAAAAGGGAAAAGCAACAGAGGAGACGCCAAAGCCCAAAACATCAAAGGTAGAGCCTGACGCCTCTATGCCAGTCGATTCGGTGGCATTGCTTTCTCAGATCTACCACCACTATGAGCTTATTCTCCTTAAATTAGAGAAAGCCGAGGAGCTTAATGTCAAGCTGCGGCATTACACACAGAAGTTTGTGCCTGCGACGATGCCATGCAAGCTAATTCTGCCAGTCCAACCCATACACCATATGATGCCACTGTCCTAATGTCTCCATTATATGTTGAATCTTCCAGCACCGATACTCAATTTGAAGCAAAGAAAACCAAAAGCCAAGTCTACCAAGAAGTTTGCTGCCACACTAGATGCACTTACATCATCTGGTGCCACTAATCATGTCGCCTCGGAGCTGGTGCATATTGTCAAGGAAGTTGGAGCTTCCACTACCACAATGCCTGTCATGACGAGATCTAAATGCAAGGCCCAAGATCGTGGGAGCTTATCCTAGAGAAAGATCCAAGCCAAGCTAGAAGTTGAAGCCTGTGCCGCCCAAGAAGGAGTCTCTTCTGAAAGGGAGTCTTCTTCTTCCTAACTCTTTGCATTTCATTTGCATTCACTTGTTCATGCATTTTTGTCTGTTTTTGTTCTATATATGTGTTGTCTCATGCATTGAGGACAATGCACATCTTGGGTTTGGGGGTGCGCATTTCCTTACATTTATGCCATGCCATTCATGTTTATTTTCTGCACTGCATTCTGTTTTCATTCTATATTGGTTAAATCAGAATTAATGCCATGCATACCGAACCACTAAAAAAGTGAAAAAGAAATTTTGTCTCGGCCAAATTTTGAAGCATGTTAACATTTGTTAGGCAAGCTTAACTTGACATAGGTTTCTGTCCAATGAAGAAATTTAAAATCTTTAGATGCCTATGCCAACAGAATAGTAATGCCAAGTTTGCTTGTCAATTGATCTCTAGCTTTAGGAATTGAATTGCATTTAAACACGTAGTATGCATCTAGTTCCCTAGGAAACTTAAAATTTTTGAAACTATACTCAGAATTGAAAAAAAAATGATGCCAGGGTAAAAATTGAATAAGGCAGCAATGCTCTGCTAAGGCACTGAAAAAAAATTGAACTCTCTTCTACCTAGAGATAATAAGTTACTTGGGGCTTCGTGGTATGCTCCCTCTTAGTTCTCAAATCCAAAACTTTAGGTAGTAGATTAAGGTGAGGATTCGTGGTATGCTCCCTCTTATTACTCACACTAAACAATATCACGAGGTTAGCTTAAGTTAATGCTAGAAAAAATACACTATGCAAGAAAAGAGGAAAAATATTATAATTCTGAGTTTAGGTAGTAGATTTGACTAAGGGAGTTAGTGAACACTTGATCCATATTGCCTACACTTCATGCACTTTCATGCCCTAAGACTAGAGTTATTTTGTTGCTCTTAAATTTTCTATCTACTTGGCATTACTGCACTAAGATAACTGAGGATAGACCTATGCCAACTTTTTCTTACCAACATCTGTTGGCATGCCAACCAAAATTTTGCCGAGGTACTATTCTCACCATTTTTTAATTTTGTTTTTATTTTGCATTACTTGAGGACAAGCAATGAGCTAGGTGTTAGGGAGTGTTAACACTCCAAAAGTATTGATTTTCATGCCTATTGCACATGCTTTTTCTTGTCTTTTAAGTACATTTAGTTGTATTTAGGTCACAAAATCATGCATTTGCATAAAGAGTTAGGAACTACTGCTATGCTAGAGTGAAAGGATGTTTTTGTTGATATTTTTGCAGATTTGGCATAGTATTATGGCACAGAAATGAGCAGAGCAGATCAGACCAACGTAGGTAGAAAACGATGCCAAGGAGGATGTCGAGTAGCTGTTGGCAGAAAAGAACCAAACATTGCCAAGCACCGGTTGGCAGAGAAGAGAACTTGATGCCATGCCAAGTAGTTGTTGAATCCAAAAAATAGGACCATATCAAGCTACGAGAAAATAGGGATATGATCAATCTCTAAAAAATAATGGATAAGCAGTGCCAAGCGCGGTTGGCAAAACCATGCCAAGCTGGGATGCCAAAGTTGCGTTGGCACGATTACTTCAGCCATATCCTGAATAGCTTATCACCTTATCAGCCTATCACTTCAAATCTGGATAAAGGTGATCACAAGCCTTATCCCTTGAACGTTGAAATTTCAAATACAAAGGCTTATCCTCACCTTCTTTACACGCCTATTTAAAGACCAATTGTGAATATAAAAGGGTAGAGATTTTCCAAGAGGATTGATCACAACGGGCTGCACCAAGGAGAGGTGGTTTGACCAGCTTGACTGAGAGCCTGGACCGTGAAGGGCTGCATCGAGAGACCTCCTTCTCGTCATTCTCTTTGGTTTAGTTGTTTTATTTTTTAATGATATCGTTCTTGTAGAACGATGAAAGTTTTATGATTGATACCCTCACCATGAACTAATTTAATAGTTGGTGAGTGGTGTTTGTGTTTGAACGCTATTTTTAATGTTTAGTTTTTAATAAATCAGAACTGTCTCGGCAGTGTTTTTCTATCTGGCATGCTTTACTGTTTTCTAAATGTTCTGCCAAGCGAGAGCTGGCATTACCATTTTCTAAATACTTTGCTTAGAGAAAGTTGGCATGGTTGGCCTATTACTTCTCAATATCTTAACAGACTTGAGTGGCAACGATCAGATGCTAGATACTAAGGAGAGATGCTTCAAAAGATCAAGTAGATGAACTTACTTCGGGAGTTAAATCTACCCTTTAGGAGTAAAGATCGGTACTTAATAAAATTAGTTTATGAAAAAACATTCACTATAGACATATAGGGGTTTGGAATAATTAATTTAGGGTAATGCCATCGAAAAAGGCATTGCCATCTTTAAATCTGCTCGGCTAACAATGCCAAGACAAGATTTGTTAAAGGCTGGCATAACATGAATAACATGAAAACCAGGCATCCCTTGCCAACGCTCATCATTCATTTAAACACTATCCTTGCCAACGTCTTTACTTTGTTTTATTTCTTTTCTTGTTAGTCATTTTCAAAATCACTTCCAATCAAAATAATCGTGTTTCCAAGACAAGTAATCAAACAAAGCAATTGAATTCCAACGCAATCTCTGTAAGATCGATACTCAGCTTAACTACGGTATTACTTGCAGACCTTGTATACTTGCACGCAATAGATTTTCTTAGCACTGTGTAAACACTTTTCCTGTATCTTTTACGCCCTATTGCCAGAAAAAACGCATTCACGCCGAGAGTCTACAATCATCAATAGAGCCGTTGGGGCTCTCTCTTCCCTCCATAGATGTAGTTCTGCAACTATCCGTATTAAAACACGTGGCCTTGTATTGAAATAGCCTAAAAAAAGAGTCATTATGTGTAAAAAGGGGACCATATTGAAACGGCTATAGGCCTTATCGAAACAGATTGAAACTATAAAACGTCGTTTCAAAACACCAAAGGGGTGTATCGAAACAGTTTGAAACTGTAAAGATGTCGTTTCGAAACATCAAATGGGTGTATCGAATTAGTTAACCAATTTTCAAAAATTTCATTCTGGCAAGTAACGGTTAGTTCATTTAATGCTCAATTTTGAAAATACATAACCCATGTATCGACACGGTTATGAGTCGTTTCGAAAGAACACTTAAAAACAAAAGCCCAAATGAAGGTTGTATCGAAACGGGCAAGCCCTATTCAAAACCTTAGTCTCGAAATAGGGAATTGCGTATCAAAACGGGGTTTTCCAGTAAGCTCCTAAAATCAATTCGTATGGAAACACCTTGAGGGTGTTTCGAAACGTCTGGGCGATTTTGAGTAATTTGGACTTTAAAACATTTTAAGTCTAAAATTTACTTGTCAAATGTGAGTCTTTTGGGTACTTAAAACTTTATTTACTTTGCAATTTGTTCCTTAGATTATTTGTTATATAAAAATCAAACATTGGTTTTACAATAATCAACGCAACAACAGATTCAGAATCAAAGGAATCACAATGAATGGAACCTAGTGGACATATTAGGCTAATTACAATTCTAAAAAATTAAATTTTAAATTTTACCTAAATTTAACCTAATATATATAAGGGTATGTACTTCCCCGAACTTGAGAAGAGAATTGTCCCTAATGCAAAAAGAAAGTAAAAGAAAAAACAAAACAAAACAAATCAAGGAAAAGCAAATATGAATATGCAAATGAAATTAAACTAAGCTAAAAATAAAAGAAAAGAAAAACTAACCAGAGAGTTACTGGGTGGTGGTTCCTAGATGATGATACCCTTGCCTTTGTCTTGGGAAGACGCTTGTTTCTTGGCAGGGCAGGAGGAGGCACTAGCATCAGTATCTAGCTATCGGCAGTGGCGGGTGGAGGTGGTAGCAGGTGGTTGCTTGGGGTTCCAGATCTCCAAGTTTAGCCAACCAAAGGGTTCCATGAGCATTTTATCCCCTTTCCATTGTGGCACACTCACTCCCTGGCAGAATGCCGTTATGAGATGAGGGAACAGAAGTGCCCTTTTCTTTCTTTGAGAGGTGCCTCTCTCCAGGATAGCCCCATAGATGATTTCATAGGGCTTAATCGGACGATCGTGTAGGATGGAGTAGAGGAGCAGCAATCTTCGGCGGAAGAAGGTGGTCATGTTCTTCGTCGGAAGCAGCCTAGTATTTATAAACCTCACCCAAAATCTGGCGTTAGGGGTGAGGTTCAACCATTGCACTGTCCGAGCATTTGATAATGTTCTCTCCTAGGTGGTGTTAGTAACACAAAGGTCTTGTAAGAGCCTAGTGTCGGTTTCATCGGTAATGCTGGCGACGAATTTGGTGTGGTGGTTGGCCATTATCTTTAGTTGGTAATGGCGTGCGATCAGTTGGGGTGTAAAGTCTACCTTCACCCCTTGGACAAACACCTAACCTTCACCATATTGGCCAAAGTGAGTGTAAAACTCCTAGATCCAGTCTTCGTTGATTTTTCCTGCTTGTATGGAGAAGGTCTCCCAGCCATGGGTAAGAAAAAAAGATTTCTCATTGTCATCAAAGAAGACCTCACAGATGTTGGACCCTGCTAACACTTCTTCTAAAATCAACAGTTGGTTTCGGACAGACTTGTACTTCTTTAGGAATTCTTCTGAGTAAAGTCAGCCCAAAAGAAGTGTTGATTTCTCGGTGGAAGACTCTGAATTAAAGTCCGAGAGAGAGCCGGAAGAGGTTTGGTGGAGTGACACAGACGATGGAGGGCTCAAACTTTGTTATTGTTGTGCCATTGGATGACATATTTCGGAGATGGTAGAGGAATGCTTATCTCAAGAGTAACAAATGGTTGCTATGGCAGATTATCAGTCTTGGTTTAATAATGAAAGACTTGGGGAGGAAGGATATGGATAGTCGGGGAGGCAAAAGGTTTGAGAGTGAATGGGGGATGTCAACATTCAATGTTGATTGTTTTGTGAAGCGGGAAAGTGATAGTAGGCGACGAGCAGATGAGGTTGTGAAGTGTAGAGAAGTTATAAGTTATGGTGAAGGGTAAAAAGGAATTTTCATAGATCAAATAAACTAAATTCGAATCCCAGCCAATGTAACTGATTTTCTTTCCAATGTCTTAGGAGAATGTTCAGCCCATTTTGTCTCTTCCTTGTAATAACTTCCAAAAATGAACATGTTAAATAAACCTAAAAAACAAAAGGAATTGCAATAAATAAATGTGGAAATTAAAATAACAGAAAAGTAAAAGAGAGGATTGGATGTTTTAGATATCCAACAGTATGACTAAAGTTTTTTCACGTTGTACTGGTGCTCCCTTGTAAGCCTTTAGGCATTGACCATTGACCTTGATGATTGAGCCATCTTTGAGGTCTGTTATATCTACAACACAATGTGGTAAATCTTAACAACTTGGAATAGGTCGGAACATCTAGATTTTAACTTCCCTGGTCAAAGCTTCAAGCGAGAATTGTAGAGTAGAATGGTTTGTCCTTCAACGAATTGTTAAGGCAGC
Organism: Hibiscus tridactylites; assembly: GCA_958450335.1. Classification (NCBI taxonomy): domain Eukaryota; kingdom Viridiplantae; phylum Streptophyta; class Magnoliopsida; order Malvales; family Malvaceae; genus Hibiscus; species Hibiscus tridactylites. The sequence goes on along the minus strand of OY288276.1, from coordinate 21,467,375 downwards.
AGTGTACCATCATGCCACTTTTTAGTCTTTTCTTTGTAGATCTTAGCATTCTCATAGGCATTCAGACGATGCTTGTTTAACTCATTCAAGTCCAACAATCTTCTTTCCCCATCTAGTTGACAGTCCATATTGATCTTCTTGATGGTATAGTAGGCTTTGGTTCTAGTTCGACTGGTAAGTGACAAGCTTTTCCATACACAAGTTGGTAAGGTGACATGCCCATTAGGGTTTTAAATGCAGTCTGATAGGCCAATAGGGCTTCATCGAGCTTTAGAGACTAGTCTCTTCGATTGGATTTGACCATCTTTTCAAGGATCTGTTTGATCTCTCGGTTTGATACTTTAACTTGCCCAATGGTTTGCGGGTGATATGTTGTGGCTATCTTGTGGTGGACTCCGTAGCGGCATGGTGCCTTGGTGATCAACTTGTTATTGAAGTGCTTGCCTTCATCACTAATAATGGCTCAAGGGACACCAAAACGGGTGAAGATATTCTTGTGCAAAAATCACAAGACAGTGTTTGTATCATTCTTAGTTGTTGTTGTCGCTTCCACCCATTTGGACACATAATCCACCATGAGCAAGATGTACAGTTCTCCTTTAGAGGATAGGAAAGGCCCCATGAAATCAATGCCCCGTACATCAAAAAGTTCAACTTCCAGGATGGCTTGCATGGGAAGCTCATTACGTCGAGAGATGTTTCCTGTCCTCTTGCATCTATCACATGCCTTATAATATTCATGGGCATCGCAGAACAAAGTTGGCCAATAAAATCCAGACTGTAAAACCTCCGCAGCCGTCACAAAGAGTAGAGTGACAATGGTATAGGATGCACTTTTATTCTTCTTCTGAAACGCACCTTTGAATCATTTGGTCCGCGCATTGCTTGAAATGTTAGGGCTCATACCAATAGTTATAGTGTGCATCATGCCGAAATTTCTTCCTTCCTTGGCTGCTAAGATCACAAGAAAAAATACCACTAACAAGAAAGTTAACAATGTCAGTATACCAAGGAAGAGCCGTAGCTTTTAAAAGCTTCTCATCAGTGAATTCTTCCTTAATATCACATGCAACATCAGTATCACATGCATTTTCAAGTCTAGAAAGATGGTCAGTAACTTGATTTTCAGTTCTTTTCCTATCAACTACCTCAATATCAAATTCTTGCAAAAGTAGTATCCATCTAATAAGCCTAGGTTTAGCATCTTTCTTGGTTACTAGGTATTTAATGGCACAATAACCTAAGTACCTATTAAGTATGACCTAAATTTATCAAATGCAAAAACTACCACAAGTAATTCTTTTTCGGTGGTGGTTTAGTTTAGTTGTGCCTCATTAGGTTTACGACTAGCATAATATATGACATGAAAAACCTTGTTTTGGCGTTGACCAAGAACAACTCTAACAGCATAGTCACTTGCATCACACATTAGTTTGAACAGCTGGGATTAATTAGGGGGCACTACCACTGGTGCAGAGATGAGCTCCTTTCTTAAGGTTTTGAATGCAGCACGACATTGATCATCAAACTCGAATGCTTTATATTGTTCTAGTAACAACCATAATGGTTTCGAGATCTTTGAGAAGTCTTTGATGAATCGACTATAAAATCACGCATGTCCAAGAAAGCTTCTAATAGCCTTGACATTTGTTGGTGGTAAAAGATTCTGGATAACTTCAACCTTGGCTCTGTCCACTTCAGTGCCCTTTTCAGAGATGCGGTGGCCAAGGACAATCCCCTCTGATACCATAAAATGGCATTTTCCCAGTTGAGTACTAGATCAGTATCCTCACATCGTTGTAACACCTTTTCAAGATTGCTTAACCAGTGGTTGAAAGTGTCTTCATAGACCAAAAAAATCGTCCATAAAATCTCCAAGAAGTCTTCCACCATGTCCGAGAAGATGACAATCATGCATCGTTGGAAGGTTGTTGCAGAGGCCAAAGGGCATCCTCCGGAAAGCATAAATGTCGTATGGACACATGAAAGTTGTCTTTTCTTGATCTTCTGGTGCGATGGCAATCTGGTTATAGCTAGAGTAACTGTCCAAGAAGAAATAGTAGGGTTTCACGTTGAGCTTATCAAGCATTTGATCTATAAATGGCAGTGGGAAGTGATCCTTTTTTGTGGCTTTCTTCAGCTTCCTATAATCATTACAGATTTTCCATTCAGTTACAATTCTGTTAGAGAGGAGTTCATCAGCATCATTATTGATCATAGTCATTCCTCTTTTCTTGGGCACACTCTGGATAGGACTCACCCATGAGCTATCGGAGATAGGATAGATGATTCATGCATTGAGCCACTTAATGATTTCTTTCATAACCACGGTTCTCATGATGGGATTGAGTCTCTATTGTGGTTCTATTGAACTACTATGGTCATCTACAAGCAAAATTTTATGCATACACAGAGAAGAGCTAATCCATTTTATGCCATAAATAGTCCAACCGATGGCTTTCTTATGTTGTGACATGACAGTTAATAATCTGGCCTCCTGGTCAGGTTTTAAACAAGCAGATATAACAACATGTAGTGTTTCATTCTCCCTTAGATATGCATACTTTAATTGAGGTGGGAGAGGTTTAAGTTCAAGCTCCGGTGGATGCTCGAGTGAAGGCTTGGGAGATTTATACGCAACATGATCCAAAGGCTCGAAGATCATACCAGGTCGTGTGAGCAGAATGTTGGATTGTTCAATCTCGTCTTACCTTTTGTCTCAGCTTTATGCATAGCCTTATCAAACTCAGCTTGCTTCTCAACAGAAAGTATGTTGCTGCAGCATATCTCGGGTAAACTCTCTTTTACTAAGGCTTCTTCAGTGTCCACAAGTTGGCATTCTTCATAATCATCCACGTACTTGAGTGTGCTTAAGACGTTGAATGTGATCTTTTGGTCGTTCATCTTCATGGTGAATTCACCTTTCTCACAATCAATCATGATCCGTCCGGTGGCTAGGAATGGTCTCCCTAGAATGATGGGGGCATTCTCATCGACTTTGCAATCAAGGATGATAAAGTTTACTGGGAAGACTAACTAATCTACCTTAACTAACACATCTTTAATTCTACCCTAAGGTCAGATTTGGGATCGATTGGCCAATTGAAGGATCACAGATGTAGGCTTTGCTTTTCCCATCCCTAATCTTTTAAACACAGATTTTGGCATCAGGTTTACACTTGCATCGAGATCACACAAGGCACGACTACTGTAGTTGTGGCCTATCAAGCATGGAATGGTGAAGCTGCCAGGTTCCTTCGTCTTGGGTGGCATATCACTCAGCACAGCCATTAACTCGCTCATAGTGGTAACAATTTCCACCTCAATCACCTTCCTTTTCTTTGTCACTATCTCCTTCAGAAACTTCACTTAAATAGGCATTGATCAATAGCCTCTAGCAGTTGGACATTGATGTGCAACTGTTTGAGCATCTCTAGAAATTTTTGGTACTAGCATCTTGTTTCTGAGCCTTCAATCGCCGTGAGAATGAAGGTGGTGATTTGGGCTTGTCTTGTGGCTTATTGGATGCAGGTGCATCCTCAGTTTTTTATCCTCCTTGCCTTCAATAGAGGTGAGCAAAACTCGACTCAACTTATAAAACCAAAAAAAAATTGACTCGACTCGAGGCGAAAAAACTCGAATCATTCTAACTTGACTCGAAATTACATAAACTCAACTCGACTCGAAAAAATTTCAAATAAAGTTTGAGTTGTAAAATGGAAATTCGAATAACTTGAAATTTTTAGTAATTAGTTGATTGATTTTTTAAGTTCGAGTCAAGTTCCTTAATTTTTCCTGATATATACCAATATAAAAAGATATGAAGAAATATGTCACATATGAAAAAATATGATCAAGTATATATATATATATATATATATATATATATATATATATATATATATATATATATATATGCATATCTTATAAGATTAGAGTAAGTCATTTAAATTTGTATAGGAACTCGAAAAATCGACTCGACTCGAATTTCATAAACTCAACTCGAATAAAAAAAATTCAAATAAAGTTTGAGTTGTAAAATATGACACGTCAACTTGAATAACTCGAATTTTTTTTACTTCACTCGACTCGATCGAACACTCACCCCTAGCCTTCAATATCAAGGTCACTCACTGTATTAGAGATAGGAGCTAGGTCTTTAGGTGCAGGAGCGTCAGTGGATGGCTTGCTTGGAGTAGGTTTTACTGAAGAGCTTCCCCCAAACTTGGCTTTTGTCCTCAACTATGCGCCACTACGTAGAGTGGTGGCATTGCATTGCTCCGAGTTAAAGTCCTTAGTGACTTCAGTATCACTAGGTAAACCGTTGGGTGGTCTTGTTTTTAGCATCTGGGCGATCTGCCCAACTTGCGTCTCTACAGATCGTATGGAGGCACTATTGTTTTGCATGATCGATTGCTGGTTTTGCAACATGGTAATCTGCGTTGTGAGCATCTCATTATGATTCTTCAGATGGGCTTCTTGATCCTGCATAATAACACAGGGAGTTTCCATAAAATTTTGATAAGAATTATCAAAAGAGTTAGAGCTGGAGTTAGAAGCTCCCTGGTTCTACCTCTGAGTCTTTTGTTGAAATCCAAGAGGTTTAGTTGATGTAGTTTGTTGTGCTCCTCAATTTCTTTTGCTACCTCCCCAACCAAAATTTGGATGTTATCAAAAGAGTTAGAGTTGGAGTTAGAAGCTCCCTGGTTCTGCCTCTGAGTCTTTTGTTGAAATCCAAGAGGTTCAGTTGATGTAGTTTGTTGTGCTCCTCAATTTCCTTTGCTACCTCCCCAACCAAAATTTGGATGTTGCCGCCACCGAAGGTTATAGGTGTTGGAGTAAGGGTTGTTGTTGCGATTGGTGTTCCCTACATAGCATCCAGATTCTTTTTGTTGAGGGCACTTACTCGAATGATGTTCCCCATCACAGTTCTCACAAGTGTATTGTACTACCTTAGCCTCTCGGACATTGGATAGTCCCCGCGTGTTCTTGAGCAGATTATTGATGGTAGTGAGCTGGGCTACTACAGTCTGGGATTTATCCAATTGAAGTGTTATAGCTGCTTTGGGTCCTGGCCTCAATCTCCCTCTTGGGAACTGTAGTTAGTGTTGGCTATCTGGTCAAGTATCTTGAAGGCCTCATCTGGTTCTCTGTCGAGTAAGGTACCATTAGCTAACAAGTCGATCATCATCCTTATTGGTGCATTGATGACATTGTAAAACATCATGAATTGTAGCCAATTTGTGAATCCAAGGATCGAACACTTGCGAAACAAGTCTTTGTATCTATCCCATGCCACATGAATTCATCATCGTGTTGCTGGAAAGAGATGATGTCACCTCGCTTTTGGTTGTGCATGTTCGGTGGATCATATTAGTGCAAAAACTTGTTGCACAAGTCATCCCAGGATGTAATAGATCCTGTGGAACAAGTATTCAACCATGCTCTGGCTCGATCTCGCAGAGAGAACAGGAATAGCTTGAGTCGCAAGGCGTCGTTAGGTATGTCTGGTTGTCTGTAACAATCACAGGCTTCCAAGAAAGCTTGGATGTATTCATGGTTATCTTTTCTTGTTGATCCTCCAAATTGTCCAATGTTGTTGAACATGTTGAACATAACGAGCTTCAGCTCAAAGTGGGATGTCCTTAGATCAAGCACAACGATCGGTGGGTTGAGATTGTTGATAACAGGCATAATGATGTCTCTAATGGGCCTTCGAACTCTGGCAGGGGGTGGATCCTCTTGGCCATTATTTCCCACTCCAACAATTCTCTGTCCATCGGCTGGAAGTAAGCTTGCATCATGCACGTTCTCAGGGAGTTCTCATTTTCGTTCACCATATTTTTATTCTCTCGTATTAGTCTCCAAAAAGTTCTTTCGATCTCCGGATTATATGAAAGAATAGTTTCTTTTCCAGACCTTTTGGTCATGCAGTGGAACGTAACTGAGAGTAAAAACAAAAACAAAATTTAAATACAATAAAAATAAAAGTCGTAAGCGCAATTACAACGTAATTATCAATTGCCAATCCCCAACAATGGCGCCAAAAACTTGATGCTTGTCGAATAGTGATGCACTTTAGAGCAAGTATACTCGCCATATCAAGTAATAAAATGAAGAGTAGAGTGTCGAACCCACGAGGATTGGATCAATAACTACGAAGTTATTGTACTTAGGAATGTGTTTGCAAGTATTGGTGATTTTCGGTTTAAGTAAAACTAAATTAACTAATCTAAAGGTAGCCATGATTAAGACAAGCAGTTGTAGCGACTTAATAGATAACTATGGAGGTTGAGATTATTGCTAAGGATATATGCATGATTACCTATACCGATGCTATAGTGATAGGCAATACATGTTTGCGTAAACCTTTAGATTCTTCATCTACTCGACATAATTTTCTAATGAACTTCTTACTCTCTCTATGCCTAGAAGTGGTGATACATGTTTGCGTTAACCCTAACGACTCTATTACTTGTTTAAGAACTCATTTTTAGTCGTTGAAACCCTAAACTTATGTCTAAGCCATATTAAGACTAAGTTAACAGCTTAGCCCCACAGTTCATGTTTGTATAACCTAACTCTCTCGATATTAAGCCACATATCAATAGTTAACGGGCCTCTCTCCATAGCTCTTACAATTAACTATGCATTAAGAACATGAACAAAATAGATTAAGGGAAAACAACTAAAGCATTGAAATAAAATAATCAAAACATAAAATCTTGGGACGCAATAATCCGAACTAAAAAGTTTAGCTCATGTCTGAGCCTAAAACATCCATAATTAAAGGTATAAGGTATGATGGTTTATCAAGCAAGGAAAAGAAAAGAGTTGAGCGTCCTTGACAAAACTCCCTTTGTGCCGTCCAACTGTGATACAGATCCCCTCTCCGTTAGCCTCTCTCGATGGCTTCGTTCGTTGAGGAGAATCGTCTAGCTTTTCCCTGGTGGTTCTCTACAAGCTTGGACTAGGACTATCATCTAAAATCGTGCTCCCTTGTAGTAGCATCCAAGTCTCTCTTATATAGGCGGTGAAACTAGGGCTTCAGTACCCTAAAGTGTGCGTGGCTTCAATAAAGAAAAGCCATTGGTTTCTCGCTTTATTAAATGTTGCATATCTGGGAGAAATTCCACGTGGGCAGAGGCAGATTCATTTCTGACTCTTCATGCCTCGTCAGCTCCAGCCATGTGATCTGCAACATCCTACACATGTACCACAAAGCACCACATTTCCTGTGAAAAGCACCAATATATATGACATTGAAAACACAGGCAGTGTAACTCCCTATCTACATGCAATTATGTACAATCTAACCTAAATGCAATCTAAATGAGCATGAAAACATGCAAAAGACAAGAATTAAGGGCACACAAAATAGGTCAACTATGCATTCGTCGGCAAGCATAATGCCATCCACAAATTTTTGTCCTCGTACAAATGTCGACCGGACACTCCTTTTTCAAAATCAATACAACAAACGTAGAATTCACCCTCTGCGACAATCTACGTGAATTGAAAAAGGAATGCATAAAATTCATCACATCTGATTTCATGAAGCTCCAAACTTTCTTATAAAATTCAAATGTGAAGCCATCGGGACCCGATGCTTTTGACCCTTCACACCCTCCGAACCTCCTCTTCTGTGAAGGGAACTTTCAAGCTTGTCACATGCTCAATAGTCAAACAACTAAAACGCTCATCAGCATCCAACGACCCCAAAGTTAGCTTTTTAGAGAAATGCTTGTTGAACTCCCAAAAGAAGAAGTGTCTCATACTATCTGGGTTCGATTCCGATACTTCTTATAGTCCATTCACACCCTCCATCGAGTGAAAATATTGCCCAAAAAGAGTTGGGTCAATGTGCTCGCAGCTATTCCCCTTTGTGTTACCATTGTGGAGGTGTCTTTCTTTCGTGTTCCCTTGTAGTCCATGTTCACCTTCCACCTTGCTATTGTTCCTGAAGGCATGAATATATTATTAGAAAAAATTATATCAACACCCAACCATTCAATTACCTCATTCTCGTCGACTTCTATCAAGGTTGGATTTAGCCTTCGTTGCTGAGGCAATTGCTTTGCCAGCCAATTGATGTGGCAATCAGTTGCCAAAATTCGTTGTAAGTCAAGAGGAAAAACAATTTTCTGAAAAGCTTCATGAATCCAAACACCATTTTCTTTAGGCCCCTCGAACATCTCAATTAGTAGAGATTTCGATGGCTTCAAATCTACCGGCGTTGGTTCCTCAAATACCTGCAATGGAAGAGGGGGGTTTTCGAAGAATTCAAAAGGTTCGATTACTACCTACTCATATTCCATTAGTGAAGTATTGTCATCTTGGTGCTCCTGCATGTGATCGTGTGATTGCCTTGGCAAAGATGGATGTGAGAAATCTATGGATTCCTGCTTCATCATCGATGTTGTAACACTCTGGATATCTGATTCCTCAGGAATTATTGTAACATATGGTATTCTTGTTTTCCCCTTTTCAACCTCTGTGGGAATGGTGGTGGAGGTCGAATATCTTCAATCCGTTCCTTGCATGGGAATTTAACTTGAGGCATTGAATCAGAACTTTCAAAGGCCTTCTTGTTTTCTGAGGTATCTTTGTCGGGCGTTGCCGAGGCAATGGCTTCAGGTCTTGCTGAGGCAGTGGTGTCAGTAATTGTCGAGGCAATGTTACGGGGCATTGCCAAGGCAGTGTGATCGGGTGTTGTCGAGGCATGTGGTATTGTCGTGGCATTCTCAGTACTCTTCTCAGCCTCATAAAGTGTTGTTGCGGCATTGTTCTGTTCAGGCTCCTCAATCTTTGCTGGGGAAATTTGTTTTATAGGCTCATCATGTGTTTGGCAATCTCTCTCATTGGCATCCTCTCGACTTGGGGGTTCTAGTTTTTCTCCACGCATTGGGAAGCTCTCTTCGTATTGCTCCTTGTCCTCTTGCATTGGGATATCAATATTCCTAGGAATTGATTGTTGGGGCATATTATCCATGGAATATGTGGATTTCCTTAATCGATCTTCCGATTCTCTCACGAGTACATCCATCCTGGCTATACACGCATCCATATAATTTAAAAGCTCTTGATGAGGACTACATTGCCATGGCATATTTGTTGTCGTTCCACTTGGGTGCTGATAAGGACTACATTTCCAAGGCATGTTGTTGCTGCGGTAAAATTGCTATGGTAAAAAAATTGAGCTTTTTGATCATACCATGAAGGATTTTGCTGCCAGTTCCATATATGGTTCTCCATGTAGTCATGTGCACCAAAAAGGTGAGGGCAATTTTCAAACACATGATGTTCCCCACACATAACACAAGAGTTTTCCACAGTATAGGTTCTTTGGGATTTTCTCAGTTGAATCCTATCGTTCAACATCAACTCTCGAATAGATTTACTTTTATTTCCCCACATGTTGATGTCATTTAACTTGTAGCGCACTTGAATTTTTTTTAATTAAAACAAACAAAAAAGTTAGTAAAACTAATAAAAAATGCAATAACAAACAACTAACACCAATTGCCAATCCCCGGTAACGGTGCCAAAAACTTGTTGCGCGTAATAAGTGCTACGCAATTGTGCAAGTATACACGTCGCAAGTAATAAAGTGATATAAGTATCAAGTATCGTCTCCACAGGGATTAGTTTGGGCCACTTTGCTTAAGATTCTGCACTGTGAAAATAAAAACACAAATAGATGATAGGAAGAGTTCTAACTAACAAGTAAACTAAAGAACAATAAAAGTAAAAGATAGAGGAAATCAAATAAGAGAGAAGAGTAGGTCGGGTTATCGTGAGTTGAGGAGTGATAGTCGAATGGAACAGTCTTGGTTTTGCATGCAAGAGGAAGCTTGATTGCCTCGACAATGGGCAGAATGGTTGCCTCGGCAATGAGAAATATGATTTCCTAGGCAATGCACAAGGTGATTGCTTGGGCAATTGGTAAGGTGGTTGTCTGGGCAATGAATAAAGCTATTGCTTGGGCAATTTGGCGACAACCTTCAAGGTTCGGCGAAGCGTTCTTCAATGGTTCCTCCTTATCCCTAAGTTGAAACTCTAGTTACTGGGCATGCCTTGATAATACCTCCCAGCTTGAACCAAGGGTGAACAACAACCAATCTTGCTCTCCTTTTAGCCGTTGAAATTCGTAACTTATTCCTAAGTTGAACTAGTCTTCATCGAATTGGACAAAACCATGCTTAGTCGTTTATTGAATCTAACTCTCCCGATATTAGATAAATAGATAGTTTCACGGGATCCTCTCCTAATTTACTCGCAAACAAGATTAAAAACCAAGAATGAACAAACCTTGAATTAAAATTGCAACTTCAAAAATTAAACAAATCTAATCGTTTATCAAAACCACAAACCCAAAATAACCCATGCCAATTCATATCAATTCATGACTGGGTTTTGAAAGATATACAAAGAATAATTCCCTAGCATGAATCTAATTGAAACAAAGAAAAACAATATGAAGAATTCAAACAGCCCCCTTGTTTCTTTCTCTCCAATTGACTCCGCTTTGAAGTTGACGGCTTGGCCTTCTTTATATAGGAGATGGCTAGGTCAAAGTCTTTCTTGAGTAGGAAGTTAAGTTGGAATTAAATTGAATAAAAGAAATATTAAAACTCTTTTAATTTTATTCCAACTAAAACTTCTATTTTCTTGAGATTTAATCTCTTTTTAACCTCTTCATGAATATCCAAGCTCCGATCTTCATGCAAATTATCTCTAAAAATTCAGCTCTTTACGCTCTTCAAGTCGCCTACCACTTTGCTCTTTTTCTCCCTTTTCAGAAATTGCTCAGGCATTGCCTTGGCAATGGCTCGGCATAGTTCGGCGCGACAATGTCCTAGTAGTGGTCTCTCAGTCGTCTTTGCTCAGCCAGGTGTGCTAAGCATCACACAACACGGCTTGGTTCTACTCGGTCAGGATCACTCGGCAGGGTTCGGTAATGAATTGTCGCGGCAAGGCTCGGCAATCCCTGACATAACCTCCACATGCACAAAATGCATAACTAGTAGTACCTTTTTCCGCAAAATAACTAAATTATGAACTCAAGCATAACGGTGAAGGAAATTATGAAAAAATGCATGAATGCCTAATAATGCAACTAAAATGTGCCTGCGGGAGCTGGAGTAAGGGTTTCTGGACCCGAGGGAGTGAAAGGGCAAGCTGCCCTTGATATGTCAGTATTGATACAAGCTATTTCTGGTGTTGGTGTGAGTCTGTCGTTGGTGTGAGTCTGCCGTTAGAGCGACTCCATAGTCTTGGAGGGACGGAGTTCAGGGAGCTGACTCCGGAAGGTTCTGAGTCTTGGTTAGAAAGTACCAAGAGGATTCTCGAGTAGCTGAACTATAGCAATGCTCAGAAATTGGGATGTATTGTGTCCCTGTTGTACGGTGATGCGTATACGTGGTGGATAACCACAATATCGGGGTTGGATGATGATGAGGTGACTTGGACGTTCTTCTTGAATGCGTTCGAGCGAAAGTACTTGGGTGTCCGCTACGTGGATGAGAAAAAGAGGGAATTCATGTCCCTAATACAAGGAAATGTGTCTGTGGCGGAGTACAAGGTGTAGTTTGTACGCCTTAGCCAGTATGCACCCGAGTTGATTCCTAGCGAGCAAGAGAGATGCGAACGATTCCGATATGGGTTGGTGGCTGATGTGAAAACATATATGCTCGCAGCTGACTATACTGATTTTGATGTCTTGGTCACTCGAGCCAAGGACATTGAGCTGAACCTTGGCCTAGCCAGTCGAACAGGAGGGTCTAGCTCAAGAAAGTGACTTGTGGATCGTGATTTTGGTAGAGATTGGTTCAAGAGACCTAAGGATAGAAGGTCACACGCGGATGTGAGGCGTGGGGGTGGTAACCCTGGAAGAGGTCAGCAAGGACCGAATGCTTTCGTACGGACATTGGTAGAGATCGGTTCAAGAGACCTAAGGATAGAAGGTCACACATGGATGCTAGACGTCGAGGGGGTAACCCTGGAAGAGGTCAGCAAGGGCCGAATGCTTTCATTTGAACACTTGAGTGTAATCGGTGTGGTAGAAGGCACACTGATGAGTGATGGGGCAACCTTGGTACATGTTGGAATTGCGGTAATCGTGGGCACATGAAAAAGGATTGTCCGCAGCCAATGAGAGAGGGTCGGGCTCTGGTGAGAGCAGCTGAGCCACAGACAGGCCGTGGGCGGCCGTGGCAACTTCCAGCGCAGAGATGAAGGTGCGAGAAATGTAACACATGTGGTGGCTGTTCAGCCTAAAGGTGGTGGCCAGGCCAGAGTGTATGCTCATCGAGAAGGGAGGAATGACACGGATGTGATCGCATATACCTTTACTTTGCAATCCTTGTCATTACTTTCTTTAACTGATTCTGAATCTACACACTCGTACATATTGCATGAACATGCACAAATGCTTGGTTTTCCTGTTGAGTCTTTGGATGTGGGTATGAGTGTGACTAATTCCTTTGGTGAGACGGTTGTAACAAGGAAATTGTATAGGAGATGTCCCTTAAAAGTGCAAGAGCATGTGTTTTTAGTTGATCTGATGGAATTGTCATTCTATGGATTTGATGTAATCCTTGGTATGGATTGGCTTGTTGAGCATAGGGCCGTTGTGGATTTTGAAAATAAGCGAGTTTCTCTAAAACTTGCGGATGATTATGAAGTTGTGATGGTGGGAGAAAATGTGAAGTTTCTGTCTAATGTGGTGTCGACACTTGAAGCAAACCGGATGTTGCGTCAAGAATGCGAGGCTTATCTAGCCTTTGTTATGAATCCTTGTACAAAGGAGGTTCGTGTGCAGGATATAAGGACCGTGTGTGAATTCCCTGGAGTGTTTCCGGAGGAATTACCGGGTTTGCCGCCCAGTCGAGAGGTTTAATTCGGAATTGAGTTGTATGAGAACACAACTCCGGTGTCCATTGCTCCCTGTCGCATAGCACCCAAGGAGTTGGAGGAGTTGAAGACGCAACTTCAAGAGTTGCTTGACCGAGGCTTTATTCGGCCTAGTGTATCACCTTGGGGTGCACCGGTATTGTTTGTTAAAAAGAAAGATGGCACAATGAGAATGTGCATTGATTACCGTCAGCTGAATAAGTTGACTATCAAGAATAAGTATCCTTTACCGAGGATTGATGATCTTTTCGATCAGTTTCGAGGAGCGGCTATGTTCTCAAAGATAGATCTGCGATCAGGATATTATCAGTTGAAGGTGAATGATGCAGATGTGCCAAAGACAGCCTTTCAAACGAGATATGGGCATTATGAATTTCTAGTGATGTCGTTCGAATTGACGAATGCTCCTGCTTCTTTCATAGATATGATGAACATGGTGTTTCATGAGTTCTTAGATAAGTTTGTTGTAGTGTTCATCGATGATATCCTTGTGTACTCTCGTACCGAGGAGGAGCATGAGGAACATTTGAGAATCGTTTTGCAAGGGCTGTTAGAGAATTAGCTTTATGGTAAGCTGAGTAAATGCGAGTTTTGGCTGAAGGAGGTTGTTTTTCTTGGCCATGTGGTTTCGGCTGAGGGGATTCGTGTTGATCCCCAGAAGATTGAGGCAGTGGTGAATTGGAAGCCTCGTAGGTCTATTCATGAAGTTCGTACTTTTCTTGGGTTGGCAGGTTACTATCGAAGGTTTGTGGTTGGATTCTCTAAAATTGTTGCCCCTTTGACAAAGTTGTTACAAAAGGATGTTAAGTTTGAGTGGACGGAAGCGAGACAACAAGCTTTTGAGAAGCTAAAGGAAGCTTTGACGCAAGCTCCTATCTTGGTTCAACCTGAGTCAGGAAAAAAGTTTGTGGTGTATAGTGACGCATCCTATGTTGGTTTGGGGTGTGTGTTGATGCAAGAGGGTAGGGTAGTGGCTTATGCATCACGATAGTTGAAAGTGCATGAGCGTAATTACCCTACACATGACATTGAGCTGGCAGCGGTGGTTTTTGCTTTAAAGATTTGGAGACATTATCTATATGGTGAGAAGTGTACTGTGTACACGGATCATAAAAGTTTGAAATACCTTATGTCTCAGAATGAGTTAAATCTTAGGCAACGGCGTTGGGTGGAGTTGCTTAAGGATTACGGTCTGACGATCGAGTATCATCCAGGGAAGGCCAATGTTGTGGCTGATACTTTGAGCAGAAAAGTGGCGGTGGAATTGAGGGCGATGTTTGCTAGCTTGAGCATATCGCGAGATAGTGGTCTAGTTGCTGAGTTACAGATGAAGCCATCTTTAGTTCAGTTGTTAAAGGATAAACAGTTGTTGGATGATTCTTTGGTGCCACATGTTCAGGATATTGCAGAAGGTAGGCCTTCAGATTTCTGTTTCAATGATGATGGTGTTTTATGCTTTGGGATTCGGATAGTGGTGCCGAATGATGTTGAGTTAAGGCGCACTATTCTAACTGAAGCTCATAGTAGTCCTTTTGCTATGCACCCTGGTAGTACGAAGATGTATCGCGGTGTGAAAGATGAGTACTATTGGGTGGGATTGAAGAGAGATGTCGCTGAGTTTGTTAGCAAGTGCATGGTTTGTCAGCGGGTCAAGGCTGAACATCAAATTCCTTCTGGTTGTTGCAGCTGTTGAGAATCCCAAAATGGAAATGGGAAAGGATTACCATCGACTTTGTGTCTGGGTTGCCGTTGTCACCCTCGAAGAAGAATTCTGTTTGGGTGATTGTGGATCTCCTTACGAAGTGTGCACATTTCTTACCTATGCATACTACGTATACCTTGGATAAGCTTGCAGAGTTGTACATTGCTGAGATTGTACGAGTGCATAGAGTTCCAAAATCTATTGTGTCGGGTAGAGATCTGAGGTTCACCGCAAGGTTCTGGGAATGTTTACGTCAAGCTTTTGGTACGCGGCTGAATTTTAGTACTTCTTATCATCCGCAGACGGATGGACATTCGGAGCGTATTATCCAAGTGCTTGAGGATATGTTGAGATGTTATGTTATTGAGTTTCAAGGCTCTTGGGAGAAGCACTTGCCTTTGGTTGAGTTTGCTTATAATAACAGTTACCAGGCAAGTATCCAAATGGCACCTTACGAGGCCTTATACGGAAGGAAGTGCAGAACTCCTCTTTGTTGGGCTGAAACGGGAAAAAAGTTGGTCTCGATGTCGGCTTTGTTGAAAGGAACCACTGAGAAGGTGAAGCTCATTTGTGAGCGTTTGAAAGCAGCATCGGACCGGCAAAAGTCTTACGCGGATTTGAAGTGTAAGGAGATAGAGTTTGCAGTGGGCGAGCGTGTGTTTTTGAAAGTTTCACCTTGGAAGAAGGTGATGGGATTTGGCCAGAAGGGAAAATTGAGTCCAAGGTTCATTGGACCATATGAGGTGATAGAACGTGTGGGTCCTGTTGCCTACAAGCTGAGACTACCTCAAGAGTTGGAAAAGATACATAATGTGTTTCATGTATCCATGCTTCGGAGATATAGATCGGATTCGTCGCATGTTATGTCTGTGGAAGAAGTTGAGCTGAATCAAGACTTGACGTATGATGAGGAACCTGTTGAGATTCTGGATACGGATAGTAAGGTTCTTCGGGGTAAGACTATTGAGCTGGTCAAAGTCTTGTGGAGACATCGTGGCGTTGAGAAAGCCACGTGGGAAAGGAAGGATGACATGAATAAGCAATTTCCTTACCTTTTTCCACCAGGTAAATTTCAAGGACGAAATTTCTTAAGTGGGGGAGAGTTGTAACGGCCTGATTTTGGGCCTAGATGTTTTAGTGGTTGAATCGGGCCGGTCGTGAACTGTTCGAATCTTTAAGGGAGGTTTAGGGAACACCTAGTTCGGGATGCTTTAAAAATATGGAAAAATATCTAAAATTCATCATTTATTATATAAATGGTTTTGGTGAAAACAATTTTACAAAATGCAATTTGGAAATACTACATTTTGGTGTGGTGACCAAATTGCAATTTTTGCAAAAGTTGACTAGTGACTGTTTTGTAAAGGATTGAAACTTTGAATCTTTAAGGAGCTAATTTTACCAAATTGTTTTTATCAAATTTCTCTTTAATTTGGGTGTTTTAATAATGATTTAATAAAAGGAATTAAGAGAGAAATCCTATTTTGACTTTCCATAACTACTTTACGATATTTTTCCCTCTTTTCATTTTCTCTCAACTTCCACTCAGCCAAACACATTTCCCTCACCAAATTATCTCTGATTTTCATCTCTTTTGCTGAGATTTCATTCTCCTAAGGATTTCTAATCTTTACCTCATCAAATTTTTTTGTTTTTACTTTGGATTTTCAAGAAATCTTGCCCAAATTGAGGAGAAATCAGCCATTAGAGGTAAGCTTCGTCCTTCTCCTCTAATGATCAGTTCTTTACTGAAATTCCCAAGTTATCAATCCTTTGTTAATGATTTTTGAGTTTTTTTAATGTTAGAAGCATGAAATTGTTGCAAAATTTGAGATTCTTGGTGAGATCTTGATGATTTTCGTAACTCTTTGTTAAGCTCTATTTTGAGGATGATTTCTAATGTATTTTGGATGATATATGATGTTGGAAATGAAGTTTTATCAAATAAATCCCGAATAGGTTTGGATTCCTTTGTTTTAGATGCTAGATTTGTGGTTTTCGGAGTGTTTTTGGTGTTCTATTGTTGCTAGAGGTATAAGGACGTGTTTGTGATGATTTTTGGTGTTGATTGAGGTTTAGAAATGATTAGAATTGATAGATCTTGGATGGGCTTTGATTTGAGGAAGTTTGGAGGTGATTTCGGTTATTTCGGATAGCCGAAATGGTGCTTTTGAGTAGTGCAACGAGTTTGAGTGTGTGGCTGGTGATTTCAATGCATGATGATGCATTAATCCTTTGCTCTTATGTGTAATAAACAGGGGAGACATCTTTGGACGCTTTTGGTGATGATCCGGAAGTACCAGAAGCCTAGATATCGTTTCGGCAAGCAAGCGAAACGTAACCGGTGAGTCCGAATGGTTTTAGAAGTCCTTGAGCGACAAGGAAACAAGGTTTGGGATTTAGGATTGGTTTGAAACACCATCCTAAGTCCGAAAGTAAGTATTGCTAGAATTGCTCTCTATATGTGGTTGATGCCCCTAAATGCTTTTAACATGCTCTTGATTTGTGTTAGACAAAATCCTACTGTTTTATGCATGATTTATAACATGGAAAGATGTTATGTATTGATCCCATGTGATAGCATGCTTATGAAAAGAGTCTTGAGATTTTGATTAAGTGAAATGCATGAATTGTGGTTTTGAAATGGGATGAGAATGATTTGAGAAATGTTGCATCAAAATAGTAGGTGAGATGATGAGATAATTACCGGATATAATTTGTCGACCAATAGGATGAAAGTGCACTATAAACTAAAAACTCGTACGTACTCTTTGGAGTCAGGCAATGAGGGTAGTGTCATCCCGATCCAAAGTGAGAATCCGATGATGAGAGATACCATCGGGGTAGGTTTTGGTGAAACACTCAAGCTTTGTGGCTAAGAGAGATACTGCCATGAGAGTCCGGTGATAAGAGATTCCATCGGGGTAGGACTTGGCTTAAGGTCAAGCTAATCCACGTATCCGAGTAAAGATGTAATATGAAATTCCAATATATGAGATTATATTTGATTCACATGTACCAAATGTTGAGATGCTTTATGCTATGAGAAATGCATATGAGATTTGTGGTTTATGAAATGCTTTTGTTTTCATTAAGCATGTGTATGGCTTTGCCATGAGATTTGCATTGATTAATGCATGAGTTAGATTGAAGGTACATGTGATTTTCAAATGGAGAATTTCTTTGAAATGGTTTTCAAGCATGAGATAGAAAGAGCATGTTGTAGAAAATGGTTTTTGAGATAGAGTTTTTAAGTTGCATTGTTGTGTTGGTTTTTCTTAGAGCTTGCCTCACTAAGCAAATGTGCTTACGCTTTCTTTTACCAACAATGTAGATAATTGAGACGTTTTTTTGTAGCGAAGAGGCTATGGATATCCAAGTGAAAGGCTCTAGTACGGTGACTTTTGCATATACTCTAGTAATGATAATTGGCAATGGGGACCTATGGTTAGTTTTGGGAGATGTGTTTTGAGCTCCCTATGGTTGTTGCACGTTTAATATGGTATTTGAAGTTTGTAATTGTCCTATATGGTTTGGTTTATGGCTTGTGGCTTGCATATGGTTTTCATGACTAGGGAGCATGCCTATAGACTCAATGATTACATGTTTGATGCCATGCTTTAGCTTAAGCTTCATGATAATGATCTCTGATGTTTAATCATGTTGTTTGTGTATTACGGTATAATTTAGGATGTGTTTGAATGTGAAAAGATGTGAAAAAATAGAAAAATATATAGTTGCAGGGCAGGGCGTATCGAAACGCCCTTATCTGTTTCGGAACAGGGGCCTAAAATGGCCATACTGTTTCGGAACGGATAAGAGTGTTCCGGAACGTTTTGGCTAATGGAAAGCCTTGTTTCGATACGGGTTTTAGAACGCACCCGAGTACCGAAACAGTCAACCCCTTTACGATGCGGTCGTTTTGATACAAGGGTCAGCGTTTCGAAACACTCGACCGTTGGTCTGCATTTTGAATTGTTTCATGTTCTTGTGTCTTACATTTTAGTCCCTAATGTTTGGGGTGCAATTGGATGAGTTTGGAATGTCTGATTGAGTTGATATTTGATAGAGAGGCAAGAAATATGATTATTTGATTATTGGTAACCTTAAAATCTGCAAGGTTCTTGTAATTTGCGAAATTTATGTTTTGGTCCCTAAAAGTCTAATTCTTGCAATTAAACCCCTAATCAAATTCTAATCGATGTACCTTTCCTTTTTATGATCTTGGGTGATCAGATAGGTTTAATATTGTATTTAGAAAATAAAAAAAAGGTCGTTGATCAAGGTTGACTTTCAGGTTGACTTTGGTTTTCCCCGTGTAATCTTCGTAGTTCAGGTCAAGCGTCTAGGCCGGGCTAAGGGGGTTACAAGTCGAGTGCTGAATCGAGGAAATATCTTGTTATCTTCTTAAACTTCTCTTATTTTGATGGTTTTTTTGGAGATTTACTTGTATTTATGCTCGTATTGACTATGGTTTAATTTTCTGGAGCTTGTTGAACTTATTTAAATTATTTCCCTAGTTTAATAATTTCAGTGTTAGCTTTTTCTTAAGCATTGATTGTTGGATTCGTTTTATGTTTAGCATGAGAATGTTAAAACCAGTTACTAACATCGACGGATGCAGTGATGAGTCAGATAAACGAGTTACAACAACGAAAGTTGTATGGATGCAGCGAAAGTCCATCCACTCGTTCAAGGGACTTTAGTCTCGACTTACGACGAAAGTTGAAGCTGATTTAAATCCCTGAGTCAATGGTTGAAGATTAAAAGGAAGCTAATACTCAAGCTGACCATATATTCGTTGATTAAACCATCCTTTCGCCTTGAGGTGCATTTGATCTTTCTGTCGAGCTAAACCGAGGAGATCCAGGCTTATCCCTAATATTACTCTTCCTTTTATTACACTCTGATTTTATACCAAATATCAACTTTTATTTACATCTTTATTCTATTGTTACAACCACCATTGCACCTACATCTACCTCTTCTACAGTTTTGTACTGTAGTCATATAAGACTCAACATAATACATTATCCTCATGGGATCGATATTCAAACAAGTTCATTTACTCTTTAATCGAGATATGATTACATATCTACAAATGCATCCACATCATGTATGAGTCACATTCTCAACATATCATCCATTAGCTTATTACTTTAAGACGCATCGGATTTTGATATATCAAAGCATGCAAGTCACAAACACATGGTCCTGCATTTACTCAGGATTAAGGTAAATATATTTTCAACATCACAAATGAATTTACTCTTTAAATGGATTTAAGATCTTGATTCATCTTGGATCTAGTCCAATGTGTTATCAATCCAGACAAACACATCTATGTCTATACTTGGGAGTCAACCGCTCCAATAGCCAAGACAAGTTATCTCCCCATTTAGACTTTAGACAATGTAATAGTTCTTCCAAATTATTTGCTCGAGATAATTTTATGAATTATGGGAATATTTAGATTACCAACAAATATAAGTTGTCTTTCATATTATAATAAACCTTATAATACAACTTATATTCAAATGATTCAGCAATTATATAAATTAATTCACTTAGGGCACAAAACTCCAACAACGACTGTTTGAGGGTCTCATATTGACGCAACACACTATGTGAACAAGAGAAGTTTGAAAATGATGTTTTTGGCATAGACGGAACTCCAATAAACATGAGCCAAACATTTTTCCAAAAATAAAGGTTAAAATTTTAACCAAATGGAATATGCAAGGTTCATAGACAGTCTAAATGAACTTTACTAGTGTAACCCCCTTAACCCGGTCTGGACGGTTGACCCGAGCCGAGGTGATTACACGGGGAAAACCGAAGCCACTCGTTAAAGTTAGCTCCAATTGACGACCCTTTTTTCTTTTATCTTCTCTAAATGCATTATTAAGCCTATATGATCACCCAAGATCATAGGAAGATAAGGCACAGTGATTGGAATTCAATTAGGGGTTTAATTGCAACAATTAGACCTTTAAGGACCAAAATGTAAATTCTGTAAATTACGAGGACCTTGTAGATTTTAAGGTTACCAATATTCAATTAGTCTCACTTCATGCCACTCAGTCAATTTTCAACTCAATCAGACATTCCATTCTTATTCAATTTCATTCATTAACACGAGGGACTAAAATGTAAGAAACAAGAACCTGAAACAGTTCAAAATCAAAACCAACGGCCGGGTGTTTCGAAACGCTAAGCCTTGTATCGGAACGGTCGTATCGAAACTGGGTTGACCGTTTTGGTACTCGGGTGCGTTCCGAGACCCGTATCGAAACATGGCTTTCTAGTGGCAAAATCGTTCCGGAACGCTTCTACCCGTTCCGAAACCATATGGCCATTTCAGGCCTCTGTTCTGAAACAGATAAGGGCATTCCGATACGCCTTGCCTTGCAACAGTAGAATTTGATGGTTTTACACATCTTTTTGAATTCAAACACATTTCAAATCAAGCCATAACATGCATACAACATGTTTATGCACCAAAGACCACCATTATGAAGCATAAACTAAAACATGGCATCAATCATGAAATCATTGGAACTATAGGCATGCTCCCTAGTAATGAAAACCATATGAAAGCCACAAGCCACAAACCAAACCATAAAGGTCATTTACAAACCACATATATCGTAATAAACTTGCAACAACCATAGGAAGTTCCAAATTACATCTCCCAAACTAACCATAGATCCCCATTGTCAATTATCATTACTAAAGAATACGTAAACGTCACCATACTTGAGCTTTTCAATTCCCTTGGACAACCTTAGCCTCATTGTTGCCCAAAAGTGTCTCAATTATCTGCATTGTTGGTAAAAGAGAGCGTAAGCACATTTGCTTAGTGAGGCAAGCTCTAAGAAAAACCAACGCAACAATGCAAATTTAAAATTCTATCTCAAAAACCATTTCCTACAACATGCTCTTTCTATCTCATGCTTGAAAACCATTTCAAAGCAATTCTCCATTTGAAAATCACATGTGCCTTCAATCTAACTCATGCATTTAATCGGTGCAAATCTCATGGCAAATCAATACTCATGCTTAAGGAAAACAAAAGCATTTAATAAACCACAATTCTCATATGCATTTCTCATAGCATAAAACATCTCAACAATTGGTACATGTGAATCGAATACAATCTCATATATTGGCATTTCATATTACATCTTTACTCGGATATGCGGATTAGCTTGACATAAAGCCAAGTCCTACCCCGGTGGAATCTCACATCACCGGACTCTCATGGCAGTATCTCTCTTCGCCACAAAGCTTGGGTGTTTCACCAAGACCTACCCCGATGGCATCTCTCATCATCGGATTCTCACTTTGGATCGGGATGGCACTACCCTCATTGCCCGACTCTAAAGAGCACGTACGAATTTTAGTTTATAGTGCACTTTTATCCTATTGGTCGACCAATTATATCCGGTAATCATCTCATCATTTATGCCAATATATTATGTTAAAATCGTTATCTCACCTACTGTTTTGATGCAACATTTCTCAAATCTTTCTCATCTCATTTCAAAACATAACTCATGCTTTGCATTAAATCAAAATCTCAAAACTCTTTACCACCAAATGCTTTCTCGTGGAATCAATACATAGCATCATTTCATGTTATAAATCATGCATAAAATAGTAGGAATTTGTCTATCTCAAAACAAAAGCATGTTAAAAAGCATGTAGGGGCATCAACCACATATTGAGAGCAATTCTAGCCATACTTACTTCCGGACTTAGGATGGTGTTTCAAACCAATCCTAAATCCCAAAAACTTGTTTCCTTGTCCCTCAAGGACTTCTAAAATCATTCGCACTCACCGATTACGTTTCGCTTACTTGTCGAAACGATATCTAGGCTTCCGGCACTTCCGGATCAACACCAAAAGCGTCCGAAGATGTCTCCCCTATTTATTACACATAAGAGCAGAGGATTAATGCATCATCATGCATTGAAATCACCAGCCACTCATTCCAACTCGCTGCACTACACAAAAACACCATTTTGGCTATCCGAAATAACCGAAATCACCTCCAAACTTTCCCAAAACAAAGCCTATCCAAGATCTATCAATTCTAATCATTTCTAAACCTCAAATCAACACCAAAAATCATCACAGACACGTCTATATACCTCTAGCAAAAAAAAACACCAAGAACACTCCAAAAACCACAAATCTAACATCTAAAACATAGGAATCCAAACCTATTCGGGAATTATTTGTTAAAACCTCATTCATAACATCAATTATCATCCAAAACACATTAGAAATCAATCTCAAAATTGAGTTTAACAAAGATTTACGAAAATCATCAAGATCTCACCAAGAATCTTGATTTTACAATAATTTCATGCTTCTAACATTTAAACAACTCAAAAATCATTAACAAAGGATTGATAACTTGGGAATTTCAGTAAAGAATTGATCATTAGAGGAGAAGGACGAAGCTTACCTATAATGGCCGATTTCTCCTCAATTTGGGCAAGATTTCTTGAAAATCCAAAGTAAAAAACAAAAGGATTTAATGTAGCAAAGGTTGGAAATCCGTAGGAGAATGAAATTTCAGCAAAAGAGGTGAAAATCAGAGATTATTTGGTGAGGGAAATGTGTTTGGTGATGAAAACCAGAGATAGAGTTGAAAATCCATATTTTTAAAGCATCCCGAAATAGGTGTTCCCTAAACCACCCTAAAAGGGTTCGAACCATTCCTGACCGGCCCGATTCAACCTCTAAAACATCTAGGCCCAAAATCAGGGCATTACAACTCCCCCCACTTAAGAAATTTCGTCCTTAAAATTTACCTGATGGAAAAAGGTAAGGAAATTGCTTCTTCATGTCATCCTTCCTTTCCCACGTGGCTTCCTCAACGCCACGATGTCTCCACAAGACCTTGACCTGCTCGATGGTCTTACCGCAGAGAACCTTATTATCCGTATCCAAAATCTCAACGGGTTCCTCCTCATACGTCAAGTCTGGGTTCAGCTCAACTTGTTTCACAGGCATAACATGCGACGGATCCGATCTATATATCTGAAGCATGGATACATGAAACACATTATGTATCTTTTCCAACTCTTGAGGCAGTCTCAGCTTGTAAGCAACAGGACCCACATGTTCTATCACCTCATATGGTCCAATGTACCTTGGACTCAATTTGCCCTTCCAGCCAAATCTCATCACCTTCTTCCAAGGTGAAACTTTCAAAAACACACGCTCACCCACTGCAAATTATATCTCCTTACGCTTCAAATCCGCGTAAGACTTTTGTCGATCCGATGCTGCCTTCAAAAGCTCACAAATGAGCTTCACCTTCTCAGTGGTTCCTTTCAACAAAGCCGACATCGAGACCAACTTTTGACTCGTTTCAGCCCAACAAAGAGGAGTTATGCACTTTCTCCCGTATAAAGCCTCATAAGGTGCCATTTGAATGCTTGCCTGGTAACTATTATTATAAGCAAACTCAACTAAAGGCAAGTGCTTTTCCCAAGAGCCTTGAAACTCAATAACACAGCACCTCAACATATCCTCAAGCACTTGGATAACGTGCTCCAACTGTCCATCCGTCTGCGGATGATAAGAAGTACTGAAATTCAGTCGTGTACCCAAAGCTTGATGTAAACATTCCAAGAACCTTGCGGTGAACCTCGGATCTCTATCTGACACTATAGATTTTGGCACTCCATACAATCGTACAATCTCAGCAATGTACAACTTCGCAAGCTTATCCAAGGTATACGTAGTATGCACAGGTAAGAAATGTGCACACTTCGTAAGGCGATCCACAATCACCCAAACAGAATTCTTCTTCGATGGCGACAACGGAAAACTAGACATGAAATCCATGGTAATCCTCTCCCATTTCCATTCTAGGATTCTCAACGGCTGCAACAACCCTAAAAGAACTTAATGTTCAGCCTTAACCCACTGACAAACCATGCATTTGCTAACAAACTCATCGACATCTTTCTTCAATCTCACCCAATAGTACTCATCATTCAAATCACGGTACATCTTCGTACTACCTGGGTGCATAGCGAAAGGACTACTATGAGCTTTAGTCAGAATATTGCGCCTTAACTCAACATAATTCGACACCACTATCCGGCTCCCAAAACATAAAACACCATCATCATTGAAACAGAAACCTGAAGGTCTTCCTTCTGTAATATCCTGAACATGTGGTACCAAAGAATCATCCAACAACTATTTATCCTTTAACAACAGAACCAAAGACAGCTTCACTTGTAACTCAGCAACAAGACCACCATCTCGCGATATGCTCAAGCTAGCAAACATTGCCCTTAATTCTACCGCCACTTTTTGGCTCAAAGCATCAGCCACAACATTGGCCTTCCCCAGATGATACTCGATCGTTAGATCGTATTCCTTAAGCAACTCCACCCAACGTCGTTGCCTAAGATTTAACTCCTTCTGAGACATAAGGTACTTCAAACTTTTGTGATCCGTATACACAGTACACTTCTCACCATATAGATAATGTCTCCAAATTTTTAAAGCGAAAACCACTGCCGCTAACTCAATGTCATGCGTAGGGTAATTACGCTCATGCACTTTCAATTGTCGCGATGTATAAGCCACTACCCTACCCCTTGCATCAACACACACCCCAAACCAACATAGGATGCGTCACTATACACCACAAACTCTTTTTCTGACTCAGGTTGAACCAAGATAAAAGCTTGCGTCAAAGCTTCCTTTAGCTTCTCGAAAGCTTTTTGTCTCGCTTCCGTCCACTCAAACTTAATATCCTTTTGTAATAACTTCTTCAAAGGGGCAGCAATCTTAGAAAATCCATCCACGAACCTTCGGTAGTAACCCGCCAACCCAAGGAAACTACGAACTTCATGAACAGACCTAGGAGGCTTCCAATTCACCACCGCTTCAATCTTCTGAGGATCAACACGAATTCCCTCGGCCAAAACTACATGACCAAGGAAAACAACCTCCTTCAATCAAAACTCACACTTACTCAGCTTAGCATAAAGCTGATTCTCCAACAACACTTGTAACACAATCCTCAAATGTTCCTCATGCTCCTCCTCAGTACGAGAGTACACAAGGATATCATCGATGAACACAACAACGAACTTATCCAAGAACTCATGAAACACCTTGTTCATCATATCCATGAAAGCAGCAGGGGCATTCGTCAAACCAAATGGCATCACTAGAAATTCATAATGCTCATATCTCGTTCGAAAGGCTATTTTCAGCACATCTACATCCTTCACCTTCAATTGATAATATCTTGACTGCATATCTATCTTTGAAAACACAACCGCTCCATGAAACTGATCGAAAAGATCATCAATCCTTGGTAAAGGATACTTATTCTTGATAGTCAACTTATTCAGCTGACGATAATCAATGCACATTCTCATTGTGCCATCTTTCTTCTTAACAAACAAGACCGGTGCACCCCAAGGTGACACACTAGGCCGAATAAAGCCTCGGTCAAGCAACTCTTGAAGTTGCGTCTTCAACTCCTTGGGTGCCATGCGATAGGAAGCAATGGACACCGTAGTTGTGTTCTCATACAACTCAATTTCGAATTCAACCTCTCGACTAGGCGGCAAACCCGGTAATTCCTCCGAAAACACTCCAAAGAATTCACACACGGTCCTTATATCATGTACACGAACCTCCTTTGTACTAGGATTCATAACAAAGGCTAGATAAGCTTTGCATCCCTGACGCAACATCCAGCTTGCTTCAAGTGTCGACGCCATATTAGACATAAACTTTATGTTCTCACCCATCACCACAACCTCATAATCATCCGCAAGTTTCAACGAAACTCGCTTATTTTAAAAATCTACAATGGTTCTATGCTCAACAAGCCAATCCATACCAAGGATTACATCGAATCCATAAAATGACAATTCCATAAGATCAACTAAAAACACATGTTCTTGTACCTTTATGGGACATCTCCTATACAATCTCCTTGTTACAACTGTCTCACCAAAAGAACTAGTCACACGCATGCCAACATCCAAGGACTCAACAGGCAAACCAAGCATTCGAGCATGTTCACGCAATTTGTACGAGTGGGTAGATCCAGAATCAATCAGAGAAAGTAATGACAAAGATTGCAAAGTGAAGGTACCTGCAATTACGTCTGTGTCATTCCTCCCTTCACGATGAGCGTACACTCTGGCATGGCCACCACATGTGCTACATTTCTCACACCTTCGTCTCTGCGCTAAAAGTTGCCATGGCCGCACCCACGGCCTCTCTGTGCTTCAGTTGCTCTCACCGGAGCCTGACCCTCTCTCATCGGCTGTGGAAAATCCCTTTCCATGTGCCCACGATTACCGCAATTCCAGCACGTACCAAGATTGCCCCAGCACTCACCAGTGTGCCTCCTATCACACTGATTACACTCAGGTGTTTGAATGAAAGCGTTCGGCCCTTGCTGACCTCTTCTAGGATTACCCCCTCCACGTCTAGCATCCATGTGTGACCTTCTATCCTTAGGTCTTTTGAACTGATCTCTACCAATGTCACAATCCGCAGCTCGTTTCCTCGAGCTAGATCCTCCCGCTCGACTTGCCAGACAAAGGTTCAGCTCAATGTCCTTGGCTCGAGTGACTAGGACATCAAAATCAGTGTAGTCTGATGCGAGCATATATGTTTTCACATCAGCCACCAACATACTTCCTTGCACTAGGGACATGAACTCCCTCTTTTTCTCATCCAGATAGCGGACTCCCAAGTACTTCCGCTTGAACGCATTCAAGAAGAACGTCCAAGTCACCTCATCATCATCCAACCCTGCTATTGTGGTTGTCCACCATGTATACGCATCACCGTGCAGCATGGACACAATACATCCCAATTTCTTAGCATTGTTACAGTTTAGTTGCCCGAGAATCCTCTTGGTACTCTCCAACCAAGACTCAGAACCTTCAGGGGTCAGCCCCCTGAACTCAGTCCCTCCAAGACTACGGAGTCGCTGCAACGGCAGACTCACACCCGCACCAGCCTGAGGCGCAGCCCCATGAGATCCAGCTACTGCCACCTGAAAAGCTCCAGCAATAGCTTGTATTAACACTGACATATCAGGGGTAGCTTTCCCTTGCACTCCCTCGGGTCCAGCAACCCCTACTCCGGCTTCCGCAGCACCGACTCCCGCTCCACCACCACCAGGTGGTCCACCAGGAGGAGGAGGCGGTAGATTCTCAACACGCTCTTCATCTATCTCATTTTCAGCCGCAACACACACACATTTATTCTAAGCTCTCTACGTGGCCCCATTCAAAAACAATGCAACTGACAAAATGCAATAAATTCAATTAGGCAATATAAGGCAGGAAATCCAAGGTGCTCAAGCTCATTCTCAAAACAATTCTCTCCAATGGTAATGATATGGCAATGGGATCCCCAACTTTACCCCAAACATATCATAGCATCACAAATTCATCTCAAACTACCATCTTACATGCATTACATCTCAGTAAAGCTAGAACATCAACCAATCACACAACATGCTTTCACAACAAGTCATAACCATTCATATTCACTCCTATCTACCACCCACCAAGCCCCAATTATTCGCAAAACTGGCTCTGATACCAACAAATGTAACCCCTTTAACCCGGTCTAGACGGTTGACCCGAGCCGAGGTGATTACACGGGGAAAACTGAAGCCACTCGTTAAAGTTAGCTCCAATTGACGACCCTTTTTTCTTTTATATTTTCTAAATGCATTATTAAGCCTATGTGATCACCCAAGATCATAGGAAGATAAGGCACAACGATTGGAATTCAATTAGGGGTTTAATTGCACAAATTAGACCTTTAAGGGCCAAAATGTAAATTCTGTAAATTAAGAGGACCTTGCAGATTTTAAGGTTACCAATATTCAATTAGTCTCACTTCATGCCACTCAGTCAATTTTCAACTCAATTAGACATTCCATTCTCATTAAATTTCATTCATTAACACCAGGGACTATAATGTAAGAAACAAGAACCTGAAACAGTTCAAAGTCAAAACCAACGGTCGGGTGTTTTGAAACGCTAAGCTTTGTATCGGAACGATCGTATCGAAACTGGGTTGACTGTTTCGGTACTCGGGTGCGTTCTGAGACCCGTATCGAAACATGGCTTTCCAATGGCAAAATCGTTCTGGAACGCTTCTACCCGTTCCGAAACCATATAGCCATTTCAGGCCTCTGTTCCGAAATAGATGAGGGCGTTCCGATACGCCTTGCCCTGCAACAGCAGAATTTGCTGGTTTTTCACATCTTTCCACATTCAAACACATTCCAAATCAAGCCATAACATGCATACAACATGTTTATGCACCAAAGAGCACCATTATGAAGCATATACTAAAACATGGCATCAATCATGCAATCATTGGAACTATATGCATGCTCCCTAGTAATGAAAATCATATGAAAGCCACAAGCCACAAACCAAACCATAAAGGTCATTTACAAACCACATATATCGTAATAAACTTGCAACAACCATAGGGAGTTCCAAATTACATCTCCCAAATTAACCATAGTTCCCCATTGCCAATTATTATTACTAAAGAATACGTAAACGTCACCATACTTGAGCTTTTCAATTCCCTTAGACAACCTTAGCCTCATTGTTGCCCAAAAGTGTCTCAATTATCTGCATTGTTGGTAAAAGAGAGCGTAAGCACATTTGCTTAGTGAGGCAAGCTCTAAGAAAATCCAACGCAACAATGCAAATTTAAAATTCTATCTCAAAAAACCATTTCCTACAACGTGCTCTTTCTATCTCATGCTTGAAAACCATTTCAAAGCAATTCTCCATTTGAAAATCACATGTACCTTCAAATTAACTCATGCATTTAACCGATGCAAATCTCATGGCAAAGCCATACTCATGCTTAAGGAAAACAAAATCATTTCATAAACCACAATTCTCATATGCATTTCTCATAGCATAAAACATCTCAACAATTGGTACATGTGAATCAAATACAATCTCATATATTGGCATTTCATATTACATCTTTACTCAAATATGCGGATTAGCTTGACATAAAGCCAAGTCCTACCACGGTGGAATCTCACATCACCGGACTCTCATGGCGGTATCTCTCTTCGCCACAAAGCTTGGGTGTTTCACCAAGACCTACCCCGATGGTATCTCTCATCATCGAATTCTCACTTTGGATCGGGATGGCACTACCCCCATTGCCCGACTCCAAAGAGCACGTACGAATTTTAGTTTATAGTGCACTTTTATCCTATTGGTCGACCAATTATATCCGGTAATCATCTCATCATTTATGCCAATATATTATGTTAAAATCATTATCTCACCTACTGTTTTGATGCAACATTTCTCAAATCTTTCTCATCTCATTTCAAAACCATAACTCATGCTTTGCATTAAATCAAAATCTCAAAACTCTTTACCACCACATGCTTTCTCATGGAATCAATACATAGCAACATTTCATGTTATAAATCATGCATAAACAATATGAATTTGTCTATCTCAAAACAAGAGCATGTTAAAAGCATTTAGGGGCATCAACCACATATTGAGAGCAATTCTAGCCATACTTACTTCCGGACTTAGAATGGTGTTTCAAACCAATCCTAAATCCCTAAACCTTGTTTCCTTGTCCCTCAAGGACTTCTAAAACCATTCGCACTCACTGATTACGTTTCGTTTGCTTGCCGAAACGATATCTAGGCTTCCGGCACTTCCGGATCAACACAAAAAATGTTCGAAGATGTCTCCCTGTTTATTACACATAAGAGCAGAGGATTAATGCATCATCATGCATTGAAATCACCAACCACTCATTCCAACTCGCTGCACTACACAAAAACACCATTTCAGCTATCCGAAATAACCGAAATCACCTCCAAACTTTCCCAAAACAAAGCCTGGCCAAGATCTATTAATTCTAATCATTTCTAAACCTTAATCAACACCAAAAATCATCACAAACACGTCCATATACCTCAAGCAACAACAAAACACCAAGAACACTCCAAAAACCACAAATCTAACATCTAAAACATAGGAATCCAAACCTATTCGGGAATTATTTATTAAAACCTCATTCATAACATCAATTATCATCCAAAACACATTAGAAATCAACCTCAAAACAGAGCTTAACAAAGAGTTACGAAAATCATCAAGATCTCACCAAGAATCTTGAATTTTTCAACAATTTCATGCTTCTAACATTTAAACAACTCAAAAATCATTAACAAATGATTGATAACTTGGGAATTTCAGTAAATAACTGATCGTTAGAGGAGAAGGACGAAGCTTACCTCAAATGGTTGATTTCTCCTCAATTTGGGCAAGATTTCTTGAAAATCCAAAGTAAAAACAAAAAGGATTTAATGTAGCAAAGGTTGGAAATCCTTAGGAGAATGAAATTTCAGCAAAAGAGATGAAAACCAGAGATTATTTGGTGAGGGAAATGTGTTTGGCTTAATGGAAGTTAAATGAAAATGAAAAGAGGGAAAAAGTATCGTAAAGTAGTTATGAAAAGTCAAAATAGAATTTCTCTCTTAATTCACTTAATTAAATCATTATTAAAACT
Source organism: Hibiscus tridactylites (assembly GCA_958450335.1). NCBI lineage: Eukaryota > Viridiplantae > Streptophyta > Magnoliopsida > Malvales > Malvaceae > Hibiscus > Hibiscus tridactylites. The sequence continues at coordinate 21,436,149 of OY288276.1, read as the reverse complement.
CCCAAATTAAAGAGAAATCTGATGAAAAACAATTTAGTAAAATTAGCTCCTTAAAGATTCAAAGTTTCAATCCTTTACAAAACAATCACTAGTCAACTTTTGCAAAAACTGCAATTTAGTCACTACACCGAAATGTAATATTTCCAAATCACATTTTGTAAAATTGTTTTCACCATAACCATTTATATAATAAATGAGAATTTTTAGATATTTTCCATATTTTTAAAGCATCCCGAACTATGTGTTCCCTAAACCACCCTAAAAAGGTTCGAACCGTTCCCGACCGGCCCGATTCAACCTTTAAAACATCTAGGCCCAAAACCAGGGCGTTACAACTAGACTAGATATTGCTTTCATTGTGAGTAGTTTAATCATATTCACAAGCAATCCAAGGCCAAATATTTGGAAAGCGATTATGAGAGTATTGAGATATCTCAGATATACTCAAGACTATGAACTACATTATTCAGATCTTACTATTTAGAAAGATTCTTCGATGCCAATTGGATATCTGATATTCAAGATATCAAAGGCACAGGTGAAAATGTTTCACATTGGGAAGAGAGTTGTGTCATGAAAATCCTCAAGAATAACGGTAATAATCAAATCCACAATAGAATTTGAGTTTGTAACTAGACAAGTCTGGAGAAGAAGTCGAATGACTTTAAAATTTCTTAAAGAATATTCTTGAATGGCCAAAGCATGTGCCCACAATATTCATATATTGAAAACCAAACAAAAAATTGGTAAAGCATAGTGCTTTATGTATAATGGTAAGTTGAGGCATAAGCGTCATCGACACAATATCATTAAACAACTAATCTCAAATGGAGTTATATCTATTGATTTTATAAGATCAAAAGATAACACCGCAGATCCGCTAACTAAAGGTTTATTTCGAGATTAAGTTGAGAAAACATATAAAAGAATGAAATTGTTGAATAGACCTTATGCGGTCACTATAGGGGTTCTTATCCCAAGTTCGTTCCTATGATGTAAACAATGATAAAGTGGTATAGGCTAAGCAAAGATTTAATGACCATTGTGTGTTTCAATGAGTCGAGAAACATAAGTCATCTATGTGAGACTAAAGTAGGGCCACTTCGAGAAGACTATTGGGCATAGTTCTTTCAAATTTTTGCAGAACCAGGCGGTATTCACGGCTATATTGATATACCCATGAGAACTAATATTCTTGTCAGAGAGATAGTTGTGTGAAGCATATCATCGTTTACACAAAACGACAGAACGGTTCAAAGACATCGTGTCTACTGGTCAACCAGTAAAGTAAATATACTTTCATAAAGAAATGTTCAAAAGAGGGCACTTACATATCTTATGCAGCTATCGATCGTAGATTCTATCACCACATTGAATCAAAATATTTTTGATTAAATGATCAATTTTATTCATGTGGGAATTGTTGGAAAAATAGATATTTTTTAGCTTTTAATGAGAAATTGATCCAAACTTTTCTGGGGAAAACGTGGAACCAAATTTTGATTAGTAAATGTGGAACTGTGCACGGCGTGGGTGATGTGAATGTCAAGACCGTTCAGAAGTTCCGTGGTCCTGTGAATATTTTAACCCAAATTTAAAATATTTTTTTCCTCAAATAGAACATATCTTTAATAAAATTTGTTTTGGAATTAAAAAGATAAATATTAAAAGGTTTCTTTAATTAAGACAATAATTTTAGAATTTGCTCTTTAAAGACTTATTGATCCTCAAATATTAAAAGCTCCATTAGGTTAGAAATTTTCAATACCTCACTATGTGAAACCCCTATAAATACCGTGTTAAATCTACTAGGTTTAAAAACAAAATCGATTTTTTCTCTATTCTTAAGCCTAGTTTTCGGTGATAGGAAAATGCAAGGTTACAGTTTATGATCTCTGCAATTGTGCTACTGTAGTTGATCGTCTAGTTTTAACATATTGGAAGATAGACGACCAACGTTCTCAAGCACCATATGAGTGGTCGAAAATCTATCTTGAGGAAACGGTGTAGTTATAGGCCTCAACTCATTTGTTCCTAATCAAATTTTGTTCTACGTACAAGTATTTCTTGTTTTTTGAATTTATTATTTTATTCGAATTTTGATTTCAGTAATTTAAATTTATATTTATTTTATTGTTCTTGTTATGTTCGATCATTAATATATCAATATTTATTTCATTATTTATTTTTAATTCTTGAATTAATGCTTTTCTAACATGAGATTCATTAATTAACCGAGTGATCAAGAATATTATTGTTGTCTTATCTTATATGAATTCGAATCTTGATATTTATCTTTAAGATATGAAAGATCTCTGCTTAATTAAAAAAACATTATATATCTATAAGCTAATCACAAAGCTTGCTACAACCATACAAACATTTATATCACATGCATCGACTAAGCATAAGCAAGTATTAAGACAAGTCATTCAAAATCATATCAACGTATTGTAGACATCATCATGCTCATCATATGAAAAAGTAAGTATTGATAGCCGCCCTATACGTTTACTAATTAGCCTCAGGTTTGTACGATTTTCATAATTGAATACACCGATATTTGTTTTTAAAAGTGAAAATTAATGAAATAAAAATCAGAGGTTAAATTGATATTTTAAAATTTAAGATTAAATTAAAAATTAACCATTTTCAGCTTACCATGTCATCATATTGGATGATACCACGAGTTAGAGGTTAAATTAATGAGTGTTAGAGAAGAACAAAGGAAAAAAAAAGGAAGAAAATGGGGAAATGCAAAAGGAAAAGGAAGAGCTTATATATTATATTAAAATAACGTCGTTTTGACAAGAAGACTCAAAATCTAAATCGTATATTCGACCTGACTTGATATTAGACCTATACATTATGCAACCTTCTAGGATAATTTCATTTCCGATCTTTTTTATCGTTCTTAGTACTTTCAATCTAGACCCTAAGTTTACAATTAATTGTTATTTTGTCCTGTTAGCTTTCAATTTCGTCAATTGAGTCTTTTATTTTTTTTTATTTAGTGATTTGTTAATTTATTTTGATGAAGATAATAAATCTGAAGATCATGCACATGAAGGATACATTGAATAAAAGATTAATAGCTTGACAAAGTTGATCGTAAGATGATATTTGTTTATATATTTTTTTTAATTTTTTGATAAGGAACATATACTTTAAAGATAAAGTTGATTGAACATGAGTCGCCTATGATGAAAATCATCCTTTTTTCTATTAAGAACACTCGTGGGTTCAGCTCGAATCAAATATTAACGATGATAATTTTCGGAGTTTAAGGTTGTACATCTCGAATCGGCTAGCGAAAGCAAATTGATTTAATCAAATATCCAACAACCAGTTGTCTAGTGGGATGAGGCACTAGATTCCTTAAGCAATGTCAGATGTTCAAATTTTGACGTTGTAAACAGAGAAAAGTGGGTTGAAAATTAGTGGTTAAATAAAAAAATAAAAATTAATTTAATAATGAGATTCTATAAAATTCGATATGAATTAACCTGTTAGTGGATTGAAATAAAAAATAAAAAAAATGAATAGATTGAAACCAACCTAATGAACGGGTGACTGATGGCTGGGCTGCTATCCCTAAATAGGGGTGAGCGTTCGAGCGAGTCGAGTCGAGTCGAGTCAAAAAAATTCGAGTTATTCGAGTTCAATCGTCATATTTTACAACTTGAACTTAAATTGAAATTTTTTCGATTCGAGTCGATTTTAGCGAGTTCGAGTCGAGTTCGAGTCGATTCAATTTTTCGAGTTTGGTTTTAATTTAAACATTTTTCTATTTATATCTACATATATATTTCTTCATATTATTTTTCACATGTGTAAAAAAAGATTTTGAATTATATCTACATACATATAAATTGACTTATGACTAAACAATACAATGATTCTAAAAGCACAAAAATAAGAACACATTTTTCATCAAACAAGGTAAACCTGTCCAAATTTCAATTGTAACAATCAAACCAACAAAAAGAAAACTCAAAGTTGAGGGGCTAAATTACAAAAAGTAGAAAATTTAATTTAAAAATATGAATTGAAGCTAAATAGGTATTCTAGTTTCTACATTGGTTTAGGAGCTTGTGGTTCAATTTTGGTCAAAATTGACTTAAAACGAAGGAGATATTGAAGAAATGAGGAAATCATACAAAGTTAAGGGGCTGAATTGAAAAAAATATGAAATTTATTTTAAAAATATAAATTGAAGATAAATATGTATTCTACGCTGGTTTAGGAATATGTGGTTCAAATTTGGTCAAAAATGGACTTAAAATGAAGGAGGAATTGAAGAAAAATGAAATCAGTGACTAAATTGTAAAACTGTAAAATTCGGTTTTTCAATTTTTCAATTTTTCGAGTTGGGCAAATTCCAAACCGACTCGAAATCGAAATTTTTTCGAGTTAATCGAGTTGACTCGAATAACTCGAACAACTCGAATAACTCGACTCGAATAACTCGAAATTGAAAAAAAATATCAATTTTTTCGAGTCGAGTCGAGTTTTGCTCATCCTGCCCAAACAATAATACTCCTTGTTACACCAAATCAAAACTCCATCTCCTCCCTGCCATCTCAATCAAACTTTCGAAATACAGGAACTCCGAAAGGCGCTACCATTTCGCACAACAAATAAAATTAAAAGAGAGATTTTGATTAAATCGTGATGTTTATAAACGATGGAGAGTGATATTGATGTACAGGAAGGATCAGATTCAGATGATGGATGTAGAGAGATCATCGCTGTGCTATTTCGTGGCGAATTTTCTACTCGAACGGAATTACTTGTTAACGGCATTTGAGTTACTCAACGAGATTTCGAATAGATCCTGCTGTTGATAAACGGTGGAGATTGATCGATGTAACGGAAGGATCAGACTTAGATGATGGATGTAGATAGATCATCGCGGTGCAATTTCGTGGTGAATTTTCTACTTGAAGAAAATTACTTGTTAACCGCATTCGAGTTACTCCACGAGCTTCTTGACGAAGGTCGTGACGCTCAAGCTATTCGTCTAAAGGAATTCTTCGCCGATCCTTCTCATTTCCCTGTTGATCAGATCTCTCGCTACGGCTCTCTTGGAGGTGCTTTTGCTTTTCTTAATTCCTTTTTCTCTTTCAAGTATGAAATCGGGAACGATTTAGACGTACAAAAGTTATTTCCTTTTATTTTTGGTAGATATGTACTGTGTTTTTAGTGTTATTTATTGTTAGATCAACATGTAGAGATTTTTTTTTTTTTGCTGGCAGTGCTTTAGCAAGAGTTACAATGGATGGAGCCTTATAAAAAAATGTTAATATCGGATTCAGGTTGAGGTGATTCTAGTGACCTGCGTTCGGGATAGAGGGTGCTAAAGGCAGGTTAACGGGCGCCTCTGTCAGGAAGGGTAGGAAAGAGATAAGAAGGAAATTAGACAAACTTGGGTAAGAGAGTGACTGGAAGGACATTAAGTGCATGAACTCAGGTCACCAGAATCTTGACCCTGATTGGACAGAATGCTTATGCTGAAGATATAGCTACTCAATTAGTGATTCTGATTACCAAATGAGCTTTTGTCTTGTGGTGATATTGGAATTACAAACCATAAAATAGCATTTTATGGTAACTGTTGTGATTAATGAATGAGTTTGTAGGTTCTAGTGATATTGGAATTACTAACAGAAAGTAGCAAATTGTGAAAACTTCATCCAAGATAGGAGTAAAAGATATAATTCTATAATTTGCAGTTGACATGGAGATCAAATTGAGCTATAAAATACAGAAATTTCTGGTATGTGAGATAAGTATCTGCTTAAAGAAATAATTTATCTGAATTGCTGGAGTGTATCAGTTGCTGGTGTTGCATATGTCTACCAGTTTAATAATACTCTAAGCCATTGAACAAAGTCCATTTTCAATTTAGACCTATAAGAAGTGAACCTTACTGATAGTTTCATCTATTTTTTTCCTTGAAATTCAGTTGCAGACCCTCAAATTTTGCTAGAAGAGAAAGAAGCAATAGAAGAAAAGTTAGCACTTAGTGACTATGAATTGCGTTTAGCTCAAGAAGACGTTACGAAACTAAAGACCGAGTTACAAAGGAAATCACCTCTCCCTCTGGATAAATTGAGTGGTAAAATTTCTTATTTATTTGACATTTGAATGGATACAGTTAAGTTCTGTTTGGTTGATGCTTTTGCTATTTGTCTTTTGTTTCCTGTTCATTTTGTTTGATTTTTTCCTTTCCTTTCTTTTGCTTTTCTTATTCATTTTCTTTTTTACAGAAAAAGAGAAAAGAAACAAAGAGCAAAAGAATCAACTAAACTTTTTTTCTTTTCTTTTTTGTGAATGATATGTTCAGAGAAAATTTAATTTCTTTACATGACAATATTTTAGTATGCTAATTCGATTGAAAGAATCTCTATTTATGACTAAGAATCATTAGAAGCATCAAAGTGGTCAAGACTGGCTACCTGATTCATATAGGTTCACTATCAGTGAGGTTCTTGTGGTAAAGGTAAACAATGAAGAAATTAATCTTTTTGTCTCTTTTTGTATTCCATGAGGTTGGCCACCTTGCCTGAATATGCTTATATGAAATATTCTTTTCTGCTTATCATGCTAGATATTCATACAATTGTTCAGGAATTGATGCCTATATTTCTGCTGCAGTTGCTTTTCTTTGGCAATTGTTTTGCATAATTGGCGGGGTTTGCAGGATCCTGGCAGCAAATATTGGGATTGTAGGACTTTTTAATGCTTTAGTCATTAGCTAGCCATAATTTTTCTGACATGCATGAATTCATTTTATGTTATGTGCAAATGTAGAATCAAGTGTGAGCAATAACGAAAATCATGCACTGGAAGTCCATCGGCAAAAGAGAGATGCTCCCTTCTCTACTTTAGGCCCGTTGAAGGCTAATGAGCGTAAAGATCTGAATTGTGCGGTAAAGGAATATTTGCTGATAGGTGGATATCGATTAACTGCAATGACATTCTGTGAAGAGGTATCCGTAACATTCAGTAGTGTTTTCCTCTTGGTACTACTTTTTGATTCTGTAAATCTGCGCTAACTAGCATTAAAGGATCTATATGGCTGCAAGGGCTGACTGTCCTATGCTGAAAGCTTGATGCGAAACTCAATAAACTGAAAATTTGTGGAAATTTTGAATTATCATTGGAAAACTTCAAGAAGAAGAAGATTCTTTCCCCATAACATCAAGGTGTATCTTTTCTGAACATGAAATAGTTTGAAAAACAGAATACCCTGACTGGCAGTTGATCTAGCTTTTCATTTGATGTTAGAACCCAAGTTATCTTCTTTCCTGATTTTCTGGCAGGGAGACAAGCTTTATCAATTTATAGAATTAATAGAAACTATTTTTCATAATTTCTTGGTGATATATGTTAATTTTTCTCTTGCACAAGTAGAGTTTGAGGCCCCTAAAGGGGTTTGAAGCTGCAACCTAAGCTGGTGAATGTGCATATTCTACAGCTGGTTTTAGATCTTGTCATAGCTGATATATTGTTTAACCTCAGGTTACAGATCAGAACCTAAACTCACCAGCATCTGTTCCTGATGCCTTACGCCATTACTATTATCAGTATCTGTCTTCAAGTCCAGAAGCTGCTGAGGTAGGCAAGCTGTTTCTTACTATTCATACTGAAATAATACTGAATATTTTCATTTGTGAACATTAATGTTGTTGTCCTTTATTGTTATTGAATTTTCTTTATGAGGAGCAATATCATTTGCTGTCAGCTGCTTTCTTTCTAGCATTTCTTGGGTTGCGTTTGTCAATATAAAATCCCTGCGAGAGTGCCATAAGTAAACTTGGACTGTCAGTTGCGAATTGTGATATTCATTACAAACTAATCTGTACTTATTCTAGTTTGGTTAATGAAGTTTCTTGTAATATTATGTTTATGGAATTATTTCATTAGGAAAATATCTATGATATATAGATATCAATCAGATATAAGAACCTGGAACTAAAATCTTGCCCCAACAACCCTTTTCTTTTAAGTTTGGACATGATTGACAATGGCATTACACGTCATAATGGATGCTTCTTCTTCGTGTTGTAGATACAAGTTGCTTCACTTAATATCACTTTGGCTTTAAGATGGTCTTTTATAATTAAAGAAGGATCACTGTTTGAACAATATCTGTTGTTACATGTGGTTCATGTAGATCTTTCTACTTACACTGAATTTCTTATCATTGAAGACAGTGAGTTTTCTTCTATTTCAGGAGAAAATTTCTATGATTCAAGAAAACGAATCATTACAAAAAGAAAATGAGAGATTAAAGTATGAAAAAGAGCTTTTGATGAAAAACAAAGATTTGTCTGAAGGTCAGATAAATTCATTAACAAAATCCTTGGCAGCCATTCAGAAGGATCTGAAGGACAAGGAAAATCTGGTAGTTCTATTTAAACTTGATTTCTCTAATAGCAGGTCGTTAATGATGCTACAAAATTTGAAGCGATTTCATACTTCTCCAGATACAAGATGTGAAGCGTGCCTGGGAGCACCAAAGGAAGGAACTAAATGATCACAAGGAAGAAATCACTTCCCTGAAAAAGCACGTCGACGGATCTGGTTCTGTACAAGATCCGGTGATTAGTGTTGACTCTGCTCAACCCCAGACATTTGAAAATTACAAGGAAGAAATTAAGTCTTTGCAGAAGGAAATTGAAAGATTAAAGGCAGAGGAAAGAAATATTCCAAATATAGGTGATTCCAGCTGTGCTGAGAAAGAATCAACGTATACCGAAGAGAAAGTTGTTGAGATGGATGAGAATAAAACCCTAATCACTCATCCCATTGAGCTGGCAGGACCTGTAGACAACAATGTACTATCACGGCCACTTCAAACATTTGACGACAGCACTCACAAGCCTGAAGAAAAGTTGGCAGAACCAGTTATGAATCCTTCAAGCAATAGTGATGGTTTCCTGTCTGGTGGAACCTTATCCCAACAGAATGAGAAACTACCATCAGAATATAGTAGATTGCATTCAAAACCAGAAACTCCTAACAGTGGACCTGCTCCAGAGAATATGGTAAGAATTTATTTTTGCTTTATAATATTATATTTCAAGGGTGGTATCTGGAGTTTCAATAGACTTTCCATTTGAATGCATAAACCTATTGTTTGAAAGCCATAGTTCGACTCCTCATTCACCACCCTTGTGGTTGTTATCCCTTTGTTTGCTTTTCCCTGGCGTTTCCTGTAGGGGGTTGGATAGTAATAAGAGCTGGAGTGGGAATCTTTTTAAGGGAAAAAATCCATAGTGTATATATTAAATAAATTGACCTTCATGCTAAAATTCTCATTTCGTTTGTTACTTATGTGGTCTGATAACCTAACAAACCCTTAAGATTAAGAGGTTTTTCACAATAGTCAATCAAAATCATGTAAATTTAACAAAAACCAAATTAGCTTTATAATTTGTCAATAAGATTTATAGTCTGCAACCTAGTACCGAACATGTTTTTTCTGTCTTTCTAGCCTAGTGGAACTTCTTCTGTCCATATAACTCTCCGATTTTAGCTCTCCTGCTATCATGCAATAGTTCTTCAACACAAAAGTCAGATTGGAATCACTTTGTAGAACTCCAGAAAACACCCTAAATTCTAGTCTCAAATTTCAACTTCATTATATTCTTTTAATCGTAAATATTATTTTCCTAGTTTAATGAAAATATGAAATTAACAATTGATTTTCTTGGGTACTTTTCTAAAAGAAACACTCACAATTTTAAGATTATATATTTGAAATTTTTTGTTTCTTTATACATTCGTTTATGAATTGATAAAATTAAGTTTTTTTTTTTGTTAATACATATATATATTATATCAATAGTGTAATGGGACACATTTAGGAAAAAAAGAAGATCTAGTACAGTACTACTTGCTTCCCCACCCAAAATAGAATATATTGTCAAGATTTGCTACAATTTCTCTTCATGGAAATTCAAGCACATTTATCATGTCTGATGCAGAGTTTTTATTAAAACAGGGTTTGGGGACGATTCAAATCCTTGCTGATGCTTTGCCTAAGATTGTTCCTTATGTTTTAATCAACCATCGGGAGGTTCACTTTCTGACTATTAGTTTTTACTCGGACAGTATCTTATTTGTTATCCTCATAAATTTATTTAATTCCATAATTTATTTGACTCTAGGAGCTTCTTCCTCTGATAATGTGTGCTATCGAGCGGCATCCAGATAATGCCACTCGAGATTCGTTGACGCACACACTTTTCAATTTGATTAAACGTCCAGATGAACAGCAGAGGCGAATTATAATGGATGTATGTTTCAGAGAATCCCGTTAGAGCATAAATAGCTACAAGTGTAGATACAGTACTAAATCTTTTAAACTTCATTTCAGGCATGTGTGAGCCTTGCTAAAAATGTTGGGGAGATGAGAACAGAAATAGAACTACTCCCCCAGTGCTGGGAACAAGTGAGTTTCTGGGCTGCTTATTTCTTCTTTGTCGGTTGTATTTATAGTAGCTGATTTCATTTTCTTTTGAGTGCAGATAAATCACATGTATGAGGAGCGCAGGTTGCTTGTCGCTCAATCATGCGGAGAGCTTGCTGAATTTGTCAGACCTGAGATTTGTGATTCTCTTATTTTATCTATCATACAACAACTGATAGAAGATCCTGCAACTGTTGTCCGAGAAGCTGCTGCGCACAACCTGGCCTTACTACTTCCACACTTTCCGCATATGGATAAATATTTCAAGGTCAGCCTCACTAAATATGCTTCAAGGCAATCATGGAGAAGAATTCTGACTTGACAGAATTGGCCACGATGTAAGCTCTAGAACAGGTTGATGACCCATGGTCTGGGGACTAGAGCCTTTTGCCCTTAGCATAATATAATATCATGACTTGAAAGAAATAGAGAAATTATAATAAGAAAACACATAAAATTCTCCACCGCCTTATTTTTATATCGACAGGTTGAGGAGTTGATGTTCCAACTGGCCTGTGATCCATCCGGAGTGGTGGTTGAAACTACACTAAATGATCTACTACCTGCAATAATAAATTGGGGAAACAATGTAGACCATATTTTGAGAGTTCTAATCTCTCATATCTTAGCCTCTGCTGAGGTAACATTTTGCCCTTCCATTTTATCATTTTTTGGTAGGTGCTACCACATTTCCAATTTCCCATGCTCTCCCCTCTTACTGTTACTCTCTCAATATTTTCAGCATTGTCCACCTCTTTCTGGAGTAGAAGGGGCAGTGGAGTTCCACCTGCGTGCTTTAGGCGAACAAGAGCGCTGGAATCTTGATGTTTTATTAAGAATTTTGGCTGACTTGCTTCCTTATGTACATCAGAAAGCAATTGAGACATGCCCATTTTCCTCTGTTTCGGAGTCAAATGGGACGATATTTTCCAGCTCTGTACTTCAATTGTATGCAGAGTAAGAATTTCCCTGTTCTTTTGTTTCCTTTTTCCACACTTGCATTTTCTTTTATATACCCGACTTATGAGATGAGTATATGGATGGATTTTGATAGCTCAGTTGTAAGCTGAAATGATTTTGATTGATTTTATATTCTACAAGGGGACATGTCGAGTGGCCGGCATTTGAATGGATGCATGTGGACTGCTTTTCGGGTTTGATACAACTGGCTTGCATGTTACCCCAGAAAGAGGATAGTTTAAGAAACCGAACTACAAAGGTATTTTGTCAATATTGCATTTAATGGGATTTTCTGCTTTCTTTATGCTTGTTCTGTCGAAATAATGTTGTTTGTCTTGTTGCTAATCTACATCATGACATTGCAGTTTTTATTGGCTGTTTCTGAACGTTTTGGGGAGTCTTATTCAACACACATAATGATTCCTATATTCTTGGCAGCAGTTGGCGATGCTGCTGATTTGACTTTTTTCCCTCCCTACATTCATTCTAGTATCCAAGGTATTGTCCCCTTAGAATCTTGTTAACCTTTTATTCTTGCATGTTCTGTGATTGTTGCTTGGTTGCAGGTCTGAAACCAAGAACAGCTGTGGCCGAGAGACTTGCTACTCTAGGTATCCTGCCACTTCTCCTAGCAGGTGTTCTAGGATCTCCTGGTAAGCGTGAACAGTTAGCAGACTACTTGAGGAAGCTATTAGTTGAAGGTGCAGCGAAAGAGGATCAGTCTGCGACACACACCAATGATATTGTTAATGCTGTCCGCTTCCTTTGGTTTGTAATTAAAAACTTTAGTCCTAATTATTTGTATTTATTGCTAAATATTCACATAGAATCTACTTTAATAATGCAGCACATTCGAAGAGCATCATAGCTTGATATTCGATATCTTGTGGGAAATGGTTGTTAGCTCGAATATAGAATTGAAGATCAGTGCTGCTAATATATTGAAAGTCATTGTATGGTTCTCTTTCCCTTAAAACAAATTTGTCTTGCTATACCTCACAATAAGATTTACATACATTTTAACAGGTTACATATGTTAATGCAAAAGTTGCATCCACACATGTTCTGCCGGCCTTGATTACGCTTGGCTCCGACCAAAACGTGAATGTGAAGAACGCAAGCATAGATGCATTTGGGGCTGTGGCACAGCATTTTAAAAATGACATGGTACAGAGGGGTTTTATAATAATTCATGCTGATGCAGTTTCTATACATCGTTCTTATGAACACATCATGTGCAGATTGTTGATAAAATTCGTGTTCAAATGGATGCTTTTCTTGAAGATGGTGCTCATGAAACAACCATGGCTGTGGTCCGTTCATTAGTGGTAGCCGTTCCACATACAACAGAGAGATTTAGGGATTATATCCTTGACTTCCATGTGAAAATCAATTCTTAGCACTTCATTTTTTAGTAGTGCATTGTGATTTAGCTACTTTAGTGCTTGCTATTATACCATTTTTCTGTGAAGCCATTGTTCACTTAACATGATCTACATTTTTTATCCAAGATTTTCCAACTGTCGAGCATGCCTGTTTTTGCAACTGATATGATATCTCGCCGAGAGAGTGCTGACGTGTTTTGTGAAGCCATTTGTGCTGTGGATGCGACAGGTTTGCTTCTCTTAGTGACTACAGTCATCATTTCTCTTCCTTCTCTGTTCTCCAATATTTTGCTTTGTCATTATAGAAAAATATAGGGTAAAAATTCATTTGCTATCCAATTTTCATTCCTGAGCATCGAGGAAGGGGAGGAGATTACAGTTACACCAGGGGAAGACGGGGGTTGGTTCAAGATGGCTGTGTTTTATCATTGGCTTGATCAGTTATAAGTAAATGGTTTCCTTTCTGGACTATTTATGTTTAAAAACCTCATCCTAAAGCCATAAACGTCGTGCATTATTTGTTGGCATGCCTGGTAGAAATTTTTAAGAAAAAGGTTAAATAGTGATTACAATTTTACCATTTTTTTACAAGTTTCCTTAGGTTGTCTTTTTTAGAATACATTCACTTTACTAGGTTGGTATTTTGCATGTGGTAAAAATAGATTTCTCCATATTTTCCATCTAAAACCCCATGGAAAACTTACTCTTCCCGGATTGATTGGAATTAAATACACGCTTACAGAGATACTAGCCTTCTCAAAAGGTGGCATGGGAGGAACAGGGTGTGAATCTCCCTCCACCGGCCACCCTTTGTGAATTCAAGATTGAAAGAAAGGTGTCTGGGGAGTCAATTATTAAAATCTTTGAAACCTCTTTTTTACATCATTTATTTCTTGAGCAAAAGCTTGGTAGAAGTTTCATCTTTTATACGGCAAAAGTTGCTTGATTTTTTAACGGATTTGCCAAACTTCACTATCCTGCAACACTTTGGAAACAGAAAACGTTGGTGCTGTTAATTTGTGATAATTTATTTATGGCTTCCTCCCAAATGCTCCATTTTGTGTCTTTGTATATTTACATCGATATAAGGGTTTGTGTTGGACATATTTTAGTTATTTTTCTCATTTTTGTTGCAGATATTTCTGCAAATAGCGTTCGTGATTTCCTCCTCCCTACCATACAAAACTTATTAAGGGACCCTGATGCACTAGATCCAGCACACAAAGAGGCCCTCGAAATAATATTTAAAGAAAGGTCGGGTGGAACTTTGGATGCTTTGAGTAAGGTTGTGGGATCTCACATCGGGATCGCATCATCAATGACTAGTTTCTTTGGCGAGGGTGGGCTGCTAGGCAAGAAAGAAAATACTGCACCAACGAGTCCAGCTGGATCCCCTAAAGCTGGGGCAGCATCCGCACATGCACTTGGACCGGAGGATACCAGATTTATGCGCATCATGAGGGTCACCGACAGGCTTCGAGGCAAAGCAAAGAATCAAGAAGAAACTCACCAGAACCAGTGAGACTCTTCTTCTCTAACTCCTATATGAGATGAATATATGTATATGTATATATATTTCATGCCATATATGAGGACGCTGGTATCAGATGTCAAGTCTTTGATTATATTTTGTTTTTTGCCAAAGCAGTTCATTGTCGCATATTAAGGAAGAAAAAATGAGATGAGAGATTATGCGGCTGCAGCTTCTGGTAGAAACAAAGCATTGCGTTTTTGTCATAAGCAATGCATTATATATATATTTTTGTATTTTGTTGTTTTTCTAGTCACTCAAAATTAATTATTTCGATAGTTTTTAAGGGGAAAAAATAGTTCAAGTTTAAGCAAACTAGTGAAGTTAATTCTTTTAAGGGTAAACTACATAAATGGTCCCCCGACTATGCTCTAATTATCTTTTGCGTCCTCTGACTATCAAAAGTTACAAATTGATCTCCTGACTTAAAATAAGTAACAAATTGGTCCAGCGTCGTTAAAAATTTAACGGCTGATGACGTGGCAGTTAATATAAATTGATATAATTACATAATTAGCCCTCAAATTCTACACTTGTTTTAATTTGACTCTAATTCTAAAAAATTAACATAATCTATCAATTTAGTCATTCTTTTCTATTTCTCCTCTCTTTTAATTCTTCAATTCAATTTCACCCAAAAATCTATTTAATCCTCTTCTAAGCAACAAAGTTCGATTCCTTCATTCTTTAGTAAATTTATCAATCAATCTCTTTCAGAATCACTTTCCATGCTTGTTTGTTTCAACAATCTCAAAAAATATCATCAACACCACTGCCACTTCGATAACACCACAAGCACCGGAGGAAGCGGCAGTAGCTCCATGACGCCACAATCCTTACTTTTTCTCAAACAAGAAAATGAGCTCATCGCTTGATGCTAATCGTCACAAAATGTAACAATTTCTTCTTCACTTTGTTTTATTTGTTTATTGATTACCCAGAACTTTAAATCGAGTTTTGCGTGTAATAACAGATCTGGGATTTGGATTTTTGGACAGAAATTTGAATTTGAGAATAAATAAACCAAGACGGACATTCACATCACCGGAGAAGGAAGATGGGTACTATGCAACAAGGGGATCGTGTTCTTTGATGTTGGATGATAATAACAACAACACAAAAACTTTGATGGATCAACAAGTTAAGGAAGATAAAAGGGTTGTGTGGCCCAGATTGTTCATCACATTATCTAGCAAAGAAAAAGAACAAGATTTCATGCTATGAACGGAAGTAAGCTTCCTAAGCCTAAGAAAAGGGCTTAAGAAGCATTATTGTGAGTTCAAATTTTCCCTTCAATTTCTTCTTCTGTGAATAATTTTATCTTTTTCTTTTTTATTTTCTGATTCATGGGAGGTTTGGTCTTGTGTAGGCTGGTGAGCCCAGGGACATGGCTATCAGACTTGTGCCAAGAGAGGTAATTATTTTTGGGTTTTGATTATAGTTTCATTTGTTTTGATTTTTGTTATGACGCAAAAACCAAGAGGATTAATTGATAAATTTACAAAAAAAATGAACCAATCTTTGTTGCTTTGAAGGAATTGAGAGAAGATTAAATGGATTTTTGAATAATGAATTGGAGAATTAAAGGAGAGGGAAAATAGAAAAGAAGATAGACTAAATTGATAGATTATTAAAATTATATGGGTTAATTTTTTAGAATTAGGGTCAAATTAAAATAAGCTTAGAATTTGAGGGATTAAATTGTAATTATATTAATTTATATTAACTGCCACGTCATCAACCGTTAAAATTTTAACGGTGCCGGACCAATTTGTTACTTATTTTAAGTCAGGGGACCATTTTGTAACTTCTGATAGTCGAAGGATGCAAAAGATAATTAGAGCATAGTCGGGGGACTATTTATGTAGTTTACCCTTCTTTTAATGATTGATATAAATGAATTGAAAGCAATGACCAGCTTGCTGTCTAGACAAGTAACAGATTTTATAAATTTATTGAGGTTTGGGAAGTACTGCCCTTGGGTTATCAGTTTAGTCCAAATTTGGTTCGGTTCGGTTTAGGGATGTAAAAAGATGTCCCGACTTGTAAAACTGACTGAAATCGACTTGAGTCAGAACTGCTTGTGACCTGAAATGGTGTTGATCCGAAATCGATTCGAGTCTGAACTGGTGTTGACCTGAACTCGAGTTGGACCTGGAACTTTTGGATCTGAACCTGACTTGCACCCGACTTGGGAACGATCCGAACCCGTATTCAACCTGATAATGTGATAGCCGAACCCGACTTGCATCCGACCTGATATGAACCCGAACCTGAGTTTAACCTGGTAAATAACTGATATTACCTGACCTGTAACTGACTCAACCCGTAAATAATCTGACTTGTTATTGAACTGATCTGATATTTACCTGACTTGGTATTTATCTGACTTGTAATAACTAATAAGTTACAATTGATGAATTTATGAGATTATGAATTTATTATATTATAGTGTGACAAAATACATCTTCACAATTTAATGTACATGATTAACTATGATCATTAAATTAATATATTTACTTTTATATTTATAAATTATAGTATATAAAAATATTTAAAAGTTTTATATCTAAATGATATCAACATGTTTCCTTAAGGTTTATAGTTTAATATTAATAGTTTATTGGTTTATGAGATCAATTCTAATTTTTAAGAATTATAGTTTAGTTTGGTGTTTAGTTTAAGGTTATTGGTTTATGTGATTAATTTGTATTCTTTAAGGTTTAGGGTTTAGTATCAATGATTTATGGTTTAGTATTAAGTAGTTTATGGTTTAGCTTATGGTTATTGGTTTATGAGATTAATTTTGATTCGTTAAGGTTTATGATTTTGGGTTTAGTATTAATGACTTATGGTTTAGTTTAGGGTTATTGATTCACGAGATTAATTCCGATTCAACTTACTAATTTATGCATTTGAATTTGATAATTGAACTAAATTAAATTTTAAACTTTCATGTGTGCAATTACATGTTTACATCCAAATAAAAAATTGTGTATAATTATATTAAATCAAAATTTATAATAATAATAATAATAATAATAATAATAATAATAATAATAATAATAATAATAATAATAATAATAATAATAATAATAATAATAATAATAATAATAATAATAATAATAATAATAATAATAATAATAATAATAATAATAATAATAATGTCTAAACTGAATTAACTTCTTAAATTTAGGATCTAATTGAGCTAAATTAAAACCTAGAAGCATAAATCACGGACATAATTAAAAGAATTCTAAACCCAAATGTGAAATTTCAATTAAATTAATTTAAAATGTGACTCAATTGAATTAAATTAAAATCTAAAAGTGAAAGTTTGATACTTAAATGAAAAACATTTAAAATCAAAATGGCTAAAAAAATAATTCCCCCTATCCTAGAAAACCACGCGGGTTTTTTCCCTCCCAAGTTCCACCGTTACATTCTAATTAAAAACATGAAAAATGAAAATTGGTAAAAATGGGGAAAGTACAAAGTTTTGGAGGGAATTAAGCCGCCTAAATTTTAGGTTAGGGATTAATCACCCTTTAGGTTATGCTGCGTTTTAAATTTACATTTAATTTACTCCTAATATTCATTTTTAAGTTTTAGTTTAATTCAATTTAGTTACAAATATCCCCACAGTTTGGACTACGGATATAGTAATCCCTTCCCCATGGTGATTATTAGCCCTCAAAATTTTACTTTTAGCCGAAATTGATCCTTATTTATTTCTATTTTTTAATTTAGTCTAATAACTTCAATATGATGATATATTTTTCATTTTAGTTCCTAAGAATTAATTTTTAGTTGAAACTGACCCATATTTATTTCTATGGTAAAATTATGAAATTTGTCGCTAGGCTCTCAAATTTCTCCACTTTTAAATTGTCAAATTAGTCCCTAATTTCAGTTTTATGCTATATTTTATGGTGAAATTAGTCACTTGACTCTCAAATTTCTTCGCTTTCAAATTGTCAAATCGATCCCTAATTTCGATTTTAGGCTATATTTTATGGTGATATTGTGAAATTGGTCCTTAATTTTGGTTTATGGCTTAGGGTTTAGGCCTTGATGTTAATGGTTTAGAGTTTATGGTGTAGTTTAGGATGATTGGCTTATGAGATTAATTTCTATAGCTTAGGTTTCTGGTTTAAGATTTAGTGTTTAGTATTAATGCTTTAGGGTTTAGGGTGTAGTTTATGGTTAATGGTTTATGAGATTAATTTGTATGGTTTAGCTTAGTGTATGAGACTATTTCAAGTGTTATATAGTCTATAATCTATATATAATATAATATATCATATGTGATGATATTATTATTAATTTATTACTATAGTCTGTATATGCCTCTATGGTCTATAGTCTATATTGATATGTGTAACATGAATACGTCTCATACGTGTTACATGATTATACTTTTTAGCGGTTAAAACCTGTAGGTTTATGTGATTAGTTTAGGGCTTAGGGATAAAATTTAGGGTTTACGAGCTTATTGATCAATTAATTTCCTATAAATCTGTATTTAAATCAAAATTGATCTTTATTTATTTTTAAATTGTGTAATTTAGTCAAATATTTTTAATATGATGATGTTTTTGTTCATAAGTCCCTAAAAATGCACTTTTAATTGAAATTAACCCATATTTAATTCTAATTTTTATAATTTAGTCAAACAAAGTAAACATGGTGTTGTTTTTGTTCATTTTAGTCCATAAAATTATACTTTTATCCAAACTTGAACTGTATTTATTTCTAATTTTTGTAATTTAGTCCAAACCCTACAAATTTTGTAATTTATTACAAACAAAATAAATCATAAGTCCCTATAAGAATTCTAAAACTAAAGCTCGAATTTCAATTATAACCTAAATTAGGACTCGATTGAATTAAATTAAAAGCTAAAAGTAAAAAATTGGGACTTAAATGAAAACATCTAAAGTTATAATGACTAGAAAATAAATTTCCCCTAACCTAAAAGAACAAGTGGGTTCTTTCCCCCAAAATCCAAATGGAATATTTTTAAATTGGGTAAAGTATGCCAGGTAACACCGAACTATAGGGTGTGACCTGTTTTTAACATCAACCTTTCAATTGGTCCAAACTTACCATCGAATTTTATTTTTCGACTCGTTTATACCACCCTGCCGTTAAATCATTAACGCCGTGATGACATGGACGCTGCACCAAAACGACATCGTTTTGGTGCCGCTATTTTGATAATAAATGACCCAAAACGACATCGTTTTGCTAACGAAAATATATGTGCACTCAATGGGATTCGAACCTAAGACCTTAAGCATCAAAGACAAACATCTTAACCACCAAGCCAACCTAATATCTTTGAATTAGTTTTAGCACAAATAATATATATTCCCAACTGTAGTTTGTCATATAAATATATTATTTCTAATATAAAAATATTCAAATATTGTTATTAATAATATTAAATATATAAATAGATAAATATATTATTATAAAAACTAAATGACTAATTTTCAAAACAAAATTTGTTTAAAAAATCTAAAATTCGACAAAACTTAATCCCTAAACTCATAAACCCTAACCCTAAACTATAAACTTTAAACCCTAAAATTTTATTCATAAACAAATAATATTAAAATATATAAACAAATAATATATTATTATAAAAACTAAAAATCTTATTTTAAAAATATAAAAAAATTTAATATTTACGAAAAGACTCAAAAATTCACAAAAATCTTAAAGATTTGGGGTTTAAGTTTTAGGGTTTAGGGTTTAAGATTTTGGTGATTTTTTGGGTCTTTTCGTAAATTTTAAAAATTTTATATTTTTAAATAATTTTTTTAGTTTTTATAATAATATATTATTTGTTTATATATTTTAATATTACTTGTTTATGAATAAAATTTTAGGGTTTAAAGTTTATAGTTTAGGGTTAGGGTTTATGAGTTTAGGGATTAAGTTTTGTCGAATTTTAAATTTTTTAAATAAATTTTGTTTTGAAAATTAGTCTTTTAGTTTTTATAATAATATATTTATCTATTTATATATTTAATATCATTAATAACAATATTTAAATATTTTTATATTAGAAATAATATATTTATATGACAGTTGGGAATATATATTATTTGTGCTAAAACTAATTCAAAGATATTAGGTTGGCTTGGTGGTTAAGATGTTTGTCTTTGATGCTTAAGGTTTTAGGTTCGAATCCCATTGAGTGCACAATTTCATATATTTTTTGTTAGCAAAACGACGTCGTTTTGGGTCATTTATTATCAAAATAGCGACACCAAAACGATGTCGTTTTGGTGCAGCATCCATGTCATCACGGCGTTAACGATTTAACGGCAGAGTGGTATAAACGAGTCGAAAAATAAAGTTTGGTGGTAAGTTTAGACCAATTGAAAGGTTGATGTTAAAAACAGGTCACACCCTATAGTTCGGTGTTACCTGACATACTTTACCCTTTTAAATTTTATCCAATAAATAATTGCCCATCTGGCCGCCTATTTTTTTCTTAGTGATTAATTACCCTTTAGGTCCTCACTCGTTTAAAGTTTTTCGTTTGAGTCCTAACATTCACTTTTAAATTTTAGTTTAATTAAATTTAGTCATAATTATATATATATATATATATATATATATTAGATTACAACATATTTCGGCATCCTAAGGGATATTTTGGTTCATATTAATCCTAAAAAAATATTTTCATTAGAAATTTATCCACAATTTTCATACCGAAGTCTATTTGTACACGGTAAGACCCGACTTGAACTTCAACCGAAACCGATATTACCTGACATGAATTTTATCTGTCAACGACGTGACCCGACCTGAACGTGGCTCGACCTGAAGTCCATTTGAACCTGAATTAACCCGTTAATTAACTGATTCGGACCCGGACCGTTTTGGCCTGAATTGAAACTTACCCGACCTGAAATTAATCTGACCCGAACCCGAACTCAATCTAATTTGAAATCAACCTGATAATGACCCGAATTTGAGTCGACCCGAATCCGACCTGATTCGAGTCGAACCATTAAATTGACTTGACATAACTCGTATTCAATTTGACTTGACTTGACATAACCTGACCTGAAGCCTAAACGATTACCTGAATTCACATCCCTAGTTCGGTTCACATTACCTTTTAATTAATAAAAAGTTATTTAATTTTTTCTAACCTGGTTTGGTTCGGTTCTGAAAGGACGTTCCACAGTAAGTTGTAAACCATTCAGGTATGATCCAGTTTGGTTCCTGAGCACATTTGGTTTGAAAATTAGAGTATTTTCCAAACCTTACTGATCATGAGAAGATTAACCCAATTTAGATGATAAGAAAATGAATCATAATATCATGGATAGAGTGAAATGGGTTTTTTATCATTCATGGGTACAATCATATTTAGGTTGGAAATAGTAGAAAGAAAATGAAATTGAGGGGGGAAATGCAGGCATTTTCCACGAACTTAAAAAATAAATGTATGTTCATATTTGATTATTATATTTTAAGGTGTTTAAAACATTTTATATTTATAAAAGGATAATTATCTCATATGGTGGGTAAAGTTTTTTTACACAAACATATCTAATCCAATAGAAGTTCATATATATTATCTATATTTTAATATTTTTTGCATAGATTTTGAGACGTTTATATATTGGTATCATTCGTAGTAATCCGTATAATTGTATTGTGTAAGATATTGTCTCAGTCTAAATGAGACTACTAAACTAGAGTTATTTTGTGTTCCCCGTGAAGTGCTGCTAAGTTTTCTTCGCCTTTAAAATTACTAATATTTTCATTTATTTGAAATAATATTTTCATATTTTATTCGAGATGTTTATGTATATAAAACATACAATATTTTAAGAGAAAATTTTGACGCCCTAATGGTGAAAACCTTTTTTTTCTTGTAAGTATTTTAGGTTTTAGGAGTTTAGTTTATGATTTAGAGTTTAGAGTTCTATGTTTAGATTTTAAGTGTTTAAATTTAAAATTTATAGTTAAACATTTGTAGTATCCGATTCAAATTGGTGAATCGATAAATTAGATATTAATAAATATTAATGATTATAATAAAACATAGGGTATTGATTTTTTTGTTATTGACAGATGCCGGGAAAAAATCTCCAATCTTCGCAAACCCTAATTTTCTTCACCCCTTTTCCGTTCACCAATTTCGGCCAATTTGTTGCTCGATTGCTTGCTCCTGATTGTTGGTTTTTTCCTCTGAACAGAGTCGTCGTTTATCGGTGTGTTTTGTTAGGTCTCTTTAGGTGCGTAACTAGGATCTAAGGGTGAGCGTTATGGGGGTGTGATAACTGCATAAATATCCTTGTTTTCATACCTTTTTGCTATAGCATTTGCCTGTTCTTGAGTTCATACCGTAGCATTTAGACTGCATTTAGGTTGCAATTTTCTTTCTTCTTCTGGGTGCATCTTTATCCTCGCTGGTTGTTGGTCCATATCGAGGGATACTGCTCGGAGGGTTGGTTTTTGGGTTTGTGGTGTGCAGGAAAGGAGTCACGAGAGGAAGCCGGTACCAGAAATTGCTATATCCTGATGGAAGTGGATATTGGCAAGCACGTGAGCTGCAGAAGCACGTGAATGCGCAGAAAGAACGACCTGGCAAGTGCAACAGCCGGTACCCACTTGCAGACTGTCCTCCTTGTCCCCTCACAGCAGACTTTGTCGGAGGATATTGCTTGAGATAATCAAGGAATCTTTAGGGCACAAAACCCTAGAGAACCTCCACTATAAATAGAGGGAGAGAAGCTTGGAAAAAATATATGCAAGTGACGCAAAAGAGAGGCGGAAGAGAGAGAAAATGAGAGTGAAGTATTCACCTTCATCTTCTCCAGCTTGGTGTCCTCCATCGTTGAAGCTCCAAGGAGTGGTCTTACCGGCCTCGAGAGAGGCGGTGGGCCTAAGACAGTCGGGCAGTCCATGACGGAGAGGTAGTTCACCTTTCTTTATGTCGCTATAGCATTTCCTTTTCATATCTTTATATTTGGCGATGTTGTCGCAATGATACGTTGGATGATATTGCCCAGCCACGAACTGTTTTAGGTGGCTTGGGTTTGATGGATGATTTTATTTTAAGTGTTTTTAATTGCATGCTTTAGCTTTTTCAGTGTTTATCATGTTCTATGCTTTGCTTATGCATTTCTCATTTCCTTAAAGTTGTAAGAGCCCTCGAGATTTGGCCGTTCTTTAAATGTGTGTTGGGGTTAGTAATCAAGAGAGCTAGCCTTAGAACCCTCATAAGCAATGGAGTGGTTGTCGAGAGGCAGACTCTAACCTACCTTAGAGATAAGTGATAGGTTTCAAGGGCTAAAAAGGATAGTTCGTGAAGGGTAGGGGAGTGTTAAGAGTTTACGCTGAGAGGTATAGCTGTAGCATTTCTGACTCCCAGTTTCCTGGCTAGAGATAGTTTAGGAACACCTTTAGCAAATCCCGCCTAGCATAGAAGATAGCTGAGAGGCTTTAGCATCGTTAAGGAGCTTAAGTTAGGTTGTCCGTCATTCTTAGTCAGTCATTCCGTAGTGAGTTTCACATACGAAAGGGGACCTGTTTATCATACAGTTATCTCATCTTTCTTTGCTTTATTTTGCTTCAACATTATTTTACACCATCTCTTTTACTATAGCATTGTCATCTACAAAAAAGTTTAATCTTTATTGTTACAGTAACCGTGAATACCTCCAATCCCTGTGGAGACGATACTCACTCACCACTTTATTACTCGTTCGACGTGTATACTTGCACCATATTTGCGTATCATTTATAGTACACTACACGAACGCAACATGGTTTTACTTTGGATTTTTTGTCCTAGTTCGGCTTTCTTCGTCATCCTTGGAAGGTTGTTGACTTTGATGACTCTTTCTTTTTACTCCCTAAAAATTGGAGTGTGAGTTTCTCCATATCTTCGATCCAACGCTCCTTTGGCGGATCTCTCTGCTCTGGTGTGCCCCAGGTACCTACTCCCTGTTTATCTCCATTTTCTAGTTTACTTTGCTTCTTTTTGGTTGTGCTGGCTGTATTTTGTTCTGGTTCTTCTCTAGAGCTAACTTTCATCTCGATACTAATGGTCGGTGTGAAGGGTTCTTTCTGAGCTTTTCCCTTGAGCACATGTTTTTCTTGCTGGTGAGGAGGTTCTATTTGGGTTCTTTACTTCCCATCATTGTCGGTCGGCGCTTGGGATCTTTATTCATTACTGGTCTTGGTCGAGGTGCTCCATGACGTTGATGGCTTGGAATGTCAGGGGCCTTGGCAATAAGGAAACTGTCAGTGCTCTTAAGAATGCAGTGTTTAAGTTCAAGTCGTGCACCGTCTTTCTTAGTGAAACAAAAAAAAAGAGATACTTGAAAAAAATCACGATGAAAATGAAATTGGAAAACTCCTTCTATGTGGATCCGATTAGAATTGTTGGAGGGTTATCTCTCTGGTGGAGCAATGAAACTAAAGTTACCATTCTCAGTAGTGGGAAACATTTTATTGACACTAAGATTTCTTCTAATGGGGAAGAAGAACGGTATAGAACCTTCATTTACGGTCCTCCATATTTGGAGGAAAAGCAAGCCTTTTGGGAATATCTCTCGGATCTGCAAGGTAATATCAACCACAATTGGCTTATTATTGGTGACTCTAACTTTGTGGCTAATCTGAAGGAAAAATTTGGAGGCCTTCCTTTCGACCGCTCAAATGCTAAATGGTTTTATGAATTTCTTGACTCATTGGGGTTTTTTTGGAGCTACCAACTAAGGGAGGGTCGTTTACATGGTCCAACCAAAGAAGTGAAGAAGATTCCATTTTGAAAAAATTGGATCGAGTGTTGTGTTCTCTCGAATGGAGCAATAAATTCCCGAAAGCTATTGAAATGATGAATGTTCCCATAGCTTCTGATCATGCTCCAATTTTATTGTTTTTTCATGGTATGACTAAGAAATATAAGAAAGATTTAAAATTCGAGTCTAAATGATTGTTGGATGACGAGTGCTTATCTAATGTGTAAGAAGGTTGGGAGTCGATCAACTACTATCGGAACTTCAACTTATTTGGGTTGAAGCTTAATAGGACGAGACTGAAACTCACAAAGTGGAGCAGAATAAAATTCTAAAAAAATCTTAAACTGAAACGGGATCTTCTGAGTAAAATTAAATCCTCACAAGGAAGACCTCTAAATTCTGCAGAATCGGAAGAACTTAGAAACCTTAAAAAAGAGCTTGACATGGAATGAGAAAGTAAAGAAAAACACTAGCATCAACGTGCATGGGTTAACTGGCTCAACTTGAGGATAAAAACACTAAATTCTTTCACGTCACTACTATCCAAAATAAAAGGACCAATACAATCTATAAAATTCAAATAGAGAGTGGGAATTGGATCGAAGATGATCGAAGATTGCAAACTTTTTTCAACAACACTTTCAGAAGATCTACACCAAAGATGACACAATTAATTTTGGGTTAACTACTGGAATAGTCACTTATGTTTCCCCCCATTACAGAGTTGGTCACCGATTTTGAAAAACGACCAGTAAGGCCACTTACGTTTTCAGTGCGTAAACGTTTGGTCACTCAGCCGTTTGTTGTCGTTAAACATTAACGACTTGCTGACTTGACATTGAAAAAATAAGGGTAAACTACTGCAATGGCCACTAAAGTTTATCACATGTGCATTTCTGCTCCCTAATTTTAAAAAATAAACATTATGGTCACTATTG
Organism: Hibiscus tridactylites; assembly: GCA_958450335.1. Taxonomy (NCBI): domain Eukaryota; kingdom Viridiplantae; phylum Streptophyta; class Magnoliopsida; order Malvales; family Malvaceae; genus Hibiscus; species Hibiscus tridactylites. The sequence goes on along the minus strand of OY288276.1, from coordinate 21,410,065 downwards.
AAAAGGTTTCTTTATAATTTCACCCTTGAATTTTTAAAAATTCATTTTTTAACCCTAAAACTTTATAATCAATTAGTACAATAATATTATAAAGGCTTAAATGAAAAATAGGTGCCCAAAGTATACCATTTTTAAATTTTAGGTGCCCAAATTGCTCCTATTTAATAAGTAAACTTTCAAATTGCTCTTATTTTTTCACCCTGGATTATTTTATTATTATTATAACATGACATGTCATTTTTTAGTATAGTTAAATAAAAAATAATTTAAAAATAAAATAAAACCATTTTTATTATTATTAAATTTAAAATATTTTAAAAAATATTACTTCTTAAAATAATTTAGGTGTCTAAAGTATTTTTTTTTTGTAAAAATAGGTGCCTAAAGTTTCGATAGTTACAATTTTAGGTGCCCGTCTATTAAATGGGTGTTAAAAAATTGTCAACCAATCGACGCTTGACACGTGGCATTAATTTTATTTTTTAAATTTTTTTAATGGAAAATACTCAGATTTTTCAATTTTTTTATAAAATCTTAAAATTTTACAACCTTCACAAAACAGTCCCTAAATCCCTAAAAATTCTCAAACTTCCGCCGTCGATTGCCGCCGCCGGTCGCCGTCGCTGGCCACACCCACTTGATCGCCGGACCAAGACGACTATTTTCCCTAACACGACGTCGCTGGAAACGCCCAACGACGTGCATCTAAACGTCGAACACGAAATCGACCACACCCAATTGTAACATGTTATATTTTCATATTTTAAGTGCAATATCATAAAAAACTTCTACTATTTTGAAGTCTTTGATTAATCTTTGTTTTATTCATATCGGGCTCGTAAAATAGCAAAAGAAAGAAGCTCAAACTCCTTGCCCCTTGGATCATCTGCCAACATTTTACAAACTTCTAAGTGAGGAATATAAAGAACTACAAGTGTATTAAGTATACATAATAAACTCAAGCAACGCAACCTAATCTGCAATGGGGAACCATGATTTTACATCCTGAGACGAATTGTAAAGGAAGGGATAGCTACTCTTATGTTTAATGATCTAGAATTTTTTTTTAAAAAAATAGGCATGAGTTATGGATGATGGGTCAAATTAATAAACAAATGGAGTCCCTACGAGAAAAGTTTCTGAAATAGTTTCTAGGTTGTAGATACTACACTGAAAAAAGAAAAATAAATATGTTATGCATATAGTATATCTGGTTACAAAATCCATTACCAACATAGGAGTCCAGATAACACAAATTAATATAAAGAACAGGCATATTCCATTGCAGCACTTGGTCATTTTTGTTTGCATCTCTCATTGTTTGTGCGTAGCTCTATTCAACACAGCATCACATTTGTCAAGGTACAAACTTGCCTTTATATCTTCCAGCTAAAAAGAAAGCAACATGTTAATTTCCAAAAATCATCAGGAAATCAATTCAATCAAACTCGTCGATCAGAGCATTTATTCTTTAAAAATAGGTAATACAAAAACCGTTCCAGGCAAAAATGAAAAAATGTTGCAATAAGGTCCAAGCAATTGACTATAGTGCTTCTTTATTTTTCAGAATAACTTCCATGAGTTCATTAATTCATTTATTTCTGTTTAATTTTTGGACGTGAAAGTGCAGAGGCGGTGAATTAACCAGTTGATGGTAGTAATAGCATACTTAGTTGGATGAAACCATGCAACAAGGAGTTTTTCTTGGTCAATTTTTATTTCAGAAAGTTTGATATCTTCTGTTAAAGAGCAGAATCAAACTTTCTCAAGTTCTCTGCCCTCAGAGAATTTGGGCAATATTTTCCAGTTTGGTCCAAATTTTTCTGTCAAGCATACTGTCTATGGAATATTTAAGTACATTGTTTTTCAAAATTCTTTTTACCAAAATTTATTTTTATATTTATATATATTTTTAACCTATAAAACATAATATTTTTCACAATACCTTGAATTTTTGGAATATTTATTGGATCGAATGTGATGGTAATTGCATACATTATTTTCGAATTGTTTTGATGCTTTCATGTTATCATGGGGATTAAAAAGAGACCAAGAAAAGAATTTCCTTCTAGTTCATCAAATTCCAATCTGAAAAATGAGGGTATTACTAAATCAAACCTTAGTTTTATTATCCAACATAGTTTTCAATCACCTTCGGCTTTAGCCCATTACAAACAATATCAAGCTTTTTCTATTCAGGATGAGAGAGTTGTTTTAATCCCTTTTCTAAACTCCGAACTTTTTAAGTTCAAATATTTTCGGTTGTTACAAAAATGAAAATTCATGACTTTTCTAAGTATACCCCCGGTTTTATATCGAAAACTTGTTTTGATTTTTTATGATAATGCCCGGTGCATCCATGATCAAGCAAGGGAACATGTTATTGCTATTGAATCCTATCTTATGGGCAAGAAATTTTGAATTGACCAAACTGTTTTATGTAATGTTTTTGGTTTTGAAAATTTGAGGATTGATGATGAACACACATTGGGACATTCTCAACTTGGTTCCGTAACCGTTCTTGATGCCCATGACCGTATCCTCCATCTTATCATCTCTTGGTGGCTTCGTCCTTCGGGTGGCAAGTTCTCTACTATCCGCCAAGTAGATGCTTTTTGGATCCGTTGTTTCCGCGAGGGTAAGCGCCCAAACCTTTGTCAAATCATGTTTGCCGACTTGGTCTATCTTATTCAACACCGCCACACCGATCAAGTCAAGTCTTTCTTCTATAGCACAACTTTGAGTTCCTTGCTCCATTCCTTGGAGATTGATTATTCGCATGATGCTGCCGAGCCTCTTGGTAAACTAATCGATGAACATTCCCTTACTTCTGCACACTTTGAGTACATTGACCATGAATGGGTTCGTGTTAATCGGCCTCCTCCTCAAGATGATCAACCTCTTCTGGTAGCTCCACAAGGTCCACAAGTCAACCAAGCTCAATCTTTCATGGATGGACTCATAGCGTATCAAAATGAGCAATTCACCTCCTTAGGGACTAATATTGCTTCTTTAAATACAACCATGAATACGGGTTTTGTGGCTATTGATACACGCTTTACTTTATTGGAAGATCGAGTCAAGGCCATTGAGCAACAACAAGCCTCCATGGATGTCTCTCCCACCGCTTTCCATGGTGCTTGGCTTAACGCTCGAAACTCTCAAGCCAATCTCCATGATGATGATGATGAACAAAACGAGGATGAAGATGATGAGGACGAGTAAACTTTGTATATCTCATTTCATATTATATCATTTAGGGTTTCTATTTTATTATGTACATATGTCTTATGTTTAAGAACTATATGCTTTGATTTATGTTTTTAGGATTTAAGTTTGGAAAATTTGAACTTCTGTTGCTTTAGATATTTTTTTGGGTAAAATACATAGACGGTCACTGAACTTTGGTAAAAAAAACAAAATGGTAACCAAACTTTTAAAAATCACAAAATGACAATTAAACTTTATGTTTTATAACAAAAATGGTAACTAGACGTTAAATGCCGTTAAGTGGTTGTTATAAATTTTGGCATAATTACACATTTAGTCCTTCATATTTATACATTCAATCAATTTAATCCTAATTCGAAACAATTCACTAAATTTAGCCCTCGTTATTTACGCATTCTTTCAATTTGGTCCTTAAAGAAAAATTCCAAAGTATGATAACATGATAAATAATTACAATTAATTTTTTATAGGAACTCGAAAACTCGACTCGACTCAAATCGAAAAAATTTCAAATAAAGTTTGAGTTGTAAAATATGACGCGTCAACTCGAATAACTTAAAATTTTTTGATTCGACTCATTCGAACGTCCATCTCTATCTTAAGATATGACGCGTCAACTCGAATAACTCTATATTCGAATATATTAATCATTTTTTCTTTTAAATCGAATATTTTTTAAAATAGAATATTTAATATTTTCATATTTAAATCACATTGATTATTTAATAACAACTTTAAATATTCGATTTAAAAGAAAAAATGATTTAAAATATTTGAATATTTAATTAAATTTTTATAGGAACTCGAAAACTCGACTCGAATCGAAAAAATTTCAAATAAAGTTTGAGTTGTAAAATATGACGCGTAAACTTGAATAACTCGAATTTTTTTACTCGACTCGATCGAACGCTCACCTCTATCTTAAGATATGACGCCTCAACTCGAATAACTCGAAATATTCGAATATTTTAAATGATTTTTTCTTTTAAATCGAATATTTTTTAAAATAGAATATTTAATATTTTCATATTCAAATCACATCGAATATTTAATAACTAATTTAAATATTCAATTTAATTTAAAAATATTCAATTTAAAAGAAAAAGTTGATTTAAAATATTCGAATATTTAATTAAATTTTTATAGGAAATAGAAAACTCGACTCGACTCGAATCGAAAAAATTTCAAATAAAGTTTGAGTTGTAAAATATGATGCGTCAACTCGAATAACTCGAAATTTTTTGGCTCGACTCGATCGAACGCTCACCTCTATCTTAAGATATGACGCGTCAACTCGAAATATTCGAATATTTTAAATCATTTTTCTTTTAAATCACATCGAATATTTAATAACTACTTTAAATATTCGATTTAATTTAAAAATATTCGACTTAAAATATTCGAATATTTAATAAATATTTAAAGTAGTTATTAAATATTTGAATATTTAAAAGAAAAATATTTAAAATAGTTATTAAATATTCGAATATTTTCAATCATTTTTTCTTTTAAATCGAATATTTTTAAATAGAATTGAATATTTAAAGTAGTTATTAAATATTTGATGTGATTTAAATATTCTATTTTAAAAAATATTCGATTTAAAAGGAAAAAAATGATTTAAAATATTCGAATATTTCGAGTTATTCGTGTTGATGCGTCATATCTTAAGATAGACATGAGCGTTCGATCAAGTCGAGTCAAAAATTTTTGAGTTATTCGAATTGACGCGTCATATTTTACAACTCAAACTTTATTTGAAATTTGTTCGAGTCGAGTTTTTGAGTTCCTATAAAAATTTAATTGTAATTATTTATCATGTTACCATACTTTGGAATTTTTCTTTAAGGCAAAATTGAAAGAATGCGTAAATAACGAGGGCTAAATTTAGTGAATTGTTTCGAATTAGGACTAAATTGATTGAATGTATAAATATGAAGGACTAAATATGTTATTATACCAAAGTTTATAACAACCACTTAACGTCATTTAACGTCTAGTTACCATTTTGTTATAAAACATAAAATTTAATTGCAATTTTGTGATTTTTGAAAGTTTGGTTACCATTTTGGTTTTTTTTACCAAAGTTCAGTGACCGTCTGTGTACTTTACCCTATTTTTTGAAGTTTAATGATATTATGTTTCTTTAATTATGTTTTTACCTTGTGCTTTATTGATCTATCTCTTGTCTATATCCTTTGTTATATGCATTGATTTTGATCTTGTAACCTCTTCGTCCCGGGCTAGATGATAGACTGGTCCGAATAGGTTACAAGGGGAAAACTGAAGCGAAACTCGTTAAGGTTCCACTCCGATTAGCAACCCTAGAAAATTTTCATTTAATTATCTTGTCTAAATTTTATATTTAGTCCTATGTGCGAAACGACAACGAAAAATGATAAAGACAACATCCAAGCAGACGTAAGGTAACAAAAATTTACCAAGTGACATATTAGTCCGATTGCATGCTTACGGAACCAAAATCATACATAAACGATACACACGAACCTAACAAGGAAGCTTACAAACAATCAGGACTAAAACACAACATCCGAGAACCATTGAAATGCCAAAAAGCCAAAATACATGATTGTGTTTCGAAATAGGTTGGCCCGTTCCGAAACGCAGGCTCCAATTTAAAAGCCAGACCAGGCTGTACCAATACGGTCCACTTCGTTCCAATACAGGGGTCAACAGTGTCGAAACGTTTCAGAACTGGTTCCGAAACAGGCACCCATAGTGGCAAACCGTATCGAAACGCGTACCAAAACTGGAGTTCACAGTGTCAAATCGTATCGAAACGGCTCCACCCCCGTTCCGATACGAGTATCCCTGGAGCTACAACCGTTCCAAAACAACCACGAGCATTTCGAAACGCCTGCACATAGAGTGACCCTGAAAACAGTTTTCTGTATCTTCAAACATTCTCAAACATGCTCCAAAATAACAAGAATCGTAAAACAACAACCATGCATATAATCTAAAGGCATAACATCCTACCACAAACATGATCAAACATATAAACATGCATAACAAGTCCATTTCATTCATAGGAAACATACATCTACATAAACATAATGTAGAACAAGGTTTACATGCTTCTCACACAAAACATAGGCATCTCATGAAACATGGTTTACAATCTTCAATACAAAACATAGGTATTTAACAACATGAAAGCCAACGCATAGGAGTCTAACACATGCTCCTACAACACATAGCATCCCCATTGCTAACTATTACATTATTCAATAAAACCATACTTGAGCAACCACACACGCGCTTGGATGCCCCATCCTTGCTCCTTGCTAACTTCCACACTAATGATATGCATTTTAAAAAACAAGAGCGTAAGCTAGAAGCTTAGTGAGGGAGCTCTAAAACAAAACATCGACAATGCAGGGTTCAAAACATGGCATCCATAAGACATTCACAAGGCATACATTTACACTAGCATAACAACATAGCCAACTACCACGAGAATGCATGAACATGGCATCTTACCTCATGTTATGCTAAGGACAAATGCAATAGAACATCTTATCTCAACCACCACACATAAACAAGTATATTGGAAACTATATAGCTTACTCGGATATGTGGATAATTTCCGTTGGGATTTTCACCCCAACCTGCTCAAACAACCATATTACCTTCCGGTGGGATTATACACATCACCGTTTTCATTTACGGATGGGATTTCACTCATCATCACACACATATATTTTTCAGTGGAATGTTACCTCACCGTACTCCTCCTTGGTGACTACACATCACCAAGGTCATGCGCGAATTTGACTCCTACCGTGTGCACACTCATCCTAATGATCAATAATTTATACTTGGTAATTATAACTAGTGCCAACATACTAACCAAGTCTCACCATGATTTCACAATCATGCAACACAACATATCAATCACTATCATGCAACATCAATATATCGCTACATGCATAAACGAACACATATCACACAAGATCACATATGTACATTTAGCAAGAACTCATAAACTCAAACGAGAGACTAAGCTACCAACTTAATCCCTACATTAGATTGGCCTACCAAGCACAATCTAATACCTCAACCACACACTTTGAACCAATTTAAAACCATTTAAGTCAGTCCACTCACCGAACACCCTTAAAGCAAACCGAGAAAGCCAATCAATCCTCCAAATTTCTCAGAATCGAGCCTGAAGCTTCTCCAATGGTTCCCCTTGTTTCTAATCAACCAAAAACAACATATTACTCAACAAATCATCCACACAACCACTGTCACAAATCAGATTACAACCACAAGACCATTCTCTACATTTCCAAGCCATTAACTTATCCCAAAATCCTCATTTTCGGACTTGAACTTAACCCAGCAGAAACCCATCAATTTCAACACCCAAATAATCACTAAACACAATCAAAACAACCTTCAAGCATAACCATACCATCAGCCCAACTCTCCTTCACAAAACTACCCAAAAACTCAAGTTTTCTACCCTTTAACACACCCACAAACACCCATTTCGAGATTTCCATAAAACCTCACCATTTTAACATATAATACACCTAAGGGCAAGAGTATAACATAAATTAACTTTACAAGTCAAAATCCCAACAAAAAACCATTAAAGCTCCCACCTTCTTCTTAAAACTTGAAAACTTGAAATGCCACAAAAATGGAGTTTACTAAAAACAAAAACCATAGAACTGTTTAGAAATATGAGGAGAAGTCAAAAACGTATTTACCTTGATGAAAGCTCTTGAAATCGTGAAGAAAATGGATGGAACAATGTTTTGGGGTTGGGAAGGTTTTGGTGTCGTGAAATTTGATTTTTGGGGAAGAAGAAGAAGACATTCAAAAAGTCCTTTTTTACTTGTTTATTTCCATTATTTAGAAATTTACCATTTTGCCCTTAATGAAATCTCATGGCCCTTTTATTTGAAACCAAGCCCATTTTAATTTAAAACAAGCCCACGACTCAAACCTGATTCACACACTTAACTCCTGACCCTTAAACCCGGGTGTTACAACTCTCCCCCAATTAAGAAATTTCTTCCTTTGAATTACCTGACTGAAAGAGATACGAAAATTGCCTCTCTATATCCTCTTTTCTTTCCCAAGTGGCCTCTTCCACACCTCGGCGTTGCCACTTCACTTTGACCAACTCAATCCGTCTACCACACAACACTTTGCTATTTGATTCCAAGATCTCAACTGGTTCTTCATCGTACGTCAAATTTGGGTTCAACTCAATCTCTTCCACATGCATAACGTGCGGCAGATCTGATCTATACTTACGAAGCATCGAAACATGGAACACATTGTGAATCTTCTCTAATCCAGATGGCAAACATAATGATAAGCAACCGAACCGACTCGTTTCACAATCTTATACGACCCAATGTATCTCGGACTCAACTTCCCTTTTATGCCAAACCTCATAACTTTCTTCCACGGGGAGACTTTCAAGAATACTCTATCTCCTACGGCATACTCAACTTTTTTCCTCTTCAAATTGGCATAGGGTTTTTGTCTATCCGAAGCTGCCTTCAAACGATCACAGATTAACTTCACCTTATTCGGTAGTCCCCTTAAGTAAATCCGGCATCGGTAACAACTTCTGACCTGCTTCGGCCCAACAAATCGGAGTTCTACACTTTCTACCATACAGTGCCTCATATGGAGCCATTTGAATGCTCGACTGATAACTGTTATTGTATGCGAACTCGACCAACGACAAGTGTTTCTCCCAAGTACCCTGAAAATCAATAATGCAACAACACAACATGTCCTCCAAAATCTGTATAACCCTCTTTGACTGACCATCTGACTGAGGATGGTACGACGTACTGAAATTTAATCGGGTACCCAAAGCAGTATGCAAACACTCCCAAAATCTGACTGTAAATCTCGGATCTCTGTCAGACACAATCGACTTCGGCACACCATGCATTCTCACAATCTCACTGATGTATAAATCGGCCAACTTATCTAAGGAGTAAGTCGTATGAACATCTATAAAGTGAGCACACTTTGTGAAGCGGTCGACTATAACCCAAACTGAGTTCTTCTTTGAAGGAGTCAAAGGAAAACCTGAAACGAAGTCTATGGTGATATTTTCCCACTTCTATTTCAGAATCCTCAACGATTGTAACAAACCTGACGGAACCTGATGTTCTTCCTTAACCCTCTGGCATACCATACACTTACTCACGAAATCGGCTGCGTCTTTCTTCAAACCAACCCAATAGTATTTATTCTTCAGATCACGATACATCTTTATACTACTAGGATGCATAGCAAACGGGCTACTGTGTGCTTCGATCAAGATAGTACGTCTCAAATCACTGTCATCCGGTACAACTATTTTATCTCTGAAACACAAGACCCCGCCAACACTGAAACTATAGTCCGATGGTCTACCCTCGGCTATATCTTGCACGTGAGGTGCCAAAGATCTATCTAACAGCTGTTTTTCTCTAATCAACTGGCCTAAGGTTGGTCTAACTTGAAGCTTGGCCACTAGACCACCATCACCAGACAAGCTCAAACTAGCAAACATGGCTCTCAACTCGACATCTACCTTTCTACTCAAAGCATCTGCCACTACAATGGCTTTACCCGGATGGTACTCAATCGTGAGATCGTAATCTTTGAGCAACTCTAGCCATCTACGTTGTCTAAGGTTCAACTCTCGTTGTGTCATTATATACTTCAGACTCTTGTGATCCGTATACACCGTGCATTTCTCACCATACATATAATGTCTCTAAATCTTCAAGGCAAACACAACTGCGGCTAGCTCTATGTCGTGTGTCAGATAATTACGCTCATGATTCTTTAACTGTCTCGAGGCATAAGCCACAACTCTTCTGTCTTGCATGAGTACACAACATAAACCTACATAAGAAGAATCAATGTAGATCACATACTCTTTTTCTGACTCTGGCTGAATCAAAATCGGTGCATCTGTCAAGGCTTCTTTCAGTTTCTCAAAGGCTTGCTGTTTCGCATCTGACCACTTAAACTAAACATTCTTCTGAAGCAACTTTGTCAAATGAGCGGCTATCTTCAAGAATCCATCCACAAACCTCCTATAATAACCTGGTAAGCCTAGGAACTACGAATCTCTGTCACAGACTTTGGTTGCTTCCACTCAACAATTGCTTCTATCTTCTTCGGATCAACTCTAATCCCCTCGGCTGACACTACATGTCCTAGAAAGACTACTTCTCATATCCAGAACTCACAGTTACTCAACTTAGCGTATAACTGGTTATCTAGCAAGGTCTGCAAAACTATCCTCAAATGCCTGCCATGATCTTCCTCAGTACGCAAATACACCAAAATATCATCTATGAAAACAACCACAAACTGATCTAAGTACTGATAGAAGATTATGTTCATCATGTCCATGAAAGCAGCCGGTGCATTTGTCAACCCAAACGGCATAACTAAGAACTCGTAGTGATCATATCTAGTCCTAAAAGCTATCTTCGGTACATCAACCTCTTTTACCTTCAACTGGTAATAACAAGATCTCAAATCTATCTTTGAAAAGACTGATGCCCCTCTCAACTGATCAAACAAATCATCCATATGCGGCAAGGGGTACTTGTTTTTAACTGTCAACTGATTCAAATGTCTATAGTCGATGCACATCCTCATACTACCATTTTTCTTCTTCACAAACAATACCGGAGCGCCCCAAGGCGAAGAACTCGGATGAATAAAACCTCTGTCTGATAACTCTTGTAACTGAGTCTTCAACTCTTTCAGTTCTTTCGGTGCTATACGGTACGGAGAAATCGAAATGGGAGCAAAATCTGAGCATGTCTCTATCGCAAACTCTACCTCTTTGTCAGGCGGTAAACCATGCAATTCTTCTGAAAACACACTCGAAAAATCACACATTGTTCTGATATCCTGCGGTCTAACTTCATTCATGTTTGGGTTCATCACGTAGGCCAAGTGCGCCTCACAACCCAACTCAACTAATCTCTGAGCCTCTAAGACTGAAACAACATTCGATAAGAATTTCACATTCTCCCCTACTACCACAATCTCATAGTCATCTGCAAGCTTCAAGAAAACTCTCTTAGTTTCGAAATCTATCCTAGCTCTATGCTCCGTAAGCCAGTCCATACCCAAAATCACATCGAAGTTATAGAACGATAACTTCATCATATCCACTAGAAATATATACCCCTGAACCATTATCAAACACCTTCTGTACATCTTCCTAACCACTACTGTATCCCTAAAGGAACTAGTAACACTAACACCTACCTCTAGTACCTCACAAGGTAAATTCAACATCTTTGCATGCTCACTCAAAATATATGAATGCGTAGACCCGGAGTCAATCAAGGAAAGCAAACTCAGATATTGTATCGAGAAATTACCTGCAATCACATCCATGTTGTTCTGTCCCTCTCGCTGAGCATAAACTGATACGTATCCGGTTGTGTGATGACCGAATTCGTATGTGATGTTGCCCGATCGTGATTCTAGTATGAAGTTGCAAACTTGAAACTTGGGTGTGGAAGTGATGTATATGGAATGAAGATGGTGAAAGTTGTTGTTTTAATAGGTGCTGGAATGGTTGGTGATTATGGTTTGAAAGATAAATGTAAAGGGGAAAATGGATAGAAGTTGATATGGATATATGTAATAGAATCGATGTGGAACAAGGAAGGACCAACAAGATAGTGAATGTTGACCCAAACCTTACACGTTCTTACCCTTTGTGAAATGATGGAAGAAGGTTGGATTGTGACCCTTTAGCTATAATTGAGCTAAGAACCAACAATATAATCAAATGGAAGTGATGGTGGAATGGTGGAACGTGACCCGCTAGCTAGAAAGCTAGGAACCAACGCTATAAATAGAATGGAATGAAAACGGAAAATTTGCCACAAGACTAGCTTGAAAGCTGATAAAGTTCTTAAAGAACAATGAAGAGAACACTCTCATATATTTTTCTCCAAAAAAAGGTCCCTTACAAAGGCAAATGAGCATCCTATTTATAGTACATGGTAGCCTAGAATTTGAATGGACAAAACAATGCATTAAGGCTCCAATTTATGACATTCAATGGTTTGTCTTCAATCCTATCAAGTGTGGCTAGCCATTTGTGTAATTTAGAATGAATTTGGACATAATAAGTCTTGAATGAAGACTTATACACGTCCAAGTGATGCATCCTTTGATATTCCACTTGCTTGGCTCTTAAAAGTGCATGTAGATGACTTGGAATGAATCTGCCCATGTTTGCATCTAAGTGTATGTGTCTCTTCCACTTCCTTTCTTTATTTCTCAACTTTATTGGCTGAATAAAAGCATAATAAAGTCTTCTAAATGCTTCATCCCCCATGGAATTCAAAAAGACTCTCTTTGAATGGTGATAAAGATGACATGTCTCCTTGAAGAAGATGAAAAGTCTTCAATTGTTTCCATCTTAATCCCAACGTATAATGACACTAAAAACACATAAAATATTAATCAAAATATGATAAAAATGTTATGCAAACTTAAAGAATTAATTGGACAAGTTCAATGAATGAACTAGTTTAATTAATGAACCTACATGCTTAAATGAAACACATACATAAGTGAAGTATTTTCATAAATGAAGTGCTTGCATAAATGCATAAACAAGCATATTTATTCTCATGGAATGAATGAACTATTATGCAACTACTCATGCAAATTCTTATGCAACTACTCATGCAAATTCTTATGCAACTTATTTCAACTTTCCAACAAACTCAAAACGTTGCAAGATCTAATTGTTGCTGTCATTTCTTCATTCATTTTCCAGCATTGGCAAAGCAAACTTTCCACAGCATCTTGAATCATTTTAGCTCTTGCATGAGTCATAGGACCTCTAGGAAATTCATTGGAATTCTTGCTGGTTGTGGTCACATCATTCCCTCCCTCTTGAAAGCGATTTGCCCCCAAATTGTCACTTGCATCATAAGGGGATAGATCAGCAACATTGAAAGTAGCACTCACATTATACTCACCGGGAAGGTCTATTTGATAAGCATTATCATTAATCCTCTTGACCACATGGAAAGGACCATCTCCTCAAGGCATAAGTTTCGATTTGCGTTGGGCTGGAAACCTCTCTTTCCTCAAGTGCTACCAAACCCAATCTCCGGGTTCAAAAGTTATTCGTTTCCTCCCTTTGTTAGCTTGCTGCTCATATTGCTTTGTTCTCCTCTCAATGTTCTCCCGCACTTGTTGGTGAAGCTTCTTCACAAATTCAGCTCTATTTTGCCCATCCTTATTTTTGAATTGATCAATAGGCAAAGGAAGCAAATCAATTGGGGTCAAAGGATTGAAACCATATACCACTTCAAATGGAGAACATTTAGTGGCGGAATGCATGGAGCGATTGTATGCAAACTCAACATGTGGCAAGTCCTCTTCCCAAGTCCTTAGATTCTTGCGTATAATTGTCCTAAGAAGCATGGACAATACACGATTGACAACTTCAGTTTGGCCATCCGTTTGTGGATGACAAGTTGTAGAAAACAACAGCTTTGTTCCAATCTTACTCCATAACGTCCTCCAAAAGTGACTCAAGAACTTCACATCTCGATCAGACACAATAGTTCTTGGAACTCCATGTAATCTCACAACTTCCCTAAAAAACAGATTAGCAATATGGGAAGCATCATTAGTCTTGTTGCATGGAATGAAATGAGCCATTTTTGAGAATCTATCTACTACAACAAAAATGGAATCTTTGTTATTCCTTGTGTGTGGAAGTCCTAGCACAAAATCCATCGAAATATCCTCCCATGGAGCATTTGGAATTGGTAATGGTGTGTAAAGTCCATGGGGCATGACTTTGGACTTTGCCTTCTTACATGTGATGCAATGCTCACACCACTTCTCCACGTCTCGTTTCATCTTTGGCCAATGCAAATGTTCTTGCAATATAGAGTGCGTTTTGGCCACTCCAAAGTGTCCCATTAGTCCTCCACAATGGGCCTCTTTGATAAGCGATTCTCTAATGGATCCTTGAGGGATACAAAGCTTTCCTTCCTTGAAAAGATAGCCATCAACCCTACAAAACTTCTCATATGTTCCTTTTTCACATGCTTTGTAAATTTCTCCAAAATCATAATCAGATTCATAAAGCTCTTTGATTAAGGCAAAACCTACCAATCTAGAATCCAAAAGGTTAAGAATAGTATACCTTCTTGATAAAGCATCAGCAACAACATTTTCCTTACCCTTCTTATATTTGATAACATATGGGAATGTTTCTAGGAATTCAACCCACTTGACATGTCTTTTATTAAGCTTGTGTTGTCCCTTCAAGTGTTTCAGCGCCTCATGATCCGTGTGGATGATAAACTCCTTAGGCCATAGATAGTGTTGCCACGTTTCTAATGCCCTTATGAGAGCATACATCTCCTTGTCATAAGTTGAATAATTTAGAGTTGCTCCACTTAATTTCTCACTGAAATATGCAATAGGACGTCCTTCTTGAGATAATACAGCTCCAACTCCTAAACCTGATGCATCACATTCAATTTCAAAAACTTTATCAAAATCAGGTAAAGATAATAAGGGTGCATTGGTTAAAAGTTGTTTAATCAAACAAAAAGACTTCTCTTGTTCATCTCCCCAAAAGAAGCTAGAGTTCTTTTTGATAACTCCGGTCAAAGGTGCGGCTATGGTGCTGAAATTGGGAACAAACCGACGATAGAAACTAGCAAGTCCATGAAAACTCCTCACTTGACTAATGTTAGTAGGTCTCGACCATTCCTCAATTGCTTTAATCTTTTCTTGATCAACCTCCAAACCCTTTGAACTAACAACAAAACCTAAGAACACAACTTTGTTAGTGCAAAATGTACATTTTTGTAGGTTAGCATACAACTTTTCTTTTTCGCAAAACATCCAATACTAACCTTAAATGTTGAGCATGATCATTCAAAGTTTGGCTATACACAAGTATGTCATCAAAATACACCACACAAAACTTACCCAAGAATGGTTGAAGTATATGATTCATTAACCTCATGAATGTACTTGGTGCATTAGTTAAGCCAAATGGCATAACCAACCACTCATACAAACCTTGCTTGGTTTTGAATGCTGTCTTCCACTCATCTCCTTCTCGCATTCTTATTTGGTGGTACCCACTCTTAAGATCAATCTTAGAAAAGATGTTAGAACCACTTAATTCATCAAGCATATCATCTAATCTAGGAATAGGATGACGATACTTTACCGTTATCTTGTTCACTGCTCGACAGTCCACACACATACGCCAAGTTCCATCCTTCTTAGGTACAAGTAAAACCGGCATGGCACATGGACTAAGGCTCTCTCTCACATAACCTTTTTCCATTAACTCGGATACTTGTCTTTGCAACTCCTTAGTTTCTTCCGGATTGCTTCTATATGCTGGTCGATTTGGAATGATGGCTCCGGGAATGAAATCAATTTGATGCTCTGTTCCTCGAATTGGTGGAAGCCCATTCGAAATCTCTTTCGGAAACAAATCTTCAAATTCCTGCAATAAAGAGACAATAAAAGATGGCAAACCAGGATCAAGATCATTAATGTTCAAAAGATTTTCCTTGTACATGAGTACAAGTGCCCATTTCTCTGAAAGCAAACACTTTTTGATCTCTTTCTCTCTTACAAAAAGAATGTTTGTTTTCCCTCATTTTTGTCACTCTCTTTGGATTTAAACTCTTTTTCTTTCTCTTTGGCTGTTTTGAAACTCTCTCTCAAGTGGATTTGGTCTTTATGGACTTGTTTTGGTGAAAGAGGGGCTAAAGTGATTTTTTTGGTTTGATGGGTGAAAGTGTAACGATTGGTATAACCATCATGTATAGCCTTTTTATCGAATTGCCACGGTCTCCCCAACAAGATATGGCTAGCATGCATTGGTACAACATCACACAACACCTTGTCTTTGTATTTTCCAATGGAAAATGGCACAAGAACTTGCTTGGTGACTTTGAGTTCTCCCCCATCATTGAGCCATTGTAGCTTGTAAGGATGAGGATGCTTTGTTGTTGCCAATCTAAGCTTCTCTACCATCAAAGTACTAGCAACATTAGTACAACTTCCTCCATCAATAATGACAAAGCATACCTTTTCGTTTACATGGCAGCGAGTATGGAAGATGTTCTCGCGTTGATCTTCTCCTTCTATGGCTTGCACGCTTAGGCTTCTTTTCACAACAAGAACCTCACCATCTACAGCATGTTCCATCTCTTCTTCGTCTTGGATAGGAACATCATCTTCTTCCTCCTCTTGGTCAGTTTCGATCTCTCCATCTTCTCGAATGAGCATTGTGTTGCGATTTGGACATTGGCTAGCAATGTGACCTCGCCCCAAGCATTTGAAGCATTGCACATCACGGGATCGAACTGGCATAGCGGTGCTCTTTCCCTTACTAGTTTCGGAAATGGGCTTGGCACTCTTTGTTGGAACGCTTCGTTCATTAGGCATAAAGGATGCCTTCTGTTTGTAGGTACCCTGCCCCCATTTAGAAGAAGAGCCTCCATAGGCACGAGTTGTGCCCTTCATTTTGAGTTACCTCTCGACCTTCATGGCCATATGAACCATGTCTTCGATCTCCACATAATGTTGCAACTCAACAGTGGCCGCAATATTAGGATCAAGGCCGGATAGAAATCTGGCCATGGTGGCTTCTCGATCCTCATCAATGTTGGCTCGGATCATGGCTACTTCCATCTCTTTGAAGTAATCCTCAACAGTACGGTTACCTTGGGTGAGATTTTGAAGCTTGTTGAACAACTCCCTATGATAGTGAGTTGGAACGAACCTCCTACACATAACAGCCTTCATCTCATTCCAAGTAGAAATTAGATGTTCGCCATTGCGTCTCCTGCTAGATGTCAACTGATCCCACCATATTAGTGCATAATCTGTAAATTCAATGGCTGCAAGTTTTACCTTCTTAAGCTCGGAGTAGTTGTGGCACTCAAAGATGTGCTCAACTTTTTTTTCCCATGCAAGATAAGCTCCAGGATCCGTTCTTCCTTGGAAAGAAGGAATGATATTTTGATGTTGCTAAGATTATCATCAACTCTTGGCCGAGCTCTTTGGTACCTAGGTTCTCGACGCCTCAAACTTTGTTGGGAGGCTCGCTCGTCTATGAGTTCTTCATCCACCTCTCCCCCATACTCTTCCTCGTGATCTGAATTATGCCTTCGTTGAGATCTTTCCTCTAAATGATCTAATCGTTCTTGCATCGGCCCCAACCTTTGTTGCAACAACCTGTCCATCTCTCGAATAATATCTTGAAGATTGGAGTTAGTTGCATCTATGTTAACATTATTACTAGCACCAATAGTGTTTCTCATGGAATCTTGAGACATAATTAACTAATAAACCTCACTAGCACAAATTCTCATCGTTACACTCCAAGGAAAACACTCACACTCGTGTTTCACTCGGGATGGCTTTTACCCTTGATGTGCACTCTTGCCTTTTACCGCTCTTTTTCCCCTATCAAAGTCCTTAGAGAACTTACTCAAGGCTTAACAAGTTTTCCTGTGGAAATTGGCTGAAAGAAAGGGTTTAGAAAAAAAGGCTATAGGTAGAAAAGTAGAATGATTAGAAAATAACAAGGCAATAGGAAATAATAATTTGCTGAAATGAGTAACACGAACAACAACCAAACTTCCTTTCTTTCTTTTTTTTCTTTTTTTTAATGCAAACCGGGAGAGAGACACACTTAACTTACTGAATCAAAATAGCTCTGATACCAAATGATACGTATCCGGTTGTGTGATAACCGAATTCGTATGTGATGTTGCCCGATCGTGATTCTAGTATGAAGTTGCAAACTTGAAACTTGGGTGTGGAAGTGATGTATATGGAATGAAGATGGTGAAAGTTGTTGTTTTAATAGGTGCTGGAATGGTTGGTGATTATGGTTTGAAAGATAAATGTAAAGGGGAAAATGGATAGAAGTTGATATGGATATATGGAATAGAATCGGCGTGGAACAAGGAAGAACCAACAAGATAGTGAATGTTGACCCAAACCTTACATGTTCTTAACCTTTGTGAAATGATGGAAGAAGGTTGGATTGTGACCCTTTAGCTATAATTGAGCTAAGAACCAACAATATAATCAAATGGAAGTGATGGTGGAATAGTGGAACGTGACCCGCTAGCTAGAAAGCTAGGAACCAACGCTATAAATAGAATGGAATGAAAACGGAAAATTTGCCACAAGACTAGCTTGAAAGCCGATAAAGTTCTTAAAGAACAATGAAGAGAACACTCTCATATATTTTTCTCCAAAAAGAGGTCCCTTACAAAGGCAAATGAGCATCCTATTTATAGTACATGGTAGCCTAGAATTTGAATGGACAAAACAATGCATTAAGGCTCCAATTTATGACATTCAATGGTTTGTCTTCAACCCTATCAAGTGTGGCTAGCCATTTGTGTAATTTAGAATGAATTTGGACATAATAAGTCTTGAATGAAGACCTATACACGTCCAAGTGATGCATCCTTTGATATTCCACTTGCTTGGCTCTTAAAAGTGCATGTAGATGACTTGGAATGAATCTGCCCATGTTTGCATCTAAGTGTATGTGTCTCTTCCACTTCCTTTCTTTATTTCTCAACTTTATTGGCTGAATAAAAGCATAATAAAGTCTTCTAAATGCTTCATCCCCCATGGAATTCAAAAAGACTCTCTTTGAATGGTGATAAAGATGACATGTCTCCTTGAAGAAGATGAAAAGTCTTCAATTGTTTCCATCTTAATCCCAACGTATAATGACACTAAAAACACATAAAATATTAATCAAAATATGATAAAAATGTTATGCAAACTTAAAGAATTAATTGGACAAGTTCAATGAATGAACTAGTTTAATTAATGAACCTACATGCTTAAATGAAACACATACATAAGTGAAGTATTTTCATAAATGAAGTGCTTGCATAAATGCATAAACAAGCATATTTATTCTCATGGAATGAATGAACTATTATGCAACTACTCATGCAAATTCTTATGCAACTTATTTCAACTTTCCAACAAACTCAAAACGTTGCAAGATCTAATTGTTGCTGTCATTTCTTCATTCATTTTCCAGCATTGGCAAATCAAACTTTCCACAGCATCTTGAATCATTTTAGCTCTTGCACGAGTCATAGGACCTCTAGGAAATTCATTGGAATTCTTGCTGGTTGTGGTCACATCATAAACTCTAGCCTGACCTCCGCCCTCCGGCTGAACCGCAACTACATGTGCTACATTCCTCTGGCCATCGTTCCTCAGCTAGAAGTTACCTCGACCGCGCCCACGGCCTCTCGGGTACGCAATAGCTCTAGCATGAGCCTGAACCTGAATTGTTGCAAACCCATCCTGATGTAGATAATCACGCCTAAGGTGATCTCTAGCTCCACAGTTCCAACACGCATGAAAGTTTCCCCAACACTCTCCGGTGTGATGCCTCCTGTATCTAGCACACTCGGGCAAACACCCACCAGCTCTCTGGCCCTGTTGGCCTCTCCTGTGGTTACCACCACCACGTCTGTGATCAAAATGATGCCTATTGTCCCTGTGCCTCTTGGCATCACCTCTGTCAAAGTCAGTAGACCTCTTCCCTGAACTAGAACCACCTGAACATTTGGTCAGACCCAAATTGTGCTCTATTTCCTTGGCCATAGTGACCAAGACATCAAAGTTCGTGTAATCCGTAGCCAAAGTATACCTCTTCACTTCCTCACTCAACCCGTAACGAAAACGGTCGCATCGTTCCCTCTTAGTAGGAACTAGCTCGGACGCATACTGACTCAATCTGACAAACCGTATCTCATACTTAGTCACTGTCATGTTACCCTGAAGCAAAGCCATGAACTCTCTCTTCTTTTCGTCAAGATAGCGGGGACCCAGATACTTCTTGTGAAAGGCAGACTCAAAGAACTCCCAAGTAATCTCGGCATCTGGCATGCCCGTAGTAATAGTGACCCACCAAGTGTAGGCATCACCCTGAAGCAAAGAAACAACACATCCCAGTCTGCGTGCTTCAGTACAACCCATCTGAGACAAGATACGGACAGTCTTATCAGACCAAGCCTCTCATTTCTCGGGTGCCAACCCTCGGAATTCTTCACCTCCCAAACTGCGAAGCCTCTCAAGTGGCAAACCGGTGCCCTCACCATGAGGTTGTGCCACAGCTTGTCCCCCGGTCACAACTGCTTGAAAAGCCCCAGCTATAGCCTGAACCAACGGCACTAGATCTATACCGGCCGAACCTTGGCCAACCTGAGGTCCTACACCCCAAGCTCTTGCCTCACCTCCCTCTTGACGAGGAGGAGAAGGAGGAGGTGGAGGAGCCTCCACCTCTACAACCGGATCAACTTCAGGAGCTGCTGCCCGTGGTTCTGGATGAACCACCATAGGTCTGCCTCTAGCTCTCATCTTACGGCTAGCAAGATATCAACAAAAAAAAATAAACACACAAGGATTAAGTTAGCAAGGCAAGGGTCCAACGTGCTCAAGTATTCCTTTACAAAATCCTTTCTAATAAAGTAATAGTAGCAATGGGAACTCGACACTACGCCTCAACACAACAACCATGCAAGCAAACGAACAACAAGCATACATAGCAAAACATTTATCGTACAAAATACAGCGAGGTACTGCAACATAACACATCAAACTTACCTTACTTACCTTCCCGAGGTCGCGGAAACCTCAGGCTCTGATACCAACAAATGTAATCTCCTCGTCCCGGGCTAGACGACAGACTAGTCTAAACAGGTTACACGGGGAATACCGAAGCGAAACTCGTTAAGGTTCCACTCCGATTAGCAACCCTAGAAAATTTTCATTTAATTATCTTGTCTAAATTTTATATTTAGTCCTATGTGCAAAACGACAACGGAAAACGATAAAGACAACATCCAAGCAGACGTAAGGTAACTAAAATTTACCAAGTGACGTATTAGTCTGATTACATGCTTACGAAACCAAAACCATACATAAACGATACACACGAACCTAACAAGGAAGCTTACAAACAATCAGGACTAAAACACAACATCCGAGAACCATTGAAGATGCCAAAAAGACAAAATACAAGCATGTGTTTCCAAACAAGCTGGCCCGTTCCGAAATGCGGGCTCTAGTTTAAAAGCCAGACCAGGCCGTATGGATATAGTCCACTTCATTCCAGTACGGGGGTCAACAATGTCGAAACGTTTCGGAACTAGTTCCGAAACAGGCAATCACAGTGACAAACAGTATCGAAACGCGTACCGAAAAGGGAGCTCACAGTGTCAAATCGTAACGAAACGACACCACCCCCGTTCTAATACGATTATCCCTAGAGCTACAACCGTTCCAAAACAACCACGAGCGTTTCGAAATACCTGCACACAAAGTCATAGGACCTCTAGGAAATTCATTGGAATTCTTGCTGGTTGTGGTCACATCATAAACTCTAGCCTGACCTCCGCCCTCCGGCTGAACCGCAACTACATGTGCTACATTCCTCTGGCCATCGTTCCTCAGCTAGAAGTTACCTCGACCGCGCCCACGGCCTCTCGGGTACGCAATAGCTCTAGCATGAGCCTGAACCTGAATTGTTGCAAACCCATCCTGATGTAGATAATCACGCCTAAGGTGATCTCTATCTCCACAGTTCCAACACGCATGAAAGTTTCCCCAACACTATCCGGTGTGATGCCTCCTGTATCTAGCACACTCGGGAAAACACCCACCAGCTCTCTGGCCCTGTTGGCCTCTCCTGTGGTTACCACCACCACGTCTGTGATCAAAATGATGCCTATTGTCCCTGTGCCTCTTGGCATCACCTCTGTCAAAGTCAGTAGACCTCTTCCCTGAACTAGAACCACCTGAACATTTGGTCAGACCCAAATTGTGCTCTATTTCCTTGGCCATAGTGACCAAGACATCAAAGTTCGTGTAATCCGTAGCCAAAGTATACCTCTTCACTTCCTCACTCAACCCGTAACGAAAACGGTCGCATCGTTCCCTCTTAGTAGGAACTAGCTCGGACGCATACTGACTCAATCTGACAAACCGTATCTCATACTTAGTCACTGTCATGTTACCCTGAAGCAAAGCCATGAACTCTCTCTTCTTTTCGTCAAGAAAGCGGGGACCCAGATACTTCTTGTGAAAGGCAGACTCAAAGAACTCCCAAGTAATCTCGGCATCTGGCATGCCCGTAGTAATAGTGACCCACCAAGTGTAGGCATCACCCTGAAGCAAAGAAACAACACATCCCAGTCTGCGTGCTTCAGTACAACCCATCTGAGACAAGATACGGACAGTCTTATCAGACTGAGCCTCTCATTTCTCGGGTGCCAACCCTCGGAATTCTTCACCTCCCAAACTGCGAAGCCTCTCAAGTAGCAAACCAGTGCCCTCACCCTGAGGTTGTGCCACAGCTTGTCCCCCGGTCACAACTACTTGAAAAGCCCCAGATATAGCATGAACCAACGGCGCTAGATCTATACCGGCCGAACCTTGGCCAACCTGAGGTCCTACACCCCAAGCTCTTGCCTCACCTCCCTCTTGACGAGGAGGAGAAGGAGGAGGTGGAGGAGCCTCCACCTCTACAACCGGCTCAACTTCAGGAGCTGCTGCCCGTGGTTCCGGATGAACCACCATAGGTCTGCCTCTAGGTCTCATCTTACGGCTAGCAAGATATCAACAACAAAAAAAATAAACACACAAGGATTAAGTTAGCAAGGCAAGGGTCCAACGTGCTCAAGTATTCCTTTACAAAATTCTTTCTAATAAAGTAATAGTAGCAATGGGAACTCGACACTATGCCTCAACACAACAACCATGCAAGCAAACGAACAACAAGCATACATAGCAAAACATTTATCGTACAACATACAGCGAGGTACTGCAACATAACACATCAAACTTACCTTACTTACCTTCTCGAGGTCGCGGAAACCTCAGGCTCTGATACCAACAAATGTAATATCCTCGTCCCGGGCTAGACGACAGACCGGTCTAAACAGGTTACACGGGGAAAACCGAAGCGAAACCCGTTAAGGTTCCACTCCGATTAGCAACCCTAGAAAATTTTCATTTAATTATCTTGTCTAAATTTTATATTTAGTCCTATGTGCAAAACGACAACGGAAAACGATAAAGACAACATCCAAGCAGACGTAAGGTAGCTAAAATTTACCAAGTGACGTATTAGTCTGATTACATGCTTACGAAACCAAAACCATACATAATCGATACACACGAACCTAACAAGGAAGCTTACAAACAATCAGGACTAAAACACAACATCCGAGAACCATTGAAGATGCCAAAAAGCCAAAATACAAGCATGTGTTTCCAAACAAGCTGGCCCGTTCCGAAATGCGGGCTCTAGTTTAAAAGCCAGACCAGGCCGTATGGATACAGTCCACTTCATTCCAGTTCGGGGGTCAACAATGTCGAAACGTTTCAGAACTAGTTCCGAAATAGGCAATCACAGTGACAAACAGTATCGAAACGCGTACCGAAAAGGGAGCTCACAGTGTCAAATCGTATCAAAACGACACCACCCCCGTTCTAATACGATTATCCCTAGAGCTACAACCGTTCCAAAACAACCACGAGCGTTTCGAAATACCTGCACACAGAGTGACCCTGAAAACAGTTTTCTGCATCTTCAAACATTCCCAAACATGCTCCAAAACAACAAGAATCATAAAACAACAACCATGCATATAATCTAAAGGTATTACATCCTACCACAAGCATGATCAAACATATAAACATGCATAACAAGTCCATTTCAATCATAGGAAACATACATCCACATAAACATAACATAGAACAAGGTTTACATGCTTCTCACACAAAACATAGGGATCTCATGAAACATGGTTTACAATCTTCAATAGAAAACATAGGTATTTAACAACATGAAAGCCAACACATAGGAGTCTAACACATTCTCCTACAACACATAGCATCCCCATTTCTAACTATTACATTATTCAATAAAACCATACTTGAGCAACCACACACTCTCTTGGATGCCCCTTCCTTGCTCCTTGCTAACTTCCACACTAATGATTTGCATTGTCGAAAACGAGAGCGTAAGCTAGAAGCTTAGTGAGGGAGCTCTAAAACAAAACATCGACAATGTAGGGTTCAAAGCATGGCATCCATAAGACATTCACAAGGCATACATTTACACTAGCATAGCAACATAGCCAACTACCACGAGAATGCATGAACATGGCATCTTACCTCATGTTATGCTAAGCACAAATGCAATAGAACATCTTATCACAACCACCACACATAAACAAGTATATTGGCAACTATATAGCTTACTCGGATATGCGGATAACTTCCGTTGGGAGTTTCGCCCCAACGTACTCAAACAACCATATTACCTTCCGGTAGGATTACACACATCACCGTTTTCATTTACGGATGGGATTTCACTCATCATCACACACATATATTTTCCGGTGGAATGTTACCTCACCACACTCCTCCTTGGTGACTACACATCACCAAGGCCACGCGCGAATTTGACTGTTACCGTGTGCACACTCATTCTAGTGATCGATCATTTATACCCGATAATTATAACTAGTGCCAACATACTAACCGAGTCTCACCATGATTTCACAACCATGCAACAAAACATATCAATCACTATCATGCAATATCAATATATCGCTACATGCATAAACGAACACATATCACACAAGATCACAGGTGTACATTTAGCAAGAACTCATAAAGTCAAACGAGAGATTAAGCTACCAACTTAATTCCTACATTAGATTGGCCTACCAAGCACAATCTAATACCTCAACCACACACTTTGAACCAATTTAAAACCATTTAAGTCAGTCCACTCACCGAACACCCTTAAAGCAAACCGAGAAAGCCGATCAAGCCTCCAAATTTCTCGGAATCGAGCCCGAAGCTTCTCCAATGGTTCCCCTTTTTTCTAATCAACCAAAAACAACATATTACTCAATAAATCATCCACAAAACCATTGTCACAAATCAGATTACAACCACAAGACCATTCTCTACATTTCCAAGCCATGAACTTATCCCAAAATCCTCATTTTCGGACTTGAACTTAATCCAGCAAAAACCCATCAATTTCAACACCCAAATCATCACTAAACACAATCAAAACAACCCTCAAGCATAACCATACCATCAGCCCAACTCTTCTTCACAAAACTACCCCAAAACTCAAGTTTTCTACTCTTTAACACACCCACAAACACCCATTTTGGGATTTCCATAAAACCTTGCCATTTTAACATATAATACACCTAAGGGCAAGAGTATAACATAAATTAACTTTACAAATCAAAATCCCAACGAAAAACCATTAAAGCTCACACCTTTTTCTTAAAACTTGAAAACTTGAAATGTCACAAAAATGAAGTTTACTAAAAACTAAAACCATAGAAATGTTTAGAAAGATTAGGAGAAGTCAAAAATTTATTTACCTTGATGAAAGCTCTTGAAATCGTGAAGAAAATGGATGGAACATTGTTCTGGGGTTGGGGAGGTTTTGGTGTCGTGAAATTTGATTTTTGGGGAAGAAGAAGAAGACTTTCAAAAAGTCCCTTTTTACTTGTTTATTTCCTTTATTTAGAAATTTACCATTTTTCCCTTAATGAAATCTCATGGCCTTTTTATTTAAAACCAAGCCCATTTTAATTTAAAACATACCCACGACTCGAACTCGATTCACACACTTAACTCCTGACCCCTAAACCCGGGTGTTACAGATCTATCAAAAAGGGGGAGAAGTGTAAAAGCCTAAATTTTTACAAAACTTTTGAACACCAATCTTAAATTAAGGGGAGCAAACCTTTCAAAGTTTTCAAAATACTTAAAAATTTACTTTGGTTTTATTATATCAAAAAATGGGAGATTGTAAAACCTTATTTGATTTTGATATAACAAATTTGCCTAAGGACTTATTTGCAAATATAAATAAAATTTTAAGTATGTCAAAGTCTCACAAAATTGACAAGCATTTAAACCAAAACTAATTTTAAGTCAAAACATTCAAACCAAACAATTTTTTCCTAAGTGTTTCAAAGACAAATCTTTCAATTACACCAAGGAGTATCGATACGCGTAGTCGTATCGATACAGTTTTACGTTACTAGAATTTTAATCACCTAAAGAGTATCAATACGGTTAACCCCGTATCGATACAGTTTTTTAAAATTGAGTTTAGTTTTAAAGCATAGCGTACCGATACGGTTGTCCCCGTATTGATACTGTTTGGTTTAATTTGATAAATCTTTGCATTTAATAATATAGTTGTTGCTTGTTAGTTATGAAATTAGCAAATTTCAAACGGTCGTTGAACCGTATCGATACACCCATATAGCGTATCGATACACTTTTTGCATAAGTTTTTCTCAGGATTCTAGTGAGCAAAAATCGTATCGATACGGTCTTTGAGTATTGATACACCCCTTATTTTACACTATAACCATACCGATACGCCTATACGCATATCGATACACCCCTCTTAAATGTGCACAACGACTCTTTTTGTTTTAAGATAGGTATCGATACAACTGTTCGTGTCTCAGCCATCATAATGGCTAGAAATCAATGCAAGGGTATAAAATCAAGCCTCAAAAGCCTTGGCAAGTTTTATTGAACCTATTTGCAACAATCCAAGCACATATCCAAACCCTTGAGCTTAAAGAGTCATATTTTTGTAACACCGCTTTGTTGGACATTGATAATATATAAAGACTAATATGTGGTTGATGACAAGCGTTGTCATTGACATAGAGATGTCAAAATCAACACATAAGTATTTGTTAGAGAACAACATACTGGATTGACCCGCTATGAGCATGTTTCTTGGGTAATTATGTGACAGTCACAACATTGCTCATGATAAACATATGTATAATCCTCATACTTAGAGGTGGCAATCGGGTCATTCGGTTCGGGTTTGGTTCGGGTCATTTCGGTTCGGGTCGTTTCGGGTCTATCTAGAATCGGTTTAGATTCGGTTCGGGTCGGTTCGGGTTCGGTTCTAATTCGGGTCTGTGATGAGTCGGATTCGGTTCGGGTATTGGATCAGGTCAAAATCGGATCGGTTGTTTTCGGGTTGGGTCAATATCGGATCGGTCGCTTTCGGTTCGGGTTAAAATCGGTTCGTTCGGGTCGCTTTCGGTTCGGGTTAAAATCGAGTCAATTTCGGGTCAATTTCGGGTCGGGTCAATTCGATTTGAGTTGGGTTAAAGGTTTGAGGTTTAGTATTTATGGTTTAGTTTAGAGTTATTGGTGTATGAGATTAATTCTGATTCAACTTGTTAATCTATGCATTTGAATTTGATTAAATATTTAAATCAAAGCTTCATGTATCCATATAATTTTTTTGTATAATTATATTAAATCAAAGTTTATAATAATAATAATAATAATAATAATAATAATAATAATAATAATAATAATGTCTGAAATGAATTAATTTATTAAACTTAGGATCTAATTGAACTAACTAAAATCTAAAAGCATAAATCACGAACATAATTAAAATAATTTTAAAACTAAATGTGAAATTTCAATTAAATTAATCTAAATTGAAACTCAATTAAATTAAGAAAAATAGAAAGACAATCGGTAAAAATAGAGAGGGAAAAAACAAAATTTTGGAGGGAAATAAGCCACCAATTTTTTTAAGCTAGATTGAAAAAAAGAAGAAAAAGACAATTGGAAAAAATAGAGAGAGAAAAGACAAAATTTTGGAGGGAAATAAGCCACCAATTTTTTAAGCTAGAGATTAATTACTTTTTAGGTCATGTTGCATTTAAAATGTTACATTTTAGTCAACTTTAAGTTTTAGTTTAATTTAATTTAGTCACAAGTATTCTCACGGTTTAGACTTTGGATATAGTAATCC
The DNA here is from genome assembly GCA_958450335.1 of Hibiscus tridactylites. Taxonomy (NCBI): domain Eukaryota; kingdom Viridiplantae; phylum Streptophyta; class Magnoliopsida; order Malvales; family Malvaceae; genus Hibiscus; species Hibiscus tridactylites. The sequence continues at coordinate 21,381,885 of OY288276.1, read as the reverse complement.
CCTCCCCGTAGTGATATTTAGTCTCTAAAAATTTACTTTTAGTTGAAATTAACTAATCTTTGTAATTTAGTCTATTAATTTAATATATTGATATTTTCGTTCATTTTAATTTCAAAGATTTAATTTTAGCCAAAATTGACCCCTATTTATTTATATGGTATAATTACAAAATTGGTCATTGGACTCTCAAATTTCTCCACTTCCAAATTGTCAATTTAGTCTACAATTTCAATTTTATGCTATATTTTATGATGAAATTATAAAATTGGTCACCAAGATCTCAAATTTCTATACTTCATTTTATTATCTATTATATTGTTAAAAATAGATATTCGGGTCAAAATCGGGTTAAAATCGGGTCGATATTCGGTTCAGCTTTCGGTTCAGCTTTCGGTTCGGGTCCATTCGGTTCGGGTCCATTCGGTTCGGGTCCATTTCGGTTCAACAAAAAATTTCGGTTCGGTTCGGTTCGGTTCGGTTCGGGTTTCGGGTCAACTTCGAATCATCATGTTCGGGTCAAAATCGGGTTTCGGTTCGGGTAATTCGGTTCGGGTTTCGGGTCTCGGGTCAAGCTTGCCAGGTCTACTCATACTTGAGATCAACATGATTTCAACATAAAGATTTACGTATTTTGACATAGTCAAACGTGTGTCGTAACTGACTGCATTATAAAGACTGATGATTGGATACGTGATGACCTATGTAGTGAAATATGGTTGATCAAGAAAGGATTTGTCCCTCTTACATAATGGGAGAAATATCTTTGGCCACTTGATTGAGTGAGATTAGAAAATGCATGGTCATGCTCGAATATTATGATATGAGATATCATAGAGATTCGTTTATCATAATCTACTCAAGACATCAAGAAACACTAGATGGACAACGCAAGTGTGACTAACCCATGACTTGTGTTCATCTAAGATATAAAGGAAAAAAGGATGAAATACATAAAGGAAGTTTATTCAGGAATTAGGAAAGTCAAACCATGACTTCATGCAACTTAAGTAGCAATGATGTATTGCTAGATGCCACTCATTGTTTGTAAAATTAGAACAGTTCTAATTTTGCTGCTAACGTTGCATGAACCTACAATGGTCACACTCTTCGAATGAAACGAATAAAAATTGGAAACCATACTCCCTATTTTAGGAAGGTTGCCGAAAATCCCCTATAGGATAGGGGAAATCGGCAACTCCCTTAAATGGGAATAATATTGAATAAATATAGTATTTATCAAATATTCTTTAGAGTATGGAAAATATTTAGAGACTTAAATATTATAGAATAAGATTCTAGAAATTTAAATATATATTTGGAATTTATATAATGTATATTTAATTCCAAGTTTATGTAGAATTAGATTTTACATAATTCAAAATATATATTTAAATATATTTAAATCCAAGTAAAGATAGAATGAGATTCTATATAATAAAAATATATATATTTGGATTAAATATAATGTATATTTAAATCCATGTTTTATGTAGAATAAGATTCTACATAATTAAATATATATATATTTCATTTAATATTATTAAATATAATGTATATTTAATATAAACCAATTTCAAATAGAATTAGATTCTATGAATTTTGGTTGAACTTGGATTTAACGAATTCAACTAGAATTAAGTCTTTGAATACTATTTAAAGGGACAAGGGCTAGCAACCAAATCATCCCTATTCCTCCTTGCAAATTTCGACATATCCCTGGGAATTCCCCTCTGGAATTTTTGACAAGTCCCAGATTTCTTCTAAGATCTGTTCGATATTTTTCTGGTGTTCCTCTTGCCCCCTGGCAAATTCCTGGCGATTTCCTAGTTCAAATTCAAGTCCCGGTAAAACCTCTGGTCGATTTCAGACTCCCTCAGGAATCCCTTGAGGGATTTCGACTTCTCCCTAGAAGGTGTTCAAACCTGTCAAAATTTATCCCTAAGTGTTAGGGAGGCGGAAACTTTGTTCGTTTTGTTTGGGTGGACTCCGTAGAGGTCGTTGCGAACCTGTGACGATTCCGGTTTTACTTGACGTGGTTATTCCGACATACCGTCGGTTTTCCAGTTTCCAAGGCTTTAAAAGGTAACTCTTCATCTTTTCACCCCGGATTCGTTCATGTACATGGATCCTGGCTGGATTACGTCGGATTAATTTTTCCGATGCGCCACGAGGCGCGTCGACGTGACCCAACAGTGGTATCAGAGCCACTTGTATCATACGAATTCGGACTTAAATTCTTGGGTGATGTTTATGTATGAGATGCATGCTGTTTGATTCGTTTTAGATATTTATCGTTTATCGTATCACACCTAATAAAGACTTATTTCGATTATCAATGAATGATTAAGAGTTAATCATAACTATGTTAGGTTGCTTCAATGTTAAATGTTAACATGTTGAGACTAAGTTAGTCTAAGAGAACAAGTAGTTGTTCGTAGTTTCATAGATTTATGAAATCTCTGAAAGGGCTTCTAATTTTATAAAAGTTATCAAACTATCTTTCACGGTGAATCCATAAGAGTTATGGTTAGACGTTATGAAAAAAATGCATGTCTAGGATTGGCATCATCAAAGACCTGGTACTTAAGTGTGCCTAGTGCGCCACCTCTCTTTCATGTTGACCTACCTGGTGCATTTGTTCGTTAACGCAAATAGTTTATGAAACCTCGTGATCCTTCTTTGGCCCATTAACCGCAACATAGGGATAATCAGTTTAAAACTCCGTAAACACGTCCTTACTTTGTTCGCACGATGTTTGAAATGCATGTTAGATTGCACGGTGTTTGTTTTGCATGGTTATTGCCCATAGCCTTTATAATTTTGGTTTTTATAAATACGGCCTACGTGTCGTGCCTTTCTCTATCTTCTATTGTACTTCTCTTCTCATCTCACTCCCTCGCTTGTAACGCAAGTTTCTGAAAATTGTAAATACTCATGGAGATAAAGCAAGAACCAAGGTAGCAGCGTGGTGGGCCTTCCCTGGTGGACCGGGCGTTTCAGAAGCGGATTCTATCTTCAGTATAATGGTCTTCCCATTGGCTTGGGACGGGTCGCCTTAGGTTAAGAAGGGCTATAATCGTTGCATATTTATTTACCGCTTATATTTACCTTGTATGTGATGCAATGGATGTTTTATAAACATGATTAAACATAGTTCTATTGATAGGATCAATGTTAAAATGATGAGATAATTAAGTAAATCCCTCACTATAATTCTAAGTACGTTTTAACCATCCAATATTTACCCTCGTCAAAGCTTCGATCGATATAATGCGAGCTTTGCCAAAACAATGTAACATTTATCTATCTTAGTTAAACGCGAAGAATAAGCTAGTGATATTCGCCGGTTGAGATATTGGTATTGACTTAGCTGGGTTGTTCTAATAGGATTAGAAAACCTAGTGGTTAAAAGTTTTTGTTAATCATAAGATGATTTAAAGAACAAGAGTTGTTCGCCAAAAGATGAGGAATTACATGAGATGTAATTAGTAAGGTGTTACTTACCTAAATAACCATTTCCTAAAAGACTGGCCAAAGCTGATTTAGGAATGGTGAAATACGGATCCTCACTCACTAGAAAAACTATCGAAACGTTTTTCCGAAATTAAAACTAGAGGGTTTTTAATTTTGAAGAAAATAGTGGGAGTAAATTTAAAGTAAAGACCTATCTATAAATTTTAAAATTTAGTAAAACTTATGTAGCATATTTTCTTTGTTGTAGAATTAATGGCAAATAATACTCTATCTCTGCGATCTATCCTTGAGAAGGATAAGCTCAATGACATAAACTTCCTTGACTGGTTTCGCAATTTGAGAATTGTTCTCAAACAGGAAAAGAAGGAATATGTCATTGAAGAACATGTTCCTGATGAACCGGTTGCCACTGCTTCCAGAGCTGACAAAGACAAGTTTAAGAAACACATGGATGACATGCTGGATGTCGGTTGTCTTATGCTTGCCTTCATGACCCCTAGCTTCAGAAGCAACATGAGGACATGGTAGCTTATGATATGATTCAAAACCTCAAGGAGATTTATGAAGGGCAAGCTCGTCAAGAGAGGTACGAGACCTCTAAAGCTCTGTTTCAATGCAAGATGAGTGAGGGATCTCTCGTAGGAGCTCACGTCATCAAAATGATGAGCTACATCCAAACATTGGAGAAGCTCAACTTTCCGCTGAAAGACGAATTAGCTACTGATGTCATCCTGCAATCGTTGCCAGATAATTTCAATCAGTTCGTCCTTAATTTCAATATGAATGAAATTAACAAGACGCTGCCACAGTTGCTCGGCATGTTGAGAACTGTTGAAATCAACCTGAAGAAGGTAGGACCTAAACCTATTCTGATGGTCCGCAAGGGCAAGAAGAAAGGTAAATCGACAACAAAGTCTAAAGGTGATGGTAAGACCAAAACCAATGGAAAGGAGGCATTGAAACCTAAGAAGGGAATCAAGAAGGATGGAAAATGTTTTCATTGCGGCAAGACCGGACATTGGAAGAGAAACTGCCCCACACACCTACAAGAAGTCAAGAAAGCAAAAACGAGTGAGGCATCAACCTCAGAGGCTTCTAAAGAGAAGGCATCAGAATAGACATGGACCTGCGAATGGAAATAAAGCAAGAGTTGCTACATCATCCATTAGAACATGTGTTTTTGCTTAAATAGATTTGTTTTAGTTTTTAAGATTATTATTTTGTGCCTAAATTTTAGTTATCTTGTAAGGACAAGATATTTTAATTTTGAGATTATTTAAATAAATGTTATTCTTTTAATCTCTTATGGCACAACGAATCAATGATCTTTAAACTAATCAAATCAATAATATTTATAAGATAAATAAAACAAATGACTAATCTCAAACTCATAAAAAGTATTAAGGTAATTTGATAAGATCAAATTCAAGAATATTTAAAGTTTGATGAACTTTCAAAGAATATGGGATTGTCCCATAATTAAATCCCACAAGTGGAACGAAAAGTCTCTGAAAGAGAATCAAATATGTTAGACATGTTTTGATTCAGAACAAGTCATTTTCGACTTCTTTACACACTAGAAAAACAACTCTCATACTTAATCGTGTTTTTTTCGAAACGTCATATAAGATATGGACTAAGAATTGTTCTAGAATACCTTTGAAGTTTTAAGGTTACTTACATGTTAAAATGTTTACAAAGTTCGAACCTTAAAAACTTCATTTGTTGTTTATCCTAACGAGAACAAAGCGTTTGTTTCTCAAACGAGAGTTTATCTTGAAAGAGATTAATTCTCAGAAAGGGATATTATTTCTTCAACTTTAACGAGAACAAAGTATTTGTTGCTCAAACGATAGTTTATCTCGAAAGAGAATACTTATCACTAAGGGATTTCATTTTTCAACGAGAACAAAATGTTTGTTGCTCAAACGAGAGTTTCTCTCGAATAAGATTACCTCTCACAAATGAAAAAAATGGAATTTGGAATGTGAAGAAATTTTAGACAACAAATTTATGAACCAAAGATTGAGAATGTTCCACAAATAATCGAGGAACATTGGAACAAAACACAATCATTGTGTTGATCCTTAAGAGAATACCATATACTTGAGAAATATGGATTTCTCACTCTCCGTACATGGAAACACTCTTCTTTTCAGATCAAGATAAAGACTAGGTCTTATCAGAAAGCAATGGTGAGCCCAAAATTTGAGAAATGGCTAAGAGCCATGAGATATGAGATGGAATCCATGTCTAAAACCAAGTATAGACTTTGGTTACCTAAAAGGGTAAAACCTAAGAGGTATGGATGAGTTTTTCAAAAAGGAAAAACTGACATGGATGATAAAACATACAAAGGATGATTCGTCGCTAAAAGTTTTCGACAAACTTCATAGTATATACTATGATAAAGCATCTTCCTTGTAGCTATGTTTAATCCATCTTAATCTCACTTGCAAGTAGTTATATACGATGATTATGGAATCAAATAAAGGAATGTCAAAACCACTTTCCTAAGGGAAAACTTGAAACATATGTGTACATGACACATCCAGAAGGTTTTGTCACTCCAGTAAACACTTGGAAGGTATGTAAGCTACAAATGTCTATCCGTAGACTAAGGCAAGCTTCTCGAAGTTGGGATATTCGTTTCAGAAGATACAATCAAAAGGTTTGATTTATCTAGAAACAAAGGGGAGTCTTGTTTTCAAAAGAGCTAGTGGGAGCATTGTTACTTTCCTAAGTATTGTATGTAGATGACATACTCATCAAAAGGAACTAAAGATCGCAATCCGTTTTGCATTAATAAAAGATACTGTGAGTTAGCAACATGAGACAGTATCTAAGTCTACAACATAGGCTGAATGTATTACAGTCGACATAGCAATAAAGAAGGATGTTTGGATCTAAAGGGTTCACTTCTGAACTAAGGGTTGTTCCCAGCATATTAGATGCTACATAACTCTGTTATGATGGAACCTTTGCGTAAGCAAATAAAACCCAGATCGCATCAATAAATCCAAACATATTCTAAAGTGCTTACATCTTGGAGATGTGAAAGTATGCAACATTCGCACAAAGTTGATAACTTTGTCAACTCCCTGACAAAGCTTTTGACACAACATAAGCATGTCAGTTACACTAAGCCATATCGTATTTGATACGAGAATGATTGGTCTTAGTGCCAGTGGGAGATTGTTGGAGTATGCCCAAAGACCAATCATATGATAATTGAATAGACATACTATTTTACTAGATTTATCAAGTAATGGCATTGCCGTTATTGTCATTTGGTATGTTTTTGTGCATCAAACTAACCATTGGATAATAATGTCAATACAATAATACGATTATTGTTAAATAGGATCCTTAGTCGAATATTATTACGGGTATGGACAGTGATAATATATAAAGACTAATATGTGGTTGATGACAAGCGTTGTCATTGACATAGAGATGTCAAATCAACACATAAGTATTTGTTAGAGAATAACATACTGGATTGACCCGCTATGAGCATGTTTCTTGGGTAATTATGTGACAGTCACAACATTGCTCATGATAAACATATGTATAATCCTCATACTTGAGATCAACATGATTTCAACATAAAGATTTACGTATTTTGACATAGTCAAACGTGTGTCGTAACTGACTACATTATAAAGACTGATGATTGGATACGTGATGACCTATGTAGTGAAATATGGTTGATCAAGAAAGGATTTGTCCCTCATACATAATGGGAGAAATATCTTCGGCCACTTGATTGAGTGAGATTAGAAAATGCATGGTCATGCTCGAGTAGACCTAGCTAGTCTTTCAAGAGTCATAATATGGTTTCTCATATCCTACCAAGCTCAATCATCATATAACAACACCACATATCAACATCATATATCACAAACACATGAATAAGTTTAATTGGCCACTATTAATTACCCGGATGTGCGGATTTAAATCTCAACAACCACTTTACCTCGGTGGGATTACACTCATCACCGGACCTTGCATGTGCGGGATTCCACTCATCGCCACATGCCCTACGGATGGGATTCCACTCATCATCCCGTAGAATATATAAAAGCTTCCGGTGGAATATTACATCGCCGTACTCCTCCTTGATGACTTAACGCCATCAAGGCCACGTACGTTTTGACTCAATTTGTGTGCACACTAATCCTAATGATCGATCATTTACAACCGGTAATTTATTTAGTGCCAATTTTCATTTACCACATCACATTTCCATCAACCATATCATCATGCTCATCACATATTCATACCATGACATACATGTATAAATTAACCACATATCACTAGAGCATAAATAGGCAATACACAATAGCACTTAAGGGAACTCAATGGCTAAGATTAACAACTTGAAATAAAGAAATGGCCGACAAAGCACATTCCACACACACTCTACACACACTCGAACCAAACTTTAAACCATGATTAAAACCACTCACCGCCCTTCCTTAGCAACCAAAGCTAAAACACCTACGAGTCCGGATTCGGTCTCAATGCTTCTCCAACGCTTCCTCTTGCTTCTAGCCAAACAAAACACATTCATTACTTCACAATTCAATGCTAAGACTCAACCATCAACTCACTTCATAAACACAAACCAACTTCAACCGAATTCCAATCCAAAATACCCATTTTCGAGCTCCCCCAAAACCTAGCTGAAAACTCCACATTCAACCCTCCAAAAGACACCCAAAAGATCCCAAATCACCTTCCTAACATACCTAAACCATCAGCCCTTTGATTTCAACCTAAAACCCACCGAAAATCAAGTTTTTGACACCTTTAATATTGCCTCAAAACCCCATTTCGGGTTTTTACCCAAACCCAACCATTTTAACATATGTTAAGCATTTTAGGGTGATTAAACCAAAACCCAACAATATATTTCAAAACGACTTGAAAATCCCCATAACAACCCAAGCTTTTAGCAAAACCCTAACATTTCAAAAGTTCATATTTTTGAAATCTAAGACTATGTATGGATAGGGAATGAAGAGGAGAGTTAGAAAAAATTATTACCTTTGAAAAACACCTTGGAATGATGAAGAGACTCAATGGAATAGTAACTTGAAACTTGGGAGAGTTTGAAGATGGAGTTTGGGTACCAAACGTTGGAAAGGGGTGGGTTGGGGAGAGAAGATGACAACTTTTGAAAAGCTGTCTTGCTTTTAAAAACATTTGGGTCAAATTACCCCTTTAGTCCTTCCCCTTTTTACTAAAGCCCAATTAGATCTTAATTATGTTGGATTGATTTTATTTAATTTTATTGACTCAGACTACAAACACGACTAACTCCTAACCCCAAAACACGAGTGTTACAACTCTCTCCCACTTAAGGAATTTCGTCCCCAAAATTACCTGACTGAGAGAGATACGGAAATTGCTTTTCTATATCCTCCTTCCTCTCCCAAGTGGCCTCGTCCACACCTCGACGTTGCCACCGCACCTTCACTAACTCAATCGATCTACCCCGCAATACCTTACTGTCAGAAGCTAGAATCTCAACTGGTTCTTCCTCATAAGTCAAATCCGGATTCAATTCAATCTCTTCTACGGGCATAACATGTGATGGATCGGACCTATACTTACGAAGCGTCGAAACATGGAACACATCGTGTATCTTCTCTAGCTCGGATGGCAAACGCAACTGATAAGCAACCGGACCAACCCTCTTCACAATCTCATACGGTCCTATGTACCTCGGACTCAACTTCCCCTTTCAGCCAAATCTCATTACTTTCTTCCACAGAGACACTTTCAAGAACACCTTCTCACCCACTTAGAATTCAACTTCCTTCCTCTTCAAATCCACATAGGACTTCTGCCTATCCGAAGCAGCTTTCAAACGATCACAAATCAATTTTACCTTGTCGGTTGTCCCCTTGAGCAAATCCGGCATGGGTAACAACTTCTGTCCCACTTCGGCCCAACAAACTGGAGTCCTACACTTCCAGCCATACAAGGCCTCATACGGAGCCATCTGAATGCTCGACTGAAAGCTATTATTATACGCAAACTCTACTAGAGGCAAATGCTTCTCCCAAGTACCCTGAAAGTCAATGATACAACAACGCAACATATCCTCTAAGGTCTGAATAACCCTCTCTGACTGACCATCTGACTGAGGATGATAAGACGTGCTGAAATTCAAACGGGTACCCAAAGCTGTATGCAGACACTCCCAAAATCTAGAAGTAAACCGCGGATCTCTATCTGACACAATGGACTTCGGCACACCATGCAGTCTGACAATCTCACCAATGTACAAATCGGCCAATCTATCTAAAGTGTAAGTAGTATTGACTGCCAAGAAGTGAGCACACTTCGTAAAACGATCCACAATAACCCACACTAAGTTCTTCTTCGTAGGAGTCAAAGGCAAACCCGAAACAAAATCCATGGTGATGTTCTCCCATTTCTATTCCGGAATTCTTAACGGCTGTAACAAACCTGAGGGAACCTGATGTTCCGCCTTCACTCTCCGACACACTAAGCACTTACTCACAAAGTCGGCCACATCTCTCTTCAAGCCAACCCAAAAGTACTCATTTTTCAAATCACGGTACATCTTCGTACTTCCAGGATGCATAGCAAACGGACTACTGTGGGCTTCAGTCAAGATCGTACGTCTCAAGTCACTGTCCTCTGGCACAACTATTCTATCCTTGAAAAACAAAACCCCATCAGTACTGAAACTGTAGTCTGAAGATCTACCCTCGGCTATATCTTGCACGTGAGGTGCCAAAGATCTATCTAAGAGCTGTTTCTCTCGAATCAACTGACCTAGAGTAGGTCTAACCTGAAGCTCGGCTACCAAGCCACCATCTCCAGACAAACTCAACCTAGCAAACATGGCCCTCAAGTCCACGGCCATCTTCCTACTCAATGCATCGGCCACTACATTGGCTTTACCCGGATGGTACTCAATGGTAAGATCATAGTCTTTTAACAACTCTAACCACCTACGCTGTCTGAGATTCAAATCTCACTGAGTCATAATGTATTTCAAACTCTTGTGATCGGTGTACACTGTGCATTTCTCATCATACAAATAGTACCTCCAAATCTTCAGAGCAAACACAACTGTAGCTAACTCTATGTCATGGGTCGGATAGTTGTGCTCATGGGTCTTCAACTGTCTTGAGGCATAAGCCACTACTCTCTTGTCTTGCATAAGAACACATCCTAGCCCTACATAAGAAGCATCACTGTAGACTACATAGTTCTTCCCGGACTCTGGCTGAATCAAGATCGGTGCTTGGGTCAAAGCTTCTTTCAATTTCTCAAAGGCTATCTGTCTTGCATCTGTCCACTCAAACTGAACACTCTTCTGAAGTAACTGTGTCAATGGAGCGGCTAACTTTGAGAAACCCTCTACAAATCTCCTATAGTATCCGGCTAAGCCTAGGAAGCTACGTACCTCTGTTACAGACTTCGGTTGCTTCCATTCAACAATGGCCTCAATCTTCTTTGGATCAACTCTAATCCCATCGGCTGACACTACATGTCCTAGGAATACTACCTCTCGAATCCAGAACTCACACTTGCTTAGCTTCGCATACAACTGATGATCTAGAAAGGTCTTCAAAATTAGTCTCAAATGTCAGTAATGGTCTTCTTCAGTTCGCGAGTACACCAAAATGTCATCTATAAACACAACTACAAACTGATCTAGATACTGATGAAAAATCCTATTCATCATGTCCATAAAAGCAGCCGGTGCATTAGTCAACCCAAATGGCATGACTAAGAACTCATAGTGACCATATCTAGTCCTAAAGGCCGTCTTCGGTACATCAACCTCTCTTACCTTTAGCTGGTAGTAACCCGATCTCAAGTCAATCTTCGAAAAGACTGATGCTCCTCTCAACTGATCAAACAAGTCATCAATTCTAGGCAACGGATATTTATTCTTCACTGTCAACTGATTTAACTGTCTGTAATCTATACACATTCTCATGCTTCCATCTTTCTTCTTTACAAACAAGACTGGTGCACCCCAAGGTAAAGAACTAGGCCGAATAAAACCTCTATCTATCAATTCTTGCAACTGAGTCTTCAACTCTTTCAATTCTTTCGGTGCCATGCGATACGGAGCAATCGAAATAGGAGCTGAATCAGAATAAGTCTCAATGGTGAACTCTACCTCTCTGTCCGGTGGTAACCCTGGCAACTCTTCCGGAAACACACTAGGAAAGTCACATACTGTCCGGATGTCCTGAGGTCTAGCCTCACTCATGTTAGGGTTCATCACATACGCCAAGTATGCTTCACACCCCAACTCAACTAACCTCTTAGCTTCTAAAACTGAAACCACATTGGACAAGAACTTCACGTTCTCACCCACCACTACAATCTCATAGTCATCTGTGAGCCTCAAAGAAATCCGCTTAGTTTCAAAATCTATCCTAGCTCTATGCTCCGTGAGCCAGTCCATACCCAGAATCACATCAAAACCATAGAAAGGAAGCTCCACCATATCCACTGGAAACACATGCCCCTGAACCATCAACGGACACCTTCGGTACATCTTCCTAACTACTACCGTGTCCCCAAAGGAACTAGTAACACTGACTCCTATCTCTAACATCTCACAAGGCAAATTCAAAGACTGTGCATGCTCACTCAATATGTAGGAATGTGTAGACCCAGAGTCAATCAAAGAAAGCAAACCCAAAGACTGTATCGAGAAGTTACCTGCGATCACATCGGTGTCATGCTGATCCCCACGCTGAGCGTAAACTCTGGCATGACCTCCGCCCTCTGGCTGAACTGCAACTACGTGTGCTATGTTCCTCTGACCATCGTTCATCGGCTGGAAGTCACCTCTACCGCGCCCGCGGCCTCTCTGAAAGTCATTGGCTCTAGCAGGAGCCTGTGCTGGTGCCAGTCCCACCTGATAAGGACAGTCACGCCTAATGTGGTCTCTAGCCCCACAACTCCAACAAGAATGAAAATTTCCCCAACACTCACCGGTGTGGTTCCTCCCGCAAGTAGCACATGTGGGCAACTTCCCACCAGCTCTCTGGCCCTGATGGCCCCTACCGTGGTTACCGCCACCACGTCTATGATCATAATGATGCCTATTGTCCCGATGCCTCTTGGCATCACCTCTATCAAAGTTGCTGGACCTCTTACCCGAACTAGATCCACCAGACCGCCTGGTCAAACTCAAGATGTGCTCTAAGTCCTTGGCCTTAGCGACCAAGACATCAAAATCAGTGTAATCTGAAGCTAGAGTATACGTCTTGATCTCCTCACTCAGCCCATAACGAAAGCGGTTACAACGCTCTACCTCAGTAGGAACAAGCTCAGGTGCATACTGACTCAGTCTGACAAATCTAATCTCATAATCGGTCACGGACATACTCCACTGAAGCAATGCCATAAACTCCCTCTTCCTCTCATCGAGGTATCGCGGACCCAAATACTTCTTACGGAATGCTGTCTCAAAGAACTCCCAAGTGATCTCGGCCTCATCCATACACATAGTAATGGTGACCCACCAAGTGTAGGCATCACCTTGAAGCAAGGACTCAACACATCACAACTTGCGCTCACCAGTACACCCCATCTGAGCAAGGATACGGACAGTCTTCTCAAACCAAAACTCTGATCTCTCTGGAGTAGACCCTCTGAACTCTTCGGCCCCAAGGCCTCGAAGTCTCTCTAAAGGCAAACCAGTGCCCTCACCCTGATGATGTGCTGCCTGGCCCCCAGCTACTGCAGCCTGAAATGCCCCGGCTATCGCCTGAACCAACGGAGCTAAGTCTATCCCGGCCGGTCCTTAGCCACCTTGGCCTCCTTGAGGTCCCAATTTTTCGGCCCCGGCCTCGCCTCCCACTCCAGGTGGAGGAGGTGGTGGTGGAGGAGGAGCTCCAACTCCAACCACAAGCTCTCCCACTTGAGCCTCAACCCTAACTATTGGCTCAACTCTTGGAGCCGCTGCCCGTGGTTCCGGTCGAACCATCCTAGGCCTCCCACGTGGTCTCATGATACAGCTAGCAAGGTATAAACTACAACAACAAACATATAAGGATTACGTTAGCCAAAGCAAGGGTCCAATAGTGCTCAAGTACTCCCTTTACAAAAATCTTTTTAAATTAAGTAATAGTAGCAATGGGCACACACTCTACACCAGACACAACAACTCATGCTTCAAAACATCATACGAACAGTCAATTATCAAGAATTTATGGCAAGACATGCATCGTACAACACAATCATTTAACACATCAAGCTTACCTCACTTACCTGCTCGAGGTCTCGGTAACCTCAGGCTCTGATACCAACAAATGTAACCCCCTCGTCTCGGTCTGGCCGGATGACCGGTCCGAGTGGGCCACACGGGGAAAACCGAAGCGAAACTCGTTAAGGTTCCTCCTCGGTTAGCGACCCTATTTTTTTTCTTTTTATTTTAATCTTGTCTATAGGAATATTAAGTCCTAAGTGATTCACAACAGCGGAAAACATCCAAAGAAAGATCACATTCGAACCACAACCATACATAACTAGTCCATTTTTAAGCTTACAGGGCAGACCGTATTGGTACCCTAACTAGGGGTATCGATACGCCCTGACCAGATCAACCCAAAGAGTCAACTCCGGGAAGACCGTATCGATACATCCCTTGAGTGTATCGATACGCCCTTCTTGGTCAATCCTTCTTGGTCAACAGAGTAGACCCATATCGATACGCGTGAACCCCGTATCGGTACGCCCTACTCTCCCTCACTTCTCCAAATTCCAGTAACTTTGGAGGGTATCGATACCCCCAGGGTATCGGTACGCCAGGCAAAAATTGTGGCATTTGGGCAAGGCCGTATCGATACGGCCCTAAGGCGTATCGATACGCCCTGCTCTGCAATTCCACCATTTTCAACTTGGTGACCTCAAACACGACTCTAGATGCATTTTTAGACTCTCCTATACACATACTAACATTTGAGCTATCATACTTGAGCCAAAGGGAGCAATCAAACATGAAACAAGGCATCTAATCATGGCATTCAAATAAGGGCAACATTTTAGCATAAATGGGCATACATGGAAGCTCAAAAGGCCAAAATGGCACAAGTCAACATATTGTAGGTTTGCACTCACTATCAAGGCAACCTAAACATCTAAAGGCATGCCACCACACACAAACATTCATCATAGCATATCATGCTTTACAAACCATAGTCAATCCAAAACATCAACATATTAATGAGTCATACATAGCTCATACAAAACACCCTTGCCACATTGCTAACTAATACGTAATTAACAACCGTACTTGAGCCACAAACTTGGAAAGCCCTTCTTGCCTTGCTCCGAGCTAACACCACGCTAATGATCTGCATTGTTGAAAATTGAGAGCGTAAGCTTTAAGCTTAGTGAGGGTGCTCTAAAACAAGAACATCAACAATGCAGGGTTCAAGCATATAAATCCTAATCTCACATACAACATACATTGGTAAAGTAAACGAGTAGACCTAGCTAGTCTTTCAAGAGTCATAATATGGTTTCTCATATCCTACCGAGCTCAATCATCATATAACAACACCACATATCAACATCATATATCACAAACACATGAATAAGTTTAATTGGCCACTATTAATTACCCGGATGTGCGGATTTAAATCTCAACAACCACTTTACCTCGGTGGGATTACACTCATCATCGGACCTTGCATGTGCGGGATTCCACTCATCACCACATGCCCTACGGATGGGATTCCACTCATCATCCCGTAGAATATATAAAAGCTTCTGGTGGAATATTACATCACCGTACTCCTCCTTGATGACTTAACGCCATCAAGGCCACGTACGCTTTGACTCAATTTGTGTGCACACTAATCCTAATGATCGATCATTTACAACTGGTAATTTATTTAGTGCCAATTTTCATTTACCAAATCACATTTCCATCAACCATATCATCATGCTCATCACATATTCATACCATGACATACATGTACAAATTAACCACATATCACTAGAGCATAGATAGGCAATACACAATAGCACTTAAGGGAACTCAATGGCTAAGATTAACAACTTGAAATAAAGAAATGGCCTACCAAGCACATTCCACACACACTCTACACACACTCGAACCAAACTTTAAACCATGATTAAAACCACTCACCGCCCTTCCTTAGCAACCAAAGCTAAAACTCCTACGAGTCCGGATTCGGTCCCAATGCTTCTCCAACGCTTCCTCTTGCTTCTAGGCAAACAAAACACATTCATTACTTCACAATTCAATGCTAAGACTCAACCATCAACTCACTTCATAAACACAAGCCAACTTCAACCGAATTCCAATCCAAAATACCCATTTTCGAGCTCCCCCAAAACCTAGTTGAAAACTCCACATTCAACCCTCCAAAAGACACCCAAAAGATCCCAAATCACCTTCCTAACATACCTAAACCATCAGCCCTTTTATTTCAACCTAAAACCCACCGAAAATCAAGTTTTTGACACCTTTAATATTGCCTCAAAACCCCATTTTGGGTTTTCACCCAAACCCAACCATTTTAACATATGTTAAGCATTTTAGGGTGATTAAACCAAAACCCAACAATATATTTCAAAACGACTTGAAAATCCCCATAACAACCCAAGCTTTTAGCAAAACCCTAACATTTCAAAAGTTCATATTTTTGAAATCTAAGACTATGTATGGATAGGGAATGAAGAGGAAAGTTAGAAAACATTATTACCTTTGAAAAACGCCTTGGAATGATGAAAAGACTCAATGGAATAGTAACTTGAAACTTGGGAGAGTTTGAAGATGGAGTTTGGGTACCAAACATTGGAAAGGGGTGGGTTGGGGAGAGAAGATGACAACTTTTGAAAAGTTGTCTTGCTTTTAAAAACATTTGGGTCAAATTACCCTTTTAGTCCCTCCCCTTTTTACTAAAGCCCAATTAGATCTTAATTTAGGTTGGATTGATTTTATATAATTTTATTGACTCGGACTACAAACCCGACTAACTCCTAACCCCAAAACACGGGCGTTACATGGACAACGCAAGTGTGACTAACCCATGACTTGTGTTCATCTAAGATATAAGGGACAAAAGGATGAAATACATAAAGGAAGTTTATTCAGGAATTAGGAAAGTCAAACCATGACTTCATGCAACTTAGGTAGCAATGATGTATTGCTAGATGCCACTCATTGTTTGTAAAATTAGAACAGTTCTAATTTTTCCGCAAACGTTGCATGAACCTACAAGGGTCACACCCTTCGAATGAAACGAACAAAAATTGGAAACCATACACCCTATTTTAGGGAGGTTGTCGAAAATCCCCTATGGGATATGGGAAATCGGCAACTCCCTTTAATGAGAATAATATTGGATAAATATTGTATTTATCAAATATTATTTAGAGTATGGAAAATATTTAGAGACTTAAATATTATAGAATAAGATTCTAGAAATTTAAATAAATATTTGGAATTTATATAATGTATATTTAATTTCATATTTATGTAGAATTAGATTCTACACAATTCAAAATATATATTTAAATCCAAGTAAAGATAGAATGAGATTCTATATAATAAAAATATATATATTTGGATTAAATATAATGTATATTTAAATCCATGTTTTATGTAGAATAAGATTCTACATAATTAAATATATATATTTTATTTAATATTATTAAATATAATGTATATTTAATATAAACTAATTTCAAGTAGAATTAGATTCTATGAATTTTGGTTGAACTTGGATTTAAGGAATTCAACTAGAATTAAGTCTCTGAATACTATTTAAAGGGGCAAGGGCTAGCAACCAAATCATCCCTATTCCTCCTTGCAAATTTCGACATATCCCTGGGAATTCCCCTCTGGAATTTTCGACAAGTCCCATATTTCTTCTGAGAAGTTGTTCGATATTTTTCTGGTGTTCCTCTTGTCCCTGGAAAATTCCTGGCGATTTCCTAGTTCGAATGCAAGTCCCGATAGAACCCCTGGTCGATTTCAGACTCCCTCAGGAATCTCTAGAGGGATTTCGACTTCTCCCTAGAAGGTGTTCAAACCTGTCGAAATTTATCCCTAAGTGTTAGGGAGGCGGAAACTTTGTTCGTTTTGTTAGGATGGACTCCGTAGAGGTCGTTGCGAATCTGTGACGATTTCGGTTTTACTTGACGTGGTTATTCCGACATACCGTCGGTTTTCCAGTTTCCAGAGCTTTAAAAGGTAACTCTTCATCTTTTCACCCCAGATTCATTCATGTACATGGATCCTGGCTGGATTACGTCGGATTAATGTTTCCGCTGCGCCACGAGGCGTGTCGACGTGACCCAACACGCTTGTGTAATTTTCATTGTATCATTTTCTTTCAACATTGATGAGTGATTTCTTATAATTGGGCAATATATCAACCTTGAGAGGGGTATTTTTTAGATTTCCATTACTTCATTGTATTGAGAGAGTGTTGGTTAATCTTTGGGTAGAAAGATTAACCGGTTTGTTAGGTTTCCTCATAATCCAAGAAAAGGGGAAGAATTTCTAGTGAAACTGGTTGAAAATCCTTACTGAGAGCTAAGGTAGTGGATGTAGAGCTTGTTCTAAGCTTGAACCACTATAAATTGCCTTGTCTTCAATTTTCATATTTTCAATTTGCTTTCTTCAATTTTAAAAAGCCAATTCACCCCCTCTT
Organism: Hibiscus tridactylites; assembly: GCA_958450335.1. Lineage (NCBI taxonomy): Eukaryota > Viridiplantae > Streptophyta > Magnoliopsida > Malvales > Malvaceae > Hibiscus > Hibiscus tridactylites. Next base: position 21,363,703 of record OY288276.1, on the reverse strand, counting down.
GGCCAATTTCGTTTCGATTGATCCACTCACCACGTTCTTATTCCAAAGAAGAAGAATCCAACCGAGGTCACTCATTTTAGGCTAATAAACTTATATAACTTCTCCTTACAAGTCATCACGAAGAACCTAGCTTCGAGACTTAAATGTTTTCTTCTAGAGGTTATCTCACCTTCCCAATCTGCCTTCGTGAATGAAAGACTTATTCAAGATAACATTATTTTGGCCCATGAAGCCTTCCATGCTATAAAACGGGGGAAGAAATGTTCAAAATGTATCATGGCTCTTAATATTGATATGGAAAAGGCTTACGATAAAGTGGACTGGATTTGCTTCAATTTGTTATGACCAAGATGGGGTTTGTGAATAGTGGGTTCAAGAGGTAATGCAATGTGTTTTTACTATCTCATTTTCCCTTGTTCTCAATGGGGGAAATACATGGGGAATTTTCACCGAGTAGAGGCTTGAGACAAGGAGATCCCCACTTTTCGTTTATGTTCCTCTTTATCTCGAACATCTTTACTTGGCTTCTTAAAAAAGAAAAAAGATGTTCTCCCCTATGATGGTTTCAAAATTAAAAGAAGATGCCCAAACCTTAGCCACTTGATGTTTGTCAATGATTGCATCTTGTTCTCAATTGCTGATGAAGGGAATTCTGACTCTGTTCTGAGAATCCTAAGGAACTTTCAGAGTACGAGGGGACAAACGATTAATTTTGGCAAGTCTTTTGTTTTTTTCTCTTCTAATGTGAGCTTCGGATTTAAACACCACCTTACCAACATTTTAGGCTTTAGCCTAATGGAGTAAGATAGCAAGTATTTAGGTCTTCCATTTATTTGGATGCGGAGCAAAAAAGAGCCCCCCAATTTCATTATGGATAGAGTTCGATATAAGCTTCGAGGTTGGAAGGCAAAAATTTATCTCAAGCAGGAAAGGAATTTTTTATCAAAGTGGTTGCTCAGGCAATTCCATCGTATATTATGCAATATTTTCTGCTTCCATCTACCTTATGCGATGAGCTTTGTGCTAGGGTAGGACGGTTCTGGTGGAATAATTCGAATGATAAAGAAAGAGGAATTCATTGGATGAATTGGAAGAATTTGTGCCTTCCAAATGATAAAGAGGGTCTTGGTTTCCGAGATCTTATGCTTTTTAATCTAGTTCTGGTTGCTAAAGTTGCTTGGAGGATTCTTAAAAAGTCATATTCTTTTCTTGCTCATACTTAGCGCGTCATACTTTCCTAATGAAAATTTATTTGAAGCTCCAACAAATAATAATTCATCTTGGGCTTGGATTAGTATTCGAGAAGGGATTAAAACTATTCAAGAAGGAACTTTATGGAGAATAGAAAATGGGCGATGTGTTTCCATATGGGATGAAAAATGGATTCCAAAATCCTCCTCTTTCTCGGTTTCTTCTTCTAAACCTCTTGGCAGTCATGACCTTACGATCTCTAGCCTAATTTTGGAAGATAGTCGAGAATGGAACATAAACAAACTTGACTCTCTTTTCTCTCAAGTTGATGTAGATTTGATCCTATCTATTCCTATTGGTGGACCTTCGGTCAAGGATTGTCTTATTTGGGCATGTTCGATAGACGAGGATTATTTGGTTAAATCTATATCGGTTTCTATCGGGGGGAAAGAGAGGGATTGTAGCATGTCTTCTAGTGAACCAATAAGGAGGAACGAGCTCATCTGGAGATCTATTTGGGGGCTTTGAGTTCCACCTAAGATCCAGACTTTTATGTGAAAACTCTGTTATGACATTGTTCCGACAAAAGATATCATATGCTTGTTTTCATGGAGCGTTTCCATTTTGTGATCGATACCCTAGGTGTGGGAAGGATTCGGAAAGCATTGAGCATTTGATGTTCTTTTTTCCTTACGCTCAAGTTGTCTGGAGGGCGTCTGGCATTAGCTATTTCCCATCTCTGATTTGTTTTCCTTGTTTTGGTAAGTGGTGGGAGAAGATTTTGAGAATTCATGATGAAGGTAACTTCTCTAAAGGATGCAACTCAATTGCTTTCTTGTAGGAATGTCTTTGTTTTTAATGGATGCGTAGATTCTCCTTGGGAGGTGAGGAATATGGCAGAGAATGCCTATATGGAATTCTCACAGGTTAAGATTAGAGGTGGCTCAATTGGGAATCAATGTCCCAAAGAGACTTCCTCGTGGTCATCCCCTCCATGTTGCACGGTTAAAGTTAATTATGATGTGGCCTTCAATAAAATGGCCGGGAATGGCTTATGCAGCGGTTGTTGTCTGTGATTCAGCCGGTTCTCTCCTGGGAGGGGATACGACAACCTTCTTAGCCCTATCGGTGTCTTCAATAGAAGCGTTTGCGATTAGGCTTTGATTAATCTTCTCTTTGAATAAAGGTTTCTCGAATGTCTTCTTTGAGTCAGATTGCTTGGGTGTCATCAACAGACTTAAGACTAATCAGCTCTTAGCTTGGGATTCTGCGGCTATTGAAAAGGATATTATGTCGTTGGCCTATTCGATTCCTTATGTTTCCTTTCTCTTCGTTCCCCACTCTTGTAACAAAGTGGTCGATTAGGTCGCTAAAGCTTTCAAATCTAACTATTGTCCCTCTTATTGGACTGTGAACATTCCCCGAGGCTATTTTGTTTGTTGTAATTTCCTTACTGATAATGCATATAGTTTCTTGATTAAAAAAAGTTGATTTGTTCATGGTTTGGACAAATATCTACTAGCAACATACTAATGTCCATTTTGCCTACTCAAACTCGATTCCATCGGCTCACTCAAAATATAGATAATTTATCTACTCAAAATCCCCTTCCCCCCAATATTATAAAGATGATCTCAAATTATGAGCATTGTTATCAGCTCAACCATACCTCTAAAAATAAAGTATCATGAAGATTAGGGTGTAAACGAGCCGAGTTGAGCTCGAGTAATGCTAAGTTCGACTCAGCTTGCTAAGAATTCGAGACGAGTTCGAGCTTGAGTAGTTTTTAACGAGCATGAATAATCCGAGCTTGACTCGGCTCGTTAAGAACTCGAGTCGAATTCGAGCTTGAGTCAAGTTCAATCGAGTCCAGTGTTAACCGAGCTTTGACTAAGCCGGACTCAAGTAGCTCATGATCTATCTCGTCTAATTTAAAGTCAGCCTATTAGGGAAAAAAAATTGATACACAAGTTGTGCAAACTTCGCACACGTTTGTTAATTTTAGGTTTTAAAGAGTTAGTTTAAGGTTTAGAGGTTTAGGTTGTTGGTTTCGAATTTGGATTTTAGGATTTAGGACTTATGTTTAGGTTTATGTTTCAGGTTTAGGAATTTAGATTTTAAATTTAAAAATAATAGTATAGTATATATTCGAGTAGCTTGTGAGCTTTTTGATTCAGGTATCGAGTAGCTTGACTCTGCTCGTTAAGTACTCGAGCCGAGTTTGAGCTCGAACCGCGTTTTGAGCGAATCGAACTCGAATAACTCGCGATCTGTCTTGTCTCATTTTACAACTGTTGCGTGTAATAAGTGCTACACAATTGTGCAAGTATACACGTCACAAGTAATAAAGTAATATGAGTATCGTCTCCACATGGATTGATTTGGGCCACTATGCTTAAGTTACTGCACTGTGAAAGTAAAAACACAAATAGATGATAAAAAGAGTTCTAACTAACAAGTAAACTAAATAACAATAAAAGTAAAAGATAGAGGAAATCAAATAAGAGAGAAGAGGTCGGGTTACCGTGAGTTGAGGAGCGATAGTCGGATGGATCGTCTCAGTAAATGAGTGCAATGGCAACTTAATTGCTGCGGCAATTGATGTCAATCGGGTTGCCAAGGCAACTGGTATAGCGGTTGCCCGTGGCGACGAGTATAACAATGCCGGGGAAATGACTGCTTGGGCAACTAAGCGGCAATCTTCAAGATTCGGCGAAGCATTCTTCAATAGTTCCTCCTTGTCCCTAAGTCGAAACTCTAGTTACTATACATACCTTGATAATACCTCCCAGCGTGAACCAAGGGTCAACAACAACCAAACTTACGCTCCTCTTAGCCGTTGAAATTTGTAACTTATTTCGAAGCCGAATTAGCCTTCATCAAATTGGACAAAAACCATGCTCATTCGTTTCTTGAATCTAACTCTCTCGATATTAGATAAAAAGATGAATTCACGAGATCCTCTCCCAATTCACACGCAAACAAAATTAAGAACCAAGAATGAAGAAACCTTGAATTAAAATTGCAAACTCAAATACCTAAACAAATCTAATCGTTTATCAAAACTAAAAACCCAAAATAACCCAAGCCAATTCACATCAATTCATGACTTGGGTTCAAAATATATAAAAAGAATAATCTCCAAATATGAATCGAATAGAAGCAAAGAAGAAGATGTCGAACAACCCCCTTTGAATCTCTGTCAATCGAACTTTCCTCGCCTTGTAGTTGGAGATTATGCTTGTTATTTATAGAAGAAGGCTAGGTCAAAGTCCTTCTTGAGGAGGAAGTTAAGTTGGATTTAAATTGAATAAAAGAAATATTAAATCTCTTTTAATTTTATTCCAAGTAAAACTCCTCCTTTTTTCTTGGAATTTTATCTTCTCTTGACCTTTTCATGGACTTCCAATTCTTTTTCTCTACGCCACCTATCTCGATTAAATCAGCTTTTTCCACTCATCAATTCGGCTGCAACTTCATCTTTTCCTTAATTGTCGGCAATTGCCTCGGCAACTGGTTCGGCATGTCCTTCCCGTATTGCCTTGGCAACTTGTTCGACCTGTCCTTCCTGCATTGCCTTGGCAATAAATACCTACACACGCATACAAAAACACACATACGTAACATCTTTTTCCACAAATTTAACTAAATTATGAAATCAAGCATGACGGTGAAGGAAACTATGAATTAATGCATGAATGACTAATAATGCAACTAATATGAGCTTAAGTCTAAAAATAATATGAGTAAAAAATGGTAATAAAAATAGTACTTTTGAACACTTAACACACCCTCAATCTCGAACTATTGTTTGTCCTCAAGCAATGCAAACTAACAATTATCTGACGAGATTTTAACCATTAGAGAATTTGCTTCGCACTTGACTTCATTCCTCAGAACCGTGCACTAAGTATGCATGACATTCAATTTTTCGGATGGCCTAGGAGTTACCCGGAATTAAACTATAATGCTTGTGAGTGTGTGCTAAGTTTGTATACAAGATGATTTTTCGGATTCTATGTGAACAATAGGCATTCAAATTAATTCCTTGGGGTTTTTTTATTATTATGTTCAACTAGAGCCAATTTCGGGCACCTCTAGTGATTCCTTTAAGCACAATACTAGAGCCGGTTTCGGGCACCTCTAGCAAAAAAATTTACCCAAATTTTAAGTGATTAACCTAAGTTCACTGGAATTCTTTCAATCAATCAAGCCACAAAAGTGTACAATTAAGTTTAGCATTATAGTAGGATTCTAAGGTTTTTCCATGGTTATCCTAGAATTGAAAGTTTTATCAATTAAGTGCAATGGCAATGTCATCGTCGAATATTCATCAAGTCTAGGCAAATCCAATCCAACTAAAAGCAAGGCAAGTAATCTATGCATCCTATATGCAATTCCTAAGGATGAATGCAACTAAACATAAAACTAATTAAAGACAAATACCCCCCCCAAACTCGAGAAAAGCATTGTCCTCAATGCATAAAAAGAAAAAGAAAATGAGATGTAAATGAGTTAGTCGGAAAGGTCGACACCTAGTATGATGAGTTTCCTTAGAGTCGTTTGCTTGATTCGCTTGCTAGCACGTAGTGCTTGGTGGCACAACTAATTCTCGTATGTTGGCAACCTTATCTCCATCGTCATCTACGTCCTCAATCTCGTTGGTGCTAGATGTTTTGCGTTTCGCCTTTGAGAAGGTGATTGTGGGCGACTTTATTGGTGCAGCTTTATTGTGTGTGGTAGTTTCCGTGGCATCGTCAGTTTCGGTTGCCTGGGCATGAGCAGTAGGCATTGTTAGGACATCAGGACTTGCCGAGGCATGTGCTTTAGTAGTTGCCGAGGCATCGAGTATTGTCGAGGCATACACTTTAGTGGTTGTCGAGGCATCGGGTATTGTCGAGGCATGCACTTTAGTTGTTGCCGAGGCATCGGGTATTGTCGAGGCATCCTCCGTCTTATTTGTTTTGGCAGAAGTTTTGGACTCATTTTTCTAAATAGATGTTTGCTCTTTTGGGTGAGCTTGGGCTTCCTTGCAAGATCTTGGTTTTGCCATGGTTTTGAGGTTCTTGGCCATGGTGGTTTTGATTCTTGATGTGGAAAAACAAAGAAAACCTGAAAACTAATTATATTGAAGATAAATAAAATAAATCTTCTAAAATTTCTAAAAATTAATAAAGAAAAATAAAACAAATCCAAAAATAACTTAAAATAAAATGAAGTTTCAAAAACTAAAAATTAAATTAAAAATTCTTAAAAAGAGCATTTTTCATGCACCTTCTAAGGTTACTGCATATTTGAGAAAGCTTGAGGAGGGTCGTTTCTAATACTTCTTATAGTCCTTCCGCACCCTCCATCGAGTGAAAATATTGAGAGAGAAAAATTAGGCCAATGTGCTCACAGCTACTCCCCTTTGTGTTACCATAGTGGAGGTGTCTTTCTTTCGTGTTCCCTTGTAGTCCATGCTCACCTTCCACCTTGCTATTGTTCTTGAAGGCAAGAATATATTATTAGGAAAAATTATATCAACACTCAATCCTTCAATTACCTCATTCTCGTCGACTTCTATCATGGTTGGATGTAGCCTTCATTGCTGAGGCAATTGATGTGCCAGCCAATTGTTGTGGAAATCTTTTGCCAAGATTCGGTGTACGTTAAAGGAAAAACCAATTTCCTGAAAAGCTTCATGAATCCAACCATCGTTTTCTTTAGGTCTTTCAAATATCTCCATCAGTAGACATCTCGATGGCTCCAAATCCACTGGCGTTGGTTCCTCAAATACCTTCAATGGAATAGGTGGTTTTTCAAAGAATTCAAAAGGTTTGGTTATTACCTGCTTATATTCCATTAGCGAAGTATTGTCAGCTTGTTGCTCCTGCATGTGGTCGTGCGATTGCCATGGCGAAAATAGATGTGAGCAATCTACGAATTCATGTCGTTTCAACCTCTGTGGGAATGGTGGTGGAGGTCAAATATCCTCAATCTTTTCATTTGTTTGGAACTTGACTGATGGGATTCTCGGGGTATCAAGACTTTCCGAGGCATGTGTATTTGCTGAGGTAGGTGGTATTGCCGTGGCATTCTCAATACTTTTCTCAACCTCACTAAGTGTTGTTGCGGCATTGCTCTATTCAGGCTCCTCAATCTTTGCCGAGACAATTTGTTGTATAGGCTCATCATGTGTTGGGCAATCTCTCTCATTTGCATCCTCTTGACTTGAGGGTTCTAGTTGTTACCCACGCATTGGGAAGCTCTCTTTGTATTGCTCCTTGTCCTCTTGCCTTGGGATTTCAATATTCCTAGGAATTGAATGTTGGGGCATGTTAACAATGGCATATGTTGATTTCCTTAATCGATCTTCTGATTCTCTCACGAGTACATCCATCGTGGCTATACACGCATCCATGGAATTTAATAGCTCTTGACGAGGACTACATTCCAAGGACATATCTGTCACGATACTTTGCTGCTGATAAGGACTACATTGCTAAGGCATGTTTGTAGCTGCAGTAAAATTGTTATGGTAAAAAAATGAGCTTTTTTATCATACCATGAAGGATTTTGTTGTTGGTTCTATCTACGGTCCTTCATGTAGTCATATGCACCGAAAAGGTGAGGGAAATTCTCAAACACGTGATGTTCTCCAAAAAAAAGTGCACGAGTTTTCCACGGTATATGCTTTTCTCGGTTGATTTCTATCTTCCAACATCAACTCTCGAACAGTTTTACTTTTATTTCCCCACATGTTGATGTCCCTTAACTTGTAGCGCACCTGATTTTTTTTATTTTTTTAATAAAACAAACAAAAAGAAAAGTTAGTAAAACTAATAAGAAAAATGCAATAACAAAAACAACTAACACCAATTGACAATCCCTGGCAATGGCGCCAAAAACTTGTTGCGCGTAATAAGTGCTACGCAATTGTGCAAGTATACACGTCGTAAGTAATAAGTGATATGAGTATCGAGTATCGTCTCCACAATGATTGGTTTGGGGCACTTTGCTTAGTTTACTGCACTGTGAAAGTAAAAACACAAATAGGTGATAGGAAGAGTTCTAACTAACCAGTAAACTAAAGAACAATAGAAGTAAAAGATAGAGGAAATCAAGCTGGGTTATCGTGAGTTGAGGAGTGATAGTCGGAAGGATCGTCTCGGTAAATTTGTAACCCCCTCGTCCCGGTCTGGCTGGATGACCGGTCCGAGTGGGCCACACGGGGAAAACTAAAGCAAAACCCGTTAAGGTTCCCCATCGGTTAGCAACCCTAAAAATTTTATTTCATTTTAATCTTGTCTAAAGGCATGTTAATTCTTAAGTGATCACGTCAGCAGAAAACATCGATAAAAAAGCACATTCAAACATCAATCCAAACATTAAACTGTCCATTTTAAACTTACAGGGCAGGCCGTATCGATACACCAATCAAGGGTATCGATACGCCTTGACCAGGTCAACCCAAACAGTCAACTCAGGGAAGACCGTGTCGATACAGCCCTTGAGCGTATCGATACGCCCTTCTCAGTCAACAACTCATGGTCAATGAGGTAGGACCGTACCGATACGCTTCAACCCCGTACCGATACGCCCTAAACTCACCAATTCCTCAGAATTCCAGAGAGTCAAGAGCGTACCGATACACTCCCGTGTATCGATACACCCAGCCAAAACTGAATTCCAGTGAGCAAAGAGCGTATCGATACACCCCCGCGTATAGGTACGCCAAGCCAAAACTGTGTTCTGTAGGCAAGACCGTATCGATACGGCCCTTAGGCGTATCGATACACCCTGCAGTGCAAGTCCACAATTTTCAGCTAAACAACACCAAACACGACTCTTAATGCATTTTGGGACTTCCTTAAGCTCCTACAAGCACTCATGCATCATGCTACGACCAAGAACTAGCATCTAGAGCAAACAAGATGATTAAATGGCATCCATACATGGCATTCACACAAAGGGGTAAATTTTGCATATATGGGCATACTTAAGAGTTCAAAAAGCCATAAGGCACAAGTTATCACATATGAGGTTTTCATACCAACCAAAAGCATCTTAAAACATCCAAAGGCATATCCAACCATCACAAGCATTCAAAGACATAGCATGGTTTACAAAATCCAAGCAAGGCATAAACATCAACAACATTTATGAGTCAAACAACGCTCATACAAAACATAAAGTAGCCCCATTGCTAACTACCACTTTAACACAAAATCATACTTGAGCAACTACACTTGGAAGGCCCCCTTCACCTTGCTCCTTGCTAACACCACGCTAATGATCTGCATTGTTGGAAATGAGAGCGTAAGCTAGAAGCTTAGTGAGGATGCTCTAAAAAACCAAAAACAACAACAATGCAAGGTTCAAGCATGCAATCCTTAGCATCACACACAACATACATAGGCATCATCAAGGCAACCTAGCTAGTCTTTCAAGAGTCATAATATGGCATCTCACATCATACTAAGCTCAACAAATATAAGTCAACATCACAACATCATAATTATAAGAACGAGTTCATTGGCCACTATTAGTTTACCTGGATGTGCGGATTTACTCTCAACAATAACATTACCTCGGTGGGATTACACTCATCACCGGACCTTGCATGGGCGGGATTCCACTCATCACCACATGCCCTACGGATGGGATTCCACTCATCATCACGTATAGTATAAATAAATTTCCGGTGGAATATTACATCACCGTACTCCTCCTTGATGACTCAACGCCATCAAGGCCACGCGCGTTTTGACTCAATTGTGTGCACACTAATCCTAATGATCGATCATTTACACCCGGTAAGTTAATTAGTGTCAATTTCTTTAAACCACATCACACATCCACCAATTATATCATATATTCCTCACATACACATATCAAGGTATACACATACGAATCAATCATATCTCACAAGATCAAAATAGGCATTGACATATAAGAAACATTAACAATAAAGGGGTTAAACTACCAATTTAACTTCCACCTCGGAATAGCCTACCAAGCTAATTCCAACACTTCCACTACACACACTTGAACCAACTTTAAAATAAATTTAAAGTTTCACTCACCACCCTTCCTTAGCAACCCAAGCAAGCAAGCAAGCCTCCTAAATTCCCGGATTCGGTCTCGATGCTTCTTCGATGTCTCCTCTCGCCTCTAACCAATCAAAACACAATCGTTACTCACAAATTCGATGCGAAACTCAGTCACAAACTCCAACCCACAAACACAAGCCAAACTTCACCAATTTCAAACCCAATCAATCACCAAATTCCCATTTTCGTGCTCCCCCAAAACCCAGCTAAAAACCATGATTTCTAACACCCAAATGGCATCAAAAAGGTCCTAAAACACTCCCCTAATAACCCTATACCATCAGCCCTTCAACCCAACCCTAAAACACACCAAAAATTCAATTTTAGACACTTCAAAAATTGCCCCAAAGACCCACTTCGGGTTTTCACCCAAATCCAACCATTTCAAGATATTAAGTGTGTTATGATGAGATTAAATCAAAACCCAACCCAACAAATCAAAATCAAATGAAAAACTCCTTAAAAATCCAATCTTTCATCAAACTTGAAAAATACAAAAAAATGGATAGTTTTAAAACCTAAGACTATGTAAATGAAGAGGATGATGAGGAGAGCTCAAAAGTGAAATTACCTTCAAAAACGCCCTTGAATCAATGGAGAGATTGAATGGAATAGTAAATAGGGGTTTGGGAGGGTTTTGGGGGTTTTCCAACGTGAAAAATGCAAGAGGGAAGAGGACAACCATTTTTTTCTTTTTGATTCAAAAAGTGGTCTTCCACCTTTTTCCCTTTATTTACAAAATTGCCACCCTTTTTAATATAAACTCAATTAAATCAAGACTAAGGTCAATCAAATTTAAAATCGATTTTTACCGACTCGAACCAACTCATGCGACTAACTCCTAACCCCAAAACACGGGTGTTACAACTCTTTCCCACTTAAGGAATTTCGTCCCCGAAATTACCTGACTGAAAGAGATAAGGAAATTGCCTTTCCATATCCTCCTTCCTTTCCCAAGTGGCCTCGTCCACCCCTCGACGTTGCCACCGCACTTTCACTAACTCAATCGATCTACCCCGCAACACCTTACTATCAGAAGCTAGGATCTCAATTGGTTCTTCCTCATAAGTCAAATCCAGATTCAATTCAATCTCTTCTACTGGCATAACATGCGATGGATCGGACCTATACTTACGGAGCATCGAAACATGGAATACATCGTGTATCTTCTCTAGCTCGAATGGCAAGCGCAACTGATAAGCAACTGGACCAACCCTCTTCACAATTTCATACGGTCCTATGTACCTCGGACGCAACTTCCCTTTTCGGCCAAATCTCATTACTTTCTTCCACGGAGACACTTTCAAGAACACTCTCTCACCCACTGAGAACTCAACTTCCTTCCTCTTCAAGTCGGCATAGGACTTCTACCTATCCAAAGTTGCCTTCAATCGATCGCAAATCAATTTTACCTTGTCAGTTGTCCCCTTGAGCAAATTCGGTATAAGTAACAACTTATGTCCCACTTCGGCCCAACAAACTGGAGTTCTACACTTTCTACCATACAAGGCCTCATACGGAGCCATCTGAATACTCGACTGGAAGCTATTATTGTAAGCAAACTCAACTAGAGGCAAGTGCTTCTCCCATGTACCCTGAAAATCAATGATGCAACAACGTAACATATCCTCTAAGATTTGTAAAACTCTCTCTGACTGACCATCTAACTGAGGATGATAAGACGTGCTGAAATTCAAACGGGTACCCAAAGTTGTATGCAGACACTCCCAAAATTGAGCTGTAAACCTCAAATCTCTATCGGACACAATAGACTTTGGCACACCATGCAGCCTAACAATCTCACCAATGTACAAATCGGCCAATCTATCTAAAGTATAAGTGGTATTGACTGCCAAGAAGTGAGCACACTTCGTAAAACGATCTACTATAACCCAAATTGAGTTCTTCTTCGTAGGAGTCAAAGGAAAACTCGAAATGAAATCCATGGTGATGTTCTCCCATTTCAATTCCGGAATCCTCAACGGTTGCAACAAACCTGAGGGAACCTGATGTTCCGCCTTCACTCTCTAACACACCAAACACTTACTCACGAAGTCAGCCATATCTCTCTTCAAACCAACCCAAAAGTACTCATTCTTCAAATCGCAATACATCTTCGTACTTTCAGGATGCATAGCAAAAGGACTACTGTGTGCTTCAGTCAAGATCGTACGTCTCAAGTCACTGTCTTCTGGCACAACTATCCTATCTTTGAAACACAAGACCCTATCGGTACTGAAACTGTAGTTTGAAGATCTACCCTCGGCCACATCTTGCACGTGAGGAGCCAAAGATCTATCTAAGAGTTGCTTCTCTCTAATCAACTGACCTAGAGTAGGTCTAACCTGAAGCTCGGCTACCAAGCCGCCATCTCCGGACAAGCTCAATCTAGCAAACATGGCTCTCAAGTCTACGGCTATCTTTCTACTCAAAGCATCAGCCACTACATTGGCCTTACCCGGATGGTACTCAATCGTAAGATCATAGTCTTTTAGCAACTCTAACCACCTACGCTGTCTGAGATTCAAATCTCACTGAGTCATGATGTACTTCAAACTCTTGTGATCCGTGTACACTGTGCATCTCTCACCGTACAAATAATGTCTCCAAATCTTCAGAGAAAACACAACTGCAGCTAACTCTATGTCATGGGTCAGATAGTTACGCTCGTGATCCTTCAACTGTCTTGAGGCATAAGCCACCACTCTCTTGTCTTGCATGAGAATACAACTTAGGCCTACATAGGAAGCATCACTATAAACTGCATAGTCTTTCCCATACTTTGGCTGAATCAAGATCGATGCTTGGGTCAAAGCTTCTTTCAATTTCTCAAAGGCTCTCTGTCTTGCATCTGTCCACTCAAACTGAACACTCTTCTGAAGTAAATGTGTCAATGGAGTGGCTAACTTTGAGAAACCTTCTACGAATCTTCTATAGTATTCAGCTAAGTCTAGAAAGCTACGTACCTCTGTTACTGACTTCGGTTGCTTCCATTCAACAATGGCCTCAATTTTCTTCGGATCAACTCTAATCCCATCGGCTGACACTACATGCCCTAGGAAGACTACTTCTCTGATTCAGAACTCACACTTGCTCAACTTCGCATACAACTGATTATCTAACAAGGTCTTCAAAACTAGTCTCAAGTGTCGGTCACGGTCTTCTTCGGTTCTCGAATACACCAAGATATCATCTATAAAACCAACTACAAACTTATCCAAGTACTAGTGAAAGATCCGATTCATCATATCCATGAAAGTAGTCGGTGCGTTAGTTAACCCAAAAGGCATAACTAAAAACTCATAATGACCATACCTAGTTCTGAAGGTCGTCTTCGGTACATCAACCTCTCTTACCTTTAGCTGGTAGTAACCTGATCTCAAGTCAATCTTCGAAAAGACTGATGCCCCTCTCAATTGGTCAAACAAATCATCAATTCTAGGCAATGGATATTTATTCTTCACTGTTAACTGATTCAACTGTCTGTAGTCTATACACATTCTCATGCTTCCATCTTTCTTCTTCACAAACAAAACTGGTGCACCCCAAGGTGAAGAACTAGGTCGAATAAAGCCTCTATCTGTCAACTCTTGCAACTGAGTCTTCAACTCTTTCATTTCTTTCGGTGCCATGCGATACGGAGCAATCGAAACAGGAGCTGAATCAGAATAAGTCTCAATAGTAAACTCTACCTCTCTATCAGGTGGTAAACCCGGCAACTCCTCCGAAAACACACTAGGAAAGTTAAACACTATCCGGATGTCTTGAGGTCTAACCTCACTCATGTTTGGGTTCATTACATAGGCCAAATATGCTTCGCATCCCAACTCAACTAACCTCTTAGCTTCTAGAACTGAAACTACGTTGGACAAGAACTTCACGTTCTCACCACCACTACTATCTCATAATCATCCGTGAGCCTCAAAGAAATCCTCTTAGTTTCAAAGTCTATCCTAGCTTTATGCTCAGTGAGCCAGTCCATACCCAGAATTACATCAAAACCATAGAAAGGTAGCTCCATCATATCCACTGGAAACACATGTCCCTGAACCATCAACAGACACCTTCTGTACATCTTTCTAACTACTATTGTGTCCCCAAAGGAACTAGTAACACTAACTCCTACCTCTAACATTTCACAAGGCAAATTCAACGAATGTGCATGCTCACTCGGAATATAAGAATGTGTAGACCCGGAGTCAATCAAAGAAAGCAAACCCAAAGACTGTATCGAGAAGTTACCTGCGATCACATTTGTGTCATGCTGATCCCCACGCTGAGCGTAAACTCTGGCCTGACCTCCGCCCTCCGGCTGGACTGCAACTACATGTGCTATGTTCCTCTGGCCATCATTTCTCGGCTGGAAGTTACCTCTATCGCGCCCGCGGCCTCTCTAAAAGTCATTGGCTCTAGCAGGAGCCTGAACTGGTGCTTGCCCCACCTGATGTGGAGAGTCACGTCTAATATGGTCCCTAGCTCCACAACTCCAACAAGAGTGGAAGTTCCCCCAACACTAACCGGTGTGGTTCCTCCCACAAGTAGCAGACGTGGGAAACTTCCCACCAGCCCTCTGGCCCTGTTGGCCCCTATCGTGGTTACCTCCACCACGCCTATGGTCATAATGATGCTGGTTGTCCCGATGCCTCTTAGCACCCCCTCTATCAAAGTCACTAGATCTCTTGCTGGAACTAGAGCCACCAGATCGTTTGGTCAAGCCCAAACTGTGCTCCAAGTCTATGGCCCTCGCAACCAAGACATCGAAATCAGTGTAGTCTGAAGCTAGAGTATACCTCTTGATTTCTTCATTCAGCCCATAACAGAAACGGTTACAACGCTCCACCTCAGTAGGAACAAGCTCAGATGCATACTGACTCAGCCTAACAAATCGAATCTCATAGTCGGTCACAGACATACCCCCTGAAGCAAAGCCATAAACTCCCTCTTCTTCTCATGGAGATATCGAGGACCCAAATACTTCTTACGGAAAGCTGACTCGAAGAACTCCCAAGTGATCTCAGCCTCTTCCATACACGTAGTGATGGTGACCCACCAAGTGTAGGCATCACCCTGAAGCAAGGACTCAACACACCCTAACTTGCGTCCCCCGGTACATCCCATCTGTGACAAGATACGGACGGTCTTCTCTAGCCACATCTCAGACCTCTCCGGTGTCGATCCTCTGAAC
Organism: Hibiscus tridactylites; assembly: GCA_958450335.1. NCBI lineage: Eukaryota > Viridiplantae > Streptophyta > Magnoliopsida > Malvales > Malvaceae > Hibiscus > Hibiscus tridactylites. Next base: position 21,348,232 of record OY288276.1, on the reverse strand, counting down.
TCTTCACCTCCCAAACTACGGAGTCTCTCCAAAGGTAACCCAGTACCCTCTCCCTAAGGTTGTGCCACTGCCTGACCCCCAGCCACTGCAGCCTGGAAAGCCCCAGCTATCGCCTGAACTAAGGGAGCTAAATCAATTCCGGCTGGTCCTTGGCCCACTTGAGGTCTAACACTCTCGACTCTCGCCTCACCTCCCTCTTGTTGAGGAGGAGGTTGAGGAGCCTGTGCCCCACCAATCTGCTCAATCCCCGGAGCTTGTGTCCGTGGTTCCGGCTGAACCATCCTAGGCCACCCACGCGGTCTCATGATACAGCTAGCAAGATAATAACTACAGCAACAAATAGATAAGGATTACGTTAGCAAAGGCAAGGGCCCAACAGTGCTCAAGTACTTCCTTTACAAAAAAAAACTTTTTAAATTAGGTAATAGTAGCAATGAGCACTCGACTCAACACCAAACGCAACATTTCATGCCTCAAATCATCATGTGAACAATCAAACAACAAGATTTCATGGCAAAGCACACACCGAAACAATACAATTACTTAACACATCAAGCTTACCTCACTTACCTGCCCGAGGTCTCAGTAACCTTAGGCTCTGATACCAACAAATGTAACCCCCTCGTCCTGGTCTGGCCGGATGACCGGTCTGAGTGGGCCACATGGGGAAAACCGAAGCGAAACCCGTTAAGGTTCCCCCTCGGTTAGCAACCCTAAAAATTTTCTTTCATTTTAATCTTGTCTAAAGGCATGTTAATTCTTAAGTGATCACGTCAGCGGAAAACATCGGTAAAGAAGCACATTCGAACCTCAATCCAAACATTAAACTGTCCATTTTAAACTTACAGGGAAGGCCATATCGATACACCAATCAAGGGTATCGATACGCCTTGACCAGATCAACCCAAACAGTCAACTCAGGGAAGACTGTGTCGATACAGCCCTTGAGCGTATCGATACGCCCTTCTCAGTCAACAACTCGTGGTCAACGAGGTAGGACCATACCGAAACGCTTCAACCCCGTATCGATACGCCTTAAACTCACCAACTTCTCAGAATTCCAGAGAGTTAAGAGCGTATTGATACACTCTCGTGTATCGGTACGCCCAACCAAAACTGAATTCCAGTGAGCAAAGAGTGTATCGATACACCCCCGCGTATCGGTACGCCAAGCCAAAACTGTGTTCTGTAGGCAAGACCGTATCGATACGGCCCTTAGGCATATCGATACACCCTGCACTGCAAGTCCACAATTTTCAGCTAAAAACCACCAAACACGACTCTTAATGAATTTTGGGACTTTCCTAAGCTCCTACAAGCATTCATGCATCATGCTACGACCAAGAACTAGCATATAGAGCAAACAAGATGATTAACAAGGCATACATACATGGCATTCACACAAAGGGGTAAATTTTGCATATATGGGCATACTTAAGAGTTCAAAAAGCCATAAGGCATAAGTTATCACATATGAGGTTTTCATACCAACCAAAAGCATCTTAAAACATCCAAAGGCATATCCAACCATCACAAGCATTCAAAGACATAGCATGGTTTACAAAATCCAAGCAAGGCATAAACATCAACAACATTTATGAGTCAAACAACGCTCATACAAAACATAAAGTAGCCCCATTGCTAACTACCACTTTAACACAAAATCATACTTGAGCAACTACACTTGGAAGGCCCCTTTCACCTTGCTCCTTGCTAACACCACGCTAATGATCTGCATTGTTGGAAATGAGAGCGTAAGCTAGAAGCTTAGTGAGGATGCTCTAAAAAACCAAAAACAACAACAATGCAGGGTTCAAGAATGCAATCCTTAGCATCACACACAACATACATAGGCATCATCAAGGCAACCTAACTAGTCTTTCAAGAGTCATAATATGGCATCTCACATCATACTAAGCTCAACAAGTATAAGCCAACATCACAACATCATAATTATAAGAACGAGTTCATTGGCCACTATTAGTTTACCCGGATGTGCGGATTTACTCTCAACAACAACATTATCTCGGTGGGATTACACTCATCACCGGACCTTGCATGGGCGGGATTCCACTCATCACCACATGCCCTACGGATGGGATTCCACTCATCATCACGTATAGTATAAATAAATTTCTGGTGGAATATTACATCACCGTACTCCTCCTTGACGACTCAACGCCATCAAGGTCACGCGCGTTTTGACTCAATTGTGTGCACACTAATCCTAATGATCGATCATTTACACCTGGTAAGTTAATTAGTGCCAATTTCTTTAAACCACATCACACATCCACCAATTATATCACATATTCCTCACATACACATATCAAGGTATACACATACGAATCAATCATATCTCACAAGATCAAAATAGGCATCGGCATATAAGCAACATTAACAATAAAGGGGTTAAACTACCAATTTAACTTCCACCTCGGAATAGCCTACCAAGCTCATTCCAACACTTCCACTACACACACTTGAACCAACTTTAAAAGAAATTTAAAGTTTCACTCACCACCCTTCCTTAGCAACCCAAGCAAGCCTCCTAAATTCCCGGGTTCGGTCCCGATGCTTCTCTGATGTCTCCTCTCGCCTCTAACCAATCAAAACAACATTGTTACTCACAAATTCGATGCTAAACTCAGTCACAAACTCCAACCCACAAACACAAGCCAAACTTCACCAATTTCAAACCCAATCAATCACCAAATTCCCATTTTCGTGCTCCCCCAAAACCCAGCTGAAAACCATGATTTCTAACACCCAAATGGCATCAAAAAGGTCCCAAAACACTCCCCTAATAACCCTATACCATCATCCCTTCAACCCAACCCTAAAATACACCAAAAATTCAATTTTAGACACTTCAAAAATTGCCCCAAAGACCCACTTCGGGTTTTCACCCAAATCCAACCATTTCAAGATATTAAGTGTGTTATGATGAGATTAAATCAAAACCCAACCCAACAAATCAAAATCAAATGAAAAACTCCTTAAAAATCCAATCTTTCATCAAACTTGAAAAATACAAAAAATGGATAGTTTTAAAACCTAAGACTATGTAAATGAAGAGGATGATGAGGAGAGCTCAAAAGTGAAATTACCTTCAAAAATGCCCTTGAATCAATGGAGAGATTGAATGGAATAGTAAATAGGGGTTTGGGAGAGTTTTGGGTGTTTTCCAACGTGAAAAATGCAAGAGGGAAGAAGACAACCCTTTTTTTCTTTTTGATTCAAAAAGTGGTCTTCCACCCTTTTCCCTTTATTTACAAAATTGCCACCCTTTTTAATTTAAAACACAATTAAATCAATACTAAGGTCAATCAAATTTAAAATCGATTTTTACCGACTCGAACCAACTCACGCGACTAACTCCTAACCCCAAAACACGGGTGTTACAAAATGAGTGCAATGGCAAGTTAATTACTGCGGCAATTGATGTCAATTGGGTTGCCAAGGCAACTGGTATACCAGTTGCTCGTGGCAACTAGTATAATGATGCCAGGGCAACTGCTTGGGTAACTAAGCGGAAATCTGCAAGATTCAGCGAAGCATTCTTCAATGGCTCCTTTTTATCCCTAAGTCGAACCTCTAGTTACTGTACATGCCTTGATAATACCTCCCAGCGTGAACCAAGGTTGAACAACAACCAATCTTGCACTCCTCTTAGTCGTTGAAATTTATAACTTATTTTTAAGCCGAATTAGCCTTCATCGAATTGGACAAAAACCATGATCATTCGTTTCTTGAATCTAACTCTCTCGATATTAGATAAATAGATGAATTCACGAGATCCTCTCCTAATTCACTCGCAAACAAAATTAAGAACCAAGAATGAACAAACCTTGAATTAAAATTGCAAACTCAAATACCTAAACAAATCTAATCACTTATCAAAACCAAAAACCCAAAATAATTAAAGCCAATTCACATCAATTCATGACTTGGGTTCAAAAGATATAAAAAGAATAATCCCCAAACATGAATCGAATAGAAGCAAAGAAGAAGAAGAAGATGTTGAACACCCCCCCCCCCTTTGAATCTCTCTCAATCGAACTCTCCCCGCCTTGTAGTTGGCGGCTAGGCTTGTTATTTATAGGAGAAGGCTAGGTTAAAGTCCTTCTTGAGGAGGAAGTTAAGTTGGATTTAAATTGAATAAAAGAAATATTAAATCTCTTTTAATTTTACTCCAACTAAAACTACTCCTATTTTCTTGGAATTTAATCTTCTCTTGACCTCTTTATGGACTTCCAATTCTTTTTCTCCATGCCACCTATCCCGATTAAATCATCTTTTTCCTCCCATCAATTCGGCTACCACTTCATATTTTCCTTGATTGTCGGCAATTGCCTCGGTAACTGGTTCGGCATGTCCTTCCCGCATTGCCTTGGCAACTTGTTCGGCATGTCCTTCTTGCATTGCCTTGGCAATAAATACATGCACACGCATACGAAAAAATACATACCCGGCATCTTTTTCCACAAATTTAACTATGAAATCAAGCATGACGGTGAAAGAAACTATGAATTAAGGCATGAATGACTAATAATGCAACTAATATGAGCTTAAGTCTAACAATAATATGAGTAAAAAGGGTAATAAAAATAGTATTTTTGAACACTTAACAACAACCGATGGCTACTTCCAATTTTTTATTAAAAAAATGAAATCTGATGTAAAGTACATATGATGGTTAGTATCGTATCGACAACGCATTTGTTGTATCAATGTATTTTTGAAAATAAAGTAAGGCTAAAGGGTTTATTTTGTTTTTGAGTTCGACCCAAATTAGCAGTATTGCACCTCGCGCGAAAACGCGTTCAATTAGGTCCTCCATGTTGGAAAAATGAAGGTTAGATCTGAATTAACCGAATAAAAATAAAATTAAATTAAAAAAATATTGAAAAATTGGAATAAACGAAAATACATAAATAATAAAAACAAATTCGAAAACAAACGCAAAAACGAGTGATTGAGGCCTACATGAACACAGTTTCCTTAAGACAGATTCGACCACTCCAGGGTGCTAGAGTCGTTTAATCATCGGTCCCCAAGATACAACAGTCGAATGGAATTCTGCAGTAGCACTACTGAAGATTCCACGAACAATCTCGAGCCTTCAACTATCACAAGAAAGTACTATGCAATTTTTCAAGAAAAAAAAACAATTTTGGTTGTGTATTTCAACTGAAAACTGCTCATGTATTTATAGGGGAAAATTAGGGCAAACATGAGAAAATATTATATCGATTATGCCCCTAATCGGATAACATGAGTGACCTACAAGCAATAATTTAAATCTGATATTGTCTCTTTAATTTTCAGATAAATCAGAAATTATCTCATAATTTTCGGATAAAATTTGCTATCCAAAAATAAAAAATAATTCGAACATGGTAAAATATCTGCAAGTCCATGTAAGGCCCGACAAGTCTAGACATTTGCGTCGCCCACGTCGTACGGGTGCGCCCCAACCCGACTGAGAATGGATTCACACACCCCATGCGCGCGAGGCACGAGTTCAACTCAAGTCATTCAATGACCATAATGTGAGTGTGTGTATATAAACACCTCTCACTCCATTTATCCCATCAATGTAGGAGTGGGGTTTCTCCTTTCCTTGTCCATTTTCATCCACCCTACTTTGAGCATTAATTTCTCATTCATTTTTCGTCCGTTTTGAGCTTATGAGGTATCGTTGTAAAGATCTTATGGAGTAGAATAAGATTTTAGTGGTGCTTTATTCGAAGCTCCATCTTTACACATTCGAAATGTGGCTCAAAGTTCCCTATTTCTCACATTTTTTCCAACAATCCCCCACATGAATGAAATTGATGCATTTATCAAAACCATTTTGACTCAATGTGGTGATAGCTTCTACGATTGATAGTTGCATAGGATAGGTAGATGTCTACCCTTGAACCTTCCCTTGTGAAGGTATATTTACTTTACTGGCTGTCCATTAGACGCGATGCCCTTGAACTGTCATGTCGTTTGTGTAAACGATGATATACCCCACACAACTATCTCTCTGGCATGAGTTTAGTTCTCATGGTTATGTTCATATGGCCATGGACATCCCTAGTTCTGTGAGAGTTTGAGAGAGCTATGCCTTAATAGTCTCTTTGAAGCGGCCCCACTTCACTCTTACATATGTGACTTATGTTGCTCAGCCTCACCGATGCACATAATGGTCATTAAAAGCAATGCTTAGCCTGTTCCATTTTTAGTCATTGCTTACATCATAGGAATGGACTTGAGAGAGTAACCCCCCACCTCCACAGTGACCGCACAAGGTCTATGTGATTAGGTTGTCTGTTTGAACCTAGATCTTAGGATCTCCAGTCAACTAGGTTGGGTTTTCCTTCTCATAGCGCCTTAAATTTCTATGGGCTTTAGTCACATTCCTTTCGATGTTTTCTCAACTTGATCTCGGTTTAACCCTTTGGTTAACGGATCCGCAACGTTATCCTTTGATTTTACAAAATTAATAGAGATAACCCCATTTTGAGATCGGTTGTCTAATGGTGTTATGTCGACGACCAATATGTCTCAACTTACCATTGTTCACAAAGCTATATGCTTTACCAACTTGGTCACCACAATGTTTGCATATTGTGTGCGCACATGCATTGACCATTCAGAAATATCCTCCATGAAATTTCGAAGCCATTCAACTTCTTTTCTAGACTTGTCTAGAATTCATATTCCATTATGGATCTGGTTATAACCACTCTTCTTGAGGGTTTCCTTCCATTTGTGCCATTGATATCTAAAATATTAGATATCCAAGTAGCATCGCAGTATCCTTAAGATCTATGGAATTATGCAACCCATAATCTTGAGTATATCTAAGATATCTCAATACCCTCACGATTATTTTCTAGTGATTTCCATTTGGATTTCTTGTAAATCTACTTAAAATGCTCACGGTAAAAGTATTATATGATCCAGTGCAGCTCATGTGGCACATTAGAATGCCTATGACTCTTGCAATTTTCACTTGGTCAAAACCTTGACCTTTGTCAAAATTCCTAAGAATATGTCCACATAGTGTGACTGGGTTGATATGAGACATTCAGATGACCGTTTGATTTGGATCTCCAAAATCAATTATGTCATTCTCACATTTTTCATGTCAAATCTTGGATTTTAACATGTCATTGATACGTTTTACCAATTCATTTTTTACATAGAACAATGAGCGTGTCATTAACATAGGATCATGTATCCCAATGCACACTTTTGTCACACTTTTATTTGTCATCATGACAATACTTTCTGTGAAACAAATATTTTAATTTTGATATAACTAAAAACCTAAGGACTAAATTAAAAGTCTAAACGAATTTTAAGTCCTAAAAATATCCCCATATAATTTTTATAATATGCCTAAGTTAAAAACATACTTTTCCAATTATCTTTCTAAGTGTTTCAAGTCAAAATAGTGGTTTCCATGTACCCGTACCGAAACGGCCTCAAGGCGTTTCGAAACAGTTTCACCACTGTCGACCACCGTTCCGATACGGGTATCGAAACACATGGATGCGTTTCGAAACGGCTCAACTCGTTTCGAAACTGTTCTTCATGTTGGATTAAAAAAGGGTTAAATTAATTCAAATATTTCAGATTTTTTTAATATATAAGGGGTGTTTCGAAACGGCTAATGCCCGTTCCGAAACGACCCTTTGACAGTAGCCATTCCGTTTCGAAACGGATCAATACCGTTCCGAAACAGGGGCTAGGTTTCAGTTTGAAAAATATGACCATTGTATGTCTTAACTGATTTTATCAAAACCGTTAAGGCGTTTCGAAACGGTCTAGGACCGTTCCGAAACGATCCTTTTACAGTGGCAAAACCGTTCCGAAACGGCCCTAAGGCGTTTCGAAACGGGCTCTTAAATGCACCCCAACGGCTCTTTCTATTTTAGTCCGTTCCGAAACAGGTTTCCCGTGTTCCGAAACGGGTTGGTGCAGACAGCATTAATGGTGGCAAGAGAGGGTTCCAACGGCTCCATTTATGTTCCCAACCACCCAAACGGCTAGAAATCAATGAGAAGGTATAAAAGGGACATCCAAAAGCATCAGCAACAACTATTGAACTTCAAGCAAACATCCAAACATCATATTCAAGCATTAGAGCAAAAATCCCAAATTTGTGTAAAATCCCAATTTGTGTTCTTCATTCATATTTTGTAAAATTGGGTTGAGTGCTTGTATTGGGGCTATCATTTGTATTGAGAGATACCTAATTAGCCTACAAATTCCTTTGTTCTCTTGTGTGAGGGTTGGGTTGATTTTTGGGTAGAAAAATCAACCGATATTGTAAAGGGTTGCCTCCTTGTCCTAGAAAAGGGGAAGATCAATTTAGTGAAATTGTTGCAAATCCTTAGTGAGACTAAGGTAGTGGATGTAGAGTTCATTTGGAACTTGAACCACTCTAAATTCCTTGTCCTTCAATTTTAATTTGCCAATTTCCACTACAATCCTTAAAATTTCCAATTCACCCCCCATCTTGGTAAATATCGATCTTTCGATCCACTCAACAATTGGTATCAGAGCTTAACTCTTTGAGGATTAACAACCACAAGAGGAGATCCTTGGAAGAGTGTGATCATCAAAATATCAAGAGATGGCTTCAACCTCCGGTTCCGGCATGTACGAGTCACAATCAACCACCAAGCCTCCTTTCTTCAATGGTGACAACTACTCCTTTTGGAAGAACAAAATGAGGCTATTCATCAAGTCAAGTGACTACCTTGTATGGGATGTCATTGAGGATGGGCCATACATTCCATTGAAGCAAGATGGTGAAGGCAAGATGGTGTTGAAGAAGAAAGCCGAAATGAGTGAAGAGGAGAGGAAGAAGATTCAAGTCAACGATAAAGCTCTCCACATGCTTTTTTGTGCTTTCGGTCCGGACATCTATTCAAAGGTCTCTTCCATTGAAAATGCCAAAGAAGTGTGGGACACACTTGAGACTACTTATGAAGGCACCAATGATGTCAAGGAAACTAAGATTGGTCTTCTCAATCTTAGTTATGAAAATTTCAAGATGGAGCCCGATGAGACGGTGTCAAAGATGTTTGATCGATTCTCCACAATTGTCAACGGGCTAAAGGGCTATGGAGAGATCATACCGGAAGACAAGCTTGTCCAGAAGCTACTCTATTCACTTCCCGAAGCTTGGGATGGGAAGAGAACCGCCATCATAGAAGCAAAGAACTTGAAAACATTAAAGCTTGATGAGCTTGTGGGTTCTCTCCTTACTCATGAGATCATGAAGCAAGGAAGGGAAGATGAGAAAAAGAAAGAAGAGAAAAGAGTAGAGAAGCTTGAAGTCGAAAAGAAGAAGAAGATGGGAATAGCTCTCAAGGCAAAAGCTTCACAACATGATGAGAGCTCATCTTGTGAGGAGGATGAACTTGAAGAATTGGCTATGATAGCCAAACGATTCTCACGCTTCATGAGGTCCAACTGGGGAAGAAAAATCCAAAGAAAGATGGACTTCAAAGGAAGGAACAAAGAAGAAGGGAAGGATCCCATCATTTGCTATGAGTGCAAACAATCCGGTCACATCCGTTCGGAGTGCCCTCAACTCAAGAAGAAGAGCTTTGAGAAGAAGAAGAAACTCAAAGCCAAACTTGCTACTTGGAGTGATGAGGAGTCATCGGAAGATGACGAACAAGAAGTGGCCAACCTTTGTCTCATGGCACTTGAGGAAGATTCCTCCTTGGTAACCTCTAACTCATCTACTTTAGATTTTTCATATGAAGAATTAAATGATGCATATGATGAGTTGCAAGAGGTTTATGATGAATTGGTTGAGAAGTTTAAAGAGTCGGTCATTAAAAACAAGAAAATCATTTTAGAGTTAAATGAGAAAAATGACTCACTCACTCAAGCTAATTCTAAATTTGAGAAAAAGATTTTAGGATTAAAAGATGAACTTAAATTCTTTCAAGATGAAAATGTTGATCTTAATAATCTTTTGTCTCAATGCAATAGTGAACACCAAAAGGTGTTAAGTGAGCTAAATGAGCTCAAAAAGTCCTTAAAAAATGTTGGTAGTGTCAAACATGAAGTAGGAGAATCCTCTAGAACACACCAACCTAAGAAAAGGACTAATTACTACAAACAAGGTAGCTACCCTAGACATAGTAGAGCTAAAAGAATTAGAAGTGTATGGGTTCCTAAGGAACTTGTAAAATCTAATAATATTATTGCTATGTCATCTTGGATTCCTAAGGGAACCAAGGTTTTGGGAGCTAACACTCATGGACCCAAAATGATTTGGGTACCAAAAACCAAGGTTTAATATCTTTGTTTGTAGGGGGAGCATTGCTACAAGGCCAAAGCACAAAGTCAAAACTCATGGTACCTTGATAGTGGATGCTCGAGACACATGACCGGAGACAAGAGTCGATTCATGGATTTAAAGCCAAAAAGTGGAGGAGTTGTAACATTTGGTGACAACTCCAAAGGCCACATTAAAGGTATTGGCTCCATAGGTAATCACTCTACCATTCTCATTGAAAATGTCTTGTATGTTGATGGTCTTAAACATAATTTATTGAGCATAAGTCAATTGTGTGATAAAGGATTTAATGTTCTTTTTGATAAAAATGGATGTAAAATTGTAGACATTAAATCAAATAGTATTATGCTCATAGGTCATCGCATAGGAAATATATACATGGTGCATTTAGATGACATACATACATCTCATGCATGTTTAGTTGCTCAAAATGAAAATGATGCATGGTTGTGGCATAGGAAGCTAGGACATGCTAGCATTAGTGTTTTGGAAAAACTAGTCTCTCTAAATCTAGTTAGAGGTTTGCCCAAAATTAAATTTTCAAATGACAAAATTTGTGATGCATGCTCTAAGGGTAAACAACATAAGTCTTCCTTTAAATCCATTAATGATGTTTCTACTAGTAGATGCTTACAATTAATTCACATGGATTTATTTGGGCCAATTAGGACTATGAGCTTGGGTGGTAAATCTTATGCATTCGTGTTAGTTGATGATTTTTCTAGATTTACTTGGGTTCTCTTTTTAAGTACTAAAGATGAGGCTTTGGAAAAATTCATCACATTTTCAAAATTAACCCAAAATGATCTTGAACTTAGAATTTCACACATTAGAAGTGATCATGGAACCGAGTTTCAAAATTTAGGGTTTGAAGAATTTTTGAATGAAAATGGTATTAGCCATAATTTTTCGGCTCCTCGAACTCCTCAACAAAATGGGGTAGTTGAGAGGAAAAATAGAACTTTACAAGAAATGGCTAGAACTATGCTTTGTGAAAATAATTTACCTAAATATTTTTGGGCGGAAGCCACAAACACCGCTTGTTATATTGTAAATCGAGTAATGATTAGGCCAATTTTAAAGAAAACACCTTATGAGATTTTAAAATCTAAAAAGCCTAACATTAGCTATTTTCACCCTTTTGGGTGTAAGTGTTTTGTTTTAAATAATGGAAAAGATAACTTAGGTAAATTTGATGCAAAAAGTGATGAAGCTATTTTTATAGGTTACTCTTTAACCTCTAAAGCCTATCGAGTATTTAACAAAAGAACTTTAGTAGTAGAAGAATCCATTCATGTTGTATTCGATGATAACCTCCTTCCTAGGAAGGATTCTTGTGATGATGATGATGTAGGAATCATAAATGCCTTTAATGGAGGTCAAACTTCAAAGGAGGATGAGATTCAACCAAAAGAAGAAGACACACAAGATCCACCTCTTGAAGCCTTAAAGGACTTGGCTATTGAGGAAAAGGAAGTGAGCTACCCAAGGGAGTTGAACTATGTCAAAGATGGTGAAATCTTGGGTGATCCATCCAAGGGGGTAACCACTCGTTCTTCTCTTAAATTAATGAACCATGTTGCATTTATCTCATGCATAGAGCCTAAAAACATAAAAGAAGCATTGAAAGATGACTTTTGGATTATGGCTATGCAAGAAGAGTTAAATCAATTTGAGAGAAGTAATGTATGGACATTAGTTGATAGGCCTAGTAATCAATCTACAATAGGAACTAAATGGGTCTTTAGGAACAAACTAGATGAGAGTGGTAACATTGTGAGAAATAAAGCTAGACTTGTAGCACAAGGTTACACTCAAGAAGAGGGAATAGATTTTGATGAAACCTATGCACCCGTAGCTAGAATGGAAGCCATTAGGATGTTGCTTGCATATGCATGTTATCATAATTTCAAGCTTTTTCAAATGGATGTTAAAAGCGCATTTTTAAATGGTTTTATAAATGAAGAAGTGTATGTGGAACAACCACCGGGTTTTGAAGATTCAAAATTTCCAAATCATGTTTTCAAACTTACCAAAGCTCTTTATGGTTTAAAACAAGCTCCTAGAGCTTGGTATGAAAGGCTTTCAAACTTTTTAATTGAAAAAGGTTTTGAAAAAGGTAAGGTGGACACTACACTTTTTATAAAAATGTATAAAAATGACATTTTAGTAGTTCAAATTTATGTTGATGATATAATTTTTGGCTCTACTAATGAATGTCATTGTCAAGAGTTTGCTAAGCTAATGCAAGGTGAATTTGAGATGAGCATGATGGGGGAGCTCTCATTCTTTTTGGGACTCCAAATCAAGCAAAAGAAGGATGGCACCTTCATCAACCAAGCAAAATACATAAAGGATATGCTCAAGAAGTTTGGCTTGGAGAATGCAAAGCCTCAAGCCACTCCTATGAGCTCATCTACAAAGCTTGACAAAGATGAAGGAGGTAAGTGTGTTGACTCTAAGCTTTATCGTTCTATGATTGGATCTTTGCTTTACCTTACCGCAAGTAGACCGGATATCTTGTTTAGTGTTTGCTTGTGTGCTAGGTTTCAAGCTAGTCCTAGAGAGTCTCACCTTATAGCCGTTAAGAGAATCTTTAGATACCTTAGAGACACTCCTTGTTTAGGCCTTTGGTATCCTAGAGACTCTACCTTCAACCTACATGCTTATTCGGATGCGGATTATGGGGGTTGCAAAATTGATAGGAAAAGTACTTCGGGAACTTGCCAATTCTTAGGTAGTATGCTCATATCTTGGTTCTCTAAGAAACAAAATAGTGTAGCCTTATCTACCACCGAAGCCGAGTACATATCCTTAGGGAGTTGTTGTGCTCAAGTCCTTTGGATGAAACAACAACTCTTAGATTATGGAATTAAAGTTGGAACCATACCCCTAAAATGTGACAACACTAGTGCAATATGCTTAACTAAAAATCCCATCCAACACTCTAGAACCAAACATATAGAAATAAGGCATCATTTCATTAGAGATCATGTCCTTAAGGAAGATGTGGTTATAGAGTATGTAGACACCTTGAATCAATTAGCGGACATTTTTACAAAACCTTTAGACAAAGAGCGTTTTTGGTCCCTTAGGAGAGAGTTAGGTCTAGCTAGCCTATCTTGACCTTTTAGGACCTCTTTTGTGCTTAAATATGCTTGATTTTGTGAAATGCCATGTTGATGTGTTTAAACTCCTAATTTCATCCATGCTTATAGTTAGGGGGAGTATGTTTATGCCTACATATGTTTTGCCTGCTCATTCATGACATTTATGCATGTTAGGCCTCTTATAAGATCATTTTTCTGCATTTTTAGAGCCTCATCTGCACTTCCAGGCCCAGGTGTATCGAAACAGGTGAACCCGTTTCGATACGGGTACCTTAAATCACGTTCTGAGAAGAGGGCGTTTCGAAACGCCTAAAAGCGTTCCGAAACGTTTTTGATTCTGCCAAGGGGGTGTATCGGAACGCGTTCTGATACGGGTCAAAGGGAGTTTCGATACGGTCAACTGCGTATCGAAACGTTATGTTTATGGTTTTAAAATGGTCAAAACCCTAGCCGCCCGTTCCGAAACGGTCTTGACCGTTCCGAAACGGCATCGCGGATTGCTATATCTAGGGCTTTTAATGATACAAATTTACTTTTTTATCAAACTCTAAAACCCTAAACTGCCTCCCTCTCTATAAATACCCTCTCAAACTCCTTGATTTTCACCAAATTGTGAGGGGTTTTAATCTTCAACTCAAGTCTAAGCAAGTTTCATCAATCTTGTGCAAGGATTTCTTCAAAATCATCCAAAATCCCAAACTAAGGTAATTTTTCAATTTTTCTCTTTTCTTTCAATTCATGTTCGAATCATAGGATAGAAAATCTTATTTTTGTATAAATTATACGTTTTTGTTGTGGGTTTTCAAAATCTTGTGAAAATTTTTTCAAATCCCAAAATTTTTTATTCGAATATAAAATTTTTCAATCGTCTTTTTTTTAAACACTGTTTTATTTTAATTTTGTTTTCAAAAACCTAAGTGGGATTTCTTATTGGATTGATTTTAATTATCAATGCATACACTCAATTTTAAAACACTTGCTTAATGTTTTTAGATGGCGGATCAATCGAACAAAAAGCGCAAGGCCGTTCAATCCGGTGAATCGAGCATTCGTCCGAATCTCACTCTGCTTTTTCAGAAATCCTTCAAATCTTCGGAAGCACGTGCTCGCTTTGCTTATGTCAAGGATTTCGCGGTTCGTAAGGAACGTGTTATCGATCTTGAATTCCTCAATTCAGAGCGATTCCTTTTTCGTTATCTTCCTCGTTTGGATGAGTGGAATCTCATGGATTTCTTGAGCCTTCCGGATGTTTGCTACAAAAATATGGTACTCATCTTTTACTCTAATGCTCACTTTCTTTATGATGAGTCCAAAACCGAGATCATAGGGATTGAGTCATCCTTGCTAGGCAAAAAGGTTGTTATAAATGTTAAACTTTTAGAGTCTGCTCTTAAACTGAAAAATGAGGGTCTTGAGGATGAACGCCACTTTGGCACTTTTACCGGAAAAGCTCTTAACCTTGATGTGCATGATCGTGTCCTTCACTTAATGGTCTCTTGGTTTATTCGCCCTTCCGGCGGTAAATATTCCCATATCCGTCAACGAGATTATTTTTGGTTAGAGTGTTTCCGTAGGGGTGAGCGCCCAAATGTCCCTAAGATCATCTTTGCCGAGATTGTCAATAATATCAAGCTTATTGACACAAATGAGTTGACATCCTTCACTTATGGCATTGTCTTGAGCGCCCTATTTCACCATCTCGGTATTGATTGTACCTACGACTCTCCGGAACCTCGCAAGACCAAGATAGGTGAATCTTCCCTTCGCAAGTCCGGGTTCCATTATGTGAATGGTATTTGGGAAAGAGTTGATAGAGAAGCGGATCCTCCTCTTGTTGCTCCTCCACCGCAAGTTCAAGCCGCGAACAATGATGCCCTCACGGCTTTCCTTACCGAGCGTTTCAATGCCTTGGACTCTCGGTTCGATGCTTTGGACACTCGCATTACTTCGGGCTTTGAAACAATGGGCAATCGTTTGTCGAATGTCGAGGATCGTCTTAGTTCTCTTGAAACTTCTCATTCCAACTTGGATCTCTCCTTCTCCACTCTCTATGGGCAATGGACGAAGTTTCAACGTTCTCAAGCCAAGGACGATGACGATGAGGATGACGAGGATGATGATGACGAGGCTTAGGATCTTCATTTCATATCATATTATTTATGCTTTTTAGGATTTAGATTGCATCTTATGTTTTATCATGTTTTAAGACCTATGCTTATGGCTATTTTATTTTGGGATTTTGTTGTTTGAATTATATTGAACTTAATGTTTTGAATTATGTCTTGGATATTTTGATTATGAATTTATGGTTGCTTATTATTGCTTATTGGTACTAATCTTTTATCTTCTCTATGAGCTTATGTTATTCTTTTTGATCTAACAAAAAGGGGGAGAAGAAATTTAAGAGCCACAACACTAAAATTCGTTTTTAATTTTTAAAAGGTTTAAACTTCAAATCAAAATTTTTTTAAAAAACCTATCTTAAATTAAGGGGGAGTTAGAATATGTTCAAAACTTTCCAAATTCTCAAAAATTCTAACTTTGGTTTTGTTATATCAAAAAGGGGGAGATTGTGAAACAAATATTTTAATTTTGATATAACTAAAAACCTAAGGACTAAATTAAAAGTCTAAACGAATTTTAAGTCCTAAAAATATCCCCATATAATTTTTATAATATGCCTAAGTTAAAAACATACTTTTCCAATTATCTTTCTAAGTGTTTCAAGTCAAAACAGTGGTTTCCATGTACCCGTTCCGAAACGGCCTCAAGGCGTTTCGAAACAGTTTCACCACTGTCGACCACCGTTCCGATACGGGTATCGAAACACATGGATGCGTTTCGAAACGGCTCTACTCGTTTCGAAACTGTTCTTCATGTTGGATTAAAAAAGGGTTAAATTAATTCAAATATTTAAGATTTTTTTAATATATAAGGGGTGTTTCGAAACGGCTAATGCCCGTTCCGAAACGACCCTTTGACAGTAGCCATTCCGTTTCGAAACGGATCAATACCGTTCCGAAACAGGGGCTAGGTTTCAGTTTGAAAAATATGACCGTTGTATGTCTTAACTGATTTTATCAAAATCGTTAAGGCGTTTCGAAACGGTCTAGGACCGTTCCGAAACGATCCTTTTACAGTGGCAAAACCGTTCCGAAACGGCCCTAAGGCGTTTCGAAACGGGCTCTTAAATGCACCCCAACGGCTCTTTCTATTTTAGTCCGTTCCGAAACAGGTTTCCCGTGTTCCGAAACGGGTTGGTGCAGACAGCATTAATGGTGGCAAGAGAGGGTTCCAACGGCTCCATTTATGTTCCCAACCACCCAAACGGCTAGAAATCAATGAGAAGGTATAAAAGGGACATCCAAAAGCATCAGCAACAACTATTGAACTTCAAGCAAACATCCAAACATCATATTCAAGCATTAGAGCAAAAATCCCAAATTTGTGTAAAATCCCAATTTGTGTTCTTCATTCATATTTTGTAAAATTGGGTTGAGTGCTTGTATTGGGGCTATCATTTGTATTGAGAGATACCTAATTAGCCTACAAATTCCTTTGTTCTCTTGTGTGAGGGTTGGGTTGATTTTTGGGTAGAAAAATCAACCGATATTGTAAAGGGTTGCCTCCTTGTCCTAGAAAAGGGGAAGATCAATTTAGTGAAATTGTTGCAAATCCTTAGTGAGACTAAGGTAGTGGATGTAGAGTTCATTTGGAACTTGAACCACTCTAAATTCCTTGTCCTTCAATTTTAATTTGCCAATTTCCACTACAATCCTTAAAATTTCCAATTCACCCCCCCTCTTGGTAAATATCGATCTTTCGATCCACTCAACACTTTCGTTTTGATCTTTTGTTGAACGCGTGGACTATTTACCATTGATAGTCTCCAAGGTTCCATTGAACTTGGTCCTACTTCCCTAACCAATTAGGAAATCTATTCCAAAGAATGAGACATTCTTTGTTTTTCATTATCACATTCTTGTGAATCTATTTTTCCACAAGAGTTTTACACAATCAATGAAAATATATTCCATTTTTTTCATTTACTTCGGTAATATAAATATTACCTTTGCAAGACACCCCCACATTTTTATGTAGTTGTAGGAAGGTTTAATTTCTTTCCATAACTCATATGGTGTCTAATTAGTGGATAGAACAACTCCCCCCACATGTTAGGCACATTTTGAAGTTTCAATTCTTATCTTCAAAATTATTGTACCCTTTGATGTTGTGATGTTACTCACAGAGAGTTTCCCCCATTTAATCAATTTATTAATTTTGGGTTTCAACATCTTACTCATAGAGAACAATTTCTCTAAAGTGTCGTTGCTCTTAAGCATAGATTAGTTTGTTCTATCGTTTGAATACACATCGCTATGATTTGGATCAAGCGGGTTTGTATTTCTTTGCTTTCAAATTTGAAGTGAAAGAGATTTGTTCCATGTTAATTAGTTTACGCAAAGAATTAACATTTTCATGCCATGTAAACGAAAAGAACACAAATTCTTTATTCATAATTCTTGGATTTTATAGAGATTAATACATATCCCCTACCCATAACCATTTCTAGGCATACAAATCTTCATCTTCCACAACATTAGCTTCCTTGACTTTCTTTGCATGTCTGCATTCAGAGGATATGTGTCCCACTTTGCCACAGTTGAAGCATGATCCCTTGAATTTCTCCTTCTTGAAAATTCCACCATTAGGTCCTATCTTTGGCCTAGTTTGGTGATGTTGTCATTGCTTTCCGGTTTCGACAACATTTTCCTTAGCCGTCTCGAATGTTTCTCTATTGGGCCTTCTTGCATTGACTCTGTTGTCTTCTTCGATACGAAGTCTAACAATCAGATCTTCCACCGACATCTCATTTCTTTTGTGCTTCAGATAATTCTTGAAGTCATTCCATCCGGGAGGCAATTTTTCCGTGATGGCGGCTACTTGAAAGGATTCTCTTATCATCATTCCTTCGACAAGGATTCCATGAATTATTAGTTTGAGTTCTTCCACTTAATTTACTACTGGTTTAGAATCAACCATAGTAAAGTTCAAGAATTTGGCGACTATAAACTTTTTAGCCCCACCATCTTCTCCTTTGTACTTCCTGTCCAAAGCTGCCCACAGTTCTATCGCTGATTTGTACTCTTCATATACCAGATACAACGAATCTTGTAATCCGTTGAGGATGTAATTTCGACACAGATAGTCGCCATTGTTCCAATCCTCGGTGATGCTGAAAGCGATGAGCTCATCCACCTCTCCTTCTCCGTCTCCTATCTTGAGAACTGGAGGATCTTCCTTAAGATATGTTATCAGGTTTAGCATGGTCAGATAGAAATACATCTTCTGCTGCCATGTCTTGAAATTCAGCCCACAAAATTTTGACAGCTTCTCATAGTGGCTCATTGCCACAGCCGTTGCGTTCAAATTTGGGATAGGTCGTTTCGAACCCTATCCCTGGATTGACACCTTGGTGTTCGACGAATCAAAAGTCTTATCCGTAGTCATTGTTCATGTTTAGCAAAGAAACCAGTACCAAAAATCAGTTATCTTTTCAATAAATCAAAAATTAATTTCGTTTATTCCTGATTTTGGTTTTTCATAAAATCTGTAACCTCAATTACTCTCAGCGACAATTTCTGTAACACAAATTTGTTCCTTTTTGAGATTTTATTTATGCAGACCCGTTTTAATAACAACATGAATAAATTCCTGAAACTAATTGTTTGCTAATCTCGAACTTCGATTAAATCGATCCGCCTTGAAAAGAATGTAGGAATGGTCTGTCTTAAGATTGTTGGACAAATCAAGGTTAGATATGAATTAATCGAATAAAAATAAAATAAAATTAAACAATATTTTCTTGAATAAATTGGAATAAAGGAAAATACAGAAATAATAAAATAGATTCGAAAACAAACGCGAAAACGGGTGACTAAGGCCTACACGAACACAGTTTTCTTAAGACAAATTCGACAACTCCTGGGTGCTAGAGTCATTTGATTGTCGGTCTCCCAAGATACAACAGTCGAATGGAATTCTACAGCAACACTACTAGAGATTACACGAACAATCTCGAGCCTTCGACTATCACCAGAAAATACTATGCAGTTTTTGAATAAAGAAAATAATTTTGGTTGTGTACTAAAACTAAAAACTGCTCATATATTTATAGGGGAAAATTATAGCAAAAATGAGAAAATATTAAACCGATTATGCCCCTAATCGGATAACATGAGTGGGTTGCAAGCAAGAATTAAAATCTGATATTATGTCTTTAATTTTTGGATAAATCCGAAATTATCTCATAATTTTCGGATAAATTTTGTTATCCAAAAAGAAAAAATAATTCGAACGTGGTAAAATATTCTTAGGTCTAAGTAGGGCCCGACCGGTCTAGACAATCACACCGCCCACATTGTGCAAGTGCGCCCTAACCCAAGTGGGAATGGATTCACACCCCATGCGCACAAGGCATAGGTTCAACTCAAATCATTCAATGACCACAATATGGGTGTGTGTATATAAACACACCAATGTGGGATTGGGGTTTCTCCTTTCCTTTTCCATTTTCATCCATCCTACTTCGAGCATTAATTTCTCATTCATTACTCGTCCGTTTTGAGCTTATAAGGTACCGTTGTAAAGATCTCATGGAGTAGAATAAGACTGTAGTGGTGCTTTATTCGAAGCTTCATCTTTACACGCTCGAAATATGGCTTAAAGTTCTCTATTTCTCACGTTTTTTTTCAACACTCCAGTTCGCACATTGAAGTAAATTAGCCCATTGACCAACGTTGAGCGTTAAAATGATGATGTGGTAGTTAATGGTGTTGACGTGGCAGTCAACTGTGATGACGCATCAGTCTACGATGATGACGTGGTAGTGCATGTGTGATGATGACATGGCAGAGGGCCTAAATTGATTTTTTAAACTGAATTCAAGGGCATAATTGAATTTTTGCTGAGTTCAGGGTCATAATTCATTTTAATTAATGTTCGATAATTTACTTAATCTTTAAGCTAAAAATAATAAATTACTAAAATTTTAAAAATATTTAAACAATATTTAAATACTCATAAAATATTAAAAAATAAAAATACTATAATTAATTTAAAAAATTAAGTAAAAACATAAAATTAAAAATATGAAAATTATAAATATAAAAGCTATTAAAATATTTATAAGCCATCAGAAAAGTCTTCGACTGTTTCTGGCTATGCTAAGCCTACTAATATTTCACAAGCGGCGTAACTGTCAAATAAATATTCCTTAATCTCAAAATAAATAAATAAATAAATAAATAAATAAGTAAGTAAATAAATAAATAAATGATAAGAGAAGAAGGTTCGATCCAAAGGGACTGAGGAGCTTCTGATATTTGGAAGTTTTGATCCTGATTGTTGCGAGTAAATAAAGTGAATGAGGGTTTGATCAAGAAAGTTAGAAAATAAGGTAAAAACAAATTTTGAAAGTAGAAAATAACGAAAGTAATTTGAGGAGAAAACTAATTAAATGGAATAGCCTCATGCTTAGCTTAGCCTTAATTGAATTTGATCTTTAAAAAGGATATTTTGTTTCGGATACACGCTGGTTACAGTTTACAAGGCTCAACCCTTGTAACTTATTTTTCACTTTGGTAACCAACAATTCAAAGACAATCTTTATATTTCGGTTCTTACTTGAACTAGCCAAAACTATCGTCTCCAACACCAATGTAGTTAAGTATTTAGAAAAGCCCGACTCGAATTATGTTGTTTCAATGAGAATCGAATCCGATCTCAATTTCCCTTAGCGAATTTGTCGCTAAGTGTGTTCATAGGAAGTCGAATATGCTACAAGCCGATCCTTCCTTTCAACTTTAAATCAAGGTGTAACATTTTAAAAAAAATCGATTGTCGATCTAAATTTTTAAAAAAATTAAAGAATGTTATCCAAAAATATTAAGTACTTTTTCTATTCTCACATAATGAATTAAGGTGTCACTTTAAGCCTTTGGCTAAGTAGGAAATTAGCTAAGCATGATATGGTAAAAATCATACTTAGCATTTTTTAAAAAAAATAAAAATTTAAGAACAAGAAAGTGAAAAAAAAAAACTTTGATTAAAAATTTAGAAGCTAAAACAAAACTAAGAATGAAGGATTATGTTTCTAGTTTACCTCCAAATGAGTATTTATAATATTCTAAAACCCTAAAAATCTCCTAAAATGAAAAAGATGAATCTTAAAAATATTTAAATTAAATCCTAAAAATAAAAGATAATTCTAAGTTTGAAATTTAAAACGCAACTGATCTTCTTATTCGTCCTTGCTGATCACACCTTCTGAAAGCTGCTGACTGGATCTTCTAGAAGTTGTTAACTGGATGCCACGTCAGACTTCATGCCCAAGATCATGCCCACTAGTCCAGCCTTGATTCTAGAATATAAACAGTAGAAATTCGCCTTTTAAGTGTAATTTTTATAATTGAAGTCCTGCATAAAAAACGCACGAAAACATCTAAATCAGTAACATAAACTAACTCTTAAAGGCATAATTAAAGATAAAATAGTACCTAATATAATCACTTATCAATATTCTTTGAGCATATTTTTAATAGAACCATCCTTGTATTAAGGTATAAAAAATAAAATAATTTCTTTAATTTTCTACATCAAATATTAATGAGCGTCAATCTAATGTAAAAAAGTGAAAGAAAATTTGAGTTTTATTCTTATTTTAATACACTGTTGATTGCACTGAAAAATTGTTTAACAAATGGTAATACTCATACTGACGAAGTCAGACTTTTTCGATGAAAGTGTTTAATTTTTAATACTTTATAAGCATTTGTTAATTTTTATATTTATATTTTATCATTTTAATATCTAGTACATTTTAATTTTTTATATTATTTTTATTTTAAATATTTTTAAATGTTTTATTTATTTTTATTAAGTTTATTAATTTTTTTTAAAATCGAAGAAAATTTTAATTTTTTGTAAGTGTTCTTATTTTACTTATTTTAAAATTACCAAGAACTCAAAGGATATTTTAATCAATTTGTTAATCAGTTTTTCATATATTTTATTTTTAAAAGTTAACTTGAAAAATTAAATTATTTATCTAATTTTATTCAAAAGCTAAATAAATCAATTAGATTAACTTAAAATTTAAACAAATTATTTATCTATTTTTAAAATTTTAATAATTTCTTAAATTCTTTATTTTAGCTTAAATATTAAATAAGTTATCAAACTTTCAATTAAAATGAATTATGCTCATATACTCGACAAAAAATTCAATTATGTCTTCGAATTCAATTTAAAAAATTAATTCAATTTCTCTGCCACATCATTATCACACATGCACTGCCATGTCAACATCGTAGACCACCACATCAACACCATTAATTGTCGTGTCATCAGTTTAACGATCAACGTTGGTCAAAGAATTAATTTGTAACAATGTGCCAACTGAAAGACCTAATTAAACACATTTTCACGCGATAGATAACATTGCTAATTTAAGTCGAAGTGAGGGCCAAAATAACCCCTTTTAACCATAAAGCAATATATAGCATCAAATATTCGATTTGATGTGTGGGCCCCATTCTCATGATAGTGGGCTGCAACATTTGCCGATCGGCGTAAAAAAGAAAGTTAAATTAAAATTTGCAGCTAAAATCTCATTAGCCTCTCGAAAATCAGACCCATTGTATCAATGTTAAGTTGGTACTAATAGTTTAAGGGAAACTACACCGACAGTTACCTAACTATTACTGTTTTGATCACCCAACAGTGTATTTAGTTAATGGTATTTAACGGTGTACATCGTCTGTTTTAAAATTTTGCTATATGTATATATATGTATGTAATTAAATAACCTAACCCAATATATATACGGAAAATACAGGGGGGGACAAGGAAAGCTTTTCACAGGTAATCTATTTTAAATTCCGCTCTCAATATACGAGTGGAATTGGAAAGGTGCAAACAGCAACATACCGCCTTTTTCCTCTGTCATCTTCCAGTTCATTTTATTTGTTCATATTATGTTTCGTCGCGTTCAATGTCAAGTCTATAGCTAATCAAACATAGTATTAAACATGATAAAAAAAAATATTCCTAAACAGATTCAAATTCATCCCTATCTCTCAGCCATTTCATCTAAAATCCAAAAACCGGGGTTCAACTCGATATTTGTCGAGTTCAATTCAATTTCTGTTCAAGTGATAGTAAGTCCGACATATTTGGTTTAGTTTTGATCTTAACATATGGCCACAAACTGTCCAAGAAATGGCTGACTGAATTGCAGAAACCACCATTTATGAAGTCAAAACAAAAACCATTTGATGCGATGAACTGATTACCTCTACTTATTGCGCTTAACGGCACGTCTTCCTTGGCCTTTCTTCGGTGCTCCCTTACCTCGTCTCTTCAACATCTCAAGCTTCAATAGGCGCTCTTCTTCTTCCCGGGCAATGACAAGTGGATCATCGTTCTTGATGTCATACGGGTACCACTCTGCAACCTTGTCACCGATGAGCTTTTTGCGTAAAACCTTATGGGGTGATCTCTGCCCCGTCGGGTTAAGTATGTGCCCGAATATTCTTGCTCGAGCTTCAGTAACCCCAACTACAACAGCCGAGGCCAACATGTGCTTTAAACCACTGCCGGCACTCATCTTACCGTCAGTTCTGTTAAACGTTCAACAGAAACTTTTAGCAATTTTTTTTTCTAGGAAAAGAAAAGGCTTGAGTTTCTCACTTGAAACCGAATTTAATAACTAGATTTAAAGCAGAAATTTCCACTATCTATTCTAAAACCAGAACAAAAGTCTGTAAAATCCATCTTCCATTCAATTGTGTTAAAATGTTCAAAAAATCAAAATATTTTAGGTTATAAAATTATGTTAATTAAAACTCAACTTAAAAACCAAGATTTGCCACAGAAACTTCCACTTCTAAAAACAGAACAAAAATAAGCTTTCAGCAATAACAAAAATATTTGATGATCTCAATCCTAATAACCGCATAGATTTCATTTTTTAACTAGGTTTCAGTCAAAATTCATTTTGATTAAACGTCCAGAAAACAATCTATAAAATTCATAATTTTTAACTAGGTTTCAGTCAAAATTCATTTTGATTAAAAATCCAGAAAACAATCTATAAAATTCATTATTTTTAACTAGGTTTCAGTCAAAATTCATTTTGATTAAACGTCCAGAAAACAATCTATAAAATTCTTTTTTTTTAACTAGGTTTCAGTCAAAATTCATTTTGATTAAAAATCCAGAAAACAATCTATAAAATTCATTATTTTTAACTAGGTTTCAGTCAAAATTCATTTTGATTAAACGTCCAGAAAACAATCTATAAAATTCATTATTTTTAACTAGGTTTCAGTCAAAATTCATTTTGATTAAACGTCCAGAAAACAATCTATAAAATTCATTTTTTTAACTAGGTTTCAGTCAAATTTCTGAAATGTTCAAATCAGGGCCACAAATACCGCTGTAGCGGAAGCTATTTCACGGTGCCGGCAATGTCTGCCACCACCAAAGACCACAACAGCAGTGT
Organism: Hibiscus tridactylites; assembly: GCA_958450335.1. Taxonomy (NCBI): domain Eukaryota; kingdom Viridiplantae; phylum Streptophyta; class Magnoliopsida; order Malvales; family Malvaceae; genus Hibiscus; species Hibiscus tridactylites. Next base: position 21,323,232 of record OY288276.1, on the reverse strand, counting down.
GAACAAATTTCAAATCAATAGCAGTGTAACAGAAAATAGAGGCGATAAAGGCCCCCAATTTCCTCTAAACCAATACCTTCAGAAGAAGTTCTCCTACTCAACAAAGTAAACAGAGAGAGTAATGTAACAAACTGTAGGGTGAAAACAAAAATAAAATAAAATATAGCAGAGTGCTGCAGAATCTCGTGACTCGAGTAGAAATCAATCTTCAAATGAAGTTTAGGGTTTCAAAATTTACCTTATTAACTTCGGGGTCTTCCCAAAACTTGATCGCAAGAGAGGGGTTGGGTCAAGGACTGATGGTGGAGGTGGAGATGAGAGCGGTGGTTAGAAGCTTACTTGGCGGCTGGGATGTGTGAAGACGGATGTAACTGGGCTGGCTGGGAATTTCTTAAGGAAATTTTAGTTTCATAGATATCTTTTATCCTTAATTACAAAACATGCCCTTACCATTTATCGTTTGTTTCAATTCGGCCATTATTCTTTGTTTCAACTGCACTCTTAATATTTCAAAAAATTTCGAATCAACATTTTTAGAGTACAGTTTGTAAATAATCATTAAACTATCGGGTAAACCACGCAATCATCCTTTTTTTTATATTTTTTCACTAAATTATTTTTTTTTGATAAAATTGTCACTAATAGTATGTTCTTTTTTTTATTTTGGTCACCGACCATTAAAGAATTAACGATGATGCTTGTGTATATTGTTTTTAAATTTTTATTTTCCACGTTATTTTCTATCTTCTTGTCAAGAATCCATGTGCTATTTTTTAGGGTAAACAACATCATTGGTCACTAAATTATCTTCGCTTTTCTATTTTGATCCCCGAACTTTTTTTGACAAAATCGTTACTAACGTTAGGATTCAAACCCTGGACCTCATGCAAAGAGGTCCAAGCACTTAACCTTTTGCAGGGTACGAAAACCTTTGTTCAGGTTTTGATTTTAAAACCTTCCTGCTCGCGTGATTTTGAAACCACCTCAAAGCGGTATCAAAATCTTCATTAAAACACTGAAAAATTGGCTAGATATATTTGATATAAGTTTTTAGTCCAAATATTTTAAACATATTTTTCAAATTTTGTGGACTTTGAATTATTTTTGAAATGTTTGATCAAGTCTAAAAGTATTTTAGAAATCTTTATTATATTAAAATATACTCAACACTCGGTAGTGTCGCTACTAATTGCCGCAAGCTATCTGTTGAGTAGATCGAATTAACCGATATAGCCAAGTGGGGGTGAATTGGCACTTTTAAAAATTAAGGGAGTAAAAGGGAAAATTGAAATTGAAGAACAAGGCACTTATAGTGGTTCAAGCTTCTAAACAAGCTCTACATCCACTACTTTAGCTCCCACTAAGGATTTTCAACAAACTCTTCACTAATTTATTCTTCCCCTTTTCTAGGCTAAGGAGGCAACCTTTACAAATTCAATCTTTCTACCCAAAGATTGAATAACAAGACTCTCAATTACAAAGAACAAAAAGGCAATTTGAAATGCATCTCTCACAAGACTAATTTATTGCCCAATTACAAACCAACAATCCCCAAACTTGAAAGAAAGATGAACAATTTGAAATTTTACAAGTTGGGTATACAATTTGACTCTAATAGGCTCAAGGGTTTGGAATGAATGCTTTGATGTTGCTTGAAGGTTCAATGGTTGTTGTTGTAGCTTTTGAGACTTGTTTTTATATCCTTGCATTGAATTCTAACCGTTTGGGTGGTTGAGGTCATTAATCTAGCCGTTGGGCTGCAATTTCCCGCAATAAATGCTCCTCAACTGCTCATCGTATCGATACTCTTCGAGGGCGTATTGGTACCTGTCTCAAAGAAGAAAGAGTCGTTGTGACTGAAAAATAAAGCGTATCGATACGCGATAAGGACGTATCGGTACGGTCTTAAGGGGCGTATCGATACGATAAGCCGTATCGATATGGTTTTTGAAAAGCGTATCGGTACGCTACCTTAGCGTATTGATATCGTTCAATGGTCATTTGAAATTTTGGATTCCCATAACCAACAAGTCAACGTTCGAATATTAAATGTAAAGATTTTGCAAAGGTCAGCATATCGATACGGTAGCATACTGTATTGGTACGCTATCGCATTAAAAATATTTTTATATGAAAAACGGTATCGATACGGTCCTGATACGTATCGATATGCTATAGCTTAAAGTCTTACCCAGATGAATATCGTATCGATATGGGGTTAAACCGTATCGGTACGATATGGTCGATTAAAATTCCAATGTTGAAAATTCGTATCAATACGCTATATGGTATCAATACTCTTGGGTATTTTGTTGAAGTTTGGCTTGAAAAGACTTAGAAAATTTGAACCCTTTTAATATGTTTTGACTTGAAAGAGTACTAGGTTCAAAAAGGCTTGTCAATTGGTGAGTTTTTGAAATACTTAAAAATTTATTATTTTTGCAATTAAGTCCCTCAATTTTTTTTGTTATATCAAAATCAATTTTGGTTTTACAATCTCCACCTTTTTGATATAACAAAACCAAGTATAAATTTTTAAGTTTTTGAAAACTTTGAAAAGCTTACTCCCCTTAATTTAAGATAGGTTTTCAAAAAATTGGAATTGGCCCTTACACTTCTCCCTTTTTTTATTAGACCAAACATAATCAATGCATAAAATAAGGATAATAAACATGAGGCACTATGTAAAGCATAAATAAGCAACTCAATATCATTAAGCAATAAAATCCAAAGCAAATTAAGTGCAAACATAATTCCAAACTCATCCTAAAAACATAAATCAAAGCATGGGTTCTTAAAACAAAATACAGATAGGTGCATAAACTAAAGGATAAATGATATAACATGAGGTGCAAAAACTATTCGTCCCCACCATCGTCTTCATTCTCGTCCTCTTCATCTTCATCATCTTGGATTGGTTGAGGTTTCCGAGTGTGATTAAGCCAAGCACCATGGAAGACGGTGAGAGAGTCATTCATGGAATTTTGTTGAAGTCCAATGGCCTTGACTTAATCCTCCAAAGAGGTGAAGCGAGTATCAAGGTCCTTGACTCGATCCTCCAATGATGTGAAGCGAGTATCAATGGCGGCAAATCCGACTTTCATGTTGTTGAAATTCTCATTGAGAAACATCATGAGGGTATCCATGGAGCCTCCGCTTGAACATCTTAGCAATAAGAGCACCTTGTGGAGCCTCCGCTTGAACATCTTAGCGAGGAGGTTGAGGAACACGAACCCATTCATTGTTGAGGCAGGCAAAGTGAATACGGGTAAGGGAATGCTCATCTATGGGTAGGCTAAGGTGTTCGGGATAGTCATGAGAACAATCTATCGTAAGAGAGTGAAATAAATGACTCAAGGTCGTCGAATAGTAAAAAGATTTTACTTGGTAGGTGTGACGGTGTTGAACAAGATAGACAAGATCGTCAAACATAATTTGACAAAGATTAGGGCGCTTACCCTCACGAAAACACCTAAGCCAAAAGTCATCCACTTGATGAATAGTTGAAAATTTCTCACCCAAAGGACGAAGAAACCAAGAGATTATAAGATGAAGTATACGGTCTTGGGCATTTGAAACATTGACGGAACCAAGAGGACCATGACCCAAAGAATTTTCATCATCAATCTCGATATTTTCAAAACCAAAAGCTTGACAAAGAACATTTTGATCAATGCAATAGCAACAACATGTTCTCTTTTAGCATTATGAATGCATTTGGCATTTGAAAAGAAGATTATAACTAGATTTCGATATAAAATCGGAGATAGGCTCAAAAAGTTCATAAGTTTCCATCTTCTAAGCAAACCAAGATATTTAATTTTAAAACATTCGAAATTTAAAAACGGGATTGAAACAACATGTTTTTCCCTAAGAGTAAAACCTTGAAATAGCTTGTAACGTGACAAATCCGAAGGGTTAGGAAAACTATTTTAGATTATGAAATGGATGTTTGGTTTAGGATTACCCTCATTATCTTCGAATGGATCAGAAGATGTAGAGGCTAAATATCGTCTCGCTCTCTTTTTGGGTGCCATAATCCTGAAAAAGACATCAAAACAAATCTAATATGTATGCTATTATCATCACATTCAATCCAACGATAAATTCTAATAATTCAAAGTATTGAAAATATATATTTTATAGGTTAAAAATATATACAAGTATAAAAGAAAATTTTGGTGAATTTTTTAAAAAAAAAATATAAAAATATACGGTATAAATTTATATTTGAATAAAAAAATTCGGATTTTGAAATTTTTTTTGTAAAAACTTGAAAACCCATACTATATGTATATGTTTTATACAAAATTCCATTAAACAAAACCATTAAAATTGAACGAAAATTAAAAAGAAAAGAAAATAAGGTTTATACCTTGAATGAGGAAATTTGGATGAACAAAGGATGAATGATGTACAAATTTCTTGCAAAGCTTGAGCCTTTATGTGTTGATGAAAAACTCTCAATTGATTTTAGGTTTAATGTGAAGAATTTGAGAGATTGAGGAGGTTTTTATAGTGATTTGCGGCTAGGGTTTTTAAATAAAAATAGGAGTTTTATTTAAAAGGTGATTTGCATTAAAAGGCCCGATTTAAACTCTCTGTCGTTACTGTATCGGTACGCTTCAATAGCGTATCGATATGCCTTGTCGTATTTTTAAATTAATTTTTAATACTGTATCGATACGTGTGACCGTATTGAAACTGTTTGCATTGTATCACTTCTCATTGATGAACCCATATCGATACGCATATAGCCGTATCGATACGCCATTACCAGAAACTGTATTTTGGGCCGTTTTAAGTCCAAAAATCCAACTTTAAACGACCCTAAATGCATGTGAATAATATATGAGCAAGATTTAATGACTAAAACTGATGCATACTCCCCCTAACAACAAGCATAGATGCAAAATGAGGCAAATCAACACAAGCATGAGCATCAAATAATTTCAAGCACATTTTTGGTCATTTGGGACCTAAAAGGGTCAAGGAAGACTAGTTAAACCTAACTCTCTCATAAGGGTCCAAAAATGTTCTTTATCTAAAGGTTTGGTAAATATGTCTGCTAATTGGTTCAAGGTATCAACATATTCTAGAACTACATCATTTTTCAAGACATGATCTCTAATGAAATGATGTCTGATTTTTATATGTTTGATTCTAGAGTGTTGGATAGGATTCTTAGTGAGACAAATGGCACTAGTGTTATCACACTTAAGGGGTATGGTATCTACTTGAACACCGTAATTTAAGAGTTGTTGCTTCATCCAAAGAACTTGAGCACAACAACTCCCTAAGGATATGTACACTGCTTCGGTGGTAGATAAGGCTACGTTATTTTGTTTTGTAGAGAACCAAGATACGAGCATACTACCTAAGAATTGACATGTTCCAGAGGTACTTTTCCTATCTACCTTGAATCTCCCATAATTCGCATCGGAGAAGGAATGAAGGTCAAAGGAAGAGTCTCTAGGATACCAAAGACCTAAACAAGTTGTATCTCTAAGGTATCTAAAGATTCTCTTAATGGCTATAAGGTGAGATTCTCTAGGACTAGCTTGAAACCTAGCACACAAGCAAACACTAAACATGATATCGGGTCTACTTGCGGTAAGGTAAAGTAAAGATCCAATCATGGAATGATAAAGCTTAGAATCAACACACTTACCTCCTTCATCCTTGTCAAGCTTAATTGATGACCTTATAGGAGTGGCTTGAGGCTTCACATTCGCCAAGTCAAACTTCTTGAGCATATCATTGATGTATTTAGCTTGATTAATGAAGGTGCCATCTTTCCTTTGCTTGATTTGGAGCCCCAAGAAGAATGAGAGCTCTCCCATCATGCTCATCTCAAATTCACCTTGCATTAGCTTAGAAAACTTTTGGCAATAAAATTCATTAGTACAACCAAAAATAATATCATCAACATATATTTGAACTACTAAGATGTCATTGCCATATCTTTTAATGAAAAGTGTAGTATCCACCTTACCTTTTTCAAAACCTTTTTCAATTAAAAAGTTTGAAAGTCTTTTTGTAACGCCCGGGTTTGGGGCCTGGAGGATACTCGGGTTGGACGTCGGGTTAATCCGGTTAAAGATAAGCGATTTTGGGGAAACAATTTAAAATAAACCAATTTTAAAGTCTTTAAAGAAAAAAGGGGTAGTTTAGTAAAATGTAGTCAAATGGGTTTTGAAGATAGGTTTTGAGTTGGAATAAAATACATTACTTCAAAATTTCCATCCCTCCTTCTTCCTCCAAAGTATTTCACGTTAAAACTCCTCAAACCATAACCACAACCTATTTCTCATCAATCTTCACCATTTGGAAGTTCAAGGAGGTAAGCAACTTGATTTCTTAATCATCTTTTCATTTCAAACTTGCTAGTAACACATTTTTTCAAAAGAAGGGCAATTTTTCAAGTTCTCCATTTTGGGTAAAAATGGGGTTTTGAGGGGTTTAAGCTCTATGGTGAAAACAGTGGTTTGAGTGAGTTTTAAAGGATGTTTTGAGTGTAAAATGGTACTAAGATATTGGGAATGGTTGTGTAGTCCCATCGGAAAAATGCTAGTTGTTGTGTACGGTGATGTGTAGTCCCACCGGGAATGGTTGTGCATGTGCAAACCATGTTTCATCTACGCTTGCGTTTATTACATCTCTTTCCTAAATGGTTTTGCTTTTAAAACTAAGATATATGGTTTAAACTGCATTGTTGTTGTGTTCTGGAGCTCCGCTCACTAGGCTTTAAAGCTTACACTCTCCTTTTCCAACAATGCAGATCGTTAGAGGCTCCGGGAGGCAAGTGGGCAAGGGAGGAGTTCTTGCTAGCTCAAAGTATGGTTTTACTAGTTGTAATAACACTTAGGCAATGGGATTGCTAGGCTTATTGTTAGGGAGTTGGTATTCAAACTCCTATGTTTGGCTTTGTTTAAGTTGCTAGCATGTTTTGAATGTTGATACCATGTTATGTTGAGGTTTGTTGTGACCTAGGATGAATTGCTATGTGTTTTTCCTTGTTAGTGTTTTTGAAGCTAAGTGTTCTTGTAAGCTTTGGGTTTGAGATCTATTTTGTTGCGTGTATGCATGTTTGAAAATGTCTTTAGGGTGTTTTGCCTATAGATTGTTTGTATAATATGTTTCTATGTGGTTTGTGATGTTTCGGGCAAGTTTGGGGATGTTTGGAGATGTCGAAATGCATTTTCGGGCCAAACTGTGTCCAGGCGTTTTGGAACGCCTGATATGGTTTCGGAACGGTCGAGCTCTAGGGGCACCCGTATCGGAACGGGGGTGGTTCCGTTTCGGTACGGTTTGCCACTGGAGGTTTTGTTTCGGAACCATGTAGCGTTGTTTCGGTACGTTTGGCCATTGGAGGCTCCTGTTCCGGAACCAGGTGGGACCGTTTCGGAACAACTTGGTGTTACTTTTTGAATGAAGCTCGCGTTTCGGAACGAGCAGGCCTGTTCCGAAACACAGGTAGTTAAAACAGTTAAAAGGCATCTTTGAAGGTTTTCAAATGTGACATTTTAGTCCCTAATGCTTGTATGCTTCCTAGTTGAGTTTATATGTGTCCTCTGTGATGGTTTTGCCTCGTGTGCATGAATTTTGACAATAAGCTACTTGGTAAGTTTAAATTCTCGTATGCCCTCTAATTTGGTTCGTATTCCATTTTCGCTTTTCTACTATTGCCTTCACACATAAGATTAAAAGTGATATTTAGACAAGATAAATAAAATGAAAAAATAGGGTTGCTAATCGTAGCGAGGCCTTAATGGGTTTTGCTTCGGTTTTCCCCGTGTAACCCGTTCGGTTCGGCCTGTTGGCTAGGTCGAGACGAGGGGGTTACATTTTGTGGTATCAGAGCCTCGGTTACGGGGTCTCCCGGGAAGGTAAGTCATGTAAGTTGGTTTGTTTGTTTTGTTTGCCATTGCACGGTGTTTGGAAGCATGTTTTCTCGTTCTTGTTGTTGGTTGAGGTTTAGTCGAGTGTTCCTATTACTATGTGTTGTTATTGGAAAATGGTTTTGGTTTAAAAAGCTTGAGAACTTGGATCCTTGCCCTTGCTAACCCACTGTTTTCTTATGTGTGATGTGTTTAGTGTTTAGATTTTATCTTCATTATGGTAAGACCGAGAGGACGGCCTAGAGCGGGTAACCAGGCACCCGGGGATGTGCCTCATGTTCATCATGCTCTCGATGGTAATGGGGTGGATGTCGGAGGTAATGTGCCTCAGGCCGGTGCGAATGCTGGAGATGATTGTAATGGACCTCAGGCCGGTGCAAATGTTGGGGGTAATGGAGCTCAGGCTGGTCAGGGTCCGGCAGGTGCGGACATAACTCATTTGTTTCAGATTATAGCTGAGGCTTTTCAGACAGTTTTACCCGGTATACATCCTACAGCACCACCTCAGGGTGCGGGGATAGGTTTACCCCTTTAGAGGCTTCGTAGTTTGGGTGGAGTTGAGTTCCGTGGTTTGACTCCCGAGGGTTCAAAGACTTGGCTCGACAGTACTACACGCATCTTATGCCAGATGGAGTGCTCAGACGCTCATAAGTTGGGTTGTGTTGTCTCCTTGCTTCAGGGAGATGTGTATGCTTGGTAGACTACCGTTACTTCGGGTATGGCAGAAGCGGATGTCACTTGGGAATACTTCAGAATAGCCTTTAAGAAGAAGTATCTTGGAGTCCGATATCAGGATGAAAAGAAGAGAGAATTTATGGCCTTGGTTCAAGGTAGTAAGACGGTGTTAGAGTATGAGGTTCAGTTCGTGAGGTTGAGCCAATATTCTCCCGAGTTGGTTTCTAGTGAGAGGGAACGGTGTGAGCGTTTCTGATATGGTTTGACTAGGGATGTGAAGACATATATACTCACTTCTAATTACACCGAGTTTGATGTTTTGGTCTCTCGGGCCAAGGATATTGAGCAGAACTTGGGCTCGAGTACCCGTGCTAGTGGGTCTGATTCTGAAAAGAGACACGCAGATTGGGACAGAGATCATGCCAAGAGGCACAGAGATAAGAGGTATCAGTCCGATTCGAGACATAGGGGCGGTAACCATGGACGGGGCCATCAGGGCCAAGGAGCTGTTGTTCACACTCCTGAGTGCACTAGATGCGGGAGATGCCATCCGGGCGAGTGTATGGGTACCTTTGGGGTATATTGGAACTGTGGTTCCTGAGATCATTTGAGGCGTAACTTTCCACACCAGGCTAGGGGCGGACTGGCTCCAGCTAGGGGATTTGAGCATCAGAGAGGCTATGGGCGCGGTCGAGGTAATTTTTAGCCGAGGAACGATGGTTAAAGGAACTTAGCTCATGTGGTGGCAGTTCAGCCCGAGGGTGGAGGACCGGCTAGGGTGTATGCACAGCGAGAGGCTGGGAATGACACCGATGTCATCGTAGGTAATTTCTCGTTACAGTCATTGACTTTGCTTTCTTTGATAGATTCGGGTTCGACACATTCGTACATTTTGGGTGAACATGCAAGATCTCTAGGTTTACCGTATGAGTGGTTAGAAGTAGGTGTGAATTCTACTAGTTCTTTTGGTGAGACCGTGGTAGTTAGGAAGATGTATATGAGGTGTCCTTTGATGATTCAAAGCTATATGTTTCTAGTTGACATGATGGAATTGTCGTTCTATAGTTTTGATGTGATTTTGAACATGGATTGGCTCGTAGAGCATAGAGCTAGGGTCGACTTTGAGGCCAAGAGAGTCTCCTTGAGGCTTACGGATGATTTTGAAGTTGTAGTGGTGGGCGAGAACATTAAGTTCTTGTCCAATGTTGTTTCTACTTTAGAAGCTCAGAGATTGATGGATTTATAATATAATAAATAATAATAAATAATAATTAGTAATAGTTTGGGCCTTGGGCCTTTAGGCTCATATCTCACCACCCATTTATTTTAGATGTGCCCCTAAAACCTATAATGTATAAATATAATATACATATATATATATAAACTTATAAGTTATATAATGTATTTATATTATAATAATTAATAATAAATAATAATTAGTAATAGTTTGGGCCTTGGGCCTTTGGGCTCATATCCCACCACCCATTTATAATAATTAATAATATCAATAATAAATAATAATTATTAATTGTTGCACTTTGGACTAAATATTTTAGATGGGCTAAATATAATAATTAATAATAATTATTAATTGTTGGGCTTTGGGCTAAAAATTTTAGATGGGCTAAATATTTTGTAGCCCTTTGAATTTTAGATGGGCTAAATATTTTGTAGCCCTTTAAATTTTAGATGTTTTTCATTTAAGTACTTTAAGTTTTAGTTCAATTCAATTGAGTTCAATTCAATTGAGTTCAATTCAATTTATGTATTTAAATACATATATAAATACATATGTTTTAAAATTTTATAAACACATATATTTATATATATATACATATATTTTATATGTATATTTATGTATTTATATACATATATACACACATATATACATATATATATACATGTATATTATATATTATATATTAACATACATATATTTGTATAATATGTATTCATTATTATGTATGGTATGTTATATGTATAATGTATTAATAATTTAATATATACATATGTTTGTATAATATATATATATATATATATATATATACATGTATATATACATGTATGTTGTTAGTATCATAGTATGTATTATGTATATACATATACATGTATTTATGTATACATTACATATACATAAATACATACATGTTTGTATAATATATAATTATATATTGTAATTTATATACATGTGAATACATAAAAATACATATATATACACATAATCACATATATTTATGGGCGGAAAAATTTATTTTGAAACCGCCCAATTCCCAAATTGAATTTCAATTTGGGGTAAATTATAAATAAAGCCCTTTATATTATATAAGTTTTTATTCAAGTCCTTTAAGTTTTAATTCAATTCAATTGAGTCCTTAAAACTTTATTTTTACTTCAAATTAACTCTTATTTATTATTTTTTTTCACTATAGTCCATAAAACTTTGTTTTTATTCAAAATTGAGCCTATTATAGTCCATAAAACTTTATTTTAGTCCAAATTAGCTCTTATTTATTATTATTTTCTTCACTATAGTTCATAAAACTTTGTTTTTATTCAAAATTGTTCATTTCTGGTGAACCTGAATTAACCCGAACTGAAATGAACCCGACGACCTGAAATTACCCGACCTGAAATGAACCTGACCTGAAATGAACCCGAACTGAAATGAACCCGACCTGAAATTTACCCGACCTGCAATTTACCTGCCAATTAACTGATTTTACCCGACCTGTTTTTACCCGATCTGCAACGAGTTTGACCTGAAATGTACCCGACCCGAAAATTGACCCGACCTGAAATGGACCCGACCTGCAAATTACCCGACTGCAATGGACCCGCACCCGACCCGAGTCGAGTCAAAAATTTTTTTTTACCTAAAATGACCTGTATCCGATTTTACCCGACCTGATAGAACCCGACCTGAAACCTGTCTGATTACCTGTTTTTACATCCCTAATTGTAAGTGACGGCAAGTTTACTAAAAGAGTCAAACAAATTTTGTTCAATGTATTATCTACGAAAACAAATTTTAGTGTTTATACAAAACAATTAAAAAATAAAATAATTAAATTTCATCCCTTACTAAATTAAAAGTTCAAGTATTAACATTTTTTCTGAAATATGCTGGTGCAATGCAACGGTAACATCTGTTCAACTTTCTTAGTCTTTTCTAAGACGGCACACACAACATGCATTACTGGTGCTCGAACCCGGGTCCCAAGAGATGATGAACATCTACCTTTGCCACCAGGACACAAGAGGATGAGCGGATTAACATTTTTAACATAATATATTTTCGTCCACTCGTATCTCAAGTGTAGATGTTATATAACCTAGTATTATTTAAGATTTTTTCCACCAAAATTTTCTTTAACCCTCATGATTAATGCGTCATGAAACTAGTATCACGTATTAGGGATGTACATTTAATCAAATTGAACTGAATCAAAAGAAATTGAGTTATTGGAGTTAAAGAGTTGTATTTTATAACTCAAATTTTATTTAATACTTTTTTAATTTGAGTTTATAAAATTCGAGTGAGTTTGAATTTCTGTTTAAATTTAATTGTATACATTTATAATGCTATGGTACTAATTAGTTCTAATTTAAATTGTTTTTTAACATAATATATTTTCGTCCACTCGTATCTCAAGTGTAGATGTTATATAACCTAGTACTATTTAAGATTTTTTCCACCAAAATTTTCTGTAACCCTCGTGATTAATGCGTCATGAAACTAGTATCACGTACTAGGGATGTACATTTAATCAAATTGAACTGAATCAAAAGAAATTGAGTTATTGGAGTTAAAAGAGTTGTATTTTATAACTTAAATTTTATTTAATATTTTTTAATTCGAGTTTATAAAATTCGAGTGAGTTTGAGTTTCTGTTTAAATTTAATTGTATACATTTATAATGCTATAATACTAATTAGTTTTAATTTAAATTGTTTTTCTAACATAATATATTTTCGTCCACTCGTATCTCAAGTGTAGATGTTATATAACCTAGTTTTATTTAAGATTTTTTCCACCAAAATTTTCTTTAACCCTCATGATTAATGCGTCATGAAACTAGTATCACGTACTAGGGATGTACATTTAATCAAATTGAGCTGAATCAAAAGAAATTGAGTTATTGGAGTTAAATAGTTATATTTTATAACTCAAATTTTATTTAATATTTTTTTAATTCGAGTTTATAAAATTCGAGTGAGTTTAAGTTTCTTTTTAAATTTAATTGTATACATTTATATTGCTTTGGTATTAATTCGTGTGTGTGCGCACGCGTGCGTGCGTGTCAAACAACTCGAAATTGAAAATTGATCCACTAATTAGTAAAAAATTTGAGTTATTCAAATTTTCATTTTATAACTCAATTTTATTTGATTTTTTTAGTCAAGTTGAGTTTATAAAATTATGAGTAAGTATTTTTGCATCAAGTCGAGTTGGATAATTTGATTTTTTAAGTAAAATAATTTGAATAATTTCTACATATTTGTGATTCCTGGTTAATTTGTATAAAATATTCTTATAGTCATTCCTGCTTAGTATTTCTATAATTTAATATTTTTTATAATACTAACCCTTAATTTGATCATTTGAAATCTTGTGATAGGTAGTTGTAATTCGGCGTCCTGATGTTGCCACGTTATGCCTCTTTTGGCCATATGATTTTATAAAGAAAAGGACAAGGATAAAGGAAATTTTATTATAGCAAAGTTAGTCCTTATTTATGGATGTTTAGTGAATAGAATTTTGAGTCAAAAATTAAAATCAGGCTAGTTTAGAGAATCATTTGCCCACGGCAGTTACCTAGGGTTTTTTAAATAATTTAAATTTGAATAATACATATTATTTTCAAGTTAAAAGTACTTTCATATATAACTTAAATAATCGTTTTTCTTTTGAATACATGAGTTATTAATAGGCCAATGTATTAGATGTTGTGGCAACGAGGAGTAAACAATGGGAGATGAAGCGAAAGAGATGGATGCAGTGATGTTCCCAACTTCCCATATTTTGGTTTGGGTCACATATTCAACTCTCCAACAAGATGGAGTTAGAATCTCCTTCCTCACACCCCCCGGCAATGTTTCCCGCATCAAATCTTCATTCCTTGTGTTGTGTCCCCCAACATCCAAATCACCCCGCTTCAAGGCCTTCCCCCCGATATCCACAACACTTCTCAGATGACACCCGCCATGCATGAGCTGCTCAAGGCAGCCTCAAATCCAAGCTCTGTTATCAGATCTCAGACCCCATTTTGTTTTCTTTGATTTCTTCCAACCCTGGCTTCCCAAACTCTGCTCTCAACTAGGTATCATATTCATGACGCTTTGCTTCTCGGTCTTCTCCGCCGTGTCCGGTGCTTACCTCACTGTTCCCGCGAGGCTTATTGGAGTTGAAACGGAGGAGCCCACGGTTGATGACCTGAAGAAGCCGCCGTGCGGGTTCCCGGAAACGTCTGTTACTTCTCTCAAAGCATTCCAGGCTCGGGATTTGACGTATGTTTTCAAGAGCTTCGACGGTGGCCCTGGGGTTTACTATAGAGTCATCGACTGTCTCAGCAATTGCAGCTCAATTGTTATCAAAACCTGCAACCAAATGGAAGGCCCGTACGTTGATTTCATGAAGACCCAGTTTCAAAAGCGAGTTCTTTTAAGCGGTCCACTTACTCCTGAACCACCGTCCGGTGCGCTCGGCGAGAAATGGGCGAATTTTTTGGCTCAACACCCACCTAAGTCCGTCGTTTTTTGCTCCTTCGGTAGCGAAACGTTTCTCCAAGATGATCAATTAAAAGAACTGGCTACCGGTTTAGAACTCATGGGGTTGCCGTTTATTCTGGTTCTGAACTTCCCCGGCGGAGTGGAAGCCCAGGCTGAGCTCAACCGGGTCTTGCCAAAAGGGTTCACGGAGGCGATTAAGGGAAGAGGGGTTGTCCACACGGGATGGGTCCAACAACAGCTTATATTATTATTAGCACATCAGAGTGTGGGTTGTTACGTTTGCCACTCTGGGTTCAGTTCCGTCGTTGAAGCTTTGATGAACGACTGCCAGTTGGTGCTGTTGCCATTCAAGGGCGACCAGTTCTTGAACTCGAAGCTGGTGGCCGGAGACCTGAAGGCCGCCGTGGAAGTGAGGAGGAGAGACGAGGATGGGTATTTCTCGAGGGAAGACATAAAGGAGGCTGTCCAGACTGTGATGGTTGATGTGGACAAGGAACCGGGGATGTCCATAAGAGAGAATCATATGAAATGGAAGGAATTTCTGCTGAATGCAGAGGTACAGGGCCAGTTTATTTCCGACCTAGTTGAAGAAATGAAAGCAATGCTGTAAACCAGGGTCTTACTATGGGAAATTCTAGTGTGAGTTTGAGCGGATGAGTTTAAAATGAGGCCGCTATATATCTTTTTATTATTTTTGTAAGAATTTGTATAAAGTGTGTAATAATTTAGGTAATTACATAAATTCTTACTGATTGTTGTAAGAATTTGTGTAACTACATAAATTTTTATTAACTTAGAAAGAATTTGTGTAACTACAAAAATTCTTATATTATAACTTAAATTCTTACTCAAATGGTAAGAATTTGTTTAATTACACAAATTCTTATATTATAACCTAAATTCTTAGTAAGAATTTATGTAACTACACAAATTTTTACAAACTTAATAATAATTTGTATAAATTCGCCCCATTTTAGTTGCAGGTTCAGAGTGTCTCACCCTAGAACTACTCTAGATATTGACCCTACTAAATTTAGGTTTGTATTGCATCAATAAATGAATACTTTTATGTTCAATAAAATATCATATTTTATTCATAAATTACATCACATGATTCCGTGTCTATGAGTTCATTTTTTCTACCAAATTTAGGGGGTGAAAAAAATTATTTAGGAAAGTATTGATCTTTAAAATTATTTGGAGATCTAATAAAGTGTCTCCAGATGTTAATAATATTGTCTAATGTATATTTTGCTTAAAAATTAACTTAACTATAAAATAAGTGTTCAAGCTATGTCTCTTTTTTGCAATAGGTGTCTAAAATATTTTTTGATTGAAATACGTGCTTAAAGTTTTATTTTTGGCTGAAATGGGTGCCTAAAGTATTTTTTGTCTGAAATAGGTACTTAAAGTTTCATTTTTTGGTTGAAACATGTGTCAAAGTAGGTGCATCGGTTGACTTTAAAACAAGCTAAAAATAAAACTTTAGGCACCTATTTCAACCAAAAAATACTTTAGGCACCTACTACTGTTGCGTGTAAAATAGTCTATCGCAATGGTAGTGCAAGTATACACGACGCAAGTAGTAAAGTGATACGAAGTATCGGATATCGTCTCCACAAGGATTGGGCCAATAGCTTCACCTTAATTCACTGCACGAAAGTAAAGAAAATAATTTGAGAAGTTGTCACGAGAATAATAGAGTAAACGTAAATAAAAGAGTAGAAAAATCAAGATAGAGAGAATGGGCCGGTATTGAATTGCTCAGTAGTGCAGGTATTGCTAAGTTTCGGAACTCTAGTTTTGTCGTCGTCCCTGTCGCGGCAGCACCTGTCGCGGCAGCAGTCCGTTGCTTATCGCGGCAGCGAATACTCAACTCAGTACTTCAAGTTTGGCAAGAATCCCAGATGTGCCTTGGCCTATCCCTAGGTCCAAGTCTGTCGATGATCACGTCTTTGATGATACCTCCCGGCGTGAATCGAAGGTTGAACACCGATGTGGATGAATTCTTCTTTAGCCACTTAACCTCGTCCTATCCCTAGGTCCGAGATAGTTCAACTATAAACTAGAGAACTTGCTCTTATTTCTTTCGTATACTTAACCCTCCCGATGCTAAGTAAATAGATAACCTCACAATGCTCTCCCGATGCTCTTGCAAGATATTAATAACCAAAATAAGAGAACTTGAAGTTTATTTTATTGAACTGAAAATTCCTAAAACAATGACAACCCTTGCAACTACTTTACAAATCAACCCGTGGCCCTAAGGGGAATTTAGAACATGTTGAGGGAAGGAAAACGACTAGGGTTTTGGGAAGAAAGCTAGGGAATCCCTTCTCTCCTCCTAGGTCGAAATATATGCCCTTATATAGGCTTTGGGTCTAAGTTATCTAAAATAGCAAGAATACAACTTTAAATGAAAGTACAATTCTAATAAAGACTAAATCTTCAAGGATTCTACTTTCCAGCCGTCATCTTTCTTGCTTGGGATTTTCTCTCCTTGAACTTTGGGCTTGACATTCCTTTCAATCTGGGGCTTGGAAAAATATGGTGGTTTCACACGACAGACGGGCTGAATTTTCTCTATCTGTCGAGGTCCACTTTGCTTCTTCTCCTCAAAACTGCTGTCGTCCTCTGCTGTCACGGCGGCAACCTTGGCAGCATCGTCCTCTTTGACTGCTCGTCCAGTTCCAGCTCTTCTGCTTCACTGCCCATCGCCTGCCCTTTCCGTCTGCTACAACAGCAACCTGCAAAAACAACCATTTTTAGTAGAAACTGTGCCTTGTAATATATTTGTGATGTTTTGCTGTAAACTGACCTAAATGCAATAAATAATGCTTGAATGCAGCAGAAATATGAGTTAAATAGGGTGTAAATAATAGAACTTTTACACACTCAACACACCCTCAAACTCAAGTTTTTACTTGCCCTCAAGCAACTAAAACTTAAAAGAAAAATGAAATATTTTTGTTTTGGCTTTCAAACAGTGAACTTTCCCTTACCCGTCGTTCGTTTCCTGTGACGGCAGCAACCTGTCGGATAATTTAGGATCTGTCCGGAGTCTCACTATAGTCCTCGTGCAGTGTGTGCATGCTTGTGAACAGTTATATGCCAAGACTCTCTTAGTTTCACTAGAATATTATACTTTAGCTTGTTTAGAGTTTTTCTTACGAGACTCATTTTTTTCTTTTACTAGAGCCAGAATCGGGCAACTCTAGTTATTTCCCTTTTTTCTAATTTTTTCTCTTTTCTACTAGAGCCAGTATTTCAGGCACCTCTAGTTAACTGTCTAGAGCCGGTGATAGGCACCTCTAGAAGTTTTTCTCTGGTTATCTGCCTAGAGCCAGTGGTAGGCACCTCTAGGTTTCTTGAGATTCTAGTCTCTTTTTTTTTTACTCTAAGTGCTAAGCTTTCTATTCTAGTTTAGCTAAAAGAAGTCTAAGCAGTATAACAGTCACAATGTTGTTTAAGTTTTCAGAACTATAGAAAGGCTCTAAACTTTTTCTAAAAACTATCCTAAAGTCACTGCCACGACAGAGTTGTCACGGCAGGTAAGTTCAGTTCACAGTTTTCAGCCAAAGTTTTACATATTTTCCTTTTTTTTGACAAAAATAAACTAAGTAAAGACACAAATTTTATACTAAGATGCACTCCATTAATGGAGGGTTGCCACCCCCAAACTCGAGGGTTGCATTGCCCTCAATGCAAATGACAAAATAAAAACAAAAGAGAAGGCAGTACATCACAAAATATATAGCAGGCAGCAAAATATAAGATAAGGAACTTAAATTTTAATCGATGTCTTCGCTGCTGCTGCTGAGTCGGATCTGGCGGCGAGCTCTAGCTTTCGGAGCTGGCTGGGGCACGGGAGAGGCAGATGTGTTCTTTGCTTTGGCTTCCCGTGGTGGCTGGATCCTGGTCGGAGAGATGTGAGGCGGTTGCTCCACAACCTGAATTTCAGAGCTGCTGCTCTCACTGCTGCTGCTGCTGTCACCACCGTTGCTGCCGTCACCGCCACTGCTGCTGGCTTTTGGCATGTTATTTTTGTCTGCCATCCGCTTCTGCCTCTTCACTGGTGAGAACTTCTTTGATAGATTCCTCTTGATCGAGGGTTTATTGTCACTGGCGGCCCAAACAGAAGAGGAGGAGAACCCAGCAACAAAGGCATCAAGATCCTCCGATGCCATTCGACGTTTCGTCCCTCGGGCAGATGGTTCAGCATGGGTGCTGCCTGCCGCTGTTGGGGCAGGTGTTGGCGTTGAGGCAGTAGAGGGTTTCCGTGGGGTAGCAGCAGGTGTAGGAGTGTGGGCAGGTGTAGGGACAGTAAAATAATGGGCAGGAAAAGTAGGGAATGCAGCATCAGGGAAATTTAAAGAATTTTGTATAAATGTTACCGTAGAGGCAGCAAAGTCCCTGATGAAGGTCATTAAGCCCAGCTGTCGTTCCTCCAGCTTCTGGATGGCAGCTAATATCTGGGTGGAGGAGTCTGTCGGGGCAGCTGCTGCGGCAGCTGGTTCAGTGTGTGGCTGCTCTGTCGTGTCGGCTGTGGCGGCAGCAGGGTCGAATGACGACAGAGGGGTGGCAACTGCCAGCTCCATAAGGCTGAGGATGTTCTTTTCAGTCCAACCTCTTCCTTCGACTCGCAAATCAGTGCGCACTTCTGGTACGTTATGGCCGCGGCAGAGCGAGGTGATGAGGTACGGAAGGTAGAGGGGACCCGTCGGTCTGTGCGCACACTCCAAAATACTTTCTCGAATATAGCTGCCCACATTAATGGGCCGTTCATGTAGAATAGAGTGTATCAACGCTAACCTTGGTTGGTCGACGGTGGTGTTATGGGATGACGCCATGATCCTCTTCTTTATGAAGACATTCCACAACTTTGCCTCCGACAACAACTGGGTCCTCTTCACAGTCCTTGGATTTTTTCTGCTGGTGTTCCATTGAGTCCCATCACCGGTCATCTCTGTCATGACAGCGTCATAGGCAGCAGTGTCTAATGTATTTAGGAACTGATGGTGGGCGTCGTCATTGATGCCGATGTAGAAGCCATATAAGGTATTAATGTATTCTGCTTCAAATGGCACCTCCTTCCCTCGAACGAACACTGCTGTCGGTGTTCTGCTGCTGATGGCAGCATAAAATTCTCGAACCAACGTGACATTCATTTCCTCCGGCTGCTCCGCAAAGGTTTGCCACTGTAATGCTCTAATCTTCCGGGCTATGAATGTTTTGAGGCCCAGATTTTCCTCCGTTGGTGTGTAGATAAAACCTCTTTCTTCCCACATGTCTCTGTTAGCAAAGGAACGTGGGGGAGTTGCTGTTGGTGTGGAACTGGAGGCAGCATTGCGTCGGGTTTTCCTAGAAGACATATTTGTGCAAGGGTTGTAAAAATAAAATGAAAGTAAATAAAAACTAAAGAGAGAGCAAGTAAGAAAAGCAGAGGTGAGTGAAAATGAAAAATGAAACGAGGTTATATAGGGAAGGAATTGATGCCCGTTGAAGCTGTAACGGCAGGCGCGAATAACGGGGCCAGCTGTTACGTTAGCATGTCTGACGCGTCTGTCACGCGTTTCCGCGTCTGTTACGCGTCTGTCGTGACAGCGTGATGACAACCTGTATTTTCCGCGTCTGTCGCGGCGGCTGTAACGACAGGCTTCAAAATTTTGGCTTTGTTGAGCTGGTGGATGAATGGTGGGCTGAGTTCACTTCTCCTGTTCTTCTTGACTCCTTTACTTCCTAAAAACAATAAAAATCAAAACATTATTCAAATAAAATAAAACTTATTCCTAATAAATATTAAGTAATAATAATAAAGAAAATAAAAATTAGGTTAAATTAGGAATGCCAGGTGGGGCATCTCCTAAGGTAACCACTTCCTGTAATCCTGGGGCTTCAGTCCCCTGATAATGCTTGAGGCGCTGTCCGTTAACTTTGAATTGGTGCCCGTCTTTTAATGATCGGATTGTGATGGCACCATGAGGAAAAACCTGTACGACTTGGAACAGGCCATACCATCTAGATTTCAGCTTCCCTAGGAAGAGTTTCAGTCTAGAATTGAATAACAGTACAAGCTACCCTGGGCAGAACAGTCGTGGCAGCAACTTCTTGTCATGCCACTTCTTAGTTTTATCCTTGTAGATTCTTGCATTGTCATAGGCCATTGTTCGGATTTCTTCAATTTCGTTCAGATCCAATAGCCTTTTCTGCCCTGCCTTGTCCAAGTCCATATTCACTGCCTTGATTGCCCAGTATGCTCTGTGCTCTATCTCTACAGGTAGATGACATGTTTTCCCATAAATCAATCGGTATGGAGACATTCCCAATGGAGTTTTAAAAGCTGTCCTATATGCCCATAATGCATCATTGAGGAGTAAAGACAAGTCTTTCCTAGTTGGCTTAACCATCTTCTCAAGAATGTTCTTAACTTCCCTGTTGGATATTTCAGCTCGACCATTGGTTTGTGGGTGATATGCTGTCGCTATCCTATGCTTGACACCATATTTCTTCAAGGCAGCAGCAATAACCCTGTTGTCGAAATGTCTCCCTTCATCACTGATAATCGCCTTAGGGATGCCAAACCTAGAAAAGATATTTTTGTGTAAAAACCTTTGGACTGTCTTGGCATCATTCTTTTGTGTGGCGATAGCTTCAACCCACTTAGAGACATAATCTAGTGCCAGAAGGATGTATAGATTCCCACATGAAGATGGAAAAGGTCCCATAAAATCAATCCCCCAAACGTCGAAGATCTCGACTTCTAAAATGTTCTGCAGCGACATCTCGTTTCTCCTTGAGATGTTTCCTGTCCTTTGGCACCTGTCACAATTCTTGTAGAAGATTTGCGCATCTTTATACAGTGACGACCAATAAAACCATGACTACAGCACCTTGGCAGCGGTTTTGTTGCCTCCTAAGTGACCTCCATACTGTGAAGCATGGCAGTGATGGAGTATGTCTTCTTGTGGTACACACCTTCTTATAACCTGATCTGCACAAATTTTGAAAAGAAGAGGTTCGTCCCAATAATAATGTTTAACATCATTTTGGAACCTCTTCCTGGCTTGATAATTAAGATCAGAAAGAATTATTCCGCTAACTAAGAAATTAATGAAATCGGCATTCCAGGGGAGTTCAGAAGACTTACCTGCCGCCATGGCAGTCGCGGCAGTGATTGCGGCAGCAAAGAGCTGCTCGTCTGGGAAGGTCTCCAGTATGTTTGTCTCGTTTGTTGGTAGACTCTGTCCCTTCTCCAACCTTGACAAGTGATCTGTCACTTGATTTTCTGTCCCCTTTTTGTCCTTGATTTCAAGATCAAATTCTTGTAATAGCAGGATCCACCGTATTAATCGAGGTTTAGCATCCTTTTTCGAGAACAAATATTTCAAGGCAGAATGGTCGGTGTGCACTATTACCTTCATTTCAAGTATGTAAGAACGAAACTTGTCAATGGAGAATACCACAACTAATAACTCCTTTTCTGTGGTGGTGTAGTTTACTTAGGCATCATTTAGTAATATTGTTGGCATAGTATATGACATGAAATAATTTGTCTCTCCGCTGCCCAAGTGCTGCCCCGACAGCGTAGTCACTAGCATCACACATGATCTCAAATGGTTGTGTCCAGTCTGGTGGTTGTACTATTGGGGCTGTTACCAGTTTTTCCTTCAGAGCCTTGAATGCTTCAGTACATTCCTCATTAAAGTCAAAGGGTCGGTTCTGCTCTAAAAGATGACATAGAAGCTTGGTAATTTTTGAGAAATTCGCAATGAACCTCCTATAAAAGCCAGCATGTCCTAAGAAACTTCTAATACCCTTGACTGTGGTCGGCGGCGACATCTTTTCAATCACTTCTATTTTAGCCCTGTCGACTTCTGTCCCACGGCATCTAATCTTATGGCCAAGGACTATCCCTTCATCCACCATAAAGTGGCATTTTCCCAATTTAAGACTAGGTTTGCTTTTTCACATCTTTCAAGTACCTTTTGTAGATTGCCTAGGCAGCTCTCAAAATCGTCTCCAAAGACTGAAAAATCATCCATAAAAATTTCAAGGAAGTCCTCCACCATATCGGAGAATATGGCCATCATGCACCTTTAGAAGGTGGCGGGTGCATTGCATAGTCCAAAAGGCATTCTCCTAAAAGCATACGTTCCGTAGGGGCATGTAAAAGTCGTCTTTTCTTGATCTTCTGGTGCGATAGCTATTTGATTATACCCTGAATAACCATCAAGAAAACAATAGTAAGGTTTACCCGCTAATCTATCAAGCATTTGATCAATAAAGGGTAAATGGAAGTGGTCCTTTCGGGTAGCTTTATTAAGCTTCCGATAGTCCATACAAACCCTCCAACCGGTCACAGTCCTGGTTGGGATTAACTCATTGTTTTCGTTGGTCACCACGGTCATTCCTCCTTTCTTGGGGACGCATTGCACCGGGCTCACCCATTTGCTGTCGGAGATGGCGTAAATTATACCAGCATCTAACCATTTGATTATCTCTTTACGCACCACCTCTTTCATCGCATGGTTCAGCCGCCTTTGAGCATCTATAGTCAGCTTATGATCATCATCTAAAAGGATTTTATGCATATATAAGGCCGGACTAATGCCTTGAATATCAGCGATCGTCCATCCAATGGCCTTTTTGTGCTGCTGCAGCATCCCTATTAATTGTTGTTCCTGTTCCTGCATCAACTTGGAAGAGATGATTACGGGCAACGTTTCATTTGAACCAAGAAAAGCATATTTTAGCTGCCCTAGCAGGGGTTTCAGTTCTAAAACAGGGGGCTCAATAGTAGATGGCTTTTAGATTGCATGGTTATCCGAAGTGTAATTTAAAGGTTCGAATAACTTACCTGGACGATCACCTATCCAGTTTACCTCCTCCTGATCTTCAGTATCGGATGTATCAGCTTCTGAGGAGTTGCTGTCGTCGGTGCTGTCGTGACAGTCCTGTAAGTGGCTGCCGAGGCAGTGACCAATTTTGATGTCGTGACAGCCCGACCTGATGCAGGGTTGATCAAGGGTAACTTCAGTGATAACCTTGCATTCCTCTTCCGCATCAGCTTGCTTCATGGCTTGGAGAACATTCAACTTAATCTCTTGATCGTTTACTCGCATGGTGAGTTCTCCTTTCTCCACATCAATCAGTGATCTTCTCATGGCTAAGAAGGGTCTCCCAGGATGATTGGTGCGTTTTCATCTGCTTCACAATCTAAAACAAGAAAGTCAGCAGGAAAAATAAATTTATCCACTCTTACCAGAATATCTTCGATTTTTCCTTCCGGATGAACGCAAGAGCGGTCTGCCAGCTGCAGAAGTACTGTCGTGGGCCGAGCTTTTCCAATACCTAATTTCTGAAAAACAGATTTCGACATTAAATTAATACTAGCACCAAGATCACAAAGTGCTTTACCCACATATTTATCTCCGATTACACAAGGTATGATGAAGCTCCCTGGATCCTTCTTTTTCTGGGGTTACTGCCTATGAAGAATGCTCATGCAGCCTTCTGTCATCTTCACCGTTTCAAATTCCCCAAGTTTAGATTTCTTTGACATAACATCCTTGAGAAATTTGGCGTAACCGGGCATCTCCTTCACGGCGTCTAACAGTGGAATATTAATATGAACCTGCTTAAAAATATCATAAATCTTTTTGAGCTGAGATTCTTGCTTCGCTTGCTGTAACCGTTGAGGAAAAACAGGTGGGGGACAATAATCAGCAATACGTCCTTCCTACTGCATACGAATCTGAGGAGGTTTGGGTTCATCATTTTTCTCCTCTGTCGCTTCTGCTGTCGTGATAGGTTTTTCGGCAGCAGGCTGTTTGTTACCTGTCGGGACAACTTCCTCGGCAGGTATATCCAAGGCTGGTTTTTTCACTGTTTCAGCTTCCTTCTCTGGCCATGGTAGTTTCTTCTCACTCCTAGTAGTAATGGCTTTACACTACTCATGTGTGGGCTGCCTAGCATTTTCAGTATTGCTAGGAAATCCTCCAGTATGCCTTGGGTTGATATGCTGTGAAACCTGACCCATTTGTGTCTCCAAAGACTTCAGAGTAGCTTCATGGTTCGTCATCCGCATCTCTTTTTATCCATGAACGTCTCTGTCTTCTTGACAAATTGATTCATGTTCTCTATATAAGTACCAGTCTGAGACATAAACGTAGCCAGAGTCTATTCCAGTATACTGTTAGTGGCACCTGGTGGCTGTTGCTGCTGCTGCTGTCGAGTCAGCAATCTAGGTCCTCCCTGATTCTGATTGTGGTGTGCTTGAGGATTCAGGGCATTATTAGGATTACTCCAAGAAAACTTGGGATCCTTTCTCCAATTAGGATTGTAGTTGTTGGAGTTGTAATTCGGCTTGTAGTTTCCGACATACTTTCCCTCTTCTAACTGTATAGGACACTCATCCGAACTATGATTTCCCTTACAGATTTCACATACCTCCTCAACAGCAAATCCATGTTGTGCATCATCGTTCAAAAGCTTTTTCATTGCCTTAGTAAGGAATGCCACATGTGATTTCATCGTGCTGTCGGCCTCATAATCCTTGACAGCTAGTACCCGTTTACCCCCTCTTCTTGCTGTCGGAAACTGCTCCTCATTCTTGGCCAGATTTTTCAATACTTGCATTGCCTCGTCTGGGTCTTTATCCAATAGTAATCCATTTGTTGCTGAATCAATTCGAATACGAGTTTGTAAGTTGGCAGCATTGTAAAACTTAGTTACCTGATTCCAGACGGGGAACCCATGCATTGGGCAGTTCCATAGAAGAGTGGTAATTCTGTCCCAGGCCTCGTGCATTGGCTCGTCATCTTCCTGTTGAAAAGTAGCAATTTCATTACGTAATCGCTCAGATAAGTGCGAAGGATTAAAATGAGATAAAAATGCACGAGATAAATCTGCCCAAGTTCTAACAGAACCCAGCGTAAGTTTATTCCACCAAGTTTTTGCTCTGTCCCGCAATGAGTGGGGAAGTAACCGAAGCCTCAGTATCTCCGGATTAACTCCTGGCAGTCTAAACGAACCACAGATCTCCTAGAACGTTTTTAGGTGCTTCCTAGCATCCTCGGTTGCAGCACCACTAAATTGACCGACATTGTTGATCATGCTAAACATAACAGGTTTCAACTCGAAGTTGTCAACATCTATATCCGGCAGCGTGGTTTCCAGTTCTACATGATCATTCAACATGTAGTCACGACAGGACCGTCGTCTGACAGCGACAGCAGGGTTGCCAACAGGAGGTATAACCTCACTGTTGTCAACAGGAGGGTCGTTACCCAGGGGGTTTCCTTGGTTCTGCATCGTCTCTAACTATTCCTCAAGGTACTCGTTCCTGGCTAGTAGGTGACGAAGTCGGTTCTTGAGATTGAATGAACGTTCGATTTTTGGATCTAATGGATACTCAGGATCTTCTCCTCGTCTCGATTTGCGCATAAACAAGAAACCTCGTGAAAAGCAAGAGTTGAATCAACCAAAGAAAAACAGGAAAATAAAAATAAAAAAAAAAAAAAAAACGAAAAGTGCAGTAAAAGAAAAGGTAGAGTTATGTTGCCAGTCCCTGGCAACGGCGCCAAAAACTTGTTGCGTGT
Source organism: Hibiscus tridactylites (assembly GCA_958450335.1). Classification (NCBI taxonomy): domain Eukaryota; kingdom Viridiplantae; phylum Streptophyta; class Magnoliopsida; order Malvales; family Malvaceae; genus Hibiscus; species Hibiscus tridactylites. The sequence goes on along the minus strand of OY288276.1, from coordinate 21,297,326 downwards.
AAAATAGTCTATCGCAATGGTAGTGCAAGTATACACGACACAAGTAGTAAAGTGATACGAAGTATCGGATATCGTCTCCACAGGGATTTAGCTAATAGCTTCACCTTAATTCACTGCACGAAAGTAAAGAAAATAATTTGAGAAGTTGTCACGAGAATAATAGAGTAAACGTAAATAAAAGAGTAGAAAAATCAAGATAGAGAGAATGGGCTGATATTGAATTGCTCAGTAGTGCATGTATTGCTAAGTTTCGGAACTCCAGTTCTGTCGTCGTCCCTGTCGCGGCAGCACCTGTCGCGGCAGCAGTCCGTTGCTTATCGCGGCAGCGAATACTCAACTCAGTACTTCAAGTTTGGCAAGAATCCCAGATGTGCCTTGGCCTATCCCTACGTCCAAGTCTGTCGATGATCACGTCTTTGATGATACCTCCCGGCGTGAATCGAAGGTTGAACACCGATGTGGATGAATTCTTCTTTAGCCACTTAATCTCGTCCTATCCCTAGGTCCAAGATAGTTCAACTGTAAACTAGAGAACTTGCTCTTATTTCTTTCGTATACTTAACTCTCCCGATGCTAAGTAAATAGATAACCTCACAATGCTCTCCTGATGCTCTTGCAAGATATTAATAACCAAAATAAGAGAACTTAAAGTTTATTTTATTGAACTGAAAATTCCTAAAACAAAGACAACCCTTGCAACTACTTTACAAATCAACCCGTGGCCCTAAGGGGAATTTAGAACATGTTGAGGGTAGGAAAACGACTAGGGTTTTGGGAAGAAAGCTAGGGAATCCCTTCTCTCCTCCTAGGTCGAAATATATGCCCTTATATAGGCTTTGGGTCCAAGTTATCTAAAATAGCAAGAATACAACTTTAAATGAAAGTACAATTCTAATAAAGACTAAATCTTCAAGGAATCTACTTTCCAGCCGTCATCTTTCTTGCTTGGGATTTTCTCTCCTTGAACTTTAGGTTTGACATTCCTTTCGATCCGGGGCTTGGAAAAATATGGTGGTTTCACACGACAGATGGGCTGAATTTTCTCTATCTGTCGAGGTCCACTTTGCTTCTTCTCCTCAAAACTGTTGTCGTCCTCTGCTGTCACGGCGGCAACCTTGGCAGCATCGTCCTCTTTGACTGCTCGTCCAGTTCCAGCTCTTCTGCTTCACTGCCCAGCGCCCGCCCTTTCCGTCTGCTACAGCAGCAACCTGCAAAAACAACCATTTTTAGTAGAAACTGTGCCTTGTAATATATTTGTGATGTTTTGCTGTAAACTGACCTAAATGCAATAAATAATGCTTGAATGCAGCAGAAATATGGGTTAAATAGGGTGTAAATAATAGAACTTTTACACACTCAACAACTACAAAAAAGAGACATAGTTTGAGCACTTATTATGTAGTTAAGCCTAAAAAATTTGAACAAAGTCAGTGTTAGTTGTTTTATAGCTTTGGCTAACTTCGATGATCTTAGACGAGCTAGTTGATTCACTACACCAGGCTTGAGATATAGCGGCGCTTTTTGGGGCGTTTTAGGAGCAAACACCGCTATTATTAAACTTATTGCGGCATTTTTGTTAGAAACGCCACAAATCTGAATCTTTAGCGGCGTTTGTTAAAAAACCGCCGCAAACAAGTGAGAAATAGTGGCGTTTGTCTTAAAACCGCCATAATTGGTCGACCATTCGTGGCATTTTCTACCCAAACGCCACAAAAGGTGTTTGCTTTTTAATGGCGTTTTTACCTAAACGGACTCTCGGTCATTTAGTCAGACCATTTTTCCCCTCCCCAAATCAATCGTCAAAAATCAAATCCCTAACCGCGGTCGTTCCTCGTCGTCGATCCTCGTCAGCTGTCGTTCCTCAAGAATATCAATCGCACCAGCAAGCCAAAGGTTACTCTCGTCTCCTTCGTTGTTATTTTTCTACTCTTCTTTTCTGATCTCTGTAAAATTTCTAATTTTTGCAAGAGCAATAACTTTACAACCTAATCACTCCATATAGGATTAAAAAGAAGTTATTCTTTGAAGCTTAATAAGGTTCAGCTATTTTTGCTTTTGCTGAGGCAGATTGGACTTTCAACTTTGACCCTTGGTTGAGTATTTTGGGAGAATTGATTTTCCTCACAAAACAGAACGCAAAAATTCATTATAGTGTTTTAAAAAAATATATATTAGTGAATTAACTCATTAGTAAAGACATTCCTTGTAAAGACGTCTTTTTTATAATTGTTTCTTTCATCATCATGTTGTTGCTGCTGTTATTCTTGTGTTTTGATTTCTTTGTCACTGTTCGTAATAATTTTTTTTGTATTTTGAATTCTAACTTTCGTTTGTCTATTTATTTTCTTAGAAATTCAATAATTTCAGAGAGCTACTGTGTAACACCCCAATTTTGGGCTTAGAAGTTTTGGGTTTGAACCGGACCGGTCGGGTTTTCTATTCGGATATAAAAGGTGGTTTTAGGGAAAGCCTAGTTCGAGATGCATTAAAAATATGGAAAAATATCTAAAAATCCTTTTTTATTATATATAAGAGAGTGGTGAAATAAATTTTATAAAATGAGGTCTGAAAATATGACATTTTGAGTTAGTGACTAAAATGTAATTTTTGAAAAGTTCGTGACTGTTTTAAAAGGATTGAAACTTTGAATCTTTAAGGAGCTAATTTACCCAAGGGAGGATTTCTCCAGATTTTTTCTTGATTTTTAAAGACTCATTTAATGTTTAATTAATAAAAAGGAAAGAGGAAAAAAGATATTTTTAGTTTCATAACTAACTTTTACCAAAATTTTCCCATTTCATTTTCTCTCAAAATTCCCTCAGCCAAACACATTTCCACAACAACTTTTCCTTTGATTTTCACACCTAAAGTTGAGATTTCAATTCCTAAATGATTCCTAATCATTTCTACACCAAATCCTCACCATTTGCTTAATGAATTTTCAAGGATTTTGGCTCTAAACAAGGAGAAATCCACATTTAGAGGGGAGAATGATCCGTGAGCAATAGAGGTGGCGTTGATGGTTTCAGATGCTTGGAAGGCTTGTTGGCTAGCCTAGTTTTGTGTATCGGTGAGTGAAGTTGGGTTTTCAGCTTTGAAACCAATGTTTGAAGGTTTTGGGAGCTTAGTTTAAGTCTAAACAACTTAGCTAAGCTCAAGAGTAAGTAAATGGAATTTCTCTCTTGGTTTGTGTTATGAATTGGTTTTTAAAAGCACTTGTGATTGTTGGATGCAATGCATGTGATTTGCATGTTTAAATTCTGTTTTGAAAGCATATTTTAGCATGGTTTAATGCTGGTTTTGAAAGTCATGTGTGAAGGATGCTCAAGGTAAGAGATCCTTGGTTTTGTACATTGGAATTGTGGAATTGATGCATAGTGTTGCATGTTGTTTAATGGCTTTGTTTAATGCTTCAAAACAGTGAAGTGATGATGGTAATTGGTGGTTTTGGCAATTTGGTTATGCTTGTAAAAACAATGGATTAATGTGGTAAAATGGTTATATTGGCAAGTGATGTAAGTGGTTCTTGGTTACTTTAATCGGATATAGTTAGCCGGCTATAGGATTGGGTGCACCGTGAATTGAGTCGCCTTGGATGTCGAGGGGGTTGTAATTGTACCGTAAACTCCATCCAAGAATCCTAGCGATTGAGGTAATTGGTGTCACCACGATGGAGGTTAGCTCTCGTGGGTGGGCTTGGTTTAGTGCCACCACGATGGAGGGTGGCTCTCGTGGGTGAACCTTGTTAAAAGTCACCACGATGGAGGGTGGCTCTCGTGGGTGGACTTTGTTAAGCGTCACAACGGTGGAGGGTTGCTCCCGTGTGTGAGCTTGGTTAAGGTGATTACAATGGTTGTGGTAGCTTCCATGTGTAAGCCTTGTGATGTGTCCCGGCTCTCGCTAGTGTGTTATACAACTTCCGATGAGTGATGTTGAGGGGTTGTGATTGTACCGTTAAACTCCATCACGGGTGTTGAGGGGTTGTGATTGTACCGGTAAACTCCACCTTGTGTTGTTCGGAAGTGTGTATGGAGCGTGTGGGACAATGCTTGTAATCCGCGTATCCGATTGTGTCTTGTGTTATGATGGTTTGTGAATTATCACTTGGAAGCCAATATAATGTTCTTGAATGTATTGAAGCATGAGATGCTTGAAATGATGCAAGGTTGCATGGAAAGTGTGTAATGTACCAAGAATGCATGTATTACTTGTTAGCTTAAACAAGTGTTTATCTTCTATTGAGAATGGTGCATGTGTGCATGGAATCTCTTTAGTGCATTGAAGTCTTGTGAAGGCTTGTTTTAAAAGGCATGTAATGCAAATGTTGTTTTTGTGGTTCATATGTTGCATTTGTGTAATGCATGAGATAGATTGAAGGAGTAAGTGGTTTTCAAAGGTTTCTTGCTTTGAGATGATTTTCAAGAATGAGAAAAGTATAATGTGAAGTGGAAGTGTTTTCCAAGGAACTTGAATTTAACTTTGCATATGATGTTCATGCATGGAAAGGTTAAATTGATGGTTTAGCAAGGGTGTGCTTTGAAGTGAGTTACTTAGCTTTTCTAAGCTAAGAGTTGGTTTTCATGTTTGAGCAATGCATGATTTAAAGCATGTTGTTTAAAAAGGGGTTTTCAAACACTGCTTTGGTTTATCGAAATGGGTTTACTTTTTAAAGAGGTTTTATGACTCGCTGCATTGATGGTGTTTTGGTTTGGAGCATTCCTCTCTAAGCATGATGTGCTTACGCTCCTTTTTGTCCATCAATGCAGATATTTGAAGTTGGGGCAGCAAGAAGCAAGGGATTCAAGGAGATCTCCACTTGAGATGTATGTCTCGGTTAATAGCTATAGATAATAAAGGCAATGGGGGGAGAGTCTTTTATGTTGATGTTTAATGAGATTGTGTATGTTGGACAAGTTTGGTTTATGATTTTGAACTACGTGGTTTAACGCTTGCAACGTTTGAATCTTCTTATTCATAAGTCGTTATGCTATGCTTCTTGTTTTAAAAGCATGATTAAGTGTTGGATGTGTTGATAGAGTTGGTGCACCTAGGGGTGGTTTTGTATCTAGATTTTAATGCAATTTGGTAGTTATGATGCTTGGCATGTTTTTGCTTTGTTGAGGTTTGATTTGGAGCATGTTCGATGGGGTTTAAATGTGTTAAAACAGGCCTATCTGCTGTTTCTGGGCATGGTGTTTCGAAACACCCTTGCCTGTTTCGAAACAGGTGCTTGATTTGGCCTGGGTGTTTCGAAACGGGTAGAGGTGTTTCGAAACACTTTGGCTACTGCCAAGCCCCGTTTCTGAACGGGCTAACCCCGTTTCGGAACACTTGACCGTTGGGTACTGATTTGAATGGTTTTGAGGTTTGCAAGCTTTACGTTTTAGTCCTAATTTTTGTATGTGCAATTGCTTGAGTTCGAGATGTCCGTTTAAGGTGAAATTTGGCAGAGAGGCATGAAACATGACTAATTTCATAATGGTAACTTAAAAATTGGTAAAGTCCTCTTAATTTTCAGAATTTACAAATTGGTCCCTAAATTCGTATTTTGTGCAATTGGGTCCCTTATTGTTTTCCGATTGCTGTGATTTTTGAGTATGCTTATCTAAAGAGTATGCCTGTGCATCTAGACAAGTTTAAAAAGAAAAAAAAGGGTCGTTAATCAAGGTTGACTTTCGGGTTGACTTTGGTTTTCCCCGTGTAATCTTCGTAGTTCGGGTCGACCGTCTAGGCCGGGCTAAGGGGGTTACATGCTGCCTCTCCGTTCTCTTATCATGTTCACTAATTCAAATTTCAAAGATAAGGTGAGATTCCAACTTCATCGCCCTATGTTCTTATTGTTCTGTGTTGTCTGGCTGAGAAGTAGATGAGTATTGAACTTATTTTTGACTTTCTTGTACAGTGCTTTCTTTGTTCAGTAGGTTTAAAATTTTTGTTTAATGATTTGCTTTTGTAACAAAATACCTTTAACCTTAGCTTTACTTATGTCTCATGCATTGATTAATTGTTAACGGAAACCAATTGATAGTCTTGTTGGTGTCTGATGTGATTGAGTGTGTTGTATGTGTTAGATTATGTTGTTCTTTAAGAACTGTCACACCTTATGGAGAGGGAAGTATCATGCTTAAAAGAAATTTATGAATTACTGATATTGTTTAAATTATTATTCTTTTATCTTGTATTGTTCTGGCCATAAACAAAATTTGTCCTCTTTTTTAAGGTTTCACATGCAATGCACATTGGTCATTAATCAGTACCACTGAAGATAGTAAAGGAACTTACAGCAGTTGCAAGCAACGAGAAATGATCATTAGAGTCAGAGGCATTCTCATTTCCAACGTCATTTTTAGAAACTCCCCTTTCTACTAGAAATTTTAAACTTTTACATTCAAGTCTGCTGGAAATTCTAACTGGTTCATCATCTTTCTTTCTGTTTTCTTATGGTCATAAATAACTTGTTCCTTTTTCCCTACTTTTGTTTTGTTTTTCTTTCTGAAGCTAAAGAACAGTGAAAATCACTACTTGTTTTTTATATTGTGTTTTCATTTCCTTTTATTACTACTTCAACATGTAATATTTGGCTGATTTTATGTTTCATTCTATTGAAGCTGGTTCCTCAGGCTTGAATATGAATTGTAGTATTGAAATTTCTAGTCTTAAATTAACTTGTAAAAACTTAACAAGATGTACAGTCTATGGTGAGTGATGTTGTCCTTGGAAAGGAAAAAACCTGTTGAAGAATCAAATTCAGAATATGAGAAACTTAAACACTATGTTTTTGAGCTTGAAAATCATTTGGCCGAAGCTCAGAAGCATGCATATCGTCTTGTAAAGAGACAAAGGTAAGGAGAATTTTGAGGATCTGAACACTTTATGCTTCTCATTTATATTTTTACAAACTGTTTATCTCCTTTTGGTTCAAACAAAAATTGAACATTTTTTTGCTTCTAACTATTCCCAGAGTTGGGGCAATCACTATCTGATTTTGGTAAGGTAACCAAGCTTCTTGGTGCTTGCGAAGGATAAGCTCTTGGGAAGGCATTTTCTGATCTTGGGGCTAAATGTGAGGCTCTATCGGCAAAGCTGTAGAAGGGGGTAGGCTGTCTTTTAATTCTGAGCCATTTCTTTCAATAATTTGTCTTCTTCTATCCTTGAGAGCATGCATAATTGTGGCCTTATAAATGATGCCTAAACTTTTTCATAATAAGTGGTAATATGGGTAACTTTACATTTTCATCATCATAAAATGGACCACTCTCTTCTAACTTGGTGATTTCTAGCTTTTTATTATGATAGTTTACACCAAGATGAAGTTAATTATAGTTTACATGTCTAAACCTCCTTTGCTGAATAGTTTTTGATTCTATGCAGAAAAGTTTAATATTATATGTAAGAATTGAGATTTTCTTCAATTGATTTAGCCCTATCTCTTTGTTTTCCAATGTTTATTTAGTTTCAATTGTTTGTTGTCTAAAGTAATAAATTTTCACACCTTTTGTTGCTTCAAACTTTCAATATTTTAAGGGGGCTATGCAACTAAAGCGGAACATTGTCAAGTCTAATGCTAAGATTTTTAAAAATACGCAGGTAGGACAGGCTGTCCATGTTAGTGACTTGATCTAAATTATGCTTCAGTGCAAAAAATTTATGTTACAATTTTGGCATCATCAAATGTTTCTTTACACTTGGGAAAGGTTAAAAATGCTGATGAGATATGGAAGAACCATGTTGGTATCAAGTTAGAAGTAAACATTTACTTTTATTTTATTCTCTTTGGTATTTGGTTTCAGTTCATGCAAACTAGTGATTTTTTCTCACCTTTTGGTCGCATTAATTGCTTCCACTGATCCTTCTCATTTTAAAAAAGTAAAACTCGTATCCTCATAAAATGGAAGTCGAAGAATATCGATAAGAAAATTTATTGGTTTCCTTTTTTTTCTTTTAGTGGTCTTTATTGCCTAAGTTTGATTTTTTTTTTGCAACAAAAATTAAGGGATTGCAATTATGAGATCATTGAGAAATAGTTTAATCAATTTTTTTCTTCTTCTTCTAACTTTTCTAGAGAAAAATTATTGCATCTTCAAAGGAAAATATATTGCTATGGAGATGACATTACCTTTTTAACTGCATTTTCTATTATATAACTAAAGTTATGTCATAAAAGATATAGGCCCTAATATAGCTCATGTATACTTTCTCTTCAGTCACCCATCGGTGTAGTCTGAGCTTCTGAATTAGGCGAATGGCAAGAGAGGAAAGTTAAAGTGTCTGAAAGTAGCTGGGGTGTAAATAGCATTGACATTGCAGCAGCTGACTTAGGTTGGTTCTCCTTGGGTCTCAAGGGTGAAGCAACTTTGGCATTATAAACTTATGATGGCATGGAGATAACCTTGAGAGAGCCATTAGTCCTCATGGTCATAACAAGTTTGTGAAAGGGTTCAAATTCATTGATACAAGAAACATGTAAGTGAATTGCTATGCCTCATTTTTTTGTTGTAATAATGAGGCTATTGACCATCTGAAACTGCTATTAACTTCTCATATCTAACTTTTTTGGTATAGGGATCCGAGATGGTGGTCGGTAGTAGTGTTGACCAAGAGCTAGTGGATCGGGAAAGAGAGGCATAAGAACGAAATATGTAGAGAGATTAAATTGTGACAAAATGTACTTTTTGTAATGAAATAAATATTTTGTTTAACCAATATTTTAAGTTAATTGTGACAATATATTTTTGGGATGAAATAAATATTTTATTTAACAAATATTTTGAATCTGTAATTTACATTTTTTGACGAAATAGAAATAGGGAAAATTTAATTTTTATTATTATTTTATTTCCCCTACAATCAAGCTTAGCGGCGTTTAAAAAACAAAACGCCACTAAAAATTAGGCTATTGCGGCGGTTGTAAAATAAAATGCCACTAAAGGTCAGGCTTTCGCGGCGTTTGAAATATAAAACGCCACTAAAGAACAATTATTCGCAATGTTTGTATTTACAAATGCCACTATAGATCTTGACTTTTTGCGGCATTTTTTACCTAAAAACGCCACGAACTATTACGGTGCTGCTTTAAGCGGCATTTCTTGCGGCGCTTTCTTAAGCGCCGGGAAAGTTATTAGCGGCGCTAAAAAAAGGCCGCTATAGGGTTAAAAAACGCCGCTAAAGAACTATTTTGTTGTAGTGATTGCCCGATGGGTTTTTCCCTTCGTCAATTGAGGTTGAGGATATATGTAAACTTAATGAAAAACTTGGGCAAGCGACAATGGATATTGTAGTGATTGATAAGCCCTCACGTAGAGCATCATATATGATATTAGAGTTAGTATCGTTGGTTGAAAATAAAATGCAAAAAAAGCGAAGAGATCGTCCTAAAAAAGGTCAACAAGTTAAGTCAGGCTTTTGCATGCAGTAACATGAGATCTTAAGAGAGGCTCGTGAGACAGTCAAATTGAGAAAATATTTGGGCGCTATAACAATCGGTAACGAAGAAACAGTTGTAAGAAATATTGCCAAATTATTAGAGAGATGTGAGAGGGAACAATAGGGATCGAAATGATTGTTTTATCATGAAATATAGAGGGATTTGGGAAAGGTGAATAGTGAGGCAACCTTTTGATTACATTCATTAAGATTGAAGTTAAGAAATGTTGGTTTCGGTTTGTCCAATGATCGGTGTTTTTTTGGGTTAAAGATTATTGACGGACGCTGAAGTGTTTAGTGGAGTTAGAGTCATTGAAATTATAAAGTGTAGTGGGATTCATTATGTGTTCACTACTTTGCGCTTATGTTGGTCTTGGTATGTTTTGTTAAGGATATCATTTTTTCTCTATCCGTTGATGGATTACGAGCACAAGTATATTGAATTGGCATTGGACGTCTATTATTGTTACATGTATGTTTTTAGAGTTTGAGAATAAGGATGTACTGAGTTGAATCCGAACCGAGATATGTTATGGTGAAATAGATGTGAGATATTCTTTTTTGAGGAGAAAATTAAAAGTGGTTTCGGGCATTTCAATAGTTTTGAATTTGTTTTTACACCATCTGTTGGGCCTTCTAGGATGTCTTGGTCATATGGCAAAGCTCTCGATTTTGTTTGGAAACTTCGTTTATACAACAAATTTTTGTTGTTGTATAAGGTCATAGGTGAGTGAGGATTAAGATGTTGTATGTTGGGTTGGTTTAGTCCAAACAAGGTCACCATCGCCCACTGGTATGTTGCCCCAGGGTTCTTTAGTCCAAAGGGCATCACCTTGTAACAATAGGTGCCCCATAAGGTTATAAAGGTGGTCTTGATCATATCTTCTAGACTCATCTTTATCTGATTATATCCTGAGAAGCCATCCATAAAGGAAAACCAGGAATGCTCTGACGTATTGTCAACCAGAATGTCTATGTGCGGCAGAGGAAAATTATCTTTCGGACTGGCCCGGTTCAGGTCCCTATAGTCAACACACATTCGTACTTTCCCATCTTTCTTTGGTACATGTACTATATTAGCCACCCATTCTAGATACTGAGATACCGCGAGGAAACCGACATCGATCTGTTTCTGCACCTCCTCTTTTATCTTTATCACCATTTCCGGCCTCAACCTTTTAAGTTTCTGTTGAACCGGTTTGCATTCAGGTCTAATGGGTAATTTGTGTACCAATATGTCAGTGTTCAATCCTGGCATGTCCTGGTAAGACCAGGCGAAAACATCTTTGAACTCACGCAGCAGATCAATTAATTCCTGCTTCTTTTCGGGTGAAAATGCCACCCCGATCTTTACTTCTCTTTTGGTTTCTTCTGTTCCCAAATTAAGAACCTCCAATTCTTCTTTGTGGGGCAGGATCTGCTTATCTTCTTTTTCCATCATCCTCAGTAATTCTTCAAGGATTTCACATTCTAGTTCATCATCAACTTCATTGATTTCCGCTAGACATACTGGTTGTTCAGGTCCTACCCTAGGATCGAGTTTAGGATCATTCATGCAGTCGATAGTTGAAGACCTGCAAAGAAAATAATAATATATTTTAAAAAGGTTGCGAAAAATTAAAAAACTCGTTTGCCATTTGTGAATCAGCATGGAAAACATCTTTATTAAAATGATTGTATAATGGCCCTTTACAAATAATCCCCTTATACCCGCGGGCAAAGGTATAAGGTGGTCCCAGTATTTACTCTGTTTTAATTTTGGTTACAAAGGAAGTATCTTCAACTGTCTAATTCTTTAATGTCTCGCCTGGGACACAGGGACGGATCACTCTCAGATATTTGCCAGGTCGATCATTCTCAAAGATTCCTCCAACAAAAATCCCATCCAGATCATTATCGAAGATTTCCTCCTCATGTAGTTTTATTATTTCTTGATTGACCTCCTCCAGCTGCTTTTCAACATTGGTGAACCCGCGTGATTTGAAGATCTTTCTCATGTCAAAAGATGTCACCAGGCAGAAGGACGTCTCCTTTCCTTGCATACGGGCTCTCCTCTGTTCCCTCTGCTTCCTTAACTCTCTCAACCAGTCTTTTATTGTAGGAACAAATCCCAATCTAAAATGATCCTTATTCATCAGAATAGGCCTTGGCCACAAACTTCCCTGCAAGTGTTTTCCGAGCCCCTTCCTTGTCTTCGCACCTCTTTCAAGTGTCTCTCGAACAATTATCTTGGTGCAATTTGACAGTCTTGGCCGTGGAAATGGCTTTCCCTCAGCCACGAAGGTAGCATTCACGAATTCCAGTGCCTGAAAGGAGCACTCCAAGGCATTTTCATCTGTCTGGATATAGGGCACATCAGTTGTTACAGAGGCAATGATGCCTTCCTCCGCTCCAATTCTATGACAAACTTAAGTTTCTGGTGTAGAGATGGCGAGACTGCCCCTGCTGAGTGAATCTAGGGTCGTCCAAGCAAGCAATTGTAAGTGGGCTTAATATCCATCACCACAAAGTCAATATTGTAAACTGCCAGTCCTATCAGCAATGGTACTTCTATCCTCCAACGAACATCCCGGATTGTTCCATCAAAGGCTCTCACAGTGTTCTGATATGCTTTCATATGGGAGTCATCAATAGGCAACCTTTGCAGAGTCACCATCGACTCAACATTGAGGGCTGATCCATTGTCAATTAGGACACCTGGCAGCACATATCCTTTATAATGCGTAGTTATATTCAGACCTTTCACTGACCCCATTCCTCCTTCCGGAATTTCATCATCAGTGAATGTTATGTAATTGTCAGCTGCAATATGATTTACAATTCTGTCCAACTTATCTACTAAGATGTGGTTTGGCACAAACGTCTGATTTAACACCTTCATCAAAGCATTTCGGTGCCCCTTATAGCTCAACAATAACTATAGGACTGAAATCCTTGCATGTTGCCGCTTCAATTGTTCTACTATGTTGTACTCACTGTGCTTCAAAAACCTCAGAAATTCTCGGGCTTGCTCCTCTGTCACTGGTTCATTTATCTTTGGAGCATGGTCTTCCTCAAAAATCTTTTCGGGAGCAACAGATACCTTTTCCTTAGCCTTCTCAGCTTCTTTCATCACTTCTGGGGAGGAATAACATCTGTCACTCCGAGTGAAATGGCCTACTTCGTTTACTGCCTCTGAATTCGTCTGCTCTTTCTCTGGTTCTTCCTTTGTCTTTTCATTTGGTTTTGTCTCTTGCAACTTCTCTTTTTCTGGTATTGACACACTGGCCGCGCAATTCCAAGGGACCGCATTGGTACTTTTGAAAGCAAACGGAGCGGGAGTTGAAATTACTATCTTTGATGTCACCACTGGCTTCGCGCTTGCGACTTTCAGCTTAACAATCACAATCTGAGGATTGTGCACCCCATATTTAACTCTAGAGCTTTCTGAAGCGCACACTTCAACCTCCTTCCTTGTACCAACCTTTTCAAAGAACTCAATTTCTTTGTTATCCATCATTTTTTGAACTAGGTCTCTAAACTCCTAACAGTGCTGAATTTCATGATCACATTCTTGATGATATTCACAATACACCTTAGCAGGTATTTACATCTCAATTTTCATGCCAACTTCAATCATCTTGGCGTTATATAGCTGTTCAAACACCCATCTCAACGGAGACTGAATCTCTGGTACATCAGTCTTTCGCCTCTTCGCCTCATCATATTCTTCTATCATGTCCACCCCTCGTCCTCCATGACTCGAAAGGGGATTAGCAGCGATATTGGGTTCATCAAACTTCAATATCTCAATATTGATCAAATTCTGCACCACCTTCTTAAATAACGTGCATGTTTCAATCGAATGTCTCGGTATTCCAGCATGGAATTCACAGTGAGCATCAGCTTTGTACCATGGGGGTAAGGAGGCTGTAGAGGTGTCAGATGATACAGTCTCACCAGATCCGCCTCATACAACTGAGGGTATAATTCTACATATGACATTGGGATGGGTGTAAAGTTCATTCTATCATTTCTCGGTCCTCGAGAATCCCTCTTGTTTGAATTTTGAGAATTTCCAGCCAGGGTTTCGGGTGATGTAATGGTCACGTTTTTTGGTGCCTCATAAGTGCTTGTATTATTCACTTCTTTATCTTTCCTCTTATAATTCCTGCGAGAACTCACTTCATTTTCAATTCTTCTGCTCTTTATTGCGGCTTCTATCAACTCTCTTGTCATCACAATGTCAGCAAAATTCTGGGTAGCATTGCTGATAAGCCTCTCAAAGAGCGGTCCTCTCAAAGTTTGTACGAACATATGGGCAATCTTACTTTCCATTAGCGGGGGTTGTACTTGTGCTACGATATCCCTCCATCTTTGGGCATACTGTCAGAGCGTTTCATCACTTCTCTCCAATCCCTGCAGCATTACCCGGCTCGGGGTCATTTCTGTGACATGTTTATAGTGCTCCACAAAAGCTCCCGACAGGTTCTTCCAGGATCAAATATTCACCCGGCTTAGTTGGTTATACCAGCGAGCAGCTGAACCAGTTAGACTGTCCTGGAAGCAGTGTATCAGAAACTTTTCATCTTTAAGGTAAGCAGCCATATTTCTACAATACATCGTAAGATGGGCCTTGGGACATGAAGTTCCATTGTATTTCTCAAAGTCTAGAGCTTTGAACTTGGGAGGAAGTACTAAATAAGCTACCAGGCTCATTTCAACAGCTCATGGCCCCATCTCATTAGCTTTCTGCAGTTCCAGCAAGCGATCCTCTAGAGCTTTGGAGCGCTCTTCGTACTTGCACTCAATTTCAGCACGTATTTTTCCGATCTCATCAAGAACATTCAAGTCTGGCACCTCTTCAGCATTCTCAAAGTTTGTACCAATGTGTACTGGATGACTTGGTGTTGCTCAAGCTAGGTTGATATGGACCTTCTTCGCCATTGAAGGTTTTTCTGGCTGCATCATGATGTGGGACATTGTCTCTGCTTGATCATTCACCTCGTTGGAAGCTCCTTCGATTGCTTTGGCCTTCCCAGATTCCTTTGGGCCCAATAGAGCAGTCAGTTGGTTGATGATTTTTGCCTGGGTTTGAGTAAAGCAATCTTTAATTGATTGTCCGATCCTGTTGAAACGATTCTGCGTTTCCACGCGTTCGTTTTCAATATTAGCAAGCCGATCCTCAAAAGCCATGGATCATGAACGAAGGAGAGTTCCGTATGAATGTGGAATGTTTACGGCTTAGAGCTGATTCTGCCATTAAACCTTTCTCTTATTAAATTCCTTATTTATCATAAGATTTCAAAATGAATAAATGCGTGCATGTATGCATGAGTGCATGAATGCAATAAAAGGACATCGAATTTAGAAACCAGTCTTCCTTAGAAATACCACATCCGTTCGAAAATTTAATTACAGAGGGGATAAACTTGCTACATAAAAACACTAGCTCTAAATCCTAGGTTTACTAACTCATGCAACAGACGCACAATAGCCTCCACGTGTTCTTCTTCAATGTTTGGCTGCTCTAACAGGCTTGTAGCTTGCCTTGACAAGATTTGGACATACGAAGCGGTGCTTCTGACTTGGGCTTTGAATCTCACTAGTTCATCATTCTGAGACTGGACTATTCACTGGGCTGCCTCATATTTATCTTTCCATGTTCCCCTTTCTGCCATTACTGCTCCTTCATATCCAGCCAACTTGTCCTTCAGGTCTTGAATAATGTTTTCCAGCTCAGTTATTCTTTTCTGCATTCTTTCTTTTTCTATCTCTGCTTCGACTTTATCCTCATTGTGATACTTGGTGATTAATTCTTCAAGTTGTGACACCTGGCTAGTCAAGTCGAAATTTCGGGCTTGTTCTTCTTCTAGCCTCTTCTTGGCTTTGTCGTTCGATTCCTTGCTTGCCTGTGCCTTTCTGTCATACATCTTTTTATAATCATCCCTTACAACAGAGACGTGGGCCCCACGATACGTAAGGTTAGTATACCGGAAGAAGACAAAAATCCGAACTCGGAGTTAAAGAGCATCACGTCGGATATTGTCTTACTCCCACTTAAGGGTGAAAAACCCGAGTTTAGGGTTTATGCATGAATGGCAGATATAACATACACAAAAACTACCCCCATTTCCCCTAAAATCCATCGAACGGTTTTTTTCAGAAAAAATTAAATTCAAATTAATGTTCAAAATGCCACGTGTGATTAATTATTAGGCTTGAGTCTCAATTTTTCCAGCGGAGTCGCCAAGCTGTGGCGACCGTTTTTTTGAAAGCCTGCTTTTTAATGTTTGGAATAAAAACAGCCTTGCGATTGGAATCTGGAAAATCATGGTTTTTGATCAATTTTATCTTACAATTAATTAATTTTCCATTTTTAGTCAAAACCCTCTTTATTTGCTTGAAAATCATTTTGGAGTCGCCATCGGCCACTTTGGTAGGCCAGACACCATAAAAACACACTAGAGATTCTTTTTGAAAAATTCGAGTTCAGGAGTCGGTTACGTGTAGGGAAGGGTTAGCACCCCTACAAACGCTCGTTATCGGTACCTTATTAATTACACGTGGCATTTTGGCATTTCGAACATTAATCTGGATTTAATTAAATCTTTTTAACTGTAAAATGAATTTTGTTCCGAATGAGAATATCCTTTTGTAAGAAAATACATTTTGTTCGAATATAATTATGAAACTTCCTTACATTAGGACACTTCAACTTATATTCGAAAAAATGTACCTCAATACAAAAGGTTTAATGCATGATTTATTATTGTCTTGTCATTTTTAAGTAAACCCTAATTAGGCTCCATTAATCGATTTAATTAAAATTCTATGGATATTATTAATTTTGGACATAAAAGAAAACACCCAGAATAATATTGGGCACTTTCTTTATCAAGCCCAAAAGTAACAACATTCCTAATTAAAATGTCTCTAATTATTAGCTCTATTTTATTTTATTTTTTAAAATTTACCTAGTTAATGATTTATTTCCATTTTTCTAAGTTAAAGTAGAGAATTGAAACTTTTATCGGAATACTCATTGGTTAACAACACTCTACATTGTGACACTAGTCAATATTGAGTATTCTAACATTGTTTCAAATATCTACTTATTTTCTACAATGATATCCCTATTCAATTATGATCAAGTGAACTACACTAATGGCTCTAATTTAATTTAGCATGTGATTAATTGTCTAAACAATATATGGCAAGATACTTTAAAAATATTCGAGTATATAAATTAATTAAGACAATTAAAGCAACCAAATAAAATAATTAATTAAGGCAATTAAATAAAATAATTAATCAAAAGTTAAATTCTGAAAAGGGACTGAATTGAATTAAATTGAATTTTAGGGGATCAGATTACAAACAAATACGGGCTAAATTGTAAAGAAATTAAAATCTAGGAGTCCAAGTCTAAAAACCTTAAAAGGTCAAGCCCAGACCCATTAACTAAACCCAAATCGTTTACCCAAGCCCAAACCATTGAGCCCATTTGAAACCAAACCCGACGTTTTAGGTCGACCAGGTCATGGACCCGTATACAAACCTGTGTGAAAACACGCGGATCCTCTGTGACCCGGCTTCTCAAAACGGTGTCGTTCTCAACTCGATATAAATAACCCTAAACTGAGTTGAAACGGTCATTCGATCACTCTCTCTCTCTCTCTTAAATTCTCTGATTTCAAACACCTAAAACCCGAAAATTAAAGTGTTTTTTGATAAAACCCTTATTTTTGCCCTTGTTCTTCCCTAGTTCTTCAAAAAAACACCCGTTCAATCTTCACTAACACTAAAAACTTTCACCAAAACTATTTTTGAAGATCAAAAACTCCTTTTTTTCAAGAACTAACCAAGAACACATCGAAATTCCTCTGTTTGATCCCCTCAAACATCCAAACTCTCCTGAAACCTGTTCTTAAAGATCAAAACCCCATCTTTCAAGAACACATCCGGAACTTTTTTAAAAAATCATCATTTGATCTTTATTTACCCTCAAACACTTCTCCGACCTGTTTCTTGGCCGCCGAGATGATATCAACCACCGGATATCATCTCCGGCCTCCTCTTTCCTCTTTCCGATGACCGAACCTTCTCCAGTCATCTTCTTCGATATCTCTGCAACCTCCAACCACCGTCCGACCTTCTTCTTCCTCTTTCCGATGACCGGACCTTCTCCGGTCATCTTCTCCAGCCAGACTTGGCTTTTCCAGCCATCTTCTGCAACTCCGACCACTGCCTCCACCGTCGTCGGAACCCTAATTCTACCCAAAAAGCTTCTTTTTTCACCCTAATCCTAGATCTAAGTCTCGTTTCATCAGAAACACCCCGCTTCACCCAATCCTAAACTATCTACCCAAAACCGGTGACCTCTTCTCTCTGTTTTTCAACTCTGACAACAACTCTAGCCCTCAAACTCTCACTCCAACGACATTTTCGGCAACGACGGGGCAAGATAAGTCCTCAAAACTCTCTCTTTTATTTTTATTTATTTTATGTGTTTTTTAGTCACGAACCAAATCTGACACTTAGAGTTTTAGATCTGTTTCATTTACCTTAGATCTAGATTTTTACATGTGTTATGGATATGATATATGCTTAGAATTTTAGTTTAAGAATTTGTTTCATGCTGTGATGTGTTTTAGACAGACTCGAGTTCGGTTTCTTTTTAAGGATTTAACTCGTTTTTGTGTTTTTCGAACAGGTAAAGAGGGGAAAAGGCAAAGAACAGAGGTGGAAATACCTCGGTTCGGTGTTTTGATGGTTTCGGTGAGCTTCCGGCAAGGTCTCCGTGTCTGGTTGTCTTCCCCGATCGACTCAGACTCCTCATGTAACTTCTTTCTCTCTCTAACTTTTGGTTTTCTTTTTTGGTAATTATTAGTGCAATTATGACTGTATAAGTTTTTCTATCTCTTCGCAGGTATTTATACATGTGTCAGGTGTGACATCATCTTTGCACGGCTAACGATGTCAACTGGTCCCTGTTCGGTGGGAATCCGAGTGAAAAAGAACGGGCCAATGCCATGTTGACACGTGTCCCTTGGGTTCGAATTTGAGCGGGAAAAAGAAACACAAAGAGGCTTAGAGGGGTTTTTGTGCTTGCTGGGCTGGATATGGGTTGTAGACAGCTGTAATGTCTGAGTTGTTAACTGCTGTAATGGGTTTTTAGCTTTTGGTTCGGGCTTTTGTATTGTCTTGGGCCTTTTGTATGTATTTGGACTTTATATTATTTTAGACTTTAATATATTTGGGTTTTTTTTCATTATCTGTTTTATTTATTTATTTATTATTATTATTATTATACTATATATATATAAGCCCGGACAAAAATCCGGTTCTACAGATCCTTCTTATGATTTTGGTCTGTGTATGAAGGTTAGAGCTGGGTTAGAAATGGCATTGATTGATGCAGTTGCTAATAACATTGATGTGCCCCTATGGAGATTATTTGGAGGAGTGTCCAATTCCTTGTCCACTGCTGCTACAGTTAAGTATTGCATATGATGTTCGATCTTTATTTTTCAATACAGTTGTGTTCGATATTACTCGTTTGAATATAGGTGTTGGATACGGAAATGTTCCAACATAGGAATGCTCAACTTTTTCATGACTAGAAGGTCTTGGAGAGCCATATCTCCATACCATATATGAATATGGGCTGAGCTAAGGGGACTGGGGTGGTATTGGTCCCCTAAAATGGGAGAATCGCTTTATACTACCTTAAGAAACTAATCCAATGGAAAAATTTATGATTTCATTTTTGTCCCCTTAAAAATTCCTGGATTCGCCGCTGGTGCCATGTATAAATATCAGATCGAATTACTTAAAAAATAAATGAAATAGCATTACAAAGACTGTTTTAACTATCAGTTTCATGGTTGTGATGGAGACTATTAATTTCCATATATACAGATTCCAACTACTTCCTCAGCTAAAGCATTCGATTTGGCTGCTGAATATTGCAAACTAGGATTCAAGACATTGGAGATTAAACTTGGAAGGAACCTAAATGCAGATATTGAAATTCTTCAAGCCATAAGAGCAGCTCACGCTCATTGCTTATTTATCTTAGATGCAAATGAGGGTTACACTTCAAAGGAAGCCATTGAAGTTCTTGACGAGCTAAACGGTAAGGAATTCCAAACATTGACAAGCTGAATTACAATAAGATAATGATCTATGTTACTTTGACTCGAGTGAGACTGTCCGGCACGGTTATTTTCATTTTCCCTCAGATTTGTTCATGTTTATGGAAGGTCCTTGAAGGGCAATATCCATGCATGCCCATATCTAGATATGTGTTGAAAATGAACATTTTAAGAAAAATGAAGAATCAAATGACAATTTGTTGTATGCAGTGGACATAACATAATACAGTTCATCTTATTGCAGAAAAAGGGGTGTCTCCTGTACTCTTTGAACAACCAGTTCATAGAGATGACTGGAGAGGCCTTGGTGATGTGAGGAATGTTGCAAGACATAAGTATGGGATATCTGTTGTAGCAGATGAAAGTTGCAGGGATCTGATTGACATTTGAAAACTTATGGATGTTATAAACATTAAATTATCCAAATTTGGGGTTCTTGGTATCCTTGAAATTGTTGAAATAGTTAAAAAATCTGGATTGAAACTTATGATTGATAGTGTGGCTGAAACTAGACTTGCCACTGGTGTTGCTGGTCATTTAGCAGCCGGCCTTGGTTGCTTCAAGTAAGTGTGCCTCTTCCTTCATAGATATCATCTTTTACTTGTATCTAGAATTTTGAAGTAAAAAAGTAAAAATCTCAAACAAATCGAAATTTTAGGTTCTGATGCAACTTTGTTTGCAGATATGTTAATATCAGTGCACCCATTTTGTTATCAGAAGATCCAGTTGTGGGAGGTTATGAAGGTACAATTTCTTTTTATTTCTATAAGAAGCCAAACTATTTTATGCAAATTTGAATGTAAGTATCAGATATGGTCCAACACTGGCATGGTCAATTTTTTACCAAAATCTTTTGCGTATTTGAAGAATTATTAGAGGTTATGTTTCCATACTCTTGTGTCGAACACAAATACTTGAAAATAATGGTAATAAAAAGTTTGAGCAACATAGCTTTCAAGAACATATTAACATATTAAGTTTTTCTGGTTCGAGTTACAAGTTTGTGAATAGCAGAGGGCAAGGAGGTTTTCTCAAATGGAATCTTCTCTCATGGTGAGTTTTCCTTTCCTTTAATCACATTTTGCATGGTTTAAATTATAGTTTCATAATACTATGTGCTCTAGTTCATTGTAGAAACTATTTTATTTTCTATGTCTAAATATTTTTTGAAAAATCATATTTTTAAAATTTACTTGTCCAAAAAATAAAAAATAATTAATAAGAGCAAAGTGGGATGGTGTTAGAATATATTAGTTAGTTTAAAATTAGTTTTAGTGTTAGTTAATAAACAGCTGTATTTTCTTGTTTAGTTTCTTTATTAATATATATTATTTGTTATTAGTAAATTAATAACTCATTGTATTCATTTACTTTTTACCGTTTAATAAAGTTTTCCCCTTTTCTTCATTCTCTCTCTGTAATCAAAGAAACCCTAGAAGTTTCATTTCATCATGGTATCAGATGATTCCTCCGCCTCCACTGCCAACGGCCGTTCCTTCAAGAACGATGATCCGGCCAGTGAGTTTTATATCCATCCGAATGAGAATCCGTCTTTGATTCTCACTTCGGCGTTGCTGGAAAGTGGAAATTACCATTCCTGGGCGCGTTCGATGCGCATGTCCCTGATCTCCAAGAACAAATTCGGTTTTGTTGACGGGACGATTAAGGAGCCTGCTTCGACGGACAAGACGTATTCGGCCTGGGTTAAGTGCAATAACCTGGTTCTTTCGTGGCTCCAGAGGGCGTTGACTCCAGATATCGCTCAGAGTGTCTTGTGGATTGATACCGCTTCGGAGTTGTGGCAAGATCTGTATGATCGATTTAGCCAAGGTGATCTGATGCGGATTTCTGATCTTCTTCAGGAGTTTTACTCCTTGCAGCAAGGTAACTCTACTGTTACCGTTTACCATACGCATTTGAAACGTATTTGGTATGAGATATGCAATTTTCGTCCTCTGAAATCTTGTGAATGCGATGCCATTAAGTATCGAAAACAAGATTTTCTGATTCGTTTTCTTAGGGGTCTTAATGAGGGTTTTTCCGTCCCTAAGTCTCAACTGTTAATGATAAAACCTTTTCCCTCTTTCAATGATGTTTTCTCAACTGTCATTCAACATGAAAGGTCCTTAGTCTCTGATGTGTCTATCGAATCAAATGTTTTTCTAGCCAATAGGTTTTCTCAATCAAGAAATCCTTCTGAGTCTAGGCTTGATCGTTTTTCTGGACAATCCTCTCGTAAATCTGGTTTCAGTAATAATAATAAGCGTCCATTGTGTGTGTTTTGTGGCCTTTATGGACACACTGTCGAAAAGTGCTATAAGAAGCACGGCTACCCACCAGGATATAAAAATAAAGTCCAGCCTAGTAGAGCCAATCAGGTTGAAAATCATGTTTCTGAAGTTTCTAGTCCTAGTTCTCAAATGATGTTCACTAAGGAGCAGTATGAAAACCTTCTTGGTTTGCTGCAAGAACGTAATTTGGCTAATGCCTCAGTCTTGGATGTTGGGCAATCTTCTAAGGTCAATGCTTTGTCTTCTGCATTTGACATTCAGACTGAGAGCTCAGGTATGGTTCTTAATTGTAATTCTTTTGATTCTTCACCTTGGATCTTGGACTCTGGTGCAACAGACCATATAGTGAATTCTTTGCATTACTTTGATAGTTATCATACTGTTAATAATAAGCATGTTCGTTTGCCTAATAATGATTTAGTTGCTGTGACACATATAGGAACTGTTAAGATTAATTCTAATCTAGTTCTTGAAAATGTGTTTCATATACCTAAGTTTGCTTTTAATTTAGTTTCTGTTTCACAGTTAACTAATTCTAATTCAATTTCTTTGTTTTTCTCTTCTAACTTTTGTTGTTTACAGGACATGCAAATTTGGAAGATGATTGGTTCAGCTAAGAAGTTTGCTGGTTTATATCATTTAGAGGTTTCTTCTACTGGTTTGAATTCTGAACATAATTCCACTGTTTGTGTTTCTGTTTCTGCAAAAATTTGGCATTGTAGATTAGGACATCCTTCATTACAAATGATGAAGTTCTTTTCTGATCAGTTTAATAATAAAATTCCTGTTGTTTCTCATAATAAATGTGATGTGTGCCATTTTGCTAAGCAAAAACGCCTTATTTTTCCTATTAGTACTTCAGTTTCTGATTCTGTTTTTGACCTTGTGCATCTTGATGTTTGGGGGCCCTTTCCTGTGAAGAGTATATATGGTCATAACTATTTTCTTACTGTTGTAGATGATAAAAGTAGACATGTTTGGGTTTTTCCAATAAAATTGAAATCTGAAGTTAGGGATTTAGTAGTCCAGTTTTACAAATATGTTGAAACACAATTTTCAAAAAGGATTAAATGTTTCAGAACTGACAATGCTAAAGAATTTGAAATGCATGATTTTTTCAAAACACATGGCATATTACATCAAAATTCTTGTGTGCATACCCCCTCAACAAAACAGTATTGTTGAGAGGAAACACCAACATTTATTGAATGTAGCTAGAGCCTTAAGTTTTCAAGCTGGTCTTCCATTAATTTTTTGGATTGATTGTATTTTGCATTCTGCATTCTTAATCAATATAACTCCTAGTCCAGTTTTGAACAATAAATCACCTTTTGAAGTTCTGTTTTGCAAATCTCCTAAACTTGACTATCTTAAAGTCTTTGGCTGTGTTGCATATGCTTCTGTGTTACCAAAACCAAAAACTAAATTTTATATCCTAGAACAGTTAAGTGTGTTTTTTTGAGAATTCCTAAGAATATCAAGGGTTATAGATTGCTGGATATTGAAAACAAAACCATTTTTGTTTCAAGGGATGTTTCTTTTATAGAAGATCGGTTCTATTTTAAAAGTGAACCAACATCTAAACCTTCTCAGATTGTTTATCCAACTTATGATCATAGTCTTTCTATTAATGATCACATTCCATATGATTCTGTTCAATTTGATCTTAATCAACAATCTGATAATGTTCTGGATACTAATTCTCATGATGATTCACATCATAGTCTTGAAACTGTTAATGGTAGTGATTCTGTTAGTAATAATTCTATGGTTAAGGAAAGTTGTCTTCCAGTTCATACTGCATATGGTCCTCAAACTGTCTCAGCAAGGCCATCCAGAAGTGTTAGGCTTCCTCAGAAGTTCAAAGATTTTAGTGTAACTCTTCCTGGTTCAAGGTCATCTCCTCATACTCTTAACATTGTTTTCTCTTATGATAATCTATCTACTGCTTATTATAGTTACATTAATAATGTTAGTATTCTTTCTGAACCTCGTACTTATAAACAAGCTGTAAAATTTAATTGTTGGAAGAAAGCAATGGAAGAAGAGATAAAGGCCTTAGAAGCTAATAAGACATGGGAACTTGTTAAGCTACCACCAGATAAGACTACAATAGGATGTAAATGGGTTTTTAAAACAAAGTTAAAAGCCGATGGTACCTTAGAAAGATATAAGGCTAAACTTGTGGCTAAGGGTTATACTCAACAATCAGGGGTAGACTTCCTAGACAGTTTTAGTCCTGTTGCTAAAATCACTACTATACGGGTTCTTCTTGTTGTAGCTGCCTCTAAAAATTAGAAATTACAACAATTGGACATAAATAATGCTTTTCTCCATGGCTTTTTAGATGAAGAGGTTTACATGGAACCTCCACCTGGTTTTACAGTTTCTGATCCTAGTGTGGTTTGCAAATTAACTAAAAGTTTGTATGGGCTTAAGCAGGCTAGTAGACAGTGGAACACTAGGCTAACTCAAGCTTTAATTTCTAAAGGTTTCTTACAAGCCTCTGCAGATTCATCTTTATTTGTAAAAGGATCAAATGATGATTTCATTGCTTTAGTGGTGTATGTCGATGACATAATATTAGCTGGTCCAAATCAAATACTTATAAATGATATTAAATCTTTTCTGCATGAGGTCTTTAAGATAAAGGACTTAGGTGATCTTAAGTACTTTCTAGGTCTTGAAGTAGCTAGATCCAGTAAGGGTATCAATCTTTGTCAACATAAGTATACATTAGACTTACTTGAAGAAACTGACTTCTTACATGCTAAGCCTGTTTCCACTCCTTTGCTTGTAAAACCTAAGCTATCTAAGAATGGTGGTATTTCATTGTCTGACATTACTCAATATCGAAGACTTATTGGCAAATTATTGTACTTAACCACTACTAGGCCAGACATATCATTTGTTGTGCAACAACTTTCGCAATTTTTTTCTTGTCCAACTGATGTTCATTTTACAGCTGCCCATAGAATCCTTAGATATCTTAAGGGTACTCCAGGGCAAGGTTTATTTTTTCCTGCAGAAAATGAGCTTAAAATTAGTACTTTTTCTGATTCGGATTGGGCTTCTTGCCTTGATTCTCGAAAATCTGTTACTGGGTTCTGTGTGTTCTTGGGTACAACCTTAGTTTCCTGGAAGTCAAAAAAGCAGCAAACGATCTCTCGATCCTCAAGTGAAGCTGAGTATAGAGCATTGGCTTCTGTATCCTGTGAAATCCAGTGCCTTTCTTATTTGTTATCTAATTTTCAAATTCCTGTTTCTTCTCCTGCAAATTTGTATTGTGATAATCTTTCTGCAATTAAAATTGCAGAGAATCCTGTGCAGCACGAACGAACTAAGCACATCGAGATCGATTGCCACTTGATTCGAGAGAAGATCAGTCAGGGATTGATTAATTTACTGCCTGTTACCACTCATCATCAGTTGGCAGATTGTTTCACAAAGCCTCTTCAGCCTTCATCCTTTATTCCAGCTATTTCCAAGTTGGGCATCCAAAACATATATGCTCCAACTTGAGGGGGGCTGTTAGAATATATTAGTTAGTTTAAAATTAGTTTTAGTGTTAGTTAATAAACAGCTGTATTTTCTTGTTTAGTTTCTTTATTAATATATATATTATTTGTTATTAGTAAATTAATAACTCATTGTATTCATTTACTTTTTACCGTTTAATAAAATTTTCCCCTTTTCTTCATTCTCTCTGTAATCAAAGAAACCCTAGAAGTTTCATTTCATCAGATGGTGATGGATGTATGCAACATACATGGATGCAGTAATGTTTTCAAAATAGGAGTATGTAATTTTTTTAAAAATAAAATAAAAAAGTGTATGTATACAATCATTATTCATACATGAATCAGAGTAAAATATAACCGAGATTTATCTATGTAAAAGTAACCAATAATGTAAATATTTTGCAGACATTGACCGGATTTTGCTGCCTCAAACAAAGGATTCAGATATATCAATGGTTATTGTCTTCGCTAAACAAACTGGTATTTCCTTATGTACTTCATTATAGTGCAGTATCAATAAGATCAAAGTTTATTTATGTATAAATTTCAATAACTAAACAATGTATGGGTGCTGAAATATGAATTTATCATTCTTTTCCTTTATGTATAAATTTCAATAGAAAATAATTTATAATTTTCTTATGTATTCATAATGTCAGTATTTAAAGTCTTGATATTGCTTAAGGGTCTAAATTGATAGTTGATTTTGTGTTTAATACTTTAATATATTAATTACTAGGGGTGTTCATAACCGGATCATAGGGTCATTGTCGTATCTGGGCCTGGACAGGAGGGGCAACCGCCCAATGCCTAGAATTTTTATAGTCAATTATACTTTTAGGGGTCTACTCTTAAAATTTAATTTTTTCTAATATTTATTATTAAGAGCCTAAAATTTTCTCAATATTTGTTATTATCAACATATTCTTGACATTCATATTTTTCCTAATACTTGTTATTAAAGGTTCAATTTTTCAATACATATTATTAGAGACCCAATTTTTTTCCAACATTTATTATTAGGGATCTACTCTTTTAATTTTCTTCCCTAATAGGAGTACTTGTTATTAAAGGTTCAGTTTTTCTAACTCTTGTTATTAAAGGTTTATTTTATTTTTCAATATTTGTTATTATGAGTGTACTCTTAAAATTTAATTTTTTTAATATTTATTATTAGAAGCCTAAATTTTTTTCAATGCTTGTTATTAATTTTTTAAAATACTTTTATTAAGGGCATGATTTAAATAACAGTCCGCAACCGCAACAACAACCATTATATAGCGGTAGCGATATTGTTCTAAATCGCGATATTCGCAACCGTTATGTCTACAATAGCATATGTTATTAAAAAATTCACAACCACGATACTCGCAGTAACCGCAATAGCAACCGTTATGTCTGCAATCACGATAAACACAACGTGGCCGAAAACATAACCACAACTGTAATTTAAATTTTTAATTAGGGGCTGATTTTTTGTTTGCCCTATAGCTAACAAATTCTTAAAAACGGGCATGCATAGAGTATCCAAAGACCTAATAAATCTAATATTACAACCATAAAAAAAGAATACAGGTTAAATTAACAATCCAAACTTTAAAAATATATTAAATGGAGTATGAATGCAGCATTTAAATCTCAAATTTCGAATTGACTCAAACTTGGAGTCTTTAATGCTTGAACTAGGTTCAGCCAACCATTTTATGACACCTATATCCACAAAATTTTCCAAGTCATTGTGGAAGTTGAGTGCAAGTTCTTATGGCCCAAGCCGTGTTTAAGTGCCCCCATCTTTAGTTTCCTTTGTTTTATTTTTCTCAGTAGACTCAGAGACTTTTCATATTGAAGTTTTGCACTTCCATGTTAAATGTGGCTCCCTCCACACGACACGACATGGCAGATAATAACCCTTTAGTTTTTGCCCTTACAAGTTACAAGTTAATAGGGGCCTATTTATAAATTTCAAAAAATTAACAAGTTAGTTCATCTATTTTAATTTATCAGAATTTGATCTTAATACTTTACAAAAAAAAAGGTAAAGTTCACAAATAGTAACTAAACTTTAGTCTATTATTCAATTTGGTAATCAAACTTTTAATTGCTTCAATGTTACCATTAAATTTTATGTTTTGCTTCAATTCTACCACTCATCTGTTAACAGCCATTAACAACCGTTAAAATATTTGGCGTAATAACACATTTGGTCCTCCACGTTTATACATTCAAACAATTTAGACCGTGGGGTAATTATTCGCAAACATTTGGTCCTCCATTGGGTATCATCATCTCATCATTTGCTTATTATTCGCCAACATTTCTGGTATTAACCCGTCATTCTCGTTTAATAAGACATCACATTAAATTAATTTCACTTTTTCAAACAACAAAGAGATTTAGGTGCGTTGAGCATTTTATATTTATTTCTAAGTTCGATTATTTAAAAACCCTAAAAAATGTCTAAGTCTTTTATTCCTAACTTAAAGTTTAAGTATGCTCAAGTCTATTTTATTTTTGTGAAGAACATTTTTCAACAAAACATGTCTCTATATAAGCTTTAGTCCCTAATCCTAAGTTTTAAACTTATTTCTAAAACAAACAATCAAACTTTATTCTTTTAAGTTTTTACCCTTTTTATTATTATTCCATTAAAAAAACCTTTATTTCTTTTTTACTTTTTATTTTTTAAAAAAAAAGCCGAGACCCCTTTTACATTTTTTTTACTTTTTCTCATTTTCATATTTTTTCACCTTTTATATTTTTCCTTTTCAAAAAAAATCTCTTTAAAAAAAATAACTTTTTTTCATTTTCATTTTTTAGTTTTTCTTTTAAAACAACATTTTTTTAAAATAAACTTTATTTTTTCTAGAGAAATTCCTTTTAAGTTTTTTCTTCAAATTTTATTTTTCTCCAAAAACCTTAAACTCTATTTGTAAACCCTTTTTATTTCTTTTTCCAAAACTGTATGACTTATTTATTTTAAAAAACATCTCATTTATCTTATTTATTTTTAAAACCACCTAGCCCATTTATTATTAAAACTAAATTTCATAAAAATCTTTTTATATTTTTTAAATTAAGCCCCTTTATTATTTCCACCCATACATTATTGTCTTTTCTAAATTAAATCCCTAACTTTAAGTTTTTTCAATTAAACCACATTTATTCATTTTATTCTTGAATTTTAATTTAAACACTTAAAAAACATTTCTACACTTCTAAAGATCTAAACAATCCTAACAACATTTTTTAGCATGCAAATATTTTCAAAAGATCAAACTAAAAATAAAATAGAAATTTAAAACGAAAATGTTTCCGGAATCGTAAAACGATTTTTTCGACTTCGAGATAGCAACCTAAAATTCACAAAAACACAAACACCAAAAAATTCATCCAAGAACAAGCATAAAAATCAAAATAAAAAAATGAAAATAAAGATAGAAATTGTAACCCCCTAGACCCGCCTATGCGTTTCGCGGATCCTAGGAAGTCACATTAGGGTCACAAGAGCGACCCACCGTAAAAATCCACATAAAACATTTCCTCTGGAAAAAAATACATATTAAATTATAACGGTAACTTTTGTTGAAATTACTCTTTCAAGAACTTATTTAAACATATAACAAAAATTTTAGAAAAAAATAATTTTACAGACACTGTCATGAAACAATAGTGACATGCATGCCCACCAACTATGTCGGTACCGTACTCCAAAAGCAACACCGCGAGAACTCCAAACACTGATGTTGGCCATCGAGCCATGTTAGATTTCTTTTTAACCTGTGACGGTAAAAACAACGTGAGCTTCGAAAAGCTCAGTAATACAGAACTACCAATGGATGCTATAAGTAACATGTAAGTATATGGTAGGCATAACACAATCATGATGTTTTGGGCAACAATATGCCCCAAAGATATGATCAGATATTCCAAAGAAGCGGTATGCATGAAGATAATATAATTGTTCTTTATTCAACTACTAAGTATCATACTAGGAACATATAGACCAGAGGGTTAGACAAGATATAGATTACGATAGTTGAGTCAGGGGCTTAATATGTGTTCCAACAGTGCAAAGTTAACACATATTAAGTAACGGTGTGGTGCACGTTAATTCAACTTTATATAATGTTAGCGATAAGGTTCATTTTAGATTTTCTTTCTACCCTCCAACCAAACTCCGGTATGTAGTTCCCCAGAACTGCAACTATAACGGGCATTAACCTAGGCCCATTGGGCGTAGGTGCCAGCCTAAGGGAATACCTTAGGTACGGTAAGGAATTACCCTAGCCGAAGCATAGGAACCTAAAACGGTAAGGAGTTACCAGCCTGATCAGGGCTGAACTTACGGTAACTTCATACTCTATCCCAAATATCCTGATAACGGTGTATGTAGTGATAAAAGTAATCGGTAGTAGTCGGTAATGATCGGTAATGACAATATTCGGTAGCAATCAGTGTTAACCAGTAATAACAGTGAACATAAAGTAAACTATAGTTTTTCGATGGAACGATAACTAGCGAGCATATAAATTTTTATTTTATTTTCTTTTTCACTTTTTTTTCTTTCTAGTTCAAATACATAGGTATATTTTGGTTTGGTAAAAGCCATATTTCGTATCAAAAGACAACCCTTGGGTTCAGGACGGTAGAATATTTATGTGCACTTGGAACACACTAAAAGGAACCATTTATTTCTCTGAGGTACTTGATATTACACGAGGAATGAAAACTCTGAGCTTTTGACATTTTGAATTGGTTTCGGTAATGAGGTCCCGATTAGAGGGGACTTTGTAGCCAACATCGCCAACCAGGCATTTGAAAAAAATGCTTTATTATGATCATTCAAGGTATCAACTATATTAAGGTTGTTTCGACTACTTTGGCTAACGATGGCATTTTGGTCATTTTACTATTAAGGCTATTTTGTAACTTAGCCCAATAATGACAAAAAGATGATTTGCAACATTCAAGATTTCCAACGGTTTATCAACCTCCAAAAACTCACTCGATCTAACATATCTCAACTCTGCAATACTTACCAAACATTCAGACCTATGCGTTCCACGTGTACCATTCTCAAAATCAACTATATAAAAAAGTTTGAACGATCGTCTTCATATTTTTCCACAAGCTCACCACTGAGTATTCAAACTTATTTTCCAAGCGAAATCTTCCAACCTTATTTTAGTATCATGAGTGATGGACATATATGAGTCATGCTTCATAACACTTAGGGGCATTTCAGTCATTTACGCTTTATTTAGATTTTTGGAATTTCATCGAAGGCAAATTTTGCCCATTTCGGTCAAGAGGGTATTTCGACCATTTTAGAGCTCGGGATAGATCCATCATTTCCGTCAATTATACTAATTCTATAATTTCAATCATTTGTGTACTCGATAGAGATTTAGTCGCTTTGGTCCTTTCAGCCCTTCCAAACAACTCATTCGTTTCAAAACTTGAGGGTATAAATGGCATTTCTGTTAATTGGAAAGTTTCGATGCTCGAGATACTTTAGTGATTTCGGTCATTACACCCATCCTGATCAATTCAGTCTTATAGTACCTTCAATCCTTTAGTCATTTCAGTTTTTTCACTCAATTCGATAATTGAAAGTACTTTGATAATTTCCAAACATACGAACAATTTCTTGTAAATTTATCTTCAAGGATTAATAAGAATTCGAGGAAAACCAAGCACTTCACAATCTCGAAGGTTTAAGTCTTGTTATCGTAACTCTCCAAGTAATTTGATGTTTTCAGATAAATCAGTTGTTTAACAAGATCTAAGATAGATTCCTAGATTGCTTTCATTTTTAGGGTCATTTTAGTCATTCAAATATCTTAAGGGTGTTTTTTTTGTAATTTCTCATTCTAACGTTTCGTGCATTAACTCTTTTATCAAGAACATAATCTAAAATTAAAGTTTTGAGGTTGTCGCTTTATCGAGTGTTCACTAAGCTTCAATTTCTTATCAGTCATTTGTTCTTTATTCGAGTCATTCGGTCTTAACCAGTTTATTATCATTTTACCGTAACTGTACAACTTATAATAATCGACGATAATCATATTGTTCATGCATTAATCAATTATCAACATGTTCTATAAAGCATACAACATGTAGTAAGGTATTACCTTGAATCCTTGCTATATCGGTCAACCCTTGAAACGACATTTCGATACTCTCGAACTCGTATTCGACGTCCTCAACCATTCGTATTCAAGGAACGGTGAGTACCTTCAATCACACAAATTCCTATTTCAGTCTTTATAACATTGCTTTTAATTGAATAAATAAAATACATAAACATGCTCGAGTTCAAAGTCATATTTCAGGATGTCGAAAAACATAAAATAGAACTTTTCTAAAAATTTGACTTTTTGGTCAACGGTCAAAGTCAACGTTGACGTCATGCTAACGTCAGCAGTCAATAGTCAAAAGTCAAACGAGTTGACTCAAACGAGTTGACTCGGTTGACTCGGACGAGTCGACTCACTGTGTTGACTCGGGTAGCTGACTCGGTTAACGTGTCGGGTCAGGTAGACGGGTTTGGGCTCGGTTCGGGTTTGGGTTCAAACCGGGTTAGGCTCAGACCGGGTTGGACCGGTTCAGATCAGATTTTACCTTTCATTGAAGCCTCGTCGGCCGATCGTCGGAGAAGGGTCACCGGCGGTACATTTGGCATCGATTTTGCTGGAAAACAAGCCCATGAGTTACTCAATTCATTTAAACCAAAAAAACACCAATCTAAGCCAAAAATCTCACCGGATTTAACCAAAAAAGAGGAAAACGGAGTTCGAAACAACGTAGCTCCGGCGAGACTTTAAACATTGACGTACCGGTGATCGGAAACCTGAGTTCTCCTCGCCTCGACACGAGGAGTTTGTTGGCGGTGGCGACGCGACGAATAGACGGCCGTGTTGGCTGGAAAACACAGAAACAGAAGGTGCGAAAGGAGTGTTCTCACCGAACCTTCAACCCACACTTCACGGTGAACGGCAACGCGGTTGCGCGCGTGACTGGCGGTTCGAATTGAGACGATGCGCACGCTAGTGGTGGCGGTGCGACAAACGACCACCCACGACGACTGAAATCGACGAAAAGAACGAACGATGCTACCCTAGGTTCAACGAACCTAAATCCTCCAATTTTCGGCGATTAGGACGTCGGCTGTTCGACGGTGTTGAGGGGTTTTGGTCAGGTCGTCGTGGCGGTTCTAGCAAGGTTACCAGTGCACGGCACGACTCGACGGTGAGGAAGATCGGTACAACGATCGGGATTCGAGTTTAGGGGAGGTGAAGGAAGTCAAACAGTCATTCAGGCTGGTTCTGATAATCTCCAGATAAGCATTTAATTCGAATGACAAGGGTGGTTCAGATATTTTATTTGCTTATTAATTTATTTTAGCTTTACAAGAACCACTTAATAATAGGTGGGTGCATGTTCCAACCAGAAAATGGCCTTGGCTCAATGGTTAAGACTCAAGCAACTTATTTATGAGTTACGGGTTTGACTCCCCCGAACTGCAATTTCCTCTTCTTTTTTTTGGCATCCAATTACTATTACTTTAGGGTGTTACATAAATTTTACCGAAATGACGAACGAAGAACTCGAATTCGGGCTTCTCGAAATGCTCATAATTGCCTCCGGAATATTGCTTCCCAACTCGAACTACTACTCAAAAATTCAAGCAACTTTTAAACAAATTTTCAGAGCATTTTCAGATTTTTCCTATGCCTTTTCCAAGTGGATTTTTCACTTCAAATTGTCTTTTTTGAACAAGTGAAAATGGGGTTTTTATAGTTATCTTGAGCTTGCAAATCAAGCTATAATCCACGTTTCAATTCCTAAATTAGAGCCAAAATCAGACCAATGACTTGATCCTCGGAAAAACCCCTAAAAAATATCCCAATTTGGTTCAAAATCGGGATCGAATTTCCCCTTGATTCGAGCCTAGGGTTTGACTCTTTTCACTGTAACGGGGTTTTTTTTCTCGCAACTTCCCGCTACTTTTGAAAAATATATTCAATTTGATTTAAAAAGGGGAATTTAAAAATTAATTCGGGTTTCGGGAAAAGAACCTTAAAAAAATCTTTTTTTTGGTTTGGAGTCACCACCGGCCACTATGGTAGGCCAGACACCGTAAAAAAACAAAACCAGAGATTCGTTTGAAAGGGTTCGGGAATTGGTTACGTGTGGGGAAGGGTTAGCACCCCCATCACGCCCGGAAATCGGTACCAAAACAAATGTTGCTTTTAATTGATGGAAATTATCTGAATTTAAAAAGACTTTAATTAGGGGTTCTTGATTGAAAACCAGACTTTAATTTTACAAGCTTTGTCCAAATTGGTAGTTTCGAATTAATTAAACGTTTAATTAAAAATGATGACGGTACACCAGACCAAAGACTAAACCGACATCATATAAGACTGACTGTTGTGTTACTTTAGGGTTCGGATCACGTACGTCACCTTTATGCATGATGCAAGCAATTAAAGGATGATGTTATGGTCCTGTTCGTTTTAATTACGAATTTACCTTTAGACGATTCAAATTAATCCAAATATTCGCGGGACATCCAATAAGCTAGGCATGTCGACTCAAATACGCGAATTAATAGGTATCTCCGTTTTAGAATTAAAATTAATTATTATGCAACTCTAAACATTAAAGGGTCACATGAACGGCAATTTAAAATGCATGTCACAACAAACATATTCGAATCGCATTTACAACAAATAGGCATGCCACACTAAAAACATATATGCACATACTAACATAAACAAAATGGCCAAGCAACATATATTCTATACTAACATGCATGATTGACAAAAAACATAATAAAATGCTAATAATATAAAGGTAGACTGGAAGGGATCAAAATTTCAAATAAACCATTCAAAAAGCTAAATAAAAGGCAAAATGGGATTAAATTAAAAATATGCGAAAGACCACAGGGACCAAAACGGGAGTTAACCCACCCGAAAATCATTTGAAACGAAAACGGTGGCCAAAATGAAAACACTGGAAAGCATATAAGGATTGCGGAGGTGGTTTAAAAAGACGGAGGGATCCGGGACGGTATTACAAAAACACGGAAGGGTTTAAACCAAAATTAAGCCAATTTTTAAAAGAAAAAACATTGTATAAACCATATTAAAATGAATTTTAGCCCCTTTCCCATTTGTTAACCCTAAAAGGGGGCTCTCTTATCCTCTGTTTTCCTCCGGCGCCGCAAGGGACTCCGATCGCCGTTGCCGGCGCCAGAAACCTAAAAAGGCCTTTTCCGACTCGAAACCAAAACCCCAAAAAAAACCTCTGTCCTTTGAAATCAAAACCCCGAAAACCAGTTTCTTAAAACCCTTTTTCTATTTGAAACCCAAAACTGAAACTAAAAAAAACCACAAACTTACCCCTTTCGCGTCACCGGCTCACCATGCATGGCTTCCGAAGGAGCCAGAAGGCTTATCGCCGGCAACGGAGAAGAAGAAGGAAACGACGAGGGAAAGACCTTAACCCCTGTTGTTTTTTAAATTCGAAACGAAAATGAAACTGAGAAGAATCTCTCTGAAAACCTATGTGCTTGTATTTCACTGAAACTTTAGTTTACACAATTTTTGCTCTCTGAAATTTTTCGAAATGGGGATCCTCCTATTACAACTTTTTCTCTCCGAAAAATCCCCTTTACATTGCATTCTGCTCGGGTTTATATAGCCCGAATATTACATTTTTCCCTCTTTTCTAAATTACATTTAATTGCTGGAAATTGCTGGTTAATTTGTACGATTTGATTGCCTCTGATTTCTGTTTCTGATTTCCGTTGCATTTGCGCGTTTTCAGCCTCTAACGTTTTTGTTATTTTGGCTGTATGTGAGGCTCGTACGAGGGGGGAACCAGAGAGACGTGGCCGGATGACGTGGCTGGTTTGGCTCGGGCGTAAGGCGTCCGAAAATGCACGCGGTGTACTGCACGCGCGCATTTGGGAGACGGACAGACGCGCGTGGGAGACGGGGCGTCACGCGTGAGGCTCTGGAACCTTCTCCGGCTCGATCTCAGCCGTCCGATGCGCTCCTGATCGAACGATGTGGATTGTGCGGCGCTGAGGCTTGAGGAAAGGGCCTCTAGGGTTTTTTGGTCCTTGCGTGATCTGGACCGTTGGATCTAGATCCTAGATCCAACGGCTATGATGGGGTGGCGGCTGCAAAGACAAGGGAATTAGCGTTAGGGTTTCTTAGCAGATTAGGGCTAGTGTTTTGGGCCTAAACATGCCATGTAATATATGTATAATATTCTTGGGCTTTTTACAATGTAAATGGACTTTAAATAATACTGTTGGGTTTTTATTATATTAAATATTGGGCTTATTATTTATATATTAATGTTTTTTTTGTTTTCTGATTAATAATAATATGATAGGTAATAAGAATAATAATAATAATAATGATATACGGTAATAGTATAATGAGATAACACTATTCGAATAATATAATAATAATGGTAATAAAAGGTGGTAAATAATATAATAATATGAGTAATATAGTAATAGTAATATCAATAATTCTAATGTATATATACTGTTTTTTGTTTTTTTTTTAATTTTATCATAGCACACACATATATATAATGAACAAAATATCAAAGCCCATTACTAAAAAAAAGAGGACGGGTTTAACACCCCGGACAAAATTAGTGATTACAGTTGTCCCCCTTTGCTTATACTTGTAGCACAAGGATAAAGCAAAGACCATAAGCACAAATTGTGTCCGACTTCCCTGTTTGGATTCCGAGTCACCATGCACTTGAACTACTGGCGGTCCGGAAGTCAGTACGGGAAAACACAAAGGTCGCGGAGGCCTGAAGTTGTCTTTCTCATTTCAACATTCTTCAACCCTTCGAGGTCCGATCAAATAGATAATTAGCAGAAGCTCCATTCACCAAATGCCCGAACGGATAGGCGGGTTCTATTCTCCGAAAGCCCGAACAGATAGGCGAGTTCCATTCTCCGAAAGCCCGAACAGATAGGCGAGTTCTATTCTCTGAAAGCCCAAACAGATAGGCGGATTCCATTCTCCGAAAGCCTGAACAGATAGGCGGATTCCATTCTCTGAAAGCCCGAACGGATAGGCAGATTCTATTCTCTGAAAGCCCAAACAGATAGGCAGATTCTATTCTCCGAAAGCCCGAACAGATAGGCGGATTCCATTCTCTGAAAGCCCGAACGGATAGGCGGATTCCATTCTCCGAAAGCCTGAATAGATAGGCAGATTCTATTCTCCGAAAGCCCGAACAGATAGGCGGATTCCATTCTCTGAAAGCCCGAACGGATAGGCGGATTCTATTCTCTAAAAGCCCAAACAGATAGGCCGATTCTATTCTCCAAAAGCCCGAACAGATAGGCGGATTCCATTCTCTGAAAGCCCGAACGGATAGGCGGATTCCATTCTCCGAAAGCCCGAATAGATAGGCAGATTCTATTCTCCGAAAGCCCGAACAGATAGGAGGATTCCATTCTCTGAAAGCCCGAACGGATAGGCAGATTCTATTCTCTGAAAGCCCGAACAGATAGACATGTTCTATTCTCCGAAAGCCCGAACAGATAGGCGAATTCCATTCTCTGAAAGCCCGAACGGATAGGCAGATTATATTCTCCGGAAGCCCGAACAAATAGGCGGATTCCATTCTCTGAAAGCCCGAACGGATAGGCAGATTCTATTCTCTGAAAGCCCGAACAGATAGGCGGGTTCTATTCTCCGAAAGCCCGAACAGATAGGCGGATTCCATTCTCTAAAAGCTCGAACGGATAGGCAGATTCTATTATCTGAAAGCCCGAACAGATAGGCAGGTTTCCTTTTACGGGGAAAGCTTTAAAATACCCGTCGAAAGTAGGTAAAAAATATATGATGATGTGAGTTAGCATGCCCCTAATCCTAGGGATGCCTAACTACAAGTGATGCATGAATTATGACATCAAAATGCTCGGATGCTTCTACTCTCCGAGTTGGTAATGTCGACCTTCTTCTTGTCTCTTCTTCTTCTCAATCTCTTTTGGCTTTCTTATCTTTGCTAAATCTCGGTCTCTTGGTCTCTTCTTCTTCTCAATCTCTTTTGGCCTTCTCATCTTTGCCAAATCTTGGTCTCTTCTCAAAAGACAACGTAACACTTCTCGTAGTGCACGTTCTCAAAGCATTGCCCCCTATTCAAACCGGGTGCTCAACCTTTCTCTTCGTCTTTACTCAACGCGACGAATCTTCTTTTCTCTCAACAACGGGGGAATCACATGCCCCCAAGTCCCTGAACTTTTCTAGAGTTCATTTTAGACTGGTCCATCCTGACCTTCCTCTTCTTAACCTCTTTTGGCTTTCGTACTTTCCAAATCCCAATCTTTTGATCTCTTTTCGAAAAATGATTGTTGACTTTCGCTGGTCAAACTGGACATAGCACTTCTCGTAATGCTCGTTCTCAAAGCATTGCCCCATTCTCAAACTGGGTGCTAAATTATTCTCTTCGTCTTAATTCAACACGACGACTTCATCTATTCTCAACAATGGGGAAACACATGCCCCCAAGTCCCTGAACTTTTCTCTTAAGTTCATCAAGGTCCAACTTCATCTTCTGAAGCAATCGAAACATCTCGACAAAAATTCGCTTCAAGTCCTTGAACTGTAGTATGTAGAAATCTACTACCGTCCTCACTATGGCCACTGATGACCTACCATTTGTATTCATGGCATTGCATTCTAAACTTTATCCCCGAAGCAATGGGAAATTAATTTGTGTTCAAAAAAGATTTAGATTGCATCTTCTAATTTCAACATGAGATGCATTTTCGAAAATTATACTTTCTTTTCAAATTAGGGATATATCAAGTCAAATTAAATCCCTGAATATCAAGTGCACGAACCACGGATTGCCTCAAGCATCATGTGTCTAGGAGACCTCGAAAGCTGAGCTGATGTCTGAAAATGTGACATACTCTCCAAGTTATTTCGGCTTTTAATCAATTAGGCTTATCTTCTGTAGGCTTCGCCTTTATCAATTCTTTATAATTTTGGGGAAGTCAACTCATCACATTCCTTTGGCTCGAGAATAAAGATGGAGCATACAACAAAACCCCGAGCTACTCGGTATTGTCATGATTTGAAAATATTACCATCACTCATGTAGCTAAAGTGAATGGTGCATAGCAACCTTATTGGTCTTTTTGCTACAGCGGAGTGCCCCAAAAATTCCACACTCGTATCCGAAAATGCCTATTACCAGGCTTCGGACATTGGAATGCTTTTGTTACGCTTTTATCATTCTCTCTCTCTTGTCTTCTCTTTTTTTCTCTTTTCATTTTCTCTCCTTTTTTTCTTTTCCTCTCTCTTCTTTTCTTTTTTCTCTTTCTTTTATTTATTTATTTCTTTCCTTTTTCTTTTTCTCTATTTTTCATTTTCTTTTTCTCTTTTCTTGTTTCCTCTTTTCTTTTTTTTCTTTCAGCGTGGAAAATTTCTGGTTATTCTCTCGAATGCCCTAATTCTATGTGTATTTAATTAGGTGACCAAATTAACTTGGAGTGTAAGCCACATATTCATCATCTTCAAAGCTTTTGATTTCCACTAGACAAAGGCGGCTCGAAGTCAACCTTTGGGGTCAAGATCAATGTCCCTTGTGCAATTGATATACGGGGACTCAATAGGCAAATATATACACACAAAATGAAAAGGAAATTGAAACGTAATGCATCCTTTCATTGAAATTTAAAAACATGCAGTCTGAGGCCCTTACAAAAAATCTTTGCTACCTTCGGGCAAAGGGTAGCAAAGGTTTATTTCACACATCACTTCAAGGAAAAGATTAAAATGCAATGAAATGAAGACAAGCGGTCTTGGATACACTAAAACTCTTAAATACTGCTGAGCTGACCATCCATTCCACCCTTCAAACTTCTTCGAGGAACTCAACCTCACGATTGTCCATCAATTCCTGGACCAATTGCTTAAATTCTAAGCAACTCTGAATTTCATGCCCCGTAGTCTGGTGGTACTCGCAAAATGATCCATGGCCATCATATGCCCCCATTTGGACCCTTCTCAAGTCGGCTTCTAACTTAGCAAAACTTTCCTCCATTTGCCTCATTTGGTGGCGAGTAAAGTGTGGGTGCGGAATCTTCGGTAGTCACAAATGCTGCCATAACCCCGAACAATTAATTCCATGATTTAATGACGTAATGCATGAAATGTGTATGCATAACTGAAACAAATGAATGAAGGCAACAAATTGAAAAACACAAAATCGAATGCAAGGAAATGTTGATTCGACGAACATCCTCATTAAACAACTTTCCACAACGGAGATCAAGTCTTGTTGCAACGAGGTAAGAAATACATAGGGTACGATTTTCAATAAATTTTCTCGTGCCCTCTTTCTAAATTAGCGCGCTCCGGGAGCCTCGCTGCTATGGACTCTTTTCTCCCGTTTGTGAAAGTTTTCAACTTTAGACTGTTCTCGAATCAACACCTCGTATGAGAATGCGATGAGTACGCAAAAAATAAGCAAAATAAGACAAAAAGGCAACTGGGTTAGTATCAACAATAATGAATACAAGCAAAAGGAAACACATCAAAGCAAATTAACGATGCAAGACCTAATAGCATGAATTCTAATTCTACGGTTATCCGCATGGCTCTAGTCGGGGTGGGCTTCTTAAATTCTCACTCACGTGGTTCAGTTCTAACAAGGGTACCCGAACCTATCTTATCACCTACTAAGGTAACAAGAACCCCAATTCTGGCCCATTACAAGCTTGCGAACTGGTTTCGGTTCGAAGGAAAGCACGACCTAGTGACGTGGAGGGTTGCTTACATATCAAAGGCGTGGATTCCGGAAGTGAATTACCGACCCGTGGAGGGAGACTCACATGGGTATGGGTGTTTCACTCCCACTTAAGGGACGAAGCTCGGGTATAGAGCCTAATGCGTGATGCAACACATGTCGGTGATTCCTTTGAAATTAAATGAAAAATTAATCCAAGACCACCAATTATCAAAGCTCGTGCACTTAAAGTCTTATTTTCAAAGAAGAACCATCTCGCTAAATTCGAATTAAATTTCAAAAAATTTCCATCATTAAAAGCAACAATTATTTCTTTAGCCTAACTCTCTTTTTGTTTTGAAAAACAAAATTTCTCCCCAGCGGAGTCGCCAAACTGTAACAGGGTTTTTTTTCTCGCAACTTCCCGCTACTTTTGAAAAATATATTCAATTTGATTTAAAAAAGGGGAATTTAAAAATTAATTCGGGTTTCGGGAAAACAACCTTAAAAAAACTTTTTTCGGTTTGGAGTCGCCACCGACCACTATGGTAGGCCAGACACCGTAAAAAAACAAAACCAGAGATTCGTTTGAAAGGGTTCGGGAGTTGGTTACGTGTGGAGAAGGGTTAGCACCCCCATCACACCCGGAAATTGGTACCAAAACAATTGTTGCTTTTAATTGATGGAAATTATCTGAATTTAAAAAGACTTTAATTAGGGGTTCTTGATTGAAAATCAGACTTTAATTTTACGAGCTTTGTCCAAATTGGTGGTTTTGAATTAATTAAACGTTTAATTAAAAAGGATGACGGTACACCGGACCAAAGACTAAACCGACATCATATAAGACTGACTACCGTGTTAGTTTAGGGTTCGGATCCCGTACGTCACCTTTATGCATGATGCAAGCAATTAAAGGATGATGTTATGGTCCTGTTCGTTTTAATTACGGATTTACCTTTAGACGATTCGAATTAATCCGAATATTCGCGGGAAATCCAATAAGCTAGGCATGTCGACTCGAATACGCGAATTAATAGGTATCTTCGTTTTAGAATTAAAATTAATTGTTATGCAACTCTAAACATTAAAGGGTCACATGAATGGCAATTTAAAATGCATGTCACAACAAACATATTCGAATCGCATTTACAACAAATAGGCATGCCACACTAAAAACATATATGCACATACTAACATAAACAAAATGGCCAAGCAACATATATTCGATACTAACATGCATAATTGACAAAAAACATAATAAAATGCTAATAATATAAAGGTAGACTGGCAGAGATCAAAATTGCAAATAAACCATTCAAAAAGCTATATAAAAGGCAAAATGGGATTAAATTAAAAATATGCGAAAGACCACAGGGACCAAAACGGGAGTTAACCCACCCGAAAATCATTTGAAACGAAAATGGTGGCCAAAATGAAAACACTGGAAAGCATATAAGGATTGCGGAGGTGGTTTAAAAAGACGGAGGGATCCGGGACGATATTACAAAAACGCGGAAGGGTTTAAACCAAAATTAAGCCAATTTTTAAAAGAAAAAACACTGTATAAACCAGATTAAAATGAATTTTAGCCCCTTTCCCATTTGTTAACCCTAAAAGGGGGCTCTCTTATCCTCTGTTTTTCTCCGGCGCCACAAGGGACTCCGGTTGCCGTTGCCGGCGCCGGAAACCTAAAAAGGCCTTTTCCGACTCAAAACCAAAACCCGAAAACCTAAAAAGGCCTTTTCCGACTCAAAACCTAAAAACCCCTTTCGCGTCACCGGCTCACCATGCATGGCTTCCGAAGGAGCCAGAAGGCTTATCGCCGGCAACGGAGAAGAAGAAGGAAACGACGAGGGTAAGACCTTAACCCCTGTTGTTTTTTAAATTCGAAACGAAAATGAAACTGAGAAGAATCTCTCTGAAAACCTATGTGCTTGTATTTCACTGAAACTTTTGTTTACACAATTTTTGCTCTCTGAAATTTTTCGAAATGGGGATCCTCCTATTACAACTTTTTCTCTCCAAAAATCCCCCCTTTACATTGCATTCTGCTCGGGTTTATATAGCCCGAATATTACATTTTTCCCTCTTTTCTAAATTACATGTAATAGCTGGAAATTGCTGGTTGATTTGTACGATTTGATTGCCTCTGATTTCTGTTTCTGATTTCCGTTGCATTTGCACGTTTTCGGCCTCTGACGTTTTTGTTATTTTGGCTGCATGTGAGGCTCGTACGAGGGGGGAACCAGAGAGACGTGGCCGGATGACGTGGCTGGTTTGGCTCGGGCGTAAGGCGTCCGAAAATGCACGCGGTGTATAATGAGATACCACTATTCGAATAATATAATAATAATGGTAATAAAAGGTGGTAAATAATATAATAATATGAGTAATATAGTAATAGTAATATCAATAATAATAATGTATATATACTGTTTTTTTGTTTTCTTTTTAATTTTATCATAGCACATATATATATATATATATATATATATAATTAACAAAATATCAAAGCCCATTACGAAAAAAAGAGGACGGGTTTAACACCCCGGACAAAATTAGTGATTACATTCACACTGTTTTTATTTTTGCAGATTTCGTCGAGCACAGGCGGCAGCGGAGAGCGGGGTTGGTGGCATTAGGTCAGCGGACCGGCCGGTACCAGCGGCGTCGGCAGCCGTGGCCGGTAGACGCCGGCCGGCCACCAATGAAGGTCGCGATAAGGGTTTGGTTGGGGAACCAGCCCACGCGCTGGCGCGTGGCGCGCGCTGGTTCCCTCTTTTTCTTTTTATTTTTATTTTTTTTGTTTTCTTTCTTTTTCCTTCTTTTTTGCGTATTTTTGGCTGCCTTTTTTGTTGTTTTTTATCACATTTATTATTATTTTTCACCTCACTTTATTTCCTTTTTCTTCTCCATAACTATTTTGCACCATTATTATTATTTTTTTCTTTTTTTCTCTTTTTCTTTAAAAGTAGACTTCAAAATAAAAAAATGGTCTTGTTCTTTTATTTAAAAGTGGGCTTTTTAAGGATGGGTCTTTGCTTTAAAAAGTGGGCCTTAAAAGGATTTTCTCTCTTTTATTATATATATATATATATATTTTCCTTTTTCCCTTGTTTCCTTTTTTTATTAAAAATTAAGGTGAAAATTTAGTGGCAACGGCTACCCTTCTTTGCTTATCTCTGTGCAACAGAGATAAAGAAAAGATAAAAAGACACTAATTTTCACCGATTTACTGGTTGGCTCCATTCTTCAAATGCCCGAACGGATAGGCGTGCTCTATTCTCCTAACGCTCAAATAGCTAAGTTGGGTTCCATTCTCCAAATGCCCGAACGGATAGGCTGATTCTATTCTCCTTATGCTCGAATAGTTGAGCTGGGTTCTATTCTCCCAAAATGCCTAAACAGCTGAGCTGGGTTTTATTCTCAATTAGGCCAAGTCTTTTGACAACTTTCACCCTCCTTATGCTTGGATGAATAAGCAAGGTCCATTCTTCTTATGCCCAAACGGATAGGCGAATCTTCTAAAACACTTCATCCTCTTTATGTTTGGATGAATAAGCAAACTCCCTTCTCCTTATGTCTGAACGGATAGGCGAATCCTCTTAAACACTTCATCCTCCTTATGCTTGGATGAATAAGAAAACTCTCATTTGAACAGGTCTTCCATGTACCTAAAAAAATAAAATGCAACATGCAAAACATTTATGATGTGTATGCCCCTAGGGATGTCTAAAATATGAATGCATGACAAGTTTTTCCTTTTAAAACTCCTTTTGCTTAAATCATTTTCTTGATTTTAATGGAATTATGGTTATCGAAGCCAACCCGACTAACATGAACTCTTTCCTAAACTTGCGTAGGTAAAACGGTTTGCTTCACTTTTCTTTCAACCCTTTTTGGCTTTTGACTTCAAAATCATCATTCCTTGAGATAAGGCCATCTCCTTTACCTTGGAATTCACTCGTGAGTTATGAACAACTCTACCTTTTTGCTTCATTTTCTGATCTTCTGCTAACTGGTTCCATCTTTACACCCTACTCTCACTTCATTGGAAATATTTAATCCTCATTTGTCTTAGTAGTCAATAATTATGTATTCAATGATGGACTTCCTAAGTCAAGTTTCGATCATGTAAGGAAGGTTGGTGGTTAAGAAATATGGCTTTTCTTTCTTTTAAAGAATTTTGCAACAAGGCTTTATCTCTACTTCAAACATTTTATACCCCAAATAATAGTTATGGAACACTTCGTAGTACCTGAACTTTCAAAAACATTCTCAAAGTAATGCTAAAAAATCTTATGCACATATAAATGATTGTCAAATCCATTGATCCTTATTTCAAAACAAGATGCTGACAAAAATAGGGAAGGAAACAAGAAAGATAGAAAAATTCATGAAACAAATTTATTAACGTTGTGGCAAACACAAGAAGGTTTATAAAAAAGGAAGGGAAACAAGTATTCTAATATTAATAGTCTCCTTTCAAACACCAGAAGTA
Source organism: Hibiscus tridactylites (assembly GCA_958450335.1). Taxonomy (NCBI): domain Eukaryota; kingdom Viridiplantae; phylum Streptophyta; class Magnoliopsida; order Malvales; family Malvaceae; genus Hibiscus; species Hibiscus tridactylites. The sequence continues at coordinate 21,252,655 of OY288276.1, read as the reverse complement.
ATCTTGAACGCCGCCAGTGTCGAGGAAACCTTGAGTAAAGTGCATGATCTGTGAAGCCCCAGAATCTATTATATTAACTGAGCCGCCCTTTTCGGGTTTTCTACTCAGGCCCTCATTTGGTTTCAAAACGCCCTTTACGAGTTTTCATTTTGAACCCTCATTTTCTTTTTCTTTTCTTTTCTTTCCTTTTTTTTCTTTTCTTTTCTTTTCTTTTCTTTTTTTCTTTTTCTTTTCTTCAAGCATAATACTTCTTGACAGTATCAGAGTTTACCGGGTTTTGAAACTCATTTCCATCCATCTCAGCTAAAATCAATGCTCCACCAGAAAGAACCTTTGTCACGATATACGGTCCTTCCCAATTAGGTGCTCATTTTCCTCGGGGATCACCTTGAATTGGCAACTTCTTCTTTAACACCAAATCGCCTTCTTGGAATTCTCTGGGGCGAACCTTCTTTTCATAAGCCCTAATCATCATTCTTTGGTACATTTGACCATGACACACGGCTTTTAGCCTCTTTTCCTCAATTAAATTCAACTGGTCATACATTTCTTAAACCCATTCTACTTCATCTAACTTGGCCTCCATCATGACACGCAACGATGGTATCTCCACTTCGATTGGTACACAGCTTCAACTCCGTATACTAATGAGAACGGAGTTGCCCCGGTAGATGTCCGTACTGCTGCATGATATGCATACAAAGCAAATGGCAACTTTTCATGCCAATCTTTATAAGTGTCAGTCATCTTTGCAACTATCTTATTGATATTCTTATTGGCCGCTTTTACTGCTCGATTCACCTTTGGGCGATATACTACTGAGTTGTGATGCTTTATGTTAAACTGCTCACAGATCCCAGCAATCATTCGGTTGTTCAGGTTAGAGGCATATTGATGATTATGCTTTTTGGTAGACCATATCGACAAATAATCTCATTCTTTAAGAAATTGCAAACAGTGGACCGAGTTATATTTGCATATGAGGCCGCTTCCATCCACTTTGTGAAGTAATCAATAGCTACCATGATAAAGCGATGACCATTTGACGCTTTCGGATGAATATGTCCAATGACATATATGCCCCACGTAGAGAACGGCCATGGAGACGACATGACATGAAGAGACTGAGGAAGCATATGAACCTTGTCAGCATAAACCTGGCATTTGTGGCATTTACGAGAATAATTAATGCAATCCCCTTCCATTGTTGACCAGTAATATTCGAAACGCATAATTCTTCTTGCAATAGTGAAACCACTAGGGTGGGTTCCACAAATTCCCTCATGGACTTCTTCCAAAATCAAATGCGCTTCTTTTGCATCCACACATCTTAGTAGCACCTGGTCTCGACTTCGTTTGTAGAGGATCTCTCCATCAAGGATGTATCCTAATGCCATTTTCCTGATCATTTTCTTTACATTTTCTGAAGCATGTGCTGGGTATTGTTGAAGCTTTATGTACTACAAGATGTCATGATACCACGATAAACCATCTTCTTCTTCTTCTACATTGTAACAATATGTTGGGGACTCCATCATTTGTAACTTAATGGGCATCATCTTAGAACCCTCGCTTGCTTTAAACATGGCAGCCAAAGTAGCTAATGCATCAGCCATATGGTTATCTTCTCTCGGGAGGTGGTTAAAAGTGATCACCTCGAATTCTTTAGTTAACTCAAAGACCAACTTGTGATACTCTATCAATTTTGCATCTTTTGTTTCCCATTCGCCACGTGTTTGGTAGATGATCAATGTTGAATCCCCATAGAATCTTAACTTTCAGATTTTTCTGTCGATGGCTTCCCTTAGGCCTAATATGCACGCCTCGTATTCTGCCATATTATTGGTGCAGAAGAATTTCAAACGACAAGTGAAAGGATAATGATCTCCTTCCGACGAAACCAAAACTGCTCCAATACCTCGTCCTAGAGTGTTCACATCACCATCAAAATGCATGACCTAGGATTCTATTGGCGACTCTTCATCTTCCATAATGCACATCAAGTCTTCATCGGAAAAACTAAATTCTAATGCCTCATAATCGTCTTGTGCACGACTTGCAAGAAAATATGCTATGGCCATTCTTTTCACCACTTTCTAATTCACATACTGAATGTTGTATTCTGAAAGCAACATCTGCCATCGTGCTATTCTTTCTGATAGGGATGGAGCTTCTATCATAAACATTAATGGATCTAACCGTGAAATCAACCATGTGGTATGATATAAGAAATACTGCCTAAGCCTCTTAGTGGCCCATACCAAAGCACAACATACCTTTTCAATTGGTGTATATCTTGCTTCACAGTCAGTAAACTTCTTGCTCACAAAATATATTTCCCTTTCTTTCCTTCCAGTTTCGTCATGCTGCCCTAGTACGCATCCCATCGAATTTTCAAACACCGTTAGATAAAGTATTAACGGTTTCCCCGAAACGGGTGGCATTAACACTGGAGGATTAGTTAGTTGCTCTTTGATCTTTTCTAAAGCTTTTTGGCATTCTTCATTCCACTTCCATGGGTTATTCTTTCTAAGCAACCTGAATATTGGGTCATAAGCCCCACACAACTCAACAATTGGTATAAGAGCTTGACTCAATTGAAGGGGATTCACATCCTATTGAGAAGATCCGGCAAGCTCGATCAATATTTCACCAACCGGCTCAAATGGCGCAATCCATCGACAAACCGCTTTTCTTTGACGGAAATCACTATGCCCATTGGAAGACAAATATGAAATTCTTCTTGAAGTCAAGAGACTACAAGCTATGGGACATAATTGAAGATGGTCCGTTCGTGCCACAAGGAAGCAAAGCGGAATGGAGTGCCGACGATCGCAAGAAGATGGAGCTTAATTGCAAAGCCTTGCACATGTTCTTTTGTGCATTTGGCCCAACCATCTATGAGAAGATGTCTTCTTGTGAGAGTGCCAAGGAGGTATGGGACAAGCTTGAAGTCACATATGAGGGAACCGATGAAGTCAAGGAGACCAAGATTGGGCTCCTCACCTTAGAGTATGAGAACTTCAAGATGGATCCAGAAGAGAACATCGAGAAGATGTTTGATAGGTTCTCCACAATCACCAATGGTCTCAAGGGCTATGGAGAAGCCATTCCGGAAGAGAAGCTTGTCTGAAAGCTCATCTACTCCCTTCCCGAGTCATGGGACTCAAAGAGGACCGCCATCATCGAAGCCAAGAATCTCAAAACCTTGAAGCTTGATGAACTCATGGGGTCTCTTCTCACTCACCAAATAATGAATAAAAACAAAGAAGAGGAGAAGAAGAAGGAAGAGATTAGAGCGATGGGGAAGAAGAAGATCATGGAGCTAGGCATCAATGCTAGTGCCGTAGCTCTCAAATCCTCCACATACCATCATGTAGATTCAAGTGAGGAGGAAAGTGAAGATGAAGAGATGACCTATCTCTTCAACAAATTTGCCCGGTTCATGAAGAGAAAAATGGAAAAATCCAAGCATGAATCGATGAAGAAGATGAAGGACTCCCACAAATCCAAAAAGAAGGGATCATCTTCAAAACAAGCATATGTGGCCACATGGAGTGATGAAGACTCCACCGATGATGAAGTAGCCCACCTATACTTGATGGCCCTCAATGAGGGGGAGGTAACTTCTAACTCATCTATTTCAAATTCTTATACATTTGATGAGTTACAAGATGCCTATGATGATTTGCTTTTGGAATTCAAGGCATCATTTTCCAAGAACAAAAAGTTGATTTCAAAAATAAAAATTGAAAATGATTTGCTTTCCAAAACAAATCTTGAACTTGAAGCAAAATTGAAAGATTTTGAACAAAAATGTCTTGATTTACAAAATTTGCTTCTTAAAGTTCAAAAAGAAAAAGATTTGATTTCCAATGAACTTGAAAAGAAAAATAATTTTGGAGAATAAAATTTTTATGTAAGACAATCTAGCGCCCCTAGATTTGTGAATGGAAAATGTTTTAGACGTGTTTGGGTCCCAAAAGGACTAACCACTTCAACTAAAAAGGATGAAATTTAAAAATGGATTCCTAAGGGGACTAAATTTTGTGCTACTAATGTCTATGGATCCAAAGCAATTTGGATACCAAAAGTTACTTGATTGTCTTTTGATAGGTGTGATGGAGAGTGTTCAACAAGTCAAACATTGAGGGGGAGCTCCATGCACACTAAGGAAGAACACTTGAAGAAGGAAGGCTTCACATCCTCCCTTGAGTTCAAGTGTGGTAAAATCTAGTTGCTTTTACTTTTTATTTGATTAATTTTCTTTTAAGTCAACTAGATAATCATATATGTTGAACTAACATTCTTATGATGCTTTGAGTAAGGGGGAGCCAATTTTAAACCAAAATTTTAAGTATGTCAAATTTCTTTCACCTCTATTGTTATTTTGAAACTTAATGTTTTAAATTCTTTTTGATATAACAAAAAGGAGGAGAAATGATTTGAAAATTTGAATTTTCAAATGAATAAGGGGGAGCTTTATTTGATTTCATATCTTCAATCTCTTATTCACATTTTTAAAGTTAAAGGGGGAGAATCCCAAAAAAATTTCAAGTGAGTTTTATTATATTAAAAAGGGGGAGATTGTAGAACTAATGTTTTGATATGATAATTGAAAAATGTTTTGGACTAATTTGAAAAGAATTTAAAACTCGGTTTAAGTCCAAACAACTTGAATTTATGCTTTGGGAATTTTAAAAGGTTTTTGGCAATGTTTTTATTGATTTTAAATAGCCAAACTTAACTTTTCAAGCTACCTGTACCGATATGGTCTTACCCGTATCGATACCTTTTTGCCCCAGTTTGGTCACTGTCAAAACCCGTATCGAAACAGGCTTGGCCGTTTCGATACGGATCGGGATCGTTTCGATACGCCTGGTAAGCGTACTGATCCCCTTTCAACTACCCCAACGGCTATTTTCCCAACGATCATTTAAATGTGAAACCGTACCGATACGCCCTCAAGCGTATCGATACGCCCAGGCTGGCAAGAGCCCAACGGCTAGTTTCTAATGAAGGTCGTACCGATACGGATCCAAGCGTATCGATACGAAGTGCTGCAGAACAACATTTATGAAGGGAAATTAAGTCCTCAACGGCTCCAAATCATCCCCAACGGCTAGTAACGGCTATAAACTCAATTGGGAGTATAAAAGGGACCTCCAAGCATCAAGAACAAGTAAATGCTTCAATTGTTACAACATTATGATGTCAAAATTTGTCTAGAGCTTAAATTGTTTATTTCTTGCTTAGACAACACTTGTGAGCTTACATTGTTAAATTTGCTCAAGTGTTTAGGTTTTGGGTGAGTGCTTAGAATTGCAAACAAACACCTATTAGAGGGATTTCTAGTTTGCTAAGTCTTTCTTTGTACAAGAGAGTGTTTCTTCAAGCTTTGGGTAGAAAGCTTTGAGGGTTGTAAAGGTTGCCTCCTCATCCTAGAAAAGGGGACGAAATTCTTAGTGAATTTGTTGGAAATCCTTAGTGGGGAGCTAAGGTAGTGGATGTAGACCTTGGTTAGAAGGTTGAACCAATATAAATCCTTGTGTCAAATTGCCAATTTTTCACCTCCCACTAAAACACTCAATTATCCAACTTCTCCACACTTGGCGAGCAAGAACGATTGTTCGAATCGAGCCCCTAAAATCTCAACACATTACCTTATAATAGAAGGTTCCCCAAAGTGTTACAAAAGTAGTATTTTCCATATCTTATGGGCACATCTTTATTTGATTGTAACCATAAAATCCGTCCATGAACGAGAAAAGGGAATGGCTAGATGTATTGTCAACCAAGGTATCAATATGTGGAAGCAGAAAATTGTTTTTGGGGCTTGCTTTATTAAGATCCCTGTATTCGACGCACATTCTTACTTTTCCATCCTTCTTAGGAACTGGGACGATGTTTGCCACCCATTCCAGATATTTAGCTACTTCGAGGAATCCTTCATTATACTACTTCTTGACCTCGTCTCTAATTTTAAAGAGTGTATCAGCCTTCATCATTCTGAGCTTTTGCTTTACTAGCTCTCATCCTTCTCTTATAGGAAGCCTATGCATGGCGATATTTGTATCGAGACTAGGCATATCCTGATATGACCAGGCAAAGATTTCTTTATATTCATGTAGAAGCTTAATCAAATGTTGTCGTGTCTCAACTGAGATGGTGGTACCGATCTTTACTTTGCGCTTTTCTCCTTCAGTCCCAAGATTCAAAACCTCTAATTCTTCTTTGTGGGGAAGAATTTGCTTTCCTCTCCTTCTACCATTCTGAGAAAATCACCTGACAAGCCATACCCTTCTTCATCACTAGTACTCTCAACTTCCTCTAAACATAGTGGTAATTCAAAATTAACCTCAGAATCTGATTCGGAGTCATTTGGACCATTGATATCTAAAAACCTGCAAATAGAAGGAGACAAAATATATATATATATACCAAGAAAGAAAGAATAAATGAAATGATATGATTTGTTATGTTTTAAGGGTTTGTTTTTGCCTTTTGGGTTTTTATGATCTTTTGGTTTTTTGGTGCTGTGAAAGAAAGTTTGCCACAAGATATAATTGGGGGAAATGCATCTTTTACTAAAATCGGAATCATGGTTTTGACAATAGACCCTTCTTACATAAGATCTCTAATTACCCCAGGGCCTAAGGGTAAAAGAGTTGGTTTTGAGAATTACTCTGAGGTAGTCTTAAAAACTTCAGGGACCATCTCTGCGGTCCAGTTCTTCAGTTCAGCACAGGGGCAAATCTTGGACATATATTTGTTTTCTTCTTCCTCCTCGCTAGTGATGGCGTTAATGCTCAAATCCTCAAAAACCTTGCATAATTCATTTTCTCTTTCTCCTCCTCTTCAAAGCGGGCATTAGGGTCTAAGAGCCCTCCAGCCTTGAAGATGGTGCTTAGAGGTGGGTACGTCATTGGCTCCCCTTCAACTTCTTCTTCCTTCTACTTTATTTTCACGGTTTCCTGCTACTTCTTAGTCCCAGCTTTCTTTTGCCATTTATCGGGCCTAAAGCCCAAACCGAATCGATCCCTCTTCACTGGGATCACCACAGGATAAAGCTTTCCTCGTCTTTCTTCTTTAATTTCCTCTCTTTGCTTCCCAAAGGAGATTTCCTCCATCGCACATACATTTGATTCGTGCACAACATCTCCCCTCTCGAAGAACACAAGTTCCTTGTTATTCATCTTTGCTTGAACCACTTGCTTAAACTCCAAGAAATACTGAATCTCATGTCCTTCAACCTCATGGTATTCGCAGTATGGTTTTTCAACGACCTTCATCTTTGGATTCTCTTCCTTCAATATCCCAGCTGCTACTAATTGAACCCATACCCAATTCATGGGCGCTTTAATCTCTTGAACATATTCCTTGATCGCTCTCTTCTCTTCCTCGAGCACGACATTCACCTCCGTCTTTTGGTGGTTTGGCAAAGGGTTTTCTTTTTTCCTCAAAAGTTTCAAATGACAACATACTTGGCTTTCTTAAATCATCCACCACCCTTTTGAATGCAATGCAATTTTCGATGGTATGCCCCCTCACTCCTGCATGGTATACGCATTGGGCCTTCTCGTCATACCACGGTGGATAAGGAGGTGAGAACGGAGGGACATGTCTTGGCAGCACCATCTGTGATTTGACTAACTCGGTGAACAACTCTGCATATGTCATTGGGATGGGAGGAAAGTAGGGTCTCGAATTTCCTTGATATCTTCGCTCTCCTTTTGGGGCATTTGCAACCATCGGAGCTGAGGTGTTGGACTTGTTGAAGGTGGATAAGGAGGTGAGAACGGAGGGACATGTCTTGGCTGCACCATCTGTGATTTGACTAACTCGGTGAACAACTCTGCATATGCCATTGGGATGGGAGGAAAGTAGGGTCTCGAATTTCCTTGATATCTTCGCTCTCCTTTTGGGGCATTTGAAACCATCGGAGCTGAGGTGTTGGGCTTGTTGAAGGTGTTAGGCTTGTTGAACACGACACATGTTGAATAATTGGGGTTATAAACATTTGTTGTATTGACTTCATTATTGTCTCTCATCTTATATGTCTTCTTCGTTTCCCCACTGTCCAGTCTTCCCTATCTTCATGGCTGCTAGGATCAGTTCGCCATTCATTAGCATGTCCGTGAAGTTTTTTGTAGCATGGTTGAGCATGCGATCGTAAAAAGGACCTTTTAGTGTTTCCACAAACATTGGGGTAATCTCGTTGTCTAGCAATGGTGGTTGTACTTGTACCGCTACATCCCTCCACCTTTGTGCGTATTGTCAAAATCTCTCGTGGTGCTTTTGCTCCATCCCTTGTAAGACCAAACGGGTTGGGACCATGTCTGAAACATGCTTGTATTGCTTACTGAAGGCTCTGGACAGATCCCTCCATGATTTGATGTTCACCCGGCTTAGTTGCGAATACCAATGTGTAGAAGATCCTACTAAGCTGTCTTGAAAGCAATGAATGAGAAGCTTCTCATTGTCGAGGTACATTGACATTTTCCTACAATACATAGTAAGATGTGCTGATGGGCATGTGGTCCCATTGTATTTTTCAAAGTCTGGGATCTTGAATTTTGGTGGCGCAACTAAATCAATTACCAAGCTCAGATCCTTGGCATCCATTCCACCATAAGCAGCTCCATCTTGGAAGGATTTGATCATCCCTTCTAACTTTTCGTACTTTTCTTCAAACTTCTTCAAAGTTCGAACCTTATCAGCGACTTCATCGAGGTCAGGTACCTCGTAGTTTTTGGCCTCCACGTTTGGAACATGAGTAGAAGATTCAGCTACATGGATGAGTGTTTTGGCCTTAGCAGCAGCCTCCCTCCTAAAGGTCATTCATGGGAATCGTGGAATGGCAGTAGTATTCCCTCATTCTTCAGCCGCATCCGGGTCTTTGAATCCTAGCATATCAGCTATTGAATTGGTCGTCTTTTGATGAACCGCCTCAACTTGTTGTTTCAGGTCAACCTCTATTTTCTCTAGCTTATCTTGAATGTTCTTTTGGTTCGCCTCCAAAGTTGTCAATCTTTCCTCAGAGTTCATGGCTCGAGTTTGGGCTCGTGTACCATATTTATGAGTTGTCTTAGCAATTTTGGATATTCTGTCATTTTTATTATTAAGTTAGTTTATGGCATGAATGAATGTATGCACAAATGAATTCACAAAAAGCAAACAACAAAGCAAACAAGATAATACAAATGCATGAATGCAGTCGAAGGGCCATCAATTCCATTGAAAATCTGCTCAGGAAAAGAAACTCTTTATTAAATACAAAAATTTTATTACATATTTTTATTTTAACATTACACATATTTTTTTCGCTTGAACGCCTAACTTCTTGATTTCTTCAATTATCCACATGTGTAACCCCCTTAGCCCGACCTAGACGGTTGACCCGGACTACGAAGATTACACGGGGAAAACCAAAGTCAACCCAAAAGTCAACCTTGATTAACGACGCTTTTTTTTCTTTTTAAACTTGTATAGATGCACATTAAACCTAGGCATACTCTTGAGATAAGCATACTCAAAAATCACAGCAATCGGAAAACAATAAGGGACCCAATTGCACAAAAATACGAATTTAGGGACCAATTTGTAAATTCTGAAAATTAAGAGGACTTTACCAATTTTTAAGTTACCATTATGAAATTAGTCATGTTTCATGCCTCTCTGTCAAATTTCATCTCAAACGGACATCTCAAACTCAATCAATTGCACATACAAAAATCAGGACTAAAACGTAAAGCTTGCAAACCTCAAAACCATTCAAATCAGTGCCCAACAGTCAAGTGTTCCGAAACGGGGTTAGCCCGTTCAGAAACGGGGCTTGGCAGTAGCCAAAGTGGTTCGAAACACCTCTACCCGTTTCGAAACACCCAAGCCAAATCAAGCACCTGTTTCGAAACAGGCAAGGGTGTTTCGAAACACCCTGCCCAGAAACAGCAGATAGGCCTGTTTTAACACATCTAAACCCCATCGAACATGCTCCAAATCAATCCTCAACAAAGCAACAACATGCCAAGCATCATAACCACCAACTTGCATTAAAATCTAGATACAAAACCACCCCTAGGTGCACCAACTCTTTCAACACATCCAACACTTAATCATGCTTTTAAAACAAGAAGCATAGCATAACGACTTATGAATAAGAAGATTCAAACGTTGCAAGCGTTAAACCACATAGTTCAAATCATAAACCGAACTTGTTCAACATACACAATCTCATTAAACATCAACATAAAAGACTCTCCCCCCCATTGCCTTTATTATCTATAGCTATTAACCGAGACATACATCTCAAGTGGAGCTCTCCTTGAATCCCTTGCTTCTTGCTGTCCCAACTTCAAATATCTGCATTGATGGACAAAAAGGAGCGTAAGCACATCATGCTTAGTGAGGAATGCTCAAAACCAAAACACCATCAATGCAGCGAGTCATAAAACCTCTTTAAAAAGTAAACACATTCCGATAAACCAAAGCAATGTTTGAAAACCCCTTTTTAAACAACATGCTTTAAATCATGCATTGCTCAAACATGAAAACCAACCATTAGCTTAGAAAAGCTAAGTAACTCACTTCAAAGCACATCCTTGCAAAACCATCAATTTAACCTTTCTATGCATGAACATCATATGCAAAGTTAAATACAAATTCCTTGGAAAACACTTCCACATCACATTATACTTTTCTCATATTTGGAAATCATCTCAATGCAAGAAACCTTTGAAAACCACTTACTCCTTCAATCTATCTCATGCATTAAACAAATGCAATACATGAACCACAAAATCAACATTTGCATTACATGCCTTTTAAAACAAGCCTTCACAAGACTTCAATGCACTAAAGAGATTCCCATGCACATATGCACCATTCTTAATATAAGATAAACACTTGTTCAAGCTAACAAGTAATACATGCATTCTTGGTACATTACACACTTTCCATGCAACCTTGCATCATTTCAAGCATCTCATGCTTCATTACATTCAAGAACATTATATTGGCTTCTAAGTGATAATTCACAAACCATCATAACACAAGACACAATCGGATACGCGGATTACAAGCGTTGTCCCACACGCTCCATACACACTTCAGAACAACACAAGGTGGAGTTTACCGGTACAATCACAACCCCCTCAACACTCGTGATGGAGTTTAACGGTACAATCACAACCCCTCAACATCACTCATCGGAAGTTGTATAACACACTAGCGAGAGCCGGGACACATCACAAGGCTTACACATGGAAGCTACCACAACCATTGTAATCACCTTAACCAAGCCCACACACGGGAGCAACCCTCCACCGTTGTGACGCTTAACAAAGTCCACCCACGAGAGCCACCCTCCATCGTGGTGACTTTTTACAAGGTTCACCCATGAGAGCCATCCTCCATCGTGGTGACACCAATTTCCTCAATCGCTAGGATTCTTGGATGGAGTTTACGGTACAATTACAACCCCCTCGACATCCAAGGCGACTCAATTCACGGTGCACCCAATCCTATAGCCGGCTAACTATATCCGATTAAAGTAACCAAGAACCACTTACATCACTTGCCAATATAACCATTTTACCATATTAATCCATTGTTTTTACAAGCATAACCAATATGCCAAAATCACCAATTACCATCATCACTTCACTGTTTTGAAGCATTAAACAAAGCCATTAAACAACATGCAACACTATGCATCAATTCCACAATTCCAATGCACAAAACCAAGGATCTCTTACCTTGAGCATCCTTCACACATGACTTTCAAAACCAGCATTAATTCATGCTAAAATATGCTTTCAAAACAGAATTTAAACATGCAAATCACATGCATTGCATCCAACAATCACAAGTGCTTTAAAAACCAATTCATAACACAAACCAAGAGAGAAATTCCATTTACTTACTCTTGAGCTTAGCTAAGTTGTTTAGACTTAAACTAAGCTCCCAAAAACCTTCAAACATTGGTTTCAAAGTTGAAAACCCCAACTTCACTCACCGATACAAAAAACTAGGCTAGCCAACAAGCCTTCCAAGCATCCGAAACCTTCAACGCCACCTCTATTGCTCACGGATCATTCTCCCCTGTTTCAAGCACATAACAACGGAGGATTAATGCATCATTATGCATTAAAAACACCAGCAACACACCTAAACTCGCTGCTCTTTGCAAATCCAACATTTCGGCTACCAAACACAACCGAAATCACATCCAAACACTTCCAAAACTTAACCCAGCCAAGATCCATCACTTCTAACCATTTTTAGACATCAATTAACATCCAAAATAAACTCAAACTCGTCCTTATACCTCCAGCATTAACAAAACACCAAGATCACCCCAAAAACCACCATTTCCACAAGTAAAACTTAGGAAAATCAACCTATTCGGGATTGCATTGATTAAACCTCAATTACACATCATTTAGACATCCAAAATACATCAAAAAGACATCTTAAAACAGAGCCCAATCATCCAATACGAATTTCTTCAAAATTAAATCAAAATCTTGCATTTTAAGCCAAAATCAAGATAACAACATTAAAACCTTTAATAAAACATAATTTAAGGATTGAGAACTTGGGAATTTCAGTAAAGAACTGAGTATTTAGAGGAGAAGGACGTTCATACCTCTAAATGTGGATTTCTCCTTGTTTAGAGCCAAAATCCTTGAAAATTCATTAAGCAAATGATGAGGATTTGGTATAGAATTGATTAGGAAACATTTAGGAATTGAAATCTCAACTTTAGGTGTGAAAATCAAATGAAAAGTTGCTGTGGAAATGTGTTTGGCTGAGGGAATTTTGAGAGAAAATGAAATGGGAAAATTTTGGTAAAAGTTAGTTATGAAACTAAAAATATCTTTTTCCCTCTTTCCTTTTTATTAATTAAACATTAAATGAGTCTTTAAAAATCAAGAAAAATCTGGAGAAATCCTCCCTTGGGTAAATTAGCTCCTTAAAGATTCAAAGTTTCAATCATTTTAAAACAGTCACGAACTTTTCAAAAATTACATTTTAGTCACTAACTCAAAATGTCATATTTCCAAACCTCATTTTGTAAAATTGATTTCACCACTCTCTTATATATAATAAAAGAGTATTTTTAGATATTTTTCCATATTTTTAATGCATCCCGAACTAGGCTTTCCTTAAAACCGCCTTATATATTCGAACCGAAAATCCGACCGGTCCGGTTCAGACCCAAAACTTCTAAGCCCAAAATTGGGGTGTTACAACTCTCCCCCTCTTAGGAAATTTCGTCCTCGAAATTTCAACCGGCGAAAAGAGCACAACCAAACTTCTCAAATCAACCCACAAGGCAACACAGGAGACTTAACCACCACTGAACACTCTCCACACAAAACTCCACCAAACCCAACACCACCACATACTGTTCACGAATCCTAGAACACTCAGATGTTAACCACATCTTAACCTTTCACACTTCCGGACTGCACATAGCCCCAACAACAACCTGAAGAACCTCCAAACTTTTACAGCATACACCACCTTAACTCATAACTCCCAAAACTCGTACACCCGGTGACACCAACCCATCCAGTTCAGCCACCATGTGACCCACAACCTTCACTGCTTCTAAAACCCCTTGCAGAACTGCTCAACCTCTTTCAAAGGTTACCACATCAAGCAAAAATTCTTAAGCATCAACTGCTTACTCAAACTTCTCAACGTATTGCTGACATTCCTTCACATCCGCCACTATCATCACCATAACGACTCACCAGGACTACTCACCTAACATCCGAAAATCACGTCACAAAACCCCAACCTTGACTCCGCCAGCCGTTCCACACACCACCAGCTGACTTCAAAAAGAATTTACTTATACACGACTAGCCAACCACTTCTCACAAGAACCCGTCCAGCCAACAATGGCTCTTGAACTTACATTGTCTTTCCACTTCAAACTTTGACTACAACACTAGCCTTACCAGGACACCGCCCATTCTATACATACATATTTAGATTACGAAACCTCTATTCTCCCAGGCTAACACTCTTATACAACCCACAACACAACCTCTTCTCAACTCTTCGAAGGTTGCTACGAACCATCACCTACATAAACAACCCTTCTACTACAACATCAATGCCAAGTTACCTCAGCACTTTGGAAACACATCCACTAACCTGCAACATCACTTAACACCAAGAAACTACCACTTCTACTAGCTATTCACAACCACTCTGACCGATTCTAACTTCAACCGGTAATCTCCTCACCACCACACCACTAAACGCTTTAAGTGCCAAAACACTTTCCTTCTGCCAACATGCTATATCGCACTCACTATTACTGACAGCTCGCTTAATACCCTCCATTACTTCTAACATTCTCCTAGCACCAAAACAACTTTTAAAACCCATCATCCAACCCAATCCTATCATAACACTAACAGACCCGATTAGCTATTAGCGAGTGTGAACGTTCGTATGCATGGTCACCTATATGCCCTATCAATGCCTGTGTACATGTATGCAAAACCTCTAATGTCATGTCGCATGTATGCATGTACCAACAATTATAATATAGCATATAACAATGGTTTTAACTGTGCATGTATGTCGGTTCACACCCACCAATAACATCCTCAGGATCCGCCTAAGAACAACCTCCTATCTCACTTCCAACTTGTCTAACCCTACCATTCTAATAACCCAATAACCACAAAATACCCACTAATACCCTCTTCACACTAAAGTTGTTTTCAAAACAACACCAACTACTACCCCAAACATACTAGCAATGAGACCATACCCACTACGCAAGGAAATACCAACCGAAACCAAACTAAGATAACTAGGGCAAAGGTTACTTAACAAGGTTACCTATAAACACCTCACTGCCCCGAAGCTTCAACAGACGAGCTCTCTTCCTCGCAGAACCATCATTCTCCAACTGTACCGCTGCAGCATCAGCTAACACATTAAGGTCATCACCATCTCCCTGCGGTAAAGAACCCTGACTACCCCGAGCCAACTTCACACAATTTCGTCTCAAATACCCAACAGACCCACAATTCCAACAGGTTTCATTCCCCAAGCTCCTCACACCTTTCTGCCCTTCCTGCCACCTTCGAACCTTGTCTCGGCCGTGCCCACGACCCTTCAGAGACCCTTTTGCTACCACTAAAGCTGATCTCACCACTTGAGGACAATTTCGCTTCACATGCTCCTTAGAACCACAGTTCCAACAAACTCTCACGCCCCAACAACCTCCAACATGACAACTTCCACAATGATCACACTTCGGCAACCGAGCTACCACTCCCTGATCATACCACACTTGACCTACGTCTGCACCACCACCCAGACTTCGATTCAAGCAAAACCTTCTATCACGTAGCCTCTTACACTGACTGCTCCAGAGATCAGTACCCACAACTCTCTTGCTTAAACTTTTCTCACCTTCATAATCTGAAACCACACCCTCACATTGCTTAACCCTTAGGAATTTCTCTCCAAGGTACCTTTCATAAAAGGCAGGCACAAAGAAGTCCCAATCTATATCGTGAATATGCGATGCCACCGCCACAGATGTCCACCAGGCACAGGCGTCCTCCAACATCAATGAGATAACACTTCCTAGCTTACAGGCGTAGTCACAACCTTCCTGATCCAAAATCAGAATTACACTGGCCAACCAGGCCTCGAAAGCCTCAGGTGTCGAACCATGATACTCCACAGCTCCCAAATCATGTAAACGTTGTTTCGACAAACTCGCACGTCCCACAGTCGGCACGTCTACAGGCCTCACTTTCGCCACAGCCCGAGATGTTCCCAACACCTCTTGAACTATAGGTGATGAACTCTTCATCACAGAACCAGCTTCTTCCTCTTGCCTCACTACCTCAACTCCAGGCACAGAAGACTGAGCCGAAACACCTCCACTAAAAGGTGAATTCCACGCCTTAACAACCTGCTCTAAAGCAGCAACCAACTCACCCAACTGCCATTCTCTCATCGATTCCATCATGCAAACAACAACAACAAGCAATCATAACAAAACAAACAAAACCATCAGACCAGCTTCAAGCAAGGATTCAAGACTCCAACTCCAACATAACACAATAGCTATAATAATAAGGCAATGAGTATCCCGAATTCTCCCCTTTTACATGACATAACAGTCCAAATAAAACATGGATATCACAATATCGAGCATATCAATCAACATACTACGATCATGCTCTCATCAAACAACATTCACCCGCAACAGCATAACATCAACATATCATATCCATCACACTTTCATCATTTATAAAATCAGCTCATATCACCAGCATATCATCAGCAAAAATCCACATTAGCTCAATGAGGATTCACAATCAAAAAGCATGCTAAAAACATCAACAATTCGCTCAAAGACACACATTTCAACCGACCTTCAACCACACATCAGAATAAACATCAAACACATATTACAACAATTTACCATTTCCCCCAAGCATTCGCAACTCAGCTCTGATACCACCAAATGTAACCCCCTTAGCCCGGCCTAGACGGTTGACCCGGACTACGAAGATTACACGGGGAAAACCAAAGTCAACCCGAAAGTCAACCTTGATTAACGACCCTTTTTTTCTTTTTAAACTTGTCTAGATGCACATTAAACCTAGGCATACTCTTGAGATAAGCATACTCAAAAATCACAGCAATCGGAAAACAATAAGGGACCCAATTGCACAAAAATACGAATTTAGGGACCAATTTGTAAATTCTGAAAATTAAGAGGACTTTACCAATTTTTAAGTTACCATTATGAAATTAGTCATGTTTCATACCTCTCTGTCAAATTTCATCTCAAACGGACATCTCAAACTCAATCAATTGCACATACAAAAATCAGGACTAAAACGTAAAGCTTGCAAACCTCAAAACCATTCAAATCAGTGCCCAACGGTCAAGTGTTCCGAAACGGGGTTAGCCCATTCAGAAACAGGGCTTGGCAGTAGCCAAAGTATTTCGAAACACCACTACCCGTTTCGAAACACCCAGGCCAAATCAAGCACATGTTTCGAAACAGGCAAGGGTGTTTCGAAACACCCTGCCCAGAAACAGCATATAGGCCTATTTTAACACATCTAAACCCCATCGAACATGCTCCAAATCAATCCTCAACAAAGAAACAACATGCCAAGCATCATAACCACCAACTTGTATTAAAATCTAGATACAAAACCACCCCTAGGTGCACCAACTCTTTCAACACATCCAACACTTAATCATGCTTTTAAAACAAGAAGCATAACATAACGACTTATGAATAAGAAGATTCAAACGTTGCAAGCGTTAAACCACATAGTTCAAATCATAAACCGAACTTGTTCAACATACACAATCTCATTAAACATCAACATAAAAGACTCTCCCCCATTGCCTTTATTATCTATAGCTATTAACCGAGACATACATCTCAAGTGGAGCTCTCCTTGAATCCCTTGCTTCTTGCTGTCCCAACTTCAAATATCAGCATTGATGGACAAAAAGGAGCGTAAGCACATCATGCTTAGTGAGGAATGCTCAAAACCAAAACACCATCAATGCAGCGAGTCATAAAACCTCTTTAAAAAGTAAACACATTCCGATAAACCAAAGCAATGTTTGAAAACCCCTTTTTAAACAACATGCTTTAAACCATGCATTGCTCAAACATGAAAACCAACCCTTAGCTTAGAAAAGCTAAGTAACTCACTTCAAAGCACATCCTTGCAAAACCATCAATTTAACCTTTCCATGCATGAACATCATATGCAAAGTTAAATACAAATTCCTTGGAAAACACTTCCACATCACATTATACTTTTCTCATATTTGGAAATCATCTCAATGCAAGAAACCTTTGAAAACCACTTACTCCTTCAATCTATCTCATGCATTAAACAAATGCAATACATGAACCATAAAATCAACATTTGCATTACATGCCTTTTAAAACAAGCCTTCACAAGACTTCAATGCACTAAAGAGATTCTCATGCACATATGCACCATTCTTAATATAAGATAAACACTTGTTCAAGCTAACAAGTAATACATGCATTCTTGGTACACTACACACTTTCCATGCAACCTTGCATCATTTCAAGCATCTCATGCTTCATTACATTCAAGAACATTATATTGGCTTCCAAGTGATAATTCACAAACCATCATAACACAAGACACAATCGGATACGCGGATTACAAACGTTGTCCCACACGCTCCATACACACTTCCGAACAACACAAGGTGGAGTTTACCGGTACAATCACAACCCCCTCAACACCCGTGATGGAGTTTAACGGTACAATCACAACCCCTCAACATCACTCATCGGAAGTTGTATAACACACTAGCGAGAGCCGGGACACATCACAAGGCTTACACATGGAAGCTACCACAACCATTGTAATCACCTTAACCAAGCCCACACACGGGAGCAACCCTCCACCGTTGTGACGCTTAACAAAGTCCACCCACGAGAGCCACCCTCCATCGTGGTGACTTTTAACAAGGTTCACCCACGAGAGCCATCCTCCATCATGGTGACACCAATTTCCTCAATCACTAGGATTCTTGGATGGAGTTTACGGTACAATTACAACCCCTCGACATTCAAGGCGACTCAATTCACGGTGCACCCAATCCTATAGCCGGCTAACTATATCCGATTAAAGTAACCAAGAACCACTTACATCACTTGACAATATAACCATTTTACCACATTAATCCATTGTTTTTACAAGCATAACCAAAATGCCAAAATCACCAATTACCATCATCACTTCATTGTTTTGAAGCATTAAACAAAGCCATTAAACAACATGCAACACTATGCATCAATTCCACAATTCCAATGCACAAAACCAAGGATCTCTTACCTTGAGCATCCTTCACACATGACTTTCAAAACCAGCATTAATTCATGCTAAAATATGCTTTCAAAACAGAATTTAAACATGCAAATCACATGCATTGCATCCAACAATCACAAGTGCTTTAAAAACCAATTCATAACACAAACCAAGAGAGAAATTCCATTTACTTACTCTTGAGCTTAGCTAAGTTGTTTAGACTTAAACTAAGCTCCCAAAAACCTTCAAACATTGGTTTCAAAGCTGAAAACCCCAACTTCACTCACCGATACACAAAACTAGGCTAGCCAACAAGTCTTCCAATCATCCGAAACCTTCAACGCCACTTCTATTGCTCACGGATCATTCTCCCCTGTTTCAAGCACATAACAACAGAAGATTAATGCATCATTATGCATTAAAAACACCAGCAACACACCTAAACTCGCTGCTCTTTGCAAATCCAACATTTCGGCTACCAAACACAACCGAAATCACATCCAAACACTTCCAAAACTTAACCCAGCCAAGATCCATCACTTCTAACCATTTTTAGACATCAATTAACATCCAAAATAAACTCAAACTCGTCCTTATACCTCCAGCATTAACAAAACACCAAGATCACCCCAAAAACCACCATTTTCACAAGTAAAACTTAGGAAAATCAACCTATTCGGGATTGCATTGATTAAACCTCAATTACACATCATTTAGACATCCAAAATACATCAAAAAGACATCTCAAAACAGAGCTCAATCATCCAATACGAATTTCTTCAAAATTAAATCCAAATCTTGCATTTTAAGCCAAAATCAAGATCACAACATTAAAACCTTTAATAAAACTTAATTTAAGGATTGAGAACTTGGGAATTTCAGTAAAGAACTGAGTATTTAGAGGAGAAGGACGTTCATACCTCTAAATGTGGATTTCTCCTTGTTTAGAGCCAAAATCCTTGAAAATTCATTAAACAAATGATGAGGATTTGGTATAGAATTGATTAGGAATCATTTAGGAATTGAAATCTCAACTTTAGGTGTGAAAATCAAATGAAAAGTTGCTGTGGAAATGTGTTTGGCTGAGGGAATTTTGAGAGAAAATGAAATGGGAAAATTTTGGTAAAAGTTAGTTGTGAAACTAAAAATATCTTTTTCCCTCTTTCCTTTTTATTAATTAAACATTAAATGAGTCTTTAAAAATCAAGAAAAATCTGGAGAAATCCTCCCTTGGGTAAATTAGCTCCTTAAAGATTCAAAGTTTCAATCCTTTTAAAACAGTCACGAACTTTTCAAAAATTACATTTTAGTCACTAACTCAAAATGTCATATTTCCAAACCTCATTTTGTAAAATTGATTTCACCACTCTCTTATATATAATAAAATAAGATTTTTAGATATTTTTCCATATTTTTAATGCATCCCGAACTAGGCTTTCCTTAAAACCACCTTATATATTCGAACCGAAAATCCGACCGGTCCGGTTTAGACCCAAAACTTCTAAGCCCAAAATTGGGGTGTTACAACATGAGTCTTGGTCCAACTTCTCCAACGGGCTTGATGTACTAACGAGGAGCTGGAGCTTCAGTTGCTAATATTGTCACGTGCTTAGTTCTCCTCATTCTTTAAGAGCTTTCCGTCCATAATTGAACAATTTTCCAGAATCAACCCCTTCTAAATATGAAATGATGCACACGCAAAATAAACAGAGATTAATAAAACAAGGAAAAAAAGTGGAACGGTCAAAAACAATTTAAATGCACGATAATTTTGGGCCAGCATTCCAACATTTCAGGACATGTCTCCACGGATTATTCCCGTGACTCAACAACCTAGGCTTTCCGCATGGCTCTATTAGGGGTAGGCTCTAAATTCTCAAACATGGTTTGGTTCTAAAAAGGTACTCGAGCTGACCTTGATGTCCCCTACTAAGGGTAGTAAGGCCCTCGATTCTCACCCATTATATGCTTCAAACGAATCGAGTTCAACTCAGGAGGACTCACCACCGAAGCCTTCTCGAAGAATCAATATCCTTACGAAGGCAAAGGGAATGAGTCTCGAAGGTACTGGCTAAGCTCATACGAAGAATCAATATTCTTACTTGAGCAAAGTGTGTTCCCCCCACTTAAACGAACGAGACAAAGCTCGAGAATAGAACTTGGAATTAAGTCTTAAATGCGTAAAATAGAATTATATTCCCCTATTGTGAACTTGCAAATTCCATATTTTTTAGAAAAAAAAACATTTTTTTAAAACCATTTAAAACCAATTTATGGCCCGACCCTCTTTTGTTTTTATTTTAAAAACAAAAACATGTCCTTAGCGGAGTCGCCAAGTTGTCGCAACCCTTTTCGAGCTTCGTCTATTTTGGAAAACTTTTTTAAAAAAATACACGGAGTCGCCACCAATCTTTTTTGAAAGAAAAAGTGTGATTGAATCACTTTTAAAAATATGGTTATTTTAATAAAACATTTTGTTTTAATAAAACAACGGTTTTGGTTTGCGAAAAATCAGAAAACAGGTTCGGGTGTCGGTTACGCGTGGGGAAAGGTTAGCACCCCCACGACGCCCAAAATTGGTACCTAATTGGTTTTAAAATTGTTTTCAAAACTGGAATTTGCAAGTTCAAAAAGGTTCGACTTTATTTGTCTGTTTAATGAATATTAGTCTATTTTAACAGCCTTATCGCCCGGGAGATGAACTTTAATCACCGCCAACATTTCTGGCGCTAACCCGTCATTCCCGTTTAATAAGACACCACATTAAATTAATTTCATTTTTACAAACAACAAAGAGATTTAGGTGCGTTGAGCATTTTATATTTATTTCTAAGTTCAATTATTTAAAAACCCTAAAAAATGTCTAAGTCTTTTATTCCTAACTTAAAGTTTAAGTATGCTTAAGTGTATTTTATTTTTGTGAAGAACATTTTTCAACAAAACATGTCTCTATCTAAGCTTTAGTCCATAATCCTAAGTTTTAAACTTATTTCTAAAACAAGCAAGCAAACTTTATTCTTTTAAGCTTTTGCCCTTTTTATTATTCCTTTAAAAAAACATTTATTTCTTTTTATTTTTTTTTTTAAAATCAAGACCCCTTTTACATTTTTTTACCTTTTCTCATTTTCATATTTTTTTCACTTTTTTATATATTTCATTTTCAAAAAGAATTTCTCTTTAAAAAATAATTTTTTTCCTTTTTTATTTTTTAATTTTTCTTTTAAAACGACATTTTTTTAAAAATAAACTTTATTTTTTCTAGAGAACTTTCTTTTAAGTTTTTTCTTCAAAATTTATTTTTTTCCTAAAACCTTAAACTCTATTTGTAAACCTTTTTTATTTTCTTTTTCCAAAACTTTAATACTTATTTATTTAAAAAACATCTTATTTATCTTTTTTATTTTTAAAGTTACCTAGCCATTTATTATTAAAACTAAATTTCATAAAAATCTTTTTATATTTTTTAAATCAAGCCCCTTTATTATTTCCACCTATGCATTATTGTTTTTTTCCAAATTAAATCCCTAACTTTAAGTTTTTTCAATTAAACCACATTTATTCATTTTATTCTTGCATTTTAATTTAAACACTTAAAAAAACATTTCTACACTTCTAAAGATCTAAACAATGCTAACAACATTTTTTAGCATGCAAATATTTTCAAAAGATCAAACTAAAAATAAAACAGAAATTTAAAACGACAATGTTTCCGGAATCGTAAAACGATTTTTCTGACTTCGAGATAGCAACCTAAAATTCACAAAAACACAAACATAAACACAAAAAAATTCATCCAAGAACAAGCATAAAAATCAAAATAAAAAAATAAAAAGAAAGATAGAAATTTTACCGAAATGACGAACGAAGAACTCGAATTCAGGCTTCTCGAAATGCTCTTAATTGCTTCCGGAAAATTACTTCCCAACTCGAACTACTACTCAAAAATTCAAGCAACTCTTGAACAAATTTTAAAAGAATTTTCGGATTTTTCCTATGCCTTTTCCAAGTGAATTTTTCACTTCAAATTGTCCTTTTTGAACAAGTGAAAAGGGGGTTTTTATAGTTATCTTGAGCTTGTAAATCAAGCTATAATCCGCGTTTCAATCCCCAAATTAGAGCCAAAATCAGACCAATGGCTTGATCCTTGGAAAAACCCCTCAAAAATATCCCAATTTGGTTCAAAATCGGGATCAAATTTCCCCTTGATTCGAACCTAGGGTTTGACTGCTTTCACGCTATTTTTTTTGCAGATTTCGGCGAGCACAGACGGCGACGACGAGGCAGACCGGCCGGTACTAGCAGTGTCGGCAGCCGTGGCCGGTAGACGCCGGCCGACCACTATGAAAGTGCGATAAGGGTTTGGTTGGGGAACCAGCCCGCGCGCGTGCGGCCCACGTGCTGGCGCGTGGCGCGTGCTGGTTCTCTTTTTTTCTTTTTTTTTTAATTTTTTGTTTTCTTTTCTTTTTCTTTTTTTTTTGCTGATTTTTGGCTGCCTTTTTTTGCTGTTTTTTATCACATTTATTATTATTTTTTCACCTCACTTTATTTTCTTTTTCTTCTCCATAACTATTTTGCACCATAATTATTTTTTTTCCTTTTTCTAAAGTGGGCTTCAAAATAAAAAATGGGTCTTGTTCTTTTATTTAAAAGTGGGCTTTTAAAATGAGCATTTTAAGGATGGGCCTTTGCTTTAAAAAGTGGGCCTTAAAAGGATTTTCTCTCTTTTACTTTTTATATATTTTTTTCTATTAAAAAATTAAGGTGAAAATTTAGTGACAACACATGTTAAGATGCGATTAGTTCTCACACAAATGAGTTTGAATGGTGCTCTATTAGAGTTTGATTAATATTGTGGTCATGAACACCTAAGAAGAAGCGATGCAAAAATCGAAAGGTCATATCTCAGATTAATATACATATATGGGATTAGATTTGTTACTAAATTTATAATTAAGTGACATTAGGCGTATTTTACTTTAAAATTAAAGATTATGAACATTTTCATTGTGGGGTTATGGTTTACAAGTAAGGTTTTCCTCCGTCTTAACTTGGAAAATTCCAAACTCTTGAAAATTTCCTACATTGAACAAGAAATTATAGGAAACTTTTGTTCTAAGCTCTTGACACCTGGGAATTATCAGAGCCCTTATTCAGGTTGCAGCCGAAAGAAGTTGTTTTGGGTCGCATTTTGTTTATCATGATTATTGCATTTGTTTGTCAAATTATTGCATTTTCAAGTAATTTCCATCAAATTCTGCCACTGAAGCTTTCGTCTTTTCTAGCCTATAAATTATAATACATGCATCCATAGAGACTTGTGCAACATTCTACCACCCATTTTTCCAACACCTGATGTAATTTACTGCACATTTCCAAATTAGAAAAGGACTCCAACATTGACCGTTTATGATTCATATATCCATTCAACCCTGCACTGTTGTAAAACCAACAATATGCAACCAATTACTTTCCCAATATCTTCCCTCCTGCCTCTCTTCTGCTTTCTCCTTGTCTTGATCAGAGTTCCGACGGCTTTATCCGTTGATGATCCTCGGTACTCTGAATGCAGGACAACGTTAACATGCGGAAGCCTAGCAAATATCGGCTACCCTTTCTGGGGAATGAACCGTTCGAGTTACTGTGGCCTACCAGGATTCGAGCTGATGTAGCCAAAATCATGATGAGTGAGAACATGTTACGAGTTCTTGACATAAACCCTGGACAACAGAGTCTTATGGTTGCTAGAGAGGACTACTGGAATGGTTATTGTCCCAGTGAACTAATCGACACTGCAATCGACTTCGATCACTTTGATTATGGCCCGAACCTTAGGAACCTCACCCTATTCTACGGTTGCTACCTACCTGCAACCTCCACCTATATTTTTCTTTCTAACTGCACCATAAATGGTACCCTCATGGATGTGTCATATTCTACTATAAACTTTCTGGCTGATCCTCGCCCCGGGATTTGCCGAAGAAGTGTCCTGGTTCCGGTTTATGAAACAGCAGCACGGGATCTCGAGGTGAACCCAATGACCATGGAACAGGCTTTAAGGGGAGGTTTTGAGTTGCAATGGGAAGTGGATACTGATGAATGCAGAAGATGCGGAGATTCAGATGGGGTTTGCGGATATAATCAGACTTCAAATAGTTTCATTTGCTTTTGCAAAGATCAACCTAGTGAAAGCACATGTTTACCAACAACAGGTACGTTATACCTCTTTTTCTGGACGATTTTGCTCAGCTGTATGTTGTTGCAAAACTTACAGGTTCATCGAATATCTCGAGTCTTAAGTCTTAACCCTCTTTCGTTTGGCTCATCCTGAAGTCCAAATGTTGGTAGCAGTTACAGCATATCGGGCTTTGCTGCATCGGATTGTATCCTAATCTCTCTAAGCAGCCAATGACTTCATTAACTCTAACCAATTCAGCTTCAAATTCCATTGTCCCATCACCGCTGCATTAGCTGATAAAATGTAGGGTCTCACCATTTTGTTGCTTACACATTCAGCCACTGTTGGATGCATTTGCTTGGATTCCTTTTCAATATCTATAAGATTTCGTAAATTCAATATATTTGTGCTAGAGAAATACATTTATCCTACTCTTACAACCCATCTTAGCCTTTTATGAGTAATGCTTTCTTTCTTTTCTGGAAAAGCTTCCATAAATTCAATATATTTGTGCTAAGTACAGTACCTGCCTTAAGAACTCTATTCACAAGGTTTGAATCAAGTCTATCTCGAACGTTATTCACCTGAGGCTAAACAAATGTGTTTCCGACCTTCCTTGACATCAGTGAGGCCTATTATTTCTTTATTTCGAGATATAATAAGTGTATGCATTCCAAGAAATTCATAGAATTACCGAGGTTGCAGCTCTCCACTTGGTCTCATTCACAGCCCAACTAACGGCTTGACTTCTTTGTTCATGCCACGACTAGAAAGGAACACCACAAATTTACCTGCAGTCAAAAGACAAATGATTTCTTGTATCAGAGTATGTGTCTAAGTTCCTACCATATGGAGACTCTCTTGTTGTAGGTCCAGGGCAATCTGATGACGAATTTAAGTGCTATAGGCCTCAAATCTAGAGATACACATGCTTTCAACCAAAGTAGTATTATCGATTTATTCAATCGAACTGAGTTTATACGTCCTGAGAGCAGTACTATGTATATGAAACCATGTTATTCACACTTATGCTAAATTTCCCTTGACTGGCGCTTAATGGTGACCTGCAACGGAAGCTTCCTTTGGAAAAAAATTTTCAACTTTGAATTCGTCAAAGACCAACTCAATTTATCTTGAGTTTTTTCATTTTGTATCTAACCACTTCCAACTCTTCTCTCGGAATAATGCATCCATCATTGTTGTCATCCAAGTTTTGGCTCCTCCTCACAAGCTTGTTCTTGATTTTCTCTCCAAAATATGTGTTTGCCAACACTTTCTTGAGCTGCAGTATTCAAATCAGTTGTGGAACTATTCAGGATATCGGTTATCCTTTCTGGGGATTGGATCGCCTGGAAAGTTGCGGATACCCACACCCTGGATTCCAGCTCCACTGCAATGACAATGAGCCAGAAATCACCATCCTCAATGCAACATACCGACTTCTTGAAATAAACAATTCCTCACAAATCCTTACTGTTTCTAGAATCGATTACCGGGACAATATTTGCCCCTCTCGTCTCATCAACTCCACTTTCGAAAACAGCCCTTTTCAAACCAAGGACGGGGGTAATATAAGGCTGTATTACGGTTGTCCCACAGTTCCAGAAACTCTCACATTAACCCCAAATATTTCCAATCGATTCGAATGCAGAATAAACCAGAGAAACATGATGGGATATTATGTGACGATGGAGTTGAGGGGAACTGCCATCGGGAATTACTTGGGATCGTGTAGCGACAGTGTGATTATTCCAGCCCCGATTTTTGAAGTTGGATCATTGGAGGAAAACCGAAATCCGGAGGCTTTGGAAGCAGCGGCGAGACTTGGGTTTGATTTGGTGTGGTCTGCAAACGATGCTAGGTGTGATGATTGTTTAAAAGATGGTGGTGAGTGCGGGCATAACCTCAGCTCAGGTGAATTTGAATGTTACCACTGCCCAGAATCTGAAGGCCATGGTTGTTCCACAAGGTCCCCAGGTACATCTTCCTTCTATGTTATCTCCTGTACTGGGATTTGTCCACATGGAATTGCCGGAAACTGCTGAACAATTCCGATTAAGATATCCTTGTTCCGACCAAACAGATGAGTCATGAGTGGTAGGTGTAGTTAGTCTTGCCTTGACTCTCTAACAATAATATTAAATTGTCATTTTCAAAAAAAAGAAATATTAAATTGTCAACGGGCCTGTCCTGTTAGGAAAACGAAAGGAAAATGGGGCCATTCCAATATAGGATTATGGAAACGCGTTCATCTGCTTTTCCCAAACGCAAAAAACGTATTTAGGTTTTTTTTCTTCTGACTTTTGGTAGCTTCAGCTGTGGAATTTGGCCACCTGTCTTTTTAGCCGCATTCATTCAACGTTTCCCACTTGTTTTCTGCCCGGCGTTTCACACCTCCACCCAACTCTGACCCACCGGTCCTCCATCTGAGTTACTATCATCTTGAATTTTAGATTTTGCAATTCGGATCAATTTGCTGTTTTTTGTTCCGGTGAATTTTAGCTAACATTTTAAGATTTTCCACTATTACAGGAGACAAAATCAACAGTGTGGCGCTTGGACTAGGTATTATCTGCTACCCCATTATTGACAACTTGTAGCGTTGCAGGAACCACGTTTAAGGCTAAGCAATCTCTTCCTTTTATCTTCAGGCCTCGGAATACCCGGTGCAACCATAGTCTGTATACTTGTTGGAATCGGAATCTTTTGTTTCCGGCAACAACGGCGAAAGAAAATCAATAGCAAAGACCTTGTTGCATCTTCATCAAGCAAAGGGCCATCAACTTCCACAACGAATACATCTCAAACCAATTCTTCAAAATGCGACATCGAAAGAGGAAGCTGTTACTTTGGTGCCCATGTTTTTAGTTATGAAGAACTTGAGCAAGCCACTCATCATTTCAATCCTTCTAAACAACTTGGAGAAGGTGGCTTTGGCACTGTTTATTATGGTAATAATCTTTACTTCTCAACCTTAGTTTTTTTACTTATCCTAACCCGGCCTTAATTTAATGTATTCGAACCTATAGGCTGTAACACCTCCAATTTTATTTAGCCTATCAAGCACCATGTTTATCTTTGATTTGCTTCATCAGGTGTTCTCAGGGATGGGCGTGCAGTGGCTGTTAAGCGCTTGTACGATAACAATTTCAAGCGTGTCGATCAGTACATGAACGAAATCGAAATCCTCACTCGCATCCGTCATCCAAACCTCGTGATTCTCTACGGATGTACCTCGAGACGTAGTCGAGAGCTTCTCCTTGTTTATGAGTTCATTCCGAATGGAACCGTGGCTGATCATTTGCATGGAAAGCGGTCCAACGCCAGTTCACTAACTTGGCATGTTCGTTTGAGCATCGCCATTGAGACGGCAAAGGCTTTGGCTTACCTCCACGCATCGGAGATCATACACCGCGATGTGAAATCAAATAACATTCTCCTAGACAAGAGTTTCCATGTAAAAGTGGCTGATTTCGGACTGTCACGGTTGTTTCCTAATGATGTTACGCACGTCTCGACTGCTCCGCAAGGCACCCCGGGTTATGTTGATCCGGAGTATCACCTATGCTACCAACTCACTGAGAAGAGCGACGTTTACAGCTTCGGAGTCGTCCTGGTCGAGCTTGTTTCGGCGAAACAAGCAGTGGACATCACCAGACATCGACATGACATAAATTTGGCTAACATGGCAATAAGAAGAATCCAGAATCAAACATTGCATGAACTGGTTGATCCATCTCTCGGGTTCGAGAACGATTGTGCAGTGAAAACCGCGGTAACTGCGGTTTCGGAACTGGCGTTTCGGTGTTTGCAACAGGAGAGGGATATGAGACCATCAATGGGCGAAGTGTTGGAGACATTGAAAGAGATTGAGAACGGAAGATCCGAAGCCGAAGTGGTGGAGATTGGATCCGAAGCCGAAGTGGTCGACATTAGATCGGATGATGTTGGACTGTTGAAGAACATTCATTCTCCACTGTCTCCAGATTATGCCACAGATAAATGGGTTAGTTTCTCTACTATTACCATCACCTAATTCCTTTCTACTTTTGGTTATTTGTTGCTTTGATTTTTCTTTTTAAATTTTGCTTAAAATATTTGAGTTCATTGTTGAGTAATTTTTTTTATATCTAAATGAGTTCAAGAGGTTTGCTATTTATTTTGAATTGAACTCAATCCTTAAAAATAAAAATTAGTTAATTAAATTTCCATTTAGACTTGAATTTCTTCTTCTTTTTTGCCAAGAATTTCTTACTTGTTGATTTCAGCTCAACTCATTTATTCCCTTGATTGTCAAAAAATACTTTAGTAAATATTAATGATATCCATACTTATATTCTCTTGACATTTTATTCCTCCCCAAATACTTATATCCAACTCATTTTGAAATATAAATATAGAATTTTAAAAAAGCTCTCGAAATATATGAAAAAAAAATTGAACATATATATATATTTGACATATACTTGTATCCATTATTTATCCTTAAATTTGTATGTTAACAGCTAGAATTATTGAAAAGAGAAAACAAATGGAAACCTAATTTTTCTTTTTCTTATTTTTTTCGCAGGTGCAGATAAGATCAATGTAATTCAAAGTTTTCTGTAAAATGATGGAACAGATGAACATGAATTTTCTGCTGAGTATTTAGGAATTTTGGTATCATAGAAAGGAAAAATAGTTGTTCAAATTCCATCTGCAAAACTGAAATGATGTTTATGCACTATTTTTTTTTTGAACGGTAGTTTATTGATATTAAGATTGGCGGATACCACGATCGTGCCTCATTAAAAAACTCCCTAAACCTAAGTGGGGAAAAAGAGTGCAACGCTTGTGGTATTCGAAAACATATAAACTGAGGTGCCCAAGGAGTAGGAAATAATTCAGAACATGCACTATAAACTGAGGTGCCCAAGGAGTAGGAAATAATTCAGAGCATGCACTATAAACTGTGGTGGAAGAACATTACTTTGTAAATTGACGTGGTTATCTATTGGGTAAACTACTTCAGTAGTCGATGAATTATTGTTTATTTTCTACTTTGGCCACCAAACTATTTTAATACTAAAACATATACATTTAATTAACTTGATCCTCATTGTATATATGTATACTATGGCCCTCTTTGGCAATTAGGGGATAGCTGATAGCTGATAGCGGATTACATTAGCCGATAGCTGATAACTGATTTGACTAGCGGATTGTATTAGCTGGTTGTATAAAAGTGTTTAGTAAAATTAGCTGATAGCTGATAGCTGTTTGATTATTTAAACAAATAAAATGACATATAAGGACATGATTATATTTGATACTTATTTAAATAGTTTATTAATTATTAATATTTTATATCTATTAATATTAATTAGATTATGAAAAATAATTTTTAATATAACATTACTAAGCATATTCGAAGGATCTATATATTAATTTATTATTTATATAATTATTTTTAATATAATTTAATTAGATATTAAATTTAAATACAAATATAAATGTGTGGGAATAAAAAGAAAAAACGGAAAGTATTAGTTTATAAATGTCAAAATGTAAATACGCGATGTTGAAGAATTAAAAAAGAAATAGTTAAATTAAGTTATTTGGAGATTTTTTATAATTGTTAATGGTAAAATGATCTTTATAACTCGTATGTCAAAACCTCTAATTTCAAAAGACTTCTATTAGCAGCGTTTTTAAATTAGACGTTTCACCCCAATTCGCTATTTTCATCCGCTCTTTACCAAACATCAAAATTATCGAATTTGGTCGGTTAAACTTCTAATTTTAGCTCAAACCTCTCTTTACCAAACATGTTCTATATAAAAATATTACATATATATGCATATTGTATAAAAGTATTATAAATATATTTAACTAAAATATATCAACTCGGGGAATTTTCACCCTAAACTGAACTCACCCTAACCACAACTCAATCTTTTTCAAAAATCCATCATACTTTATCCTGAACTAAAATTTAAGAGAAAAAACTCGTTCAAATGAATCGAATTAGAAAAGATTACATCAGATCAAGGCATATTCGAATAATTTTACCATCCTATTATCAACCAAAAATACTGGCCTTGTTTAGTAAAGATCGGTTTGAGCCAAAATTAGAGGTTTGAGCTAAAATTAGTAGTTTGACCGGTCAAATCCGCTAATTTGGATGTTTAGTAAGAAGCGGATTGAAATAACGGATTGAGGTGAAATCTCTAATTTTGAAAAACTGCTAATAAGAGCTTTTTAAAATTAGAGGTTTTGACATAATAGTTATAAAGACCCTTTTACCCTTAACAATTATAAAAAAAAACTCCAAATTTATCTATTTTAATTCTTTAATCTCACGTATTTACATTGTGACAATTGTAAACTAATACCTTATGTTTTTTTCGTTTTATTCTCACAGATTTATAGTTGTAATTAAGTTTAATATTTAATTAAGTTGTATTAAAAATAATTGTATAAATAATAAAGTAATATATATATATATATATATATATATATATATATATATCATTCAAATATGTTTAGTAATGTTATATTTAAAAGAGTAAACTATGTCAGGTATCACCAAACTATTAGGGGTGACCCGTTTATACCACTAACCTTTCAATTGGTCTAAATTTGCCACCAAACTTTATTTTCCGACTTGTTTATACCACCACGTTGTTAACTCGTTAACGGCGTGATGACTTGGATGCTAGACCGAAACGACGTCGTTTTGGTGTCGTTATTTTGATACTAAATTGCCCGAAATAGAGTCGTTTTGCCGGAAAAAAAATATTAAAAATTATGCACTCGATAAGATTTAAACCTAGAACCTTTAGAATCAAAGGCAACCTCCTAACCATTAAGTCAACTTAACATCTTTGTTTTGTTTACAACACAAATAATATATATTCTAAACTGCAGTTTATCATATAAATAATATTACTCTATATAAATAATATAAATATATTAGTATATACATATTAATATATAAATAATAAATGAAATAAAAATATATAAATATTTTTATATTATAAATAGTATTAAATAGATAAATATATTATTATAAAAATTAAAAGACTAATTTTCAAAAGCCCAAAATCCAACAAAAACTTTAAACCCTAAACCCTAACCCTAAGTCTAAACTATAAACTTTAAACCCTAAAATTTTATTCATAAACAAATAATGTTAAAATGTATAAACAAATAATATATTATTATAAAAATTAAAAAAAAATAATTTAAAAAATTAAAATTTCCAAAATAAAAAACCAAAAAAATTACCAAAACCCTAAAGCTTAAACCTCAAATTTATCCATTTTAGCTATTAATGAGTTTATGCTTTTAAGGTTTATGATTTATGGTTTAGAGTTTTAGAGTTTATAGGTTAGAATTTAATGTCCTGTGGATTTTGAGATTTTTTTTGTAAATTTGGGAAAGTTTAGTTTTTTTTTTTGAAAATTAGTTTTTAAATTTTTATAATAATATAATTCTGATAATATAATTTTTTTATTTAATATAAAAATTTTATTTATTATTTATATAGGATAAATATTCTATACACATGAGGTAGAAACTAAAAGTTTCCACAAGCGCCTTAGTTTTAGGGTATAAGAAGTTAGTTTAGGGTATAGGGTTTAGGTGTAGGGGGTTAAAATTTAGAGACAATTGTTTCAATTTAAGGTTTAGAGTTATAATTTAGGGTTTATAGGTTAAAACCTAATTCCTCACTATATTACTCTAAAAACTAAACTCTAACCTATAAACATTAAATTATAACCCTAAACCTTAAATTAAAACAACTATCCCTAAATTCTAAACTCTTACACCTAAACCCCTAAATCATATACCATAAACTAACTCCATATAGCCTAAAACTAAGATGCTTGAGGAATTTCCTACGTCAGTGTATAGGATATTAATTCATATTAATATATTATTATATGTATATTAGTATTATTTATAATATATTTATATTATTTATATGAAGTAATATTATTTATATAATAAAATAAACGCTTAATACATTTTCCCTCTAAACTTTATATGTTTTCCCAACTTGCCCTCTAAAGTTTATTTTGACGACTTGTCCTTTGACGTTTTCGTCGTTACTCATATTGCCCCATACCGTTAAAAAAATCTGTCTTGACCAATCAAAACGAGCCACATCATTTTCTTTATTTATTTTTAAATTTTAAAATAAAATAAATATATTAAAATATTTATTAAATTAATTATATTTCTCAAAATACCAAAAACACCTCATATTCAACCCATCATTTCTTTCCCAATTTTCATTCCAGTTACAGTTCTTCCCCAACAAAAATCCATGGATTCCACCTCTGCCACCAAGCTCCAACTCCACAAGAAGAAAACCTGGTTTTTGCTCCTAACATTCTATCTTCTTCTCTCCACTCTGAAGGTACTCATTCCTCACTCGCGAAACCTTAAATCTTCCTTTTTGAAGTGTTTGGTTAACGAGAAAATTTGAAGAAAAATTGTAAGATATATTTAAACTGTGAAATTTTAATTTATTATTGTTATTTTACTTTTCTTCCGTTTCTGTATTTGAAATCTTAGGTTCATAAATTCCTATAAGTGAAGTAGTAATTTGATATGAAGTTGAGTTATTTGGCTTGTAATTGTTTATCTTATGGAGTTGATTTCCCCTTTTTTCGGTTTCTTTCTCTACACTTTCCCTTTAAGCCGCTGTGACTGGAGTTGTTTGTTTCAAGTTGAACCTACTTAATTTCATTCTATTTTGAGCGGCGCCTGGTTAATTTTTTCAAGCGTGGTCGGTGCCTCGGTGGTATTTAAAGTTTGGGTAAACTATCTGTTTGACCGCCAATCTATTGGGAAAGTTTTAAAATGATCACCATAAAAAAAACGCGTCATTTGACTACCAAACTATTAAAATGGGATCAATTTGACCACCGGCCGTTAAGTGGCTAACAGAAGGTGACGTGGCAGTTAAAAAATTAAAGGTATAATCACACATTTGGTCCTTATTATTTATACATTCTTTCAATTTAGTCCTAATTTTAAACTAATAAAAAATTAAAGAAAGAATTCAAGAATCAAAAACCCATTCTACACGGATTGTTATTTTCTTCTCTTAAACTCAAACTAGAAAAATAATCCATGTTGGCCTCTTCAATGGAGGGCAGTGGCGAGACTCGGGCAAGATCTGCAGATCACTCATGTTGCCTGGTCGCCACGTCTGAGCTCCCTTCATCTGGTACAAAGATCACACCTTTCTATTCATATAATTCTCTCTGTTCCCAAATTCAACAACCAACAACAGGTCCTTCAATCGTCAGTCGACTGTGATCTGAGAAATGAAACCACAAGGGAAAGCATTAGAAACACAGTTTGTGAAACAAAAATCTCCGAGACAAAAAACAAAACAAAGTCGAGGGCTGAAATACCAAGAACAACAAAAACCCGATCAAATCCTTAACCCCAAAACTTCGGTAATAAAATTATAATCAAAACAGATAAAAATTCTTTTAGTGGGTAATAATCAAACCGCTGGAGAGCAAAAATTCTTCAACTGATTCAACACAGATAGCAAGAATTTAAGAAAGAAATACAAAGTTCTGGATTTGCCTAATTACTAAAACCAAACACAGTCATCTTCCTTCCGAATATTTCTACAAAATATAAGGGGAAACGTGTCGCCAAGAAAAGTCAACATCAATCGACGACCTCGCTGCTCCAGCCTACCAAAAGTCTTGGACTAATTCAAATCTAACAAAAGAACACTTTCACACTAAATTTCCCTCTATAATCAATACCATAAAGAACGAAACCACACTTTT
Source organism: Hibiscus tridactylites (assembly GCA_958450335.1). Classification (NCBI taxonomy): domain Eukaryota; kingdom Viridiplantae; phylum Streptophyta; class Magnoliopsida; order Malvales; family Malvaceae; genus Hibiscus; species Hibiscus tridactylites. Next base: position 21,217,796 of record OY288276.1, on the reverse strand, counting down.
TCTACTTTAAAAAAAAGAAGGGGAAAACAGACAGTAAAACAAGGCAGCAAGTAGAATAAATCAAGAAAAAAAAGTACCTGATAATGGAGAAGATCAAAGAAAATTGAAGGAAATCTTAAAATTTTCGGGTTTTACGAAGATGCAAAAAAAAAAACGGAAACAAAAAGACTAAGATCTAGGGCAGGCCAAGCATAGACGAAGAAACAGGGAAACAGATTTGTATTGGATTGGATATATAATGGAGAAATAAGAGAAGAAAATAACAATCTGTGTAGAATGGGTTTTTGATTCTTGAATTCTTTCTTTAATTTTTTATTAGTTTAAAATTAGAATTAAATTGAAAGAATGTGTAAATAATAAGGACCAAATGTGTGATTATACCTTTAATATTTTAACTGCCACGTCACCTTTCGTTAGCCCATTAACGGCCGGTGGTCAAATTGATCCCATTTTAATAGTTTGGGTAGTCAAATGACGCGTTTTTTTCTAGGGTGGTCATTTTAAAAATTTCTCAATAGATTGGTGGTCAAACAGATAGTTTACCCTTAAAGTTTTATTCATGCTACTCACTGGAGATATCTCCAAGTTTCTAAAGGCCTTGAACACATCAGTGAGGTTCTAAGGTTAAATGAAACAATCGGATCATACGAGAGCATACAGAAATTTTCGGAATCAATGAACATGTCTGAGCAGGATAAATTTTAGAATCCATGGATTTTTGTTGGGGAAGAACTGTAACTGGAATGAAAATTGTGGAAGAAGATGATGGGATGAGGATGGGGTATTTTGGGTATTTTACGAAATATAATTAAATTTAAAAATATATAAAGGAAATGATATTGTGCGTTCTGATTGGTCAAGACATATTTTTTTAGCGGTGTTGGTTTTTTTGGGTGAAATGGGTAAAGTCGAAAATGTTAGGAGGCAAAAGTAGTCAAAATAAACTTTAGGGGGCAAGTTGAAAAAACATGTAAAGTTTAAGGGGAATTGTATTAAGCCTAAAATAAATTGAATTAATCTCAACTACAGTTTGTAATATATATTATTTTTGCCGAAAACAAAATAAAAATGTTAAATTGTCTTAGTGGCTAGGAGATTGCCTTTGGTTCTAAAGATTCTAAATTCAAAACCTATTAAGAGCATAATTTCTTCATTTTTTCTCTAGCAAAATGAAGCACGACGTTATTTTGGTCTAGCATCCAAGTCACCACACCGATAAAGAGTTAACAACTCGGTGATATAAACGAGTCAAAAACTAAATTTTGATGACAAATTAATATATATCTCTTATTAGTTTCTACATTTATAAGTCAAAAGCTTAAACCCTAAACACTAATTTCAAATATATAAATCCTAAACTCTAAACTCTAACCCTAAATATTTCAAATTAATTTCACGCTAAAAATTTCAAATTAAACCTCAAACCCTAAAAATTTCAAATTAATTTCACGCTAAATATTCTAAATTAAACCTTAAACTACAAACCCTAAAAATTTCAAATTAATTTCACGCTAAATATTTCAAATTAAGCTTTAAACCATAAACCCTAAATATTTCGAATTAATTTCACGCTAAATAATTCAAATTAACCCCTAAACCCTAAACACTAATTTCAAATATATAAATCCTAAACTCTAAACTCTAACCCTAAATATTTCAAATTAATTTCACGCTAAAAATTTCAAATTAAACCTCAAACCCTAAAAAATTCAAATTAATTTCACGCTAAATATTCTAAATTAAACATTAAACCACAAACCCTAAAAATTTCAAATTAATTTCACGCTAAATATTTCAAATTAAGCTTTAAACCCTAAACCCTAAATATTTCAAATTAATTTCACGCTAAATAATTCAAATTAACCCTTAAACCCTAAAAATTTCAAATTAATTACACGATAACTATTTTAATTTAAACCCTAAACCCTAAATATTTCAAATTAATTCCACGCTAAATATTTCAAATTAAACCCTAAATAATTTATTATTTTATTAATTTAAAATTAGGACTAAATTGAAAGAATGTGTAAATAATAGGGACCAAATGTGTAATTTTTAAATATAGCCATCATGTAACACCCGTGTCTTAGGCCTAGGAGTTAACCGGGTTTTAGTCGGGTTAAATAAATAGTTAATTAAGACAACTCAACTTCAAATAGTGACCTAATTAAGTTTAATTTAAAAAGAGGAGGACTCATAATGTAATTTACCCAAGCTATTTGAAAAAGGATGACAACTTTTCCATATTGTCATCTTTTTCCCCTTTCTTCCTCAAAAACCCATGTAAAACCTCCCTCCTCTCTTTCAAAACCTCTCAAATAGCAAATCACTATTCCAATTCATTTTCAACTTCAATCCAAGGGCTTTTTGAAAGGTAAAGTCATTTTCTTAATCTCCTCTTTACCCTCTATTTAACCATTGTCTTAGATTTCAAAAATAAGGAGATTTGGAAATTAGGGTTTATGTTGAAAATTTGGGTTTTAATGGGGGTTTTCAAATTGTTTTGAGAAATTGTGTTGGGGGTTTTGTTAATCATGCTAAAGTACACAACATATATGAATTTGATCAATTTTGGGTGAAATTTTCGTAGTGGGTCTTTAGGGCAAATTTTGGGGTATTAAAATTTGGGTTTTTGGTAAGTTTAATGTTGGATTTGAAGGGATGATGGTCTACCTAAGTTAGGAGGGTGTTTTGGGACGTTTTGGAAGCCATTTGGGTGCTTGGAATTGGGTATTTCAGCCCTTGGTTGTAGGAGTCCGAAAATTGGGATTTTGGAGATGTTATGTGGTTTGGAAAATTGTGGAAATGGGTTGTGAGTTGCAAAGTAGATTGATGATTGAATTAGCATTGGGTTGAGAAGTAATGTATGTGTTTTGTGTGATTAGAATCAAGTTTGGGCATCGGTGAAGCATCGGAAGTGAACCCGGAAGGTTGAAGGTTGTCGCTTGCTTGGTCTTGTGCTTGGAAGCTTAGGTGAGTGGTTGTTTGCTTTTAAAGGTTTTAAATTAGTTGGTTCGAGTATATGGACTAGGTTGGGCTTGGTAGACCCACCTAGAGTTAGGATTAGGGTGGTAGCCTAATCCTAATCTTGATCTAAGCCTTTGGATGAACTCAAATGCATGAATGTATATGCCTCGTATGTCTTGTGTTATGAATGCTTATGTATATTGTTTTATACATGTGAATTGAGGCATGGGTTGTATTGCTTAAAGCATGCATGGTGATGGTTCATGATTGTGTCCATGGTGAGTACGTGCTAAGCACGGAAATGATTGAAATGGGTAATGTGGAATGAGTAAAATATTGGCACTAGTATACTTAAATACAAATGATCGATCATTAGGATGTTAGTGTGTACACATGAGTCTAAAGTCGCGCGTGGCCTTGGTGGCGTTGAGTCACCAAGGAGGAGTAAGGGTTCGCCCGGAATTGTAATTGAATATAGTCGGTGATGAGTGGAATCCCATCGACGGGGCGTGAGGATGAGTGGAATCCCCTCCGCGAGACCGGTGATGAGTGGAATCCCACCGAGGTAATGTGGTTGTTGGATATGAGTTTCCAACGTGTCTATCCGCGTATTTGAGTCATAACTAGGTGCCAATGTGGATTGATATGTGTATCATTGTGTTGGGATTTATGAGCTGTTTGGATGTTTAAATGTGATTACATGTATGGTAGTGTTGAGCTCATGATTATGGCATATATGTGATATATTGCTCATGCATCTATATCTTGTGGACCCTTGGTAAATGTAAGTTGCTTTGGCTAGATCGTGCTCGGACCCTGCAATGTTGAGGTTTGTTTTTAGAGCTTACCCTTACTAAGCATCATTGCTTACGCCCTCTTTTTCAACATTGCAGATCCTTAGTTCGTGGATTGCTCGGGCAAGTGGAGGGCCTCCAAGTGTGGTTTTGACTTGAGTTCATCAAGTATGGGTTTTAGTATTTAAACATGTAATGGTTTAAGCAATGGGACATGTATGATTTTGTTGGATTGTTGTTGGTTGGTAGGAGCATGTGTAGACTCCTATATATATATATATATATGTTGCTTTTGCATAGTTGTGTTGCCATGATGAATGTTAACTCATGCCTATTTGCTTACTTGAATGTTAGCCTATGCCTTAAGAGTTTTTACATGAGTTTGAGTGTTGTTTGAATGAATGCATGTTGTGGATTGTTGTTTTAGTATTAGACATGTCCAAACCTTGTTAAAGCATGTTAGTAATGTTGTTGTATCTTGGGCTTAAATGCTTGGCTGTTGTATGGTGTTTTGGTGATGTTTTGGGGCATCCTTGTGCCTCAAAACAGCCCAGAAAAGTCTGCAGACAGGGGGTGTTTCGGAACGGGTCCCCGTGTTCCGAAACGGCCCCTGTGTTTATGGCCTGCCGTTTCGAAACGGATGAGGGCCGTTCCGGAACGTTTTCGCTACTAGAATTTTGAGAAATTGGCGAGATGAAGCCGTTCCGAAACGAGCCTTTGAAGTTCCGAAACGGTCAAATCTCGTTGACCACGAGATATTGACCGTCAAGGTCGTTCCGGTACGGGTCACCCCTGTTTCGGAACGGTCACCTTGTGGTTGACCCAGGCCCGTTGGCTAGGTCAGGGCGTTTCGGAACACCCTATAGGTGTTTCGAAACGGCCTGCTGAAATGAAGTAAAATGGACTGTTTATGGTTGTTTGGTCGGTGAATGTTTCGTTGATGGTATCTTCCGCTGTTGTGCCACACTTAGGTCTAAAATTATGCATGTAGACAAGATAAGATAAAAAGAAATTTTCTGGGTCGTTAACCGAGGGGAAGCCTTAACAGGTTTCGCTTCGGTTTTCCCCGTGTGGCCCACTCGGACCGGTCATCCGACCAGACCGGGACGAGGGGGTTACACATCAGTTGCCACGTGGCAGTTCCGTCAGTCCACCGTTAGGTTTTTAACGGCGATGGTCAAAATATGTTAATTTTATAAGTTCGGTGGTGTGATTGACGTTTTTTATAGTTCGGTGGTTCAAATAAGTATACCCAATTTGTTTGGTGGTCAGTGGTGTAGTTTTCCCTTAATATTACGTAAACTACATGAATAACTACCATACTATCTGTTTAGTCGCGATTTGACCACCATACTTTTTTTGAAGTCATTAAATCACCTTACTATTAAAATAGACTCAATGTGACCACCAACCGTTAAAACCTAACGGAGAGAGTGACATGACAATTAGTAAAAATTTGTATAAATACACAGTTGGTCCTCGTTACTTATACATTCTATCAATTTGGTCATAATTTTAATTTAATAAAATAAATTAAACATTCAATTACGTATCACCACATATTTAGAGGAGAAAAATAAAATATAATATTTGCGCTAGGTGGGACTCAAACCCGGATAAGACAAGAAAAAAAAGTAACTTAACCACTACACCAAATATAAGTTTATGTTATAAATCACTAACTTTAATATATGTATTAAAAGCTTTCTCTCCCTATTATATTCTTTGATTTCGATTGTGAATACAGCACTGAAGACTAAAAAAGGTATATTTATTTGCATTGTTTGACTGATTTCTGAAGGGCTGAAAGAGTCAGAATTAGCTACATAAGATATTGGTTGGCTGAACATGAACTTGGCACTACCTATAATGCTATATATTTATTTGCATTGTTTTGGTGTTTCTGGCAAGCAGTTTAAAGTCACTGTTTTCATCTCAATGAAAACATGAAATATTAAAATCAATAACCAGATAAAACAATGAAAAGAAAATGAATTAAATAATCCTTCATTAGGGTCCAGAAGAAAACTGTTCCAACTTCCCTCATACTAAATTCCTTCAATCTGCAGAAAATAAATGATAAAAAGAAGAGTTTGAAAATTGATGTGGCAAAGAGGTAAAGATGATTCAGACACTGAAAATATCATATATGATATAACATTGGAATCTCAAACTAAGTGAAAACGATGACTTTAAATCTGCATTCACAACTGAAATCAAAAAATATAACAGGAAGAGAAAAGCTTTTGGTCAAATGCTAAAACAATAATACATATATTAAAGTTAGTGATTTGTAACATAAACTTGTGTTTGGTCCGGTGGCTAAGTCATTTTCTTTTTCCTTGTCTTACTTGGGTTTGAGTCCCACCATACATAAGCATATTAAATTTTATTTTTCTCCTCTAAATAAGTGGTGATACGTGTCACCACCTGATTGGAGGAAGGGAATAAATTTATTAAATCAAATATATATAATTAAATTCTTTCAATAAGGTGTCGACACGTGTCACCACATAACTGTTGAATTTATTTTATTAAATTAAAATTAGGACCAAATTGATAGAATAAATAAGGAACGAAGATCAAATATGTAATTATACAAAATTTTACTAATTGCCACATCACTCCCTCCGTTAGGTTCTAACGGCTCGTGGTCACATTGATCTATTTTTTATAGTATGGTGGTTTAATTGCTTCAAAAAAAATGTATAATTGTCAAATTGCGACTAAACCCATAGTATGATGGTTATTTATGTAGTTTATCCTCATTATTAATAGATACAAAATATTGATTAGTAATAAACTATTCAAACAAACATCGAATGTAAGCATCTTCTTATATGTTATTTTCGTTGTTTAAATAATCAAACAACTATCAACTATCAGTTAATTTTACCAAATAGTTTTATACAATCAGCTAATACAATCCACGAGTTAAATCAGCTAATGCAATACGCTATCAACTATCCGCCTAATTACCAAACATGGCCACTGTCAAACACATTGTTAGCATATCTACTCACAAGCAAAATTGGGTTAGGCCATAGCTAAGAGTAAAAACTCGTAACCAAACTCATGAAAGATTGACTATATCTTTTTTTTTACGAAGATGACTGTTCTTTTCAATAATATAACTTTTAAGATTTAAATTATTATTTTTTAAAAATAACGTATTTTATTATCATACCCAATATTATTAATGTGATGCAAATAATTCGGTAGTAACTAACTGAACTTTGGAACATATAAACATAAGTAGTTTTATGGGATAAATAATAAAACCACACCCATGAAGTTTGGTCAAATATGCAATGTGATTCATGAAACTTTAATTTTATGCAATTTTACACATGAACTATGATTTATGTTCAATTTTACATATGAACCATGGTCAGAGGACTTTGAAAAATGGTTATTCCAACATCAACATGACACAAAAGAGAAAGCGTAAAATTTTTATCTTTGAGGAAAGAAGATAAAATTTTAAAAAAAAAAGAAAGAAAATAAATAAATAAAGAAAGAGAAAATGACGTGGATAATATGTGGCTGTCATGTCATTCTTTTATTTCCGACTAAACGCCAAATTGACTAAAATAAGAGTGAATTGAAAGTTTAATGATTAGATTAAAATTTTTTTAAACTTTAGAAACGGAAATAAGAATGAAATCAAATTTAAATGATGATATTTATGATTTACCCATGATGTTATTTTTTAAAACCAAACAAAAACATGCATGTTTGCTTAGCATTTCCATAAATGAAACAAAAGAAGAAGAAGAAAAAAAAAAGAATAAATGAAGAGATGAGAGGAAAGGTGCATAGTAACCTAAATAATATACATACCAAATACCATTGAGCATTTCTTGTACTAGGAAGATCCTACATCACTACTTTAACATTGAAAATCTTTTATCCTTTCTTACGCACTTACTTTTTAGTACTATTTATCCACAATCAATCTTTACTACTATTATTACTTAATTTTTGTTGAGCCTACATTACATTAGTAGTTTAGTTTATCCCTGTGTTTTTTTTCTATGAATTCGATTTTTAAAAAAAAATTCATTGTACTTATTATTTGATGATGAAATTGTACGCTTATAATTATCGAGAAAATGTAATAATCTAATATAATGAAAAAATGTGTTCAAATGATATAATTTTTTTTTACGATCAAATTTTTTTGACATCGTTGTCGGAGAAAGCAAACTAATAGTGACAATAATTAGCAACTCAAGTCTATTTAGTCTTAAGTACCCGCAATATTAATTTTCTAAACCACTAGTGTCTATTCGAGTCTTACGTATCATAATACGATTTAGTCTTACATAATTGAGTTTTTAATTATTTAATTGTTGTTGCTATTTTATTAGCTTCTCTTAATGCTTTACTTTAGTTTTGTAGGTAGTAAGAAAATCCAATCTAAAAAAAAAACTAAATCAGGATACATCTAATTCTAACAACGAGAGTAAGGGAGTAATTAACGAATGCATATAATACATTTTCATCAATGATTTAGGGGTACATTATAAATTTTATCACTCGACTTTTTTTATTTTGGCCATTAAAATTTTAAAATTTTAATTTAATCATTGACCTTTTAATTTTTTTTATTTTGGTCACTTCGCCGTCAAGTACTTAACGAAATTATAACCTCTTTTAAAAATTGTCGAATGTCCCCGAAAGTTTTCTTATTTCTTTTGTAAAAAAAACCATGAGTTTACATTTCTTTTGATTTCTCTACAATGGAGCATCTCCTTTCAAATCCCAACGGTGGGGATTTGGAGAAGAAGGAAGCGGGTTTTATATCCCGATTCCACATTGATCGAGCTGTAGATATTGTAGATCAAAGTGGTTTATAGTTTTGCGAATTTTGAGTGTTGGGTTGAGTTTCGTTAGTTTTAAAGTGATTTTGAAAAATAAATAAACTGATAGAGTGGTAGAAGACGATGAGGCGAGTTCGCTGATATCTTGAGTGGTCAGATAAGACGTTGAGAAATGGTGATTCCAAAGTCAGCGTGACACAAGGATGAAATTGTAAAACTTTCATCTTTGAAGAAAGTAGATAAAATTGTAACGCCCGAGTTTGGGGCCCGGAAGATACTCGGGTTTGGGCGTTGGGTTAAACCGGTTCGAGTTAGTTTCTTTAAAATAAGATTTTATTAAATAACACTAAAAGGGGTCTTTTATTGAGTAAGTGGCAAAAAGGGGAATTTGGGGGTTTTAAAACAAAAAGGGTTTTTTATTCAAAAAAGAAAGCCACCATCTTCCTCCTCCTTTTTCACATTACTTTGCCAAAACCACCATTTCCAATATTCCCTTAGAGCAATCATCTCACACACACATGAGTTTACAAGAAATAGGAGAAACGAGTTTGGGTCCTTTGAAAGCGATATCGGGTGATACGGGGGCTTGAGATCGGTGTTCCGGCTTACGTTTGGACTTAATCGGTGAGTGGTAATGTTTTAAAGTTTAAAATGCTTCAAAGTGGTTCCTTGGGGGTTTGGGTTGAGCCTTAAAGGCTAACCTAAACCCAAGTGTAAGTTTGCTAATTCACCTTGTTCGTTAAGTGTTGGTGTGTGCGATTATTTGTGTTATTGTGTAGTCGTTGTTGGTGTCGAGCCTCACGTGATGGTTAGTTGTTGTATACGGTGATGTGTAGTCCCACCGGTACTAACTAGTAGAAGAGTACGGTGATGTGTAGTCCCATCGAAAAACTGCTAGTTGTTGTGAACGGTGATGTGTAATCCCACCGGGAATGGTTGTGCATGTGCAAACCATGTTTGGTCTATGCTTGTGTTTACTTCATCTCTTACTTAAATGGTTTTGTTTCCAAAACTAAGATTTATGTTTTAAAACTGCATTGTTGTTGTGTTTATAGCTCCGCTCACTTAGCTTTAAGCTTACGCTCTCTTTTTCCAACAATGCAGATCGTTAGAGGTTTTGGGAGGCAAGTGGGCAAGGAAGGGATCCTTGGAGTTATTGCTAAGTTTCAAAGTATGGTTTTTTATGTTTTGTAATAATGCTTAGACAATGGGAATACTATACTTTTGTTATGGAGTTGATGTTCAAACTCCTAAGTCTTGTTATTGTTGATGTTGTTAACTTGTTTAAATGATGAAGCATGTTTTATTTTAGCTTTTGACTCTTTTGATGGATGTTAAGCATGTTTGGTTGCTCGTTATACCTTGGTTGATGAATTAAGTTTTATTTTGTGCTTGGATGCCTTAAATGAATGTTTCATGTTTGCCTAAAGTTGTATGCATGTTTATATGATGATCTAATGCCTGCTTAAGTTGTTTAGGCTAGTCCCTTGTGCTTAAAAATCAAAATTTGCAGACTTTCTGTGCAAGGCGTATTGATACGCCCAAGGGCGGTATCGATACGATCCCTTGTTTTAGGCCTAGCGTACCGGTACGCGGGGGCGTATCGATACCCTATTTGCTCTCTGGAAATCTGAGAAATTAGGGTATCAGTATGAGGCTTTGGCGTACCGATACGGTCTTAGGGTTGACTTTGATATTTTGACCGTTGAGAGCGTATTGATACCCGCCTTGTAGGGTATCGATACAGACTCTCAGAGTTGACTCTAGGGAAGGTTGACCGTTGAAGGCGTATCAATACGGTCCTTTTGATTATCGATACGCCCTGATCTAAATGGATAAAAATTTGTCCTAAAATCTCAGTTTTGCTTGGATCGAATTAGTGATTGCTTTTCCGATGTTTGCTTATCTCATGTAGGGTCGAACAAAGCATTTAGACAAGATAATTAAAGAAATAATAATAATATGGTTGCTAATCGGAGTGAGGCCTTAGTGGGTTTCGCTTCGGTTTTCCCCGTGTAACTCGTTCGGTCCGGGTCTGTCGGCTAGGCCGAGACGAGGGGGTTACATTTGGTGGTATCAGAGCCTCGGTTACGAGGTCTCTCGGGAAGGTAAGTCAGGTAAGTTGGCTTGTTTGGATTGGTTGCTATTGCACGGTGTATGAAAGCATGCTTTAATTGTTCTTGTTGTTGGTTGAAGTTTAGTCGAGTGTTCTCATTGTTAGGCGTTGTTATTGGAAAATGGTTTTGGTTTAAAGAGCTTGAGAACTTGGATCTTTGCCCTTGCTAACCTCATATTTTCTTATGTATGATGTGTTTGTTGTTTTAGATTTTATCTTCGTTATGGTAAGACCGAGAGGACGACCTAGGGCAGGTGACCAGGCACCCGGGGATGTGCCTCATATTCCTCCTGCTCTCAATGGTAATGGGGTGGGTGGCGAAGGTAATGTGCCTCAGGCCGGTGCAAATTCCGGAGGTGATGGTAATGGGCCTCAGGCTGGTGCAAATGTTGGGGGGTAATGGAGCTTAGGCGGGTCAGGGTCCGGCAGGTGCAGACATGACTCATTTGATCCAGACTATAGCCGGGGCTTTTCAGACAGCTTTAGTCGGTATGCATGCTGCAGCACCACCTCATGGTGCGGGGACTGGTTTACACCTTGAGAGGCTCCGTATCTTGGTGGAGTCGAGTTTCGTGGTTTGACTCCCGAGGGTTCAGAGGCTTGGCTCGAGAGTACTACACGCATCTTAGGTCAGATGGAGTGCTCATACACTCGTAAGTTGGGTTGTGTTGTCTCCTTGCTTCAGGGAGATGCGTATACTTGGTGGACTATCGTTACTTCGGGTATGGTAGAGGCGTGTGTCACTTGGGAATTCTTCAGAACAGCTTTTAAGAAGAAGTATCTTGGAGTCTGATATCAGGATGAAAAGAAGAGAGAGTTTATGGCCTTGGTTCAGGGTAGTAAGACAGTGTCTGAGTATGAGGTTCAGTTTGTGAGGTTGAGCTAGTTTGCTTCCGAGTTGGTTCCTAGTGAGAGGGAACGGTGTGAGCGCTTCCGTTATTGTTTGACTAGAGATGTGAAGACTTTTATGCTTGCCTCTAACTACACCGAGTTTGATGTTTTGATCTCTAGGGCCAAGGATATTGAGCAGAACTTGGGCTCGAGTACCCGTGCTAGTGGGTCTGATTCCGAGAGGAGACATGCGGATTGGGACAGAGATCATGCCAAGAGGCATAGAGATAGGAGGTATCAGCCCGACTCGAGACATAGGGGCGGTAACCATGGACGGGGCCATCAGGGCCAAGGAGCTGTTGTTCACACTCTTGAGTGCACTAGATGCGGGAGACGCCATCAGGGTGAGTGTATGGGTACCTTTGGGGTATGTTGGTACTGTGGTTCCTGAGATCATTTAAGGCATAACTGTCCACACCCGGCTAGGGGCAGACCGACTCCAACTAGGGGTTTTGAGCATCAGAGAGGTCGTGGGCGCGGTCGTGGTAATTTTCAGCCAAGGAATGATTGTCAGAGAAACTTAGCTCATGTGGTGGCAGTTCAGCCCGAGGGTGGAGGACCAGCTAGGGTGTATGCGTAGCGAGAGGCTTGGAATGACACGAATGTCATCGTAGGTAATTTCTCGTTATAGTCATTGACCTTGCTTTTTTTGATAGATTCGGGTTCGACACATTCATATATTTTGGGTGAACATGCAAGGTCCCTATGTCTACCGTATGAGTGGTTAGAGGTATGTGTAAATGTTACTAGTTCTTTAAGTGATACCGAGGTAGTTAGGAAGATGTATAGGAGGTTTCCTTTGATTGTTCAGGGCCATGTGTTTTCGATTGACATGATGGCATTGTTGTTGTATGGTTTTGATGTGATTTTGGGCATGGATTGGCTCGTAGAGCATAGAGCTAGGGTAGACTTTGAGACCAAGAGAGTCTCCTTGAGGCTTACAGATGATTTTGAAGTTGTAGTGGTGGGCGAGAATATTAAGTTCTTGTCCAATGTTGTTTCTGCTCTAGAAGCTCAGAGATTGATGGATTCGGGTTGTCAGACGTACTTGCCTTATGTGATGAATCCGAATATGATTGAGGTTAGACCGCAAGACGTCAGGACAGTTTGTGATTTTCTGAGTGTTTTTCCAAAAGAGTTGTCGGGTTTGCCTCTAGATAGGGAAGTTGAGTTTGCTATTGAGACATATTCTGATTCTACACTCGTGTCTATTGCTCCGTATAGAATGGAACCGAAAGAGTTGAAAGAGTTGAATACACAGCTTCAGGAACTGTCAGATAGAGGGTTCATTAGGCCCAGTATTTCTCTGTGGGGTGCTCCGGTTTTGTTTGTGAAGAAAAATGACGGTAGTGTGAAGATGTGTATAGACTATAGGCAGTTGAACAAGGTAACAGTGAAGAATGATCGACATATTATGTTTAAGACCATCGACATATAAAACATTTTCAGTGAGAATAGTAGAGTGATTACCTATGGAGCCAATACCTTTAATGTGGCCTTTGGAGTTGTCACCAAATGTCACTAATCCTCCACTTTTTGGCTTTAAGTCCATGAATCTACTCTTGTCTCCGGTCATATGCCTCGAGCATCCACTATAAAGGTATCAAGAATTTTGACTTTGTGCTTTGGCCTTGTAACAATGCTCCCCCTACAAACAAAGATATTAAACTTTTGTTTTTGGTACCCAAATCATTTTGGATCCACGAGTGTTAGCTCCCAATAGCTTGGTTCCCTTAGGAATCCAAGGTGACATAGTAATAATATTATTAGATTTGACAAGTTCCTTAGGAACCCATACACTCCTAATCTTTTTAGTTCTATTATGTCTAGGGAAGCCACTTTGTTTGTAGTTATTAGTCTTTCTCCTAGGTTGGTTTGTTTTAGATGATTCATTTTTTTCATGTTTCACATTGCCAACATTTTTGAAAGACTTTTTGAGCTTGTCAAGCTCATCTAACACCTTTTGGTGTTCACTATTGCATTGAGAAAGAAGATTATTTAGGTCTACATTCTCATCTTGGAAGAATTTAAGTTCATCTTTCAAACCTAAAATATTTTTCTCAAATTTTAAGTTAGCTTGAGAAAGTGAGTCATTTTTATCATTTAATTCCAAAATAATTTTCTTATTTCTAATGACCGACTCCTTGTACTTCTCAACTAACTCATCATAAACCTCTTGCAAATCATCATATGCATCATGTAATTCATCAAATGTACAGTCAAAAGATGATGAGTTAGAGGTTACCATGGAGGAATCCTCCTCAAGTGCCATGAGGCAAAGGTTGGCCACTTCGTGTTCGTCATCCTCGGATGACTCCTCGTCACTCCAAGTAGCAAGCTTGGCTTTGAGCTTCTTCTTCTTCTCAAAGCCCTTCTTCTTGAGTTGAGGGCACTCCGAACGAATGTGATCGGGCTCTTTGCACTCGTAGCAAATGATTTGATCCCTCTCTTCTTTGTTTTTACCCTTGAAGTTCATTTTTCTTTGAATCTTCCTTCCTCGGTTGGACCTCATGAATCGTGAGAATCTTTTGGCTATCATAGCCAATTCTTCAAGATCATCCTCCTCACTAGAAGTGCTCTCCTCATGTAATGAAGCTTTGAGAGTCACTCCTATCTTCTTCTTCTTTTCTACTTCTAGCTTCTCCACTCTTTTCTCTTCCTTTTTCTTTTCGTCTTCCCTTCCTTGCTTCATTATTTCATGAGTAAGGAAAGAACCCACTAGCTCATCAAGTTTTAGCGTCTTCAAGTTTTTGGTCTCGATGATGGCGGTTCTCTTCCCATCCCAAGATTCGGGAAGTGAGTAGAGTAGCTTCCGGAAAAGTTTGTCTTTCGGGATTGTCTCTCCAAAACCCTTAAGCCCATTGATGATAGTTGAGAAGCGATCGAACATCTTGGACACGGTTTCGTCGGGCTCCATCTTGAAATTCTCATAACTAAGATTGAAAATTCCAATCTTAGTCTCCTTCACATCACTAGTTCCTTCATAGGTGGTCGCTAGTGTGTCCCATACTTCCTTGGCACTTTCAATGGAGGAGACTTTGGAGTAGATGTCGGGACCGAAAGAGCAAAATAGCATGTGAAGAGCTTTATCGTTGATTTGTATCTTCTTTCTCTCTTCTTCACTCATCTTAATCTTCTTCTTTAGAACCAATCTTCCTTCACCATCCCTCTTTAATGGAATATAGGGACCATCTTCAATGACATCCCAAACTAGGTAATCGTTGGACTTGATGAAGAGGCACATCCGGTTCTTCCAAAATAGATAGTTATCACCGTTGAAGAATGGTGGTTTTGTGGTGGATTGAGACTCGTACATGCTTGACCCGGAGGTAGATGTCATGGCTTGATTTTTGGATGATCACACTCTTCCTAGGAACTCCTCTTGTGGTTGTTAATCCTTCAAAGAGGTAGGCTCTAATACCAATTGTTGAGTGGATCAAATGATTGATATAAACCAAGAGGGGGTGAATTGGATTTTTAGACTTTTTGGTAGTGGAATTGACAAATAAAAAGATAAACAAGAGGATTTAGAGTGGTTCAAGTTCCAATCGAACTCTACATCCACTACCTTAGCTTCACTAAGAATTTTCAAACAATTCCACTAATAGCTCTTCCCTTTTTCTAGGCTAAGGAGGTAACCGTTACAATATCGGTCAAATTTTCTACCCAAAATTTGACCCAATCCTCACACAAGAATTACAAAGAATTTGATGGCTAAACAAGTATCTCTCAATACAAAAATGTAACCCGATTACAAGCACTCAACCTAATTGAAAGGATAAGAATGGAAATTACAATTTCACAATTGGGGTTTACAAGAAATAATGGGATTTAGGCTCAATTGCTTGGATTTGATGTTTGGATGTTTGCTTTGAGATCAATAGTTGTTGCTGAAGCTTTTAGAGGTCCCTTTTATACCTTCTCATTGAATTCTAGCCGTTGGGGTTGTTGCATTCATCAATAGAGCCGTTGGGATGTTATCTTCCCTCCATAAATGCAGTCTACAACCACCCGTTTCGAAACGCCCGATCCTGTTTCGAAAAAGACCAAATAAGAAAGAGTCGTTTGGGTGCATTAAAGAGACCGTATCGAAACGGTCACGATTGTTTCGATACGCTAAGAGCCCGTTTCGAAACTCGTTTCGAAACACTTTACCACTATCAAGGTATGTATCGAAACGGCTTAGAAGCGTTTCGATACGCCTTAACGACAAGTAAGAAATCAGTTAAAATCGGTTAAAAACTTCAACGGTCATATTTTTGAAATCAGGTTTGAATGCCGTTTTGAAACGTTTGAGGTCGTTTCGATACTACCGTATCAAAACAGGTCAAACCGTTCCGATGTTCTTAAGCCGTTTCGAAACCCGTTTCGAAACAAAGGTTCACAGTTTCAAAACCGTTTCGATACACGTTCCGAAACACAGGTTCACAGTTTCAAAAGTGTTTCGGAACGCCTAAGGCCGTTCCGAAATGGTGACTCAAAAATCACTGTTTTAGCTTCAAGAACACTTAGAAAAGTTTTGACAAATTGAGTTTTTAACTTAACCATTTTCCTTTAAACATATAGAGAGGTTTGAGGACTTAAAAATTCATTTTCTCATTTTCAATTTAGTCCTTAAATTCTTTAGTTATATCAAAATTAATTTATCGGTTTCACAGCTTTCCGTACACGTTATGGGCACTATGAGTTCTTGGTAATGCCTTTCGGTTTGACTAATGCTCCAGTTGCATTTATGGATATGATGAACCGAGTGTTTCACGAGTTTTTGGATAGGTTTGTGGTAGTGTTCATAGATGATATCTTAGTGTACTCTATGACCGAGGAAGAGCATGATGAGCATTTACAGCTAGTGCTTCAGACTTTGCTTGAAAATCAATTGTATGCCACGTTGAGTAAATATGAGTTTTGGATTAAGGAGGTAGTCTTCCTAGGTCATGTGATCTCGGCAAATGGAATTAGTGTGGATCCCAAGAATATAGAAGCTATAGTGAGTTGGAAGCAACCGAAGTCAGTGACAGAAATCCGTAGTTTCCTAGGCTTGGCGGGGTATTATCGAAAATTTGTCGAGGGGTTTTCGAAGATTGCAGCACCTTTGACTAAATTGCTACAGAAGAATGTTCTGTATGAGTGGTCGGATGCAAGACAACAAGCATTTGAGAAGTTGAAGAAAGCTTTGACCGAAGCTCCTATTTTGATTCAGCCTAAACCAGGGAAAGAGTTTGTGATTTACAGTGATGCCTCGTATGTAGGTTTAGGTTGTGTGCTTATGCAAGAAGGTAAGGTCATAGCTTACGCTTCAAGGCAGTTGAATGTTCACGAGAAGAATTACCCCACTCACGATATAGAGTTAGCCGCAGTAGTGTTTGTTCTGAAGATTTGGAGACATCACCTTTATGGTGAGAAGTGCACCATTTATACAGACCACAAGAGTTTTAAATACTTGATGTCTCAAAGAGAGTTGAATCTTAGACATCGTAGGTGGATAAAACTTCTTAAGGACTATGACCTTACGATAGAATACCATCTGGGTAAGGAAAACGTAGTGACCGATGCTTTGAGTAGAAAAGTGGCAGTTGAGTTGCGGGCCATGTTTGCGAGATTGAGTGTGTCAAATGATGGCGGTTTGATAGCCGAGCTACAGGCTAAACCTTCGTTGGCTCAGTTGATTCGAGAGAAACAGTTGCAAGACGAGTCTTTGGCACCTCACGTGCAAGATATCACCGAGGGTAGACCCACATAATTCTGCTTTGGTGAGAACGGGATCCTATGTTTCAAGGATAGGATAGTAGTCCCAGGAGATGCTGAGTTAAGGCGTTCTATTTTGAATGAAGCACATAACAGTCCTTTTGCTATGCATCCGGGTAGTATGAAGATGTACCGTGGGTTAAAAGAAGAGTAATACTGGATTGGGTTGAAGAGGTATGTGGCCGAGTTTGTGAGTAAGTGTATGGTATGTCAGCGAGTTAAAGCTGAGCATCAGTTTCCTTCAGGTTTGTTACAGCCGTTGAAGATTCTGGAATGGAAGTGGGAACGTATCACCATGGACTTTGTATCGGGTTTACCGTTGACTTCTTCGAAGAAGAACTTAGTGTGGGTGATAGTCGACAGATTCACTAAGTGTGCCCTTTTCATACATGTTCATACTGCCTACACCTTAGATAAGTTGGCCGATCTGTATATTAGTGAGATAGTGAGATTGCATGGGGTACCGAAATCGATTGTATCAGACCGAGATCCAAGTTTTACAACTAGATTTTGGGAGTGTTTGCATCGTGCCTTGGGTACTTGGTTGAACTACAGCACTTCGTATCACCCGCAGTTGGATGGTCATTCAGAGAGAGTTATTCAGGTGTTAGAGGACATATTGTGGTGTTGTATTATCGACTTTCAGGGTTCTTGAGAGAAACACCTACCGTTAGTAGAGTTTGCATACAATAACATTTATCATGCTAGTATTCAGATGGCGCCGTTTGAGGCTTTATATGGTAGGAGGTGTAGAACACCTATTTTTTGGGTCGAGGCCGGACAGAAGCTTGTACCTATGCCCAACTTGCTTAAGGGCACTACCGAGAAGGTAAAGTTGATCTATGATCGCTTGAAGGCAGCTTCAGATCGACAGAAGTCGTATGCTGATTTGAAGAGAAAGGAGATAGAGTATGTCGTGGGCGAAAAAGTGATTTTGAAAGTCTCACATTGGAAGAAGGTGATGAGGTTTGGTAGGAAAGGTAAGTTGAGTCCGCGATTCATTGGACCCTACGAGGTAGTTAAGAGGATCGGTCCTATTGCGTATAGATTGAGACTGCCGACAGAGTTAGAGAAGATTCATGATGTGTTCCATGTTTCGATGCTCCGAAAGTATAGATCGGATCCATCTCACATAACGCCAGTGGCAGAGATTGAGCTGAACCTCGACCTATCTTATGATGAAGAGCTAGTTGAGATTCTTGCTACGGACATGAAAGTGTTGCGTGGGAGATCGATCGAGTTAGTCAAAGTTTTGTGGAGACACCGAGGTGTGGAAGAGGCTACTTGGGGAGAGGAAGGAAGACATGGAAAAACAGTTTCCATATCTCTTTCCATCAGGTAATTTCGAGGATGAAATTCTTTAAGTGGGGGAGAGTTGTAATGCCCGGGTTTGGGGCTCGGAAGATACTCGGGTTTGGGCGTTGGGTTAAACCGGTTCGAGTTAGTTTCTTTGAAAGAAGACTTTATTAAATAACACTAAAAAGGGTCTTTTATTGAGTGAGGGGCAAAAAGAGGAATTTGCGGGTTTTAAAACAAAAAAGGGTTTTTATTAAAAAAAAGGAAAGCCACCATCTTCCTCCTCCTTTTTCACGCTACTTTGCCAAAACCATCATTTCCATTATTCCATTGGAGCAATCATATCACACACATACAAGTTTACAAGAAACAGGGGAAACGAGTTTGGGTCCTTTGGAAGCGATACCGGGTTATATGGGGGGCTTGAGATCGGTGTTTCGGCTTACGTTTGGGCTTAATCGGTGAGTGGTAATGTTTTAAAGTTTAAAATGATTCAAAGTGGTTCCTTGGGGGTTTGGGTGGAGCCTTAAAGGCTAACCTAAACCCAAGTGTAAGTTTGCTAATTCACCTTGTTCGTTAAGTGTTGGTGTGTGCGATTATTTGTGTTGTTGTGTGAAATGTGGATTACCTTTACTCTCCGTTTAATGTTGTTCTGTAGTCGTTGTTGGAGTCGATCCTCACGTGATGGTTAGTTGTTGTATACGGTGATGTGTAGTCCCACCAGTACTAACTAGTAGAAGAGTACGGTGATGTGTAGTCCCATCAGAAAACTGCTAGTTGTTGTGAACGGTGATGTGTAGTCCCACCGGGAATGGTTGTGCATGTGCAAACCATGTTTGGTCTATTCTTGTGTTTACTTCATCTCTTACTTAAATGGTTTTGTTTCCAAAACTAAGATTTATGTTTTAAAAATGCATTGTTGTTGTGTTTAGAGCTCCGCTCACTAAACTTTAAGCTTACGCTCTCTTTTTTCAACAATGCAGATCGTTAGAGGTTCCGGGAGGCAAGTGGGCAAGGAAGGGATCCTTGGAGTTCTTGCTAAGTTTCAAAGTATAGTTTTTATGTTTTGTAATAATGCTTAGGCAATGGGAATACTAGGCTTTTGTTATGGAATTGGTGTTCAAACTCCTAAGTCTTGTTATTGTTGATGTTGTTAACTTGTTTAAATGTTGAAGCATGTTTTATTTTAGGCTTTGACTCTTTTGATGGATGTTAAGCATGTTTGGTTGCTCGTTATACCTTGGTTGATGAATTGAGTTTTGTTTTGTGCTTGGATGCCTTAAATGAATGTTTCATGCTTGCCTAAAGTTGTATGTATGTTTATATGATGATCTAGTGCCTGCTTAAGTTGTTTAGGCTAGTCCATTGTGCTTAAAAAGTAAAATTTGCATACTTTCTGTGCATGGCGTATCGATACGCCCAAGGGCGGTATCGATATGGTCCCTTGTTTTAGGCCTAGCGTACCTATACGCAGGGGCGTATCGATACCCCATTTGCTCTCTGGAAATTTGAGAAATTGACGAGAAATTGGGGTATCGGTATGGGGCTTTGGCGTACTGATACAGTCTTAGGGTTGACTTTGAGATTTTGACCGTTGAGAGCGTATCGATACCCGCCTTGGAGGGTATCGATACGGACTCTCAGAGTTGACTCTGGGGAAGGTTGACCGTTGAAGGCGTATCGATACGGTCCTTTGGAGTATCGATACGCCCTGATCTAAATGGATAAAAATTTGTCCTAAAATGTCAGTGTTGCTTGGATCGAATTAGTGGTTGCTTTTCCTTTGTTTGCTTATCTCATGTAGGGTCGAATATAGCATTTAGACAAGATAATTAAAGGAAAAAATAATAGAATTGCTAATCGGAGTGAGGATTTAGCGGATTTCGCTTCGGTTTTTCCCGTGTAACCCGTTCGGTCCGGGTCTGTCGGCTAGGCCGGGACGAGAGGGTTACAAAAATACAATAGAAAGAAAGAAAATGAGAAAATGGCGTGGATGACATTTGACTTTTATGTCAGTAAAAAGTAGTACATGTCAACGCATGCAATTGTCATGTCACCCTTTCATTTCCAATTTAATGTCTAAATAACTAAAATAAGAGCGAATTGAAAGTTCAACAATTAAATTGAATTTTTTTTTTAAACTTTAGTAATCGAAACACGAATGAAGTCAAAATTAAATAATAAAATTTATAATTTACCCATGATGTTATTTTAGAAATGTCGATTCGTGTTTCATATACTCTTGATTAGCCCACCTATTTTTTACATTTGTGAAATTATATATTGGTTCCTATAATTATAAAAGTTTTAAAAAATTAATAACAATGCTTAACGCATTTGAATTGCTTTTCTAAATTCTTTCATTTGGTTTTTCCAATCGAAATCATAACTTGATATTCATGTAATTAAAAAGGGGTGTGTAATAATGGATTAAATAAACTAATTTATTAGGTTTATATTTAATATAGATGTAAACATGGATAATAAAATTATTTTGTTTTGAAATCCAACAAGTGTCCTAGTGGAAAGTCGGATGATGTTTATCTTAGGAGACACGGGTCTTAATTGTTTTGTTTACAAGGTATATGTGTATTGTCAAAAGGTTAAGAATATGTACGATATACTACATTGTAATCACATTTAGACCATTTAAAAATATATACTTTGATTTGGATGTGGGTAATACGAATTTTAATAGTCGAATAATCTTTAGAAAAATTAATAAAATATTAAATATATTACATAAAAATAATTATAAAATAAAAAATTGTATTTTAATAAATATACTGGGACGAGGTAGATTTTATCTAAACTCGACCCCAAATTGGCTCTAAAATTTAAAAAATGATTAAATCAAAAATAGGTGCCCAAAGTATGCTTTTTTTGCACTGTAGGTACTTAAAGTATTATTTTGTAAAATAGGTGCCTGAAGTTTTAAAATTTATAATTTTAGGTGCCTATCGTTAACTGGTGTTAAAAAAAATTTTAACCAATCAATGCTTGACACGTGTAGGGGTGAGCATTCGATCGAGTAAAAAAATTTTGAATTATTCGAGTTGACGCGTCATATTTTATAACTCAAACTTTATTTGAAATTTTCTCGATTCGAGTCGAGTTTATGAAATTCGATTCGAGTCAAGTTTTCGAGTTCCTATACAAATTTAATTATAATTATTTATCATGTTATAGTACGGTTTGATTCCAATTTAAATAACTTTCTCTAATCGTATAAGATATGCATATACATATGCATATACATACATATATATATATTTCTACATATTTTTCATATATAACATATATTTATTCATATATATATATATATATTTCTACATATTTTTTTATATATAACATATTTATTCATATATATATATATATATATATCAAGAAAAGATTGAGAGACTCGACTTGAACTTAAAAATAAATTCACTAATTACGAAAAATTTTGAGTTATTTGAATTTTCATTTTACAACTCAAAATTTATTTGAAAATTTTTTGAGTCGAGTTAAACAAATTTGGTTTATTCGAGTCGAGTTTTGCTCACCCTTAGACACGTGGTATATTTAATTTATTTTTTCCAAAATTTAAAATTAAAAACAAAAAACTTTTTGTTTTTCATAAAATCCCGAAAGTTTACAATTTTTACAAAACAGTTCCGAAATCTCTAAAATTACCCAAACTTAAACCCCCAAATCGCTACCGCTTCCACCGCCGGAGACCGAAGGGGTGTGCTCAGGGGCGGCGATCGACGGTGAAAGTGGCGGCGATTTGGGGGTTTGGGGACTATTTTCTAAAAGTTTCAAAATTTCGAGATTTTATGAGAAACTAAATTTTTTTGTCTGGTTTTGTTTAAAAAATCAAATTAATGTCACATGTCAAACATTGATTGGTTAACATTTTTAACACTCATTAACGATAGGCACCTAAAATTATAACCTTCGAAACTTCGAGCACCTATTTTTACAAAATAATACTTTAAACACTTAAAATTAAAAAATAAAACATACTTTTAACATCTATATTTAGTTTCAGCCTTTAAAAAACTCCCAACTCACTCTGATCTCCAATTAAAAAAGAAAATTTTGGATAAGATCGGATAAAAATTATCATTCATAAAATAGATATTAATTGAGGTTGGTGGCGTTTTAGGAACATCACAACCAGTCAACCACACATATCTTAAACTTTCATTTGATAATTTATTTTATGTTAATGATCTTTTGATTTCCCATTTTAATTTACAAATTGGAAAAATATTCACATAATTTCATCTTACCATTTGATTCATATAAAAATCTTTTAAACATGTCTTATTTTTTTTCGCGTGAAAACATTACAACTATGTTCGTTATGTTTTTTTATATAAATATTTTGATTAAATGTATTAAAGTTTTCAAATCCAATGAAACACTAAAATTATATCAAATTTTTAATTATGATATATAATAATGATTTCGACACGTTTGATGTATCAAAAAATTTTCTCTGGAATTTTATTTTCTTTTTCACCTAAATTTGTATTTTGATGATATAAGATGTGACTACAAACTTTAGCTCTTGAGCAGTCTTGTGTGTTTCAGATAAGAATAAGATGCCCCACCCCAACCTTGTATTCAGATATTTAGGATATATTCAATAGGCGTGTTCAAATTCGGATATTTAGGTATTCAGGTATCTGAAGTATCTAGTATTTGAATCGTTGGGTAGTTTAAAGTGCAGTCTGTGTCTTGATTCGAGTTTTGCGGGTACCCGAAAATTGTGGGTACCCAAAAATTCGAGTATTTGAGTACCCGAATATAAAAATATTTATTTTTTAAATATAAAAATATTGGGTAAACTACTTCATTGACCACCATATTTTTGATAAAGTTACGATTTGACCACATTACTTTTTTTTTGAAGCAATTAAACCACCAAACTATTTAATGATATCAATGTAACCACCAGCCGTTAGAGGTTAACGGCAGAGTGACGTGGCTAGTTAAAAAAAGGGTATTGTTGAGATTTAGGGGGCTCGATTCGATCAACCGTTCTTGCTCGCCAAGTGTGGAGAAGTTGGATAATTGGGTGTTTTAGTGGGAGGTGAAAATTTGGCAATTTGACACAATGATTTATAGTGGTTCAACCTTCTAACCAAGGTCTACATCCACTACCTTAGCTCCCCACTAAGGATTTCCAAACAAATTCATTAAGAATTTCGTCCCCTTTTCTCGGCTTAGGAGGAAACCGTTACAACGATCAAGCTTTCTAATCAAAGCTTGATCAAACACTCTCTTACAAGAGAAAGACTTAGCAAACTAGAAATCCCTCTAATAGGTATGTGTTTGCAATACTAAGCTCTCACCCAAAACCTAAACACTTGAGCAAATTTAACAATGTTTAGCTCACTAGTGTTGTCTAAGCAAGAGATAAACAATTTAAGCTCTAGACAAATTTTGACATCATAATGTTGTAATAATTGAAGCATTAATCATTACAAGATGATTGGAGGTCCCTTTTATACTCCCAAATGAGTTTATAACCGTTTAGGACCGTTGGGGTTGGAATAGAGTCGTTGGAGCCTTTATTTCCCACCATAAATGTAGTTCTGCAGCTTGGCGTATTGATACTCTTCAAACCGTATCGATACGGTCTCAAAGAGGAATTAGCCATTGTGTTCTTCAGCTGATGCGTATCGATACACTTGCCTAGCGTATCGGTACGGTCCTGCAAATTCAAATGACCGTTGGGAAATGATCGTTGGGGTAGTTAGGCGTATCAGTACGCAATGCAACCGTATCGGTACGCGACTAGCCGTTGGGCTACTTCAAAGCACATCGTATCGATACGGCTAAGCGTATCGGTACGAGTTTTGGCCACTGGAAAATCTGGTAGTTTGAAACCTTAAGGCGTATCGGTACGGTCCTATACCGTATCGGTACTGGTAAGTAAAAATCTTGGTTTTGACTACTTTAAATGCACTTTTAAATCATTCCAAGGCCTTGTAAAACCCTTAAACATATTTTCAAGTTGTTTTTGACTAAAAACACATTTTAAATTCTTTGCAATTTAGTCCAAAACATTTTTTAAATATTATATCAAAACTTAGTTCTACATGTATAATTACGTATTTGATTCCTGCTATTTACACATCCTTTCAATTTAGTCCTAATTTTAATCTAACCAAACTTGCACTTGTAGGGGATCAAACATGTATGATGCAGGGTAAAAGGCAGTGGCTTAGCCACTACACCAAGCACAACTTTGTGCTATGAAACACCAACTTTAATATATGTTTTATTCTTTTCTACATTCACTTTTATAATTTCACATATAAAATCATCAAATTATCTATAAAATTATATATAATTTAATATATATAATAATAATAATTTAATTGAGATTTTTTAATTAAATTAAAAAATAATTCTCTGAATATAATATTATTTTTAAATATAATTTAATTGATATTTTTAAATTCACTAAATGAATTTTGATTATAATTTAAAATTTTTAATTTATTATATATAATAATTTCATTGAAATTTTTTAATTGAATTAAATAATAATTCGTTGAATATAATTTTATTTTTAAATATAATTTAATTGAGATTTTGGATTCACTAAATGAATTTTTATTATAATTTAAAAATTTTAATATATTATATATAATAATTTAATTGAGATATTTTAATTAAAAAACAATTCGATGATTTTATATGTGAAATTAAAAAAAGTGAATGTAGAAAAGAATAAAACATATATTAAAGTTGGTGTAACATATAGTTGTGCTTGGTGCAATGGCTAAGTCACCACCTGATTGGAAGAGGAAAATATATTTAATAAATTAAATATAAATAATTAAAGTCCTCCAATAAGGTGTTGACATGTGTCACCACCTAATTAAATAATTAATTTTTTATTAGATTAAAATTAGGACCAAATTGATAATTTTTTTAAATATAGGGGACCTAATGTGTAATTATACCAATTTTATTTAACAGCCCCGTCAACTTTTATGTTATTTTTAACAGCTGGTGGTCACATTGATACCATTTAAATAGTTTGGTGGTTTAATTGCTTCGAAAAAAGTAATGTGGTCAAATCGTAACTTTTTTAATAGTATGGTGGTCAATGAAGTAGTTTACCCAAAAATTATTTTATAAGTCTAATATAAAAATATAAAAAATATGTTTTTATTAGTTTAATATAAAAATATGCATTATTAAACATAAAAATATTAAAAATAAGATTTTTTATTAGTTTAATATAAAAATATGTATATTAAACATAAAAATATTAAAAATAAGATTTTTTATTAGTTTAATATAAAAATATGTATGTTAAATATAAAATATTAATTTCAAATATATTCCAGTATCCGATTGTAATCGGATACTCAAAAATTCTTAATTTTGTGACCATGGCACGACCCAGGAAATGACGGGCCGCGTACCTGACCCGAGTAAAAAAATTTCGGGTAAATACCCGATTATTTATGTTCGGGTAGTTGGGTCGGGTCAGTCAGTTCGGGTAGTCGGGTTGGGTCAGTCAGATCGGGTATTTTTTAACACGGAAAAATTTTCCACGCTCGATGAGCACCACTAATGACGAGCACCGATGAATGATCACCATTAATTCAATTTATAAAGATTAAAAATCTAAAAGACTCACCGTATAATTATAAATTATTTAAAAATTAAAGGGTAAATTAATTAAAATATATTATTTTATTTTTAATTTTTTAATCATAAATTAAAATATCTATCTATCTTTTAATTATAAAACCCTAATTTTTGTTCATTTGAAATTTAAAATGTCGTGATCGCCTCCTGCATGGTTCCATTTGACATCACGGTCAAATTATGTTTCTATTATATCGGGTCTGGGTAAACAAAAGACCTTCCCCTTTTGTTTAAATCATGTTTAAATCAAAGTTGAATCAAGATTAAATTATGCTTCAGTTTGTTTGATTCAGTTTGTTTAAATCATGTTTAAATCAAACGTGTGTTTGGATAGAAGGAAAACACGTATGACCGAATTTTGGGTTTTCTTCAATAGAGTCGAGTCGTTAAACTGAACTCACCTTCCCTAGTCAAGTCTGGCAACTCTTTGGAACGGTCATGTAAGAAGCAACTCTTTGGAACGGTCACGTAAGAAGTAATAGCGGTGCCGGTTTAAATTTTAAATGAACAAAAATTAAGGTTTTGTAATTTAGGTGTAGATAATATTTAATTTATGTTTAAAAATATTAAAAATAAGATAATATATTTTAATTAATTTACTTTTTAATTTTTAAATAATTTATAATTATAAGGTGAGTTCTTTAGATTTTAATTTTTATAAATTAAATTAGTAATATTTATCGGTGTTCGTTATTAGTTGTGTTCATCAGTATTAGTCGAACTTGGCAGACTTATCTTTGAACACCCCTAATATTTAACACACGGCAATGACAAATTTTACTTTGAAACAAACGGTATCAGCTGACATGACAGGCTGGCTTGACTGGGACAGTAATTGAGTTCCAACTTCCAACAAGTACTCGACAATAAAATCAATTCAAAAACATTAAAAATGCACATGGCAATGGCACCAAACTGTATGGTGTTAAAAAGGACATGGCAATGGCAATGGCAATGAATCCAACGGTGGAAAAAATGTGTTCATTTAAAAAAATTTAATTCGGAGAGTTATATCTTTAAGATGTGTACGTTATCAAATAATTAAGAAAAAAAATATGAATATATACAATAATATAATCATTTTTAACTCTATATGTACACTAAAGTGAGACCCTCGAATAAATTAGAAAACAGTCCTACATGTCACATAAAGTTTTGATAAATAGACATCTGAATCAATTGGCACACCATCAACTTAATATTAAAGAAGAGTCAAACGAATGACAAAAAAAAAATAAAAAATATGTCAAAAGACAGAGAAAAGTGTGCGATAAAAGTACACTTTTTTGAATAGCTGTAAAAACACACTTATTTTATTAAAGATTAAAAGAAACAAATATAGAAGATACGATCATTTGTGCTTCTGTCGAGGACCACACTCAAGAGGATGTGCTACGGTCAAGTAGGGTTGCTGCTATTGGTTTGGCAGACCTTATGGAGAAGCTTAAGCCCATGGAGAAGTTAAATAAAAAGAATGAGAAGGGTAAGGGTCGTGGTAAAGGTAGAGGTTCAAAGGATGGTTGCTTCCTTTCTTGATAATGTCCTTGTTGATATGGAACATTAGGGGTTTTAATGACCCCTTAAAGCATAAGAAGGTGTTAAGTTTGGTTAGAAAACTGGATGTGGAGATTCTATGTTTGATAGAGACTAGGGTGCAGACCTTAAATGATGTCTCTATTGTTTCAGATAAACTTGGTGGATGGGTCTTTTCTGAGTAACTATTCTATTGGTTTTAGTGATTGTGTTTGGGTTCTTATTAGAGGAGCATAGCGCTTAAAAAAAGTTCTTTTTGTTATATCACATGTTATTACTTGTTGTTTACAGAGAGGGGTGATAGTTTTGTTTGTTCTTTTGTGTATGCTGACAATGGTAGAGAAGATAAAGTGGATTTGTGGAGAGATTTAATTGTTGTTAAGTCAAGGGTTGAAAGCAGGCCTTGGGTCCTTGTTGGAGATTTTAACATAATTTCTAGGCTACAGGAGAGCTCAAATTTTGATGGCTCTCAAGGTTTCACTGGTGCTATGCAGGATTTTTTGAATTGTCAGGCAACGTTAGATAGTACTGATCATTCTTATGTGGGGTCCTTCTCTACTTGGTGTAATCGAAGGGAGGATGGCTTGTTTTCAAGGAAGTTAGATAGGGTTATGGTGAATCAAAGTTGGTTTGATATTTTTTCAAGAGCTTTCATAAAATTTCTAGGGTCTGATTGTTCTGACCATTGCCATGGACACTTAATTTTGGAGTCTCTAATGCATTGTTCCTTAAGCCTTTTAATTTTTTTGGGTTCTAGGTCGACCATCATGATTTTCTTATGGTAGTTGAAGATTTATGGGTTTTAACTATTTTGGGGAGCTATCTACGGGCTCTTTTCTCTTTTCGCTAAATTAAAGCAGCTTAAAAATCTGTTAAAACAATTTAACAAGAAAAATTTTAGTGGCATGTCTCAAAGAGTTCTTGAGATGAAGATTGAATTGGAGAATATTCAGAACATTATGATGAAAGAGTCGACTGTGGATAGTGTTAAGAGAGAAAAATGAGCTCAGGATTGAGCTTAGTGCATTGGAGAAGGTGGAAGAAAAGTTCTATCAACAAAAGTTTAAAGCCCAATTTGTTCAAGAGAGGGATCAAACTTCAGCTTACTTCTTTAGAAAGGTTGTTGTTCGACAGAAAAGAAATACAATGCATTGCTTGTATAACAGGCAAGGGAAGAAGCTAAAATCTTATGAGGAGACATCTGTTGAGCTTGTGGATTACTTTTTTGGTACTCTTGGGGTTAAAGATGATAGTGTTCATAGTGCTTCAGATTCCTTGCTTAAGGAGATTCTGGGCATTGAACTAGATGATGATTCTAGGAATGCTTTGCTTGCTCCTGTATCTCGGGAGGAGATTAAAAATTATGTTTGGTATGAATGAGAATAAAGTTCCTGGCCCTGATAGATTTTCAGCGAAATTATTTCAGAGTGCTTGGAAGATTGTGGGAGATGATGTTATGACATGTATTCAATTCTTCTTCTCTTCTTGTTCTTTGCCTATAACTTTTAATTCCACTATTCTTACCCTTATCCCAAAGGTTGAAGTTTTTATTTATGCTACCGATTTTAGGCCTATTGTCTGTTGTAGTACTATCTACAAGTGCATCGCAAAGATAATTGCTGATAGGTTGAAGGTGTGTATAGCTACTGTTATCCTCTCTAATCAGAGTGCATTTTTTGCAAGAAAGAAATCTTGTTGAGAACGTACTGCTAGCTCAAGAGATACTCAATGAATATAGGAAGCAACATTTTTCTTATCGGTGTGCATTAAAGGTGAATCTTAAGAAGGCATTCGACTCCTTGAACTGAGATTTTATTCTGCAAGTCTTAATTAGGGTTATGGGAGTGCCTCCTATGTTCCTAAAATGGGTTGATGCTTGTGTCACAAAGCCTAGATTTTTCATTAGACTTAATGGTGAGCTTATGGAATATTTTACGTGAGCAAATGGAGTAAGACAAGGTGATCCTATGTCTCCGTATTTATTCATTCTGAACATGAATATTATATCTGAATTGTTAAATCATGGGGCTGAACATGAAGTTTTTTCTTATCACTCTAAGTGTAAAAGGGTGAGCTTAACCCATCTTTGCTTTGTTGATGACCTTTTAGTACTCACAAGAGGGAACATAGATTCTGTGTTGGGAATCAAAAGAATTATGGATGTCTTTTATGAGATGTCTGACTTGTAACTTAATGAATCGAAAACTGAGTTCTTCTGTACTGATTTAAGGATGAATGATAAACGGATTTTGGCTAGCTTGTCAGGTTTCAAGTTGGGTTGTTTGCCAGCCAGATACCTGGGTGTGCCCCTTGTAACAAAGAACTTAACAAAGGATGACTGTGAGAATTTAGTTGCAAATATTACAAAGAAAATATTAAGTTGGCCACTAGATGTTTGTCGTTTGCTGGGAGGCTTCAATTAATATAAGATGTCATCTTTAGTATGCATAAATACTGGGAGAGAATTTTTTTTCTTCCAGTAAAGGTGATTAAAAAGATTGAGACTTTGTGTTCTTCGTTTCTATTGAAAGGGGAGGTTGTTTCTGCAAAGGGTGCACGTGTTAGTTGAATGCAGATTTTCACCCAAAAAGGAAAGGGAGCTTGGGTGTCAAGGATCTATATACGTGAAATAGAGACTACCTCTTAAAATGTCTATGACTCCTCATTGTTCAAACAAGGTCGATTTGGGTGGCTTAAGTTGGAAAATATTTACTCAAGGGTCGTTCGATTTGGGAGATTCATGCAAAAAATTATCATGGTTGAGCATGGAAGAAGATATTAAAGTTGCAGGTGATATGGATGCAGCCTGATGTGAACGTACATGGGTGTTTTAAGGCTAGAATTGTTTGGGATAGCCTTAGACATCGACAGAAAAATGTGCCATGGGCCAAGGTTGTATGGAGTTCACCGAATATTCTTAGGTACTCTTTTATCACTTGGTTGGTAATCTTGGATCGACTACCCACTAGATGCAAGTTGCTTGCTTGGGGACGTGATGTTGATCCAAACTGTTTGCTTTGTTGGGAATGGATTGGAGTCGAGGGACCATATTTTTGCAGAATGTGATTTTGTGAGGCAGCTTATTGGATTGATTTTGATGACATGTAGTATTCAACATATGTATGTTTGTTGGACTGATCTACTAAGTTGGATACATGTAAAGGGTAAGGGGAAGTCGTTGCTTGCTGTGATTTTGAGAATTGCTTGGGGTTGTTGCAATTATTTGGTTTGACATGAGAGGAACTTTCGACTGCATGATAAGACTCCTCAAATGGTAAATGCTTTGTTTAAGTGTATCAAGAAAACTGTAAATATGAGACTAAATTGGTTCTCTAATTTAGTTAACTGCTCTTTTTTTTGGTTGGTAGATAAAATTTGATATGTAGTTAGGTTTCTTTATTTGAATGATTTAGTTGTAAAGGGTGATTTTATTGGTTGATTCTTGGATGAATAGAATAACATTTATTCAAAAAAATATAGAAGATAAGAAAATAACGAAAAAATAAGAAGTATCGGTAAACTACCATAACAGATGTATGTTAATGACGTTCATAGTGGCCAAAAAATAGTCTTTAAATGGGAATAATATAATTGGTTATGTTATACCATAAAATTAAAATAACTATTCTTTTGAAAAATAAATATTAATTTTTTTACTGGTTT
This sequence comes from Hibiscus tridactylites, assembly GCA_958450335.1. Lineage (NCBI taxonomy): Eukaryota > Viridiplantae > Streptophyta > Magnoliopsida > Malvales > Malvaceae > Hibiscus > Hibiscus tridactylites. Next base: position 21,186,300 of record OY288276.1, on the reverse strand, counting down.
CAGATTTTCTATTGGTAATTAATAAAATAAATTTTTTAAATAGTCTAAACGTGATTATAAGATAATATCTATTTATACATATTTTTAGCCTTTTTCACATTGGACATATACCTTATAGAAAAAATAATTTAAACTTATATTTCTTGGGATGAATATCACACAAGTTTTTTCAGTGGACACTTATTGAGTTTAATTAATAAAATAGTTGATGACGAAAGAGTTCATTCATTAAATTAAGAAGTAAAATAATTACTATTTGATTCATAAAAAATTACTATTTGAGTAGAGTTCTACAAATTCGTTTTGTTGAGTTGTTCCACTTCCTCTGACACAAGCCCACAGAAATCTAAATGAAAAAAAAAATAAAGAAATGAGCACATTTGTTTTCTTTTCTGAGACTTAAATCTGTTGGCTGGGTGACTGATGAGTGCCGTAGCAATGCAGGAATTCGTGGATGAGACCGCTTGGTACAACCACCTTGTGTTGGGATACCTTCTGCCTGCAAAGCTCTGGGATCCGCTCCCCCATATCTTGCAGACTTGGCTGCGAAACTACATTGCCGGGAATCTGCTTTATTTCATCTCTGGTTTCCTTTGGTGCTTCTATATTTACTACTTGAAACGCAATGTTTATCTTCCCAAAGGTACTCTTTTTTGCTGATTTTGAATCTGGGTTCTTTTTATTTTCATCGTTTCTTCAGTTTTAAGTTGATATTATCATCGTTTTAAATCCGATACTTCATATGTGAAGCTGGAATATTTCATCTACTTTTTTGTTGTTGCAACTTGCAAGTTTTATGTTGGAATTTCCATACGTTGTTTAGCAATGGACTTGGGAGTTCTTTATGTATGAACAGTTTCTAATCTTGATTTAACCTCTCTTTTTTTTTAATTGATGTAACCTTTATATCGATAACCATATGTCGAAGGAGGATCCCTGTTGGATTCTATCTCTTAATTTATAACAGTAATGCTTACTTGTGAACTTGGGATGCGAATCCAGGCAATGATTAAATAATATATGTATTCATTGTGTTAATACTAGAGATCTATGTCGCTCAAACTCCGGTTAGCGTCGGATATGGTCATGATCCTACACAAGTATGCATAATTTGTTTTCTAAGATTTTCCATGTGTTTTGAGGAACATCTGCCCTCATTAATGTCTATGTGCGAAACACAAGACCCGGTCATAAGTATTTTTTTTATGGAAAATGAAGAATCTGATAACATAGCTTGTGATAATCAAAGAGAAGTTTGCTGATAATGTTGCTAGTTGCATATGATTTTCTTAATTCAAATCTCTCTCTGAAAATAATGGTTTCTGAGATTTCGACGAATGCTAAGCTTTAGCCAGTATAAGCAAGATACCTGCAAAACAATCTCCAGTGCTTCATTTTTGTTTAACAAAATGATATTTTCTCTTCTTACTTGCAATAGTCAGTACAATCTTAAAACCCATTAGGTACTGAACAATGCTAAACCTACTCATAAATGTCAACTGTATTTTTTCTTCTTCTCTGTTTTGGTTTTACAAATATAGAATTCCTGGCTCCTTTGTTAATGTTTTTGAGTGCTCGTAATGCAGATGCTATACCTACAAATAAATCCATGCTCTTGCAAATTTATGTTGCTATGAAGGCCATGCCTTGGTACTGTGCTCTTCCAACTATCTCTGAATACATGATTGAAAATGGCTGGACAAAATGTTATGCTAGAATAAGCGATGTCGGCTGGCTTATGTATGCGGTATATTTATTTATATACCTTGCTGTTGTCGAGTTTGGCATTTACTGGATGCATAGGGAGTTGCATGACATAAAACCTCTTTACAAGTATCTTCATGCAACTCATCACATCTACAACAAACAGAATACCCTTTCTCCATTTGCTGGTAAGTTCTTACCTATGCACTCTAGTTTCAGTGATTTATAATTGCTTCCACTGCCCAATGGTTAGCACCATATTGAAATAGTTTTTATTTTTATTTTATGTTATCCTACTTTGACAACATGCGGGATCTGATGGTTGTTTTATATGTCAAATTAAGATCTTTTGGTAAATAGATACGACGATACTAGAAACTTTGAGTTTAAGAGGATCCAGAGAATCTGCCAGTTTTAGGCAGTTGGTTCTTTTGGGATCTCATCCTCCATTATGAAGTTGGCCTATTGGATTCTAGATTTAATTTGCAAAAATGGCCTTGAATTTGATGTAAATTTAATCATTATCTTTCTAGTCTTGCTTATGAGATTCTTAATCTGCTTGGCTCTGGATTTTTCTGGTTGAAACTAATCCTGGCACCTAGCTCCCAGCTTGCATGAGATAATTCATATCTTGAGTTTCTAGGACAAGTGAGATGTTCTCAAAGGATATCTAACCATTAATCCAGATTAATATCGATGCCAGCTTAATAACTAATCTGTGGTACTTTGGACTGCATGCATCTTTGAGATATTAATCTGTCGTGTGTTTCATCTGTTAGGAAGGGGATGAGATTGGCTCTATCAATTACCTTCAGTATGAGGTTTGCCTATCAAAGTTTTTAAGCGTTCTTTATTTGTAGTTGCATTGCCTGCATTCGGTGATGACATTACATTAAGCCGTATGCTAATGAATAGCTTTTCGGAGAATGTGTGATCTAGTCTTGCTGCAGATTATACTTGGTTGCATAGGATAAATGTGGAGTAGTGCTTCACAGATGCCATCTCATAGAGCTTTTTCTTGATCCTGTTCAATTCTTTGGCCTCCTTCTGTTGCAGGTTCTCTTAGCTTTTTTTCTTTCTTTCTGATGTACCTAGTCCCTTGGCCTTTCACCCTTTCCTTTAATCCAGCATTTTTTTTTAAATCTATGCAATTTAAGTGCTCCATTGCTTTCCTGGAACCATCAATAGATTTCATCCACATCTCAAACTATGAACTATCTGTCTATGGAGTTTGGAAAAGATTATATGCTCATTCAGAATGGACTAAACAATGCATTGTTCACCGAATACAATCTGAATTAGCAGTAACAGTACAAATATTCTAATTATAACTGGTTTTAACTTCTAAAAGTAGAAGTATGATAAATATTTTATATTTTGCTTTCTATCTTTAGTATCTAGTATTTTAGATATAAATATTAATATTTCCCATATATACTATTAGTTTGTATAATATATCAAAGTTATGTTCATGAATAAATTAGTACTAGAGTAGTTGTGTATGTAATAATATACTTCCATGGAGATGAGGGTTTTGAGCATCTATGCAAGAGCAAGGTAGAGGTAGATAATGCCTATGTTGCTCTAGCTCTTCATATTTCTTAGTGTACCAAAACCCGACACTCATGTTTGGCTCTTATCGCTGTAAGGATTCTTCAAATACAAGGAAAAACTTGGAAAATATAAATATACTCGTGTTAGACATATACAAATATATGAGATTCATACTCGAGGCCGAGTAACATAGGATTAGGCAATCCCTGTTACTTCTCCACTGCATTGCCATCCCTAATTTCAGCATCTTTCTTGGTATTTCCCTTTTTAACTAGTTGCATTGATGTCTAGCAAGTTTCTTTCTTTGAAGTTATTTAGTGTGGCGAACGAAATATTTGTCCCAAATAGAATAATTCTGTGTTAACAAATATAAGACACACTTTGGCTAAACAGATATACTATCTCGATATACCGACTTCAGTTGAAAACTATGCTATTCGAACTCTTCATTTTTCTTAAATATTTGTCTGAAACACAGTTATGTGGATATCATCGGCAAGATCTTCTAAATAGGTGAAAAAACTTTGAAATTTGACCATGCCTGTATCGGACATATACCGGTCACACTTGAGTTTGAGTTACATAGGCTTAAAATTCTATTTTGATTTTTTACCCTTCTAAATGACACACTGCTCAATGTCCTGTGTTCAGGTTTGGCTTTTCACCCTCTGGATGGAATACTGCAGGCAGTCCCTCATGTCATAGTACTGTTCATCATACCGACTCATTTTAGAACTCACATCGGACTCATATTCCTTGAGGGCATCTGGACGACGAACATTCACGATTGCATCCACGGAAATCTCTGGCCTATCATGGGTGCTGGCTACCACACCATTCACCACACTACGTACCGCCATAATTATGGCCATTACACCATATGGATGGATTGGATGCTTGGAACTCTACGTGACCCTATTGACGATGAGGGCAAGAAGGTGATGTAACTGTGTCTGTGCTTGTCTTGTGGAAATTTCTTTTAGTTTGATGGTTAGGTCTTCATGTTGGGATTTATTGGCCTTTGGGTGTATGTTATTTTGGTCATAGGTTTTAAACCATCCTTGGGTAGAAACTTTGTACTAGTGTCTAGTGTAAGCTATTTATTCTGATATCAATGTCCGACACTTGCAGTTAAGTTATTCCTTTGTTGAGTGCCAAAATAACTGTCATGGCTGGGTGCCATAGAGTTCACATCAGGTGAATAAAGTTAGATCATTGTGTTGTTTAGCTTATCTTGGTCTTGCTATATCAAATTTTGGACGGTTCAGTTAGGGTGGCTGGATTCAGATTAGAACAAGTTCAAGAATGTTAACTTCTCAAGGGAAAGTTTTGGGTGGCTTTTTGCATAACTTTACCCAAACAATTTAGGGTAAATTTCATAATAGGTCATTAAACTATCCTCAAATTTATAAAATTGTTATTAAATTTTAATTTTTGTTATAAAATGGTTACTGAGTCGTTAAGTTAGCCACCGTCTGTCGTTAAGAGGGTGACGGTTAATAAAATTTGTATAATTACACATTTAGTTCTTTATATTTATATATTCAATCAATTCAGCTTCAATTAGTAAAAATTCAATAAATGTAGTCCTTATTGTTTACGCATTCTATCAATTTGAGAGGATTAGAAATACCTAGAAAAATTGGACTTGTGCTCCATCTAACCACCGAGTCCTCTCACCAACCCAAAGCATGTGAGCAGAACAATCATAATAGAGGTGGGTTGTTGAGTCCTCTCTAGTCAGGGCCTGCTCTTAAGGTAAATGTAGGCATTCATGGGATGTCCAAAAATCAACTGTGTTCATTTGAGGGTCATTGTTAGTAAACAATGAATTGTTTACCTGCTGCAAAAAGGAAAAAGGAGAAGCAGCATCAAAATGGTGTACATCTTCAAACTTTCCATACTCTTCAATTGAAATCTGGAGGGACTTTTCCTTCGACTCTAAGGTCCAGCGGCGAGAGGGACAGTAGTAGGAAAAGTTGAGAGGGAATACGACCGCTAAAGAAAAATAATACGAAAGGGTGTTCACTGTTTGGTTAAAATCGAATAATGGACTGAATAGATATTTGGATTCGTGTTTTGTCAGCACCATGTCTGTTTATTTTAATGTTGATGGATTGGATTTAAAGTGTTGACTAATGATGATAACCAAATCCAGACAAGCATCATCTTCACCACCTAGCACCATGACTAGGGGTGTTCAAAAATATCCGATCCGACCGATCCGATCCGATTATCCGTTGATCCGATCCGAAAATTCGGATATCCGATCCGATTTTTATTTTCGGATCGGATATCCGATCCGATTATAGATTTTCCGGATCGGATACGGATCGCAATATTACAAGTTTCGGATTATCCGAAAACCCGAAAATCCGAATATCTAATATTTTTTAAATATTAATCTTGTTATATTTAAGAATTTGATGCTTGTTATGTCCGAAAATTTAAAAAATCGAATATTTCATAGATGTGAATCTTGTTATATTTAGCAATTTGTAGTTTGTTATATTCGAAATTCCGAAATTTTCATAAATACGACCTTCAAATTCGAAAAAATAGTTGAATCAAATTATATGTTCGGATAATCGGATATCCGAATATCCGATCCGGTTATCCGGTATCCGAAAAACCGGATATCCGATTTTTTCCGGATCGGATACGGATCACTATATTGCCGATCCGAAAACCCGGATATCCGAAAAAACCGGATCGGATCCAATCCGATATCCGACAATGAACACCCCTAACCATGACCATTGAGGCCAAGAATTCGGTCTTGAGGGCTCAGATGATGGAAGGGGTGTTTATTGAATTGAGTAGCTCGCAAATAATTCGAATTTGACTCGGTCAAAATTCGATTAACGCTCGATTCGAGTTGACTCGACTCGAACGCTCGACTCGAGGTCTTAGTGAGTCGAGTCAAGCAAGGTCCAACTCGACTCGATAAGTTCGTGAACAACTCGTTATTATATATATATATACATATATAAATTCTTTTATGATTTTTTGGTGGTTACCTTAAAAAATCACGTTCCAAGAAGTTTAAATACTAGTTGAAAACTCTAGAAAAAGTTCAGTGAATTGCTAGGTAATTTACTCATAAAATTTGGTTTCAAATTTCTAAAATGTCTTGTATTTTCTAAGAATTAAAAAAATTAATTTGTATTATTATAAAATTAAATTGTAATAATGAGTCTTTCCTTTTTTTATTAAAGTTTTTCATTTTTCTTTTATTATACTTCATGTATAAAAATAAAAAAGGGAAAAGTCTTAGTTTCCACTTCCATATAAAAAAATACGATTGAAAGTTAAAACTTAAAATTACTAAGGCATTCTCTCCTTTGTTGTTCATTGAATATTATTGAAAAACTAAAAAGAGTATCACACTCGAACATCAACTCCATCTTTAACTCTGTAACCCCCTCGACCAGGTCTGGACGATAGACCAAACCGAACGGATCACATGAAGAATATTGAAGTAAACTGAGAAGTTTACTCCAATAAACAACCCTATTTTTTATTTATCTTTTCTAGATGCTCATTATTACCCTAAGTGTTTAACATCACAGAGGAACAATAATAACTCGATCAAACATCGATTAGGGGTTTAATTGCATGCAAGCACAATTTAAGGACCATTTCATAAATTAAGAAAATTATGAGGGTTTCATCCAATTTCAAATTACCGACCTTTAATTACTAATATTACATGCCACCTTGTCAAATACTAGCTCCAAACAATCATCCAAACTTATTTAATTTACATTCATAACATTCATGGACTAAAACATAAAGAAACAAAATATACATAGATACTTTTAACTAACATAACAGTTAACTGTATCGATACCTTAAAGCCGATATCGATACGCCCTCGAAGATTAAGACTCCAATTTCAACAACAATGAACCCGTACCGATAACCTCTAGGACAATATCGATACCCAACTTTCTAGTAGCTAAAACTCGTATCGGTACGCCCCCGTGTATCAATACGCCCCTTCATTTTCGAAGAGTTCATATCGGTACTCTTTCTACCGTACCGATATGCCAAGCCTAGAATAGCTTATCCATACCGATATTGTTTCCCGAGTATCGGTACGCATGTACCAAATATGTATTCTTTTATTGATTTTCATACTTTAATCCATTCTAACACATTTCAATACACTTCCAACAAACATACAACTTGATTAAACATCAAACCTCAATCAAGCAGGCAACTCCAACAACATAGTATAACGAAATGCATTAAAGAATTCTATATGCATGCCCACTATGCAAGACAAACACTCAAGAGTCAAAACTCAAACCAAGGCATAAACCAACGAATAAAGGTTATTTATAAGTCATTAAAGGCATCACAAACTTGCCCCAAAACAGAGAGTTTCAAAACACATCTCCCAAAGCATAAAGGTATCTTCCCATTGCCAACCATTATTACAAATAAGCAAATGTAAAATTATACTTGAGCTTAATCCCACTCTTTAGAATCCTTCTTGCCTCTTTGCCGCCAAAATATGCTTATTCTCTACATTGTTGGAAAAAAAAAGCGTAAGCACAAATGCTTAGAGAGGGTTGTGTGAAACTAAAATTAATTTTGATATAACATTTAAATTTATGGACTAAATTGTAAAACAATAAAATTTTAAGTACTTTTCAAAGTCTCACTTTTTGACAAGCCTTTTTTAACCAAACTATATTTCAAGACAAAACACATTTAAAGGTTCAAAATTCACTAAGTCTTTCTATGTGTTTTCAAGCCTATTTTCAACAAAAAGCCTAGACGTATTGATACCCTTAGGCGTATCGATACCGTTTTTCAGCACTGGAATATTAATCGATCACAGCGTACCGATACAATGTTACCCCGTATCGATACGATATTTATTGGGCAAGACTTTAAGCTATAGCGTACTGATACGCCTTGTAACCGTATCGATACAATTTGCTTATCTTTGCATTTAATTTTCGACCGTTGGCTTTTCAGTTAGTTGGTATCTGAAAAATTTAAATGACCGTTAAATCGTACCGATACACTAAGTGAGCGTACTGGTACATTTTTTTTATCAAAACCAAAATTAGGATTCCAGTGAGCAAAATCCGTATCGTTACGCCTTTCCGTATCGGTACACCCCTTAAAACCGTACCGATACGCCCTCTAAGCGTATCAATACGCGTAGTTTTTTCAATCACAACGTCTCTTTCTTGTTTGAGACATGTATTGATACGCCTCCGAGCCGTAACGATACTGTAGGTAGCTGAACAACATTTATTGCGGGAAATTACAGCCCAACGGCTTTATTGATGATCCCAACTACCCAAACGGCTAGAATTCAATACAAGGGTATAAAAACAAGTCTCAAATGCACCAGGAACAACTATTGAACCCACAAGCAACATCAAAGCACTTAAATCCAAACTTTGAACCTTTAGAGTCAAATCCTTGTACCCAACTCGTGTGTTCTTCATTGTAATCTTTTATTGCGAGTTTGGGGAGTATGAAATTGTAATTGGGTAAACAATTATTCTTTAAGAGGAATTTGTAGAGTTTACCAAATACTCTTCTTTGTAAAAGTGAGTGGATTAAGCTTTGGGTAGAAAGCTTAATCAAATTGTAAGGTTTCCTCCTCATCCAAGAAAAGGGGAAGAATTCAAGTAATGAATTGGTTGAAAATCCTTAGTGTGAGCTAAGGTAGTGGATGTAGAGTTCGTTGGAGAACTTGAACCACTCTAATTGCCTCGTGTCACATTTTTATTCTTCCAAATTTTCACCCTCCAAATTTTTATCGCCAATTCACCCCCTATTGGCCATTTGCAATTGTGTGCTCAACTCAACAGGTTGCTCAAAACAAACCAACAACAACAATGCATTTCAAAACTATTTCTCATTTAGAAATCTATATCTCATCTTCTTTTTCTATCTCATGCTTGAAATCATTTTCAAAGCAAAACCACATCATTTAAACCACATGTACCATCTATCTCATTCATTCATCAAAATGCAAAATCTCAAGGCAAAGCCTTACATGCTTAAATCTCATAAAGCATTTCTCAAATCATATTCTCATATGCAAAACAAAATGCGTAAAATCATTTATAATCAAGGTATATGTGAATTTCATATATTGGCATTTAGCAACATTATTCGGATATGCGGATAGCTTGACGGAATCTCACATCGTCAAGTTCTACCCTGGTGGAATCTCACATCACCAGACTCTCATGGTGGCATCTCTCATTGCCACAAAGCTTGGGTGTTTCACCAAGATCTACCGTGGTGGAATCTCTCATCACCACACTCTCACTTTGGAACGAGATGACACTACCCCCTTTGCCCTAACCAAAGAGCACATATGAATTTTGTATATTATGGTGCACTTCTCATCCTATTGGTCGACCAATTATATCCTTAACAATTATCTCATCTCATGCCAATATACTCATTTTAAGCATCATTTACCTACTATTTTCAATGCATAATATAAATATATCTCATCCCATTTCAAAAGCATAAACAACGCATATCATTTTCTCATTAAGCTCAATCTTTGCAAAATCACAATTCTATCTCATGAGATCATATAAACCACTAAATCATTTCTCAAAACATGTATAAAACAATAGGTGTAATTCTATCTTCAAAACAAGAGTATGATCATAAAACCAATGGGATAATGTTGAGAAATATTTTGATATAACAACTATGTGAAAAATGTTTTGGACTTATTTAAAGATTTCAAAAATAATTCAAAAGTCCTTAAAACTTGAAAAATATGTTTAAAATATTTTTGACTTTGCACCTATATCGAATATACATTTTAAAGTAAAAAATTAGCCAAAATTGTGTTTTTAAGTGGATGTTTCGAAACCATCCCTATAAGGTTTCGAAACCTCTATGGGCAGTAAGCTTTTGTTTTTGAAACCTTAACAAAGGTTTCCAAACCTCTATTAAGGTTTGGAAACCTTGGCACAAAGGTTTCGAAACCTCTATGAAGGTTTCGAAACTTTGGCCCTGTAACAGCTCCAAAACATCTCCAACGACCATAAACGGCTAGAAACTCATCAATGAGTATAAAAGGGACATCGAAGCATCAAGATACAAGAGATGCTTCAAATGTCAATCAACAAATGATCAAATATAGTCTTTGTACTTAAATTGTCAATTCTTGTATAGAAAAACACTAGTGAGCCAAAATTGTCAAATTTGCTCAAGTGTTTTAGGTTTTGGGTGAGTGCTTAGAATTGCAAACAAACACCTATTAGAGAAATTTCTAGTTTGCTAAGTCTTTCTTTGTAAAGAGAGTGTTCCTTCAAGCTTTGGGTAGAAAGCTTTGAGGGTTGTAACAGTTTCCTCCTAATCCGAGAAAAGGGGACGAAATTCTTAGTGAATTTGTTGGAAATCCTTAGTGGGAAGCCAAGGTAGTGGATGTAGACCTTGGTTAGAAGGTTGAACCACTATAAATCCTTGTGTCAAATTGCCAAATTTTCACCTCCCACTAAAACACCCAATTATCCAACTTCTCCACACTTGGCGAGCAATAACGGTAGATCGAATCGAGCCCTCAAAATCTCAACAATTGGTATCAGAGCTTGGCTCAATCGAAGGGGATTCACATCCTATTGAGAAGATCCGGCAAGCTCGATCAAAATTTCACCAACCGGCTCAAATGGCGCAATCCATCGAAAAACCGCCCTTCTTCGACGGAAATCACTATGCCCATTGGAAGACAAAGATGAAATTCTTCTTGAAGTCAAGAGATTACAAGCTATGTGTCATTGTTGAAGATGGTCCGTTCGTGCCTCAAGGAAGCAAAGCGGAATGGAGTGCCAACGATCCCAAGAAGATGGAGCTTAATTGCAAAGCCTTGCACATGCTCTTTTGTGCTTTTGGCCCAACCATCTATGAGAAGATGTCTTCTTGTGAGAGTGCCAAGGAGGTATGGGACAAGCTTGAAGTCACATACGAAGGAACCGATGAAGTCAAGGAAACCAAGATTGGGCTCCTCACCTTAGAGTATGAGAACTTCAAGATGGATCCGGAAGAAAACATCGAGAAGATGTTTGATAGGTTCTCCACCATCACCAATGGTCTTAAAGGTTATGGAGAAGCCATCCCGAAAGAGAAGCTGTCCGAAAGCTCATCTACTCCCTTCCCGAGTCATGGGACTCAAAGAGGACCGCCATCATCGAAGCCAAGAATCTCAAAACCTTGAAGCTTGATGAACTCATGGGGTCACTTCTCATTCACCGAATAATGAAGAAAAACAAAGAAGAGGAGAAGAAGAAGAAGGAAGAGATTAGAGCGATGGGGAAGAAGAAAATCATGGAGCTAGGTATCAATGCTAGTGCCGTAACTCTCAAATCCTCCACATGCCATCATGTAGATTCAAGTGAGAAGGAAAGTGAAGATGAAGAGATGGTCTATCTCTTCAACAAATTTTCCCGGTTCATGAAGAGCAAAATAGCAAAATCCAAGCATGAATCAATGAAGAAGATGAAGGACTCCCACAAATCCAAAAAGAAGGGATCATCTTCAAAACAAGCATATGTGTCCACATGGAGCGATGAAGACTCCACCAATGATGAAGTAGCCCACCTATGCTCGATGGCCCTCAATGAGGGGGAGGTAACTTCTAACTCATCCATTTCAAATTCTTATACATTTGATGAGTTACAAGATGCCTATGATGATTTGCTTTTGGAATTCAAAGCATCATTTTCTAAAAACAAAAAGTTGATTTCAAAAATAAAAATTGAAAATGATTTGCTTTCCAAAACAAATCTTGAACTTGAAGCAAGATTAAAAGATTTTGAACAAAAATGTTTTGATTTACAAAATTTGCTTCTTAAAGTTCAAAAAGAAAAAGATTTGATTTCCAATGAACTTGAAAAGAAAAATAGTTTTGGAAAATCAAACTTTTATGTAAGACAATCTAGTGCCCCTAGATTTGTGAATGGAAAATGTTTTAGAAGTGTTTGGGTCCCAAAAGGACTAACCACTTCAACTAAAAAGGATGAAATTGAAAAATGGATTCCTAAGGGGACTAAATTTTGTGCTACTAATGTCTATGGATCCAAAGCAATTTGGATACCAAAAATTACTTGATTTTCTTTTGCTAGGTGTGATGGAGAGTGATCAACAAGTCAAACTTGAGGGGGAGCTCCATGCACACAAAGGAAAAACACTTGAAGAAGGAAGGCTTCACATCCTCCCTTGAGTTCAAGTGTGGTAAAATCTAGTTGCTTTTGCTTTTATTTGATTTATTTTCTTTTATGTCAACTAGATGATTATATATGTTGGACTAACATTTTTAATGATGCTTTGAGTAAGGGGGGCCATTTTAAAACCAAATTCTTATTTTTGTCAAAATTTTCCTCTATAGTTATTTTGTACTTAATTTTTTTAACTTACTTTCCATTGTTATTATGTACTATAAAGATTTGAATAATATTTGATATAACAAAAAGGGGGAGAAATTGGTTTGAAAAATTGAATTTTCAAATGAATAAGGGGGAGCTTTATTTGATTTCATATCTTAATCTCTTATTCACAATTTTAAAGTTAAAGGGGGAGAAGTGAAAAATTAAGGGGGAGCTTTTGTCAAAAACAAATTTTCAAAGAAGTTTTGTTATATAAAAAAAGGGAGATTGTTGAGAAATATTTTGATATAACAACTATGTGAAAAATGTTTTGGACTTATTTAAAGATTTCAAAAATAATTCAAAAGTCCTTAAAATTTGAAAAATATGTTTAAAATATTTTTGACTTTGCACCTATATCGAATATACATTTTAAAGTAAAAAATTAGCCAAAATTGTGTTTTTAAGCGGAAGTTTCGAAACCATCCCTATAAGGTTTCGAAACCTCTATGGGCAGTAAGCTTTTGTTTTTGAAACCTTAACAAAGGTTTCCAAACCTCTATTAAGGTTTGGAAACCTTGGCACAAAGGTTTCGAAACCTCTATGAAGGTTTCGAAACTTTGGCCCTGTAACGGCTCCAAAACATCCCCAACGGCCATAAACGACTAGTTTTTACAAATCCCTTCTTAAGGTTTCGAAACCTCTTCAATGGTTTCGAAGCCATTGTGCAGGTGAGCATTTAAAGCTCGACTTTAATGGCTTCCAACGGCTCCAAAACTTCTCCAACGGCCATAAACGGCTAGAAACTCATCAAGGAGTATAAAGGGACCTCTAAGCATCAAGATACAAGAGATGCTTCAATTGTCAATCAACAAATGATCAAATATAGTCTTTGTACTTAAATTGTCAATTATTGTATAGAAAAACACTAGTGAGCCAAAATTGTCAAATTTGCTCAAATGTTTTAGGTTTTGGGTGAGTGCTTAGAATTGCAAACAAACACCTATTAGAGGGATTTCTAGTTTGCTAAGTCTTTCTTTGTAAAGAGAGTGTTCCTTCAAGCTTTGGGTAGAAAGCTTTGAGGGTTGTAACGGTTTCCTCCTAATCCGAGAAAAGGGGACGAAATTCTTAGTGAATTTGTTGGAAATCCTTAGTGGGGAGCTAAGGTAGTGGATGTAGACCTTGGTTAGAAGGTTGAACCACTGTAAATCATTGTGTCAAATTTCCAAATTTTCACCTCCCACTAAAACACCCAATTATCCAACTTCTCCGCACTTGGCGAGCAAGAACGGTTGATCGAATCGAGCCCCCAAAATCTCAACAGATAAAAACCGAGAAACGAGAGCGAAACATCTCAAATTTACTTTCAGATTTAGGTTAGTGTTTCAAACTCAACTAAAACCCCAAAACCTTGCTTTTAAGTCTTTGAAAATCTTTTAAAACCAATTTCACTCGCCGACAACACCACGCTCGCTTTGCCGAAGCGTAATCAAAGTTCTGAAGCTCCCAAAACTTCACCAATCTCTTCCGATATGTTCTCCCCTTTTTATACTACACAAAATCAGAGGATTAATGCATCTCAATGCATTAAAACCACTAGAAATCAAAGCTACCTCGCTGCTCTGCCCAAAAACACCAAAACGACTATTTGAAACAACCAAAAACACCTTCGATTGCTCCACAAACTCAACCCGGCCATAATCTAACACCTTCATCAGATTTTAATCATCAAATAACATCCAAAAACAATCTAATTACAGCCTTATACCTCCAGCAACTCAGATTTCCCACAAACACCACAAAACCCCAAATCTAACAATCTAACAACTAGAGATCCAAACCAATTCAGGATTATTATGATAAAACCTTTATTTCAACATCATTTAACATCCAAATCTTGATTAATAACAACCTTAAATCAAGGAAAACACTAGCATTACAAAAATCACAAGATCTCAACATTAATCTTCAATTTAACCAAATTTGCATGATTAATCCATCAAAATAACTTAGAAAACATATGTAAATGATTGATAACTTGGGAATTTCAGTAAAGAACTGATCATTAGAGAAGGAGAATGAACATTACCTCTAATAGATGAAATCTCTCTCAATTGGATGTGATTTTCTTGAAAAATCAAAGGAAAACAATAAGGATTTACAAATCAATGTTAAAGAATCTTTTAGAAATAAAAAACTTAGCAAATCAAGAGCATTACCTCAAGTTTCTTGAAAATGGAGAGTGTTTAGCTGAAGAAAATCTTTGAGAGAAAATAGAATGAGAGAAAATGACGTAAAATAGGTTTTAATGAAAAAGTCAACTCTCCCCTTATTTACTCTTTTAATCATTAATTAAAATATTTTAAAATGTTCCTAATTAAGAGAGAAATCTGATAAAAACAATTAGGTAAAATAGCTCCTTAAAGATTCAAAGTTTCAATTCCTTTACAAAACAGTCACTAAAACAACTTTGTAAAAATCACATTTTGTTCACTAACTCAAAATGTCGCATTTCCAAAATCTATTTCTAAAAATAGATTTTACCAAAATTATTTATATAATTAATAATGATTTTAAGCATTATCTCATATTTTTATCTTAACCCGAACCTTGATTTCCCCGAATCGCTCCCAAAAACTCAGATCTCTAGTCTACGCTCTACAAACCTCGAATTGATCTCAAATTCCTCTAGGCCCAAAATTGGGGCGTTACAACTTTCCCCCACTTAAGAAATTTCATCCTTAAAATTTTACCTGATGGAAAAAGATAAGGAAACTGCTTCTTCATGTCATCTTTTCTTTCCCAAGTGGCTTTCTCAACACCTTGTTGCCGCCACAAAACCTTGACCAACTCAATGGTCTTATCACAAAGAACATTGTTGTCTGAATCTAAGATCTCAATGGGTTCCTCATCATAAGACAAATCCGGATTCAACTCAATCTCCTCAACATGCATAAAATGAGACGGATCCGATCTATACTTACGAAGCATGGATACATGAAAAACATCATGTATCTTCTCCAACTCAGAAGGCAACCTTAACCTATAAGCAACAGGTCTAACACGCTAAAACACCTCACATGGTCTAATAAACCATGGACTCAACTTGCCCTTCCGACCGAATCTCATCACCTTCTTCTAAGGTGAAACCTTCAAAAACACTTTATCTCTCATGTCATACTCAATCTCCTAACGCTTCAAATTCGCGTAAGACTTTTGCCGATCCGAAGCTGCTTTCAACCTCTCACTAATAAGCTTCACTTTCTCTGTAGTGACCTCAAGCACATTAGGCAAAGAAACCAACTTCTACCCTATTTCCGCCCAACAAAAAGGCGTTCTACACTTCTTTCCATACAAGGCCTCATAAGGAGCCATTTGAATACTCATTTGATAACTGTTATTGTAAGAAAACTCCACTAAAGGTAACAATTTCTCCCAAGAACCTTGGAAATCAATGATGCAACATCTCAACATATCCTCAAACACTTGGATAACTCGTTTAGACTGACCATCCATTTGAGGATGATATGATGTATTGAAATTCAAACGCGTACCCAACACTTGATGAAGGCACTCCCAAAACCTCGTTGTGAAACGCGGATCTCGATCCGTAACAATGGACTTAGGCACCCCATATAACCTCACAATCTCAGATATGTACAAATCCGCCAACTTGTCTAACGTATACATAATATGCACCACCAAGAAATGTGCACACTTTGTAAAACGATCAACAATCACCCAAATGGAATTCTTCTTGGATGATGTCAAAGGTAAACCCATCACAAAATCCATAGTGATTCTCTTCCATTTCCATTCCGGAATCTTTAAAGGTTGCAACAATCTAGAATGAAACTGATGCTCAGCTTTAACTCGTTGACAAACCATGCTCTTACTAACAAAATCAGCCACATCCTTCCTCAAGCCAACCCAATAGTACTCATCTTTCAACCCACTATACATCTTTGTACTACCAGGATGCATAACAAAAGAACTACTATGAGCCACAGTCAAGATAGTGAACCTCAGCTCAACATTCTCCGACACAACTATTCGACTCTAACAACACAAAACACCATCATCATTGAAACAAAAATCTGTTAGATTTCCTTCCACAATGTCCTAAACATACGGTACCAACAAATCGTCCAATAACTGCTTGTCCTTAATCAACTCTGCTAACGAGGGCTTCACTTGCAATTCAGCCACTAAACCACCATCTCGTGATATACTCAACTGAGCAAACATCGCCCTTAACTCTATTGCCACTTTTCTACTCAAAGCATCGGCTACCACATTAACCTTCCCTGGATGATACTCGATTGTCAAATCGTAATCTTTAAGCAACTCCAACCACCTTTGTTGCCTGAGATTCAACTCTTTTTGCGTCATTAAATACTTCAAACTCTTATGGTCTGTGTAAATCGTACACTTTTCACCATAAAGGTAATGCCTCCAAATTTTCAAGGCAAACACCACCGTAGCTAACTAATGTCATACGTAGGGTAATTACGCTCGTGCACCTTCGATTTCTGAGATGCATAAGCTACCACCCTGCCATTCTACATCAACACACGTCGCAATCCAACATAGAATGCATCACTATAAACTACAAACTCTTTAACTAATTCAACTGGAATCAAGACAATTCGCAAAAGGAGCAGCAATCTTTGAAAACACATCCATGAACCTACGGTAGTATCCCACCAAACCAAGGAAACTACGCACCTCATGAACCAACTTAGGTGACTTCCAATTCATCACCGCTTCAACCTTTTGAGGATCAACTCTAATCCCTTAGGCCGACACCACATAACCAAGGAAAACAACTTCCTTAAGCAAAAACTCACACTTGCTCAACTTGGCATAAAGCTGATTTTTCTAACAAAACTTGCAACACAATTCGCAAAAGCTTATCATGATCCTCCTCGGTACGAGGGTACACGAGAATATCATCGATAAACACAACCACAAACCTATCCAAAAACTCACGTAACACACAATTCATCATATCCATGAACGCAACAGGGGTATTAATCAAACCAAAAGGTATCACCAAAAACTCATAAAGACTGTACCTTGTGTGAAAAGCAATTTTAGGCACATCCACATCCTTTACCTTCAACTGGTAATACCCGGATCTCAAATCAATCTTAGAAAACAACGAAGCACCTTGAAACTGATCAAACAATTCATCAATCCTTGACAAAGGATACTTGTTCTTAATTGTCAACTTGTTCAATTGGCGATAATCTATACACATCCTCATTGTGCCATCTTTCTTCTTCACAAACAAAACCGAAGCACCTCATTGTGAAACACTAGGCCTAATGAAACCTCTATCAAGCAATGCCTGAAGTTCCGTCTTCAACTCCTTAGGTACCATTCGATAGGGAGCAATAGACACTAAAGTCGTATTTTCATACAACTTAATGCCAAACTCAACCTCTCTGTTCAGTGGCAAACCCGACAAATCTTCCGAAAATACACCTGAAAACTCACATACCGTTTGTATGTCTTGTACACACACTTCCTTTGTACCATGATTCATCACATAAGCTAGAAAAGCTTCACATCCTAAATGCATCAACCGACTCGTTTCAAGGGCCGAAACCAAATTAGATAAGAATTTCACATTCTCACCTACAACCACCACCTCATAATTATTGGCAAGTTTCAACAAAACTCGCTTGGTCTCAAAATCAACCACATCCCTATGCTCAGATAACCAATTCATACCAAGGATTACATCGAAACCATAGAAAGGTAACTCCATAAGATCCACCTCAAACACGTGACATGGAACAGACAAAGGACATCTCCAATGTCACAACTTTGCCAACGACATTACAACTTAAGAAAATTTCCTCAACGTACTTCATTAACAGCAACTAATCCTAGAAAAGACCTCGTACTCCAAACATCAACCCCATAACCACTTTAAACATCTCCTTTACTCCTCAAGATTTTTAAGAATCTTTTTGCGAAAGCTACCTACATCTCATCTTTATCAGTCTCCGAAAAATCATCTGTAAGTGTGAACACATGCGTCTATGCCAACTACATGCCCTCGTAGATGCCTATGCATATGTATGCAAAATTTCTAATGTCATGCCCAAATGCATGCATATAATGATTTATTTAAATATATACATATAAGTGCTTTGTACTGTGCATGATTAATGATTCACACTTACCAACAATATTCACAGGCTGATCACTTGCAACCAAATTCATATCCCCAAAGCACCTTAGACATCTCCGTCAAAATTTACACCTATCCATCTCTAAAATGAAAGCTTCGATACATAGACTACTTCACACCTTGATTATCAATCAAGATTCGTTTCGGTGCATCATTTCACATGAAACTGCTACCACTCTTACTAAACTTTAACCCAAGTATTCTCAGAATACTTGTCTCTTCACAACCTCAAATGCCAGTAGTACATTCGCCATCTACTTGCCAATAATACTAAACCAAAGCAACACCATTATCGATGATTATCGCTCTGATGATACAGGAAGGGAACTCCCGACAAACATTCTTACAGCCACATTCTCATCTTACACACTGCTTTAATCAAACCGCGTCACAGGCTCACATCACTTGCGTTCAACATTCGCCAGATCTAGTGCTCGCTAGATCATCCGCACAACTAAACCTCATATTCGGAAACTGTCATGTTTCCTTGCACCAAAGACATAAACTCTCATTTCTTCCCATCAAGATAGTGAACACCCAAATTCTTTCTCTTGAAAGCATTTCCAAAGAACTCCTAATTAACATCAGCAGATTCCTTACCCGCAGTGATGGTCATCCACCACGTATAAGCACCTCAGTGAGCCAAAGAGACAACATAACACAACTTTTCACATCATTGCAACTCATCTAACCGAGAATCTTTTGGGTGCTCTCAACATTCACAATAATCTCATTCTCAGCCATATTACGCACATTACCTCTAAGCTCTCGTCTCGATTCCATTATCAAAACGATTTTACTAAAAATAATACAACAATAAAAACAATCAGGCTAGCCAAAGCAAGAATCCTAGGTGCTCAAGTTTTACTTTTCAAAACCAAAATTCTCTTTACATTAGTAATAATATGACAATGGATACCCTTAATCTCTCACTCAACAACATATAACAATCATAATTCATGTTATGAAACACCGTGCATCTTACATATATCAAACAATGATCAGAACATGGCATAATCACTCATCGTGCATAGTATTCATCATCAAATCAACCAATCAACAATATCACATCAACCTTACCTTTCATTTCTTTCGTAACCTGGCTTTGATAGCATAAATTCTAACCCCCTCGACCCGGTCTGGCCGATAGACCAAACCGAATGGATCACACTAGGAATATTGAAGTAAATCGAGAAGTTTACTCCAATAAACAACCTTATTTTTTCATTTTATCTTTTCTAGATGCTCATTATTATCCTAAGTGTTTAACATCACATCGGAACAGTAGTAACTCGATTAAACATCGATTAAGGGTTCAATTGCATGCAAGCACAATTTAAGAACCATTTCGTAAATTAAGCAAATTATAAGGGTTACATCCAATATAAAATTACCGACTTTTAATTAGTCATATTACATGCGACCTTGTCAAATACCAGCTCCAAACAATCACCCAAACTTATTTAATTTACATTCATAACATTCAGGGACTAAAACGTAAAGAAACAAAACATTTAGAGATACTTTTAACTAACATAACAGCTGACCGTATCGATACCTTAAAGTCGGTATCGATACGCCCTCGGCGATCAAGACTTCAATTTCAACAACAATAAACTCGTACCAATACCCTCTAGGACCGTACCGATACCCAACTTTCCAGTAGCTAAAACCCGTATCGGTACAACCCCGTGTATCGATACGCCCCATCATTTTCACAGAGTTCGTATAGGTACTCTTTCTATTGTACCGGTATGCCAAGCCTAGAATGGCTTACCCGTTTCGATACTATTTCCCGAGTAATGGTACGCATGTTCCAAATATGCATTCTTTTGTTGTTTTTTCATACTTTAATCCATTCTAACACATTCCAATACACTTCCAACAAGCATACAACTTGATTAAACATCAAATATCAATCAAGCATGGCAACTCCAACAACATAGTATAGCGAAATGCATTAAATAAATCTATAGGCATGATTCCTATGCAAAACAACCACTCAAGAGTCTAAACACAAATCAAGGCATAAACCAACGAATAAAGGTCATTTACAAGTCATTAAAGGCATCACAAACTTGCGCCAAAACATGGAGTTTCAAAATACATCTCCCAAAGCATAAAAGTATCTTCCCATTGCCAACCATTATTACTAATAAGAAAATGTAAAATCATACTTGAGCTTAATCCCACTCCTTGGAATCCTTCTTACCTCGTTGCTTCCCAAATATGCTAATTCTCTGCATTGTTGGAAAAAGAAAGCGTAAGCACAAATGCTTAGTGAGGGTTGCTCAAAACAAACCAACAACAACAATGCATTTTAAAACCATTTCTCATTTAGAAATATCTATCTCACCATGCTCTTTCTACCTCAAAGCAAAACTGCATCATTTAACCCACATGTACAATCTTTCTCATGCATTCATCAAAATACAAAATCTCAAGGCAAAGCCTTACATGCTTAAATCTCATAAAGCATTTCTCAAATCATATTCTCATATGCAAAACACAATGCGTAAAATCATTTATAATCAATGTACACGTGAATCTCATATATTTGCATTTAGCAACATTACTCGGATATGCGAATAGCTTGACAGAATCTCACATCGTCAAGTCCTACCCTGGTGGAATCTCACATCACCGGACTCTCATGGCGGCATCTCTCATTGCCACAAAGATTGTGTTTTCTCCAAGACGTACCGTGGTGGAATCTCTCATCACCACACTCTCACTTTGGAACGAGATGGCACTACCCCTATTGCCCGAACCAAAGAGCGCGTACGAATTTTTTATATTGTAATGCACTTCTCTTCCTATTGGTCGACCAATTATATCTGGTAACAATTATCTCATCCCATGCCAATATACTCATTTTAAACATCATTTACCTACTGTTTTCAATGCATAATATAAATCCATCTCATCCCATTTCAAAAGCATAAACAATGCATAGAATTTTCTCAATAAGCTCTATCTTTGCAAAATCACAATTATATCTCATGGGATCATATAAATCATTAAATCATTTCACAAAACATGCATAAAACAATAGGTGTAATTCTATCTTCAAAACAAGAGCATGATCATAAAACCAATAGGATAAAAATTGAAAAACGAGAGCGAAACATCTCAAACTTACTTCCGAATTTAGGTTAGTGTTTCAAACTCAACCTAAACCCCAAAACCTTGCTTTCAAGTCTTTGAAAATCTTTTAAAACCAATTTCACTCACCGACAACGCCACACTCGCTTTGCCGAAGCGTAATCAAGGTTCTGAAGCTCCCGAAACTTCACCAATCTCTTCTGATATGTTCTCCTCTGTTTATACTACACAAAATCAGAGGATTAATGCATCTCAATGCATTAAAACCACTAGAAATCAAAGCTACCTCGCCGCTCTGCCCAAAAACACCAAAACGATTATCCAAAATAACCAAAAACACCTTTGATTGCTCCACAAACTCAACCGAGCCATAATCTAACACCTCCATCAGATTTTAATCATCAAATAACATCCAAAAACAATCTAATTACAACCTTATACCTCCAACAACTCAAATTTCCCTCAAACACCCCAAACCTAACAATCTAACAACTAGAGATCCAAACCAATTCGAGATTATTATGATAAAACCTGTATTTCAACATCATTTAACATCCAAAACTTAATTAATAACAACCTTAAATCAAGGAAAATAATAGCATTACGAAAATCACAAGATCTCAATAGTTATCTTCAATTTAACCAAAATTTGACGATTAATCCATCAAAACAACTTAGAAAACATATGTAAAGGATTGATAACTTGAGAATTTCAGTAAATAACTGATCATTAGAGGAGAGAAATGAATCTTACCTCTAATGGATGAAATCTCTCTCAATTGAATGTGATTTTCTTGAAAAATCAAAGGAAAACAATATGGATTTACAAATTAATATTAAAGAATCTTTTAGAAATCAAAAACTTAGTAAATCAAGAGCACTACTTCAAGTTTCTTGAAAAGGGAGAGTGTTTGGCTAAAGGAAATCTTTGAGAGAAAATAGAATGAGAGGAAATGACGTAAAA
Organism: Hibiscus tridactylites; assembly: GCA_958450335.1. Classification (NCBI taxonomy): domain Eukaryota; kingdom Viridiplantae; phylum Streptophyta; class Magnoliopsida; order Malvales; family Malvaceae; genus Hibiscus; species Hibiscus tridactylites. Next base: position 21,163,403 of record OY288276.1, on the reverse strand, counting down.
TATGTTTTAATGAAAAAGTCAACTCTCCCCTTATTTAATCTTTTAATCATTAATTAAAACCTTTTAAAATTCTCCTAATTAAGAGAGAAATCTAATAAAAACAATTAAGTAAATAGCTCCTTAGAGATTTAAAGTTTTATTCCCTTTACAAAACAGTCACTAAAACAACTTTGTAAAAATTACATTTTGGTCACTAATTCAAAATGTCGCACTTCCAAAATCCTTTTCTTAAAATTGATTTTACCAAAATCATTTATATAATTAATAATGATTTTAAGTATTTTCTCATATTTTTTCTTAACTCGAACCTTGATTTTCGTGAACCGCTTCCGAAAACTCGGATCTTTAGTTTACGCTCTAAGAACCTCGAATTGACCTCAAATTCTTCTAGGCCCAAAATTGGGGCGTTATAAACTCGGTCATAACAGGTTCGTTTATTTATCTTCTTAAACATCATGTTTTTTTGTGAATTCTATGTCTATATTAAGCTCTAATAGTATCACAAGATTTTACCTATATTTAAAAAAACAAGGTAAACATTTTGCCAAGCTTAACAAGCAACGAGTTGAGTAACGGGATTCTTTAACGAGCACGAGTCGAGCAAAATTCTATCGAGCTTAACGAGCAACGAATTTAGTCGAGCAATATTATTTTTTAACGAGCACGAGTCGAACACTACTCAACTCGCGATCGGTTCACTCGATTAGCACCCTTAGATGGAACTAAGTCAGTAAACATGGTAGGTTAATTGTAGCTTTCTTTCCATACATACAGATGCTCGTCGATACTCTGCTTTAATTAATACGGGGCTATTTAAATGTATAAATTTATAGGGACCAACAATAAATTATATATTTTTAGAGGACCAAAAAATAATATATCATCATATCAACTATATTCAATACGAAAATAAGTCGATCATGGCAACATTTCGATCATAATTTATAATTCAATTTATCAAAAACAAATTGCATAACATGTTTTGACACAGGTTCATCATTTTCACATATATCTCAAATTCAAAATTTCCAAAACACAACATATTCCGATCATATATTAAAGTGATTCAATCTATAACCCAATTTTTCTAACTGGTTTTATGACAAGAATGGGCTAAATAAAGCACATGGAGGTTTGTTTTGTTGATTAAGCATGACTCATGAAACGTTCCTTACATAGTATGAACAAAAGAATTCCTTTATTCTTACTTGATGTCAAATGGATGTGAATATTCCACTGTTGAATTATTTGTTTTAGTTGGGTTTTAGAAAAATAAGTTAATGATTCAAAATAAACTGGATTCGAGTCAAGTTTAATCATTAGAAAAGTTATACAAATTATAATGTCTATAATCTCAAAATCCCTAAGTCAGAGACAATTGCATTTATGATCTCCCGAACATCCCAACAACAAAAATCACAAAATCAACCGAATTAATACTTGATCCGCAAATACCTCTGAATTAAACTATACAAAGTTGAAGTTACAATGGTATGAAAGAATAAAAAAGACTTGGGGTCCAAAACTGGTAAAGTTGGCCAACATGGCTATAAAGTTTGTGCAATGAGGGGTTGCGTTATTCATTTAACGAGGGAAAATATTGATATTTATGGACAACAGTCTGCCAAGTCTATGCCTTCCACTTGTTCATAGGGATGTAAAAAGTTAATCCGATCTAGAAATCTGACTAAAATCTGCTCGAGTCGGAATCTAATTTAACCCGAAGATTTGATGACCTGAATCGATCTATAACCGACTGTTGTTGACCCGAACTCGAGTTGGACCTGTTACTATAGTAACCGAACCCGACCTGCACCCGACTGAAAGGAACCCGAACCCGATACCGACCTAACAGATAACCGATATTACCTGACTGAATCGACCGGAGATCCGATTTTACCTGACTTGTTAATTGACCCGACTTGTTTTGAACCCGACCTGTTGTTGACCTGAACTGATATTTACCTGACTTGATATTTACTTGACATGTAATTGAGAAAGTTTATGATTTGATGAATTTAAAATGTTGATAAGTATATAATATTAACTATTAAGTGTTGATAAATTAAACTGTTAATTTTTAAAATCAATTTAAAGTGTTAAATAATTTTTTTGTTATATATACATATATAATCAATTAAAATATCAAAAAAAGCAAAACTAGATTTTGATATCATTTGACACTATTTTTTTGATCGGCAAAACGATGTATATTATTAAAAGAAAAATATACAACGCGAGTCACACATGCGCCTCATCAAAAACCTCCCTAAGCCTAATGGAGGAAAAGAGTACGCCATGTGGACTAAAAAGAGAAAACGCACCAATGGAACAAAACCCCTTACAAATAACCATCAAACCGAGGCCTGAAACAAAGATACTCGAGAAACCCCTTCCTTCGCTAGCGCATCAGCTAGCCCATTCGCCTCCCGGTAAATATGCAAAAAGCAAACGGATCCCAACGTAAGGCATGCATGATCGATCAAACTAAAAAATTCCCACAAACGCCAAGGTCGACGTTCCACCTGCAACACCCAACCAATAGCAACTTTGGAATCCGACTCGATAATAAGGGGATGAGCAGCCCATTTAGACGCAACATATAAATCCAATGCAAAAGCAATCACCCGTATCTCCGTAACATTTGAGTCAAGAGAACCAAGAGGGCCCGAGAAAAGCGCAAGGATGCGACCCTATGCATCTCGCAACACTCCCCCAAAACCCGCAGGCCCCGGCTTCCCACGAGCGGAACCATCAACCGAAAACTTTAACGTGTCCCCAAGAGGAGGCTCCCAACATACTCCCACACGGCAGACCTGTGAGCATACCCCTTCTCTGAACAAGCTCGGACAATCCCACCATAGGGACTCGCTCACGGACAACCCCTCTTTTAGTGTCTTCACCCAATAAAATGAGCGCAACTTCACCAAGAAACCAATCTCTGAGGCCGGTAAACATTTGCCATTAAAAACGAACTCGTTACGCGCAAGCCATAAGGACCATAACAGAGCCGCAATGCTCGACACCCACAACATCTTTAGCGTGCCTTTGAACGAACAATGCAGACCCGGGATGAAGAAGTCTGAAAAAGACTTCGGCAACGACAACGATACCTCCCACCATCGTCGGAACCAATCCCACAAACCTTGGGCAAACGGGTAAAGATAAAATAAGTGATCAATGTCCTCCTCTCTCTCTCGACACCACCTAAATAAACCATGCTGCTCACCCAACACAATCCCACGCATCCTCAAGAACTCAAAGGTAGGCAATCGGCGCAGCCAAGTAAACCACAAAAACGCCTGGACCTTGGGAGGGACCAGGACCTTCCACGCGAAACAATCACCAAAATCACTCTCACCCACTTTATCAAGCATAAGCAAACGAGACACGGCCTTGACTGAATAAATCCCATGCTTACCAGGTGTCCATACTAGCATATCTAATACCCCTTGCAGCAAACTCACCTGACACACCAGCGAACAGAGTTCTTGAAGTTGCCGAACCTCAAACGAACGTAAGCCACAACGGAAAAAACCCTCCCATCGATCATGCTGGAAGCTACCCCCAACGGCAAGGTCAACAACCAAGGATAGGCGATTGACCGCAATCAAAAACAATCTAGGATATATATCCTTCAACGGCTGCTCAACACATCATGCGTCAAACCAAAACAGCACCCACGTACCAGAACCGACCTTCCAAACAAACTGAGACCCTCCCATATACTTTTGGACGCTATCCGAGCTAACTGTTTGAACTATCTGCTTCCAAATCACTGACATCGAACCCCTGAAAGTGGAATTAAAATGCCACCACTGAGCTACCTCACCATATTTCTCCACAATGATAGCTCGTCACAAAGAGGATTCATCCTTAGCATACCTCCACGACCATTTCGCCAACAAAGCCTTGTTCCAAACCTCCAAATCTGCCACCCCCAAACCTCCAAGATGTCAAGGTCAACACACCATACTCCAACTCACCCAACACATCTTTCGCTATAAACTAACCCCACCCCAAAGGAACGCTCGCCTCAACTTATCGATTGCTACTACAACACCTTTCGACACTCGAAACAAGCCCATATAATAAACAGGGAGGGAAGACAGTACAAAATTTACCAGAGTGACGCGAGCCGCAAAAGAAAGTGATGTTCGTTTCCAACCAGCAAGCTTCCGTCGAACCGAAGCAATAACAGGCTCCCACACTGCAATATTACGAGGATTCACCCCTAACGATAACCCCAGGTACACAACGGCAACTCTCCCTTTCGACAACATAAAACATCCGCCATGGATGCGAGTAACTCCTCACCCACACCAATCGAATAAAGAGATGACTTAGTGAAGTTAATTTTCAGTCCGGAGCACACTTGGAAGCAGCACAATAGCCTTCAGATATTCATGGCACTTTCCACTGAAGCTTCAAAGAAAAGAATAGTGTCGTCGGCAAACTGAAGGTGTGATATAGATACCCCCGGAGCCACTACTACCCCACGGATAAGCCCCAACCCTCTACTTGTAAGAACATTCGATGCAGCGCTTCCGCCACAACAACAAACAACAAAGGCGACAACGGGCAACCCTGCCGCAAACCACGCCCCATGCCAAATTCTTTGGTGGCACTACCATTTAGCAAAATTGATAGCCGAACTGTACTGATACACTCCATAATCCAACTGCGCCATGTCTCACTGAACCCCATCGAGCACATAATATGGTTCAAAAACTCCCATCAAACGCAATCATAGGCCTTCGCAAAATCTAGCTTCAAGATACATCCACCCATCCGACTCTGCCGCATAGAATGAATAGTTTCATTTGCTAATAAAATCCCATCTACAATCTGGCGCCCACGCACAAATGCCGACTGATGATCACTGATTAATCCTCCCAACACCGATTGTAGCCTTCTAGCCATAATCTTAGCAATAATCTTATAAATTGAATTAAGCAAGCTAATTGGTCGAAACTCATTCAATGTAACCGGTGAGTCCACCTTAGGTAATAACACAAGAAATGTATTGTTCGCTCCCACAGGCAACTTACCCGAGGTGAAAAAATCAGCCAAAAAACGCCCCACATCGTCACTCACAACCTCCCAACACTTCTTAAAAATTCCATGCTATAGCCATCTGGACCCGGTGACTTCGAGCCCTCACATCCACGCACAATCGACCATGCCTCATCAATAGAGAAAGGCGCAACCAAGGCCAAATTATCAGCTTCATTCACCCTATTAAAAGCTCCCTCAAAGCGCCATATACAAGACCTCTCATCCGCGGTGAAATGTTGAGAGAAAAACTGAACTATGTGTTTGCGCAACCTATTCGGATCTGTTACCCAAGTACCACCAATAGTCAAACCAGCAATGGCGTTACGCATTGCACACAACTTCGCTGCTCTATGAAAGAAAGCAGTATTTCTATCCCCCAATCTAAGCCAAGTCGCTCTCGACTTTTGTCGCCATAACGATTCCTTCCGGTGAATAGCACGCCACAAAGCTTGTATCCACACCCTCTTCCGACTAGACAACTCAAAACTCTCCCCCTCGGCCTCCTCCTTAGCTCCACTGTCCAAGCAATCAATACGGTTTTGAAGTTGAGTAATCTCATTCTCAATTTCCCCAAACTCCGTTTTATTCCACTGTCGAAGAAAGATCTTCAAATGCTGAAGTTTAACCAAGATATTAGAGTTGCCAATGCCCAAACTTGTCAAACGGCACCACTCCTCTGCCATGCAACGAACATTACGCCTCTCTTCCAACCAACAATTAATAAAATGAAAGGGCGAGGGCCCCAATATTTATCATCACACAACAAAAGTACTGGAGCATGGTCTGAAATCTTTCTAGGTAACGACAACTGCTCAATATGTGTAAAACAATCCATCCAAAGGGACGATACAAGAAACCTATCGATGCGACTCCTACGACTGTCCCTACCAAACCAGGTGAACTGCTTTCCCCGTAACGGTAAATCAATTAAACTCACTGAATGCACAAAAGAAACAAATGAACTCATACCTCTTGACGCCGAGATACACCTTGCTCTTTCCGACGGACAAAGCACCGAGTTAAAATCTCCCGCCACGCACCATGGTCCCGAAAACCCCCCGATCACAGTCATCATTCGATGCCACAGACACTCCTGCTCTGTCACGTCACACGGAGCATAAACGACCATGATGCAACATACAAAATCTTCAGGTTTCCAACGCCCTTAAATAACAACAAAATGTCGATCCACTTCCACTGACTCCAGCACAAAATGTGCCCCTTCCCAAATCACTAGCAACCCACCCGATGCTCCAACGGATGGCGAAAACGAATACTCGAACCCATCGCTCAACCACAAACTAGCAACAACCGAAGGTACCAGCTCCTCCAAATTTGATTCCTGCAGTAACACCATATCAACCCGCTGCTTCCGTATAACATCACCCACCCCTCTCCTCTTCAACATAGAACCCAACCCCTGACATTCTAGCTCAAAATGCGCATGAATACAACGTTCGGATGCCGTCCTGCAGCACCCGTGACAAGTCTTTAAGAATCTCCTCCTCGCGGCCTATCGATGTCACCCCCACAAGATTCCCCAAAGCCGCCGTAGCTGCAGCCTCGAGGTAAATAATTTGCTGCCTATGATTTAGGTCCGAGTCTGTTATCGAAGCGTCGGCCACTATAGTAGTAGTGTCACGCCCCACACTCTTCTTTGGTCTTCCTCTTCCTTGTTTCGAATTCCTTACAACTCTCGACAATGCATTTACCGACTTCGTCTTTCTAAAAACCTCATTTATCCATACCGGGACAACTTTGTCACCCTCGGAAGCATTTCGCACAACCTGGTCACTGTCAAGCTCCTCAACAGGGATGTTTACCAAATTTGCCTGCTCTCCTACGGTTACCTCAACGGGTATGTTCACCATCCCGTCCAAATTATTTGTTCTAGCCCCCACCTCACCCTGCTGACGTTGAAGACCAATCTTATCACTCTCAATATCCCCTTGTATTTGGCTATGGATATTGCCTTCATTCAATTGAAGTTGTTGTAACAACTTATCATCATAATTTAAATTTTCAATCCTTTTGTGATCCACCCACTAGGACTCTTCACACCGGCAACAGCTGCTTGTGACGATGAGCCACCAGCCGGCACCACGACAGTATCGACCACCGCCTCCCCTAGATGAGCCGATGGCGACCTTATGCACTCAGGCGCGACATTCGCCGTGCTAGGGTCCTCTCTATTATCATCTTCCCAAAGACGATTACAATGCCAATCCTGCTCTACCATTGTTCCCATATCCACAAATTCCTCGATCTGTCGCTCATCTCCCAATCTCGATTCCGGCACACATTCAGACGAGCTCAACTCCGGCGACTCACTACTTTCTGCATCGGTGGCCGTTGTGCATTCACAGTCAATTAACGGCCCAAATATGGTCACCTCCTTCACATATACATGGTGCAACGCCCCCTCAACCTCCAGCAAAACACTTGTATCTATAAATTCCATCATCTCTGTTTCAATCAATAACCAGCCACACTCAAAAGATGTCGGCGATGCTGTGTTATCCGCCACCCGAACTAATAATCCCCATGTTTTCGCAATGTTTTCGAAAGACTCATGCGACCATGCATGGATTGGGATACCTCTCACGGAAATCCATTCCCGTCGTGCAGGTAATATCATCCCCGACGCCCATCTTTCAATTTTTGAAAAACATTCACTGAAGGTCGTCTTCCCCATGACCTCCTCCCGGGTACTCGCATCTTTAAACATCAATAAAATCGTTGGTCCTGCGATTCGCAATATAGACAAGCCTTGAATGCTAGGAAGACTCATCCGTGTTGCTAATTCCTTGAGGCTCCATTGCTGTTTGCACCATCCCACCATACAGTTTTGTAACACTGCCAATTTCTCCTCGTCTACATGTCCCTGAACCACCTTGGCCGTTACATGCTTCCTCTTTGAGTTCACACTTTTGATCTCTGATTGCCCCTTTCCTCTATCGTCAAGCTTTCACTGAGGATCTTCTACCCCTACTTCTATGATTCCAGGACAATCCACGATCTACAAACCTCGCCATGGTCACCACAAGGCGAGAACCGTATATCCACTTATTATGTAGTCGTTCAATAACCCGATCGGCATCAACTCGGCTTTCCATTCTGACAAAACCAAATCTCGCTCCATCCTTTGCCCTTTTCCGATGAATGAATGCGTCGATCACCACACCATGCCTATCAAAAACTTGCCATAGCCCCTTCCAATGTAGCGATTCTGATATCCTCCCCACATACACGGTCCAAAACTGCCAGTGGCCAGACCCCTTTGCGTCGTCCATTCCCAATTGACCTTCGTGTCTCGAATATTAGTATTTGACACTATTAAGTTTTAATTTTGTTAAATAATTCAATACTTAGTAATTCAATATGCTTAATACTAACTTATTTAATATAAATTAGTTGGCAAGTTACTAAGAATTAACATACTTAAATTCATTTTTAATGACATGTTTATATTATGTTTCTATTTTATTCACATAAAAGACAACCATTTTTAATTATCTTTTGTGAGAGAACTTAGTTTTAATAACAAAATTTCCAAAAGAAAAGAGTGGTCAAAAAAATATTGGTTGAAACTAATATTTTCGAGGGAATAAAGTAGTGTATCAGAAATTATGTAACAAAAATCCACCAATAATTTACTAACGAAACATTTAAAATTCGTCGAAAATTTATATATATATATATATATATATATATATTATTTTCACTACAACAAAATGGCACTAATTTTGAGCTATAGTGGCGCTTTTCACCAAAATATCGCTAAATGTGATTGATATTGCAATATTTAGTGGCATTTTTGCCACAAACGCCGCAAATTTACCTTTTGATTTCTTTTATTACAAATTACTATTTCTTATTTCAAATGGACAATTAAAATTGAATTCTTAAATTTAAAAACTAAAAGGACTAAAATTTAAATGTACACAAAGTATAAAAACTTAGAATATATTTTAACCTATTGTCAAATATTAAAACAATCATTAGTCACCAAATTCTTTTATTCTAAGATTTGGGTTTCAAGGATACAAAACAAACATAATTGGAGTATGGCAACAAGCGAAACAACGACAACAACAAAAATTTTGTTAACAATTTTCATGTATCTATGGTGAGCTTTTTACCCTTAGATAAGAGTTAACGACCGTAACTTCACCCGCTTGATTGGCAACACACTTGGCATTAGCATAGAAAATCAAAACCAAATTGCGATAGAAAAAGCTGGGAATTTGTAGAAAATCCATAAATGTCTATTCTTAGAGCAAAGGTAAGTATTCAAATTTGAAGCGCTCTGAATTAAGAAAAGGAATGAAAATTACCCTCTCCGGACGGATTTTATAGTTTTGAAAGCCTCGGAAATAGGTGAGTTCTCCGGTAGTCCTAAAGCACTTTTGATAGATAAGAGTGAGGTTCGGGCGAGTACCATCTTCGGGATTGGAAGCTTCACCGACTTCGCTAGTACGCACTCTCTTTTTGGGTTCCATTGACTAGAGAAATTGATCAAAACAAGTGTATGCATTATTTTTCACATTCAACCCATGGAAAATCAATAATAAAGGTTTTTTTTTTAAAAAAAAAAGTTTGAAAGATAAAAACAAAAAAACAAAAAGGTTTGATTTTGAAGAAGCAAAATAAAACAAAAGGAATATAAAACGAAAATCAAAGAAAAATAAAAAGAAACAATTTTATACATTGATATTGATAGAGAGGAATGGAAGAAAACTTGCACCAAATTGATGAAAAGCTTTGAAAGCTTGGCTCGATGTTGAAAAACCCTCAAGAGATTTTGAGTTGTGTGATGAAAATATGAGGGATTAAGAGGCTTTTTATAGAGTAAAAACGGCTAGGGTTTTGAAATTTCAATTTTGGTAAAAGTTAAACTCTTTAAATGCCATTAAGAAGCTGTCTGCGCAATCGAGTATCGATACGCCAAAGGGTGTATCGATACGAGGGTAAAATGGTAATTCCCTAGAAACACATGTCAAAAGTCCGTATCGAAACAAATGGTATCCGTATCGAAACGCTCACATATCGTATCAAAACGGGTTTAACCATATCGATACTCTCAAGAGAGAAAATGCAGTCCGGTAAACTAATACAGTACGCGTATCGATACGTAGAAGGCCATATCAATACCCTATGGCCAGAAATACATTTTTGGCTTTTTAGAACAACCAAAGGCTCGACTTTAACACCTCCTAAATGAATGCAATTGATGAATGAGCAGTTCTAAGCATATTTTAACAGAAGCTTACTCCCCCTAGCTATAAGCATGGTTTCTATCAAGATCAACAACACATAAACATGCATTTTCACAAAATCAAGCAATTTTAACCACAAAAGGAGTCCTAAAGGGTCAAGGTAGGCTAGTTAGACCTAACTCTCTCCTAAGGGACCAAAAAACGCTCTTTGTCTAGAGGTTTGGTAAAAATGTCCGCTAGTTGGTTCAAGGTGTCAACGTACTCTATAACAACATCTTCCTTAAGGACATGATCTCTAATGAAATGATGCCTTATTTCTATATATTTGGTTCTAGAGTGTTGGATGGGATTTTTGGTTAAGCATATAACACTAGTTTTGTCACACTTAAGAGGTATGGTTTCTACTTTAATTCCATAATCTAAGAGTTGTTGCTTCATCCAAAGGACTTGAGCACAACAACTCCCTAAGGATATGTACTCGGCTTCGGTGGTAGATAGAGCTACACTATTTTGTTTCTTAGAGAACCAAGATATGAGCATACTACCTAAGAATTGACATGTTCCCGAAGTACTTTTCCTATCAATTTTACATCCCCCATAATCCGCATCGGAATAAGCATGAAGGTTGAAGGTTGAGTCTCTAGGGTACCAAAGACCTAGACAAGGAGTATCTCTAAGGTACCTAAAGATTCTTTTAACGGCTATAAGGTGAGACTCTCTAGGACTAGCTTGAAACCTAGCACACAAGAAAACACTAAACAAATATCCGGTCTACTTGCGGTAAGGTAAAGCAAAGATCCAATCATAGAGCGATAAAGCTTAGAGTCAACACACTTACCTCCTTCATCTTTGTCAAGCTTTGTAGATGATCTTATTGGTGTGGCTTGAGGCTTTGCATTCTCCAAGCCAAACTTCTTGAGCATATCTTTCACGTACTTTGCTTGATTGATGAAGGTGCCATCCTTTTCTTTGATTGATTTGGAGTCCCAAGAATAATGAGAGCTCCCCCATCATGCTTATCTCGAATTCACCTTGCATTAACTTAGCAAACTCTTTGCAATGACATTTATTAGTAGATCTAAAGATAATATCATCAACATATATTTGTACTACTAATATGTCATTTTTATACCTTTTTATGAAAAATGTAGTGTCCACCTTACCTTTTTCAAAATCTTTTTCAATTAAAAAGTTTGAAAGCCTTTCATACCAAGCTCTGGGAGCTTGTTTTAAACCATAAAGTGATTTGGTTAGTTTAAAAACATGGTTTGGAAATTTTGAATCCTCAAAACCCGGTGGTTGTTCCACATACACTTCTTCATTTATAAAACCATTTAAAAATGCGTTTTTTACATCCATTTGAAAAAGCTTGAAACCATGATAACATGCATATGCAAGCAACATCCTAATAGCTTCCATTCTAGCTACGAGTGCATAGGTTTCATCAAAATCAATTCCCTCTTATTGAATGTAACCTTGAGCAACTAGTCTAGCTTTGTTTCTCACAATGTTACCACTCTCATCTAGTTTATTCCTAAATACTCATTTAGTTCCTTTAGTAGATTGATTACTAGGCCTTTCAACTAATGTCCATACATTACTCCTCTCAAATTGATTTAACTCTTCTTGCATAGCCATAATCCAAAAATCATCTTTTAATGCTTCTTTAATATTTTTAGGCTCAATGCATGAGATAAAAGCAACATGATTCATGAGTTTGAGAGAAGATCTAGTAGTTACCCCATTGGATGGATCGCCCAAGATTTCACCACCTTTGGCATAGTTGTACTCCCTTGGGTAGCTCACTTCCTTTTCCTCAAGAGCCAAGTCCTTCAAGGCTTCAAGAGGTGGATCTTGTGCATCCTTATCTTTAGTTGGAATCTCATCCTCCTTTGAAGTTTGTCCTCCATCAAGGGCATCAAGGATTTCTACATCATCATCATCACAAGATTCCTTCCTCGAAAGGAGGTTATCATCAAAAACAACATGAATAGACTCTTCTACTACTAAAGTTCTTTTATTAAATACACGATAGGCTTTAGAGTTTAAAGAGTACCTTAAGAAAATGACTTCATCACTTTTAGCCTCAAATTTACCTAAGTTGCCCTTTCCATTATTTAAAACAAAACACTTGCAACCAAATGGATGAAAATAGCTAATGTTAGGCTTTTTAGATTTTAAAATCTCATATGGTGTTTTCTTTAAAAGTGGCCTAATCATTACTCGATTTACAATGTAGCAAACGGTGTTTGTGGCTTCCGCCCAAAAATATTTAGGTAAATTGTTTTCACAAAGCATGGTTCTAGCCATTTCTTGTAAAGTTCTATTTTTCCTCTCAACTACCCCATTTTGTTGAGGAATTCGAGGAGCCGAAAAATTGTGGCTAATACCATTTTCATTTAAAAACTCTTCAAAACCTAGATTTTGATACTCGGTTCCATGATCACTCCTAATATGAGAAATCTTAAGTTCAAGATCATTTTGAGTTAATTTTGAAAACGTGATGAATTTTTCTAAAGCCTCATCTTTAGTACTTAAGAATAGAACCCAAGTAAATCTAGAATAGTCATCAACAAGTACAAAGGCATATGATTTACCACCCAAGCTCATAGTTCTAATAGGCCCAACAAGATCCATATGAATCAATTGTAAACATCTACTAGTAGAGACATCATTAATGGATTTAAAGGATGATCTATGTTGTTTACCCTTAGAGAATGCATCACATATTTTATCATTGGAGAACTTAATCTTGAGCAAACCTCTAACTAGATTTAGGGAAACTAATTTTTCTAAAACACTAATGCTAGCATGTCCTAGTTTCCTAAGTCATAGCCATGCATCATTTTCATTTTGTGCAACAAAACATCCATGGGATGAATGAATGTCATCTAGATGCACCATGTATATGTTACCTATGCGATGACCAATGAGCATTATTTTATTTGATTCAATGTCAACAATTTTACACCCATTTTTATCAAATAAGACATTAAATCCCTTATCACACAATTGACTAATGCTCAATAAATTGTGTTTTAGACCATCGACATACAATACCTATAGAGCCAATACCTTTAATGTGGCCTTTGGAGTTGTCACCAAATGTCACTACTCCTCCACTTTTTGGCTTTAAGTCCATGAATCGACTTTTATCTCCGGTTATGTGCCTCGAGCATCCACTATCAAGGTACCATGAGTTTTGGCTTTGTGCTTTGGCCTTGTAGCAATGCTCCCCCTACAAAAAAAGAGATTAAGCTTTGATTTTTGGTACCCAAATCATTTTGGGTCCACGAGTGTTAGCTCCCAAAAGCTTGGTTCCCTTAGGAATCCAAGGTGACATGGCATCAACATTATTAGATTTGACAAGTTCCTTAGGAACCCATACACTTCTAATTCTTTTAGTCCTATTTTGCCTATAGGAGCCACTTTGTTTGTAGTTATATGTCTTTCTCTTAGGTTGGTTTGTTCTAGATGATTCACCTATTTCATTTTTCACATTACCAACACTCTTGAAAGACTCTTTGAGCTTATTGAGCTCATCTAACACCTTTTGGTGTTCCATGTTACATTGAGAAATAAGATTATTTAAATCTACATTTTCATTTTGAAAGAATTCAAGTTCATCTTGTAGACCTAAGATCTTTTTCTCAAATTTCAAGTTAGCTTGAGAAAGTGAGTCATTTTTAGCATTTAATTCCGAAATGGTCTTTCTATTTTTTAGAACCGAATCCTTATACTTCTCAACTAACTCATCATAAACCTCTTGTAACTCATCATAAGCTTCATGCAATTCATCAAATGTAAAATCGAAAGTAGATGAGTTAGAGGTTACCATAGAAGAATCCTCCTCAAGAGCCACGAGGCAAAGGTTGGCCACTTCATGTTCCTCATCCTCGGATGACTCCTCATCACTCCAAGTAGCAAGCTTGGCTTTGAGATATGTATGTATATGTGTGTGTGTGTGTGTATGTGTGTCACTTAAAAGGATATTATGGTGGGCATATTCTGGCAGCAGTTGGGATAGATGCTGATGACTGCATCTATCCTATTGCATATGCATGTGTGGAAAGTGAGTGTGGTGACTCTTGGGCATGGTTCTTGGACATTTTGAAGGATGATGTGAATATTATCAAATCTTATCACATCTCTTTCATGCCTGACAGACAAAAGGTACATAATACAATATTTTTACAATTTTTATTTCTTATTTGCATGTTTTTATGACTAACAAATAAATTTGGTTCGTGTTTACAAGAGCTTGTGGATGTTATTGCAGAACTTTTTCCATATTCTCAACACATGACATGTGTTAGACATTTGTATACAAACTTTAAGTCTGAAGATTTCAACAAGGGAAAACATCTAAAGGATCTTTTCTAGAAAGTTGCAAGATCAACTACTGTTAAAGAGTTCAAAGACACATTGGAAGAAATTAAATATGTGTCATCGAAGTCTTATGATTGCTTGGTCAAGATCAATCCTAACTAATGGTGTAAGACTTTTTTCACAAATAACACCAAAACTGACTTGTTGTTAAATGACCTATGTGAATGTTTTAACAAGGTATGTATTGTTTCCTAAACAATGTTTGAACTAATAATTGATATATACTAACATTTTATTTATTTATTTATTAAGTTTATACTCGAAGCAAGGGACAAGCCTATCCTTACCATGATGGAAACCATAAGGAATATGATCATGCAAAAGATCGCAAAGAAACAATCACAAGTTGAAAAATATATTGGGCTTCTCTGTCCCAAAATTCAGAAGAAGTTGGAGCTTACAATTGAACTATCCAATAGGTAATCAAAATTGTTTTCAATTAATCTTTAGTTTACTTACTTTAAAATTGTATGTCATTTACTTACTTAAAAAATAATGTAGGTGTTAGCCTAGAAATGCTAGTGGTCAACAATATCAAGTTAAATGTGGATATGGCAACTAACATGTTGTCAACATGCAAGCATTGACTTATACATGTAGAAGATGGGAGTTAACTGGTATCCCATGCAACCATGCCTTGTCAGTGATGCTGCTAATTGGAGTTAGGCCAGAATCACATGTTGATGAATTCTACACCAAGACAACACAATGAAGAATCTATTCAAACTTCATCAACCCAATTAGAGGACCAAATCAATGGACTCCTCAAAATGGATGTCTACTTATATTGCCCCCACCTTTGAGAAGACCACCTGGAAAACTTCGTAAATCAAGAAAAAAAGAAGTTGATGAAACTGCCACTGCTTCCACAAAGCTGAGTCAAAAATATGTGAAATTGAAGTGTACTAAGTGTGGCAAACCTGGTCATAACATCATAACTTGTAAGGGTGAACTGGGTGAAAATAAAATAAATGCTCGAAGGGTAATATATATTTACTTATTTCTTAGTTATGGATTTATTTTATTTTTTCATAATATCATAACCTGCTTCCACTGTTTTATAAGTTCCCACAACAAGGAAACAACCTTCATATGTTCAACCTCAAACTGGTCAACCTCCATCTATTCAACCTCAAATTGGTCAACTTCAAACTGGTCAACCTCCAACTCAGCAATCTCAAACAGCAACCCAGCAACCCAAAATGCCAAGGCAGAAACTACCTATAAAGAGGAAGGAATCTGCAGTCCATCAAGATTCAAGAAAAAACATACAAGGCATTCAAATGCATTCACAGTTAGATGGATGTCAACCAACACTCAAGATAGCGCTGGTACAACCTCAGACACAACCAAAAGCAATGTTACAAACACTAAGGTGGACTAGTGCCATGAAACCGTCTTTAACTTTTTGTTCCCAGTAAAGACATAGGTGTTTAACTATGAAAAATGTCAAGTATTAGTTTAATGGCCAATTAACTCTTTTGAATAGGCACAAATCTTTTTGTTGGGCATATCTCATTTTGTAGAAACATCAATGTGTTAATACTTTGTTGGCCACATCTTATTTTGTAAAAACGTTAATGCTTTACTATTTTGTACAAGCATTATATGAAAATAAAAAATTTCATTACTTTAACAGAGGTTTTCATAGCCAAATGCATTATATGCTGGAAATTATGTTTCATAACCAAATGCAAATACAAAAAATTCACGATGAAATCAAACCCTTAAATTTTATTTCTTTAACAGAGGTTTTCTCACAAACCCATACAAATTACAAAAAGTTTCCCACAAGATTTTTAACTTCTGAAACCCTTAATGCCCATAAACCCATACAAATTCCCTAAAACCCCAAAATCAAAATCTAGAACCCTAATCAAACCTACATAAAAAACCATAATATCAGTACACACATAGCCAAACAAACAAACCAAAACATTCGTTCTTTTTTTCTTCCCTCTTCGATTTTTCTGATTTTCTTCAACAATCCAGCAATAACAATTCTTTCTCGATTTTCAATTTCTGAATCACACAACATTGCAATTACGATCAACACCATACTTGGAGCAGCCAAAAAATCTCCTACCTGGATTAGCATTACTCCATGAGGTTCTGAGACCAGCGTCCACTCCACAATCACATTTTAGAATCTCTCTTCTTGAGTCCATCTTTCAGATTGACTTTCTTCTTTCCTCTGATAAATTTAAAGATAAAGTTTAGAAGAAGGAGGAGACGAGTTTTGTGGGATTTGGTCCTCTGATTAGGGTTTTTTAAAGGGGATTTTTGTTTAAACTAATATTTTTAATGACATGGAAATGTAGTATAATAAAAAATTAATTTGATCTGAACCTAGTCAGCGTATTAACGTCCACGTAAGACGTCCGTCAATTTTTTAACAGAATGGGACCATTTTGTATGTAAATTTTAGTTAAGGACCAGTTTGTAACATTTGATAGTCGGGGGACACAAAAGATAATTAGAGCATAGCCGAGGGATTATTTATGTAGTTTATCCTATTTATTATTATTTTTATTTCTTTGATAATAACAAGTATACCTAGTATTTTCTAAGTCTAGATAATACCGAACAAAAGATGATAATATTAAGGATTAATATCCTATACACTGGCGGTGGAAACTTAAAGTTTCCACAAGCGCCTTAGTTTTAGGGTTTAGAGAGTTAGTTTAGGGTATAGGGTTTAGGGGTTTAGGTGTAGGGGTTTAGAATTTAGGGATAGTTGTTTCAATTTAAGGTTTAGGGTTATAATTTAGGGTTTATAGGTTAGGGTTTAGTTTTTAGGGTAATATGGTGAGGATTTAGGTTTTAACCTATAAACCCTAAATTATAACCCTAAACCTTAAATTGAAGGAACTATCCCTAAATTCTAACCCTCCACACCTAAACCCCTAAACCCTATACCCTAAACTAACTACCTATACCCTAGAATTAAGGCGCTTGTGGAAACTTTCAGTTTCCACCGCCTGTGTATAGAAAATTTATCCTAATATTAAATATTATTTTAAAATTTATGGTCAGTCAAATATTGCACGTAAAAGGAGACTGTAAATTTACAAAATGAGGAGTTTGTGACTCATACTGACAACTCTTTCTCAAGCAAATGGTTTTCAAAGATCACACCAAAAACACGTATACATAAGCAATTTCTTTTCCTTCTCCCTTCCCTTCGGTGATTTTAGCGGTAGGACCCATAAAATTAGATTAATTTTAAGTCTCCGGTAATATTGATAGCCGGTACCTACGAAATTTATTATAATACGGTTAATTAATTTGTTACAATATGTGTAAGAAAAATGGTAGTTATTAAATGCTTATCATAGTAGTAAATTTTGTAGCTATCTTATTTCTTAAAGGATTACTCTATATGTTACAAAAAACATAAGTAATTCTGTACCTACAACATATCTCATATCACCTACGTAATTCGTTACAAACTATATAGTAAAAAGGTAACTACTGAATTTGTTACCCCATTTCTCCAAATCTTAAACCAACTTAACTTATGGTAATGAATTTTGTAGCTATCTTATCTCTTAAAAGATTACCCTTAAATTATAAAAACACGTAAGAAATTTTGTACCTACAACATATCGCAACCCACTTACGTAATTCGTTACACATGTTGTAGTAGATGAGATAACTACTGAATTTAGTACCCATTTTTCCAAATCGTAAACCAACCCAACTAATGGTAAGGAATTTTGTAGATACCTTATCTCTTAAAGGATTACCTTATATGTTAAAAACACGTAAGAAAATTTGTACCTACAACATATCTCACCTCACCTACGTAATTCATTACAAAATATATAGTAAAAAACGTAACTACCAAATTTATTACCCCATATGTCCTAATCTTAAACCAACGCAACTTATGGTAAGTAATTTTGTAGCTATTTTATCTCTTAAAGGATTACCCTATATGTTACAATATGCGTAAGAAATTTTTTACCTACAACATATATTACATCACCTACGTAGTTCGTTACACACTACATAGTAAAAAGGTAACTACCGAATTTGTTACCCCATTTCTCCAAATCTTAAACCAACTTAACTTATGGTAAGGAATTTTGTAGCTATCTTATCTCTTAAAAGATTACCCTTAAATTATAAAAACACGTAAGAAATTTCGTACCTACAACATATCGCACCCCACATACGTAATTCGTTACACAATATATAGTAAATGAGATAACTACCGAATTTAGTACCCCATTTCTCCAAATCGTAAACCAACCCAACTAATGGTAAGGAATTTTGAAGCTACCTTATCTCTTAAAGGATTACCCTATTTGTTACAAAACGCGTAAGAAATTTCGTACCTACAACATATCTCACCTTACCTACCTAATTCTTTACACAATATATAGTAAATGAGGTAACTAACGAATTTATTACCCTATATGTCCTAATCTTAAACCAACCCAACTTATGGTAAGGAATTTTGTAGCTACCTTATCTCTTAAAGGATTACCCTTTAATTATAAAAACGTGTAAGAAATTTCGTACCTACAACATATCACCCCACCTACGTAATTTGTTACATATATTATAATAAATGAGGTAACTACCGAATTTATTACCCCATTTCTCCAAATCTTAAACCAAGACAACTTATGTTACGAAATTTTGTAGCTACCTTATATATTAAAGGATTACACTTTATGTTAGAAAACACATGAGAAATACGATACCTACAACTATATCACCTAACCTACGTAATTCGTTATTGAATTTACAGTAAACGATGTAACTACCGAATTTATTACCCTATATCGGTAAACCGAATTCTTGGTGCATCGGTACTGTTCATGGGGTATCGGTACTATTCACCAGTACCGATTCTATTCCAATCAAAGGGTTTTAATTTTGGTATACCGGTTCCACCTTTACCTTTTCTCTTTTTTCCCTTTTCTTCCATCAACGGCTTAAATTAATTTGGCATAGATCTAACGGTAGTACCGATACGACCTAAAATTAACCTAATTTTAAGGGTCCTAACGTTAGAATCACCCCTTTCGCTCCCCTTATTTGCAGCATTCTTCAACAACAACTAGGCCTACCATCACTTGCTCAATTTGGTCGGTGTATTGATATCATATTTTTGTTGTAAGTAACATTTAATATAAATTTGAATTAGTATACATTTTAGTACTTAAATTACGTTTTAATGTTGAATATCTGGTATTTAAGCTTTTTATCCATACCTGAATTTAACTTCATTGTTAAATTTTATGTTGAATGTTTTTCATTCAACTCGATCGAATGTTCACCCCTAAATAAAATCAACCTAAATATGATAATATTAAAAATTATTTTAAAATTTTTGGTCCTTCAAATATTGCACGTAAAAAGACATTGGAGTCTGCAGAGTTAAAAAAAAAGGCTAATTTGGTCAGATATTCCCCTTTGGGGAATTATCTGGAAAAATTCCCCTTTACGGAACATTTAGAAAAATACTCCACATTTGGCTTACGTCAGGGTAAATCGCGTTATGCAGGGCGCGATATCCAAAATAGTGTTGTGCAGGGCGCGACTTCTGTCCGGTGTGGATTATATTATCCGGTACTTATTTAAAAAAATAAATTGAAGTCGCGGTTTGTAGGACGCGACTTCTACGAGAATTTCAAACGACTTGTCGCGATAAGATGAGTCCGCATTGTGTGTGCCGCGATTTTCGCGTTAATAAATTGAAACAGTTGAAAATTTAATTACCATGTTAGGGTTATGAAGAAGTCGCGCTCTGCATGACGCAATTTCCAAAGTCACGTTATGCAGGACGCGATTTTCATTGAATAATCGCACCCAACCGACACAATTTCCACTATAAATTTGTCCCCACCCCCTTCTTCCACATACAAAAAAAATCATTCTTTGTTAAATCTACTTTCTTTCAATTTCTCGGTTAAATTTTCGTGTTTGATATAATGGCGAGATTGATAAGGTTGGATCACAAGCACGTGTTCGATTATCATAGAAGACATGTAAGTTTTATCTCGTTTTGTTTATTTTTTATTATTTTATTATATATTGCTATTTATACGTACATATTTTTTTATTTTTTATATAGTTTAATTTATACATACACGTTTATTTTTTTAGAATATGGAACTACATTTGGAGGTTTCTTACAATCGGATGACGAGATTACCAGACGTTTTGATCGAACCGTACTTAGAGCAGACCGGGTTTTTGCAGGCATCTAAAATTATTGGAGGTGCAAAAATAGACGTTGATTTGGTCAACGCTCTTTTGGAGAGGTGGAGGCGGGAGACACTCACATTCTACCTTCCTTGCGGTGAGGTGACGATTACCCTGGAGGACGTGTCCCATATCCTGGGTTTGCCTATTGATGGTGAGGCTATCACTGGTCCCGGTGCTGATGCTTGGGTGGACCTATGTTTGATTGGGCTAGGGGCTGCGCCGGAGCATTTTTACGGCAGAAAAATACAACTTGTGTGGCTGCGGAATAATTTTGGTGATGTACCCGTTGACGCGAGTGAAGAAGGTAAGAATAAATTTTTAGTGAATATTATTAAAATAATCATTTTTTACATATGGTAATATATATATATATATATATATATATATATATATATATATATTTGTATTGTAGGCATATGCTCGCGCTTATATTTTACAGATGGTCGGCGGGGTATTGATGCCTGACAAAACATGGGACAAGGTTCACACAATCTGGTTGTGGCATTTGCAGAATTTTAAAGATGCCGATAAACTAAGCTGAGGATCCGCAGTTTTGGCCACTCTGTTTAGGGAGCTAATTAAGAACACCGATCTAGAAAAGTATTCCATCGGAGGTTGTTTGGTGTAGATCCAGTCCTCGGCGTGGTGGAGAATGTTGTTTTTACGCCCTGAGCTTCTAGAGCCTACTCCATATTTTTTCCCGCAAGCTCGGAGGTAAGAAAAGAGTTTTTAATTTTTTAATATACGTATTATTATAATTAATTATAATTATCTTCTTATTTTGTAGGTGGACCGCTCGTTTAACTCATGTTGGTGTTGCAAAGGGCCTGGAGGTTATCAGACAAGATATTGAGAATTTTTCAAAAGATCAGGTAACACTTTGGTGTATTTAAATAAAATAAATTTTATATTTAACTATACATATTTCTTTTTCTTTTTTAATATACACATTATATATTGTATATTTTTTATGGACGTCGTACTCGAATATGGAGTTGCAGCACTGCATCCCAATATTTTCAGCCGAGACGAAGCTTTTTTGGACAACCTTTGTACAACTCATCTGCTATGCCACAGTTGAGTGACATTAGATCGACCGCGTCCTACGACAATTTGGTTGTTTCCAACGTATCCCAGTTGAGCCTCCAAATTTGAATGAGTTGCACAAACTCACTTGACACGGGAAGGCCGAGGTAATAAATATTTATATACTTACCACATTCATTTATTAATTCGAATGTAATTCATATAAAAAAATAATAATAAATTTATTGATTATCCTATAGGTTGATTGGTCGGTGCACCACCAATCTTATATCGCTCACTAGAGGGACAAATTGAATCAACATTGGCAACCTAGGAGTGAGTATCGTATGTTTGATACGATGGTGAGCGATGATTATGATGACTGGTTTAGGGCGAATTAGAAGCTGTTTATTCTGACTCGAGAGTAGGCAACGGTCGTCTATCGACGTCAGCAGCACAACTTCCTACGGTCTCAGCGTTCGAGGGGGAGGGGAGCATGAAACACCTCCGGCGGTGGTCCTGCCTCCGCAGCACTGCCACCGCCACTATCAGATGCTACCCCACCACCGATGCGGCCACAATTGACCCAAAGTCCAAGTCAAGGTTATTTAACACCTTCTATGTCAGACCACTTTGCTCAATTTTCGGCAATGATGAGTGGTGCCTCTAGCTATCATGCAGGCTATATGCCCTAAGCGCCCTTCATGTTGTTCCCCCCGATGTCACCCGCATTTGAAACCGGGATTGCCCAACAAACGCCACCACAGTCGATTCTCTACCTTAGTGGGCCCGATGGAACGAGCAGTACTTCAGGAGCTAGAACTGGGGATGGTGATGATGGTGACGACGCTCTCCCCTGACGTAATTTAGAGAGATATCGTCTTGCACATCTTGTGGTGCCGGTGGATATAGGCGCCATTAGTTTTTTTGGTTGTTTATTTTATTTGGAAATATTGAACTTATATATTTTTATTTTGTTTTTTAATTAGTATATATTTTAGTTTAATCATGATTTGTAGTTTATTTGTTTAATTAATTAGTCTATATTTTTTTATTTGTGTTTTTTATTCTTTAATTAGTTTATATTTTATTCGAATTCTCGAATATTGTGATTTGTTGTTGTCGATCGTCGTGAACAATATTCGAAAAATCAGTTTGCGAATAAATTTTCCAGATACGTGGTTTGTTGGCATTAGTAGTTACAGTCGCGTTCTGTACGACGCGATATTCCTAACACGTCAGGAATCCTAGCAAAGTCACATTCTGTAATACGTGATTTACCTGGCACATTAGGAATCCTGGCAAAGTCGTGTTCTGTACGAATCGATTTTCATGCAAATCTTGACTTCGACCGAAATGCTAATAGTCCAACATCAAGTTTGCGACAAGGCTTCAACTTACTAAGTACAAGCAATGACCAGGCTTCATCGTCTTCTGGCTCGAGGCCAAGGTATTCTTCCATAGAAAGGTTCGACATTGACCTGAATATGCTGTCTACCCAGCACTCAACGTACAATCCATATAGTGCGGGTGTAGGGCCGTCATCATCTACTGGGTCATCCCACCATGAAGAGTTTAACCCATTCGATCACTTCTCTTTCGGACGTCACTCAACATATATCCCCAGTGACACAAACATAGATGATTTCTCATATGGACGACACTCAACTTATATCCCAAGTGTAGGGTCGTCATCATCTATGAGATCATCCTACCATAAAGAGTTTAACCAGTTTGACTTCTCTTTCGGACGTCACTCAACTTATATTCCCAGTGAGGCAAACGTAGTTGATTTCTCATCGATGGGGAGACATTCATGCGTTGCTGATGTCCACCAAGATATTGGACATAGGCCTCATAATCGGGTTCTGGTTGTAGAACCTAATAGGGTACATGTTGTTGATCAATCAAAACTATACAATTTTGAAGGGGATGAGGAACCACTGAGGGAGCCCGGCCCCGAAGGTAACAAGATGGGTTTATTTCCAGAAGAACCATCGGACATTAATGTTGAGTGGATCGCAAGATCGAAATTGACCAAGAGGGGGGGTGAATTGGAAAATTAAAGCTTTGTGGTGGAAATTTGCAAATTAAAAATGATGAACAAGAGATTTAGAGTGGTTCAAGTTCCAAATGAACTCTACATCCACTACCTTAGCTTCACTAAGGATTTGCAACAATTCCACTAAATTGCTCTTCCCCTTTTCTAGGACAAGGAGGCAACCCTTTACAATTTCGGTTGATTTTTCTACCCAAAAATCAACCCAATCCTCACACAAGTGAACAAAGAAATTTGTAGGCTAATAAGGTATCTCTCAATACAAATGATAGCCCCAATACAAGCACTCAACCCAATTTTACAAAGTATGAATGAAGAATACAATTGGGATTACTAGACAAATATGAAATTTGGCACAATTGCTTGGATTTGATGAATAAGTGTTTTCTTGAAGATCAATAGTTGTTGCTGTAGCTTTTTGATGTCTTTTATACCTCCTCATTGATTTCTAGCCGTTTGGGTGGTTGGGAACATAAATGGAGCCGTTGGAACCCTCTCTTACCACCATAAATGCACTTCTACAGCTACCAGTATCGGTACGCGGGAAGGGGTATCGGTATCTGTCTCAGAAAAGAAAGAGCCGTTGTGTGCATTTAATAAGGGGTATCGATACGCACGTAAGCGTATCGGTACTGGGTATCGAAACGGCAAGGGCCGTATCGATACTATTTTCTGAACTTAGCTCACTGTCCACAATCGTATCGGTACGAGGGTTTGGCGTATCGATACGGGTCAACGAACTTTTAAAGTTTGGTTACCAACCAACTAACACCAACGGTCATATTTTTTAAACCGACTTAACTTTAAAAATTATAAAGCCCGTATCGATACGAGTGTTAGCCGTATCGGTACGATATTCAAACTCTTTGAATTTTAACACAGGGCAGTATCGATACGAGGGTTTGGGGTATCGATACTGGTTCCGACAGTAACCAAGTTTGGTAAAATGGTATCGATATGCTTGGTGCTGTATCGATACGCCTGGACGATTTTCAATGGTTTTGTCTTGGAACACTTAGAAAATATTTTGAGTTTGATTTTTATAAATCAGTTTCAAAGTGTTGGTGTTTTAAAACTTATTAAGGGACTTATAAAAACAATTTTAAGTTTTACAAAATGATCCTTAAAGGTTTAATTATATCAAAATCAAACATAGGTTTTACAATCTCCCCCTTTTTGATATAACAAAACTAAAACTTAAAATTATTGAAAAACCTTTATAAAGTTAACTCCCCCTTAATATAAGCTTGGTAACCTTTGAATTAAAATCAAAATATTTTAAAGTGTGAGCTAGTTTCTTCTCCCCCTTTTTGTTAGATCAAAAAAATCTTTGAGACAATTAAGTGCATAAAGAAATCAAAGGTATAATAAGCAACATAGATATTATTCATTAAAGCAACATACTTAAAATCCAAACAAAGGCAAAATAGAAATCAAAGCATAGGTTTTAATCCTAAAACAACCTTAATCCTAAGAACATAAAACATAGGTGCATAAAAAAGAAAAACCTAAATGATATGCATGACAAACAAGAGAAAACGTCTAAGCATCGTCGTCTTCGTCTTCATCATCTTCATCATCAAGTCCCAAAGGCTCATTAGAGCGCATGCTATTACGCCATTCATCATGGAAAGCGGCAATGGAAATATTCAAGGAATTGTGCCCGCTCTCAAGAGATGTAAGGCGATTCTCCATACCCGTCATCCTAGTGTCAAAAGAAGTTTCCATGGAGGTGAGACGAGTATTCATGTCCGTGCGCAACCCGGTAAATTGCTCATTGAGATAGGTCATGAGAGCATCCATATTGGGTTGTTGGACTTGAGGAGCTTGAGGAGCTTGAGCCTCTTCAAACATAGCGGCGGCTTCCGGTGGTAACTCGGCAAGACATATCCATTCACCATTAACATAAGAGAATTTTGCCCGAGCAAGAGATCGCTCATCAATGGGATCGGTGAGAGAAGTTGGATAGTCATAAGAGCAATCAATATCCTTTTTAACAAAGAAATAGCTCAAAGTCGTACCGTATGTGAAGGAGGTGACATGAGGAGTGTGACGATTTTGAACGATATAGACGATCTCCGCGAACATGAGACGAGCTAGATTTGGTCGCTTGGCTTCACGGAAGCACCGAATCCAAACATCATCCACTTGACGGATAGTGGAATATTTTCCTCCAGAAGGACGAAACCACCACGACACCATCAAATGTATGATTCGATCATGAGCGTTAAGGGCGGTGACGGAACCACTAAGAACATGCCCCATACCATGCTCATCATCAAGGCCTTCATCATCCAACTTAAAGACATCACAAATAGACTTGACATCAAGGATTAATTTCTTCCCCATAAGAAAAGAGCTAATAGCAACAACTTCCCCATTACGACTAATACATCTTGCATTAGCATAGAAAATCACAACCAAGAGACGATAGTAAAAACCGGGAATAGAGATAAAATCCATGAAATTCCAACGATGAAGCAAGGGGAGATATTCAAACTTGAAACGCTCCGAATTGAGAAAAGGGATGGATATTACCCTATCGGCACGGATCTTGTAATTCTCATATTGACGAAAGTGAGCGAGACCCGAATTGCCGGGAAAACATTGATCATAGATGATGGAATTGTTTGGACGAGCAATTTCTCCACCGGTAGAGGAATCACCGGCTTGATTAGCCCTTTGTCGCTTCCTCGATGGTTCTTTTGGTGCCATGATCTAAAAGAGAAAATAAGCAAGGGAGATTTCTTCAATTTGAGTGAAAATCAAGGTAAAAGGAATTTTAAAAAAAAATTAAGAGAAATTTTGAAAAGAAAAAAATTCGAGAAAAAGTTTGACGAAAAACAAAGTTTGTTAAAAAAAATTAAAACAAAAAGAATTGAAAAAGAGAAAGAAGGGATATTACCTTGATAGAAACTTGAAGATTTGAAGAAAACTAGCACAAAGATGAGAAAGAGAGCACAAAGCCTTGCTTGATTCAAAAACTCTTTTAGGTTTGAGTTGAGATGTGAAAAATATGAAGGAGGAAATGCCTTTTTATAGGCAAAAACGGCTAGGGTTAATTAGGTTTTCAAAAGTTTGAATTTAGGTAAAAGTTGAATACATTAAAAGCCTAATTAAAGCCACCAGCGCAGTCGAGTATCGATACGCCCGTTGGAGTATCGATACGGGGATAAAGATGTCTTTTTGCAAAAAAATGCCCGTTGGAAAAGTCGTATCGAAACGGAGGGGTCTGTATCGAAACGACCCGTATCGATACGGTATGAATCGTATCGATACGCGTGAAGCGAAGAGAATTCTGGGAAACGAAATGAAGAACAGGTATCGATACGCGTAGAATAGTATCGATACTGTATGCCCAGAAATGCATATTTGGTTCAAAGAACAACCAAAGGCTCGAACCTAATCTCTCCTATGAGTATGCAAATGATGTATGAGCAGTTCTAAGCATATTTCAACAGAATCATACTCCCCCTAACTATAGGCATGGAAGAAATTGGGAGTCTAAGCATACAAACATGGCATTCACAAGATCAAGCATATTTAAGCACAAAAGAGGTCCAAAAAGGTCAAGATAGGCTAGCTAAACCTAACTCTCTCCTAAGGGACCAAAAACGCTCTTTGTCTAAGGGTTTTGTAAATATGTCCGCTAATTGATTCAAGGTGTCTACATACTCTATAACCACATCTTACTTAAGGACATGATCTCTAATGAAATGATGCCTTATTTCTATATGTTTGGTTCTAGAGTGTTGGATGGGATTTTTTGTTAAACAAATAGCACTAGTGTTGTCACATTTTAGGGGTATGGTTTCAACGTTAATTCCATAATCTAAGAGTTGTTGCTTCATCCAAAGGACTTGAGCACAACAACTCCCTAAGGATATGTACTCGGCTTCGGTGGTAGATAAGGCTACACTATTTTGTTTCTTAGAGAACCAAGATATGAGCATACTACCTAAGAATTGGCAAGTTCCCGAAGTACTTTTCCTATCAATTTTGCAACCCCCATAATCCGCATCCGAGTAAGCATGAAGGTTGAAGGTAGAGTCTCTAGGATACCAAAGGCCTAAACAAGGAGTGTCTCTAAGGTATCTAAAGATTCTCTTAACGGCTATAAGGTGAGACTCTCTAGGACTAGCTTGAAACCTAGCACACAAGCAAACACTAAACAAGATATCCGGTCTACTTGCGGTAAGGTAAAGCAAAGATCCAATCATAGAACGATAAAGCTTAGAGTCAACACACTTACCTCCTTCATCTTTGTCAAGCTTTGTAGATGAGCTCATAGGAGTGGCTTGAGGCTTTGCATTCTCCAAGCCAAACTTCTTGAGTATATCCTTTATGTATTTTGCTTGGTTGATGAAGGTGCCATCCTTCTTTTGCTTGATTTGGAGTCCCAAAAAGAATGAGAGCTCCCCCATCATGCTCATCTCAAATTCACCTTGCATTAACTTAGCAAACTCTTGACAATGACATTCATTAGTAGAACCAAAAATAATATCATCTAACATAAATTTGAACTACTAAGATGTCATTTTTTATACATTTTTATAAAAAGTGTAGTGTCCACCTTACCCTTTTCAAATCATTTTTCAATCAAAAAATTTGAAAGCCTTTCATACCAAGCTCTAGGAGCTTGTTTTAAACCATAAAGAGCTTTGGTAAGTTTGAAAACATGATTTGGAAATTTTGAATCTTCAAAACCCGTTGGTTGTTCCACATACACTTTATAAAACCATTTAAAAATGCGCTTTTAACATCCATTTGAAAAAGCTTGAAATTATGATAACATGCATATGCAAGCAACATCCTAATGGCTTCCATTCTAGCTACGGGTGCATAGGTTTCATCAAAATCTATTCCCTCTTCTTGAGTGTAACCTTGTGCTACAAGTCTAGCTTTATTTCTCACAATGTTACCACTCTCATCTAGTTTGTTCCTAAAGACCCATTTAGTTCCTATTGTAGATTGATTACTAGGCCTATCAACTAATGTCCAAACATTACTTCTCTCAAATTGATTTAACTCTTCTTGCATAGCCATAATCCAAAAGTCATCTTTCAATGCTTTTTTTTATATTTTTAGGCTCTATGCATGAGATAAATGCAACATGGTTCATTAATCTAAGAGAAGAACGAGTGGTTACCCCCTTGGATGGATCACCCAAGATTTCACCATCTTTGGCATAGTTCAACTCCCTTGGGTAGCTCACTTCCTTTTCCTCAATAGCCAAGTCCTTCAAGGCTTCAAGAGGTGGATCTTGTGAGTCCTCTTCCTTTGTTGGAATCTCATCCTCCTTTGAAGTTTGACCTCCATCAAAGGAATTTATGATCCCTACATCATCATCATCACAAGAATCCTTCCTAGGAAGGAGGTTATCATCGAATACAACATGAATAGATTCTTCTACTACTAAAGTTCTTTTGTTAAATACTCGATAGGCTTTAGAGGTTAAAGAGTAACCTATAAAAATGGCTTCATCACTTTTTGCATCAAATTTACCTAAGTTGTCTTTTCCATTATTTAAAACAAAACACTTGCACCCAAAAGGGTGGAAATAGCTAATGTTAGGCTTTTTGGATTTTAAAATCTCATAAGGTGTTTTCTTTAAAATTGGCCTAATCATTACTCGATTTACAATATAACAAGCGGTGTTTGTGGCTTCCGCCCAAAAATATTTAGGTAAATTGTTTTCACAAAGCATAGTTCTAGCCATTTCTTGTAAAGTTCTATTTTTCCTCTCAACTACCCCATTTTTTTGAGGAGTTCGAGGAGCCGAAAAATTATGGCTAATACCATTTTCATTCAAAAATTCTTCAAACCCTAAATTTTGAAACTCGGTTCCATGATCACTTCTAATATGTGAAATTCTAAGTTCAAGATCATTTTGGGTTAATTTTGAAAATGTGATGAATTTTTCCAAAGTCTCATCTTTAGTACTTAAAAAGAGAACCCAAGTAAATCTAGAAAAATCATCAACTAGCACAAAAGCATAAGACTTACCACCCAAGCTCATAGTCCTAATTGGCCCAAATAAATCCATGTGAATTAATTGTAAGCATCTACTAGTAGAAACATCATTAATGGATTTAAAGGAAGACTTATGTTGTTTACCCTTTGAGCATGCATCACAAATTTTATCATTTGAAAATTTTATTTTGGGTAAACCTCTAACTAGATTTAGAGAGACTAGTTTTTCCAAAACACTTATGCTAGCATGTCCTAGCTTCCTATGCCACAACCATGCATCATTTTCATTTTGAGCAACTAAGCATGCATGAGATGTATGAATGTCATCTAGATGCACCATGTATATATTCCCTATGCGATGACCTATGAGCATAATGTTATTAGATTTAATGTCTACAATTTTGCATCCATTTTTATCAAACAAAACATTAAATCCTTTATCACATAATTGACTTATGCTCAATAAATTGTGTTTAAGACCATCGACATATAAAACATTTTCAATGAGAATCGTAGAGTGATTACCTATGGAGCCAATACCTTTAATGTGGCCTTTGGAGTTGTCACCAAATGTTACTACTCCTCCACTTTTTGGCTTTAAATCCATGAATCGACTCTTGTCTCCGGTCATGTGTCTCGAGCATCCACTATCAAGGTACCATGAGTTTTGACTTTGTGCTTTGGCCTTGTAGCAATGCTCCCCCTACAAACAAAGATATTAAACTTTGGTTTTTGGTACCCAAATCATTTTGGGTCCATGAGTGTTAGCTCCCAAAACCTTGGTTCCCTTAGGAATCCAAGATGACATAGCAATAATATTATTAGATTTTACAAGCTCCTTAGGAACCCATACACTTCTAATTCTTTTAGCTCTACTATGTCTGTAACCCCCGTAGCCCGGCCTGGACGGTTGGCCCGAACTACGAAGATTACACGGGGAAAACCAAAGTCAACCCGAAAGTCAACCTTGATTAACGACCCTTTTTTTTTCTTTTTAGTATTGTCTAGATGCACATTAACCTTAATTGTGATCATACAACAACATATTAAAAGATCACAAACATCAGAGATCAAACAGGGACCCAATTGAACAAATTACAACTTTAGGGACCAAATTGTAAATTCTGATAAATTAAGGGACTTAACCCAAATTAAAGTTACCATCTTGAAATTAGTCAAGTTTCATGCTTCTCTGTGAAATTTCAGCTCAAAAGGACATCCACAGCTCATGCAATTGATCATACAAGATTCGGGACCAAAACGTAAACATTTCAAAACATATAACTACCATGTCAGCCCCCTAACGGTCGACCGTTCCGAAACAGGCTAGCCCTGTTCCGAAACACGGGCTGTTCCGAAACGGGTTCCGGAACGTGGCTTCGGCAGAGGCCAAACCGTTTCGAAACGGTGTATACCGTTTCGGACGCCTGGGTTCATGCAAGGCACCCGTTCCGGAACGGTACACCCCTGTTCCGAAACGCCTGCACAAAAATCAGCAAACAAGCATACAAGATCATGCAATTGGACACTCAAACATGCTCCAAACATCACCAAACTTTACCAGCATGCAATTAAACACAATTAAGACATACAAGCATCATCAATTCAACAAAATAACATCTCATGCAAAAAGCCCCAAATCAATGGTCATGCTTCCTACACAAGCTATCCACTCAAGCATCAACTTGCAAAACAAGCATATAAGGTTCAAACCAAAAACCAGCAACATCATCAACATTCAACATACTTAGGGAGTCTTAAACACCTCCCAAAACATATACATTGGTCCCCCATTGCCAAAACATACAAAAGCTAAAAACACTTATAAAACCTTCATACATTGAGCTTTACTTGTACTTGTTTGCTTGCCTCCTCTTGCTGCCCTCAATGTACACTAATGCTCTGCATTATTGAATCAAGAAAACGAGAGAGCGTAAGCCAAAGCTTAGTGAGGAGTGCTCTTTTAAAACCATTCAATAATGCAATTAAAACCATTTGTAAATCATGCTTGTAAACAACCTTTACACATGCTCAAAGCATACTTTAAATCAAGCAATATCATGCTTCCACATTTCATTTAAACAAGCATCTCATGCTTCAACATAGTCATTAAATCATGCATCTCATGCATCTCATGTACTATACATGTCATATTGGCTCAAGTGATACATTTCATTTATGAAATCAAGTTCAACAACTTTCCCCAAGGACTTTTAAACACCTTGGTCCCAAGGACTTTTAACCACCTTGGCCATGGACTTTTAAACACCATGAAAGGACCACACAAGGACTTTTAACCACCTTTGTGTCCGTAGCTTGAATTACCCCAAGGACTTTTAAACACCTTGGCCCCAAGGACTTTTAAACACCTTGGCCCCAAGGACTTTTAAACACCTTGGCCCCATGGACTTTTAACCACCATGGAAAGGAGCACCTAAGGACTTTTAACCACCTTAGAGTCCGCAACAAGATTCATCCAAGGACTTTTAACCACCTTGATGATCTTAAATAACAAGGCTCACTCAAGGACTTTTAACCACCTTAGTGACCTTCACTTTTACAAACCATCACTTGCCAATACACACTTTATACATCATGTAATCCACTGTTTTAAAGCATTTAAACCAAGCCATTTCATCATGCATTTCAAAGCATTAAATCATCATTTAACAATGCATAAAAACAAGGTACTCCTACCTAGAGTGACCTTCATCACATGGCTTTAATCATCAGCATAAATCATGCTAAAACATCAGCAATTAACATGCTAAAACATGCTTCCAAAACAGTAACAAAACATGCAAAATCATCATTTCACATTTCATCAAAACATGGCCACCACTTAAAGAGAGTAATTCGAAAACTTACACTTGAGCTTAGCAAAGTTGTTTAGACTTAAACTAAGCTCCCAAAACCTTGGTTTCAAAGCCGAAAACCATTTTCACAAATCCACTCACCGATTTCCACTTTGCTTCAAGCCAAAGCACCAAATCAAGCCTCCGGATCAACAACTCTTGGATCCAAGGATGCCTCCCCTGTTTCAACACATTAAAGCAGAGGATTAATGCATCATCATGCATTAATTGCTTCAATGAAAGCATCTAAACTCGCTGCTCTCACTAAACCTCCATTTTCGGCCACCAAACACAACCGAAAATGCATCCGAAACACTTCTACACAAAGCCCAGCCACAAACCAGCAAAACCTCACCTCCATCAACATCAAAACACATCTAAAAACAACCTATAAACATCCTTATACCTCCAGCAACAACAGATCACCAAGATCACCACAAAAGCTACCTTAAAACACAAGCTAAACTTAGGAAATCCAACCTATCCGGGATTGCATCAATCAAGACTCATTTCCACATCAATTTAATGATCATTTAACATCAAAAACACTTCTCAAAACACAGATTTAACAGATCAAACGAAAATCAAGTGAAATCATCAAAATCTTGCTTAATTAGCCAAGATCCATAAATCAACCTTAAAACCTTTAATCAATTATCAAATTAGGATTGAAAACTTTAGGAATTTCATTAAAGAACTTGAAGTTCAGAGGAGAAGGACGTTCTTACCTCCAAACTTGAGTTTCTCCTCTTTTTGGAATAGAAAAGCTTGATGAAACTTGAAGCAATTGAAGAGGTTTTGAAGACACAATGATTTGCAATCAATTGAGAGTTGAAAGAAGGTTTTTAGGTGAGAAAATCATAATAAGATCTCTGGAAAATGAGTGTTTGGGTTGAGAGAAAAAGATAGGAAGAAAATAGGTAGTTAAATGAGAAAATAGCTAAAATTGGATTTTCCCCCCTTTTGATTCTTTTAAAATCAGAATTATGTGTTAAAATATCTTAGAAAAATCTGGAGAAACTCCCTTTGGGTAAATAGCTCCTTAAAGATTCAAAGTTTCAACCCTTTATAAAATAGCCACCAAACTTTCAAAAATTACATTTTGGTCACTAGCCAAAATGTCACATTTCCGAAACTCATTTTCCAAAATTGATTTCACAGTTCACTTAATTATAATAAAAGATGATTTTAGAACATTTTTCCATAATTTTTATGCAACCCGAACTAGGCTTTCCTAATTTAACCTCTTACGATTCCAACAGCACTTTGACCAACCGGTCAACGCCCAAGACTTCCAAGCCCAAAACCGGGGCGTTACAACTCTCCCCCCCTTAAGAAATTTCGTCCTCGAAATTTACCTGAAGGAAAGAGATAAGGAAACTGCTTCAGCATATCTTCCTTTCGCTCCCACGTGGCTTCCTCAACACCGCGATGCTTCCACAGCACCTTCACCAACTCAATGGTCTTGCCACGAAGAACTTTGCTATCTGGATCCAGAACCTTCACCGGTTCCTCATCATAGGTCAAATCCGAATTCAATTCCACTTCCTCCACAGGCAACACATGCGAAGGATCAGATCTATACCTCTGAAGCATAGAAACATGGAACACATCATGAATCTTCTCCAGCTCCTGAGGTAACCTCAACCGATACGCAACAGGACCCACACGCTCAACAACCTCATACGGTCCAATGTATCTAGGGCTCAGCTTACCCTTCCGACCAAACCTCATCACCTTCTTCCAAGGCGAAACCTTCAAGAACACGCGATCACCCACCGCAAACTCTATCTCCTTACGCTTCAAATCCGCGTAAGATTTCTGCCGATCAGAAGCAGCCTTCAACCGCTCACATATGAGCTTCACCTTCTCGGTGGTACCTTTCAACAAAGCAGGCATCGATACCAACTTTTGACCAGTTTCAGCCCAACACAGAGGAGTCCTACACTTCCTCCCATACAGAGCCTCATAAGGTGCCATCTGTATACTTGCCTGAAAACTGTTATTGTAAGCGAACTCAACCAAAGGCAGATGCTTCTCCCAAGAACCTTGAAACTCTATCACGCAGCATCTCAACATATCCTCCAAAATCTGAATAACCCGCTCAAACTGGCCATCTGACTGAGGATGATAGGATGTACTGAAATGCAACCTTGTACCCAGAGCTTGATGCAAACACTGCCAAAAACGCGATGTGAACCTCGGATCCCTATCCGACACGATCGACTTAGGCACACCGTGCAACCTCACAACCTCAGCAATGTACAGCTCTGCCAGCTTATCCAAAGAGAACGTAGTATGCACAGGCAAGAAATGTGCACACTTCGTCAGGCGATCCACAATCACCCAAACAGAATTCTTCTTCGACGGAGACAAAGGCAAACCAGACACAAAATCCATGGTAACCCTCTCCCACTTCCATTCAGGGATTTTCAACGGTTGCA
The DNA here is from genome assembly GCA_958450335.1 of Hibiscus tridactylites. NCBI lineage: Eukaryota > Viridiplantae > Streptophyta > Magnoliopsida > Malvales > Malvaceae > Hibiscus > Hibiscus tridactylites. Next base: position 21,128,155 of record OY288276.1, on the reverse strand, counting down.
ACAAACCAGAAGGAACCTGATGTTCAGCCTTAACGCGCTGACACACTAAACACTTGCTTACAAACTCAGCCACATCCTTCTTCAAACCTACCCAATAGTACTCATCACGAAGATCGCGATACATCTTTGTACTACCAGGATGCATAGCAAAAGGACTACTATGACCTTCAGCTAGAATAGCACGCCTCAACTCAGCATCAGCAGGCACTACTATCCGACTACTAAAACACAACACTCCATCCTCATTAAAACAGAAATCCGAAGGCCTACCCTCCGCGATATCCTGAACATGAGACACCAAGGAATCATCCAACAACTGCTTATCCTTGATCAACTGAACCAACGAAGGTTTCACTTGCAACTCAGTAACAAGACCACCATCCTGCGATATGCTCAAGCTAGCAAACATAGCTCTCAGCTCAACAGCTACCTTTCTACTCAAGGCATCCGCAACAACATTGGCCTTTCCAGGATGATACTCAATCGTCAGATCATTATCCTTGAGCAACTCCAACCAACGTCGCTGCCTGAGATTCAACTCCTTCTGAGACATCAGATACCTCAAACTCTTGTGATCCGTGTACACAGTACACTTCTCACCATACAGATAATGCCTCCAGATCTTCAGAGCAAAAACCACTGCAGCCAACTCAATATCATGCGTAGGATAATTGCGCTCATGCACCTTCAACTGCCGCGACGCATAAGCCACAACCTTACCCTCTTGCATCAGCACACACCCCAAACCAACATAGGATGCATCACTGTAGACTACAAACTCTTTCCCTGATTCAGGCTGAATCAAGATAGGAGCTTGCGTCAAAGCCATCTTCAGCTTCTCAAAAGCTTGCTGCCTCGCTTCTGTCCACTCATACTTAACATCTTTCTGCAGCAACTTCGTCAAAGGAGCAGCAATCTTGGAAAAACCATCCACAAACCTTCGGTAGTATCCTGCCAAACCAAGGAAACTACGAACCTCCTGAACAGACTTAGGAACCTTCCAATTCATCACTACTTCAATCTTCTGAGGATCAACACGAATCCCCTCAGCTGAAACCACATGCCCAAAAAAAACCACCTCTCTAAGCCAGAACTCACATTTGCTCAACTTAGCATAAAGCTGATTCTCCAACAAAGCTTGCAACACAATCCTCAAATGCTCTTCGTGCTCTTCCTCAGTACGCGAGTACACAAGGATATCATCAATGAACACCACAACGAACTTGTCCAGGTATTCATGAAAAACACGATTCATCATGTCCATGAAAGCAGCAGGAGCATTTGTCAAACCAAACGGCATCACAAGGAACTCATAATGCCCATACCTTGTCCTGAAAGCTGTCTTAGGCACATCCACATCCTTCACCTTCAACTGATAATACCCTGACCTCAAGTCAATCTTAGAGAACACAGTAGCTCCCCGAAATTGATCAAAGAGATCATCAATCCTCGGCAAAGGATACCGATTCTTGATAGTCAACTTGTTCAGCTGACGGTAATCAATGCACATCCTCATCGTGCCATCCTTCTTCTTCACAAACAAGACAGGAGCACCCCAAGGCGAAACACTCGGCCGGATGAAACCACGATCAAGCAACTCTTGCAACTGCGTCTTCAGCTCTTTCAGCTCTTTAGGTGCCATTCTATAGGGAGTAATGGACACAGGAGTGGTATTCTCATACAGCTCAATACCAAACTCCACCTCGCGATTAGGAGGTAAACCAGGCAACTCCTAAGGAAAAACATCAGGAAACTCCTTCACAACCCTGATATCCTGCACCCTCAGCTCCTTCGAACTAGGATTCATCACAAAAGCCAGAAAAGCTTCACAACCTTGCCTCAGCATCCTGCTCGCCTCCAAGGTAGAAACAACATTGGCAAGAAACTTCACATTCTCACCAACCACCACCACTTCATAATCATCCGCAAGCTTAAGCGAAACCCGCTTATTCTCACAATCCACAACAGCACGATGCTCAGCAAGCCAATCCATACCAAGGATCACATCAAAACCATAAAAGGGCAACTCCATAAGATCAACATGAAAGACATGCTCTTGAACAACCAAAGGACACCTTCTATAAAGCTTACGAGTCACAACAGTTTCACCAAAAGAACTAGTGACTCTAACACCAACATCCAAAGACTCAACAGGCAAACCAAGCAACTCAGCATGCTCACGAAGAATGTATGAATGCGTAGATCCAGAATCAATCAAAGAAAGCAATGACAAGGATTGCAAAGTAAAGGTACCTGCAATCACATCAGCATCATTCCTTCCCTCGCGCTGAGCATACACCCTCGCTTGGCCTCCACCCTCAGGTTGAATAGCCACAACATGAGCTACACCGCGACCACCTTCCTCTCGCCTCTGAAAATTACCACGGCCGCGCCCACGACCTCTCTGCGGTGCTGCAACAACAGGAGCACGCTCTTGACCACCAGCCATCCTCGGACAATCACGTCTCAGATGATCAGCTGAACCACAGTTCCAGCACTCATAACCAGCTGCCATCACAGGAGCTTGCACCTCCCTCCCAGCACGAGGACAGTCACGCCTCAAGTGACCACGGGAACCACAAATCCAACAAGCACTAGGGTCAGCTCTAGCATTGCCACCCCTAGCAGGTGCACCTCCACCTCTCTTAGACGAGGACTGAAACCTCTGATCACGCCCTCTCTTGTTCCGTCCACCGGAACTATACTCAGCAGCTCTCTTCCCAGAACTAGCTCCAGCACCTTTAGCAGAAAAACTCAGATTCATCTCGATGTCCTTGGACCGACTAACCAACACATCGAAATCATTGTACTCCGCAGCCAACATATAGGTCTTAACCTCCGTCACCAAGCCATAACGGAACCTTTCGCACCTCTCGCGCTCATCAGGTATCAGCTCCGGTGCATACTGGCTAAGGCGTACAAACTGTACTTCATACTCAGCCACACTCATGCTCCCTTGGGTAAGAGACATGAATTCACGCTTCTTCTCGTCCAGATATCTAACTCCCAGATATCTCCTCTTAAACGCATGCTGAAAGAACGTCCAAGTAACATCAGCATCAGCCATCCCAGAGGTTGTGGTCGTCCACCACGTATAAGCATCACCTTGCAGCAGTGACACCACACATCCCAGCTTTTGCACATCAGTGCAACTCATCTGTCCCAAGACACGCTTGGTACTTTCCAACCATGCTTCTGACCTCTCAGCTGACATACCCCTAAACTCAGTCCCACCAAGACTGCGCAAACGTTCCAAGGGTAGTCTAGCACCAGCATCTCCCTGATGCCCAGCTCCTTGAGCTCCAGCTACTGCTGCTCGAAACGCACCCGCAATAGCTTGTACCAGCACAGACATGTCAGGCATCGCTTGACCCTGACCAACCTCAGGTCCTGCAGCTCCAGCACCAGCTGCCTCAGCTCCAACTCTTCCCCTCTCCGCACCACCACCACCAGGTGGAGGAGGAGGTAACACAGCACTACCAGTGTGCTCATCATTCACATTCCCCTCCGGGGTCGTAGCTCTCGCGCTACTCCTTAACTCTCTACGTGGTGCCATACTATTACCATGCATAACAATACAAAAATAAAACAAGTCAGGACCAGCAAGGTAAGCAAATTCCAAGTATTCAAGCTCAATTTCCTTCAAAAACAACATTATCTCTTTAGCTTTTGTTTGGCAATGGGTACCCTCATCATGCATTATCACAACATGCATCACATACACATCATCATCACAAATCACTGAACATGCTTTCACTCAACAAGCATACAAACCAAACCATACTTCAATCATGCATACACACATTCCCAATTACTCGAGAACTCAGCTCTAATACCACCAAATGTAACCCCCGTAGCCCGGCCTGGACGGTTGGCCCGAACTACGAAGATTACACGGGGAAAACCAAAGTCAACCCGAAAGTCAACCTTGATTAACGACCCTTTTTTTTCTTTTTAGTCTTGTCTAGATGCACATTAACCTTAATTGTGATCATACAACAACATATTAAAAGATCACAAACATCAGAGATCAAACAGGGACCCAATTGAACAAATTACAACTTTAGGGACCAAATTGTAAATTCTGATAAATTAAGGGACTTAACCCAAATTAAAGTTACCATCTTGAAATTAGTCAAGTTTCATGCTTCTCTGTGAAATTTCAGCTCAAAAGGACATCCACAGCTCATGCAATTGATCATACAAGATTCGGGACCAAAACGTAAACATTTCAAAACATATAACTACCATGTCAGCCCCCTAACGGTCGACCGTTCCGAAACAGGCTAGCCCTGTTCCGAAACACGGGCTGTTCCGAAACGGGTTCCGGAACGTGGCTTCGGCAGAGGCCAAACCGTTTCGAAACGGTGTATACCGTTTCGGACGCCTGGGTTCATGCAAGGCACCCGTTCCGGAACGGTACACCCCTGTTCCGAAACGCCTGCACAAAAATCAGCAAACAAGCATACAAGATCATGCAATTGGACACTCAAACATGCTCCAAACATCACCAAACTTTACCAGCATGCAATTAAACACAATTAAGACATACAAGCATCATCAATTCAACAAAATAACATCTCATGCAAAAAGCCCCAAATCAATGGTCATGCTTCCTACACAAGCTATCCACTCAAGCATCAACTTGCAAAACAAGCATATAAGGTTCAAACCAAAAACCAGCAACATCATCAACATTCAACATACTTAGGGAGTCTTAAACACCTCCCAAAACATATACATTGGTCCCCCATTGCCAAAACATACAAAAGCTAAAAACACTTATAAAACCTTCATACATTGAGCTTTACTTGTACTTGTTTGCTTGCCTCCTCTTGCTGCCCTCAATGTACACTAATGCTCTGCATTATTGAATCAAGAAAACGAGAGAGCGTAAGCCAAAGCTTAGTGAGGAGTGCTCTTTTAAAACCATTCAATAATGCAATTAAAACCATTTGTAAATCATGCTTGTAAACAACCTTTACACATGCTCAAAGCATACTTTAAATCAAGCAATATCATGCTTCCACATTTCATTTAAACAAGCATCTCATGCTTCAACATAGTCATTAAATCATGCATCTCATGCATCTCATGTACTATACATGTCATATTGGCTCAAGTGATACATTTCATTTATGAAATCAAGTTCAACAACTTTCCCCAAGGACTTTTAAACACCTTGGTCCCAAGGACTTTTAACCACCTTGGCCATGGACTTTTAAACACCATGAAAGGACCACACAAGGACTTTTAACCACCTTTGTGTCCGTAGCTTGAATTACCCCAAGGACTTTTAAACACCTTGGCCCCAAGGACTTTTAAACACCTTGGCCCCAAGGACTTTTAAACACCTTGGCCCCATGGACTTTTAACCACCATGGAAAGGAGCACCTAAGGACTTTTAACCACCTTAGAGTCCGCAACAAGATTCATCCAAGGACTTTTAACCACCTTGATGATCTTAAATAACAAGGCTCACTCAAGGACTTTTAACCACCTTAGTGACCTTCACTTTTACAAACCATCACTTGCCAATACACACTTTATACATCATGTAATCCACTGTTTTAAAGCATTTAAACCAAGCCATTTCATCATGCATTTCAAAGCATTAAATCATCATTTAACAATGCATAAAAACAAGGTACTCCTACCTAGAGTGACCTTCATCACATGGCTTTAATCATCAGCATAAATCATGCTAAAACATCAGCAATTAACATGCTAAAACATGCTTCCAAAACAGTAACAAAACATGCAAAATCATCATTTCACATTTCATCAAAACATGGCCACCACTTAAAGAGAGTAATTCGAAAACTTACACTTGAGCTTAGCAAAGTTGTTTAGACTTAAACTAAGCTCCCAAAACCTTGGTTTCAAAGCCGAAAACCATTTTCACAAATCCACTCACCGATTTCCACTTTGCTTCAAGCCAAAGCACCAAATCAAGCCTCCGGATCAACAACTCTTGGATCCAAGGATGCCTCCCCTGTTTCAACACATTAAAGCAGAGGATTAATGCATCATCATGCATTAATTGCTTCAATGAAAGCATCTAAACTCGCTGCTCTCACTAAACCTCCATTTTCGGCCACCAAACACAACCGAAAATGCATCCGAAACACTTCTACACAAAGCCCAGCCACAAACCAGCAAAACCTCACCTCCATCAACATCAAAACACATCTAAAAACAACCTATAAACATCCTTATACCTCCAGCAACAACAGATCACCAAGATCACCACAAAAGCTACCTTAAAACACAAGCTAAACTTAGGAAATCCAACCTATCCGGGATTGCATCAATCAAGACTCATTTCCACATCAATTTAATGATCATTTAACATCAAAAACACTTCTCAAAACACAGATTTAACAGATCAAACGAAAATCAAGTGAAATCATCAAAATCTTGCTTAATTAGCCAAGATCCATAAATCAACCTTAAAACCTTTAATCAATTATCAAATTAGGATTGAAAACTTTAGGAATTTCATTAAAGAACTTGAAGTTCAGAGGAGAAGGACGTTCTTACCTCCAAACTTGAGTTTCTCCTCTTTTTGGAATAGAAAAGCTTGATGAAACTTGAAGCAATTGAAGAGGTTTTGAAGACACAATGATTTGCAATCAATTGAGAGTTGAAAGAAGGTTTTTAGGTGAGAAAATCATAATAAGATCTCTGGAAAATGAGTGTTTGGGTTGAGAGAAAAAGATAGGAAGAAAATAGGTAGTTAAATGAGAAAATAGCTAAAATTGGATTTTCCCCCCTTTTGATTCTTTTAAAATCAGAATTATGTGTTAAAATATCTTAGAAAAATCTGGAGAAACTCCCTTTGGGTAAATAGCTCCTTAAAGATTCAAAGTTTCAACCCTTTATAAAATAGCCACCAAACTTTCAAAAATTACATTTTGGTCACTAGCCAAAATGTCACATTTCCGAAACTCATTTTCCAAAATTGATTTCACAGTTCACTTAATTATAATAAAAGATGATTTTAGAACATTTTTCCATAATTTTTATGCAACCCGAACTAGGCTTTCCTAATTTAACCTCTTACGATTCCAACAGCACTTTGACCAACCGGTCAACGCCCAAGACTTCCAAGCCCAAAACCGGGGTGTTACAATGTCTAGGGTAGCTACCTTGTTTGTAGTAATTAGTCTTTTTCTTAGGTTGGTGAGTTCTAGAGGATTCTCCTACTTCATGCTTGACACTACCAACATTTTTTAAAGACTTTTTGAGCTCATTTAGCTCGCCCAACACCTTTTGGTGTTCACTATTACATTGAGATAAAAGGTTATGAAGATCAACATTTTCATCTTGAAAGAACTTTAGCTCATCTTTTAATCCTAATATCTTTTTCTCAAATTTTGAATTAGCTTGAGTGAGTGAGTCATTTTTCTCATTTTGTTCTAAAATGATTTTCTTGTTTTTAATGACCGACTCTTTAAACTTCTCAACTAATTCATCATATACCTCTTGTAACTCATCATATGCATCATTTAATTCTTCATATGAAAAATCTAAAGTAGATGAGTTAGAGGTTACCAAGGAGGAATCTTCCTCAAGTGCCATGAGACAAAGATTAGCCACTTCTTGTTCGTCATCCTCCGATGACTCCTCATCACTCCAAGTAGCAAGCTTGGCTTTGAGTCTCTTCTTCTTCTCAAAGCCCTTCTTCTTGAGTTGAGGGCACTCCGAACGTATGTGGCCGGGTTGTTTGCACTCATAGCAAATGATAGGATCCTTTCCTTCTTCTTTGTTCTTGCCTTTGAAGTCCATCTTCCTTTGGATTTTTCTTCCCCGGTTGGACCTCATGAAACGTGAGAACCGTTTGGCTATCATAGCCAATTCTTCAAGTTCATCCTCATCACTAGATGAGCTCTCATCATGTTGTGAAGCTTTAGCCTTGAGAGTTATTCCCATCTTCTTCTTCTTCTCAACCTCAAGCTTCTCTACCCTTTTCTCTTCTTTCTTCTTCTCATCTTCCCTTCCTTGCTTCATGATCTCATGAGTAAGGAGAGAACCCACAAGCTCATCAAGCTTCAATGTCTTCAAGTTCTTTTCTTCGATGATAGCGGTTCTCTTCCCATCCCAAGACTCGGGAAGTGAATAGAGTAGCTTCCGGACAAGCTTGTCTTCCGGTATGATCTCTCCAAAGCCCTTTAGACCATTGACAATCATGGAGAAACGATCAAACATCTTTGACACCGTCTCATCGGGCTCCATCTTGAAATTTTCATAGCTAAGATTGAGAAGTCCAATCTTAGTTTCTTTGACATCATTGGTGCCTTCATAAGTGGTCTCAAGAGTATCCCACACTTCTTTGGCACTTTCAATGGATGAGACCTTTGAGTAGATGTCCGGACCGAAAGCACAAAATAACATGTGGAGAGCTTTATCATTGACTTGAATCTTTTTCCTCTCAAATCTTCACTCATTTCCGCTTTCTTCTTTAGCACCATCTTGCCTTCACCATCTTGCTTCAATGGAATATATGGCCCATCCTCAATGACATCCCACACAAGATAGTCACTTGACTTGATGAATAGACGCATTCTATTCTTCCAAAAAGAATAGTTATCACCGTTGAAGAAGGGAGGCTTTGTGGTCGATTGTGACTCGTACATGCCGGAACCGGAGGTAGAAGTCATCTCTTGATATTTTGATGATCACACTCTTCCAAGGATCTCCTCTTGTGGTTGTTCATCCTCAAAGAGTTAAGCTCTGATACCAATTGTTGAGTGGATCGCAAGATCGAAATTGACCAAGAGGGGGGTGAATTGGAAAATTAAAGCTTTGTGGTGGAAATTTGAAAATTAAAAATGATGAACAAGAGATTTAGAGTGGTTCAAGTTCCAAATGAACTCTACATCCACTACCTTAGCTTCACTAAGGATTTGCAACAATTCCACTAAATTGCTCTTCCCCTTTTCTAGGACAAGGAGGCAACCCTTTACAATTTCGGTTGATTTTTCTACCCAAGAATCAACCCAATCCTCACACAAGTGAACAAAGAAATTTGTAGGCTAATAAGGTATCTCTCAATACAAATGATAGCCCCAATACAAGCACTCAACCCAATTTTACAAAGTATGAATGAAGAATACAATTGGGATTACTAGACAAATATGAAATTTGGCACAATTGCTTGGATTTGATGAATAAGTGTTTTCTTGAAGATCAATAGTTGTTGCTGTAGCTTTTTGATATGTCTTTTATACCTCCTCATTGATTTCTAGCCGTTTGGGTGGTTGGGAACATAAATGGAGCCGTTGGAACCCTCTCTTACCACCATAAATGCACTTCTGCAGCTACCGGTATTAGTACGCGGGAAGGGGTATCGGTACCTGTCTCAGAAAAGAAAGAGCCGTTGTGTGCATTTAATAAGGGGTATCGATACGCACGTAAGCGTATCGGTACTGGGTATCGAAACGGCAAGGGCCGTATCGATACTATTTTCTGAACTTAGCTCACTGTCCACAACCGTATCGGTACGAGGGTTTGGCGTATCGATACGGGTCAACGAACTTTTAAAGTTTGGTTACCAACCAACTGACACCAACGGTCATATTTTTTAAACCAACTTAACTTTAAAAATTATAAAGCTCGTATCGATACGAGTGTTAGCCGTATCGGTACGATATTCAAACTCTTTGAATTTTAACACATGGCAGTATCAATACGAGGGTTTGGGGTATCGATACTAGTTCCGACAGTAACCAAGTTTGGTAAAATGGTATCGATACGCTTGGTGCTGTATCGATACGCCTGGACGATTTTCAATGGTTTTGTCTTGGAACACTTAGAAAATATTTTGAGTTTGATTTTTATAAATCAGTTTCAAAGTGTTGGTGTTTTAAAACTTATTAAGGGACTTATAAAAACAATTTTATGTTTTACAAAATGATCCTTAAAGGTTTAATTATATCAAAATCAAACATAGGTTTTACAATTAACGAGCTCGTGAATGCCGAGGATGATTCACTCGATGTTGTAGAGGACATTGCGGACGAAGAACCTGTGGACGTTTTCGCCCCTGGCAGTTTTACTGGAACTCACACTGCCTTAGCGTATTACGATCCACCATCCCACTTCACAACAGTGGATATGGAAGGATTCTACACTACGGAATTTCCAGAATACCCACAGTTGGACCAGTTGAACGAACGTAATAATGGTGAACTGCATGTTGGGATGGTCTTAATGACTAAAAAACTTGTGGAGGCTATCATCAAGCATTACAACATACGCAACCCAGTTACGTCCACCGTGCGGAAAATTGAAGCGGACAAATATATTGTTGAATGCCCCCACAAGAATTCTGTATGTAAGTGAAGGGTCCGTGCACCACATTTGAAGAAGTTGAACAACCTCTGGCAGATAACGAAATACGAAGGACCTCAAACATGCTCCGTGGGAAGCCCGAATCAAGACCATCCTAACTTGGATGTGCATGTGCTCTCCGATCTTATCCTTCCACTCGCGAAAGCAAATCCATGTGTATATGTACCAGTATGTATAGCATCGATCCATTCTCGCTACAAGCACATTGTTAATTACGATAAGCTGTGGTATACAAGATATCGTGCCATCTAACAACTGTATGGGCAGTAGGAGGAATCCTACAATGTGTTACGAACGTGGCTCAACTGTATGCAGAAATACAACCCAGAAACTGTTGTTGAACTTGAGACAGTGCCAAGATACGAAATGGATCGTGTCGTACCTGGGGAGCGCGGATTTTTCCGCCTAATTTGGACATTTCCGCAATGTGTTAAAGCATTCCGCCACTGCAAGCCAATGCTACAGATCGACGGAAAATTCTTGTACGGCATATACACCCAAATCTTACTAGTGGCAGTTGCACAAGACGGTAACAGAAAATGCATTCTGGTAGCGTTCGCCATTTTTGAAAAGGAAGATATCTCTTCGTGGACGTTTTTTCTTACCAACCTACGGACCCATGTCTACGCTGGGTACTACGGGCAAGACCATACGACATATGTATTATTTCAGACAGAGGCGCAAGGATCTGGGGATCAATCCAACGTTTTGGACAGTCTTAGAAACCTTCTTATATTCATTATCGTTACTATCTGTGGATAATTAATAATTGATTTCTTCGCATGGGTACTTATTTCGCTCTCAAAATTATAAATTAAATTGCCAATTATTATTAATTCTCATTAATTATTTTGTATTTTTTTAATAGGTAGCGCACATCGAGTTGAGGTGGTTGAGGATCTGCTAGAAGAGCTGAAAGTTAGAAATCAATTTGGATATGACTATCTTCTCGATATCCCGAGGGAGAAATGGTTGTGATGTTGTGATGGGGGTCGTCGATATGGTCACATGACGGCGAACTAGGCTGAGGCGATCAATTCGTCTCTGAAGGGAATGCGTCATTTACGTATCACATCAGTTGTAAAGGCAACATATTATCGACTAGCTACCCTTTTTGCAGCCCTCGGAAAACAAGCTATGAACTGAATGGCAGGTGGCCACATGTTTCATCCAGATCTCTAATAAAAATTTTAGATATACCGTGTACAAGCAAACACGATGGCTGCCACATGTTTCTCTCGACACCAACATAGGTTTACGGTTACTGAATTTTCACGACCACTTGAAGGAATTCTGCACCACAACTACATTGTTAATCTACAAGAACGAACATGTGATTGTGGAGTCTTCCAGACATTCAAGTACATGTGTACTCACATCTTAGCTGCATGTGCATCTGTTCATCTCGACACAATGACACTCGTTGATCCTGTATACAAACTTGAAAATGTTTTCAAGGTATACCGATCCGAGTTTCCTCTAATTGGAAATGAACCTCATCCTGATGTGGTTGAAAATGAACCTATGATTCGGCCAAATGAATCCCAGCAACGCAAAAAAAGGGTCGCCTAAAGTCAATTAAGATTCATTATGCCGAGGATATGGTTCTTCGAGAACTGACCGGCCAACTTAAGTTGTGTGGAAATTGTAGGAACCCTAGACACGACATCAGAAAATGTCCTTTTAAGACCCGCCCTCGAATCAACTAATTGTAATTGTAACTCTAATGCTTTAATCTTAAATAACATGTGTTCTCGTACTATTGTAAACATGTGTTCTCGTACTACCACGTGAAAGTTATATACGAAAAAAAACCCACAACCATACACTAAAACAAAAAAAATCGACTAAAACATGAATATCGACCCATGTTTTCATTTTCTTAATGCAAAAGAATATACCAAGATAGCATTTTTAACACAATTTCTACACTCTTTAGGATGCCTTTTACGCGTCAATTTCTGCACCATTGTAAACATGTGTTCCCATACTACGACGTGAAAGTTAAATAACAAAAAAACATTAAATTCCCACGCAAATCAACCATAAACAACCCTACCAGCCCATGATCCCATTTTCTTCAATCAAAGAAACATGGCAAGGTAGCGTTTTTAACGCGATTTAAACACCGTTTTGGATGCCTTATATACGCCAATTTTTACACCGTTTTGAAGAGAAACATCACCACTATGAGGTAAAAGATTAAACTCATGAAAAATTATCCCCCAAGACCATGCAAATTAACCCTAAACAACCCTATCCGAAATTGTATAAACAATATATTTTACTCGATAAATTCGCGACGAATCGTTTGAAATTCTCATGGAAGTCGCGTCCTGCAGACTACGACTTCAATTAATATTTTTAAAAAATAAATATCGGATAATATAATCCATATCGGACAGAAGTCGTGCCTTGTACAATGCGATTTTGGATATCGCGCCCTGCATAACGCGATTTACCCTGACGTGGGCCAAATGGGGGTATTTTTCCAAATGTTCTCCAAATGGAGTATTTTTCCAAATAATTCCCCAAAGAAGAATATTTGACCAAATTAGCCTAAAAAATGAGGAGTTTGTGACTCATATCCTACTAGATGTTGAGAACCTTTCACATGCAAATGGTTTTCGATGGTTGTTTTGAACGCACCCTCACGCACTTTCCCTCAAAAACCCATCCTCGATCGGCGTTGGCTCAAACCAAGAGTCGGTTCGGTCTTCTCACCGTCAGTCGAACGTAGCGAGCCGGTGGTCGCGCTTCCCTCCCTGGAGTCTGCTCATCGGTGCTGGATTTGTAGAGACGCGCTCCGGTTTGGTGGCTTCCTTTGTTTTTTCGGGTATGGGTTCTTTAGGGGCAGTGGCGGCGATCTTCGTCATGTTCTCTCAGGCCAAAAGTTTGGGCTATCGCTGTGGACTCACAAAACCAGCAAACCCCACTGCCTTCAGTCTTATTCTCTCAGGGCCCCTGGTTTCGGTGCGATGAAGATGGTAAAGGGGAAGGAAGAACAACAACCGCTACGGGCCGCGATAGCCGAAAAATCCAAGGTGAAAGGTCTCTGGTTCGACAGAGTGTTTGGAAAATTGGATGGTTCGAATGCACTCCGAGCAGCTCTGGGGTCGGGACTGAAGATGAAGCAGAGAATCCTGGTCTGTTCTTAGGACCCTGGCTCGTCCATGGTTTCCCTGCCAGAAATGTTCCAGAGCCAACGCCCGCAATATCCCTCGATTTGCTTAAGGGGATGGGAATGTTAAAAAGGGCTTTTTGGTCTTTTACGCTGGTGTTAGACCTTTCCCTTTTTGCTCAGGTTGACTTTGGTGTTTCCTTATGTATCCAGCTGGGAATTATCGGATCATGTGGGATTTTGTTTCCCACTTTGCAACAGGGCCCCGAACAACATAGATCGATTAACACCTACCCCATGTTTTCGCCAGACTCAATATATCGATCGAAGAATTTCGCGCCTGTTATCGTCTTCAAATGGGGGAAAATTTATCTTTTGCAAATTCGACCTTTGATTCGGATTTCTGATTATTCACATGATTACCCTCTTTGCTATATGGCCGATACCCTCAGTATTTACGGTACCGGTTATGAAAAGCGGATAACTCTGGGGAGAGTTATCCGCACCAAGTATGAAGCTCTTGTCTCCCGCTATTGACATTTGGAAGGTACGGTTGGTAGCGCTGCTTTTAAGCCCTTCCCTGAGATGGTATGATTTCATTTGTGTTGGGGTTTTTCGTAGGTTATTAAGTCATTTTCCATGTGCTTGCGATAAACCAGGGTCGGGAGGAGGTTCGGAAGTTTCATGCTCTCTTCACGTTCGGGGTACAGTGGGTGATGCCTTGACAAGGACCAATGACTATGCATTGGAAGCCTGCCTCTGGATAGAGCTCTTAGGCGCGACTACTGTTGTTCTTCCCGGGAAGAGAACATGGAGTTCACGTTTTGGCCTGCTCCATAATCGTCTAGGTTTCGTTTTGGAAACACGATCCACGGATGTGTCGATGGAAGTGTCTTTCTGGGCTGTCCCAGATTGTTTTTCGATTTGGTTGTGCTTGTTTTCAACGTGGCCTTGCGTGGTCCTTAGGTCGTTTTTGTTATGCTTGTCCTTGGTCTTTTCTATTGGTGTTTCGTCTAGGTTGTTCCAGTCCGTGCTATGACCCTGCGTGGCCTTGTGTCTGTTTTTGGCTTTCTTCAGCTTGTTTTCTGCATTTGTTGGGTCCATGGGTGGTTCTCGGTTGTACGTTTTCCGTTTTTAATGAAATTTCTTTTATGATAAAATAAGACAACCTATTCATACGCAATTTCTTTTCCTTTTCCTTTCCCTTTTCCTTTCCCTTATTTGCATTCTTCAACAACCACTAGGCCTACCATCACTTGCATAAATTTGAAGGGTGTATTGATATCTTATTTGTGTTGTAACATTTTAAAATAGATTTGGATTAATATAAATTTTAGTACTCAAATTTGCTGTTTTAAATGTTTAATTTGGTATCTAAGCTTTTTTATCCATACTTAAATTTGATTTCAATGTTCAATTTGATACATAAATTATTTTATCCAATTAAATGCTTGAACTTGTCTTTTTGGTTTAAATAGGTACTTAAATTTAAGTTCTTGGTTTAACTTGATAACCATCTGTCATGTGAGCTCTAAATGTGGGTTCTACTGCAATCGAATTCTTCACATTGTAAAGATATGGAGTTTTTCATTTGAAATTTTCTGCAAGTTCAGTTGCGGCAGTAGCAGAATATTTGATTGTTAAAACCGCAGGCTCCGCTTTCATGGTTTCTTCCAAACCCAAAAGCAAAAGCTAGCAAGGCTACCACTGCGTAACCTTGTCCAGTGGAAATGAAAAGACGATGCGGAGCCTGCGGTTTTAACAATCAAACATTAACTACGGATGATATGCTTAACAGTGTTACTAATCACATCTTCAAACAAACTGGAAAACCAGCAACGGACATCTAAACCTACAGGAATCTTAACTTGGATCGAATGTATGCTAGAAGTGATGACAGTATACTGTTTTTGTGGTTTAAGGAAGCTAATGGATACAATTTTTAATATTCATCTTAAAATCACAAACAGAACAAGAATAAAAGAACCCATAATGTTCCTTTTGGCATATTTTACAAAAGAGAGATCCCTCACTAGACTCGAGAATAATAGGGTGTATGCAATGGGAAGGGTGTGTAAGTTTACCGGATCGATCCATCAATGCATGTGTTATGAAAGATGAGAGGACAATCAACACAAACATATAATGGACCGACCAAGGGTTCATGGCAACAAGAGCAATACAAGCTTTTGTGTTCATCCATGGGACTTTGAATCAAGGTCAATGGATGTGGGTGTTTGGATATGAAGCAGATAAATAAGCACATTTGATGTCAAGAGAAAAGAAACAATTGTTACATTCATAAAAAAAAAACATGTTACGTTTCTGCTTTAATTTCACCATTGAATTGAATTAATTGCGATTAATTGTGATAGCCTCTTCATCTCAAATAAGATGATAGTGTTAATTCTAGGAGATTTGAGTTTAATTAATTTTGATATATATAAAAAATAATTTAATTGATTTTTTTAGGAGAATTCAACAATTCATTAAATTGAATTGAATCGATGATGGTGAAATTATTTTTAATGGTTTAGGGTATAGGTTTAAGAGTTTAAGGGTTTAAGTTTTAATAGTTTAGGGTTTTAGGTTGAGGGTTAAGGGTTAAATTATTTTTTTATAAAGAATATGATCAAATTAAAATAATATTTAAATAATAAGGGTTCAATAGAAATACGAAAATATGTGAGGTACTAAATATATAGTTTACCTTTTTTAAAAATAATTTAATTGAATTTTTAAAAATAATTATTAATTATATGATGAGTCCTTAAAATTTTAAATCTTTATTAATTAATTTAATGATGTTCATCGGTGTTCAACATTAGTGGTATTCAGCGGTGTTCGTCGCACGTGGTATACTCGTCCTATATGTTTATATAAATTTTGAAACATTAATCATCTATATTATATTGATTTTGAAATGTTTGTACGTTTGCATTATATTTCTATATCTTATCGTATTTTTGTTATTTGGCTAAAGGGGTACTTTTGTCCTTGAGTTCGACAAAAAAATGCAATTTCGCCCCTCGTCGAAAAGTGCACTCAATGTGGCCCTCCAGTTCATGAAATCGATCAAAATGACCCTTTGACCAATGTTGACCGTTACGGTGCTGACATGGCAGTCAACGGTGATGATGTGGCAATACATGATGCTGATGTGGTGGTCAACAGTGCTAGCGTGGCAATACATGTGGGATGATGACGTGGCAGGAGGGGCTGGATTGATTATTTTAACTGAATTCGATGGCATAATTAATTTTTTTTCCTGAGTTTAGGGGCATAATTGATTTTAATTAAAAGTTCGATAACTTATTTAATATTTAAGTTGAAAAATAAGAATTTATAAAATTATTAAAATATTAAAACTAGATAAATAATTTTATTAAGTGAGGATAATTTTAAAAAAACAAAGTGAAGACTCTAACAGAAGATCAAAATATTCTTCAATTTATTTTATAAAAATCCATAAAGTTAATAAAAATAAATAAAATTTTCTAAAATTTTCTAAAAATAAAAATTATATAATGTTATGAATATTTATCTATGTGGATGTCTATCATGATTAGAACTTTATCTAAGGAGTTTGATTTATTTATTATTAGGAATAGTATCTCTATTAATTAGAGTTTAATGTATTATGTACTTCTTATGTCTATAAATAGATGATTCATTGAAGGCATTGTATACAATTCTATATTCAAGAATAATACAAATCTTCCTCTTTCTCTCATATCTTTCTTCTTTCATTCTTGTTCTTTGTTCTTATTATTGTTTTTTGTTATTTTATTCACAACACGTTATCAGCACGAGTTTGCTCGAAAGATTTTGGTGCTCTTTGTTTGAATCTCAAAGTAGTTACCGAAACAAATTTGATTCTACGTTGAACCGAAGATAAGTTTTTCCCCCACATTTTTGTTATTGATTGTTTTTATCTTGATATTTTAACTTGGTCTTTATTTTTGAAAAAGTATGGTAACATGTTTTGAAGGCTTGAGCGAACCATGGAATCTCGCCCAATTATTCTGGTTCTTGTTGGTGATTCTCGAAAAGATTTCAATTTGATATTGGCGATCACATGTACCATATATTCAATATATTCAATTTAGCTTGGAAAGTCTGGTATGTTTTACTTATTTACATATAGATATAGTGATTGACTAATCACTCACAAATTAAGGTTGGTATATTTTAATATATTATTTAATTATTATTTTGATCTAATATTATATGATGTTTATTGGACCAAGTTTATATATTTAACCTTCAGCGAAACCTTCATGGAATGTACTTGGATAGGTGACGATTCAATCTCGAGTATTAATGCACTTGGTTATGGTGCTTTCCATTTTGATGTGAATTTGATCAAAAAACGTTCAACCATTTTGATGTCATTGGTGTAGCATTGTTCTTTAACACCGCTTTAAGGTGATGTGCGTACATCCACATAAGAGGTTTATAAATTGGTTAATGTATTTTGGTATGGCTTGAATCAAGATAAAATCAAAAGAGGTACATTTCTTCAATATGTTTATATTGAGATCAATTTTTATTTACGTTATTCTATTGGTGAAAGCTAATATTTTTAACCTTGTTTTGAGTTTTACATGTATTTAAATGACTTGAAAAGAGACGTGATATAAAGGGATTATGAGAAGCTGTCTTGTTCATTTGCTATGTCTCCATCGTTCTCGAAAGGAAAATCATTATCGGTAAAATCTATTTTCCCCTTAAATTGTGATTTTAAAGTGCGATAAATCATGGTGAATTTCAATCTATAAAAAGATTGTTATAAAGTCTATATTTTCTTGAAAGCAATATTATTTTTGTGTCGAAAAATCTTACTATAGACTTCTCCCAAGTTCAAGTTACGAAAATCATCTTGATCAAAAAAAATTATGGGAGGCATTCCTTGAAGTGAATGCAAGCATGATGTTTATTCCATGCGATTATTGCACTTATGTCATTCCTTGAAGTGAATGCAAGCATGATGTTTATTCCATGCGATTATTGGATTTATTTCATTCCTTGATGTGAATGCAAACATGATAGTTCACTATATGGTTAGTGAATAAAACTCGGTTATGTGCCAGAGTATCATTGATGAGGTTTTAAAGACCTATTGACCTTCGCTACATTCCCTGAAATGAATGTGATATTTTTATAGCGAAAAAATGCCACATTAGCAATTGTGGTCGCGATTGAGGCCATAAAAATAAACATGGATATGATGATCCTTTTGAGAATATTTATATCCACCGAAAGTGGGGTATAAGGATGACAAGAATGATAGATATCGTATCAAAATCTTTATGTTATCAATACGATGGTACAAACCATTGGTCTCGTACTTGTCAAACGCCAAAGTATTATGGACTTTATCTATAAGCATGAATGATAAATGAAAGAAAATATAAACAAGTTTTGTTTATGGCGAAAATAATTATGACGTTGTTAGTCCAACTCAATTGAATATTGTTAATTTCTTCATAACTCTTGAAGGGAATAATTCGCCATTTATTTTATTTCCCTTATAACCTTTAAAGGGAATAATTGATCTTTTATTTATTTTGTTTTATGTTAATTTTATAATTTATTTATGTTAATTTACTTTATATTAACTTGTTTTACATATTATTTATTTATGATTTATGTTAATTTATTCTTTGAAGAACATGATTACTTTCAGAATAAAATATACAATGAATTGTGGCTATTTATGCCTAGCAGACAGTGCAAGTACTCATACTATACTTAAGCGTAAGAAATATTTTCCCATTTAAATGCAAGAGAATGAGTACTATTTCTCAAAGTACTAAAATATTAATGCTTCGTAAGAGCAATAAGTTCTTGAGGGTTTATCTCTAATAGACAACCGATTTGATATGATGTGCTATATTTAATATTTTTCATTCCCCGAAGTGAATGAAACAAAGCACATTTTGAAAGGTGCATAACTATGCATATTTTCCCATTTAAAATGCAAGGGAATAATGTTAGTATTATATCCGGAAGTACTAATATCACAGAAGGCTTCGACTAAGCAAATATGTTATTGCCAAATGGAACTCTATTCCATTTTCACAGTGCATTATACTCGTCAAAGACACAAAGAGACTTACTGAATTTTAAAGATATTTGCAAAAATATATTGAGAATATTAGTTGAGGGGTGACGACTATCTCAATATTACGAGTATAACTCAAGGCAATAATAGAATCTTGAAAAAAATATATGCACTGTCATCCATATTGTACTACACAAGAATTAGTACAAATTGAAGCACATGCTATTGTAAATCAGAAGTTTACTAATAACTGTATTATTTGGCATGACCGGTTAGGCCATCTCAGTTCAATTATGATGAAAAAAATTGTTGACACTTTCATGTGGTCATTATTGAAGAACTAAAATTTTCTTCAAGGTAATGTTTTTCATGTGATACTTGCTATCAAAGCAAATAGATTATTCAATCATCATCAGCTAAGATAGATTGTGAATCTATTAATTTCTGGAACGGATACAAGGTGATATATGTGGCCCATACACCTTTCTTACAGTCCATCTAGATATTTTACGATTTTAATCGATGCATCGAATAGATGGTCATATGTATCCTTGTTATCAACCCGTAACTTGGTGTTTGCTAGGCTACTTGCTCAGTTGATAAAATTATGAGCACATTTTCCAGATTACCTTATAAAGACAATCGGTCTTCATAATGCTGGTGACATGTCATTTTACATGTAGTATCACTAATTCGCATCAAGCCAACAAATTATCATAAGTTCTCCCCATTACAAATGGTTTTTGGTCAAAACCAAATATTTCTCATCTTAGATTTTTTTCTTGTGTGCGGTATATGTTCTGATTCCTCCACCACAATGCACAAAAATGAGTTCTCAAAGGATGTTGGGAATATATGTAGATTCAAATTTCCCTTGATAATTAAATAGCTTGAGCTTCTGATAGGGAATTTATTTACGGCTCGATTTACTACTATCATTTTAATGAGTCAGTTTTCCCAACATTAGGGGGAGAAAATAAAATAGCTGGAAAAGGAAATAAATTGGAATGAATTATCATTATCTTAGTTTGATCCACGTACTCAACAATGTGAACTATAAGTTCAAAGGATAATTCATTTAGCAAATCAATTGTCAGATGATTTTGTTGACCCTAATAGAGTGACTAAGTCACATATACCAGCTATGAATGCTCCGTTTAAATTTGGTGTCCCGGAAGGACAAACTCTAGTTGCTAATGAGTTTAACTTACGCATGTAGCGTGGTAGACAAGTAGGTTCCAAAGATAAAAATCCTCGAAAAAAAAGTAAGAGAGCTATAGTTATGATGGTCTGGTCGAGGAATCAATGAATTATGAAAATTTCAAGAAGAGATTAAAAGGTCTCCAATAGAGGCATTAACATGACTCAGGTACCTGATAATAAAGAGATCTCAATAGATTATGTCATGTCTGGTAATAAAAGAAACTGAAATCAAATCGACGTCGATAATACATTTGCATGCAATTTAGCACTAGAGATTTTATTTGATGATGTGGATCATGAATCATTGTCAATTGGACAATGTAAACAAAAAAATGATTGGCCAATATGGAAAGAGGCAATTGAGGCAAAACTTAGATCTCTTTCGAAAAGAGAAGTATTTGGGCCTATAGCCCGTATATTGAAATGTGTAAAGCTCGTGAATATTAATGAGCCTTTGTGACAAAGACATGAAATTGATTATGAGGAAAATATATTCCTTGCTGGTGGATGAAATTACTTTTAGATAGTCCGATAATAAATGAAATAACTCAATTTTCGCCTAATGGATGTTGCATCTTATTTGTATGAGCCTCTTGATAACAACATTTACATGAAGCTTTTGGAAGGATTTAGACTGCCAGAAGCAGTTAATTCAAGTTCTCGAGAACATTATTCAATTATATTGAATATATCTTTTTATGGATTAAAATATTTTGGGCACATTTGGTATAATCGCCCCATTGAATACTTATTAGCGGAAGGCTATAATAATGATTTAATTTCCGGAGCATTTTATTAAGAGGTTTAGCTCTGGATTTGTCTTTGTTTTTATTCTGTATGTTGGCTATTCATTGAGACTCATGAAGAGATCTCCTTAACAATGCAATCCTTGTGCAGCAATCAACATACACAGAAAAATGTTTAAAGAGACTTTACATGCATAATGCATATTTGTTGACCACTATTTGGTTGCTAGGTCTCTTAATGTAAACAAAGATTCATTCCGCCCTCGAGAAAAATGTGGTGATATTCTTGGTCTAAAAGCACCATATATACATTAATTTATCTAGAAGCATCGTATCTTAGCTGGTCCAGAAATACTATCTAAGTGCTACGAGATCATTGCCTTTAAATAATTGTTATGCATGAGGCAAAGCCGAAATATGTGTTTGGCTAAACATATCCATAAGATATGTGAATTGCTTTCACAAGATAAGATGCAAGCTATTTTATGTAGAGATAATGCAGAATTTATATATCAAGGTGGATACATCAAATGTGATAAAACGAAACATCTCTTTAAAGTTTCGCCCCTCATGATCTTCAGAAGAATAGTACTTGATGAATCATTTCAAGCAATAATTTGGAAGATTTATCCACTAGTGCATACTCTATTTCAACATTTGAAGATTATATTCAAGATTTAATTACGAAGATTCAAAGATCTTATATGATATTTTTATGAGGAGGAGTAAATACGCGTTGCACTCTTTTTCCCTTAACCGAGGTTTTGTCCCAATGGGTTTTCCTGGTAAGGTTTTTAATGAGGCAACATGTTATGCGTATTAAAGATGTGTGTACTCTTTTTCCTTCACTAATGAATTTTTTTTCCCACTGGGTTTTTATCTTAGTAAGGTTTTAACGAGGCACGTTATCTTCATAGACATCCAAGGGGGAGTGTTATGAATATTTATCTATGTGGATGTCTATCATGATTAGAACTTTATCTAAGGAGTTTGATTTATTTATTATTAGGAATATTATCTCTATTAATTAGATGATTCATTGAAGCATTGTATACAATTCTATATTCGAGAATAATACAAATCTTCCTCTTTCTCTCATCTCTTTGTTCTTTCATTCTTGTTCTTTGTTATTTTATTCACAATATATAAAAAATTAAAAATATATTATAAATTAAAAAATGATAAAATTTAATGTAAAAACTTAATAATTTTTTTTATAAAGTGTTAAAAAATTAAACACTTTTATAATAAAAAAATTGATTTCGTCACTTTGAGTATTACTATTCGTTAAAAAAATTAGTGGAATCAACATTGTACTAGAGTAATAATAGAATTCAATTTTTTTCCGTTTTTTTAATCAAATTGATGCTCATTAATATTTGATGTAGAGAAATGAAAGAGAATTTTGGCTTTATTAATACTTTAATACAAGGATGTCTCAATTGAAAATACGTTCAAGGAACATTAGTACGCGTAGCATAACGAGAAACAATCGAAAGATTCTCCAATGCTTTATAAATATTTTTTAATTTTTTATATTTATAACTTTAATGTTTTTACTTATATTTAATTCATTATGGTGTTTTATATTTTTTAATATTTTATGAATATTTAAATATTATTTAAATATTAATAATTTTTATTTTTTAGCTTAAAGATTAAATAAGTTATTGAACTTTTAATTACGCCCCTAAACTAGGGGGGAAATCAATTATGCCCTCGAATTCGGTTAAAATAATCAATTCAGCCCCTCCTGCCATGTCATCATCCCACGTGTACTGCCACGTCAGCACCGTTGATCACCACGTCAGCATCATGGACTGCCACGTCAGCATCGTAACGGTCAACGTTGGTCAAAGGGTCAATTTGATCGATTTCATGGACTGGAGGGCCACATTGAGTGCACTTTTCGACGATGGGCGAAATTACATTTTTGGGTCGAACTCAGGGGCAAAAGTACCCCTTTAGCCTTGTTATTTTTACATTATCTTTTTTATTACATGATAATATCGTATTTAAAAGGCTTAATAGGTAAATAAATGTTCAAACTATACTTTTTGTTCTAGATAGGTGCCCAAAATATTATTCAGGCCAAATAAGTGTCTAACATTTTCAAAGTTCCATTTAGGTGATTTGTCGTTAACAGCCGTTAAAAAAAATTTTGTTAGCCAATAAAAGCATGACACATGAGATGTTTTATTTTCTAAAATATCCTAAAAATTCTCAAAACTGACCAAAATAGTCTCCAAATCTCTAAATTCTTAACTCCCGAATCTTGATTCCAGTCTTTGCCGTCGTCAATCGCCGACGGCTTGCCTATCACTTCCGTCACTAGACCCCCCACGATCATTTTCTCTATCCTCCCTTCGCCGGTAGTTGACGGATGGCGTGCATATCGTCGAAATATAATCGAACTCGCAAAAAAAAATGATTGACGGCAAACGGCGGCCGGTCAACCAACGAACAATATTCGAGTCTTGCGACAAGAGAAGGAGGCTTCGTTTCGTCGCCGGCAACGTAATTAATGGCGACGACAGTGGCCAGATTTGAAGATATAGAGATTTTGAGGTTATTTTGTGAATTTTGAGAAGTATTTTTTTAAAAGTAAGTTAACGGCGGGGCACATTAACGAGTAACTTTGGACACCTATCTAGAATAAAATGTATAATTTAAGCACTTATGTGATAATTAAGCCTATTTAAAATTATAAACATGTAGGACGTAGTAAATAAATAGAGTGTTTGAAGCGAAGAGCGGGCAAAGGCAATTTGACCCCCCGAGCTTCATTCATCTGCCTCGCCATTTTCTTTCATTGGCAGCTCTTGGAATATGACTTATGAATAGACATTTTATTACTCAATTTTCTGCAAGCTCTTCCATTAGGAAATTTCCTATGTTGTTCATGTTTATTCCACTTTATCCATATTTCTTCCTTATTAATTTCTCAAACTAATACAAAGATATCTTTACCCATCAAACTTTCTAACAAGACAATGTAGTTTTTCATCATAATTCTTTCTTAGAATTTTGGGTTAAACCTACAACATCAAATGAATTAAAAGTCTAACTCATTGATGATGTTTGTATATAAGTTTTAAATGATCGTACAGGAGAAGATTCGAAAGGTCTAGGTGGAGTTATCAATGATTGAAGGTCTCCTTGTAACATTTCTAACACTTTAGTCATCGATGGTCGATCAGACGAGTAAGATTGAATGCACCAAAGGCTCACTATAATCAGCTTCCTTCTTATTTCTTCTTCGACAACTGTTACTCCATTAAGATCCAAGTTCACAGACCGATCAAGATCCTTATAAACCCATGACGGAAAATATACTTCACTGCTTTGAGACACTCCAACATCACTATTTTTTCTTCCTCCCACTATTTCAAGGACCATCATTCCATAGCTATAAACATCAGATTTATATGAAACCCCGCCAAAGTTTCGACAAACCATTTCTGGTGCAATATATCCAATTGTTCCTCTTGCACATGCCATGGATATAACACTCTCCTTTCTTTCACATAATTTAGACAAACCAAAATCGGAGATCTTAGGGCAAAAGTTCTCGTCTAAAAGGATATTGTGAGGTTTTATGTCCAAGTGCAAGATCCTTGTATTGCAACCTTGATGCAAGTATTCGAGTCCTCTAGCGATGCCAACTGCAATGTCGTACAACGTTTTCCACTCCAACCGACGACTTTGGTCGGGCAATGCTCGATCATAGATGAACCTATCCAATGATCCATGGGGCATGAATTCATAAACCAAAGCTCTCTTTGATCTCTCGATACAAAATCCAAGTAAAGTTACTATGTTAACATGAGAAGTTCTGCTGATGCTAGCCACTTCATTCATGAAATCCTCCCCATTTCCCTTAGATTCACTGAGGACTTTAACAGCAACAAGACGACCGTCGGGCAAGTTTCCTTTGTATACAGTACCATATCCTCCTTGACCTAATTTATCATTAAATTTATTCGTCATTTTCTTGATTTCTCCATAGAAATTAATATCGCCTTGGTGCAAGAGACCCAAACTTTTCTATGAAAGCCTCAATCCCAGCAGTGTCCTCCATCTTTCCTCCGCATAGATGATTTAGTATTGATTTTCTTTTGAAGCAAATAGCCAATACAATGGCAATGGTTACACCAACGGCTATTCCGAGTCCTGAAGATAAAGGAATAGATTGCATAAATTTGGTTCCTGCAATGCAATATGTTACTAATGGGACAGCATACAATACCTAGTACAAGCCTGACAGGGATGTTATTGCCTCCTGCAATAGTACAAAATCTCCAAATGTTAGCTAAAATTCACAGGAGCTACACGTTTGCAAAAACAAAATTAAAAATAGCAAATTGATCCGGATTTTATTAATTTTTATTAAATTCAGGGAAAAATTCTCATACCCCTTTTCAGTGTCTCTTTCTATGTTCTAACACTAAAAAATTAAATTCTAAATTATAACCTTTTAAACCATAAACTCTAAACCCTAAAATATACGCCTTACCCATAATTCCCTAAACTCTAAATATATATTTTTTAATGTAGGGCATAAATAGGGGCACCGAAAAGGGTATGATGATTTCTATTCTAAACTTAGTTCAATTTTCATTATTTGAATCCAATTTTATTTTTAAATCAAAATGTAGTTGAATCATAAAATAGGAATCCTATGTTACTTAAATTTCCATATAAATTTTAGTTATAAAAGGAGCAAAAATCCTAAACACTAAACTCTAAGTCTTAAAAATTGAATTCTAAGCAGTAACCCTAAATTTTAAATTCTAAATACTAAACTGTAAGCTCTAAAAAATACACCCTATCCCTAATTTTCTAAACTATATCCTTAAACTATAATCTTAAACTCTAAATTTTTTTAGGGTGGGACATAATAAGGGGCAAACAATTTCTATCCATAAATAAGTACCCAATTTAAGTATGATAAGATTTTTTTAATAATTATAGGATCATTGAAGTTCATATCTTCGTACGTTAGATGCAAATATAGAGAGTAGAGACGGTAGAATTTAGAGTGGCATTATTAAAACTCTTATATGCATGGGACTCCAAATTAAGGTCGTGGTTGGGTTGAGCTGGAAGCTCGGGTTAGATGACTTAGTAACTCAGGCCTCAGGGAGTAGGTGAGTAACTCAGGGTGATATTGACAGAAGCCCGGTGGGTCAGAGTTTGGTGGAGGTGTGAAACGCCGAGCAGAAAACAAATGGGAAGTTTCAAGTTGAGATCACTCATACTATGTGTTGGGAGTTCTAGTTAGTTAATTTTTCTGTTTTAGAAATTAGTTACAAATTTAGTTTGTTAACAATGCTTAGTCAGCCTAGTTAGTTGAGAGGTTAGATGATGTATATATAATGTAAATGGTTGAGATGTATTTTTAATATTATCAATCAATGAAATGATGAAATTCTTTATACTTTGTTTCAATTTTAACATGGTATCTTGAGCCCAGGGTTTTTTCCGTCTTTGTTGGGCCTTTCTTTGGCACGTCTTCTTCTTTTCCCTCTTTTTTCGTCCCAGCCCTAATTCTTTCTTTCCTTTTTTCGTTATGGCGATGGTGGCCGAAATCGATTCTAATCACCCGTTGTTCTTGCATCCATCTGACACGTCGGGAGTTCATCTAGTGTCGCATCAGCTCACTGGCCTTGAGAACTACAGTGTGTAGAGTAGATCCATGCGAATCACGTTGCTGGCAAAGAATAAACTGGATTTACCGATGGGAAATGCCGAAAGGAGAGCTATGAAGATGTGTTGCACTCTCAATGGGAACGGTGCAATGCGATTGTGCTTTCGTGGATTCTCAACTCCGTCAATCCAGATCTATCGGTCGGCATCATTTTTGCTTCCAATGCGACGGAAAGATTTAAAGGAGCGTTTCGATAAAATTGATGGCTCCAAGATTTTTTACTTCATCGCTCAATCGCCACTATTCTTCAAGGAGATTCCCCATTTTTGGTTTATTTTACCCGTCTAAAGCCGTTATGGGACGAATGCAGTGCTCTTGTTCCTTTCTCAACCTGTGATTGCGAGGTTGCTCAGCAGAATTTGACACTCATCCTCCAACAGAAGCTTTTTCAGTTCTTAATGGGCCTGAACGAAACCTACTCAGCTATTTGAAGCCAAATCTTACTCATGAAGCCTCTTCTTACAGTTAACCAGGCATATTCCATGATCGTTCAAGAAGAATTGCATCGTGTCCAGCTTTCTGGAAATCCAATTGAGGCATCGCTCATGTTTTCGCAAGCTTCTAAGGGCAATGATCGAAGGCGTTTCAATGGAGTTTGTGACTATTGCAAGATCAAGGGACATCGTCATGATAACTGCTATCGTTTGATAGGCTTCCCTCCAGACTTCAAGTTTAACAAGAAGAAGGGTTCTCAAGTTGCTATGGCGGTCAATTCTACTTCCTCTGATTCCAGTGAGATTGAGACTGGTTCTTCGATTTCATCTCCTACTACCATTGTTCCAGTTTTCACGACTGAGCAATACAATCAGATCTTGCATTTACTCAATCAGAGCCCCTCTTCTGATTCCAGTGTGAATCTTGCAGGTACGGTTGCTTGTAAGTTACCTGCTAATGAATTTTCCCTTCTTTGGATATTGGATACTGGAGCAACTGACCACATCTTATCTGTTTATGAGAGCATGTTATTTCCTATTTCATGTTCTATGCAACGTTTTGTTTATATGTCGAATGGTAAGTCAGAATTGGTTACTCACATTGGTTCTCATCAATTGACTCATGATTTAGTTATCTCCAATGTTCTCTTTGTTCCCTCCTTTACACACAATTTATTGTTTGTTTCTACTATGCATAAACTGTGTGTTTCTGATAAACTTGATTCTACTATTATTCATCAATGTGATGTTTGTCCATTAGCTAAACAAACTAGGTTGCATTTTCATGTTAGCACATCAAAATCTTCTCATCCTTTCGATATCATTCACTTGGACCTCTGGTGTCCTTATAGGATTTCAACTCATAATGGGCATAGGTACTTTTTAACCATTGTTGATGACTGCTCTCGTATGAATGGGGTCTACTTATTGAGGGTTAAGAGTGATACTATCTTGTTTCTTAAACTATTTTTTCTTTATATTTCAACTCAATTCTCTGCCACTCCTAAAATTGTCAGAAATGACAATGGTACAGAATTTTTCAACTCTGCATGTGCTGATCTTTTTACCTCCCTTGGTATTTTACATCAAAGTTCATGCGTTCACACTCCACAGCAAAATGGAGTGGCTGAATGCAAGCATATGCACCTTATAGAGATTGCCAGTGCCTTCAAATTTCATTCGAAAGTATCCATTAAATTTTGGAGCGAGTGCATTCTTATTGCTTGCCATATCATTAATAGACTACCTACTTCAGTTTTACTGTGGAAAACCCCATTTGAAATTTTATACAAAAAACCTCCTGATCTTACACACCTTAAGGTGTTTGGGTGCCTTTGCTATGCTACCAATCCCAAACACCAAGATAAATTTGCTCCTAGAGCCTTCCCTTCAGTCTTCTTGGGGTATTCCACTACCCAAAAAGGTTATGTTCTTTTTTTTATCTTACTTCCCACAAGTTTTTTGTTAACAGAGATGTCATTTTTCATGAACAAACATTCCCTTTCCATTTTCCCATTGCTAAAACATCTCCTTTTTTCCCATCAACTCCTTATATTTCTGATTCTGATTTTTTGAACCTCTCTTTCCCAGCTGCATCTTCTTCCACTTCTATTCCTACTTCATCATCTCATTCTTTACCAACTTCTCCTTCATCGCCTCATCCTTTATCTCTTCATCTTTTATCACCTCATCCTTCTTCATCCCCTTCATCAGACTTGCCCTCACCCAGTTCTTTGGAGCAGTCATCACAGGTTGTACCTCCAGTAGCTCCAGTTTCTCCTCGAAGGTCTACTAGGGTTCATAAACATCCTCAGTGGTTATAGCATTATGACTGTAATTCTGTCACTGTTTACCCTCTTTCCACTTACATTTCTTATACTAATTTACTTAATTCTTCCCATGCCTTTCTTTCTTCCCTTGATTATTCTTTTTAACCTTCTTCCTACCATGAGGCTATTCAATCTCCAAAATGGGTGCAGGCCATGAAAGAAGAAATACTCTCTCTCAAATCAAATAAGACTTAGTCAGTCGTTTCTCTTCCTCTTGGGAAAGTTCCAATTGGTTGCAAATGGGTCTATCGTATTAAGTGTTACAATGTAATCAACCCAATACTATAAAATAAAATAAGAAAAACAACTTTAATCAAATAATTGAGAAGATAAGAAAATATAAAAGCATATTAAAGTTGAGGCCTGCAAGAAGTAGTTTCCTTAAGACAAATTTTGACCACTCCGAAGTGCTTGAGTTTAGTTGGTCATTCGTCTCCCAGGATACAACAACGAGAACATCTTTGACAGAAGCACGAACTGAAGAGATCTCGAACATGAACTCTTAACTTAGCCTATCACTGGAATTAAAAAGAACGAGAGAAGGAAAACGATTTTGAGTGTGTTGAAACTGAGGAGATGCATGGTTTATATAGGGGAGTGGAGGAGGAAAATATGGAAAATAAAATATTCTGAATTGAAAGCCATTGACTTTATATCTGATTTAATTCAAAAATACTCAGGTAAATACCTTATTAAACATATGTGTTTTCTGTGAATTGCTTTATGACCTTTTAATATCCGAATTTAATGGGAAGTCAAATATTATCCTATTAAATTCAGAATATTCAGAAGATATGTAAGGAAAAAATTAATTTGAAGTGGGTAAAATATCTGCAGGTCTAAGTAAGACCCGACCGGTCCGGACATTCGCGTCGTCCATGACGTGCGAGCGCGCCCCAACCCGAATGGGTTTGACGAGCTTCGATTCACACCCTCATGTGTCTGCGCGCGAGGTATAGTGTTCATTCAAGTCATTCAATGACTTCCAAGTGGGTTGGTGTATTTAAACCATTCCTAAGCTTGTTATCCTACCCATGTGGGATATGGGGTTTTTATTTTTCCTTTACACAATTCACAATATCCTCACTTTGAGCATCAATTTCTCATTCATTTCTCAACCATTTTGAGCATATGAGATACCGTTGTAAAAGTCTCATGGGGTAGAATATGAATCAATAAATTCATTATTCGAACCTCCACCTTTACCACTAGAAAATATGGCTCAAAGTTTCCAATTTCTCACATTTTTCCAACAATCCCCCACATGAATGAAATTAATGATTTTATCAAAATATTTTGACTCGATGTGGTGATAGGATCTACGATTGATAGTTGCATAGGATATGTAGGTTTCCTTATTTGAACCTTCCCTTATGAAGGTATATTTACTTTACTAGCTAACTAGTAGACGTGATGTCCTTGAACTGTTCAGTTGTTTGTGTAAATGATGATATACTTCACACAACTACCTCTCTAACAAGAGTATTAGTTCTCATGGTTATGTTCATGTGGCCGTGGACATCGCCTGGTTCTGCAAGAGTTTGAAAGAACTATGCCCAATAGTCTCCTTGAAGCGGCCCCACTTCACTCTCACATAGGTGACTAATGTTGTTTGGCTCACCGAAGCATACAATGGTCATTAAAAGCTTTGCTTAACATGTCCCACTTTTATCACTATTTACATCATAGGAATGGACTTGGGGAAAGTTCCCCCACAGTGATCGCACATGTCTATGTAATTAGTTTGTCCCTTTGAACCTAGATCTTGGGATCTCCAGTCAACTAGGTAGGGTTTTCCTTCACATAGTGCCTTTACTTCTCATGGGCTTTAGTCACATTCCTTTAGATGTTTTCTCAACTTGATCTCGATTCAATCCTTTGGTTAGTGGATCCGCAATGTTATCCTTTGATTTTACAAAGTCAATAGAGATAACTCCATTTGAGATCAGTTGTTTGACGGTGTTATGTCGACGACGCATATGTCTTGACTTACCGTTATACATGAAACTTTGTGCCCTAGCAATTGTTGCTTGATTGTCATAGTGTATACATACTGTGGGCACAGGTTTCAACCATTCAGGGATATCCTCAAGGAATTGACGAAGCCATTCTGCTTCTTCTCTAGATTTGTCTAGAGCAACAAACTCATATTCCATTATGGATCTGGTTATAATAGTTTGTCTTGAGGATTTCCATGACACGGCTCCTCCCCCCAAAGAGAATACATATCCACTTGTGCCTTTGGTATCTTGAATATCAGATATCCAACTGGCATCAGAGTATCCTTCTAAGACAGCGTGATCTCTAGAATAATGCAGTCCATAGTCCTGAGTATATCTTAGATATCTCAGTATTCTCACAATTGCTTTCTAGAGATCTCTCCCTGGATTGCTTGTGAATCTGCTTAAACTACTCACAGTAAAAGCGATATCTGGTCTAGTGCAGCTCATGAGATACATCAAGCTGCCTATGACTCTTGCATATTCCAATTGATGGATACTTTCCCCTCAATTCTTTGATAGATATGAACAAGGGTCTAACAAAGTTAAGGCTATGCCGGAATCATCCTTATTAAATTTCTCAAGAATCTTATCCACATAGTGTGACTGATTTAATATGAGACCTTCCGGTGACCTTTTGATTTGGATGCCCAAAATCATATCGGCCAATCCCATATCTTTCATGTCAAATCTTGAATTTAACATGTTTTTGGTACGTTTTACAATTTCATTGTTGCTTCCAATAATAACTATGTCATCAACATATAAACATAGGATGACATATCCAATCTCTATAGTTTTGACATATATACATTTGTCACACTCGTTTATTTTGAAACCGTTAGTCATCATGACATTATCGAATTTCTCTTGCCATTGTTTTGGTGCTTGTTTAAGTCCATACAAGGAGTTAATCAATCTGCATACTTTCCTTTCTTGACCTGAAACTACATAACCTTCAGGTTGTTCCATGTAAATTTCTTCATCAAGATATCCATTTAGGAAACTGTTTTAACATTCATTTGATGTACTTTTAGATTTCGCAGAGCAACGATTGCGAGTATCATCCTTATGGATGTTATTCTTGATACAGGGGAAAATGTATCAAAGTAATCAAGGCCTTCTTTTTGTCGGTATCCTTTGATTACCAACCTTGCCTTGTACTTATCAATTGTTCCATCTGCTTTTATTTTTCTTTTGAAAATCCATTTTCAATTTAGTGGTTTAATTCCAGGATGAAGATCCACTAATTCCCATGTATGGTTTTGCATGATGGAATCAATTTTGCTCATAATGGCATCTTTCCATAAGGTGCCTTCAGATGAGCGTATAGCATCACTATACATTAGAGGTTCAGCCTCCAGCATAAAGGTTAAGAAATCAGATCCAAAAAAAATTTCTACCCTTGCTTGTTTGCTCCTTCTTGGCTCTATTTCAATTTCAGCCTCTTGTTGATCATTTGGTATCATTTTATCCAAAGTTTATTTTGTTGAACTTTGATCAAGTTCCCTAGATTTATAAGGGAATGCATTTTCAAAGAATGTTGCATTCTTTGATTCCATTACCGTGTTCTTGTGAATCTCAGGATTCTTTGATTCATACACAAGAAATCAATAAGCATTGATATGTTCAGCATAGCCAATAAAAATACAATCCACGGTTTTTTGACCTATTTTCATTTGTTTTGGTAATGGAGCCATTACCTTGGCAAGACACCCCCACATTTTCAAGTGTTTATAGGAAGGCTTTCGACCTTTCCACAACTCATATGGTGTTTTATCCTTTTCCTTTAGGGGAACCTTATTTAAAAGGTAATTAGCCGAAAGAACCGCTTTCCCCCACATGTTCTGTGGTAACCCAAAGCTTCCTAACAAAGCATTCATCATTTCTTTTAGAGTCCGATTTTTTCATTCGTCTACACCATTAGATTGGGGAGAATATGGTGGTGTTACTTCATGAACAATTCCATGTTGTGAAAAATATTCACCAAATGAATTAACATATTCACCACCACGATCACTTCTTACCACCTTAATCTTTTTATTAAGTTGGTTTTCGACTTCTTGCTTATAGAGTATAAATTTCTCTATAGCTTCGTCTTTGCTTTTAAGAAAATATACATAGCAATACTTTGTGCTATCATCGATGAAGGTAAAAAATATTTATTTCCTCCTTTAGTTTGAACAAATTTCAAATCACAAACATCGTTATGTATTAGATCAAGTGGTTATGTACTTCTTTCAATTGTTTGAAATGAAGACCTTGTTAATTTTGCTTCTACACATGTTTCACATTTATGGTTATAATTAATGTGAAATGAAGGGATGTGTCCAAGTTAATTAACCTACGTAAGGTATCATAGTTAACATGTCCAAGTCTACCACGCCATAAATTAAATGATTCGAGCATGTAAAGAGAAGAAGAAGCTACATTCTTATTCATTATTTTGGATTTTACAGAGATAGCATTGAGTTTCCACATTCCATTCAATACATATCCCCTACCCACAAACATCCCCCCTTTTGAAAGAATTAACATCTGGGATTCAAAAACCATTTTAAAACCGTGAACACTTAAAAGTGTTCCAGAAACAAGGTTTTTGCGTACGTCAGGCACGTACAATACATTCTGCAGCTTGAGTTCTTTTCCAGAAGTCATCTTCAAGACCATTGTTTCCTTCCCTTTGATCTTGGAAGTCGCAGCATTTCCCATGTAGAGCTTCTCCCCATTGTTGCAAGGTATCAGCTCAGAGAAGGAGTTCTCGTCACAACATATATGACGTGTGGCTCCAATGTCAAGCCACCATTCAATTGGGTTAGAGTCGACCAGGTTGACTTCAAAAATCATCGTGCATAGATCTTCATCCTCCACAGCAAGGACTTTAGCTCTTTTTGGATGTCTGCATTCAGAGGACTTGTGCCCCACCTTGCCACAGTTGAAGCACGACCCTTTGAATTTCTCTCTTTTGGAGACTCTGCCATTAGGCCTCAGATTTGGCTTGGCTTGGTGATGTTGAGGTTGCTTGCCCTTTCTTGACTTCAACAACATTTGCCTTGGCCTCTTTGAAAGTAAGTTTCCTGGCATTACCTATGTTGTCCTCTTCAATTCGAACTCTGGTAATTAGTTCTTCCACTGACATTTCCTTCCTCATGTGCTTCAAGTAATTTTTGAAGTCATTCCATCCAGGAGGCAGCTTTTCTGTGATGGCAGCTACTTGGAAAGATTCACTGATAAGCATCCCTTCTGCAAGAATTCCATGAATGATTAGTTGGAATTCTTCAACTTGACTTACTACTGGTTTTGAATCAACCATAGTAAAGTTCAAAAAATTGGCTTCTAAAAACTTTTTAGCCCCAACATCCTCTGCTTTGTACTTATTGTCCAGTGCTGCCCACAGTTGTTTTGCTGTTTTGTACACATCATATACCGGATACAACGAGTCATGTAGTCCATTGGGGATGTAGTTCCGGCATAGAAAGTCGTCGTTGTTCCAAGCCTCGGTGATGATGAAGGCGGTGAGATCATCCACCTCTCCTTCTCCATCCCCTACGGCGACAACTAGGGGATCTTCTTTTAAATACTTTGCCAAATTCAACATGGTTAGATAGAACAACATCTTCTGTTGCCATGTCTTGAAATTTTGTCCGCAAAATTTTGACGGCTTCTCATTGTGGCTCATTGCCACCGCCGTTGCATTCAGATTCGGTATCGGTTGTTTCGAAGTCTGTGCAGGTACAAGGACCTTAGCAATGGAATCGACAAAATCTCTAATGGTCATTGTTTCAGATTAAAAGAAACAAAGAGGAATTAAAATAAATTCCAATAAACAGAAACTAAATTTCTCGTTTATTATCGACAATTTCTGTAACCAGATTTATCCAACTTTTAGATTTTAGCAAATCCGTTAAAACGGTAGGATGAATCCTGAAACCAATTTATTTACTATCTCTATCACGAATATATCGTCTCGGATTAGAAGAAATGTAGAATAAGATTTGTCTTAAGATTATTACAATGTAATCAACCCAAGACAATAAAATAAAATAAGAAAAACAACTTTAATCAAATAATTGAGAAGAAAAGAAAATATAAAACCAGATTAAAGTTGAGGCATGCGAGAAGCAGTTTCCTTAAGACAAATTTCGACCACTCTGCGGTGCTTGAGTTTAGTTGGGCGTTCGTCTCCCAGGATACAACAACGAGAAGATCTTCGATAGAAGCACGAATTGAAGAGATCTCGAACTTAAACTCTTGACTTAGCCTATCACCGGAATAAAAAAGAATGAGAGAAGGAAAACGATTTTGAGTGTGTTGAAACTGAGGAGATGCATGGTTTATATAGGAGAGTGGATGAGAAAAATATGGAAAATAAAATATTCCGAATTGAAGGCCATTGACTTTATATCTGATTTAATTCGGAAATAATAATTAAATGCCTTACAAGGTGATTTGATGGAGGAAGTGTATATGGATCTTTTACCTGGTTTTTGCAGTTAGGGGGAGAATAAAGTGTGTAGACTGCAAAAATCTCTATATGGCTTAAAACAAGCATCTAGGCAGTGGAATTTGAAGCTGACATAGGCTCTTTTAAATGTTGGCTATGTACAGAGTAAGCATGACTATTCCTTGTTTACAATGAAAAAAGATGGTAAGATTGTAGTGTTGCTGATTTATGTGGATGATCTTTTGATTACTGGAAATGATAATACTCTAATGGCTTATTTGAAGACTCTGTTGCATCAGAACTTTAGGATGAAAGATCTAGGTGAACTAAAATATTTCCTAAGTCTTGAAATCATGAGATCAAAGCAAGGAATTTTGATTAATCAACGCAAATATGCCCTTGAGTTGATTGAAGAATCAAGGGTTGGGGGAGCTAAGCCATCAATGACACCACTTGAGCAAAACACTAAACTCACTTCAAAAGAATATGATGAAGTGTGTTCGAAAGATAGTTCTGATGTGAATGATGAATTGTTACCTGATAAAAGCATATTTCAGAGGCTTATTGGAAGGCTTATATACCTTACACACACTAGACTTGACATATCATTTGATGTGCATCATTTGAGTCAATTCATGCAGCAACCTAAGGAATCTCATTTGCATTCAGCTTTAAGGATAGTAAGGTATATTAAGAGAAACTCAGGATAGGAAATTCTATTGAATTTAAACAGGTGTTGTGAGTTTCAAGCTTACTGTGATTCAGATTGGGCATCTTGCCGTTACAAGAAAATCAATCTCTGACTTCTGTGTCAAGCTTGGAAACTCATTAATCTCATGAAAATCAAAGAAGTAAAATACAATGGCTCGGTCTTCTGTTGAAGTTGAATACATAAGTATGGCTGTAACTATATCTGAACTTGTGTGGTTGAATGGCTTATCTAAAGAATTTGGTTTAGAAAGAAAGCAACCAATCAAGTTATATTGTGACAGCAAAGTTGCTCTTTAGATAATAGCTAATCATGTGTACCATGAACGCACTAAACACATAGAGATTGAATGCTATTTTGTCAGAGAGAAGATTCAAGAAGGACTCATCAACACAAAGTTTGTACCTTCTTTAGAGCAGCTGGCACATGTGTTCACAAAGGCTTTGGGAATCCAGCAACATGATTGTCTTGTATCCAAGTTGGAGGTAAAAGATATTTTTTCACCCACCAACTTGAGAGGAGTGTTGGAAGTTCTAGTTAGTTAATTTTTTTGTTTTAAAAATTAGTTACAAATTCAGTTTGTTAACAATGCTTAGTCAACCTAGTTAGTTGAGAGGTTAGATACTATATATATAATATAAATGGTTGAGATGTATTTTTAATATTATCAATCAATTAAATGATGAAATTCTTTATACTTTGTTTAAATTTTAGGGTAAACTACATAAATGGTCTCTCGACTATGCTCTAATTATCTTTTGCGTCCCCCGACTATCAAAAGTTACAAACTGGTCTTTTGACTTAAAAAGGTAATAAATTGGTCCAACGCCGTTAAAAATTTAACGATTGATGACGTGGCAGTTAATATAAATTGATACAATTACATAATTAGTCCTCAAGTTTTACACTTATTTTAATTTAACCCTAATTCTAAAAAATTAACCCACATAATTTTAATAATCTATCAATTTAGTCTCATTTCACCCAACCACTTTTCTTCTTACTTTTTCTCCATTTATATAACCCCATGAAACCACACAGCTTTTCCAATCACACTTCTTGTTTTATATCTTTTTATCTTTGTTGGTGAACCACACAGTTTTTTTCTCTCTATTTTTTCCTTTATATTTACTGAACTCGTTGTTGTTTCAGTTTCGTTTCTTTGCTGTAAGAAATCCATATTTTAAACCCGCTAATTTCTAGAAAGGTTGCTAGTTTGTTTTGTTTAAGATTCGCGAATTTGAAATTTTGATTTCACGTGAAAAAGAATAGTTTAAGCCTTTTTTTTCTTGTATGCAAAAAAAATTTTTTCTTTTTGCTTCTTGCCTTTTAAGACACAACTAATTGTTTATAATTTTGTGTTACATTTAAAATTAAACTGCTTTAACTTGTTGTTCAGATAGGCAAGATATTGCTCCAAAATTCTTCATGTCCTACTTTGTGTTGAAGTTGCATTTCTCATCAAGTGCACATTGAAAAAAAAAATTAGAACTATTTTTGGCTGCAAGGTGCAGGATTTTATTTAAACAATGGGTTTACGGAGTCGATTGTAAGTTTAAGGAGGCCTACGTCTAAAGTAAAAATGTTGATAACTTTAATTTTGTAAAAATAAAAGGTATTAATATTACAAAGTTGTTTGTTTTAAGAAATAAATTCTGTAATATTTGTAAAAAAGAAAAAAAGAAACAAATTTTGTGATACTTGTAAAAAAAAAAAGAAATAGTGATAACTATGACATTTTTATCTCCATGAAACTTGAGTGTAACAAGTTTTCCCTCTATATTGGATGACAAACTGGTTTATAAGAACAGGGTATTCCTTCATTTTTCTTTTTGCAGGCTATTGTTGGTAATGACGAAAAAAAAAAGTTATTGTGTTTATGATGAGGACATTGCAACTAGTTTGGGTGTGGGTTCATTGTTATTCTTTCTTCTTAGTTAGCTATCAATAATGGTGGCTAGTTGATGCTTATGGTGTGGGAAGGCCATGAGACCAAGTGCATCTAGGGTATTGGATTGTTTCCCCTTAGCTTCTCCTTGCAATCATCGATATTGGGAAACAGTCCAATGTAGGAAATGGTTCACCAACAGAGGTAAAAAGATATAAAACAGGGGAGTGTGATTGAAAAAGCTGTGTGGTTTCATGGGGTTACGTAAATGGAGAAAAAGTAAGAAGAAAGGGGGTTGAGTGAAATAGGACTAAAATGATAGATTATTAAAATTATGTGAGTTAATTTTTTAGAACTAGGGTCAAATTAAAATAAGTGTAAAACTTGAGGGCTAATTATATAATTATATAAATTTATATTAACTGCCACGTCATCAGCCGTTAAATTTTTAACGGCGTTGGACCAATTTGTTACTTTTTTGAAGTTAGAGGACCAGTTTATAACTTCTGATAGTCGGAGGACACAAAAGATAGTTAGAGCATAGTTGGGGGACCATTTATGTAGTTTACCCTAAATTTTAACCCTATGAATAATGAAATGAAAGCAGCTATAAAAATCAGCAATGAAAATGAAAGAAATTCAACAGCTGAAGCTGTCAAATGTGTGAAGTTAGTCAAAAGGTTGGAAGAAAAAACCTAAATAGAATTTCCGCGTTTGGAAAAGCAAATGAACGCGTTTCCATAATCTTAGTTTCTGCGTTCCGACAATTCCATGTCGACAAATCCCAGTACAGGAGATGTTTCAACAGAAAATACATAGAAGGAAGATGTACCTGGGGACCTGGTGGAACAACCATCGCCTTCTAATATATATATGAGTGGTAGGTGTAGTTAGTCTTGCCTTGACTCTCTAACAATAATATATATATATATATATATATATATATATATATATATATATATATATATATATATATTATTGTTAGAGAGTCAAGGCAAGACTAACTACACCTACCACTCATGACTCATCTGTTTGGTCGGAACAAGGATATCTTAATCGGAATTGTTCAGCAGTTTCCGGCAATTCCATGTGGACAAATCCCAGTACAGGAGATAACATAGAAGGAAGATGTACCTGGGGACCTTGTGGAACAACCATGGCCTTCAGATTCTGGGCAGTGGTAACATTCAAATTCACCTGAGCTGAGGTTATGCCCGCACTCACCACCATCTTTTAAACAATCATCACACCTAGCATCGTTTGCAGACCACACCAAATCAAACCCAAGTCTCGCCGCTGCTTCCAAAGCCTCCGGATTTCGGTTTTCCTCCAATGATCCAACTTCAAAAATCGGGGCTGGAATAATCACACTGTCGCTACACGATCCCAAGTAATTCCCGATGGCAGTTCCCCTCAACTCCATCGTCACATAATATCCCATCATGTTTCTCTGGTTTATTCTGCATTCGAATCGATTGGAAATATTTGGGGTTAATGTGAGAGTTTCTGGAACTGTGGGACAACCGTAATACAGCCTTATATTACCCCCGTCCTTGGTTTGAAAAGGGCTGTTTTCGAAAGTGGAGTTGATGAGACGAGAGGGGCAAATATTGTCCCGGTAATCGATTCTAGAAACAGTAAGGATTTGTGAGGAATTGTTTATTTCAAGAAGTCGGTATGTTGCATTGAGGATGGTGATTTCTGGCTCATTGTCATTGCAGTGGAGCTGGAATCCAGGGTGTGGGTATCCGCAACTTTCCAGGCGATCCAATCCCCAGAAAGGATAACCGATATCCTGAATAGTTCCACAACTGATTTGAATACTGCAGCTCAAGAAAGTGTTGGCAAACACATATTTTGGAGAGAAAATCAAGAACAAGCTTGTGAGGAGGAGCCAAAACTTGGATGACAACAATGATGGATGCATTATTCCGAGAGAAGAGTTGGAAGTGGTTAGATACAAAATGAAAAAACTCAAGATAAATTGAGTTGGTCTTTGACGAATTCAAAGTTGAAAATTTTTTTCCAAAGGAAGCTTCCAGGAACCATGAAATTTCAATTTTGAACTTCCGCGTGAAAAATGTTGGTAATCTTTATTTTAGTTGTGGTTCAGTAAGGGAATGTTGGTTCACTTTTTTTTTGAATTGGTACCAGCTGAGCTTTTATTGATAATATAAAAGAAGCAATAAAACATAGCAGAATCTACCGTCCACGTGTGACTTTGTAGATAGACCGTGTCGGGGAAGGTCGACCGACACAAGCTATCCTCATCAAGACCATAGAGGAAAGAGACAAAACTAAAGAAACCCAAACAGCTTCTGGAAAAACCAGAAAACCAAAACAGAGGGAAAATAAAGAAAAAAAATTAAAAATCTATAGCTCAGATGATCCGTTCCTCTCGATTAGCAGCATTTGAAACTTGGTGGAGATCGAATCGAGACGAAGAGGCTTTGAGAAAAGCCCTCAAGCAAAGAGATGCAGCTACGGCGGATCTAACAAACGGCGGTCCTCCGCGACCACTGTCAAAACCGATAAGGGGCTTCTTCCAACCAGAATCTATCCTCAGATGCTGAACGGCCCAAATGTGCCATTGCATGCGTCGTTTGGTTACCCTGACAGCCGGTAAACGAGAATCTGCAGTTTCTGAACCTACCGGCGATGAATTTTGCGGTGCCGATTTGAAGATGAATCGACGAAAGGTCGTCATTTTTGTTATTTAGCTTTGTTATTATAGATTTTGAATCCCCTTCAAGAATGATATCTAAACACCCAATTTCTTCAGCGAAGATCAATCCCTGATTCACGGCAAGTGCTTCTGCTTCAAAAACATTCGCCACATTGAAATTTACCTGGTAAGCAGCACCTAGTATTTCACCTTCGTTGTCTCTGATTACTATTCCAGTTATGGATTTGGCCTCTGACAAAATAAAAGATGCATCAACATTGACTTTTGTATATGTTGCAGGGGGAGGGATCCAATGGACATTTTCACGAACGTTGGGGTGATTTAGAGAAGCTGTAGAAGTTCGAAGCTCAGAGAGGTATTTTTTGATGAAGGTGACAACCTCAATAGTAGACTGGGTAACTCCCTCATGCACCATTTTATTTCTAGCATACCAGATTGCCCATATTGTTGTAATGATCTCTGAATGTTTATAATGTGTATGCTTAGTAAACATCCATAGTAACCACTCTGAAAGTTGCATCTGATTAACTTGACTAGGCCAATAGAAACCTAACATATGCCAGACCTGTTGATTGAAGCCACATCTAAAACTTGCATGTTCACTATCTTCCACATGACTGTTACACCTTGGGCATTGTGGACACTGTCTGACTCTTTTGATAACTAGATTCAGCATGGTTGGAATATAATTCCAAACAAATTTCCAAGCTAAAATTTTTATTTTAGAGGGACACGCTGACTTCCATACTAACCTGTATAATGTAGACAGGTTAGTATTTACTTCATCCCGAGCACACAGTAATTTGTAGGCACTCCTAACAGAATAGTGACCTGATAATTCCCCTATCCAATAAATAGAATATGATGTAGAGGTAATAGGTAATCTGATAGATAGAATAGCAGCAACATCTTCATTCGAAAACCTTGAAGTAATTAAAGCTTCATTCCACTGCATAGATATGGGATCAATCAGATTAGAAACTGTAGAAAAGCCATGAATAGTCTGGGATGAAATTTTCCTCTGTGGATAGCCCGGCAACCAGAAATCGTTCCAAATGTTAATGGAACTTCCACATCCTACTGATCATTTACAACCCTTCTCTAGCAATCCCCTTGAACTCCATATACTTTTCCATATGTAAGAAGGATTGGAGCCCAATAAAGAGTTCATAAAATTGGTTGTAGGGAAATATTTTGATCTTAGCAGTCGTGCCACTAGCGAATCTGAATTCTGAATTATCCTCCACCCCTGTTTGGCTAAAAGTGCAATGTTAAACTTGCACATATCTCTGAACCCCATTCCACCTTCTTCTTTAGGCACACATAAATTCTCCCAAGTACACCAGTGTATACCTCGTTTCTCACTTGAATTCTGCCACCAGAAACGTGCAAAAATTGCCTCTAATTCTTTACAGAATGTCTTGGGTAGTAAAAAACACGACATAGCAAAAACAGGAATAGATTGTAGGACAGCCTTAATGAAGACTTCCTTACCTCCCATGGATAAAGGCTGCACATTCCAGCTTTGAACTTTTTGTCTACATCGATCTCTTAAGTAAGCAAGGGAACGTTTTTTATTACGTCCCACCATCGAAGGCAAGCCGAGATATTTTTCTGGATTACCCTGAGCAGTAACTCCTAGAATGCGGCAGACCTCATGTCGATTACTGTCAATCACATTTGATCCAAAAAACAGGCTTGATTTGTCAAAGTTTACAATTTGACCCGAGCATTGTGAATAAGTATTTAAGACGTTCTGCAAGCACCTCGCCCCCTGCGTTGTTGCTGCACCAAATACTATGTTGTCATCAGCAAATAATAAATGGGAAATAAACAGTGCTCTTCTATTAATTATGACTCCAACCAAAGAATGCTGTTGGGATGCCAATCTTAACAGAGCATAAAGTCCTTCGCTACAAATCAAGAAAAGATAAGGGCTAATAGGATCCCCTTGCCGAATTCCTCGACCCGGTTTAAATTTTTGTCCAATCCTGTCATTAGCAATAACCGAGTAAGAAACAGATGTTATAC
The DNA here is from genome assembly GCA_958450335.1 of Hibiscus tridactylites. Classification (NCBI taxonomy): domain Eukaryota; kingdom Viridiplantae; phylum Streptophyta; class Magnoliopsida; order Malvales; family Malvaceae; genus Hibiscus; species Hibiscus tridactylites. Next base: position 21,084,931 of record OY288276.1, on the reverse strand, counting down.
ATCTCATAATGGTTGAAATCCACTGATCTGCAAATCCCATTTTCCGTAATATCTCTTCCACAAAACTCAACTCTACACGATCATAAGCCTTGCTCATATCAAGTTTCAGTGCAAATGTGCCATGTTTTCCACTTCTTTTGTTCTTCAAGGAATGAAGAATTTCATAAGCCAACAAAATGTTGTCAGAGATTAATCTGCCTGGCAAGAAAGCACTTTGAGCCTCATCGATACAGAATTGTAGAGCCTCTTGCATTCGAGTTGCCAACATTGTTGAAATTATTTTATACAACACATTACATAAGGCTATAGGTCTAAATTGAGTCATCACCTTAGCACCCGTCACCTTTGGAATGAGAACAATATGTGTCTGGTTTATTTGCTCGAGGGATGCATTACCATGAATCATAGATATACAGTAGGCAGCAACTTCTTTACCAACAATATGCCAGAATTTTTTATAGAAAATTGCACCCAAACCATCCTTACCAGAAGCTCTTAAAGGGCCCATAGATTGGACTGCACTATGCACTTCCTCAACAGTGAAAGTTTTAAGAAGATTAGCATTAAGATCAGCAGATATACAAGTATCAATACCTTGTAATATCTCATGGGGATTAATGACATTAGATGCGCAAAAAATACTCTGAAAATAATTTGTGGCTGTACGTAGGATATCTGCATCATCATCGACATATCTATCATTTTCATCCAAGAGAGAGGTAATACGATTTCTCCGCTTTCGCTGAGATGCATGACTATGAAAAAATCGTGTGTTCTTGTCTCCGGATTTCAACCAGTTTGCCCTCGCCCTTTGCTCCCAATACAATTCCTCCCTATCCATCTGAAGATTCATTGCTAGCTTCACATTTGTGATTTCTTCTAAAGCATCATCAGTAGGATGTAAATTCTGCAAGTGCGACAACTTTCTCCGTAGATCATCCATAGTAATTTTTTTCTCCTTCCTGATTCTTTTGAACCACAACTCCAGCCCCTGACTTAATTGTTGTAGTCGGTGGGGAACCAAACCAGACGTGGATTCCCATAGTTGTTTCACTTCTTCTTCGCATGAATCCTCAAGAAGCCATGCGGCCTCAAATCGAAAGTGCGATATCAGATTTGAAGACCTCTGTCTGCTATCTGTATTTAATAGCAGTGGGCAGTGATCAGAGAATGAGTGAGGCATATGACTCAATTTGAAATGCGGAAATAACTCCCACCATGCTGGATTGCCCACACCCTGATCAAGTCTTTCCCTGATATTTATTTTTTCAAATTTGCCCTTTTCCCACGTGAACCAAGGACCCGAGTTACCAATATCATCAAGCGAACAATCATTCAGGGCAGCAGCAAAATTATCCATTTGACGTTGATTCCGTTGTCTTCCTCCACATTTTTCTGTTGCAAATAATAATTCGTTGAAGTCACCGAGCACTAACCATGGAAAATCATTTGTGTCATTCAATTGTCGGAGTAGATTCCATGACTCATCTCGATTTCTTTCTTCCGGAGCACCATAAAAACCGGTACACCTCCAACTAAAACCATCCGAATCATCTATAAACAAGACATCAATATGCCTATCTGAAAAAGATCTCAAAGAAACATTACAATTTACTTTCCATCCGAGCGACAAACCACCACTTCTACCTCTTGCACTAACATCTATACCATTATTAAAACCGCAGAATTTTTGCAGTTTTTCCATCTTACCACTATCTAATTTAGTCTCGATCAGAAAAATAATCGAGGGGTTGACGTCCCTTAGAAAATTTCTGAGACGTAGTGTCGTCCGTGACTTGCCCAAGCCCCGGACGTTCCAACTTAGGAATTTCATTGGACCCGGCTGGCCTTCTCAATAAGGCCTGCCGATATAGCATTTTGTACTTCATTCGAATCATTATGCGAAACTCCTGAAGTTGAAACAGAGGTCCTCATCCTCTTGGTACCATCTGGAACCTCATCCACTGATTCCTAATCTATCTGTGTCATCACAATATCATACCCACCTTGTACTCCAATTGCAGTATGGTCCTTCAGTAAAGTCGAAGTTCCAGAATCTTCAGAACCCTTCTGAATATTCAAATCTTGCTTTCCTGACTCCTTTTGAAGCATCATCCTGCACTTCAATCACAGTTTCTTTCACATAGGATGGTTGTGATTTCATAACTGTAATATCCTCTCGAAGCCACTTACTGGTTGTAAGGGCCATCATTCTCCTGGTTGGAGCTCTAAGGCTCAAATCCCACCCAAAATTAATATCCTTCTCATTCACTGTCAAGCGGACCGGGCAGAAACTCTCCCCATGTCCAAGTTTACCGCAGATGAAACAAAACAGAGATAGTTTTTCATATTCAAAACGCACAAATGTGCCCTAACCTCCACGTATCGCCAATTTCTTCCATCGTTTTAACGGTCTGCGGACGTCCACTGCAACACGGATACGCATTATACCTTTGTAACCCAGAGTTACTTTTTCAGAATCATATATCAGAAATTGACCCACAAAATTTCCGAGTTGTCGAGCCACTCCTTCCGACATACATCCGGGTGGTACATCATTTACTAATACCCAGAATGATACTGAATTAAGAGGGACCGATAAAGGAACCTCACCTTCTTTCAGACGATACAAGATCAAGAGATGGGAATTAAAATTCCATGGCCCATTTTCCTCAACCCTATCCACATCAATTTTATGATAAAATCGGAACAAATATGTAACACCCGGGTTTAGGGGTCGGGTGAAAATAATGTTTTAATAATTTGGGTTCGGTTTTATAATTTAAATAAATTAAATAATGGTTCGGGTTTTGTTTACAAATAAAACAAAGGTGTTGGACCCAATTTCTAAATTAAGCCCAATAGCCATTCATTAATGGCATTTGTGTAAATATCAAATAAAACCCATTTTTATTACCTTATAATTCAAATAAACCCCAAAACCCCATCATCTTCTTCTTCTTCATTTTTCCAACGTCAAAAACATCTCCTCCATGGGAGCTTCTATTTCATCTCCTCCATCCTTCATTCTTGATGATTTTTGAAAGGTAATTACGTTTTTGACTTCCCCTCAACTCCCTCTCTTTAAAAGTACCACTTATTTCCATTTTCATGGAAGTTTTGGGAAAATAGAGTTTTGAAAGATTTTGATTAAAAATGGAAACTTTGTGTTGTTAAGCCTAATGTTTTGATTTAATATGGTTAGTTGTGATGTATAGAAGTTAAATGGTATAACATATGTGAATTTTGAATGATTTTGAGCAATTTTCGGATTTGGGTAAACATGAGGTTTTTGGAGGGTTTTGGGTGAGTTTTGGGGGTTGTTTTAGGTGGGTTTTGATAGGCTATTGTTAGTACTATGGATAGGGGTTGAATTGGGATCGATTGTGGATGTAATGGAGGTTGGAAACATGGTTTTTGGGCATGGTTTTGGGGCTGTCCGAATTGGTTAAAAATGGGATATGTTCATAGCTTGCAACATGGTAAATTGTGATTGAATTGTATTCCGGGTTGGTCTTTTGATGTTGGGCTGATTGGAATTGTTTGAAATGTGTTTGAGGTTGTCTAAAAGCGGTAATTGGTGTTGGAGAAGCTTCGCGAGGAAATCCGGGTTTGTGGGAATGGTTGCTTGCTTGGCTTGGAGCTTGGAAGCTTAGGTGAGTGGTTAAAATGTTTTAAATAGCTTTGATTAATTGGTTCAAGCATATGAATGTGGAAATGTTTTCAAGAAACGTTTTGGTTCAAGGTTGGTTTTGAAAGAGTTTAGTTGGGCTTAAAGGTCAATTTTAAATTCAAGAGTAAGTTGATGAGAATCGCCTATTTAATTTCCCCTTTTTCCATTTGTTTTCATTACTTGAGGTGATGTTTTGTTAAGCATGAAATTTAAATACTTTGAGTAGAAGCATGTTGCCTATTTCTATATCGTTAATGATGTATGATGGTAATAATGGTGACGTTGTTATGCCTTGTAAGATGTGTGTAAGTGGGTGCAGGTTGTGCACGAAAATGGTGAGTAAGACCATTTGTGATTGGTAAGCTTGTAAGTAGTAAGTGATGCCTAATTGTGTATATTGTTGCAATTTGGTTTGGTTGTGCATGATATAGTGAGTACATGTCGCATGATTGTGATTGTACGTTGTGTTGCATGGTTGGTGTCGAACCTCACGTGATGGTTGTCGTTGCTCCGGTGATGTGTAGTCCCGCCGGTAGCGAATGGTATAAGACTCCGGTGATGTGTAGTCCCACCGGTAGTGACTAGTAGAAGAGTACTTTGATGTGTAGTCCCATTGGAAAACTACTAGACGAAACGGTGATGTGTAGTCCCACCGTGTGTGTTTTGGTTATGCTTGTGCATGCCATGTAACGTTCATGTTGTATCTCACTATATCATTGTCTTCTTATTGTTTTGCTTTAATCTAGGACTATGTCCTTATGCATGCTATGAAGTGTAATGCTATGATAAATGCCTATATGGTTGACCCTTGGTTGAACGTGCATGTTAGTAGAAGGATTAGGTAGTTGGATGATTTGTATGCATGGACCTTTATTTTAAAGAAAGCTTTGAACCCTGCATTGTCGTAGTTATGTTTTAGAGCTCCGCTCACTAAGCTTTATACTTACGCTCTCCTTTTTCCGACAATGCAGACCTTTAGCTTGGAGTTAGCAAGGAGCAAGAAAAGGGCGTCCAAGCGTGTGGTAATTGCTCAAGTATGGTTTATTAAATAATGTAGTAGTCTAGCAATGGGAAATGCTACGTGTTTTAGGAGCTTGTATCTAGACTCCTTTGAGTTGGCTTATAGTTGTTAATGCCTAATGTTGATGTTTGAATTAATTATGGATTGTAAGCATGTAATACCTTGGTGATTGTTTGTGTGTATGATGGCATGCTTTAGGGTGATTAGGTTGCCTTATGTATGTTTGCAAACCTCTTGTGTTTGACTTGTGCTTTAAGACCATTTGAGCCTTCATGTATGCTTAATATTGCCTAGTTTGCTCTTTAATTAGAATGTTATGTATGAAAGCTTTAATCCATGTTTGAATGGCTCCCTTGGCTTAAATATGTGTGCTTGCATGTTGGTATGCGCTTAGGTGAGTCGAGAAATGCATTTAGAGTCGTGTTGGGGTCGTTTTAGTTGAGTTTGGAGGAATTGTAGTGCAGAGGGTATCGATACCCCTGGTTAGGGTATCGATACCCTCTCACCCAAATGCCTCAGATTTTGCCTGGGGTATCGATACGCCTAGGGTATCGATACCCTCCAAAGTCTCTGTAATTGGGAATTTGGAGTTAGAGTAGAGCGTATCGATACGGTGTACCCGAGTATCGATACGGTTCTATTCTGTTGACCAAGGAAGGTTGACCGGGGAAGAGGGTATCGATACCCCTGGTAAGGGTATCGATACGGTCTTCACGTGTTGACTTCTTGGGTTGACCTAGAAAGGGGGTATCGATACCCCTGATTAGGGTATCGATACTGCCTGCCTTATAAGCTTAAAATTGACTGTTTATGCATGGCTGTGTTTTGAATGTATTTTTCCTTTGAACGTTTTCCGCTGTTGTGAATCACATAGGACTTAATATTCATCTAGGCAAGATTAATATAAAAAGAAAAAAAATAAGGTTGCTAACCGAGGGGGAATCTTTTGGGTTTCGCTTCGGTTTTCCCCGTGTGGCCCACTCGGACCGGTAATCCGGCCAGACCGGGACAAGGGGGTTACATTTGTTGGTATCAGAGCCTGAGGTTTCCGAGACCTCGGGTAGGTATGTGAGGTAAGTTGATGTGTTATGTTGTTGTTATGTCTCGGTGAATGTTTTGCCACGTATGTTTAATGTTTGCTTGTTAGTATGGTGTTTGAAGGCATGTGTTAGCATGATGGGTGTATTGAAGCGTAGTGTCGAGTTCCCATTGCTACTATTACTTATTTGAAAGGATTTTTGTAAAGGAATATACTTGAGCACCTTGGACCCTTGCTCTTGCTAACCCTAAATATTCTTGTTTGTGTGTTTTGTTTATTATTATATTGTTGTCTTTGGTAAGTTAGAGGCCGAGGCGTGGGCCTAGAGCTGGTAATCGTGAACCTGAGGTTTTAGAGGATGTGAATGATGAGAGAGTTCATCGCTTTAGTTCAGGGTAGTATGACCGTACCAGAGTTTGGAGTGCAGTTTGTTTGTTTGGGTCAACAGGCACATGAACTGGTTTCTGTTGAGGGAGAACAATGTGACCGATCTTGACATGAGATGGAAAGAGAAGTGATGAACTAAGAGTTGGCTTCGGAATGATGTCGATGCTATAGCAAGTAATTCCTCGATAAAGTCATTGGGCTTGTTTTCTGATTAATTCTGGATCTACGCGTCCGTGTATTTTGAGTGAGTTTGCGAAGCTGTTGAAATCCACCTTGTGAAGTACTAGAGGTAGGTGTTGGTGTTGCTAGCTCCTTCGGGGGTACAGTCGTGGTCAAAAAGTTGTACAAGAAATGTCTGTTGATGGTTCAGTGGCACGTGTTTTCAGTTGATGCGATGGAATTGCCTTTTTCGGTCTTGATGTGAAGCTGTGCATGGTTTGGCTAAAAGAACATAGAGTTAGGGTAGACTTTGAGATAATGGGAGTTTTCTTAAAGCTTACGAATGACTATGAGATTGTAATGGTAGGTAGGAATGTGGATTTCGAATCGAATGTTGATCCAGCGTTAGCGGTCAAAGACTGATTGAGTTAGTTGACAGACTTGCCTAGCCAATGTTATGGGTTTGATTTTTTTTGAATGGGGATTAGACCGTGGACTGTTAGAAAGGTTGTGTTTCCTAAAAGTGCTTGGAAGAACTTCCCGGTTTGTCTCCTGTTAGAGAAGAAGAGTTTGTTTTTGAGATCATCTTCGAGTTTACTCGTGTTTTGGTTGCTCTGTACCTTATGATTCTCGACCGACTTGAGAGTGTTAAGGAATCAACTACGAGTTTGTTAGACCTTATATTGATTAGGCCTAGTACATCATCTTAGAGTGTGATAGTGTAATTTGTGAAGAAGAAAGAGTGACAGTGAATAATTAGTATCCGTTTCCGAGTGTCAGTGACTGTTGATCAGTTGGTGTGTGCTTCAGTCTTTTCGAATATTAGTTTGGGATCCGATTGCTAACAGTTGAAAGTGAGAAAGGTTGATGTACCGAAGACAGCTTTCGGGGCAGATGTGATCACTTTGGGTTTTGAGTTATGCCGTTTTGATTGACTAGTATGTTAGTTACTTTTATAGAGATGTTGAGCAGAATGTTTTCCTAAGTCCTTGATCAGTTGTAGTAGCTCTTCTGGATGTCACGTGAGTATATTCAAGTACCGAGGAAGATCATGACAAACTTTGAAGTTAGTGTGGCAGATTCTATTGGAGAATTAATTGTATACCAAGTTGTGCAATGTGGACTTCGAGTTAATAAGGATGTTCTCCTAGGACATGTAGATCAGCCGAGTGTGTTAGAGTAAATCCCAAGTAGGCAAAAGAGGATATGAGTTGGAAGAAATTGAAGACTGTGATAGATATCTATAGTTCCTAGGTCGGGCATTGTTACTCTCAAAGAATCGTAAATAGTCTTTTGAAGATAGTCGCTCCATTGATAGATTGCTACAGAAGAAATGTTCAGTTGTGTGGTTAGATAAGAGGAAATAGGCCCTTGAGAAACCAAAAGAAACTTTGAAAAGAGCTTCGATCGTGAATCAGCTTATATCAGAGGAAGAGTTTGTGAACCATAGTGATATGTCACATTGTAGAGTTAGGTTGTGTGCTTATGCAATGCAGAAGATTCTGGTTTGCTCATCAAGACAGTTGTATTTGCTTCGAAGACTTAGAGACAAAGCTTGTATAGTAAGAGATGCACAATGTGTACGTACATATTACCAGAACTTGAATTGTTAGACAACTTAGGTGGAAACTTGAACAGCATAAGTGCTAGAACTGCTTGAAGACTGTAATATCAAGATTGAGTACCATCCGAAGATAGTCAATGTGGTAATCGATGTTCCGAGTTGAAATTGTTGTTAGATTAGTAGTTGAGTTGCGAGTTGTAATTTTCTAAATTCAGTTTACCGAATGATAGTGTTTTTGTGGCCGAGTTTCGGGTTGAGCCTACATTGAGTCAGAATGTTTGAAGAGAAACAGTTGCAAGATAGATTCTTGGCACCTCACGTGCAAGGCATATCAGAAAGAAAACCTTCAGAGTACAGTTCAGAGATGATAGAATTTGTATTGTTAGAGACAGAATTGTTGTACCGATTGACATAGTGTTTTGAGACGTATTGTGTTGGCCGAAGCATACGACAGTTTATTTGTATGGCATCAGAATAGTATGAAGAGGTATTGCGGGTCGAAGATGAGTACTTCTGGGTTGAGTTGATGAATGACGTGGTCCAGTATGCGAGTAAGTGTATAGTTTGCCTGTGTGTCAAGATCGAGTATCAGTTTTCTTCTAGTTTGTTACATTCGTGGAAGATCCTTAATGAAAGTGGGAAATGGATTTGAGGAACTTTATGTCCGGTTCGCCTTTGATTTCTTACGAGAGGGTTTAGCCGAGTAAGCAATGATAGTTGCATCGAGTGTGCTCATTTTATACATGTTCAAGCTACTTGTACTGTGGGAAAGATGGTGGAGTTGTGCCTTAGCAAGAGTGTGGATCGTACAGTGTCTTGAGATCAATAGTGGCCAGTAGAGATTCGAGTTTTCTGCTAGATTTTTGAAGACGTCTGCATAGTGTTTGGTTGACTGATGAAGTCGGATGATCAATCAGAGGAAGTCATCGGTCAAGTTTTTTAAACAGTGCTGTATGAGTTTGCGAATCGGGCTAGTTCAGTTGTTTATTTGTCGCGGTTACCACCAGAATTAGAAAGGGGTTTGTGATGTGTTCTGTGTATCTATGATTCAGAAGTGTGAGCCAGTTTTGTTCCGTGTTATGTTGTTGAAAAGATTGAGTTGAATTTAAAATGGTCATGCATTGAAGGACCCGTTGAGATCTTGGCATCAGTTAGCTAATGTTGTGTGGTGAGTCTACCGAGTTGGTGGGTATGTTGTGGTGAGAGAAAGTGTGGAGGAGCATGTGTCAGTGACTCTTCCTGTCTGATAAATTTCGGGGACGAAATTTCCTTAAGTAGGGGAGAGTTGTAACACCCGGGTTTAGGGGTCGGGTGAAAATAATGTTTTAATAATTCGGGTTTGGTTTTATAAATTAAATAATGGTTCGGGTTTTGTTTACAAATAAAACAAAGGTGTTGGACCCAATTTCTAAATTAAGCCCAATAGCCATTCATTAATGGCATTTGTGTAAATATCAAATAAAACCCATTTTTATTACCTTATAATTCAAATAAACCCCAAAACCCCATCATCTTCTTCTTCTTCATTTTTCCAACGTCAAAAACATCTCCTCCATGGGAGCTTCTATTTCATCTCCTCCATCCTTCATTCTTGATGATTTTTGAAAGGTAATTACGTTTTTGACTTCCCCTCAACTCCCTCTCTTTAAAAGTACCACTTATTTTCATTTTCATGGAAGTTTTGGGAAAATAGAGTTTTGAAAGATTTTGATTAAAAATGGAAATTTTGTGTTGTTAAGCCTAATGTTTTGATTTAATATGGTTAGTTGTGATGTATAGAAGTTAAATGGTATAACATATGTGAATTTTGAATGATTTTGAGCAATTTTCGGATTTGGGTAAACATGAGGTTTTTGGAGGGTTTTGGGTGAGTTTTGGGGGTTGTTTTAGGTGGGTTTTGATAGGCTATTGTTAGTACTATGGATAGGGGTTGAATTGGGATCGATTGTGGATGTAATGGAGGTTGGAAACATGGTTTTTGGGCATGGTTTTGGGGCTGTCCGAATTGGTTAAAAATGGGATATGTTCATAGCTTGCAACATGGTAAATTGTGATTGAATTGTATTCCGGGTTGGTCTTTTGATGTTGGGCTGATTGGAATTGTTTGAAATGTGTTTGAGGTTGTCTAAAAGCGGTAATTGGTGTTGGAGAAGCTTCGCGAGGAAATCCGGGTTTGTGGGAATGGTTGCTTGCTTGGCTTGGAGCTTGGAAGCTTAGGTGAGTGGTTAAAATGTTTTAAATAGCTTTGATTAATTGGTTCAAGCATATGAATGTGGAAATGTTTTCAAGAAACGTTTTGGTTCAAGGTTGGTTTTGAAAGAGTTTAGTTGGGCTTAAAGGTCAATTTTAAATTCAAGAGTAAGTTGATGAGAATCGCCTATTTAATTTCCCCTTTTTCCATTTGTTTTCATTACTTGAGGTGATGTTTTGTTAAGCATGAAATTTAAATACTTTGAGTAGAAGCATGTTGCCTATTTCTATATCGTTAATGATGTATGATGGTAATAATGGTGACGTTGTTATGCCTTGTAAGATGTGTGTAAGTGGGTGCAGGTTGTGCACGAAAATGGTGAGTAAGACCATTTGTGATTGGTAAGCTTGTAAGTAGTAAGTGATGCCTAATTGTGTATATTGTTGCAATTTGGTTTGGTTGTGCATGATATAGTGAGTACATGTCGTATGATTGTGATTGTACGTTGTGTTGCATGGTTGGTGTCGAACCTCACGTGATGGTTGTCGTTGCTCCAGTGATGTGTAGTCCCGCCGGTAGCGAATGGTATAAGACTCCGGTGATGTGTAGTCCCACCGGTAGTGACTAGTAGAAGAGTACTTTGATGTGTAGTCCCATTGGAAAACTACTAGTCGAAACGGTGATGTGTAGTCCCACCGTGTGTGTTTTGGTTATGCTTGTGCATGCCATGTAACGTTCATGTTGTATCTCACTATATCATTGTCTTCTTATTGTTTTGCTTTAATCTAGGACTATGTCCTTATGCATGCTATGAAGTGTAATGCTATGATAAATGCCTATATGGTTGACCCTTGGTTGAACTTGCATGTTAGTAGAAGGATTAGGTAGTTGGATGATTTGTATGCATGGACCTTTATTTTAAAGAAAGCTTTGAACCCTGCATTGTCGTAGTTATGTTTTAGAGCTCCGCTCACTAAGCTTTATGCTTACGCTCTCCTTTTTCCGACAATGCAGATCTTTAGCTTGGAGTTAGCAAGGAGCAAGAAAAGGGCGTCCAAGCGTGTGGTAATTGCTCAAGTATGGTTTATTAAATAATGTAGTAGTCTAGCAATGGGAAATGCTACGTGTTTTAGGAGCTTGTATCTAGACTCCTTTGAGTTGGCTTATTGTTGTTAATGCCTAATGTTGATGTTTGAATTAATTATGGATTGTAAGCATGTAATACCTTGGTGATTGTTGGTGTGTATGATGGCATGCTTTAGGGTGATTAGGTTGCCTTATGTATGTTTGCAAACCTCTTGTGTTTGACTTGTGCTTTAAGACCATTTGAGCCTTCATGTATGCTTAATATTGCCTAGTTTGCTCTTTAATTAGAATGTTATGTATGAAAGCTTAATCCATGTTTGAATGGCTCCCTTGGCTTAAATATGTGTGCTTGCATGTTGGTATGCGCTTAGGTGAGTCGAGAAATGCATTTAGAGTCGTGTTGGGGTCGTTTTAGTTGAGTTTGGAGGAATTGCAGTGCAGGGGGTATCGATACCCCTGGTTAGGGTATCGATACTCTCTCACCCAAATGCCTCAGATTTTGCCTGGGGTATCGATACGCCTAGGGTATCGATACCCTCCAAAGTCTCTGTAATTGGGAATTTGGAGTTAGAGTAGAGCGTATCGATACGGTGTACCCGAGTATCGATACGGTTCTATTCTGTTGACCAAGGAAGGTTGACCGGGGAAGAGGGTATCGATACCCCTGGTAAGGGTATCGATACGGTCTTCACGTGTTGACTTCTTGGGTTGACCTAGAAAGGGGGTATCGATACCCCTGATTAGGGTATCGATACTGCCTGCCTTATAAGCTTAAAATTGACTGTTTATGCATGGCTGTGTTTTGAATGTGTTTTTCCTTTGAACGTTTTCCGCTGTTGTGAATCACATAGGACTTAATATTCATCTAGGCAAGATTAATATAAAAAGAAAAAAAAATAGGGTTGCTAACCGAGAGGGAATCCTTTGGGTTTCGCTTCGGTTTTCCCCGTGTGGCCCACTCGGACCGGTCATCCGGCCAGACCGGGACGAGGGGGTTACAAAATAGCGGTTCTCTCCAATGTCCGAAATAGATACCCCTCCCCGTGGTCTCCATACATTTGAGAGAGTAGTTTTCATTGACTGGAAATGTATTACCGCAGAGGTTAAAAACTGCCCAACAAAGCAGTTTTCGAAAGAAATTCCTTGCTCAAGTAAATTTTGTTCCACTTGGATTTCAGTATCCTCATCTTCTTCAATCGCTAATCCCTCCAAGTTGTTTGCAATTGCAGATTCCATTATCAGAAGAACAAGGGAGATGAAACAGAAAAAAAAAAACCGTGCTAAACAGCAAAAGTTCGTGTCAAAGAGACAGAGAGAAAAAACCGTGCTAAACAGCAGAATTTCAAACATATACGCATATAACTATTTAGTTAAAAAAATGTTGGTTCACTTTTAAAATTTCAGTTTGATTTAAGATTACATATTTAACTGCTGAAACATAATTAAATTTATTTTTCACAACTGTATTCAGTTTGCTTAATTAGGGTCATATATCTAGTTAAAATAAGCTCGATTACCTATTTGACTTCAAATTGGATTTGTGATACTTCAGCTTGACCCAAATTCTACTTTGAATTCAGATTTTTACATATTAATTAAAAAATTGATTAAGTTAATCAAACCTTTTTTGCGGTTGATTTTTGAATTAGCAGTTAGGGACATTTCTAGCCTTGACAAAAACTAATATATGTAGGCCTAATTAAGGTAAAAGTACATTAGAAGTCTTTCTACTATATCAAAACGTTCATTTTAATCCATCTATTATGAAAAGGGACATTTTAGTCCCTATTCTATATCAAAAAGTTCATTTGAGTCCATCTACTATCAAAAGGGGCATTTTAGTCCTTTCACCTTTGAAAAATTAATTTTTTTTCAAAATTGTTAAGTTATGGTTAGTTGACTTAAATGTTTTGGTTTAAATACCGTTTAAGTCCATGTCAAATTCGAAATTGAGTAAATTGACTCATCTTGAAAAAAGATGAGAGTAATTTATTCAATTGTATTTGTATAATTTTAAAATAAAATACACAAAAAAATTATAATATATTTTTCATATAATTTTTTAAATTTCTTTTTGAAATTTTAATTTTTTGTGTTTTTATCATGTTTTTCAATTAAACAATTACTCTCTCCGAATCTAAAAATTCTAAGACAATTCAATGTATAGTTTTTTCAATTAAACAATTTAAATATTTTTTTTATTTTTTGTCTTGTAATTGTAATATTATTGTAAGTGAAAAAATAGAGTTTGGAGTTCATAAGTGTTTAAAAATATATGTAAAAGTTTGGGTCTATCTTAGAGTAATAAAGCAGGACCAAAGGTGAGCTATGACAGGGCGTTCGGGTATGGCTGATCAGTTGGCAACCATCTTTGATTTTCTCCCCAAACGAGTGTAAACAATAGGCTAGTGGTATCATAATGGAGCCGGGAAGCGTACTGGTAGGGTGGAGTTTTTCAATTTGTATGGTCTGCATTCTGCAATATTCATATGTATTTTTGTCCTGGTTAAAATGTGCTCTCCACTTAGATATGTCGTACTCTTTTTTTCTAATAAGTTTAAAGAGGTTTTTTAACGAGGCGCATATCTAAGTTTGTTTCAAGTTTACCTCAATAAAATTAACTTTTACTTTTCAAAAAAAAAATATATATATATATATATGTAAAAGTTCACAAAAAAATTAGGAGAGATTAATTTTTTTCAAGTTCAAAATTGAGAATGACCTAAAAAGTGTTTATACCAAAATATTTAAGCCAACAAATAATAAATTTAGTATTTTGGACTAAAATGTTAGCTTTTCAAACGTATAGGGTCTAAAATGTTCATTTTCATATTAGAATGATTAAAATGAACTTTTAGGTATAGTACAAAGACTAAAATGTTCTTTTTAATAATTGAGAAATGAATTTTTAGGTAAACGAACACGAACGAGGGTGTGCTCATGTTCGTTCGTTTAACTTTAACCGAACAAATGAACGAACACAAAATTTCTTGCTTGTGTTCGTTCATTAAGGAATGTATCTTGTTCGTGTCCGTTCATGTTTGTTCGTTTAAATGGTAAACAAACACAAACGAACACAAACAAACGTATATAATTTGTTAAATATTTAATATTTTTGGTTAGTTAGATTAATTCAGTTAATTAACCGATTTTAAACTGAATTAATCGATAATTGAAATTTGAAAAAACTCTTAATCATTAGTCGAAATCTAAAACTATCTAATAGATTAACCAATTTTGTTTTGGTTCGGTCGGTTAGTTCGGTTTAACCGAATAATGAACACCCCTAAACATATGTGAATAAATTTAAATGAACATAAACGAACGGATTACCGAATGTTCACGAACATAAATGAACGAACAAACTCTTTGTTCGTGTTCGTTCATTTAATTAAACAAACAAAAAAATCTTGTTCATGTTCGTTTAATAAATAAACGAATTTCCCGTCGAACGATTCGCTGAATGTTCGATTCGTTTACAGCCCTAATTGCATTCACTTGACTATACACTGTTTAAGATGGAAGGCTCGATTGCCTCCGGGGACGAACCACCTACTTGGTCTTTGGATGGGGCTCTTGTTCCCGCGTAGAGGATTTTTTTTCTTTTTACCTTTTGTTTTAAATAATTTTTTTAAAACAAATTAATAATAAATTTGTCTCCTCACTTTTTAATATCTATGTTTTTTCGGAAAACTTCTAATCTAAATTTTGCACTTGATTGCCTCTATAACGCTCAGGTCATATGAAATTTAAGAGCGTCTTGGGCAAGATAGTTTTCAATAATAAAATTTATGCACAAAGTAAAAAAATAATTTGACTGAACAGTCATTTTAGTCTTTTTTTTTGAAGTAATTTAACTTTTAATATTTTATTTGGGTTAAAATAACCTCTCTACAAATGAAATCTGTCAGTCAACTAACGATAAATGACTTGAAATGACGAGATAAACTTATATGGCAGTGCACGCAGACATGGCAGTATCATATAGACAAATGTGTTAACTTGAAAAAGCGTTACATCCATCAAAAATAATTTTATAAAATTATATAAAATATAAAATAATTTTTTCTGTTGACTCATTATTCTGTCAAGTCATTTCAAACCGTTTACCGCCAGTTTTTTAACAATTTTCATCTGTAAAAAGATCATTTTGACCCAAAAAGAATAGGGGCCAAAGTGACTATTCAGTCAAACATTAGGAGTATTTATTGATGAAAAATTATTGTAAATATATCAATTTTATCAACTAAAATAAGCTGAAAGTAATAAATGAGTTATAATGAAATGTGTTACTAAATCATTTGCATTAAATTAAAACTCAAAACGTAGAGATTGAGTCAGAAGATGACCTCCCTAAGGATCGGTTCATGGTCATTAAGATGATTGCCCACGTTCTGCCATATGTTGGTAGGTACAGGACCGAGAAGTGATCTGTTTAGATTCTAGACTCTACAAATATATCCACATTAATGCATCATTTGTATAGAATCTCACTTTCAGGAATAGATCCGTTTAGTTAGTTATCTCAAAGATCACTGCAAATTGCAATTACAAAGGAGTAATATATTATTGCGAACCGAATAAGACGGTGACCATCGCTTCAGCATCCGTAGCAAAAATATCATAGACAGTTTTGTTCTGAACTGCTTGTGCCCAAGAAAAATTATACAAACCTGATGTGTACCCTCGAAAAAAATACATGAAATTTTCTTCAGTAGATCTCGTCCAATTTAGGGTCAGAAACAAAACGAAAAAAAATCGAAGGCAATTAGATTAAAATGAATACTTAGCCCCGATGAATTAAGGTCCCTCAAGAATATAAATGGAGGAAATCTTGATTTTACTCAAGAATTTGAACTCAAATTTTTAATTATCTTTTCACCGTTTAATCAAATAAGAAAATTGATTTTTAATTTAATTTTTGGCAAATATAGAAGATTAAATGTGTAGTTATATAAATTATTTTTATTTTGATGGTCAAATAGGATTAAAGTAATAGTTTAGGACTATTTAGGTAATTTATCTTTCTTTTTATTGTGTCAGATCATCCTCCCATTAACGTTTAATGGCAACAAACGGTTGAGTGACTAAAAGTTTACACCCCGAAAACATAAGTGATCTTACTGGTCATTTTTTAAAATCGATGACCAACTCTGTACTGGAAGAAAACATAAGTGACCATTCCAGTAGTTAACCCTATAATAAATTCATAATTTCTCAAATAGTTTATTTTTCTCTTGAAAATCATCAAATCATAAACTTCTTCAATTATAGGTAAGGTAAATATCAAGTCAGGTCAATATCAAAATAAGTCGGCTCAATTAACAGGTCGCGTAAATTCAGATCTCGAGTTATTTTAGTTAGGCTATATCAATTATTTGCCAGGTTAGTCTTAGGTTCGGGTTCTTTTTAGTCGGGTGCAAGTCGGGTTCCGTTACCACAGTAACATGTTTAATTCGAATTCATGTCGTTCTCGGTCGAATATAGGCCGAGTTCGGTTACTATAGTATCAGGTCCAACTCGAGTTCAGGTCAACAATAGCCGGTTATCTATCGGTTTCAGGTCATCACTTTCTCGACTCAAAACAAGTTTTGACTCATGTAGGTTTCAATCCAATTTTCGGGTCAGATTAGGATTTTACATCCCTAAGGACTCGGATAAATTATTTTGTAATTTAACTCGAGTGGACTTTTTATTTATTAAATAAAAATATTTTATTTAATTTTTTGAATAGTTTATCGTTTATATATAATACTATGATTTTTCGGTTTAATACCTAAGCGTAATTAGTGGCGTATCCACATGTAGGGTTGGGTGGGTTTGTGCCCACCTTGAATTTTTTAAAGTTCACATATTTGACTTTAATTTTTTTTAATTTTTATGAATTAGTCTTTACATTTTTTTGCTTGTGCCTACCCTAAAATTTTTATGACTAGTACCCACCCTCAAGTATTTTGATTTGTGCCTACCCTAAAAAAAATCTAAATCCACCACAGAATATAATTTATAAGAAAAATATCAATTTCAAATTAACAAATTTATTCGTAAAGATAAAACAAACCAAATACACTTTTATTTAAACTCGTTTGTTTAATAAACAAACATAAAAATCTATTCATACGCATTTACCTATTATAAAAAAATAAACATAAACAAGTGCACTAGTGTTGATCACATGCATATCCCTCTTATGTTTAACTTGTTTTTTATTTACAATTTTGAAAATCATTTATATAATGTAATAGGTAAATATTAAATTAAATATCTAGTTATGAATATATTAAATACTATTAAAATTTAAATAAATAATTTTATCATTACTCTCAATTTTCATTTATATCTCGATCATCATCATTTTCTTGTTTCATTTTTAACCAACCGTATGATATACTTCTGGACAACCCCTTCTCTCTTCTCTTATAAAAAAATTAAATAAATAAAGAGAGCCATAATCATTTGATATTTTTAACTTGCTAGATAATGTCAACAAACATGCCACAAATATACGAAAATGCCAATCTATATGATTCAAATCATTAGCCTTTAAAAAATACTTTAAACATACATAAGCATGGTACAGACTACAAAGACGAATCATAACTCAAAACCAGTGGATTTTCATAGAGCATTGGGGGCACTGTTTGATTTACAGATATAAATTTATAACGAAAGAGTTTTTTAGCTTGAGTTAAACTTGTTTGATCAGAGAAAATTATAACATTTTATGAGAATCATCACACACCATTCTGAATACAATACAAAAGCTTAAGGGGGAAAAGTAAATTACCTCAAACTAGATAGATCTGCATGCTTTATTTAAGATGTTCTTTGTGTAAGTAATCACCAAACTAACCCCTTTTTCCGTCTAAACCTATCGACACGATCCGTGCTCATTCGAGACTTCTCAGGCTTATTCGACTTCTTAGACTTCTCGAGTCGACTATCTAAGCTGTTTCTAGAAACTTCTGGAAGGTCAGCACCCAGTTTAAAGGTATCCGAAGTTGCACCATCTGATGGTTTGGTCTTATTGTCCGAGTTCGCCACTACTTTCTCGGAACCGTTTGTGGCTGCTTTTGATTTGTTTAAAGACAATACAAATTTCTTCAAATGTCTAATGAATTCAGGGTAGAGCTCGAGATTGCAATGTCCTCCTCCGTTTACCCACAAAGGATCGTACTTATGCTTGCAAACCTCCCATAGCTGTTTACCATGAGAAGAATCAACAACTTCATCAGCTGTCCCCTGCCAATACGAAAAGAATTAAGAAAAAAAGGAAACATCTACGAACTTTCCTTAGATTTCACGACTCATGCGCAGGTCCGTGACACAGAGATGATCTAACAATTAACATCAGCAGCTGTCTATTGCCATGTTCAAAGGCCAGGAAATGATATATTTATAGAGCAACCACATAACGAATATTAATGTAGCAAGTAAATGGAGGGTAGAGAAAGAAAGAGAAGGGAGATAATCGTGATGAAACATGTGGAGAGGATAAAAGAAATGGAAGCAATACTTACATGAATTACCAAAACCTGACAGTTCACTGCTCCAATTTTGTCAATGTTCTGAAATTTTGAATGGGAGAAAACAATAATGAAGGTCACACTACCTGCAAGATAAAACAAGAAAATAGAAATGCGGTGTAAAACACCGACTTACCTTATAAATGTCAAACCAGTATGTCCTTTTGACAGGGTACAATACTCTCATGCCGGACAAAATTGGGCTATGTAGAACAACGCCTCTCAAGTTCGGCAAACGAGAAGCAAGATCAACTGTAGGTCCACTGCCAACAGACTGACCATACAAAATTAATTGTTCATCTTTAACTCCATACTCTTCCTTAAGGCACTTGTAAGCTGCATCTATGTCTGCATATGTATTACACTCAGTTGGCTGTTTCAAATAAAAGAAAGTGATCTTTAGATAGCAAGTTTGTAGCAAGCTGCAAAATGTTCATTTAATAAGTACAAGAAATCAGAAATGACATGGCAGCACAGAAAATTCTTAGGTCATGATACACATTGAACATAGCAAATTAATGAGAGATCCAACGGTGCAGGAAAGGAACTAACTAGTGTATATGATATAAAAAAAATATAGGTTAAAAATATAATCCTAAAAACATTTGGATCAACCACTACATTTAGATATTATAGAATGAAACTGCCCCCAACTCAGATCATCATAAGAATTCAAGTATTGCATGTAAAATGAACACCATGCTTCTTTAGCAGAAAAGGAGGAAGTTTTTTTTGTCAAAAATTACTGCGTAATTATTTAAATGTTCATTGCATAGTTAAATTGTTATAGCAAACATGGATAAGGGAAACTTTTGTTCTCAAAATTAGCAACAAGAAAGATGAGCAAAATAACCAACCTTTCCGGTTGACTGACCATAGCCAGAGTAATCATATCTACAAAAAAAAAGACGGTATTAGGAATAGTAAAATAATTAATATAAAATAAGGATAGACTCAAAATAAACCCAACAAGTACAAAGATATGATAAAATGTTCTACTTTCAGGAAGTCTAATTACCTGCACAGCCATTTCATGCGTCTCTAGAAACAATGTCAATGACTTATAGGAACAGATTTCCAAATTTTTTCTTTAAAATCTTGGTTAACTTTTCCCAAAATTTCTAAATGCTTAAGAAAAGGAGAATGCTATCAATTAGTCTTAGGCAGGTTAAGAATCTGATGAAAGTTCATATGTTTGAATGGCATATCCATTTTGTATCATGACTCCTAGAACTCTGGAAGGAGCTATACAAGAATTGTAGAGTCCGTAGTTCACCACATTCTCCTACAAAGTGTTCGTGGAAGACAAATTGTCGATTTTATTTTGGGTTCATACATACTTCTAAGTCAGTGCCTAATTCTAAGGTAACCCTAGTTTTCTGTAGGAAATATAGAATAGAGGTCATTTCTTTCTCTTCATTATCATTTGTTGGTGTTAGTTAATAATATACGTACCTTCACAACCTTCATTGAGGTTTAGTTAGTGAAGTATCAACGCAAATCAAAAAGGAAACTGTATCACATCGTGCAATTACAAGATACACACTGCTCGCATATATAATGAAAGTCGGCAGTTTGATAACAAACAACCGCAATAGTGCAAGAAAACAAATAGACAGGAGGCAACCATTTCCAAATGAAGCTGTCAACCATGATATTTACAATGATAATAGAATGCATAGCGGCATATGTCACAAACAGAACTGAGACTGTTAATAAATTGATACCAAAAGACGGCATACAAAAGCTCCAACTTACAACTACAGCCACAACAGCCCGAATGAACGAAACTAGCACAGATGAACTTCTTAGAAACCATTTTTAAGAAATGGAAACAGGACCTAAAAACCTTCCATACAGAAGTGGTTGATTATTAAATCAGTGAGAAAAGCTAATAAACATTATTCCTTGCATTGATTGTACATTTTCATGACATAATTAATAACTAGCAGTCATGGTTTAGCTGTAGTTTGGTGATTTTTAGTAGCTAATGTCGGGCCAAACAACATATAGTTGCACTCTGACCAATCAACTGAGCAATGTACGGGATCCTACACTTCGGACTTAGATACATGCCTTCATTCAAATAAACCTACCTTTACCTCTAGTATGCTGGTATGATGAAAACTATGCCCAATGTACTCATAATGCAATCCAAGTTACTTGATTTCTAACTTTTCAAAGTGAACATAGACAAGTAACAATGAAAATATCAACATAGCATAACAGTTCTGGATGTGGTAATGGAAGTGAGGAAAGGAAAAAAGCAGGATATTCATAAACATGGAAATGTATAGATAAACAATACAGGAATTTTAATAAATCACATAGTCAAAAGAAGTCAATATGACACGGTTCAATTTATAAAAGACGCAGTAATTTAAACCTCCCTAATATTATTCTAAAGTACAAGGGAAAATCTAGAATATGCACAAGTTGAGAAATATTTCCAGTTGGTCACATGTCCCCTATAGGAACAAACAACTATGATGATGGTGTCTCTTTCGAAACAGAATATCCAGTAAAAGAACTACACACTAACAGAAAATTCTAATCGCACGTCTTCATTTTCTTTTCTTTAACAATATTTTCCTGCATGTCAACGTCCTTAAGTATTAAAAGCATCAAAGCATTATTTGAGAAATATATAATCTATCATGTAGAGCTCCTCAAACTAATATGACACTGACATAGTCCACCTTTGACATTCAATTAAGTCCATGATCAGTAATCAGAAAGAAAGGAAAATCCAAAGCATTTCAATCACGCACCGACAGTATCCATGCCCGAATGATATTTGTAATATTCCACACACCAAAGAGGCTGTAGAAAGAAAGGAAAACAAATAACTGGAAAACCCTAGGTAACTGTAACTCAACAAACATCGCCTTCACTGCAACACTAGTAATTCTCTCTTTCTCCTCTATTTTGTATTCACTCTCTAGTACTGTACAGAGGAAGTCAATTAAAGTAACCATTAGCTTAATCCTACAACATACCATAATCAGCATAACTGTCCTAAAAACCAAAATCTATGTTTTCCCTGAACATTTAGCATGAAACCAGCTTCAGCATCAGACAGCTGAACCTAAGCAAGTTACACTTCACCAATATTATAACACTTATATAACCCTAAATCACAAAATCAAAAGAAAATCATACCAAACCCCAACGAACTACTTTAATTAAGCTGAACAAACTTTAATACAATCAAAACAGCTATAAGCCTAATAATCCAACGTAAAATACTATATTCAATATATTGAAAAGCATGAAAGGCAGAAAATTACCCCATAAGATTAACGCGCAGGCGATTACACAACTCGACAAAAAGCTCAAACATTTGTCCCAAATCAGCAGCATTTCCGTGAGAATACAAGAGAGTAGCGGAAGCTTTCGGGTGTTTAATATGGATGGCGACGATGTCGTTTCCGCGGCGCGTGCGTAGCTTCAAGACATCAACATCGTCCCTCCTCGGTACCTCCGGTATGTAAAGCTGACCACCGCTTGACTCATCCTCCACCACTCTGTAAGACGGCGGATTTGGCGGGAAGAAAGCGAATTTGGCGGCGATCGACGACGTCACTCCTCCCATCTTCTTCTTAGCACCAATAGTTGTTCACCTCTCATTAAAACTACCAAAATAGCTCAGATCTTTTTTTTTCATTTACAGACAGCAGAAAAACGAAAGAGAGAAAGAATAGACATGAAAACGAAGATAGGTGGCGCGTGAAATGGTAATTGAGGCGCGTTGACACGGGATCAGCCGTCAGACAGCGTATTTGTGGGGCGAGAAACCGGATCCGGTGTGTTTTTAATGTCTTGAAAGGTGGGAATCTGAGCTGAATGGGATTTTATCCATTAAAGATAGGTAAGAAAAAGCAAGAAGGCGCGTGGGTATAGGAAGGGTCGCCTGACGGCGACTTTGACAAATCATATCCACATGGCATGTATGTATGTATCTATGAATGTATTTTTTTATTAAGGGTAAACTACACAAAATACTACTAAATTTTAATCTTTGTATCGATCATACCACTAAATTATAAAATGGTACACAAAATATCATTAAACTTTATTTTTTGTTCAATCCAAGCACTCGACCGTTAAACTGTAATGAACCGTTAAATTTAAAACGACGTTGTTTTAGTATAATTGCTTTGATACATAAGTTTAAGATTTAGGGCTTAGTTGTATATATTATAAATAATATTTATAAAACTACATTATAAATATTATAAAATTATATCATGAGATAAAAGAAATTAAGTTCAACTGCAGTATTATTTATATACTATTTCCGTTAGTATTATATTAAATATTTAAGTTAGTTTGGTGGTTTGGTGTAAACTTTTCATGTTAGAGGTTTTTGGTTCAATCCCCTTCAAATGCAATGTTTGCTTTTTTTTACTAACAAAACGAAATTATTTTGGCATATCTTAGGCATCAAAGCAACTATATCAAAACAATGTCGTTTTAGATTTAACGGTCTGTTACAGTTTAACGGTCAAGTGCTTGGATTGAACAAAAAACAAAGTTCAATAGTATTTCGTGTATCATTTTATAGTTCAGTGGTATGACCGATACAAAGGTTAAAGTTTAGTGGCATTTCATGTAGTTTACCCTTTTATTAAAAAGTAAGGTATTACATTTCTATGTCGGGATTCAGACTCATGCATAATAGGGCAATATGAACATCATTAGCCACTAGTTCAATTAATTGTGGAAAACATATTAAACTTGATACGATGAAAGCATATGATAGAGTGGAATGACATTTTCTCACTATTGTTATGGCCAAAATGGGTGTAACCCCCTAAACCCGACCCAAGGGTTATGGGTCGAATATAGGAAGTCGGGTTGAAAACGTGTCCCTCAAGTAAATAATTATTAGGTTTCTGAAAAATTAATATTCAAAATATTAATTAAAAATGATGTCGTTTAATATTAAAATCCATATTTCAAAAACGCAGTCGTATAGATAAAACAATCCAAAATAAGGTAGCAAAATATCCAATTAAAATTCTCATGCATGCTAAACAGTTTCAAATCCCAAATAAATATAAAAGTAACCGAATTTACATAAAAATCCCAAATAATGAAATAACCGGAATAAAACTGAAATAGATCTGAAAACTAAAAATATTCATACTAAAACTGTAATAAATATGATAATTGTGGTCCTCCAAGTACCGAACTCTTATGACTGAGAATTTGAAATAGAAGCTAAGGAGAGTCAGCTATTAAGCTCAGTGTGTTTCTAAAGTGCATAAATCAGAGTAACACAAGAATCATTCGATCACAAGTCATTTCAACAAATAATCAAATACACAGATATGCATAGCACGATGCAGCTAATTCTATGTCATGTACCCATCTACATCATCATCCGAAGAGTAAGGTTCTCCTGAACCACTCTCTACATCGTCACCAAGTCCGAAGTGGAATTCAACCCGAAGGGTGAAACCACTAATCTTCCTCCGTACATTTTCCCACCCGAATGATATGATATGAATATTCCGATTCTAATCCGAATGCAACATTATTAGTTCGAAAATGCATGAGCATTTAGTCCGATAATTATTATTCAGATTCTGATGCATGATGCTTAACAGAATTGCATATAACATAACACATAGCTCAGATCACAACATATTCCGCAAACAAACATCACACAACAACAACACATATAATATAACACAAGCAGAGAACACGCCTCATGTAACCCCCTCGTCCCAGTCTGGTCGACTGACCGGTCTGAGTAGGCTACACGGGGAAAACCAATGTGAAACCCGTTAAGGTCCCACCTCGGTTAGCAACTGTGAAACCGATATTTTAATTTTGATATAACTAAAGAACCTAAGGACTAAATTGAAAATGTGAAAACGAATTTTTAAGTCCTCAAACATCCTTATATGATTTAAAGAATATGCCTAAGTTAAAAACTAAGTTTATCAAATATTTTCTAAGTGTTCTTGTTGAGTTGATCACACAATTGCAAATGGCCAAGAGGGGGTGAATTGACAATTAAAAATTTGGTGGGAGGAATGAGTGAAAAATAAAAGATGACACAAGTAGTTAGAGTGGTTCAAGTTCTCCAAATGAACTCTACATCCACTACCTTAGTTCCCACTAAGGATTTTCAACCAATTCACTACTTGAATTCTTCCCCTTTTCTTGGATGAGGAGGCAACATTACAAATTGATTAAGCTTTTCTACCCAAAGCTTAATCCACTCAATTTACAAAGAGAAGGTTTTGGTAAACTCAAACAATTCCTCTCAAAGGATAAATGTTTACCCAAATACAATTTTCAAACTCCCCAAACTCACAATACAAGATAACAAATGAAATCACTAGAGTTGGGTACAAGAATTTGACTTTGAATAACACTAGGGTTTGGATTTTTGCTTTGATGTTGCTTGTGGGTTCAATAGTTGTTGCTTGGTCAATTGAAGCTTCTTTTTATATACCCTTGCATTGATTTCTAGCCGTTTGGGTAGTTAGGATCATCAATAGAGCTGTTGTGGGCATTTTTCCCGCAATAAATGCAGCTCTGCAGCATACCGTATCGGTACTCGGGAAGGGCGTATCGATACCTGCATCAAAGAGGAAAGAGCCGTTGTGCCTGAAAACAGAGCGTATCGATACGCATAGAAGGCGTACCGGTACGGTTTTAAGGGGCGTATCGGTACGAAGGGCCGTATCGATACTATTTTTGCTCACTGGAATCCCAAGTCATGTTTGCATAAAAAGCGTATCGATACGCACACTAAGCATATCGGTACGGTATAACGGTCTTTTAAAAATTGGGAAACCAACCAACTGACAAGTAACGGTCAAATAATTAAATGCTCAGATTTTTCAAAGATGTGCTTATCGTATCGATACGGTTGCAAGGCGTATCAGTACGGTTTCATGAAAACAGTTGCCCAGATGTATATCGTATCGATACGGTTGCAAGGCGTATGGGTACGGTAACTCCATTAAAATTCCAGTGGATAAGGAGGGTATCGATACCATTATGGTATCGATACGCCTGACCGTTTCTGAATACTTTGGTTTGAAAAAAAAATTCAGTAGCCAAATAGGGTATCGATACACATAAGGGTATCGATACGCCTGGGCGTTTTTGCATACTTAGGCTTGAAAAACATAGGAAAAGACTTAGAGTATTTTATACAATTAAAAGCATGTCTTTAGATATTATTTTGTTTAAAGATACTTGTCAAATGTGAGACTTTAAAGAGTACTTAAAAATTTATTGTTTTGCAAATTGGTCCTTAAGTTTATGTGTTATATCAAAATCAATTTTAGTTTCACAATCTTCCCCTTTTTGATATAACAAAACCATAGATAAATTTTTAAGTTTTTGAAACTTTGAAAAGCTTTCTCCCCTTACTTTAAGATAGATTTTCAAATATAAAACATTGACTCTATGATCCTTCTCCCCCTTTTTGTTAGATCAAATATAATGCAAGGATAACACAAGGATAATAGCAACATAAAGCAACAATAATTCATTAAACTTAAAGCAATCAAATGAGTTCAAATGCATAAACTTCAAAGCAACCATCATAATCCAAACTTTAAAATCCTAAAAACATAGATAATAAGAATAAACTTCAAATCCTAAAAACAAAAGTGCAATAATATATATAAAAGACTAAATGCCCTAAGATGAGATGCATGATCTACTCGTCCCCCTCTTCATCATCGTCATCGTCATCTTCTTCTTCATCTTCTTGAGAGGGTTGATTCCTTCGATTTTGGTTGAGCCAAGAACATGGAAGGCGGTAAGGGAGATATCAATGGAGTTTTGACGAGAAGCCATGGTGTCTATCTTCTTTTCCATGCCTTGGACGCGATCTTCTAAGGATGTGAATCGATTATCCATCGCGGTGAACTTCTCATTTAAGAAAGTCATGAGAGTATTCATGGAGGAGGAATCAAACGAAGCACGATGAGAGCTCGAAGAAGCACGATAGGCATCGACTGGAGCATCTTGTGGAGGATCTTGAGCATTGCGAACCCATTCAATACCAACATAAGTGAAACCGAAACGAGCTAGAGAACGCTCATCAATGGGTAGGCCAAGGGTTTCGGGAAAGTCATATGAACAATCAACGCCAAGGGAATGAAATAGAAAACTCAAAGCCGTTGAGTAGTAAAAGGACAAGACTTGTTTGGTGTGACGGTGTTGGACTAAAAAGACAAAGTCGGCAAACATAATTTGACAAAGATTTGGACGTTGACCTTCTCTAAAACACCTAAGCCAAAAATCATCTGTTTGACGAATAGTTGAATATTTCCCACCCGATGGACGGATAAACCAAGAGATAAGAAGATGAAGGATACAATCATGAGCATTTAAAACTTTTGTTGAGCCTAAAGGACCCGTACCCAAGGATTGTTCATCATCAATACCAACATCTTCAAAACCAAAGACATTACATAAAATTTTTAACATATTCTTTTCATCATTAATCATTGGATTGAATTAAGATAGTGGATACACGAATTCCTACACCTCGCCAAATCAATGAGTGGTCTAGTCCCTCCGCCTCGCCAATATGACCAATATCAATACACATCCCTCCGCGTCGCCAAATCAATATAGGTCGTAGCCTTAGGACCGTAGTCCACCCGTACACTAAGCTCGTGAATTCTATGGCATGCCAATTGTATCCAATGTCTATTCAAATCCAACGTCTTAATGTTCATTTTAATGTTCAATGTTCAATAAGGAATTCAATGGCCAATGATTCAATATTATCAATGGTTCATGATTCAATATCAATATCAATATACGAAGTTTTCTTTACAATGTTTCGATGATAATAACCATATCAATGTCTATGCACAATAACAAAACCAATGACTATGTCCGATATTCAATATCAACTTACCGGCACTTACCAAGGTGTTCGTTTAACCATCCAATGCAATTTCTTCAATGATAATATTAGCAATATAATCAAAAACATCAAATAAGGATTCGGGAAGGCTTTTCGCCTAATCCCGAGACTCCGACTACACTCACCTTGACAATCCGAAGCTTTCAAGGCTCTCGAATAACAATCCCCTTGTTCCTAGCTTTGGATGGAGACGATGGATGCTCTTTATCAACGTATTGAGCTAGGAAATCAATAGAAGACCATTAGGATCAATATTATGATATCAAAATCAATATAACAACATCAAAATTGATATTCGATTTCAATATAGATGACAACTATGAGATATCCATGGATAGTCAAAACCCTAGCTTAAGATTAAGCTCGATATATCCATATAATCCAACGATTGTTTGAGGATTATTGCTTACCCGAACGATAGCAATAATTCGATAACAATAACTTGAAGAAAATCTAAGCTTAAGTTTCCTCTCCAATAGAGGTGCTTGCTTGTTCAAGGTGAGGAAGAAGAAGAAGATGAAGATGAAAGGTTTGGGAGAGGCGTGTGCTTTCCAAATTTTCGGGTAAGCTTTCTCAATTCATTTTTTACTATATTTATGAGGTAAAGGCTTTCCTTTTGGTGAAGCATTCTCACCAGAATAACCCACGTATGCAAATGTTAATCGAGAAGGGGCTAATTGTAAGGTTAGTCCATCAGTTCTCACTACATCATAGTTTTACTCTCCAGCTTATAATTTTCTCAATTTAGTCACTGTAATGTTTTCGGTACTATTCAATAGGGTCCGATGGCAATAATTTAATTCAATTAAAGTCCAATATCAGAAATTAACTAGTCAATAATATATCTAGACTTCATCAATGTAGAATTTTTCGGTCACCGGAACCAAATTCCGACTAGACCGGATTTTGGGGTGTTACACTTATGCTGTGTAGATTAAATCAGAGAATCGATTAACTAGTTAACCGAAACATTTGATTTTGGAAATGATATTTTTACTTTGTTTATTAAAATATCAAATATGATAATATGGTAAATTTAATATTTTTTTGTTGTGATAAAAGTGTAAAAACAACTAGAAAGTCAAAAATTGAAAGTTCGCACATATTAATCCTACCTAGAGCCAAAAAAATTTCTAAAAAAATCAAAAATAATTTATTTTAAAAAATTGTTTCAACTAGACTATAAGATATTGTAATGCATAAAATTTAGAAATATTGTATATAATAGATCAGATCGGTTAATCAATTTTGCTTAAAACTGTGAACCATAACTAAATCGAAATAATTTATTTTAAAATTTTGTACCGAAATTAGGTTCGATTAATCCTTAAAAATTATTTTGGTTAATTTTTAAATTCAAATTATTCAATTCTTGATCTTATATTGTACTGATTAAATTGGATAATCGATTGGCTGATTAATTGGAATGTTTGATTCGAGTAATATTTTTTTTACTTTGCTTATTAAAATATCAAACATGGTAATATGGTAAACTTAATAAGCAAAGTAAAACAATTATTACCCGAATTTTTTTAACGATTAATCAAATTTTTCTATTTGTATAACCATGTCATTTGAGAGTGGCCAAAATATGAACAAATCGAAAGTTAAGTTTTTAAATTGGAAATTTTTAAACTCTAGTGACCAAAATAGGTGTGAGAAGAAAGTTGAGTGATGATTGGTGTAGTTTACCCATTTTTTATTAAGTAAAAATGAAAATTATCGTGAACTTCTAACGAAGGGTAACGAGAGGGATCGTATCGAAATCGAACTAAAAGTTGGGTGACCTTATCGAATATTTTAAAAGTATAGTGGCCAAAATGAATTCGCCTTAAAAGTTCAATGATCATTTATGTAGTTTACCCATATTTTTAATATGGTTTTATTTTTGTCAAGTTTAGTCCATAAAATTTTATTTGATCCGAAATTAACCTCTATTTATTTTTAATTTTTATAATTTAGTCTAATATTTTTATAATCTAATCTCGAATGTTTGACTGTCAATGTAACACCTAATACATGGTACAAACGAATTCGGCTTGAATATTGGATGCTACAAGTGGCCCATTTGTGGCCTAAAACAAATTTTAAAAAAATGGCATATTTGATTACATGAAAGTAAACAACCAACATGAACGTAAAGTGAAATCATTTTTTTTGCTCGGATCATATGATTTTATTAAGATAATCATACAAAGCCATCACTAACATAGACCTCATTAAAAACCTCCCTAAACTTAAAGTGAAAAAAAAAGTACATATGAAAGTCACAAAGTAACAAAGGGAACAAACGCCAATACAAAACTATCAAACGCACACATTCGAAACAAAATCCTTCGCCCAACAATGCCAAAATGCGTCCAAATTTTTAAACAAACTCCTTCCCCAACAGTGCCCATATGTGGCCAAAGCTGAACCGTGTCTTACTCCACCAGCTTAAACCATGAAGTTCAATTCACGCCAACCTTTTCATGGGCATCAGTTAGGCTATTCGCCTCTCGATAAACATGATGAAGACACATACATTTTAACACTTCACATGCTACATCAATCTGTTAAAACTAATGTCAAAATCTCCACGGCCGCCGCTCATGATTAACCACCCAAGCAAGCGCCACCATTGAGCCCGACTCAATCACAATCAAAGCTATCCCAGACCATATAAAATCTCTAAATATGGACATCACATGATAAATAGCCTGTAGTTTCGCGAGAACAATTAATTAAAGTCACCCGAGAAATAAACCTTTAAAAACTTTAGAAAATAAACGATTTAATAAAAAATATTTTGGTAATTTTATAAGATTTGAACAAAAAAACATTTAAAACTTAAATAAAAGTTTAATATAAGTAGAAACATTGTATACCTCTGTTTTTGCTAAAAAAAAGTTCAAATCGATGTAAATTTAACTGAATCGGAGTTTAGGGACTAAAATGTAAATAATTCATAAGTTGGAATTGAATTTGAAATAGAGTGTTAATTGCAAAAAATAAGTAGTTTATGGGCCATTTTGAAAATATTCATAAAATACAGGGGCCAAATTTTCAAAAAGTGAAATTAAACCTTCCTTTATGAAATAAATATCATTATTGACATATAGACCAAATTTCAGGTTAATCTGGGCTAAAACAAGTCCTTAATTGCAATTATAAAATTAGTGACTGAAATATACAATTTGCTATTATAAGATAATGGACTAAATTATAAAATAGAGGTCAATTCCAAATTAAATAAAAATTTAGGGATTAAATTGAACAAAAATAAAATTATAGTAAAAATATTAGATAAAATTAGAAATAAATAGGGTTCAATTTCAGATTAAATAAATATTTTAAGGACTAAAGTGAATAAAAATATTATTAACTTTAATAATAAAATAAAAGGGGTAAATTTTAGATTAAATAAAATTTTTAAGGACTAAAACTAGAACTTTTTAAACATAATTTCATAATTTTATTATTAAAGTGTGACAACTTTCACTTTCTTTCCTATTTTTCACTCAATTTGAAGAGAAAATTATTTTGTAGGAGCAAGAAAAATTAACTCACTTCCTATTTTCTTCCCTTCTAATTTTTCACTCTACCAAACAATTATTGAATTCATTTTCTTATCACTTGTTTATTTCTTTCTTCCTCTTACATTTTATGTTTATCAAACAAAACCTTCGTTCGTTTTCAATAAGGTCACTCCAACAACTGTTGACGTGGCTGTTAACTTTCCTTATCCTTCTACTTCTATCTTTCTCCTCCTCTGCTTATTTTCCTCCATTAAAACACAAAATTAACACACACAAAAAGAAACAGAAGAAATTAAAAATTTGGCCCTTGTGGAAGCACCTTGAGGGTTGTGAAGAACAATCTTATCAATCCCACTCCAACCCTTTGTAATCCCATAATACCTTATTTTCAAAATCAAAATCTCATATTTTCTCACAAAGGTTCCACCTTTTTGAGTCAAGGATTCCAGAATTTAACCCCCAAAGAAACAAATTCTCCAGAATTCTTAAAACACCGAAATGCTGACATAATTTAAAGGCAAAGAGGTCAGACTGAGAAGTTCATTAACAACACTTATCTTGTGACAACTGACAACTGACAAGCGTGAACTTAAAGCAAAGAACTCAACTAACAGACCTAAGAAATTTCTAGTTTGGGTCAATAATTATGGCTCGGATCTAAAGCCCCTCCATTTGTTGTGCACAGAACCTAATGCTCATAAACAAATCATGATCAAAATTTGTCATTTACACGGCAATACAAGTAGGTTCAAATAAACACTCATAAACTCACACTTCTAAAAATATATTTTTTCACATGAACCCAATTCCCCATTCAAAGATTTAAGTAGAAAGATTTTCTTTTTTTTAAACTGCTAAGCTGAAAGCTATAAACTAAAACAAAATTTGCATGAAAAGAATGGAGACGTTTAAATAAGCCCGTTGTCAGAAGAAGCAACCCCATCTCCAGGATGATTGAAAACTAAAAATTTAAAGAACAAAAGGCCTCGATTCTGCAACAAACCTTTTCACCTAATGGAGTTCCAGAATTTCTCATTTCTGTTGATAGGTTCAGAAAACAAAATTTTCAGTTATTAGAAATTAAATAGAAAGAGAAAGAAGAACTGAAATTAAAAGCTTGAAGAAAATTCTGTTGTGGACAAAACAAAGAACGTATGAAGGTTAACGGCTACGTCGGCGGTTTTTATTTTTTAACTGTAATTAACGGGAGTGACTTCAATGGGAGCGAACTAAAATTTTTATGACTATAATGTAATTTTTAAAAGTACAATGACCTAAATGAAAACATCATAAACGTTTGGTGACTATTTATGTAGTTACTCTTAATTAAAATCAATATCGAGTCAGAACTCAGAACCAAATTAAAAATCGTCCTGTTTAAAACTCGGGCCCCGATGGACTCAAAGTTTCAGACCGAACGGCTTGCGGTTTCAATGGTTGGGGCATAGCGAAAAGCAGGAGAGGGAAAATGGGAAAGCAGAAGCAGAAGCAGGAAGAAGATGAAGACAATAGGAGAGAAGCAGCCATTGCTTCAACCCTTTCTTTGCAACCCAATTTCAAGCCTGTCGGAGTCACTTCTCAACAGCTTTCTAAGTTCCGAGTAATTCCTATAACTCCTTTTTCCATGCTTAATATTGATGTTCGGATCAAATTTTTAGGAACCCTAAATCTTTTGCAGATAATGGGTACTGAAATCTGGGGCTTAGTTTATGATTGAAAAGTAACTGAACCCTTTTATCTTTCATAGCAGATACTTCTTCATGGATTTAGATTGCACTGGCAAGTTGTTGTTTTGTTTTTCTGTCGGACTTATCGTAATCATAGTTGTGGGTGTCATAATTTATGTTTTTGTAAATTGCTGTAAATATTGTTGATGAATATGGAAGCGGAAAGAATCCAAACCTTGGCCATGTCTATAATATTGCATCATGATTGAAGGAACCAAGCCCTTTTATCATCTTAAGTATATACCTTTTTATATGGCATTGTTAGGTTTTAAAGCTTTAAAATTTGGTGTGTTTGGTTTGGAGTTAATGGGCAATGTTGTATAAGTTTTAAGTGTGCTAGTGTCTGATTGACATTTCCAGAAACTTTGAAAATCTGGGTTTGCTGAGCCTTGTCGTATTGAACTATTGAAATTACCCGAGTGTTTTAGTTCCAACTTGCTTTGGGTTTGGGTTATATTTCACCATACTTGCGTCAAACACATACCCGTATCCAACTCTTAGATGCAATTCCGAGTAACATGGTTTGCTTCCTTTATCCTTTTAGATAGTTAGGGTTCTCTGGGAAAAATCATAAAACATGCATCTACTTCCTTTTGTGTTGAGTTTGAGTACGTCGGACAGGGATATATTCAATTTTCTATTAGATTTTTCATGTAATTCAACCAAAAGAAAGAATTGGAACTATATAGGGCTCAAGAGCCAGGAGAAAAACTACAATATCTTAATAGTATCTTAAGTCTTAACCTCTCATTTGTAGCAACAAAAGGATAAATAGTTTTGGAGAAATATTTCTATTTCTTTGTTTTTTTCTCCATAGCTACAAGCTGTGTTGCTCCGACTCTTTTCTTCTATTCTTCTTGAAGTGTTAATGTTCAATATCTGTGTTTAATACATATCCAGATATAGGTATGGGAATATGACCATTTAAAGATCTCCCAGATACATGTAAAAACTTCTAATGAAATTAAACATGCCCATGTTAAATACTGACCAATATTTGATGCTCACACTCAAATCCGATTAATCTCGGTCAAAAGGATAGCTTCTGGGTTTTGAATGTTCCATTTATTAGTAATCTCTGATATTCTTTCTTTTCTACTGTGTGATTTACTTCTAACCGTCTTAATATTGTATGCTATAGGAGCTTCATCGGATGCGCTTACAAATAAAAACAAAATCGAAGATCCACAAGAAACCAAAAGGTTCTGTAGTTTATATCATTTATGTTGCTCAATTTTTTTTTCTTGAAGTGTCCATGTCCAACATTCATATTCGACGAATATCCAAATGTTAATTCATGGAAAAACTTGATAAAAATCTAATTAACTGTGTCGGCCCATACTCATGTTCAATACTCTCACCTCAGTTGAAGTAAAATAGTATATCATTATCAATAACTTTTTGTAGTTGGATTTTTGGTTCATCATCAGCAACATCTTTTATTCGCAGATCAAACCAAAAATGTTTCATGCTGAATACTTGAATAATTCATCATCTGCAATCGTTTCTTCTGATTGTAGGTCGAGCCGAAAGGTTTCGTGTTGAATACATGAATTCTGCAGATTCTCAGGAATCAGATTCAAACACCAAAGTTGAAGATGGAAGTGTTCTGAACCCAAAGAGCCACGGTGAAGATGATAATCCCTTTTCACTGCAAGACAATGAAGTTGTGGAACTTGCAACAAAAAAGCGGCAGAAACTGCATTGGGGGTATGTTACGAACTTTCACCTTAGACTGTTCCTTAGCATCAATTCATTCAATAATGGGAAAGCTTGTTACCGGACACTTTCTTTTTTAAGTACCCTATCCAAGACTTTTCACTTTTCGGATATAAGCATAGGCCATATAACTCTCCAAATAATTTATTTTTTTTAAAAATAAGTTATAAAGTTGAGCTTATCATGTTGGATATGCGCATGTATCCAACACTCTAACCCAAGTCTTGAGAAGCATTCATAAGCAAGAGGATTGCTGCCCCATCCAATGTTTATGTACTTAACCATTTATATCCTGTTTCTGTTACCTGGATTTTTAATTTTTCAAACTACTTGTGTTTAACACTGCATCCAACATTTATTCAGTTATTCATATAGCAATATGATCTTTCCGAATGTCAAATAAGCGTACTCATGTCGGGGATTTGTCAATATCTAAAATCCATCCTTGAGTAGTGACATTTTGTGCTTTGCATCATGGGTTGCTGCTCTGTTTTATATCTTTTGTCTAATATATTATGATTTGTACACAGCCTTGACACAAAGGAAAGATGGGAAAGGAAAGCCAACATGTAGACTTATTCCGAAGAAAATAAAGCTTCTTCTGGTAGCCTCGGAGGAATCGATTACTGCATGTTTGAGGGCAGTATGTATGTCCGAGATTTCTTAATTGGCCGAATGTAAATAGCTCTTGGACTATAGAAGAAAGGATTGTGTGACTGATATGTAATGAAATTAAAAAAAAAGGCATGGGGAAATGGTTGCTTGCTTAACACACACAGCTTCAATCAAACATTATGAATTCTTTACTTCAGAATGTATCAAATCTCTTTCATTTCGCATTTTAAATTGTTTACATCGAAACGCAATGTAAATAAGAAATGTATGAGTTTAATTCAATTTTGATTCTATTATTCTAGAATTGAACTTGAGCTATAACACTAAGTTTAATAAAAAAAAGAGAGCAATAAGTTAATACCACTTGATATATATATATATATATATATTGCTTTTAAGTATTTATTTGACCCTTAAACTTGTATTCTGAGGGGTCTGAACTTGTTGCTTGAATTATTTTTCTGTTAATTAAAGTGGTGCTTTTTTTAACAATGTTAGTTAAATGATGACATGGTGCAACTGCAACCCAATAATTATGTGACATGTATACCAACAATAAAACATATATTAATGTTATAATTGATGTTATAAATATATTATTATAACAATTAGGTTACTACAATAGAGATATAACATTTCAATGACTTTCTAACTATATTAAAAGTTGAGCATTTATTTTATCAAAAAGAAAGTTGAGCATTTACATGTTCATAAATGGGGATGTTAACGGGTTAGGCTGAGTTATTAATCGACTCAAATCTGATCCCACAATATATTTTTTAAATTTTGCTCCAATACAATATGACTTTAAAAAAAACTATTTAACTTCAAAAGTTAATTAAAAACTCAGCTCTAATCTGATCCAAGTTAATATTTTTTTAATTTTCATAATTTTGTCACAATAAAAATAGTTGAATAAAATGATATTCTATTCAATTTAATAATAAATTATATTGTAATATAACGACAAGTATTAATACCTTATTTATTAATATATATATATATATATTTATCAAAACTAAACTAATAGTGTAAAGATATATATATATATATAAAGGATATTTTTGTAAGGTCGGGTGGGGGTGAATTCTCCCTCTATCACACTCCACCTGAGCTCAAAAAAAAAATCACCTAATTTGGCCCGAAATTCACTCGAAACCTAAAGTTCATTAGAGAAATCCTACTCGATATGATTGGATCAAAATTTGTCAGGTCCGAAGTTTTTTTTGTCATCCCTGATCATAATGTATAAGTATCCATACCCATGATTGGTAGAGGGTTAGGTGCAATCGTTCTCTAAAAATTTAAAAATCTCATATAATTTGGATATTTTTTTTGTATTTTTTATTGATAAGTTATTTTCATCCAAAAAAAATTTATAAATTCATCCTAAATATAAAATCGTGTATCTGTCCATATCAGATACCACAAAAATTAAGAAGCAAAGAATTTGTGGGAGGAAACCAAATAGCATCGAATTCTAAATCAGATTCGATTTATTTATATAATCAACCTTCCCAACAGGCAACAGGCAACAGGTTTATGATTCTCTTACTCCCCAGCCTTGACCTCTTTTGTGAAACAAAACCATAAAGCTCTCATATTCTTATTTTACTGAAATACCAAACTACGAAATGCTGATTACTTTCAGAACGGAAACATGCCATGAGATAATAATTAACGATATACGGAAACTATTCTCCGAATCAACTTGCAGGGTTAAGAGCGAGCTCGATTTCTTCCAATGATCGCCCTTTGGTTTCCACGACAGCTCCAGCTATGTACAAGACGGCAACAAGACAGACAGCGGCGAATACCGTATATACTGCACTGATTCCAAACTTGTCCACAACACTCAGGAAATACAGGCCGATCACAAAATTTGATATCTGTTAGAACAGAAAAACACTGTCTGACATGAAAGCAAGAAATACAACCCAATTGAAAGGTGAACGCAGAAATATCAAGAATACTAGATGAAATTGGAAAACATTTACGGATCATATACATACATATCAAAATGCTTGCAGGGATATACATGCCCGATCTACATACATATCAAAATGCTTGCAGGGATATACATGCCCGATGTACAAACATATCAAAATGCTTGCAGGGATATACATGCCCGATGTACATACATATCAAAATGCTTGGGCCATTTTTTTTTATCACAACTTACCCAATGCATGCCAAGCGATAAAGCCACTGCTTTTGCTCTGATTCTGGAAGCAAATATTTCCGGAAGCAGAAGAGCGGGCACCGGACCGGCACCAAGCGAAAACGATAAGACGTAGCTGTATAAAAGAAATGGAAACCAGTTTTAGATCTCACTGGTCATTAGGAGGCAATGGTGACTGCAGGCATCAAAACAATTATAAGCTTTGATGAGAATCATTAATTGCATGAAAGGGTTTAACTCACAGAACAGTCCCAAAAACGGCTAGCGTGCCAGAGTAGGGGGCCAGAACCTTCCAACTGAATGACAATGACAGCAGCAACATTGAAGCACCCTTAGCAAGCCAAATGAAGACCGAGGAACATGACAAGGAAAAGCTTCACATTTAGTCTCAACCTAACTAATTCTAAAATTTAAGGCCATCCATATTTGCAGAAATAATATCAATAATCACACTGTGAGGCACCAGATTCCATAAAGACAGCCTATTCAACCATTGGAAGGTCAGCCAAAAAGCGTACCAGATTCCATGAAATTTTAGGAAAAACAAAGGGTACAGATTCAAAACGGAGTTGTTTTACAAGAAAGGTAAAAAGTGACCAGCTTTTGCTTGCATGAAATGACTCATTCACGAAAACCACCTGAGAAGTTGCTCTAAGATACAGAAGTGAACTCTTCCGGCTACTTAATGATGAAAAATGTTCTCCACTAGCAGGGACGGAGCCATGATACCAGCTCGAGGGGCAGTTTAAGAAACTTGGTCATTATGTAGAAGAAAAGGAAATAAATGCATGTTTATGTGTTTGAAGGTCCAAAATACAAATGCAGGAGGTTGTTTCGAAGAGTTTAACAATAGAATCCACACTCTTATTTGGAAGCATGAACCTTTACGAAAAATAAAAAGCCTACCATTCCGGCAAAGCTTGTCATTAGAAGATTTTTCCTTCCTTGTCTGTCCATCAGAGAGGATGCAATAACTGTGCCTGCAAGAATTTCACAAGCCATGAATGTTACTGCGACTCAGTAGTGAGTGTTGGACATGGGTATGTGTTCGACACAGGTATGCTCAAATTTTTCAAAGATTTCCATGTATTTGAAGAGTCCTTGGAGCATCATATCCTCATACTCATGTCCAGGTTTGTCTTAAATACAGGAGTCAAGCATATACTTCAAGAGAAATGAAGAATAGAAGCAACAAATGTTAAATCTCCAATATGAATTTTGGTTCCCCCTGACCCCAAGAACTTATGCATATTAAATGATTAAATACTTACCAAAGACATTTGATGCGCCAACAAGAGCACTTGCGGCAACATCTGATGCAATTCCAGCACTACGAAAGACGGCTGTAGAATAATACACCACGGCATTTATCCCAGCAAACTGTTGGAACAAGAAAAGTGCAGCACCAACACTCACAACTACAGCAGGAAAAAAAAGGCGAGAATGAAAATTACCATTATACAATAGAAAGCATAAGAAATGCGAAGGTGTAGCCTTCAGGATAATCAGTTTAAGTGTATGACCACTGATCTATATTACCCTTGAGTTTTTATCATAAATCATCAAGGCATCAAGACAACTGCAGTAGGTATGGAAAGTGGTGGTGGATGATTAAACAAAATATAAGCCTTGACATTAAATACTTTACATCATTTGGGAACCAAGAAATACTAGATTGACCGGTGCTGAAATAACTCTTCAGAAACAAAGAGTACTCTAACTGATAATATGTTTTGGGAACAATGTCCTTTCAAGTTCATTTTTTGACATGGTAAAACAGTTTTAAAATGAAATACAATAATTTTCTGATATTACCATCAGACCCTACTAGTAGTGTGCACTAGCAATACTGATAAGGGCATGCATATCAATGGGCCTCGTAGCACTACAAGCATTTGGTATTCAGTTACGGTAGCTTTAAATATTCAGGCAAACCTTTCCGGTATCGGCCACTGAATAGATCAAACCATCCTGCTTCTGGTTCTGTAGAACCCTGACCTGCATTACTTAACTCATACATAACCTCAGTAACTCTTTCCTTTCCATATAGTGCTTTTATAGATTTTTCAGCTTCAGAAATTTTCCCTTGCTGCAAAGTTGATGTATTTAATCAATAATAGTCAAGATCATATATATCAATGTGAGATAAGAAAAAATGTAAAATAGACTCAGTAATCCAATTAGAAACCTGAAACAACCACCGAGGACTTTCAGGGGAATATGTCATTCCCAGCGCCAATAAAATAGAAGGGACAACAGCAAGACCAAACATTGCCCTCCACCTATGGAAAAATAACTAAATAAGATAAAAACAGTTATGGTAAATGCTTAAGCAGACACAAAATTTAATTGCAAAAGAAACCCAATTCTTAACAAAAAGTTTGGCACATTATACACAACATTAAGATGTATATTTATGAAGGCATTACCTTGACCTATTCACTCAATCTCACAGACGGAAAGAGATGAAAATAAAGATTGATCAAAAAAACATATGAACAAATTAGACATTCCAACTAGTTGGATGAAGCTATATTTTATTACATTTTTTGGGGGAAGGGGGAATTGGGCCAAGCTCTTTGAGCAAAGAGATACATGCTCCTATGATTGAGATAAATGCTTAGCTTCGTACAGTTTAAACAAATATGGTATAATTACATAAAAGGATGAAAAACAAAGAAGCCATATCCCACTCCATTGACTACATGAATCGTATTGCACTATTGTGCTTCATTTCTTTTTACCAGATTACTAAAAGAAAGGTTACCCTTTATCCTTTCCACACATATCTTATTGATCAAGCCCTCACACTTTTATGCCAACAAAGCGAGTGAGGGAAATAAAAAAGAAAATAAAATGCAGCAAATCAATTAAATTGTCCATAATTTTCCATCAACAGGTGCAGATGAGAGGAAGAGAGGTCTTCAAGACTAGAAAGGGAAAATTTCAGACCAAATAAAGTTACGTAAAAGAAAGCTTTTAAGCATCTCCACATTTGAACCAAAAGTTAGGAGAGGTAATCTCTCTGGATGCATGATTGATTTCACATGAACAAACATATAGCAAAAAACACAATTTAACATAGCGAATGCCAAATAACATGATATGTTCGTAGTGAACATGTTATAAAAGTGTAAAAAGTTTGTTGGATAATATACCATACTGGGTTTCCTGATAAAGGTAATCCAGCCACCAATGCTGCAAGAATCCCAATGCATATAAAAAGTTGGTTTACAGATCCAAGTGCACCACGGATTTCCGTTGGTGAGATCTGACCAATAGAAAGAATGTAAGCAGTTGTTTTCAGAAAGCTAGACAACCGAAGCGAACAATAAGGATAAGAAAATGTTACCTCAGATATGTAAAGAGGCACAATAGCAGATGTTATACCAATGCCGATACCAGCCAGTAAGCGGCCAATTATCATAGTCTGGACGTCATGCGCTATAGCACTGAAACATTCAAGTCATTTTGAAACATTAGCTTACAGCAAAGTTATGAGAGTTAACAGCCTAATAGTTAATGAAAGGACACAAACGAGAGAAATGCTCCGATGATTAGTGGAATAGCATCTAATTGGAAAGTTCTTGTCCGGCCAAACTTATCTGCCAGTGCTCCTCCAGTAAATGAACCCACTGCGGCAGCAGCAAGGAGTGTGCAGACAACCCATCCTACTCAAATTAACACCACAGAATTAGAAAAGTTGGATAATTTAAAGAGTAGGCATATAATCAAAATGACCAAAAGTGAAAAAAGAAGGACAAACAGCAGGCCAACAACTTGTGACATTGCTTGAACGATTACAAGTGAGGCCACTTCATTTTTATGAACAATAGACACCACAAGAGATGGAGGGAATGGGTCAGTTGAATGCCCTTCATTTCACTCATTTCACTAAGTAATCTTCAGCACTATATGGGATATGGGAATTTGACTTATCAGACACCAGAACACAATGTAAAATTTCAGAGGGGGAAAAACAAAACAAAAGGGAAGGAAAAGAAACGATATCAGTGTTTGAAAAGCAGGTAACTAAAGATCATGATACATGCCTTGCATTACAGCATTTTGTGCAATTCCCAGATCCTTAGATAGATAGTCAAGAGAACCATTTACCACCCTGAATAAAGAAAAAGAAATGGGAAAAGGGGAGGGGATTTAAGAAGTGAGTCGTGTATCAAAAGCCATGCACAAAGCCGCAAACAAATAATCATAAAAAAATGTAGCAGGCCAACTGCCAAATACTGATTATGAATTCTTTGCTTAATTTCCAAAACAATTTTTAATTTCTGGGATATAATCAATGGAAGAAGTCAACTGCAGTGTTCAGATATTTCCAAAATGCTGGGAACATTCACAACCATCCCTTATTGCGGGCAAAGTTTTTGGAACTCACATAAATGAACCATAATCAACCTCTCTGAAGCTTCGACATTACTGGAGAACATATTATATGTTTCCACAGCACAGATTGCTCAAGCATAACATTGAGATGCTAAGATTAGTAAAATGGCATGTAGAACCAAAACAAACAAACAAAACCAAAAAAAGAGAGAGGATTTTCCTTCTCAATCGAACAGGGACATACCCTAGATGGTAACCAAATAATATAGCTCCCAAGCAAGTAACACCTACAAATGGTAAAACCGATCCAGTAGATTTCTCTTGAGGGTTGATTGGTGCCAAATCCTCAAGATCACCTGCCATTTATTGATCCAATTGGCAATTTTACAAATGTAGATAAGAAGATTGTAAAAACTAACTTCTCTGAGCTCAAATGCTTAGAAAATGACCCTTGTGCAGATCAATAAATTTGAATAGCAAGTATATCTTCTTCCAACAACAGATACACACACTAGTTAATCATATCCATAGTATCATAACCAAACACAAATTAATGCATTTTAGTGGAAATAATTGCTATTTGAATAAAACTAACAGAAGAATAAATCCGTTAATAACATCTGCAAGAACAAAGAATGTAACTAGCTATCCCCTACACCATCACCATGGTGATATAGAAAATATAATGGCTGCCCAACCTCATGACATAAAAATTTGCAAGAATCACTCTATCACTAGCACTAAAATTAAGGCTCCTTTTGTTTTTGCAACTTCAATTTTATGCTTAGAAGCAAAAGGAGCATTTTTTATTATTAAAAAAAACAAATCTCCGAAAAATTCAAAGTTACAAATATAACCTTATAAACACCAAAATATATGAATTTCCTTTCATAAGGAATAGTTACATTTGAATGTGCCAAATCTTTGATTTAATCAAATGTAAAATATTTGTTTTTTGTTTTCCACGGGCAGGGGCAGGAGCCTTGCCCCCCCACCCCCCCAAATGGTAAAATGCCAAGTTACTCCCTTCAAAATCTAAAGTTATAAAGCTATGGCAATGTAAAATTTTCATTTGCGTCCCCAAAAATGACAATTTCAGTTTAGTCCCTTTAAAATTATATAATTATATGTTAAAGTGATGATAAAATTATATTTTGAACTTTTAAAAAAATGTAATTTAATTCCGACCCCAAAAAATTTTCTAGCTCCACTCCTGGTTTTCCATTGATTTTTCAAGAAGCAAAAAGCAAGTATCAATATTAAAAATCAAATTGGCCAAAAC
Source organism: Hibiscus tridactylites (assembly GCA_958450335.1). Classification (NCBI taxonomy): domain Eukaryota; kingdom Viridiplantae; phylum Streptophyta; class Magnoliopsida; order Malvales; family Malvaceae; genus Hibiscus; species Hibiscus tridactylites. The sequence goes on along the minus strand of OY288276.1, from coordinate 21,041,981 downwards.
TAAATTGAACCTAAATGATTCATTTCTGCAAATGATGCTCCTGCAACTACCAAACCGTCCAAAGTTCTTTTTTTCATATACATAAAATATTCAAAGTTTGTGATTAATAACATTATTTAAAATGCAGATAATAAGAGAGCAAATAAGAATTCTAAATATCCAATGTATAAAACATTCAAGAGAGGGAAACAGACCAGAAGCCTGAGCTTTGACAGATCGAGATTTGATCGAAGAGCGAACGACGAATTCAATACTATCTCTGGCACGTGCGAGCTCAGCTCCCATTGAAACGGCACCAGAACGTAAATCACTGCAAATGGAAGCCCTTCGGATACAAAGATTAGGAATCAAAGTCGACTTCCGTTCCTTAACTTCACCAAAACAAGGCAAATATCTCCGTTTCGAAATCTCAAACTCTAAATTTCCTTTTGTTAAACGTGTCGACGCCTGCATTCTGAATTAGCTAATTCACCAAATGAAAAAGACTGTCCAACCGCAAAGTAAAAACAGTCCGGGGGAAAAAGAGCATTAAATTCGGAAATAAATATTGAAAACTGAATAATTGAGAAGTGAGAGTGAGATTTACCGAATGAGAGGAAGAATGAGAGGAGGAGCTAGTTTCTAAGTTATGTTTGGATGGTGGAATTTTGATGGAAACCTTCAGAAAATCCGTCGAAGAAGAAGAAAATCCAATTGATCAGCATTCTCTTCTCATTTCTTTCCAGTTTTAGAAAACTAAATTAATTTGAATTTTAGAGGATGGAAATTCGAAGGTGTAAAAGTTGAAGAAAAATAATAAAACGGAAATGGAGATTGAGTTCAGTGAGTGTAGGTTTGGATGGATCTGTGATTACGTGGCATGGCTTTTGGAGAAGCCGTTGCGTTGGCGATGGACATGGCGCACGTGAGGGCCCTTCCTTCGGTGACCCTCTTTTGTACTATTTTTCCTATAATTAAACTGTATAAAGTTTAAGGACTTGTGTAGCATTTTAGCCCATACACATGTTCAACTTACAATTAACTCAACTCATTTGTTTTCATTTCATCCTAACCTTTTTAAAATTGAATCTGGTATAACTGGAATATGATTATCTTTAAGAGATTCTAACTTTGAATAATTTATTTTTGAGATGTATGTATTGTTAAAAAAATTTAAAAATAAAGAAATATATCTGCAAGATGGATAATGTGTTACAAGAGCTTAAAGAATTTTCTTCATTCCTCTTTAATTTATTTCTTTTTCTTTTAATATTTGTATTAGTTATCCACCGTTGATAACTTTTTCTCTTAATATTCAATTCTTGTTTTTTTTATATATTTTAGTTTTGTTTTTAGTTTTTATTTGTTTTTTGGGCACGTTCTTTCTCTGCCTTGTGACATATTTTCGTATATTTTTGTGATAAGTTTACGTTCGTAGATGGATTTCTCACGATGTTCGACGTTCGGCGCTAATTTGCTGTTATCGGTGGTCTTTCAGTAAATTTAATTGTATGAACCGAAAACTCAACATTGCTATTACAAGAATTAAAAATCCTTATGGACACCCTAATATTCTTGCCAAATTTATAACCAGACAATTAAAGAATCAAGTTTCATTTCGAAAAGCAATGAAAAAGGCTATTAAATTAACTGAGCAAGCAAATACAAAAGGAATTCAAATACAAATTGCATGGCGTATCGACGAAAAAGAAATCACTCGTGTTGAATGAATTTGAGAAGGTAGGGTTCCTCTACAAACCATTGGAGCGAAAATTGAGTATTGCTCCTATAGAGTTCGAACTATCTATGGAGTATTAGGAATCAAAATTTGGATACTTATAGACGAAGAATGATCCCTTTTGTGGTTCATTTGTCGATGTAGTCAAATCTGTTCTGGAAAGCAGCTGCTCATTAATCCTACTTTAATTTTTAAGCGTGTTAGGTGAATAGAGACAATGAGTTTTGTTTCATGCTTCATTTCTCCATTGTTTATATCATCCTTGTCGTTGCAGCTAAATGGATCGTGTTTTGCTAGTATGATGTTTCGTTCTCTAATTTTTTTTAATTTTCCTTTATTTTTGTTATTTTTCTGCTATATTTTCATTCTGTTTAGAATATCTCTCTATTTTATTTCTAATAAATTCAACCTGCGTACTATCTTCACGCTTTGCAATTATGAACCCTTCTTTAATTTTGTTTCTTCACCTTCCATAAATTTTCCTTGGTAGAAACATAATTCAACAAGCTTAATTTCCATAAGAAATGCATAATTTTATTAGGTATACTTAGATTCTATATGAATTTAGATATCTTATTCAAGATCTACATAGGTCGGTAGTACTTTTACCTTCTTAAGTTGATCCTCTATCAGCATATTGTGTATAACATCATGTTTCCATGATTCAGATCGAACATTAATTATTCGAAACACTTTTCTTGGTACATACTCACCATTTGTCTGTTGGGATGAGCAATCAATGGAAATGGTCAAGAAAGGTTGAAATGACAATTAAAAAAATAGTCGAAGCAATGAGTAAAAAGAAAGAATATTTGCACAAGTGGTTAGAGTAGTTCGATATTCTAAACAAGATCTATATCCAATACCTTAGCTGTCCACACTAAAGAACTAATGTTTTGATATAATAATTGAAAAATAGTTTTGGACTAAATTGAAAAGATTTCAAAAGTTCCTTTAAGTCCAAACAACTTGAAAATAAGTTTGTGGGTGTTTTAAATGGTTTTGGCAAGGTTTGAAACGTTTTTAAGTAATCAAACCAGGGTTTTCAAGGTACCCGTTTCGATACAGGGGGACATGTTTTGAAATAGTTTGAAATTGCCAAAACTCGTATCGAAACAGGGCTTGCCCGTTTCGATACGGAGGGTTTTCGTTTCGAAACACCCTTTTGGTGTTTCGATACTCCCAACGGTCAAAACCTCCCCAACGGCTATTTTCCCAACGACATTTTAAATTGCATCTCAACTGTCACTCGTACCGAAACGAGTTGTATCTGTTTCGATACGGCCAAGAAGCGTTTCGATACGGCTAGAGGCGTTTTGATACGGCTTGCTGCATCAGGCTTCAATGGCTAGTTCTGAAGAAGGTCGTTCCGATACGGGCTAGTAACGGTCACAAACTCAATTGGGACTATAAATTGAAGACTGGAACACTTGAAGAATGTCAGAGACAACATCCAAGCAATATGGTCAAGAGAATTAGAGTCTAAATCTTTATTTTACTATTCTCATGTACATAGTCTTTAGAGAGAGCTTAATTGTAAATTCTTTGTTCTCGTGTGAGCTTAAACTTGTGTAAACATCTACCTTGTGAGGTACTAAGTTTACCAAACAAATCCCTTGTAAAGGAGAGGTTCTAGTTTAGCCTTGAGAGAAAAACTAGAGTCGGTTCTATCTTAGCCAAGTCCAAAAGACATGGTTGTAACGGTTTCCTCCTAAACCGAGAAAAGGGGACGAATTCATTGTTGAGTGAATTGGAAAATCCTTAGTGGTGTGCTAAGGTAGTGGATGTAGGTGCTTGTTAGAAGGCCGAACCACTCTAAAATTATTGTGTCTATTATCTACCTTTATTTCGATTTTAGCCAATTCAACCACCAAACATTTACAACCCTCCTTGACGATTTTAGTGATCGATTCGAGCGTACTATAAACGCAACAATTGGTATCAGAGCCTCGTCTTCATCGAAGGACTAACTTCCGGGAGTAAAGATCATTTGCTCGATGTCCACCGTTCAAGAAAATGGCAAGATTTGAAAAAGGCCGATCTATCTCGTGTCCTCCGCTCTTCGAAGGAGACGCATACTTCCAATGGGCAAATATCATGAAATTCTTCATCAAGTTTCAAGACTATGAGGTTTGGGACATCATTGAAGATGGGTATTTGGAAGCTTCGAAAAAGAAGAAAAAACAAAGGAGTGCCAACGAGACGAAGGCAAAGCTAAACACCAAGGCGGTTCACATTCTCTATTGTGGCCTTAACGAAGAAGTTTCCAAGAGGATCTCCACATGAAAAAGTGTCAAAGAATTGTGGGAGAAACTTGAGAAGCTTTATGGTCACAAGAAGGGAGAAAAGAAAGATGATGATCAATATGTGCAAACCTTCTCTCCAATCCAAAGGTGGATGGTGTTTTGGCTCTCGATGAGCCTAAGGTATCTTCTAACTCAAGTGAGCTTTATTCTTACTCTTTCGATGAGTTGCAAGATGCTTTTGATGAATTATTTTTGGAATTTGAGACCATGAATTCCAAATTTAAGAAAATGATTTCAAAACTTGAATTTGAAAATGATTTTCTTTTGAAAACAAAATTGGATTTTGAAAACCAAAATAAAATTTTGAAAAATGGTTTAGAGTTTTCAAAAACAAGTAAAGATGTTTTAGAAAAAGAAAATCTTAATTTGAAAGTTAGGCTTGAAAGCTTAAAAAAAGAAAAAGAAATCATTTTTAATAATTCATCTTGTCACATAATGACAAAATGCTTACATTGCCATTATCATGGTCATTCCTTACATACTTGTCCTATTAAGAAGAGAAAGTCTTATAGGATTAGACAAGTATGGGTTCCTAAGGGAACTAAAGACATTGTAACTAACATAAATGGATTCAAAGAAATTTGGATACCAAAATCCAAGTAAATGTCTTTTGTAGGTGTGTTGGAGCAATGGCAAGCAAATCAAAATCAAAGAATGCTCAAATCACACATGAGAAGAAGATTGAGTAACCTCTAAGCTTAATGTTTTCATTTTATACATTTGGTTATCTAACTTTTGTTTAAAGTCTTGGATTATTTGTTAAGCCTAATATGATGCAATGAGTAAGGGGAGCCATTTTAAAACCAAAATTCTTATTTGTGTCAATTTTTAACCTCCTAAGTTATTTTGAACTTAAGGTTATTTAGATTCTTTTTGATATAACAAAAAGGGGGAAATGATTTGAAAATTTGATTTTTCAAGAGAATAAGAGGGAGCTTTAATTGCTTATCTATTTTGAAATCTCTTATTCAAATTTTTAAACTTGAAGGGGAGAATCCCAAACAATTTTTCAAGTTAGTTTTAAATGGTTTTGGCAAGGTTTGAAACGTTTTTAAATAGCCAAACCAGGGTTTTCAAGGTACTCGTTTTGATACAGGGGACCTGTTTCGAAACAGTTTGAAACTGCCAAAACCCGTATCGAAACAGGGTTTGCCTGTTTTGATACGAAGGGTTTTCATTTCAAAACACCCCTTTGGTATTTCGATACGCCCAACGGTCAAAACCTCCCCAACGGCTATTTTCCCAACGACATTTTAAATTGCGGCTCAACTATCACTCGTACCAAAACGGGTTGTATCTATTTTGATACGGCCAAGAAGCGTTTCAATACGGCCAGAGGCGTTACGATACGGCCTGCTGCATCAGGCTTCAACGGCTAGTTCTAAAAAAGGTCGTTTCGATACGGGCTCGCCTATTCCGAAACGGATAGCACCAGAACTGCAATAAATGTGGGAAAGTGTAACCCCCCTCAACCCGGTCTAGTCGCAAGACCGAATCGGGAGAGTCACACGAGGATAACCAGAGAAAAATCCAAGAATTTCCCTCCGATTAACAACCCTAGATTAAAATTAATCTTGTCTAAATGCAATTTAACGGTCCTGTGGTGTTAAGGGTTACAGCGGAAGAACAACATCTCAATCAGACATCAATCGAATGTCCAATTAGAGCCAAACAGTCTCAAAGGACCATTTTGCAAAACCACACCAAAACAGGGGCAAACGGGTAATTTAAACCTTACCGAATAGTTTATTAGTCATCTTTCAAGCACACGAGGCAAGACCAACAGAAATGAGACATATAAACTCACTTAGGAAGCATACAAGAATTAGGGACCAAAACGTAACATTTGGAAACCTTCAAAGATGCCTTTTAACCACTTTAACTACATGTATTTCGAAGCAGGGGTTGCTCGTTTCGAAACGCGGGCTCTCATCAAAAAGCAAAATTAGGATGTTTCGAAACAGCTCCTCTTTGTTTCGAAACGGGAGTCTCTAGAGGCAAAACGTACCGAAACGACACCACTCATATTCCGATATGGGTGCCCCAAAAGCCTGGTCGTTTCGAAACCATACCAGGTGTTCCGAAACGCTCGTGCGCAGATTGGCTCGAAAATACATTTTGGCATCCCCAAACTTACCCCGAAAGATCACAAACCACATGGCAACATATTAAGCAAACATTCTAGAGGCAAAACACCCTATAAGTAGGTTTCAAACATGCACGCACTCAAACATGGGTCTCAACATGAAAGCTCAAAAGGACACTTTCAACTCAAAACACCAACAAGCCAAAACACAAGGCATTTAACAAAAGGTCAAGGCAAGCCACAACATAGCATGGTTTCAACATATAAAACATGTAGCAATATGGTCAAACACATGGGAGTTTACAACAACCTCCCTATCCACAAAAGCAAGTATTCCCATTGCTAAATTATTATTACAACTTAAAATCCATACTTGAGCTTAAGCTACGGTCACCGGAGCCTTTCCCTCGCCTTCTTTTGCTTCCCAGATCGCTAACGAGCTACATTGTTGGAAAGGAGCGCGTAAGCATAAAGCTTAGTGAGTGGTGCTCAAAACCACAACAACAACAATGTAGTTTTAACAAAACCATTTAAGATTTGAAAACAAAACCACAAGCATGATTTCCAACAATAGGACTAACATCAACTATACATATGCTTGGTATCTTACATCAAGCAACAATCCATAACGACAAGGCATAACCCTCAACATCAACATGATAACATATAATCATTCAACACAAGGAGCACATTGGAAACTACGGTTACATTATTCGGATACGCGGATTGGACTCGATGACATCTTACATCACCGAATCTATAAGAACAACAAGACTCACGATGGCATCTTACATCACTGAGGTCTAATAATAAAGCTTTCGGTGGCATTCTACATCACCGTACTCCTCCCTAATGGCATCTTACATCACTAGGGCCACGCGCGAATTTTACAAGTGCACTCTAATCCTATGGTCGACCAATTATACCCGATAAGACCCTCATATTTGCCAATACTCAACATCATAAAAGCCATCATAACAATATCACACTCATTAGTCAAATACACACATTCATCTCATCTCATATCAATAATGCTTAACAAGATTTAAAAATAGAATTCCGGAAAAGTGAAACATAAACATTAAATACTTACTCTCGAGCTTAGGTTGTCCTTTCAAGCTCAACCTAAACTCTCAAAAACATTTCCACTCACCGGTAGAAACCAAACGATATCTGAAACACCGATTCAAGCCTTCGAACTACCTAGTCTCGCATCCAAGGAACCCAAACTTGTTTCCCCTATTTCTAGCCAATTCAAAAATGATGCATTAAACCCAAAATAAGCCCCCAAACTTGCAGCAACACAAAAACTCATCATTCATCATCAAAACCAAATCGATTCACACCTGGAAACACCATCAAAATGACTCAAACCAACTAGCAGCCAAAACCCAACAAATTTACCATCAAAACTACATCTTTCAACATCCAAAACACTTACCCAAGGTCTAGCAACCATCAGCCCAAGGTTCCTCACAAGAACAACCCAAAAACCCACATTTTCAACTCTAAAACCCCTATTTTTCACTAGTTTCGGGTTTCTCTACTTTTAGCCACTAGCCCAACATTTTTAGAACACCAAAACAAGATTAAAAACATATTTAAATATGTCATCAAACTACCCAAATGAAAACCCCTTCATTTTTCCTCTTTTTAAACTCAAAGCATTTTTGGAATAACTTTAAACAATGAGTTTTAAGGAAAATTTAACCAACAACAAGTTTAAGGAAAGAAAAATCAAAACAAAGGAGAGATTGCCTTGAAAACTTGTGTGGGTGATGAGCTTGCTCCAATGGAATAGTAGAAATGGGGTGTTTGAGAAAATAACGTGAAAGGAGGAAGAAGAAGATGAGTACATTTTGAAAACCCTTTTTTCCTTAATTTTTAAATTCCAAAATCCCCTTTTTACCCTTCCTCATTAAAATCTTTTAGTGTTCAATAAAAATGTTTTCTCCCAACTAATTTAACCCGAATTGGTTTAACCAAACCTGGTTATCTCCCGAACCCTAAACCCAGGGCGTTACAACTCTCCCCCACTTAAGGAATTTCACCCTCGAATTTTACTTGATGGAAAGAGGTACGAAAATTGCTCTTCTATGTCCCCTTTTCTCTCCCAAATGGCTTCTTCCACACCCCAATGTCTCCACAAAACCTTGACTAACTAAATGGTCCTCCCACGGAAAACCTTACTATCGGTAGCTAGAATCTCGACTGGTTCTTCATTATACGACAAATCCGGATTCAATTCAATCTCTTCCACTGTCATAACATGAGACGAATTTGATCTATACTTTCGGAGCATCGAAACATGAAACACATCATGAATCTTCTCAAGCTCAGATGACAATCTCAACCTATATGCAACATGACCAATCCTCTCAACTACCTCATAAGGACCAATGAAACTCGGACTTAAGTTTCCCTTCCTACCAAACCTCATTACCTTTTTTTTCACGGGGAAACCTTCAAGAACACTTTGTCGCCAATAGCATACTCAATCTCTTTCCTCTTCAAATCCGCATACGATTTCTATATGTCGGAAACTACCTTCAAGAGATCACAAATCAGTTTTACCTTCTCGGTAGTGCCGTTAAGCAAGTCTGGCATATGTACAAGCTTCTATCCGGCCTCGGCCTAACAAACAGGTGTTCTACATTTCCTACCATACAGAGCTTCATACGGTGCCATCTGAATACTAGTCTGATAACTGTTATTGTACGTGAACTCTACTAGCGGTAGATGCTTCTCCCATAAACCCTGAAAGTCGATGGTGCAACACCTTAACATGTCCTCTAACACCTGAATAACTCTCTCCGACTGACCATCTGACTGTGGGTGATACGAAGTACTAAAGTTCAACCAAGTTCCCAAGGTGCGATGAAAACACTCCCAAAATCTGGCTGCAAACCTCGGATCTCTATCAAACACAATAGTCTTCGGTACATCATGCAGTCTCACAATCTCACTGATATACAACTCGGCCAACATGTCCAAGGTGTAAGTAGTATGAATGAGTATGAAATGAGCACACTTAGTGAATCTGTCAACTATTACTCATACTGAATTCTTCTTCAAAGGGTTCAACGGTAAACCTGACACAAAATCCATGGTAATTCGTTCCCACTTCCACTCCGAAATCTTCAACGATTGTAACAAACCTGAGGGAAACTTATGCTCGGCCTTAAATCATTGACAAACCATACACTTACTCACAAACTCGGCCACATCTTTCTTTAACCCAATCCAGAAGTATTTATCGTTCAACTCACGGTACATCTTCGTACTACTCGGATGCATAGCAAAAGGACTATTATGAGCTTCATTCAAGATAGTACGTCTTGACTCGGCATCTTCTGGAACGACTACTCTATTCTTAAAACATAATATCCCATTCTCACCAAAGCAGAAATCTGTAGGCTTACCCTCGGCTATATCTTGCACGTGAGGTGCCAAAGTTCTGTCTTGCAACTGTTTCTCTCGAATCAACTGAACTAACAATGGTTTAACATGTAGCTCGGCTATCAAACCGCCATCTCGTGACACACTCAATCTCGCAAACATAGCTCACAACTCAACTGCCACCTTCTTACTTAAAGCATCAACCACTATATTCGCTTTACCCAGATGGTACTCTATTGTGAGGTCATAGTCCTTAAGAAGCTCTAACCACCTACGCTGTCTAAGATTCAACTCTCTCTGAGTCATCAAATATTTCCAACTCTTATGGTCAGTGTAGACTGTTCATTTCTCACCATAAAGGTGGTGTCTCCAAATCTTCAAAGCAAAGACCACAGTCGTTAACTCTATGTCGTGGGTAGGGTAGTTCTTCTCGTGAACCTTCAACTGTCTCAAAGCATAAGCTACAACTCTTCCCTCTTGCATAAGCACACAATCTAAACCTACATATGACGCATCATTGTAGATTACGAACTCCTTACCTAGTTCTGGCTGAATCAAAATAAAAGCTTCTGTCAATGCTTTCTTCAACTTTTCAAACGCTTGCTGCCTTTCATCTTTCCACTCATACAGAACATTTTTCTGTAACAACTTAGTCAAAGGTGCAGCAATCTTCGAGAACCCCTCAACAAACCTTCATGGTATCCGGCTAAACCTAGAAAACTACAGATTCCGGTCACTGACTTTGGTTGTTTCCAACTCAGTATTGCCTTTATCTTATTGGGATCCACATTAATCCCAGCGGCTAAGATCACATGACCTAAGAAGACTACTTCCATAATCCAAAACTCACATTTACTCAACTTGGCATACAACTGATTTTCAAGCAAAGTCTATAGCACTAATCGCAAATGCTCATCATGTTCTTCCTCGGTCCTAGAGTAAACTAAAATGTCATCTATCAACACTACTACAAACCTATCCAAAAACTCGTGAAACACTCTGTTCATCATGTCCATAAATACAACTAGGGAATTAGTCAAATCGAAGGGCATTACCAAGAACTCATAGTGCCCATATCGTGTACGGAAAGTTGTCTTCAGTATGTCCACATCTTTTACCTTCAATTGATAGTAGCCCGATCTCAAATCAATCTTCGAAAACACTAAAGCACCTCTCAACTGATCGAGCAAAACATCAATCCGCGATAAAGGATATTTGTTCTTCACTATTACCTTGTTCAACTGTCTATAATCTATGCACATCCTCATACTACCATCCTTCTTCTTTACAAAAAAAAACGGAGCACCCTAAGGTGAAATACTAGGCCTAATAAATCCTCTATCTGACAGCTCCTGAAGCCGTGTCTTCAACTCTTTCAACTCTTTAAGTGCCATCCTATACAGAGCAATCGATATGGGAGTAGAATCTGAATGTGTCTCAATAGCAAACTCAACATCCCTATCTGGAGGCAAACCAGGCAATTCCTCTGGAAAAACACTCGTGAAGTCACAAATTGTTCTGATATCTTGCGGTCTAACCTCACTCGTATTCGGATTCATCGCATAGGCTAAGTAAGCTTGACAACCCAAATCCATCATTCTCTAAGCCTCTAGAGCTGAAACAACATTAGACAAGAACTTAACGTTCTCGCCAACCACTACTACCTCGTAGTCATCCGAAAGCCTCAAAGAGACTCTTTTAGTCTCAAAATTTATCCTATCTCTATGCTCCACTATCCAATTCATACCTAAAATTACATTGAAACCATAAAAGGGTAACTCCATCATGTCAACGGGAAACACGTAACCCTGAACCATCAAAGGACATCTTCAGAACACCTTTCTAACTACAACTGTCTCACCAAAAGAACTCGTAACATTCATACCTATATCTAAAAACTCAAAAGGCAAACCTAAAGATCTTGCATGCTCACCCAAAATGTATGAATGTGTCGACCCAGAATCAATCATCGAAAGCAAGGATAAGGACTGTAACACAAAATTACCTGCGATCACATCTGTCTCATTTCCAGCCTCACGCTGAGCATAAACTCTAGCCGGTCCACCTCTCTCGGGCTGTACCGTGAAAACATGAGCCACATTCCTCTGACCATCATTCCTCGGCTGGAAGTGTAACCCCCTCGACCCAAACTGGCCGATAGACCGAATCGAACAGATCACACGGGGAATATTGAAGTAAACCGGAAAAGTTTACCTCAATAAACGACCCTATTTTTTTCTTTTTTTCTTGTCTAAATGCTTCTTAGTTTCCTAAGTGTACGTACACAAGTAGCGGGTAAAAATCAACACAGTCATCTTTCAATTTAAGCCTAATAAGGTTTAGGGACCATTTTGTAATTTTGATAAACTTCAAGGACTTTTACCAAATTCGAGTTACCAATATTCAATTAGATTCATTACATGCCTTCTGGTGAAAATTCAGCTCAATAAGACATCCACAACTCATTCAATTTGCATGCAAGAAAAATAGGGACAAAAATGTAAGAAACATGAACTCAGAACAATTCAAACACAGCTCCAACGGTCAACTGTTTCGGAACAGAGGACCCTGTATCGGAACGGCCGTTTTAAAACAAGGTTGACCGTTTGTAAGCACTAATTTTGTCCGGGTTAACATCTTTTTATTTCATTTTATAATAATGGACTTATGAGGGCTTTTTCATATCTTGTCACTATCTAAATAAAAATGTGTTGTGGGCTTTGTTTAAATTAATTTATATATGTATGTTATACTTTTTATAAAAAAAAACCCTTAAAAATTATTATTATAAATTGTCACATATTATTATTATTACTAGTATTATTATATACTATATAATATTAGTATTATTAGTATTAGTTATTATATTATTATTACCTATTATTAATATTGTTATCATTATTATTATTTACTACTATTACTACTTATCATTGTTATGTTATTATCATTACCACTATGTTTATTATTATTATTATTATTATTATTATTATTATTATTATTATTATTATTATTATTATTATTATCTCTATTATCTTTATTATTATTATTTATTATTATTACAAGTATTTTAAATACCATATCAATATTACTCTTATTATTGTTACTATCTATTGTCATTATATTATCTTATATTATTATCATTAATATTTATTATTTATTACTTATATTATTATTATGAATATTATCTACTGTTATTATTAGTATTACCTTATTATCTATTATATTATCCTATTATTATTATTATTATGAAAACTCAAAAAGATTACTATTAGTATTAAATGTGCATATATAAGTAACATCTCAATTAAATAAAAAAAAGCTCACATTTATATATTTTTACAGTCTCTCTACATATACAAAAACCCAAAAATAAAACACATGGCCCGTTTGGCTCAAACTCTAATTACACCACAGAACCTAATGCCTCTTTTCTTTTGTTGCGCACCCGCATTTAGACCGTCGGATCAAGGGCATCTGATCGAACGGTCTAGATGTCTCCTCAGCAGAAACCCTAAGAAAAGTCCCCAGGAGCCCTAGCGCCGCATCCACCATGACCCTTGGATCAGGGACACATCGAACGGTCAAGATCAAGGCCCTCAGGCGCGTGTGATCCACGTGTGGCGTTCCAAATCTCCAGACGCGCGTGTGTGTTCCACCGCGCGCCCCATCAGTTCCCCCACAGCCGTCCAGATTTCCCCGGCGGTCAGGATCGATCCACGACTCCAGTTCACCATCCGAGCCTCCCTCTGGTCCCCTCCTCGACTCACATGCAATACAAAAAGACAAGAATGTCAGAGGATAAACGCAACGAAATTTTAAAAAATCAGAGGCAAAAACAATGGATTCCAGCGGACGAGTAACAACAAAATTATCAGCAACCAATAGCAAATTTTACAAGAATTATATGTAATGTAAAAATGTGTAATTTTCGGCTATATAAGCCCAAAACGATTCACTGTAATCCCAAGCATTATCGGGGAATTTCGAGAGCTATCAATATAAGAAAGAAGCCATTTTTAGAGGTATATTGTTTTCATCTTGCATTTCGAAACAAAAAATAAGGGTTTCATTCTTTTTAACCTCTATTGAGTCGTCGTCCTAGTGTCCGTTCGATCCCCTTGCTAGTAATAAGCCTCTTGGCCTCCTGAGGCCATGCACAGTGAACCGTTGAAGGGACCGAGGTTGAAAGGAGTTTAAAAAATGTTTTTTGGTCTCGGTTCTTTGAGTGTTAGGGAAAAATGAAGAGATTCGGGTTTTTGGTTTTTGGACAGGTGAGTATTTGAGTTTGGAGTCTGTCGTAGTTTAGGATTTTCAAAGGCAAGGGGTTTTTTGGGTCGTTTCGAGGTCACCAGACGGTGAATAGCATCGACCGGCGTTAGAGGGTCGAGAGAGAAGGGTAGAGTCTGGCGGCTAGGGTTTTCTAAGGGAGAAAATGGGTCTCGGTTGGGTTTAGATGAGCTTTTATAGGCGTTTTAGGTTTTAGTTTAGGGGTAAATTCGCCTTAGGTCCCTCTGTGTCGCGTCCTTAACGAGATTAGGGTCTCCGCCTTCCTAAATTGCGTCTTAGGTCCTTAGGGTTTTATTTCGTCTTACAATATCGTCCCAAATCTAGTTAAATCGATTTCCAAATGGTTTTATTACCGTTTTAGTCCCTGTAGGTCCCCGCCTCATTTTAATTATGTCTCTGTTTCGTGTCTTAATTAGCTTTTGAAATGGATTTATTACAATTATGGTCCCTGCCAGTTTGTTTTTTTAGCATTTTACTTTTGTTATATTATACTCATGTTTTTATGCATTTTTCCATATTGCTTATGTTTCTTTAAAGTAAATGTATGTGTTTGTTAAATGTGACATATGTATGTTATTTATCAAATGTGTGATAATGTGCCTTTAAATTATCTTGTTTAAGCATGTATTTATGATGCGTAGTATAGTACGATGCATGCGTTTTTTATATATGTTTTTATCTGTTTTTTATGATGGTTCGAATATATGTGACATGCATTTTAATTGTCATTCACGTGACTCTTTAATTTTGCTCGATAATTAATTAACTTAAAATATACCCAAAGAGAGGTATTAATTAGCTCCGGTATTCGTGATATGATAGTCCTAGCTTAATGGATGTCGATAGAATATTTGGGTTAATTTTCACCGTCTCTAGGTAAACGGAAGCGTAAAAATTAAAATACCATGCATCATCCTTTATTTGCTAGTATCATGCATAAAGGTGACGTACGGGATCCGAACCCTAAACTAACACGGCAGTCAGTCTTATATGATGTCAGTTTAGTCTATGGTCCGGTGTACCATCATCCTTTTTAATTAAATGTCTAATTAATCCCAATGCCACTATTCGATAAAGCCCGTGCTATAAAAGTCACATTTTCGTTCAAGAACACTTTATTAAATTTACTTTGATTTTTAAATAATTTCTATCGATCAAAAGGCAATAAGTTATTTGGTACCGATTTCTAGGTGTGGTGGGGGTGCTAATCATTCTCCACACGTAACCAACTCCCGAACCTGTTTTTAAACGAATCTTTGGTTTTGTGGTGTCCGGCCTACCTCAGTGGCCGGTGGCGACTCTAAAATTTTACTGTTTTCCAAAATACGAATCCCCCTCCTTTTTTTAAACCAATTCCAAAAAGAAAGTGATAAGACCTTAGTTAGTGGTTTTTCAAAAACCTTATCACAGTTTGGCGACTCCGCTGGGGATTTTTTTTTTGTTTTTTACAAAACAAAAAAGAGAGTTAAGCCAATGAAATGCTCGTTGCCTTTAATTGATAGAAACTATTTAAAATTCAAAGTGAAGTTAATAAGGTTGTTCTTCCTTGAAAATATGACTTAAGTTGAACGGGCTTTGAAAATTTGTGGCATTCGAATTAATTCCTCATTTAATTTCAAAGGAATCACCGACATGTGTTGCATCATGATCATCAAGCTCTATACCCGAGCTATACCCTTAAGTGGGAGTGAAACGCCCATACCCACGTGAGTATCCCTCTACGGGTCGGTAATTCACTTCCAAAATCCACGCCTTTTGACACGTGAGCAACCCTCCACATCATTAGGTCGTGCTTTCCCTCGAGTCGAAACCAATTCGCAAGCCTGTAATGGGCCAGAATTGAGGTTCTTGTTGCCTTAGTAGGCGATAAGATAGGTTCGGGTACCCTTTATTAGAACCGAACTCATGCGTGAGAATATAAGAAACCTACCCCATTAGAGTCATGCGGATAACCCTAGAGTTTAGAGTGTCTAGGTTTTTCTTGCTAATTGCTTGTTTTGCGCTTCTTTTTTCGTTAATGCTTAAATTGCATTGCTTGCCTTATGTTGAGTTGTGTGGGGCTCGATTTGTTCAACCGATATGGCTCACCAAGTGGTGGAGAGGTGAATTTTTGGGTGGAAGGGTTGTGGAAGCTAAAAAGAAAATAGACACAATGATTTTAGAGTGGTTCAACCTTCTAACCAAGGTCTACATCCACTACCTTAGCTCCCCACTAAGGATTTCCAATCAATCCACTATTGATTCGTCCCCTTTTCTAGGCTTAGGAGGTAACCCTTACACACAATCAAGCTTTCTACCCAAAGCCTTGATTGAAACCCTCTCTTACAAAGAGATAAACAAAGCAAACACAAATCTCTCTAAAAGGTGTTTGTTTGCACAATTAAAGCAGTCACCCAAAACCTAAAACACTTGAGCAAATTTGACAATTTTGGCTCACTAGTGTTTGTCTATACAATAAATGACAATTTAAGCTCTGAGACAATTCTTGATCATTTGTTGTTTGACAATATGAGCATTAGCCTTTACTTGATGCTTGGAGGTCCCTTTTATACTCCCAAATGAGTTTGTAGCCGTTACTAGCCGTTGGGGATGAATTGGAGCCGTTGAGGACTTTATTTCCCTTCATTAATGCTGTTTTGCAGCCTTCCGTATCGATACGCTTGGACCCGTATCGATACGGCCTTCATCAGAAACTAGCCGTTGGGCTCTTGCCAGCTTGGGATTATCGATACGCTTGGTGGCGTATCGGTACGGTTTCACTTTTAAATGACCGTTGGGAAATAGCCGTTGGGGTTGTTGGAAAGGGGATCGGTACGCTTACCAGGCGTATCGAAACGATCTCAA
Organism: Hibiscus tridactylites; assembly: GCA_958450335.1. Lineage (NCBI taxonomy): Eukaryota > Viridiplantae > Streptophyta > Magnoliopsida > Malvales > Malvaceae > Hibiscus > Hibiscus tridactylites. The sequence continues at coordinate 21,025,342 of OY288276.1, read as the reverse complement.
TCCGTATCAAAACGACCAAGCCTATTTCGATACGGGTTTTGGTAGTGACCAAACTGGGCAAAAAGGTATCGATACGGGTTGGACCGTATCGGTACGGGTAGCTTGAAAACTTAAGTCTGGCTGTTTAAAATCAATAAAAACATTGTCAAAAACCTTTTAAGATCCCTCAAACATAAATTCAAGTTGTTTGGACTTAAAACCAAGTTTTAAATTCTTTTCAAATTAGTCCAAAACATTTTTCAATTATTATATCAAAACACTAGTTCTACACCTTATGATTTATGTTTATCATGTGACTAACACCTTTGCTTTTCTTCCCCTTTTCTCTTATTTTGCATATATTATCATTGCATAAAGAGCACATTGAGTTGGAAATAGTTTAAAATTAAAGACTTGATCAGTGGGAAATATGGTTTGCAAAAATAGTGAGAAGTACCTCGACGAAAATGTAGCCACAAAGAGAGTGACTACATGGTTAGGGTTCCGAGACAAGAAAGGCTTTCAAAGATGAAAAAAGCCACCTCACATATTTGTTAGAAGTTCCAGGCAAGTGACCAGTACTCCAAATCTTGGAGTTCAACCTACATTTGTTCTACGATTGCCAGCTTTGATCTGACTACAACAGTTGGGAAATACCGAGTCTTGTAAGGAAATTAGCGAGAACCACACCAAACAAGAATTAAGCTTTTTGGGGCAAAATTGAAAGTTTCTCAGGCTTAGCCATCTTGAGTCGACAATCAAGTCTCAACTCGGAACAAGAAAAATACTTCAACTCAGAGGGAATTCCGAACTCACCCCCGATGCGCTTTGAAGGTTAGGATTAGTGGGACCCTTTCAAAGAGTAAGTCAAGAGTACCAAATATCGAAAGTGGATCAATCATAATTTGTCGCCTACAACACTTGGGGGCAAGACCGAGAGTTGGCCTATTCGTTAACGTGGATACGAGAGAACGCTTGATCCCTAGAGAAAGGAGAAGGGATTGTGTGAGTCTTAAAGAAAATTGACGATCTAAATGCTAGCTTGAGAACTATATGTAGGGGGTTTCTGTCGGTCATTGTAACAAACCGAGGTTCCCATTGATATGAGTTGTTTAACAAGGATATTTTTCCGAACTCAGTGTTGCTCTTTGCATTCAATTATGCATTTTGTTTAATTACCTTTAGCCATGTGTTTCTGTTGTACATATGACACATTGCATTCATGAAATTAATGTTCAATGCACCTTTGCATTCAATTATGCATTTTGTTTAATTACCTTTAGCCATGTGTTTCCGTTGTATATATGACACATTGCATTCATGAAATTAATGTTCAATGCACATTTGCATTTAATTATGCATTTTGTTTAATTACCTTTAGCCATGTGTTTCTGTTGTACATACGACACATTGCATTTATGAAATTAATGTTCAATGCACATTTGCATTCAATTGTACATGTCTGTTTGATTACCTTTAATCACATATCCTTGTTGTACATATGACACATTCATTCATTCATTCATTAAACAAATAAAATTAATGTCCATCAAATTAATGCATCTTTGCATTCAATCGTACATATTTGTTTGATTACCTTTAATCACCTATCCATGTTGTGCATACAACACATTACATGCATTCATTCTTAAAATAAACAAATGGAGGAAAGAATGTTGTTGAGAATCTTGCTCAAGGTTCAAGAGACCACTCGGCCACCTCGATCTTTAACAATCCTCTTGTTATCGGTCCCTCGTCCAACCCACCCCAAGGGGCATCTTTTGCCCGTCAAGATGGAGCCTTTGCTCAAAGCTCAACACCTTCGTAGATACGACCTTTAGGGTTTTAGTTCTCGGTTTTATTCTTTGGGAATTGGCGTGCATGTTGCATTTTCTCTTGAAGTAATGCATAGAACCAACATTGCTATTATTTTCCTGAATATAGCAATGATCTTTTTAAAGGGCATTTGTTATGTTTGCGGGTTTTCTTTCTAATGAAAATGTATGTTGCTTAATATACAATGACCTTGAAATCATATATATATATATATATATATATATATATATATATATATATATCCCTCATTACCTTCATAGGTTCTCGGATATCACATGCATGATGTGGCATTGATTCTTATGAAAGAGATCAAACGAATGTTGTGATAACGATGAAGTAAGATTTCTCGCTTTGTCCGCTCTGGTCGATAAAGCGAGAGAAGTAAGATTACTATTCCTTCAATGATGTTCCATGATAAGAAAATCTCCTAATAAAGCTCAAATAAAGTTGCTTAAATGTGCCTAAAAAGAAAAAAAAGAAAAAAAAGAAAGAAGAAAAATAGACTACTTCAAAATAAAATGTTTTTAACTTTAGAGCTTGGTAATAAGCATTAACAAAAAGCACTCCAATGTTCGAAACTGGTAATAGGAATTTTCGGATACGAGTGTGGAATTTTAGGGGCACTCCACTGAAGCCTGAAACTCTTCGCTTCATGAGTGATGGTAATATTTTCAAAATCGTGACCATGCCGAGTAACTCGGTGTATCGTTGTATGCTCCATCTTTATTCTCGAGCCAAAGGAATGTGACGAGTTGAATTCCCCTAAGAAAAGAAATGAATGAACAAATTGAACAAGTCTCGTAAGGGAATCCTTGAGGACACCGACATGAAATCAATGGTAATCGTAAACATAATGAGAACTAGAAGGAATGGTAATCGAGTTGATCCAGCAAGTACCATAATCATGAGGATGAACCGAGCATTTAGGGGGAGTTTCATAACTTCAAATATCGTCGCCCAATGTCGAAACAAAAATATCAGGGTTTCATTCTTTTTTACCTCTGTTGAGTCGTCGTCCCAATGTCCGTTCGATCCCCTTGCCGGTAATAAGCCTCTTGGCCTCCTGAGGCCATGCATGATGAACCGTTGAAGGGACAGAGGTTGAAAGGAGTTTAAAAAATGTTTTTTGGTCTCGGTTTTTTGAGTGTTAGGGCAAAATGAGGGGATCCGGGATTCTGGTTTTCAGACATGTGAGTATTTGAGTTTGGAGAATGTCATCGTTTAGGATTTTCAAAGGCAATGGGTTTTTGGGCCGTTTCGAGGTCACCGGATGGTGAATAACACCGCCCGGCGTTAGAGGGTCGAGAGAGAAGGGTAGAGTCTGGCGGCTAGGGTTTTCCGAGGGAGAAAAAAAGGGTCTCGGTTGGGTTTGGAGGAGCTTTTATAGGCATTTTAGGTTTTAGTTTAGGGGTAAATTCGCCTTAGGTCCCTCTGTGTCACGTCCTTAGCGAGATTAGGGTCTTCGCCTTCTTAAATTGCGTCTTAAGTCCTTAGGGTTTTATTTCGTCTTACAATCTCGTCCCAAATCTGGTTAAATAGATTTCTGAATGGTTTTATTACCGTTTTAGTCCCTGTAGGTCCCCGCCTCATTTTAATTATGTCCATGTTTCATGTCTTAATCAGCTTTTTTAAATGGATTTATTACAATTCTAGTCCCTGCCAGTTTGTTTTTTTAGCATTTTACTTTTGTTATATTATACTCGTGTTTTTATGCATTTTGCCATATTGCTTATTTTTCTTTAAAGTAAATGTATGTGTTTGTTAAATGTGATATGTGTATGTTATTTATCAAATGTGTGATTGTGTGCCTTTAAATTATCTTGTTTAAGCATGTGTTTATGATGCGTAGTATAGTACGGTGCATGCGTTTTTTTATATGTGTTTTTATCTATTTTTGTATGATGGTTCGAATATATGTGACATGCATTTTAATTGTCATTCACGTGACTCTTTAATTTTGCTCGATAATTAATTAACTTAAAATATACCCAAAGAGAGGTATTAATTAGCTCTGGTATTCGTGATATGACAATCCTAGCTTAATGGATGTCGATCGAATATTTGGGTTAATTTTCACCGTCTCTAGGTAAACGGAAGTGTAAAAATGAAAATGCCATGCATCATCCTTTATTTGCTAGCATCATGCATAAAGGTGACGTACGGGATCCGAACCCTAAACTAACACGACAGTCAGTCTTATATGATGTCGGTTTAGTCTATAGTCCGGTGTACCATCATCCTTTTTAATTAAATGTCTAATTAATCCCAATGCCACTATTCGATAAAGCCTGTGCTATTTAAGTCACATTTTCATTCAAGAACACTTTATTAAATTCACTTTGATTTTTAAATAATTCTATCGATCAAAAGGCAACAAGTTATTTGGTACCGATTTCCGGGCGTGATGGGGGTGCTAATCATTCCCCACACGTAACCAACTCCCGAACCTGTTTTTAAACGAATCTCTAGTTTTGTGGTGTCCGGCCTACCTCAGTGGCCGGTGGCGACTCCAAAATTTTACTGCTTTCCAAAATACGAATTTCCCTCTTTTTTTTAAAACCGATTCCAAAAAGAAAGTGATAAGACCTTAGTTAGTGGTTTTTCAAAAACCTTATCACACCGTTTCTATACGCGGGTATGTTTCATAACCCCAGAAGACACGTTTCGGTACATTGCTTCACAGTGGCAAATCGTTCCGGAACGAGCCTCACTGTTCCGAAACACCATAGCCATTACAGGCCACCGTTTCGAAATAGGTAAGGGATTTTCGAAACGTCTGGGCCTGTAAATTTCAAAAATACTGGTTTAAAACAACTTTTTCCCTCTGGAACCATTCCGAACACATGCCCAACACCCATACAACATGAATACATGTCATTGACCACTAAAACGAGGCACAAGTTAAATCCTAGCATCATTCACACAAGCCATGGAACTAAAAGCATGCTTTTTAGTTGCCAAAACACCAAAAAGGCAAAAACCAAAATACAATCATTAACTGAACCTCAATGGCCATTTACAAAATCATAAATGCATGACAAACTTGCTCATACAAGAAAATACCGTAACAACATCAACTAAAGTATTGGACACCCCAATTGCCTCTTATTACATTAGTTCAAAAGTTCAACATACTTTTATCAAATTGTCTTGGTGAAGTTCCTCAAAGACGTTGCCTCCAAAAATCTAATTATCTGCATTGATGAAACGAAAAGAGCATGGGCATCGAAGCTTAGTGAGGATTGCTCAAACCACAAACATCATCAATGCATAAAACCGTTTTTCACTCTTTTCAAACCACATGTCTTTCTTAGCAAACCATGCACTTAAATATCAAAATCAATGTTTGAACATCATACTACATGATTCAAAACAAATTAGCAACTTAACCATTGCTTCTCATTTACCAAGCCTTCCAAGCATAAATTCCATTACACTAAGCTTCAACCAAAACATGCATCTTTCAAACCATGCATTAGCAACATTTTCCATATTACACACTTCTATTATATTGGCTCACAAGTGATAACAACAAACTCAAAATCAAAGTATCGAATACACGGATTACCAAGGGTTGTCCCACACCCTTCATACACTTTACTGGCATCTCAAGGCTCACACACGAGAGCAATCATCCATCGTTGTGATACCCGTGGGGGAGTATTTGGTACAATCACAACCTCTAAACACCAGTCATCAATAAATGTATATTCCACTAACGAGAGACAGAACATGCACAAGGTTCGCACCCGGGAGCTACCCTCAACCATTGCAACCTTAACAATCCTCAATCGTTAGGGTACTTGGATGGAGTATTCGGTACAATCACAACCCCTCAACATCCAAGGCGACTTGTTTATAGTGCACTCAATCCTATAGCTGGCTAACTATATCTGATTTCATTTATAAAATACTTTAACCAACATCACTTGCCAATATAATCCACATCCCATGCATACCTCACTGTTTTTACAAAGCATCCATGATAAGCCATAAACAAGCATTAAACCATGCTTAAAATCTCATGCACCAACACATGCATACAAGGATCACTTACCTAGTGCATCCTTAAACCACATGGCATCGTCATACACATTATACATACTCAAAATCATGCTTTAAAACAGTAGGTACATGCATTTAAAATCAAGTGCAACCAAAGGCTCATAACTAGCAAAACCGAGGGAGAAATTTTGATTTACTTACTTCCAAACTTAATAAAGTGTTTCAAGCTCTTATTAAGTTCCCAAAACCTTTTCTAAAACGTTTTCACGCTGGAAAACCAAATTCCACTCACCGACTTGCGAAACCACGCTAGCCGACGCACAAATCAACCATCCGAAGCTTTCACAAACGCGTCAATTGTTTCCATAACACTATCCCCTATTTTCAACACATCAAAACAGAGGCTCAATGCATTAGAATGCATCAAAAACCCCAGCACACACAAGAAATCTCGTAGCCCTGCTCTAAAACAACAAAACACCCATTCGAAACAACCGAAAACTCAATCGAATGCCCTCAAACCTCAGCCCATCTATTATCCAATTCATCCAACACATTATAAGCATTAATCAACCTCCAAAAGCAACCTAAAACCAACCTTATACCTCCAGCAACTCTAAAACCTCAAGAACACCTCAAAACTCTACTAAAAACACCTCCAAAACTAAAGATCTCTAGGATTTCGGGATTAATATGATCAAGACTCATTATCAACATCAAAAACCTTCCAAAACATGACTGGAACACAACTCAATTGATCCATAACAAAACAATTACGAAAATAACATTTAAATCTCTTCTTTCACAAAATTTCTGCATTTTCATCAATCAACACCAAAACCTCATTTAAAAACATAAATCAAGAGTCAAATACTTGTGAATTTCATTAAAGAACCTTGATTAAAGAGGAAGAACGAAAATTACCTCAATCCTTGCTTTTCTTCTAGTTTGGCAAGTTTTCACTCTATGAATCAAAGGAGATTTTGAGAGAAATCTTTGGAAATTGAGTTGGAAATCAAAGAAAGATAAGAGGAAGACGAAATCTAGAAATTGGAAGAAAAAGACAGTGTTTTTCTGATGAGAGAAAATGAGAAAAGAGTAGTTACGTCAAAAATGATTTCCAAAATAACTTACTCTCCCTTTTTCTTTCAATTTCCCTCTAATTTTAATTAAAACATTTTAAACACATGTCAAATAAAAGAAAATGCTTAATTGCATGAAAGCTCCCTAAAGATTTTAAGATTTGACTCCTCTTTTAAAAATTACACTTTTGCCACATTTTTCAAACTTTACATTTTGGTCACTACCCAAAATGTACACCTTCCAAAACCCATTTTGCAAAATTGGCTTTACCAAGACCTTATATATGATTTTATAGATTTTTATCATATTTTTATCCTATCCCAAACCCCAATCTCCCGAAACCACCTTTTAACAGTTCGAACAACCAGCACCAGTTCCACCGGTCCAACTCGACTCGCCCAAAACATCTAAGCCCAAAATCGGGGCGTTACAGGAAGTTACCTCAGCCGCGCCCACGACCTCTCTGATACTCAACGGCTCTAGACGGTGCCTAACCATCCCTAACTGGATGGGGACACTCACGCCTCAAATGTGCCTGAGATCCACAGTTCCAACAAGCACGAAAAGTACCCCAACATTCTCCAGAATGGTTCCTCCCACATCTAGCACACTCAAATGTACGAGCAACAAAACCTCAACCTTGATGGCCTCGCCCCATGTTACCACCTCCACGCCTAAAGTCTGGTTGGTGCCTTCTATCCTTGTGCCTCTTGTTATGGTCTAGCTCCCACTCGGCAGACATTTTCCCTAAACTGGATCCACCCAATCGAGTAGCCAAACTTAGACTTTGCTCAATGCCCTTGGCCCTAGAGACCAAGACATCAAACTCGGTGTAATCAGAAGCAAGCATGTAGGTCTTCACCTCCATAACCAACCCGTAATGGAACCATTCACACCTTTCCCTCGCAGTGGGAACCAGCTCTGAAGCATACTGACTCAAGCGCACAAATTGTACCTCATACTCGGATACGGACATATTGCCTTGCACCAAAGCCATAAACTTCCTCTTCTTCTCATCCTAATAGCGAGCACCAAGGTACTTCTTGCAGAACGCATTACGGAAGAACTCCCAAGTAACCTCGGCCTCGGGCATACCTGAGATAAATGTGATCCACCAAGCATACGCATCTCCCTAAAGCAACAAGATATTACAACCCAACTTGCGAGTGTCCGAGCACTCCATCTGGCCCAAGATGCGTGTAGTACTCTCAAGCCATGTCTCCGAACCCTCAGGAGACTTACCACAAAACTCGACTCCGCCTAAGCTACGAAGTCGCTCAAGAGGGTAAACCTATCCCCGCACCCTGAGGTGGTGCTGCAACATTAAGACCAGCAACAACCATCTGAAAAGCTCCGGCTAAATTCTGGGGTAACTGGGCCATATACACACCAGCCTGACCCTGGCCAACCTGAGGCCCATTACCATCGGGAGCAGGAGCTGGAAGAGGTACATACCCGGGTGCTTGGTCACCTGCTCTAGGTCGTCCTCTCGGTCTCACCATAACAAAGATACAATCTAAAACAACAAACACAAATCACGAGATAAACATTGGGTCAACAAAGGTAGGGATTCGCAGTTAAGCTCTTTTAAATCAAAATCACCTTTCCATAATAACAACTAGCAATGGGAATGCTTAACCAACCTTCAAACATCAATAGGAACACAAGGTCATGCTCACAAACACCATGCAATTCAGTTAAACATACAAAAAATCAACTTACCCGACTTACCTACCCGAGGAAACCTCGTAACCGAGGCTCTGATACCACCAAATGTAACCTACTCGACTCGGTCTAGTCGCAAGACTGAATCAGGAGAGTCACACGGGGATAACCGGAGAAAAATATGAGAATTTCCCTCCGATTAATAACCCTAGATTAAAATTTATCTTGTCTAAATGCAATTTAACGGTCCTATGGTGTTAAGGGTTACAGCGGAAGAACAACATCTCAATCAGACATCAATTGGATGTCCAATTGGAGCCAAACAGTCTCAAAGGACCATTTTGCAAAACCACACCAAAATAGGGGCAAACGGGTAATTTAAACCTTACCGAATAGTTTATTAGTAATCTTTCAAGCACACGAGGCAAGACCAACACAAACGAGACATATAAACTCACTTAGGAAGCATACAAGCATTAGGGACCAAAACATAACATTTAGAAACCTTCAAAGATGCCTTTTAACCACTTTAACTACCTATGTTTCGAAATAGGGGTTGCCCGTTTCGAAACGTAGGCTCTCATCAAAAAGCAAAATTAGGCTGTTCCGAAACGGCTCCTCTTGGTTTCAAAACGGGAGTCTCCAGAGGCAAAACATACTGAAACGGCACCACTTTTGTTCCGATACGGGTGTCCCAAAATCATAGTTGTTATGAAACCATACCAGATGTTCTGAAACGCCTGGGCGCAAATTGGCCCGAAAAAGCATTTTGGCATCCCTAAACTTACCCCGAAAGATCACAAACCACATGGCAACATATTAAGCAAACATTCTAGAGGCAAAACACCCTATAAGCAGGTTTCGAACATGCACGCACTCAAACATGGGTCTCAACATGAAAGCTCAAAAGGACACTTTCAACTCCAGACACCAACAAGCCAAAACACAAGGCATTTAACCAAAGGCCAAGGCAAGCCTCAACATAGCATGGTTTCAACATATAAAACATGTAGCAATATGGTCAAACACATGGGAGTTTACAACAACCTCCCTAGCCATAAAAGCAAGTATTCACATTGCTAAATCATTATTACAACTTAAAATCCATACTTGAGCTTAAGCTATGGTCACCGAAGCCTTTCCCTCGCCTTCCTTTGCTTCCCGGATCGCTAACGTTCTACATTACTGGAAAGGAGCGCGTAAGCATAAAGCTTAGTGAGTGGTGCTCAAAACCACAACAACAACAATGCAGTTTTAACAAAACCATTTAAGATTTGAAAACAAAACCTCAAGCATGATTTCCAACAATAGGACTAACATCAACCATACATATGCTTTGCATCTTACATCAAGCAATAATCCATAACGACAAGGCATAACCCTCAACATCAACATGATAACATATAATCATTCAACACAAGGAGTACATTGGCAACTATGGTTACATTACTCGGATACGCGGATTAGACTCGATAGCATCTTACATCACCAAATCTATAAGAACAACAAGACTCACGATGACATCTTACATCACCGAGGTCTAATAATAAAGCTTTCGGTAGCATCTTACATCACCGTACTCCTCCCTAATGGCATCTTACATCACTAGGGTCACACGTGAATTTTACAAGTGCACTATAATCCTATGGTCGACCAAATATACCCGGTAAGACCCTCATATTTACCAAATACTCAACATCATAAAAGCCATCATAAAAATATCACACTCATTAGTCGAATACACACATTCATCTCATCTCATATCAACAATGCTTAACAAGATTTAAAAATAGAATTCTGGAAAAGTGAAACGTAAACATTAAATACTTACTCTCGAGCTTAGGTTTGCCTTTCAAGCTCAACCCAAACTCTCAAAAATATTTCCACTCACCGGTAAAACCCAAAGGATAGCCGAAACATCGATTCGAGCATACTATAAACCCAACACACACTAAGGATGTTCACAAATTCACTAATTTATCTTCCTTTTAGGCTAAAGGAGATAACCTCACAAACACCTAGACTTATACTCCGAAGTCTAGTGATCCTTTTTTTTCCTAAAAGTGGTTTACAAAGAATCAAACTATGAAATCCTCTAAAAGATGAATGTTGACGCAATTCAAAGTTCACTAAAACCCCAAACTTGAATAAAAAGAATTACAATGAAAGATCACTCACTCAAGTGGATTTACAAGAATTTTGCAATAAAAGCTCTAAAGGGTTGGATATGTGCTTGAATACTTTTGGATAATTGTCTTTTGTTAAAAAAGCTTTGGAGACTTGATTTTATATCCCTTCATTGATTTCTAGCCGTTTGGGTGGTTGTGATATTCAATGGAGTCGTTAGGCTGTATTTTTTCCATAATAAATGTTGTCTGGCAACATTGGTATCGGTACATGTGCAGTTGTATCGGTACCTGCCAAAAGAAGAAAGAGTTGTTGCAACAAAAAGGGGTACTGGTACGCGACAAGGGCGTATCGATGTGGAGTGTCAATTTTACAAAGGGTATTCGTATAGGCCATACCGCACCGATACTCATTTTGGTCATTGATATCCTTGCAACATTTGATTAAAATATTGTATCGGTACGATGCTAGCTGTACCGGTACGCGTTAACAAACTTTTAAAAATTAGTTCCAATAAAATTGACAAGGCAACGAACGAAAACATTAAATGAATATATTTAAAAATCTCAACCTCATACCGGTACGCATGTACTCTAGCTCAATTTGGTTTTCGGATTCAAAAACTCGTACCAGTACCCACATAGCCGTACCGACACCCTTTAGTCGTTATGCACAAATTTGATTTCCAGTAACGAAAACATGTATCGATATGTCATAGACCGTACCAATCCTCAATTACCAAATTAACTAAATTGAATACCAAAACACTTAGAAAACATTTAAAAATTTAAAGTTTAACTTAAAAAAATATTTAAGTTCGAATATCTACTAATTTAGTGAGTAAATTAAATATTTTAAAATTTATTTCTTTTACAATTGAGTTATTATTATATCAAAATCAAGTTTAAGCATCACTAATTTCTGATTGGCAATGCATTTGTCATCCCAAATGTTAACTAGTAAAATTCATTAATAGTTAAAGGCATGGCTTGATTGTTAAATTTTAATAAATTTATTGACGCGGTTGTTAACAAGTGAAGAGTCATCTCACATAATATAAATTAAAAAGAAAATTAAAATATAATAGTAATATTAAACTTATTAAGTCTCTAACTAGCTATTGCGCATTATAAAGTAAAAACACAATAAATAAATCTTCTTCTGCTTCTCTCTTTATTAATCAAACGGTTATTTAGACCCATGATCAAATGGTTTTTAATCAAACGGTACCCCAAACGACCTTTTTCCCATCGGGACCCACCTCAAAATAAGAACGTTGGAAACAATATTAATTATAAAGTAAAAACACAATAAACAAATCCTCTTCTGCTTCTCTCTTTATTAGACCGTTGCAAACTCAATCTCTCCATCATATCTGCAAACAAAACCCTTAGAATTTCATCAAAAATGGCGGACACAATCCATTCTCTGCATCAAACCCATCATTCAAATCCTTCTTTTGAACAGTTTTTCCATTTCCTCGACCCTATTTCTCTCATTCATATGATGGAAAGAGGTCCCAGGTACAGAGCATATGCTGATTTGAGGGAAAACAAGCTTAGAATGAAGTTTGAGAAGCTACAACAATGGGAAGAAACTGAAATCAAACAATCCCCGGTGAAGAAAAAAGTGGAATTCAGTTCAAATTCCGGGGTTCTTGTTAAACGCTCTTCTGTTTTGATGCAATCGGTGCCTCATTTTTCATCCACTTTACTGAAAGAGAACCGGAAGCCGTTGGTTACCGGTGGGATTGAACCGACGCCGCCGAGAACGGCAAAGAATTGGTCGAAAGCGAATGGGGTGCTTTTGAATTCGAAGCAACAACGCTGGGAGGAAACTGAATTTAAACAAACCCCAACCAAGAAACAAGTGAAGTTCAATTCGATTTCTGGGGTTTCGAGTAAAGGGCCCTCTGTTTTGGCTCAATCTGTACCGGATTTTTCCGCCACTTTATGGAAAGAGAACCGGCAGCCGGCGGTCATCGGCCGGATTGAAATGACGCCGCCATCAACAGGAAAGAATTGGTCAAATTCGAGAGGGAGTAAGTCTGCAAATTCTGGGGAGAAGAAGAAAGGAAGATTGGTGATGGGCAGGAAGAGTTATGCAAGTGTTGAAGAACTGAAGGCCATTAATGGCGGAAGCAGAGGAGGGAAGAGTAGTGCCAGACTATTTTAGAAGAAGAAAAAAGGGAAGAGAGCTCTGACTTTCAGGGATTTTGGTCACCTAGTTCCCACAGTTTAGAGAGATTTGAGGTTAAATTCTTTCATTGCTTAGTTTGTTATTCTCACGTATTGATTGCAAATATAAGAAGAGGTTTCCTGTTCAGCATTTTGGTATGAAAAGAAAAAGTTACTTTTCAGGTTTATCTGAGTTTATGTAATCCAAGACTTGAAACTTAGGCCCCGTTTTTGGCAACCTAAACGGGCAGTTTGCCACAGCAATGGCAAGGAAGCATAATAATAAGTCCTTGCAAAATAGACCATTAAATGAACCTTCCAATTAATGAGTAGCTATTCAGCTATTACAGAAGAGTAGAAAGTTACACAGAAGATGACATATGCCTCATATACTCTATCCTCCATCCCATCGGACTCTGTTTAAGTTATATGTCCAACACAAATATCTCAAGCAAAGCCATCTTTTACACAAATTCACCAGCTTGGTTTTCATGTCAACATGATTCACAATATACTCGCAGATCACAGGGCTTGTATGCGATTCGAGGGGAAACCAGGTCATCAACGATTTCGTCGATTATGTTTTGAAGAATATCCCAATCCATTTCAACACCACTTTCGTATGCCTCAATTTCAAAATCTGTCCATTTCCCCAGTGAATAACCCATCTCATATTCTATTAGCTCATCAGGTACCATCCCAACTAGTTTTATCCACCTTTTAACTTCGTCCGCGACATCTCGAATCAGCTTTACTGAGTTCATGCAATACGACAAACTTCTCCATGGTCTGAATCCGGAGTTACAGTATGGACCATATTTGGAATCTATACACTCTATTGCACAGTCAAACAGAAATCCTCTAAGCTGATTGTTTTCTTTGAGCTGATCCATGCCAAGAACAGACTTGAAATCTACCTGCATGATAGCGACAAGAGTCTCGACTTCATCATGTATATAAGGAGCCAAGAGAAAATCATCTGTCCAATCCGAATCTCGGGGAGTCAAATTTCCAAACAACAGTTCCGCTTTCAAGATAACCTCTTTAACATGGATAAGCTTGTCACCAGATAATCCAAGACCAAAATTACTGACAACATGCAACATAGCAGAAATTCGGTTGACAAGATCAATGGTCATCTCATTAACAGTTGTTTCTGTGTCCAATGAAGTTGCAGAATCCAGAAGATCCACATCAAGTTCTGTTGGTTGTGGTTCATCATATGAGAAATCCATGGAATCCGGTTGTAACCTATGTCCTGAACCAAATAAATACACAAAAAACTAAAATGAATGATTCTTTTTCCCCCCAATGGAGGGGAACAGAAAAGGTACATAATTTATGCTACATTTGGATACATAAGTGTTAACATAAGGAAAAGCTTAGTAAAATCTCAAGTAAAAAATAATACATATTCAAAATAAATTACTATTTGTTTGAAAAATAAATAAATTATTAAACAGATCTAATCAGAGCTGTGCATGAGCTCATTTTAATCCGCATTTGTTAGTGCTACAATACCAGATAAGTTCCTTGAATAGCATACACATTTCCCGACACACAAAACTTTTAAGGCTAAAGTTTTGAAATTTGAACTTTTACCTAAGCTTTCATCGAGGCTGCTGGAAACAAAACTATCGATCGAAAATGAAGCTTCAAGAACAGAACCAGGGCTAAAATGATTACCATGGTTAGCAAATCCAACTGAAGTCCCTTCAGCTTTTGCTTCAGTCTGAGAAATAAGGAAATATTTTTTTAGAAAAAATGTTAATTTATAAGTGGCATGGATAGCTGTTGTTATCATATGCACAAAACCACAAGCAAAGCACAATAGCTTCAGATAGACATTGAAAAAAATCATATTAACAGCCAAAAACTACTCATCAAACTTAAAGTAAAAGCAATACAAAATATACATATTGGCAACAAATCAGGACCATCATATTTCTGAAATACGGTTGGTCCAGTGAAAGGAAAACTACATATGTAGTTATGCTACACCCTATTCAATAGGGATGAATATAGGGAAAAGTTTTGAGTTAAATTGCAGGTTTTACGAAGTCTGATTAATCTAATTCAAAAAGGCAGAGTTTTCTTCAATTAATTTTTGCCACCTCAGTAGCAATTAGGCAGTGTATTTATCCAAATGTAATTACATGGAAAAAGTCTAAAATTTTAACCATCAAAACAAGACTAGACTGTAAACATTGCTTTTACTCTTTCTATGTGGGATGGGGGAGTTGAAACTTGGATGGTGAACGCTGATCCCACTCAAGGAATAAGAACTGTTGACCTATGTTACACGGATTCAGGTCCAAGATTCGGATGCGGATATATGTCCAACAAGAGCATGATTAGGTTTTCCTAAGTTTTTCCATTTATTTGGAGGATCCTTGAAGATCCTATCCCATTACTCATGTGTAGAACACTAGAACTGGAATCGGGTACTTAAAGGAAAATAAAAAGTGGAAGTGACATAGCAACTGAGAAACAATTCAGGTATTAGGGTTGGTGAAAAATATTCTTATGATCTTCCTACATGCATTTATTAGTAATAAGCACTTAAGCAGTACCCTGGAATTATCAAGGCACTTGTCGTACAGAGATATCTAAAACTGAAGTTGCGACCAAAGATACAACATCAAATTCAGTGCATAAACCACTGGAAGGACAATTCAGTGCCTCAGAATATAAATACCAACCTGGAAACCTATATCTGAACTGAAAAGGTGACCATTCCAAGAGTTAGGCTGCCCTGATGTTAAAGCAGAAATTAACTCCTGGAGAATCACAGCAGTTGATCTCTTTGGTAGGGTGCAACCAGTTTTCCGTTCATCATCCTCTTGAGAGGTCAATTCCTTCAACTTTTGTTCCAAAAGTGCACTTAAAGCATCTCCTGTCAGTGGCAAGTTCTTCGGCAAAGATGTTTCTTCATTATTGTTTTCCAGTATTTCATGTCTTTGGAGGGCAAAGCTTTCATTTGAGTTCTTTCTTTTCTCCTTCAATTCCATGGAAACACCGTGTTTTTGCTTTAATGGAGAACTGAATGCAAACGAAATAATATCGGTGCCCTTTTTATCCATGGCTCCCTTACCGGTTCTTTGGCTAGTTGATCTGCTTTTAACACATGTCCGGTCCATGCTGCAAGCTCCATGTACCATTTCTCTTCTAGTCACCGGATTGCATTTATCATTTTTTTCTTTTCCAATACCTGAATTGATGAATCCTGTAGTTTCTGCTTGCCCATTAACACTATTGGTCCTCCTCTTTCTTACCGGAGACCGTAGCTGAGACAAGGAGTCATCTCGGCCCCTGCAGGAATTTCTCTCGATTTCAAAAGGAGCACTATCCACTTTGATCGGCACTCTATGTTGGGTTCGACTACTTGAACTTCGGTTTAGCGCAACAAAATCTTTGGCCCCGCTAACAGCATTTGCACTGGAAACAGCTTTACTACCTTGAAGATTATTTAATTTAGCCTTCGCTGGGATTCTATCCCTGTCTAGTGATATATGATTATGACTTTGATTCCTCAGCTTGAAAGCAACATGAGACTTCTCGTTCCTTTGGGATTTTCCAGATTGGCTTGTTAAATGCCATTGAGCTTGAACTCGAGCTTCTTGAGATAGAGGACTTCTAAATGTATTGGATTCATTACTTGATTGTACACTGTTCTCTTCTTGACTAGTAAAAGATAATGATTGGTCATGGCTTCTCTGAAAAATTGCCTCTTTCCCTTGATCAAACAAGGTCGGGGAAGACCTCAGCCAACTCTTTTCTAATCCCTGCAAAGAAGAATCTGCAAAATTTGGAGAAGATGATGGAATAACAAATGGCTGATCCTCTGACTTTGCTCTGGACTCCACAATGTCAAGCAAATTGCAACAGTTCTTGCATGATGTCGGGCCAATCGAAGAGTTACCGATACTAACATTACAAGCAGATTGTTCCAACACATCTGGTGACACAATCTGAATTCCCTCAGTTGCAGTCTCGTTCTGACTCGAATAAGAAAGAGAATACTTCGCTCTATTCGTCGCTTGTAACCCTGGTTCCAATATTTTAGTAGCAACACCGATCAACCTCGATGTCCTAGAAGCATTCCTTGCAGAAGAAATCCTCGGACTCTTCACTGAAGAAACAAACTTTTGATGATGATGATGATGCTTCTTAGATTGCGACAAAACATTCTTAATTTGCAAGGCCTCAGCTCCAAACCTAGTGACTATCCGTCTATCATATGGCTCTATTTTCTGAATCTTTGGAGGTCGAGGCTCGATTTTCGAGCTACTTTTAGCCAAATCCAATTCTTTCCCAGCAATCCGACCTTGAAAGTTCACCATTTTCACATCTTTAACATCAGATTTACTAGCTAAAGTCGGGGCTTTTTTATGAGGCTTATCTCTATTCAAAGCCGGCATGGCTTCTAATCCCATTAGCCTAGCAACCAAACCGGGAGCTTTCATTTCATGTTTTTGAGCCGTTTCTCCTTTACTAAAATGTTTACCATTTTTCTTCACATTCGGAAAACCCCCACTGTTCTCATCAGCAATCTACCAAAATTCCTCATAAACATCAATTTTATTATCATTAGATAAGCAAAATAAGTGACTAATTTATGAACTAAAATACACACAAAAGATATCTAATAAATTTCCGAGAACATACCAAATGCAGCTTGGATTTGGGCATTTTTTCATCTCCTCCAAAGCTTTTTGAAGTTTTGGTACGGGCTGAGAAACAATGGCAGTTGATTACAAATTCAATTTGAAAAAGAAAACATAAAATTAAAAAAATTAAAGAAAAAAATGAACTTACAGGGAGGGAGTAATTTTCTTGAGAAAAATTTCTTCTTTGCAAATCTTTTGTTCCAATCAAAGAGTTGAAAGAAAATGCCTACACAACCACCAGGCCTATAAGGTTTCTTCTCCGTTATAGCTAGAGACGACGGTGTTTTCCCCGTTTGTTCATTCATATTGCTCAGCACCGACACTCAAAAATACCCAGAAAATTTCTTCAAAAAATCCAAGGAAATGCAGAAAAGAGCTCAAGTTTCAATCATTTGACAAACACACCCAACAATCTAAACCAACGCCGTTCCAGCTTCCAACCCACCATAGAGAAAGCTAAACCCATTAAAGAACAAAAAGAGATGGAAAAGACCCATTAGTTTTGACAAAGCAAAGAAGGGCCTGAAATGTGGCAAAAGAACAAGAGGAATCTACGAAGGAAAAAAACGGGAAAAGCCGTACAATAATGGAGTGAAAGAGAGTTTGGGAGAAAATGACAGGAAACGGAGCAAAGGGAAGAAAAAGGTTGTCCACTTTAGTTCCTACTTACATGTCTTGACGCAAAGGCAAAATGATTCGTTTCAGAAAAAAAAGGATGAATTATGGGATCAAAAAGGGTGAGAAAATGGGGTGTTTTATTGGATTGAGAATATCGAGGAAATGAAGGGATTTTGTATGGAACCGGTGAAAGTGTGGATTCGGCAGTGAAAAGAGAGCTATGAAAACGCCTAATCTTCGGCTGTTGCTGTTGCTGCAGCTGCTGGCTGCTGGCTGCTGGCTGCTGGCTGCTGGTGTAGCAGACAAGTTTCACGCGTACAGCTTAAGAAAAAAGCTTCTGCTTCTAGTCAAATTGCCTCTCAAATCCAATCACATAAAGCTAAAGCTGTTGAACAAGGCTATATTACACCAAAAACTTATTTTAAATAAATATTTAGAAAAATGACCTCTACAGACTATTATATAAAAAATGACTCACAAATCTGCCACATATGAAGAATTTGCGTTTCGGGGATCGCGAGACACGACCTCACGCTACGCAGAGAGTGAGTTCCACATACGTGGCAACACTTTTCAGAATAACGAACTTTACAAAAACTTGTGTTCTGCGAAACGCGAGTTCTACGAGAATTTTAAGAGGCGGGTGAATTTATCGAGGGGAACTCGCTTTCTGCAGAAAGCGAGTTCCTTACAAATCTGGGTGGAAGAAAAAGCGTCGATAGGCATGTTCGAGCAATATTTTGGGCTTATTAATCGTATATTTTTAGTAAACATTCAGCTTGGGTTCGTAGTACTGGAAATTCTCTTTCATATGGCACTAATATGGCGATTTTCGTCCATTCTAAACCGACCTAAATTCGCTTAGAAAGCGGTATCCTAGTTTATTTTTTTTGAATGAATTTGCCTTTAAAAAGACATTTGTTGAGTTGAGAGGAGCTCAATTCGTTCAACCGATATGACTCACCAAGTGGTGGAGAGGTGAATTTTTGGGTGGAAGGGTTGTGGAAGCTAAAAGGATAATTGACACAATGATTTATAGTGGTTCAACCTTCTAACCAAGGTCTACATCCACTACCTTAGCTCCCCACTAAGGATTTCCAATCAATCCACTATTGATTCGTCCCCTTTTCTAGGCTTAGGAGGAAACCCTTAACCTCGATCAAGCTTTCTACCCAAAGCCTTGATCAAACTCTCTTTTACAAAGAGAAAATAAAAGCAAACACAAATCTCTCTAATAGGTGTTTGTTTGCACAATTGAAGCACTCACCCAAAACCTAAAACACTTGAGCAAATTTGACAATTTTGGCTCACTAGTGTTTGTCTATACAATAAATGACAATTTAAGCTCTAAGACAATTCTTGATCATTTGTTGATTGACAATATGAGCATTAGCATTTACTTGATGCTTGGAGGTCTCTTTTATACTCCTTGATGAGTTTATAGTTGTTGCTAGCTGTTGGGGTTGGATTGGAGCCGTTGAGGACTTTAATTCCCACCATAAATGCAGTTCTGCAGCTCACCGTTTCGAAACGCTCGAACCTGTTTCGAAACACTCTTTAAGTAGAAAGAGTCGTTGCAGTCTGACAAGAAACCCATTTCGGAACGCTCCTGGCCGTTTCGGAACACGTATCGAAACACTTTAGACCCGTATCGAAACGCCCTGCATTTAAATGTTAGTTGGGAAATAGCCGTTGGGGTTTGTGACCGTTGTGGTCGAAGCCACGTAGGCATATCGAAACGGCATAGCCCGTTTCGAAACGCTACTCAAAAATCTCATCCAGGGAAAGCTCGTTTCGATACTCGTATCGAAACGTTTTTGCTACTGGAATCCCCCGTATCGAAACGCCCTAAGGTGTTTCGAAACGCCTGGACAGTTTTGTGAAGTTTGGCTTTAATAAACATGTTAAACCTTTTAAAAACATCTCTAAACATAGTTTTAAGTTATTTGGACTTTGGAAATTATTTTAAATACTTTTTAAATCAGTCCAAAACATTTTTCAATTATTATATCAAAACATTAGTTCTACAATCTCCCCTTTTTTATATAATAAAACTATCTTAAAAAATTGTTTGGGATTCTCCCCCTTTAACTTTAAAAATGTGAATAAGAGATTAAAGATATGAAATCAAATAAAGCTCCCCCTTATTCATTTGAAAATTCAATTTTTCAAACCATTTCTCCCCCTTTTTTGTTATATCAAAAAGAATTTAAAACATTAAGTTCAAAATAACAATAGAGGTAAAAATTGACAAAAATAAGAATTTGGTTTTAAAATGGCTCCCCCTTACTCAAAGCGTCATTCAAAGTGTTCGTCCAACATATATGATCATCTAGTTGACATAAATAAAAATAAATCAAATAAAAGCAAAAACAACTAGATTTTACCACACTTGAACTCAAGGGAGGATGTGAAGCCTTCCTTCTTCAAGTGTTCTTCCTTAGTGTGCATGGAGCTCCCCCTCATTAATTAGACTTGTTGATCACTCTCCATCACACCTAGCAAAAGACAATCAAGTAATTTTTGGTATCCAAATTGCTTTGGGTCCATGAACATTAGTAGCACAAATTTTAGTATCCATTTTTCAATGTCATCCTTTTTAGTTGAAGTGGTTAGTCCTTTTGGGATCCAACACTTCTAAAACATTTTTCTTTAATAAATCTAGGGGCACTAGATTGTCTAACATAAAAATTGATTTTCCAAAATTGTTTTTCTTTTCTAGTTCTTTGAAAATCAAATCCTTTTCTTCTTGAACTTTTTGAAGTAAATTTTGTAAATCAAAACATTTTAATTCAAACTCTTCGAGTTTTGCTTCAAGTTCAAGTTTGGTTTTAGAAAGCAAATCATTTTGAATTTTTAAATTTGAAATCAATTTATTGTTTTTCAAAATGTGATTTTTAAAATCTAAAACCAAATCATCGTAGAAATCTTGTAATTCATCAAAAGAGTAAGAACATGAAGTAGATGAATGAGAAGTTACCCTTGAATCTTCTTCGATGGCCATAAGGCAAAGGTCGGCTTATTCATCGTCGGTGGAGTCCTCATCACTCCAAGTAGCCACATGTGCCTTCTTCTTATGGCTTGAAGTGCTTGCCCTCTCCTTTTTCTTGGATTCTCGTTCAAGCTCTCTCAAGGCTTTCTTCATGAATGGGGCACACTTCTTGAAGAGATAGACTATCTCTTTTTTTTCATCCTCCTCTTCACTTGAATCAACGTGATGGCAAATGGAGGACTTGAGAGCCATGGCATCGGTGTTGATGCCAAGCCCCTTGAGCTTCTTCTCTCCCATAGCTCTAATTTCTTCCCTCTTCTTCTCATCTTCTTTGTTCTTCTTCATGATTTGATGAGTAAGGAGTGACCCCATAAGTTCATCAAGCTTCAAGGTCTTCAAATTCTTTGCTTCGATGATGGCGGTCCTCTTTGAGTCCCAAGACTCGGGAAGTGAGTAGATGAGATTTCGGACAAGTTTCTCCTCCGGAATGGCTTCTCCATAGCCCTTGAGACCATTTGTGATTGTGGAGAACCTATCAAACATCTTCTCGATGTTCTCTTCCAGATCCATCTTGAAGTTCTCATACTCTAAGGTGAGGAGCCCAATCTTGGTCTCATTGACTTCATCGGTTACCTCGTATGTGACTTCAAGCTTGTCCCATACCTCCTTGGCACTCTCACAAGAAGACATCTTCTCATAGATAGAAGGGCCAAATGCACAAAAGAGAATGTGCAAGGCTTTGCAATTTAGCTCAATCTTCTTGCAATCGTCGACACTCCAATCCGCTTTACTTCGTTGAGGCACGAACGAACCATCTTCAACTATGTCCCAGAGCTTGTAATCTCTATATTTGATGAAGAACTTCATCTTCGTCTTCCAATAGGCATAGTGGGTACCGTCAAAGAAGGGCAGTTTGTCGATGGATTGCGCCATTGAGCCGGTTGTGTGAAATGATGATCGAGCTTGCCGGATCTTCTCAATAGGATGTGAATCCTCCTCAATTGAGCCAAGATCTGATAACAATTGTTGAGTTGAGAGGAGCTTGATTCGTTCAACCGATATGGCTCACCAAGTGGTAGAGAGGTGAATTTTTGGGTGGAAGGGTTGTAGAAGCTAAAAGGATAATTGAATTAATGATTTATAGTGGTTTAACCTTCTAACCAAGGTCTACATCTACTACCTTAGCTCCCCACTAAGGATTTCCAATCAATCCACTATTGATTCGTCCCCTTCTAGGCTTAGGAGGAAACCCTTACAACCGGTCAAGCTTTCTACCCAAAGCCTTGATCAAACCCTCTTTTACAAAGAGAAAATAAAAGCAAACACAAATCCCTCTAATAGGTGTTTGTTTGCACAATTGAAGCACTCACCCAAAACCTAAAACACTTGAGCAAATTTGACAATTTTGGCTCACTAGTGTTTGTCTATACAATAAATGACAATTTAAGCTCTAAGACAATTCTTGATCATTTGTTGATTGACAATATGAGCATTAGCCTTTACTTGATGCTTGGAGGTCCCTTTTATACTCCTTAATGAGTTTATAGTCGTTGCTAGCCGTTGGGGTTGGATTGGAGCCGTTGAGGACTTTAATTCCCACCATAAATGCAGTTCTGCAGCTTACCGTTTCGAAACGCTCGAACCCGTTTCGAAACACTCTTTAAGTAGAAAGAGTCGTTGCAGTCTGACAAGGCACCCGTTTCGGAACGCTCCTAGCCGTTTTGGAACACGTATCGAAACGCTTTAGACCCGTATCGAAACGCCCTGCATTTAAATGTTAGTTGGGAAATAGCCATTGGGGTTTGTGACCGTTGTGGTCGAAGCCACGTAGGCGTATCGAAACGGTATAGCCCGTTTCGAAACGCTACTAAAAAATCTCATCTAGGGAAAGCTCGTTTCGATACGAGTATCGAAACGTTTTTGCTACTAGAATCCCCCGTATCGAAACGCCTGGACAGTTTTGTGAAGTTTGGCTTTGAAAAACATGTTAAACCTTTTAAAAACATCTCTAAACATAGTTTTAAGTTATTTAGAATTTAGAAATTGTTTTAAATACTTTTTAAATCAGTCCAAAACATTTTTCAATTATTATATCAAAACATTAATTCTACAGACATGATAGACTTGGTTTATTAATCGAATAATAATAAAACAAAATTAAATATAAATTAAAATAAGTATAAAAAATGAAATTACTAAAGAAAAATAAAATTCCGTAATTACAAAATAAAAAGAAGTAATGTCTTTCATAAATATAATTAAAACATAATTAAATATAAATTTGAAAAAAGGCCTTAATGATGTCTATGTCCACCTGTTCCGCAGCGTGATGCACGACGATCACGTGACATATTCCTCCGAATATCATGTACTCCAGGGTCATTCTCATCATCATTATCAGCAGCAGCAGCATCATCATCATCGGCTCCAAAAATGTCCTCGAAACGCGGACTCTTGCTGGGACCGAGGCAGGTGGAGAACAAGCTGGCCGAGGGCGTATACTGGACAATGATGTAATCAAATTATGATGCCAACGGTGGAACACCGATCACCAGAGAACCACTCATCGGCATCGAGTGGAGGCCTCATATGCTGAAACGTGGAAGGACTAGTGAAATTCTAAAACGTTGTTCCAGGAGATGATGCCCCTACAGTGTCAGTTCGTGGTCTCGGATCGAGCTGCCTCGACTGGCTCTAGATGGCTCGACGTTGGGGGCGTGGGCGGTTTTGGGGAAGCACCTCAATTTCTCGCTCGCGCTCCTTCGGAGTAAGTATATGCGGCTTCTCATTATGGAGGTACCACTGAAAATAATCGAAAGTGACGGATATGGCCCAATCCACAATGGGTGCGAGGATGGGCGGTCGACTGGCATATCAGTCCATCTATTGCTGGACCCAGTCAGCGTGATGATGGCCCCAATAAATTTCTGTCTTCCCCTGCTGCGTCAACCGATGTAATTCGTCCAAATTAGACTGCAGATGCAGAACCCCTTGGATGTGCCCAAATTGTCCCATAACCCGGTTTGTAGGATGCCACTCGACAATTTCGTAGTTGATGAGTGGCACTCGCAGCAACCATACGTGAGAGGACTGCACAATGTCTGGCAGAGTAATCTGGCGAATCGCAATACTAGCGTACGGAGTCCACACGAACTGAAAAAATTTATTTGAACGTTAAGTATATGAAATTTGATTAGAGAAATAATATGAAGAACTACAAATAAATTTTCGGATTACCATATCGTGGCGCATCTTGTCGATCACAAGCTTGTAGTCTCGTTGATTGGTTGGCAATCCCTGGTGGGTGAGTGCACCGCCCCACCTGTCATTAACGGAAAATAAATAAAATTGTTAAAAAAATTATTTAAAATAGATTCAATTAAATAATTTTAATAGTACTTCCGAAGAAGTAGAAATATGTAGGGGTGGGCTGTCTAGGTTGCGGGCTTAAAATGGCATCCGAAACCAAGCCCAAGACTAAAGGAGCAAAAGACATCCTCCGATTGCTTGTCTATCAGGGTCGACGGTTCTGCAAAGCTCCTTGAACAGAAAGCCCAAGATCGTTGCTCCCCAACATTTTACTTTTGATTCCGAAAAATTAATTAAATGATATAGCCACATGACATGCACTTTGTTACGGGATTTATCAGGCATCAAAATCCCTCCAATAATGCGTAGGATGTGGGCACGAGCAAACCGCTGTGAAAATATATAATAAAAATATTTATAATAGTAAAAAAGGCACAAAATATATAAAAAAATATTTAAATTATTAAAAAAACACGAAATATATAATAAAAAAATATTTACCCGTTTTGTTTCGTCATCCGTATCAGGGGAGGATTGAAAACTCTTGGCCCAAAAAAGTTATGAAGATTTTGCCACTGTCGAACGTGTTCGGCACTGCTCCCAATAGGTCACCACACAGGGTTGGCCAGTGACCATCGGCTATACCAGTAATAAGATCGTCGTTCGTAGGCAACCCAAGATGGTATGCGACATCTTCTAGTGTAATTGTCGTCTCGCCACACAGAAAATGAACGGTGTGTGTCTCTGACCTTCATCGTTCAATTAAGGCGTTAATCAGAGGACGATTCAACTTCGTACCACCCACAATTTTCGCGACGTGACCAAAACCAGCTTCCTCAATGAATGGCATAATCTTCGGATCTGGTGCGACGGTGATACGATTGGTGTATAACGTCAATGCACGATCGTAGTACTTGAAAAAAATAAAACAGTAAATAAAAAATAAAAAATAGAAATAAATAAATAAAATAAGGTAAAAGTTAAAAAAAATTAAAAATATAAATAATATTACCTCATTAGTGGTCCTCTAGTAGTCGAACACGTGTTGCTGGTCTAGTCGCAATAAACCCGCCATTTGTAATGAGTATGAAAAATATTAGAGTAGAAGAAGAAGAAGAACTCGCTTTGTGATTTGTGTGTGGGGGTAGGGACCAGCTATTTATAGAAGAAATCGCGCCCCCTGTGAAGCGATATTAAACAGAACTCGTGTTCTACTAAACGCGATATCCTAAAGAACTCGCTTTACACATGACGCGGGTTCCATTGAAGAGACGCAACATTGCAACAGGCGCGTACACTAAACGGGCAGAGAGAACCTCGCGTTCTGCAGAGCGCGAGTTTTCGAAAAATTCGTTCTTCGTAGGACGCGAGGTTACGAGATTTTTAATTCGAGAGTCTATATAATATAATATATATTAATAAATAATAAAATCATTATATTATGGCTATATTTATTAATACATTTGAATATTAGTATAGTATAATAATTTTTTTTAGTTATCTTATCTTATTTATAAATTATAGTAATATGAATAATATAACTATAAATAATATATTTCCATTTAAAATCGGATTTAAATATTTCTTTTTTAAAATTGAAAGGATTAGAGTATTTCTTTACAATTAAAATGATAAAATCGCATTTGCAACCAACCAACATTTATTAAAGAAGCTGAAACTTGTTCTGACGGTGATGCTAATGACTGGCCCTCATGAATCTTGACTTGCACTCGATGCTTGTCTTGAATCTTGGAGGTCTATTGGATATATTGTCACTTGCCTGCCATTCAAAATGACCTCAAATTTTCCGATATTGTGATTTGTTGTCGATCCTCGTGAACAAAAATACGAAATAGTTAACATATGTTCAATATATATATGCAACTACAAGTAGCGACAAATCACAATATCGGGGAAATTAGTTTGGGAATAAATTTTCCCGATACGTGATTTGTTTCCGGTAGTAATTACAATCCAAATCTTCACGCACAAATTGAGAAGGCAATTTTTCCCCGATTGAGTGTTGCTTCCCTTCCTCGATCAGCTGGGTATTTATAGAAGAAGAAGATGGTGATGACATGGCGAACTTGTGTTCTGTGAAACGTGAGTTCTTTAGAAACTCACACTTCGTAAAATGCGAGGTCACTGACACATCAGGAATCTGATTCCTGCCAAAGTCGCTCTTTGCATAACGCGATTTGCCTTGAGATTCGACGAGTTTGGGCTATATATACTCGAACATTGCTGAATATTTGCACTTTTATTGAGTTTCAAAGTTTGAGTATTCGAATGATTAGAAAATCTGTTGGGTAGAAGATGTGGTGCAATGTATCGTCTGTGTTTGTGTAACATGATTGACAAATCACAATATCGGGTAACTTTTGATGTTTTTGTACAGGGTAACATAACATAGCGAGCCAGTGTAAGGGTGCATTTGCTGAATCAAGAAGATAATACAGTGGCTCATGGTGGATCAATGGCATGTGTGAAATCATATCGGGTGCAACTTGAGGTGTCATCTCTAGGCTTTTATCCGGGGGCGCGTGCCGATTACATTTGATAATGTGGGTCAAATATTTTACCATTTCCGGTGTTTTCGAAGCCATGTTAAGACCCCCGCATGCAACGGTGTCGGTGATATTTGTATCGTGGAAGAACACCGGTGTTGGTGACATTTGTATCGTATTGGTGACAATTGTTTTTAACATACAAAAAATAAAAAATTAATTTACATATGTAATATTTTACGTGTTTCAAAGCTTGTCTTCTATAAAAACAATAATTTGAAAGAACACATGTTCATTTACATCGGTTCATTTACACCCTATAAATAGACCATCTGCCTCAAGTTTGAACTCACTCTTTCATTTACTTTCATTGTAATGGTTGCAAACGTAGATGATTTACCATCTTTTGGGAGTCACTCCTGTGATGCTGATGTCAATTCTGACGGTGAACTAGAAGTTGGGATGATATTCAGTGCGAAGAAAATGGTAGAGGATGCAATTAAAAACTACTACGTCGATCAGTTCGTTCGACAGTGAAGAAAATGATTGCGGACAAATATATCGCAGAATGTGTCGAAAAAGGCAACAACTATAACTGGATGATTCATGTATCACGAACAAAGACGCTGAACAACATTTGGCAGATAAGAAGATACGGCGGACCTCATACATGCCAGTTGTAACAAAAAATTGACATGTAATACGTCTATGTTTGTTAATTACATATTTTGTGATTGTTAACTGTTTGAAAATCAAAGCAGTTAAGATGTAGAAAATAATATTTGTGATAATTATATTAACGAAAAGTAGTACAAGATTGTTAATTGAAAGAAGTACACAACCATTAAATTACTAAGCATACTTAATTGAAAGAAGTCGTGTTTTACAGGACGCGATATTAGACATTATTCAAAGAAGTCGCGCTTTACAGGACACGTATTACATGATGCGATTTACATATTATTTCTGACTCCGATAACATCACTATGATCAGAAAACATTACATAAAACTCAAGGGCCCACCCTGAACAAAAATGATGGTGAGATTCCACCATTATTTCCACATCAGCTTTGTCCATAATGTGGAATAATGAGTATGTTAATGGTTCTAACGAAGTCGGCATTTTGTACTTCAATGGTTCCATCTTTTGCCCATGATTATGTGGAACATGTTTCTTCACTTCATTCGTCAACTTCTTATACGATAAGTTGTATGGCAGCGAAAGCAATATACTACTTGACGACTGAAAAACGGCGCTAAGAGATGCATCATCGATTATCTGCCCATTGTAGTATACCAAAGCTATAATAGTTTCTCATCTCGACATATTATATCGATCGAAGTCCTTACAAATTAAATTCCTACCTTCCCAGTATATATATTGTGAAAAAGTCGCGTTCTATAAAACGTGATTTTCAGCCGGAGGATACAATTTAGTTCAAATATTCAAACAATATTACTTACCTCCCATTTGCCCCACTTATTCAAACATGTATTTAATTCAATTTGATATATCGCTGTATAGAGTACCATTATTATTCACCCGGACCAAAATATTTGCTTTTTCAGACGTGCCAGTCCAGCTTTGTCAGTGTCTGACTCGATAATGAACTCGCGTTCCGTAGAATGCGTGAACCAAAAGAACTCACGTTCTGTAAAACGCGAGATCCACAAATCTTATAAAATCCCGCTTTCTGCATAAAGCGAGTTCCTTGAATTGTCTGCAAAAGTGAGATTCTCTGGGATTTTCTGGATGAATAAGATACCATAAGTCGCTTTGTTTCCTTATATGAAGCATAATGCAATACTGATATTGTATAGCATTCACAAAACAAGTTTTCAATTTTTTCAAGTCTTTCAAATGCTGGAAAAAATGTCAAGACGAGGAGATGTTGCTGCTCTAGTATACTACGATGGTGAGATAATCGTCGATGCCTCACTCGGCGTCGTTTCTCAGTCATCGAATACTGTAACACTAACCATTCCAATGAGATTATCCTACAAGAAGTTGATTAAAGAACTGCAGAGCAATGTCCCGCATGGCCAAAACCAAAATATGTCCGACTTAAAGTATCGTCTGCCGATCTCTATAGATCCGTTAATGTGCTCCATATGTTGCATTGCGGACAATGGTGATGTGGAGTTGATGCTGTCAACCCACTTGGAGTATTCATTAGGCGGTCCCCTAGAGCTGTATGCATCATTTTCTAATTCTAATCTTGCTGTCGAAATCCCAACATAGAGACAAACGAATTTCGACTTTGATCCGAATGCCAATGTTGATAGCCCGACAGCCAGTCTACGAAATGATTTCAACCTGCTAACTACATACAGTCCACGCAACAAGTTCGGTGCATCGTCGTCTACTATGCCAAGACATTCGTGCGTAACTAGTTTCAGGTTCGACTTGAACCAGCCCCCGAATAATGAATTCGATGCGCCAAGACCTGTAACGTACAATCCGTACAGTCAATATACTATGTAAGGAGGTAGTGTCATCATCCCACATGAGGTCCGACCATGAAGCATTCAACCCCTTCGATAATTCCTCATATAGACGATACTCAGTGTATGTCCCTAGCACGGAGTACGTTCAACCATCTATGGGGATACATTCTTGTGTTGGTGCTCTCAAATTTGATCTTGGAAATACGGTTCATGAGCGGTCTCACGATCGACGACCAACCTGCTCGCTTGAAAGGGTAGCGATTGACGATGCTGAACTATACCGGTTCGAGGGGGATAATTTGGGTTATTCGATGCTCGATTCCTTCAATCGTTCTTGCTCGCCAAGTGGTGGAGAAGTGGAAATTTGGGTGTAAGAGGTGTGGAAGCTAAAAAGATTAAGGACGTGATGATTTATAGTGGTTCAACCTTCTAACCAAGGTCTACATCCACTACCATAGCTTCCCACTAAAGATTTCCAATCAATCCACTATTGATTTGTCCCCTTTTCTAGGCTTAGGAGGAAACCCTTACAAACCGATCAAGCTTTCTACCCAAAGCCTTGATCAAACCCTCTTTACAAGAGATAAAAATAAGCAAACTTAAATCCCTCTAATAGGTATTTGTCTTCACAATAAAGCACTCACCCAATCCTAAAAATACTTGAGCAGATCTAACAATTTTGTCTCACTAGTGTTTGTCTATACAATGAATTGACAATTAAGCACTAAGACTCATTTTGATCATATGTGGTGTTACAATTGAAGCATTGACCATTACTTGATGCTTGGAGATCCCTTTTATACTTCTCTTTGAGTTTGTAGCCGTTACTAGCCGTTGAGGATGAATTAGAGCCGTTGGAGACTTTTTTCCCATCTTTAATGTTGTTTTGCAACCTTCCGTATCGATACATGTGGACTCGTATCGGTACGACCTTCATCAGAAACTAGCCATTGGGCTCTTGCCAGCCTAAGCATATCGATACGTTTGAGGGCGTATTGGTACGTTATGATATTTAAAAGGTCGTTGGGAAACTATTCGTTGGGGTTGTTAAAATGGGGATCGGTACGCTTACCAGGCGTATCGAAACGATCCCTCTCCATATCGAAACAGAAAAATCTGTTTCAATACGGGTTTTGGCAGTAACCAAACCTGGGAAAAAAGGTATCGATACGGGTTAGACCGTATCGGTATGGGCAACCTAAAAATTCAAGTTTGACTATTTAAAATCAATAAAAACTTTGCCAAAAACCTTTTTAAATACCCCAAACATATACTCAAGTTGTTTAGATTTAAAAACAAGTTTTAAATTCTTTTCAAATTAGTCCAAAACATTTTTCAATTATTATATCAAAACATTATTTCTACAATCTCCCCCCTTTTTGATATAATAAAACCAACTTGAAAATTGTTTGAGATTTCTCCCCCTTTGTGAAATAAATTTTGAATAAGAGAATTAAAATATAAAATCGATAAAAGCTCCCCCTTATTCATTTAAAAATTCAAATTTTCAAACCATGTATCCCCTTTTGTTATATCAAAAAAATGTAAAAATACTTTTAAGCTTAGAATAACAATAGAGGTTAAAAAATGACAAAATTAAGAATTTTGATTTTAAAATGGCCCCCCTTACTCAAAGCATCATCAAAATGTTAGTCCAACATATATGATCATCTAGTTGAAATAAATAACAAATAAATCAAATAAAAGCAAGATCAACTAGATTTTACCACACTTGAACCCAAGAGAGGATGTAAAGCCTTCCTTCTTCAAGTGTTCTTCCTTGTGTGCATGGAGCTCCCCCTCAAAGTTTGACTTGTTGATCAATCTCTATCGCACCTATCATAAGACAATCAAGTAATTTTTGGTATCCAAGTTGCTTTGGATCCATAGACATCAGTAGCACAAAATTTAGTCCCCTTAGGAATCCATTTTTCAATTTCATCCATTTTAGTTGAAGTACTTAGTCCTTTTGGGACCCAAATACTTCTAAAAACATTTACCATTCACAAATCTAGGGGCACTATATTGTCTTACATAAAAGTTTGATTTTCCAAAATCATTTTTCTTTTGAAGTTCATTGGAAATCAAATCTTTTTTTCCTTTTTAAGATCATCAATTTCTTGTTGATGATCATTTTTCATCGTTTGAAGCAAGTTTTGCAAATGTGAAACTTTTTGTTCAAAATCTTTCAATTTTGTTTCAAACTCAAGATTTGTTTTGGAAAGCAAATCATTCTCATTTTTCAATTTTGAAATAAACTTTTTGTTCTTAGAAAATGATGCATTGAATTCCAAAAGCAAATCATCATAGGCATCTTGTAACTCATCAAAAGTATATGAATTTGAAATAGATGAGTTAGAAGTTACCTCCCCCTCATTGAGGGCCATCAAGCATAGGTGGGCTACTTCATCATCGGTGGAGTCTTCATCACTCCATGTGGCCACATATGCTTGCTTTGAAGATGATCCCTTCTTGTTGGACTTGTGGGATTCCTTCATCTTCTTCCTCGATTCATGCCTTGAATTTTCCATTTTGCTCTTCATGAACCGGGCAAATTTGTTGAAGAGATAGACCATCTCTTCATCTTCACTTTCCTTCTCACTAGAATCAACATGATGACATGTGGAGGATTTGAGAGCAATGACATTTGTGTTGATGCCAAGCTCTTTGATCTTATTCTCCCCCATAGCTCTAATTTCTTCCCTCTTCTTCTCCTCTTCTTTGTTTTTCTTCATTATTTGATGAGTGAGAAGTGACCCCATGAGTTCATTAAGCTTCAAGGTCTTCAAATTCTTGGCTTCGATAATGGCGGTCCTCTTTGAGTCCCATGACTTGGGAAGGGAGTAGATGAGCTTTCGGACAAGCTTCTCTTCCGGGATGGCTTCTCCATAACCTCTAAGACCATTGGTGATATTAGAGAACCTATCAAACATCTTCTCGATGTCCTCTTCCGGATCCATCTTGAAGTTTTCATACGATAGATTGAGGAGCCCAATCTTGGTCTCTTTTACTTCGTCGGTTCCCTCGTATGTGACTTCAAGCTTGTCCCATACCTCCTTGGCACTCTCACAAGAAGACATCTTCTCATAGATGGTTGGGCCAAATGCACAAAAGAGGATGTGCAAGGCTTTTCAATTAAGCTCTACCTTCTTGCGATCTTCGGCACTCCATTCCGTTTTGCTTCGTTGAGGCACGAACGGACCATCTTCTACTATGTCCCAAAGCTTATAGTCCCTTGACTTTATGAAGAACTTCATCCTTGTCTTTCAATGGGCATAGTGAGTTCCGTCAAAGAAGGGCGGTTTGTCGATGGATTGCGCCATTGAGCCGGTTGTTTGAAATGATAATCGAGCTTGCCGAATCTTCTCAATAGGATGTTAATCCTCTTCAATTGAGCCACGCTCTGATACCAATTGTTGGGTTATTCAATGCTCGATTCCTGCAACCGTTCTTGCTCGCCAAGTGGTGGAGAAGTGGAAATTTGGGTGTAAGAGGTGTGGAAGCTAAAAAGATTAAGGACACAATGATTTATAGTGGTTGAACCTTCTAACCAAGGTCTACATCCACTACCTTAGCTTCTCACTAAAGATTTCCAATCAATCCACTATTGATTCGTCCCCTTTTCTAGGCTTAGGAGAAAACCCTTACAAACCGATCAAGCTTTCTACCCAAAGCCTTGATCAAACCCTCTTTACAAGAGATAAAAATAAGCAAACTTAAATCCCTCTAATATAAATTTGTTTGCACAATAAAGCACTCACCCAATCCTAAAAACACTTGGGCAAATCTAACAATTTTGGCTCACTAGTGTTTGTCTATACAATAAATTAACAATTAAGCACCAAGACTCAATTTGATCATATGTTGTGTTACAATTGAAGCATTAATCATTACTTGATGCTTGGAGATCCCTTTTATACCCCTCTTTGAGTTTGTAGCCGTTACTAGCCGTTGGGGATGAATTGGAGCCGTTGGAGATTTTATTTCCCATCTTTAATGCTGTTCTGCAGCCTTCCGTATCGATACGTGTGGACCCGTATCGGTACGACCTTCATCAGAAACTAGCCGTTGGGCTCTTGCCAGCCTAAGCGTATCGATACGCTTGAGGGTGTATCGATACGTTATGACATTTAAAAGACTGTTGGGGTTGTTAAAATAGGGATCAATACGCTTACCAAGCGTATCGAAACGATCCCTCTCCGTATCGAAACGGAAAAGCCTGTTTCGATACGGTAGTAACCAAACCTGGGCAAAAAGGTATCGATACGGGTTAGACCGTATCGGTACGGGCAACCTAAAAATTCAAGTTTGGCTATTTAAAATCAATAAAAACTTTGCCAAAAACCTTTTTAAATACCTCAAACATATATTCAAGTTGTTTGGATTTAAAAACAAGTTTTAAATTCTTTTCAAATTAGACCAAAACATTTTTCAATTATTATATCAAAACATTATTTCTACAGGATAATTCAGATGAAGAACCGCTTAGGGAACCTGGACCCGAAGGCGACGAGCAAGGGCCCTTCTATGAAGAACCAAAATACGTGATCATTCCAACAATTGATATGGATGCGTTGGAAGGTAATGAAGAACACCTGACAACAAGCAACGTTCCAGTATCGACCACACCTATTTCTTAGTACGAGCCACCATCCTTCTTCACGACAGTTGATATAGATGCGTTGGACGTTCCAGAATTTTCACAATACCAAACAATTGACGACTGAATCAACCGTGATGATGGTGAACTGGTCATTGGGATGACGTTCCTTACAAAAGAACTAAAAGTGGCCGCAATTAAGCAGTACAATATTCGCCGGGCTGTTACGAAATATGTGGAGAAAACCCAAACGAGTTTCTACAAGGCGGTGTGTGCCCACAAGAATCAAGGATGTAAGTGGAAAATTCGTGTATCTCAATTGAAGATGGCGTGCAGCCTGTGGAGAATCACAAAACTGGAAGGGCCCTATACATGCACTGTTACTAGCCTAAGTCAGGATCACAAGAACCTTGATGTGCACGTCCTCTACAACACCTTCATGCCACTGGTAAAAGCAAATCCCTGGGTCACGGTTCGCGTCTGTCAGGCTACAGCTCAACAGGTCCACCACTACTATCATGAATACCATAAAGCATAGTATGCAAAGAACCGTGCCGTAGAAAAACTGTTTGGCCAATGGGAGGAATCCTATAATGAGTTGCGCCCGTGGCTAAACCTGATGTAGAAACACATACTTGAAACGGTTGTCGAACTTCATACGGTTTCGACATACGAAAATGATCGTGTCATTCGAGGTGCTTGTCAATTCCACTGGCTATTTTGGACATTCCCTAGTGCATTAATGCATTCAAGCACTGCAACCTGATGGTTTAAATCGACGGTACATGGTTGTACGTGAAATATACACAAGTCCTACTTCTGATGATTGCACAAGACGACAATCAGAAAATCGTGCCTGTAGCATTCGCAATTGTCGAAAAGAAAGATATCAAGTCTTGGGTGTTCTTCCT
Source organism: Hibiscus tridactylites (assembly GCA_958450335.1). Lineage (NCBI taxonomy): Eukaryota > Viridiplantae > Streptophyta > Magnoliopsida > Malvales > Malvaceae > Hibiscus > Hibiscus tridactylites. The sequence goes on along the minus strand of OY288276.1, from coordinate 20,990,414 downwards.
TAAGAACCTACGGAAACATGTTCTTTCTCCTATAATACGGGCAAGGGACGATGGGATATGTCTTATTTTCGACAGAGGCACAACGATCTTGTGGGCAATAGAACGTTTGTGCAATTCTTGGAAGCCTCCCTACATTTACCAATGTTACTGCTTGCGACACATTGCGAAAAACTACTTGCAGCAGTTCAAGGACCATGATGAACGTGCTCTTGTGCTTCGAATGGGTAAGTCTTTTAGGTCATTTTCATTTACGATATCTTTATATGTGTTGTTCACCCCTAACTATTCAACTGTCATTCCCTAGGCAACTCGCATTACGTACAGGAGGTAGAGGACCTGTTCCAAAAACTGAGAGCTAGAAATAAAAATGGTGCGGACTACCTTGACAAAATTCTGAGGGAAATGGCTTAGATCATATGAAAGGGGTAAATGATATGGTCACATGATAACGAACTTGGCTAAGGCGGTCAACTCAGCACTCAAGGGAGTGCGACATTTGTCTATCACTTTTGTTGTCAAAGCGACCTACTATCGTTTGGCTACCCTATTTGCATACTTGTGAAGGCAAACAACTGAGTACATAGCAGGTGGCCACAAAGTCCACCCGAACTTTCGCAAAAAACTGCAAATTGAAGTGCGCCATTCAAATGAGATGACTGCAACTCTCTTCTCGCGAGAAGGACATTTTTTTCGTGTTTTAGAATTTTCCAGGCCGTTGGAAGGCATACAACACAATGCGTACGTGGTAGATATTAGGAAAATAACCTACGACTGCTGAGTATTCCAAACATTCAAATACCCATGCACACACGCCATTGTTGTTTGTTCAAACCAACGAATTAATTATATGAGACTGCTTGATCTGGTATACTTACTCGAAACGGTATTCTAGGTTTACGAAAAAGAGTTTCCTCCCATCGGGAATTAAATTGATCCATATGTCATTGACGCTGAACCAACCATACGCCAAAATCCAGCACTAATAAAAGAAAAGAGACGTCCACGATCAACACGAATTTACTATACCGAGGATCTGGTCAAACATAGAGAAAAAACCGGACAAAAAACAGTGCAGTATATGTAAAAATCCTGGACGCACAAAAAGCAAGTGTCCTAATCGCTCGGGCCCTCGTATTAACTAAGTCTTATTTGTTTTAAAAATTCTTTTTTCCAGCTAGTCGTTCTTGCAGAAAACAACGCTTTGGAACCATTTTCAAGGCAAAATTTATACCCTTCTCCATATATCGTGCGTGCTAATATCAGTCTGAAATAGAAGACAAGTTCAACTACAACGCCTACAATGTCAAAAATTGTGATAATCCTTTGATTAATAACCCCGAAAATTTGGCAGAAAGAGCATATGAGGCCACCTTATACTTTCATACATTCACAAAACAAGCCACGATACTGTTTTCAACGCGAATTTTAGTCGGTTTAGAACAGACCGAACTGGGCCATATTGGGTCAAATGAAAGACATGTTCCACTACTACGAACCCAAACTGAATGTTTACAAAAAAATATACGATTAATAAGCCCGAAATAATGCTCGAACATGCCTATCGAAGCTTGGTCTGGCAGCCCGAGTTGCAAGGTACTCGCTTTCTGTAGAAAACGAGTTCCCCGCGATAAATTCAGCCGCCTTTTCAAATTCTCGGGGAACTCGCATTTTGTAGAACACGAGTTTCCGTAAAGTTCGTTATTTTGAAATGTGTTGCCACGTATGTGGAACTCGCTCTCTGCGTAGCGTGAGGTCGAGTCTCACGATCCCCTAAACGCGAGTTCTTCAAACATGGCAGATTTGAAGGTCATTTTTCTAAATAATAGTCTGCGGGGGTCATTTTTCTAGATATTTATTTAAAATGGATTTTTGGTGTAATATAGTCGTTGAACTAGGGCGGTTTTTTTTTAGATTAAATATAACATAAGTGTCAAAATTATATTTTTTTTAAAAATAAGTGTTTAAAATATTTTTCGGGTTAAATATGTGTTTAATATTTTTAAAGTTTTATTTAGGTATCTTGTCGTTAACGACTGTTAAAAAAATTTCATTAGCCAATAGAAACATGACATGTGACATCTTTTATTTTCAAAAATATCTTAGATTACTCAAAAATCCTTAAAAAAACTCTCAAGTCCCTAAATTCTTAAGTCTCAAATCTCGATTTCAGTCGTTGTCGTCGTCAATCAGCGACGATGTGCCCACCACTTCCTTCAACAGTCCCCCTCGATCATTTTTCCAATTCTTCCTTTGCTGATAGTCAACGAAAGGTGTGCTTATAGTCGAAATAAAATTGAAATTGCGAAAGAAAAAGAAAACGATCAACGGCCGATCAGCTGACGAACGACATTCGAGTCTTACGACAAAAAAAGAAAGTTTTATTTCGTCACTGACAGCGCGATGAATGGCGAAAATAGTGGCCACATTTAAGATCTAGGGATTTTAGGGTTATTTTGTGTATTTTAGTTTATGTAGGGATTTTTTAAAGTAAGCTAACGACAGGACACCTAAACGGATAACTTTAAAAACGTTAGGCACCTACTTGACCCAAAAAAACTCTCAACACCTATCTAATATATATATATATATATATATATATATATATATATAATTTAGGCACTTAATTAACACTTAAGCCTTTATTTTTTAAAAAACTAAAAATTTATATTAGTTTTTGTCAAAAGTAGTTTCTTTATCAAAATTAATCGTTTGTCTCATTTATATTTATACTTTTATATTTTAAAAAAATATTCAAAATAATAGCTATATTTTGATGCACAAGCTGTGTAAAAGAAATTTATACAACTCTTTTATAAAATTTAAAACCTAATTCTCAAACACTAGCACCCTAAAATATAAACCTTAAACACTAAACTTTAAATCCCAACCATAAACCTTAAAATTTACGCCCTACACACTAAACCCATAAACTCTAAATCTTAATCTAAAATCCTAAATCCTAAACCCTAAAATTAAAAGGTTTATGTAAACTAAAGTTCAGACTTAAATGAAAAGTATTTTCCTTTAAATAAATGTTTTGTTTTGTTTAGCCTTAAATGAATAATAAGTGCCCAAAGTATATATTTTTTGAATTTTAGGTGCCTAAGGTATTTTTTTTAATAAAAATAGGTGCCTGACCGTTAAGGGGTGTTAAAAAATTTGTATCCAATCAATACTTGACACGTGATACTAATCTGAATTTTTTTCATTTTTTTTGTAGAAAAAACACAAATTTTTCAATTTTTCAAAAAATCCCAAAAAACGTCAATGTTTATAAAACGGTCCTCAGATCTCTAAAATTTCTTAAACTCAAACTCCAAATCAACGCCGCTTCTCCTGCTGATCGTCGTTATTGAACACACCTCTTTAGTCGCCGGACCTAGGAGTTCATTGGTTTTATAAATATGTATAATTTAAAATTTGTATTGGTTTATTGTATATTTTTTAGACCTTGAATGATGTGACAATCTAACTTAACCGGAAAATCAAAGAAAATAAAGAACAGCATACCACTATCAGTGATGGTGAATGACAAACAAGACCAATGAAAACAAAGACTTGATAAAAATAAATAAAGACTTCAAGCGTCGGTACTACACTTATAACATGTTTACAATCGTCTTTGTCATAGCTAAGTATGACATACATGAGATAATGACAACTGTCTATCAAAATGAGAGAATTAACTCGAAAAGTTTAAAGTAGCAAACAGAATAACAATAATAAAAAGCTGAGCATTCATTAACTGTAGAAATATCGATAAACCTTGACAAATAGGATAATAACAAACATATATCTTTTAAATAGATGAATATGAGATAGTTCTTCTACGCTTGATGAGCACCACTATTGACGAGCACCGATGAGCACTGATAGATTATTTTATAAAATTTTTAAATTTAAAGTACTTTATGCGTAATTATAATTTTTAAAAAATTAAAAATATAATTTAATTAAAGTATTTTTTAGTTTTAAATTTATTTTAAATATTATTAATCAAAATAAACTATCAGTAAATTAAAAAATCTTAAATTTTTTTATTTTAAAATTAACCCAATTACCGTCGCACACATCGTCAACTGCCGCCATCGCCGACAACTTTTGCCGCCGCTGCCTGCCACCGCCATCGTTTCTCGTCGTTGCAGTTGTTATTGCACCTAGTGTTCACACCTTCTTTGGCAAAGCTGCCCACCTAGTGGACAGCACCAATCAAGTTGGGCATTTTCAGCAAGTGCTTACCGCCCTCGGTAATTTTTGCATTTGCTCAATTGCTGTTGGAATAGTCATTGAGATAATAGTCATGTACCCAATACAGCACCGCAAGTATAGGGATGGAATCCACAATTTACTGGTTCTCTTGATTGGTGGAATCCCAATTGCTATGCCAACTATGTTTAAAAAATTAGGGTTTTAAAATTGGGGATAAATTATCTAATTGTGATAAAAAATTGGGACTGGCGGCGGCTGTTGACGACGGCTGTCGACAACGATGACAATAAAGGTTGTCGGCGACAACAGCGGTTGGCGGTAGGTGCGGCGACAATTGGGTTAATTTAAAAAAAAAACTTAAGATTTTTTGATTTGTGATAGTTTATTTTGATTAATAATATTTAAAATAAATTTAAAACTAAAAAATACTTTAATTAAATTACACTTTTAATTTTTTTAAAAATTATAATTAAACACTAAGTACTTTAGATTTAAAAATTTTATAAAATAATCTATCAGTGCTCATCGGTGCTCGTCAATAGTGGTGCTTATCGTTGCTCGACAAGCGCTATAGAATTTTCCATGAATATGGACATCATTTTAAATTTCTTAATAAACACAAATCAAACATCATATACAAGGGATGGGCCGATGGGGTCGCCCCTTAAAAAATTTAAAACTTTTATATGATTTAATTTATTTTTTTACTTTTTTGTCCTATTAATTTTGTCCCTCATTAACTTTTTAAAAGTCAATTTTTAAAAACTTTGACCATAATTATTTTAAACATTAAATTTTATAAAATATATAGTTTAAAACTACTTGATTAAGTGTTTATAAAATATATTTTATATATTTGTATCAATAATAAATTTTAAATAATGACGGTCAAAGTTAGAAAATTTGACCTAAAAAAGTTAATAATGTACAAATTTAATAAGATAGAGGGAGTATATTTTTTCTATGTAATTTCTATTGAAAATCTATTTTCGCCCCCCTAAATTTTTATAAGTTTGCCCCTATAAATTTATAAGTTCACCCCCTAACCTAAAGTCCCGCGTTTGTCCCTAATTATAAGTCTTAAACATCAGAAATGTGTTCAATCTATACAATTTTTCCCAGTTTTGTGTCTAACATTTTTTTCAAGCCACTTTGGTGCCTAATGTTTCATTTCGTAACTCAAATTAGATTTATCCGTGATAGACATTAAAAAATTTCCGTTATGCAATAAAAACACGATATGTGTCATATTTTTAGTATTTTCTTTAATTATATATTTTTTTAAAAATAAAAAATTTTAATTTTATAAAAAACCTCAAAATATTTAATTTCTCTAAAAACCCAAACTTAAACCCTAGCTCCCTAAATTCCTCCCCTCCCACCACCGATTCAACTACCACTAGCTACTATTGTCTTCATCGGACCCCACGACTGAAAACCACATCATCTGTAACCCCCTCGTCCCGGTCTGGTCGGATGACCGGTCCGAGTGAGCTACACGGGGAAAACCGAGTGAAAACCCCTAAAGGATTCCCCCTCGGTTAGCAACCCTATTTTTTTTCATTTTAAATCTTGTCTAGATGAGTATTTAATCCTATGTGGTCATACAGCGGAACAACAATCACGAGACAAACAACCGAACTCAACCTAACATTTCATAGTCCAATTTTTAACTTGTTCTGTAGGCGGTATCGATACACCTAAGGGGTGTATCGATACCCCTTGACCAGGTCAACTAGTCAAAGTCAACCCGTGGAGACCGTATCGATACACCCTAGGAGTGTATCGATACCCTCCCCAACTGTTGACTTCCCATGGTCAACGCTAAGGTGACCGTATCGATACATGTGAAGGCCCGTACCGATACCGAACTGGACAGTAACTCCAGTGGCCAAAATGGTATCGGTACGCCCCCTCGCGTATCGAAACACAAGGCCTGAATCATGAAGGCCGTATCGATACGGGACCAACCGTATCGATACCCCTGCTACGAAAACACAGGTTTGAGCTGGTTTAAGGCACAAGGTGGCCCTTAAATCCCTCTCAAACCTCAACCAACACACTAACATGTATCCTATGTCAAACCAAGAGTATAGGCATGCTTAAACTTGATAGACATTCCAACAAGAGGCATTTCAACATTTAAAGTCATACAAGGAACTCAAAGCCTTTAAGGCACAATACAAGCATATAGAGGTTTACACCCACATCAAGGCAACCTAACTTTGATAGACATGCTAACACACACAATGTTCATCATAGCAAGTCATGCTTACAAACCATAGTCAAGTTAACATCAACACATATAAATGAGTCATACAAGCTCATACACAACCCTTGCCACATTGCTAACTAATACAAAATTAACCGTATTTGAGCAACAACTTGGAAAGCCCTTCTTGCCTTGCCTCGAGCTAACACCACGCTAATGATCTGCATTGTTGAACATAGAGAGCGTAAGCTATAAGCTTAGTGAGGGTGCTCTAAAACGAAAAACATCAACAATGCAGGGTTCAAGCATGTTAATCCTAGTCTTACATACATCAAGCATAGGCATTAAAATCAAGTAGACCTAGCTAGTCTTTCAAGTGGCATATATGGTCTCTCAATCCTATCAAGCTCAAACATCAACATCCATATCATGCAACAACACTTTATACCACAATCACATATCACCATCTTATATCACAGTACATGAACAAGTTTAATTGGCCACTTTAATTACCCCGATTGTGCGGATATAAACCTTAACAACACTTTACCTCGGTGGGATTTCACTCATCACCGGACCTTGCATGTGCGGGATTCCACTCATCGCCACATGCCCTACGGATGGGATTCCACTCATCATCCTGTAGAAATAAATAAAAGCTTCCGGTGGAATGTTACATCACCGTACTCCTCCTTGATGACTTAACGCCATCAAGGCCACGTACGTTTTGACTCAATTTGTGTGCACACTATCCTAATGATCGATCATTTACAACCGGTAATTATTTAGTGCCAATTATCGTCACCAATCACATACCATCAACACACTCATGCTCAACACATATATCCACATCATGATATATATACACATGCACCATATAATCACAAGTACAAGAGCATAGTCATTAGGCACATTAGCATTTAAGGAAAACAAGACTAAATTAACTACTTAGATTATAAGGAAGTGGCCTACCAAGCACACTTTACACACACACTACTCATGCTCGAACCAAACTTTAAAACAAGTTAAGACCACTCACCGCCCTTCCTTAGCAATTCGAACCAATCCTCCTACAAACCCGGATTCGGTCCCAAAGCCTCCTCAACGTTTCCTCTTGCTTCTAGTCAAACAAAACACATACATTACTTCCAAAATCAATGCTAAACCAACCATCAACTTGCTTTGCAAACACAACTCAATTTCCACAAATTTCCCAAACCACATAACATCTCAAAAACCCAATTTTCGTACTCCAACAACCATTGGCTGAAATACCCATTTCCAAGCATCCAAAAGACTTCCTAAACATCCCAAATCACCCTCCTAACATAGGTAGACCATCAGCCCTTCAATTTCAACATTAAACCCACCAAAAACCCAAGTTTTCATACTCTAAAATTTGCCCTAAGGACCCACTACGAAATTTCATCCAAAATCAACCAAATTAATATATGTTGTGTATTTCATTATGTTTAAGCAAAACCCCAATACAATTTATCAAAACAAATTGAAAAACCCCTTTAAAAATCCAAACTTTATTATGAACCCTAATTTCCAAAACTCTATATTTTTGAAATCTAAGACAATAAATAAGTAGAGGATAGAGAGGAGGTTGAGAAAACATAATTACCTCTTAATTTGGTGTTGAAATCGAGTGGCAAAGTCAATGGAATAGTAGCTAGGGTTTTAGGAGAGTTTGAAAATGTGGGAGAGGGGTTTGAAGTTGGGAAAGGGAGGATGAGAAAGAAGATGACAACTTTTTCCTTAAAGTTGTCTTGCTTTATTTAAAATTTGGGTAAAATACAACATAGGTCCCTCCCTTCATTTTAAAGCTCAAATAGGTCATTATTTGAAGTTGAATTATTTTAATTAAATTTTAGGGTAAACTACACTGGTGGTACCTTAACTATGCCTGTAATCCTACTTTGGTCCCACAATTATGTTTTTCGGCAAAAAGGTCCCTTCCGTCACATAGTTTTCCTATTTTGGTCCCTCGACGTTAAAACCCTAACATTTTTGCTGACTTGGCTTATTTTATATTTTCCCCAATTTCCACCTCATTTATTAATAAAATAAAACCATATGACGTGTAAAAACAGTTGGCTTTATAAAAAGATGTTCATAATTAAGGGCCATAACCCTAATTTTCTATTTTCTCTCTATTCCTTTCTTCACTTTGAAAGAGACGACCTGAAGAAGGGCTTCCCAAATTGAAGCTGATTGAAGATGGAAGGATCAAGAATGAACAGATTTTGTTATTGTGACTGTCCATGCGAGCTAAAAACAAGCTGGACAGTAGAGAATCCTGGCAGAAGATTTCTTGGCTGCCCAAATTTCGGCAAAAAAAGTAAGAAATGTCGGTTTTTTGAGTGGGTTGATGCTGAAATTCCTAAACGCCCAAGAATGATCATTGCTGGGTTGTTAAAAAAAAGAAGGGCCATGGAGCACGCGAGGAATAGAGAGCGAATGTTTTGGATTATATGTGTTGTTGTTCTTGCCTATATGGCATTTTTAGGGTAATTTTTAGGGTAATTTCTGGGTTATTGATGTTTCAATAACTGCCATGAATGGAATTATGGGGTTAATTTCTGGCTTTGTAGGTTTTTGATGTATTTAGGGTTTATTAGGTTTGTGATGTAATGAAAAAATTGATGTTTAAGGGTTAAGATTTCTAATCTGGTTTAGGGTTTAGTAGGTTTATGTTGTATTGGGATTTAGGGTTTATTGAGGGTTGATGTTCAACTTTTGTTAATGTATGTTTCTATCAATGAAATGAAGCCATTTAGCTTTCTGAAAATGTTCAACTATTATTACCATTCAATATAACACAAAGATGTGATCTCTATTCCATTCACAAGGACACAAAGAATAATAACATTGAATTTTACTGAAATTCTTCAATATATTGCTACTCAAAATAGCTTCATACACCCTTTCAAAATAACTGCTAATCAATGTTTAAATTAGCAGTTGTTAATGTCATCAAATGACACAAAAAATAGGTATACATCTAAATAGTTTCATACACCTAAAATGACACCCTTTCAAAAAATAGCTTCATACACCCTTCAACATAACACAAAATAGAGAAGCTATTGTCATTTTCAGTTTCATCATCAAATTTCTACCTAAATAGTTTAAAGTAGAAAACAAAATAGATTCAGCAACAACTTCTTCAATGAATTCAAAGATTTCTTGAAGGTTGAGTTGTTGAACTTTCTTGGCTGTTGTTGAGCATCCATCTAACAACTTGAATTGGGGGTGGTTGTGTTGAAGCTTGCTGGGCAGGAACACTTTTCCTTGTGGTTGTTTGAGCCTCTTGGGTAGGGGCACTACTGGCTGGTGCAGGTTGTTTCCAAGTGCCATGAGAAGACCTTTTTATCTATATAAGAAAAAGAATAGTTAGTCTTCAAGATCATTTTAAATTAGAAGTGTTATGTTGAAAAATACATAAATAATACGCACCGGGAGTTTAGGTCTTATTGTAGGTGGTGGTTGTCTTGAAGGTGGTTGGAGCCTGGTGGAAGTGGAAGTTGTTGGTTGTAGCTGAAGAACAGTGGTGGAAGCTGTTGGATGTTGCTGAGGAACAGTGGTGGAAGTTGTTGGAGCCTGCTAGGGATGTGCACTTCTGGTGCGAGGAGTTCTTGAACTTGAACTATTTCCACCAACAATGCCTTTGCATGTCCTGACATTGTGGCCAGTTTTCTTACACTTAGAACAGCTAAGTGTTACACCTTTCTTAGTAACTCTAACACCTTGAATAATGGGTTCATCAACTTCTTTCCTCCTTTTTTTTGTGAGGTCTGCCTGGTGGTCTTCTAATGGTTGGAGGTAAGATGGGTTCACAGTATGTTTGTCTAGCCCATTGATCAGGACCTCTGACTGGGTTCATCAAATGAGAGTATATTGCTTGTTGAGTGATCTTTTTGTAACAGTCATCCACATACGACTCAGGTCTCTCCTCTTTCATCAGTATGGCTGCGATTGCATGGTGACATGGAATTCCTACCAAAATATATGAAACATATTAAACATAGTATAAACATAGTATAAACATAGTATTGGTCCATATGAAACTAGGTATAAACATAGTATAAACATATTAATTACCTGTCAAGTCCCACTTTCTGCATGAACACGTGTGCTCTGTCAAGTTCACAACATGCTGGGAATGTGGTCCATATGAAACTTGGTATTTATTGCCACAAGCATTGGTAGCCCAACACCTACATTATAACAACTTAATCATATAACAACTAATATTTTTCTAACCATGTAAGAACTACTACATAGATAGATTAAAGAAGGGAAAACTAATATTTTTCTCATTCAAATTTACTGTATACTCAATCTAAAACTACTTAATCATATAACAACCACTACATTAACAACATAGCCAGGGGACCAAAATAGGAAGACTGTAATAGTAAAGGGACCAACTTAGAAGGACTATAATAGTTAAGGGACCAAATTAGGAGGACTATAATAGTAAAGGGACCAATTTAGGAGGACTATAATAGTAAAGGGACCAATTTAGGAGGACTATAACAGTCACAGCAGTTAAACATTTGACATTATTGGCAATCATTGATAAGGTAAATTCTAAAGTTAAACAACTACTACATAGATAGATTTGAATTCTAAAGTTTAACATTACCTTGCTGACATTTGCATTGATGTTTCTAACTTCTTCTGAATCTTTGGACATAAAGGTCCAATCCACTTATCAGCTTCATCAGACTTTTTTGCAATCCTTTGCATAATTTTTGTCTTAATTGCCTCCAACATGGTTATGATTGGTTTTGTTCTTGTTTCAAGAATAAACTGCAAAAAAAAGTTAAATATAAGTAACTTTGGACAAACAAATATGCACACAATTAAAATACATATTACGTTATTGAAAGACTCGCATAAGTTATTCAGTAGCATGTCACATTTGGTTGTTGTTGGAAAAAATGCCTTGCTCCAGTTTCTAGGATCCTTCTCACTCAACCAGTCATAAGCATCTCTTGATAGAGATTTTACTTCAGACATGGCATCTTCATATTCTCTATCATAAGTTGCTCTGGCAGCTTTCCACAAGCCATCCTTAAGTGCTTTCCAGATTGTACAAGTGTCTCACACATGTTCTGTGATTAGAATGTGGAAACAGTTCTCTCAATACATCAACCAGTCCCTACATTTAAGACAAAAACAAATAAGCAGTTAAATTTCAAGTCAATTATATAAAACATGTAACATAACAAATAATAGGTGATGATATTTACCTTCTGTCTATCAGACATGAATGAGATGTTGTGTGAGTTGTTCAACTCCAAATCTAGGGCCAGAAGTTCAAGAAACCAGAACCATGATTGATGACATTCACTTTCAACAGCTGCAAAAGCTATGGGATATAGGCAGTCATTTGCATCAATCCCAATAGCAGCTAGCAAATGACCTTTATGATACCCCTTTAGGTGACATCCATCAATACATATAATAGGCCTACAACCAGCTTTAAACCCATCTTTGCATGCTTGCATGCAGATATACACCCTTTCAAATACTCTCTCATCTAACTTACAGATAGTGGTGGTCCCAGGATTGGTCAACCTAAGTTCCCCAAGATAATCATAAAGCAAACCATATTGTTCTTTGTGTTTGCCCTCAATAAGTTCAATGGCAAAGTCCCTTGCCCTATACAACTTAGAGTGATGCACAGGATGCACATAATCTTTCTTAACAGCTTCATGTAGGGAAGTTATAGAAAATTTTCTGTCAGCCAGAAAAAAATGTAGGTACTTCCTACCTATAAACTTGGATGTCACCCTACTATTTTTGAACTCTTTACTGCAACAATGTTCATTTTGAATGGACTTAATTTGCCAAGTTTTATCCTGGGGGTCTTTAGGATTTTTTCTTCCTCCCGTTAGTACCCATGGGCATCCAGGCTTGCAAATCACCTTCACCCTTCGATTGTCATTTTTTTTGAACTTTAGACCTAGTTTATTCTGCAAACCAAAATTCATAACTGCTTCCTTTAACACCTCTCTATTGGTAAAAAGCATACCAACTTTTAGCTCAGGATTCTCCATGTCCAGCTCATCATTAAATTCTGCAAATCTTTTCTTCCTAACACCACTAGTTGAATCAGAATCTGACTCATCTACACTATGTAGTGAGTCAGAATATTCAGTTTCTTCATCATTTTGTACCCTTTTTTCACTTGCAACCCTTTCTTCCTCGAAATGAACCCTAAACTGATTTTTAAATCTACTATCACTAAATAAAGGCTCCATATCATCTTCAACATCTTCAACAGAATAATCACTATCCTCAAAGTCATATTCAGATTCACTAGCTAAGTACTCAGAATCTGATGAGTCAGAATAAGTTTGGGGTTCAGTTTGTGGTTCAGTTTGGTGTGCAAAAACAGGTTCAGATTGGGGTTCAAATTGTTCATCTTGGGATGCAAAAACAGGTTCAGTTTGTGGTACAAATTGAGGTTCAGTTTGGGCTACAAATGGTTCATCTTGGAATGCAATATTAGATTCAGTTTGGGTTTGGGGTTCAAATGAAAATTCAAATTCAGGATCAGTTTGGGTTTGGGGTTCAAATGAAAATTCAGTTTGGGTTTGGGGTATAAATGGTTCATCCTGGAATTCAAGATTAGGTTCAATTTGGGATTCAAATGGAGGTTCATCTTGGGGTGCAAGAAAAGGTTCAGTTTGTGGTTCAAATGAAGGTTCAACTGGGGGTGTAACAACAGATTCAGCTTGGGATTCAAATGGTGTATCTTGGGATGCAAGGAAAGTTTTAGTTTGGGATTCAAATGGAGGTTCATCTTGGGGTGCAAGAAAGGGTTCAGTTTGGGGTGTAACAACAGATTCATGTTGTGGTTCAAATGGTGTATCTTGGGATTCATGTTGTGGTTCAAATGGAGGGTTAAATTCAGCTTGGGATTCAAATGGTGTATGTTGGGGTTCAAATTCAGAATCAATTTCATTATAACTATAAGGGTTAGGTTCCTCATACTCAAACTTAGTTTCATCTTTTGACCCTAAACCCACACTTTCATCCATTTCAACCAAGTAAATATGCACATGATGGTTCTTAGGTAAGTCAGCTACCATATTCAAACAATCACTATCAGATTTCAAAGCTACAACCTTAAATGACACTCCAGGTACTACTCTAAAGGCTTTCACTGTTTTAGTTATCCCTAGAGTCTCAATCATGTGAGCTAATTCAAACATAGAAACTTCATCAACATCACAGAAATCAAAATAAGATACCAGGTTGCTGTTATACTTCAGTTTGCGTGAAGTGACAAAAGAACCACCATGGTGTATAACTGCTGTGAATAGTTGAGACTTGGGGGCTGCAAAAAAAAACAATAAACTATTGTCAGTTGCAATTCAATAGAATAAACCATTAAAGAATCATAAACAATGTAGTATTTTCAGTTGCAATTCAATAGAATAAACCATTAAAGAATTGTATGACCCACTACCCATGTTTTTTTCAATAAAAATATAGTGGTCCACCAGTAAAGACAAAAACATGTTTTTTTCGATAAAAGGTAAACACCAGAAAACAAATCAGTAAAGACACTTTTTGGTTTCCCTTTGATTCTCAGTTTCCAAACCATTAAATAAAGTATTATTTCCAGATAAAGAAACATCATAACTATAAACTTACCATATAGAGGGCTTGGTTTCCCTTTGATTCTCAGTTTCCAAACCATTTCGCGTTGAACCCCAAAATAGGTGTTTGATTCGATTTTGGGTGCGATTTCTCTGGTGAAGAAGAGCCCTAGAAATTCGAATCGATTAAAGTCTATTTGGTGTTTGATTTTGGGTTAAAGTTTCTGGAAAGGAAGAACCCTAGAAAATCGATTCGATTTTGAAGATTTGGTGATTGATTTTGGGTGAAAGTTTCTGGAGAGGAAGAACCCTAGAAAATCGATTCGATTTTGCAGATTTGGTGTTTGATTTTGGGTGAAAATTTCGGGAGAGGAAGAACCCTAGAATACGATTAGGTTGATTTTAGGAAAACTGATCTGATTAGAATGGGTTTAGGCTTAGTGTCGTTTCAACTGTTTTTACACGTCATGTGGTTTTATTTTATTAATAAATGAGGTGGAAATTGGGGAAAATATAAAATAAGCCAAGTCAGCAAAAACGTTAGGGTTTTAACGTCGAGGGACCAAAATAGGAAAACTATGTGACGGAAGGGACCTTTTTGCCGAAAAACATAATTGTGGGACCAAAGTAGGATTACAGGCATAGTTAAGGTACCACCAGTGTAGTTTACCCTTTATTTGACTCGAACTAAAACCCGGTTAACTCCTAGGCCCAAGACACGGGTGTTACATCATCCTGCCATCGAAAACTGGCGAATGAATCGTCAATTGCTCTGTCAATGAACATCTAACAATGAAGAAAAAAATAGACCGCTTGGGATTTCTGACTAGCGGCTAGAGCGTGGGGATGCTGAACAATAAGGTACTCCACGCTTTGGAGATGAATGGTGAACCATCGACGTGTGGGGATGCCGAACGGTGAGGGAGATGTGATTTGAGGTCTTGATCGAAAGAAATTAAAACTTTGAATTTTTTAATAAATTCATATTTTTAAATAAATTCAGAAATTAAATAAATAAAAAAAGTCTTTTGTCATGTTATAATTGGATGATTGTTTATTTTTAACGGCCATTAACGGAAAAACCTGATTTGGGTTATGGAAGAAAACGTTAGGCACTAAAGTGGCCCGAAAAAAAAAACGTTAAGCACTAAACCGAAAAATAAGGGTATAGGTTGGGCACCTTTTTGACGGTTAAGCCAATTTATAAAACACGTATTTATTCATTTAAAATCAATTTATTTATTATGGTAAAAGTAAAAGGTTAAATGTAAATTAAGTGCCCAAATTATACCTATTTTGAACTTTAGGTGCTTAAAGTTTACACTGTTACAATTTTAGGTGCCCAATAGTTAACTACCGTTAAAAAATTCGTTAACCAATCAATGTTTGACACATGGCATGTTCATTTTTTTTTTCAAAAATAAAATTTTAAAACTTTTTTACACAAAAAAATATTTTTTTCATAAAATCCTGAAATTCTTCAATTTTTACAAAACAATCCTCAAATCTCTAAAAAATTTCAAACTCTAACCCTCAAATCTTCGCCGCTTCCGCCGCCGGTCGTAGCCCATGAGGACACCCTTTCGGTCGCCCAACCTAATCAATAATTTCCCCAACACGACTTCGCCGAAAATGACGAACAACCTGCCAATCAAACGTCAAACGTTGAACGCAAAATCAATGTTCAGCTGGAACGCCATTCGTCATTGTCGACGATGCCGTGTTGGGAAAATGACCGATTATATCTGGTGATCGAGGGGTATGCTCGAGGGCGGCGATCGACGACGGAAGTGGCGACATTTTGAGGGGTTGAGTTTGGGAAATTTTAGGGATTTGTAGACTGTTTTGTAAAAAAATTGAGAATTTCAGGATTTTCTAAAATTAAAAAAATGATTTTTTCTACAAAAAATTAAAAAATTCAAACAAGCATGCTACGTGTCAAGTATTGATTGGTTGACGAATTTTTTTATAGCATTTAATTATCAGATACCTAAAATTATAACTGTATAAATTTTAAACACTTATTTTTAACAAAAAAAATTAAACATCTAAAATTTAAAAGAAATATAATTTAAGCACTTATTTTTAATTTATGTCAAAGTAAAAATGACTTAAATTAGGACCTCATGTGGGAAATTCTAAAGACAAACAGCTTAAAAAGGCTAAATATTGGCAATTTAATTTGGTCTGTTGGATAAAGCCTATCAATTTGTTGGCGTTGGATTAAAAAAAAGGTTACCCAGTGAATCAGTAACCTTTTATGTAGAAAATATAAGGCCAAAAGCAATTGAAATCCCTCATTTTTAGCGGGAAAAAAGATAGGGTTTCGATACTGTAATAGAAAGGGTTATTGCGCTGATTGGATTGGAAGCAAAGGGGTGACTTGGACCAAGAAAATTGGGTTTGATACTCTCAATAGCGATGGAGGAAGAACAATGTTGAGGTAAGCTTCATGTTTTTTAGTTAGGGTTTAAATTTTTTGTGTAAGAATGGTGTTGAGAAGAATGATTGATTATTTTGTAGAAGTAGGGCGTCGAGGAAGAGTTATTTTGAATACTCTCTATTGTTTGCTTCATGTTTTATAGTTAGGGTTAAAATTTTTTTGTGAAAGAACGGTGTTGAGAAGAACGATTGATATTTTTGCGGAAGTAGGGTGTTGAGGAAGAGTTATTTTGAATACTCTCACTTGTTTCTTGTACATTGATGGTTTAATAGCATATAATTTGTTATGGTTACTACATTCTCTGAAAATTGGAAGTAGATAGTTTAGATAAGAAAAAGAAAAGTATACACCCCATATGTTTATTTGACCTTTTTTGTAATTACATTTTGTGGCGGGCATTTTTTAATGTTGTACGATGTGAATTGTAATGGTGTTGAGAAGAACGGTTTTTGTTTTAGTGGAAGAAGGGAGTTTAAGGAGAACGATTTTGAATACTCTACATGTTTCATATACATTGAAGCTTTAATAGCATACTATTTGTTAAGTTGATTACATTTTCTAAAAATTCGAAGTAAATAGGTTAGATAAGAAAAAGAAAAGCACGCAACCTATATGTTTGTTTGACCTTTTCTGTAATTAACTTTTGTGGTGGGAAATATTAGCAACGTTGTACGATGCTAATTGTAATGGTGTTGAGAAGAACGATTGATGTTTTTGTGGAAGTAGGGTGTTGAGGAAGAGTGATTTTGAATACCCTCACTTGATTCTTGTACATTGAATCTTTAATAGCATATTATTTGTTATGTTTATTACATTCTATAAAAAGTGGAAGTAGATAGGTTAGATAAGAAAAAGAAAAGCATGCATCCCATATGTTTGTTTATTACCTTTTCTGTAATTGTTTGGTTGTTGTTTTTTTTTTGCGAAGTATGTTGGTAGTGGATAACTTGGTTGCAATAATGAATTGTTGTTACAAGTGGCTGATATTATAGTGTTAGAAATATGTTTGGCTGCATTTGTGGCATTAGGTGTGTATTAGATGGTTAGTGTTTGATTTCAGATTTAGATTATAAGAAGTGATCTTTGCGTTTGGTTTTCATTTCAGAATTGCTAAGCATGAACATAATTGATATAAGAACAAGTCAGTATGCTTGTTACATTAGCATGAATGAGTTATATATATTGAGTATTTTGAAATCAGATGATGTTTGCATATTTTGTATTTTTACAAGTAAAAAGTTAATGGCTTAGTATTCAAATGTGCTTACACATGCTTGTTTTTGTTCTCTTTTCTGTTTGATCTTTGTATAAAGTGATAATGTACATTTTGTATAATATGATAATGTGTTTCATAGGGCTTAGTAATGTTATGCAATGTAATGTTTTGGTTTAATATAGGTTACATTTATGTTTAGACGACTCAAAAGTGTATCATTGTTTGTAAATTAGTTGTCACCATTTATTTATTCAATCCTTACGTCATTTTTCATTTCAGATTGAAGTTAACTATAACGGAGCATCGTACAGAGGAGAGAAAAAAGAGGTGAAGCAACGACCTAAAAAAGTGACCCTATATAAACTGTTCTAGTAAGTAAAAGCTAAATATAGCTGAGCATTGTAGAAATTGTGTGTTGGTTAGCGGTATGTAATGCATAACCTAACGTTGGAATGATGTTTTTACAACATAAGTGAATGTAAAAGACAGCAGGGCAGTAAGATGAAAATGAACAATATAGAAAGTGAGAAAAAGAAAAGCTGAGTGTGTGTTGTGTAATAGTTTGAGAAGTGTTCATATGAAATGTAATTTAAAAGATGTTAGACTGTTACAGGCGAGAAAAGCTGTAGTTTTGAGATGGACTCAAATGATAGCTACTGAAAAGCAGCCTTATATTGAAATGTACAAGGAGCAGAAGAAGGCTCAAGCGAAATGGGTAGCTGAAGGCAATGTGAAGGATATAATTTTGAAGGAAGACGTCAAAATGGTTAGTGACATTGTAAATTTCTTTGTATAGAAATTTTTAAGGGTTGTAAGGTGTTGTAACATAATACGGTAAAGCGTAACATTAAAGCAATTATGGTTAATTTAAATGTTGTAGGAGCAATCTTCAAGATTTAGCATGAAGAAGCTATCAGAAATGTTTAAGGAGTTGTAGAAGATGAAGGTTGATGATGTTGTTGAGGAATTAGGGTTTAGCCATTTAATTGGAATGACATCATAACCAGTCCATCGTTTTCTATGTGCCGAGTTAGTGGAGAAGTTCGGTGTCGAAAGCTCGATGATAGAATTCTATGAGCACAAAATTCTTGTAATGGTTGAGGATGTAGAAACAATTCTAGGTTTGAAGAATGAAGGTATAGATGTTGAAGAGGCGACTAGAAAAGTTGATGCAAAAGAAGTAGTGACGAAGCTGAGACTAAGTACGAACACGACATTGACAAAAATAGAGGCCGGGATACTAAGTGGTGATTTTCAGGGGGATGAGTTGAAAGCCCGTGTACTATTGTTCATTCTTAGGTTCTTTCTAGCTCAAAGCACGAACTTGGTTCCTCTCTTACATCATTTCAAGTTGTTGTACGTAGAAGGTTTGAGTGGGAAAGTAAATTGGTGTAAGTTTGCGCACGAGAGGTTACTTCATAGAATAGCGAGAAGGCATCGTCGTGTTGGGTCGGTTACATGACCGGATGCGTCGTTATTTTAGAGGTAATGTATGTTTAAAACTTAGTATGGAATGAACTTAGAAGTTGATGAACCTAAGTTTTATTTTAATTTAAATATATTGATTAATATAAAATGTAGGTGAGATTATTTGATTTTTGGGATGGAATACCGAGTAGAAGTTATGCTTCCGCTGATAGGCGTGGTTGCATACATGCCTGGGGCAAGAAGGAAGTCAGTAGGATTGTACCCAGGCTAAAGGAAGAACGACATGTGAAAAAGATGAAAGTGAGGATGTTAAATGATTTTTGTATTGTATAAGGGGTTGTAATGACATGAAATTAATGAATGATGATGTTTGCAGGTAGGTGGGTTTGATGATGAAAGGTATGAAAGGGAAGAAGGTCGAAGGAAGGATGTTACAAATGATGTTATTATGGAGCAGTTGGAGAGGGTGATTTCAGAGTTGGGTTCAATAAAGGAGAGTTTGGAAGGTCGTGCAGAGAAAGAAAAAAATTAGAAGAGACTTTGGAGTCATTGAAGAAGGAGTCAAAGCATGTTGTTGAGCAGGTTGCTGGTCTTAGTGCAAACATGAAGTACATGAAGAAGGCTTTGCGTATCATCGATGGAAAATTTGGCATTGGGCTTGAGGAAGAGGAAGTAAGAGTGGAGAAACCAGAGGTGGAAGAGTCCAAGCTGAAAGGAGTAGGTAATATCGATGATGAAGCATTGATAGACGAGGTGACCTTATTGAAGGAAGGCAACGTTTGTGTTGGGGGGAAAAGAAAAAGGTATAAGCAGTGTAACTAATTATTCTAAGCAACGTTTGATGAATGTAATGTATGAGATTATTGTTCCTGATAACATTCATGCAAACTTGTAGGTTAAGCCGTTTACGAAAGCTATCTCGAAGGTTAGTGTGAAAGGGATGTCGGAACGAATGAAAACTCGGAACATGATATAAGGCAGCGTTCCAAAGAAGTGTCTTGAGGAGCTTGTTATAGTTTAAGTTGGGTTTAGAAATACCTGTTGTGGTTTGATATGTGTACTGAGTGATTAACTTAGAGCATTATATTGATTGATGATGTTGTTGACTTTCCTTAACAACGTAAAACGTTATGTAATTGTGATTTGTATGGATTTTTAATTACAATGGTTTGACATTATATATAAATTGATAGAAGGTGTAGTAGTTATGTGTTTCATTCAAAATGAACATGCTATAATGTTTCTGAATATTAAACAAAAATGTTTTAGTGTTGCAGGTACTTCCGTCAAAACTAATTGCACAACTGATCTCCACTCGCGATCAAATTCGTCAATTGTCCACAAAGCTGACACGCATATACCAAAAGTGGAAGTAAAGTTTTTATCACCTATGTTCGCCTGCGCATTTCGAGATAGATGCCAGGAACAAAGACGATGTCGAGCACCCGGGAGCATCGTTTTTATGGCGCTTTGCATGGCCCTATCACCATCTGTCACGACAGAGACTGGCGCATTGTTAACCATAGTCGCTAAAAGCTCCCTTAGAACACATTCAAATGTGTCAACAGTCTCATCAGCTAGAATCGCAACACCGAAGACAATGGTTTGATGGTGGTGAGTCACACCTACTATAGGCATTAGAGGCCTGCCATACACATTGCCCTTGTAAGTTGTGTCAAATGTGTTGAGATTTTATGGGCTTGATTCGATCAACCGTTCTTGCTCGCCAAGTGTGGAGAAGTGGGGTAATTGGGTGTTTTAGTGGGAGGTGAAAAATTGGCAATTTGACACAAGGATTTATAGTGGTTCAACCTTCTAACCAAGGTCTACATCCACTACCTTAGCTCCCCACTAAGGATTTCCAAACAAATTCACTAAGAATTTCGTCCCCTTTTCTCGGCTTAGGAGGAAACCGTTACAACGATCAAGCTTTCTACCCAAAGATTGATCAAACACTCTCTTACAAGAGAAAGACTTAGCAAACTAGAAATCCCTCTAATAGGTATGTGTTTGCATTACTAAGCTCTCACCCAAAACCTAAACACTTGAGCAAATTTAACAATTTTGGCTCACTAGTGTTGTCTAAGCAAGAAATAAACAATTTAAGCTCTAGAAAAATTTTGACATCATAATGTTGTAACAATTGAAGCATTAACCATTACAAGATGCTTGGAGGTCCCTTTTATACTCCTTGATGAGTTTGTAGTCGTTACTAGCCGTTGGGATTGAATTGGAGCCGTTGGAGCCTTTATTTCCCACCATAAATGCAGTTCTGCAGCTAGGCGTATCGATACTCGTCAAACCGTATCGATACGGTCTCAATGAGGAATTAGCCGTTGGGTTTCTTCAGCTGATGCGTATCGATACGGTTACCTAGCGTATCGGTACGGTCCTGCAATTTAAAAGACCGTTGAGAAAATGACCGTTGGGGTAGTTAGGCGTATCGGTACGCGATACACATGTATCGGTACGCGACTAGCCGTTGGGCTGTTTCAAAACATACCGCATCGATACGGCTAAGCGTATCGGTACGGGTTTTGGCTACTGGAAAAATTAGGTAGTTGAAACCCTAAGGCGTATCGGTACGGTCCAAGACCGTATCGGTACGGGCACTTAAAAAGGCTGGTTTTGACCACTTTAAATTCATTCCAAAGCCTTTAAAAATCCCAAAACATATTTTCAAGTTGTTTTTTACTAAAAACATATTTTAAATTCTTTTCAATTTAGTCCAAAACAATTTTCAAATATTATATCAAAGCATTAGTTCTACAATCTCCCCCTTTTTGATATAATAAAATTAACTTGAAAATTTGTTTGGGATTCTCCCCTTTAACTTTAAAAATGTGAACAAGAGATTAAAGAAATGAAATCAAAATAAAGCTCCCCCTTATTCATTTGAAAATTCAATTTTTCAAATCATTTCTCCCCCTTTTTGTTATATCAAAAAGAATTTAAAATGACATTGAGTTCAAAATAACATAGGAGGCAAAAAAATTGACACACTTAAAATTTTGGTTTAAAATGGCCCCCCTTACTCAAAGCATCATAAGAATGTTAGTTCAACATATATGATTATCTAGTTGACATAAATGAAAATAAATCAAATAGAAACAAAAGCAACTAGATTTTACCACACTTGAACTCAAGGGAGGATGTGAAGCCTTCCTTCTTCAAGTGTTCTTCCTTTGTGTGCATGGAGCTTCCCCTCAATTTTTGACTTGTTGATCACTCTCCATCACACCTACTATAAGACAATCAAGTAATTTTTGGTATCCAAATTGCTTTGGATCCATAGACATTAGTAGCACAAAATTTAGTCCCCTTAGGAATCCATTTTTCATTTTCATCCTTTTTAGTTGAAGTGGTTAGTCCTTTTGGGACCCAAACACTTCTATAACATTTTCCATTCACAAATCTAGGGGCATTAGATTGTCTTACATAAAAATTTGATTTTCTAAAATTATTTTTCTTTTCAAGTTCATTGGAAATCAAATCTTTTTCTTTTTGAACTTTAAGAAGCAAATTTTGTAAATCAAAACATTTTTGTTCAAAATCTTTCAATTTTGCTTCAAGTTCAAGATTTGTTTTGGAAAGCAAATCATTTTCAATTTTTATTTTTGAAATCAATTTTTTGTTCTTGGAAAATGATGCCTTGAATTCCAAAAGCAAATCATCATAGGCATCTTGTAACTCATCAAATGTATAAGAATTTGAAATAAATGAGTTAGAAGTTACCTCCCCCTCATTGAGGGCCATCAAGCATAGGTGGGCTACTTCATCATCGGTGGAGTCTTCATCACTCCATGTGGCCACATATGCTTGTTTTGAAGATGATCCCTTCGTTTTGGATTAGTGGGAGTCCTTCATCTTCTTCATCGATTCATGCTTGGATTTTTCCATTTTTGCTCTTCATGAACCGGGCAAATTTGTTGAAGCGATAGGCCATTTCTTCATCTTCACTTTCCTCCTCACTTGAATCTACATGATGACATGTGGAGGATTTGAGAGCAACGACACTTGCATTGATGCCTAGTTCCATGATCTTCTTCTTCCCCATCGCTCTAATCTCTTCCTTTTTCTTCTCCTTTTCTTTGTTTTTCTTCATTATTTGGTGAGTGAGAAGTGACCCCATGAGTTCATCAAGCTTCAAGATTTTGAGATTCTTGGCTTCGATGATGGCAGTCCTCTTTGAGTCCCATGACTCGGGAAGGGAGTAGATGAGCTTTCGGACAAGCTTCTCTTCCGGGATGGCTTCTCCATAACCTTTAAGACCATTGGTGATAGTGGAGAACCTATCAAACATCTTCTCGATGTTCTCTTCCGGATCCATCTTGAAGTTCTCATACTCTAAGGTTAGGAGCCCAATCTTGGTCTCCTTGACTTCATCGGTTCCCTCGTATGTGACTTCAAGCTTGTCCCATACCTCCTTGGCACTCTCACAAGAAGACATCTTCTCATAGATGGTTGGGCCAAATGCACAAAAGAGCATGTGCAAGGCTTTGCAATTAAGCTCCATCTTCTTGCGATCGTCGGCACTCCATTCTGCTTTGCTTCCTTGAGGCACGAATAGACCATCTTCAACTATGTCCCATAGCTTGTAGTCTCTTGACTTCAAGAAGAATTTCATCTTTGTCTTCCAATGGGCATAGTGATTTCCGTCAAAGAAAGGCGGTTTGTCGATGGATTGCGCCATTTGAGCCGGTTGGAGAAATATTGATCGAGCTTGCCGGATCTTCTCAATAGGATGTGAATCCTCTTCGATTGAGACAAGCTCTGATACCAATTGTTGAGATTTTATGGGCTCGATTCGATCAACTGTTCTTGCTCTCCAAGTGTGGAGAAGTGGGGGTAATTGGGTGTTTTAGTGGGAGGTGAAAATTTGGTAATTTGACACAAGGATTTATAGTGGTTCAACCTTCAAACCAAGGTGTACATCCACTACCTTAGCTCCCCACTAAGGATTTCCAAACAAATTCACTAAGAATTTCGTCCCCTTTTCTCGACTTAGGAGGAAACCGTTACAACGATCAAGCTTTCCACCCAAAGCTTGATCAAACACTCTCTTACAAGAGAAAGACTTAGCAAACTAGAAATCCCTCTAATAGGTATGTGTTTGCAATACTAAGCTCTCACCCAAAACCTAAACACTTGAGCAAATTTAACAATTTTGGCTCACTAGTGTTGTCTAAGCAAGAAATAAACAATTTAAGCTCTAGACAAATTTTGACATCATAATGTTGTAACAATTGAAGCATTAACCATTACAAGATGCTTGGAGGTCCCTTTTATACTCCTTGATGAGTTTGTAGCTGTTACTAGCCGTTGGGATTGAATTGGAGCCGTTGGAGCTTTTATTTCCCACCATAAATGCAGTTCTGCAGCTGGGCGTATCGATACTCGTCAAACCGTATCGATACGGTCTCAATGAGGAATTAGCCGTTGGGCTTCTTCAGCTGATGCGTACCGATACGCTTACCTAGCGTATCGGTACAGTCCTACAATTTAAAAGACCGTTGGGAAAATGACAGTTATGATAGTTAGGCGTATCGGTACGCGACTAGCCGTTGGGCTGTTTCAAAACATACCGTATCGATACAGCTAAGCGTATCGGTACGAGTTTTGGCTACTGGAAAAATCAGGTAGTTGAAACCCTAAGGCGTATCGATACGGTCCAAGACCGTATCGGTACGGGCACTTAAAAAGGCTTGTTTTGACCACTTTAAATGTACTTTAAATTCATTCCAAAGCCTTTAAAAACCCTTAAACATATTTTCAAGTTGTTTTTGACTAAAACATATTTTAAATTCTTTTCAATTTAGTCCGAAACATTTTTCAAATATTATATCAAAACATTAGTTCTACAAAATGCAATAACATTACCGAAGCATACGTAGTTGGATCTCGATGTTGAATCACACCAGAATAGATTAAGCAATATGGTTGACTCGTCAGTACTATAGTTCATGTAAAATCTTGTATCTTCATATTTCTTAAAGTCAACGTAAGCGAGGAGGGCATTGACATCACCGACGCGAAGTTCACCGGACTGCAATTTTTGAAGTGAGTTGTACAAATCTTTACGTATGAAACCAACGTTATGGAAACCACCTAACTATTGGGTAAAATAATTCATAATTTGTTATGTTTTAACGCCAACATTTTTCATTGCACGTGCCTCAACAATATCGGCTTCAGTAACTTGTCTACTGGACCAAAGAAATGGTCGCATCACCGGTTGGCATAAGGGGTGATTATGCTCAGTATGACAAAATGAAATCCGCCACTTATCAGAATTTGTACACTTCACAATAACTTTTGCCTTGCTACCGATGCGGGTGATAGCGCGGGGCACCCGTTTTCGTGCCGTATCATTAACATATGAGACGAACCCATTATTTTTTGCATAATCTCTGTAAAATGTCCACGCCTCATCGCGAGAGTTAAACACCATACCTTCTAAATTTTCGGCTTCAATATTATCCACTGCTATGCAGTCATGATGAGGACCCTTTGTATCGTCAATGTTTCTAAGTCGGTGTTTAATGGATCCTAGGAAAATATTGGTATGCTGATAAATATACTAAAAAAAGCTTCAAACAAGTTAAGCATATGAGACGAACGTTACACGGAACATTCCATGTATCTGAAACCAACGTGCTTCTGATGAAAGTTAGTTTGCCCCTTCGGAGAACTAGGCGATGGATGCAAGCAAGAATGAATCAATGAAAGATAATCCAGCTTTTTGAATTCTAATGGGATGCAAGCAAAAAATTGTGTGAGGAAGCCAAGTTGAGGTCCCCCCCTTGTATAAATATATCTCCAGGTGGGTGGGAGAAATAAATTTGTTGGTTGAACAATAAATACACTCATTATTTTGAGTCTACCAACTGTTACCGAAATTACTAGGAGAGTTTCGAAACCCCTATACCAAGGTTGGCATTATTTTGAGTCTGCCAAAGTGGTATCGAAACTACAAGGACATTTTCGGAACCCCTAAACCAAGTTTGGCATTATTTTAAGTCTGCCAAACTGGTACCGAAACTACTAGGGGAGTTTCGAAACCCCTATACCAAGGTTGGCATTATTTTGAGTCTGCCAAAGTGGTACCGAAACTACAAGGGTAGTTTCAAAACCCGTCAACCAAGTTTGGCATTATTTTGATTCTACCAAAATAGTACTGAAACTACAAGGGGAGTTTTGAAACCCCTATATCATTATCTTGAGTCTGCCAATGTGGTATCGAAACTGCAAGGGCAGTTTCGAAACCCCTAAACCAAGTTTGGTAGTCTGCCAAACTGGTACCGAAACTACTAGGGGAGTTTCGAAACCCCTATACCAAAGTTGGCATTATTTTGAGTCTACCAAAGTGGTACCGAAACTACAAGGGCAGTTTCGAAACCCACTTGAAGTATTTCACCCTAAACCCTTTCTACCAAATTAGTACCGAAACCACTATAAGGGGTTTCGAAACCCCATATACAAAATTTAGGGGGTTTCGAATTTACCATACTAGTACCAAAACCACATTTAAGGGGTTTCGAAAAAATGTACTGGATTTTATCGGGGTATAAACAGTTATTTCACACAATATGCTAACATTTAAACCCCCCACAAGCACCCTCCTTCATCTGCTAAACTTCCATTTGCTTTCAAATCCTATGAAAACCGCCATTAACTACTCAAATCGTTTTCTTTGAAGGATTTAGAGGGAGTTCTCATCTTTTATACATTGGGTGCTTCAAATCCATAATTTTTGGTAAGGTCTGAAAACCCTAATATGTGTTGAAGCATTAGCATTTGTTAAATTTTAGCATAAATGAACCCGTAATCCCTATTAAATCATCGAATGAATGTGTTCTACCTTGTTTAATTTGCAGGAAGGTATACCCAATCCATAACGAATCTTGTTTAAAAAAATTCCTCAATCACTTGCCCACCAAATGTTTGTTAAAATTCCCCAACTAATTTTTGTTTTCACCAAAAGTCCTCATTGCCAGTAACATGCCACTTAAAACCAAGGCAGCTAAAACAAAACGACCTCAACCTCAAAGAGGTCAATCTTCCCGTTCGAATCAACCTCCTAAACCTCAACCACAACCTCATATTCAAAATCCAAAATTTTTGAATCTCTATTTTCGTGATCCAATTTGTCTTGCTCGGTTTCATGAAGTTTACGAGTTAAAAGAGATTATAGTCGAGCGAACCATAGACTTAGATTTTTTGACGTCCGAGGTGTATGAATTTGAATTCTGACCACTATTTGTCGAATGGGGTTGGATGAAATATCTTGATATTAAACATCATGTCTTTCACAACCTTGTCAAAGCCTTTTATACCAATGCTACTCTTCTTCATGAACCAAACAAAAAATCTAAAGTTTATGGGATTTAATCGTATCTTATAGGAACCTAATTTACTCTCACTCCTCAAAGTATTGCCCAACACCTAGGTGTCAAAAATACCGGTGCTTCATATGAATCCCAGAGAGTCCCTATTAAGATTGATGATGATAGTCCTACTCATCTTCATATCAATGATAGACTTCTCCATCTTTTAACCACTTGGTTCTTTCGTCCTTCCGGTGAAAGATGCACTCGCATGCGTCGTATCGATTATTGGTGGTTACACCAACTTCGCACCGGTAACCGTCCCAATATCGCCCTAATTATCTTCAAATCTCTTGTACAAATTATTAGCAACCCTTCTACTTTGTCTCTGAATTATGGATGTGTTCTAAGCCATATCTTTGAGAGTTTAAATATTGACACTTCCCTTGACCCGGAAATCCATCTGAAGAGTAAAATTGATGAAACAACAACTAAGAAGACCGGTTGGAGGTTCATTGATGGTTAATGGGTTCATAAGAATGATGAAGATGAAGCACAAATTGGCAGAAGACATGTTCCTAGACCGGATGATCCACCTCCTATGACACTTGATTCTTTGTATGCGGCTATGATGACTCGCATTGACAACATGGATGTTTTTTTCTGTAGTTCTCATGCAGAGACTACATACCTTCTTCATAGTATACATGCTCGTGTCATATCATTGGAGCAAGACACGCATGATGTTCGTCGTCATCTCTTTCCACCTATATCGCCTCCGGATGCGCCGGAGGCTCTGGATGGTTAGCCTTTTATGCATTGTATTATGACAATTTGGCATTATTGTACGTACGACTTATGTTGGTTTTGTTCTTAGCTTTATAAACATTGTTGGATATTTGGTTTATGTCTCTCTTTTCTTCATGAATTGTAAGGAAATTTAATTATTGCCATAATGGATGTCTTATCGTTGTATGTAAAATGTACTTCTCGCTACAACAAAATCGTCCAATCAACTTCAGATAAATGAAGAATATTTTGCTCACAAAATAAATTATAACAAAGGTTCAACTCACTTACCTTTGGAGTAGCCTTGGATTGTGTTTGCTTTTCTCAGAAAATTTATTGTTTTTCTTTACATAATATTGGATTATTTGTATACAGAAGATATCTCGGGTACTTCTCCAACACAGGAGCAAGACGATGTGGGGGATGACGAGCAGCAAGGTCATGCAGTCCTACAATATATTCCACCTACTCCTCCACCAGAAGAGCATGATCATGCATATGCTCCAGCACAAGAACATGATCATACATGTGCTTCGAGTCAAATGCCTCAAGTGTCTCTCACTTATATAAGAAGAAGAGAACGAGAAATGAAACAGATGGAGACTCCTGATCCGCTGAAAAAGCTTTATCGTTATGGCATAACTCCAAGTAATGCAATACGCACTGAAATTAGGAGACCAAGGAGTCTTCTAGAAAAGTATGGTGACTAGCTTACTTCTTCACCCATTGACCGGCCCAAGAAAAAACGTATTATTCTTGATTACAATGGAGTGTTTTCCAGTGTTACCGAAGATGGTACTAAATATCTTTCTCACTTCTATTCAAAATGTTAAAAAATACTTATATCTATTATTGTTTACATTTGCAGGTGTGCATTTGAGACCTAGTGCATATGAGTTTCTTTTTCTTGTTTTAATAGCTATAAAGTTGCTATTTGGTCTTTAAGGAAAAGATAATGTGTGTTATTATAGTGATCAATTTCCTTTACAATTTTCATTTTTGGTTGTTCTGGTGTCCACGGCCAAATCTACAACCAATTGTCTTTATTGGATAATGTGGCCCTCTGACACCTCTCATAATCCATTGAATGAACCGATCAAATTAGAATATTTCTCTTTTTATTTTTTTAAACTGAAATTTAAAACAATGTAGAGAAGATCTTGATTGGGCACTTTGGAGAATCAACGATCTTGGGTAACTTTTATATTATTATGCACTGGGGTGTATCTTTATTATCTGTCTGCTTTTGTTTCTTAAAATTTTCTGATATTTAAAGGAGTTTATTTTAATTATGCAGGCTTAAGATATGTGCGAAAAAAATCCATCGCAACGTAATATATTTATTAAAAATTTAAGTCGCGTATGGAATGCTATGCCTGAATATAATGAACGAAACACGTTGTTGGTTGATGATTCAGAAGCTAAAATGACTAATAATTCGGTCAGTAAATTACTCAATTAATTCTTATATAATTATTATATTTTTGATTATGTCCATGTTTTAGGGAAACACCTACATATGTCCTAAATCTTACAAGAGAGAAGATGAGAGAACTGATAACGCATTAAGTAAAACTTCCATAGTCGAGCATTTTCCATGTGTCCTAAACATTTTCTGGAACTCAAAGCTTATATATAATTATTGTACTTGCAAATGATCATAGAAAAAGGTGATTCCATTCGGGTGTATTTAGAAAACTTGGCCAGAGAAAAGAATGTTCAAGAACATGTGAAGCATTATCCATTTTTGGATTGACGCAAAAGGCAAAATGGTCAATTACTGATACTCATAGCTTCTCAATTTTCAAGATTTTCTTTTATTCTTTATCTTATGTCTTTCTTTGTTTTATGTCTTGTGTTCCTCTTGGTAATATGAGAGACTCCTTCTTGGTTAATGTGTTGCCTTTAAGAAGACATTTTTGTATGCTGGTTTTGTTTTAGTAGTGACCTACATTATGTCTATATTTTTCGGCCTTGATGTTTTCTCATGCATTTGTTGTGGTTGTACATCTCCATAGTTACTTTCTCGCGTCAAATTTTGCAGTCGGAGAATGCACAAGCAGAGGCTGCTGCATGATGAACCACTAGGCCATCCTATGCTAACATTTTGTCCGACAGCTCTTTTCAATTTAAATTTTCTTTTTTCTTTTAATTTTTAGAAAAAATTAGTTGTCTGATGAACAACTATCCATAACCATAATATGGATGAATAATGTTACACGATGAACCATTAAATTGAACTATTTTTAGAGAAACAACTCTTTTAAAATAGTTTTGAGCAGTTTCAAAAGATCAAAATAAGAATTAATTCTATTTGTAAGAAGAAAACACAATTATCCTGTTTGTTTTTGTGCATTATGAGAATTAGTTGTTTTTCATATCATTTAATAAGGTTCTCTTATAAAAAATATATAATTTTAAATATTAATAGTGACAAATTAATTCCTTTCATATCATTCATCAGTGGATATCCATGCACCACTAAAAATAAATTAAAATATACTTTGATTGTTTTGACTGATGAAACCCATACACTAATGGAGATGAGTTTTAGAAATTTGGGGAGTTAGAGTTTTCACGTCGTACAAAAATAGTGAGGATGGTTAGGGTTTTCAAGCAATTAAGTGGCTATCATAAGCAACCGTCAAGAGGGATTCAGCACTTTAATTGAAAGGTTTTGAAACCTACACTAATTGTTTAGACCTTTGAGCAATGTTGGGTAGGTATAAGAAATTCAGTATATATTATTTTTCTTACAACTATTGTAAGAAATTGTGTAATAAACCTTCATTTTGAATCTGCCACACTAGTATCGAAATCACGAGGCCAATTTCGAAACTTTAATAGTATGACTGGCTTTATTTTGAATCTACCACACCGGTTCCGAAATTTCTAGGCCAGTTTCAAAATTTCTATACCAAGTTTGACTTTATTTTGAATTTGCCACATTGGTACCGAAACTACTAGGCTAGTTTTGAAACCACAATAGTATGATTGGCTTTATTTTGAATCTGCCACACCGGTTCCGAAACCTCTAGGCCAGTTTCGAAACCCCTATACCATGTTTGGCTTTATTTTGAATCTGCCACACAGGTACCAAAACTACTAGGGCAGTTTCGAAACCCTATATCAAGTTTGGCTTTATTTTGAATCTGCCACGCTGGTACCGAAACTACTAGGGCAGTTTCGAAACCCTGTACCAAGTTTGGCTTTATTTTAAATCTGCCACACTGGTACCGAAATCACTATGCCAGTTTCAAAACCCTTATACCAAGTTTGGCTTTATTTTGAATCTGCCACACTAGTACTGAAACCACTATGCTAGTTTCAAAACCCCCTTTGGTCTTTGAAAACCATTGGTAAGCAATTCGATACAAACCTTATTTTATTACAAAGTGGTAACAAATTGTGTAATTTTGGTAATAAGTTCAGTATATATAAAAATCCTTACATAACTTCTAAGAAATTATGTTTTATTGTAACAAATAGGGTATGTACAAAATTCCTTACAAGACCATGAGTCCTTTTGGTCTTTTGCAACAATTGGTAAGAAATTCGGTACAAACTTTTTTTATTACAAAATACTAAGAAATTGTGTATATTTTGGCAATAAGTTCGATACATACAAAAATTCTTACATAACTTCTAAGAAATTATGTACATTTGTACCAAATAAGGTATATACAATAATCCTTACTAAACCATGTGCCCTTTTGGTCTTTGAAAACCTTTGGTAAGAAATTCGGTACAAACCTTATTTTATTACAAAGTGGTAACAAAATGTTTACATTTTGGTAATAAGTTCGGTACATACAAAAATCCTTACATAACTTCTAAGAAATTTTGTTTTATTGTAACAAATAGGGTATGTACAAAATTCCTTACAAGACCATGAGTCATTTTGGTCTTTGGAAACCTTTGGTAAGAAATTCGGTACAAACCTTATTTTATTACAAAGTGGTAACAAACTGTGTACATTTTGGTAATAAGTTTGGTACATACAAAAATCCATACAGGAGTTGTAAAAAATCATGTTTTATTGTAACAAATAGGGTATGTACAAAAATCCTTACACTTTTGGCCTTTGGCAACCCTTAATAAGAAATTCGGTGCAAACCTTATTTTATTACAAAATAGTAACAAACTATGTACATTTTGTAGTAAGTTCGGTACATACAAATATACTTACATAACTTGTAAGAAATTATTTACATTTGTACCAAATAATGTATGTACAAAATTTCTTACAAGATTGAGCCCTATTAGTCTTTGGTACTTTTGGTAAAAAAATTCGGTATAAATTTTTTTCTCTTACAAAGTAATAATAAACTATGTACATAATTTATAACAAATTTTGTATAAAATATTTATCCGATCATCAAATTCATCAGTATTTAACTTTCAAATAAGTGTCGTTTCCTAAAAATACCCATCTCATGTCAATTAAGGAGAAGAGAAAAAAACAAAGGGAGGGGACAGGCTGTCCGTGAATGTGTAATCAAAGTCTACATCTCTCTGTCTCCCTATACTCCGCTGTCTTTACGGATGGATAACTGTTTATTTAGCCTTTTGTTTTTCACTTTTTCCATATTTTAAAAGAGAAAAACTCACCAAATCTTTGACATTAATCTACTCTCCAATACAAACAAAAATTCTATACTCGCCTCTATAAAACAATCATATTTTCCCTTTTCTTTTTAGGTTATATTTTAGTACATATACTGCCGTAAAAATTGTTACATAATTTTTTAAAAATATAAATTTTAGAATTTTAAATTTAAAAATCTTAAATTCTAATTATAAATTTTAAATTTTAACTTTAAATACTAAAGTCTAAACTCTACAACATAAATTTTTAAACTTTAAACCATAAATCTAATAAATATGTGTATCAAAATATTTTCTTTTACTTTTTTTTATATTTATTTAAATATATTTCATTCTCTCTTTTTTCTTATTATATCTAAATTACACAGTCTTTAGCAAGTTTTACTTGAGCTGTTTTTAGCTAAAAACGATAATAAAAGATATAGTCGGAAGGATCAGGGAATTTTGCCCATGCAGTGAGAAAATATTTCGTGAAGTGGATTGGGTGAGTTTTTATTTCATTAAATGGAAAATTTTTATAGTAAAAGTGAAAGTCGTTGACACTTTCACACAACTTTATGAAATCGTTATGAAATCTTGATAACTTTAGGCAGAATTTTTTTTATTCAAAATGATTGTTTGAAGTAGTTGGGTTAATGAAATTGCACTAAAAATCGTCCTACAATTTCAACGTCTCCATTCTCCAAGAAGTCGTCTTAAAGTCCCAACCTTTTTCAAACATTGTAGAATTATTTATATTTGGTGAAACAAAAAATCACTCACCCCATTTCAGAAAAAAGAACTTTTCACAATATTATCCGGACAAAATTTCCCAAATTTTAAATTTAAAAAATAATCAAAATAATTAATTTTAAACACTTGGATCTTAAGATCATTGTGACAAATTAATATCTCGTCAATAACAGTTTGAAAAACTTAATGAATTATGAGCTTAATATTGAATAAGGCACATAACAATAACATAGATAACAATGAATACTATAGATTCAAATATTTGTCCATATTCAATCGAAACGTAAATTGTAATCTAAAGGTTATAAAATTTGAAAAACTTTCAATTTGATGTTTTCTGATAAATAATTCTAAATTCAATGGTGCGACATTAAAATAATGTTTTTTTTTGGGGGGCGAGGGTGCAATTTCATGAATCTGATAATTCCTAAGAGACAAATGTATTGGACGTGTTGAGCATTGGACAAAGTTGGTTTGACCATTATTTGTCTTAACAATAACCAGGACATGCTCCTCACAAAATTGTTTATTCCAATTCCCACGTTTATTAGAATTTAGAATCTGTAGTCAGGTGTTACATACATTGATTTCGTATATAAAAAATTGAAATCAAATCAAGTTTTAAAAAAATTCAGTCATGTCAGGATTGAGAATTAAAAATACTAAATTTAGGTCAAATCGAATTGTAATTTTAAAATTTTGGGTTATGGTTGGGGCGGCCAAAAATCCACCCACTCCATTCTCATCTCTATTCACTCCTTATTTAGCCTGCAACTGCTATTTGGGCTGTTTACAGACGGTTATCATACAGAAATAACTTGTCGGTATGGTAACGAAAGTATCGTTTAAAATTATAATGAATTGTCATCGACATGTTTTAACTAATTATTGTTTAAGCGGATTAGTCGATTTCTTCATATAGTTACTCAGTTAACCACAAACCGATTTACATATAGTATTATAAACAATATACCTATCTATCACTTCTAAATTTAATAACTTAAAAATATTTATGCAAAGAAATTCAGATAAAGTCTTCAATATTTATAATATTAGACACAACATAAACATAAGTTGTTGGAAAAATTCGATAATTTTGGAGCTTTGAATAAGAAATTGATTCAAATGTTGTTAAGGAAAATGTGGAACCAATTGTTGGTTCGTAAATCTGCAGACGTGCACGACGTGGGTAACACAAATGTCTGAACCGGTCTGGTCCTTCGTGGGCTTGCAAATATTTTGACCCAAATTTGAAATGAATTTTCCTCGAATAAAAACATAAATTTGTCAAATTTTATCTTGGAATTAAAAGGGTAAATATTGGAAGTTATCTTTAATTTAGTTTGGAAATTGCTTTATAGAAGAATCAATTGATTCTCAATATTAAATGTTCCATTAGGTCAAAATTTCCACTTATACTCTCATGATACTCCTATAAATAGGGAGTAAACCTTATAGGTTTAAAAAACACAAAGAAAAAACCACAGAAAAATTTTATTGTTTTACTATGTGGATTTTACAAATAGTTTTCGGTGGTAGACGAAGGCAAGGGTCAGTTCGTGATCTGCACATTAGTGCAACTATGGCTGATCATTTGTTGTTGTATCCTGGGAGACAGGCGACCAATGAGCTCGAGCACCATAGGAGTGACCAAAAATCTGTCTTAAGGAAACTGCGTTCGTGCAGGCCTCAACACGTTTATTTTGGTTCTAAATCGGTTTAATTTATATATTGTTGTATTGTTCTTAATTTTGCACTGTTCGTTTAAATAATACCATTTTATCTTATTATTTATTTTTGGATTACCGCTTATTTCTAACATAAGTAATAATAAAGGAAGTCAGTAATTTAGTGTACTGCATAACTTAGTAAAGAATAGAAATCATCTGCCACTTTTCGGTGCTACTATTTATGTTTCACATTAAAAACTTAAGTTTAGGGTTTATTATTAAAGTTTAAGGTTATGTTTTAGTATTAGAGTTTAGAGAATTTAGGGGTAGGGTATATTTTTAAGAGTTTAGGGTTTATAATTTTGAGTTAGAGTTTAAAATTTGATTTTTTTAGTGTTTGAGCATAAAAAATGCATAGAAAGAGACACCGAAAAAGAATAAATTTTTTTTACCCCTTTGTAAATAATCACTAAAATTAAATTTTAAATTTTCTTTTGATTTTTTGCTACCGTACACCAAAAAGTCGTAACGGTTATTATCTCAGTTGATCGCTAATTTTACTGGTACAATTATCTTATCATTTTGGTCAAAATTTCTCAGCCCTAGCAGCTATATATTGATTTGTTTGGTTGGTTTAACGTTTGGACGGTTCTGTAAAATTACTGTTATAATCCTATTCCACCATTGGATACACCTCTGCATCCGACTTAATTGATACAAAATGTTAAACTTGAGCTCATATTATCATTAAGACATTAACTGTTCAAAATACAAGAAAAAGTGAATTCTCAGTCAGAAACGGACGTATAATTTTATATTAAAAATGAATTTATAAATTTTAAAAGGTAAATTTATAAAATTTTATATGAATAAAAATAAATTTTTAATAAAAAATATTTTTAAAATATTTTAGGGGACGAGAGTCCCTACAGCCTGTTTGACCCATCCCTGCCTCCAGTCGGTTAGCAACATGAATAGCTTGATTTCATTTCACTAGATAGATACTCAAATGCATTGGTGTAACGCTCCTAATAGAACTTAGAATACCCTACAGAACTATGTGTCTCACATCAAATCATCGAAACGAATTCTAATATATATATATATATATAAACCTTTCGAAATCGCACGCTAACATTTTTATTTAAACCTAATTTATAAAGGATGAGTCTACCACGTGCGATGAACATTACTAACGACGAACACCATTAGTTTTTTTAAATTTTAAAAATTTAAAGGACTAAAATTATAATTAAAATTATCTCTTAAAAAAATAAAAATCAAATTTAATGGTTACTTTATAATATTTTTTTAATAGTTAGAATCAAATATACCCAATTCTCCTAAACCCTGACAAAATCAATCTCTTAAAAAAATAGAAATCAATTTGATTTTGTTAGGGTTTAGGAGAATTGAGTATATTTGATTCTAACCTATTAAAAAAATATTATAAAGTAACTATTAAATTTGATTTTTATTTTTCTAAGAGATAATTTTAATTATAATTTTAGTCCTTTAGATTTTTAAAATTTTAAAAAAATTAATGGTGTTCATCGTTAGTGGTGTTCATCAATGTTCGTCGCCCGTTGTAGAATTTTCCATTTATAAAATACCAACGTGTAAATAAATTTAAAATATGAATCTTGAACCTCTCAATTAATATGAATCAAAATTAAAACATTACTAAAGTAAGTAATAGATTTTTAAAAAAAACTTTGATACACGGAGTTAAAAATTTAAGACTTGAGTTTTATAGTATAAATATGTATGTTTGGGTAAAATAAATTTTACATACTCTGTGTATAAAATTGTTACCTTTTTATTTGCTAAGCCGGTTACATTTTATTATTATAAATAAAAGAAGGGTACAAAATTATAGGATACCTATCACAAGAATAAACACCCTCAAGGTACGAAGGAGCGACAATTTGTTTACTTTCATTGAGAGTCCAATTCAAGACCTCCCGCTTACTAAATGGGTGCTCTAACCAACTGAGCACGAAAACTCACATAAATAATAGAGTTATAAATCAAAATTAAAAAAAGGGCCCTACTGATACATATGTCCAAAAGATAACAATATATTGTTCCGTGTTAGCATGTATGAATGTGTTAACAGATTGTTAGTTAGTCAGTTTGAATATTGTTAGAGTTGTTTGATCTGTTAAGTAGTTATTGGGCTCTCTAGCAATAGCCTATAAAAGAGTGTTATGGGCCTTGTATTTTGTAATTCAGATAATACATTGACTTTCTTTCTAGTCAAAATCCCTAATTCTTCTTTAATCGTTTCTATTCTTTTCTTCCATAACCGTTTTCCCTTTCTTGTTATCGGCTATCTGTCCGGTGACATTTCCCATCGTTAACCACCGATTAACCACCGTTGTACATGGTATCAGAGCTACTCCGTTCATCGTTGCAAGATATTCAGTCTTTCTGAACAAGATGAGTCATCAGTCTGGACAGTCTGGTCAAGCTACTACCGATGCAGATTCGACGGAGTCGGTGTTTTCTTCCAAGAAGACGACGCCTCTTACGAACAAAAGAGTTAATATTGTCCTCGATAATTTCAACTTCTTACTGTGGAAGCAACAAATCCTGCTAGCAGTTCGAAGTCACCGTCTGGAGAAACTTCTTCTCGGAAAGGTGAAGGCGCCACCGGAGATGATTCGCGGCGAAGGTGATGAAATGATCGAGAATGAGGAGTACGAATTGTTCGTAGCACAGGACAGTGCTCTGGCGTCGTGGTTATTGTCCACCGTCAGTCCGCAGCTGTTGTCTCAATTCGTTGGTGCATAGACAGCCTCTGGTGTTTGGGCAACTGTGACGAAGCATTTTGCTAGTCAATCCACAACTACGGCGATGAGTCTTCACTACAAAATGAAGACACTCAAGAAAGGTGATCTCGATATGCGGACCTATATTTCACAAGTGAAGGAGGTATGTGATTCTTTAGCAGCCTGTGGTAGTCCTATTTCGGATCTTGAAAAAATTGCAACAATTTTAAATGGGTTACTTGTTGATTACAAGCCGTTTATTGCTGTTATCACGGCTAGTAGGGAGCCTTATACTCTTGATGTTGTTACTTCTGTTCTTGTGGATGCAGAGATTCAACAAAAGGCATTTGAGAGTCCTAACAATTTTTCTGGAAGCATTAGTGTAGCACAGGGGCCTTCAGCTAATCAGAAGTCCAGTGCTGACTCAGGGGTTCGTTCTCAGCAACAAAACTACAATCCTCCGCCCTACAGACAGCAGTATTCGAATTATGGAAGAGGTCGTGGGGGTACTAGGCCTCAGTGTCAAGTTTGCGGCAAAGTTGGTCATCTTGCAGATGCTTGTTGGCATAGATTCGATCAGACGTATCCAGGGGTGAACAATGCTCGTAGGAATGCTTCTAGGGAGGAGTCTGGTAATGTGAATGTTTGTGATGGAGGAACTGATGGCCTGGGTTTTGTGTGTACCTGTGCAGGACGCCTGGGAAATAATGGTGCTGGTTCATCTCAGCAGGGAGCTGAGTGGTTTGTGGATTCTGGTGCGACACACCATGTCACACCTGAAGGGTCTAAAGTGTCGAAGGGAGCTGAGTACACAGGACCAGGTAAGATTGTAGTTGGCAATGGTTCTAGTTTGCAAATTGCTCAAATTGGTCAGTCAATCTTGCCTAGTAGTAGACAAATTGATAAGTCTTTAGTTTTGAATGACTTAATGCATGTTCCTCACATAACAAAGAATTTAATCTCTGTGTCGAAGCTTGCTAGGGACAACCATGTTTTTCTAGAGTTTCATGCTTTCAAGTGTCTTGTGAGAGATAAGGAGTCTGGTGCTGTTTTGCTTGAAGGAAGAGAAGCTGATGGTCTTTACACATTTGATTCTGTTGCAAATAAGTCTGAATGTCAGAGAACTTGTAATAATGTAGAAGTGAATTTTTTAAACAATACATATGATTTGTGGCATAAGAGGTTAGGCCACCCTGCACATGAAACACTGTTGAAAGTGTGTAGGGAATCAGATATTGTAATTGCTGATGATATCAATAAAACTGTCTGTGTTGCTTGTCAGATGGGTAAAAGCCACAGATTGCCTTTTGATAGTTCTACTACTAGTTATGATACTCCTTTTCAACTAGTTTATACTGACTTATGGGGACCAGCACATGTGGTGTCTGGGGGATTTTATTATTATGTGGCATTTGTTGATGCCTGCACTAGACACTGCTGGATTTATTTGCTCAAGCATAAAAGTCAGGCCATAGCAGCCTTCAAGCAGTTTCAGAAACTGGTTTTTACTCAGTTTAATGCTAGAATTAGAGAGCTTCAAAGTGACTGGGGGGGAGAATACAGAAGTTTGTCTCCTGTTCTTGTTGAAGAAGGTATAAAGCACAGGTTGACTTGTCCACACACTTCCCAACAGAATGGAGTGGTGGAAAGAAAATAGAGACATGTGGTAGAACTAGCTCTTACCTTGCTTGCACAGGCATCTTTGCCATTTCGTTTTTGGTCTCAAGCTGTTGCTACTGCTGTGTATATAATTAACAGGTTGCCTACAAGGGTGTTGAATGGTGTTTCTCCCTTTGAAAAGCTTTATGGCAAGAAGCCTCAGTATGATCAACTTAGAGTTTTTGGATGCAGATGTTTCCCTCACATTAGGCCATTCAACAGACACAAGCTTGACTTCAGATCAGTCCCCTGTACATTTCTGGGTTACAGCTCTCAACACAAGGGCTACCAATGTTTGGCACAAGATGGTAAACTGTATATTTCCAGAAATGTTGTGTTTGATGAGTTGGTGTTCCCTTTTGCAGATGCTCGTTTGAAATCTGGAGAGAGTAGCACGACTCAGTCTCATCATCACTCTGAATTGGACATTGTTGCTGGATCAGATACTATGAAGAAGTTGTTTTCTTCACAACCAACTGATGCAGATCAAGGTGGGAGTTCTGAACCACAAGTTGCTGATGTAGATCATCCTGGAGCAGATTGTACAAGTCCTGAAGGTGCTGAAGGTGCAGCTGCAGTTCATTCTCCTGCTGTTGAGACAGATTCTGTAAATCCTGATGATAATGCTGTTGGAGGACAACAACCTGAAGCTGTTCTACCTGAGGTTGTTGTTTCAGGTCCTGGAGATGAAGAAGCTGCTGCTGAGAATCCTTCTCAGTTGCAAACTGGAAATGGTTCTAACTATGAGGAGGTTGCTCATACTGATGTTCAAGATGAGTTTGACCATGAGGAGGTGGTTCACACTGTTGACCAAGGTGAAGTTTCTTTTGATGTTGCTGCTGATGAAGTTCTGACTAGAACCTATGATGAGGATGATGCACAAATGAATGATGAGGTTGCAGAAAGGTCATGTCAATTTGTGGATGATCTAGGAGAGTCAAGCAAGCTCAATGCTCATCCAATGGTGACAAGGAGTAAGAGAGGGATTTTTAAACCTAAGGTTTATTTTGCTGAAATCCTAGGAGTTGATCAGGAGTCTCTAACTGTACAACAGGCCTTGGCTGATCCTAAGTGGAAAGAAGCTGTTATGGCTGAATTTGAAGCCCTGAGGAAGAATGGAACCTGGAAACTTGTTGAACTGCCAGAAGGAAGGAAAATAGTTGGATGTAAATGGATATTCAAGATTAAAAGAAACTCAGACGGTTCGATTGGGAGGTATAAGGCCAGGCTAGTGGCAAAAGGGTTTTCCCAAGTACCAGGGCAAGACTATCATGATACATTTAGCTCTGTAGTTAAACAGTCCACTGTGAATGTTATTTTGGCTTTGGCTGTCTCGAACAAATGGAAATTAAGACAGATCGATGTGAATAATGCTTTCCTGAATGGAGAGCTCAGTGAAGATGTGTTTATGCAACAGCCTCCTGGCTTTGAACAGTTTGGTTCTGATGGGAGACTTCTTGTGTGCAAGCTCCAACGGGCCTTGTATGGACTCAAGCAAGCTCCCAGAAATTGGTACTCCAAATTAAAGCAAAGTTTGGTGGACATTGGCTTTTCTGGCACTGCAGCAGATGCTTCACTATTCATTCAGCTCAAGGAAGGTGTGTATACTTATGTCTTAGTATACGTAGATGATATCATACTTACTGGAGGTTCTGATGAGGAAATTGATAATGTTGTTAGAATGTTGAGTCAACATTTCTCCTTAAAAGACTTAGGAGAGTTGAATTATTTTCTTGGGATTGAGGTTCGACGCAGGGGAGATAGCCTCTTTTTAAGTCAGAAAAATACATACTTGACTTGTTGATCAGGACAAAAATGGAGCATTCAAAGGCAACCTCTACTCCTATGTTACCTTTTGTTAAGCTTACTACTGAAGCTGGAAGTCCCATAGAGGATGCTCAAGGTTACAGGAGTGTTGTAGGTGCTCTTTTATATCTGAGTCATACTAGACCAGATATATCATTTAGTGTGAACCGGGTTGCTCAGTTTATGCAAGCACCATGTGAAGCACATTGAGAAGCTGTCAATCGAATTCTCAGGTACTTAAATGGTACTGTGGAATATGGCTTGGAATTTTCAGCATCCAGTAGTGGTCCTGAGCTGGTTGCCTTTGCAGATGCAGATTGGGGAGGTAGTCTAGATGACAGACGCTCAATTACAGGTTACTGTGTGTTTTTGAATCATAGCCTGGTTGCCTGGAGTTCTAGGAAACAAAAGTCTGTTTTTAGATCTACCACTGAGGCAGAATATAGGAGTGTGGCTGATGTTGTATCAGAAGTAACGTGGCTTACTGCTTTGTTAGATAACATGGGAGTCAAGCAATCAGTGAAGCCTGTGGTGTGGAGTGATAATACTAGCACAATTGCTATGAGTGCCAACCCAGTTTTCCATGCTAAATCTAAACATGTGGAGTTGTATATCCATTTTGTGAGGGAGAAGGTTGCAGATGAAAGCTTGAAGATTTGTTATGTTCCAGCAATTCATCAAACTGCTGATGGATTGACCAAAGCTTTGTCTACTTCTTATTTTCAGATGTTTAGACAAAAATTAGGTGTTGTGTCATGGTCAGAAGTTGAAGAGAGAAGAAAATAGGGAGAATGTTAGCATGTATGAATGTGTTAACAGATTGTTAGTTAGTCAGTTTGAATATTGTTAGAGTTGTTTGATCTGTTAAGCAGTTATTGGGCTCTCTAGCAATAGCCTATAAAAGAGTGTTATGGGCCTTGTATTTTGTAATTCAGATAATACATTGACTTTCTTTCTAGTCAAAATCCCTAATTCTTCTTTAATCGTTTCTATTCTTTTCTTCCATAACCGTTTTCCCTTTCTTGTTATCGGCTATCTGTCCGGTGACATTTCCCATCGTTAACCACCGATTAACTACCGTTGTACATTCCGTAATAGATAGAAATGTTGAAACTTCTCGGGGATGCAATCCCCTGACTCGAACTTATAACAATGAACAGAAACAAACAACGATTTCAAACGTTGAATTTTACAATTTTATTGATGCACATGTACTCTACTATACTACTTATAATGGATAAATCTAAACAATCAATCATAGCATAAAAACAACAAATTAGGCATGTAAATTAGTTTAATGACTTAATCACATAATTTAAAGAGTTAATTGCTTCATACATTCCCATACTATGACACTCATTTTAAATTGGTCCCTATACTTTTAAACATTCTAATTTCATCCTCAAACTATGACCTTTATTCTAAATTGGTCCTCAAACTTTTGAGCATTTTAGTTTCATCCTCAAACAATGACTCATCAATGATTTGAGGATGAAATTAGAATATGCAAAAAGTTTGGGGACCAATTTAGAATGAGGGTCATAGTTTAGGGATGAAAATGGAATATTCAAAATTTTGGGGGACCAATTTAGAATGGAAGTCATAATTTGAAGATAAAATTGACACATTTAAAAGTCTAAAAACCAATTTAAAATAAGAGTCATAATTTGAGGATGCATGATACAATTAACTCTAATTTAAATCGTTATTCCAAAAAAAACTCTAATTTAAATCGTAGTCTATTATTCAATCATATTCTAATTATCACCTCATTCACGTCCTCACCAATTCGCTCATCGAGTATATTAGAGATTTAGAGTTTAATGGTAACATATTTATAAGACCCATTAAATTACGCATAATTTTATATAGATTCGAATTGCGATATGAGAGCATAATAGATCTATATTTAATAAAAAACAGTAGCATGTTTACTGTTTAGGATATAAATAGGTATCAGGTATTGTATAGTAACCATA
Source organism: Hibiscus tridactylites (assembly GCA_958450335.1). NCBI lineage: Eukaryota > Viridiplantae > Streptophyta > Magnoliopsida > Malvales > Malvaceae > Hibiscus > Hibiscus tridactylites. The sequence continues at coordinate 20,946,934 of OY288276.1, read as the reverse complement.
TCACTAAGGCAATTGATGACATGTTTGCCACTAAAATAGTATACTATATTTACCGTGGCAATTTAATAGAATAAATCAAATATATCTCAACAATCGGATATCCATATTATATAATTCTTCTGTCACTAAGACGATTGAAAGTTGAAACCTAGCAGGCAGCAGCCCAAATTCGATGATTCACATTAGAATTAAGGGAAAATTAACGGGTGGTCACCCAATTATCACTATTTTTCTGTTTTAGTCACACAACTAATTTTCTTGTTGAATACTTTTTTGTTTGGTCACCCACCTAACGAAATCGCTGACATAGATTTTTTAAATATTATTTGAACCAATGTATCTAGGCGGAGCCATAAACTTTTTTAAGGGGTGCCATATTTTTAACGATATTTAAAGAGTGTTAATTATTTATAAAGGAGTATCATTTTATTTATAAAAGGAGTGCCATTTATATATTTTTTAATTTTTTTATATACAAATTATGTAAAAAATAATTAAAAAATTGGGATGTCGGTTAACATGTGGCTCCGCCCATGTAGGCAGATAAGCGAGTGTGTTAGCCGCTAGGATAAACCCCAAATATAGTCATATTTTACCATAAATTATTTTTAAATTAAAGAATCGAACCCCAAAAACTAAAGAAAAATTAGAAACAAATGGCTTGCAACAGCTAGGACTCAAACCGAATTTTAGGCCTTTATGTCGGGAGTTCAATTAATGTGTTTGGGCCTAGTGGCAAAAAGAAAGAACGATGTGTTGGGCTTGTAGGTAAAAGGTATCACCTTTTATTTTAAAAAGTTTGAAACTTAAAAGAGAATATAAAAATAAAAGAAGAAAGAAGAATAAAGGGAGTGGTAGGGAGAAAAAAGAAAAAAAAAGATATGATGGAGGGAGAGAAAATGAAAAGGAAGAGAGAAAAAGAGATAATGAGAGAAAAGTGGAAAAGTGAAAGAGAATAACTTTGAAGCTTGATTTACCGCCGCTCGAGCATCCATTCGTGACACCACCAGTACCATTGAAAGTCTTCACCGAGACGAGTCGGCTGGTGGTCAGCAAGTCGCCGTTGTTGTTCACTGGGGTGAGGGGAAAGAAGTTCGACCAAAAGCAAGTTAGAGCATTTCCAGCGGGCAAAACAAAAAATAGAGGCCAGCGGCATGCTCACCGGCCGGGGAACTGCCGGACTAGAGCTCGTCGATGTTGTCTGACCACCGGAGGGTGGCTCACATGTCGCTAGGGGAGTGGGCGTGCGTCTGCCCAAATGGGTGCACCCAGATCCAGTGCACCGCGCCGCACTAGATCCTGCTCGGCTGGGTGCACCTGCTCCTTGCCACTCTGGATCGTTGCCCGCGGGTGCACCTTAGCTGCTGTGCACAGCGTCGCACTAGATCATCTAGAAGGTTGACCATCTTTGACCGGGCGTTGACTTTTCCGGGGACCCTACCGGAGGGTTTCTCAGTGTTTTAGATCCATTGGCGCAGTCTGTCTCACCAAATTCAAACCTGGTAAGCTGTTTTTATGCATTTGACCCTTTGAATTCCTTAGAGTATGTGATTAAGAAGTAATTTTGGTATTAATTGGTATACAAGGATTATCCAGGTTTGGACATCGGGTCGTGTGGAATATTCGGGAAGCTTGGATGTAGATTTTAGCGAAATCAGCATAAGGTTAGTACACCTCGAACTCTTATTGCTTCATGAGCATCATAAGCGTAATTCCCTTGCTTGTTAGTGGTTGCAAAATAGGATGATGATAGATAAACATGAGTAGAGACCGATTGTATGTGACTCGATATTTTGAGATGCATGATGATGTTACGAATATTATGGGACTACTAGAGGCTTTAGAGACCGTGTAGGGTTGTTTGGGATGTCATTATGATTAATTGATGATTGTTGGACTGATTGAGATAAATGTGACGTTTTGTATGCTTGTTTGAATGGACTGATGTGATTTGATGGAAAACTGTGTAATAGATGAATAATAGTTACATTCGAATAAATGAGTATAAAGCTGGTAATTAATATTAATTGATTAAATACGTTAATAAACCAACTTTAACGAATCCCGTAAGCTTTAGGGATCAAGTAAGATTCGTAAACTCGTAATGCAAGTTAAGGATGGAAACTGATTTGAATATTAATATTAGAATGATACCTTAATTAAATGTGATAACATGTAATTAATGGTATTAATGAATGAGATTAATTATATATAAGCCTAATGAGTAATAAATCGGTAAACGTTGAGTGACTTGTTTGTAATAGCAACCATAGGGGTCCTTGGTGGATCATGTGTGGTTACGTGCCAAGTAAGGGCACTTGTGTGGTTTGGTCTTCTTGATTGATGGGATCCGGATACCCAGAGGAAGAGTGTTGTAACACCATGGTTAGAGATGCTGGATGTACGTTCCAGAGGCTGTGTGACACTGAGCCTCATCCGATGATACTCGAGGAGAATTACCGAGTATGGGTGTACGTTCCCGAGATTGTGTGACACTAGGCCTCACATAGAGAGAGTGTATGTTCCTGAGGCTGTGTGACACCGAGCCTCACTCCAGATTTATAGTTATGGCTTTGTGTGTTTGCTCGGTGGATCTGATGGGATCTCGAGTATGGTTGGGCCTTGTGGGCCATGTATGATGTTTTTCCACGTTGAGAGCATGTGTTTAGGTGTCTAGTGGTAGCGCCAAATTTTTTCTTTATCTTCCGTTGTTGCTTGTACTAGCTTGCATGCTTATGTTTATGATTACCATGATGTATAGTAGAGTAGATGTGTACCACGAAGCTTTGTAAGATCAACGCTCGTAATCATTGTTTTGTGCGTAGGTTGACCGTCAGATTGTGGGTTTGAGAAGTACTATCAATAGGAGGTTTCAGCATGTGGAGGCTTTTAGAGTACAATACTTGTGTTTAGTGGGCTATTTATTCATAGGACCTTAATCACACAACCCATTTATTATTAAATCTAAATTAAAAAACAAACTTTTTACATTTTTAATCAAAATCAAACCCCTTTATTATTTCCACCCATGCATTATTGTCTTTTCAAATTAAATCCTTAATTTTAAGTTTTTTTTTCAATTAAACCACATTTATTCATTTTATTCTTTCATTTTAATTTAAACACCTTAAAATTTTATTTCTACATTTCTAAAGATCAAAACAAATTTAACAATATTTTTTAAGCATGCAAATGTTTTTAAAGATCAAACCAAATTTAAATGAAAAATTAAAACGAAAATATTACCGGAATCGTGAAACGATTTTTCAACTTCAAGAACGCAACCTAAAATTCACAAAAAAACACAAACACAAACATCAAAAAATTCATCCAAGAACAAGAATAAAAAATCAAATAAAAAATGAAAGGAAAGATAGAAATTTTACCGAAATGACGAACGAAGAACTCGAATCCGGGCTTCTCGAAATGCTCCTAATTGCCTCCAGAAAATTGCTTCCCAATTCGAACTTTCACTGAAAAATTCCAGCAACTCTTGAACAATTTTTTAGAGAATTTTCGGATTTTTCCTAAATCTTTTTCAAGTGGATTTTCACTTCAAATTGGTGTGTTGAACAAATGGGTGAAGGGGGTTTTTATAGTCATCTTGAGCTTGCAAATCAAGCAATAATCCGTGTTTCAATCCCCAAATTGGAGCCAAAATCAGACCAGTGGCTTGATCCTCAGAAAACCCCCTCAAGAATATCCCGATTTGGTTCAAAATCGGGATCGAATTTCCCCTTGATTCGAGCCTAGGGTTTGACTCCTTTTACACTGTTTTTGCAGATTTCGGCGAGCACAGGTGACGACGACGAGCGGGCTGGTGGTGTTGGTTCGGCAGCAGTGAAGCGGACCGGCCGATAACAGCGGCGTCTGTAGCCGTGGCTGGTAGACGCCGACCAGCCACCATAAAGACTGCGACGAGGGTTTGGTTGGGGAACCAGCCCGCGTGCTGGTTCCCCCTTTTTTTCTTTTCTTTTTATTATTTTTTATTTTTTATTTTCTTTTTTTTCTATTATTTTACTTTTTTGCTGTTTTTTCATCACATTTAATATTATTTGTTTACTTCATTTTATTCCTTTTTTACTTCTCCATAATTATTTTGCATCATAATTATTAAAATTATTTTTCTCTTTTTTTTCCTTTTTTTCTTTTTCTTTAAAAGTGGAATTCAAAATAAAAAATGGCCTTGTTCTTTTTCTTTAAAAGTGGGCTTCAAAATGGACTTTTTAAGGATGAGTCTTTGCTTATTTAAAAAGTGGGCCTTTTAAAAAGATTTTCTCTTTTTTATTTTTTTTATTTTTTGTCCATTTCCCTTTTTTTATTATTAAAAATTAAGGTGAAATTTTAGTGACAACATTTGCGCTGGGCCGCCCTTGGCTGTCTTGGCGGGATGGTGGATGGGCTTCTTGTTGGGCATTCTTCTTGATCTAGCACTTTTATTTCTAAGCTTAAAATAAAAATAAAGATAATTAAATACTAACATAAGTTCTGAAAAATAAAAATGTGAAAAATAAATTCAAGATCTAATCCTAAGGAAAATAAATTGCAATAAATTAAACTCTAATCTTAATGCATAAAAAATAAAAATAAGGAAAATAGAGAAATAAAAATTAAGTTACGTTGGGAGTGCATTTGGGTGCATCTCCAGACATAACCACTTCATGAGGTGATTTGGCTTGTCCTTTCCTTCTGGGGGTCCTCTTGTTCCTTAAGGTGTTGTGCTGCTGGATCCTTCAGCCTGCCCTTGGGTCTGTTGCGACAACTGCTGCCTTGGCATGTTTTTGTGCTGATTTTGGCGGCCTGAGCATATGGGCATCCATCCTTTTCTTTTTCTGAAGGTTGTAACACGTTTAACTTGATGCTCTGGTTGTCTATCCTCATGGCCAGTTCCCTATGTTCCACATCTATTAGAGTTCTGTATGTGGCCAAGAATGGTCGCCCAAGGATGATAGGGTTTTTTCATCGGCCTCACATTCTAAGATGAGGAAATCTGTTGGAAGAATAAGGTTGCCCAGCTTCACTAAGATGTCTTCGATTTTACCTTTCGGATGCACAAAAGAATGATCGACAAGTTTCAGCATGATGAAGGTAGGTTTGGCTTGCCCAATTTTCAGTTTGTCGAAGACTGCCTTAGGCATTAGGTTGATGTTGGCTCCTAAATCGCACAGGACTTTTGTTTCATGCTTGCTACCTATTTTGCATAGGATAACAAAGTTGCCCGGGTCTGTTTGCTTGGGCGATAGTTTGTTGTGCAACATGGTCATGCACTCCTATGTTACAACAACTGTTTCGAATTCCCCAATTCTCTTCTTTTTAGAAACCATGTCCCTAAATTTTTTTGGTCAAATTAACCCCTAAACGTATAACTTTTTTGAAAAATTGGCCACTGAACTTTTCTGAACTAACTAGTCCCTGAATTTTTGTTAACAGCTTATAAGTTTAGGGGTCAATTTGTTCAACCAAAAAAAAACTCACATACCAGTTTAACCAAACTTGTCAACTTCAAAGGCTAATTTAACCAAACTCTTTTTTGAAAGGAACAATTTAACTAAACTTAACAAGCCAAAGACCATTTTGTGTTATAAGTGTATTAAAAAAATACGAATCGATCATATTCTAAAGTGGGGTAAAAAAACCAAAATTCTTCATTTTTAAATAAAAAAATTAAAGGCGTGTTTGGACACCATATAATAATTGCATGAAAGTATAATTACTATCTTAATAATTACACGATTGTTATAAGAAATTCTAATTTTGTTATGTTTGGCTGAGAGAGCATACTTGTATTTTTTATGTTATGTTTGATAGTACAAATTGTAATTATATAACTATAAAATTTTAAATTTTAAAACGATATTAACTATTATCAAAAAAAGTCCTAAAATGCATTTCTTTTATTAAATACAAACCATACCCCAAAAATATTGAAAAAAACAAATTAGCATGGTGAAGAGTGTCAATATATGTTTTATTAGATCTAAAATTTATATTAGCTACCTATTTTATTAAATAGTGACGATGATCTGGATGACGACTGTCAAATTAGAAGAAGACATGTTTTGAAGTATAGGCCTATTAAGGGAAAATAAAGAAAAAAATAAAGAATTAGAATTTAACGTGTCATGTTAGTATTTTTTTACATCAATTGATAATAATGATTATATTGAAAAGGAATTAAAAGTTCAACTACTGTATTTTAAGTTCTAAAAATCCAATGACCAAATTTGCAAGCATCCTAAAAGTTTAGAGTACACTTACATTTATATAGTATGACACATTAACTTATTTATTATCGAGTAATTGTTATTAATGACTAATTAAAAATATTGAATTAACAACTAATTGGTATAGTGGGATGAGACACTACATTCTTCCAGCTAGATCAATGGTTCGAATCCTAACATTATGAATGAAGCAAATTAAGTTAGGAGGATCGCCCTCATAACGACATTTAGTTAAAAAATATAAATTAAAAGAATTGCCATATAAATATTTGATATGAGTTAGGCCCTATTTGGTAACTAGTGAACATCGGATAACTGATAGTTGATAGCGGATAACTGATAGCTGATAGCGGGTTATATTAGCTGATAGCAGATAGCTGATAGCATTAGCTGATTTGACTAGTGGATTGCATTAGTTGGTTGTATAAAAGTGTTTGGTAAAATTAATTGATAGCTGTTTGATTATTTGAACAAGCAAAATAACATATAAGGTCATGATTATATTCATGCTTATTTGAATAATTTATTAGTTTTTTAATATTTTGTATATGTTAATATTAATTAGATTGTGAAAATTAATTTTTTAAATATCATTACAAAGAATATATAAAGGATGTATATGCACGGGTCAACTAAATGATATTCTTATTGCAATCGGGGTTATGGATTTTCAGTTTATGGGGGTAGTATGGGATCCGTAGTAGGCGAAAAAATCACTCGTTTGATCGAATATGTTATCAATAATTTTTTACCTCTTATTTTAGTGTGTGCTTCCGGAGGAGCACGCATGCAAGAATGAAGTTTGAACTTGATGCAAATCGCTAAAATATCTTTCGCTTTATATGATTATCAATCAAATAAAAAAATTATTTTATTGTCAATTCTTACGTCTCCTACTACTGGTGGAGTGACCGTGAATTTTGGTATGTTGGGATATCATTATTTGTGAATCCAATGTCTATATTGCATTTGCGGGTAAAAGAATAATTGAGCAAACATTGAATAAAACAATACATGAAGTTTCACAGGCGGCTGAATATTTATTCCATAAGGGTTTATTGAAATTATCTTTTTAATATAATTTTAATATTTATTAAATTTAGATGTATATGTTAATTTCTTATTTATGAAATTATATTTTGAATATAATTTTATTAATTGGTAAATTTATATGTATATATTAATTTTTTATTTATAATTTTTTTAATTTTATTAGTTATTCAAATTTATGTTATTTAAAAAAATTATAATTATCAAGGACAAAAGAGTTTTTATAAATCTTTTATTCAAATCTTCAACTCAAAAATTTTGTTTAAGAACTTTTTTCAAAATAAAAAATTTCATTTTAATTCAATATTGTAATTCTCTATTTATTAAATATTTAAATTAACAAAATTGAATAGTCTAACTTTTAAAAAATCTTCAAATCTCTAATTTTAACTCAAAAAATAGCATTAATCTATTCGCATGTGTCTGGTTCAGTATCATAATATAGGTTAAAAAAAAGACATGGAAATTTCGTGGGAAGATAGGAAGGAAATGCAAATAAAACAATCAAGTGATGGTATGGAGTCCTTACCCATCACATCTCAGTAATTTCGTCCACATTATGCAATGCATTTCTTTCCCACTAGTTTCCTCTTCCCACCCCATCTCCGTATCTTTCAATCCCGAAATTTCTACCTCACCCAACTGTTTCTGCTAAAAATTCCGTCCCTTATCTCACTTTGTATTTTAAATACCCCCTTCCAACTCTTTCAAATCAATACCCCCGAAATCGAATTCCCTTAATCCTAATCCTTCTCCTCTATTCTCTTTTAATTTACTTTTTTTGGGGGGGGGGCTTCAACAATGGCGAAAGCTGATGTTGATCAGAGGTTGAAGAGGCTAAGAGCGTGGGTTCAAAACTACGAGTGGGGAAAAAGTGGGGCGGAGGCGGAGGTGGCGAGGCTCATGGCTTTGAATTCGGGGGCTGAGATAGACCCAAACAAGCCTTATGCGGAGTTATGGATTGGAACCCATGAATCCGGGCCTAGCTTTCTGGTTGACGACCATCAACAAAACGTGGGTTTGAAATTGAAAGAGTGGATAGAGAAGAATCCAAACGTGCTTGGCGTTAAGGTTTTGGAAAAATGGGGCTCCCATCTTCCTTTCTTGTTCAAGGTTTTGTTCATTCTCTCTAATTTTTTTTTCTGTTTTTCGTAAGGAGAGTTTTTGTATAATTATATTGAATTCCGATCATTTAACTCCTGTCATTCTTCGCTTTAAGCAGAATGTTTCTGAATTTTGAATTGATGCAGTGTTTCCGAGGATTTATATATAATATTTTAAATGTTACACTGGCCGTATATGAATATGAATTTATTTAAACTCTAAAATTTAAAATTTTAATTTTTATAGATAATTTTTAAATCTCTTATTCGATTTTAAACATGAAATTTTTGAAATAGAAGTATTTGATAATAGTGACAGTTATATAGTGGTATCATCCGAAACCGCTATTATGAAAAATAGCGATCTACAATAACTCCAATACATTTGTTATTATCTGTAACTGTCGCAGTCGCTATTTAATTAATCCTGGTTATTAGTATTATTAGAATGAAAGAAGAGGGAGTGGTATGAGAAATGACAAAAAACAGTTGTGGTGTAAAATAGGTACTGTCAGTGGGGAAAGCACTGTCAATACAGGCGCACCCGGACAAAGAATTGGCAAAAGAGTTGCATAAGGTGAAGCCTAATCTCTATAAAGATGATAATCACAAACCTGAGATGGCTTTGGCTATCACTCAGTTCACCGCCCTCTGTGGTTTCATTTCCCTCCAGGTATTCTACATTTTGTCTTTTTAATATTCATTTTTTATTGCTTCATGCATATGAAGTAAAGAGACACTACTACTTACAAATTTAACCTATCAAGTTTCAATTTTTATCTTGAATGAATTCCAACTTTAAAAACTATATTCAATTGAGCACAAATAATGAGCTTTTTATTATTAGCTCAACTTAATTGTTGGCTTATTTGAAGTAAGTATCTATCTATTTGCTATTTGGTCTTATTCAGGAGCTTAAGCAAGTGCTTGACGATGTTCCTGAGATTGTAGAAGTGGTCGGCATTGCATCGGCAAAGCAAGTCATGGATATTCATGAGCAAGACGATGCCGTCGCCAACAAAGTTAAGCCTGCTCTGCGGTCGCTTTTTACGCAGCTTATGTCTGCCAGCAAGGAGATGACAACCAAAGCTATATCGAAACTTAAAACCCGGCTGCTCATAGAAAGTCAGGTCAGTTCTTTTTAAAATTGGGAGTTAGGAGTGTAATCGAGTTGAGATAAGTTGAAGCTCAAAGTCGAAAGTGGAAGTGGGCTATATTGTTGTTGAATGTTGAGCATTTGCAGCTTTTTTTTGGATGCAACAGTTGAGGAGTCTGAGGGAGAAAGAAGAGTTGGTGTTGAGGTTGGAAAAGCAATACCCCGGGGACATCGGATTGTTATCGGCGTTCTTCTTGAATTACGTGAGACTGAAGGGCGGGGAAGCTTTGTATCTGGCGGCAAATGAGCCTCACGCCTACTTAAGTGGGGACTGCATCGAGTGCATGGCAACCTCAGACAATGTCGTCCGAGCTGGTCTCACTCCCAAGCATCGTGATGTCCAAACCCTTTGCTCCATGCTCACGTATAACCTGGTACATTTCCCATCCAATCAATATAAATTAAACCAGTATTGAATTTATACGTAGGTCTTTATCTACTATTTTAAAAAAATACATAGAATATTTTTAAGAAAATTGAATATACCTGTATATTTAGTTTCTTATGATTTCCGTTTTAGGGGTACCCTGAAATCCTTTCGGGACTACCATTGAGTCCTTACATAACAAGGTACCTCCCGCCGTTTGATGAGTTCGAGGTGGATCGTTGTGTTCTTCCGAAAGGGTCATTGGCGGTTTTTCCGGCTGTCCCGGGCCCTTCAATCTTCCTCGCCTTCGCAGGGGAAGGGACATTGAAAACTGGAATTTGGGAAGGCATTGTCACTGAAGGAGATGTGATGTTTGAACCAGCCAACACTGCGGTCACCATTACCGCCACTGCAACTCAGCTGCAAATTTATAGGGCGGGGATCAACAGCAGGTTCTTCCGTGGCTTATGAATTAAGAACAGTGCCGGCGGCAGCCATTATCATTCTTCAGCCTTAGTGAGCAAATAAACGATTGATTTTAGTATTTATTTGGCATGTTTAATAAAATATTATATCATATGGCGATGATATATATAGTAGTGTGATTATAAGGTAGTATATATTCAATTTTTTTAGGCCTTTAACAATGTGCACACATGGTGCTCAAATCCGGATCACATGTATGAAATACATCATCCTTTATCATTGGAATCACTCCACGGGTTCATATGGCGATGATATATGAATTCATATATTTTAGGTTATGTATATTACCCAACACATGAAATGCTCCCGATGGAAAATAAAATGTGTTATTTCTACGTGACCCGAATTCGATCAGCTTGTTTGCATAGTGTGTGCCTTATTAAAAGGGATGAGTTTACCATATGTGGCAAACACCGCTGAACATCACTAATGCTAAACACCGCTGAACATCATTAAATTAATTAATAAAGATTTAAATTTTAAAGACCCATCACATAATTAATAATTACTTTAAAAATTCAATTAAATTACTTTTTATATATATTAAAATTTTATTTTTTTAATAAGGGTAAATTATATTATATATTTAGTACCTCACCTATTTTCGTATTTCTATTGAACCCTCGTTATTTAAATATTATTTCAATTTGACCCTATTTTTTTTTATAAAAAAATAATTTAACCCTTAACCCTCAACCTAAAACCCTAAACTATTAAACCTTAAACCCTAAACTATTTAACCTAAAAAATAATTTCTAGCTAAAAAAGTATAATAAAGGGAGAAGCTTACCAATCCATGTGTTTTTGCATGATGTCATGATGATCCAAAATCTTGTTTTTTTTTTTTATTTTAAACAAATGATTATCATAGAAGTTTGCGTATTTGGTGCTCAGAGATGGAAGCCTTGAATGACCACGGTATTATGTGTCTAAATTATGAAAAGATTAATTTGATGGTTTCAATATCTCAATTTTCTGCATGAAGTCAATCTGGTGGTGTATGATTATTATATATGTAGCATTAACATGCCAAAATTGCACTGTGCTAATAATGTATAACATTTTCTCTTTATGTTTTTTCTTTTTCCAGGTTAATAAAATTTCTCAAGCTAATATAAACACAAAAGTTGTTTTTAATTGTCAAATGGGACGGGGAAGAACAACTGTCATGGTGATTGCGACTTTGATTTATCTCAACAGAATTGGAGCTTCTGGTATTGATGTCTCTTTATAAGTTTAAGAGTTCAAGGGTCTAAAGTTTAAGAGTTTAGGGTTTTTGGTTGAGGGTTAAGGGTTAAATTATTTTTTATAAAGAATAGGGTCAAATTGAAATAATATTTAAATAATGAAGGTTCAATAGAAATACAAAAATATGTGAGGTACTAAATATATAGTTTACCCTTATTAAAAAAATAAAATTTTAATATATAAAAATAATTTAATTGATTTTTTTAAAATAATTATTAATTGTATGGTGGGTCTTTGAATTTTAAATCTTTATTAATTAATTTAATGGTGTTCAACGGTGTTCAACATTAGTGTCGTTCGTCGCACGTTGTAGAATTTTCCTATTAAAAGACTAGAATTAATAAATATATATTATCTTATAGTCACACCAGACATATTTTTCGATCAGAGTACTTATAATCAGAAAATCTACCTTAAAGTTTGCAAATTACTCTTGCAAACGTAATTCCAAAGCTTCTAAAGCCAAATTCTAACCCAAAGTTCCTAAACCCGGATATAAGCAAACCATCACCCTTTCCCCCAACAGTTTCAATTCATTTCTTCCAGATCATATCCCATAGCTTCAAAGTTTGAATAACTAAACCAATCTATTAGGGTAAAATAAATAGTAAAAATACCATGGTAAGTAAAATATTGTTAAAGGTCTAAATTGATGTTTTAATTATAGTTTAGGAGCCAAATAAGATATTAAATCTTTTTATTAACGTGTTACTTCGTCACTATAATGAGTATTAACAACCATTTTTTCTAATAACTTTAATGACCAAAACATAATTTTTGATACCTTAGTGACCAAAATAAAACCTACTCAAACATTAGTGATCGTGTATTTTAGTCTTAAATCTCTTAATAGACGTTGCGTGGCTTTTGAACCAATAAAACTCATTTTCATCCATATTCAAAATATATATTGTGTTTAATTTACTCAAACTTTAGTAAAACTCATTTTGATGTCTTTTATTTTCCTTCCAATTTTTTTTTATCTTATCCTCACTAATTTGAATAGACTTGCATCACACATTTGACTTTGGTGGGTGAGTCTTTCTACAAATTTTTTTTTACATACACAAAGCCTGCTTAAATGATACCAAGATACTTACCACTTGAACCAACCCGTCAATTGAATTTGAAGGTGAGATCAAGGAAAAAAATTCTTCAATTTTGACTTAAATCCATAGCTTTTACTTTCTATTATTATTATTATTATTATTATTATTATTATTATTATTATTATTATTATTATTATTATTATTATTATTATTATTATTATTATTATTATTATTATTATTATTTTAACAAATCTTAATCCTACCTTCTAGGGAGAGGAAGGGAGATTTTATGGAAATGAAGAGTGCTAATAGTGGGTCTTAATTTAACCAACCAACCAAATGTGCTTATTCAATTATTTTATTACTAAAATAAAATAAATCATTTTTTAAATTATAGATTATGGTTTAGAAATGAAAAAAAATTATCTATGGATAAAATTGAAAATGTATGATTGGTTTTTCTATGAAAAAGATGTAAAATTGTTTGAAATTACTACAATTTAAAGCTGTTTTGGACTTTTTGTTTTTATTGAATTTCCATTATGTATGATCTAGTTTTTGAAAGTAATAATTTAATGTAGTTTTCTCATATAATCGTGCATTCTCACATCTTTTCTGTGGTTAAAAATATGTTGTTTCATGATGATTTTTCTTTATTAGTACGTAAGAAATTATAGTTAATTATTTACTCTGCACTTTTTATAGGTGGTCTTTGCTTTGCTTCATCAAATTTTGATCTCTTTCCAGCAAATTGTTCTAAGTTTTGAAATTTATTGCATTTTAATTCTTTGAAGGCTATGAGATGTTGATTCCCGAGTAGGGAAAAAGATGAATTAAAGACCTCGAAGCAGTTTCAACTGGATCTATGAATTTTACATTATTGGTTTATGAAATAGTGTGGTCTAGGCCTGAATTAAACTCTTAGAATATATCGAACATCAATATTGATAATCAATTCTCTATTGTAGTTTAATATTTGAAAAGAATTTTTTGAAACGTGTTGTGAAAAAAATAACATGGTCCGTTAATTAAAATTGTTTAAAACTACTGTCAAAAAGTGTTGTAGAAAGTTAAAAGGCCCATTTCAATCATACCGTTAGAAAGTAAAAATAAGTTAAACAATATTTTAATAATATTATTTCTAAAAATCGAATGCAATTTTTATTTTTTTAAAAGTTGGTTTGAAAATTATTTTTTATTTCAAAGTTATTTTTAACCTCATCCCTTATTGTTTTTAATATAAAAAATAATTTTAGCTCTGGTTTGAAAAGTAATAAATTACCGTTATAACTTATAAGTATACTAAAAGTTTCTCTTTTCCTAGCATGTCTCAAAGACCTAACGATAAATTTGCCACCAAAATCATGCTCGAAAAAGTGAATTTGGTTGTGTTTACAATGTTTTATAAAGATTTCTGACGATTCTTTGCAGAAATTAAAGTAACAATAAATTAATTCGACAAGGTTAATGAGAGATTAAATATAGTAGACTGAGTTTTACTTTGATGGGTCAAAGTAGGTTTTTATTTGGTTAAAGATCATCTCAACATTTATTATGGAATTTAGGTTTTGTTTAGTTGGGTAGAAAATAAGAACAATGGAAGGAGGGGAGGGATAAATGGAAAGAATTTTAGGTGTGATTGGTAGGAAAGAAAATTGGAGGTATGACCATTTTCTATGATCAAGTGTAAAACTAAATCATTCCAAAATTGAAAGAAAGAAAATGTGAAAGAGATGTGACTTAGCACAAAATATGAAAAAGGAATGAAAATCGTCTACCCCTAATTATGCTTTTATTGGTGTTTCTATTTTAAAATAACAAGTTTATGGTTGGGGTGTAATTTTTAGGGTTTAAGGTTGAGGCTTAGGATATGAAAATTAGAGTTAGGGCTTAGAATTTAATTTTTAGTAAGGAGCATATAAGGAGACATGGTTAGGGGCAGAAGATTTTTACTTGAATTTTTTAAACCTTAATTTTCTTTCCTTCCAATTTTTAACTCTATCAAGCGAAATAAAATATAATTTTATTTTAATTTTTAATCCTTCCTACCATGAACACAAATGGAAAGAAAAAAATTAATCATCTTTCCACTTTTCTACCCCTTTAATTTTTCATCCTTCCAATTTTTTTCCACCCTACCAAACAAAGTCTTATGATTTATTGGCTAAAATATTAGAAAATTGTTTGGATGACTAAAATGTTAGCATCAAAAAGTTGAGTAACCAAAACGTTAACCATTGTTAGGGTTTTTAATGCTTGGTGACCAAAATAATGAATTTCTTTTGATTTTGGTGACCAAAGTGAAAAGATTTTATTTTGGATGACCAAAATGTTAGTGCTCTAAAAGTTGAGTGGTCATTTAGGTAGTTTACACTTGTATTTTCTATTACATTTAGGGTGTGTTTGGTTCGCGGAAAAGATGATTACCAGGGGTAATAATCTTTTACAGACTTACATTCCCATGTTTGGTTTAGGAGGATTCCCATTATGAGGTATTATTCTTTTCCCAATAGTGACTCTTTTCCCCCTAAATGGTGGGAATGCTATTCCCCTCACTTTCTTAGGTATTACACAATTCCTTCCCCTTTGGACAATATTACCCTTGTGATTATGAATTATGTTCATGTTGATCCTTTATTGTATTTTTAATTAGGTAACTAATTATTTATGGTGTAAATTTATTAAATATTTATATTTAATATTAGTTTAATATATAAATGGTGCTGTATATATTTAGATAATGTTGTAATATTTAATAGTACATTTTATTAATATTGTATTTACGATGTTTTTAGGGTTACAAGATGAGATTGTATGTTGCTTGAGACTGAATGCGTTAAGACTTGATGTTATTAATTTTATTATTTGATTTATAAGACATTTTTTATCTTAAAAAAATCAGTAAGTTAATTTATTTTTATTATTTTTACTACTTTTAGATTTGTTTTATTATTTACTTTAATTTGTTTGATAAATGGTCGAAAGTAATAAGAAATTAAAAATCTAAGCATATTAAACATGTAATATTTTGATGTTAAAAAAAATTAAAAAGAAATAAATGTATATAAATATAAAACATTTTTAAACATAATTTAATAATATTATAAATATTTGTTTTTTTGCAAAATTTAGGTAATTTAACGAAAATAGTTCTATAAATTTTTATGTAAATATTTTTAATTTAATAATTAAAAATTAAACTTGTTAACAAGAAAATATATTATAAGGACAAGTTAGTAAATTTTGCTTCCAATTAATCTTATATTCCTCCAACCAAACACTACAATTCTATATTCCTACCAAATAAACCAAACAAGGTAATGTAACATTCCCAGTAATGTGTCAGGTAATGTTACATTCCAGTAATCCTATTCCCAGAGGTAATCTTACATTCCGTGAACCAAACGCCCCCTTAAGGGTAACTATAGTCACTTAATTATGAGGGGAATTTTATTTGACAACTAATCTATTAATATTATCAATCAGCTCACTTAATTATTAAAATATCAATTAAAATAAAAATGATGTTAACAAATAATGAAAATATTGACATAACATTTAAGTAAATTTATATAATTAGACATTTGTTTCTCGTTACTTATATATTATAACAAATTGACGATAATTAAAAAAAATAAAATGAGAACTTAGGAACATTGTGGCGTGAGAGATCTTCCTTTGTGATTGTTGTCCCCAACGTTCGCTGGCCAAAAGCTGAAAAATTCAATTGCTACTAAATGTTTGTTGGGGACGACTGTTGAAGACAATAATACCAACAAAAAAACACAACCTTAGTTAAAAGTCTACAACATATCCTACTAAATGTTATCTTATTAGTGAAAATCAAAGAGAAAAATAAGGTTGAGGAGATATTTGTACTGCTAAAAATTTGATTTGTGACATTGATTAAAAATAATTTAGGTGATGAAAAAATATTTTAAGTATTTATAGAAAAATAAGGTTGTCTCTCTTCTGTAACTTATTCGGTGGTTATCAACGAAATTGTAGGTGAACCTTTTTCGCCTACTAGAGGCTTGAGGCAAGGGGACCCCTTAAGCCCCTACCTATTTCTGTTTTGCACTGAGGGCTTATCCGCGTTGATCTGGAAGGCTCTTATGGTTGGTAATCTTACAGGTTTTTGATTGAACAGATATGCACCATCGGTAACACATCTTTTGTTTGACGACGATTGCCTTGTCTTTGGCCAGGCTTCATCAACTAGTGTTCAACATATTAAAGATATTCTTCAGACTTACGCTGAGAAATCGGGTCAGCTTATTAACTTTAATAAGTCGGGTCTGATTTTTTCGTCCAACACTGCGGACCATGCTCGATCGTTGATTAAGCAGATGATGGTGTGGAGAATGTGTCGAGTATGGAAAAATATTTGGGCCTACCTCCTTTAGTGGGTCGAAACAAGCGTCTTGCCTTTAGTGAACTTGGAGAGAAGATGAAAGGAATGGTTAATTCTTGGAGTCTTCGGCCTTTATCACAAGGAGGTAAAGAGGTGTTCATCAAATCAATATTATAGGCAATTCTAGTTTATGCTATGAGTGTATTTCTGTTACCTAAAATATTATGCAAATCCCTGGAAGCTATTATGGCTAGGTATTGGTGGCAAAAAGGCCAGGACAAAAAGGGCATCCATTGGTGTATTTGGGCCGATTTGTGTCAGTTGAAGGAGGACGGTGGGCTCGGGTTTCGTGATTTAATGAAGTTCAATGTGGCACTCCTAGCTAAACAGGCATGGCGGTTAATGGTCCAGCCTACATCGTTGGTGGCAAAAATTAATCGGGCTAAATACTATCCGGGATCTTTGTTCCTTACTTCGAATCTCGGCTCACAACCATCGTGTATCTGGAAGAGCGTATGGAGTGCACGTGGACTGCTGGAACAGGGATTGCGTTGGAAAGTTGGTGCGAGGACAACCATCAACATATGGAACGATTATTGACTTCCTTGCTCCCCTCTTCGACGAGTATTATCCGAGCAACGTACTGATGCATTGCTGGTGGTTGATCTTATTCTACCTAATGGAGGAGAATGGAATGAGGAGTTGATACAGGGAATATTTTCTCCAGAAGAGGAGGATCTGGTTCTCTCTATCCCTTTGTCGAGTTTCTTTCAAGAAGATTGTCGAGTGTGGAACGAAGAGCAATCTGGAATCTATTCAGTCAGGAGTGGCTATCGAACTCTATTTGGGCCTATGACTACGGCACAGCAGGATAAAAGTCTTTATTGTAAACTTTGGTTAGTGGACTGCCCCTCTAAAATTAAATTACAAAATTGGAAGTTTATTAGGAATTATATTCCTACGAAGGCTAATATGCTTTTCCGAAGGCTTCTATCTGATTATACATGTCCAGTCTGCTCGAATGCCCCTGAAGATATATGTAACCCCCTCGTCCCGGTCCGGACGTTAGACCGGTACGAGTAGGCTACAAGGGAAAAACCGATGTGAAACCCGTTAAGGTCCCACCTTGGTTAGCAACCCTAGAAAATTTCTTTTATTTATATCTTGTCTAAATGCATTATTAAGTCCTATGTGAAACACGACAACGGGAACACAACGAAATAAAACAACAACCATCCAAAACCACACTTTAATCAGCCCATTTTTCCTTTTTAAGCAGGCCATATCGATACACCTATAGAGGGTATCGATACGCCTTAACCAAGTCAACTACCTCAAGTCAAACTAGGAAGACCGTATTGATACAGCCCTTGGGCGTATCGATACACCCTTCTCGGTCAACATCTCACGGTCAACGATATTATACCGTACCGATACACCTAGAGCTCGTATCGATACGCCAAAAACTCGTCAAAATCTCAGAATTCCAGTGAGCTTTGGGTGTATCGATACACCCCCGAGTATCAGTACCCCTAGCCAATTCTCTGTCCCAAAGTGTAGGACCGTATCGATACGGCCCTTAGGCGTATCGATATGACTCGAATACGCGGATAACACGTTGGAACTCACTTCCAACACAACCATTACCTTCGGTGGGATTACACTCATCACCGGTTCTCGCGGAGGGGATTCACTCATCCTCATGCCCCGTCGATGGGATTCCACTCATCACCGACTAATATGAACATTTCCGGTGGAATATTACATCACTGTACTCCTCCTTGATGACTTAACGCCACCAAGGCCACGCGCGACTTTGACTCTCGTGTGCACACTAAACATCATAATGATCGATCATTGTACCCAAGCATACTAGTGCCAATATTAAACACAATCAATAACCTTTCACAACATCATTTCATAAAAACTTCCGTGCTTAGCACGTACTCACCACGATCACTATCATGCACAATTCACAAACCAAACCACATGCATATATCAACGCATAATATCAAGCCTCAACAACATGCATAACACATTATACCTAGCCAACACGATCACAATTAAACATGGGGCATAACAAGCAATTAGGAGTTCAACCAAAAGTTTCTAATTAAAGCTTGAGATTAGGCTACCACCCTAATCTCAACTCTAGGTGGGTTTACCAAGCCCAACCTAGGTCCACATGCTTGAACCAATATTTAGAAACCATTTAAAAACAGTAACCACTCACCGACCACTCCATTTAGCACAAGCCTACTAGCCTACCAAGCATCCAAGTCCGTATTCGAGCCTGAAGCTTCTCCATTGTTTTCTCTTGCTTCTAACCATTCAAAAGCAATACATTAGCCCCAAAATCAATCACAAAACCAAGGTTTAACACCAACACACAAATCCACTACAAATTCTCACATTTCAAAGCAAGTTCATTCTCCAAATTCTCATTTTCGTACTTCCACAAAAACCCATCAAAAATCACCAATGTAGTCATCCAAAGCACTCTTAAACATGTTCAAAACACTACCCAGACATAGTATAACCATCAACCCTTCATTTCCCCACATAGACACCTTAAAAACTCCCATTTTTCACTCCCAAAAATCACTTACAGCAGTAGCTACGGGAATCCATTCAAACCAACACTATCACTACTCAAAAATCATCAAATAACATCTAAAAACACCTACCCAATGTTACTATAACATCAACCCAATAATTTTTCACAAAACCATCCCAAAAACACAAATTTTGACACTTTAAATATACCCCTAAGAACCCATTTTGGGATTCACCATAAAACCTTGCAAAAATCGGATATGTTGGACCTTATAGGTAGTAAATAACTCGCATAACATTAATAAATCAAAAGCTTTAGTTAAAGCTAACAAAGATAGCATTTTTAACTCAAAATCCCAAAACTCTAAAATGCAAACTAGTGAGCTTTAATGAAAACAATTTATACAGGGAGAAAGAGGAAGATGAGGGTAATAAGAAAATGTATTTACCTTTGAAAAGCCTTAAAAACAAGCAAGATTGGTGATGGAATAGTGATGGGAGATGGGAGGAGAAACTCACGTTCAAAATGGGGAGGAAGAAGATGGGTGTGATTTTTGGGTATTTGAAATAAAATGAAAATGAGTTTTATTTTACAAGGTCAAGAAATTACAACTTTGCCATTAATGAGATGATCATCTTCCAATTCTAAAATCCATAGAATTGGGCTTTAAATTAAACAAGTTCAACATAAAATATTTGTTTTGAAAACTCGAGGCCCAAAATAATATTTTATTATTTTTTAAAATTTTAAAACCGAAACCAGACCATTATTTTAATATTATTTTCATCTGATCCCCAAACCCAGGCGTTACAATAGACTACATGTATTGCGGGATTGCCCAAAAGCTCGACAAGTATGGAATGTCCTAGGCTACTTTTGGACTAATGCTGAGACACAGTTGGGTTTTAAAGAATGACTTTCGTGGATGTTCGATAATAATACGAAAACGAAGCATTTAGAAATTATAATCGCTTTGTGGGCACTATGGTATTCACGCAATAAATTTGTACATGAAAGATTGGATCAGAGACCACGAGATATTGCAACGCACGTAAAGTCATATTTAACTAAGTTAAGGATTTTACCGGCCCGTCTCTGTGCTTTGCCTCCGCCACTGCCACAGGGTTGGTCTCCGCCGCAGGACCCATTTGTCAAAGCTAACTTCGACTCCAGATTTGCAATTAACACAAAACAAGCTTGGTCAGGAGTGGTGGTTCGCGATTCAAATGGGCAGGTTCTAGGAGCATGTCGTCGGAAAACTTACCGGGTTCAGTCAGCGTTTGCAGCTGAAGCAACGACGTTGATCCATACGTTAGTTTTCGTGCTTGACCCGGGTCTATCTCGAGTCATCTTCGAAGGGGATTCGCTAATGGTGGTTCGGAAGATGGTTTCTCCAGCTCCGGATATGTCGACGATAAGCTCACTGGTGTGGGAAGCAAAATAGAGGAGCCGATTGTTACATGCAGCAAGGTTTGACCACGTTTCTAGGGCAAATAATCTGGCAGCACATTTGTTGGCAGCGGATTCGACGTGGGATCTGAACGATCGTTTTTGGGTGGAGGAGGTTCCCCGTCGATTGCGAGCGTGGTGGAAGAGGAACGCCGAGCTCTTCATCGGAATTAGGCTCGGTGGGATTTAGGATCGATCTGAATTTTATTTTGCTGCACCCTTCTTTGTGTGAATTGGGGATTTCTTTGTTGAATGGGGGTGGGTAGTGTGCCGGTCTTCGTTTCAGAGACCTCTAAGTGTCTCTTCAGCTTTCTTTTTTCAGTTAGGTTAGCTTTATTGCGGGATAATTGTCATGTTTTGTTTCTTTTTAATTTTTTAATTTAATAAAGTAACCGACACTTCATTCAAAAAAAATAATATACTTTAAGTATTTATTTTGACAAAAAAATACTTTAAGTACTCGTATAAAAAACTTAATATACCTTATATACTTATTCGTGATATAATCCAATTTATAATTGCAATTTACTCGAAAAACGTGTCAATACTATCTTGTTCTGCAATGACTAGGATTGTAGGACCCACCTTTTCAATTTAATTGTTTTTCTGGAAATATGCGCATTTAAAATATTTTTTTATTGGAATTCTTTATAATTATTAAAAGAAATGGTTTTAAAATAAAGTTGAAAAGGTCAAAGTAAGGTGGGATAAAGATGATGTGTGATTTTAATGGGCGCCAGTTTTCATAACTGATTTCATTCTAATTTCAATCCCTTTTTGCCTTTATTTCTTTCGATTAGTTTCGATACTTTCCTTCCATCTTAATTTTTTTAATGCAAGCTAATTAAATTTCAATTAGTAATTATTTAAAAATATTTATGCAATATTAATTAGATTTGTCACACCAAACAAAAACATTTTATATTTAAAATATTTGCAATCACTCATTAAAAAACTTTTAAATTTAAGAGAAAATTATATATTCAATATCTCAACTATGCTCGTGTTCTGTTTTGGTATTTTAACTATTATTTTTGGTAAAATGTTATCTAGCGTTAATTTTTATTCTGTCTTGGTACCCAGACATTAAAAACTAATGGAAATAGTGACATGGCTTGGGGTTAATAACAGTTTTAGTCTAAAAAATTATACAACCTATCAATTTAGTCTAAAATTCTATCGATTTAAATATTATTTTAATGTTTAGATTAAAATTATAAATTCTCCAATTTTCTTCTTCTAGTCAAACGTAATTTACAATTTTATCCCAAAATTAAGATGATATTTTAAATTGATGGATTTTGGACTAAATTGAGCATATATATAACTGTTTTGAATTAAAATTGTGATTATTTCAAGTCACGCCATTATCTCCATTAGTTTTTAACTTTCGAGGTACCAAAACATAACAATAAACATAATGTTAGATATCATTTTATCAAAAATAATAATTAAGATATTAAAATAGTAATATGAACATAGCTGAATACTAAATGTATAATTTTCCCTAAATTTAATAAAAAGAGATTTTATATGAATATTTTATTCCACGTATGATTGTAATAACTTTTAATTAATTAAATATTATGATTAAGAATATAATTAATATGAATTTGTATATAATTTCCTTTTTCGCTGCCCTTGCCTTGTTTCATCTTCCTCGTGGCACCCGCCCTTTCCCTGAAAGGATTCCTGCAGGTAATCCGAAACTCGAATCGAATTTCATATATATGATCCGATTTCTTGTTTCCATATTTTCCCTTTGTGTTTCCCCCCTATTTTTGTTCAGTTAAAACAAATCTGTTTTTAAGTCAAAGTTCAAAGCGATTCTATAGCAGATCTGATATGGTTTTAGCTGTAAAGGTTCAACTTCCCTTTTCGGCTTTTTAATTCTTACTTCTTATCTCTTAATTAACCCTAATTATTCGGGCTTCTTAAATTTGACTCTCTCCTTTAATTATATAAACACTAGGCTTTATTTGATTTAATCCCAAATAATTTTTTTTCAAAGGTTAGCTTCTAGATCAATTCTTTTTATCATTCAAAAACTTTGGGTTTTTTTATTGATTTTAATCGAGTATTAGTTGTTGGATCTGGGATTTGACTTGTTCTTCTCTAGGGTTTCTTGCAAAGCCGGTCCTTTTATTTTTCTCGGGGAAGATGGATCATTTCAATCTGCTTCAAAACGCCGCTGTTTCGGCTTATGATCATCAAAGGTGCGTTCCTGTTGTTTGCCCTAAGCCTCGTCGAATTGGGGTTGTCGCCAATAACCCTAACAGGTCCTTGAGATTGCACTGGAGGTATAATTCTCTTTCCTCCCTTTTCTCTGCTCTTTAGTTTGAATTTTTATGGTTGATTTGTTTTGTTTAATTCTGTTTTTTGTTTCAGTTATCAAGCCGAATTAAGTGATATGAACGCCGGTGCTGAGCTTTTAGATATCATCATGAAGAAGGTATTGTTTGAATCCGATTTGAATTCGTATGTTTGTATTTGATACCTGTTATTTACTTGCATCTGAATACGAATTTAAGGCTATGATAAGTTGAATTAGCTGTGCTTCACACAAATCTGACTGTGATACATGAAATGTTTTCGTGAAAAGTCGAGTTTTACACAAGTCTCACACTTGAATATGCTAAAATAAGAAAACATGTTCCTGTGTGTTTTGCAGCATGATTTTGGGATAGGACAATCTGCAGATGAAGTAACATCATCACCCCCATTTTTTTGTGGTTCCCCTCCAGGCAGGGTTTCGAATCCACTTGTGCACGATGCTCAATTCGGTGATGAAAGTCTTACAGCCCTGCAAATTTTATCTCCATCGTCTCCATGTATTAGGATGAAGTTTGGCCATAAACCTGCAACTGTTAGAGTAGAAGGATTTGATTGCCTTAACAGAGATCGCCGGAATTCCAGCATCCCTGCCATGGCCTAACACTTAAACTACAAGTGTACATACAGGAAGTCTTAATGCCACCATTCCACAAGATGGAGCAACTTGAAGGCTGATAATTTTGAAGATAAGTAGATATAATTTCTGTCAAGTAGGGTTTATATGATGTGTTTTTAATTGCTAATAGCCGCTGAAAGACAAGGTGGGGAGGCAAAGCCAAGTTTGTGTTTGAATTATGGTCTTTTTGTAATTTATTATATATATGGAAGATGTGGGTTACAATTGGTACAAGATTGTTTGATATTTGTTCATGGAAATGGAAATC
This sequence comes from Hibiscus tridactylites, assembly GCA_958450335.1. Taxonomy (NCBI): domain Eukaryota; kingdom Viridiplantae; phylum Streptophyta; class Magnoliopsida; order Malvales; family Malvaceae; genus Hibiscus; species Hibiscus tridactylites. The sequence continues at coordinate 20,922,673 of OY288276.1, read as the reverse complement.
ACCACCGTGGGAAATTCTGTATAGATTTAACTTAGTTGAATTACTATGTAATTGATTATGAATTTAAGTATCTTATTTATGTTTATATTTTGATCTTGATTTATGATTTATTAGTTTAAAAATTGTCGTTATTCAAATTGAATGTGAATTTTTATATTTAATTTATATTTTTTATATTAGTTTAAAAATTTAACTTGATTATATAATATTTCTTTATTTAATAAAAATTAGAAAATACTTGGGGTATTTTTTTATGGATTTATATTTAATACATTGGCGGTGAAAATTGAAAGTTTTTACCAGTGTTTTAACTTTATGGTTAGAGTATTAATTTAGGATGTAGAATTTAGGGTTTTAAGTGTAAGGGTTTAGGGTTTAGGGTTGGAATTTAGGGTTTAAAAGTTGTTTAATTTTTAGGGTGATATGGGATTTAAGTTTTAATTTATAAACCTTGAATTATAACCTTAAACCTTAAATTCTAAACTCCTACACCTAAACTTTACACTATAAACTAAAAGCTTAAACCCTAAAATTAAAGTGCTTGTGGAAACTTTCAGTTTCCACTGCCAGTTTATTTAAATATAAATTCTTTTTATGTTAAGATCATGTTATGAATATTTATCTATGTGGATATCTATCATGATTAGAACTTTATCAAAGGAGTTTGATTTATTTATTATTAGGAATATTATCTCTATGAATTAGAGTTTAATGTATTATGTACTTCTTATGCCTATAAATAGATGATTCATTGAAGGCATTGTATACAATTCTATTTTTTTGAGAATAATACAAATCTCTCTCTTCCTCTCATCTCTTTGTTCTTCTTGTTCTTTATTTTATTCACAACACGTTATCAGCACGATCTCGCTCGCTCAATTACTGTGATTATTGTTGGTGGTTCTCGAAAAGAATTTCAATTTGATATTGGTGACTACATCTATCATATATTCAGCTTACCTTGGAAAATATGGTATGTTTTACTTATTTATATACTAATATAATGATTGATTTATCATTCTCCAAAAGTTAGTATATTCATATCTATTATTTGGTTATTATTTTAATTTATTATTATTTTATTCATACTTGAAGTAACTCTTGAATTAACGAAAATTAAAATTATCGTCGTACTTCATTAGATGGATTGATAAAGCAAACCAAATTAAAGCCCTCAAGGATTTCGGCTAAATGCTATTGGGCGCACAAGTTAGAACATTTTATTACACATTATATTAGTTTTATTCAAAGTTTTTATTATTCCATTCTAATTTATAATTGATTCAATTCAAGGATTGTGTTGTCATGTGATTGTTATATATTTGTTTTATCATTATTATTATTATTATGGTAATTTATATGAATAAATTCGAGATATAAAACAACTTTATTATTTGTATCAATTACTTTGTATGTGAATCAAAGGCAAAAGGAATACGTTACTTTGATGTGTTTATATATTCATCAAAATGTCGCTTGATTTTAACTATGGTTGTTTATAATTTGATCACATCAATTATAGTTATGTTTATTCAACTTGATCTGTGACTACTTTTATACTTTTTGATCTAGTCTCAAATAAATTTTTTTTATTCTATTGATACAAGTCGATGCTTTTAACCGTGTTTTGAGTTTTACATGTATTCAAATGAGTTGGAAAGAGACATGGTGTAAAAAAAGATTATGAGAAGATGCCTTGGTTCATTTGCTACGTCATCATTGTCTTTGAGACGAAATTCAATATCGGTAAACTCTATTTTATTTTTATCTTTTAAAATACAATTTTAAAGTGCGATAAATCATGATGATTTTAGATTTACAAGAAGATTATTATAAAGTCTATATTTGCTTGAAAGCAATATTTCTTCTTCGTCGAAAAAATCGACCATAGACTTCTCCCAATTTCAAGTTACGAAAATTCGTCTTGATCCAAAAAGTTTTATGGGAGGCATTCCTTGAAGTGAATGCAAAGCATGATGTTTATTCCATGCGATTATCAATGATGGGGCATTCCCTGAAGTGAATGCAAGCATGATGTTTATTCCATGCAATTATCAATGATGGGGCATTCCCTGAAGTGAATGCAAGCATGATGTTTATTCCATGCAATTATTAGATCTGTTTCATTCCCTGAAGTGAATGCAAACATGGTAAATCATTATTCAATTAGAGACATAATTTCGATATAATCCAAGTATAATTGGCTGGACATCCCGTTCTGCGAGGCTACTGGTCTCAAAGGAGGTTTTTAAAGGACCTTGTGGACATGTTTAACAATGCCGCGTACGAGGATTAAATCTTTGTTCTCTGTGATAAGGATATGTGAAAAAGGTTTTAAAGGCCCACTGGCTCTACCCCATTCCCTGAAGTGAATGTGAGATTATATTATGGAAGGAATAAAAAATCACATTAAAAGTTGCGGTCGTGGTCGAGGCTATGAATATACACATGAAAAATATAGTCATTTTAAGAATACTTCTACCCGCTGGTAGCGAAGTTATAAGGATGACAAGAGTGATAAAGATCATTCTAAGGAAGTGAAATCCTTTTACCAATGTGATGTTATAAACCATTGGTTTCGTACTTGTCAAACGCCAAAGTATTATGGACTTTATCCATAATCATGAATGATAAATGAAATAAAATATAAACAAAATTTGTTTATGGCGAAAATAATTATGGCGTTATTTGTCCAACTCAATTGGATATTGTTAATTTTCTCATAACCCTTGAAGGGAATAATTTACCATTTATTTTATTTCCCTTATAACCTTTAACAGGAATAATTGTTTTTTTATTTTTTTTATTTTTTTTAATGTTAATTCGTTTTATTTATTATTTATTTATGTTAGTTTGCTTTATCTTTATTTATTTCACATATTATTTATTTACGTTTTATGTTAATTTATTATTTGAAGAATATGATTACTTCCGGAATAAAATATACAATGAATTGTGGCTATTTATGCCTAGAATTGTGGCTATTTATGCCTAGCAGATAATGCAAGTACTCATATTGTACATAAGCATAAGAAATATTTTTCCCATTTAAATGCAAGGGGAAATATGAGTAGTATTTCTCAAAGTACTAAAATATCAATACTCCGGAAGAGCACTTGAAAGTTTATCTCTGATAGATAATCGACTTGATATGATGTGCTATATTTTATATTTTTCATTCCTCGAAGTGAATGATACAAAGTACATATTTTCATTACCTGAAGTAAATGAAACAAAGCACATTTTGAAAGGTGCACAATTATGCATTTCTCGATTAAAATGCAAGGGAATAATGTGAGTACTATATCCGGAAGTACTAATATCACAAAAGGCTCTGGTTGAGCAAATATGTTATTGTCAAATGGAACTTTATTCCATATTCACAATGCGTTATACTCGTCAAAGTCATAAAGAGAGCAATATGAGTTCGCAAACTATCCCTTTGGGAATTATAGATAACATATGTTATCAATTGGCATTTGAAATAAGCCAATATTGATATAAGTTTTGGTAGCCAAAAAGTCAGTTGAAAGCTCTAGAAGAGCTATATATTACTACCAAAAGATAATTTCAATTGAAAGCTTCGAAAGAGCTAAATATATTCCTATTTAAAGGAACAATTTTGATGGTCGTACTAGACATGTACGAGTGAGATTGAATTACATGTTATGGTAAACAAGGAGTTTACAAATTCAGAGATATATACACACATATATATAGTTGGCATGATCGGTTAGATCATCCTGATCAATGATGCAGAAATTATTGAGATTTACATGCACATGTATTAAAAGAACCTGTAGTTCTTGTGGTGCTTATTCTCAAAGGAATGGATTAAATTCCACTTATTAAAGAACGTGAAGTTCTTGTGTTGCTTAAAGGAATTGATTAAATTCCACTTACTAAAAAAACCTGAAGTTCTTGTGTTGTTTGTTCTCAAAGGATATAGATGATCCCACTTACCAAAAGAATTAGAACTTAAAGTTCTTGTATCGAAGTTGAGACTGTATGTCTTGCATATCTGAACGAAATATGGGCCCATATATCCACAAATGTGGAAAGTTTTATATGATTTTAGTAGATGCATCTACATTGTTTTATCGACTTACAACCAGAAGTTTGTGAGATTGATTCTAAAAATATTCAGATTATGCAGTTAGACTATTCGTCTTGAAAAGCTAGTGGGTTTATATTTTAGGCTATATCAGTTGTTACAAAGCCTATTGATTATGAAAAATATAGTTTAGCAAAATTTCAATTGGATGCCTCCTATTTAATAGCTAAATTATGAGAACAAAAGAGTTATTATTTATATGGTGTTTCCATATAGCAACACTTATACGCATCAAGCCAACGAGTTATAATAAACTCCCCGTTATGATTGGTTTTTTGTCAGAAACCATACATTTCCCATTTTATGATTTTTGAATGTGCGATATGAATTGCTCCACCACAACGCACAAAATGGGTAAATAAAAAGGGTTGAGAATATATATTGAGTACGAGTCTCCTTTTATGTTTAAGAATTTAAACATTAATTGGAGAATCATTTATGACATGGTTTTTCTCAACATTAGGGGGAGATAATAATCAGCTGGATAGAGGAAAATGAATTATCATTATCTAGATCCTCGTATATGAACTAGAAGTTCATAAGATAATTCATGTTATTACATGTCAACTGCCAGACATATTTACTGACCCAATGAGAGTAATTAAGTCTCATATACCAGCTGAAATGCTCTAAGTTTAAATTACATGTTAGAGCGAGAGAATGTAAATCATGCCTGAAGCATGATAGTTGAAATGGTTCCAATGATCAAAATTCTCGTAAATAGAAAGTAATATGAGATGGTCATATATTGGAGGCGGGTGCTCCTGAAGAGACCCAAGACATAACAAATAATAAAACTCTTGAAGAGTTTCAGGTACCTGAAATAAAAATTGAAATCTTGAAGAGATCTCGATGAGTTATGTCATTACGAGAATGGAACTAGAAAAATTAGAAAGTTGTCGACAACGATTTTACAAACAATTTTACATAAAATACTTCTATAGAAGTAAAGAAAGAAATCAAGGATCTTGTATAAAATCTATCCAGAAGTATAGATATTGAATTGATCAATGTTGAAAGACGCTTTGAACTTCTAAAATAGAAGTATTTGGACCACCAGTCCAAACACCTAAAGGTGTAATGCAAGTGAGGCACAAATAAGTAGTCGTAAATACGACTTGAACTGTGATTTATGAAAAGTTTTAATTACTTCATGGTGGATGCAATTACTTTGGCAGTTTTGAAAATTTTACATGCGTGTAACATCCTAAAAATTAGCCTAGAAGATTAGGGGTTTAACTAAATAATTAGATGACTTATTAGATTAATTTCCTAAATTATTGAATTGGGAATAAGTTCAATGTGGACCAAATTAAATTTTAAAGAAATGTTCAAGAAGAATCCGGTTATTTCGTCTAGTGACCAAACCGAATATAAAGTAAAAGAAAAGAGTTGCATGTTAAAGTTTAACATTCTTGATTTGCCATTGTTTAAAATAAAATTGATGGAATAGTTAGGGGCAAAATAGACTTTCAATCAATATGAGATATTGACTTTGTGTCAATTCTCATCATTGCACACCTTCCCTCCACCGGTTACTCAACCATTCTAGCTAAGTAAACCATACATTCACACACACTAACAAAACTCAAGAAAATTGAGAGAGTGGAAGAGTGCACGGTGAAGGAGAGAAAAGGCTTGCATGGCATTGAAATTGGTCTAGAAAATTCAAGGAAAAATCGGAAGTAAGTAGCTCAAGCTCTCTATTATTCGAATATGTTAAAATCTTTAATAGATTAATGGTTTTAATGCCTTTAGAAAATCATGAAAGTGATGATACTAAAGGTTATGCTGCTGGAAAATTTTAAGATCATAAGAAACCTTAAGAAATTTTAGAGGATAAAAGTTTATGAACATGTAAGAGCAAAAATGGACAGATTTGGTAGTTATAAGAACATACAACTTTAGAAAATTATAGAAAATTAATTAGTGGGAATTTCGTGATGAATTTTTGATAGGTTCTACTTTGACATGTCTAAAGTGGTAGAAAAATTATAAATCTGAGTTTTGATCATTGTAGTGAAATATGGAAGCTTAATACGAACAGCATGTAAAACTGTCCTGCACTGTTCTTAGATGGACAGTGAACTTTAAAAAAATGTAGAAAATTCACTAGTAAGAGTTTAGTGATGAAATTTTGATATGTTCTACCTTGACATGACTAAAATGGTAGAAAAATTGTAAAAAGGAGTTTTGATGACTGTGGTAAAATCTGGAAACCCATTTCGAACAGCATGCAAAACTGTCCAGTAATGCTCCTAGCTGGACAGTGAACTTTGAAAAATCATAGAAATTAATCTACTAAGAGTTTTGATCTGAATTTTTGATATGTTAAAATTGGGTATGTAAACTGAATTTAGGAACAAACGGTGTATGATTTGGAGCTGTATACAGAGAATACGAAATAAATCAATATAGGTGGTCAGAAATGAACAAAACTGGAAATATGTGAAATTAGGATTTAAAAGTTATAAAATTGGTAAAATTGAAGCGTATGAAGCATTATTAAGTCGAGCCTTATATTGAAGGGTATGAAATTTAGTGAAATTGGTGGTCAATTTGTAGGATTAAAGAGTTAATTGAAAGAATTAGAGTATTTAGAAACTAATCGAATTAGATTAAAATAATTCAGGGACTGTTTTGAATAAATTGAGAAATTCAGTCTTAAATTGCATGAATTGCATTCTGAAAAAGTGTTATTTGTTTGTATTGAGTGCCTTAGATCTTAGAAGCGAAAGGGTAGAAGAAGAGGCTACTCCGGGATCGGCTTCGGATCGGGCGAAAGGCATACGGATTACAAATTAGCTCGGCGAATTGTGAGTGAAACGAATCTTAGAGTTGGAATTAGAGTTCCAACTACCTTATTCTGATTTTTAGTTATAATAAGCATGAAATTTGACTTAATAACTATTCGATTTAGTAAGGGAAGAAGGAAAAATGGAAATTGGATTTGGTGTTGTGCTATGTGATGGATATGTTTAAGATTAAATTTAAATTGGTGTTTGCTATGCTTGATTCTGAAATTGATCAATTGTTGATTGTGATGCTGATACATGAACATAGCAATGTTGATTATTGGTTGTTGTGATATTAGTTATGTATGGATATTGTGACATTGAATTATGAGATATGAATATATGATGACTATTCCATGTATGTTTAAGCTTAGTATGTTAAATTGAGTGTTGAACAATGAAATGTGATTCGAATGTATGTGATATGAGCATGGAATTATATGTGAATTGATCTGAAAAATGCGAATTGAGCATGTAAATTGTTATATGATCATGTATGCTAATATGTTAATGGAATTGGAACCATAAGCAATTAATCGAAAGGATTAATTTAGAATTTTCTGAAAATCGATTGATGATGTATTGATGAAATTAAAGACTTAAATGCAAAGCCCTTGGTGTGTACAGTCTGTTTAGGTAGTACGGCTAGCCTAGAGTCTGAGCTCAATAAGAAAATCGGTACGTTAGTGTACTCGATATTGTGGTACGTAAGTGTACCTACTTGTTTAATGTCTGCGGACATTATAATATGTTATATGTGATACGAATTGGTACGTGGTACCTTAACATGGTGAATTTGATTCACAACCTCTGTTATATGTGACTTGCTTACCTATCAAACTATACTATCCAAGGCATTGCAAATTGATTAATTGAACAATTAAAGAATTGAAATCTGAAGTAAATTAATGAAATTGAGTATGGAATCAATCGATTGAAATGCTGAATTTTGTGATATTGCCATGCTTGATATACTATGAAACTCGAATGGTGATGATTTGATTTTTGGAAGTTAATTTAGGTTTCATGGCTTGTATGTGCAATAATGTTATGAATGATTTAATAATTCTTACATGTATTCGAATGGAATTATATGATTTCCTTGTGCAATTGTTCGAATGATTCCTATGATGTACTATAAATTGTTGATAGTTAAATTGCTTGATTCATTCGAAAGAACTAATGTGCAAAGTGAAATTAAAGTTGTTTGATCACAATGTTAATTGGAAACCGGATAGAATATGGTTTCCTCACTAAGTACGAAATGTACTTACCACTCGTACCTTCCTGCCTTCCCCTAAATTTCAGGTTCTAACATCGTTGACCTACCCGAGACCTTTCCGTACACAGCTTAAGTATGATTTTCCCTATCTTTGTCATACTCATGGTGGGTGGCTTAGCGTTTGGCATGTTAGTGCAGTTCGGTTTGTTGGTCATGTTCATGAACTACTATTTCGGTTCTATATAGACTTTTAATATGTTTCCCTATATTTTGTTATGTATGTAAGGGGGTAAATGTTGGGGTATAGATCGCCCGTATATATGTTAGGGCTCGATTCTTTTTGTTGATAGTCACTTTTTGTATAGGCAACCGTTAGGTTTAGCCGTTTGATACCCCGGTTGTTTTGTAAAAAGGGAAACGAAACACTATGGATTGTATGAACCGATTATGATGCATTATATATATATAAGTATGATGAATGATTCGGCTATGTATGATTTGGATTGTATGTATGCTATTCGAATGATTAATTTGGAGGATTAGCAATTAGAAATTTGTATAATTCGATTGGAATTGATCACATGTTGTTCGAATGAAATGGGAACTTAAAATTGATCTTATTGGAATAGTATAACAGTTGTAACATAGTTAGAAAACTTAGAAGTTTAAATAAATGGTTTACATGTATATGTCAACTTATGTTGCAATTGGTAAATTTAATTAGTATGGATTGTAGATTATTTGATGTTGGCCGAATGGTAGGAGTTCATGTTTAAAACAGATTATGTTAGATGTTTATGATTGGGAATTATTATGTATGTTATACATATGTATTATTGTGTGTATGATGACCATGTATGTATATGGTATTCGAAAAAAAAATTTACACGAATTTGTAATTTGGTAAACCCTTCCGCTGTGTTAATACGAATTCTGTTTAAGTTAATATAACGCTCCTTGCCCCTAATCCGTGTGAGGGGTGTTATAATGCGTCTAATTATTTGTGGATCCATATTTATCATTGAAGGATCTAAAATCCTATAAGCATTTGGAAATTTATTTAGACATGTCTCATGAATATTTTTGGCGCATTTGGTATAATCGCCTTAGTGAATACTAATTGAGAAAATACTATAAGAATGATCAGATTTTCTTATGTATTTTATAAAGGAGTTTGGATCAAGATCCATTATGATAATTTTAGAACTCCTAAAGAGCTTCAAATTGGAAACTCATGAAGTACTTTCAATACAAGTACTTGAATCTTGACATCAAGTTTATCTCGACCTGAAGATCGAGCATTTTTATATATTTCTTTTGTCTATGAATAGACATAAGCTGAAAGAATCTTAAAGAAGATTCAATATGAATAGAGCATATCTATTGAGTATCCCAATAGTTGTAAGATTGTTGGATGTGAATAAAGATAATTATATATTTCCTTGGTCTTGAAGCACTATATATTAGTTGGTCAAGAAATATCTATGAATATACAAAGATCATTACATTTAGATCTTCAAACATTCGTTGATGCCTCCTCAAATGTCGTAGAAATAATTGTTATGCACGAGGCAAGCTAAAAAAATGTGTTTGACTAAGATTATTGACCCAACATATCCAAAAGATATGTGGATTTACTTTTACAAGATATGATAAAAGCTATCTTGTGTAAAGATAAAGCAAGATGTATATCTCAGTTTGAAAGTTGATACATCATGGAACATATTACTCCAAAGTTTCATCCCTCGCGATCTTTAGAAAAATGATATTCAAGATTAAATTATGAAGATTCAAAGATCTTCTGTGATGTTTTCATGAGGGGGAGTAAATACGCGTTGCACTCTTTTTCCCTTAACCGAGGTTTTGTCCCAATGGGTTTTCCTGGTAAGGTTTTTAATGAGGCAACAAGTTATGCGTATCAAAGATGTGTGTACTCTTTTTCCTTCACTAAAGAATTTTTTTCCCACTGGGTTTTTATCTTAGTAAGGTTTTAACGAGGCACATTATCTTCATAGACATCCAAGGGGGAGTGTTATGAATATTTATCTATGTGGATGTCTATCATGATTAGAACTTTATCAAAAGAGTTTGATTTATTTATTATTAGGAATATTATCTCTATGAATTAGAGTTTAATGTATTATGTACTTCTTATGCCTATAAATAGATGATTCATTGAAGGCATTGTATACAATTCTATTTTTTGAGAATAATACAAATCTCCCTATTCCTCTCATCTCTTTGTTCTTCTTGTTCTTCTTTATTTTATTCACAACAGATCAAATATAATTGTTAATCATGAACTAATTAAAACAATAAGGTTAAAATACATTCATGACATCCTAATTATCAATTTTGTCAATTAGACCACTTAATTATATAATGACATCAATTAAATCACTTGCCGTTAAAACCTAACGGAAGAGGTGGCGTAACAGTTGACTTAAATTTATATAATTACACATTCGATCATTATTACTTACATATTATATTAATTTGGTTTAAATTTGAATTTAATTCTCCAATCAAATACAATTGCAACTAAGCTGATAATTGAACCTACACTCACCAAGTTAAGGCAATCACTCTACCGCTAAGCCAAGCCCTTCCATTTGCTTAGAATTGCAAACCGTTTAAATCAAGGCATCCTTTACTATCGTCACAATACCACTCTTAATGAAATATTCATCTGAAATTGCAGTATTCCCCTCAATAATACTTCAAAATTTGCGAGTCATAGACTAATGCAGTAAAACTCTTTTTTTTGTTTTGTTTTTTAAAGTCTTGGACAAACTCAAGTACTATTGCAGGAAAGTAACAAGGCAGACTAAGAATTTTTTTAGTAGAGAGGATAAAAATTGATGGGGTGAAAAGTGGAAGGACGGAAAACATTTTTTTCTCTCTTTCTATTAGTGTGCTTAGTGGTACATCTAAAAATATATTTGAAGGTGGACACACATAAAATTCCAGAATTTCAGGGTGAGCACAAATAATAAATATTACAAAATTTTAAGGACAATTTGTAAAAATTAAAGGTAAATGTCCGAACTTTGAAAAGTTTAGGGTGGACACGGGCCCACTATACATTACACGTACATATGTCATTGAGTGTTCTTGGTTGCTGGGATGAAAATTTAGAAGAAAAATATATATTTTTCCTCTTTATTACTTAGTACATTGAAAAAGTGTGAGGAAAAAAATTACTCTATTATTATACCCTTATATTTATGGATTAATATCCTATACACAGGCGGTGGAAACTGAAAGTTTCCACAAGCGCCTTAGTTTTAGGGTATAGAGAGTTAGTTTAGGGTATAGGGTTTAGGGGTTTAGGTGTAGGGGTTTAGAATTTAGGGATAGTCATTTCAATTTAAGGTTTAGGGTTATAATTTAGGGTTTATAGGTTAGGGTTTAGTTTTTAGGGTAATATGGTGATGATTTAGGTTTTAACCTATAAACCCTAAATTATAACCCTAAACCTTAAATTGAAACAACTATCCCTAAATTCTAACCCCTGCACCTAAACCCCTAAACTCTATACCCTAAATTAACTCCCTATACCCTAAAACTAAGGCGCTTGTGGAAACTTTCAGTTTCCACCGCCTGTGTATAGGATATTTATCCTATATTTATATACTATTTTTATTGTGATATTATTTAATTTTATTTTTATTGAGATATTATTTATTAAAAATTTTCTTTTATTTTAACATTATCAATATGTCCTCATAGTGATATTTATTTTATTTTTAGATATTGATAAAGTACACGCATGCTTTAGAAAAAACTGTTCAAATTTAAATTTTCTTGAGAGAATATCATCTTATTTCTCATTGGGACAACTCTTTCAATTATCATAAAATTGATTTTCAGTGATGAATAAATTAAGGCAAGTTATTTTTATTATGTTGCTGTATTGACATTAGAATAATATTTTTGTTTTCTGAATTTTAAAAGTAAAAATATTTTTTAAGGAAAAATATTTTATTTAAGCTGAAATAACACTTTGTATTACTGTTAGAAGCATTAACATTCATGATCTATTTTTCACTTATTAATAGTTAAAAAATAAAAGTTTGAGTGTCATTATTATTTTTATTCTCATTTTAATTATGGTTTGAATTTATTCATTGTCGAAATATTTTTATAAAACTCTACTAAGTTTACAAACATTTTTTCATATCATTTTCGCTGAAAATAAACTTATTTTAAATGTAGGGATGGGCCGAAGAAATTAGCCAAAATTTTCTTTTATTTGATTTTGAAGAAGGGATTCTTTATTTCACAGGAGTCGTGATTTCAAAGGGTAAGTTGAAATTTTAAAATTTAATTAAGGGCAATTTTGTACTTCCATAATAAAATTACATTGGCTTCCCCTTTTCTTTCTTTGCTCAAGTCCAAATTTGGATGGTTCTCGTTTTGTGCATGAACAAGGAAAAGTTCTTCCCCCCATTTCCTTGTAGTTTTCTATTCAACCAAACATTAGTTAAATATATTTTTCACATCTCTTTCTTTCCACTTTTAAGTTGAACCAAACACAACCTAAATGCTGAAAAATATTAAAAGAGCAAAGGATCTCTTTTCCTTGGAGAAATGGGATAAAATATACACCAGCTTTCACATGGTCCTATGTAGTAGTCTCAATTTATCGATTTTTTTTCAATTTTTCTATATCAATTTAAACCATGAACTAATTGAATTGTATCAATTAAAAAAAATTTAATCCTTATTTTTTACTTAAAAATTTTAATTTTGCCATCGTAATCATCTAGAAAATTAATTTCGCCCTCAAACTCGGCCAAAAAATTATTTTTGCCCCTCTGCCGTGTCATCTTCACATATGGACTGACACGTTAGCATAGTTGACCGTCACGTCAGCACTGATATTGATACAATTCGACTAGTTCATAGGCTAAATTGATGCAAAAAAAATTTAAAGACAAAATTAATAAACCCTAAACCCTAAACCCTAGGAGAAAAATAATCATTAACCCTAATATTAAATACAAATAGTTAGCCGTTTTAAGCCAACTGAAATGCTTGGCCTATTGGTAGAGTGAGTGCTTTTTAACATGTCTGTTGTAGGTTTGATTCTCAGGTGTAATTGTTTTATTCCAATCAGTTGGTGACACATGTTATTATTTGATTAGATATGTATATTCATTAAATTAAATAAATATTATTAGAGTAAATTCTTTAATTAGATGACATGTATCACCATTTGATTAAATGATTAAATTTATTAAATTAAATTAAAATTAGGACCAAATTGATATAATATATAAGTAACATAGACCAAATGTGTAATCATACAAATTTTTATTAACTGCCACATCACATATCCATTAGATTTTAATGACAAGTGACTTAATTGATACTAGTTAAATAGTTGAGTGATCTAATTGACAAAATTAAAAGATCAATGGTCAAAATAATCTATAGTTGAGTGATCATAGATGTAGTTTATCCAAATATTAATTTAGATATGAAATACTAAAGAAATAAAACTTTTTATAAATCTTTGTATCTTACCGAATGAAAGTTTGCTTTTTTAGGTCGTACATAAATGCGAGGAGGACTAGTAGGGATTTCAATTGGATGGGGCGGGTGCGAAGGGTGCACTCTCCACACTCATTCTCGTTAAGAATTTTCATTCTCATTTTTGATTGCGAATACAAAATATATAATCATCCTTGCCTCGCAATCCGTATTCTAAAATCATTTCCAACCCACCACCCACGTAGATTTCAAGACCCACTTAATTTCACTCTTTATTCATTTCATGAATCACTTCACATAATATATTTTAAGTATTAATTAAATTAATACTAAACAAATTTGTTATGAAAAAAAATATGAAATACCTATCATTTAGACTCCCACCACATATATAACATTATTCTAATTGCCACCCTAAAAAGAAGGCTTGGCGGCAACAATAAAGAAAAAAATTAAGAAATATATATATATATATATATATATATATATATATATATATATATATATATATATATATATATATATATATATATATATATATATATATATATTAAACTTTTCATAAATATCACAAGATAAGTTAATATAAATTATCGTAAATTTAACTTTGATTTGAACTAGTATTTTTAAAAATATGTGTATATTTTATCTGATCAATCTCAAACACAATTATATATATTGAAATTTTCATAAATATCTCAGGACAAATCAATATGAATTGCCTTAAACTTGGCTATGATCCAACTTGACATTCTGGAAAAATTTATATATTTGATATGATTAAACTCAAGCCCAATTATATTTTAATAATATTTATAATAACGCGTTATAAGATTTGTTGGGGCATGCGAGGATATGATGTGAGGCGAGAGGGGATGATGTGAGACGGATGGGGATGAGAAGGGTACAAAGTCATATTCACACCCGCCCGACCACCCGCGACAAATCTAATTTTTATCTCTATTCACGCTCTACAACCTGAAAAATATATAACTATCCCTTCTCAATTGGATGTGAAGTGGGACAAATTCTTGCAAAACCCGCCCCACTAATATCCCTAAGAACTAGTGCCATTTCTGGATTAGATTAAGTACAAAATTTGGGATCAAGTTATAGATAGTTTCTCTGATAGCTGTAAAAGCTTTTAGAGATCCAGAATAGTAACAATTGATTTATTAAAGAAGAATAAGAACTAAAGAAGAGAAAACTATCCAAACAATATATTAAAAATTCAAGAAACGTTTTACAGAGTAAAAAGATATATTCTGACTTTCTATATGTTTTACAAATAATGAAGATGGGCTTTATATAACAGCCCACATGCATAACATCATAACCATGTAGCTAAACTCTAACAGATTTACAAGCCCAACCACTATTCTTAACAAATTACTCTAATATTCTTCCGGTTTCTTCTTCTTCTGAAGAACATTTTGAAGAGAAACCACCCCAAGACGAGCTCTCATCATGTCAAAATCAGTAGATGAAATTGGTTTAGTAAGAATGTCAACAACTTGATCAGAAGAAGGAACAAAGTTAACAACAAGCTGTCCAACAAGCACTTTTTCTCGAATAAAGTGTATGTCAATTTCAACATGCTTAATTCGAGCATGATGAGTCGGGTTAGCAGACATTGAAACAGCAGAGGTGTCATCACACCACACCACTGGTTTTCCATTTACCGAGACCCCAACTTCCTGTAACATATGTTCAATCCAAACTAATTCAGCAGTTGAGTTTGCTACACTTTTATACTCTGCTTCAGAAGAAGAGCGAGAGACAACATCCTGCTTCTTAGAACACCAAGCAACAAGATTGTTTCCAAGAAAGATACATTAATTGTTGTAGATTTCCTATCTTCAATGGAAGAAGCCCAATCAACATCAGAGTAACAACCGGACTTAGCACATTTGCTGGTTGAAAACATAAGACAAAATCAAGAGTGCCATAGACATAGCGCAAGATACGGTTGTTAGCCTTCCAGTGAACAACTGAAGGATTGTTCATATGCTGACTAACCTTATTCACAACATAAGAAATATCAGGTCTTGTGAGACACAAATACTGCAACCCTCCTACTATACTCCTATAAAGATGACCATCGACAAACGCAACAGGATCATCAGAAGGAGCTTTATTAACAACAACCATGAGAGTAAGAGTAGGATTAGTGCCAAGCATATCTGCCCTCTGAAGAAGATCAGTAGCATACTTCTTCTGACTTAACAGCAAGGCTCCTGAGCATTGAACAATTTCCATGCCAAGAAAGTACCCAGGTTCACCCAAATTTTTAAGTGAAAAGGTGTCATTGAGTTGCTGAATAAGAACATCAATTTCTGTTGAGTTGCTGCCTGTGATGATAATATGATCAATATAGACCATGAGCAGTAACTTAGAAGAGCTAGTATTCCTAATATACAAAGAGGAATCAGCCTTAGAAGATGAAAACCCTTGTTGAGAGATGAGATAAGACTTGAGAGTGTTAAACCAAGCCCGAGGTGCTTGTCTCAACCCATACAAAGCTTTATTAAGATGACAAACTAGCTTCTCTCCAGAAGGACCCACCTGTTCAAAACCAGGTGGTTGAGCCATATATATTTCTTCAGAGAGTTCACCATTAAGAAAAGCATTATTAATATCTATTTGACGAACCATCCATTCCATCGAAACATCTAAGGCCAGAATGACTCTAATGGTGGTGGCTCGGACAACTGGGCTAAATGTCTCTTTGAAATCACTACCAACCTTTTGAGAAAACCCCTTAGCCACCAGACGGGCTTTAAGCCTATCAACAAATCCATTAGGCTTTTTCTTAACTCGAAAGAGCCACTTGCACCCTACTGCTTTGCGATTAGAGGGAATAGGCCTGAGATCCCACGTGCTTATTTTCATGAGTGCATTGTACTTATCATAGACAGCTTGTGACCACCCAGGATGTTGAAGAGCTTCAAAGACATCAACTGGTTCATGTAACTCAGCCTCAGCAAGAAGAACCTTGGGTTTAAAAATACCAGACTTCCCACGAGTGATCATAGGGTGCAAATTGGTAACACAAGTACCAGAAGATGTAGATGGAGAAGTAGATGGTGAGGGTGAAGGTAGAGCTGCTGGTGGAGATAGTGCAGCAAGTAAATGTGAAGAGGGTGGAATAGAAGGTGAAGAAGTAGATGATGATGATGGTGAAGGTGGAGCTGCTGGTGGAGATGGTGCAACAAGTAAAGGTGAAGAGGATGAAATAGAAGGTGGAGAATTAGATGATGATGAGGGTGGAGGTGGAGCTGCTGGTGGAGATGGTACAACAAGTAAAGGTGAAGAGAGTGGAGTAGAAGGTGGAGAATTAGATGATGAAGGTGGAGGTGGAGCTGCTGGTAAAGATGATGCATCAAGTAAAGGTGAAGAGGGTGGAGTAGAATGTGGAGAATTAGATGATGAAGGTGGATGTGAAGCTGCTGGTGGAGATGGTGCAGCAAGTAAAGGTGAAGAGGATAGAGTAGAAGGTGGAGAATTAGATGATGGGGGTGGAGGTGGAGCTGCTGGTGTAGATGGTGCAACAAGTAAAGGTGAAAAGGATGGAGTAAAAGGTGGAGAATTAGATGATGAGGGTGGAGCTGCTGGTGGAGATGATGCAACAAGTAAATGTGAAGAGGGTGGAGTATAAGTTCTAAAAGAAGGGACTGAAAGAGATACATGATGATGCCGACATGTCTTAGAAGAACTGTTAGTAGAAGCACTGAATTGAGAAGAAACTAGATAAGGAAACACAATTTCAACAAATTGAACATATCTAGATATAAAAATACGACCTGACTTATCTAAACATCTATAACCTTTATGCATAGGGAATAACCTAAGAAGGCACATGTGGAAGACCTAAACTGAAGTTTATTATGATTAAAAGGTCTGAAACATGGATATCAATATAAGCCTTAGAGTATGACAGAAGTTCCACTAGGATATCCTCCTTCTAAAGTAGCATTAATCCCATGCAATTATCTGCTCTCTCAACTACTAAATTCCCAGTCATTCCTAACATTCCTTTCACATCATCCGCTTTATTTTTAAACAAACGAGTGTCACATAGAAAAATTAAACTAGGATCTTTTGAGGCTACCAACTGCCCCAGAGTTCGAACTGTCTCAAGGTTCCCAAGCCCTTGACAGTTTCAGCTTAATATTTTCATGATTCCCGGCGGGCTGAACTTCAGCCTCCACCGATAGTTCAGGGGTTTTGACAAGAGAAATAACCTCAACACCACTCTGAACAGTGTTTGAGACTGCAACTGAAAATATCTTGTTTTCTTAGGGCTAAAAAGATTACAGACCTCATTCTTCCTTTGAAGAGACCTTTTTGCACTTATGTTCCTTGTAGCAGATAACACCATATTTTTACCTCTCATGCCAGGGCCTGCAAACATTTTCTCACTATCACTAACACCTTCCAACAACTTCTTCTATTTACCAGCACCTAAATTTCTAACTCCATTGAAATGAACAATTCCAGGTTTGGGGCATTTACATTTGACCATCTTTGCCTAGAGAAAACTTTAAGCCAAAGACAAAATTGGAATTGGCCTCTCTCAGTCTCAGGAGGATAGACAGACATATTTCAGCCTCATGACCAATAAGACCACACAAATAGCAAAAGGCATGCAATCTCTCATATTTGGCCATACAAATCTTAGGGGAACCATCAGCCAGCTTTCTAACGTGCACACACCTTCTAAGAAGCTTTCTATTGTCTATCTCAACTGTAACACGCAAAAATTCTTCTAGGCGACCCTCTTCTTTTCTCAAATCAGCACTCAGACTATTGTTAAACTTAGCACCAACAGATTTCTCAAATTCTGCAGTCATTCCAATCAAAGACAAGTTATAAATTCTAATCCATAGAGCTAAGGGAGCAAAATCATATTCTTAGGGACTTAAACGACCATCAAAAGGTTTGAGAGCCAATAACTCACCATTGAAAGTCCAAGGTGAAGAAGAAAATCGCCTTGAAAAATTCAAAGAGAATTTTTCATCGTACAGACGCTCTTCCTCCCAGTAGACATTGCCATGTCTTTTTACGGAATCACATACCAACGTTTGGTTTATGAACATTCCTTTCATATGAATTTCTTAGGTATTTTTCAATTCTCACCCATTTGGATCATATTGCCACTAAGTTAATGAATTTTGTTCATATGGATCATTTGTTGAATTTAATTAGATAATTAAATATTTGTGGTATAAATTAATTAAATATTTTTATTTAATATTTAAATGATCTTACACATATTTAAATATTGTTTCAAAATATTTTTATTAATATTATAATATATATAATGTTTATATGTTATACGTTGAGGTTGCATATTGGTTGAGAATTAATAAGTTAGAAGTTTATTTTAATTTATTTTTTATTTATAAATTTTTACCATCTTATAAAATATTTTAGTAGGTTAAACTTATGTTGTAAAATTTTTATCAATGTTATACAACTTTTATATTTATTTTATCATTTAATTTAATATATTTCGCAATTTGTCACAAGTAATAAAAATTTAAAAATTTGAACATCTTAAATGTTTAACATTTAAAAATTCATAAAAATATTTTAATGGAGAATAACGAGGTATGCAAATAATATATATATATATTAAAAATATTTAATATAATAATTATATTAGTAGTACGATAAATAATATAATTCTATGACTTTTTGTGCATATATTTTTAATTTAATATTGAAAGTTTAACATGTTAAAAAGAAACACACATGGACAATTTAGTAAATTTTTCTTCAAGGTAGTCTTATATTCCTCCAACCAAACACAATAATTTTACATTCCTAACAAATAAACCAAACAATATAATGTAACATTCCCAGTAATGTGTAAAGTAATGTTACATTCTGAGAATCTTATTCCCAGAGGTAATCTTACATTCTGTAAACTAAACGCACATATAATCATGTTTCCGAGTTTGTATGCGTTTGGAAGTGATTTGGCACTTTGTAGTATGATGTTTTCTCAGCTTCATATTTGTCATTAGAAGTAGACTTGGCATTTCTTACTGATGGTTTACGAATAGGAAATATTTGGGTTTGATTTGTTTGCACACCATGCTTATCTTAAGTTTGTATTCAATGTTCTTAGTCAACATAATCCTATGAATCAACATAGTCTTCTTGGCCAAAACAGCAGCAGACAACTACCTAGACAAACGATCAAACTCAACAGCCTCAACCCTTATGGATGAACCCGATTGTTTTGAGTTTATAATTTATGGTGTATGGTTAAATTATTTTTAAAATTAAAGTCAAATTAAAATAACATGTAAATAATGAGGATTAAATTTATGATATTATCATTATATAGGATAACTCCGATGAAATAAAAAATTTGAAGAAATTACTATCAACCGAATTTGAGACTAAGGATCTAGGTAGTCTTAGATACTTCTTGGGTATGAAGGTGGCGAGGTCTGAAGCTAGCATTATTATAAATAAGATAAAATACATCTTTGATTTACTTTCAGAAACTAAAATGTTAGGGTGCAAGCTAGCGGAAACACCTATAGAACAATATCATAGACTTGTTGGATATCAATCTACTTGCCCCTCACAATGCCAGACATTGTGTTCTCAGTAAGCATTGTTAGTCAATACATAAGTGATCCAAAAGAAGAGCATTTTGAAACTGTTAAGAAAATCTTAAAATAACTAAAAAAAACTCCTAGTTATGGTTTGATATTAAGGGAAAATGAAGACCTATCAGTGAAAGATATCTACTATTTAAGATGGGCTAGAGAGTTGACTAACAAAAAATTAACTAGCGGATATTGTTTATTTGTGTGTGAGATTATTTAGTTACTTGAAAGAGCAAGAAACAATCAACATTTTTACTGCAGAAGCTGAGTATAAAACTTTGGCTTTAAAAATTTGTGAAGTAATTTGACTGTAAAAATTACTTGCAGAATTGGGAATCCAACAATATAAAGAGATACAATTACAAAGTGATAGACATTGGCTATTAGCATTGTCAAAAGCCGGTTCATCATGATAGAAGGAAGCATATAAAGATGGATCGACATTTTATTTCAAAAAAGATCAATGATGGGACAATTACATTAAACTTTGTTCCTACAAGGAACCAGTTAGCTAATGTCCTCTCCAAAATAGTACCAAAAGTCATCTTTAATAAACTTACATCCAAATTTGGAATCTACACCGTATACTCACCAGCTTCCTAAATATCAAATTACTATTATTTAGTAATTATTTTCTTAATATTAATCTTAGTCAATAATAGTTGTAAATGAGGAACTAAATTTTTGTTGTAATTTATTTGTAAATTTGTGTAATTACTACTTTCCTAATTTAGGCCTTTTCTATAAACTATAAATAGGCACTATCCTTATGAATAAAATATGTAAAAAAATAAATAAAGAAGAGAACTTACCTCTCTGCACCAAATACATATTCTCCACAATACTTATGCTAGTGCATATTGTCACGTCGGTAGACTGTAGCTAACTCGATCGTGCGGCCTTAGCTCGCTTTCTCTAACTCTTGTGACTAAGTAAGCCTGAAACAGTTAAGCACAAAGGCTCAAACTCTTGTGGAAATGGAAAATGACAACGGAAAGAAAAATTACAACACAAGAGAATTAGTGTTGGGAATTCAAGTTGTATTACACAATGAAGAAGTGATGAAGTGAGGAGGGGAAAACCTCTATTTATACATGAAGCCCCGTACATCTAACGGTCCAAATTAAACTAGACGGACGGCTCAGATCGCCCAAAAATCTCTAAATCCATAAAAACAAGGGGAGCCATAAAATTATTAAAATAAATGAGTAAAAATACGATTACATGGCTTAAAATAGCAATGACTTATTCTCAACTCGGATTGGACCCTCCTAGGCTCGGTCGGGCAGACCCATGGTGCTGAAACAGGCCCCCATGGTGCAGAATCGAGCCCCTAGGGCCCCTGGTGCGTGCTGGCTGCACCCTGGTGCGGGCAGAATGCACCCTGGGGTGTGCTGGACGAACCCCAGTGCTGAACTGGCTCGGTCGCGGGCTGGCGGTCCGTGACATTCTCCCCCACTTGAGCTAGCGACGCCCTCGTCGCGCGGTCGGCATGATACTGCTCCACTTGATCTTTGAACTGCCAAAGGTCCTCGGCTAGCTCCCAACTCCCCTCACTGTCGGGAAGTCCCTTCCAAAGAATAAAATACTCATGCCTCGGACGATGACCTGGTCGACGAATCACTCTTTCGGCTTGGATTTCTTCGACCTGGTTCTCATAAGAAACTTTCACTCCGACTGGTGCTCGGTGTGACTTACCTCGATCTGGATCCTCCTCATCCTCATGGAATGGCTTAAGTAGGCTGACATGGAACACTAGATGAGCTCGGGTGGATGATGGTAACTCTAGTCGGTACGCCATGGTGTCGATCCTCTTCAAAACTTTGAATGGACCCTCGTATCTTCGCACAAGCCCCTTGTGCACGGTTGGGTTGCGCAAGATCCCGGTCAACTTGTCTAGGACAAGGTCGCCAACTTGAAAGTTCACATCTCTGCGCTTTCGATCTGCCCATTTCTTGGTCCTTTTCCCCGCCTTGTGCAAACAAGCTCGAGCTAACTCCTGATGTTCTTGACACTCCTTGGCATAGTCATGTGCTGCTGGATTAGGCCCATCATACTTGGTAGCAACCGCGTTGGGTGTGAGCGGTTGCTGCCCCATCACTATCTCGAACGGACTCTGACCTGTGGCTTCGCTCCGTTGCAAATTGTAAGAGAACTGAGCCACGTCTAACAACTTGGGCCAATTCCCCTGCGTGGCAATCACATAGTGCCTCAAGTAAATCTCCAAAAGTGCATTCACCCTCTCTGTCTGTCCGTCTATCTATGGGTGAACACTCGTCGAAAAGTTCAAGCTCGATCCCATAAGCTTGAACAGCTCGGTCCAAAATCGCCCTGTGAACCGCGTGTCCCGGTCACTTATGATGGTCTTTGGCACGCCCCCAGTATTTCACCACGTGCTTAAGGAAAAGTCTGGCTGCTTCCTTGGCTGGGCACACCTTGGAAGCTGGGATGAATGTCCCATACTTCGAGAACCTATCCACGACCACCATGATACTCGACAACCCGTCAGTACAAGGTAAACCAACAATGAAATATAAAGAAATACTCTCCCATGGTCGGTCGGGTATCGGCAAAGGCTGCAAAAGTCCCGCGGGCTTCTTCATTTCTATCTTGTCTTGTTGGCACACAAGGCAAGTTTTCACACAGGCTTCAATGTCTGCACCCATGTGAGGCCAATAGTAGTCTCGGGAAATGAGAGCTATGGTCCGAGTAATGCCTGGATGTCCTGCCCACATCGAATCATGACACTCCTTCATGATCTCCTTTCGCAACTCACCAAACTGCGGCAAATAAAGGCGGTGGTCTCGGGCATATAACAAGTCCCCCTCGAGCCAAAACTTCCTGGTTCTGCCCTCTTTGACATGATCTATCAACATCTTGGTTGTTGGGTCATGAGATAGTCCCTCTCGGATGCGCTCTAACAAAGTTCCCATAGGCAAGCTGACTGTCTCAATGTTGTACCTCCGGCTAAGTGCGTCGGCAACGGAATTCACCTTCCCTGGCTTGTACTCCAAGGAAAAATCAAACTCTGCTAAGAATTCCTGCCACCGGACCTGCTTGGGAGAAAGCTTCTTCTGGGTCAGAAAATAACTATTTGCAACATTATCGGTAAACACAACAAACCTCGACCCAAGAAGATAATGTCGCCAAATGCGCAAACAATGTACCACTGCCGTCATCTCCTTCTCATGGACCGTGTACTTCTTCTCGGTCTCATTAAGCTTCCGGCTTTCATATGCAACCGAATGTCCCTCTTGCATCAAGACTCCTCCACTGGCAACGTCTAATGCGTCTGTGTAAACTTCAAATGGCTTGGTGTGATCAGGCAACACCAACACTGGTTCGCTCACCATGGCCTTCTTCAATTCTGCAAAGGCATTCTGACACTCAATGCCCCAAACCCACGCCTTGTCCTTCTTCAATAGCTCGGTCAAGGGTGCGGCAATCTTTGAGTAGCTCTTCACAAACTTTCGGTAATAATTGGCAAGCCCAAGGAATGACCGCAGCTCGGTCACCTTGGTCGGTGGACTCCACTCATCAATAGCTCGAACTTTGGCTCCATCCATTCGGATTTTGACCCCACCAATGATATGGCCAACGAAAGGAACTTCTTTCTGAGCAAATGAGCACTTCTCTTCTTTCACATAGAGCTCGTTTTGCCGTAGTACTTCGAACACCTGTCTCAAGTGCTCAACATGCTCCACAAGAGATTTGCTATATACAACAATATCGTCAAGGTAAACCACAACGAATTGATCTAAAAACGGTTGTAGTACCTTGTTCATAAGAGTGCAAAACGTTGCTGGAGCATTCGTGAGGCCGAACGACATCACCAGAAACTCATACGAACCATATCGGGTAACACATGTTGTCTTCGGCTCATCCCCTGCGGCTATTCTGACTTGCCAATACCCGGATCTCAAGTACAACTTGGTGAACCACCTTGCACCACCAAGCTGGTCGAACAAGTCTGCAATAAGTGGGATCATATACTTGTTCTTTACCGTGAGCTTGTTCAAAGCTCGGTAATCAATGCACATTCTGAGGGATTCGTTATACTTCTTCTGAATTAATACTGGAGCGCCGTAGGGTGCTTTCGACGGTCGGATATACCCTGCTTCGAGGAGTTCTTTCAACTGTCTGCGTAACTCCTCTAATTCGGGCGGAGCCATTCGGTAAGGGGCCTTGGCTGGTGGCTCCGCATCGGGCACAAGCTCAACTTTGTGGTCTACCTCCCTCTTTGGCGGCAGACTCTTCGGCAATTCTGTTAGCATCACATCACAGAAATCTACCAACACTCGTCCCACCTCATCGGGGACCTTCTCGGCAATGACTGGTTCATCTACCACCAATGTCGCTAGAAAGGTGGGTTCCTCCTTGCGCACCCCCTTAGATACCTGAATAGCTGACAGCATTCTGGCCCCAACTCCGGTCTCTCGGCTTGCCGGAACAACACATTGGTGCCTCGGATCCAAGATGCACAAGCAATCAGCAAAAGGGACGGGAAAAACGTTAATCTTGTCAAGGAAGCTAATGCCAATAACAAAGTCAAAATCATCAAGTGGAATTACCTTGATGGCTTCCTTACCCGTCCAACCTCCAATGTCGAGCTTAACCCCTTTTGCTACACCGGCAATCGGAGCTTCTTTGGAATTGACTGTTTTGATGAACCCACTCGCCTTCTCAACATAAAGGCCGAGTTTCTTCGCTGCTTGTTTGGATATGAACAACTCTGAGGCACCCATATCAACTAATGCACTCAGCTTCTGATCGGCAACAGTGGCATCTGCAAACATTAGACCCTTCTTCTTGTTGGCCTTCTTGGAGTCCATGAAACTAAGGATGGCTCCCATCTTGTGAGTCTCATTCTCACCAGCTTCATTCTCTTGGATGGCAGCAGCTCTCGCATTCTGTGGGCAGTCCCTCGCTATATGTCTTCCCCCACAAGTGAAACAACCGTTATTGTGATTGTTTATGTCCCATGTCTGACGTCCCCTTCCATGGAACGACCTCCCATTTCCACTTGGAGGCCTATCGGACCTAGTTGGCATTTCCCTGTCTCCTCCCCCACTGCTCTTGAACTTCAGCTTCGGTTTGGATGACTCGAGTTTCTTGTTCTCAAATTCGGCTATGTCTTCGGCTGTAGAAAGGGCCGATGAAAGGTCTTTAACTCCCATACGCCTCAACTCCATCTTCGCCCACTTCTGAAGCCCGTTCATGAAGTCAAAATAGCCTTCATCTTCACTCAAACTCGGCAGTTGGAGCTTAAGTTCCGTAAAATTCCTCACATACTCGAGGATGGTCCCATCATGCTTTAGGTTGCGCATCTTTAATCGCGCCTCTTGCTGAGCATTCTTCGGATAGAAATGCTTCTTAAACTCATACTGAAAGTCCTTCCATGTCTTGAAGGGAAGTGTGTCGCCTTCTTCCTCATCACACATACGTCACCACCACAACAGAGCGACATCGGTAAGGTAAATCGAAGCTGTGTTTACTTTAGTCGTATCATCATCGATACCTGACACACGGAAGTACTGTTCAAGCCCCCAGATGAAATTATCCACATCTTGGGCTGCTCTCGACCCACTGAACTTGCTAGGACGCAGAGCGTCTATCTTCGGCTTCGGTGCTGCTACTTCGGCAAGCATCCCACTCTTCATAGCTGCTTGGTAAATGCGAAGTTCACTCTTGAGCTCCATCATTTCTTCTTTCATGGCGACTATCTGCGCCTGCAGTGAGTTGTCACGATCATCAAGTTTGTCGTACATCTCACTTAGGAGGTTCTCCAACTCCTCTTTGATCTTCCCCTCAAGGGTTTCGACCAGACTAGAATGTGACTCCTCGTCACCTCAGGTCTCCTTGACTTCCCTCACAGGCTCTTCAAGTT
Organism: Hibiscus tridactylites; assembly: GCA_958450335.1. Classification (NCBI taxonomy): domain Eukaryota; kingdom Viridiplantae; phylum Streptophyta; class Magnoliopsida; order Malvales; family Malvaceae; genus Hibiscus; species Hibiscus tridactylites. The sequence continues at coordinate 20,896,527 of OY288276.1, read as the reverse complement.
TAGCGACCCTCTTATCCAAGGCTGCAACCATGTCCTTGGAACTTCCTCGCTTCTTCTCACCATTGCGGCCGTTACCTCCCTCGGCTGCTTGAACTTCCCCAGAGTTCTGTGGTGCCATTTCTCCCGATCAAACCTGGCTCTGATACCACTTGTCACGTCGGTAGACTGTAGCTAACTCGATCGTGCGGCCTTAGCTCGCTTTCTCTAACTCTTGCGACTAAGTAAGCCTGAAACAGTTAAGCACAAAGGCTCAAACTCTTGCGGAAATGGAAAATGACAACGGAAAGAAAAATGACAACACAAGAGAATTGGTGTTGGGAATTCAAGTTGTATTCCACAATGAAGAAGTGATGAAGTGAGGAGGGGCAAACCTTTATTTATACATGAAGCCCCGTACATCTAACAGTCCAAATTAAACTAGACGGACGACTCAGATCGCCCAAAAATCTCTAAATCCCTAAAAACAAGGGGAGCCATGAAATTATTAAAATAAATGAGTAAAAATAAGATTACATGGCTTAAAATATCAATGACTTATTCTCAACTCGGACTGAACCCTCCTAGGCTCGGTCGGGCAGACCCATGGTGCTGAAACAGGCCCCCATGGTGCGGAATCAAGCCCCTAGGGCCCCTGGTGCGTGCTGGCTGCACCCTGGTGCGGGCAGAATGCACCCTGGGGTGTGCTGGACGAACCCCAGTGCTGAACTGGCTCGGTCGCGGGCTGGCGGTCCGTGACAATATATTATTCTAGGCTCTTGGGAACCCTCAATCACAATTCACAAACAATCTTCACAAACATAGATTAAACACCAATCAAGCTTAATAACATTGTCTTATGCAACCAACATCCTGAATCTAAACTCCAAAGACAACCTGCTACCCCCATCAGCTTTGCAACACTTTGACCACCCTGCTTTGAATATAGGAGCTCAAAGAGCCCAACCTTTACAAGGCAAACCGCAAGTCGGTTGATCTGCCACTTCCTAAGCTCACCAAGCTTTAAAGAGATCCGATCGATTCATTCCTTCCTTACCGAAATAATCTGCCATGGTATTACAAACTCTACGGACATGAACGAAATGCACCCTTCCAATTTTACACACCATGAATTATCACTAATCCAATTCAGAATCAGCAAAGAATCCAATTCCATAACCAATATTTCATCTCCCGGCCACTTGTTTTCACATGATTTGGTGTTCTAGTTCTTCAAGGCGACTTTTAGTCTCTTCAATTTCACTGCTATGTCTGATTTGTTTTCATTCTCCTTCAAAAACACTTCTTTGATAATCTTCCTACACTCTTCACGAACTTGAAAGGCCGCGGCCCCCAGTCTACTATCTCATTTGACAGTAACACCGGAATGTGGTCTGAAATTGAACAATCCTTGAGTGCCAGTAAACAATTATCATCAATTAAGAACTTATCCAATCTACTCTTACATCTCTCGATGAACTGATTGAATTCGTTTGATCCTGTCAATTTGCTCGTGCAGCCACATCGTTGAATGGCATTAAAGTCGCCTCCCACAATACAATTAACCCGGTCCGGGCTTTTCAGGCTTGCTAATCTGTTCTGTCCCATAGACATAGTTCAACTCTTTCCCAGTTTCAGCGCTTTTCTTGCCTCCCTTGTTAACATGTCCCACCTGTAAACCATATCTGAATCCATTAGGAATATACCTGATAATACTGGGGATTACGTCCCCTTTACCTTTTTCTTTTGCCTTCGCAGCACTCTATCTCTTTTTCTTTTCTCCAGCTCCGTTAATGTCTTGTTATGCTATGCATTTTATTCAATACATAAAAGGAATGCACTGAAAATCCTAGATTTCTTCTTATGGAAACTGTAGCATCCGACACATTATTTATTCGCGTTGGGTGTTGTATGGTGTTATTTGTTGGGAGTTAGCAAATTAGTTAGCAACTATTTATTTGTAACTAATTTCTGTTATCTTGTTAGTTAGTTTTTCCTTACTTGTATATAAACATACCTTTGTAATTAGTGTATTGATTCATTCTGAAATAATACAAATAGAAGTATTATTCATTTACATTTTTTACATGGTATCGTGAGCTAGGCTTCTCAGCCCGTTTTCTTCAGTTTTTTGGGCTCTTGCCTTTTAGCCTGTTTTCCCTTGTTGACTTTCAGTCAAAATCCCTCTTTTCGTTTTCTTTCTCTCTTTTTTGGTTCACGATGCCTCTTATGATTGATTCCGATCATCCCTTGTTTCTCCATCCGTCTGACACGTCGGGAGTCAATTTGGTGTCTCATCAGCTTGTCGGCATTGAAAATTACAACGCCTGGAGTAGATCGATGCGGATTGCGTTGCTGGCGAAGAACAAACTCGGTTTCATTGATGGTGACTGCAAAAAGGAGAGCTATGAATAGGAGCTTCATTCGCAATGGGAGAGGTGCAACACCATTGTGCTTTCCTGGCTTCTTAACACAGTGAGCCAGGATCTTTCGGCTGGAATTGTCTTTGCGTCGAATGCCGCGGCTGTTTGGAAAGATTTGAAGGAACGCTTCGACAAAATTGACGGTTCTAGGGTTTTCTTTCTTCACCGGTCGATTGCTACGCTTGTCCAAGGTGACTCGTCTGTCTCGGTTTACTTCACTCGCCTCAAACTCTTGTGGGACGAGTACAATGCGTTAGCCCCATTCTCAACTTGTACGTGCGAGGTCGCTCAGCAAAATGCAACTCATGTGGCTCAGCAGCGGCTCTTTCAGTTTCTGATGGGCCTTAACGAAACCTACTCTGCCATGCGTAGCCAGATTTTGCTCATGAAACCTCTACCGACGATGAATCAGGCCTATTCCATGATCGTGCAAGAGGAGTCTCATCGTCTGCAGCTTTCAGGTGGCTCGTTTGGTGACGCTTCAGCTCTTTTCTCTAGTGCTTCCAGAGGTGCTGATGGGCGCCGTTTTTTGGCATCTGTGATTATTGCAAGAAGAAGGGGCATCGCCGTGAAACTTGCTATCGATTGATCGGTTTTCCCTCTGATTTCAAATTCACCAAGAAACGGCCTCAGGCAGCGTTAGCAGTTGGTTCTGAGATGTCTAAGGTTACTGCCAATGTCCCTGTTGCTGCCAATGTCCCAGTTGCTGCCAATGTCCCTGTTTTCACTGTTGAACAATACAATCAGATCCTGGGCTTGCTGAATCAACCTCCTCCATCAGATTCCAGTGTGAATCTTGTAGGTATTGTGGCTTGTAGTTTACCTGCTTGTTCTTTCTCTACTCAATGGATTTTGGATACGGGTGCCACTGACCATATTACGTTTGTCTTTGAGAGCTTGTTAAATCCTATTTCATGTTCTGCTCCACGCTTTGTTCATATGCCTAATGGTTCCACTGAGTTAGTCACCCATACTGGTTCTCTTCGATTATCTTCCAATTTCTTTATTTCTAATATCTTGTTTGTTCCCAATTTTTCTCATAACTTGTTATTTGTTTCTAAATTGTCCAAAGACCATCATTGTGTCATTTCTTTCTATTCTAATATCTGTATCTTGCAGGATCTCTCTACTGGCATGATCAAGGGGATTGGTAGAGAATTCAAAGGGTTGTATGTCTTTGAGTTTGCTAAGGGAGCTATTGGTTTGTCTTCATCTGTCTCAGTTTCTCAATCTTTGTATAATTGTTCTGCATCTTTTAATTCAATGTTGTTTTCGAAATCTTTACTTTCTGTGTCTAATAATACTGAACTTTGGCATGCTCGATTGGGCCATGCTGCCATTTCTACTCTTCATAAGCTTCCTTTGTGTACTTCTATTGTTTTTGATAAGAATATTGTTCATAATTGTGTTGTGTGTCCCTTAGCCAAACAGACTAGACTTTCTTTTCCACATAGTACTTCTAGGTCTCTTGTGCCTTTTGATCTTATACATATTAACCTCTGGGGACCTTATAGAGTATCTACACATAGTGGTCATAGGTACTTCTTAACTGTTGTTGATGACTGCTCAAGGATGACTTGGATCTTCTTACTTCGCCTCAAAACTGATGTTCTTTTATCTCTTAAACAGTTTCTTTCTTTTGTTTCTACTCATTTTTCCACTACTCCTAAAATCATTCGTAGTGACAATGGTACTAAATTTTTCAATTCAGCTTGTGATTCTCTTTTTACCTCCTTAGGTATCCTCCATCAGAGTTCTTGTGTTCACACTCCATAGCAAAATGGAGTTGCTGAACGAAAACATAGACACTTATTATAAGTAGCAAGAGCTTTAAGGTTTCATTCTAAGGTTCCAAATAAGTTTTGGGGTGAGTGTGTCCAAACTGCTTGTTATCTTATTAACAAGTTACCATCTTCTGTTCTCCATTGGAAATCACCTTTTGAATGTCTCTATGACAAGCCCCCTGACTTGTCTTTTCTTAGAATTTTTGGGTGTCTTTGCTATGCCAATGTTTCTCCTCATCCTAGTGATAAATTTGCTCCTAGAGCTGTGCCTTCTGTTTTCATGGGCTATTCCCTTACACAAAAAGGTTTCATTTTGTTTAATCTTGAGACATACAATTTTTTTGTGAATAGGGATGTTATTTTTCATGAGAATGTCTTTCCCTTCCATTTTCCTGTTCCTAAATCTTCCTCCTTTCCTTCTGCTTCTTATATTCCAGATTCAGATTTTTGATTCTTTCTCCTTCTTTCCCATCTACTGTATCACCTACTGATTCTTTCCCATCTTCAGTACCTATACCCACTACTGATCATTCTTCTTTTCCTCATATTTCTTCACCAGTTTCTGATCCTTCAACACTAAGTCCTGCTCCTTTACCCATTTTGATCCTGTTTCTTCTCCTGATCATTCCACATATCCTATATCTTCTCCTCCATCTCCAGATTCTCCTTCTTTGCAGCAGTCATCATCTCCAGTTCATGTGTCTTCTCTTCCAGTAGCTCCAGTAGTTCCTCGCAGGTCTTCTCGTGTCTCTAAACATCCACAATGGCTTAATGATTATGTGTGTCCTACTTCCCATTCTTTTTCTTCTACCATTTATCCCATTTCTGATTATGTTTCCTATTCCCATTTACCTTGTTCTACTCAAACTTTTCTTTCTTCTACCAATGCCTTGTTTGAACCAACAACTTACCACGAGGCTATTCAAGATCCAAAGTGGGTTCAGGCTATGAAAGAAGAGATACATGCTCTTGAATCAAATGGAACTTGGTCAGTGGTTACCTTACCTCCTGGGAAGGTGCCAATTGGTTGTAAATGGGTATACAAGATTAAGTATACTGCATCTGGTGAAGTGAAGAGATTTAAGGCTCATCTTGTGGCCAAAGGTTACAACCAGAAAGAAGGAGTGGACTATGTTGATACCTTCCCACCAGTTGTCAAGTTGGTCACTGTTAGGTGTCTTCTTGCTTTGGCTTCTGTTTTTCAATGGCCCTTGTTTTAGCTTGATGTCTATAATGCTTTTCTCCAAGGGGACCTTTTTGAAGAGGTGTATATGGACTTACCTGTTGGATTTTGCAGTCAGGGGGAGCATTAGGTGTGCAGACTGCAAAAATCCCTCTATGGGCTAAAACAAGCTTCCAGGCAGTGGAACTTGAAATTGACAGAAGCTCTTTTGAAAGCTGGCTATGAACAGAGTAAGTATGATTACTCTTTATTCACAATGAAGAAAGATAAGAAAATTGTGATCATGCTGATTTATGTTGATGATCTCTTGATTACTGGCAATGACAAGGGTCTAGTTGAAGATTTGAAAAATCTGTTGCATCAGAATTTTAAGATGAAGGGCCTAAGGGAATTGAAATTTTTCTTAGGCCTTGAAGTTATGTGATCAAAAGAAAGAATTTTAGTTAATCAACGCAAATATGCCCTTGAATTAATTGAAGAATCAGGGGTAGGGGGAGCAAAGCCAGCCATGACTCCACTTGAGCAAAACATTAAGCTTACTTCTGCTGAGTATGATAGTGTTTGCCACAGTGGAGATGAAGATGAGTTATTAATAGATAAAAGTGTTTTCCAAAGATTAATAGGAAGACTCATATACCTTACGCACACAAGACCTGACATAACATTTGATGTGCATCACTTGAGTCAATTCATGCAACATCCTAAGAAAACTCATCTTAATTCAGCTTTGAGAATAGTGAAGTATGTTAAGAAGAATCTAGGGCAAGGAATCTTGTTGGCTTCTAATAGCAACTGTGAACTTGAAGCATATTGTGATTCAGATTGGGCTTCTTGTCTAGTTACAAGGAAATCTGTTTCAGGGTTTTGTATTAAACTTGGAAATTCATTACTCTCTTGGAAGTCAAAGAAGCAAAGCACAGTAGCAAGATCTTCTGCAGAAGCAGAGTATAGAAGCATGGCAGTTGTCACTGCAGAATTAGTTTGGTTGAATGGATTGCTACAAGAATTGGGTTATGAAAGAAGTAAGCCAATCAAGCTGCATTGTGATAGTAAAGTTGCTTTGCAGATTGCAGCTAATCCTATTTTTCATGAGAGAGCGAAACACATAGAGATCGACTGCCACTTTGTGAGGGAGAAGATTCAAGAAGGTCTCATCAGCACCAAGTTTGTATCTTCAACAGAACAATTGGCAGACATATTCACAAAGGCCCTGGGTTCGCAGCAACATAGTTATCTCTTATCCAAGTTGGGGGTTAAAGATATTTATCACCCTCCAACTTGAGGGAGAGTGTTGGGAGTTAGCAAATTAGTTAGCAATTGTTTATTTGTAACTAATTTCTGTTATCTTGTTAGTTAGTTTTTCCTTACTTGTATATAAACATACCTTTGTAATTAGTGTATTGATTCATTCTGAAATAATACAAACAGAAGTATTATTCATTTACATTTTTTACATTATTAAATGAAAAATATTGCATGTTATACATTGGAACATGTCTTTTTAGGTCAAGCGCAATGTCAAAGATTTGCTAACTTGTTTCTGTTAGCAAGTGCATGTAGGTGTCTGCTCGATGATCCTCAAAGTGGTGGCCTCGAAGAGTTGTGTGGATCTGCTGAGCATAAAACTGCCGCTTAAACCATATTTCCCTCGTTCATGGCTTCTTTTGGACAATGCATGAATGCACAACCGGGTTCGAATCCGAATTCGAACATTCGCCAAAATTCTTATCAGAAAATGAATGCTCCATATAGCTCCTGCCAAAATGCGACTACTCAACACACCTTTCCAAACAGGCAAGCCCATCAAAGCCCATATCATAATTTTTATTCCATGCCATTGCTTGCGTCACAAGTAAAGTTGGATTTTTTTTTTATTTTTTGATAGTCCAGCCGTTGAATTCAGCAATATGATTGTAGACATGAAGTTTCGAATCGATCCAATACATCTATCATATTGATCGAGAATACTATCATTATCAGTATATAGTTAATGATTCAACTATTTTTACATGGAACAAATAGTTAAATTTGATTTAAATAAAATTCAACGCCCATGATGAATTAAATATAAATTATAAATCATTATACACTAGTAGAACTGTTACTTCCATTGCTGTAACTGTGTTTGGTGTTAATGGAATCTGATTTTTTTGGGTTGGGGGGGTCAAATATGCAAATGAAAAGCTTAACTGAACAGTAAAAAAATCCCATGGAGAATCAAATCCTGTGGAGACGTGACATGAAATGGCACTTGGAGGAGGTTTGACCTTGAAATTTGGTTGATTTCTTCCATTTGGTACAGGGAAGTACAATGTGTAATAAAGACCTATTCTATTTGATTGCAACACAATAATGGATAAGCCTACCAGTATTCTATGTATCATCCTTGTAAATTGTGTTTTGTCTCATCCCCACGTAGGAAAGTGCTTCTCCCACTTATGCAACTTGTATGAACAATTTGTGGTTGATTTCTCCTCACAAATCAGGAAATCTAGTGACGGATTTGATGTATTTTCATATTTGATTCTTTGGTTATATCCAATGACGGATCCAGAATATTTTTTGAAGGTGAGCACAAATCAAAAACACTTTTTAAGTTGGGTATAAGCTATAAAAATTTTAAAATTTCAAGATTAACACAAATCATAAAATTTAAGGACTAATTTATAAAAATTATAAAAATTAAAGTCAAATATATGAGTTTTGAAAAATCCAGAGTGGGCACAAGCCCACCCAATGTAACACGTGGATCCGCCACTGGCTTATACCCCGAGATCTATGTTACTCCAACTTTTCATTTTTCATTTCATTCCAAATATGTATATCTCATGCAATCCCGTAGATGTATTTTATAAAGACCAAACGAAGAAATTTTTCTAGCATTTGTTGACGTGCTTTGGCATCGATATTGGACAGGCAAAGACATGAAAAAAAAATTCAGAGTATGTTAATGTTCATGTTCAACGCATATCCAAATCTGACCTTTATCTCCAGTAATATATGATGACACGGACATATACAATATTTTATCTTAGGGGTGTGAACTTTTATATTTGATAAAATTATTTAAAAATTTAAAAAGTTCAGAAGTGCGAGATTATATTATTATATAATTTTTTTATATTTTATATTAATAATATAATCTCTTAGTCCAAATCTGACAAAGATCTACCTTCTGGTTCTGATTTCATTACTTCCCTCTTTTTTCTTCTTGAATTTCCTATGAAGGTGTTAACTTTTATATCTTAGGGGTGTAAATTTTTATATTGAAATTTTTATACTTGGTAAAAGTTTTATTTAATATATATTTGATATATAAAAAAAATCTACATATAAAGTTTGAAGAGTAACGAATTTCGTAGCATATGGCAGTATTGGTATTACTTCAGTGGCAGTCACACCACATACTTGTATGCCCAAGAAAAGTCTTGTCAATTTCTCATTCCAACAGTGTCAGAATTTGCTTTTTTCTTTAAGGCTTAAATGAAAAATAAGTATTTAATTTGTATTTTTTTTCTTAAAATTTAGGTGTTTAAACTATCTTTTTATAAAAACATGTGTCTAATTAAAGTTTCAATCGTTATAGTTTTAGGTGTCTAGTAGTTAACTACCGTTAAAAAATTATTAATCAATAAAAATTTGACATGTGTCATTTTTAATTTTTAATTTCTTTTAGTTAATTTTTAATTTTTAATAATTTAAAATTTTTCGAAAAAATCTTGAAATTCTAAATATTTCTAAAATAGTCCATAAATCCTAATCGTTGCCGCAGTCGTCGACCCCACCCTTTCGGACGCTTGACCCAGCTGACCATTTTCCCCAACTCTCCGTCGTCGGAAACCGGTGAACGACGTGTCAACCGAACATTAAACGTCGATATGAAATAGTCGTTCGGTTGGCACACTGTTCGCCGATTTTCGGCTGGGTCTGGCGACCAAAAGGGTGGGACCGACGATGGTAGCGATGAAGATTTGGGGTTTTGTTATTTTTAGAGATTTAGGGACTAATTTGAACATTTTTTAGAATTTCGAGATTTTTTAAATTAAATTTTAAACTTTTTTCAAAAATAATTAAAAAAAAAATTAATATTCCTGTAATGTGTCACGTTTAAATGATTTTTTAAACGGTCGGACACCTAAAATTATAATGGTTGAAACTTTAGGCACCTATTTTTTAAAAAAAATAGTTTAGGCACCTAGAGTTCAAAAGAGGTATACTTTGGGCACTTATTTTTCATTTAAGCCTTTTCTAAATCTAACTCATACAATTAAGAACGAGTAAAATTCAACTTAAAAAATCAATTTTTTATCCGATTTTAATTTTATAAACTCGATTTGACTCGAATTGAATTTCATAAATTTGATTAAAAAATTAAAAGTAAAGGGAGTTTATTGATGATAAAAGTATGATGACGGTAGTTTTAGGCAGTTCACTCCTGTTGGTTTAGGTGGAGAGCCGCATGCATGGAAGTGTAGAGAAAATATGGGTTGAAGAAGAAGGTGAAAAGTGGAATGAGGGTTTGAACCTCTTTCTTCATACTGGGTATTTAAATGCCCCTCTAGTGACTGATGTCAGGCTGAGAATTTGATTGGTATTGATGGGTTGACAATGTAAATTTGACTGTCAGACAATAGAATCAGCTGGTGGGCCAAACGGAGAAATTGTAATGTTGAGGGACTATAGCATATCAACGCTAGATATATAAAAGAGGATCTAAACACTCGAGTAGAAACAAAAGTAGGAATCCTCCATGCGGGGCAAATGATCTTGTTGCTCTTGTAGAAATATGGTTCGTGAAACAATACATGAGACACTTGACGCATGGCAGAGACATTTCAACACTATCAACATAGTAGAGGATCTCGACGCCCTTATAGAAACAAAGCTGACGGTCTGATAGAAGTAAAACTGAATCGGATGAAGAAGAGTCATACCTTCTCCTTACAAAGTATATGTATATTATGAGTGCTTTAAATGTTAAACTTCTTAAATTTCGCGTTCCTGGTTCGTTGTTTCTGTGAAGCATACTATTGGGGAGCTGAACCTTGGTCTATGCTTCGTATGCGTCTCATCTCTTCCATTTTAGAGCAGAGACATCTTGACGCTTTTGAAGAATTGATCGATGCGGAGCATAGGCATCTCGATGCTACACGCGCAGCGAAGGATCTCGACGCTCTCGAGAAACAATTGCATTTGGATAATATTTATACTTGAATATCAAATACCATAATATTGGTTATCATACGCATGGCTTTTTGGGACGACATGCATTATAGTCTTGAATACTGGGAGATATTTGCTCATAGTACAATATTTTTTCCTTAGAACTTAAGAAGATACATTTGTAATTTTTGGTAAAATGGGTTGTTATACCTTTAGTTGACTAGTGTCTAGAGTAGCCAGTGTTGAAGATAATGATGAGATTGATAGGCTCCCACAGCTGGAATCACAGCTGTAACCACCTCCAGCTCACTCCAATTCTGTTGGAGCTGGTATAGCCTAGATTTGCTACACGTGTCACTCACCACTCGATTAGGGTTTCCCTCTCTTGTGTACATAACGTGAAGCTGTAAATGAATAAAACATGGGCTGATTTTATCATCTATTCTTCTGTTTATCTTTGTCATTTTATCATACTATTTGTATGCTCAACATGGTATCATTGTTCTGGGTCATTTCTTGGTAACTCTAACCGTCCACCACCATGCCTGACGACGCTGCAACCACTGGTGATGCAGTCATCACCTCCTCCACCGACGAATCCTTCGATACCTCTTTCTCCAACAAACGGATCAGTATCCAACTCGACGACACAAATTACTTACTATGGAAGCAGCAAGTTACAATACTAATACGAGGTCAAGGCCTTGAAGGGTACATCGACGGCATCGTCACTCCTCCAACCAAGCTAGTAGTGCGAGAGAATGGTGATCGTGTTCCAAACCCGGCCTACCTTCGGTTCATCAAGCAGGATAGCTCGCTGGCCTCCTGGCTATTATCCACGGTTAGCTCCAACATCTTACCACAACTCGTGGGTGCTGAATCTTGTGCTACGATCTGGTCCACCATCTCCGCCCTATACTCACAGCTCTCCACAACCCGTATAATGCACCTCCACTGTTGTCTGCGCTCCATCAAGAAAGCCTCTTTGACCATGCGCACCTACACCATGCAAATCAAGGAAATATGTGACCTTCTAGCCTCTTGTGGTAGTCCGGTGTCCACAGTTGAACACATTGCCACCATCTTAAACGGTTTACCACCTGAATATGATTCGTTTGTGGCTGTCATCTCTGCCAGCAAGGAACCCTACACTGTAGATGCTGCTGTCTCAGTCCTCATCGATGATGAATCAAAAATCTCTGATCCCCTTCGCTTACCCATTGGTATCCACAACACCAACTACTCGAACTCTCGTGACAAGCTATCGTATTCTGGTTCTTCACCTAATACACCTCGAGAAGACATAGGGGGTAGATATCGTGGAACACGCCCTCGCATTCAGTGTCAATTGTATGGTAAACCATGTCATCTTGTGGATCGCTGCTGGCACCGTTTCGATCAGTCCTTCAAGGGAGTTTCTTCCTCGTCTCAACCTCGACCACCCTCGAACACCCATGCCAATGCTTGCTCTTACAAACAAGAAACTGTCGAAGTCTCTTATGATCCCTATATTGGTGAAAATGCTGGCACTGAATCACCTGGTACCACAGATACAACATCTAGAGACATGCAAGTTCACACTCTGGTGGCAACACCTACAGTTTGGCACCCTGACTCTGGCGCCACACATCATGTGGCTAGTGACTCATCCTCTCTGCTCCGTGGCTCGCCATACTTTGGTAAGGGTTCTGTTCACATTGGTGATGGCTCTTCTTTATCCATTAATCAAGTTGGTCATTATGTTCTGTCAACTACATCTCGAAGCCTCAACTTCAATGATCTATTACATGTGCCACGGATCACTCGAAATTTATTATCTGTGTCAAAACTCACCAAGGATAACTCAGTATTCCTTGAATTTCACTCTGATTACTGTTGTGTGAAGGATGAGGTTATAGGTGACACTTTTATGGAAGGAACGCAGGAAGGAGGTCTTTACACTTTGTCAGATGGTAGCAACACCAATTCCATTTCAGCCTACTCTACTTCAGTCAATAACAGTTCATCTTTTCAACTTTGGCATCGACGGTTGGGCCATGCCTCCCCAGATGTTATCAACGCAGCTCTACACAAGTCTTTGGTTATGGAACAAGATACCTTCTGTAGTGCTTGTCAATTAGGGAAATGTCATGTTTTACCCTTCAAGCAATCTGTAACCCTGTATGAAACACCATCTGAACTAGTTGAAATCGATCTTTGGGGACCAGCTCCTGTCAAATCCAATGGCTTCTTGTATTATATTTCATTTGTTGACATGCACTCACGTAATTGATGGCTCTATCTACTGAAATCCAAGTCCGAGGCATCTACTGCATTCACGCTATTCTGCAAACTTGTTCAAAACCAATATGGATCTAACATTCGAGCCATCCAGACAGATGGGGGAGGAGAATTCATTTTTCTTGATACACTGCTACCTAATCTTGGCATTCAACATCGCATCACCTGTCCTCACACGTCCTAGAAAAATGGGGTTGTCAAACGCAAGCATAGACATATCACAGACATGGCTTTATCTCTTCTTGCTCAAGCGTCCATGCCACTACACTATTGGTCCTATGCAGTTCTCAGCTCAGTGTTTCTCATCAATCGATTACCTTCTAAGAAACTTGGCAACCTGTCTCCTTATCAGAAGCTCAGTGGGAAATCACCAGATTACAATTTCTTCCGCGTATTTGGCTGTGAATGCTACCCCAATCTTCGACCATACAACACTCATAAGCTTGACTTCCGGACCAAGCCATGTATCTTCCTTGGTTACTCACCCAAGTATCAAGGATATCAGTGTGCTGATTCGACAGGCAGAATCTACAATACACGAAGTGCAACCTTCAATGAATCTTGCTTTCCTTGTGCTAATCCATCACCAATGAGGACAACAACGACCCCTACAAGATATTCCAGGGCTTTTCCTTCAATACCAACTAAACTCACATACCCCTCCTTCACAACCTCAACCTACTACCACCACTACCTTGACACCTTATACATCTGCTACACCAACAACCTCATCCAATACACATGAACCAACATATGCCTCACCTTCTGCCACTTCACCAAATACACATGTCCTCCCTACTAGTATTCCCAGTCCACCTTCAACAAATGAAACATCCCCACAACACCCTACTCCAGATACAAACCCTGACTCCACAACAAATCTCAACAATCCTCAACCGCCACCTCCTCTCCCAAGTCATCCTATGGTCACACGCAGTAAATTGGGGATCTTCAAACCCAAAGCTTATAGTACTGAAACTATTCCATCCACTATACATGAAGCTCTTCTTGATCCAGCCTCGGCAGAAGCAGTCAACCAAGAATACACTGCCCTCCAAAACAATGACACATGGGACTTGGTCGAACTACCACCTGGAAAAAAGGCAATAGGATGCAAATGGTTGTTCCGCATCAAGCACAATGCCGATGGATCTATTAGCAAGTTCAAAGCAAGGCTCGTAGCGAAAGGATACTCCCAAACACCAGGCCTCGACTTCATGGAAACCTTCAACCCTGTTGTAAGATTCTTCACAGTCAACATTCTCGTCTCTGTGGCAGTAACAAACCACTGGCAAATTCACCAAGTTGATGTTAACAACGCATTTCTTAAAGGGGATCTACAAGAAGTTGTATACATGCATCAACCAGCAGGCTTTTCTTCAAGACAAAACCTCTGGTAAACCTCTTTTCTACAAACTAAAGAAAGCCATATATGGCTTGAGGCAAGCACCTCGAAACTGGTTTGTGCAACTCAAATCTTTCTTGGGCACACTTGGATTTGTTGCATCTCGATCTGACTCCACACTGTTTATACTCAAGCAAGATGACCTCACAATCTACCTAGCAGTTTATGTAGATGACATGCTTCTAACAGGGAACATTGAGTCACATGTTCATCGAATCATTCAAGCCCTACACACCAAATTCTCCCTGAAAGATCTTGGTCACCTCCATTATTTTCTTGGAATCGAAGCTCGACCACTTGATGGAGGCCTATTCCTAACTCAGCAACAATACATCCATGAGCTTCTTCTTCGAACAGATACAGTGGGAGCTAAATCAATCTCCACACCTATGGTAACATTTCCAAAACTAAGCAAGCATGATGGTACACCCATCACTGAAGCACAAAGCTACAGAAGCATCGTGGGTGCACTTCAATACATCTGCCACACGAGACCAGACCTATCGTTTGCTGTTAACAAAGCAGCTCAATTCATGCAAAATCCAACTGATGTTCATTGGCAGGCCCTCAAACGAATCCTTCGATACTTGAGCACTACTCACGACTATGGCATCTGGTTTCAACCACAGTGCAACGATAATCTTCAAATCATAGCATTCTCTGACGCTGATTGGGGAAGTGACATAGATGACAGACGATCCACGACAGGCTACTGTGTCATGCTCAACAACCACCTGATCTCATGGTGTTCGAAGAAACAACGTGCAATCTCCCGATCATCAGCGGAAGCAGAATATAGAAGCTTAGTAGATGCAGCTTCAGAAATATTATAGGTTCAATCTGTACTCAATGAAATGGGAGTTAACCTGCACAACTCACCTCTTCTCTGGTGCGACAACACCAGCACAGTCTCCATGGCAGCAAACCCTGTGCTCCATGCAAAGACCAAGCATGTTGATCTTGATCTGCACTTTGTCAGAGAAAAAGTCAGCACACAACAGCTGCAAATCAACTATATACCCGCACGATGTCAGGTGGCAGATATCCTCACTAAGGCTTTACCAACCCAACAGTTCCAAGACTTCAGAACCAAGCTACACACTCGAAGGCCAGAAGAAAAAACGTGCAAGGGAAATGTTGAAGATAATGATGAAATTGATAGGCTCCCACAGCTGGAATCACAGCTGTAACCACCTCCAGCTCACTCCAATTCTGTTGGAGTTGGTATAGCCTAGATTTGCTACACGTGTCACCCACCACTCGATTAGGGTTTCCCTCTCTTGTGTATATAACGTGAAGCTGATAATGAATAAAACATGAGCTGATTTTATCATCTATTCTTCTGTTTATCTTTGTCATTTTATCATACTATTTGTATGCTCAACAGCCAAGAGTGGCTTGCTCGTTTATTTATAAAGTACACACAACATAATATTTAACCCAAAAACTCTTAGGAAAATATATTAATAATTTTATAATTTTTATACATGGTTATACCTTTAATCGCCGTGTGTAGCGTCGCTTGGTTATCGACGAGGTGTATGCTTTCGCTTGGTTATCGACGAGGTGTATGCTTTATCCATGTGAGACTCAAAGAGAATCGTCAATAATATTATAATTTTTATAATAATGTACTTGAACCTTTTGTCATGGTACACTTGAGTGCCTTTTGGGTGTGCAGATGATGTGAAAAGATTCGTAGTAGAAGCCACTTGGGTGCACGAAGAATGCCCCCAAGCACCATGGGATGCAGATGGTAGACCGGGCAAACTTGACTTCAGATTCGAAATTCGAACCGAATTATTTGAATCGAGACTCGATTTTGCCCTGAATATTATGATCCGAAGTTGACCCGATACCCAAAATAAACCAAACCGAAACTGACCCAAATTTTTTTGTTGAATCGAAATAGACCCAAACCGATCTGACCTGAACCGAATGCTACCCGAATCGAATATCGACCCGATTTTAACACGAAAATTAAGGTAAAATAAATGAATAATTTATTTTTAATATTATCTATTTTTAACAATATAATAAATAATAAAATGAAGTATGTTTTATTATCTTTTTGTACTATACTATGGAAGAGACCATTGCTCTTGTTAAAGTTGTTGTATAATAACATTAAATGTCATTTTGGCTAAAAATTAAATCTTAGAAATTAAAATGAACAAAAATTTCATTATATTAAGTTAATAGACTAAATTACAAAGATTAGTTAATTTCGACTAAAAGTAAATTTTTAGAGACTAAATATCACTGCGGGGAGGGGATTTCTATACCTGAAGTCTTAACCGTGGGGATACTTGTGACTAAATTAAATTAAACTAAAACTTAAAGTTGAATATTAGTACTAAAATGTAACATTTTAATGTAATGTGACCTAAAAAGTAATTAATCTCTAGCTTAAAAAATTGGTGGCTTATTTCCCTCCAAAATTTTGTTTTTTCCTCTTTATTTTTATCAATTGTCTTTTTTTCTTTTTTTTTTACAATTTAGCTTAAAAAATTGGTGGCTTGTTTCCCTTTAAAATTTTCTTTTCCCTCCCTATTTTTACCAATTGTCTTTCTCTTTTTCTTAATTTAATTGAGTTTCAATTTAAATTAATTTAATTGAAATTCCACATTTAATTTTAGAATTATTTTAATTATGTTCGCAATTTATGCTTCTAGATTTTAGTTAGCTCAATTAGATTCTAAGTTTAATAAATTAATTCATTTTACACATTATTGTTATTATTATTATTATTATAAACTTTATTTAATATAATTATACACAAAATTTTGATATGGATACATGAAGCTTTGATTTAAATATTTAATCAAATTCAAATGCATACATTAACAAGTTGAATCAGAATTAATCTCATACACCAATAACTCTAAACTAAACCATAAACACTAAACCTCAAACCCTAAACTCAACTCAAACCGAATTGACCCGAAAATTCAAATGTTGACCCGAACCGAACGGCCCGATTTTGACCTAAATCAAAAGCGACCGATCCGATATTGACCCAACCCAAAAACAACCGATCCGATTTTGACCCGATCCAATACCCGAATCGAATCCGACTCATCACAGACCCGAATTAAACCGGAACCGAATCTAAACCGATTTTAAATAGACTCGAACTGAACCTAAACCGAACGACCTGATTGTAACCTCTAGCATAGGCTAAGCACTAGAGGGTGCGAAGGTTGAGGGCCATGGGGTGCGAAGGCCAGGTGCCACGAGGTGTGGAGGCTAGGCACTAGAGGTCCTTCGAAGGTGCTCGAGGGGTGTTAAGATAATTTTTTAGAAGAAAAAAAAACATACGACGAATGCTCCTAATTCTTGAATTCAAGCCGAGACTTTTTTTTGAAATGGATTTTTTTGCTATACTAATATTCAATCTATGAGTGAATGACATTTACGCTGAGTTATGATAAATTTCTAACAGTTTATGATGGATTCAAGGTTTCTCACTCTAAGGAATACTCGAAAATTGCTACATTAGGAGAGAAGGAAGCTATTCGAATGGTGGATGATGAAGATGTGTATGGATGAATAATAATGGATAAAGCTTGAACCCAAGTAAATAACCTACATAACTTCATACTTCATGAAAACAGTTTCGACGGTGGATAGTGTGTCGATGCTCACCGCATCAATGCTAAAAGTGGGATGATAGTGGTGGTTTTAAGAAGTTTACCTCTTTTGATTTGGAAGTCTGAAGATTTCTATGTTATCTCTGTAGGTAATTTTGAGGACTAAATTGTTATTATGCCAATTTTTAAGACTTCTATGTTATCTTCCATTATCAACTTAACAAAAATAGACCATTTTGTAATTTAAAGTAACTCAAGTGACTGTTTTGAAACCTTTTAAATTTAAGTGACCTAACTAAAATCTTACTAATACCATTTTTTAAAAAATTATCGACTCTAGGGATATTGACCTTCGGGCAAGTGTCATGGTGAATGTCACCCGAATTTGACGAAACTGTTTGGGGTCAATTTAAAAATATTAGAAACAGATTAAAATTTTGAGGGTTCAAATTATATTTTTTAAATAATTTAGAGGTTTAATTAAATTTTTAATAATTTTGAGGAGTATAGTGAACATTTTAAAATTTTATGGGGGAGATTTACCTAAAAATATCATTAAAAAAAATTAAACTAGTAAAAATTTCTATTTTTTTAGTATACCAAACTAAATCTTAAAAATATTGAGATATCGAATTTTTATTTTTTATTTTATAAAAAACATGATCCAACTAATCTCCATTACCTTCTGTCATTGAGCTCAACTACACCTAAGGACCAAGTTTTGAAATATAAAGCCGCACTTTACAACAATGGCGGATCTAGAATTTTTTTTTAAAGTGGGCACGAGTTAAAATATTTTTGAGGGTAAAAATAAGAATAAAAATTTCAAAATTTTAGAGTGGGCACAAATCATAAAAATTAAGAGAACTAATTTATAAAATTTCAAAAAATTAAAGCTAAATGTGTTTCTTATATTTTTTATTAAAATATAACACATTAAAAGTGTATAGTATTCGAGAATGACATCAAAACAACTTGAGTAGACCACCCTCGATCTTTTCAGGCGGTCTATTTAATTCCATACATAACAAGCCTTACATTCCAATTTTGCCAATTGAATTAACGAGTTTAACGTTTTTTTTTTTTTAATTTTAAAAAAGTATACATTACAGTTCGAAACTCATAATCCTAATGGAGGAATTACGAACATGATTAAAACCAACACATTCTAGAAAAACAAATCCTAAATATAAAGCATGTACATATGTAAGAACAATACATCATAATTGTTTAAAACGAAACGATATTAACTTTGGATTAATTTCTTGTCAAATGACATATTAGCTGTCCGGGAGAATTAACTTATGAGGAACTGATGTCCGGGAGAAAAAAAACTATAAATTATTTCATCCATTTATTCGACAATATCTCATGGTATATCTAACCTAAAACAACTCATCACTCCACTTTGTCCCTCACGCTTATGCTTTTTTTCATTCCATTATTTAATGAAGAATTATTGTCCAAAATAGTTTGAGCAGGACAAAGGGAAAAAAATAAAAACCGATTCAAACTATAACTTTCAATTTGGTTATGGTTAGTGTTTGTTAGATTCTGAGCAATTTGGGTTATGCTCGGTTATTATTATTTTTGAATAGTCTAAAGGTAGTATATGTTCATATATATTCTTAATCTTTTGACAATGCACACACGTTATAGACAAACTGATTTAAACTTGTGTCTCCTAGGATTGAACATCATCTGTTTTTTCACTGAGACTACTTGTAGGGTTCAAGCCGAGGTTATTACTTAAGTGTATTTGATTTGGTTTAGTTTGATTTTATATTTGTAGATTCAAAATTCTAATTATTAGAAATCGAATTGGATTTTAGTTTTTATTTAATCAACTTGGAGGGTTTTAGGTTGCTTTGAAATACGGGAAAATTACATTACATGTCATTGTAATATGAGTAATTTTACAATTGGATCATGATATTTCAAAAAGGTTATAATTTGGTTATTATATTTGTTGAATGTTAACAAGTATGTCAAATTGTCATTAAGCGTGCGACTGACGTTAACTTATTTGGGTAAATTTTATATTTTTATCACTCAACTGTGAATAGGTTTACATTTTGGTCACTCAATTTTTTGATTGTTTGTTTTTTTTATATATTTTTTTACATGATAATGCAAAATCAAGTCTTCTTTGACTTTGTATTCTTCTTAAATAAATTTCTTCGATACTTCTATACTTCATAATTCTTAAAAAAAAGTCATTTTCTGCTTATTTTTTTTACCACAACAAGTAATGTCCCGTTTTTAAAGATAATACATCATTTATGTATTTTTTTTATATTGAGCTAATATTTTGATATGATAAATTATATAAAAATGTTTTGAACTTGTTCAAAAATTTCAAAAATAATTTAAAGTCCACAAAACTTAAAAAATATGTTTAAAATGTTTTAACTAAAGTCTAAAAACATATATAGAATATATATTTAAAAAGCCAAAACCTATCATTTTTTAGTGTTTTAATGAATGTTCTGTTGCCCCTCTTAGAATTAAAACTTGGGACATGATTTCGATACCGTTGCAATGGTTTCGAAACCATACCTAAAGGTTTCAATATCTTTGCACGTGTAACGGCCAGTTTTATGAAAATTGTTTGATAGGTCTCGAAACCATTAGAAAGATTTTGAAGCCATCGTGCAGGTGAGAATTAAATGCTCTATTTTAAAGTTTTCCAGTGGCTCTAAAGTATCACAATGACCATAAACGGTTAGAAATTCATTACACACTACAAATACAACTCAAGAACACTTAAAGAAGGTTAGACAACACATCTAAGAGAAAAGAGTTTTTATTATTTTATTTTTTATTTTCTCTTGTATATAGTGTTTGAGAGCTTAATTGTGCAAACACGAATCTTATGAGGATTATTCTTTGTTTGCTTAATTTGTATCTCTCTTTTGAGAGAGGTTTAGACTTAAGAAATATTAAGGAAAATTTCTTGGGTTTTGGATATAAATCTCAATAAATTTTGTAAGGTTAAACGTTGTCCTCAAAGGTTCAAATTCAAGTCGAGTGAATTTGAAAATAAATTTAGCGGTTGTAAGCTAAGGTAGTAGATGTAAACTTTAGTTTAAAAAGTTGAACTACCATAAATTATTGTGTAAAATTTTAATTTTTGATAGATTCCACCAAATTCCTTTAAATCCAATTCACCCTCTTTTAGTACGTTTCGGTTAATCGTATCGAGCCTAACATTTTCTCTCTTAGATCATGTAATGTCGTTCCATCTCATTGAACTTTCAACTCTTGAACACCATTGGTTGTCCATCTTCCGTAGAAGTTATGAAAAATCACAATACATGATCTAATAGAAAAAAAGATATATCGTATATAGTTAAAATTTAATATAATTATAATTTTGTTAAAAAAATATAATTGTAATTCCTAATTCGAAAGTTATACAACATGAATTTCAAACTAAGAAATATATAGATGTTTGAATACACCACTAAGTAAATATATAATTATGCAGATGTTTCATATTTGAATCTAACGGGTGACTTCGGTAGAAAAAAAGAGGATAATGTTTATCATAAAAGACCCGAATTTAAAAATTTTGTGTACGAAATATATATGCGTTGTCAAAAAATTACGAAAAAATATAAACAAATATTATCATATAATCATACCAGTATATTTAAAAACAAATTAAAAATGCGTTTAGTTGTACAGATTATATTACTCTGAAATATTAGTTCCACTCGTACGAAATGATTACATTTGCAAATTAAACTAAATTATCACGTGAGACCTGTTGAATATGCCAAACTGAGCCTAATTCCTAATTCGAGATAACCAATTGTTTGAGCAAAGCGTGAGGTAGTTAACATTATTATCTATTTATTTATTAATTATATCATATAATGGTCGCATGAGACATTATATAAAGTAAAATAAATAAATAATTTAGTAGTTTATGGGCATAGATCAATTCTAGTTTTCTTGGGGGGTGTTAACTTATTATAGACAAGTGCTTAAAGATTTGGAAGAATCATTAATTATTATCCCATTTAACTGCCTTTTCCTCTGATTTATTTTTAATTTATGTGTGGCCATGCTTCTCTCTCTTTACTTTTGTCTTTTCTATGATTGCAAGGACTAAAAGAATTATATATTATGTCCAACACTTTTTAGGGTGAATTATATAAGTAGTCAATAAACTTTTAGGGTGTTT
Source organism: Hibiscus tridactylites (assembly GCA_958450335.1). NCBI lineage: Eukaryota > Viridiplantae > Streptophyta > Magnoliopsida > Malvales > Malvaceae > Hibiscus > Hibiscus tridactylites. The sequence continues at coordinate 20,874,528 of OY288276.1, read as the reverse complement.
TTAATTTGGTCAATAAACTTTTAAAATTTACAATATAAGTATTGAACTTTTAATTTCTTTTCATTAAGGTCATTTTCATTAATTGTCCTTAGAAAACGCTAATGTGACGCATTAAATTCACCTTCTTCCCCCACAAAACTCTAAGTTTCTAAGAGTTAAAATTGGCGGTCGTCGCTCCTACTTTTGCTTGCACCATCACCGTCCCACGAAACACCATAACCACAAGCCACGACCAGATCGACCCCGAGCCACCATAACCAATCTCATTCGATCACCATATACAATAACAGCCATTAAAATTGCTAAGGTACCCCGATCTTTCAGAGTAGATAAAAACGTGGAGGTGGAAGTTTAAGCTATTTCAATTTTTTTTACTATTTTGAAATATAAACTCACTAAATACTAATTTTGGGGGCAAAATTTAACATCCAATGAATTAATTTAAGAAAATAAGAAACAAAAAACAACTTATAGGTAGGTTTGATCTAAAATTGAAACAATTGCACCTTGCTTCACTAGAAAAGAATCATTAATTCTCCCCTCCCCATGTTTCTCTTTTGTACTTTGAAGACTATAAATGGGTGTGCATGTATTCTACATGAAAAATTAATCATGTTTGTGTTATGCAATTCATGTTAATTGTATCTTCAAAAGTCATTTCCATTTCAAAGACTTATTTAACTCAACAAGTTCTCATGAATGTATTTACAATCGTATCATTGATATAAGGGGAAATATTTCGTCTATGAAGAATGGTGTCAAAATGACGACTGCAAAAACAACATTCAAAGGAGAAGTGACGACTATCAATTTCAAGTATGTTAAATTTAAGTGTTTTGGGGAAAAAAGATGACTGTAATGTGCCATGTCCGCATTCTCTAATAAGAATCAAGAAGACTGACCTTAATAAAAATAAATGTAAAGTTCAGCAGCTATATTGTATGCTTTAAAAGTTTGATGACTAAATTGAAAGTGTCCTAAAAGTTTAGTCATTGTTGACAATGGACATCATTTTAGTTATTGATTGATGACTACAAATATTAATATATAAAACTAAAAATATTAATATATAAAACTATTTATGTAGTCTATCCTTTCTAATAAAGGAAAGAAAGGGGTAATCTAAGATTGATTTTGGATCTGATGTTAACAATGACTAAAATGATATCCATTGTCAATATACCACAAGATTAACCGACGACCTAACATTTTTCTTTTCTAATAGTTTTATATATTAACATTTGTATTTAATTTTATCAGTTTGGAAATTATAGATAAATTTTAGACTAGTTTTAAATTTTCAAAATGTTTTAATTGAATCTTTAAAGTATCGATTTAATCAAATCATTTAGTTAATGTAAGTGTTTGTTTGGCGTTAAATCTCAACAAGAATATGACATGCTCAAAATTATTTATTAATCCATTTGAAATGGAACCATATCAGATCCAAATTGTATGTTTAATAACACTTTAGTTTAAGGATTCAATTAGATCGGTTTTAAATCCATGGATCGATTTAAAATTTAGCATATAATCAAGGGTTGTTTGATGGAAATAACCCAAATGTGATTGTGAAATAGAATATGCGATCGCTGACTACTTGGCAAAAGAGGGAGCAAGAAGGGATTTCATTTTTAAAGCATGGTGGTAAGAAGTGGTCAACAATTTGCAAGTTGTGTCAATGGTGTAAACCGGTTGTATGTACACTTTTTCTTCGATCTAAATTTAGATAGATTTTTTTTGGTTATATATATATGTCTATTTTATAATTTATTTTCGGGGTGCGAGACTGTCCCTCCCAATAATGTCATTTCCAAGGTTCAAACTCATGTCCTTTCTTTAAGAGTATAATGTGCCTTACCAATGCACTCAACACTTGTTAGTAACTTAGAGAGGTTTTTAACAAGGTACACTAACCCAGTCTTTAATTATCAATAAAATCATAATTTGCTGAAAAAAAAATTTATAACTGAAATGTTGGTGCGTAGAATTCTTTGCAGCATTAATAGATGAATTAAATAATATTATCTTATTAAAAAGGATTTTATTTATTTTAAAAACTCAAATAAAATAATATTTGTAATCATGAAATCTTTGTACAGCTTTATTTAAGATTCAGCGGAATAGATTGAAAGAGACTTTGGCCCTGTTTGGCAATTAGCGGATAGCTGATAGCTGATAGCGGATTACATTAGCTGATAGCTGATAGCTGATTGCATTAGCTGATTTGACTAGCGGATTGTATTAGCTGATTGTATAAAAGTGTTTGGTAAAATTAACTGATAGCGGATAGCTGTTTGATTATTTAAACAAGCAAAATGACATATAAGGACATGACTATATTTAATACTTGTTTGAGTAATTTATTAGTTATTAATATTTTGTATCTAATAAATATTAATTAGATTTGTAAAAATTATTTTTTAATATAAATTTCCTAAACATATTTGAAAGATTTATATATTAATTTATTATTTATATAATTATTAAATTTTTTATATGCACATATAAATATGTGATAATAAAAAAATAGAATTAACTTACAAATGTCACCATATAAATTAGTAGTAACAACAAATAAGTCCAATATTTCATATCTTTTTATTTATATTAAAAATATTATTATTTAATTTAGGTTATTTGGAGAATTTTGGCAATTGTTAAGGGTAAAAGAGTCATTGCAACTTTAATATCAAACCTCTAATCTCAAAAAGCTCATATTAGGAGCTTTTTCAAAATTAGCTTTTTCACCCCAATCCGCTCTTTCAATCCGCTATTTACCAAACATCAATATTAGCGGATTTGACTAGTCAAACCTCTAATTGTACCTCAAACCTCTAATTTTTGCCCAAACCGCTTTTTACCAAACAGGGCCTTTGAATAGATCCAAAGTGAAAATGTATCAAGAAATAATGATTGGTAATCCACGTGAAACATAAGGGTTTCCCTTCAAAGTCAACCAGCTAAAGTCAAATTCTTCTCCACCTTCAAAGTGCGCGTGTGCACAGCATTACTTTGATATGTTTTATATTTTACATTATTTTTTATATTATATTCCTATCAAAAGCGTTTTCATATCTTTCTTAAAAAAATATATTTAATGCATTATTGTCATTCAATTTAAAAATGATTATTTTTAAATATTTATCTTAATAAAAAAGTCATTACTATGTTAACTAGGTGTGGATCTTGGCAAGAAAATTTAAGTTGTTTTATTTAAAATTTTTAAAATTTTAAAGGTTTAAATTAATTTTTTTGAGAAAATTGATTTAAATTTTTTGAAAAAAAAAATTAAGGTCTAACTAAAATTTTCATAAAACATTAGAATTATTGAAAGCTTTTAAATTTTTTAAATGGGGTTCAATTTAAATTGTTCTAAAAATTTTAAATATAATAAAAAATTATGTTTTTCAAAGGGACAAATTAAATTTTTTCAAAAAATTAAATGCTAAATTTTAAAAGTTGGAAACTTTGGGGGCAGGGCCCTACTAGCCCTGGTTATGGACTTATGGTATGCCCCTGATGTCAATAACCATAAAGTTATATATTTGGAAATAAGGAATAAAACTAGTTTTTTTTTAAGTGCTTGAGCTTAGTTTAATACCTTTTATTTCATGTCATTAAATATTTCATACTTTAACCTAAGCCTCATAATAAGCTTGATAAAAAGACTGATATGCCCATAAGAGGGATTAAACAATTTATTTTGGACGAAACATTACAGCTATTTTTCAATACCAGAACATCAAATAAGTTTTGAAGATTTTTTAAATAAGATATGAATATGTCTGACCGGAGATGTCTTCTTATAAAAAAAAAACTTACACATATTTTAACAAGAATTTCCAATCCAAGCTTTACTATCAAAGATATCTGTTACTTGATTGATTTGGGATCTAGAGAAAGATGATAGATGTTAAATTAATTCCTTACTTTCATGATGACCATTCATTTATTTCCCAATATATTACTACTTCTTAACAAGTGACCCGCACACATGCACATTGGTTTCATTTTCTTAGTACTTCTTAAAAATGAGAAACTTTTTTTGGAGACCATCCATCTCATGATTATGAATCATACTTAGGCGTAAGGTTTTTTTTTTCAAAACTATTAATTTGTTTTGCTAGCACTCATTTCTAATCTTGTTAATTTGGCTAAGATCTTTAGGTTGCGTGTTTATTTCTAGAGCCAATTTTCTTAAGGACAAGCAAACATATCAGTGTGGGGGAGTGATACAAAAATAAAATAATATATTTTTAGTCAATAATTCGCTCGTATTAATCTTAGTTCTTAGGTAGTTTGTGTATCATTTTTGTATTGTAAGTATAAAAAAATGCCCTTTTTAGGATTATAATGCATTCCATTTATTTTGGCTAAATAAAATCTTGAGGTTTTTTTTTGGAAAAAAATCGATATTTTTAGAGCTTTGAATGAGAAATTGATCCAAATGTTGTTGAGGAAGAGATGAGACGTAGATGAGGTGTTTGATACTGTAGAACGTGAGCATGAGGATGAGGATGAGGATGTGGGTGGTGACATGATTATGATTAATGATGTGGTTTGGCAGACTAATACGCTATGGAAGGAAGAAGTTGTTGAGATGCAAGCAACATATGATGTTGTGGTGTGTGTGAATAGGGACGATGGAAAGTTTGAATTAGGTGGGTCTTTTAGGGATGATCCTTGTCTTGAAGAGATGATGATAGGACCTCAGTTGCAGTCTTTTAATGCCCCTTTGAAGGCAGTTGTAACCTCTCCAAAGGAAAATGTAGTTCATAATGGGGTTGGACGCAAGGTGCAGGCAGTGACAAAAATAGTTGTGAGTTCCTTTTCATCTAGACAAAGGCAAGTTGTTGTTGAGGATCTTCAGCCGACCGCATAAGAATAAGGCCAAGTCTGACAAGTTCGCTAATAGCTGGAGATGACTATGATAGTGGAAAAGGTTGGAAGCCATCTCTACAGGTGTAGTGAAAAAGGTGCATCAGGTGGTTTGCTTATAATTTGAGTGAGACCTACATTTGTGATGGATTTTATGAATGGGTTGGAGGGGTTGTTTGTTTCGAGTGATGATGTGTAACAGTGTATGGGAAGTGATTGCTTAGGTGAGTTGTGATCTTAGAGTTTGTGGAGCCCGATAAATACAACCGAATTGCTTGCCAAGTGGTGGAGAAGTGATAGTGTAGGTGTTTGTAGTGGAAGCAAAAAGATAAGAAAATATGAATAAGGATTAGAGTGGTTCGACTTTCTAACCAAAACCTACATCCACTACCTTAGCTCATCACCAATGATTTCACCAATTCACTAAGAATTCTTCCCCTTTTCTAGGCTTAGGAGGCAACCTTTTACAACCTAGACTTATAACCCAAGCCTAGCATCCAAAGCTCACAAACCGAGCTTTGGAAACTCTCTCAAACAAGAGAAAACTTAGCAAACAGAAATACATCTCTAAAGGTTGATGTTTGCACACTAAAGCACTCAACCAAATCCTAGAACACTTGACTATACATTGACAGTTTGAGCTCACAAGTGTTTGTCTATACAAGAATGGACAATTTAGCACTAAGACATGATTTTGATCATAATGTTGTTGACTTGTGGATCATTAGTTTCCATAGATGCTTGGAGGTCCCTTTTATACTTCGAATTGAGCTTCTAGCCGTTGGCGACCGTTGGGATTAAATTGGAGCCGTTGAAGCCTTTATTTTCTGTAATAAATGCAGTTCTGGAGTTGTCCGTATCGACACGCTGGTAGCCGTATCGGTATGCCCTTCTACAAAACTAGCCGTTGAGTCTGTTGCAGCAATGTCGTATTGATAAGCCTTGGTGCGAATCGAAACGTGTATCGGTACACCACTGTACCGTATCGATATAGGTGTTTGTTAATGCTGCAGGGAACTAGCCGTTGGGTGTTTTCAAATTGTCGTTGGGCATTTAAAGATGGGTGAATCGAAACGCTACATAGTGTATCGAAACGACCCCCTCTCCGTATCGATACGAGTTTTGGTAGAAACAAAACCTGTAGCTGAAACCCTTAAGGTGTATCGATACAGGGTATACTGTATCGATACGGTTAAGCTAAAATATTTGGTTTGGCTATTTTAAAACATTTCAAACCTTACCAAAACCTTTTGAAAACTCTTCAAACATATTTTCAAGTTGTTTGGACTTAAAATCATTTTTGAAATCTTTTCAATTTAGTCCAAAACTAATTTTCAATTATTATATCAAAACAAATATCCTAACAATCTCTCCCTTTAGATATAATAAAACAAACTTGAAAAATTGCGTTTGGGATTCTCCCCCTCAGTAAAATAAATTTTGAATAAGAGACTATAGACTCAAAAGAGTTAAAAGCCCCCCTTATTCATTTGAAAATTCAATTTTTCAAAACGTTCTCCCCTTTTTGTTATATCAAAAATGGTTCAAACCAAAGTTTGAAAACTTTTAAGTCCATAACAATGGAGAGTTAAAAATATTTGACAAAAATAAGAGTTTTGTTTAAAAATTGCCCCCCCTTACTCAAAGCATCAAACAAATGTTAGTCCAACAAATATATAATTATCTAGTTGAAATAAAATAAATTGAATTTAAAAACAAATAAAATCAACCAAATTTTACCACTTGAACCAAAGGGGGATATGAAGTCTTTCTTCTTCAACTGATCTTCTTTGTATGACAAGAGCTCCCCCTCAATTTTATCACTATGTAGATCAATGCCCCATCACACCTAGAACAAGATAATCAAGTAATTTTTGGTATCCAAATTACTTTGGATTCATAAGCATTAGTAGTGCAAAGTTATTCTCCTTAGGAACTCATTTTACAATTTCATCTTGTTTAGTTGAAGTAATTAGTCCTTTTGGGACCCAAATACTTTTAAAACATTTTTCATTTAAAATTCTAGGGGCACTAGATTGTCTTTGATAAAAAAATGTTTTTCTAAAAATGTTTTCTTTTTAAGTTCTTTGGAAATCAAATCCTTTTCTTTTCTTAAGATCATCCACCTCTCTTTGATGATCTTTTTCTAAACTTTGAAGCAAATTTTGTAAATTGACATTCTTTTGCTCAAACTCATTAAGTTTTGCTTCAAGTTCATCTTTGGTTTTAGAAATAAAATCTTTTTGAATTTTCAAATTTGAAACCAATTTCTTGTTTTTCAAAATGTAATTTTTAAACTCTTAAACCAAATCATCATAGGCATTGTTAACGCTCCAAAAGTACTGATTTATATACCGATTTCACATGCTTTTACTTGTTTTAAAGTACATTTAGTTGCATTTTGCCTTAGAAACCATGCATTTACATTAAGAGTTAGGATTTGGTGTTATGCCAGTGTGAAAGGGTTGTTTTTTGCACATTTTTGTAGGTTGGCATAACTGATGGCACAACAGCTGGCGGAGCAGGAGTAAGAGACGACACCAAGGAGGATGCCGAGTTGACATTGGCACAGAAAGACCTTTAATGCCAAGCACCGGGCGACATAGAAGAACATTGGATGCCAGACCAAGGACATGTTGACTCTGGAAAATAGGACTAGATCAAGCTGCAAAAAATAGGGACTAGATCAATCTTCGAGAAAATAGGGGATGAGCATTGCCAAGCACGTTTGGTAGTACTATGCCAAGCTATGATGCCAGAGGAGTATTGGCACGATGACGTCAGCCCTAACATGATTAGCCTTATGATTCAAACGCTGAATAAGATGATCGTCTACCTTATCCCTGCATGTTTAAATTCAAATTCAAGATATTCCTAGGCTATCTATGGAGTCCTATCTAATGCCGATCAAAGCAAAATGAAAAAGAGAGAGACAACGGTGGAGAATCGAGGAGAGTGATCGGAAATAAGGAGCAATAGTCGAGAGCCTGGCCGTGAAGAGCTGCATCGACAGACCTTCTTCTAGCCCATCATCTTTGTTGTTATTTTCCTTTTTCTTGGTTTAAATGATGATGGATGTTGAAAACGATTATGGTTTTTTGGTTGACACCCTCACCCTGAACTGATTTTATAGTTGGTGAGGGGTGTCGTGGTTGAATGCTATTTTTAATATTTAGCTTTTAATAAATCAACACTGCCTTGGCGTTGTTTTTCCTATCTGGCATGTTCTTCATTTTTAAGTGTGTTGCCACGCGGTAGCTGGCACTAACTTTTTAAATACTTTGCCAAGCGAAAGCTGACATAGTTGGCTTATTGCAACTCAGTATCATAACTGACTTGGGTGGCAATGATCGATTGCTAGATAAAAAGGAGAGATGCTTCGAAAGAAGATGTTCAAGTAGATGAACTTGATTCAGGAGTGAAATCTACCCCCTTGGAGTAAAGATTGGAACTTAATCGAATTGATTTATGTAAAAACATGCACTATAGACATATAGGGGTTTTCCATAATTGATTTAGGGCAATACCATCGAGAGAGGCATTGCTACCTTTGAATTTGCTCGACAAACAATACCAAGACATGATTTATTAAAGGCTAGCATGACACAAGTAACGTAGAAACCAGACACTCCTTGCCAACGCTCGTCATTTGCTAAGACATTTTCCTTGCCTTCAACTTTATTTTATTTCATTTCTTTTCTTATCAGACATTTCAAAATCACTTCCAATCAAAACAATCTTCTCACAAAGCAAGTACTTGACTAAGCAATTAAACCATTGAACGCAATCCCTGTGGGATTGATAACTCAGCTTGACTTCTGTATTACTAGCAGACCGTGTATACTTGCACACAATAGACTTTACTTGACACCGTTTTCATACATTTCCAACATATTTTACGCCTTATTGCCATCATTTATTTATCCACGCCTAGAGTCTACAAGTTTTTGGCACCGTTGACGGAGATTGCATCAGATTTAATTGTTTTTAGGTTTTTACTTGTTTAGTTTTTATTTTTATTTTAATTTTGCTTTTAATATTTTATGCCCAAAAGACATGCTGAGAATGAAGTTAAACCGTTAGATCTTGAGATTGAACGCATATTACGTAAATTGAGAAATAAGATCCGAGAGATGAATCATGAAAATCAAGGGAACAGAGGAGTAAATGGTGCCCAGAACAATCAGGAGAATCAACCAAACAATGGAGGGATAACACTCTACAATGACAATGCCGTCAACAATGCCAAAGAAGATAGACCCATTCGAGAACAACCAGCATATGACAAATTGACAATAAGGTAAATGCATCAAATTTCGAGCTTAAACCCATAATAATCTCAAATCTTTTGAATGTAGGACAAATTGATGGAGATCTGACTAGAGATCCAAGACATCATTTAAAGCAATTCATGGAGATTTGCCAATTATTTCAACAACTAGGAGTGTTTGAGGATACCGTGAAGCTGAAACTTTTTACTTTCTCTTTGAGGGACAGAGCAAAGACGTGGCTCAATTCCTTGCCACCTGGCTCAGTCACCTCTTGGGCAAATCTATGCCAAAAGTTCTTGACACGATTTCAGCCGCCAATGCTCACTACAAAGCTGTGTGGTGAGATCATTACCTTTCGACACGCCAAGGACGAGAACCTATACAATGCCTAGGAAAGATTTTAGGACTTGGTAAGAAGGTGTCCTATGCATGGGTTCCCAAATTGGACCTAGATACAAACCTTCTACGATGGATTGAACGCACAGGCAAGAACTGTTGTTGATGCCTCAGCAACCGGATCATTACTCGAAAAAAACTATACATAAGCTATTGGCATCCTTGAAAGGATAGCCATAAATGATTTTGAATATCATGTTGCTAGACTTGGGACTAGAGCCAATGCTAGTGGAAAATTACAGTTGGATGAGCTAACATCCATCCATGCTGAGATTTCCAACCTCACTAATATGGTGAAAACTTTACAAAAGAGTAATGATTCCCAAACAGTTAAAGCATTAGAAACGTTTTGCACTATCTGTGGAGAGAACTACCATGTGGATGAATGCCCTATCAATCATGTATCGGTAAATTTCATTGGCAATTTTGGACGTTATTATAATTCTAACTCCAACTCTTATAATGCAGGTTAGAGGCAGCACCCTAACTTAGCTTGGGGAAACCAATGGGGAAATCAGTACAATGTACAACGCCATAATGCTCAGAGGCAAAATCAGAATGCCATGCCAGCATTTGGCCAAAACACTATAACGTAAGGAGTTTAAAATAATTTCCAGCATGGGAAAAGACTCAATCAAAGGGGTAATCTTACAGAGTTCACAGAGCAGGATGAAGTCACAGTTCATAGTTTGGTGGCGTCAATACGTAACTTAGAAATCCATATGGGACAACTTGCGAATGCACTCAACAATCATCCATAAGGAGCTTTGCCAAGTGACACTAAAGATGCTCGACACAAAAGCAATGAACAATGTAAGGCCATAAACCTTCGAAGTGGTAAGCATTGTGAGGCAGAAAAGGCTGCCAAGAAAGACTTTGACCTAGCCATCTCCTATAAACAGAAGACCTAGCCGCCTACTTCAAAGGGAAAGGTTCGATTGTGAGAGAAAAACCAAGGGGTTGCTTGACATCTTTTTCTTCCTCCTCTTTGTTCGATTAGATTCATGCTAGGGAGATTATTCTTTATATATCTTTCGAACCCAACCATGAACTAATTTTATTTGGCTTGGGTTATTGTGTTTTTGTGGTTGTGAGAACGATTGGGTTTGTTTAGGTATTTGAGTTTGCAAATTTAAGTCGGGGTTTGTTCATTCTTAGTTCTTAATTTTTTTACGAGTGAATTGGGAGAGGATCTCGTGAATTCATCCATTTATCTAATATAGGGAGAGTTAGATTCAAGAAACGAATGAACATGGTCTTTATTCGATCAATCGACAGTGAAGACTAATTCGACTTAGCGATAAGTTGCAAATTTCAACGGCTAAAAGGAGCGCAAGATCGGTTGTTGTCCACTCTTGGTTCATACAGGGATGTATTATCAAGGCATGCACAATTAACCAGTGTTTTAAATTAGGGATAGGGAGAAATCATTGAAGAATGCTTCGTTGAACTTTGAAGGTTGTTGCCCAGTTGCCCAAGCAATCGCTCTATCTGTTGCCCAGGCAATCGCTTCACCAGTTGCCTAGGCAATCCGACTGTTGCCAGTTGCCAAGGCAATTGAGTTGCTCTTGCACTCAATTACCAAGACGATCCATTCAACTATCACTTCACGACTCACGATAATCCAGCCTACTCTCTTAATTCGATCACTCCTATCTTTATTTTGTTTTGTTTATTTTACTTTCTATTCATCACCTACAATTTTATTTCTTTTAAAACACATTAACTTAAGTAAAGTGGCCCAAACCAATCCATGTGGAGACGATACTCTATACGTATCACTTTATTACTTGCGACGTGTATACTTGCGACGTGTATACTTGCAACGTTTCGTGCATTCAAAACACGCAACATCTTCAATTATTACATTTTCAATTTGCTCCTTTCCATTCACCCCCTTCTTGGCCAATTTCGACTCGATTGATCCAATCAATAGTTTTAGTTGATGCATCGACTAGATGGTCATATGTATCCTTATTATCAACCTGCAACTTAGCGTTTGTGATGTTACTTTCTCAGTTGTTAAAATTACGAGCACATTTTCTAGATTTCCCTATAAAGACAATTCGTCTTGATAATACTGGTGACATGCAACTTTATATGCATCATCATTAATTCGCATCGGGCCAAAAAATTAACATAAGTTCTCCCTATTACACATGGTTTTTGGTTAGGAACCAAATATTTTTCATCTTAGAATTTTTTGGTGTGCGGTGTATGTTTTAATTGCTCCACCACAACGCACAAAGATGAGTTCTCAAAGGAGGTTGGAAATATATGTCAGATTCAAATTCCCCTTGATAATTAAATATCTTGAGCTTCTGATGATGAATTTATTTACAACTCGATTTGCTGATTATCGTTTTAATGAGTTAGATTTCCCAACATTAGAGGGAGAAAATACGTAGCTGGGAAAAGAAATAAGTTGAAATGAATTATTAATTCTCTCATTTTGATCCACATACTCAACAAAATGTGAACTAGAAGTTAAAATGATAATTCATTTACAAAACTTAACAAATCAATTGTTATATGCTTTTGCTAACCCTAAAAGAGTGACTAAGCTACATATATCAACTATGAATGCTCCGATTAAAATTGATATCTCGAAAGGATAAAATCTAGTTGTTAATGAGTCTAACTCACACCTAAAGCGTGGTAGAAAAGTAGGTTCTGAAGATAAAAATCCTCGAAAAAGAAAATGAGTTATATCTTATGATGGTCTGATCAAAGAATCGTCGAATTATGAAAATCTCAAGAAGAGATTAAAAGGTCTCCAACAAAGATTTTAGACATGACTCATGTGCTTGATAATAAAAAGATCTCAATTAATTATGTTATGCTTGGTAATAAGTGGAACCAAAATCAAATCGACGTCGATAATATATTTGCATGCAATATAGCACTAGAGACTTTGGATGGTAATGTGGATCATTAACCATTGTCAATTGGACAATGTAAACAAAGAAATTATTGGCCAAAATAGAAAGAGGCAATTGAGGCGAAACTAAAATCTCCTTCGAAAAGACAAGTATTTGGGCCTATAGTCCATACACCGGAATGTGTAAAGCTCGTGGATATAAATGAGTCTTTGTGAGAAAGAGAAATGAAAAAGGGGAAATCGTGAGATATAAAATTCGTTTGATTGCACAAGAATTCTCACAAATACCTAGAATCGATTATGAGGAAACATACTCCTCGAAGGTGGATGCAACTACTTTTAGATTTTTTATTAGTCTGACAATAAAAGACTTAGTTTCCGCTTAATGGATGTTGTTACATCCTATTTGTATGAGCCTATTGATAATAACATTTACATAAAACTTCTAGAAGAATTTAGACTGCTAGAAGTAGTTAATTCAAGTTCTCGAGAACATTATTGAACATATCTCTTTATGGATTAAAATAATTTGGGCGCATGTTGTATAATCGCCTCAATGAATACTTATTAGCGGAAGACTATAAGAATGATTAAATTTCCTGAGCATTTTTATTAAGAGGTTTAGCTCTGGATTTATTGTTGTTGTTGTTGTTGTGTATGTAGATGATTTGAATACCATTGAGACTCATGAAGAGATCTCCTTAACAATAGAATCTTTGTGCATTAATCGACATACACAAAAGAAAATGTTTAAAGAGATTTTACATACATAACACATATCCGTTGAGCACCCTTATGGTTGCTAGGTTGCTTAATGTAAACAAAGATTCTTTCTGCCCTCGAGAAAAGGGTGATGATATTCTTGGCCCAAAAGCATCATATATATATATATATATATATTACATGATATGAAAATATTAAATTTTAATTGGTCCAAAAATACTATCTAAGTGCTATGAGACCATTACCTTTAGATCTTTCAAAATTCGATGTCTTTTCAAATCATGTAAATAACTGCTACGCACGAGGCAAAGTCAAAATTTGTTTTTGGCCAAACATATCCATAAGATATGTGAATTGCTTTCACAAGATAAGATGCGAGCTATCTTGTGCGGAGATAATATACAATTTATATCTCAATCGAAAGGTGAATACATCAAAAGTGATAAAAACGAAACATATTTCTTCAATATTTTGTCCCTCATGATCTTCAGAAAAATAGTATTTGATGAATCCTTTCAATTGGTAATTTGGAACATCTATTCATTAGTGTGTTTACTTCAACATTTGAAGATTGTATTCAAGGTTTAATTATGAAGATTCAAAGATCTTATGTGATGTTTTCATGAGAGTGAGTAAATATGTGTTGCACTCTTTTTTCTTTAACTGAGGTTTTGTCCTAATGAGTTTTCCTGGTAAGGTTTTTAATGAGGCAACATGTTATGCGTATCAAATATGTGTGTACTGTTTTTCCTTCACTAAGAAATTTTTTCCCACAATTTTTTTTTATCTTAGTAAGGTTTTAACGAGGCACATTACCTTGATGGATATCCAAGGGGGGGGGGGTTATGAATATCTTGATTTATGGTGAATATTCATATATTAAATGAGACTTTAATGTACTTTATTATTAGAGTTTAATACCCATTAAAATTAGGGTTTCCATCTCATGCCTATAAATATAGTGTTTGGAGAAATCATTGTATACAACTCTACATTGAGAATATAATAAAGCTCCCTCTCTCTCTCTATCTCTCATCTTTGTTCTTATTCATCTCTCTTGTTTTTCTTTATTTTATTCATAATAAATATTAGAAAAGATCACATTCTTTTTTTTTCATTAAACATCACTCTAACCAAACATTGATGTAATGACTTTTTAATAAGTACCACTTTAACAAATATTATTAGGCACCGATTAACATTTAACTTTAAACAAAAAAAAAATTAAAGTTCAAAGTTAGATTTCTTTTCACCCTCTCTACTTTCTTCGAAATAAAGCTAAAATGTTAAATTTGTCCTTATAGTAATTCGAAATCAGCAATATTGCTTTATTTTCCCTGTAATTTTGTCCTTAAAGTAATTCAATCGCAACAATTTTACCCTTTGAGCGATGTTGACCGTTAAAGTGCTGATGTGGGAATTAACGGTGCTAACGTAGCAATTTTGCCCTGGATTTATTTATATTTTTAATATAATTGTATAAATGTATTAAGAATTATAAAATGATAAAAATATAAATATAAAAATTAAAATGTATTTAGAAAGTATTAAAAATGAAAATTTTCATCAAATGATAAAATATAAAAATAAATTTTTGAATATTGTATTTATTTCTATTAAGTTTATGGATGTTTTTTTAAAAAATTGAAGTGTTTTGATTTTTTGTGAGAGTTCTCACTTTGTTTAATTTTAAAATTACTAGGGACCCAAATGATATTTACACCAATTTATTAATCAATTTTCATATATTCCGCTTGTTAAAGTTTAACTCGAAAAATCAAATTATTTATCCAATTTTATTCAAAAAACTATATAAACTAAGGGCAAAATTGCATGAATGACTTCGAGGGCAAAATTGCAACGTTAACAGCATTAACTGCCACGTCAGCACTTTAACGGTCAACATCGATCAAATGGAAAAAGTGTTGCAATTGAATGACTTTAAGGGCAAAATTATAAGAAAAAAAGTATGAAAACATTGCTGATTTCAAATTACTACATAGACAAATTTGACCTTTTAGCTTCAAAATAAATATCTAATAAGAAAACCTCATAAAGAAAAAAGCCTCAGCAAAATTAGAATAATTAATATCAAAATTTTATATTTGATGCACTAATTGTATATAAATTCATATACAATCAACAAATCAGATAATAGTGCTCCATTAAAAGTTCAAAAAAATAAAAACTTGAGGAAGTCTGATTTATTGATAATGTATGAATATATAAACCATCGCGTAAAATATAAACTCTATTAGATGTTTACCGAAATCTAAATGATTTCCACTTCAAAACCATCCTACTTTGATTTCAAGGATCCTCTAATGGCTTCAAATGCACTTGAACTCCATATTTAGGCTTTATGGTCATGACAACGACCGGAGCATGCCGATAATGTTCGGAAATTGTGAAGCTAAACCGAGAAATCAACATTGCTAAGATGATCTTGGCTTCCATCATTGCAAAAGATTGGCCGATACAATTACGAGGGCCGGCAGCGAAAGGTATGAAATGACGACCGGCTGCGAAGGGTCTGGAATTAAACCTCTCCGGATTGAATTCATTCACATCTTTTCCCCATAATTTTTGACTGTGGTGAATGGCCAACACCGGTATCCATATGGACACTCCCTTGGGGATGAACAGATCGCCCAACTTGATGTCTTGGAAAGCCATTCGAGGCAGCACTGTTGCTGGTGGATATAACCTCAGTGACTCATTTATAACCATATGTAGCTGCCAAATCAAACAGGATAATTTGTACGAATTAAATAAATTATCAATCAAATCCAACACTACCATTTTTAATTTTATCATGAACAATCAAATCAAACTGGACTTCAACATTCAACTTTCTTCATTTTTTAAAGCCCCTAGTCCTTTGACACCTTTCTTTTGGGTGCTCATAAAAGAAATGTAATAATTATAATTAGGCCAGCGAAGCAGCTGAAAGCTAAAAAGTTAAATAATTGGGAAGCTTTGTTTAGCCTTTCTTTATGGCAATAAAAACCATGTTGAATGTACAAATTCTTCAAGTGGAGAGCCAACGGAGCAAGTTGCTGAGTAGAATCTGTATATATATATATATATATAGTACAAATTAAGGTGCTGGTGGAGACTAGCAAATTTCATGTTATATCTTTGCTGGACCCGCTTTGTCTAATGGGGACATCCTATAATATTCTATGGTTTGATATTCAAATTTGCATGCTTTGGGTTGTTTTATAATATCCTAAGTGAATGGTTGAGTTAAATACTACTAGACATATATTTATGTTATTTAAATTCGAATGTAAGTATCAAATAGTTATATAATGGACATAAAACAATGATTTATTTATTTTTTTTAAAAAACAAGCAATATAGATATGAATACAAAACAACTTTTGACCAAAGAATTGCTAGTGATGGTGTAGTCTTTTTCATTATAGAAAGGGCGGATCCCTTTTATAAACCCCATAAAAAACCCATTAAAAGAAAAAAAATGGGGTTAGAATGTCTAAACTTTTAAATTTTTTCAAATAATTATAGGGTAAACCACACCAAATATTATTGAACTGTAAGTTTAGTATTATTATACCACTAAATTAAAAATTTCTATTATTTTAACACTGAATTTTAGTATGGGTTTCAATTATACCAACAGACTGTTAAAATCCATCTACGTCATTGATTTCAATGGCTTAGTAGTATAATTGAAGACTAAATTAAAGTGCGTGGGACATATGGATACTTGAAATTAAGTATAAAATATATGAATATGTATTGGATACAAATTTTTATGTTCATATATGATGATGTTAAACTTGAATTTTAAGCACAAAAAATTGAAGAAAACCAAGAATCGGATGAAGCATTGCTTACCAGAGTGAGTTTGGAGAGTTGATCAACAGAGGGGGCTCCACCATTGCAGACCTGTTTGACCTCAGCTCGAACCTTGTGTTGCCAATGAGGGTTAGTAGCCAATAACATGACCGTCCAAGTGAGTAAAAGAGACGTTGTTTCATGGCCGGCAAAGAAGAAAGTCTTGCATTCGTCCATTATCATCTGCAAATTTAGCTTAAATTTGTCTCCTTCGGGTCTCTTCTTCTCCATCTCATTAAGCAAAATACCTAGCAGATCATTCCCATACGAGCTGCTTCGGCCGATCTCGAAACAATCTTTTCGGCTTTGTATAATCTCCATTAGTAATCTATCCACTTCCATCTTCAAAGATTTTATTTCTCTGTTATATTTGGTTGGATAAAACCTGCAAAAAGTTTATAAGAATTTCACACATTTCATTCTATTTTTTTGAAGTATATTTATGTCGGTTTATCCGTTACATATGTGAATACTCAATTAACATTCACATCTGGAGTCCAACTAACATGCCCAATATAACTTGAAAAAGGTACTCACCGGCTTCCTGGAAAGCAAAGGTGCCTGCTGGCCTGAGAACAAAGGTGTTGCAGAGATGTTAAAAGATGAAATATTTGCTTTCCTTTCTCGTAACTGGTATCGAATTCGGTTCTCGCGATTATATCCGCAGTGAGTCTAGCCACGTGTTTACCGATTTCGAACTCCTTTTGGCCCGATTTCACCGCATTTTGCAGTGATTCTAGCATTCTTTTAGTGCATTCCACCATGTGTGTTGAATAACTCTGTTGAATTCCAAAATATGAGCAATAATTTTGTTTTGTGGAAGATAAAATGAAGGTAAGACTTAAGAGGTAAATAAGAATACCTTAAGCTTATCTCCCATGAATGCTGGAGCAGCAATATGTCGTTGATGG
The DNA here is from genome assembly GCA_958450335.1 of Hibiscus tridactylites. NCBI lineage: Eukaryota > Viridiplantae > Streptophyta > Magnoliopsida > Malvales > Malvaceae > Hibiscus > Hibiscus tridactylites. The sequence goes on along the minus strand of OY288276.1, from coordinate 20,856,601 downwards.
TACCAATCTTGGCCGTTGGCCATTAACAGGCCTCTCCCTGTAAAATGCTTAGAGCCTTGCTGTTGCAGCCATGATTTGCCTGTCACAAGGTGGTGCTTTGTCATCAGCTCTTTGATCAATTCAGTCTCTGTCAAGCACATCCTCGGCTCTATCCCATGCCAATATATAAATCTTTTCCCTGGAAACAAACACAAACTTCAGCTGTCTCGAAATCACCATATCTGGATTTTTCCCACAAACACAAACTGTCAGTTTGTCACCATATACGGTAAGATTCCCTTACAAATTATATATGCCATTACCATATGAGTTAGACCACTTGACGTAATGCGGCAGAAGGCGGCCGACAATATCGTGGTGGATGGAGTCCATGTCATTCACGGTGGAGCGGGAGGTTAGATTGAACATCTCGGTTATGTTTCCAGCTAATCCCCGGGGTTTGGGGCCACGAACTCCTTGTTTCTCCATGATGTTCTTGATGCGTCTGGGGATCAAAAAATAACATTGGATACTGTCCAAAACAAGTTTGAACACTAAACAAAACAAAACAACGGAAAGGGTCGTCAAGAACACCGCCATAGCTGCCATGGCAGTCATCTCTGCAAATCAACAATTACAACCAAAATTATATAGTTTGTGTGAACAAGGGAGAGAGAGAGAGAGAGAGAGGAATGATAAGAAAAAAAATAGTATTTGATGAGTTTAATGACCATTAAGGCATGATGGGAATTTATAGTACAAACAAACCCCATTATGTATTATTTTTTTAGGAAGGAAATGAGAAAAACAATTTATAAATTGGGCGTTTCAGCACCAATGAATTGGATTTGGAGTTAGCATATATGGCATGTGGTTTAAGCACTAACAAAGGTGAATAAGACTAAGAGGTAAGTTTTTTTAAGGGTTTTATATTTAAGATATTTTCTGTATATAAATTTATATAGTAAGTAGTTGTGTGATGTTATATTTTAAAGTTTTAATTGTTTGTAATCATTTTCAAGTTTCATAGTGAGATGTTTAAAGATTATAATTAAATATACTAACAACCACTTAATTTAATGGGATGAAGCACTAGATTCCTTAAGCTAGTAAAGTCATGAGTTTGAATTTTGACGTTGTTAACGGAGCAAATTGAGTTGGGAGGATTGCACCATAATGAGCCTATGCAGTATTTGATCTTGATTAGTCACTTAATGAGTTAAATATTAGTTTAACAAAATATTTTAACTAGATATTATTTATGATGAACTAATAGTATATTTAATATAAATCTAAATTAAAATTTTTACTAGATATAGTGATTAAGGGTCTTCACCATCGAATTACAGGTTTTGTTTGCCATGTAAACAGTTATTTACTTCTATCAAAGATGAATGAATTAAAATATATATATATATATATATATATATATATATATATATATATATACGATTAGTATTTGATTTTTATTAGATATAGTAATTAAGGGTGTTCATCATTCAACCTATGTTGTGGTTCGAATTACAGGTTTTGTTTTCCATGTAAACAGTTATTTACTTCTATCAAAGATGAGTGAATTATAATATATATATATATATATATATATATATATATATATATATATATTATATAATTAGTATTTAATACACAATCGGGTGGATATTTTAATTTTGCAATTATTATTTAAATATTACCAAATATTTAAAATTTAAACATTAAAATTCTAAATTTTAAATCTCTCATGTCATCTATACAATCTCACATATGAAATATTATATATATATATATATATATATATAATTCAAGCTGCTTGAATTGGTAATAGGATTGTACCATGGTGATGGGTAATAACGCCAATGTTTGGCCCTGATATGGAAAAATATTAAATTTTAATTGGTGCTGTAGAATCGAATATCCTTTGTATTTAAACTCAATTAGTGGTCCCGGTGAAAAAGCAGATAATGATCATTTTAGAAGACTTGAGTTCAATCATTATGTTTGTAAGGTATGTGTGCATTATCAAAAGGGTTAAGAATATCTGTGAACATAAATTACTTTATAATCACCTTTAGACTATTTAATTTTTTTTTATCATTTGTCGGTTTTTTTTATTTTCAACCTTTACATAGTACTTCATTTATCAAAATATGAAGATACAAAGTAATGTGTCAAGCTGTTAT